>CM046955.1:40235859-45035859 GCA_025698515.1 Gossypium sturtianum
CATTGTACTTCGTTCAGTTACGTATTTGCTGAATAATTATTACGTGAAGCTGTATATGTTTTGGAAGTATCCGTCAGCGGATACTTTTTGAAGAAAAGGAAAATTGTGTTCGCAATAAGTGGCATACTATGCTACTCAGTCTTATTCTAATTGTGTTTGTTGAATCCTATTGTGGGGTTATATTTTCCTTGGAACTACGTTCAGCGGATTCTTATGAACTTAGTTTATTTTATTCTTATTTGAGGCTCTTAGGTTGGAGCGTATTGCATAGCAAAGGATTGAGCTATATTTGAGGGTCTATTTGTGAGCCATTCTTTTGTCTTAAGTGTAACATGAAATTCTTTGGGAAAAATTAGGATGTACATTTAGATCACGCATGATTTGAACTTAATAGTGCGCCATTTGAAAATGTTAATTTGTATTTCGGATGTTTATGTATAGCCTTATTAGGCTTTACTGCAAATTGTTTTATGGGATGCCAAATGATGGGAAATGGATTTTTAAACTCTCTTGCTTGTATGATAACTTCGTCGCGATTATATTCGGAAAGGCTGTGAATGTTTATAAACTTAGCCAAATCTGATTACTCATATCCCAACTATAAGCGGCGTAATACTATTTTAAATTGTTTTCCAAGTTATCACATGTTTTCGGTTCAATGATTTTTATATTTTTACGCTCCATGCGAGATCAGATGATCGAAGTCGAGCGTGAGGTATTACAATTTTACTCCTGCTACTCCATCAACTCTCTTGGCCATAGTCCCTTACAAAATAAAAAATTCTCTTCTAAATTGTTTTTTTTTTTTTGGTTAAGTGTTGAAAATTTTGGAAGAAATATTTATTTGTGTTTGTGTTTAAGAGACGCAGTGTGATAGTTTTATGGTGTGTTTGAGTCTATGGTGGCGTGGTGGACTCGAAGACCTACACATTTCATCTGTCGTGTGGGGATCAAACCATCACCTTAGAAGCCCATTTATTGCAACTCGGGCTCCTAATTCACGGTGGTTATCACGATCATGGTTTGAAGTATAATTAGGACTTACAATTGATAGTGGTTATGCGGTCATGGGTTGAAGTATAACTTCGATCCCCAGTTGGCCGATCGTTATACAATCATAGGTTTCAAGATTTAATGCCATCATAAGAGGATGCTTTATAAACCCTATACATAAGTTTAAGACCATAATCATAAAAAAAAAACTAAGGAGATTTCGGTATAATCAACATTCTTTTTCTCCATCTCCACCAAAGTAGTATCTTTAAACTCATTGTTCATAACGTGATGTGAGTTAGAGGCAAAAAGGATTTTCAAGGGGAGGGGTGACTACGATGCTAGAGAGAAAAGTTGAAAGCCTTGGCTCAAGGCGTAGCGATTGATGTGATTAAAGAACTTGTTAGTAACTACAGCCAGCTGCACGCCTCGACTCAGTTTCATCTTTTTCTTTACCATCACGGTCACTCCCCCTCCTAAAGTCCTCTTGCCCAAACTACTGTCACATATTTTGGACAATGAGGTTAAGGATACTACTTTGGTGGAGATGAAAAAAAGAATAAGTTGATTATACTAGAAAGCCCATTTGTTTTCTCACATGATTATGGTATCAAACTTGTATGTAAGTCTATAAGCATCCTCTTAGGTATCATGAAACTTGAACCAGTGTTGCATAACGCTGTTAACTAGGGTCTCGTGTTATACTCCAACTCGTGACCACACCAACCACTGTCAATCAGTGGGAACCCTAGTTATCACTTCAACCCATGGACAGGTATAACCACCTTGAATTGAAAGCACTTTGAAGTTGCAATGCGATGGGCTTCACAAGGTGATGGTTCCATCCCTACATGACAAATGAAATATGTGGGTCTTCGAGCACCATCGCATCATAGTGAACTCAAAACATACCTTAAAAGCGATCACAATGTCTTCCTCAAACACAAACACAAATAAATATTTCTCACCATTTCCAACTCCCAACATAAAAAGAAAAAACAATTTTTTACAAGCGACAAATGCATCTGATGAAAAACATTTTCTCTACGAGAATTGGCGAAGGAGCACAAAGCATGTCTTGCCTATTTCCTAAATATGAAAAAAGGGCCTAAATCAGAGGCAATTTACGGTATATACCGTTTTTTTAAAATTTACGAAAAAGGAAGTAGGAAAAATAATTATTTACCGGAAGAGGCCATTTCTCCAGCGTGTCCCACGTCGGTGCGTTTCGAGAGGATCGCAGCGAGAAAGCAACAGCGTCGAAAAGGCGTTTTACGCCACGCTCATCAGCGGCACGCTTCCTTGAGGCGCGCTTTGTTGATGCAAGCGGCTCCCGAGGGCGTTTTAGCCGTGTTTTTAAAAAACTATTCTCAATTTTTAAAATTTATGAGAATAAACCTTTATAAAGGCTCAAAGTAACAACACCATTTTTTTAAGGTGTCATCAATTAATAAGGAAATATAACACAAAGGAAATCTTTATATAGACCCAGAAGTCTCATTTCCTTATTTTCTTGAGCAAAGTGGGATATGAGATATGTGTATATAGACTCATGAGCAGTTTTCTATGACTTGTTCCTAAACAATGTGGGATTCCTTCCTCTTTTAACTAACAACATGAGATGAAATGCTACACTATATTTGATTTTTACTTAAGTTTAAATTTTTTTACAAAAGTTAACATTTGTTACATTATAAATAAAACTTTTAAACTCTATAAGTAAAAAATATAAATAAAATATGGTAAAATATTAAAAAATAAATATTTAAAAAATTACTAATAGTTGAGTGATCATTTTGTAAGTTTTATAATTCGATAACTAAAAAATATAGTTAAGTGACTACTAATGTAATTTAATCTAGATATAAAATATGAAAAATAATTATTATATTTTATGTATATTATATATTTCTATAAAAAAACTAATTGAACATAATTATATACTATGTTTAAATAGATTATTTATACGGTCAAAATATATACGAAATAAATTTATCGGCATTCATTAGGTGATGAAAATTAAATTAAATTAGAATTAAAAAATTAATTAGTATAGTAAAATATTAAAAATAAATAAATATTTAAAAGATATATCAATTTTTAAAATTACAAAAAAATACTATTTGAGTACCAAATACTCACCATTTATTTATTAATCAAACATTTATAATATAAAATAAAATAAATAATAAAAAATTAAAAGTATAACTTCTAAATTTAAATAATGGAAAATTATTTTAAAAATTAAAATTGCATTGATATTAACTTCAAACATTTAAAATTGAATAGAAGATTATTGCATGTACAAGTTTCATATGTGCAATTTGTTCTCTTTTTTTAATAGTTCTTTTGTATATGTTAACAATTCTAAAATGCAACAAGATTAAAGATCTCAAAGATAATTTTATAATATAAGAATATGTTAACAAAATATAAATAAAAAAAAAGAAATTGTTTTGTAAAAAAAATATCAAATATAGTGTAGCCTTTAATCTCATGTTGTTAGTTAAAGCAGGAAGGAATCCCACATTGTTTAGGAACAAAGTTGCAAAAGCTGTTCATGAGTCTATATATACACATATCTCATATCCCACTTTGCTCAAGAAAACAAGGAAATGAGACTTTGGGTCTATATAAAAGATTTCCTTTGTAAGTTATATTTCCTTATTAATTGATGACACCTTAAAAAAATGGTGTTGTCACTTTGAGCCCTATAAAGGTTTATTCTCGTAAATTTTTAAAAAATTGAGAATAGTTTTTTTAAAAAAACACGGGCTAAGCAGCGTCCTTGGGGGCGTTTTTGCCACATCGACAAAGCGCCCTCAAGAGCGTTTTTTCTGATGATGTGGCGGCAGCTCCCTCGTGGGCGCAGCGTTTTCTTCTTTGCATCCTGGCCTTGTAACATTGGCGTGGGCGTTTTTCTGGGGAAAATAACCCTTCAGGTAAATAATTATTTTAAGCCCTTTTAACGTAAATTTTTAAAAAAGCGGTATATCTTGGTCATTTACCTAAATCCTAATTATTTTTTTAAATCGGTATTTTCTTCTAATTTACCCCATATCTAAGCATAAAATTTATTGTAAAATTTATTTTCATCTAATTTGTTATAATAACTTTTTGGGTTTCGATTTTTCTAACTTGAATTTTAGATTTGTTATTTTTGTAATATTTTTAATTTTTTTAGATACATCTATTTTTATATTTTATAATTTCTTTTATTTTTAAATTTTTTTATATATTTTCTTTTAAATTTTTAAATATTTTTATAAAAAAGTACATTACGACATCATCAGTGCCATTTGTCCCAATCTAAAAGTGTCATGTGTCATATATTTAACACCATTAAAAAAAAAAGTTCCAAAACCCTTGATGGAATGAAAATTCGGGTATCAACTTGGGACAAAAAAATTATAAGTATCAACTTGGGAGAATGTGTCACGTTTGGGGGCTAAATGCATATTTGAGCCTTATAATTATAATTAAATATAAACACATATAATACTATTTATATATTTAAATAATATTATATTTTGTATTTTTTCATAATATATAATTTATATTTAATTATATGTGTTTGAGAACCAAATTGATAGAATGTGTAAGTAATGGGGACTAAATGTGTTATTATACGATTAGAAAAATGTCACATCATCACTTTTGTTAAGCATTAACGGAGAGTGGCCAAAATAAAAGCGATCTAAAAAAGCGGCGGCGACCGAAATAGAAATGATCTAAAGCGTTAGTGACTAAATTGAAAATTTTCATAGTTTGGTCACCAAAATAGAAATATGTTAATAGTTGAGTGACTAGTTCTATAATTTACCCTTTAATTAATTATACTTCCTCTTGTTCTTTAATGTATTAATACAAGAAAAATTTAATGATTATATAAGTATTAAAATAAATTGTCATAACATAAAAAATAATTAATATAAATTTAAAATTAAAATTAGAAAAATGACTAAACTCTCTAAAAAAAGCTCTTCAAAATAAGAAAAGATTTTCTTCCCAAACAAATTATATGTGTAACATCCTAGGAAGGGCCTATGCATTTTAGGATCAATTGTATGAAATGACAAGTCTTAAGTTTTATGAATAAATTTTTGATACTTTTGAAACCTATAAATGAATGAAAATGAAAATGGAAATGAAAATGGAGATGGAAATGAAAATGGAAATGGAAATGGACATTTTTGGAAACTTAGACATTTTGGAAACTTAGACATTTTGGAAACTTAGACATTTTGGAAACCTAAACATTTTTGGAAATGATCCAAAAATGGAAAGTTAATTTATTTCGGAAACTTGGATATATGAGAGAAATAAAGGAGTTTTATTCACATAAATATGTGAATAATAAGAGATAAATAAAGGAGTTTTATTCACATAAATATGTGAATAATAAGAGATAAATAAAGGAGTTTTTCTAATGAGATAATTGAGGAGATAATTGATGGATTAAAGGCTTTTATCTTTTAAATAAAAGAGATAATATTATCAAAAAGGAGTGGTGGCCAAGTAAAGGACTCCTAGGTGATAACTTTGGCTATAAAAGGAGGACGGGAGAGGGCTACTCATCAACATTTGCTCCCCTCTTCCTCTCTGTAGAAATTCTCCTAGGCAAAACCCTCTCTGTAGAATTTTCATTAAGCAAAAATCCCTCTCTTTTTCTTCTATTTTCTTCTCAGTTCTCTTTATTAAATTTGAATCTTTGTGGATTCTAAGAAAGAGGGCAATCATCCACAACATCAAAGGGGATCTTCGGAAATCTAAGGATCTAAGGTAAGGATTATAAATATAAATATGTGGTTAAAGATTATGATTCACGTTTTCAAAGTTAGATCTAATCTAACACGAAGTTATAGGATTTCAACAGGCTTATAAAGGAATCCTCTTGATTTGGAATCCCATCATAAGGTAAGGGATATTCGGCCAAGGCATAATTTGTTTAAGTGTTTTCCATTATTTCAAAAAAGAAAGCCGACATGGTTACATACCTAGTATTAGCGGATTTCAAGGAAGAGGAATTCTAGCAAGTTGTTGGGACTTGATTAAATCAATTCGGCAACTAGGTAAGTAATTCTACTTCTAGTAGGATTTGGTTTTAAGACCAAATAGGTTTATTTATATGTTTTAATTAATGGCGAATATAGGAGTGAAAGATCTAGATCGGTAGATCGCTCTCTGAGAATTCACGGAAACTATTAGCGAAAAGGTGTGTACTCTTACTAACTTTCAATAAATTGCATGGCAATCATTAAATATATAAATATGTAACAGTATGTGAATGTGGCTAAGCACCACAAATGTGGTAAAGGAGTACCAGAATGCGTTTCCTACTTTTGATAGGATTGTGAATGTGATATACTTTGAACATGTGATTAGTAACATGAATGGAAATTTAGTATGTGAAATATGTTATGAAATAATTGGGGCATTCGGGATATTTGTGGAGGAAGAAAGTGAAGGTGATGACTACGGTCTCACCAGCGTAAAGTGGTGACTACGGTCACATAAAGTGAAAAGTGGTAACTTGGTTACATCTAGTGAATCTGATGTCTAATGACACAACATAAGTGGGCGATGAGCACGTCATTGCGGTGCGCCTTAGCCGATGGTGTGTAGCGGATGGAGGGTCGACTTAGTAGTCCCCGCGATGTATGCAGGTTGAGTGCGGGTGGTGTGTAGCGGATGGACAAATAGGTTTGGATTTGGGTTGCATCATTCTTTATTTTGTATGAACATGATATTGATATGACTTGTATGCACGATTTGTTGGAAATTAGTACTATGTACACATTGAGTCTGTAGACTCACCCGTTGGGAATTATTTTCAGGTGATGACGATAATGGACCGGGTCGGCGGGGAGCTAAAGGTGGCCATGCATCGCTTGAAGAAATTATTTGGAATTTGGACTTTATGAAATTTTAGTACTTTATTTTGGGTTTGAATGATGTAATAAGGCCACAAGGCCAGTTGGATTTTCTTTATTCTGTTTATTTTTATTTAAATATGATACAAATTATGTTTGATTAAAGATAAGTAAATTTATTTCTTTTAAAATAATAAACCCAAAAATTATTTTGTCACCTTATTTAAGTTGGATTTCGAGAATTTATTAAATAGGTTTCAAATTAAGCCCAACCAAAACAATTTTTACACAAATTTTCTCTAAGTCATTTAGAACATTTGGCCGATTTATTTAAGGAACATACAGATCGGTTCAAGCTCGTGGGCGGGTGTGGGGTGTTTCGATTAATATCGAGCCAGTTTTAAAACTCTCGGGCTGTGGGCTCGGGGCCCAAAAAGCGTTTTCAATTCGAGCCCAAATGAATTTCTTTGAAATAAGCGAGGTTTTATGGCATGGCACCTAAGTCTCGACCATGATCCACCGGTAAGTACCTTTAACCATCACGTGTGATTATGTGAATTATGAATTGTAAAAGGGTAGCAAAGGCATGGAGCGTAGAATAGTGTGATAGGAACTTGAACCACAGGATTAGACTACTCAAACACTTGAAACTCATAAGACTTAATGAACTTAACAAACCTATGACTAAGTTATTAAGCTAGGTGTGGCAACCCACATGCGCATGTCTAGGATTGGATCGGAAGAGCTTGGTATTTAAGCGGTCCTAGTGACTCACCTCCTCTTCGCGGTATCCTGCAGTGCGTAGCCAGTTCGCCTAACTTTTCGAGAAGGCTCGGTGGTGTGGCAACCTGCGTGCGCATGTCTAGAAAGGTCGGTGAGCTTGGTATTTAAGCGATCCGCGTGACTCACCTCCTCTTCATTCGAATCCTGCACAGTGCGTAGCTTTGGTTCCTACGACCAAGAGGGCTCGGTCATAGGCTAAACACAAAGAATAAAACCAGAAAGGGACTTAATGATTTTCTATATAAAAAAAAAATACCCTTGGTTTATAAAATGACCAAACCACCCATAGTTTTAACAAAATTTCATTACTTTATCAAATGTTCAAAAACCTAATTTGTAAAATATCAAACTATCTTGATTTTGGAAAATTACAAAATTACCCCTAACACAAAATTACCAAAAGCGACCTTGATTTCCAAACTTTTTGCAATATCATTGCTTTGAAAAGTGTAACTCTCAAAGGAACCCTCAATGTTTTACAATTTTGGAAAATATCCCTAACTTAATAAATTTTACAAATTTACCACGATTTTTGGAAAAATTATCAAAAGGCCCTGAGATCAAAAAAATTACAGAAATACCTGGATTTCAAAATTCTTCCAAAATTTCCCGGAACTTTAGAAGTACCAAAATACTTTCGTCAAAATCACCGGGGAACTTTTTATTTCTGAAAATTTACGAAAATACCCACTGTAGGATAAAATTACGAAAATGCCCTGCAGGTAGTGGAAAAGCAAAATAACGAAAACAACAACAAGAATTACAGCGTTTCTTTGAATGAGCGAAAGTTCATATTTGTTGATGGATGAATGAATGAATGCAAGGTTGTATGCATGTATGAATCTGAAAGAACCACTCTTAAACTCTTCTTCGTAAGATATCATCATGGGTAATAAGTGAAACAAGAATACTAATACATAAAATTCCTTAATCGGATCTAAAGTCGATAATGAGCTCAAGAGGGCGTGGTCGTCGTGGAAGAGGTAGAGGAAGGATGAGTATTAGATCGGGACAAGGTTACGACAATGAGATACCACCACCACCATCACCCCCATTTGTCAATGTTGCGGCGAGGCTCGAGTGAGGGGAAGATGCCGTGTCGCGGTTTGTCTTTGCGAGTTTTGGAATTGGTGGTGAGTGCGGGAAACAATTCGAAGGAAATCGTAAGTGCATTGCTGGCGACTCAGTGCTAATGGGGTGAAATGTTTAGAGGAGTATCGGGAGTGGCACCCAGATCTGGTGATCTTGGTTGGAAACAGCCGAGCGCATCATGGATGAGCTCGACTTGACCCAGGAGAAGTTGAAAGGGATGGCCAGCCTTTATTCTGCGATGAAGCGTATCAATGGTGGTTAACAGATTCGGGACGGTGCCACGGCGGAAGATCGACACAGGAATATGCTAAGGAAGCATTTGGAAGAAGTATGTAGGAAACGGTATATAGATGAGCAAAGGAAGGCTTTTACGGGGTTGGTACAAGGAAGTAAGTGCATCACTTAGAATATGAAGCGAATTCTTGAGGTTGAGCCGATATGCAGAGGAGTAGTGGCGGCCCGAGCATGAGCATTTGTGTTCGTTTTGAGGGACGGACTTAGGGACGATTTGAGACTTTTGATAGCACCGCATCGGGGCGGAAATTCTCTGCCTTGGTGGAAAAGGCTAAAGTGGTGAGGAATTAAGGGCGCCACCAAGCGGTGTGGGCGAAATAAGCCCAAAGAGGTTGGGCCATCTGGAAAAGGCCACAAGAGGCCTAGAGTTGTGAGCCACAAAGTCAGCAGTGAGTGCGGTGACAATTTCGCCCTTGTGAACATTGTGGAAGGAAGCACGGGGAGAGTGTTGGAAAAAGCGGGGACGATGTCTCAAGTGTGGGTCAAGGACCATATGATTGAGGATTGCCCCAAGCTATTAGATGAGAGCCAACCAGCTGGCTCGGAATGCTAACCGGTGGTAGAGGCGGACCAGCGACCTCAAAGAGGTCGTGGGTCGCCAGCGAGAGGTAGTGGCGAGGCCCGTGGAGCTCGGGGCGAGTGCGTGCTTGCCAAAAGCAAGGCAGCGGGTTTGGTTTCACAGCGGTTCGCCGGAGGAAGAAGGGAGAGCCGCGCGGATGTTATACCGATGCGTTCTTTATTCATGACAAACCCTATTTTGCTCTTATTGATGTGGGCTCAACTCATTCCTATGTTGCATGTAGTGTGGTTGAAACACTAGGCCTAGACTACGAACTTTACGATAGGCGGATAAGCGTAGTAAGCCACTTTAGGCCAAGCGGTGAGGATAGATAGGATATTTCGGAATGTACCCCTAGAGATTCGGGGAGGCGAACTTTTGGTGACTTAATGGAATTACCCTTCGGAGAGTTTGAGCTTATACTTGGAATGGATTGGCTAGTAGAGCATCGAGTAGTGTTGGATTGTGCGGCTAAGCGTATGGAACTAAGAACCGGAAGATGAGGTAGTAGTGATGATCGGAGAAAGGAGGAACTACTTGTCTAACGTAGTTTACCCGACCTTTGAAAGGTAGAAAATGGTTAAGAAAGGATGTAAGGCATTCTTAGCCTTCGTGAGTGCGTTAAGAGGAGAAGAGGAAGGTGTCAAGGAGTTAGAGCGATGAGGGATTTTGAGGATGTATTTAGGAGGAGTTGCGAGGAATACCCCGGATAGAGAAGTGGAATTTGGAATAGATTTGCTACGAGGGCAGCTCACTGTGTCAATCGCTCCCTACCGAATGGCACCAAAGGAGTTAGTGGAGCTCAAGGCTCAAATCCAAGAGTTGTTGGATCGTGGGTTCATTCGACCCGGTGTGTCTCAAGTGGGAGCACCGGTTCTCTTTGTGAAGAAGAAGGATGGAACTATGCGGATGTGCATAGATTATCGTCGATTGAACAAGCGACCATCAAGAACAAGTATCCTTTGCCAAGGATAGATGACTTGTTCGACCAAGCTGGAAGAAGCATTTGTGTTCTCAAAGATCGACTTAAGGTCGGGTATCATCAGCGAAAGTGAAGGAGGTGATATTCATAAGACCGCTTTTAGGACAAGAATGCGGTCATTTTGAATTTGTGGTGATGCGTTTGGGTTGTGACGCACCGGCGCGTTCATGGATATGATGAATAGGGTTTTCCAACCCTACTTGGATAGATTCGTCGTGGTGTTCATCGGCGACATTTTGAGTGTATTCAAGGCGGAGGAGGAGCCACGATGAGCATCTCAGAGTTGTGTTAGAAGTGTTAAGGAAAGAAGCTTTATGCCAAATTCAGCAAGTGCGAATTTTGGCTCAAGGAAGTGGCGTTCTAGGACATGTGGTATCCATGAGAAGGAATAGAGTGGATCTAGGAAGATCGAGCGGTGTTGGTTGGAAATCACCTAGGTCGGTGGTTTGAAATCAAAAGTTTCTTAGGCTTGCGGGCTATTCTGAGAAGGTTAGTGGAAGGATTCTCGTCAATAGCCGCACCTTTGACTCAAAGTTACTAAGGAAGGAAATACCGTTTGTGTGGACGGATAAGCAACGGAGAGCTTTGAAAAGCTTAAAAGGTCTTGTGAAGCTCGGTGTTAATTATTGGAGGCGAGTAAGAGAACCGTAGTATATTGTGATGCCCGCACACGGGTTAAATTTGTGTGCTAATGCAGAAAAGGAAAGGTAGTCACTTATGCATCTCGGCGAGTTAAGGCGCATGAGGTGAACTACCCAACTCATGACTTGGAACTTCGCGGCGGTGGTTTCGCCCTCAAAGTTTGGAGGCACTACCTTTATGGAGAAAGGTCGATAATTTACGGACCACAAAAGCCTTAAGTATTTGTTGACTCGAAGGAGTTGAACTTGAGGCAGCGAAGGTGGGTGGAGTTATTAAAAGATTATGGTATTCGATAGAATACCATCCGGGCAAGGCGAATGTGGTGGTGGCGCCCTAAGTAGGAAGGTTGTGTCGGATTTAAGGGCTTTGTTAAGCTCACTTAAGTTTGTATGATGGTGAGGCTTTGTTAGCGAGTTACAAGTCAAGCCAACTTTGGTGAAGGAGGTGAAAGAGGGACGGTTGGCGGATAAGGACTTAAGTACTAAGTTCTGACAAATGCGGCAAGGAGGATTAAAGGATTATGGCGTCAATGATGAAGAGTCTTGTGCTACAAGGAAAAGGTTTGTATCTTGGGGATAAGGAGTTGAGACAAAGGATTCTTCGGGAGCGCATGGTAGTCCTTATGCTATGCATCCCGAGGCATCATCAAGTTTGTATAGAGATCTAAGGGAACAATTTTGGTGGTCAAACTGAAGCGAGAGGTGGTGAATTTGTGGGGAAATGTTTGACATGTCGACAAGTAAAAGTGAACACCAAGTCCCATCGGATTGCTTCAACCAATTGAGATTCCCCAATGGAAGTGGGAAAGAATTACCATGGACTTAGTTAGTGGGCTTCCCCTTACGCCCACTAAGAAGGACTCGGTATGGGTGATAGTGGACCGTTTGACCAAGTCCGCACATTTTATCCACTGTGAGGATCGACTATTCCCTTCAAAAGTTAGCCAAGTTATATGTGGCGGAGATCGTGAGGCTACACGAGAGTGCCGATGTCGATCATCTCAGATAGAGACCCAAGGTTTACGTCTCGATTTTGGAAAGCACTTCATCAAGCATTAGGCACTAAGCTAGACTTCACTACGACTTTCCATCCACAATCAGACAGGCGATCTGAGCAGGTTATACAAGTGTTGGAAGATATGCTAAGAGGTGTGTGATGGATTTCAGGAAGTTGGGAAGATTACTTGCCTCTAGGTGAGTTCGCCTACAACAACTATATCGGGCAAGCATTCGGATGGCACCATACTGAAGCATTGTATGGAAGGAAATGTAGAACACCAACTTGTTGGACCGAGTTAGGAAACGCAGCGCGTTTTGGGTCGAGTTAGTGGCGGAGCGAGAAGAAGGTGGAATTAATTCGGGCACGGTTGAAAGAAGCTTACGATGAAGCGAAGTCGTCTGCTTGGACCTTAAGAGGAAAGAAATTGAGTTTGAAGTAGGAGACCAAGTGTTTCTAAAGGTCTCACCTTGGAAGAAGGTTATGCGGTTCGATGCGCAAAGGAAGCTAAGCCCAAGGTTTATAGGGCCCTATCAAATCTTGAAGCGAGTTGGGCGGTGGTATACCAATTGGGTTGCCACGAGTTGCATCAAATGCCGGCGTATTTCATGTGTCCATGCTACGTCGCTATCGATCGGATCCGTCTCATGTGGTACCTATTGAAGAAGTGGAGTTAAGGCGGATCTATCCTACGAGGAGGCCAGATTCGAGATCTTGGGCGTGGCGTGAAAGCACTCGAAAGAAGTCGGTGCCTTTAGTCAAGGTGTTATGGCGCAATCATGGATCGGAAGAAGCCGTGGGAGCGGAAGAGACAATGCGACAGCAATACCCTCAATTGTTTAGTTAGGAAATTTCGAGGGCGAAAATTTTTTTAAGAGAGTAGAAGCGTAACATCCTAGGAAGGGCCTATGCATTTTTCGGATCAATTGTATGAAATGACAAGTCTTAAGTTTTATGAATAAATTTTTGATACTTTTGAAACCTATAAATGAATGAAAATGAAAATGGAAATGAAAATGGAGATGGAAATGAAAATGGAAATGAAATGGACATTTTGGAAACTTAGACATTTTGGAAACTTAGACATTTTGGAAACTTAGACATTTTGGAAACCTAAACATTTTTGGAAATGATCCAAAAATGGAAACTTGAACATTCGGGAAACTTGGATATATGAGAGAAATAAAGGAGTTTTATTCACATAAATATGTGAATAATAAGAGATAAATAAAGGAGTTTTATTCACATAAATATGTGAATAATAAGAGATAAATAAAGGAGTTTTATTCACATAAATATGTGAATAATAAGAGATAAATAAAGGATTATTTTCTAATGAGATAATTGAGAGATAATTGATGGATTAAAGGCTTTTATCTTTTAAATAAAAGAGATAATATTATCAAAAGAGGAGTGGTGGCCAAGTAAAGGACTCCTAGGTGATAACTTTGGCTATAAAAGGAGGGGGGAGAGGGCTACTCATCAACATTTGCTCCCTCTTCCTCTCTGCAGAAATTCTCCTAGGCAAAACCCCTCTCTGCGAATTTTCATTAAGCAAAAATCCCTCTCTTTTTCTTCTATTTTCTTCTCAGTTCTCTTTGTTAAATTTGAATCTTTGTGGATTCTAAGAAGAGGGCAATCATCCACAACATCAAAGGGGATCTTTGGAAATCTAAGGATCTAAGGTAAGGATTATAAATATAAATATGTGGTTAAAGATTATGATTCACGTTTTCAAAGTTAGATCTAATCTAACACGAAGTTATAAGATTTCAACGAGGCTTATAAAGGAATCCTCTTGATTTGGAATCCCATCATAAGGTAAGGGATATTCGGCCAAGGCATAATTTGTTTAAGTGTTTTCCATTATTTCAAAAACCGAAAGCGACATGGTTACATACCTAGTATTAGCCGATTTCAAGGAAGAGGAATTCTAGCAGCTGTTGGGACTTGATTAAATCAATTCGGCAACTAGGTAAGTAATTCTACTTCTAGTAGGATTTGGTTTTAAGACCAAATAGGTTTATTTATATGTTTTAATTAATGGCGAATATAGGAGTGAAAGATCTAGATCGGTAGATCGCTCTCACGGAATTCACGGAAACTATTAAGCGAAAAAGGTGTGTACTCTTACTAACTTTCAATAAATTGCATGGCAATCATTAAATATATAAATATGTAACGAGTATGTGAATGTGGCTAAGCACCACAAATGTGGTAAGGAGTACCCAGTGCGTTTCCTACTTTTGATAGGATTGTGAATGTGATATACTTTGAACATGTGATTAGTAACATGAATGGAAATTTAGTATGTGAAATATGTTATGAAATAATTGGGGCATTCGGGATATTTGTGGAGGAAGAAAGTGAAGGTGATGACTACGGTCTCACCAGCGTAAAGTGGTGACTACGGTCACATAAAGTGAAAAGTGGTAACCGGTTACATCTAGTGAATCGATGTCTAATGACACAACATAAGTGTGGCGATGAGCACGTCATTTCTGTGGCGCAGCCGATGGTGTGTAGCGGATGGAGGGTCGACTTAGTAGTCCCCGCGGTATGCGAGGTTGAATGCGGGTGGTGTGTAGCGGATGGACAAATAGGTTTGGATTTGGGTTGCATCATTCTTTATTTTGTATGAACATGATATTGATATGACTTGTATGCTGATTTGTTGGAAATTAGTACTATGTACACATTGAGTGCTGTAGACTCACCCGTTAGGGAATTATTTTTAGGTGATGAGCGATAATGGGCCGGTCGCGAGGAGCTAAAGGTGGCCATGCATCGCTTGAAGAAATTATTTGGAATTTGGACTTTATGAAATTTTAGTACTTTATTTTGGGTTTGAATGATGTAATAAGGCCACAAGGCCCAAGTTGGATTTTCTTTATTCCTGTTTATTTTTATTTAAATATGATACAAATTATGTTTGATTAAAGATAAGTAAATTTATTTCTTTTAAAATAATAAACCCAAAAATTATTTTGTCACCTTATTTAAGTTGGATTTCCAGAATTTATTAAATAGGTTTCAAATTAAGCCCAACCCAAAACAATTTTTTACACAAATTTTCTCTAAGTCATTTAGAACATTGAAAACCGATTTATTTAAGGAACATACCAAATCCGGTTCAAGCTCGTGGGCCGGGTGTGGGGTGTTTCAATATGAATAACTAAAAGTTAACAAATCAAATTAGTACTAAAAAAACAATTTGAATAACTAAAATTAATACTAAAAGTTAACAAAAAAACAACAAAAACAATTGAAGCTATAAAAGTACTATAGTCGCCCATATATTAAAAGTTGGCTTGCATTTTGTCCTCTCTATTAAAAAATAAAAAACTTAGTCCGCGTATATTAGATTAAAAAAATTGGTTCTTTTATTAAAAAAATTTCTATTTTTATGGTTAAAAACTGGCCATTGTACGTTAACATAAAGTTCACGTGGCACGTCACTTAGAATTGGTTATTCCATCAACCATGTTAATTTTTATCATTACAAATAGATAAAATTTATAATAAAAAAGATTAATTTACTCTTTAATTAAACGTACAAAAATTAATTAATTAATTTTTTAATAAAAAACAAAATATAACCTTACTCTTAATGTATTACCTTCATAAAACTTTTACATTTGGACGGTGGAGCATGTGATGGAAGAGAGACTGAAATACATCTGAAAAGGGAGCTCAGCTAGCTAGGTGTGGGGTTTGCTTTAGCTACCAAACAAGAAATTAAAATAAGTGTAAACAAAGTAAGTGGGCGTGGCTGGGGCGGTTTGTGGGACTGCCTAGGCCGCTGCCCTTTTGTGTTTTGTGCCCGCACCTTCTTTAATATATTAGATTTACGATTTAAATTTAAAATTTTAAATAACAAGTATATTTATTAAAAATTTATATAAAATTAACTAGTGTTTTAATTGTTATAATAAAATTAAAGGTTTAATATGCATTATAATTTTAGTTCAAATTTTTTTATAAATATTTTTTTATTGATTTATAAAAAAAATAAAAGCACCTGTGAAGGAAATGATTTTTTTTTATAATTTTTTACTAAATTAAAATTTAATTAATGGATGACACCAAATTAATTAAAAAATTTATTATAATAAAAAAGAAATAGAGATAAATACATATAATATAATATATAATATAATTATTTGATATATTGTGGTAGAGTTTTTAAATTCTACCATCATGATCGAGGGCGAACCAATTTTACTTCAAAGGAGAAACTTCTAAATCTGAGCGATATTTTTAACGTAAAAAATATCAATTCTTCTATGATACTTTTTTTCTTAGTAAAAAAATCAATTTAATATTTTTTTAAAAAGCATAAATAATTTAACTGTAAAAAAAGTAAAAGAAAAATATCACATTATATAAAATTAAATATTTTTTTCCAATATGCAAAAAGGAATAACTAATACTATACTAAAATTTTCATAAATATCATTATAATTCCAAAAATTAAATTAAAAAAACTTGGCCTTAGTCCTATTTCTCAATACTAGGCATCCTAAATTGCACCCTCCGCTTTTTCATAAGATCGAACTCATTAATGATAGAATCTGTTGAAAATTCTCGAGCTATCTCTTTTTTTATGTATCCCACCAAGTAAGTTGAAAGAAAATCATCCTCCATTCTGTTGTGAAGCCTTTGTCTTCACAATCTTCATGGTTGAAAATGCTCCTTCAATTGTTGCAGTAGATACGAGAAGAGTTAGCACAAGACGAATAATTCTATCAAGAAAAGGATAAATACTTGACTTATTTGTCTTAGCTAGCACTTGACACAACTCGACAACTGTAGAAGCTTTCTGCAACTCCGTTTTTTGATGAGCATCAAGTTGAAAATGCTCCAACTGAATTTTCATGTGTAGCTTTTTTTGCTCTGTAAAATCATCCGGATAAAAATCATCCATAAGCTTGCAGATATCTTCCATCCGAAAAGCTTTGTAATTATCGCGTGGATCCAAAGCGGAGCTAAAAACAAGTAACTCCACTACTTCATCATTAAAGCGAGAATTCATTTACATTAGCAATGAATCGATACCAGCAATGAATATATCAAATCAATAATGATGCTCAATTGTGAAGTTATCTCTCTAAATGCAAGATCAACCTCGACCAGCTTTGTACGAAGCACTTAAATTGGGGACTTTTATCTCATGATTTTTACAAAATAACTTCACTTTCTCAAACAAAGGATCCCACCCATGTTCTCTGAATTTATGGAGAAGTGTTTTGTTGATGACACCAGTGCATCGCGTTTAGTATATCACTGTGATTTATCTTTGTGAATGCTTGATAGAGATCATCAATGATTCCAAGCATTTCAATCATGAAATGCAAGATGAAAACAAATTCAACATATGTCATTGCATCATATATTCCATCAACTTCACTCCTTTGAGTAAGGTTCTTAGGACTTGATGATATCTTGTAATACAACACAGATAAAATCAAACATCCTCATCAAGCTATTGAGAGAAGCTAAATGAGATCCCATTAAGTATCGCCTAGGCGTTGGAAGTACCGACTTGATTTTCCCTTTACCAATTTCAAGCTCGCCCTTTGTCAATCAACTCCACGATATTAGATGCCTCAATGTCTCTTAATTGATCATGTTGCTTGCTTGAAGAAGAAACCAAATTGATTATACCAGTCAAGTATGAAAAAATTGACAAATAGGAATAACCTACTTAGATGCATTTACTAGAGTTAATTGGAGACGATGAGAGAGGTAGTGAACATAGTATGCAAATCGACACTTTTAGCAAATAAGCGCTTGCAAGTCGTTCCATTCGCCACGCATATTACGTGCACCATCATATCATTGACCACAAATATCATCCACATTAAGGCAATGACATAAAGAACTTCAGAGATTGCCTTCTCCAAAGCTAACAATGTGGTGTCCTTCACATGAACCAAATCAAAGAATCGTTTACGTATAAAACTTTCTTTATCAACAAACCACAATACAATTGTCATTTGTTCTTTTTTTGACTCATCATGATCTTCATCCACTATAATGCAAAACTTTGAATCTTCAATCTTTTTTGGAATGAATCGCTAGATTTTACTCGCCAAAATAGAAAGAATGTCCTTCTGAACAGCCGGACTAACATATTGTGCATTTTGAGAGGCATTTTTTAAGACAATTGCCCTCACATCTTCATTATAAGAAGCCAGGAGTTTTATTAGTTCAAGAAAGTTACCTCGATTTCTTGAATCGTGTGCTTCATCGCGTCCCCTAAAGGCACAACCTTGAAATACAAGCCACTTGACAGCATCTATTGACACCTTGAGTTGTAGCCGATTTATTGCAACTCATTTAGAATTTTGTTTCTCAATAATCTTCTCAATATTTTGCAAGGAATTTTGAAGATCGAGATAATTTTCATTGCATTCTTATGTAAAAATTTGCATTCTTACCCACATGAGTAACAAAGGGCATTTAGATCATTCATTGACCTTCCACGATCGAAATCCTTGGCTTGTAAAGTATTTCCATAACGCTCAAATGACTTGTTGAAGAGAAAACAAGAAAGACAATATGCAACATTCTTACTTGGTGAAAACTCGAGGCAATGGGAATAACTTATGCAGAGATGGGAGAAATTAGCGTCCATTCTTGTCAATATTTTGAGAGATGTTAGAGAATGTAAGTTCAATGGGCTTCGTCTTGTTGATTTGGAGGGTAATCTCAAATAGATTTTTGAAGTCTTGGGTCACACTCTAAAGAAGAAGCATCAAACTCCTTTGTTTCGACTCTCGGCACCTTATGAGGACGTTCAGAAACTTGAGAAGACCCGATATCTTGTTCAGGAGCTTGGGAAGTCTCAATATCAAGTTCAAGAGCTTGGGATTGAGAAGACTTGATATCTCGTTTAGGAGCTTGGAAAGATTCGGTATTTGATTTTTCTCCACTAATAACAAAATGTTGAGGAACTGATTGATTATTATTGCTTTTTGACACCTTTTTCTTGAAAAAAGATTCGATCTTTTTTTGGACCACAATTAAATCGAAAAACCTGAAGACTATAATAATATATTAAACAACAACATATTAGGAAAACGAAAAAAAATAAGTCAAATAAATAAAGAACATAATTTATGCAAAAATATTTACCGATAGGTCTTTTGCGTAAGGAGTAGAAAGGAAGATAATTTGTATTTTTTTTACTCTGGGCTCTCAATTTCTTTTTCTCTCGGCAGTGTCGGCACCTTACTAGAGGAAAATAATTCCTTAGCAAAACATACAAATCAAAATACAAGAATGTTACTAACCTAATATGTATGCGTATTGGCCAAATCAATTAATTTGGAATTTGGCTTTAAAGTCCATATTGGACCTCTAAGTTTAGTCTTTCAAGACCTATCATACATTAATATTTGATTATTATTAAAGTTATATAATTAAAAACTTAAAAATACTTTGTTAATATAAAGTAACCTTATGGCTTAAAGGGGCAAATTATATAAAATACAATTTGACCAAGGGAGCGAATGTTATATAATGTGGACACCAAATCTAAAATACATGATAATATATATAATTCAAAAATCTGAAAATTCCAGGAGGAAGGACTGCCTCTCGCGCCCCTGAATCCATCCCTGATCATGATTAAAAAAATATCACTTTTTCATAATTGATATTTGAAAAAAAATAAAAATACATAAATAAGATATATGATAAAATTTTAACCATTTTTGCAAAATTTAAACACTCTAACTAAATAATAATCCATAAATGTTTTCAAATCTCCTGTAATATTGTTATATACATCAATAGTGATTGCATTAATAAAATTATGGCATTGTTTCTTCAACAAGAAATGGGATAAGAGAGAATGAAAAGTAAACTAAACTTGAGATTGAGTGATGTTTAATGAGCGGACCCATTTTCATGGCATCATCTTTAGGTTTTATGATTGCACAAACTAAAGTTGAAAGGATTAAATAAACCCCTCTTCATTTAAATGCAGCTTTAACAAACAAAACCTTCTAGAAAATATAGCTTTTTAAGTTAGCCTTTAAATTAAAAATGACTTGGATGGATGGATGGACTAACATGCCCAAGTTGGTTGCTTCCCATTAAATTATGATTATTCTTCTATTAATTCCTTTTGTCTCTACTTGTTCTTTTGCTTTTAAATACTTTTGTTCTTATTATGTAAAATAAATAAATTAACTCACGATTTTGTCCTTTTTATATCCTTTCTTTACAATAACAACAGAGATGTTTCCTATATGATATCTATATATTCTTTTCCTTTTTGGTCTTTATGATATCTATACTCTACCAATATCTACATAATATATATATATATATTGTTGGACCAAACTCCTATAACTAGTTTTTATTTTTTATTTTTATTTTGGGTTAAGAGACTTCACTTTCTTCATTTGTTAATAGATAAATTGTTGATGCCAAGTCTTATTGTCTTTTATATATAATTTTAAATTTTGGGTTATAAGAAAGTAGCTTTGTCCTTTTTGTTATTTTCTTTCTTTGAATTTATAGCATATAATTCTTTTTAGATTTAATATATTATTTGATATTTGAGTTTGATATTTTTTTGTGATATTTATGTTATTTTTTTTGTTCAATCTAATACATGTATTTGAAAAAAAGTTATATATTTTGGTATCTAAATGTAATGATGTTAATTTTTTAGTGTTTAATTCGGGTTTTAGGGTGAAGTTGATGAAAAGTTAATTACTAATATTATTATATTTGATTTTTCTTCATGGTTTTGTTAATAGAATAAACTTAGTATTAATTGTGAATTCGATTAACTCTGCATTTAATTATCAAATACAATTCGATTGAGGTGATTTAATTCGGGTTTTAGGGTTGATTTTATGAAACTTAATAGCTAATGTCGTAACCATTTTTTTGAAAACGGGAATCGGCTTAGATTTTAAAAATGAAAACGAAAAACGGGAGTCGCCACCAATCCTTTTTGATGAGGTGTGATCGGGTCACCTCATAAAACGGTTATTTTTAATAAACAGTTTGATTTATCAAAACGACGATTTTGGTATTCGAAACTCAGAAAATGGGTTCGGGAGTCGGTTACGCACGAGGAAGGATTAGCACCCTCGATACGCCCAGAATTGGTACCTAGTTGATTAATCAATGTCTTAGTGTCGAAGTTTTGAAAACTTGAAATAATTTTAAAAAAACGACCATTCTTTTATGGTGATGCTTTAAAAAAAATCATTTGGATAAATTGAAAATGTGTGCCAAAGGCTGTCTCGTCTCAAGGTAAAATGTCATATCCAATACGTTAGGATATAACACCTCGACCTTCGAGGCTAAACTTGCATTTTATTTGAAACTCATGTTTTTAATTTTGAAAATGATATTCGGTTATTTAGAATGAACGAGAAAACCGAAAACCTAACTCGTTAGGGCACGACTTCTCGAGTTTCTAGATACAGAACATTGCCTTGGTTTAGAAAATCTTATCTCGAAATAACGAAATATCACGTCCAATGCATTAGGACACGATGTCTCGAATTCTCGGGAATAAGCTTTTTATCTAAAATTCACGTATTTATTTTAAAAAAGGATATTCGGTTATTTAGATTAAACGGGAAAAATCGAAACCCAATACGTTAGGGCACAATCTCTAGAATTTCTAAATACGGAATATTACCTTTGTGAAAGAAATCAATTTTGTGTCGGGCGAAAGTTAATGTAACACAAGTTTATAATAAAATGTAAAAACAAATTACAATACGGATATGCGTAACAAAATGAAAATAAATGCGTTAGTACGAATGATAACATAAAGGACGAAAATGAAACAGAATAAAATGAACGAGTCAAAAATGAAGATAATGAAAAATAAAAGTAAGAATAGTAAATAAAAAAATAATAATTATAAGTATAAATGCGAAAAGAAAATATAATTATAATAGTAATAATAATAGCAATAATAATAGTACTTGAAACAATAATATAATAATGGAAGTAATAATAAATAATAATAATAATAATAATAATAATAATAATAATAATAAATATAACAAAAGTAAAATGTTAAATAAGGATAATTTCAATAAAAGAAAATAATGATAATATGCTAATAATATAATAATAATGATAATAATAATAGTAATGAGTATTTATTTATTTGAAATAACGTAATGAATATAATAGTAATAATAATGAATATACTTGATGATAATGAAAATAATATTAATATATAAATAGAAATAGAAATATATAAAATATGATAATAATAAAAATTGGAAGTACATATGTGAAATATTATAAGTATAAATAGATAAATGAAAAATAAATAATAATAGTATTTAACTAAAAATATAGTAATAATAATAATACTAATATCAATAATAATGGTAATAAAAAGAATAATGAAAATAATGAAGATAAAACTAGTAATAAGAAATAAATATGAATAAAAGGTTATAACAAACAAATAATAGTAAAATAAATATAAAATAATAACATAATAATAGTAATAGAAATGATACTAATAATATTAATAGTATTAAAAAAAAATAATACATTGGTATGAATAATATATTAATATAAAAAATATATAGAGAATAATGATAAAAATATTTAATATAAAGTAGTCAAAATACTTAAAAGGGCTAAAATCAAATTAAAAGCAAAGTTTTGGGCCAAATCGGGAATAAATAAGAGTGAAAGGATCGAATTGTAGTACGCAAAGGAAGTGGAGGGACCAAAAGAGAAAAATTCCCCCCGTCCAAAACGCGCAGCATGGGGGGATCAAAATGTAAAATGAAAAAAATTAACGGGCCGAATTATAAAAAAAAATAAAACTTGATTGCAAAGCATAAAAAGGCGGAAGGACTGCGCGTAAATATCCCCTTTTTAAAAAACACGCGGATCCTGATGTTGGAGCGGGTCGGATCTCGGGTCGGGGACGAAACGACGTCGTTTTGGGGCTTATGGACGCCGACCAAAACGACGTCGTTTTATACTTCCTATATAAGTTAAAAAAAACTAAAAAAAATCATTTGGCTTTAGTTTTTTTAAAAAAAGTCTGACCCTTTTGTTTTTTCTGCGGGGAGGGAATGCGGTGGGAACTCCGTGAGTCACCGCCGCACGATCGCCGATCACTTGCGTCGGTGCGCCTGTACAATGGGGGTCCAAAAAAGCCGCATTTTTCGTTCCTTTTAGTAAGTTTCCCCTTTTTTTTATATTTCTTCGTATATCAAAAAAAGAAAAAATAAAAGAAAAAAATGATTTAAGCAAAAATAAAAAATAATCACCTTGACTTTGCACTTCTTGTTTTCTATATTCTATTTTGGTTGTTCTTTTTATTTCAAAATCTCTCCGAGAGAGAATACTGTTTCTTGTATATATAAAAAAGTAGCTGGATCCTTACAATCGTTTTTGGCTTTGGCTTTTATAGCCATTTTACAAGTTTTTTTTTTATTATTGTCTTTTCTCTTCTTTTCTTGCAGGTGCAAGTTGCGGTGGAGCGGTGGTGGAGGCGGCAGGCAGTGGTGGTGGTGTCGGAAAGCGGGTTCGCGCCGCAAAGGAGGACTTAGGGTTAGGGGAAAAACTAGGGTTTTTTTTCTTTGTTTTAGGTATTTGGGCTAGGTTTGGGTCTTTTGTTTTTTTTAGTTTGGGTTTTGGGTTTGTAGTGGGCTGGGCAAAATGGGTTGTACAACTGCCCCTCTTTGCTCGTTGTCGTGTAACGAGAATGGAGCAAAGACTTTTAAGAAAGACCAATTTTGCCCGGTCTTGCTGAGTCTTGACTTGTTTTGGTTCTCCACTTTTCAGGTAGCCTCATTTCAGTTTACTGCATCTTGTTGCTTTGATCCACTCTAATGCGACTTCGGGGAAATAAAACTTATAGCTTTGGTTCACTCCATTGTAATTTCAGGGAGAAGAGATTTGTAGCCTCGATCTTCTCTGCTGGAACTTTAACGAGATGAAACCGGTAACTTCAATCTACTCCATCATTTGCTTGAGGGTAAGATTTTCAATTTTTGGGGCCATTCATTTGCTTGAGTCGTGAGGAATAGGGCGTTAGTTTAAATCGTGTTCCACTTTGTTTAGGAGACAAGATTTACAATCATCAACCTATTCCCTTGCTAGTTAGGGAGACATGATTTGGTGGCTTAAATCATGTTCCACTCTTGTTTAGGAGACACAATTTGCCTTCGATTTTTGTCCCACTCTTTGTTTAGGCGACAAGATCTACAATCTTCGACCTATTCCACTTCTTAGTCGGGAGATAGGGTGGTGGCTTAAATCATGTTCCACTCTTCATTTAGGAGACAAGATTTGCCTTCGATCTTTGTCCCACTCTTTTTTAGGCGACAAGATCTACAATCTTCGACCTATTCCACTTCTTTGAGTCGGGAGATAGGACTGGTGGCTTAAATCATGTTCCACTCTTTTGTTGGGGGAGACAGGATTTGCCTTCGATCTTTGTCCCACTCTCATTTAGAGGCGAAAAGATGCGCAATCTTTGACCTATTCCACTTCTTTGGTCAAGGAGATAGGGGTGGTGGCTTAAATCATGTTCCACTCTTTGTTTAGGAGACACGATTTGCCTTTGATCTTTGTCCCACTCTTGTTTAGAGGCGACAAGATCTACAATCTTTGACCTATTCTACTACCGAGTCGGGAGATAGGGTGGTGGCTTAAATCATGTTCCACTACTATTTAGGAGACAAGATTTGCCTTTGATCTTTGTCCCACTCTTTGTTTAGAGGCGACAAGATCTACAATTTTTGACCTATTCCCTTCTTTGGTCGTGGGGGAGATAGGATGAATTCACCGATGTTGCTACATTGTTCTCTAGGAACACATCTGTAGAATCGGTTTTATGGTTTATGCTTATGTCATATGATTAGGATGTTGTGATCAGAATGAGTCAGATGCTCATGATATATGCATGCATAAATGTTGTGAAAATGATCCTTGTTTATGCCTAGGATTGTTATTGCTCGTTTGTTTGTCAAGGTTGCGTCACGGACGCAATATCTCGCTCTCTCATGCAACTGATATTTTTCAAAAGATGTGGAGAGATAGTCATGATTTTAGACTTCTCTTTCTTGAATGTTTCCAACCCTTAGGCGTGGTGATTCTAGACAACTGTCCTATTTCAGGTTCCTGCATTATTTAGAGACTTTCAGAGTAATAGGCAGAACTCCTTTCATAGGAGCATTATGGGTCCATTAATCGTTATTTCAATTTGAAAATTGCGTAAAAGATTTAAATAATGGACAACACTAAAATTTATGAAGAATAGAATTGAATTAACTAACAAAAACGAACATTATTGGAATACAAAATGGGCGAAAGGGAGCGATGAGGTGCCTCGGATATCATGATGAGCTTCACTAACCAATCTTTTTTGAAGGTCATTTTGAGCTGAATAGATGTTGGGAGGTCTGCAGTGCTTTGTAGATGTCCTAAGGTTTAATATTCCTCCCTTTTGCTAATTCTGAGAGGACAAAATCGTCACATACCCTTTCTTTTTTCAAAATTTGAGCTGCCCTTTTCGGGTTTTCGGCTCAAAAACCCTTTTGGTCTCAAAGCGTCCTTTTCGGGTTTTCACCTTGGCCTCTTCTCTTTTTTTTTTTGAAGGTCTTAAAGCGCCCTTTGTGGGTTTTCGCCTTGGCTTCTCCTTTTTAGGTAAAGTATTTCTTGACTGAGTCTGAATTGATGGGATTAGGCAAGCTTTTACCATCCATTTCGACCAAGATCAGTGCTCCTCCTGAGAAAGCCTTTTTTACCGCATAAGGTCCTTCCCAATTTGACATCCATTTCCCTCTGAAATCTTTTTGTATGGGAAGGATCTTTTTCAAAACTAAGTCTCCTTGGTGAAATTCTCTTGGGCGAACCTTTTTGTCATACGCTCGCATCATTCGCTTTTGGTACATATGGCCATGGCGGATAGCTCTTAGTCTCTTTTCCTCAATCAAATTCAGCTGATCGAATCGAGACTTGGATCCATTCTGCTTCATCTAACTTTATCTCTGACAAGACTCGAAGGAAAGGAATCTCCACTTCGATGGGTAACACTGCCTCCATTCCATAAACCAATGAGAAAGGAGTTGCCCCGGTGGAGGTTCGGACCGACGTTCGATAGGCGAAAAGGGCAAATGGTAACTTCTCGTGCCAATCTTTGTAAGTCTCAGTCATTTTCCCCACTACCTTCTTGATGTTCTTATTAGCCGCTTCAACTGCACCATTCATTTTTGGGCGATATGGTGATGAGTTGTGGTGTTTAATTTTGAACTGGCTGCAGACTTCTGCTATCGTGTTATTGTTCAAATTCAATGCGTTGTCAGATATGATCCTTTCTGGCATTCCATACCGACATATGATTTCCTTCTTTAAGAACCTACTGAAGGCTGATTTTGTCACATTGGCATATGTAGCGGCCTCTACCCACTTAGTAAAGTAGTCAATTACCACAAAGATGAACCGATGTCCATTGGAAGCTTTTGGCGTGATTAGTCCGATGACGTCCATGCCCCACATAGAAAAAGGCCATGGGGAGGTCATAACGTGTAGAGGTGAGGGTGGTACATGGATCTTGTCCCCATAAATTTGACATTTATGACATTTCTTGGCATAATCAATGTAATCTCTTTCCATGGTAGACCAATAATACTCGAATCTCATGATTTGCCTAGCCATTGTGAAACCATTGGCATGTGTTCCACAGACACCCTCATGAACTTCTTCTAGGATTTGCTTAGCCTCGGGGGCGTCTACACACCTCAGTAGTACTTGATCCCTTCTTCTTTTATACAAGATCTCCCCGTCTAAGACATAGTCACAGGCTAGTCTTCTCAAAGTTCTCTTATCGTTCTCGGTCGCTTGTTCAGGATATTCACGACTTCTCACATATCGCAATATATCTTGGTACCAGGGGTGATTATCTTCTTCTTCTACATTGTAACAATGAGCGGGGGCCTCGTAGATACTTATTTGAATGGGTTTGACATCCTCTTGCTTTTTCGCTTTAATCATGGAAGCCAAAGTAGCCAAAGCATCAGCCATTTGGTTTTCGTCTCTTGTCAGGTAACTAAAAGTGATGTCATCGAACTCCTAGATCAATCCTTGGACCAATCTTTTGTAGTCGATTAGCTTGGGGTCCCTTGTCTCTCATTCCCCTTTGAGTTGATAAATTACCAGTGCAGAATCTCCATATACCTCCAGTACCCTAATTTTGCGTTCCATAGCGGCACGGATACCCATGATACAAGCTTCGTATTCTGCCATATTATTTGTACAATCGAAATCCAATTTAGAAGTAAATGGATAATGATCTCCGTTTGGGGATACCGAGAATCGCCCCAATTCCATTGCCCCTGACATTTGATGCCCGTCAAAGTTTAGTTTCAAGACGATCTTACGGGGTACCTTTTTTGGTAGTTGCCACATACATTAGGTCTTCGTTAGGGAAATCAAAGTCCAAATGCTCGTAATCCTCCAGAGCTCTACTGGCTAGAAAATATGCTATTGCACTCCCTTTTACCGCATTCTGGTTCACATAAACTATGTTAAATTCGAGAAAGCAAAATTTGCCATCGGCCATCCTTCCATTCAAAGCAGTCGACTCCATCATATATTTTAGAGGTCTAGCTTGGGATGAGCCAAGTCATATGATACAACATATACTGCCTCAATCTCCGAGTTGTCTAGATCAAGGCACAACACAGTTTCTCGATTGGTGAGTACCTTGTCTCACATTCAGTGAACTTTTTACTAAGGTAGTATTTTGCCTTTTCTTTCTTTCCTGACTCATTGTGTTGGCCAAGGACACATCCCATTAAATTATCAAGTACTGTCAAATATAGGATTAATGGCTTATCTGGATTAGGTGGCGTCAGCACTGGGGCATTGGACAGGTATTGCTTCATTTTGTCAAAGGTCTTCTGGCATTCATCATCCCACACACCTGGATTGTGTTTCTTAAGAAGACGGAATATGGGGTCACATTTCTCAGTTAGTTGTGAAATGAACCGGGCAATGTAATTTAATCTTCCTAGGAAACCTCGAACTTCTTTTTGAGTGCGTGGCGGAGGCAATTCTTGTATAGCTTTGACTTTGTCTGGGTCAATCTCAATCCCTTTTTCACTGACTATGAATCCTAGCAGTTTCCCTGACCTGGCTCCGAAGGTGCATTTTGCTGGGTTGAGCTTTAGCTGGAATTTCCTCAACCTCAAGAATAATTTCCTCAAGACTTGCACATGCTCCTTTTCAGTTCGGGATTTGGCGATCATATCGTCGACATAAACTTCAATTTCTTGGTGCATCATATCGTGGAATAGGGTTTGTCGAAACCATTTTTTGGAAAAAACGAAGGTCGACTTTGGTTTTGAAAACGAAAATAAAACGGGAGTCGTCACCAATCTTTATTAGGTGTGATCGGATCACCTTTGTTTTAATAAAGTGTTTTGGTTTACTAAAACAGTGTTTTTAGTCTGCGAAATTCAAAAAAACCGGGTTCGGGAGTCGATTACGTGCGAGGAAGGATTAGTACCCTCGTCACGCCCAAAATTGGTACCTAATTGATTAATTTCATGTCTTAATGTCGAAAGTTCGAAAAGATTTGAAAACATGATTTCTTTAAAAACGTGAACAATTTGGTTAAAATTTGAGATTTCTTTGTTCCGAAAGGATACAAACATCACATCCAGCACGTTAGGACACGATATTTTAAACCCTCGTAATCAAAGTCGTCTCATGATTTACGAAATTTATTAAAAGGATGTTTAGTTATTGATCAAGCGGAAATCGAAACCCAAAGACGTTAGGGCACTATTCTCGGAATTTCTAAATACAAAACATTGCCTTATTTTTTAAAAAACCTTTGGATGAAATATAGTAATTTTACAAAATATATTTTTATTTAATGATATAGTATTAAACTAGGAAAATAAATATAGATGTAAATATAGTAACTATAATAATACAAATAATAATAATATCAAATAATAGTAATAATAATAGTATGGTTACAAAACAATAATAGAAATGATAGTAATAATAAATATAATAAAGATAATAATAAGCAAAACAATAGTAAAAAAAGCAAAATAAATAAATAAATAAATAAATACCATGGTGATAGTGATAATAAAGTAATGATAATAATAATAAATAGTAATAATAAAAAATATATAGATATATAAAAATAATGATATAATAAAAGTAATAACAATAATAATAGTATAGTATAGTAATAATAAAATAATAATAAATAATTAATAGTAATAAAAATAAAAATATTAAATAATAGTAATAATAAAAATTGCAAAATAATTAAAATAAAGCTAAATTGAATTTAAAGCAGAAATTGAGGCTAATTAGAAAATAAAAAAATGATTAGGGGACCTATTTATACGCTGCCAAGAAGGCTGGAGGGCAAAAGGAAATATTCCCCCTCGTCCCAAAACGCGCAGCATGAGGGGGATCAAAATGAAAAAAAATAGAAAAATTAACGGGCCGAATTAACAACGAAAAAAAACTTAATTGCAAAGCATAAAAAAAGCGGAAGGACTGTGCACATAAATATCCCTTTTTAAGAAAACACGCGGATCCTGATTATAGGTCGGGTCGGGTTAGGCCAAAACAACGCCGTTTTGGGGCTTAAGGGCGCCGACCAAAACGACGCCGTTTTGGGGCTTAAGGGCGCCGACCAAAACGACGCCGTTTTGTATGTCTATAAAAGTAAAAAAAATCCCAAAAAGCTTCATTTTTCATCTGATTTTTAAAAAAACTCTCTTTTCATTTTTTTTCTCTGCAGGGGGAACTCCGGCACTGCTCCGGCCACTGGACCGCCACGCGCCGCCATCGGCGCTGCCGTACGCGGCGGCCGGAAGCTGAACCGACACCCTTTTGCTTGGTTTTCAACGGTGATTTCCTTTTTCTATTCCTTTTTTGTTTATTACAGACATATTTTAAAGAGAAATTTGAAATAGGATGCGAATGAAAGTATAAAATCACCTTTTGTCTCTGTTTTCGACTTTCTAGTAGTTTTTGTTTTAATCTCTGCTTTTTGGTGTTTGGATCTCTTTATTTGTGTCTGAAATTTCTCGAATCTGTTTCTATTGATAAAAAAATGGTCCTTAAAATACAATTTTGAATCGGCTTATATAGCAGAAAGTTTTTTGCTTTCTAACCTTTCTTGTTTAATGTCCTACAGGTGGAAGTGGCGATGGAAGGGACGTGGGAGGTGGAGCAGAGGCAAGTGGATGTCAGAGGGGCGGCGTCAGAAGCCAGGCGTCGGAAGGCTGAAGACCCTAGGTGCGGCGCACCTAGGGTTTGTTTGTTTTTTGATTGGGTTTAGTCTTAGTGGGCTGATTAGTTTTGGGTTTTAGTGGGTTTGTAATGGGTCTTTGGGTTGGTTTGTTGGGTTAGTAATATTGTAGAGTGGGCCGGGTAGAAAATGGGTTGTACAGCTGTCCCTCTTTGTTCGTTGTCGTGTAACAGAAATGGAGCAAAGACTTCTAAGAAAGACCAATTTTGCCCGGTTTCGCCGAGTCTTGACTTATTTGGTACTTTACTTCTTCAGGTAGCCTTGTTCCAGTCCACTGCATCCTGTTGCTTCGATCCACTTCACTGCAACCTTGAAAGATGAGATTTGTAGTTATAGTAGATCTAATCCCACCTACTGCAACTTTAGAGGTATAGGATTTGTCGTTTTAATCCGCTCCGCTGCAACTTCAGGGAGATAGGATTAACCGTCTTCAGCCTGCTCCACTGCGACTTCAGGGAGACAAGATTTGATGTCTTCGATCTGTTCCTGCAACTTCAGGAATGCCAGATCTGCTTTCTTCAATCTGCCCCACTACAACTTCAGGGAGACAAGATTTGATGTCTTCAGCCTATTCCACTGCTGGTCAGGGATATAGGACGGTGGCTTAAATCATGTTCCCTACTGTTTAGGGAGCCAAGATTGGCTTCGATCTTGTCCCACTACTGTTTAGGGCGACAAGATCCACAATCTTCAACCTATTCCACTGCTGGTCAAGGATATAGGACGGTGGATTAAGTCGTGTTCCCTACTGTTTAGGGAGCTAAGATTTGCGTTCGATCTTGCCTCACTACTGTTTAGGGCTACAAGATCTACAACCTTCAACCTATTCCACTGCTGGTTAGGGATATAGGACGGTGGCTTAAATCGTGTTCCCTACTGTTTAGGGAGCGAAGATTTGCCTTCGATCTACTGTTTAGGGCTACAAGATCTACAATCTTCAACCTATTCACTGCTGGTCCGGGATATAAGACGGTGGCTTAAATCGTGTTCCCTACTGTTTAGGGAGCCAAGATTTGCCTTCGATCTTGCCCCACTACTGTTTAGGGCGACAAGATCTACAATCTTTGACCTATCCCACTGCTGGTCAGGGAAATAGGAGGGTGGCATAAATCATGTTCCCTACTGTTTAAGGAGCCAAGATTTGCCTTCGATCTTGCCCCACTACTGTTTAGGGCGACAAGATCTACAATCTTTGACCTATCCCACTGCTGGTCAGGGAAATAGGAGGGTGGCATAAATCGTGTTCCCTACTATTTAAGGAGCCAAGATTTGCCTTCGATATTGTCCCACTACTGTTTAGGGCGACAAGATCTACAATATTTGACCTATTCCACTGCTGGTCAGGGATATAGGACGGTGGCTTAAATCATGTTCCCTACTGTTTAGGGAGCCAAGATTTGCCTTCGATCTTGCCCCACTACTGTTTAGGGCGACAAGATCTACAATCTTTGACCTATCCCATTGCTGGTCAGTGAAATAGGAGGGTGGCATAAATCATGTTCCCTATTGTTTAAGGAGCCAAGATTTGCCTTCGATCTTGTCCCACTACTGTTTAGGGCGACAAGATCTACAATCTTTGACCTATTCCACTGCTGGTCAGGGATATAGGAGGGTGGCATAAATCATGTTCCCTATTGTTTAAGGAGCCAAGATTTGCCTTCGATCTTGCCCTACTACTATTTAGGGCGACAAGATCTACAATCTTCGACCTATTCCACTGCTGGTCAGGGAGATAGGATGGATTCGCCGATGTTACTACATTATCCTCTAGGGGACCTGTCCTATAGAATCAGTTTCACATGCTTATGTTTATGCCAAATGATTAGGATGCTATGATCGGAATGAATCTAACGCTCCTAACTAAATGTATTATGGGCACCATTTGCATGAATACAGAATGTCATGAGAATGATCCCTCGTATAATGATTAGAATGCTATGATCAGAATGAATCAAACGCTCCTAACTAAATGATATTATGGATGACATTTGCATGAATGCGAAATGTCATGAGAATGATCCCTTTTTAAAAACTTAGGGTTGTAATTGCTCGTTTGACAAGGTTACGTCACGGACGCAATATCTTGTCTTCTCATGTAACTGATATCAGAGAACCTGGGGAGATAGTCATGATTTTAAACTCCTCTTTCTCGAATGTTTCCAACCCCTAGGCGTGGTGATTCTAGACAACAGTCCTGTTTCAGGTTCCAGCACTGTTTAGAGACTTCCAGAGTAATAGGCAGAACTCCCTTTTATGGAAGCGTTATGGGTCCATCGACCGTTATTTCAATTGCAAATGGCTTAAAATATTTAAATGATGGATAATACTGGAATTTACGAAGAATAGAATTGAATTAATCAAAAAAAGCGAACATTATTCGAATACAAAAATGGGAAAAAAGAAAAAGTAGGTGCCCCAGATATCGCAGTCTAAGCTTCACTATCCAATCTTTCTGAAGATCATTTTGAGCTGAATAGATGATGGGAGATCTGCAGTGCTTTGTAGATGTCCTGAGGTGTAACGTTCCTCCTTTTTTGCTAATTCTGAGAGGACAAAATCGTCACATACCCCTTCTTTTGTCAGAATTTGAGCCGCCCTTTTCGGGTTTTCGACTTAAAACCCCTTTGGTCTCAAAGCGCCCTTTGCGGGTTTTCGCTTTGGCCTCTCTGGTTTTTTAGAGGTCTTACAGTGCCCTTTGCGGGTTTTCACTTTAGCCTTTTTCCTCTCCAAGCATAATACTTCTTGACTGAATTCGAATTTATAGGATTGGATAAGTTTTTTCCATCCATCTCGGCCAAGATCAGTGCTCATCCAGAGAAAGCCTTTTTCACCACATAAGGTCCTTCCCAATTCGGCATCTATTTTCCTCTGAAATCTTTTTGTATGGGAAGTATTTTCTTCAACACCAGGTCTCCCTCTCAAAATTCTCTTGGGCGCACCTTTTTGTCATGCGCTCGCATCATTCGCTTTTGGTACATTTGACCATGACGGATAGCTCTTAGCCTCTTTTCCTCAATCAAATTTAGCTGATCGTATCGAGACTGGATCCATTCTGCTTCATCTAGCTTTATCTCTGACAAGACTCGAAGGGAGGGAATCTCTACTTCGATGGGTAACACGACTTCCATTCCATAAACCAATGAGAAAGGAGTTGCCCCGGTGGAGGTTTTGATCGACGTTCGATAGGCGAAAAGGGCAAATGGTAACTTCTCGTGCCAATATTTGTAAGTCTCAGTCATTTTCCCCACTATCTTCTTGATGTTCTTATTAGCCGTTTCAACTGCCCCATTCATTTTTGGGCGATATGGTGATGAGCTGTGGTGTTTAATTTTGAACTGGCTGCAGACTTCTGCTATCGTGCTATTGTTCAAATTCAATGCGTTGTCAGATATGATCCTTTCTGGTAATCCATACCAACATATGATTTCCTTTTTTAAGAACCTGCTGACGGCTGATTTTGTTACATTGGCATATGTAGCGGCCTCTACCCACTTAGTGAAGTAGTCGATTACCACAAAGATGAACCGATGTCCATTGGAAGCTTTTGGCGAGATAGGTCCGATGACGTTCATGCCTTACATAGAAAAAGGCCATGGGGAGATCATAACATGTAGAGGTGAAGTTGGTACGTGAATCTTGTCCCCATAAATTTGGCACTTATGACATTTCTTGGCATAATCAATGCAATCTCTTTCCATGGTAGACCAATAATACCCGAATCTCATGATTTGCTTGGTCATTGTGAAACCATTGGCATGTGTTCCACAGACGCCCTCACGGACTTCTTCTAGGATTTTCTTAGCCTCGGCGGCGTCCACACACCTCAGTAGTACTTGGTCCTTTCTTCTTTTATATAGGATCTCTCCATCTAAGACATAGTCACAAGCTAGTCTTCTCAACGTCCTTTTGTCGTTCTCAGTTGCTTGCTCAGGGTATTCATGATTTTTCACGTACTGCAGTATATCGTGGTGCCACGGATGATCATTTTTCTCTTCTTTCTCAATATGTAACAATGAGCGGGGGCCTCGTAGATACTCATTTGAATGGGTTTGACATTCTCTTGCTTGTTCGCTTTAATCATGGAAGCCAAAGTAGCCAAAGCATCAGCCATTTGGTTTTCGTCTCTTGGCAGGTAACTAAAAGTGATGTCATCGAACTCCTTGATCAAACCTTGGACCAATCTTTTGTAGTCGATCAGCTTGGGATCCCTTGTCTCCCATTCCCCTTTGAGTTGATAAATTACCAGTGCAGAATCTCCATATACCTCTAGTACCCTAATGTTGCGTTCCATAGCGGCGCGGATACCCATGATACAAGCTTCGTATTCTGCCATATTTTTTGTACAATCAAAATCCAATTTAGAAGTAAATGGATAATGATCTCCGTTTGGGGATACCAAAACTGCCCCAATTCCATTGCCCACAGCATTTGATGCCCCGTCAAAGTTTAGTTTCCAAGGACGACCCTCTGGGGTACCTTCTTCGGTGGTTGCCACATACATTAGGTCTTCGTTAGGGAAATCGAAGTCCAAAGGCTCGTAATCCTCCAGAGCTCTACTGGCTGGAAAGTCTGCTATTGCACTCCCTTTTACTGCCTTCTGGTTCACATAAACTATGTCAAATTCAGAAAGCAAAATTTGCCATCTGGCCATCCTTCCATTCAAAGCAAATGACTCCATCATATACTTTAGAGGGTCTAGCTTCGAGATGAGCCAAGTCGTATGATACAACATATAATGCCTCAATCTCTGAGTTGTCCAGATCAAGTCACAACACAGTATCTCAATTGGTGAAGACCTTGTCTCACATTCAGTGAACTTTTTACTAAGGTAGTATATGGCCTTTTCTTTCTTTCCTGACTCATCGTGTTGGCGGAGCACACATCCCATTGAATTATCAAGTACTGTCAAATATAGGATTAGTGGCTTACCCAGATTAGGTGGCGTCAGCACTGGGGCATTGGACAAGTATTGCTTCACTTTGTCAAAGGTCTTCTGGCATTCATCATCCCACACTCCTGGATTGTGTTTCTTAAGAAGACGAAAAATGGGGTCACATTTCTCAGTTAGTTGTGAAATGAACCGGGCAATGTAATTTAATCTTCCTAGGAAACTTCGAACTTCTTTTTGAGTGCGTGGCGAAGGTAATTCTTGTATAGCTTTGACTTTATCTGGGTCAATCTTAATCCCCTTTCACTGACTATGAATCCTAGCAGTTTCCCTGACCTGGCTCCGAAGGTGCGTTTTGCTGGGTTGAGCTTTAGCTGGAATTTCCTCAACCTCAAGAATAATTTTCTCAAGACTTGCACATGCTCCTTTTTAGTTCGGGATTTGGCAATCATATCATCGACATAGACTTCAATTTCTTGGTGCATCATATCATGGAATAGGGTTACCATGGCTCTTTGATATGTCGCTCCCGTATTTTTTAGTCCGAATGGCATTACCTTATAGCAAAATGTTCCCCACATGGTTGCAAATGTGGTCTTATCCATGTCTTCAGGATGCATCTTTATCTGGTTATATCCCGAAAAGCCATCCATGAAGGAGAACAGTGAATAACCCGCCGTATTATCCACTAAGGTGTCGATGTGAGGCAACAGGAAATTGTCTTTCGGGCTAGCCTTATTCAGATCCTTGTAGTCTACACACATTCGTACTTTCCCATCTTTCTTAGGGACGGGGACGATATTGGCTGCCCATTCCGATTATTTAACCACTTGCAAGAAACCCGCGTCAAATTGCTTCTTGACCACTTCTTTTATTTTCAGCAGAACGTCTGGTCTCATCCTTCGAAGTTTCTGCTGGACTGGCTTGTACTCCTCTTTTATGGGCAATCGGTGTACCACGATATCAGTGCTTAAATCGGGCATATCTTGGTACGACCACGCGAAGACATCCTTGAATTCTTTGAGTAACTCAATGAGGTCTCGTTTTGTTTCTGTGGTAATACAAGCTCCAATCTTCACTTCTTTCTTCTCTTGTTCATTTCCCAGGTTCACTATTTCCACTGACTCTGTGTGAGGTAGGATCTGTTTCTCTTCTTACTCCACCATCCTTAACAGTTCAAGAGACAGGTCACAACCTTGGTCATCTTCCAAATCCTGAAAATCTTTCGTACCCATGTCTTGTTCAAAAGGACGTTCTGAGTCATTGGTAGCGTTACTCAGATCATTGATATTTGGGGACCTGTTATGGAGATGAATAAAGGTCCGTAGAACAAAAGAATCTAAGCATATTTATTGGCATTGTATGATTATGAATGAAGAATAAAAATATTTAAAAGAATATTTAAAGAATAAAAGAATAATCATGATGATGAATGCGATAGAAATAATAAAAGAAGATTTGCTCAAAAGGCAGCGAAGATGCATTTGATTGAAAATAACAATTTTAGACATAAGCCATGCTTCACAAAAGGGAATCTTATTGCTTCTATACTCAGAGCAATAAGTGCGTTCCGAATATTACTCTGAACAAGTTCTAAAAGCTACAGGAATTTCCTCCGCGGTGTCATTCCGGCTTTCCTCTTCAGTTTTTCCTTTGGATATAGCATTGATGTGCATGTTTCCCCATGTTCCTTCCGCGGTTCTTTTATTTGGTGTTCCCCGTTCTGAGTGAATACTCTCGCCTGATACAAAGGTTCTGGATATGTGGGGAATCATCATTGGTTCCCATTTAATCTCATCCCCACTCAACCATGCTTTCCTTCTTTCTTGTTTTTTCTCTAACTCTTTCCTGCTTTGGCTTGCGTCCGGCTTGAATCCTAAGCCGAAGAGGTCTCGTTTTTCTTTCAATCTCGGGGCCTCGATCCTCCTTGGAGATACCTTCCAAGTCCTTTCCCAGGTACAACTCCTTTCCCGACCATCAGTTGTAAACTCATTTTCGTAGTTTCAGATATTTGAGACACTGGGATCTTGTTCCCCTCGATGATAAATGTTGCGTTGAAAAATTCCAAAGAGCGGAAGGAACACTCAGTCGCTTCGTCGCTAGCCTCTAAATACGGCGCACCATTAGTTACAGTCGCCATGATATCCTCTTCAGCATTTATCGTCACCAGACGACCCTCTATAACTAATTTCAACTTTTGGTGCAGCGATGAGGGCACTGCTCCCGCTGAGTGTATCCAAGGTCTCCCCAGTAAGCAATTATAGGAAGGCCTGATATCCATTACTATGAAATCCACTTCATACGTACCTGGGCCAATTAACAAAGGTACTTCGATCCTTCCCATAACTTTCCTTTCAGTTCCATAGAATGCCCTCACTACATTGTGGTAGGTCTTTATGTGAGAGCTATCTATGGGTAATCGATTCAGCGTCGATAGTGGCAAGACATTGAGCGCCGATCCATTATCGACCAGTACCCCTGGTAACGTGTATCATTTACACCGTGTGGTGATGTGAAGAGCTTTGGTAGAGCCTATACCCCCGGCGGGATCTCGTCACCATTAAAGAAAATAAAGTTATCAGCACTTATATTGCTAATCAGGCGATCCAGCTTGTTAACGGAGATATCATTAGCAACATAAGTTTCATTCAGTACTTTCATCAATGCGTTGCGATGCGCATCCGAGCTTAAAAGTAAGTCTAGCACAGATATACGAGCCGGTTGTTTATGCAGTTGCTCCACAACACTGTACTCACTATGCTTTAAGAACTTTAAGAATTCCTTAGCATCTTCTTCCTTTACTGGCTCATTTATAGGCGAATCATGTTTGGTCGTCTTTTCCTTCTTTTGTTCACCTGTCAAGGCTTTCTCTTTTATGGGCTCTATTCGTGCGTTTGCTGCATCGTAGCGCTTTTCGCTGCGCGTATAGGAACCCACCTCTTGATCTCCTTTTGAAACGCTGGACGAGCTCACCTCCCCAGGAATCATCACATTGCATTCATAGTTCCAAGGAACCTTTTTGTTATCTTTATAAGAAAAAACCGCAGGCTTCTGAATCACGACCTTTGGTGTTATCTTTACCCCGACTTCATTGTTCTTCGGTCGCGAGATGATGACCAATGGATAGCTAATTTTCGAGACCTTTGCTGCTGACTCATCTTCCAATGCGCAGATGTTTTCTTCTTCTTGACTTTTATCGCTTTCATAAATTCCATCTCTTTATCGTCCATCAGCCTTTGCACCAGAATTTCGAACTCAATACAGTTTTGGATCTCGTGCCCTTCTACGTTATGGAATTCACGGCCATTTCTCATTTCTTCATATTCTTCCGCCGGATCTGACACAGCTAATCCTCTCTTCATCATTTCCTTCCAAACCTATCTCATCGGGGTTTTACCTCCGCAATATCCGTTTTAACTCTTTTCCCCACATTTTCACATATCATGTTTACCCCATTATTAGCATAATTAGGTAGCGGGTGCTCCGCGCTAGGGGCATCGTCAAATTTCACAACGCCCATTTGGATGAAATTTTCTACCAGTTTCTTGAAGGCGAGACAATGCTCTATTGAATGCCCCACAATCCCCGCATGGTATTCGCACTGTGCATTTGCGTCATACCACTTAGGGTATGGGGGCTGCAGGGGCTTTAAGTAATGAGGGGAAACAACATGTGTATCGAATAAGTTCTGGTACAATTCCTTGTATGTCATAGGGATCGGCGTGAATTAGAGTTTCTCCGCATTTGGCTTTGCATTGGATTCCTGCCTAGCTGGGCTTTGATGATCGGTAATTACGGTTCTGGGCTGGCTCACAGCGATTGGCTTCGAATAACTTTTGTCACGGGCACTTATGTTATTTACATCATTCTCTCTTTTCTTCGGGATCGTCTTTCTAGCACCTTCCCCCGCCTCTATCTTGCCGCATCTGATTGCGTTTTCTATCATTTCTCCTGACATCATGATATCTGAAAAACTTTTAGTAGCGCTTCCGAGCATGTGATTAATGAAAGGAGCCTTCAAGGTATTGATGAAAAGCATGGTTGTTTCCTTCTCCAGGAGAGGTGGCTGAACTTGTGTTGCTATCTCTCTCCATCGCTGGGCGTATTGTCTGAAGCTCTCACCTGGCTTTTTCTCTATGTTTTACAGCGTGATCCTGTCGGGAGCTATGTCTGCCACGTGACCATAGTGTATCATGAAGGCCTGTGCCAGGTCCTTCCATGTCTTAATCTGGGCATGACTGAGCTGATTGTACCATTTGGCCGCAGATCCAGGCGCATATCACGAAAGCGATGAATCGATGGTGGTCATTATTAACGTGTCCCGCCATCCGTCGACAGAACATCGTGATATGCGCTTCAGGACAGCTGGTCCCATTGTACTTCTCAAAATCCAGAGTTTTGAACTTTGGCGGAAGTACCAAGTCCGGGACCAAACTTAAGTCCTTAACATCTACCCCGTAACGGTAGTCAGCAGTCTCCATTGCTTTGAACTTCTCTTCTAACCACTTGCAACGGTCCTCGAGTTTTCTTGGCAGGTCCACATTTTCCTTGTCTATTTCTGCCATTTCATCAAGATCGGAGACCACAGGGTTAGCTGGACTATCTCCTGGGTTAGAACCCGAGCCTGTCGGAAAGTGCGCAGGTATCGTAGTACCGGCCTGATACTGCGGCCTGATGGTAACATGCATCCTTTGGGGGTATATATCTGGTTGCACTTGGGTGTTTGGAGGGGTAAAACCTGGAGGGTAAACAGGGCCATCATTATCGTTCCCTGAACTAGCAGCAATGCCCTTTCCTTTCTCACGTTCTTTAGCCAGCAACTGCGCTAACTGGCTTATCATATTGCTTTGGGATTCTTGCATCCGTTCCATCATGTCTTGTTGTATTTTGGCTAATTGCTCTTGCATTTGATCATGCATGTATTTTTTCATCTGCTCTAATCTTTCTAGTCTTTGATCCATTATTTTCATTTTGCGTCGTGTACCATAACGATGCTCAGTTTCCATATTTTTCTTTTCTCTCTTTCTCTTTCTCTGTATTAATTTCAACTAATTAGGCTCTCTCTATGGACTTAAATGCATATAATGTGATGTAATGCAAATGCATGAATGCAATGAGGCATCGATTCAGATTCAACTTCATTTTAGAAGACTTTATTAAAAAACAAAATCCTTTACATAAAGCGGACTACAAATATGCTTTCGCCCTAAGGCCTAAAGTTTTGATTTTCCCTAATAAAGAGGTTAGCTCTTGATTACGATCTGACCGTAGCTCATACTTCATGCTCAATATATCAGCCTATGCTGCCAGAGTCTGTAGGTGATCAGCTACCTCTCAAATCTAAACTATTGCTTCACCCATGAGGTAATCCCGATTTCTAACTTGATCATGAGAATGGTGAAGCTCTTCCTTCCAACGCCCTTCTCTTGTTTCAAGAAGCTCAATCCGAAGTTCACAACTGTGCAATGTTGATTCTAACTCTTCAATCTTACCCTTCGTTTCCTCGATCTTGTTCAGACTTGATTTTAGCTTGATTTTAGAATTACGACTTCGATGGTGATGAAGAGACCGTCCAAGTTCAGCCACTCTAGCTTTTAATCCACTTTTCTCTTTTTGGCTATCTGCTAAATTTTTCTCTAAGGCCTCGTTTCGCGCTTGCATTTTTTGAAACTTCCTCTCCCAATAGTTAGCTTTGGCCTTTTTCCTCTTGAATCTCCTGTTGCCACTGTTCTGAAGTCTTTCCTAATCCAGCATTCTTCATCGTCAGACGTATCTTCTTATATTCTGTCTTCAAACTATCTCGATCTTCCTCTATCTTCTTCTTTTCTTTTCTTAATTTCTCGGCTTCCATTTTCTGAACATCCGCATCTAAACTTAGGTGCATCTTTTCTTCTTCCAACTTCTCTATCCTCTTTCTGAGCTCTGAACTTTTCCTCTCGAAGTCTTGCTTTATAATTTCTAACTCCAATAGGACCACTTGCAAATACTCTTTCATCAATCGAGCGCCCTCCAAGCTTGGCCTAGGGATGTTATCATTAATCCTTTTGTTCGACCACTCATTGTATTCCAGGGTTGTCACCGGTCCTCCAGTCAATATCTTCATACAGCGAGCCCGCTTCCAAGCCTCAGAAATCTCTCGAATCTTCTTCTTATAATTATCCCCCTTATATGAGAATTCACTTTGAGCTAACCGATATGTCGCCGGTATGAACTGTCTTGCTTTGTATTGCCTTAGTACCAGCAACGGTGCATATCCAATAGCTCCCCAGATTCCAGGCAGAGGTACCCAACCAAAATTTCCACACCGATAAAGGACTTCGTCGGGTACCATCCAAGGGGCTTTCCACTCAACATCTTCCTCTCGAAGGTTTTGAAGAATTTCCATCCACCTTTGCTCCGATATATCATCCCTCCTTGTCGTGACCGTGGCCTCTTTTAAAGGGGAATAACTCTCAGAGAACACTCGGTAAGGAACCTTGTCAACCTTCCAAAAATGACTGTGGAACCAAACCAACAATAACTGTGCCCACCCAATGAATCTACCCTCACCAGTTCTCCGACATGCGTTCAAAGATCTGAACGTCTCGGCTAAGATCGCAGGTACAGGTGTGACCCCTTTGTTAAGTCAGTCGAATAAATCAGTAACTGCCTCGTCTATATGTCTTAGAGCTTTAGGGAAGATTACCAAACCGTAAATACACAAGGCAAAGACATCAATCTTCTTCTTTACATCTGGATGTGTTAGGATCAGGTCCCTCAAACTCACCCAAGGTATGCATTTACCCTCACCTTTCTCTTGGATTCTGGCTGCAACCCACTGTTCACTCATCCCCGTGATACTCATTAACTTCTTCACAAAAGTTGGGACATTGGCAGCCCTAAAATAAGCTTTGTCGGCTTGAACCCTTGAACAGCAAAGCAAGGTTGTATATTCCTCTATTGTGGGCACTAAATCTACTTTCCCGAAAGTGAAACAACTATAAGCAGAGTTTCAAAACTGAGTCATAGCCCGGAATAGATGCTTATCTACCTTGATGTCGAGCAAGTAGGGTAAATCGCCATAACTACAATAGAACAGCTGCTTTGCCTCATCGTCCCACTGGTTCATATTTCTCTCAACTCACAGAACTCATTTTGCGTGACGCTAATACGAGTGAAATCCCATAGTTCCGACACATACCCCTCAACCAAGCTGTCCCCTTTCTCTAATTGCCATCGCTCTAACCATACGCGGACGGCTGTATTGTCTTCCACTTTATCAAGGAATTCGTGCTCCATAACCGGCTTTCTAACTTAAAAACTGACCGTGAATCGATACCTCTTAAAATATGAAATGACATGCACAAAAGTAAAACATAACAAGTTAGTACCGCAGAATGAAATATAAAGCAAGTAAAATAAAAAAACACCTATCTGGGTAACTACTAAGGTTTGACATAGTTCTACTTAGGGTGGGTTCTTATGTTTTCTACGTGCGGTTTAGCTCTCTGATTCAGTGCCGAACAGATAGATTCCTCGATCCTCACCCATTATAGGCTCATACGGATCGAGTTCAGTTCAGGGGAATACATTTCCCTATGGCCATGTGGAAGTGAAAACTTCACGAAGACATAGGTATAGATGTATCCCGGAAGCAATCCACTAGCCCATGCGGAGGTGAAAACCTCACCAAGGCATAGCTTCTCGCTCCCACTTAAAGGTGTGACCACGACAGTCATGCAATGCAATGTGCACAAGAAAACAACAAACAAATGCGACAAAAAGGATCGTAATTTTCGAATCAAATTTTCAAATTTTCAAATTGAACTTTCAAATTTTCGACATAAAACAGAAAATAATCAATTTACGGCCTGACTCTCTTTAGCTCCCCAGTGGATTCGCCAAGCTGTCGAAACCATTTTTTGGAAAAAAACGGAGGTCGACTTTGGTTTTGAAAACGAAAATAAAACGGGAGTCGCCACCGATCTTTATTAGGTGTGATCGGATCACCTTTGTTTTAATAAAGCGTTTTGGTTTACTAAAACGGTGTTTTTGGTCTGCGAAATTCAAAAAAATCGAGTTCGGGAGTCGATTACGTGCGAGGAAGGATTAGCACCCTCGTCACGCCCAAAATTGGTACCTAATTGATTAATTTCATGTCTTAATGTCGAAAGTTCGAAAAGATTTGAAAACATGATTTCTTTAAAAACGTGAACAATTTGGTTAAAATTTTGAGATTTCTTTGTTCCGAAAGGATACAAACATCACATCCAGCACGTTAGGACACGATATTTTAAACCCTCGTAATCAAAGTCGTCTCATGATTTACGAAATTTATTAAAAGGATGTTTAGTTATTCAGTCAAACGGGAAATCGAAACCCAGCACGTTAGGGCACTATTCCCCGAATTTCTAAATACAAAACATTGCCTTATTTTTTAAAAAACCTTTGGATGAAATATAGTAATTTTACAAAATGTATTTTTATTTAATGATATAGTATTAAACTAGGAAAATAAATATAGATGTAAATATAGTAACTATAATAATACAAATAATAATAATAATAATAATATCAAATAATAGTAATAATAATAATAGTATGGTTACAAAACAATAATAGAAATGATAGTAATAATAAATATAATAAAGATAATAATAAGCAAAACAATAGTAAAAAAACAAAATAAATAAATACCATGGTGATAGTGATAATAAAGTAATGATAATAATAATAAATAGTAATAATAAAAAATATATAGATATATAAAAATAATGATATAATAAAAGTAATAACAATAATAATAGTATAGTATAGTAATAATAAAATAATAATAAATAATTAATAGTAATAAAAATAAAAATATTAAATAATAGTAATAATAATAAAAATTGCAAAATAATTAAAACAGGCTAAATTGAATTTAAAACGGAAATTCAGGGCTAATTTGAAAATAAAAAAATGATTAGGGGACCTATTTATACGCGCGAAGGAACTGGAGGGGGCAAAAAGGAAATATTCCCCCTCGTCCCAAAACACGCAGCATGAGGGGGATCAAAATGAAAAAATAGAAAAATTAACGGGCCGAATTAACAACGAAAAAAAAACTTAATTGCAAAGCATAAAAAAAGCGGAAGGACTGCTCACATAAATATCCCTTTTTAAGAAAACACGCGGATCCTAATTATAGAGCGGGTCGGATAGGGTCGGGTTAGGCCAAAACGACGTCGTTTTTGGGCTTAAGGGCGCCGACCAAAATGACGCCGTTTTGTATGTCTATAAAAGTAAAAAAATCCCAAAAAGCTTCATTTTTCATCTGATTTTAAAAAAAAACTCTCTTTTCATTTTTTTTCTCTGCAGGGGAACTCCAAGCCTTTGCTCACGACCACTGGATCGCCACAGCGCCATCGTCGCGCCCATTTACGCAATGCAAAAAAAGTCAACCGACACCCTTTTGCTTGGTTTTCAACGGTGATTTCCCTTTTCTATTCCTTTTTTGTTTATTACAGACATATTTTAAAGAGAAATTCGAAATAGGACGCGAATGAAAGTATAAAATCACCTTTTGTCTCTGTTTTCGACTTTCTAGTAGTTTTTGTTTTAATCTCTGCTTTTTGGTGTTTGGATCTCTTTATTTGTGTCTGAAATTTCTCGAATCTGTTTCTATTTATAAAAAAAAGGTCCTTAAAATACAATTTTGAATCGGCTTATATAGTCGAAAGTCCTTTGCTTTCTGTCCTTTCTTGTTTAATGTCTTGCAGGTGGAAGTGGCGGTGGAAGGGACGTGGGCAGTGGAGCAGAGGCAAGTGGATGTCAGAGGGGCGGCGTCAGAAGCCTAACGACTCTAGGTGCGGCGCACCTAGGGTTTGTTTGTTTTTTGATTGGGTTTAGTCTTAGTGGGCTGATTATTTTTGGGTTTTAGTGGGTTTGTAATGGGTCTTTGGGTTGGTTTGTTGGGTTAGTAATATTGTAGAGTGGGCCGGGCAGAAAATGGGTTGTACAGGGTTACCATGGCTCTCTGATATGTCGCTCCCGTATTTTTTAGTCCGAATGGCATCACCTTATAGCAAAACGTTCCCCACATGGTTACAAATGTGGTCTTATCCATGTCTTCAGGATGCATCTTTATCTGGTTGTATCCTGAAAAGCCATCCATGAAGGAGAAAAGCGAATAACCCGCCGTATTATCCACTAAGGTGTCGATATGAGGTAACGGAAAATTGTCTTTCGGGCTAGCCTTGTTTAGATCCCTGTAGTCTACACACATTCGTACTTTCCCATCTTTCTTAGGGACGGGGACGATATTGGCTACCTATTTCGAGTATTTAACCACTTGCAAGAAACATGCGTCAAATTGCTTCTTGACCTCTTCTTTTATTTTCAGCAGAACATCTGGCCTCATCCTTCGAAGTTTCTATTGGACTGGCTTGTACTTCTCCTTTATAGGCAACCGGTGTACCACGATATCAGTGCTTAGCCCGGGCATATCTTGATACGACAACGCAAATACATCTTTGAATTCTTGGAGAAACCCAATGAGGTCTCGCTTTGTCTCTGTGGTAATACAAGCTCCTATCTTCACTTCTTTCTTTTCTTGTGCGTCTCCCAGGTTCACTATTTCTACTGACTCTTTGTGAGGTAGGATCTGTTTCTCTTCTTGTTCTACCATCCTTAACAATTCAGGAGACAGGTCACAACCTTGGTCATCTTCCAAATCCTGAAAATCTTCCATACCCATATCTTGCTCGAAAGGACATTCTAAGTCATTGGTAGCGTTACTCAAATCATTGATATTTGGGGACCTGTTATGGAGATGAATAAAGGTCCATAGAACAAAAGAATCTAAGCATATCTATTGGCATGGTATGATTATGAATGAAGAATGGAAATATTTAAAAGAATATTTAAAGAATAAAAGAATAATCATGATGATGAATGAAGTGACAAGAATAGAAGAAGATTTGCTCAAAAGGTAACGGAGGTGCATTTCATTGAAAATAACGATATTTTAGACATAAGCCATGCTTCACAAAAGGGAATCTTATTGCTTCTAGACTTAAAGCAACAAGTGTGTTCCGAATTTTACTCTGAATAAGTTCTAAAAGCTACAGGAATTTCCTCCGCGGTCCAGTTGTCTAGAACACTGCCGGGCTCATAGGGGCGAATGCCATTCCAGTTTTCCTCTTCAGTTTTTCCTTCGGATATAGCATTGGCGTGCATGTTTCCCCATGTTTCTTCCGTGGTTTCTTTATTTTGCGTTCCTCGTTCTGGATGGATAATCCCTCCTGATATAAAAGTCTTGCAAATATGGGGAATTATCATCGGTTCCCATTTAATCTTATCCCCACTCAACCGCGCTTTCCTTCTTTCTTGTTTCTTATCTAACTCTTTCTCCCTTCAGTTTGCATCCGACTTGAATCCTACGCCGAAGAGGTCTCGTTTTTCTTTCAGTCTTGGGGCCTCGATCTTTCCTTGGAGATACCTTCCAAGTCCTTTCCTAGGTAAAGCTCATTTTCCGACCATTAGTTGTAAACCCATTTTCGTAGTTTTGGATATTTAAGGCACTGGATCTTGTTACCCTCGATAATGAATGTTACATTGACAAATTCCAAGGAGCGGAAGGAACACTCAGTTGCTTCATCGCTTGCCTCTAAATATGGCGCACCGTTAGTTACAGTCGCGATGATATCCTCTTCAGCATTTATCGTCACTAGACGACCCTCTATAACTAATTTCAGCTTTTGGTGCAATGGCGAGGGCACCTTTGCTCACGTGAGTGTATCCAAGGTCTCCCCAGTAAGCAATTATAGGAAGGCTTGATATCCATTACTATGAAATCTACTTCATACGTACCTGGGCCAATTAACAAAGGTGCTTCGATCCTTCCCATGACTTTCCTTTCAGTTCCATCGAATGCCCTCACTACATTGTGGCAGGCCTTCATGTGAGAGCTATCTATGGGTAATCGATTCAGCGTCGATAGTGGCAAGACATTGAGCGCCGATCCATTGTCGACCAGTACCCCTGGTAATATGTATCATTTGCACCGTGTGGTAATGTGAAGAGCTTTAGTAGAGCCTATACCCCTCAGCGGGATCTCGTCATCATTAAAGAAAATGAAGTTATCAGCACTTATATTGCTAATCAGGCGATCCAGCTTGTTAACGGAGATATCGTTAGCAACATAAGTTTCATTCAGTATTTTCATCAATGTGTTGCGATGCACCTCCGAGCTTAAAAGTAAGTCTAACACAGATATACGAGCCGGTTGTTTATGCAGCTGCTCCACAACACTGTACTCACTATTCTTTAAGAATTTTAAGAATTCCTTAGCCTCTTCTTCCTTTACTGGCTCGTTTATAGGCGATTCATGTTTGGTCGCCTTTTCCTTCTTTTGTTTGCCCATCAAGGCTTTCTCTTTCGTGGGTCCATTTGTCGCGTCGTGGCGCTTTCTGCTGCGCGTATAGGAACCTACCTCTTGATTTCCCTTTGAAGTACTGAACGAGTCCCCCTCCCCAGGGATCGTCACATTGCAGTCATAGTTCCAGGGAACCTTTTTGTTATCTTCATAAGAAAAGGCCACAGGTTTCTGAATCACGACCTTTAGTGTTATCTTTACCCCGACTTCATTATTCTTCGGTCGCGAGATGATGACCAATGGATAGCTAATTTTCGAGACCTTGGCTGCTGATTCATCTTCCAACGCGCAAATGTTTTCTCCTTCTAGGCTTTTATTGCTTTCATAAAATTCCATCTCTTTATCGTCCATCAGCCTTTGCACCAGAATTCTGAACTCAATACAATTTTGGATCTCGTGCCCCTCTATGTTTTGGAACTCATAACTATTTCTCATTTCTTCATATTCTCTTGCCGGATCTGATACAGCTAATCCCATCTTCATCTTTTCTTTCCAAACCATCTCATCGGGGTTTTCACCTCTGCAATATCCGTTTTAACTCTTTTCCCCACTCTCACCTATCATATTTACCCCATTATTAGCATGATTAGGTAGCGGGTGCTCCGCGCTAGGGGTATCGTCAAATTTCACAATGCCCATTTGGATGAATTTTTCTACTAATTTCTTGAAAGCGAGGCAATGCTCTATGGAATGCCCCACGATCCCTGCATGGTATTCGCATTGTGCATTTGCGTCATACCATTTAGGGTATGGGGGCTGCAGGGGCTTTAAGTAATGCGGGGAAACAACATGTGCATCGAACAAGTTCTGGTACAATTCCCTGTATGTCATTGGGATCGGTGTAAATTGGAGTTTCTCCGTATTCTGCTTTACATTTGCTTCCTGCCTCGGGGGGCCTTGATGGCCAGTAGTTAACGTCCTTGGCTGGCTTACAGTGATGGGTTTTGAATAACCCTTGTTGTAAATGCTCGCATTGTTCACCTCGTTGTCCTTCTTCCTTGGGACCGATCTCTTGACGTTTTCCCTCGCGTCTATCTTTCAGCTTCTGATTGCGTTTTCTATCATCTCTCCGGACATCACTATGTCTGAAAAGCTCTTAGTAGTGCTTCCCAGCATGTGGTTGATGAATGGAGCCTTCAGCGTGTTGATAAAAAGCATGGTCGTTTCCTTTTCTAGAAGAGGGGGTTGGACTTGTGTAGCTACCTCTCTCCACCTCTGGGCATATTGTCTGAAGCTCTCACTCGGCTTTTTCTCCATGTTTTGCAATGTAATTGTCTGTCAGAGATATATACATTCACGTGGCCATATTGCTTCATAAAAGCTGTGCCAAATCCTTCCATGAATTAATTTGAGCACGGCTTAGCTGGTTGTACCACTTGGCCGCAGATCCAATCAAAACTGTCTTGAAAGCGGTGAATTAACGCCGATCATTGTTGGCGTATCTGTCATCTTAAATGAACATCGTAATGTGAGCTTGAGGCGACTAGTCCCATTATATTTCTCAAACTCCGAGTCTTGAACTTTGGTGGGAGTATTAGGTCTGGGACCAAGCTCAAGTCCTTAGCATTAACTCCGCCATGGTAGTCTGCGTTCTCCATTGCTTTAAACTTCTCTTTCAGCCATCTACACCGGTACTCGAGTTATTTAGACACATCTACTCTCGCCTTCTCCGTTTCTGCTATATCATCGAGGTCGGGGACAACGAGATTAGCTGAATTATCTCTCGGATTGGAGCCCGAGCCTGTCGAAAAACTCATCGGTGCCGAAGCACCAGCTTGATATTGGGGCCTGATGGTAACAGGTACCCTTTGAGGATTCACATCTGGTTGTGGTAGGATATTTTTCGGGGTAAAACCGGAAGGATAGACAGGGTCCTCATTATCATTCCTTGAACTAACAGCGGTACTTTTTCACGTTCTTTAGCTAGCAACTGTGCCAACTGACTTATCATACTATTTTGGGATTCTTGCATCCACTCCATCATGTATTGTTGTATTTTGGCTAATTGCTCTTGCATTTGTGTTTGCAATTGATCTTGCATATCCCTTTGCATCTGTTCTAATCTTTCCATCCTTTGGTCCATAGCTTTAGTTTTTCCTCGTGTACCGTAACGATGTTCCAGGGTAACTACCATAATTTTAGGGTCCTTTGTGAGATTTAATGTGTATGATGCAATGTAATGTTGATGCATGAAATGTATGCAACAAAAAGGCATTGATTCTGATTCAATTTCATTTAGGATAACTTTTCTAGAAAACAAATTTCTTTACATATAACGGATTACATATATGGCCTTGCCCTAATACTTAAGGCCTTGACTTTCGTAAAAAGCCAAGCTAACTATCGACCTCGCTCTGACTCTGACTCGTACTTTAAACTTAGTACATCAGCCTGGACTGCTAAGGTTTGTAAGTGATCCGCCACCTCTCGCACTTGAGCCACGGTTTCGCCCATAATGTAATCCCGGTCCCTGACTTGACTCTGAGAGTGATGAAACTATTCCTTCCAGCGCTCCTCATTGACTTCAAGAAGCTCCACCCGAAGCTCACAACCGTGTAAAGCAGACTCTAGCTCTTCTATTCTTCCTTTCATTTCTTCAATTTTGCTCAGACTAGCTTTCAACTCGGCTACAGAATTACGGCTACGATACTGATACAATGATCTTTCTAACTCTGATACCCGAGTCTTTAATTCCTCTTTCTCGTTTTGACTTTCTACCAAACTCCTTTTTAGAGTATCCTCTTGAACTTGGGTATCTCGGAGTTTTCTTTCCCATTGACTGGCTCTATTATTTTCCTCTTTAATTTCTTGACGCCATTGCTCTGACGTTTTTCCCAGTCCAGCGGTTTTTATTGACCTTCGCAACTTCTTGTAGTCTGGTTTTAGGCTGTCCAAATCCTCTTCAGCCTTATTCTTCCCCTTTCTCAGCTTCTCGGCTTCTAGCTTCTGAACGTCGACATCCAATCCCAGTTGTAATTTCTCTTCCTCTAATTGCTCTATCCTTTTCCCTAATTCCAAACTCTTTTTCTCAAAGTCCTGTTTGATGATTTTGAGCTCAGATGGGATCACCTGCAAGTATTCCTCCAGTGATCGGGTGTTTTCTTTACCTGATGTGGGGATGTTGTCGTTGATTCTCTGACTCCACCACCGGTCATACTCAGGGGTTATCATCGAGTTAGCAGCAAACCTTTTCATTCCACGAGTTTGGCTCCAAGCGTTCGATATTTCACGAACTCTCCTTTTGTAATTATCTCCTTTATATTCAAACTCGCACTGAATTAAACCTTGTGTTACTGGCGTAAATTGTCTCGATCTGTACTGTCTTAACACGAGGAGAGGAGCGTACCCGACAGCTCCCCATATTCCAAGCAGGGGAACCCAGTCAAAATCTCCACACCGATATAAGATCTCGTCAGGAACATCCAAGGGGCCCTCTATTCTACATCTTCTTCTTGCAGATTTTGCAGGATCATCATCCAGTTTTCTTCCGTAATATCGTCCCGTCTTGGCGTGGCTACTAACTCTTCCAGCGGAGAATAGTTCTCGGAGAAGATCTGATACGATACCTTTTCTACTTTCCAAAAATGGTTGTGGAACCATGCTAGTAAGAGTTGTGCGCAACCGATGAATCTCCCTTCGTCTGCTCTTCGGCATGCGCTTAGGGACCTGAAGGTTTCGGCTAGAATTGCAGGAACGGGTGTGATCCTTCTTTCTAATCTGTCAAATAAATTAGAGACTGCCTCATCTACATGCCCTAGAGCTTTGGGGAAGACAACCAGTCCATAAATGCTCAAAGCGAGAACGTCAACCCTTTTCTTCACATCAGGATGCGCTATGATCAAATCTCTTAAATTTCTCCAAGGGATGCACTTACAATCTCCTTTTTATTTTATCCGGGCTGTAACCCACTGCTCGCTCATCCCTGTAATATTCATCAGCTTTTTTAAAAATGTGGGGACATTAACAGCTCTCAAATAAGCCTTGTCAGTTTGAATCTTGAACAGCGGAGCAAAGGCGTGTACTCTTCTATGGTAGGTACCAAATCCACTTTCCGAAAGTAAAGCAACTATAAGCAGGGTTCCAAAACTGGGCTATAGCTCAGAATAGGTGCTGGTCTACCTTGATATCAAGCAGATAAGGCAAGTCACCATAATGACAGTAGAATAGTTGCTTGATCCCGTCGTCCCATTGACTCCATATTTCTTTCATCTCTTGAAGATTATTTTGGGTTACGCTGATGCGTGTGAAGTCCCACAATTCTGACATGTGCCCTTCTGTAAGACTATCACCTTTCTCTTGCTGCACTGTCTCGGCCCATATCTGGACGGCCGCATTATCCTCCACTTTACCAAGAAACCCCTTTTCCATGACAAGTTATCTATTTAGCAACCGAATTGTGAATCACCACCTTTTTTGATGAATATGCCATGCAATCAAAATAAAAATGAACCAAGTCAGTATTTCATACACAGTAAGCAGAGAATAAAATACCTAATCGGGTAACCACTAGGGTTTGGCGTGGCTCTACCTAGGGTGGCTCTTACGGTTCGCTATATGGGGTTCGGTTCTAGAGTAAAGATACCTGAACCAGCAGATTCCTCGATCCTCACCCATTATAGGCTCTTACGGACCGAGTTCAGTTCAGGGGAATACATTTCCCTATGGCTGCACGGAGATGAAAATCTCACGAAGACATAGGTACGGATGTATCCCGAAAGCGATCCACTATCCTGCACGGAGGTGAAAACATCACGAATGAATAGTTTCTCACTCCCACTTAAAAGGGTATAATCGAGCGATCATGTAATGCAATGTGCAGAGACATATCAAAAATCAAACCAGAAAGCGAACCAAAGTGATAAAAGTTATAACAGAGATGAATGACATGTAACAAAAGGATCGTATATTTAAAACAAGTTTTCAATTTTCGAAAAAAAGACAAAAAGTAATCAACTCGTGGCTTGACTCTTTTATTTGAGTTCCCCAGCGGAGTCGCCAAGCTGTCGCAACCATTTTTTTGAAAACGGGAATCGACTTGGATTTTAAAAATGAAAACGAAAAACGGGAGTCGCCACCAATCCTTTTTGATGAGGTGTGATCGGGTCACCTCATAAAACGGTTATTTTTAATAAACATTTTGATTTATCAAAACAACGATTTTGGTCTTCAAAACTCAGAAAATGGGTTCGGGAGTCAGTTACGCACGAGGAAGGATTAGCACCCTCGATACGCCCAGAATTGGTACCTAGTTGATTAATCAATGTCTTAGTGTCGAAGTTTTGAAAACTTGAAATAATTTTAAAAAAACGACCCTTCTTTTATGGTGATGCTTTAAAAAAATCATTTGGATAAATTGAAAATGTGTGCCAAAGGTTGTCTCGTCTCAAGGTAAAATGTCATATCCAATACGTTAGGATATAACACCTCGACCTTCGAGGCTAAACTTTCCTTTTATTTGAAACTCATGTTTTTAATTTTGAAAAGGATATTCAGTTATTTAGAATGAATGAGAAAATCGAAAACCCAACTCGTTAGGGCACGACTTCTCGAGTTTCTAGATACAGAACATTGCCTTGGTTTAGAAAATCTTATCTCGAAATAACGAAATATCACGTCCAATGCATTAGGACACGATGTCTCGAATTCTCGGGAATAAGCTTTTTATCTAAAATTCACGTATTTATTTTAAAAAAAGATATTCGGTTATTTAGATTAAACGGGAAAAATTGAAACCCAATACGTTAGGGCACAATCTCTCGAATTTCTAAATACGGATCATTGCCTTTGTGAAAGAAATCAATTTTGTGTCGGACGAAAGTTAATGTAACACAAGTTTATAAAAAAATGTAAAAACAAATTACAATACGGATATGCGTAACAAAATGAAAATAAATGCGTTAGTACGAATGATAACATAATGGACGAAAATGAAATAGAATAAAATGAACGAGTCAAAAATGAAGATAATGAAAAATAAAAGTAAGAATAGTAAATAAAAATAATAATAATTATAAGTATAAATGAGAAAAGAAAATATAATTATAATAGTATTAATAATAATAATAATAGCAATAATAATAATGTGAAACAATAATATAATAATGGAAGTAATAATAACATAATAATAATAATAATATAACAAAAGTAAAATGTTAAATAAGGATAATTTCAATAAAAGAAAATAATGATAATATGCTAATAATATAATAATAATGATAATAATAATAGTAACAGTATTTATTTATTTGAAATAACGTAATGAATATAATAGTAATAATAATGAATATAATGATGATAATGAAAATAATATTAATATATAAATAGAAATAGAAATATATAAAATATGATAATAATAAAAATGGAAGTACATATGTGAAATATTATAAGTATAAATAGATAAATGAAAAATAAATAATAATAGTATTTAACTAAAAATATAGTAATAATAATAATACTAATATCAATAATAATGGTAATAAAAGAATAATGAAAATAATGAAGATAAAATTAGTAATAAGAAATAAATATGAATAAAAGGTTATAATAAACAAATAATAGTAAAACAAATATAAAATAATAACATAATAATAGAAATAGAAATGATACTAATAATATTAATAGTATTAAAATAATAATAATACATTGGTATGAACAATATATTAATATAAAAAAAATATAGAGAATAATGATAAAAATATTTAATATAAAGTAGTTAAAATACTTAAAAGGACTAAAATCAAATTAAAAGCAAAGTTTTGGGCCAAATCGGGAATAAATAAGAGTGAAAGGACCGAATTGTAGTACGCAAAGGAAGTTGAGGGACCAAAAGAGAAAAATTCCCCCGTCCAAAACGCGCAGCATGGGGGGATCAAAATGTAAAATGAAAAAAAAATTAACGGGCCGAATTATAAAAAATAAAACTTGATTGCAAAGCATAAAAAGGCGGAAGGACTGCGCCCGTAAATACCCCCTTTTTAAAAAACACACGGATCCTGATGTTGGAGCGGGTCGGATCTCGGGTCGGGGACGAAACGATGTCGTTTTGGGGCTTATGGACGCCGACCAAAACGACGTTGTTTTATACAGCCTATATAAGTTAAAAAAAACTAAAAAAAATCATTTGGCTTTGGTTTTTTTTAAAAAAAAAGTCTAACCCATTTGTTTTTTTCTCTGCAGGGAGGAGCGCCGGTGGGAACTCCGGCGAGTCGCCGCCGCACCGGTCGTCGGTCACCGGCGCCGACGCCGCCGTACACGGCGGTGGGGGTCCGAAAAAGCCGCATTTTTCGTTCCTTTTAGTAAGTTTCCCCCTTTTTTTATATTTCTTCGTATATCAAAAAAAGAAAAAAATGATTTAAGCAAAAATAAAAAATAATCACCTCTGACTTTGCACTTCTTGTTTTCTATATTCTATTTTGGTTGTTCTTTTTATTTCAAAATCTCTCCGAGAGAGAATACTGTTTCTTGTATATATAAAAAAGTAGTAGGATCCTTACAATCGTTTTTGGCTTTGGCTTTTATAGCCATTTTACAAGTTTTATTATTGTTATTATTGTCTTTTCTCTTCTTTTCTTGCAGGTGCAAGTTGCGGTGGTGGAGGCGACGGGCAGGTGGCTGGTGTCAGAAGGCAGGTTCGACGCCACAAAGGAGGACTTAGGGTTAGGGGAAAAACTAGGGTTTTTTTTCTTTGTTTTAGGTATTTGGGCTAGGTTTGGGTCTTTTTTTTTTTTTAGTTTGGGTTTTGGGTTTGTAGTGGGCTGGGCAAAATGGGTTGTACAGCTAATATTATTAGCTAATGATGAATTTTTATCAAATCAACTCTAAAACCTGAATTAAATAATAAAAAAGTTAACATCATCACATTTAGGTACTAAAATATATAACTTTTGTCAAATATACAATGCTAGATTAGACCAAAAAATAACACACAAATCACATTAAAAAAAAGTATCTAACCCAAATACTAAATTATATATTAAGCTTTTTTATTTTAAATTACAAATATAATTATAAGAACAAATAAATTTAAATAGTGTTCACATATAATAAAATATAAATCGAGAATTTCAAAATGAAACTTAAAACCAAAATCTAAAAGTTCACAGAACTCCAACCTTACTATTAATCCAATGCATTATTGCAACATAACCTTCTTTTGTACTTTTGAGTTTTTTTCTAATGTAAACCAATTTTTTAATATATGTTAAGCACTCTCTCTTTTTTTCTTTTCTTTTTTATTTCTTTGAGACAAGTATATATTTATTTATTTTACACGCTCGCTACACTTAAAATAAACAATAAATACAATCCAAATAAAACAATATTAGAAATCCTATCATACATGTATATATGCAGAAACTACGAATTTAAAATATAAATGTGTGTTTAAAAATAACATACAGTAATTAATGAAATGTATGGTTTGAAACTAATTAATTATAATAACACATGAAATATGGACGATATTAAAATAAAAAGTAGATTAAATTGTAAGTAAAACTATATTTAAACACATAAATACATTAGATGAAAAATATTAAATGCACTACAATTATTTATCATGGTTTGTCAACAATTGCGAGTTAGTGTTGAGTTAACTTGTAACATCAATTCAGTTAACAATATTATTAATATATAAAACTAATGGAAATAATAACTTGCGCATATTAAAATAAAAATTTATACAATATATCAAAATGAAGCTTCGGTTGAGTGGTAAATTTAAGGTTTTATTAAACCAATTGGTGTGAGTTTAAATATCACCATATGCATATTTTAATATTAAAATAACCTCAAAATAGTATAACTTATTTTAATTACGAAAAAATATTTTCATATTTTCCTAACTGAGTTGGTGACTCGGTTGGAGTGATACCAACTCAGTAAAACACTTAATAAATAGTTTAGTTATACAACTAATGGAGATAATGACTTGTGCATATAAAAATAAAAATGTATAAAATATGTTAAAATGAATCTTTGGTTGAGTGGTAAATTTAAGGTTTTATTAATTTAATTGGCGCGTGTTTAAATCCTATCATATGCATATTTTTAATTGGTTTTTGTTAAAATGAAAAAACTAAAATACCCTCAAATGGTATAACTTATTTTAAATACCAAAGGACATTTTCATAATTTTTTAAAAAGATTGATAACTCGATTGAGAGTGAAACCAATTTAAAAAAAAAATTTAATAAATAGTATATATAACTTAGTTTTTTAATCATAAAAAGTAAGAATAACTCCCAAATGGATCTCTAACTTTAATCAAATATGAAAACAAGTTATCAATAAACTAAAAACTAAGATTATGAACTTTTATTTTTTATTGTAATTGAAATATTGGTGGTATAATAATTCAATTTAATTAAGTAATTTATTGAAAATGCTAAGTTAAAACCTAAATTTGTTTAGATGGGTATAATGGTATATATTTGAGAGTGCTATTTTAAAATTATGATAACCATATTTCAGGGTAAAATACTCAAATATACCAAAAAAATTAAAAATTTAAGGAATTAGGCCGGTTTCTAGAAAATTTACGGAAAAGGGTCATTTCCCATCAAAACGCGTCCACGTCAGCGCGTTTTGAGGGGAAATGCCAGCAGCGCGCTTGGGGACGCGCTTTGTGCCACCTCAAGAAAGCGCGTCACAAAGCGCCAGCGGCCCCCGTGGGCGCACTTTCCTTTGAATAACCAGAAAACAGCGTTGGCGTGGGGCGTTTTTGCCTTCCTTCCCGACCAATAAGGGTATGAAATTTTAAGGTTTACGGGCTAGGGTAAAAATATATTTAGGGTTTTGGGCAAAATATATTAGCCCAAAAATTAATTGAATTTTTTTGTGATTGTATCGACAAAATAATTTTGAGAAGACGTTTACGAACAAAAAGTGGCCAAAAACGCTTCCGGCAGATAGATGCATCGTCAAGAAAGTCTTGAAAAGAGCTCCCACGTGGGACGCTCTTTTGCTCTGATAGTCTCGGTGAAATAATTTTGAGAAGGCGTTTACGAACAAGCGGTGGTCAAAAACGCTTCCGGCGAGGATGCCTTGTCGAGTAAAGTCTTGAAAAGAGCTCCCACGTGGGCGCTCTTTTGCTACAATGGTCTCTCGGTGAAATAATTTTGAGAAGGCGTTTACGAACAAGCGGTGACCAAAAAGCGCTTCAGCAGGATGCACCTTTGTCGATGGAAGTCTTGAAAAAGAGCTCCCACGTGGATGCTCTTTTGCTCTGATGAGTCTCTCGGTGAAATAATTTTGAGAAGGCGTTTACGAACAAGCAAGTGGCCAAAAAGCGCCCAAAGAGGATGCACCTTTGTCGATGGAAATCTTGAAAAGAGCTCCCACGTGGGCGCTCTTTTACTACGAGAGTCTCGGTGAAATAATTTTGAGAAGACATTTACGAACAAGCGGTGGCCAAAAACGCTTCAAAGAGAGTGCGAAAAGAGCTCCCACGTGGGCGCTCTTTTGCTCTGATAGTCTCCGGTAAAATTAGACTATAAATCAAAGCATAATTTCATTCTCGGGTTGCATAAGAGAAATTGAGGCAAAAGAAAAATAGAAAGCGAAAATGAGTGAAGCGTATTAATCTTTGTTATTTACTACGATGGTGAGGTTTGTGACAGAAAATGGTGTTATTTTTTTATCGGAGAGCACAAGCATGCCCGGGTTTAATCGGAACATAGATTTCTTAGAACTTCGCAAAAGAATTAGGCGTAAAATCTTTGAACAACGCCAATGAAAGTTGATCTATTAAGTATAGATTTTTGCGTTTGGTTGATCCGGTGAGATATGAATCATTCGACATCAAAAGTCATCAGAGCTTTGAGGCAATGGTGGAGACTCATCTTGCCAGTGGATCACCCTATCTTGAGGTATATGTACAATTTTCATCGCCAAGTGATCTTCCTTCGACCTCAACATCTACTTCTATTCGGGGGGAATACACGACCCCAAGCCGACACTCTGTTAGTTGGAGGCAGAATACAGAAGTGCCCGTGTTTGGTGGTAGTATGGAAAACATAACCCCCACACGACACTCAGTTGGTGGATGGGACACGCATATCCTTCCTTCGATGTTCGATGATAGAAATACGTATTGGGGAACGACATCAACTTCTAGTGGTTGGCAATCCACATATGATTGGGGACGTTACAAAAGATGTTTAAGGAGGGATAATGTACTCCCCACGACATCCACCGGCGAGGGCCTCGTTCGTTGCAGATTATGGTGGATCGGATGATGAGTCGGATGTGGATCCACCTCGAGAACTGGGCCCGATGGTGCGGAAGTTGGATTATTTTACAACCGGAGCTGTTCCAACGATGCACTGAAGATGTTGAGGGCGGTTCAGACGAAGAAGAAGAAGATCCACTATTCAGGGCGTACACGCCTCCAGCCCACATGTACAATGTCGATCTATCTCAAGATGATGCATTGGAGTTTCCTGAACTATCACACCGGACGCGTGACCGTACAACTTCGTCGTTGGATTCGAGCGAATTAGAAGTTGGTAACGAGTTTTCCAACAAGGATGCTTTTATTGCTGCATTGAAACAATACAACATCAAGAACGGGGTTAACTACAACATGGTTAAATCCAAGCTCGATAAGTACGAGGCGAAGTGTGCAGTGCAAGACGGTACATGTTCATGAAAAATCATGGCCTCGTTGAGGAAAAGGACAGGCTTGTGGGAGATCAAAAAGTACAAAGGTCCACATACATGTCTTGCCGGTATAGTATCACGATGTGTTCAATGTTTTTGAATAATTCTAATATTACGTAATGTTGCATTATTTAACGTACTTCATTGACAGGTGTTACACAAGATCATCCGAAGATGGATTCAGACATGCTGGCTGACTTAATAATACCGACGGCGAAGGCCGATCCCAAGACTACAGTACCGGCCTTAATTGGAAATATTCGTAGCCAATTGGGGTACACGCCCTCTTACGAGGAAGGCTTGGATAGCCAAGCAGAAGGCGTTGGAAAAGTTGCATAGTCGGTGGGGCGCTTCATATAATGAAGTGTGGCGGTGGTGTCAGTCTTTGGAGAGATATGTCTAGGCGGCATAACGGACTTGAAAGCGGAACCGGCGTACTACAACGATCGTTTGTCTCGTGGATGCGCGGTGTTCAAGCGTCTTTTACGGACATTTAAGCAATGCCGAGATGCATTTATATACGCAAGTCATTGGTACAAATTGACGGTACCTTTATGTATGGTAGATATACGCGCATCGGCTATTGCTAGGCGTGGTACGTGGGGCGGCGATGGGAGAATCCTTCCGATTGCGTTTGCAATAACACCAGAAGTCGGTGATGGTAGGATTTCTTCCTATCTAGGTTAAGGAGGCATATGCGCTCAACACGATATATGTGTTATAACGGATCGAGGCCACGGAATACTAGCGCAATAGAGTGCGGGGAAGCTCGTGGCATCGCACACACCATCGATATTGCCTAAGGCATGTTGCATCCAACTACTACGGGCAACATCGATCTAAAAGTCGGCATGACGACAAGTGACCAATATGGGTATGTAATATCTATTAATATAATTTCGTTTGTAATATTCAATTTATTCTAAATTGAAGAGTAGTATGTAATATTCGATATCAACTTATATTGGCAGGGTACGAGATCAATAAGGATCGTTTTCACGAGATGTTGGCGAGGTTGCGCTCGATTAACGAAGGCGCGCAAATTACCTACGCAATATTCCTTTCGAGCAGTGGACACAAGCATACAACGGCGGCCTCACGATATGGTCATATGACCTCAAACACGGCCAAATGCATAAATTCTATTCTAAAAAGAACGCGCCATCCGCCGATAACATCGGTTGTGCGAGAGACATATTTTCGTTTTAGCGGCACTATTTCCGGCGAGCGCGAGTTATAAAGGCCAAATGCAAGGAGGCCATGTATGGAGCCCAAAGGTCTTGCAAGAAATTAACAAGGGCAAGGCACGGGCCAACACCATGCACACACGGTGTGTCACGATCGCGGCGACCTATGGTTTCGTGACGGAGTTTGACAGACCGAACCAAGGTATTGTTGGCGGGCGTGATCGTGTACACTTGACAAATAGGACTCGCGATGGGATATTTGATGCACCGTTACCCATGCGCTCATGTACTTGCGGCTTATCGGAATCTCCGTCTTGATCCCATGAGCTATGTCGACGAAGTTTACAAATTAGAAAACATGTACAACGTGTGGAGACACGTATTCCCACCGATCCCGGATGAGCGTAAGTGGCGTCGGTATCACTTGCTCCGTTTAAGCATTGTTAGGATAGACAATTGAGGCGCAAACCAAAGGGTCGACCTTGCTCGACTAGAATACGCAACAATATGGATATCCGAGAAACGAGCAACCAAGGTAAGGTGTGCGGATGGTGTAGGAACCCGAGCCATACATCTTGCTCGTGTCCAAGTCGGAATAGTTGTGATGTTCTTAACTTTTTTTGTCTCTTGGTGTCTATGTAAATTCTATTTATTTGTTGATGAAAGCGGTGAACTTTTGTAGAAGGACTAATTTGGAAAAAAAACCTTTAAGTTACAATAAAATTACAAATATTGGACTTTTATTTTTAAAATTAAATTTAAATAAAAATTTAAACAAATTCTATTTTATTAAAGATATTAAAACTAAATTTAAAAAAAAAAAAACAACTTTTTAATTTATTAAATATATTAAAACTAAATTACAAAAAAATAAAAACAACTTTTAATTTATTAAATATATTAAAACTAAATTACAAAAATAAAAAATAATAAACTAAATTACAAAATTTTTGGCGTTGGCGACAAAGCGCCACGGGGACATGCTTTGTGTCACGTCGACAAAGCGCGCGTCCACGTGGCGCTTGCTGAGAGTGGCACAAAGCGCGTCCCCCAGCGCTTTTTCTTTGGCGTTCCTCAAAGCGGTGACTGGCGTGGGCAGCGTTTTGATGGGAAATGGCCCTTTTTCGTAAATTTTCTAGAAACCGGCCCAATTCCGTAAATTTTTAATTTTTTTGGTATATTTGAGTATTTTACCCCATATTTCATTCATCTATTTTCAAGATTTAAAAAGTATAATTATAAGTAGAAGTTTACATCCTTCGTTTCATGCATGCAATGAAAGATCAAGGGACTGTTTTCATTTTTAATAATGTTGTATAATTGTTGAGTGTTTCGTGAGTCTCTTTTTATGGAGGTTAATTTTTTTATTTATATGGTACGGTCTTTGGATGTGACGTATTAGGTAGGTTTTTATGTATGTCAACACGTAATTTATTCTAGGGTCAACATGTGCTCCTTGAGTATAGGTTCGCCCGCATGATGGCGCGAACCCATCAAGTGCGAACTCATACAAGCAAATTGTACGGTTTGAATACTAAAGTAAAGAGGATTGGGTCGGCCTTAATCAACTGATCGATAATAGCAAACATCATAACAATAATATATTTGGATATCATTGTTTCCTATTATCTATATTTTTTCTCAAAAAAGTATCTATATGTAAAGCATAATTTATATTAACAATTCTATTACTTAAAATGCTTAAAGCGAAGGCCTTGTGTTTGACGGGGTGAAGTGGAAAATTTTTTTGGAGTGGGAATTAAATTATAAATTTTTGAAGGATAAAAAAGTAATTGATATGTGTATAATTTTTAAATTATTTATGATATTTTTAGCTTTGAATTATGTTTTTAATTGTATTATTTATATTTATATTTGATCTATTATCGATTTATGGAATAATTTGAGAAAAAAAAGTTTAAAAGTTTATTTTTACAAATTTTTGTAGTTTAGATTTTCAATACAGTGCAGTTTCAGTATTTTGCACATAACTTGAGCTACAGACTTTCTTTCTGAGCCATAATGTAATATCCTAAATTGGGGGTTATGCGTTTGGAGCATAAATCAAGTGTTAGTAGGCTTTAAGTGTGGTTGAGCATGTTTTAAGGGTTTTGAGAATCCAAGGATGTAGGAGGAAGTCTTGGAAAAATATTGGAATTTTATTTTTAAAGGAGAAGTTAGGTGAAGGAGGCCTTAAGGAAAATTTTTAGGAGTGTATGGACATGAAAGTGGGCTTGGTAAAGTGGCTTGGGACGCTACCTTAGGTGCTTGGGAGGTTGCGTCAAAGGGAGTTCGGGAGGGAAAGGTTCGAGCATCGTGGGAAGCATTAAAGACTTTTATTTTTGCGTCAAAATGGGAAGCTGGGCTAAAGAGGCTTTAAAGAAATTTTTAGGGAAGTAGTGACACAAGGAATCATGTGGTAAAGTGGCAATGGACGCCATGTGCAGTGGGGTTAAGGGCCTTGGTTCGAGTTGCGAAGGAAGCAGGAAGGAGTGTTTATTTTTGCGTCAAGAAGGCGCTGGCGAAAGAGGTTTTAAAAGAAATTGCAGGTGAATCATGTCACAAAAACGCCTTGGCAAAGTGGCTGGGCGTTATCTGCAGCACTTGCGTCCAAGGGCTCCAGTAGGTCTTGGGTTCGAGGTCAGTGAGCAGACAAGGGAGTGTTTTATTTTGCTTTTGCGTCAAGGTAGAGTTGGAAGAAAGTGGGCGACACGGGGGACTTTTAATTGGATGAGGATTCAAGCTTATTCTCCTATTAATTTCGGCTAAGGTAGGATAATTGATGATTATTTTATTTTATTTTAAGTTGGTAGATAATAGATAATTGTTGTTTTATTTATTCAAGTAGGATAATTGTTGATTTAATTATTTTGTGCAAGATGAATAAGAGATAAATAAGGATTTATTTTATTTATTTTGGTTTAAATAGGTGATAAGAGATAATATAGGAGTTTGTTAAGGGATTAATGTTGGATTAATTTATTTTATTTGTTAAGGAGATAATAGAGGAGATTATCAAAGAGTTTGATAATAGCAAGGATATAGTAGCCGAATTCTTTATAAGGGGGGAGTAATCATCTTTGATATCTTTTTATTTAAATTTCTTTGTGCCGAATTTCTTCCCACTCACACCTCTCATTCTTTTCTTTCATCCAACACCAAATCTATTTCTATTTCTTTGAAGCCATAACCAGAAGCTTAAAGTGCCTATTCTCTTTGTTTTGCCGCAAGTCACAAAAGCTAAAACCCCTCTGTCGTTGTTCTTTGTTGCCGAAATCTCGGGCATAAAACCCTCTCCATTGTTGCGTTTTCTCTTCACCATTAAGTGTCGAAACCATCATTGTTGTGCTCTAAGCCGAATCTTTAAAGGAGGGTTTGTCGACTACTTACTTTAGGCTCTTCAAAGCAAGCGTGTAATAGTGGTAAGTGAATTCTCCTTTGGTAATCGGTTTTTGATTCTTCAAGGTAGGCCAATAAGGCATTCGGCCAAGGGCCATCTTTAGGGTTTAAATGTGACCGATTGGTATTATGGTTAATTAGGGGCAAGTCGTCATGTATAGGACAAGCTTCGGATTCAAGATTTATTTCGGTAAGGATATTTAGTAAATGTAGATTTGATTTGATATATTAAAGTAGTAGTGATTAACAGGTTGATCGATTAAGTATCGTTATGGAGGCGAATGCTAGTCAAGGAGGACAAGGGATAGCCCCTATCCCGAAGTTTAAGAGAAGATCCGTTTCGCGGTCAGGGATTGGCCCATGGGTGTGGACCAGTCGGAACAAGAAAGTAGGCAAATAGTAGTAGTATCGCCTAGTGATAGCATCGATGAAAAGCGTAGTTCTCCAAGTGATCGGTGTGTGATTAACCCACCGTTTCGGGTTTATGCTATATTTGTATGTGTTATGTTTATGGGTTAACTAGTGCGAGTGTGGTGATGTGATATGGATACCCTAGAGGGTATATCGAATACCGAGTTAGTGTTGATTATTGAAAGAATGTGAATGTGCCTATATGAATGATATTGTATGTCCGAACAACTTTGTACATGCATTATTATCATGACATTATTATATGTTGCATGTGCATGGGTGGGATATGATATGAAAGAAGGTGCGGGTGTACTTCGAGTACGTGGTTTGATGTTAGCCTAGAGCTACATCGTAGATTGGCGTTGATCGAGGTCACGTTGTGGATTAATTGCGATTTAGTTCGCGTGGCTTGATGAGTAGCTCTGTGCCTCATCGTGGTTGATATAAGCTATGTGCTATATCGTGGTTGATGAGTGACTATGTGTCCCATCGTGGTTTTGGTGTTAGCTACGGCTACATTGTGGATTAGTCTTGGATCGAGGTCGCGTTGTGGATTATTGTGCTTAATTGCACGTGGGCGGCATTGATTGCCTTTGGAGTAAAAAGGAGAGGGTGATTTGTTAATCCTGGTGTGTAGTAGGCTCGTCACGGGTGTGTAGAGGATGGACCCTAGGTTGGGTTGGGTGCACTTTGCATTTCAATTGATATGTGGATTAATGTGAAAATGGGTCAAGCCCAGTATATGAATGTGGATCATGCGGAAATGGGCTAAGCCCGATATGTGGAAATTATGCGGTTAATTACCTGTTACGATAAGTGACATGAATATGGGCCAAGCCGAATGTGTTATTATGTGAATATGTTATCTTGTTATCTGATATATGGGTTAATATGTTGTTAACATGTGGGTGGAATTCAGTGGATTAATTACACACTGAGTCTGTATGGCTCACCCAAATTTTTATCAACATCGCAGGTGATGGATGATGATCGGACCGGGTTGGAGTGGATACGAGGTGGCCCATGCAGAAGAAGTTGTTTTCATTATATAATAGAATTTATTAACTTCAGTATTCTAAGTATTTTTGAATAGTTATTTGTTGTAATAAGGGCCTTAAAGTATTTGAATTTTGCTATGTTTCAGTTGGATTTGTAATTAAGTTAATATTTTGGTAGTTTAATTTTAAAAGCTATTTATATCTCAAAAGTCATATTAAAGTTTTGAATCTGGTATTTTTATCACCACTTAATTTTATTTAGAATGTTTTAAATGTTTTATCAAGGGCAACAAATTTTTAACGGTTTTTACTGTTAAGTAAGAATATTTTTAAACGTTTTCCGCAGTGGCATTTCAAATTCGGTCGTATCGAATGGGCCGGGTTTGGGGTGTTACAGTTTGGTATCAGAGCCCAGTTCAAAACTTGGCTTTGAGGGTTTTGGGTCCAAAAGCATTTTCTAAGATGGGCGTTTCAAAATATGGACTTTTATTTCAGGTTATTCTGGCATGGCACCTGTATCTCTGGCCCGAGTCCACCAGGTAAGTACTTCTGACTATTGAAGTGATTTGAATATGTGAACTATATGGGCATTAAGGGATTGTAGATTAGTAGATTAGGGCTATTGGACCCTAGGACTAGTCTACTCCAACACAGAATGCATAAGACTTAAGAATCATTAAACAAACCTGTGACTAAGTCGTCGAGCTAGGGTGTGGCAAAAGTTGTGCGCATGTCTCAGGAGTGGATTCAGAAGAGCTTGGTACTTAAGCAGTCCCTAGTGACTCACCTCCTCTTCGCTGGAATCCTACCAGTGTGTAGCTACGGTTCACCCTAGCCAAGAGGACTTATTCACGGGCTAAACAGATAACTAAAACCCAGAAAGGACTAGCCTTCTTGTTTACAAAACCTTAATTTTAAATCTCCAAATTACCCTCTTTGATTTGAAAATACTAGATTAGACTTTGAGAAACACATTTTTCGAATTATTCCCGGTTGGCAAAATTATCTAAATACCCCTAATGGTGAAATTACTAAAATGCCCCTGGTTTGAATTTTTTTTTTGAAATTTCCATACTACCACAACTTTTACTTGAAATATTCCTACTTTGCAAAAATAATAAATCTCTATTTTTAGAAATTTGATTTTAAAAAAATTACGAAAATGCCACGACTTACAAAAATTACCAAAATGACCCCGATTTAAATTTCGCAACACCATTGATTTGGAAAACAAATTTTCAAGATAACCTCGAGTTTTTGTAAATTTTGAAATATCGTTGATTTGTAAGGATTTTCAAATTTACCACTGGTTTATTACCAAAATACCCTTATAGGACGAATGATGTGAAATTACCCACAGGTTATGAAAGGATTTGAAATGACCATAGAAGTGTAGTGAATGAATGTGTCTCTGTTTATGAATGTGAATGTGACCCTACGAATTAGAGTAATGAACTTGAATGAACCTTTGTGTAATCGAAAGAACTACTTCTAAATACTTTACTTCATAAAATTGTTCGCGGTTAATAAGTGGAACAAAATTTTGATGCATAAAACTTTTAATCGAGATAAAATCGCGACGTTAGAAATGAGCTCTAGGAGGCGTGGTCGAATGACGATGCTCGGAACCCGTGAGGGTCGGCCATGGGTCGAGAAAGTGGCGACGCCGCCGCCGCCATCGGTGCGCGGAGGATCAAGATTCGACAGGAGGAGATGACGCCGTATCGCAAGCTATGCTACGTGTGCTACTGAGCAAGTAGCAAGAGTTGGAATGAGAAGTGGAGCTCGGAAGTCGGTTCGGAGAGACTTAGGTCCAACAGAGTGAAGTTTTTAGAGGAGTATCCGGAGTGGCTCGAATGTAGCGGAGTATTACCGGAAGCGATCGAAAGAATCATGGATGATCTAGACATGCATTGCGAGGAAAAGTCGAAAAGGCGCGGTTTCGTTGCTACGAGATGAAGCTTATCGATGGTGGCTCTTTGTCAAACAAGGTGTCGGCAGATCGATTGGATTGGGATTTCTTTAAGGCTAAGTTTGAAGGGAAGTATGTGGGAGCGATTACTTAGACTCGCAAAGGAAAGCGTTTCTAAACTTGGTTCAAGGAAGCAAGTCAAGAGCGCAGTATGAAGCAGAATTTGTGCGGTTAAGTCGAGACGCCGAGGATCGTGGCTACCGACACGAAAGGTGTGTCCGATTCAAGACGGGTTGCGGGATGAGCTACGAGTGTTGATTGCTCCGCAAAGAGAAAGGGACTTTGCGATTCTAGTGGAAAAAACTCGGATAGTGAAGAAGTTAAGAAAACCGCGAGGCGGCGAGAGAAGAATAAGAATTCGAACAAAAGGAGTTTTAGACCATCGGTGCCATCGAGGATGTTCGAGAAAAGACCAAGGATCGAGAATTGCATGACGCGCACTGTGCGGTTTCGAGAATCGGAGTCGTTCATGTGCTCGGTGTGGAAGAGCTCATGCGGGAGAATGTTGGGGAAATAGTAAGGAATGTTTCGGTGTGGGTCTAAGGCTTATTTGGTTAAGAAATGTCCGCAAGTGATGGATAGGGCTCGAGGCCAAGGTCGTGGAACACCGTGAGAGGAGCTGAAGGTTCGGATGTGAGACAACCAAGGATGTGATAGCGGGTAAGTTCCTTGTTTTTGGAGTATTATTTGTTGCTTTAGAGATAGTTTATTGTTGTATTGCTAGTGAAGTGTATGAAACCTTGGATGTGAACTTTAAAAGCGTGTGCCTAGAAGGTAAGATAGTTTTATTAAGATCAGTCTTGTGACAATAGAGTAGTGTGGTGAGTTAAGAATGCACGATTGAGCGATAGTAAGTAATTTTGAGGACGAAATTATTTTTAAGGAGGGTAGAACTGTAATATCCTCAATTGGGGGTTATGCGTTTGGAGCATAACTCAAGTGTTAGTAGGCTTTAAGTGTGGTTGAGCATGTTTTAAGGGTTTTGAGAATCCAAGGATGTAGGAGGAAGTCTTGGAAAAATATTGGAATTTTATTTTTAAAGGAGAAGTTAGGTGAAGGAGGCCTTAAGGAAAATTTTTAGGAGTTTATGGACATGAAAGTGGGCTTGGTAAAGTGGCTTGGGACGCTACCTTAGGTGCTTGGGAGGTTGCGTCAAAAGGGAGTTCAGGAGGGAAAAGGTTCGAGCATCGTGGGAAGCATTAAAGACTTTTATTTTTGCGTCAAAATGGGGGCCCAGGCTAAGGAGGCTTTAAAGAAATTTTTAGGGAAGTAATGACACAAGGAATCATGTGGTAAAGTGGCAATGGGCGCCATGTGCGGTGGGGTTAAGGGCCTTGGTTGAGTTGCGAAGAAGCAGGAAGGAGTGTTTATTTTTGCGTCAAGAAGGCGCTGGCGAAAGAGGTTTTAAAAGAAATTGCAGGTGAATCATGTCACAAAAAAACGCCTTGGCAAAGTGGCACAGGGCGTTATCTGCAACTTGCGTCCAAGGGCTCCAGCAGTCTTGGGTTTGAGGTCAGTGAGCAAGCAAAGGGAGTGTTTTATTTTGCTTTTGCGTCAAGGTAGAGTTGGAAGAAAGTGGACGACACGGGGACTTTTAATTGGATGAGGATTCACTTATTCTCCTATTAATTTTGGCTAAGGTAGGATAATTGATGATTATTTTATTTTATTTTAAGTTGGTAGATAATAGATAATTGTTGTTTTATTTATTCAAGTAGGATAATTGTTGATTTAATTATTTTGTGCAAGATGAATAAGAGATAAATAAGGATTTATTTTATTTATTTTGGTTTAAATAGGTGATAAGAGATAATATAGGAGTTTGTTAAGGGATTAATGTTGGATTAATTTATTTTATTTGTTAAGGAGATAATAGAGGAGATTATCAAAGAGTTTGATAATAGCAAGGATATAGTAGTAGAATTCTTTATAAGGGGGAGTAATCATCTTTGATATCTTTTTCTTTAAATTTCTTTGTGCCGAATTTCTTCCCACTCACACCTCTCATTCTTTTCTTTCATCCAACACCAAATCTATTTCTATTTCTTTGAAGCCATAACCGAAGCTTAAAGTACCTATTCTCTTTGTTTTGCCGCAAGTCACAAAAGCTAAAACCCCTCTGTCATTGTTCTTTGTTGCCGAAATCTCCAGGCATAAAACCCTCTCCATTGTTGCGTTTTCTCTTCACCATTAAGTGTCGAAACCATCATTGTTGTGCTCTAAGCCAAATCTTTAAAGGAGGATGTTGTCGACTACTTACTTTAGGCTCTTCAAAGCAAACGTGTAATAGTGGTAAGTGAATTCTCCTTTGGTAATCAGTTTTTGATTCTTCAAGGTAGGCCAATAAGGCATTCGGCCAAGGGCCATCTTTAGGGTTTAAATGTGACCGATTGGTATTATGGTTAATTGGGGGCAAGTCGTGAAGTAGGACAAGCTTCGGATTCAAGATTTATTTCGGTAAGGATATTTAGTAAATGTAGATTTGATTTGATATATTAAAGTAGTAGTGATTAACTAGGTTGATCCGATTAAGTATCGTTATGGAGGCGAATGCTAGTCAAGGAGGACAAGGGATAGCCCCTATCCCGAAGTTTAAGAGAAGATCCGTTTCTGCAGTCCGGGATTGGCCACCGGGGTGTGGACCGGCGTCAGAACAAGAAAGTAGGCAAATAGCCGTAGTATCGCCTAGTGATAGCATCGATCGAAAGCGTAGTTCTCCAAGTGATCGGTGTGTGATTAACCCACCGTTTACGGGTTTATGCTATATTTGTATGTGTTATGTTTATGGGTTAACTAGTGCGTTGACGGTGATGTGATATGGATACCCTAGAGGGTATATCGAATACCAAAGTTAGTGTTGATTATTGAAAGAATGTGAATGTGCCTATATGAATGAGATTGTATGTCCGAACAACCCGTACATGCATTATTATCATGACATTATTATATGTTGCATGTGCATGGGTGGGATATGATATGAAAGAAGGTGCGGGTGTACTTCGAGTACGTGGTTTGATGTTAGCCTAGAGCTACATCATGGATTGACGTTGGATCGAGGTCACGTTGTGGATTAATTGCGATTTAGTTCGCGTGGCTTGATGAGTAGCTCTGCGTGCCTCATCGTGGTTGATATAAGCTATGTGCTATATCGTGGTTGATGAGTGACTATGTGTCCCATCGTGGTTTTGGTGTTAGCTACGGCTACATCGTGGATTGGCGGCGATCGAGGTCACGTTGTGGATTATTGTGCTTAATTGCACGTGGGCGGCATTGATTGCCTTTGGAGTAAAAAGGAGAGGGTGATTTGTTAATCCCTCGGTGTGTGGTAAGGTTGGATACGGGGTGTGTAGAGGATGGACCCTAGGTTAGGTTGGGTGCACTTTGCATTTCAATTGATATGTGGATTAATGTGAAAATGGGCCAAGCCCAAAGTATATGAATGTGGATCGGTGTGGAAATGGGCTAAGCCCGATATGTGGAAATTATGCGGTTAATTACATTGTTACGATAAGTGACATGAATATGGGCCAAGCCCGTAATGTGTTTTATGTGAATATGTTATCTTGTTATCCGATATATGGGTTAATATGTGGTTAACATGTGGGTGGAATTCAAAGTGGATTAATTACACACTCGAGTGCGTATGGCTCACCCAAATTTTTATCAACATCGCGGTGATGGATGATGATCGGACCGGGTTGGAGTGGATACGAGGTGGCCCATGCGAGAAGAAGTTGTTTTCATTATATAATAGAATTTATTAACTTGATTATTCTAAGTATTTTTGAATAGTTATTTGTTGTAATAAGGGCCTTAAAGTATTTGAATTTTGCTATGTTTGATTGGATTTGTAATTAAGTTAATATTTTGGTAGTTTAATTTTAAAAGCTATTTATATCTCAAAAGTCATATTAAAGTTTTGAATCCGGTATTTTTATCACCACTTAATTTTATTTAGAATGTTTTAAATGTTTTATCAAGGGCAACAAATTTTTAACGGTTTTTACTGTTAAGTAAGAATATTTTTAAACGTTTTCCACAGTGGAATTTCAAATTCGGTCGTATCGAATGGGCCGGGTTTGGGGTGTTACACATAATATGTCGATTCAAAGGGAATTGAAAGATCTATCTAAAGTTTTCCACATATGAAGCCCAAAACATCAATAAGATGTCCAAAAACAACCTGGAAGTTTAATGCGAAAATTGCCAAAATTTTGCTTTATTTAATTAAGGGAACTTTTGTATTTTCTCTAATGTATTATTTTTGCCCTATAAATAGACATTATTAGGTTAAGACTTGAAGGGACTTAGACCTAGTCGTTCTTAGTTTTATTTTGTTTTCTTTATTTTATGGGTTTTTGTAAACTTCTTTTCTAGTTGAAGTAATATTTGAAATTTGATTCTACAAGTGTGTGAGATCAAATTACTCTTAATCTTTATTTTCTCTTTAGTATATGCATGTCTTCTGGTTTAATTACAAATTTTCAAGTTTGTTAAATATGCGGCCGATATTTGATTGCTTAAAATAATTGCTTTGACAATTAGATAATTAGTCGATCGATTGATTTCTAATATTTGTGATGACTGCATGATTATTTGTGTAGTGTGAGCATGCGATCTAAATTAAATAAACCTTGATTGTGTGTTTTTTGGTTAGAATTGTATCTCTTTTGTTCTTAAGGCTATTGATAAATTAAATTTCTAAGCGATTGCTATAGGGTTGTTTGTCAATAAGGGAAGTGATTAATGACGATTATCTTGATTATCGAGAAGGTAAGAAGAGAGATTAGGTTACTGGGCGATCATTGATAACTATAACCAATTTATTGAAAAACATTGAAATTTATCTTTGCATCAATGAGCAAAACCTTTGAATCAAACGAGATTTTACTTTGACTAGAGATTTTCCTCATTGGTTTTCTTATATTTTATTTTATCATCTATTTTTACTTTGTTTTACTTTTATCTTTAGTTTTTAATTTTAAAACCCACTTGTCTTATGATGACGTCACGAACTAACTAAAATACGACAAAGGCAAGCGCACCTATCGAATGGTAGTATAGCTACGGTGAGTCGGGAATATCATATCCACGAGGACTAAAAATACTAGTAGTTACTATCTTTTTTTATTATCTAGCCGAATAAATTGAAGGGATTTATTTTAACCTAATATTAACTAACCTAATTACTAAGACGAAATAGAGAATAAAATAGGAAAATATTTGAAGAAAACTGATGAGAGAGACAATACCCAGGAAAGAATCCACCTAGACTTCACTTATTATTCTAAATCTGAATTAAACGATTTATTCACTTGCCTTGATCCGTAGAAATCCCTAAATTATATTAATATCCTTTTCGAGAGTAAAAATAACTGACTCTAGGTTGATTAATTGAAATCTCTTTCTAATTAAAACCCCTATTGTCGCATTAACTCGATCTATGGATTCCCTTATTAGATTTGACTCTAATCCGGTAGATTTATGTCATCCTATTTCTAGGATTGCATGCAACTCCACTCAATTATGCCAGATCTACTCTTAAACAGGGACTTTTGGTCCACTGAATAAGCACATCAATCATGAGTTAATATCCTGAAAACATTAAAACATGAAATAAGAACACATAATTGAGATCAAGAATAAATATTTATCATGTAATTCGGAAAAATCAAATAATAAGATCCGTCTTAGGTTTTATCCTCCCTAGGTATCTAGGGATAGTTCATACTTTTGGGGGAAAACATCTCAAAATTAGGAAAATAACAAAACATAAAAAAACCCAAAAACTTCGAGAGAAATTGAATGGAGATCTTCAGTCTTGAAGGAGATCCTGCTTCTGAGTTGAATCCGTTGGCGTTCTTCGAGTCTTTTCTTCGTTCAGCCCTCTATCCTCCCTTAGGTCCTTTTTTTAGTGTGTATTTATAGACTTTAGAATGCTCAGAAACCCTAAAAATTGGCTTTTTTCGCGTGTTTGGGAAACAGGGAGTGATATCGACACGGGATGCCACATGGGCGTGTGGCCAGCCCGTGTGGCTCACACGGGCGTGTGCTCAGACCGTGTGGAAATGGTCTTGGCCGTGTGGATCTTTAAATCAGCCCGTTTTGTCCATTTTTGGCCCGTTTTTCGCTCATTTTGTTCCCCTATGCTCACCTAAGTATAGAAACATGAAATTAAAGGATTAGGAGCATCAAATTCACTAAATTATATAATAAATCATCCAAAAACATGCTAAGCATGGGATTAAAATGTGTTACTTTTTATGGTTTATCAAATATCCCCACACTTAAGCGTTTACTTGTCCTCAAGCAATTTCCTCAACTCACAATTAAAATTAAACTTTCTCAATTCATAATTATCATCAATAATGTTTTATCATAATTCACAAATAACCACACATTGATAATTCAACTAAAAGAGCACTAAAGATTCAAACAATCCAAGTCACACATTTTTAAAGCATGAAAACATAGGTATTTCCCTTTATCTAAATAATTGCCTTTAATTCAAAACCGACAAGACTTGACATCCTCACTAAAGATTCACTCAAATCATTCAAAGTGTTTAAGGTTCAAAAATTAAGCACTCAAAAGTCAAACATGAAAAGTTATTACCATAGGCTTGCATGAAAATCAAATCTCCACCACTATAATGAGATGATACAAAATCAAAAGGTCTTTAAAGGGTTGTAATGGGGCTTAGGTTAAAGGTGTGGATAAAGGTTGAAAAAGAAGGTTAAAATCGAGATCGAATTGATAAATTACCTAACTAGAAAAATAAACTAAAACTGAATAATTACATCAATTGAAATTAATTAAGAATAACACGAGCTTCTTCTCTGAATATGAAATTTTAAGCTCAAACCAAAGAACTAGTAATAATCAACATAAATGTATATATAATAATAATTTTTTTTTTGAGAACAATGGATAATAAGAGAAAATTTAACAACTGGAACAAAAGAACATAGTTAAGCAACTAACCAAATCAAATCTTGAAAAAAAGGGAGTCGATAAAATGGGAATAATTCTCAACGAATCACAAATGAGTTATGGGTTACTATTAAGGGTAATTCAAGAATGGTGTTTTAGGCTCAAAGGGGTTCACTAAGGGTTAATTATGAAGGTAGGCTTTTTATGGGATAAGTGGATTAAAACCTAAGTGCCTTTATCATCTCAGTATATCAAATCAAAGGTGTGGTCTCGACATGCATAATCGAAGCAAGTTCTAGAATAAAAAATCAATATTGACACACTCATAACCAATAATAAAGTGAGAAAGAAAAGTGTATGCTCTTAAAGGCTCAAAATCTCACAAAAATTATGGTTTTTGATGTCAATCTTGCAAATTTCAAACTTCAAGGTAATACCTCAATTTAGGGAAACAACAAAAAAAAAATTAATTCTGAAAATAGACTTCTCATGCTTGATTCTCTAATGTCTTAAAGTTTAAACAATCAATGCACAATTACCTATGAATTTAATCTAAAACACATCAATGATAATCACAAATCAATAAGAATTCATTCTAATAGTAATATGAGAAAATTACTTAAACATAAGGTATAATTCAGGGATTTTCAAATAATCATATAAATAACCTCCCCACACTTAAGATGTACATTGTCCTCAATGTACAAACAAAAATAATCACAATGGACACAGAATATCATAAGAGATGGAGAGAATTGAAACTGCCCTGAATATTGGATGAAATGCCCAAAATAGTGAAAAGCGGACTTGTAGATAAATGTAGACGGAGTGCATGATTCTGAGCAACTGATAAGAAAATAAACACAATGCTGAAGAAGATTAAAAGGTTACTCGTTAAGAAACAACCATAATAAATAAAATGATAGTTTAAACTATAAAAGCGAAAGAAGTTTAATAAAATAAAAATAAACAGAAAGATAAAATTAAAATTAAAATTAAAATAAAAATAAAAATAAAGATAAAAATAATAATAAATGGGATGGACTCAACGGTCCTCATCATCAAACGCGTGATTCGTCGGTGCTGGAGGAGAACTATTAAAATGCTGACAAATCTGCTGCAATGTCGCATCAATACTGTCGAACCTCTCAGCACAGAACTGACAGAAACTAGTGAATTCCTCATAGGATACTCCTCGAGAGCTAGCAGCAGAATGAACAGGTCTATGACTCGAAGCTGGTGGCTGAGGTGGATCCTCGTGATAGGGAGGAACATCATCAGTGAAGTCCTCGAGGTCATCCTGAATGTCAGAATGAAACAATTTGTACTGAGGAGGATCCACTCCACGTCGCCGCTCGATCATCCTCATGTGGATCATGCTCGAGATGCCCTGAGGGGACATCTGACCGACTAGGGTAAGTGCCGAGGACTGCTCCAATGTGTCGAGAAGACCGAAGTGTCGAGCGAGGCGAGTCACGTAAGGGCCTAGACAGATGGGGCCCCTCCTGTGGCAGTCAGCCTGATGGCGGAAAGATAGAGCAATGAAGTACGCCAAGTCAATAATATGGCCATGGGCCATGCTCCATAAGAAGTAAGCGCCGTGTCAAGGTGTGAGCGAGGAGTGCGTGAATATATTGTAGGGCTGGAGAGAGAGAAGTCGCTTTCGAGCGACTCGCGTCGTAAGGTGTCTGGCTAGCTGTCAGATCGGTCTAACAACGTGATGGCGAGTGATGTATATGCCGATGAAGTCGAAGGAAGTCATCGGCGCTCATGAACTCCTCAGTATAGAGTCCCATGGCAGCACCAAACTCTGGGACACTCATGTATCGCATCAAACCACCGAGGCAAAAAGTGATGATGCCTGGCTCGTCGTCGACCGTCATGACCTGCTGCACCAAAAATAAAGCACAGAACTCCAAGGTAAGCTCCGTGTAGGTAGGCTCGATGATGGCGAAAAACTTATCCCACGGAGCTGTGGCAATAATAGCACGCACGTCATCAGCGAGTCAGACCTGTTCTAGCGTGGCCCAATCAATGCAGCGGCCCAGACCGATTGGTCGCACTCGATAAAGCTGGTAAAGATCCTCTTGGGGGCCCGCTGTAAATCGGAGGTAGGGATGGCGGACCTCAGCAGAAGTGCTCGAGGAGGAGGTCGCGCTGGGGCCCTTCCGTTTTTTTGAAGCGGGGACGGCGGTCTTGGTCTTTCCACGAGTGTTTGTCATGATGTATCTGCAAAAGTAAAAGAATGTATCAAGAAAGAATGCATCACCAAATAAAATCCAAATAATCCTAAATAACAATTTACTCCTAAAACGGTATATTCGAAATCAAAGCATGCAAAATTCATATAGTGACTCTAAGTACGAATTAAAGTGATTAAAGAAAGAGTAATAAATAAAAGAATCCAAATTAAAAATAAATCAGAACTAATAGACAAATTAGGCTATATTTAAAATAAAAATACTGACAATAGTAACTAAGAATAAAAAGAAAAAATGGCAGAGAACAATCATATTAGAAATAAAAGCAATAAGAAGAATTATATAGATAAAGAGACAAATTCAATGTGAAGACAAAAAGGCCAAATAGAAATCGAAACAGTGAGTAGTAATACTAATGATAATAAACAATGAAAATAAAATAATAATAATAAGGAAATGAAATAAATAATAAATAATAAATAGCTAACAGAAAATAACTAATATAATAATAATAATAAATGTCAAGGGTAAAAGGGGAACCGACAGTGGTGAGGCGGTGGTCGGAGGAAGGGCAACGGTGGTGCGAGGAGCAGTTTTGGTTGGGGCTGGACGGTGAGGAGAGGGGAAGGAAAAAAGGAAAAGAAGAGAGAAAAGAAAGGAAAAGAAAAGAGAAGGAAAGAGGGGTTGTCGGGTGGTCGGGGCTGGAGGGACGAGGGAGAAAGGAGAAGGGGGCGTGGGTGCGCGAGGGGGTTGAGGGACAAGGGGAAGGGATGGGGTCGGCTCGTGGGCGTGGGGGAAAAAAAGGGGAAAGGGGAAGAGAGGGGGTTGTTTTGGGTGTGTGTGGGCGGTGATGCGAAGGGAGGGGGTGGTGGCCGGAACAGGGTGACAAGGGGCTAGCGACAGCTAGGGTAAAGATGGGGGAAAAAGACAAAGAAGAAAAAAAAGAAAAGGGGTTAGGGTTTTTAATGGGTGACACGGTCGTGTGAGGCCTGTTTTGGGCCACACGGCCGTGTCACACGCCAGTGTGGTCTATTATTCAGCCCGTGTGTTATTAAATTTTTAAGCCCAATTTTTACACGGCCTCGGACATGCCCATGTGTCCAGGCCGTATGGTTCACACGACCGTGTCGCACGGCCATGTGTAATCACCTTCGCTTCTCCCACGCCCGTGTGGCATCCCACACGCCCGTGTGACCGCACACATGGCCGTGTGTCTTGCCCGTGTAACTCTCTGACTTGTTTTAAATTTGAAAAATTAAGCTCCAGTTTTCACACGGCCTAGGACACGCCCGTGTGTCCAGGCCGTGTGGTCCACACGGTCGTATCACACGCCCGTGTGAAATATTTTAGCCCGTGTCTCTGTCGATTTTTCGAAAAATTAAGTCTCTGGCTTCACATGGCCAAGGACACGCCCGTGTGTCCAGGCCGTGTGGGTTACACGGCCATGTCGCAAGGCCGTGTAACTCTCTATTGATTTTATTCAAATTTTAAAACTAAGTCAAAGGATCCACACGGCCAAGGACACGCCCGTGTGTCTAGGCCCTGTGGGTTTAAAAACCATTTTTTAAATTAATTAATTTTAAAAAATATCATGACATAAAATTAGTAAATTAGAAATTTTAATGCTCGGGTTACCTCCCGAGAAGCGCTTGTTTAGAGTCTAAGCTCGACTTACCTCGTATTCGCTCGGTTACGGTGGTTCACGAAGTCGAAACTCCTCTTTCTCGCTGTCGATTCTATTTTTAACATAAGGTTTGAATCGAGTAATATTTACTTTAAAAGTTCCGAATTTAGAATGATTTACCTCGATCGCATCACTGTATGGGAAAACATTGATCTGCGTGAAAGGAGTTGCTCCTTTTGTATAAACCTCTGAATTAGCAATTCGAGGATCCATTTCATCCAACAGCACCTGGTCCCCAGCTTTAATGTGGTGTGTTCCTTCCTTATGCTCGTCATGGCGTCGCTTTGGTTCATCGTGTATGCTCGGTTTCCCCTTGACGTGTGTCTGCCATTCATCTAGTTCATCGATCTGTAATCTTCGTTCCTCATGAGTCATTCTGTGTTTGTCACATGGGATAGAATGTGGCTCCATCACTTTCTTTCTAGGGATTTCCTGCAAAGAAGTTTGAGCCACAATGTTATTCATATCAACAGAGCTTGTATAGCCATCTCGATTACTAGATATTTTAGCAGAATCACGAGCCTGAAGAGTGATCGTGTCATCTCCTACACGAAGTATTAGTTCACCTGTACCAACATCAATGATAGTTCTAGCAGTTGCTAAAAAAAGCCGTCCTAAAATTAAAGGTACGTCACTATCCTCATCCATGTCTAGAACAACAAAGTCAACTGGGAATATAAATTTATCGATTTTGACAAGTATGTCTTCAATAATATCCCTAGGAAATCTAATGGTTCTATCAGCTAATTGGATACTCATCCTAGTTTGTTTGGGTTTCCCAAGACCTAGTTGCTTAAACATTTTATAGGGCATGACATTAATATTTGCCCCTAAATCAGCCAAAGCATTATTAACATTTAAACTACCAATTAAACAAAGAATAGTAAAACTCCCTGGATCTTTCAATTTGTTGGGTAGTTTATTCTGTAGAATGGCTGAGCAAACTACATTCAACTCAACATGCGACGAATCATCTAACTTTCGCTTGTTTGCTAAAAGCTCTTTTAAAAATTTGACTAAATTGGGCATCTGCGAAAGAGCTTCAATAAACAGTAAGTTAATATGCAACTTTTTCAACAGTTTAAGAAATTTACCAAATTGTTCATTTGTGTGGTCCTTCCTTGTCGCATTTGGATATGACACACGAGGTTTATATTCCTTACCGACTGAATCTTGCTTATTTTGGCTTACCTCAACCTTACCATTGCTTACCACAGTTTCTTGCCTTAGTTCTGGTTTAGGTTCAACTAACCCTTCTTCATCTCTAATCGTAATTGCATGAAGCTGCTCTCTTGGGTTAGTTTCGGTGTTGCTAGGCAAGCTATCTTGTGGTCTTTCTGAAATCATTTTAGCAAGCTACCCTATCTAGTTTTCGAGTCCTTGAATCGACGCTTGTTGATTCTTAAGTGCGGTTTCAGTGTTTTGAAAACGGGTTTCTGACAGCGAAATAAATTTCGTCAGCATCTCTTCAAGGTTTGGCTTCTTCTCTTGCTGGTAAGGTTGTTGTTGGAAGCCTGGAGGGGGTTGCGGTCTCTGATTTCCTTGATCACCCCAAGAGAAATTGGGGTGGTTCCTCTAACCTGCATTATAAATATTACTATAGGGATTATTCTGAGGTCTAGAATTATTACCCACATAGTTAACTTGTTCGTCTTCTATGCTAAGGTTGTAGGATCGATTTTCTGGATGGTTCCCTCCTCCATTTGTGTCGTATTGCATCACCGGATGTACCTGCGTAGAACCATATAAACCATCAATCTTTTTATTCAAGAGTTCTACCTGGTTCGATAACATGGTGACTGCATCAACGTTAAAAACACCGACTGCTTTCATTGGCTTTGTCCTCATAACTTGTCACTGATAATTATTCAGTGACATCTCTTCTATAAACTCGTAAGCCTCCTCAGGTGTTTTATTATTCAAAGTACCACCGGTGGATACATCGATCAATTGCCTAGTTGAGGGGTTTAAACCTTTGTAGAAAGTTTGAACCTGTAGCCATAGAGGTAACCCATGGTGAAGGCACCTTCTCAATAAATCTTTATACCTCTCCCATGCATCATATAGAGTTTCTAAATCCATTTGCACAAAGGAAGAGATATCATTCCTCAATTTGGCTGTCTTAGCCGGTGGAAAGTACTTCAGCAAAAACTTCTCGGCCATTTGATCCCAAGGAGTGATAGAACCTCGTGGTAGGGAGTTCAACCACTGCTTAGATTTATTTCTCAATGAGAAGGGGAATAACCGTAGGCGAATGGCGTCGTCAGAAACGCCGTTGATCTTGAAAGTGTCACAGAATTCCAGAAAATTAGCCAAATGAGTATTTGGGTCTTCATCCTGCAAACCATCGAACTGAACAAACTGTTGAATCATTTGAATAGTGTTAGGTTTCAGTTCAAAATTATTTGCAGCAATAGCGGGTCTAACAATACACGATTCAGCCCCAGTGAGAGTGGGCTTGGCATAATCGTACATAGTATGAGGAGCAGGATTTGAATTTGCAGCAGCTACAGGGAGTAACTGATTATTCTGATTTTCAGCCATCTCCTCAGTAATAACAATAATGTCCTCTTGCTCTTCTATTGTACTTTGTTGACTCTGCCTCGCTTCTCTACGATTTCATGAGTGTACTTTCAATTTTGCTGTCGAATATTAGAGGTCCTGACGGGTTTCTTCTAGTCATAAACTAAAGGAACCTACCAGAAGCAAATAAAAGAAAAGTTAGTAAATTAAAATAAAAAAAATAAAATGCAATAAAAAATAAAAATGGCTAAAGTAATAAAAATTAAGTGTTCCTAATATTTTAGTCCCCGGCAACGGTGCCAAAAACTTGATGACATCACGAACTAACTAAAATACGACAAAGGCAAGTGCACCTATCGAATGGTAGTATAGCTACGGTGAGTCGGGAATATCGTATCCACGAGGACTAAAAGTACTAGTAGTTACTATCTTTTTATTATCTAGTAGAATAAATTGAAGGGATTTATTTTAACCTAATCTTAACTAACCTAATTACTAAGACGAAACAGAGAATAAAGTAGGAAAATATTTGAAGAAAATTGATGAGAGAGACAATACCTAGGAAATAATCCACCTAGACTTCACTTATTATTCTAAATCTGAATTAAACGACTTATTCACTTGCCTTGATCTGTAGAAATCCCTAAATTATATTAATATCCCTTTCGAGAGTAAAAATAACTGACTCTAGGTTGATTAATTGAAATCTCTTTCTAATTAAAACCCATATTGTCGCATTAACTCGATCTATGGATTCCCTTATTAGATTTGACTCTAATCCGGTAGATTTATGTCATCCTATTTCTAGGATTGCATGCAACTCCACTCAATTATGCCAGATCTACTCTTAAACAGAGACTTTTGGTCCACTGAATAAGCACATCAATCATGAGTTAATATCTTGAAAACATTAAAACATGAAATAAGAACACATAATTGAGATCAAGAATAAATATTTATCATGTAATTCAGAAAAATCAAATAATAAGATCTGTCTTAGGTTTCATCCTCCCTAGGTATCTAGGGAATTTAGTTCATACTTTTGGGGGGGAAACATCTCAAAATTAGGAAAACAACAAAACATAAAGAAACCCAAAAACTTCGAGAGAAATTGAATGGAGATCTTCAATCTTGAAGGAGATCCTGCTTCTGAGTTGAATCTGTTGGCGTTCTTCGAGTCTTTTCTTTGTTCAGCCCTCTATCCACCCTTAGGTCCTCTTCTAGTGTGTATTTATAGACTTTAGAATGCTCAGAAACCCTAAAAATTGGCTTTTTCTATATGTTTGGGAAATAGGGAGCGATATCGACATGGGATGCCACATGGGCGTGTGGTCAGCCCGTGTGATGTGCTCAGACCGTGTGGAAATGGTCTTGGCCGTGTGGATCTTTAAATCAGCCCGTTTTCCGCTCCTTTTATTCCCCTATGCTCACCTAAGTATAGAAACATGAAATTAAAGAATTAGGAGCATCAAATTCACTAAATTATATAATAAATCATCCAAAAACATGCTAAGCATGGGATTATAATGTGTTACTTTTATGGTTTATCATCTTATTTTTATTTTCCTTGTTTATTAAAGAAATTAAATTATCATCAGTCTCTATGGATACAACTCTCTTGCCGCTTCTACTAATTATTCTTTTATATGTAGGTTTTATTTTTGGCAGCTTCGACATTCGTACATAATTTTATCATTACACTAATTCATAATCTTATAATTTTTCAAGGGACTTACAAAGCTCTTTTACCATCATAGGGGCCAAGGCAACTGCCTAGTCCCTTAGATTTTTTTTTAAATGAAAAAAATTGATTACTTATGAAAATAACCCAAGTGCAAAATCTTTGATGGAAATGACATGTTTTCTACAGTGCATGTTGATGCCGACCATCTCACCGCCAGTACCACCCTCCATCATCCCCTAATCATTGCCTGATGATTGCTCGGTCAATAAAAAATGATTTTTTTGGTGTCAGCACTGGTTTGTCTTTTTTTCAAATACACTTTAAAAATATGAATATTTTGGGATTAAAAAAATAATATTTTAATAGGTGTCGGCGTTCACGTTATTGGCACTGGTTCAAAATTTTTTAAAAAAATTGATTTTTTTTAATGGGTGCCACCGGCCTTTATGGCGGCACCAGAGAATTATCTTTTTTTAAATAAAATTGTCATCCATTAAATCATGTTAAAAAGAAAAGTGCAACAACCACAATTCTATCTTCCTAATTCAATATGTTTTTAGAAGAGAAATCAAACACAAAACACAAGCATAAATATGTACGTGGGTTTCTAACAGATTAATGCAAAAGAGCTCTTTAAAAAGAAAGAGAATGATGGCCTTTTAGTTGCCGACGGCATCGATGACCGTTTTTAAAAAAAGCTAAAGGTACTTTATTATTGAAGGAAGACTGTGGCGTTACCATATTTGTTGCTATTAACCGCACCTCTTCCACCGTCAGTGTCTTCTTCCTCTACTTGTTGCTATCACCACACGACGCTTTTCGACGCGCTTCTTGTTCTTGAAGTGACTGACATTGATTTATTCAACATTGTGGCTTGATTCGAAAAAACTAAGAAAAAAATGAAAAGAAGAGAAAAATGCAAAACAAATTTAAACTCAACATTTATAATTTCAATGTATTTTATGGTTTCAACAAGGGAAAAAAGTTATATATGGAATTGGATTAATAAATTTATTTAATGATTTTTTATGGTTTCAAGGCAAAGAAAAATTTAATGCAATTTTATGGTTTCAACAGGAAAAAAAGCTGCATAGAGATATTAAAAGTTAATTAATACATTTTTAAAAAGGTGATAATGAAGATGGGGGAATTTAAATTTAACATTTATTAATGCAATTAAAAGGTTCAAAATAATAAGTGTTAAAAAACATTAATTGGTCTATGCTACCAGAGCACATTGGAAAAAAAATTCAAAACTACATTGGTGTCAGTAACGAGAATATCGGCACCAACACTGACAAACTTTTTTTTTAAATTTGAACTGGTGTTGACAACATGAACGTTGACATCTATTAAAATATTATTATTTTTTCTTATTTTTTTTAATCTCAAAATACTCGTATTTTTTAAGTTTATTTGAAAAAAGTACAGACTAGTGTCGGCGAACACAATGCCGACACAAAAAAAATCATTTTTTATTGATCGGGCAATTATCGGGCAATGGTTAGGAGATGATGGAGGGTGGTGTCGGCGGTAAGATGGCTGACACCAACATGCACTGTAAAAAATAGATCATTTCCGTCAAAGATTTTGCAACTGAGTCATTTTCACAAATAATCAATTTTTTGGGTCAATTTTGAAAAAAGCCCTTATATTCACTGTTAGTTTTTGAGTACCTATATTCAAATCCCACCATTTGCAATTGCAATGTTTGAGTCTCCAGTTCTACCATGTGCGTATGTCATGTGTAGATTTTGTCTTGTTCTTTTTATTCTGTCTACCTTTGTATTAGTTTGATCCTACATTATAGTTGGTCGGATATATTTGTACTTGTGCATATATTTTATTTGTAATATTGTAACTTTCAAAAAAATAAAAAATAATATTTTTAGAAATATATTGACTATAGATTTGAGATTACGAGAATTTCATGTCTTTTTTTAACACAATCATTGTTTTTTAGTCATCCCAAAGCATCAGCCGCCATATTGATTTAGGGTTATATGCATAATCCATATTATTTCGGTAAATAAATTTTTCCTAAAAAAAAAAGCTATAATACAATGTGAGAATTGTTATTTTCTATGGGTAAATGACCTAAATATACCATTTTTTAAAAAAAATTACGGAAAAGGGCCAAAAAATAATTATTTACCGGAAAGGGTCATTTCCCCCGAAAACGCGCCCACGTCAGTGCGTTTTCAGGGGATAAACAGAAAAGCGCATCCACGAGAGAGCGATTTATGCCACATCAGCAAAAAACGCGTCCTTGAGTGCGCGCTTTGCTGATGTGGCAAAAGCGCTCCCTCGTGGACGCGCTTTTGCCCTTGACCCCCGATGGGCTTTTTAGTTGTTTTTAGTGTTAGGGTATGAGTTTTTAAGGTTTTAGGGTTACGGTTTAGGGATTTTTAGGGTCTTAGGGTTTAGGGTTTCTATGGGAAAATTAATAGACTAGATTTTAGGGTTAATTAATTAGAATAATTTTAAGTTTAGGGTTTTGGGAAAAATATATCAGTAAAATAAAAATTATTTGAATTTTTTTTACAGTAGTATCTGGCAATATAATTTTGAGAAGACGTTTCTGAACAAATAGTGACCAAAACGCTTCAAGCAGGATGCACTGTCAGCAAGAGTACTGAAAAAAGCTCCCATGTGGATGCTCTTTTGCTACAGTATTCTCTGGCAAAATAATTTTGAGAAGACATTTCTGAACAAATAGTGGCCAAAACGCTTCAAGCAGGATGCACTGTCAGCAAGAGTACTGAAAAAAGCTCCCACGTGGACGCTCTTTTGCTATAGTAGTCTCTGGCAATATAATTTTGAGAAGACGTTTCTGAATAAATAGTGACCAAAATGCTTCAAGCAGGATGCACTGTCAGCAAGATTACTGAAAAAAGCTCCCACGTGGGCGCTCTTTTGCTACAGTAGTCTGGCAATCCTTAGACTATAAATCAGCCAAATTTCATTCTCAGGTTGCATAACAGAAATTGAGGCAAAAGTAAAATAGAAACTGAAGATGAGTGAACGTATTAATGCTATTATTTACTACGATGGTGAGGTTTGTGACACCGAAAATGGTGTTGTTTTTTTATCGGAGAACACAGCGCGGATGGGTTTTAACCGGAACATAGATTTGACAGAACTTCGCAAAAGAATTAGGTGCAAAATCTTCGGAACAACGCCAATGAAAGTTCAGTCTATTAAATATAGATTTTACGCTTCGGTTGATCCCGTGAGATATGACTCATTCGACATCAAAGGTCCTCGGAGCTTGGAGGCAATGGTGGAGACTCATCTTGCCAGTGGATCACCCTATCTTGAGGTATATGTACAATTTTCATCGTCAAGTGATCTTCCTTCGACTTCAACATCTACTGTTGTTTAAGGGGAATACACGACCCCAAGCCGACACTCTGTTAGTGGGAGGAAGAATACGGAAGTGCCCGTGTTTGGTGGTAGTATGGAAAACACAACCCCTGCACGACACTCGGTTGGTGGATGAGACATGCATATCCTTCATTCGACATTCGATACTAGTAATACGTATTGGGGAACGTCATCAACTTCTAGTGGTTGGCAATCTACATATGATTGGGAACGTTACGAAAGTTGTTTAAAAAGGGATAATGTACTCCCCACGACATCCACCGGCGAGGGACCCTCGTTCATTGCAGATGATGGTGGGTCGAATAATGAGTCTGATGTGGATCCACCTCGAGAGCCAGGCCCCGATGGTGCAGAAGTTGCATTATTTTCTGAACCAGAGCCTGTTCCAACCGATGTTGAAGGCGGTTCAGATGAAGAAGAAGAAGATCCGCGATTCAGGGCGTACTCACCTCCAGTCCACATGCATAATGTCGATCTATCTCAAGGCGATGCTGCTGGAGTTTCTGAACTACCACACGAAGGCGTGACCGTACAAGTTCGTCATTGGATTGGGCGAATTAGAAGTTAGTAAAGAGTTTTCCAACAAGGATAGTTTTCTTGGTGCATTGAAACAATATAGCATCAAGAACGGAGTTAACTACAACGTGGTTAAATCCAAACTCGATAAATCACGAGGCCAAGTGTGCGGTGCAAGAGGCGGTACATGTTCATGAAAAATCATGGCCTCGTTGAGAAAAAGGACAGAGCTTGTGGGAGATCAAAAGTACAAAGGTCCACATACATGTCTTGCGAGTGCAGTATCACTAGGTGTTCAAGGTTTTTGAATAATACTAATATTACGTAATGTTGCATTATTTAACGTACTGCCGTTGTGAGTGTTTCACAAGATCATCCGAAGATGGATTCGAGAGATGTTGGTGACTTAATAATACCAAGCGGTGAAGGCGGATCCCAAGACTACAGTGCCGGCCTTAATTGGAAATATTCGTAGCCAATTGGGGTACACTCCCTCTTATCAGAAGACTTGGATAGCCAAGCAGAAGGCATTGGAAAAGTTGCATGGTCGGTGGGACGCTTCATATAATGAAGTGTGGCAGTGGTGTCAGTCTTTGGAGAGATATGTCCGAGCAAAGACTAACAGACCTTGAAACGCGAAACGGCGTACTACAACGATCGATTGCTCCGTGGATGCCAAGTGTTTAAGCGTCATTTCGGACATTTAAGCAATGCCGAGACGCATTTTATATCGCAAGCCATTGGTACAAATTGACGGTACCTTTATGTATGGTAGATATACGCATCGGCTATTGCTAGCTGTGGCATAGGACGGCAGTGAGAGAATCCTTCTAATTGCATTTGTAATAACACCGGTGGAGTCAGCTAATGACTGAGATTTCTTTCTATCTAGGTTAAGGAGGCATGTCTGCCCCCAACCTGATATATGCGTTATATCGAATCGGGGCCCTGGAATACTAGCCGCAATAGAGCGACAGGGAAGCCTATGGCATCGCACACACCATCGATATTGCCTAAGGCATGTTGCGTCCAACTACCACGGGCAACATCGATCTACAAGTCAACGACGGCAAGTGACCAACATGGGTATGTAATATCTATTAATATAATTTCGTTTGTAATATTCAATTTATTCTTAATTTAAGAGTGGTATGTAATATTCGCTATCAACTTATATTGGCAGGATACGAAATCAATAAGGACCGTTTTCACGAGATGTTGACGAGTTTGCGCTCAGTTAACGAAGAAGGCGCAAACTACCTACGCAACATACCTTTCGAATAGTGGACACAAGCATACGACGGCGGCCTACGATATGGTCATATGACCTCAAACCTGGCCGAATGCATAAATTCTATTCTAAAAGGAACGCGTCATTTGCCGATAACATCAGTTGTGCGGGAGACATATTTTCGTTTAGCGGCACTACTTTGAAGCGGCGGCCGAGTTATAAAGGCCAAATGCAATAAGGCCATGTATGGTGCGCGAAGGTATTGCGAGAAATTAACAAGGGGAAGGCACGGGCCAACACCATGCACACAGTGTGTCACGATCGCGACAACCTATGGTTTCGTGTGACGGAGTTTAATGACCGAACCAAGGTATTGTTGGCGGGCAATATCGTGTACACTTGAGAAATAGGACTGCGACTATGGGATATTTGATGCGCCGTTACCCATGCGCTCATGTACTTGCGGCTTGTCGAATATCATACGGATCCCATGAGCTATGTCGACGAAGTGTATAAAATAGAAAACATGTACAACGTGTGGAGACACGTATTCCCACCGATCCCGGATGAGCGTAAGTGGCCGTCAGTATCGCTTGCTCGTATAAGCCGTTATTACCGGATAGAGAAGCTGCGGGCGCAAACCAAAAGGTCGACCTTGCTCGACTAGAATACATAACAATATGGATATCCGAGAAACGGCCAACCAATGGAAGTTATGCGGATAGTGTAGGAACCAGTGCCATACATCTCGCTCGTGTCCAAATCGGAATAGTTGATAGTCTCCTTATCATTTTTGTCTCTTGGAAGAATGAAAAGTTATGTCTCATTTTAAATCAGTATCATTTTTGTTTAGATGTATTTAAAGACATGATAGAAGTAAAGTATGTGTTTTTTATTTCATTAAATATATAAAAATTAAATTACAATTATGATATTCAAAAACAACTTTCATTTTATTAAAAATAAAAAAAATTACAAAAAAAACAACTTTTATTTTATTAAAGATAAAAAAAATCAATTACAAAAAAAAAATAAAAAATAACTTTTATTTTATTAAAGATATAAAAAATAAATTACAAAAAAATAAAAAACAACTTTTATTTTTTTAGCAAAGATATTAAAATTAAATTACAATAAAAAAATAAACAAATTTTATTTTATTAAAGATATAAAAATTAAATTACAAAAAATAAAATAAGCAACTTTTATTTTATTTTAGCAAAGATATAAAAATTAAATTACAATAAAAAAAATAAACAACTTTTATTTTATTAAAGATATAAAAATTAAATTACAATAAAAAAATAAACAAATTTTATTTTAGCAAAGATATAAAAATTAAATTACAATTAAAAAAATAAACAACTTTTATTTTAGCAAAGATATAAAAATTAAATTACAATAAAAAAATAAACAACTTTTATTTTATTAAAGATATAAAAATTAAATTACAATAAAAAATAAAGAACTTTTATTTTAGCAAAGATATAAAAATTAAATTACAATAAAAAAATAAACAACTTTTATTTTAGCAAAGATATAAAAATTAAATTACAATAAAAAAATAAACAACTTTTATTTCATTAAAGATATAAAAATTAAATTACAAAAAAAAAACAACTTTTATTTTATTAAAGATATAAAAATTAAATTACAAAAAAAATTAAAAAATGGCAGTCGGAATCAATGTTGGTGCCGGTGAATCGAATCATGCCACATGGGGTGGTCGACTTGTTCTGTATTTGGATTCCTCCTTCTTCTAGCTTCCGTCGGGGTTGTGGAACCTCAAAGTGGGGATTTCCAGTTCTCCGTGAAGGGTCTGGTTGTGGGTGTTGGGAGGATGACCCACATTGATAAAATAATGACTGGGAAGGTGTTTGCATAAACCATGGCCGAGGTGTCTGAATCCCATAAGGCGAAGGAGACTGGTAAAAAGAAGAGCTCCCCGATGGCGCCTCGTGCGATCCCTCATGCGACGGCGGCCTCAAGATCGGCTGGCCAGTTGGAGTAGTCGGGAACGGACTCGAACCGGGCCATGCATTCCAACCTGCCGTGGGACTGGGAAAAGGAAACATATAAGGGTTAGGATACATATAAGGGCTAGGGTACGCACCTGGCATAATCTGAAAAGGCTGTGATGTCGGTGTTGTCGACTGAAATGTTGGGTCACGTGACTGTGTGGGCGCTGTTGATGGGCCCGGTGACTGTGTCGGTGCTGTTGATGGTCCCGTCTCATCACCCCTTCTCCTTAGATTTAAAGGGCCCCATCGTTCCCTTTGTTCACGAAGTTGCCGTCGCCTCTCCTCTTCCGACAATAAATATGGCTTGCCATGAATCCGAAACCATGGCATGTATTCCGGCACGCACGCTAACTCAGGAACGATGATCGGTTCCGGAGTAGGTATATAATCATACCGGTTCTCCCACAATTCGATATACGCTGACCAATATCTTGGCCAATCCGTATGCAACTGCTGTAAGTCGACTTTGTGCTCATCATCGAGCACCTCAGGTGCCACGGGAATCGGTTGTCGGAATCCAAATTGATGTAGAACCCGATCTGATTGGTGCATCTCCACGGTGGCATAATTGATCAATGGGACCTTCACATGCCAAATGTTTCGATTTATCAAGAACTCCTCTGGAATTACTGCCCGAATTGACAGATCCTCGTATGGTGTCCATTCAAACTATATTAACATGATAAAAATATTAGTTATATACTAAATACTAAATACTAAATACTAAATACTAAATACTAAATACTAAATACGAAATATCAAACGACTATTTTATTTCGAAATTTAATTAAAATTTAATACTTACTTGTGCTTCCGACCGTTGCTCTAGTAGAAGCCGTATATCTTCAAGCGATGTAGGTATTCCAACATAACTCGCCGAATGGTTCCACCTAATTAAATAAATTTTTAGCAAACAATTATATTTTAAATCTACGTAATAATTGTAAAATCTAATATTAAATTTACCTCGTTATGAGTGGGAATGTATATGGGTGGTCGACTCGAGGGCGTAAAAATAGAAATCGAAACCGTGCCCATGATTGCGGTAGTGATAGGCAACCTCCGATTTTCGCTTTATTCGCCGCGTCGCCCGCACATCTCCGATACAATTTTGCTAGCACGGTAGACCCCAACTCAATTCACCATTTGCTCTAAAATCAACAAGTTTTCAGACCATCTTAGGTGTCTGAGGTTTCGTGGACAGTCCGACATCGAGATAGCCTCCAATCATCTCAAGAATGTATGCCCGAGCATACCGTATTCTTTCTATTTCGGTCGAATCATTATTCGGCTCTGGGAATGTGTCTCGTAACCAGCCCATCTCGATCCGACCACCGTAAATGTTATCCGGAATAGCACCCAAAAGCTCGTAGCATACGGCGGCCCAACCGCCAGAAGTTGCGGACCCGGTGACTACGTACCCATCCACCGGCAATCCTAATTGCAAATGCACGTCTTCCAGAGTGATAGTACACTCTCCGCATGGAAGATGGAAAGTGTGCTTCTCGGGTCTCCACCTCTCTATCAACACAATGATTAACTTCGGGTCCAACTTTTTACCTATCGTGGCCACGTGCCAAAAACCCGCTTCGCGCGGTAATTTCGATAAGCGGCGATGGCGGACCAGGCATATTGCGAATATAGCATTGCAACACTCGATCTACAGACTATTTAAAAAATTATAAAATAAAATTTAATTAAAATTGCATGAACCTTAAAAATTTTAAATAGTATTGGAAAATTAAAATTAAAACTTACCATTTGCATTTGATCGATGGAGATGTGTTTATCGTCGAGACGAATTAATTCTCTGACCATTGCTAATACGATTGAATATTTTTAAATTTATCAAAAAAATATAATTCAAAAAATTTAAAAAAGGGCTTTTTTGTAAATATTAAAGGACTATTGTGAAATTTGAGAGGAAGTTTAAAGGAATTTGAGAGAATTTTGAAAGGAATTTGAGAGAAAGTTGAGAGAAAAATGAGTAAGGACTAAAGTGTGAAAAAAATAAAAGGGTTGGGGGTTTTTATAGGGTTTTTTTTTTACCGTTGGAGGCCCAACGGTAAAAAAAAATTGACCGTTGCAGGGGGAAAGCGCGTCCACAAGGGAGCGCTTTTGCCACATCGACAAAGCGCGCCCTCAAGGTCGCGTTTTTCTTGATGTGGCAAAAAAGCTCCTCGTGGACGCGCTTTTTGATTCATCCCCAAAACGCTTGATGTGGGACGGCGCCGGGGAAAATGGCCCTTTCCGGTAAATAATTATTTTTTTGACCCTTTTTCGTAAAAATTTTTAAAATTTAGTATATTCTGATCATTTACCCATTTTCCTTTTCGTGTAATCCACTCTTAAATGGTTTTATGTTTCCAGATAGATACCAATTTATATATAATTTTGTTCTACAAAGAAAATGTTTTGCAGCCAACTACAGGTTGTTGCCCGTTAACTGAATTTTGTTTTAATTAAGAAATTTGGAATAAAACTATACATCATCATATGCGATGACATCATAATTAATTAATATGTACCCATGGCTTCATCCATCATTTTGTCAGTTTAATTACATAATATTGTACTCCTTTCAAAAATTAAATTAATTTATATAAATAAAAAATAAGATTGTTTGAATAGTAAAACGTAAATATTAAAAATTATATAAATTTAGGTTAATTTTTTTAAAGAAGGTTTAAATTTTATTATGCATATATTTTTTTATAAAAATATAAAATGATAATAAAACTCTTAAAATAATATAATTAACATTATAAAGTAAAAATATTTTTGTCAATACCCAATCGAAATGGTGTTCAATTAACTCATGACATCAATTCAAGTAAGTGCTCGATATATGGTATAAATTAAGAAATTAAATTCTTTCAGATTAACTTTTTAAAAATTAATATTTTATCTTTAACTAATGTAATTAATTAAAAAACTAATAAATAAAGAGAAAATATTTGGTATACCGTGCAGTGGAATTTTTAAATTCTACAAATAATATTAGAGGTTGACAAGTGTCCTATAAGAATATAATAAATTATTAAAAAATATATATTATAAAATAAGAAACACATATCAATATTTTAAGGATGTTTGTAGAATAAAAAAAAATTAAATTTCTAATATATCAAATATTGATTCATAAATAAAATAGGTTTATTTTTAGAATTTTCTTATAAAATAATATTTTATTCTTAATACGACAGGACTGTTTTTGTTGGATTTTGATTATCAAATCTTATTCGGCTCACTCTTGGAATTAGGCCTAGTGTCTTGTTTTGGGCCAAACTAATTATTGAACCCATTTGTTGAATGTTTATGACACATTTTTGGGCTTTGTTGAGTGTTAGGTGCCCATTGAGTTTATGTATTATTATTATTATTATTAATTGTGACATAATGAACCCCCCAAAAAATTGTGAGATGAACCTGGTCAATCACAAGGAAAATTTAAAAGAAAATAGTCGGATAATATGAGATTAACATTGACACAAATGTAGACAGTAGAAACGGAAATAAGAAAAAAATTATTATTACTCAATCAAGATAATACAAGAAAACAGAAATATGAAGTGTTGTAGCTTGACTAAGAGTAGGACATCTATTTAAACAAAAATACCTCCTAAAATATCTTAACTAATTTGATTTAGAGTAGTTAACGTACTCCTATTTTATTTGCACAAATAAAGGACCAAATCTGTTGACTAAATCCTAATAGAAATAAATATCTTGACCAATTCAAGTAGCAGTAAGTTGCACTAAATTTCGACAGCCCCCCTTAGTTCAAACTTGCTGTCAATAACGCCAAGAGCTTCACAAAAGCCTTAAACTTGGCTTTTGCAAGTGCCTTAGTAAATATGTCTACAATTGGTTCATCGATTCGTACTTTTTTACAACTCAATATCTCGAGATAACACTTTCTCTCGAACAAAATGATGATGAGTTTCAATGTGTTTCGAACGAGCATGAAACACAGAATTCCTAGCAAGCTTTATAGCACTCTCATTATCACAATAAATATGAATTGGATGATTGAGAGTAGTCACCATTTCTTGAATAAGTCTCCTTAGCCACAGACATTCTTGAGTAGCCATTGTAACTGCTACATATTCTACTTCACAACTTGAGAGAGCCACAGTAATTTGTTTTTTACTACACTATGAAATCGTAGCGGAACTTGTTGTAAAACAGAAACCTGTTGTAGATTGCCTATCATTCACATCACCAGTCCAATCTGCATCTACAAAGCCACTCAAAGAAAATTACTTAGATTGCTCATACATTAATCCATAACTTAGAGTACCCTTGATGTAACGAAGAATCCTCTTTGCTACAATTAAATGAATCTCACATGGTTGATCCATAAACTGAGAAATAACTCACACGGAAAATGCAATATCAAGTCTTGTGATAGTTAAATAAAATAAACTACCAACAAGTTGACGGAAAAGTGTTGCATTTTCCAATGGCTTTCTTTCATTTCTAGCTAACTTGAGATTAGGTTCCATAGGAGTAGTTTTTTCTTTTGAATCTTTGCAATAAACTTGTTGTATATCCTTTTTGAGAGACAAAATAACTATAACATTTTTTTAATTTCTAGACCCAAAAAAAGAACCAGCTTCATCCAAACTTTTCATTTCAAAATGAACCATCAAAGCATCTTGAAGACTATTAATTTCAGCACTATCATCACCCGTAATAATCATATCGTCAACATAAAGTAAGAGCAATGTGCATACAGTGGGTGTTTTTTTAATAAATAAGCTCGGATCAGCACTTGAAGATTTAAAACCACAAAAATCAAGATATTGAGCAATCTTACCGAACCAAGCACGAGGAGCTTGCTTGAGACCATATAACGCCTTCTTAAGTCTGCATACATGATCATGATACTCCTTAGATACAGATCCTTGCAGTTGTTCCATAAAAATATAGCGTCCAACTCTTCATAAAGGAAAGCATTTTCCACATCTAGTTGCCATAATTTCCAACCTTCACTAGAAGCTAAAGAAATGATTGCTCGAACTGTTGTCATCCTTGCAACAGGACTAAAAGTCTCGTCATAATCTCGACCATATTGTTGAGAGAACCCACGAGCAACAAGACGAGCTTTGTATCTGTCAATCGTACCATCAACCTTTTTCTTTAACCTATAAACCCACTTACAAGTAATTAAATTAACATCAAATAGCTTTGGTACAAGCTCCCATGTGCCATTCTTGTTGAGTGTTGAAATCTCTTCTACCATTGCATTTTCCCATTCCGGAACTCCTTTAGCTTCATTGTACAGTTTGGGCTCATTTTCACATGACTCCTCCATGATAAAGCAAGATAAAACTGAAAAATGATTTATCTCAACTACATAATCAGACAAATGGCTCGGCAACCTTTTCTGTCTCGGAGGATTTCTGCTTGTGACAATCTCACTACTTGTAGTGGCATCTATATTTTCTTTAGATTGAATGCATCCCTCAATTGAAAAAATATTTCTTCCTAATAAAAAATCATCAGGAAAAAGTGCAATACTTATTGTACCTTTGCTGCCATTTGCATCATCTTTGTGACATGACACTTCATCGAATACCACATCACGAGAAACAATAACCTTTTTTGTTTCTGAATCCATACATCTTCAACCCTTTCTGTGAGTATCATAGCTAACAAAAATGTATTTCTTGGCTTTTGGGTCAAGCTTAGTTCGATTGTGTTTCAATACATGAACATAACAAATAAACCCAAAAATACGAAAATAACTCGCATTGGGTTTACGACGATATAACAACTTAAAAGGTGATGGTTTTGTACTTGATCATGGAGGTAGTCGATTTACAACATGACAAGCAGTTTGAAAAGATGCTACCCATAGTTCTCTTGAAAGAATCTTTGTGTGTAGCCAAGATAAACAAACTAATGTAAGATGAGCTAATTTGCACTTAGCAACCCCATTTTGTTGTGGGGTTTTTGGACAAGTTATTTGACGCTGAATTCCATGCTCTCTACAATAATCCATAAAATTATTTGATAGAAATTCCCCTCCATTATCCGTGTTCAGGCACTTGATTGACAACCCAAATTCTTTTTCTACATTATGTTTAAACTGAACAAATTTAGAGAAAGCCTCACTTTTATGTTCTAAAAAGTATACCTAGCTAAACCGAGAGAAATCATCCACAATCACCATCACATAACGAAAGCTAGTGTAGCTTGGCGTTCTCGTTGGTCCCAAGATATCTGAATGAACCAGTTGCAATGGCGTTGATGCTTTACTCTTTGAACTTGAGAAAGGAAGACAATGAAATTTTCCATATTGGCAATCTGAACAAATCTCATCATGATGAATACCTTTAAAAACATGGATACCATCAAGAAGTTGGTTTGTGGATATCTTTTGTAGCAACTGAAAACCCACATGACTCAAGCAAGCATGCCAAAGCATTGAGCTTGCATTGTGACCAGCCTTTTTTACATATTCATCACTTGCAGATAGAACATATAATGATTCTTTTCTGTTTCTGCAAAACAGAACATCAACAACAATATGTTTCACATTTGAAATAATTTGAACGTCATTAGGACCAAAAAAAACATACCTTCCTGAATCTGTTATTTGTGAGACAAAAGCAAGATTTTTCTTTAAGCCAGGAACATGATAGACATCATTGAGAATAACATATCCATCATTCAAATCCCCTTCTTTCATCACAAGATATAGTGAATTATCAGCTGCCACAATGAGCTTCTTCTTACGATGCAGACGAACATCCGATAAAGGAGTATCATTCCCAGTAGCATGATGAGAATAACCAGAATCAACAATCCATTCCTTGTTGTAGTTAAGAACATCTGCAGACACATCATATTGGTGCACAGCAGAAGTCACATTCGTTGGCTAGTCAAGAACCTCAATGGATAAACATTGCTCCCAAGTTGGTTATTGAAACTCGTTGCTGTCATATACAATATTTGCTTCTGTTTCTTACATTTTGGCTCGATAATTTGCCTTAATATGGCCTGACTTCCCGCACCGATCACACACTACTTTCACCCGACAATCCTGTAACGCCCCAAAATTCATATTTCTATTTCTGGATAAATTTGACACAACTATGTATCTGCTTCAGTGGTTAAGTGTTCTGGGAGTGTCTGAGAGGTCCCAAGTTCAAGCCCTATCTTTGGAAAAATTTTGAATTTTTTCTGATTAAAGCCTCACCCTTGTTCAGTGGGCTTAAGTTAATTATTTGTAAAATCATGTTAGAATGGGCTTATTGGTCTGGTGGTTAAGTGGAGTGTTAGTTTGCTGGAGGTCCTGTGTTCGAATCCCTGCGCGAGTGTAGGCGATGTTTTTGCTCTAAAATTGCGGCTAGAGTTGTGCTATGGATGGACTCCGAGTAGTGGAGTTTGAGTGGGTTAGTAGGGAGAGATTTGAGAAGATGATAGGGGGTTATCAAAATTTCTATTCAGATTTTTATTTACAAAAATTCAGCACCCCTCTTTCCCTTTTCAAAATTCTTGACGTCTCATTGCTCCCTTTTTCCTTTTTTTTTGTTCTCTTCAATTCTTTCTTGCTCCAGCGGCATATATTTTTCCCTTTTCTTTCGTTCTTAGGCCATTTTTCCTTGCTTTCTTCGACGTGTATTGCTCTTGTGCGGGTTCGATAAGTTTTCCTCGTCTTTTCCGTCGTAGAACTATAACGATTGATTAGTAATGTGTTTCTTCTGTTATTAATGGTGTAGGAGGAGGTTTTGATCAGTGATTTTCGTATCCCTTGTGTTAGCGATGTTAACGGAAGTTTCTCTATCGGCGGTAAGTCGAGTTTCTGCTAGTGCTCTATTGTCAAATTCGTTAGATGAATCTCTAAATCGATAGTGGATTCTGTGTTGCTAGGTTTCGAAAAGTTTGGGGGTCGCTTTAGTATCAACCGGTACCAGGTGTGTACCCGAATCGTAAGAAAATGCGTTTTCAAAAAAAGCCGAAAACCTTTCTGTCGATGCCACACGACCGTGTGGTAGACCATGTGGTAGGCCACGTGACTTAACACGGGCGTGTGGTCAACGAGGCTAGGCCGGACGCACAAGACATTGCCGTGTGATGCCAAAGTAGGTCGCGTGCAACACACGGGCTAGACTGATTTTGGCCGTGTGGGCCACACGAGCGTGTGAGCCCACACGAGTAGTCCATATGGACGTGTGGGATTCTGGGCCAGGCCGTGTGGTAGCAAATTTGGACCGTGTGGGCCACACGGGCAGGCCACATGGGCGTGTGAGCCCATTTTTATTGCATTGATTGCTAAGGTTGCACGGGTCACCCAAGTCGACTGTGAACCTACTGTAGGGCCGGTAAGCATCACTTAGACCCCTAATTGTGTGAACTAACTGTTTGATTTATATATATATTGAGCATGATGATAGTATGCATGTATACTGAACTGGTTATATGAACTGATATCATGTGATAGCATGTCATGATTTGTATGTTGCATTGCATGGGGTTGGGTTGATTATATTTGGAGGAAGTGTACTGAAAGGCTCTTAAGCCTAATATATTGGCAGCTCAGCTGCAAATTACTATTTTGTGCCGCATTCGGTACTACCTGGAGTGTAGGGATGGGTGGGTTGATTTAATCCCTACATGGAGTGTAGGGTTGGACGGAAATGGTGTGTAGAGGTGGTTGGGTAGGACTTTGTTCTTGAATCTTGCATGATCTGCTCACGTCTTTGTGATGGGCTAAGTCCTCTCGCATATATGATTTGCCTTTGAGATGGGCTAAGGCCCAAACCATTCTTGATCATTGAAAGGGCTTAGGCCCAAAGCTGTATTTGTTGTGCCTTGTATCTACTATTGTTTTTGTTTTACGTGGGATTATACCTTCGAGTTTACGTAAACTCACCCCTCTCTCATTTAATTTGCACAGGTAATCCTCGGACCTAGACGGATCGGTGCGGCGGAGGACTCGACGGTGACCACAGTTTTTGGACTTTACGTTTTTTTAATTTATGTTTTATGGTTTTATTATTATTGGGATGTAATTTGAGGACTCTTGAGACTTTTTCTTAAAATTGTTTTTTATTTATTTTTTTGTGGAATTATAGCTACTAGTCGTAAGAAGTTTGGTTTTCCAAAAGCTAAAGTATTTTCTAAACCCTCGACCTCTTAAACGGTTTTCGCTAAAACAAAGGGGTATCTCCAAATGGACGGATTTACTTAATTAACTCAGTTTTTCATAAAATAGATGATTTCTAAAGCTTCCGCAACGAATTATGTTTTAAAACAATCGGCTAGATGAGTAAGCGACTTCTAGAATCAATAAGAGAAATAAAACGAACACGATTTTATCATAACAATTAGTTTTCAAAATTTCATTCCACGTGACATCACCAGATTCGGCCATAACGTCTAGGCCGGGTTTGGGGTGTTACAAATCCCGTTTGAGATGTCCAAGTTTTCCGCACCTGTAACAAGCTTTGAAAGATCTCTTGGACTACTCCTCACTTCTGGACTGGTTTCTATCACTCGATCAAGACTTCGAGCATAAATTCTTTCTCCTTTTGATCTTTGACAAACAAGACATCTGATTTGGGAGAAAGCTTGTTATTGCTTTTCATTTGTTTTATCAAAGCTTCTTGATTAGAAAGAAGATTTTCTAATTCAATAATTGAAGGTTGATTCGCCCACCCTTGAATTGAAGAAACAAAGGGCATAAGGTCTTTTTATAGTCCACGAATAAGATAGTGACGCAAACATGCATCACTCACTACCTCCTCCGTATCCAATTCTGAAATTTCAGAACACAAGTTCTTCACTTTTAAGAAATATTCTTCAATGGAAAAATTACCTTGAGTTACCGCAGCTAGTTCATTCTCAAGAAATTGTAACCGAGCTGTATTTTTCTTAGTAAACAGCTTTCGAAGAGTCTCCCACACTTGCTTTGGTGACTTTAAATCACGAAAATGGTCAATGTATTCCTTGCTGATCGATGTCCGCAAAGCAAAAAGAGCTTTCCCACACTTGATCTTCCATTTTCGTCGTAATTTGACATTCTGCGAAGTATCTACTGGGATCGATGTTTCATCACCTTCAATAAGATCCCACAAATCCTGCCCCTATAGAAAAGCTTCCATACATAACTTCCAGTAATTGTAATTATTACCAACAAGCTTTTCTACAGAAGTTCCCAAAGAAGCACTTCCACTATTCATGTTGGTTGAGTAATAATATCAAACACTTGGTAACAACCTAGCTCTGAGGCCAGTTGACACAAATACAGACAGTAGAAATGGAAATAAGAAGAAAATTATTATTACTCAATCAAGATAATATAAGAAAAAAAAATCTAAAATGTTGCAACTTGATTAAGAGTAAGACATCTATTTAAACAAAAATACCTCTTAAAATATCTCAACTAATTTGATTGAGAGTAGCTAATGTACTCCTATTTTATTTGCACAAATAAAGGACCAAAAATGTTGATTGACTCCTAATAGAAATAAATATCTTGACCAATTCAAGTAGCAGTAACTTGCACTAAATTTCGACAAACATTAGGTTTATTTGAAATTTAGACATAATTTAGTTTGCATGTTTTGTCAATTTGGTCATTATCTTTTTTAAGTTAAATTTGGTCACTAATTTTTTAAAAAGAGTTAAATTTGACCATTCCCAAAAGAGTGTAATTGCTTTTTTTTTTGAAAAGAAATCAAATTGGGCTTTATTTAATTACCTAAAACATTACATAACAAAAGAAAAGAGAGGCCCATGAAACCGACCTTATAAACAAACGAAGTAAATCCTAAAGAGTTTAATCAACCTAAAAACACGGCCTAATTCTATAACCAATCTAACCGTTTAAGTTTAAAATAAATAAAAACAAAAAGAACTCTCTGGAACTATTAATAATGGCGCCTCTACTCTGCCCAATCAGATAGCTGGTCAGCTGTCCTTTCACCCCATCAGACTTTGCTTCTACCGAACGCTTCCCATTTCCAGAGGAACCTATTCATTAGCCTTTGTTTTTACCGTTTCAGACTCCCTTGACTCTTCATCTGTTATTTCTTTCTAAAACTACTTTCCTATCTTTTCCTCTCGCCTTCTACCTTCTCCTCTTGTTTCCCTCTACACTTTTATTTTCATTTTGTTCCTCCCTCATTTCCTTTGCCTTCTGATTCTCGGCGTATTCCGGGACGTTTCCAATCAGGTAAAATTCTTTCTTTTTCTTTAAAGTTTCCGTAGCCAGGATGTGTGCTAGCCTGTTCGATGTTCTTGGAATGTGTTCAAAAAAAACATTTTTTGATCTTTGCATGTGTCTGCTGAATATCCTGAATATGAGCCCCGATCATTGATCTGTCTTTTGTTTTTGTTCTGCATTTCTTTATCATTGTTAATGCATCCCCTTCAACAATGATATTTCCCCATTGCATATCAACACCGATTCGAACTGCTATACTGCAAGCGATTGCTTCGTCAGCAAAAGTAGATGCTACTCGATTTTGGATCGCTGAGCACGATAACAGTACTGAGCCTTTTTCGTCTCTGGCTACTACTCCCACTGCCACTTGACAAAAACTATCATCGTATGCTGCGTCAAAATTTATCTTCACGAACTGCCCAGGTGGAGGTTTCCATCTACTCACTTCTGACTGAACTTTTGTTGTTTCCTCTACAGTTCCGTTTAGTTCTAAGATGTAGTTTTTAATAAAGTCTTCTGTTTCTTCTCCAGATCTGTTGGCTCTCTCATGAATACACCTATTTCTTTCTCCCCAAATTGCCCATAGGGCACAACAGAAGAGTCTACACTGTGAAGAAGTAGCCTGCTCGAAAACCCAAGTAAGCTATTCCCTAAACTCCACATTTGATGCTTTGAGATAATCCGAGAAAGATAATTTTTCCCATATTATTAATGAAACAGGACACTCTCGGAATAAATGATTCGTGGTTTCTGCTTCTATTCTACATCGGGGGCATATTAAAATATTTGACAGTCTCCTATGGTGCATATTAACTCTTGTAGGTAGATAGTTCCACGAAGTCTTCCATGCTGTAATTTTAATCTTAGAGGGTAGATTAAGTAGCCAGAGTTTTTTGTAAAATTTCTTATAGGCGTTTTGTAAGGCATAAGCCCTAGGATCTGTTCTAGTATTTTGTAATAGTTTATAGGCACTACGTACCGTGAACTCTCCCGAGGGCTCTCCACTCCAGGCCAACATATCTTCATGCGGTTCCTTTGCTAACGGGATGCGCAAAATCTTCTCAGCTATGTCCTCCGGAAAGATAGACCCTATCAACTCTTCCTTCCATTTCCTACTGCTATCGTCAATTAATTCAGCAACTTTAAAATCACTTAAATTATTAACATGAAATGATAATCTGGAATTATTCAAATCTGATATCCAAACATCATTCAGGACTGATATTTTTGTTCCCCTACCCACCTTCCAACATAGACCATCAATTAACACACCTTTGGCTGCCCATAAACTTTTCCATATAAACGAGCAATTATTCCCCAAACATGAATTAAGGAAATTCTCATTCGGAAAATATTTTGCTTTTAAAACTCGTGCAACTAACGAATTAGAATTGTTCAAAATTCTTCAGCCTTATTTTGCCAATAAGGCCACATTAAATTTGGCCATATTTCTAAAACCCATCCCTCCCTCATCTTTTGAAAGACATAAATTCTGCCACATGCACCAATGAATTTCTTGTTTCCCATGTGCTTTCTGCCATCAAAACTTAGCCATGATCTTTTCGAGTTCTCCACAAAAAGAGTTAGGTAGAAGGAAACACGACATGGCATAGGTCGAAATTGCCTGAAGTACTGATTTAATAAAAACCTCCTTCCCTCCTTGAGATAAGAATCTATTGCTCCATCTTTTAATTCGGACTAGAACCTTCTTTTTAAGAACTTGAAAGGATTTTTTTTTACGTCTACCAACCACACTTGGGAGACCTAAATACTTCTCCATGTCTGTTGATGGTCTCACTCCCAAAATTGCCAATACTTCCTCCCTATTTCCTTCCAACGTATTAGAACTAAAAAAGATCGTAGATTTGTCGAAATTAACACACTGACCAGAACAGTTTTCATATTCCTTTAAAATTCCTTTTAACAAACTTGCTCCGTTTCTTGATGCTTCCCCGAAAAGTATACAATCATCTACAAAAAGTATATGTGTAATCGCTGGTCCTTTCTGACTTGCCTTAGCTCTTTTTAGCAGACCTTCTTTCAAAAGCCAATCTCATTAAAGCCAACAATCCCTCACTACATACTAGGAAAAAAAAGGGCTAAGAGGGTCCCCTTGTCTCAATCCTCTAGTAGCTTGAAAAGTTTTGCCCTTATTTCCATTTATGTTGACTGCATAGGACGCTGTAGAAATACATCTTAAAATTAGTTCCACCCATTTCTTTTCAAAACCCATCTTCAACATTACTTCTTTTAGAAAAACCCATTCAACCCTATCGTAGGCTTTACTCATGTCAAGTTTGACTGCCATAAATCCCTTCATTCCCGTACGCTTTTTCTGAAACGTATGTAGCATTTCATACGCAAGCAAGATATTATCAGAAATAAGCCTTCCTGGAACAAAGGCACTCTGAGCTGCATCAATGCAATTCCCTATTACTCCTTGAAACTTGTTAGCAATTATCTTTGCCATAATTTTATATAGAACCGTACACAAACTAATTGGCCTAAAATTTGCTAAATTGCTGGGATTCTGAATCTTTAGAATGAGCACAATATCTGTTGAGTTTAGTTTTCCAAAATACTGATCATTGTTTAAAATTCCCAAACAGAAAGTAATAACTTCTTTACCTACAATGTGCCAATATTGCTGGAAAAATAGAGCTAGGAATTCATCAGGTCCTGGTGCTTTAGTTGGCCCCATTTCTTTTAAAGCTGAAAATACTTCTTCTTCCATGAAAGTTGATAATAAGGAAGCATTAATGTCTGGCGAAATGCTTTCCTCAATGCCCTGTAAAAGATATGAAGAATCTCCAGCTCCTTTTGACATAAAAAGCTTCTAGAAAAATGAAGTGGCTATTTCCACGATCTTGTCTTCCTCAGTAGTCTCTCCTCCTCCCTCTAATTTCAACCTTGATATCGTGTTTATTTTTTTCCGATACGAGGCATACTTATGGAAAAATGCCGAATTTTTATCTCCTGCTTTAAGCCAATTCGCCCTTGCCCTCTATTCTTAGTAAATTTCATCTCTATCTATTTCCATGTTCAGCTGAACCTTTGTGTCAATGATCTTCCCTATTGTGTCATCATCTCTTACTTTTGCCAGCAACATTCCCAGTTCCTTTGTCAACTTTTTCTTTAGCCCCTCCCTCCCTTTTTTAATTGAGCTTTCCCATTCTTTGAGGTTTCCTTGTAATTTTTCCAATTTCTCTAGAATTGTACCTGTAGTTGATTCCCACGATGTTTTTATTTTTTCCTCGAGAGACTTTTCTGTGGTCCACCATGCCTCAAATTTAAAATGTGGGTTTCCAGCATAGAGTCTTTCACTCTTTGTATTTATAAGAAGTGGACAATGACCCGACATCGAGTGAGATAGATGATGAATATTACCTATTGGAAAAAGTAGCTTCCATTTCTCATTTGCAACTCCCCTGTCTAATCTTTCCCTGATATTTGTTTCTGCAAAGTTTCCTCTCTCCCAAGTAAACCAGACCCTCGAATATCCCATATCTTCAAGTTGACATTCTTCTAGAGTCTCCCAGAATGCCTCCATTTTCCTTTCCTCTCTTGGTGTCCCTCTACTTTTCTCAAAGGAATACATTATTTCATTAAAATCCCCACTCACTAGCCATGGATGGGTTTTATCTTCCCCTAATTTCCATAACAGCTTCCATGAATCATTTTTATTATAGACATACGGAGAGCCATAAAAACCTGTAAATCTCCATTCTTCATTAGTAATCTCCTCTTTAACCATAACATCAATGTGGTTATTTGAGAAACTCCTTAAAGTAACTGTGAATTCTTCCTTCCATGCTAAACATAACCCTCCACGCGTACCTTCTGCATCAATATCAATCCCATTTAGAAATCCACAGCTCATCCTGACTTTTTCCATACAATTCTTATCGATTTTTGTCTCCATTAAGAAGACCAAATGGGGATTTTGCTGCTTTAAAAAATTTCGCAGCCTCCTAGTCGCCCGTGGGCTCCCCAACCCACGGACGTTCCAGCTTATGCTTTTTATTGCGTCCGGTCAGCTTGCCTGTTGGCAGCCGCCGATCTCATAAATTGTGGATTAACATCATGATCCATAACTTCAAACACTCCTTCGGATAAATACTCTTCGCAAACATGTTTTCCTTCTTTCTTTAGTCTTTTAATTCCATCATCGTAAACTTCTTCGCACCCATTCTCCATTTTAGTTTCCAATGACTTCCTCTTCCTTGTACTGCATTCTTCTCTTCTCTTTACCATCGTCTGCATTGACTCTATTCTCTTCCACCGTGTCTTTTTTACAAATTCTGATTTTTTTCCTGCTATGTAATTGCTATCGTTTGTCTGAGCATCTTCCATAAAATTCAATTCTTCCTCCCTTTCCTCCGACTTTTCATCATCAATATTCAGTTCTATTATTTTTTGCAACTGCCCATTCCTACTTTCTTTTCATTCAATTATTTTCCTTTTCGATGGTTGTACCTCTGCTCCTCCTTTATAACAACATTGGACCCTCCCAGTTTTTGAGAACGCATTTAATTTCATGCTCTCCTTTCCAATTAGGTTTGACTCTGCTTTTAAAGCCAACGAAAATGGTGGATCTATGCTTTATTTTTTTCTGCAGGGTTTAGCTCTTGGCAGTCTTTAAGACCATGCCCCATCCTTCCACATCCAAAGCAGAACATTGGTAACTTCTCATACTTAAAAGAAACCCACGATTTATTCATATCATCAGTAGAGACAAAAATACCTCGTTTGAGGGGTTTCTGCACATCGAGATTAATTCTGAGACGACATAAATCTCCATTAATTTTAGATCTGAGCACCCCCCAAAAGTAACTCCAATTGCATGAAGTAGATCTTTTTTATCAAATTCTGGTGGACATGCCCCTATCTTTAACCAGAATGGTGAAGAATTTAGCCTAATCTGCGCTCTTTCTGTTGGCTGTAAAATTTTATTAAATAAAATTAAACTTTTACGAAACAACCATGGTCTCCCCTCTAAAATCGCCTCCAAATCCTCTTCTAAATAAAAAAATGATTAAGAATAAGTTTTGCCCCGCCGTCTGAATCTCAAACTTCTTCTTTGTCTTCCATATGCTCTTCATTTGTGCCCTAAAACTCTCTGGATTGTAAAGCTTTTCTGTCCAGATTGAACAAATCAGAGTTGGTTTGTCGCTCGGAGTCACAATCGATCCCTTAACAGATAGTTGAACCAAGTCTTCAGCAAGGAGGGAAATCTCATCCCTCTCGTTCCCATCGTCACCACCGATCTCCGCCATCCCAAGCCGCAACAGACGCTGCTTTCTCTAGACTCTTTGGAGAGCACTCTTGGCGACGCCAATCCTTATTTATTGTACTTGTATTAATTATTGTAATTGCTTTTTTTAAATACTAACTAAAGTGTTAAATTTTTAAACATGATGAGCCACATTACAATCCACATATATTTAATGCTATTTTTAAAAATATTTTTTTATAATTCTTTAAATTATTTATTGACATGACATATAAGACAAATAGTGGGCTAAATTAAAAAGATATGCAACCTTTTTTTCAATTTGCCTTTTATGTCAATTTTTTTTTTAAATTACACCATGTTTGGTTGAGGGAATGGAATATCATTCGCCTCTTATTCATTCAATAGAATGACCATTACTTCCTTATTGCTTGTCTTCCCATAATAGTTATTCTTTGGTATCACCAAAGAATGGCTATTTCATGCAACCTTGAATAACAAAACAAAATTAATTTCCAAATTAGTCCTTTAAAAATTGGACTCAGAAAATATAAAAATAAAATATTTGAAATATTTGAATATAATTTAATATAAAATAATTATATTAAAATTATTATTAAATTATATATTATTATTTTTATTAAATTATATTTAATAATAATCATATTGAATTTTAATAACAATAACAATAATCATCTACCTAAAAAAAAATCCGCTAAGAGTACTCGAGTCATTTCAGTTATTTTCCTTATGCTATTATAACATTTATTCCATTCAACCAAACACAAAAATACTATTACAACATGTTTGGTTCGGGGGTTTATGAATGGATTTAGCCTAATTCGACGAGCCCATCACCAACTAATTTTTGGTTAACTGTAATGGTCTATTACGGTCCGCATAGAATAGGGCCTTATTTTGGGAAGAGGCAGCATAGTCATTCCCTTTCCTCACCACTGAATGGTGGTTCAGCCTAGGTGGAATAAGATTTTTTTTCCCATTTTCAATATTTTCCCCTCACCTTTCTGAAACCCTCCACTCTCAACCCGACAGCCTTTCTCATCCAGCCTCCTTTGTTTGTTTTGCCACTGGCCACTTTCGTTCCTCCACTCTTTCACGTCAGTTGATTGAAGCCACTCATTCCTTCGTTCCTTCGTTCCTCTGCTCTTTCTTCTTTTTCTTTTCCCTTTCATTATTGAATCACGTCAGTCGATATTACTTTGAAGCCATTAGTTCCTCCTAGATTTGAAACAAATGTTAAGTTTTTATCCAATGTTCTCATGGGATTTGTTATTTACGTGTTTTTTATTTTCATTTTGTGTTTAATCTGAGATGAAAATGTAAATATTATACTAATATGTTTTTCTAAATCCAAAAATTAAGGCTTCGAATTGCATTATTCTCCCATTAAGCTATTTTGTTACTATTTTGTTTGTAAGAATTTCCCCTTAAACTGAACTGGTTACTTAGCACCTCTATCTGTATGTAACCGTTGGTGCTTTGGATTCCAACTTAGAGCGAAGGCAAGGTCAGATTAATTCCTTTTTTTTTCTTTTCAAAATTTGATAATTTTGCTACTTGGTTTATGTTTAGATTTGTTTCATGTTCCAGGCATATATGGTGCTAAGTAATCGTTGTTCCAGGCAGACTTTGCTATATTTATGTAATCGTTGTTTCATGCTATAAGGTTAGTATATATGATCGATGAAAATGAGACTAATAACTGCTGCCTTTCTTGATGTTCAGGTGAAGCAGTATAACTAGCATGATGTGGAGTCGGGGAAACTGATAATTGTATTTAGTGCTCTAGACAACCCACAATTTCAGGTATCTTCATGATCTTCAATACTTTATTTGTTGTCCCTCAAGATTTAAATGGTTGGTATCTGTTTTGATCTGTACCTAGAATTTATGTTGCTGGTACTTTTTTTGTGGTTATGTGGATGTCTTTTGATATCATTGAAGTGTTCTACTGGGAACAAGAACAATATATTTGTTGTGGAAACATAGTATTTGTGCTTTAGATATAACAGAGTATTTGTGGAAATAGTAAAGGAATGCAGGACTAGAAGGTAAAAAAGAGAGTTAAAATAAGAGCTCTTTAAGATTACAACTGAGTTTTATATCATTTTATAAAAAAAAAAAAACCTTAAATAGGGTTTTTAATTTTTTATCATTATAATTTTAGTATATTAGCTTTTTGTTAACTTCCAAATGTTGAAAGTTACCAGTGTATTGATAACATTTTCCACCATTAAAAGAAGATTCAAATTTACAAATTTTCAGAAACAGAAACTAAGTTGTGTTTTTATTGTATGTTGTGTGTTCTTCCTTAGTATAATTTAAGTAATTTTCTGTTAGATTTTGAGGTTCTTTAGTTGATTCTGAATTATCCTACACATTTGATTTTCGAGTTTCGACTATTTCAAGCTTGGGTTATTCATTTTGGCCCCTTGAACAAGTGCAATCATATATCTATATATTTTGTATATGTTGGTACTATGGATAAGCTTCTAGTGGGAACAAGAACAATATATTTGCTGTAAGGGTGTCATAGTGTAACAGCCCAAATTTCGGTGAAATCGGAACAGTGGTTTCGGGACCACAAATCCGAGCCAAAAATATAATTTACTTTTATTTTATTATATGGTCCGTATTATGACAGACATGTATGAAAATTTTGATACGAAAATTTTCTCGATTTAGTGCTTAATTACGAGAAGAACTAAATCGCATAAAATGTGAAAGTTGAATTCTAGTAGCTATAAGGATTAAATAGCTATGGAATTCAAAAGTAGAGGTCCTTATATAGTAATTAGACCATTAAGAAAAGTATGTAGATTTTTCTTGGTGACTCATCCATGGAAATATAGAAAAAGGGCAAGGACTAAATTGGAAATAACAAATACTTAATTAATTAAAAGATGAAAAGAAAATATATCATTTTGTTTTCATCATCTTCAACCTAAAAACAGATGGAAACCCTAGGTGAGAGAAAAGAAACTTTCAAGGCCTAATTGGGTAAGTTTTATTGTCATTTTTTTAGTAATTTTGATATTTTTGGAACCGGGATAGCTTAATCTCTCTATTTGGGGGATTAATTTGAAAAGTTATTAAAGTATGGAGAATGGGTCATGGATGTATATGCTGGAAATTAGAAATTTATGGTAGAAAATGAAAGATTATTGATAGATAAACAACTTTTACAAAGTGATTTTTGATGAAAACATGATTTAGGGACTAAAATGTAAACTTGTGAAATTGAAGGAAAAATTCTAAAATTTTATGAATACATGTGCTGTAAATTTTGTAATGGGGCTTTTGGTTAGGCTTGGAATTGGGAGTAATTTGCACAAGTTTCATTTTCCGAGCCTAGGGATGAAATTGGAATTTATGGAAAAGTTAGGGGCAAAATGGTAATTTTTCCTAAGATGAAAATTGAGTCCACTTGAATGTAAAATATGATAAATTAATGTTAAATTTACTCGTATAGATCCGGATAGACCAAATTCGGAGATAGAACGAGGAAAGAGGAAAATGTCGGATTAGTAGATTTTACGTACATGAACATTGTCGAGGTAAGTTCGTGTAACTAAATTGTGTTTACTTACATGCTTGCATTGCTTGTGTTTATGTGAATTGTATAAACGTCATAAATATGTGAAATGATTACATATCCGATCAAGCCTAATAATTAAAAATGTCTAATTTAAATGATAATGCTCGATAGATGATAAAGGTCAAACGATGAAAATGTTACTTATATGCTTGAAATGGATGTGGAATGTGTTTATTTGAATTATATGAATATTGTGGATGTATGAAATAATCACATGCCCGATAATGTTAGAAAAATGTTTAAATCCCATTTAAATAAACGAAAATCGATGGATAAATGTAAATGCCGAAATGAATGAGGTCCTGCATTTGTTGCAGAATGGATTAGGCTTGAACGAGCAATCCTAATGACTTCACGGTTTGTTTTTCGTGCGCAGGTTAGGTACTTAACTTTTGATCGCCGATTCAACATCCAACAACGATCCCGAACTCAAATGTGGTGATGTTTATCCTTTGTGTCGGCATGTACCTAGGGTGTCTAAATAATAATTATTTTATGGTTTGATTGTAAATGAGGTTATAAGTTTAATTTTGGTTGGTTTTATACATATAAATATGTGTTTATTTTTGAAGTCATATTATGGCATGGTAAATTGAACTAAATCTAGATAGGTGCATGTGAATTTAATTCTATGTTTAAGTGCTCATGAACTAGGCAAATTGATTTAGATTTGGTATGTTTATAATTTGAATTAAAATGATGCTTTGATGACTTGTTTTGATTATATGAAATGTTTGAAATTTCTGTCTGTTTGATCTGTAAACTCCGGTAATGCTCTGTAACCTGGTTTCGGCGAGGGATACGGGTTGGGGGTGTTACAAGCCAAAGTTTTAATCTTTTTCCGTACTGACATTCTATTATTTGCTTTCTCAAAATATTGGGGTGAACAAATGGAAAGAGAAAAATGAAAAAATAACAGAAATAATTGTAAATGTTAAACTCACAATATGATATGGTATAAAGCAAACCAATTCAATAAATAAGTTTCGTATATTGTAAATAAGTGTACATTTGAGATGTAAAACAAAGTATACAATTTGGGAAAATTAGAAAACAAATTGAAAATTGAGGATTGGAAATTGATGATTGAGAATATAGGATGGAAGAATGAGTATTGAGTATTTGGTTGAAAGAAGTTTGAAGGGGGTTTATATAAGAAATTTTATGCTTGTTGGGGTCCTTCTAGCCGTTGGAAAAGTTACGGTTATTGTTGAAAGGAAAACGCGTCTTACAGGGCGCATTTTCACTGAGTGCGTTTTCATTGATGTGGTAGTGAAAATGCTTCCTGTAGGACGCGTCCTACAGGGCGCGTAGGATACGTTTTCTTTTCTCTCTCCAAAATCAACATAAAAAACACGTCCTACAGGACGCGTAGAATACATTTTTCTTCTCTCTCCAAAATTAACATAAACCGATAAATTTTTAAAAAATCAGCATAGTTTCTAAATTGTTAATTTTTTCAGCATATTTATATAAATTAACACTCAATACCTGTGAATTTCTAGGCATTTAAAAAATTAATTCTAAACCTCCTTTATCTTCTATTTTTTATACAATATTCAAATAAATAAATAAACTTTGATCTTGAATTGAGAAATATATAAAAGCGATGGTATTTTTTGCAATTTTAAAAACTTCGTATTTTTTACGCGAGCTACTGGGGTTTCTTTGCAGAAACAAAAATGGGAAGAAAAACCAGGAAGAAACATGTAGACGACACACACACTTCATCTTCATCTCCGTCAACCTCAGACGGTTCTGAATCGTCGTTGGAAAGGCGCCACCGGCATCGGAAAGTCCGGCGTAGGAAGGATGAAAGTTCCAGGAGGGAGAAAGAGCGAAAAAGAGAGAAAAGAAAGAGGAAGGAGAAAGAAAGGGAGAGAAAAAGAAGGAAATCCCGGAGGGAGGATAGAAGGGAGAAGAGAAGGGATTATGGGTCTGACTCTAAATCCGGCTCCGGTTCCTCATCCGGGTCTGATTCTGAAGAGGATAAAAGGCGGGTTGAGCCTGAAGTAGTTGTCCAACAGATTTTGATGGAGTTTCCTAATGTTGGTAATGATTTGAAACAGGTATTCTTTAATTATTGTAATTAAATAGCAAGCAAATTTACATTGTCTTATCAAGTATTGTCTTATCAAGTATCGAAAAACATTGCGTTTTCTCTTTTTCTCTGATTCTTTTACTTTGTAGTTTGTTGGTGGTATGGACGTAAGTTGACTTTTGGGCTAGAAGTAAGATTGATAAAATGATATAGTTTCTTTTCCGTTTTGTATTTAATTTTATAGTTCGTACTGATTAGAATGCAAAGCGACTATTTTGGTTGAAGTGAACATTGCTGCTTCTATTTTTATTTCAATTTGAGTGTTCTTGATATTTTTATCCTAATTTTCCTTCTCTCTGCAATATCATAATTTTGTCGTCCATATGTTCTGATATTTGTTTCCATTGTAGCTTCTTCAAATGATTGATGATGGGCAAGCTGTTGACATAAAGGGCATATCTGAAAGATCACTGAATAAGCATTTGAAGAAGCTATTCCTGTCTTTAAAACTCAAAGAAAATGGTGATAGAGTGTTTTTACTCTCTTCAAAATCTCGTCCTACCTTGGATGTTGTTGGCCACTTGATTCAGGCTCATACAGAACCCAAAGAGCAACAACTCACAAATTCTGGTTCGGTGAAGGATGCACACTCTATCCCAGAGCATGCTGAATCTAGCCAAGTAATGGATGAAAATAATTCAGACAGAGGTGATTCTGCCACCCCTAAAAGAAGGTGTTTATTCTAGCCTTTTCTTATGCTTTTCTTTTCCTTTTCTTGGTAGGAGCTATAAATTTGATCAATTTTCTGAAAACATGAGCATTTTTCTTTTGTTCCACTCGGTGACCTACTTCTCTTTGACTAAAACTTGTAGGTAGCCATCTTCCATCCACAAACCCCACCCATCATTCCCAAAATCCTAGCATCAGACTTCTAAATTTGTGTCTCTAAGTTCTAACTGATGGGGTGATTTAGGACTAAAACAAAATGGACCAACTGAAAAAGGATGTCAAACAGGCAGTGAAAATCACCACAATTTAATCAATGCTCATGGTTTCCCCTTCTACTCCTTGTTATATTCCAAAACTGCAATTAAGTGGGTTAGGTCCTTCGGTAGAAATGTAATTATGATTTTCAAGAAAGAGGAGAAAATACCTGACAGTTGATGTGTCGTCCTCGGAAGAGGAATTCGGGTGTTGCTTCTGTGTGGAGGTGGTGTGAACTTCTATGCATGGTTGTATTCTGGTTGGCATATATGTGTTACTTAAGCTGACAAGAAAACAAGCAATTGTAAGTGGCATCAATACTGCAGGACTTAAACTTTGCTGTTTTCAGCATAATTTATCAGTTATGTTGCTTGAACTTTTAGAAAACACACAAACAAAAACCATTGATCATAAGGAAATATAAAAGAATAATGATATTTACTTTAACATATTTATGGTCCTAAATTAGTCTAACATCTAATGGTGATTAGGATTTCAATTTCTTGGACATATTTGTTGTCGTTATGCCTTGGATTTGTGATTGTTTTTGTTGAACTCGGTAGCAGTAATTCTGATTTCCATCCTTAGGCTGGATAGTTGATGCTTCTTGCAGATGCATGGGATTACTAGTTTCGATATCTAACCTCTTCATTGCTTTCATCTTTTTACAGGGTGATTGGCCCTGCAATGCCCTCAGCTGAGTTACTTGCTGCAGCAGCCAAATTAACAGAAGCCCAGGCTGAGCTCAGGTATTCTATGTAATGAAGTTTTTTTACTCAGTTTTTATTGGTTCCACTTTCTGACATTTTGAGTTTCACATGTTTTCATTTTATACAAGTCTGGTCTGCATAATTGTCAAAGTCATTTCGGATATCCTTATTTTGTATCAGAAAATTAATGCTGGCTTTTTTAACTTTTTCTCTGGCATCCTTTTCACAACTTAATCTAGAGAAGCTGAGATAGAGGAAGATGATGAACTCTTTATTGGACCTCCACCACCAGCTCTGGTTGCTGAGGCTGAATCGGCAAATGAAGCAGAACGTTTTGAAGAGGTTCCAAAATTTACCCCTTATGTAGCTTATTCAGATTTAGCTATATATCTTTTATTGGCAAGGCCATAAAAATTGCAACCTTGAGCTTCTTCTGAAATGTGGAAATTTTCCCCCGTGACCTTTTATTGCCCTTTGGTTCTTCTTCCATCCTTCTGGTTTTGTATTACCTGGTAATATGCTTAGAGCTTGAGAATTTTTAGAACAGAAATGAAATTGTGTAGGTTCCCTAAAGTCTCCTAGGTATATATACTCAGTTACTTATGCACTTGTATGATAAGCGATTCTTTGGCTTGATGCATTATGGTTGTCTTTATGAAGAGTTACTTGTATGTAATCACTCAATAGCTCTTCATTTTTCCCTGAGCAGGTCACAAGAATTATGGGAGTTGAATCTGATTGTCCATATGATGTTATAGGAGCAAACAGAAATACGACTGCTGATAATATAAAGAAAAAGTAAGGTTTTTTATTACAACTTTATTTCATTTTTATTGAGGATAATTAGCAGATCTTTTTCTTTTACATGGATGAGGAAGAATTTAAGAATAGTTCCATGATTTTCTTTTTCATTGTCTTTCATTGTTTAAGCACATATTGGATACCAAATCTTTCTTTTTCCTCAGCAATAGATGTTTTACATTGTATCAACGCCGCCACCACCCTAGTTTAATGATAATGAGCATGTACGTGGTAGTTTGTTATAATTAGAGAGGGGAAAATGAACCTTAACTTGAAAACCCATTTGAAAAAAACCCAAACCTGAATTGACCAAAATGTGAAAGACCAAACCCAAATTATTTACTTTTTGTGTCCTTTTCTCATTTTAGAGGCAGTTTACCTGTTGATGGACTTTGCCATTTATCTTGATGTGATCGTGAACTTGTGTTGAACCGTGTTTCTCATAAGCTGCTTTGTTTTTCCTTTAGGTACTGGAAACTGTCTCTTATGGTGCATCCAGACAAATGTCCTCATCCACAGGCGCACCAAGCATTTATCATACTCAACAAAGCTTTTAAGGAGTTACAAGATCCAGATAAGGTGAAGGTTTTTATTTGTCTATTTTGCATGCAGCCATGGTTGATACCTTAGATGTCTCAATTCATTTTGGGTCTTATGGTTCTTCATTGCCTGTGTCAATTCATTGTGTGAGCCAATGCTGTAAGCTCATTGAAGTGTTCTTTAGTATTGAGATGCTCACAAGAGATAGGACCCCAGATTTTACCTTGTCCTATCACCGAGTTAATATTATTACAGATCTTATTAAGCTTAATGAACCTGTGTCATCTAAACAATTGCGTGGGCAGAAAAGCTTATTAGCTGTAAATCTTTTTCCTGAGTTTTCACCAACATACAATGTTATCATGTTCAAAGTTTTACATGTAAAAGTTGAATAAATAGCTTTCTAATATGTCGTCATTTAGTAGGTCAATTGCTGTCTCTATTAGTTTGATTTGGCAGTTTAAGGGAGATGGATTGAAGTAGTGTGAATTGCACCTGTGCTGAGATGACATAAGCTATGGTAGGTTACAGGGTAGATAAGTGTTGGACATGGAGATTTTGAATGCAAATTCTACCACCTTGCTACAGATCATCCACCATTGATAATGAAGAGATGAAAACAGGGATAAGAAGAGAGGCAGTGGGGGTGGAGTGAGATGAAAATTTGAGATAAAACGAAAACAAAATGGAAGAAAAAAAGATTACTTCTAAGAAGAGGAGAACGATAGGAGAAAGAAGAATGATACCCTGAAGAACACGAGACAAAACTGCAGAGTCCGTGAAAATTGTTCCCTGTTCATGTTGATAAATAACTGCCCTTTTTCTTGTGTTTTTGTTTGGTTTTGTTTCAAACTTGAGCTCATGTAAGCTAGGTCCAGAATTGGTGGTCATTTTATGTTAGTTGGATAAAGATTTTGTATTGGGCAGGTAGATGTAATAGATAGCTTAGTGACATATTCTGTTTGCATTCTTTCTATACATTTAGAAGTTCAATGTCTGTTTTGAGATATGGATCTTATCACTCTCTTTATGAGTTTGATAAATGAGGTTTTAAGATCCATTATCTTTTACCCGACTCTTGTATCTGATTCCAAGGAACATATAAATCCGAATTTTTGGGTAAAATGCGGAAAAGGATGAAAGTGGGAAGAGTGGCATATTCATCAAAATTACTATCAAAACAGGTTGAACAACGTCACTGTAGAGAGGCATCTCTTCTTTTACCATATTTACGAATTTCTATTCTAGTATTATTGCTAGAAATTAGTAGTCCTGTTAGTGTGGTAATTAAGCACATTTACTTTTTGTTATCAGTGATTTCATGAGGTAATTATTGCTGCATTTTGAATTTGTGTTGATTTATAATTCTCTCTCTCCCTCTCTCTCTTTAGTATTTAGTCTCAGTCTTGTAATTCTAACATCAAACTTCTCACATTTTGTAGCGAAAAGCACTGGATGAGAAAATAAAACTGAAGGAGGAGCAGGAGGAATTCAAGGTATTTGGTATTTACAAGCTCTTAGTACAGGTCTTAATTTGATAAACTTATTAGTATCAACTTATTAAGCCTTTTTCTGCCATAGGCTGAGTTGCGAGCAATGCGTGAAGCTGCACAATGGAGAAGATTGCAAGGTTAGATGTTTTCTGTAGTTACGTGCAACATCTATGTGTGTGCCTGCACGCTCTTGTATGTGCATTCATGTGTATGTCTCCCGTTATTTTCTTTAGCTGCGATGAGTAGGATACATTTTGAGTTTTTACACCTCTTAAATGAAACTGGCTTTAACATTTCATAGCTGACTGTACATTTTCCAATAGTTCAGTATTCTTTTGCATCTTTTGTCAACAGTTCATGGAGTGTTAAAGAATGTTGATCTAGAATCAAGAGAACTTTTAATTATTGCAGGTATATCAATGGAGGGTGATGATGAGCTGCTCGCGGAGGTGGAAGTTAAAGCGCCCCCAAAAAGGGACGAATGGATGACAACACTACCTCCCGAGAGGAAAGTAAGACATTTTGGTCTGCAATGCTCTATTTTTGCGTAGTTAGTTGCACAAATTTCATAATCGGTTTTTGTCCTTTGGAATAAATCCTTCAATCCTCCTGCATATTCAACTCTGTATTGGAACTTATGAAATTTTTGTCTTCTTATTGTGGATCGTCTACCTAGGAAAGCTGAAAATATCAATTGCATTCTTGATTGTCACATGAGATTTCTGAGTTTAAATTGAAATTACTCTAATTATAATATCTGACCTGTTTATTCTTGTCAGCCTGGTGTGACAATGCAATCGACAAAATTTAGCAAGAGTGCGAAAGAAGGGCGGGGTGATACTAGTGTGTGGACCGATACACCTTTAGAGCGAGCCCAAAAAGCAAAGATGCAGTGAGAATCTCACGTTGAACATTTTGGAAATCATTTTGCATGGTCATATTTGATTTGTTTAGTTGTTTATGATGATTCTGCTTGCTTAATCGCAGTTACTTGGAAGCCTACAATGAGGCTGCTGCGCTTGCTTCGAATGAAGAAGAAAAGACGAAGAGAAGCTCTTCGGATGCAGATTTGGTGGATAAATATAATAAAGAAAAACGATCGAAATCATTGGTACAAAAGCATCAAGAAGAGGCTTCAAAGCGACCGAAGAAGAAATCAAAGCAACAGTCAGAGAAAGAGAAAGATGAGTGGGAGGGGAAACATCCATGGAAGCCATGGGATCGGGAGAAGGACCTGACAGCCGGAAGGCAGAGTGTAAATCTTGATACAGAAAACATGGTTAAAGGTTTAACGTCCAGGTTTTCAACAGGATCTTTTCAGAGGAACTTCCTTTAAAGCCATAGAAGTGTGAGTCAATGTCGTTTCCCAGACATAGTTAAAACTCAACCAAATCCAGGAGGTAGTTTAATGATGTTTCATTTTGTAGTTTTAAAGATAAGCAAGTTGTTTTATTATCCAAAAAAAGGCTTTAAATTGCATAAAAGTTGTATTGTGATGGTTTTGATATATGGTGGAGGTTTTCTTTTTATTATTTTTTTAACATTGATAAAAATGATTATAAAAACGACTAAAGGTCATGATTCATTTTGCATTTTGCAGACGACATGGGTGCGTTAATTGGAAACGGGTTAATTTCTTTACTTATTTCTATAGTAAAATAATAATGTTAGTAGAGTTTTTAGACTTCAAAAGTAGGATAAAAATTTGAATTGAAATTTTTTTTGAAGGATGTTTGTGGAATAAAAGAAAGTACATTGTTCATGTACTAAATATTAATTTGTATACAGTTAATTTTCTTTATAACAGTTTTTTTTTTATTTGTCTGTCAAGATTTTACTTGTTATAGAGGTTATACGTTAATTACAACATGTTATTAAGAGATAAATGTTGTAAACCTGTTACAGAATACATGTCATGAACTTTTATCAAATGAAGAAAATGAGAACTATGTTAAAGAAAAAAAAGAAAGTAAGAATCAAATCAATAAAATTAAAAGTCGTATAACAGATGTATGCATAATTGTATCTTTTTTTTGGTGAAAAATGGAAAAATACAAGAAATAAACTATGCTAACTGGCTTAACTCCCCAAACGGGGGTCTTTCAAACAGTCACAAACCTTGACTTCCCTCGTGAGCCATCTTTGCAAATCTATCAGCTTCCTAGTTCTCTTATCTGGGTATATAAAAAAGATTCCAATGAGAAAACTGAGACAGTAACTGAAGAATCCTCCTAATTAGAGCCGTATTGGACCCTTCTATAGAACTCTCCTAAATAGCCATCACCGCTTCAAGACTATCAGCCCGGATCATCACCTTATCCAAACCATGATCAATTAGGGTATTCAAACCATCCAATATGCCTTACAATTCGGCCTCAAAAACTGAACAGCTTCTTAGAAACCTGTTATGTAACACCCCTTACCCGTATCCGATATCGGAACAGGGTACGAGGCATTACCGGACTTAACTTGCTTAAACATACATCCTCGGCTTTAAAATTTTTGTTACAACTTTAAACTCTTTCATTCATATTCATAACATCCTTATTATGGGCCTACAAGGCCCTAAACATCCAATCGGGATGGTTCGGGACCAAACCGAAAACTTTAGTGCACTTAGAAATTTATTACCTAAAACAGGGCCACACGCCCTTGTGGAATGGAACACGCCCGTGTGGGAAGGCCGTGTGGTCACACACGCCCATGTTCCCAACCCGTATGGAATTTATTTTTCATTTCGAACCTACAGGGGTTTCCACACGGTCAAACACACGCCCGTGTCCTCCACACGGCCTAGACACCCCCGTGTCCTCACCCGTGTGAGAAAACCCTTGCATTCTGTTTATGATGTCAGCAATCTCTTAAGTGCACACGGCCTAGGCACACGCCCGTGTGCCCGTGTGGCGAATCAAATTTTCGCAAATTTGATGCAGAGGATACACGGCCTATCAACACACACATGGAATTGGTCGTGTGTCACACACAGCCTAGACACACGCCCGTGTGTCTACCCGTGTGGACATTTAGAAGGCTATTTTCCAAGCCTATTGCCACCCTGAAACATAAAGACATATATGCCAACTCAAGCAACATATAACATGACAATAATATACTATGAAGAATCCTAAATCATCATTCAAATACTTCACATTTTAAACCATCAATTTCATGAACTTTCATTATAAGAACCTCATCATCCTTAAAATATGAAACTTGATAAATATTGGCCAATTCTCTATGGCCATTTACAAAATAAGTGTATAACATTAGTAGCCAACACTTTGGCTTCCCAAATATGACATAACACAAGATGACCAAATTCATATACATGCCATACTCAAAATGAATCAACTTTACTATACCAAAAGAATAGTAGATAGTGTGATCCGAGCTCCGACGTCCCACGATCCCCGAGTTAACTTGGCGAAACTACAAGGAAAAGGAAAAAAAGAGGGGTAAGCATATAGCTTAGTAAGTTTGCATGAATTAAAATAGCAACATAAATGCTCATGGCAAAATTCATTCATCTCATAGAACAATAATAACACAAGTTCTCAAGTACTTTGACATACTTACTCATACTTAAGCTTACCCATTACATATCACATTAGGGTATCATAACTCGTATTTTACTCAAGGTACCTGTATCACTTCATCACATAATTTAGCACTTACACTTTCATAAACATAAACTTAAATCGTAATTATCTTTCACTTAAATGTAACTCTTTGTCATCTTTATATAGCTTAGCTCTTGCCATCTTTGCATACTTAGCTCTTTTGCCCGTTGAATTACTCGGAATATCGGAGGATACTCAATCTCATGACACATATATTACGATGCCAATGCCATATCCCAGATATGGTCTTACATGGGATCACCTCTTGATGCCGAAGCCATATCCCAAATATGGTCTTACACGGGATTTCTTAGCTCGATGTTGATGCCATGTCCCAGACATGGTCTCATACGAGATCGTACATAGATGCCGATGCCATATCCCAGATATGGTCTTACACGAGATCTTTCTTTGGTTCCAAGGCCATGTCTCAGACATGGTCTTACACGGGACCTTCCTTATTCGATGCTGATGCCATGTCCCAGACATGGTCTTATACGGAATCTACGTTCGGTGCCGATGCCATATCCCAGATATGGTCTTATACGGGACCTACATTAGGTGCCGATGCCATGTCCCAGACATGGTCTTATACGGGACCTTCCTTATCTCATGTCGTGACATAGGTATCCACGTTATTTTGAATTTTCAACCGGGACTTCAACTTAATGCATTCTCATTACAATCTCATCGAAACATCATAAATAAATTTCATGGAATTTATATACATTTCTCATAAAATAAAATAATTACAATTATAATAACATTGTATAGCTTTAATTTCATACAAACTTACCTCGGTACTCAAAATGTGCGTAGATGTCCAATTTAGTCCAACACTTTGTTCTTGCCTCGGTTTCAGTCCAGGCTTTGTGTTTCTTGATCTATAATAACAATTTCACTTATTTAATACTCGCATTGACTGAATTGACTCATGAATCATATTTTGGCAAAATTACAATTTTGCCCCTAAACTTTCACATAATTACACTTTTGCCCCTAGGCTCGTAAAATGATTTTTATTCAACTTTCTTGCATTTTAAGCCTAGCTGAATCATTTCCTCAACTACAACAGCCCCTAATTTCCACTATTTCACCCATGTTTGACCAATTTCATAACTTTTACAATTTGGTCATTTTATGCATTTTTCATGAAAATCACTTAGAAAAAGATGTTTATCATGCATCAAACTTTCATATTCTTCCATAAAAAATCAAAATACATGCATGTCATACATGGGTAAATTTTTGAGTATAAACCCTAGCTCAAAATATAGCTATAAATAGCTAAACCGAGCTACGAGGATCTCAAAAATACGAAGAACATTAAAAACGGGGCTAGGATGCACTTACTATCAAGCTTGGAAGTTGAAGAAACCCTAGCTATGGCTCCTTAGTGATTTTCGGCTTGGGAGAAGAAGATGGACAAAATTTTGACTTCTTTTTCCCTATTTAATCTTTTATTTACCAAATGACAAAAATGCCCTTAATGGTCATTTCTTAAGATTTTTTTCCTTCCCATGTCTATTTTTGTCCATCATAATCTATATTGGTCTAATTGCTAATTAAGGACCTCTAATAATTTTTATAATTCTATTTCATACTTGAATCTTCTAGAATATCATATTTTCTAATCTTTGCAATTTAGTCCTAATGGACAAATTGATCACTAATAAATAAGATTTTCTCATGAAATTTTCACATAATCATGCAAACATATTATAAGCCTCATAAAAATCATAAAACACATATTTTTACTTCGGATTTTTGGTTTCGCAACCACCATTCTGACTTAGCCCTAAATCGGGCTGCTACAATTCTCCCCTTTAGGGATTTTCGTCCCCGAAAATCTTACCAGCAAAAAGGTTTGGGTACTGGTTCCTCATAGCCTCCTCGGGCTCCCATGTAGCCTCTTCTACCCCATGTCTTTGCCATAATACCTTCACGAGAGTTATACTTTTATTCCTTAGCTGTTTAACTTCCTGTGCTAGAATCTTAACTGGTTCTTCACCATATGTCATATCAGGCTGAATTTTAACTTCTGTCGGTGTAATAACATGCGAAGGATCTGATCGGTAACATCGCAACATCGACACGTGAAACACATCATGAATCTTTTCCAATTCAGACGGCAAAGCCAATCGATAGGCTACCGGTCCTATCCTCTCGGTGATCTTATATGGTCCGATAAAACGCGGACTCAATTTGCCTTTCCGGCCAAATCTGAGAACTTTCTTCCATGGTGACACTTTCAAGAATACCTTATCACCAACTTGAAATTCAATCTCTTTTCGTTTCAAATTCGAGTAGGATTTCTATCTATCAGAGGCAACTTTTAAACAGTCACGGATTATTTTTACCTTATCCTCGGTTTCTCTAACTAGATCGACCCCGTGAATCTGATTTTCCTTGAGTTCGGTCCAATATAAAGGCGTTCGACATTTACGCCCATATAAAGCCCCATAAGGTGCCATTTTCAAACTCGACTGAAAACTGTTATTGTATGCAAACTCTACCAACGGTAAATACTTTTCTCAGCTGCCCTGAAACTCAAGAACACAACACCGGAGCATATCCTCAAGTATCGTCAGATAATCTCTCCGATCGTCCAGTCGGTTTGGGGGTGTGAAAAGCCGTACTAAAACTCAACTTCGTGCCCAAAGCATCTTGTAACTTTTTCCAAAAGTGGGATGTGAATCTTGGATCTCTATCCGATATAATCGATATAGGCACTCCATGAAGCCTTACAATCTCAGAAATATACAAGTCTGCCAACTTATCAAGCGAATAATCGACACGTACCGGTATGAAATGGGCTGACTTCGTAAGTCTATCTACGACAACCCATACATCATCTTTCTTACTCGGTGTCAACGGCAAACCCGTCACAAAGTTCATCGTAATACGGTCCCATTTCCACTCAGGAACCATGATAGGCTGAAGCAACCCTGCAGGTACTTGGTGTTCAGCTTTCACTTATTAACAAATCAGGCATTTCGATACATACTCAGAGATATCTTTCTTCATACCTGGCCACCAATACCATTTCTTCAAGTCATTATACATTTTTGTGCTGCCCGGATGTACAGATAGACATCCGCTATGTGGCTCGTGTAAGATCTTCCGAATAAGCTCATCATTCTTCGATACACAGACTCTGTCTCTGAATGCCAAATATCCATCAAAATTCATGCGAAAGTCAGACTCAGCACCTGACTCGCACTGAACTCTTTTGGCTTGCAAATCGCTGTCATCTTTCTGGGCCTCATAAATCTCTTGAAGGAACATCGGTCTAGCCCTCAACTCAGCTAGAATAGAACCATCGTCTGATAAGGTCACCCGAGTATTTATAGCCCTCAACGCAAATAGAGATTTTCTACTCAAAGCATCAGCGACTACATTCGCCTTTCTCGGGTGGTAGTCAATGACTAGCTCATAATCATTTATCATCTCTAACCATCTTCGCTACCTTAAATTCAACTCCTTCTGAGTCATCAAGTACTTTAGGCTCTTATGATCGGTGAATATCCGACATCTTTCACCATACAAATGGTGTCTCCATATTTTTAATGCAAACACGATGGCAGCCAACTCTGAATCATGTGTCGGGTAGTTCTTCTCATGTGGCTTTAACTGTCTAGAGGCATACGCTTTCACCTTGCCTTCCTGCATAAGCACACAGCCCAATCCATTCAAGGACGCATCACTGTAGATCACGAATTCCTTTTCCGGTTCAAGTTGCACTAGAATTGGAGCCTCGGTCAATAATGCCTTTAATTTTTTGAAACTCTGTTGGCATTTCTCTGTCCATTCAAACTTTACATCTTTCTGAAATAGCCTCGTCATCAGAGTGGCTATCATAGAAAATCCCTTGACAAAACACCGGTAATAGCCAGCTAGGCCCAGAAAACTTCTAACCTCTGAAACATTTCTTGGCGGCTTCCAATCAACAATAGCTGAAATCTTACTTGGGTCTACTCGGATTCCATCTTCTGAGACAATGTGCCCCAAAAATCCAACCTCTTTGAGCCAAAACTCACTCTTGCTAAACTTGACATACAATTGATTATTTCGTAAAATTTGTAAAACCGTCCTGAAGAGCTCGGCATGCTCATTCTCATCACAAGAATATATCAGTATATCATCGATAAAAACCACAACAAATTTATCTAAGTATGGTCAAAATATACAGTTCATTAAGTCCATAAACACGGCAGGGACATTTGTTAAACCGAAAGGCATGACTAAAAATTCATAGTGCCCATACCTTGTCAGAAACGCGATTTTCAGCACATCTGAGTCTTTGACCCTCAATTGGTAATAACCGGACCTCAAGTCTATCTTGGAAAACACAGTGGCTCCCTTCAATTGATCAAACGAATCGTCGATCCTTGGCAACGGGTAATTATTCTTCACGGTAACTTTATTAAGCTGCCGATAATCTATACATAATCTCATGGAACCATCTTTCTTTTTCACAAATAGCACTGGAGCACCCCACGGGGAATAACTCGGTCTAGCAAAACCTTTGTCTGTCAACTCTTGCAACTGTGCCTTTAATTCCTTCAACTCAGTTGGGGCCATTCTGTATGGAGCAATCGATATAGGTGTAGTACCAGGGGCTAACTCAATGCCAAATTCAATTTCTCTCACCGGAGGCAACCCTGGCAACTCTTCTGGGAATACATCTAGGTACTCGCATACTATCAGTACTGATTCAATTCTTAACTCAGTTTCTTTAACATTCATCACGAAGGCAATATATACTTCGTATCCCTTTCTTACATATTTCTGGGCAGACATATGAGAGATCACTACAGACAGTCTGTCTTGTTCATCTAATTTAACACGAAGGGTGTCCCCGTTTTCACATCTCAATTCGATGTATTTCTTTCCACAATTTACTGTCACATCATGAGCGGTTAACCAGTCTATACCAAGAATTATGTCAAATTCATCAAATGGCAATAGCATGAGATTTGCCTTAAAATAATGACCTCTAATCATCAATGGGCAATCTTTGCATACCTTGTCAACTAATACACTTTTGCCTAAAGGATTGGACACTTTTATCACAAACTCTGTGGACTCTACGGACATGCTCATACTAGATACTAATTTCATGCAAATGTATGAATGGGTAGATCCCGGATCAATTAAAGCAATAACATTAGTATCCTGGAGAGAAAATGTACCCGTAATTACATCAGGGGATGACACCTCTTCTCGAGCGCGAATGGCGTAAGTCCTCGCAGGCGCTCTACCCTCAGATCTTGCAGCCTGCTCTCTGGGTGTACTCTTACTACTTTTTCCACTTCCGGGGTTTCTCTGTTGTTTCCCTCTAGTAGTACTTCCCGACCTTGTACTCTGAATCTTCTCTGTTTCGACCATTTCAGGGCACTCTCTAATAAAATGATCTTGGGAACCACACTTAAAGTAGGCTCTCTCAGGGGCTCAGTACTCACCGAGATGTCGTCTTCCAAACTATTGACATTCCGACCTATTAGGTCGTGTGTTCCCAACACTAGCAACTGAAGTAGTCTGAGCTTTAATCCCCGAGTACTGTTTACTCTTACTTCTGTTCGAAAACCTGGCTGAAATAGCTGATCGGGTATAGAAGTCTCTCGACTTCTTAGACGAGGACTGAAACGACTTATTCAATTGTCTTTTTCTTGAGTCACGAGACTCCATCTCAGCTTTTATTTTCTCTTTCACCAATTCCTCGGCTTTACAAGCCTGATCCACTAGCACAACAAATTCCTTCAATTCGAGGACACCAACGAATAATCTGATATCTTCATTTAATCCGTCCTCGTACCTCTTACACATGATGGCTTCGGAGGACACACATTCTCTAGCGTACTTGCTGAGCCTTACAAATTCACGCTCATATTCTGTTACTGTCATTCTACCTTGTTTCAATTCAAGGAATTTCTTTCTTTTCTGATCGATAAACCTTTGGCTGATATACTTCTTCCGGAATTCTTCTTGGAAAAACTCTCATGTTATCATTTCCCTTGGTACAACCGACACAAGGGTGTTCCACCACTGATAAGCGGAATCTCTCAAAAGAGAATCCACACACTTCATGCACTCTTCAAGGGTGCAAGATAACTCATCAAATACCCGGATGGTATTTTCAAGCCAAAATTCTGCCCTTTCTGGATCGTCATCCTTACTGGCTCAAAATTCCTAGACCCCTTGTTTCCAGATTCTGTCAACCGGAGGCTTTTCTCTCCTTATAACTTCTACCACTTGGGGAGCTACTGGAGCAGGTTGAGGAATAGGTGGGGGAGGAGGGGGTTGTGCATTCGGGTTCGTACGAACGAACTCCATATACCATGCATTCATCATGTGGAGAAAGGCTTCCCTAGCCTCTTCTCCTCCTCTCTGGCTTACAGTAGCCGGTCTATTTTCATTTTCAGCTGGCGTCGTCCCTTCCGCGTGAACTGGCGCGTTACTTTCTACATCATCCGCAACAGCTCTTTCGGGATCCATTTACTATATAAAAACACAATTTAAATCGTCAAGAGTCGTCACACTATCATAATACAATTACTCATATGTATGACATGTATAGCTAAACTCATGAATACGCTACATTTGTCCAAGAATCGACTAAATCGTAGCTCTAATACCACTAAATGTAACACCCCTTACCCATATCCGATACCGGGACAGGGTACGAGGCATTACCGGACTTAACTTGCTTAAACATACATCCTCGGCTTTAAAATTTTTGTTACAACTTTAAACTCTTTCATTCATATTTATAACATCCTTATTATGGGCCTACAAGGCCCTAAACATCCAATCGGGATGGTTCAGGACCAAACTGAAAACTTTGGTGCACTTAGATATTTTTTACCTAAAACAGGGCCACACGCCCTTGTGGAATGGAACACGCCCGTGTGGGAAGGCCGTGTGGTCACACACGCCCATGTTCCCAACCCGTATGGAATTTATTTTTCATTTCGAACCTACAGGGGTTTCCACACGGCCGAACACACGCATGTATCTATGGCCAGTGTCCTCCACACGGCCTAGACACGCCCGTGTCCTCACCGTGTGAGAAAACCCTTGCATTCTGTTTATGATGTCAGCAATCTCTTAAGTGCACATGGCCTAGGCACACGCCCGTGTGCTAGCCCGTGTGGCGAATCAAATTTTCGCAAATTTGATGCAGGGGACACACGGCCTATCAACACACACATGGGGTTGGCCGTGTGTCATACACAGCCTAGACACACACTCGTGTGTCTACCCGTGTGGACATTTAGAAGGCTATTTTCCAAGCCTATTGCCACCTTGAAACATAAACACATATATGCCAACTCAAGCAACATATAACATGACAATAATATACTATGAAGAATCCTAAATCATCATTCAAATACTTCACATTTTAAACCATCAATTTTATGAACTTTCATTATAAGAACCTCATCATCCTTAAAATATGAAACTTGATAAATATTGGCCAATTCTCTATGGCCATTTACAAAATAAGTGTATAACATTAGTAGCCAACACTTTGGCTTCCCAAATATGACATAACACAATATGACCAAATTTCTATACATGCCATACTCAAAATGAATCAACTTTACTATACCAAAAGAATAGTAGATAGTGTGATCCGAGCTCCGACGTCCTACGATCCCCGAGTTAACTTGGCGAAATTACAAGGAAAAGGAAAAAGAGAGGGGTAAGCATATAGCTTAGTAAGTTTGCATGAATTAAAATAGCAACATAAATGCTCATGGCAAAATTCATTCATCTCATAGAACAATAATAACACAAGTTCTCAAGTACTTTGACATACTTACTCGTACTTAAGCTTACCCATTACATATCACATTTGGGTATCATAACTCGTATTTTACTCAATGTACCTGTATCACTTCATCACATAATTTAGCACTTACACTTTCATAAACATAAACTTAAATCGTAATTATCTTTCACTTAAATGTAACTCTTTGTCATCTTTATATAGCTTAGCTCTTGCCATCTTTGCATACTTAGCTCTTTTGCCCGTTGAATTACTCAAAATATCGGAGGATACTCAATCTCATCACACATATATTACGATGCCAATGCCATATCCCAGATATGGTCTTACATGGGATCACCTCTTGATGCCGAAGCCATATCCCAAATATGGTCTTACACGGGATTTCTTAGCTCGATGTCGATGCCATGTCCCAGACATGGTCTCATACGAGATCGTACATAGATGCCGATGCCATATCCCAGATATGGTCTTACACGAGATCTTCCTTTGGTGCCAAGGCCATGTCCCAGACATGGTCTTACACGGGACCTTCCTTATTCGATGCTGATGCCATGTGCCAGACATGGTCTTATACGGAATCTACATTCGGTGCCGATGCCATATCCCAGATATGGTCTTATACGGGACCTACATTAGGTGCCGATGCCATGTCCCAGACATGGTCTTATACGGGACCTTCCTTATCTCATGTCATGACATAGGTATCCACGTTACTCTGAATTTTCAACCGGGACTTCAACTTAATGCATTCTCATTACAATTTCATCGAAGCATCATAAATAAATTTCATGGAATTTATATACATTTCTCATAAAATAAAATAATTACAAGTATAATAACATTGTATAGCTTTAATTTCATACAAACTTACCTCGGTACTCAAAATGTGCGTAGATGTCCAATTTAGTCCAACACTTTGTTCTTGCCTCAGTTTCGGTCCGGGCTTTGTGTTTCTTGATCTATAATAACAATTTCACTTATTTAATACTCACATTGACTAAATTGAATCATGAATCATATTTTGGTAAAATTACAATTTTGCCCCTAAACTTTCACATAATTACACTTTTGCCCCTAGGCTCGTAAAATGATTTTTATTCAACTTTCTTGCATTTTAAGCCTAGCCGAATCATTTCCTCAACTACAACAGCCCCTAATTTCCACTATTTCACCCATGTATGATCACTTTCATAACTTTTACAATTTAGTCCTTTTATGCATTTTTCATAAAAATCACTTAGAAAAAGATGTTTATTATGCATCAAACTTTCATATTCTTCCATAAAACATCAAAATACATGTATGTAATACATGGGTAAATTTTTAAATATAAACCCTTGCTTAAAATATAGCTAGAAATAGCTAAACCGAGCTAGGAGGATCTCAAAAATATGAAGAACATTAAAAACGGGGCTAGGATGCACTTACTATCAAGCTTGGAAGTTGAAGAAACCCTAACTATGGCTCCTTAGTGATTTTTGGCCATGGGAGAAGAAGATGGACAAAATTTTGACTTCTTTTTCCCTTTTTAATCTTTTATTTACCAAATGACAAAAATGCCCTTAATGGTCCTTTCTTAAGATTTTTTTCCTTCCCATGTCTATTTTTGTCCATCATAATCTATATTGGTCTAATTGCTAATTAAGGACCTCTAATAATTTTTATTATTCTATTTCATACTTGAATCTTCTAGAATCTCATATTTTCTAATCTTTGCAATTTAGTCCTAATGGACAAATTGATCACTAATAAATAAAATTTTCTTATGAAATTTTCACATAATCATGCAAACATATTATAAGCCTCATAAAAATCATAAAACACATATTTTTACTTCGGATTTGTTGTTTCGCAACCACCATTCTGACTAGGCCCTAAATCGGGCTGCTACATGTTATAACCAATGATCCACTCCCCATTTCGACCTCTTACAACCCTTCCTGCTACTGCAGAATCATCCTCAAGCCTAACAGAACCATCTGTATTTAAAAATACCCAACCTTCTGGAATATTAGAGCATGAGGTCATCTTCCTCCCTGTATTCAAATGACTCTGATCGGTCTTCAAAACATTTTTGGCCCAATTATATGAGGATCTGATAGTATCAAAACTGTTCCATGACACATTTTGAAATATAAAGAGGTTGCGATTATTCTAGATACGCTAGATGATAATCCCGAAAAGACATCCCCAATCAACCTACCCAAAACAAATGTCATATTGATTATGCAAATTGGATATTATCCATTCCTATATGTTGCTAGAGTAGAACCTGTTAAGCCAATCAATGGGAATCAAGAAATTCTAAATATCTCTCGCTGCTGGGCAATCTCTTAAGACATGTAGCACATCTTCAGAGATATGTCCACAAACTCTATAAGTTGAACTATTCCCCAAACCCCAATGAACTCTTTCAACATTAGTGAGTAATCTCTATTTAAGTACCAGCCAAATGAAAAACCTTACCCTTTGGGGACCTTTGAACTTCCAAGGGATCTTCCATACATTTTCCTTCGGTTTCCATGATCCTTAATTTTCCCATAGGCATTTTTAATAGAAAAATAACCTGCCATCGAACCTCCCCAAATTATCCTGTCAACGCCTGCTTTTAGATGTGGTAGGGGTATTCCCATAATCTTTTGTATGACTGCCTCAGGTACCCAAATCCGAAATAAGTCAAGATTCCAAGTACCATTCACTGAAACCATATCACTAAGTGAATAATCCAAATCAAGACTAGAGTGTCTGGGAATCAGATTAACAAGGGGTCCTACATTGGGAATCCAGGGGTCGCGCCAACACCTAATATTTTTCCCATCCCCCACTAACCAAATCAAGTTTTCCTGTATGAGAGGCCAAACCTTAGTAAGTTCTCTCCACATGAAATAGCTTTTACTACGAGATCGATTTTCTGGTATACCAACAGCCACACCATACTTAGCTCGTAAAACATGTACCTAGAGAGCGCTAGAATAAGTTACAATTCTAAAACCCAACTTCATCATGAAAGAAGTGGTGTCCTGCAGCTTCTGAAAACCAAGACCACCATGCTCTCGAGGCTGAAAGACATCCTCCCAACCAACCAAAGCCACTTTCCTACCATTGGTTGACGATCCCCAAACAAACTGACACACCATACATTCAATTTCCTCATAAAGTCCATTGGAAATTAGCATAGACTGCATGAAATAGCTTGGAATTGCCATAAGAACCGATTGTGCTAAGGTAGCCCTACTAGCAAGAGACAAAGATTTTGCGTCTCAACCCTACAACTTACTCTGAACCTTGTCCACCACAAAGCATAAAGAACTATGGGCAACTTTCTCATGGAAAAAGGGAACTCCTAGATAACTTCCAAGATTATTCACTCTTCGAAAACCAAGAATACAACACAAGTTACTACCTAACACATCACCAACTCCTTCTGAAAAGCAAACGTTTGTTTTGTGCGCATTAATCTTGTGCCCTGAATAATCACAAAAAACTATCCAGCACTTTCTTCAAGAGTATAGCTTGATCCTCTTCAGCTTGACCAAACAGAACCAGATCATCTGCAAAAAAGAGGTGAGATAGAGAAGGGTCCGATCGAGATAAACTGATAGGTCTTCAACATCCAGAATTAATATTATCTTGGATATTATGGCCAAGCCATTCCATGCACAAAACAAATAAGTAGGGGGAAAGTGGGCACCCTTGATGGACCCCCCTAGATGGCCTGAAAGTCAGAGTTGGGTTTCCATTCCATAGAATTTGCAAAGTGGAGTTAGTAATAGAAGACATAATCACATCACAAAGATAATTCAGAATACCTGCAACTTGGAGAGGTACATCAATAAACTCTCAACGCACTCGATCGTAAGCTTTCTCTAGATCAATCTTGATGGCCAACCAGTTCCTAGTCTTTTTCTTAATTTTCATGGAATGAAATACTTCCTGAGCAATAATAATATTATTCGTAGTACTCCTTCTCGCAATTATCTCAGTCTTCCCTTGACCAATAATTCTTGGGAACACCATTATAAAATAGTTGGCAATGATTTTCATTACCAGCTTGTAAAGAACGGAGCACAAACTAATCGGTCGAAATTGGGAAATCATTCTGGATTTGGCACCTTAGGAATGATGACTATAAGGGCATTATTCAGCTCTGGATCAATTTTTTCCTCGTTAAAAATATTCTTTACCCAAGTACAAATCGAATCCCCAATCTACTCCCATTGACTTTAAAAAAAATAGGGCATGAAAATAATCACTCCTCCGCACCTTTAGAGGACTCATTTCAAATAAGGCAGATTTTATTTCCTCATTTGAGATAGGTTTGCTTAACATCTGGCTCTCACTGCCTTCAAGCTTCGGAAAAAAACTAGTGGGAAAACCTCTAATCGGCCCCGAGTCTTCACCATATAATTTTTTGAAAAAATGAGTCGCCTCCTATCGTAAATCCTCCTAATAAAAAATCCACTATCCCTCCGCATATCTTAACGCCGTAATTCGGTTCTGCTTTCTCCTTTTTAGAGTGCGCCTATGGAAGAATTTAGTATTACGGTCTCCCAATGACAGCCAGTCACACCGCGCCTTTTGCTTCCAAAAGAGTTCTTTATGATACAGAACATTTTCCAATTCCTCTTTAGTTTCCAATTCCAACTGAAATAAATGATCAGACTGAGAGAAATTCAAATTCCTCTGAATCATATCAAGTTTTTGAAGCATTTTTTTTTTGCGTGTCCTAATATGACCGAACACTTTCTTATTCCAATCCTTAAGCTAGTTTGTGAAATTAGAAAGTGAACTAGACATGGAACCAAAAACATTCCTATTATTCTTCACAAATCAGAGAACTCTGCATGTTCAACCCAACCTACCAGGAAACGGAAAGGACGACCCTTAGATGAATGAAGCTTAGATCGAAGCGACAGAAAAATAGGCCTATGATCAGACTTGATTCTAGGAAAATGGGTCACGAAATAATTTGAAAAAGATGTCAGCCACGCCTCATTTCCAATAGCCCGGTCAAGACGTTCCAAAACTCCACCTCTCTACCACGTGAAAAGATCGCCTCTGAAACCCAAATCGTGAATCCTAGAAGAATCCATAAATTCACCAAAAAAAAGACCATCTTTTCCCAGTGACTCGCCCTCCCCTTTTCTCATTAGAAGCTAAGATCGCATTAAAATCTCCTATTGCCACCCAAGGGAAATCAAAACGAGGGAGAGTCATATTCAAAACCTCCCAAAGCCATCTTCACTTACAAAGGTCAAGACTACCATAAACAAAGACAAAAAAAAAATCAGTCGTTGGAAAGTGCTATAAAAAACTCAAATAAAAACAAATTGGGGGTGACTCTGAATAATATCAACCCGTAGCAAGTCCTTCCACCCAACCCAAATACCTCTAGAGTAACCAATAGCTTCCACTTAATGAGAGAACTGAAAACCAAGACTAGCAATGATTGAATCACATTTGTAACCACTTACTCTAGTTTCTAAAGGCCAACAATATCTGGTTTAAATTCCCGACTATACTCACGAAAAATCCTCGAAAACTTGCTACTTGCACACCCTTGACAATTCTATGCAAAAATAAACAAATTCATTAAATAATAAAAAATAGAGAAAGGTGACTAACATACCATAATGCAAGTCTGGCAAATGCCATCATCGCGTTTCTCATCAGCGTTCGAATTTCTCATCTCAGCCTCATTAATTTGTGAGTTGATGAGTTTGGCTATTGAATTCATATAATCGGACAGAGGAACTCTTACACTACCAGAATTTTTAAAATTCCCATTGGTTTCATGAATTATTTTACTAATAACACCACCATTTCGAGCAATACCTCCCTTAGTTCCTGATTCCCTTCCTTTTGAAATAGGGACCCCTTTACCTCTCCCAACTAAAATACTAGCTTCAGTAGGTTTAGCGATATTTGGTCTCTCTTGATTCTTGAACGTAATAGCCGAATGTTTGCTAGAGTCAAGTAACTCAGTATTAAGTTCTACTGCTAATTCCATTGGACCCTCAAAAATTGGATTAAGTTGAATAGTAATGTCCAAATGGGACTAGTCATCCTTATTAATAAAATCACTCGAAGGAGAAATGATTTTTGGACTTCTTTCCTACACTATAGCAAACTTGCTCGAATGATGAGGAATTGAACAGAAGAAGTGGAAGAAGGATCTAATTCAAGTTGTTTGACTCAAGGAGGGAAGATTTGGGTATGATTTGAAAAGAAGGAATAAATTAATTTAGTAATAAAGAAGCCAAAAATAGTAAAAGAAGAAATTTGAGAACAAAGAACAAATAAAAATAAAAATAAATAAATAAATAAACAAAATTTAAAAGTGAAAGATGGATGGAATAAACTGATGGCTACGATGGATAAAAGGATAAATTTCCAATTGAACCCTTTGAGATATAAATCCCAACAAACTCAGTAATGACTATAATCAACCCTCCAAAAAATAATCCTTGACAAATTGAAGGGTGAAGAATGACTTCCCACAACTCCTTGAAGAAAACCAAGAAGAAAACTACTTTTAAAAATCATAAGAAAGAAATCTTGCTCAAAGAATCAAACTCCTAGAGTTGAAAACTTTCTTAATAAAAAACAATTGTCTGCTTAATGAACAACCAAAAAACCTTTATATAGGCTAGCTAAGTATATCCAAATAAAGTTCAAAAGTATACTGAAGCTCTAATTAATCTAAACAAGAAGTAGTTTGAAACAAAACTTTCTTGTTAATATAAAATTCCTAAATAACTTAAAATACTTAATGATTATAAAAAATTCGTAATAAAAAAATAAAATAATAAGAGCTGATAAATACAATATTGGGCTCATAAATAATAAAAATTAAGCCTAAAACCCAAACCCAATATGATTTAAACTCGAATTAAAAACCCAAAACTCGTAATTTCCTTCATAATCCCGTCTAAAAATTTTGCTCAGACAGTCTTTACTAAAATGGTCATAACTTGAGCTCCCAAACTCGAAATCGAGTGATTCAAAATATTTTTTCGAAGCTAAGAGATAGATCTTCGAACTCCATGAAGACATCTCAACCGAGAAATACCTAGATCCCATCCAAAAAGTCATCGCAAGTCTGCTAATTTCCTAAACTTGAAAATTGGCAGCTTTGGTCAATGGAATTTAATAAATTTCACCTCGTTCGTGCATGTATCATTCTCCCTTTCCTTAAAAAGATTCGTCCTCGAATCTTGTATTTGATCGAATTTTGGTTTGATTTGTTTAGTCTTTGACATTATTATTAGGCCTTGAGGTAGTGTGAGCCCATCACGTCCATGGGTCTGAAATTAAGAATTTAGACTTGCATCACCAAATTAGAGGAAACCCTCAAACCTCCACTTTCTTGGCGCGGCACAACAAGCCCAGCAAGCTTGGTCTTATTTTTATTTTCATCCACTATGTTTTTAAGACCTGATGGATCCACTAATTAACCCTTATGAAAACCCGTTTCAGCCAACACGGGCTCACTGTCCACCTGGCCCTCGGGATCCTTCAATAAATACTAACGCGGTAAGCCAAGCCCAGTGTCTTTGATCTGCACATTAATATCAGCTGCTTTTTTCTCAAAACCTTGTGGGTCCACCAGTGACTCAATAGGCATACCCGGACCCTCCCCCATAAGCCCGCTATCCACCTGGCCTCTATTTCCATCAAAAAGTCTAGCCCGTCCACATCTGCTTTTCCCAACACGCTAAAGTTATTTGCCGTTTTGGTTATTAACCCAGTATTTCCCTTATCCCTAGAAGCACTCCTTTGATTGATCCCTTTGAGAAATTCCCCTCTTTGAAATGTTATCCCCGAAACATCTGCTTCTTTTTCCCTAATCTCAGCCTTTTCAATCCCAAACAGATTCAGAGCATTATTCATGGCAATTTTCGTTTCAGTATTAATGCGAGCCCTAGAATTATGCCATGACTTCTTCTCAACGATCATCCAGCGACCAAACGGCTCCAATGGCTCTACCGCTTTGACCACCTCCAGTAAGCTTTCTATCGCTGTGTTCATTCCATCGCCAGCATTTTGTGAATACCCCATTTCTACGCACGTGGCCTTTGAATGCCCGAATCTTCCATAAGAGAAACACACGAATGGCAACGCTTCAAACTCAACCCTCTGCACCGCCCTGTTAACCAAGATCTGAGATACCAAAGGCTTTTTTCAAATCAATGCACACGACCATTCTTGCAAAATTTCCCCTCGACCCTTTGTCCGTTCGAAAATCGAGCTTGGTGACCGTCACAATCAAACCTCCGATTTCTTCTAATATTTGGCGCTTATAGAGGAACCCCGAGAGACCCGGTAATCTGACCCAAACCATGGTGCTACTAGGAAATGCTTGGAGAGGATTAAACTCTAGAGTCCACGGTTGAACCGTGAGATATTGGCCAAGGACAATCCATGGACCCTGGGTAAACACCCTCTCATAATCGTCATGACTTTGAAATTTTATCAGGAAATAACAATTTTCCACATCCATTATGTGAATCTGTTGTGAAGGCTTCTAGAGACTGTGGATCCTATTATGCAAAATAGAGTAAGAAATATTCCGGCCAAGTAATTTAACAACCACCGTGGTCGCCATATCTCGGAAGAGAATTCGTTGGCTCCTCTCGGAAAAGTTGATAGCGGGAACACCATTAACCGTAGTTCTCACCACATTTCCATCTAGAAATTCAAAATCCTCGTCTCTACCGGAGTCAAGAGCCCCTCGACCCAGAACTTTGTTCCTCCAAGAGATTTCCAGCGCCGGAATAGAGTCCACAACCATATCATTTTCCACACCAGAATCTAAGTCCTTAAAATGAACTTTTTTAGTATTCCGATCTCCGATCAAGTCTTCGCTTTCTCCGTTCTCGGGACATTTTTATGCATATTTTATTTTAGGATTATTTATATTCATAAATTTAATAAGTTCAATTAATTGATATGAGTTATCATATTTAATTAATTAATTTATCACGAGTTATTAAATTCAAGTAAACAAGTTATAAATTTACGATGTTTCAAATTCATAGTAAATATTTAATTATGGAACTTGATAGTTTATTAAATTGATATATTTAATTTCACTAATTGAAGATTATTTTATTTAATAAAATATAATTAATATATTTTTTCATGTGAAATTTAAATGTTTTATTGAAATAATATTTTAATTAAGACTATTTTTATTTAATAATTATAATAAATAGGCTTGCTTATATGAAATAATTATAATTTTACTTAAAATTTTAGATAATATACTGTTATAAAGAACTAATTTAATAAAAAAATGTACTTCATAATCATGATTGTTGCTTTTATAAGTGAGAAATTGTTCTAGAGGATTAAAATAAAACATAAAAGATCAGTTTTACTAAAATTTTGACTGCTATAGCAGGTGATTGTTATAAAGAGGACTATCCCTCTCTCTATATATATATATGATTTGTTTTCGTTTTTCTACTTTTCAAATAAAATTAAAAGATAAAAAAATTCATATCAGACCTAAGAATGAAAGCGATAAAATAATATCCCCAAATTATAACTTTCATTTTACATTAATTTTTAAACTTTAAACATTTTAATTAAAACTTAAACTATCGAGATTATATCAATAAAATCTTTTCATTATTAAAACTTTTAATTTTATTGCTAAAGGAGATTTCAAATTTTATGTGAAATTATTTAAAAATGTTTAAAAAGATTTAAAATGAAAAAATCAATAATATAATAAACAACAAACCCATGTTTTTAATATACTAATTTCTATGTGATTTTAATTATTGATGATGATAATTTATCTCATTTTTTCAATAATATACAAATTTAGAACTTGAAAATAAACTATAATATTAATTTAAAAAATAAAAAAATAGATAAAGCAAAATACAACAACTATAATAATAGTTTATGATAAATAGGAAATATATTTACACTAATTGATAAATACATTTAATAATAGTGATTAAAAATAATTATTAAAATTTGACTTTCTTTAAAATAAACCTTTCGAAAAAAAGAAACGGTTTTAAGAGTGCCTGCTTCACATAATATAAATAACTTATATAAAATTTTAAAAAATAATATCATAATATTATAATACCTCATCATCAATTTAATAATCTTTAATTATTCCTCAGTGTCATTGTTGTTTGAATATGGTTAAATATTGCCAATTCAAATAATCATTAAAGTAATGTTCCATTCTTTTATATATATATATATATATATTTATTAATGCTAACAATCTCTTTTTTTTTATTAGTAAGTTTTTTTTATATGCTATTTGATCAAATACATCTAACTACCGAATACTATTTAAGTAATAATTTTATTTTACATAAATAAAAATTAACACAACCTTTTGATGTCAATTTTTTTACTAATAATTGCAAGTTATAATTATCACAATATTTTTTTATATTTTATATTTAGAATTCTATTCAAGTAATAATTCTATTTTAAAATTAAAAATAAAAGATATGTTTATCAACTGAAAAGTTTTTCCAAACTCTTTTATATATATTATATATAGATTATAGATTATAATTTATATGCATTTTTTTCATTTTGGTGTTACATTAAAAAGACGGAATATTATTGAATAAATATCATCCAAAATAATTTCTATTCTTTTTTCTGTTATAATAGGGAATTTTCTTCATGGTGAACATTATCTGAATTGCTTTGTGGATAGGAAGCCGAGAATTGGAGTCTACCTAATTTATTCTAAGGGCTACCTTAACATTGTTTTGTTATTGAGATGTGTTATTTAAAAAGTGTCGTCGAAAAATAATTTTAGAAGGTATTTTTGAAAAAATTAGTGTAAAATTTAAGTATTTAGTATTGTTATAAAAAAATACTTTTAAGAAATAAAATATTTTAGACAGTGTTATAAAATAACAAATATATATTTAAATAATATTTAAATTAATTAATATTTAATAATATTATAAAAATAATTTATAATATTTATTGTTAATATTTTAATATATAAAAAATAAATTTTAAATATTTTTAAACAATTAATATTAATTATTTATAAAATTTAATTTAAATATATAAACTATATTTTAAATATCAAAATATAACTAATAAAAATTTAAATACATAATATTATATTTTTAAAATAAATTTCGATAAGAAAATATTTACATACTCAATATAAATATTATATAAAATACCTTATAAGGGTTAAAATTATCTTTTGTTCCTAAAAACATTTTTGCCAAAAACAAAAATTAAAAAAAAACTGATTTTACTTACTAAAAAAAACTGATTTTACTTTTGGGTTTAAATGCGTTTTTTAATTTCAAAAGTTATTTGAAAAGTTATTTATTTAGTATAAAACACTAGACCCTAAAATCTCTAAAACTAATTTACGGCTGCTGTTATGGCAGAGCATAGTTTTATGTAGAAAATTCTAAAAGCCTGTGTAAAGGGCCAAGTAAAGTTAAATCATCTTCCGATTTGGGAGTAGCAACATTTTCTAAATATGTCTTAATGTATTTTTATAGATAGCACCAACACGATATGGCTGTAGAATGTGTGAAAAAATTGTACTGATATATTCAGTACCCTGTTATTATCTTAAACCCATCATATTTATTATATCTATAAGCAAATAAGTCTATGTAACATAGATTCAAACAGTATAATGTAGCACACCCCCATAGCACAGAGTGTGTCAAACATATTTATACAATGAGACTATTGTTCCATAGGATTTTGTTTTTAGTAGAGGGTAAAAGAGTTTCTTGAGCCTTAGTGCAGCTTGCCTGGTCCAGAATGCAGCTGGAGTGTCCTGCTCGGGACAACTTGAAGAACACCAGGTTGTTCTGCCACGTACAATTACAAACCAAATTACTTACCAAATATTCAAACACGGTAACATGTAAGAACAACTTTTGTGTTCACGGAAAGAAAAAAAGTATATGCAACATTTAACTAAAATGGCCTAGTCTGATGCTATACCATTTTTCCATGGTTCCTTCTCACAACAAAACCTACCTAGAAATCACCCAAATCACAATAATAACTTGATGTTTCATCATTTATACCTAACTCTTCCTTCCAAATTTGTTTTTCCTCTTCTATTTCGATGTCAAGCATTCTCTTTCAACCTTATACCTGATTGTTGTTACTATTAACACATAAATATCTAGCAAAGTGCTTTCTAATTTCTTCAAACATATTTCCCACTACACAGAATCTAAATCTTTTAAGGATTGAGGCATCATTGCCTAAAAGAGTGAAAGGTCCCTAGCCTATATAATAAAACAAGCATGTTATCCCATCACAATATGCTCAAACCAAGAGTTGAACCAAAAAAGGAAGGGGGAGGAAAGATAGAAACATTTAGAAATGGAAACACTTTTTAGTGAAGATGCATTAGCAATTCACAAGAGATGGGTGGTGTAAAAAGTCAATTTGTTAATTTCAGAAAATCCTGCATCAACCGACTAATTCTCTCCTCCTCTCATCTTTAAAAGAAAACTAAAAAGCATTTTTGGTTATGCATTGAGATCTGCACTGTTGCAACTTGCGAGGATGCTCCATGAAAGAAAAAAGTTTTAAATTGGTCCTTGAACTTTGAAAAGTTCTAATTGAATTTTCGAAGTACCAATATCATATCAATCAAGTTTTCTATTAGCCTTGTCGTCATTTTGGAGATTAGATTCTAGCTTAGATTTCACACGGAGATCAATTTTAAACATATTTGAACCTACTGCATGAGCAACTTGTATGTAATACACTAAAAAAAATATAAACAGCATTGTTAAAATTTAAAAGGGCTATTTTTAACACATCAAAATTTAAGTTGTCCATGCAATAAACAGACCCTTGTTTAAAATTTGATTTGCGTGTACTAATATCTAATCTGAAAGAAAAACCTAATTGATAGTATATTGGTACTTTGATGACTCAATTAGAATGGATTAAAGTTTGAGTACCAATTTAAAATCTGGGCCATGGGTTTTTAGTCTAGTTAACCCAAAAAGAGATAGCAACATCACCGAAGATAAAATTTTCAAGTTCCAAGTCTCAAATTCTAACAACTCGGATGTTCTTCTGGAGATTATTCTTCCTCGATGGATTGCATGATAAATTGAATACAATTGAGTAATTTCCACATTGGTATCGTCATTTTACTGATAGAACATTATTCATTCAGACAATTAGTAAATGCATGCTTTATCGAGAAACCCTAAAAAACCAAGTTATTTAGGATAAACCAAAGGTTCTTGATGCATTTTCTTTTCGCTATTTGTTTTACTTCCTTTTTTCTTGTCTTTACCCTTATAAAATTACACGCCAATCCTGATTCTTAGTATAATAACTTTAATTTTTCAAGTTTGCATGCTAATCCTAATTCTTAACAAAAGAAACCTAAAATAGTGATTCATAACAACAATAATCTAAGAATTTTTTTTAAAAAAAAAAAGCTTATAAAAAAGGGCACGTACTTGATATTTCGGCAACCTGTTGGGGAGTAAGCTTGGCGGAGAAGCCACTGGCAGCCGTCTTGTAACTGTAGATCAGGGCTTCCTTAGCAGCTTCTTCGCTGCCGAGGACGTTGGAGAGGGTCCGGATATGGTAGGCTTCAGGCTGCTCATCCTGAGGCCTCTCAGTGTAAACGATGTGGACCGCCGCATCCGTCCCCGCCGCCGCCGCCGAAGATGATTTCGCTGCTTCTGTAGATTCAGCCATTTGGATCAAACAACACAAAGCAATTATCGAACAGAATAAAATCGGGAATATATTGATGTTCATATCGGAGATTGTTTGGCTCTGCCTTTCCCCTTTTAAATTAGAGGTACCACGATTTTGATTTGATTTTTTTTTTTTTTTGCGTATACTTAACCTCTAAGTTAAAAATTTTAATATTTATTTTATTTATGGAAAATTATTAAATTTCAATTTTTTGTTTAATTACTTGTCATCTTTCCTGTTTAGATAACTCCGCTTCCGGATTGCTCAACGCATTTTTGTTTTCTTTTCCTTTACAAACTTAGTATCAACCTCCACTGATTTTTACAAATATAAATTTTAATTAATATAAAAATTAATTATAATTAATTATTTTTATTTGAAAATATAATATATTTTGGCCATTTTACCCAAAAACGCCATATTTTAAAGTTATTTACGGAAATAGACCGACTTTTTAATTATTTATTGGAAAGGACCGAATTTCCCGAAAACGCGTCCACGTCAACGCGATGTCAGGTGTCGTGTCAGCAAAACGCGTCCCTAGGGGAGCGTTTTGTCCACGTCAGCACAAAGCGCTTCCTTGAAGGCGCGCATTTTGCCCCTTTTTTTAGGGTCCCCAACGGCTATTTTTTTGATCGTTTAGGCTCCAACGGTCAAAACAAATAAATATAAAAGGCCCCCCTTTCATTTTTTTTTCACACAAAAGTCATTTTTTACACACAAAAGTCCTCTCAATTTCTCTCAAATTCCACAAAAGTCCTTTAATTTTTTCAAAAAAGCTCTTTTTAAATTTTTTTTGAATTAGTTTTTTTTTTAAATTAAAAAAATTCGATCGTGTTAGCAATGACCGGAGAATTAATTCGTCTTGATAATAAACACATCTCCGTCGATCAAATGACAATGGTAAGTGATAATTTTAATTTTTCAATACTATTTAATATTTTTTTTTCATTTATGCAATTTTAATTAATTTTTATTTTATAATTTTTTATAACAGTCTGTAGATTGGGTGTTGCAATGCTATATTCGTAATATGTCTGATCCGCCATCGCCGTTGATAGAGAATTACCTACGGGAAGCGAGTTTTTGGCACGTGGCCACGATAGGCCAGGGGTTCAAGTTGGACCCGAAACTAATCAGTGCGTTGATAGAGAGGTGGAGACCCGAGACGCACACTTTCCATCTTCCATACGGAGAGTGTACTATCACTCTGGAAGACGTGCAGTTGCAATTGGGATTGCCGGTGGATGGGTACGCAGTCACCGAGTCCGCCCAATCTGCTGATTGGGGAGCCATATGCTACGAGCTTTTGGGTGCTATTCCGGATAATATTAACGGAGGTCGGATCGAGATAGGGGTTGTTACGAGACACATTCCCGGAGTCGGATAATGATTCGACTGAACTAGAAAGAATACAATATGCTCGGGCATAAATTCTTGAGATGATTGGAGGTTATCTGGTGCCGGACTTATCACGAAACCTCGTACATCTAAGATGGTTGCTGAAACTCGTTGATTTTAGAGTAGCTGGTGAATTTAGTTGGGGGCTGTCGTGTTAGCAAAATTGTACCGGGAGATGTGCGGGAGACGCGACCGAATAAAGCCAAAATCGGAGGTTGCCTATAACTACTGCAATCATGGGCACGGTTTCATTTTCCATTTTTACGTCCTCGAGTGGACCACCCATATACATTCCCACTCATAACGAGGTAAATTTTATATTAGATTTTACAATTATTACGTAGATTTAAAATATAATTGTATGCTTAAAATTTATTTAATTAGGTGGAACCGTTCGGCGAGTTATGTTGGAATACCTACCTCTCTTGAAGATATACGGCTTCTATTAGACCAACAGTCGGAAGCACAAGTAAGTATTAAATAAAATATATATACATAATAAAATAGTCGTTTCGTATTTAGTATTTAGTATTATGTATATAACTAATATTTTTATCATATTCATATAGTTTCAATGGACACCATACGAGGATCCGGCAATTGGGGCAGTAATTCCGGATGAATTCTTTCAAAATCCGAACATTTGGCATGTGAAGGTCCCATTGGTCAACTATGCCACCGTGGAGATGCACCAGTCAGATAGAGTATTGCGACAATTTGGATTCCGACAACTGATTCCCGTGGCACCTAAGGTGCTCGATGATGAGCACAAAGTCAACTTACGGCAGTTGCATATGGATTGGCCGAGATTCTGGTTAGCATATATCGAAATGTGAGAAAATCGGTATGATTATATACCTACTTGGGAACCGATCATCGTTCCTGAGTTAGCGTGCGTACCGGAATACATGCCATGGTTTAGGATCCATGGCAAGCCATATTTACTGTCGGAAGAGGAGAGGCGACGGCAAATTCGTGTCCAAAGGGAATGACGGGGCCATTTAAATCCAAGAAGAATGGATGACAACACGGGCCCATCAACAGCGCCCACACAATCACCGGGCCCATCAACAGCGCCCACACAGTCACCGGGCTCAACACTTCAACCGATGACACCCATATCACAGCTTTTTCAGATTATGCCAGGTGCGTATCCTAGCCCTTATATGTATCCTAACCCTTATATGTTTCCTTTTCCTAGTCCTATGGCAGGTTGGAATGTATGGCCCGGTTCATCTCTGTTCCCGATTACTCCGAGTCAACTACCGATCTATAGGCTACCGTTGCATGAGGGATCGCACGAGTAGCCGTCGGGGAGCTCTTCTTTTTACCAATCTCCATCGCCTTATGGGATTCAAACACCTCCGCAGTCATTATTCTATTAAGGTGGGTCATCCTCCCAACACCCACAACCAGATCCCCTGCCGGAGGAACCACAATCCCCGCTGGAGCAACCACAACCCCTGCCGGAAGCTGAACCAAGGAGGAATCCGGTAGCAGAATCGTCGACGACCCCAATGTGGCACTCGATTCCCGGTACAACATTGATTTTTGTTAATATATTTGTACAAACTTTTTCATATTGTTTCATTTAATAAAATAAAAGTTGTTTTTAATAGTTTAATTGTAATTTACTTTTTATATTTTTAATAAAATAAAATTTCTTTTAAATAAGGTAATATTTTTATATTTTTAATAAAATATAAATAATGCAACATAATTTTATTACAACAATTATCAGCTGATCCGATTTGGACATGATCGAGTTGTATGGCCTGGGTTCCTACACCATCCGCACAACTTTTGTTGGTTGGTTGTTTCTCGGATATCCATATTGTTACGTATTCTAGTCGAGCAAGGTCGACCCTTTGATTTGCGATGCAATTCTCTATCTGGTAACAGCTTAAACGGAGCAAGCGATACAAACAGCCACTTACGTTTATCTGGGACTGGTGGGAATACGTGTCTCCACACGTTGTACATGTATTTTATTTTGTACACTTCGTCGACATAGCTCATGGGATCCAGACGGAGATTCTGACAAGCTGCAATTACATGAGCGCATGGATAACGAAGTGTGCCAAACATCCCACAGTCGCAGGTCCTATTTCTCAAGTGTACACGATATTACCCGCCAATAATACCTTGGTTCAGTCTGTCAAACTCCGTCACACGAAACCATAGGTTGTCGCGATCGTGACACACTGTGTGCATGGTGTTGACCCGTGCCTTCGCCTTGTTAATTTCTTGCAATACCTTCACACACCATACATGGCCTCCCTGCATTTGGCCTTTATAACTCGCTGCTCACTTCGAAAATAGTGCCGCTAAACAAAAATATGTCTCTCACACAACCGATGTTATCGGAAAATGACGCGTTCCTTTTAGAGCAGAATTTATGCATTCAGCTAGGTTTGAGGTCATATTACCATATCGTAGGCCGTCGTCGTATGCTTGTGTCCACTGTTCGAAAGGTATGTTACAGAGGTAGCTTGCACCTTCTTCATTAACTGAATGCAAAACCGCCAACATCTCATGAAAACAGTCCTTACTTATCTCATACCCTGCCAATATAAGTTGATAGCGAATATTACACACCACTCATCCATTATGAATATTACAAATGAAATTATATTAATAGAGATTAAATACCCATGTTGGTCACTTGCCGTCGTTCACTTGTAGATCGATGTTGCCCGTAGTAGTTAGACGCAACATGCCTTAGGCAATACCGATGGTGTGTGCGATGCCATAAGCTTCCCTGTCGCTCAATTGCGGCTAGTATTCCAGGGCCCCGATCCGATATAACGCAGATGTCAGGTTAGGGGCAGACATGCCCCCTTAACCTAAAAAAAAAGAAATCCCAGTCATTAGCTGACTCCCCCGATGTTATTGCAAACGCAATTGGAAGGATATCTACCATACATAAAGGTACCGTCAATTTGTACCAATGGCTTGCAGTATAGAAATGCGTCTCGGCATTGCTTAAAGCTCCAGAACAGAAGCTTGAACACTTGGCATCCACGGAGCAATCGGTTGTTGTAGTACGCAGGTACCGTTTCAAGGTCTGTTATGCTGCCTGAGACATATCTCTCCAGCACCTGACACCACTGCCACACTTCATTATATGAAGCGTCCCACCGACCATGCAACTTTTCCAACGCCTTCTGCTTAGCAATCCAAGTCTTGCGGTAAGAAGGCATGTACCCCAATTGGCTACGGATATGGGCAATTAAGACCGGTACTGAAGTTCTGGGATCCTCCTTCATCGTCAGTATTATTAAGCTAGCCAACATATCTGAATCCATCTTGGGATGATCTTGTGAAACACTTGTCAACGAAGTACGTTAAAAAATACAACATTACGTAATATCAATATTATTCAAAAACCCTAAACACCTAGTGATACTGTACCGGTAACACATGTATGTGGACCTTTGTACTTTTTAATCTCCCACAAGCTTGTCCTTTTCCTCAACGAGGCCATGATTTTCCACGAACATGTACCATCTTGCACTACACACTTGGCCTCATACTTATCGAATTTGGATTTAACCACGTTGTAGTTAACCCCGTTTATGATGCTATGTTATTTCAATGCACCAAGAAAACTATCCTTATTGGAAAACTCATTACCAACTTCCAATTCACTCGAATCTAACGACGAACTTGTACGGTCACGCCTTCTGTGTAGTAGATCTAGAAACTCCAACGCATCATCTTGAGATAGATCGACATTATGCATGTGGGCTGGAGGCAAGTACGTCCTAAATCGCGGATCTTATTTTTCTTCATCTGAACCCCCTTCAACATCTTCAGGTATGGTTGGAACAGGCTCCGGTTCAGAAAATAATACAACTTCTGCACCATCGGGGCCGGGCTCTCGAGGTGGATCCACATCAGACTCATCATCCGACCCACCATCATCTGTAACGAACGAGGTCCCCTCGCTGGTGGATGTCATGGGGAGTACATTATCCATTCATAAACAACTTTCGTAACGTTTCCAATCATATGTGGATTGCCAACCACTAGAAGTTGATGACGTTCCCCAATACGTATTTTTAGCATCGAACATCGACCCACCGATATGCATGTCTCATCCACCAACCGAGTATCGTGCAGGGGTTGTGTTTTTCATACTACCACCAAACACGGGCGCTTCCGTATTCTGTCTCCCACTAACAGAGTGTCGACTTGGGGTCGTGTATTCCCCTCGAACAGCAATAGATGTTGAAGTCGAAGGAATATCACTTGGCGATGAAAATTGTACATATACCTCAAGATAGGGTGATCCACTAGCAAGATGAGTCTGCACCATTGCCTCCAAGCTACGAGGACCTTTGATGTCGAATGAGTCATATCTCACGGGATCAACCGAAGCACAAAATCTATACTTAATAAACAAAACTTTCATTAGCGTCGTTTCGAAGATTTTACGCCTAATTATTTTACGAAGTTCTGTCAAATCTATGTTCTGGTTAAAAACAAGTCGCGCTGTGTTCTCCGATAAAAAACAACGCCGTTCTCGGTGTCACGGACCTCACCATCATAGTAAATAACATCACTAATACGTTCACTCATCTTCAGTTTCTATTCTACTTTAGCTTCAATTTCTCTTGCTGTAACTTATGCAACCGGATAATAGAATTTGGCTCATTTATAGTCTAAGGCTAAATAGGAACTGCTGTAGAAAAAGAGCGTCCACGTGGGAGATTTTTTCAGTAATCTTGCTGACAGTGCATCCTGCTTGAAGCGTTTTGGACACTATTTGTTCAGAAATGTTTTCTCAAATTTATTTTTTCAGATACCACTGTAGAAAAAGAGCGTCCACTTGGGAGCTTTTTTGATAATCTTCCGACAAATGCATCCCCGCTTGAAGCGTTTTGGACACTATTTGTTGTAAACGTCTTTCAAAATTATTTTTCAGACACTCATCAGAGAAAAAAGAGCGTCCACGTGGGAGCTTTTTTTCGTAATCTTCTTCGACAATGCATCCCGCTTGAAGCGTTTTGGACACTATTTGTTTAGAAATGTCTTCTCAAAATTATTTTTTCAGATACTACTGTAGAAAAAAAAATAAAAACTTTTTATATTGCTAATATATTTTTTCCAAAACCCTAAACACAAAATTATTTTAAAAAAACTAAAACATAATTTAATTAATTAACTTTAAAACCCTAAACCTAATTTAATTAATTAACCCTAAACCCTAATTTCATTAATTTTTCCTTAAAAACCCTAACCCTAACCCTAAACCAAGCAGAAAACCCTAACCCTAAAAAAAGGGACAAAACACTCCCCCAGGGACGCGTTTTGCTGAAACGGCACCTGACATCGCGCTGACGTGGACGCGTTTTCGGGGAATTCAACCCTTTCCGGTAAATAATTAAAAGTCGATCCATTTTCGTAAATAATGTTAAAATAGGGCATTTTTGGGTAAAATGGCCTTATATTTTACTTTATTAATTATAAAATTAAATTTATGATAAAAGTTTTGAATCATGTAAGAAAGATAAATCTATTCGTGAGTTAACCTAAAATTTTAAACCTACATTCAAGTGTAATTTTGAATAATTTAAGAAAGTTAAATCTATTCTTAAGTTAACTTAGAATTCTAAATCGGCATTCGAGTGAACATATAGATCAACATTTTACATTTAAATTTTTTAGAATTTTTTAATATTTGTTGACATGATATTTGCTAATGTGAACATTAATTCCAAATTGCATGCGGCATGCCATCGTTGTTTGTCATATTAACAAAATTTACAACTCAAATAAACCTGCAACACCTAACACCCGATCCGATCGCCGGATTCGAATGTGTGATGTCACGTTACATTGCCTTAGCAACTCAAGCTATCTTATTACATAATCATAAAATTTAAATCATAATTATCATTCAAACCAACTTAATAACCAATCATACTCACATATATGCATTCAAAGTGTTTAGGATTCGATTCATCAAGTTACGGAGTTATGCAAGGTTAAATTTAGAGATAGGACTGTTGGAAAATATGGACATCACATATATAATAAGAGTAATTACATGTTATTATTTACTATCATAAAAGGTTAGCCCAAATTAAAAGTGATCTAATTTGGTTAAGATTTATTGGACTTTAGTTATTAACTAAAGTATGGGTCAAATATGTGTAGATACTCTAGTAACTAATTTCTAATTAATGATGAGCTGATTAGAAATTAGTTTAATGTGCAAAAGTTATATATTAGGGTTATGGTCCTCAATTTACGCATACGTAACTTTTCTAATATCCCATCTTTAGAAAAGAGAGAGTCACATTCTCTGAATTACTTATGTGCTAATTTAGAAGATCAAAACCACAAGATCGAAGATTCTAAGAAATTAGTGGATTTAGGTACGCTTCCACATTTAGTTTTGTTCTTGATGATTTTACATAACAGATCTTGATTTATTAAGTTTTATAAAAGAATTTTACAGTTCTATAACAAATGGTATCAGAGTCTCGTCATGTTGAATCATTGAAACGTATTAATTCTCTTAAAAAATCAAAATCTCAAAATAGTTGGCTAAAGCCACGTGATTTAAATTTTGGTTGCTTAGGGATAATATTATTATTTGGTGTAAAAGAATATAAGGAGGACATTATTATGTTTTGGTTGGAAAGCATTATTATATTGATAATGGACGGTTTTTTGTCCATTTCATCAATGTGATTTTTAGTTTGTTGCTATTATATTAAAGTAATTTTAGTTTTTGATTGATTTGGTAATTTCAATCAGGTTATTTTGGTATGTGTATTCACGGGTTTCAATTTTTAAATCAAATGATTTTCAGTGGCTTTGCCTTAGTTGATTAAGTAGAAATCCTTTCTTATTCATTAATGACTGGGCCTATGTTTAATTTTTGCTTCGAATTAGAATGTGGCAAAGGTTATAAGTTATTTTTGGTTGGCTACATAAATATATGTGTGAATTGGTTTGATATGGATATTTGTTAAAGTTGTTATCTTTTTATTATGGATATATATATCTTTAAAGAATTTGGTTTTAAGTTTGGTTCTATAATATTAGGATTTGGCATCTTAGGTTCCGTTTATTTCACTGAAAATGACTTTCGGAAAATGATTTCTAGAAAATAATTTAATTTTCTGGAAAAACTAATATTTTCTATTGTTTGGTAGATTTCTTAAAAATATTTTATAAAAGTTGTTTTCAATTAAACAAACATATATTTGAGATTTTCTTATTTTTTCATTGTTTAATTGAATTTATTTTTATCTATAATTTTATATTTTACATTGTTTTTGCATATATTAAAATTTTTATGTTAAATTCAGATTTATTGCAACGTCATTTTTTAATTACATGACTACTAAGTGAGTATTTTTTATTTAAAAATGTGACATCAACAAAATTGACAAAAAAAGAAAATTAACGATGTCAACAATTGGACTTAATTTTCAAATTTGAAAAGTAAAGGGACTAAATTCTTGAAAATAAAAGTACAAAGACTAACTAGTTTGGCAATGCTTTTGAAAAGTGCTTTTGAAAAGTGCTGTGGAAAAGTGCTTTTGAGAAGTGCTTTTGAAAAGTTTGGTTACAATTTAAGTGTTTAGCATTGCTGTCAAAAATTACTTTTGAGAAATAAAATGTCCATTTTAGACATGTTATTATCAAGTAACAAATATGCATTTAAATAATGTTTAAATTAGTTAATATTATTATATTTTAGTAAAAATATAAAAAAAATTATTATAACTTGTTGTTAATATTTTAATATATGAAATATAAATTTTAAGTATTTTTAAGCAATAAATATTAATTATTTATAAAATTTAATAAGAATATATAAATTATATTTTAAATATTTAAATATAACCATTAAATATTTGTAATTAGTATTTAAAAAAATATTTTTTATTTTTAATTAATGATTTTAAAACATTTGCAATTAAGCATCAAGAAAAAAAAAAGGAAAAGTATTATGTTATTGGAGGGGTGAAAAAGTAATTAAGCATTAAAAGTGCTTTTGAGAGAGGAAAAGTTAAAAATTTTAGCTTCTCCTTTTCAGAAGTGCTTTTCAAAAGCACTTCTGAAAAGCTAAAAATTTCAGCCAAAAGTAGCTTGTTTAGCACAACTTTTCTTCCAAAAGTGCTTTTGGAGCCAGAAGTGCTTTTTTTAAGCATTGCACAAATCTGTGAAGTGTACATAGACTTATGACATATTTTAATCTTTATACTACAAAACATTTATTATTAATATATTTATAATTGTAATAAATATTTATTATTAAAATATTAATATTGAATATTTTCAATAATATGTGAATAATATTATTTAAAATTATTATTTTTAAAATTTATTATTAAAATAAAATTGAAATATTAAATAATTTATTAAAATAATAAATTATATTTATTGTATTAATAATTTATTATATGACTAAATATAAATAATTAAATATGTATGTTTAATAATATTGAAAAATATAATATTTTAAATATTTTTTAAAAATAAAAATAAAATTTATTATCAATATAATAATATTAAGTTTTATTTAAGTTAATTTTTATATAAAAATAAAATTATCTATAGATGAGCTCTTTTCCGGAAAATGACTTACGCTTTTCAAAAGGGTAAGTCATTTTACAGGAAAAATGGCTTATTTTACCTTGACCTGTAAGTCATTTTCCGTTGACCAAACTATTTTCTGTGAAACAAACACAGGAAAATGCAGAAAATATTTTCTGTAAAACCTTTTACATGTAAACAAACATACATTTATTGTATGAATTGTGAGATATGTCAATTATTATGGTTTTGTTTTTGAGATTTATAGGCTTGAAAATATTTTTCAAGTATTCAAGTGAATCTTTGTTTAATCATAAATGCATTTTGGATTTACATAGTATATGCAGAGTAAGTTTTTTTATTTGATTTTGAATACACGTACATGAGTAAATTGCTTTGGTGTTTTTTTGTCTATGCCAAAATTATGAATACATGTGCTTGTTAATTATTTAGCCTTGAATCACTACATTATTTCTGTTTAGTTTTGACATATATGGTTTTAAAAAATCAGTAAAAGATTAAGATTTTTGAGTTTTTATTGCGCTATTTAGACAACCTTATTCTGGGTTATTTCAGAAACTGTAGTGCAATAAGAAATTTTAGTTTTGACATTTGACTATTATGAACATTTTAAATTTGAATATTGGTATATTTATATATATTTTTAAATAACTTAATTGAAATAATAAGTTGTCAAAGTGACCTCTGTTATTGAAATTATTTTGTTTTAAAATATAAAAGGTTGTGTGCATGTAACTTAAGCTACGTTAATATTGATAGGCCCAAAGGAAGGTTAATATTTAGCAAAATTATATGTGCAGTTGTGGTAATAAACATGTGACGATTATTCAATTTTATATGAGCAATAAATCGGCCCAAAAGGAAGATTTATTGTTTGACATGTTTTTATTGTTAGCCTTTGATTACTATAATGAGATATTACTTACAAGTTAATATTTTTGTCCAAAGATGAAACATTAATGGAGTGTCTGATATCTTGATATGATATTTACCTTTATTCAAATTATTTTGGTTTAAATTTGAAAAGTTTTGAAACAAATAAATTCATATTTTGGCTTTGGGATTTAATTAAGGATATCTAATATTTTAAATAGATTAGTTGAAACAAGATGCCACCAAAGCGACCTCTTTTGTATAGATTAATTTATTTAAAGTATTAAGACGATTATATGTTTTTGTGATTCATGTGTTTATTAATTGACCCAAAGGTAAGTTAATATTTGGTAGAATTTCAACGACATTTGTGGTGATAAATGTGTGACAATTATAAGGTACTTTATGTGAGCAATAAGTTAGTCCAAAAAATTGATTCATTGTTTGACATAATTTATTATCAACGTTTGATTGCTACACAAGAATATTGCTTACTATTAACATTACTGTCTTGATAATAATGTTGTGCTTGGTATCTTGAGATAGGATTAGCCACTATTTTGAATTTATTGTTTACTTATGAATATTTATGTGAGTTTGTTTTGATCAATTTTGTTCTATATCCAACTAGTTCATCTTATGCTGCCACAATATCTGCTAATATAAATTCTATACCCATGCTTAATGGGATTAATTTCAAGGAATGGAAAAGGCATTTACTTATAGTACTTGGTTGTATGGACATGGACCTTGCACTAAGAGAATAACAACTTGCATCTCACACTGCGGTAAGTACCCCTAATGCTAAAAAGGATTTTGAGATGTGGGATCGTTCAAACTAGGGGTGAGTATTCGATCGAGTCGAGTCGAATCGAGTCAAAAATTTTCGAGTTAGTCGAGTTGACAAATCCTATTTTAGCAACCAAACTCAATTTGAATTTTTTACGAATCGAGTCAAAAAATTTCGAGTCAAATCGAGTCGAGTTAACGAATCCTATTATTTATACTTAATGTTACGTTTAGATGGACCGATTATTTAACTAGTAGATGAAGTACAAGATTATTTAACTACATGAACAATATAATGATTTTACCTTTTAACTTAATGGATAAATATTTATCAAAACAACGTAGTTTTACCTTTAAACTTAATTATTTTGAATTTTAACTTTTAAAAAAGTAAACATTTATCAAAACGACGTAGTTTTGTCTTTTCTTATTCGGATTTTCAGATAACTCGAATTGTGTAATTCATATTCGAGTTAAACCGAAAAACTTAATTTTTTATTCGAGTTGATCCGAATAACTTGATTAACTCAAATAATTTGAACTATTTAATTCAAAATTTGAATTTTTTATCAAGTTTTTCGAATCGAATCGGATTTTGCTCACCCCTAGTTCAAACCACATGAGTTTAATGATCATGAGCACAACATTCCAGAAGCCTTTAGGGACATAAAATCTGAAGAGATTACTCAGGTTAAGGGTTTCCTTGACGAAATTGAGAAACATTTTGCCAAAAACGATAAGGTTGAGATGGCATAACTTCTAACTTCTTTGATGTATGTGAAGTATAAGGGTCAAGGAAACCTGAAGGAGTATAATATGGAGATTTTCCATGTTGCTTCAAGAATTAAGGGACTTAAGATTGAGCTTTCTAAGGAATTGCTTGCTCTTATAGTTTTGGTATCGCTTCCTGCACACTTTAACCAATTTAAAATTAGTTACAACTGTCAAAAGGAGAAATGGACTCTAAATGAGCTCATTTCTCATTGTGTGCAAGAGGAAGAAAGGTTGAAACATGATAAGTCTGAAAGTGTTCATTTGACTAGTGTATCTAAAGACAACAACTTACATTCTGAATAGAGTATCCACTGAAGCAGCTACAAAAATACCTTATGAGCTTTGGACAGGTCAAAAGTCTAGTCTAAAGCACTTTCGTATTTGGAGATGTTGAGTTGAGGCAAGGCCTTATAGGCCACATGAAAGGAAATTAGACTCTAAAATAGTGAGCAACTACTTTATTGATTATTCTGAGCGATCTAAGGGCTATGAGTTTTATGATCCCATAATTAAGAATATTTTGAGACAAGAACTACAATATTTTTTGAAGATGTTGAGTTTGGAGGGAGAAATAAGGTTAGAGACACTGTTTTTTAGGAGGAATTGAATTCTAACTCAGTTCTTACTATCACTTTTGACGATGTTCAGGTTCTCATACCTATCATTGATCAAGAAGTGAATCCAGAACCTCACCAAGGCAATGTTGAACAACTCCTTATTCAAGATGAGGTAATTGTTCCAGAAGAACAAACTCAATAGCCTCAAGAATAAGTGTCATTAATGAGGTCTACGAGAAAGAGGAGAAATGATATTTCAAATGATTATGTTGTATTTATCCAAGAACATGAGGATGATAATGGAATGATGGAAGATGATCCAATCAACTTTTGTCAGGCCATGAAAAGTTCTAATTCTAAAAAGTGGATTGGTGACATGCAAAAAGAGTATAAGTCTATGCAAAACAAAATTTTGGGAACTTGTCCTATTACCTGAATGTGCAAATCCAATTGGTTGTAAATGGATATTTAAAACCAAAAGGGGTGAAAATGGTAATGTGGAGATATATAAGGCCCATCTTGTAGCTAAAGGATATACTCAGAAAGAATGCATTGATTTTACAAAGACTTTCTCTCCAGTTTCATCGAAAGACTCTTTTAGGAAAATAATGGCGCTTGTTGCTTATCTTGATCTTAATTTACATCAGATTGATGTTAAGACTATGTTTCTCAATGGAGACATTGAAGGAATAATTTATTGGTGCAACCAAAAACCTTTGAGTTGGGAAACCTAAATAATATGGTTTGCAGATTAACAAAATCCATCTATGGATTCAAATAAGTTTCCTGTCAATGGCACTACAAGTTTCATCAAGTAACTGTCTTGTTCTGTTTTGAGATGAATATAATTGATGATTGTGTGTATTACAAATTCAATAGGAGTAAGTATATATTATTGGTTCTATATGTCGATGACATTTTGCTTGCCACTAATGATATAGACTTATTGCACGAAATTAAGAGATTTTTATCTAAACATTTTGAGATGAAATATCTTTGGGACGTCTCTTTTGTTTTAGGAATTCAGATACATCGAAACCGATTTTAGGATATTCTTGGATTGTCACAAAAGAGCTATATCGGTAAAGTACTCAAAAGATTTGGCATGCAAGGTTATAGACCAAGTGACACCCCTGTTACTAAAGGAGACAAATTTAATCTTATTCAATGCCCTAAAAGAAACCTTCAAATTTAAGAAATGCAAAATATTCCTTATGTATCAACTATTAGAAAGATATTCATTAACAGACAAAACATATTAAAACTCATACATTAACACAATCGAATCTAGGTTCGTAGATGCTATTCTTTTGGTGAACCTAGTTTCATATGTTGTGAACCTTTTTTTAATTACTTCTAAACATCAACACAATCGAGAAACAGAGTTGTAATGCCCTAAACTTGATCCTTAAGGAGAAACTAGGATTGGCGCGTCATTGACTCAAAATTCTTTTCTTTTAAATTTGTACAGGCGTGGTCTTCTTGAAAAATACAATTCAAACAAATGTGATTTTGTACATCCTTTACGAAATTAAAGATAAATAAGGTTATACATTTCCAAGGAAAAAAAAACAAGAGGTTCTGTTGGAAGCTCTAAAAACCATGTTTGGCGTAACCCATGTTTGACTACAGTGTCGTATACATACACATACAATTGGACTGACATTAATAATTCAACATAAATAATTCGTTACTTTACAAGAAAACATAATCACTTCGTTGAGGTTTCATTGAACTAAAAGTTTTAAAAGAGTAGCTTTAAAATACAAAAAATTCAGTCTTTGAATGATACCATCTTGACACCACCCCATGCTATGCATAATACAAAATAATTAGAAATCTCACGGAATAGATGTCCTCTAGCGTAGTCTTCGAGAAGGCCTTTACTTCATTAGCGATCTTGAGAAGGAAATGTAACTAAATAAGTTCAAAGAACTTAGTGAGTTCCAGAGCAAAACATATCAATAGCTAAATATATAATACCAATAAACCTTTCCAACTCAGCAAATCATACAATTTGCCCGTTGACGAGTACCATTCACAAGTAGACTTTACTAAAGACACTATTCCTTTGGCGCATACCCTATGCCCATGTAACCATGCAGACATCCTTCTTTGTGCTAGCCACACCCAAGTCCATGATCAAGCCTTATTATTCATTTCATTTTTTTCATCACGATTTGCCAATCTGGTTTGCATTAACACGTGCTCTACCCGAGGATATATGATCCCTTTTCATGTATCGCGATCTGCCAGTTCAATGCTCATTTTATTGAAGGCATCACCATGATTTCATTTTCATAGCTCAGTTCACATTGTTCATTCTAGAAACAATGGGTGATTGCTTAAGCACGAAGAAATGCCCTTACTCCATTTACACAAACAACTAGCTCAGACTTAAAACCACGTACTTTTTATTACTCATGTACAAGCACATCATCTCATGGGATAATAGTGCTTACCTCAATCGAAAAAAATGGAAACATAATACACACACACATGGAAGTAAGAAGGAACTCACCAGAAATTGCAGCAAGATCAGAAAACATGACTCTTGCACTTATCATGAAGGTTTTCAAGAGTTTCTTGAGCTATAATATGAAGAGTTAATTGTCAGATTATTTTACCAGAAGAACTAAACAAGTTAAATATGAATATTAACAGGAAACCTAGAATCTGGAAGTTTCCTCTCTTACACCTCAAATTGACCCTAAAGCATAAAACCCTAGGTTCCTGTAAATAACCATGAAAATAACTTGAGTTTTATTGACATTTACCAGCTACCAAACGACAGTAGAGTTGGCTGAGTATAGCGAACCCAAGTCTTTAAGCAAATTCTAAGTCTAGAGTTTTTCGAGAGAAAAATTGCAAAAAAAGCTTGAAATGAAAATGTGGTTGCCAAATAAAGCATAAAACTTGCTCAATAAGCCAATGCTTGTTTTATACAAATATACACGAAAGGAAAAACTTAGTGGATAAGTTTGATTTCCCTCCAAACCCCTCGTTCCTAGTGACTAAGCACTTCTCTCTCTTCATAAATGCAGGTCTGACAGGTTACAGAAACTTAGTTCTATACTAACCAAATTCTCGTTTGTCTAACCAAATTGTTCAACTAGGATAATAAAATAATAATTAAGCATACAGTTCTTTCAAAATAAGGTCTTTCTAACAACTAAGGTGGCATATACTCTTAAAAAAAGTCCACCAAAACACCAAGCTCGCCTAATGCAGACTTCGCCTGAAGGCATACCCAAGGAATTCTTATACCTAGTCGAATTTATTACCTTCCTACTTTGGACTTACTTTATACGTCTTACTTCTACATACATTATTCGAACACTAAGGCTTTTTCAGGTGGGATGTTACAAGAGTCTTAACTTAAATTCTAAGAGCTAAGTTTTGGGTTCTTATTTTTGTAGAAACTTGACAACAAGATAATCGATGAAGAAATTTGAGAGAGTTTTGTCTTTTCAAAAGAATATGGAATTTTTGATGAAAAGAGCTTAATTTATAGACACTAAGTATCGGGTTGAATCGAATTATAAAGTACTGGGTTAAAACAAATATTTTATTTTGGGAAATAGAAAAACAAATATCAAGTTTGATCTAATTATAAAGTAATTGGTTAAAAGTCCAAGAAGTGCTTGTAATTGGACCCGATATAGGAGAGGCCCAAAAGCCCCTCATGTTTAAAGAGAGGGACGACAAGCCCTAGTTTAATTAACTAGGGTTTCTGCCCCCTATACTTCTAGTTAGACTAGGATTTTTTTTTTTTTCTATTTGAAATAAACTTCTACAATTCAATAAGGAGTTCACTTCTTCTCCCTTTAAATAGATGGCATTGGTAGGGCAAAAACGATTTTTGAGATATTGTTATTCTGCCTAAAATAGTGAAAGTTTATTCTCTAAGTATTAATTATATTCTTCGAAATAAGAATTCTACTGGTCTCTATGGAGAGAGATTTTTTGCTTTCACACTAAAAGTAAAGAAAACTATTTCTAGTTTTGTGTTTGAATCAGATCGTTAAAGCCCACACTTGAAGCGAATAGTGGAGAAGACCGTTCGGTTGAAAGCCAGGAACGACAAGGATCTGTTTAGCCAAAAACACATGTGTGATTTCGGTAAAGGGTTTAAATATATAAATATCACAAACCGGCTCGATTTTCAAATTTTTTATTTTTCATTATGCAAAAAAACTGTTTTTGAACCAGAATTTTTCCAACAGTCTCATCCTCCTATGGTGGACAGTTGCAACTACCCCTAACGGAAGGCTAGATAAAAAGCCTTCATCAAATTCATGGATGAGAAAACATGGCGTGCTATTCTCACTAGGGAACCACTTGTTATTCAAATTGCAACATGGAGAACTCCAAACTTTGAATTGGAATGGCCAATGATGAAGAGCATCTTGCAAATGCGAATTCTAAAACTCTATATGTTATATTCTGTGACGTGAATAGTCAAGAATTTAAGAGAATATCTAAGCGTACAACTACTAAGGAAACTTGGATATTCTTATAACTGCTGATGAAGGTACTACGGTGAAGCAATCCAGTTGCATATGTTAATCAAAAAATTCAAACCGCTGAGAATATAGGACAAGAAAACTCTTAGCAACTTCTACGCAAAGCTGCATAATTTATCAAATCTAGACCATAATTTTTCACGTGCACTTTTTCCTAAACGCCTTTGGGACCAAATTCTGGACTTACGTACAATTGGACAAAGGAATTCTTATGGGCTACCACTCATCTAAAAGGTTAGTCATTCTATTTGTTTGGAGGGAAAGGAATTGCACACATTACACTCATGTGGAAATTAAAATATATTGAAGCAAATTTTTGGAGCATATCAAATAACTTTCCAGTTCCATAACCTTAGGAAGGTGAAGTTGAATCAAGAAATTATAATATTGAGAATAAAGAGGGACGATTTTCTAAAAAAAAAGAAGATTTAATTATCGTGTTTTACAATTTTAATCACTCTTCCAAATAAATGTCGATAATATATTATTAATTATAAAAAAAATATATTAAAAGCTCCTTATAATATAAAATCAAATACCAATCATTGCAAAAAAAAAAGAGAAAAGATTAAAGTTATGATTTGAAATGTAAAAAACTAGAAAATTTGAGACATTAAATGTAATTTAAGAAAAAGGAAAAGAGAAAAGTCACCATTTAAGTCTGAACACGCCATGTTGCTAAATTGATAGCAATTTTCATTCATGCATTAAAAGTGCTTCAGCTGACTCACATGCATCACTGTCGTTTTTCACACACACCTCATTTCGATATGATCTTATTTGAAGAGAATCAATAAGTTGTATATAAGAAATTGAAAACCCGATGTTTTGAATGAAATAAATGGCACACAGGAGAAAAATAATGAACAATTTGATTGCAGAATCTATCAGCAAAAGATTAAGGTATTAATTATGTGATGTTAGACATAAAATATTGCACTTTAATTCAACCACTTACAATTAATGCTAATTTATTGCCAAGTTATGAAAAGCTGAATTTATACAACTTTTATCTGGGACACACCCGAACTACATATATATAACTTGGAGGTTAATATTTTGTTTAATGTTGAATTTACTTTTTTGTTATTAGAATTTGGGGTATAATTGTTAGATATAAATATATGTATTTATCATAATATATTAAAATTTCTAAATAATCATATAATTTGGAATATTTATATATTATCTAAAGATGTATTCACTGTAGATTTGAAAATTGAATATTTAAATTTGTTTTTCTTTTTACATCTAAATATGTTTTTCATTTGCTAACTGAGTTTTAGCTTAGTTGGTATTGACATTGTTGCCTGTGTAGGAAGATGTGAGTTTGAGTGTACTGAAACACTTTTATCTTCTTATTTAAGGGTTTGAGAGGGATATGGGTAATTCTAGACACTGTATAAAAAATATTTAGATAATATAGAATAAAAATATCTAAATATATATCAAATAAAAATATTTTATCAAAAACAAAGAGAAAGAAATAATCTCCAAGTTTAAACAAAGAGAAAGAAAGGTAGAAGCATCACGGAGGCTTCTGTACTGGAAGTCAAATTGCTTTTAGTTCCTTTACTAAAAAAAATGAGCAAATTAGTCCCTTTACATTATATTAAAGAGCAAACTAGTATTTTATGTTAAAAATTTCATCAATATCTATTGTTAAAACCTAACGTCGCTGACAAAATAATCAAACAGTTACACAATGCGTGCCATGTGTACCTCATTCTGATATAGAAGAACCAATTTTTAATAGTAGAATTTGATGGAATTTTTAATAGAAGAACTCGTTTTCTTATTGATATAATGTATAGGGACTAATTTGTCCATTTTTTGAGTAAATAGGGCAAAATGTAATTTGACTTCTAATATAAGGGCCTCTATAGTGTTTTACGGAAAAAAGAAATAATATAAATTTCATTATTTGATTTAATCTAGCAGAATGTTGGGACCCCGAAAGAAAAATAAGTATATGAATATATAGAACTATTTCTTGAATGGGTTAGTCGTTCAATAAATAACAATAAAAACACTGCTAAGATTGATTCAACATTACCGGGTTAGGGTCCATTATTCGGGTCAGCCCGTGAACAACCACTTTCCAATACCAAAAAAGTAGGGTTTATGACTACCACCCCCAATTTAATTCCCATTCTATACCTATGTTCAGTCATTTTCTTTTCCTTACCCTTTCCCATCAATGCCTTGCCTATTGCCATGGGTCGTTCTTTTAGTTAATTAATAATATCTTTTTCTTTATAAATATTACCCCCCAAAAATGAATTATCTCTCTCCCTCTCTATGTATGTATATATATATATATGCATGCAATTGCAAATGTCAGATTAAAAGAAAAAGAAAAAGAAAATCAAAGTAGTCCATGTAAGAACACAAATAGGTCTCCCCTGGCCCTCCTTTTTTTTATTTGTGTATAGCAATGGGTTCTTCATGGCGTGACCAAATGTCACCCAAACAACTTGACACCAAATACTCTTCCTCCCTGCGAACACCTTCCTTTTCTTCATCGTCGTCATCGTTGCCATCTTCACTTGGATCTTCGTATTATCAAGACGATTCCCCTCTCAGTCCGGTGACTCCGGTCCAATATTCAGGCGTACCATTTTCATGGGAACGTTTACCAGGGATCCCTAAGATGCTACAAAGCCACAAGAAGAAAGATTCCATCAAGTTGCTGCCATTGCCACCACCAACCTCCAAGGAAGCTTCATTCAACCGAAAGAAATCTTCCTCTTCCACTTCCACCGCCGTCGCGGAGAGTTTCCGAAAGGACCCATTTTTCACAGCGTTGGTGGAATGTTCCAAGGATGACGAAGATGATGATGAACGATCATCAAGCAAATTCAGGAGTGGAGCTAAGATTACAAGGAGTATCAGTGACAGGTTCGGGTTCATTAATCTTTACACTTGTTGTAAAAGAACATGTGCAGTTTCAGAATCAATAGTCTATCTTCCAAGGCGTAGCAGCAGAACGGGAACAGCTAAGTATGGCCTAATCAATCGTCGCTCTCGTTAACTGCTCCGCAACACCCCATTAATTCTTTATCACTTGAGGGGCTTAATTCTGATGATGCTGTTAAAACATTTGTTTTTTAATTTATTATTGTTCTTTGTATTTTTGTATGCAATATGAGGAGAAAAATGATGATGCATGTCTTCGAGACTGAAAATCATTAGTAAACTTGCATGTGATGTTTAATGAGAATATGAGTGAAGATTACATTACTCCATGTGGGTGATATGCAGAGCTCCACTGGACCACCGTAGACAAAGGCTGATCCATCTTAATTCACCATTTTTCACTCTTTCTTTTATTCTTTTTTTATTTTACATTTGCTAAACTTGACCTGTGTGTTTCTGTATCTATAACCTCCTTTTTCATATTATCTGCCACTTCCACTGCTGCAAATCTTACACTACGTTGCGAAGCCAGTCAATTTTGATTTTAGATCAAATTTTAAGAAATTCAACTATTTAAAAAATTGCATAATATGATTAAATGTAAGACTTATTAAAATAGTAATTAATATATGTAATATATCAAACACAAGATTTACAATCACACTAGTAATAACAAATTTTAGACAAAAATGTTAATTTTCTAATAAATATTTAAGAAATTCAAAATTATAAAGATAATTTATCTTAATTTTTTTAAGAATTTACATTAATCAACCTCTAAAAATTATTATTTAATCAAGATATTAAGAATGTCATACAAAATCATTCGATTAAAAATAACTTAATATTACATAGAAATCCTAATTTATCACAAGTAAAATCACGATTCTAATTTCAAAAGTGAAAAAACTTTAAATTTACTAATAAAATAGTAAAAAATAACTTTTTTTTTTTAAGAATGAAAGATTAAATGAATTTTGAGTGGAAAGAAAAAGAAAGAGGTGGAATATTTATAGGATGAAAGTCGACAACCATGAAAATTAACTTAACTAATTAAATAAGTTGATTGGGACAATAAAAAAATAAAATTTTTCATACACGTTTTAGTAAATAATAATAAAAATTGTAATAGATAAGTAAAACAACTTGTAGTCTTAAATAAATTTAACTCCAGAAAAATATTAACTCAAAACAAAAATTAAACTTCAATACATTTTCTATAAGATTAAATTAAAATTAAATCATCAAGGTATTTAATTAATTATTAAAACCACATTTGATCCTATGTAATTATTAAAATGACATTCGATCCTATGTGGTTGCAACATTGTTATATCTCTACTATTATCTAAATTCTAATTGAGTTAGTGTTATGAGTCAACCAAACACTAATTTAATTAAAAAATTATTAAAATATCTTTACATATTTAAAATAAATTATACTCTTACGAGAGTTTTTTATATTATTTTTAAATAAAATCAATAAAATTCTTACAAATAATGAGATTTAAACCTATGCTACTAACATTTATAAAATCTTAACTTTACCATTCCTACTAAGCTTTGTTTTGATCATTTTTGTACATTTTAAATTTATTACACAAATTTTTCACCCATATCGTTTGTATATTGATACCGCCATTTATTAAGTTGGTGTCATAAGTCAACCGACATCTCAATATTGATGAGAGTTTTTTTAAGTTATTACTCTACCTGTGACTTAATTATTAAATAAATATTTTATAAGTATATTTTTAATGTTAACCTTTTATTTTACAAACATGATACTATTTTGATATTTTATTTTACAAACATGATACTTTTAATGGGGTTTTTTGGGGGAGAAGGAAGATGGTCGTGTGGCTGTGGGAATGAGAAGTAATGAAGCTAGGGTTAATACTAAAGGGGTTTTGGGCTATGTTGATGGAGTGGACCGTGGGGCTGAGGCAGGCTTTAGGTCTTCGGTTGGGCCTATTTTGGGCTCAAGTTCTAGCGGGTCAGGAATTATTGGGACGGGTCAGATTAAGGGGGATATTGGTTTTAAATCATTGGGGAAAAGGCCTTTGGGGTCAGATGGGTTTCCCCAAAAGGATAAGGACTTGAAAAATAAATTTTCCATTTCTAAATCTATTTCTCTCCTTCCGTCTGCAGGTTTAGCGCAAACAAAGGTGGGTGATGCACGGACAAGTGGGCCGTCGAATGAGAAGCTTGGTGGGCCAAGAGAGGAAAGGCCTGGACAGGCCGATCCTTTAGCGTCTGATGGGTTAACTCCTAGTGGACTGGACAACACATTTTTGAATGGACAAAATATTATTTTGGATAAACAATGTTTTGGTGGGATGTCTTCTAATGATTTATCAGAATAGGAACTTGTGGAAGTGCAATCAGTTTCTTCAGGAAATGCGGGGAATAATTTGGTTCTCAATAATCCCATGTTCGAAGGCCCTAGTGAATCTGTGGTCAAATTGGATGCGAATCTTTTAGACCCAAATCACCATTCGACTGTTATTATTAATGAAAATAATGTGTCAAAATCGCTCAAAGGTAATAAGAAAAATATTTTGGTTAATACTAATAAATCTTTTTTTGTTTCCAGAGGGCGTGGTTCTGAGAATAAAGTTGGTAATAATCATGGTGGAGCTTCTCTTAATCGCACGTTCAAGGAAAAGGGAGGTAGGTTAAAAAATGCTAGAATTTCTCGAATTCCTTTGACAGAAGCTATAAGCTCCATGGCTAATCTCATCAATTTGCAAGTTGGGCTTGGAATAGATGAAATTGGCGGCAATGCTGATGGACAGATTAGTGGCCTTGGATCCACATCTGCATAATGTGGTGGTATTTTTAATTTTTATTTTAAATATGAATTTTACTATTTTTTGCTGGAACTGTCAAGGTTGTGCTAGTTTGAAATTTCCTCGTGTTTTTTGCGAGTATAATAGGGAGCATAAGCCTGATTTGGTTGGCCTTTTAGAAACAAGAGTAAGTGGTGTCAAAGCTGATTCTGTTATTGCTAAGCTCGGTTTTGATTTTTCGTATCGTGTGGAAGCTGTGGGTTTCTCTGGTGGAATTTGGATAGGATGGAAAGATACTATTTCTGTTGATATTTTGGGTAATCATTCCCAATTTATTTTACTCAGAATTTTTGGAAATTCTTATCGGCAACCGGTTTTGGTCACTTTTGTGTATGGTAGTCTTAATGGTAAAAAGCGGAAGCAGTTATGAGAAGCTCTTAAATATACTGTGCCAGTGGATGGGACTCCGTGGTTAGCAATTGGAGATTTCAACGACTTGTGAAAAAAGAGGTGGTCGGGTTATTGGGAAAAGATGTGCTCTCTTTAGTGAGTTCATGGATTCCATGAGACTGCACGATTTGGGGTTTAGTGGTCCAAACTTTACTTGGAATAGAGGGGGAGTTTTTGAGAGACTGGATAGAGCAATTTGTAATGATGCTTTAAGCCTTAAGTTTCCTTTGTCAAAAGTCCTACATTTACAAAAGCTCAAATTGGATCATAAACCCCTTAAATTGACTCTTATGCCTGATGTTCAGCTTTCATCAAGGAGGCCTTTTCGTTTTTTGGCTGGTTGGGTTGAGCATCCGGGATTTTCGGATTTTGTTAAAAAGAATTGGGAGTTTCTGGGGGATATGTCGACTACACATGCTACTTTCACTGATCAAGTGAAATTATGGAATAAATGTAACACCCCTTACCCGTGCCCGAAGCCGGGACCAGGATTGAGGCATTACTTAATTAATCTCACTTGACATCTTGAAACGGGCTATAAAATTTCTTTTAAACTCATCACTTGTACGTACTCGGCCTAAGAGGCCCCAAACATACCTCCGAGAGGTATCTGAACTATTCTGGGAGTTTTTACGAACTCGGGAACTTTTCAACAAAACAGGGGCCACATGCCCATGTTGGTCTAGGGACACGCCCGTGTGCCCCTAAGACATGTCCGTGTCATCCACCCGTGGTCAATTCTGACTAACTTCACACGGCCTAGACACGCTCGTGTCTTCTACCCGTGGTCGATTTAAATTCCACAATTAATGTGCAGACTTCACACGGCCTGGGCACACGCCCGTGTCCCTAGCCCGTGGAGCACACTGACTTGCAAACCTAGTATGCAATGGGGACACACGCCCGTATGTCTATTCATGTGGACAATTAGATGGATATCTACCAAGCCTTTCGCCACCCCACATTGCACACATGCAATTACCAATCTATCCCAACACAATTCACAACCCAAGGGCATATCCAAGTACTCAATTCAACAATCGTACACGAGGGCATACACTTCAAACAAAATCACTTTCTTTAATCATAAAAATTTGCCAAGCATCGGCCTAACTTAATAGACCATTACAAAAGGAGGTTTTGATGCCTTACAAAGCCAACACTTTGGCCAACAATTACGACCTAACAAAATACTCGAGTCCTATACATGCCATACTCAAAATAAGTCTAAATTGTTATACCAAAGTGGTGTCGATAGTGTGATTTCTGAACTCCTACGTCCCCGATCCTCGAGTTATCAAGGCAATACTACAAGGAAAAAGAGCAATGAAAAGGGGTAAGCATAAAGCTTAGTAAGTTTGCATGAATATAAATAGCAACAATAAGCTCATAAAATAATCCATCTATGATATTAACTAACCATACACAAGTCATAGGCATCTTGCCATACTTACTCACAATTGCCCTTATTTAGCACATACCATGCCACATGTCGTAAACATTTCTTCGTGACTCATTCACGAGTACCTGTATTCACTCATTCATATGACCTTAGTGTAAATCTCATTTCAAATTCTAAACTCATCTACTTATCCCTTTAATCACTAGGGATAGTCAGAGACGTATATTCAACGTCGTTCATGTAGAGATGAAGCCAGTGCCACATCCCCGAGGTGGTCTTACTTGGAGTTACTTCTAAACGCCAATGCCATATCCCAGATATGGTCTTATATGGACCTTCACATCAAGTATCGATGCCATATCCCGGATATGGTCTTATACGATTTTTATATTCATTACCGAAGCCATATCCCAGATATGGTCTTACACGGGATTTCAACTTAGTGCCGAGGCCATGTCCCGTACATGGTCTTATACGGGACCTTATCTATTTCAAATCTCGATGATATCATTTTCATATTCACATGGTCCACTAGGACTTCAACATCTCATTCAACATCAATTTAATGGAGTGTCATGCATCAATATGATATCAAGCATTCTCGATTATGCTAACATAAATGTTGTATTAATCACATACAAACTTACCTCGATTTCAAAATGAGCTAGCTCGACGGTTTAGTCCGAGACTTTATTCTTTCCCGATCGAGAAGTGATTCTCGATCCTTCTTGCTCTATAATAGCAATTTAGCTCATTTTAATCATCTCATTAATAAAAGCATTCCAAAAATCATGCTTAGATAAAATTACTATTTTGCCCCTAGACTTTGCAAAATGACCATTTTACCCTAGGCTTGGAAATCAATTCTAATCAAATTTCTACCTTCAACAAGCCTAGGTAAACATTTAATGCTTTTAAAGCTATCATCAAAAATCAATATTTCACATACTTACTACATAATTTGTAACCTTTTTATCAAGGTCCTATTTGGTGTTTTCATGCTAACACCTCTCACAAAAGTTGTTCATCTAACAACTAAGACTCAATTTCTTCCATAAAAATGCAGCAAATAACAATGAAAGCTCTCATGGAAAAACTTTAAACCTTTCACCATATTGCACAATAGTCCCCTCATTTGAAAGCTCAAGCTCTAGGGGTTTCAAAAGTACAACTATTTCCAAGAAAAGATCACTAGAACACTTACTAATGAGGAGATGAGTGTGCTGAAATTTTTGAAGCTTTCAACCCTTATTTTCCTTGCAAATTTAGGTGGAAGAGATGAACAAGAAAGATGATATTTTCTCTTTCTTTAGTCTAATATTAAACTAGTCAAATTAGTCACCAACTCTTACTAACTTTGACCAAATTTTGTCCATCTTTGTCTCCCATCTAGTCTATGGCCGGCCAAGAAATTACAAGGGGCTAAATTGCCTTTTAAATACCTCAATTTAACAATCTATGGCTATTTGGTACCTTTAGAAATTAAAATGGAACTTTCACACTTTATGCAATTTAGTCCTTTTTTCGCGATTAAACATGAAATCGCTAGAATTAAAGCACCAAAAATTTTCATGCACATGTGCTATCATGTTCTAATTCATAATATAACATGAAAATAAATTTCTCAAATCTCAGATTAATGATCTCGAGATCACTATTCCGACTAGCCCCTAAATCGGGCTGTTACAATAAGGAGGTATATGGTCACATTACACATCGGAAGAATCTTTTGAAGAAAAAGTTGGATAACATTCAAAAGGTGATTGATCGAAGAAGCTCGACTTTTTTAAATCAGGTTGAGTTAGAAATCTGAGAAGAGCTGGAGTCAGTGTTACATCATGAGGAGCTTTTATGGCGGCAGAAGGCCAGGTGTGACTGGTTAGTTTTTGGGGATCGTAACATAAGATTCTTCCATAGGCAAACTTTACAGAGAAGGAAGCATAATCGTATTGTTGCCCTAAAAATCAAACGGGGGAGTGGGTTATGGATGAGGATGACTTGAAGCAGGAAGCGATTAATTTTTATAAGAATCTTTATGGAGAGCAGTCAAGAAGAACGGGTAGTCTTGGGTGTGGTGCATTCCCGTCTCTCGAGCAGAAAGTGATCCAATTTCTTAGTATGCCAGTATCTGATGAGGAGATTGAGAAGGCCCATTTTGATATGGCGCCTTTAAAAGCACCAAGCAGTGATGGATTACACGCTATTTTCTATCAGAGTCAGTGGGAGCTTGTTGGTCCTTCAATTTGTGAGTGGGTTAAGCAGGTTTTCTCTGGTGATAACATTGATCCAGACCTTAATAATTCTCTTATTGTCCTTATACCTAAAGTGCAGCATTCGGAATGCTTCTCGCAGTTTCGCCCTATCAGTCTTTATTCGGTATTATACAAGCTGGTGATGAAGGTTATTGCTAATAGATTTAAAGTGGTTTTTCCGAAGATCATTGCACCTGAACAAGTAGGATTTGTCGCAGGAAGGAACATAAATGATAACATCATCATTGCACAAGAAGTCATACACTCTATGAAGAGTAAGCAAAAGAATAAAAGATGGATGGCTATTAAAATTGATCTCGAGAAGGCCTATGATCGTGTTCGTTGGGATTTCATAGACGCTTCTCTACAGGCCGCATGTATTCCTAACTTTCTTTGTAATATCATTATGTCAGCTATTTCTGGTTCAACTATGCAAGTGCTTTGGAATGGAGTGCCATCCCCGAAATTCAAACCGGCAAAAGGAGTTTGTCAAGGATGCCTGCTTTCACCTTACCTTTTCATTTTGTGTATGGAGTGGCTAGGGCATGGTATCCATGCAGCTATGGATGACGGTAGATGGTCGCCTATTCGGCTGACTAGATTAGGTCCGTCCCTTTCTCATCTTTTTTTCGCAGATGACTTGATTCTTTTTGGCCAGGCGGAGGAGGAGCAGGCACGGGTTATCAAGGAAGTTTTAGATACTTTTTTTGGTGTTTCGGGTCATAATGTTAATCTGCAAAAGTCAAATATGTTTTTCTCTAAAGGGGTGGATGAAGATATTCAAAGGCATATTAGTAGATTTTTTGGGTTCCAAGTAGTGCAGAATCTTGGTTTGTATTTAGGGATTCCACTCTTTCATGAGAAGGTTACGAATAATACTTTGCGCTTTGTTGTTGATAAGGTGCGGAGTAAACTTTGTAGTTGGGACGCTAGACAACTCTCTTTTGCAGGTAGAATTACTTTAGCTCAAGTGGTCTTGCTATCGATTCCGAGCTGCTTTATGCAATCGATGATGATCCCAAAAGGTTTGTATGATGAGATCGAAGTTATGGTTAGACAATTCATTGGGGATCCACTAGTGGTAATAAAAAAATTACTTTGGTTAGTTGGGACTCGATATGCGAACCTAAATCGCATGGTGGTCTTGGTATAAGGTCTTTACGTGATCATAATACTTCTTTCATGATGAAGTTGAGATTTAAATTAGCAACTGATTATTCTTCTTTATGGGTTAATATGCTTCGATCTAAGTATGGGGTTCAAGGTGGATTACTGGAATCTTTATCGAGGGGACAATGTTCTTTCTTGTGGAGATCTTTATCGAAGATTTGGCCACTCATACGTGAGAATCTGCTCTGGTCAGTTGGAGATGGGTGCAATATTAACTATTGGAAAGATTCTTAGGTTCCTAATGTTGGGCCGTTGTACAAAAAGATAGCTTGCAATTCTAGCTTGGATATGGATTGTTCCCTTAGTGCTATGGTCACGGAAAATGGGGATTGGAATTTAGATTTCTTCCACCTTTGGTTAATTGAAGATATCATTCATCAGATTGTAGGGATTCCGCCATCTCAACCAAATTTTGGTATGGATAGAATTATTTGAGGGAGACTACGTCTGGTGCTTTCTCAATTAAAAGTGCGTATAGGAAACTTTGGGAAGATTCATGGAATGCGAAAGAGGATGTTTGGAAATTACCATGGAAATATCAGGGACCACAAAGGGTTAGAGTGTTCATTTGGCTTGCTATTAAGCACCGTTTGCTCACAAATGTTGAAAGAATATAAAGAGGATTGGGTTCAGATACTGCTTGTGGTACATGTGGCCATAATTATGAGAGTGTCCTTCATGTTCTACAGGATTGCACAACGGCAAGGGATATTTGGATGCAGTTAATCCTTCCAGGTAAACAATCTATTTTTTTTGTAGGGTCTCTATACGAATGGATGGAGCTTAATTTACGAAATCAGCAAGCCGTAAATCTAGTGGGTGGTGTCAATTGGTCTTGTCTATTCGGGATCATCATTTGGCGTATGTGGAAGAATCGGAACCTATCATATTTCAAGGTCTTTCGAGGAGCACTGATGAGGTTATCAAAGCCTCTCTATGTTGGGGAAAACAGTATGTTTTGGAGTCAGGTTCGCAAGGCACTAAATTTTTAATATCGGATTTTGTTCCTGTTTCTTCGGATGGTTGGGTCTATTTGAACACGGATGGTTCGGTTAAATATGTTAACATGTTTGCCGTAGCTAGAGGGCTTCTGCGAGATCATAATGGGACTTGGATTGTTAGCTTTACGAGGTATTTGGGTAATTGCAAAGTTATTGATTCAGAATTATGGGGCATTCTTGATGGGTTGCAAATTGCTCTTGATCGCGGCTTTCGGAAAGTCATCATTTGGACAGACAATCTTGAAGCTATTAACCTCATTTATGAAGGAGTTCGTGAAGGTTCTAATTCTGCTTTAGTTACGAGAATACTTTTGCTTTTGAAGCTTCTGAGTCACTAGAATCTTCAACATATTCCCAAAGAAGAGAATAGAATTGCAGACAGGATAGTCAAGCTTAGGAGAGACAGAGAACCGGGGTTGCGGTTGGTTGATAAGAATTATATGATGTGAAACACCCCACACCCGGCCCACGAGCTTGAACCGGATCTGGTATGTTCCTTAAATAAATCGGTTTTCAATGTTCTAAATGACTTAGAGAAAATTTGTGTAATTTTAAAAAAAATTGTTTTGGGTTGGGCTTAATTTGAAACCTATTTAATAAATTCTGGAAATCCAACTTAAATAATGTGACAAAATAATTTTTGGGTTTATTATTTTAAAAGAAATAAATTTACTTATCTTTAATCAAACATAATTTGTATCATATTTAAATAAAAATAAACAGGAATAAAGAAAATCCAAGCTGGGCCTTATGGCCTTATTACATCATTCAAACCCAAAATAAAGTACTAAAATTTCATAAAGTCCAAATTCCAAATAATTTCTTCAAGCGATGCATGGCCACCTTTAGCTCCTGCCGACCAGGTCCATTCTTGCTCATCACGAAAAATAATTCCCCAACGGGTGAGTCAACAGACTCAATGTGTACATAGTACTAATTTCCAACAAATCGGGCATACAAGTCATATCAATATCATGTTCATACAAAATAAAGGATGATGCAACCCAAATCCAAACCTATTTGTCCATCCGCTACACACCACCGTACCAACCTTGTACACGCGGGGACTACTAAGTCGACCCTCCATCCGCTACACACCATCGGCGCGCATTTGCGATCGGCGTGCTCATCGCCCACTTATGTTGTGTCATTAGACTTTGTATTCACTGGATGTAACCGAAGTTACCACTTTTCACTTTATGTGACCGTAGTCACCACTTTACGTTGGTGAGACCGTAGTCATCACCTTCACTTTCTTCCTCCACAAATATCCCGAATGCCCCAATTATTTCATAACATATTTCACATACTTAATTTTCATTCATGTTACTAATCACATGTTCAAAATATATCACATTCACAATCCTATCAAAAGTAGGAAACGTGCACAGGTACTCCTTACCACATTTGTGGTGCTTAGCCACATTCACATCTTGTTACATATTTACATATCTAATGATTGCCATGCAATTTATTGAAAGTTAGTAAGAGTACACACCTTTTTCGCTTAATAGTTTCGTGAATTCCGTAGAGCGATCTACCGATCTAGATCTTTCACTCCTATATTCGGCCATTAATTAAAACATATAAATAAACCTATTTGGTCTTAAAACCAAATCCTACTAGAAGTAGAATTACTTACCTAGTTGCCGAATTGATTTAATCAAGTCCCAACAGTTGCTAGAATTCCTCTTCCTTGAAATCGGCTAATACTAGGTATGTAACCATGTCGGTTTTCGGTTTTTGAAATAATGGAAAACACTTAAAAATTTATGCCTTGGCCGAATATCCCTTACCTTATGATGGGATTCCAAATCGAAGAGGATTCCTTTATAAGCTGTTGAAATCCTATAACCGTGTTAGATTAGATCTAACTTTGAAAACGTGAATCATAATCTTTAACCACATATTTATATTTATAATCCTTACCTTAGATCCTTAGATTTCCGAAAGATCCCCTTTTGATGTTGTGGATGATTGCCCTCTTTCTTAGAATCCTCAAAGATTCAACTTAATGAAGAGAACGGAGAAGAAAATAGAAGAAAAAAAGAGAGGATTTTTGCTTAATGAAAATTCGGCAGAGAGGGGTTTTGCCTAGGGAGAATTTCGGCAGAGAGGAAGAGGGAGCAAGTGTTGATGAGTAGCCCTCCTGTCCTCCTTTTATAGCCAAAGTTATCAGCCTAGGAGTCCTTTACTTGGCCACCACTCCTCTTTTTGATAATATTATCTCTTTTATTTAAAAGATAAAAGCCTTTAATCCATCAATTATCTCATTAGAAAATAATCCTTTATTTATCTCTTATTATTCACATATTTATGTGAATAAAACTCCTTTATTTATCTCTTATTATTCACATATTTATGTGAATAAAACTCCTTTATTTATCTCTTATTATTCACATATTTATGTGAATAAAACTCCTTTATTTATCTCTTATTATTCACATATTTATGTGAATAAAACTCATTTATTTCTCTCATATATCCAAGTTTCCCGAAATGTTCAAGTTTCCATTTCCATTTTCATTTCCATCTCCATTTTCATTTCCATTTTCATTTTCATTCATTTCTAGGTTTCCAAAAGTATCAAAAATTTATTCATAAAACTTAAGACTTGTCATTTCATACAATTGATCTGGAAAATGCATAGGCCCTTCCTAGGATGTTACATGATGAGTTTTCTTAATGTTTGATACTTGAGTTGTAATTTCTTTTTCACCAAAAAAAAAAAATATTATGTTAAATAATACTATCTAACATGATAACATTTTAACGAGCATTAAAAAAAAATTAAAAAACAATTAAACTACATTTAATACTATTAATTAAATTTAAATTTATTTTCGCTCGCAATTGAAACTAATTTAATTTTATACTCGTTTTCCATATATATTGTGATATCTACTAAAAGAGCTAAGCTCGAAACTTTCATTGATAAAAATAAACAAACAAACAAAATGGTTTTGTGATTAGTTAGGTTGTGAACTTCAAGAAATTCCTTTACTTCACAATATTTATTTCCTATTTAGAAGAGTTAATTAAGTTTGTTTAGATAGGCAACTAACTAGACTTAGTTGCCTTACCAGTGACGAATTACTTCACGTGGATGATATATATATATATATATATATATATATTTTTTTAACTTCAACATCAGACATTAAATTTCGTTTAGTTGTAATTTCGTCATTAAATTATTTAAAATTTTTTATTTAAGTCATTAAACTATTAAAATATTTTTATTTTAGTCATTGAATTGTTTAGTTCTTTTTTTTTTTAAGTTCCGCTAGCGAGCTCCAAGTGACGATTCGATGATCGATATGGCGGATCAGTACCCATCGACTAGTAGAAGAATATATCTTAAATGCAAGTCTATCTGATGGTCAGTGTCAAATATTGAAAAAAAAGTTGTTTGAATTTTTTGTTCGTAAATTCATGACATTTAAAATTATTTTATGAAAAAAATTGAACTGTAAAAGAGAATAAGACAAAGAACTTTCAATTGGTGCAAGCAAAGCAAATAGAGAAAGCCATATAGAATTGTTTTAATAACCCAGTGACTTAAATAAAAACATTTAAATAATTTAGTAACCAAATTGTAACTATTTTTAATTAATTGACCAAAACAAAAATTTACTCGTAGTTTATTTACTTTTACTTCTTCTTAATTTTTTTTTTTGTTTTATTGTCGATATCTATTTAATTCAATCAGTTGTTTAAAAATGATACAATTTTAGATTGAATTTCCCTGCTTAGAAAATGTTAGGAAAAATTTCAGTTGTTTAAAAATGATACAATTTTAGATTGAATTTCCCTGCTTAGAAAATGTTAGGAAAAATTACTATGTATAAATTGTATCTAATTTAGTTATTTTTAATTATTTTACTTTTCAGATTTTGAAATTTTAATTTTGACCAACAGAAGTCATTAAGTTGTTAAGTTAGAGTATTATACTTTTAAAATCTTATACGACAAACATATTATTGCACGCGTGATGTCATATTGGTTTGCTATTTCAACATAATACTCACAAAAAATACTATAATTTTGATTAATGGATTTATTAGTTATTGTTTGATCTAGGGTTGGAATTTTATATTTTGAAAAAAAGTATAAATTAAACGTGGTCAAATTGAGAAATAGCGAAATTAAATCCACAACTTATATATAATAAGGATTAGTAAAATTTAACCAAAAAAGTTTAACAATTATTATTTAGGTCAAAATTGAAATTTTAAAATTTTAAAAAAAGAGAATTAAAATTAATGAAAAGAACTAAATCGTATAAAATTTTGATAAATTTTAATTGTCTTCTTAAATGTGACGTAGGTGCGAAGTAACTTATGTGGTAGCTAGTTCATTGTTGGATCCTAATTTAACAAAGCAAAGATATGATTTCGCAAATTAAAATAAAAAATATAAATCATATTTTAAAAAAATATTGGAATAATATGTATATATATATGTGAGAGAGTTATAGTAGCAGTCAATTGACGTATTGTTGTTGAGAATGTTCATGGGCTAGGTTGAATTAAAGTAAGTTGAATTTTGGATGTATCACTGTATGATATTAATATAATTTATATGTCTAAACATAGTTAAGCTTAAAATATGATTAACAAATTTTGTTTAAATTTACTCATATTTATAAATGATTAATCTAAATCTATTATAAATGATTTATATTAAAAATTATTTTATTTTATTTCTAATTTAATATTTAATAATTTAATAAATTTATCCTTTTATTAAAATTTTAAACAGAGAGAAAGTCAACATATTTTTAAGTGTTTTTGTAACATCCTAGGAAGGGCCTATGCATTTTTCAGATCAATTGTATGAAATGACAAGTCTTAAGTTTTATGAATAAATTTTTGATACTTTTGGAAACCTAGAAATGAATGAAAATGGAAATGAAAATGAAAATGGAAATGAAAATGGAGATGGAAATGAAAATGGAAATGGAAATGGAAATTTTTGGAAACTTAGACATTTTTGGAAACCTAAACATTTTTGGAAATGATCCAAAAATGGAAACTTGAACATTTCGGGAAACTTGGATATATGAGAGAAATAAAGGAGTTTTATTCACATGAATATGTGAATAATAAGAGAGAAATAAAGGAGTTTTATTCACATAAATATGTGAATAATAAGAGATAAATAAAGGAGTTTTATTCACATAAATATGTGAATAATAAGAGATAAATAAAGGATTATTTTCTAATGAGATAATTGAGGAGATAATTGATGGATTAAAGGCTTTTATCTTTTAAATAAAAGAGATAATATTATCAAAAAAAGGAGTGGTGGCCAAGTAAAGGACTCCTAGGTGATAACTTTGGCTATAAAGGAGGACAGGAGGGTCTGCTCATCAACATTTGCTCCTCTTCCTCTCTGCCAGAAATTCTCCTAGCAAAACCCCCTCTGCGAATTTTCATTAAGCAAAAATCCCTCTCTTTTCTTCTATTTTCTTCTCCGTTCTCTGTTAAGCTGAATCTTTGTGGATTCTAAGAAGAGGGCAATCATCCACAACATCAAAAGGGATCTTTCGGGAAACCTAAGGATCTAAGGTAAGGATTATAAATATAAATATGTGGTTAAAGATTATGATTCACGTTTTCAAAGTTAGATCTAATCTAACACGAAGTTATAGGATTTCAACAGCTTATAAAGGAATCCTCTTCAGATTTGGAATCCCATCATAAGGTAAGGGATATTCGCCAAGGCATAATTTGTTTAAGTGTTTTCCATTATTTCAAAAACCGCGACATGGTTACATACCTAGTATTAGCGATTTCAAGGAAGAGGAATTCTAGCAAGCTGTTGGGACTTGATTAAATCAATTCGCAACTAGGTAAGTAATTCTACTTCTAGTAGGATTTGGTTTTAAGACCAAATAGGTTTATTTATATGTTTTAATTAATGGCGAATATAGGAGTGAAAGATCTAGATCGGTAGATCGCTTCTACGGGAATTCACGGAAACTATTAAGCGAAAAAGGTGTGTACTCTTACTAACTTTCAATAAATTGCATGGCAATCATTAGATATGTAAATATGTAACAAAATATGTGAATGTGGCTAAGCACCACAAATGTGGTAAGGAGTACCTGTGCACGTTTCCTACTTTTGATAGGATTGTGAATGTGATATATTTTGAACATGTGATTAGTAACATGAATGAAAATTTAGTATGTGAAATATGTTATGAAATAATTGGGGCATTCGGGATATTTGTGGAGGAAGAAAGTGAAGGTGATGACTACGGTCTCACCAACGTAAAGTGGTGACTACGGTCACATAAAGTGAAAAGTGGTAACCGGTTACATCCGGTGAATACGATGTCTAATGACACAACATAAGTGGGCGATGAGCACGTCGACTGCGCAAATGCGCCTTCGATGGTGTGTAGCGGATGGAGGGTCGACTTAGTAGTCCCCGCGTGTACAAAGTTGGTAACGGGTGGTGTGTAGCGGATGGACAAATAGGTTTGGATTTGGGTTGCATCATCCTTTATTTTGTATGAACATGATATTGATATGACTTGTATGCTCGATTTGTTGGAAATTAGTACTATGTACACATTGAGTCTGTTGACTCACCCGTTGAGGAAATTATTTTCGGTGATGAGCGATAATGGACCGGGTCGGCAGGAGCTAAAGGTGGCCATGCATCGCTTGAAGAATTATTTGGAATTTGGACTTTATGAAATTTTAGTACTTTATTTTGGGTTTGAATGATGTAATAAGGCCATAAGGCCCGATTGGATTTTCTTTATTCTGTTTATTTTTATTTAAATATGATACAAATTATGTTTGATTAAAGATAAGTAAATTTATTTCTTTTAAAATAATAAACCAAAAAATTATTTTGTCACCTTATTTAAGTTGGATTTCGAATTTATTAAATAGGTTTCAAATTAAGCCCAACCCAAAACAATTTTTTTAAATTACACAAATTTTCTCTAAGTCATTTAGAACATTGAAAACCGATTTATTTAAGGAACATACGAGATCCGGTTCGGGCTCGTGGGCCGGGTGTGGGTGTGTTCGATTGATATCGAGCCCGTTTTAAAACTCTCGGCTGTGGGCTCGAGGCCAAAACGTTTTCAATTCGAGCCCAAATGAATTTCTTTGAAATAAGCGGGTTTTATGGCATGGCACCTAAGTCTCAGACCCATGATCCACGGTAAGTACATTTAACCATCCGTGTGATTATGTGAATTATGAATTGTAAAAGGGTAGCAAAGGCATGGGGCGTAGAATAGTGTGATAGGAACTTGAACCCTAGGATTAGACTACTCAAACACTTGAAACTCATAAGACTTAATGAACTTAACAAACCTATGACTAAGTTATTAAGCTAGGGTGTGGCAACCCCACACGCATGTCTAGGATTGGATTCGGAAGAGCACAGTATTTAAGCAGTCCTAGTGACTCACCTCCTCTTCGCAGTATCCTACCTGCAGTGCGTAGCCGGTTCGCCCCTAACTCGGAAGGCTCGGTGGTGTGGCAACCTGCGTGCGCATGTCTAGAAAGGTCGGTGAGAGCTTGGTATTTAAGCGATCCGCGTGACTCACCTCCTCTTCATTCGAATCCTGCACTGGTGCGTAGCTTTGGTTCACCACGACCAAGAGGGCTCGGTCATAGGCTAAACACAAAGAATAAAACCGAAAGGGACTTAGCAGTTTTTCTTTTATAAAAAAAAAAAAAATACCCTTGGTTTATAAAATGACCAAACCACCCATAGTTTTAACAAAATTTCATTACTTTATCAAATGTTCAAAAAACCCTAATTTGTAAAATATCAAACTATCTTGATTTTGGAAAATTACAAAATTGCCCCTAACTTACAAAATTACCAAAACGACCTTGATTTCCAAACTTTTTACAATACCATTGCTTTGAAAAGTGTAACTCTCAAAGGAACCCTCAATGTTTTACAATCTTGGAAAATATCCCTAACTTAATAAATTTTACAAATTTACCCTGATTTTTGGAAAAATTATCAAAATACCCCTGGATTTCAAAATTCTTCCAAAATTTCCCCGGAACGTTAGAAGTACCAAAATACTTTCGTCAAAACCACCAGGGAACTTTTTATTTCTGAAAATTTACGAAAATACCCCTGTAGGATAAAATTACGAAAATGCCCCTAGGTAGTGGAAAAGCAAAATAACGAAAACAACAACAAGAATTACAACGTTTCTTTGAATGAACGAAAGTTCATATTTGTTGATGGATGAATGAATGAATGCAAGGCTGTATGCATGTATGAATACTGAAAGAACCACTCTTAAACTCTTCTTCATAAGATATCATCGCGGGTAATAAGTGAAACAAGAATACTAATACATAAAATTCCTTAATCGGATCTAAATCGATAATGAGCTCAAGAGGGACGTGGTCGTCGTGGAAGAGGTAGAGGAAGGATGGATTGTTAGATCGGGACAAGGTTTCGACAATGAGATACCACCACCACCATCACCCCCGGTGTCAATGTTGAAGCGGCGAGGCTCGAATGAGGAAGATGCCGTGTCGCGGTGTCTTTGCGAGTTTTGGAATAAGTGTCGTGGTGCGAGGAAACAATTCGGAAATCGTAAGTGCGTGCTGAGCGGCTCCGTGCTAATGGAGCTGAAATGTTTAGAGGAGTATCGGGAGTGGCACCCAAGATGCTGGTGAGTCTTGGTTGGAAGCAACCGAGCGCATCATGGATGAGCTCGACTTGACCCCGAGGAGAAGTTGAAAGGGATGGCGGCACCGCATTACGCGATGAAGCGTATCAATGGTGGTTAACCGATTCGGGACGGTGCCACGGCGGAAGATCGACACAGGAATATGCTAATGAAGCATTTCGGAAAAGTATGTGGGAACCGGTATATAGATGAGCAAAGGAAGGCTTTTAGGGGTTGGTACAAGGAAGTAAGTGCGTCACCGAATATGAAGCGGAATTCTTGAGGTTGAGCCGATATGCCCGAGGAGTAGTGGCGATCGAGCATGAACGTTGTGTTCGTTTTGAGGATGGACTTAGGGACGATTTGAGACTTTTGATAGCACCGCATCGGGAGCGGAAATTCTACGCCTTGGTGGAAAAGGCTAAAGTGGTGAGGAATTAAGGACGCCACCAAGCGGTCGTGTGATGCAGAAATAAGCCCAAAAGAGGTTTTGGGCCATCTGGAAAAGGCCACAAGAGGCCTAGAATTGTGAGCCACAAAGTCAACAGTGAGTGCAGTGGCAATTTCGCCCTTGTGAACATTGTGGAAGGAAGCACGGGGAGAGTGTTGGAAAAAGGCGGGACGATGTCTCAAGTGTGGGTCCAAGGACCATATGATTAAGGATTGCCCCAATCTATTAGATGAGAGCCAACTAGCGGCTCGAATGCTAACCAGTGGTAGAGGCGGACAGCTGACCTCAAAGAGGTCGTGGGTGGGCCAACAGAGGTAGTGGCGGGAGGCCGTGGAGCTCGGGTCGAGGTGCGACTAACGCCGAAGCAAGGCAACGGGTTTGGTTTCTGTGGTTCGCCGGAGGAGAAGAGGAGACGCGCGGATGTTATAACCGTGCGTTCTTTATTCATGACAAACCCTATTTTGCTCTTATTGATGTGGGCTCAACTCATTCCTATGTTGCATGTAGTGTGGTTAAAACACTAGGCCTAGACTCGAACTTTACGATAGGCGGATAAGCGTAGTAAGCCCTTTAGGCCAAGCGGTGAGGATAGATAGGATCTTTCGGAATGTACCCCTAGAGATTCGGGAGCGAACTTTGGTGACTTAATGGAATTACCCTTCGGAGAGTTTGAGCTTATACTTGGAATGGATTGGCTAGTAGAGCATCGAGCCGTGTTGGATTGTGCGGCTAAGCGTATGGAACTAAGAACCCGGAAGATGAGGTAGTAGTGATGATCGGAGAAAGGAGGAACTACTTGTCTAACGTAGTTTTAAACGCTTTGAAGGCCGAGAAAATGGTTAAGAAAGGATGTAAGGCATTCTTAGCCTTCGTGAGTGCGTTAAGAGGAGAAGAGGAAGGTGTTAAGGGAGTTAGAATAGTAAGGGATTTTGAGGATGTATTTCGGAGGAGTTGCGGAATACCCCGGATAGAGAAGTGGAATTTGGAATAGATTTGCTACCAGAGCAGCTCTGTGTCAATCGCTCCCCACCGAATGGCACCAAAGGAGTTAGTGGAGCTCAAGGCTCAAATCCAAGAGTTGTTGGATCGTGGGTTCATTCGACCCAGTGTGTCTCCGTGGGGAGCACCAGGTTCTCTTTGTGAAGAAGAAGGATGGAACTATGCGGATGTGCATAGATTATCGTCGATTGAACAAGCGACCATCAAGAACAAGTATCCTTTGCCAAGGATAGATGACTTGTTCGACCAAGCTGAAAAAGGGGCATTGTGTTCTCAAAGATCGACTTAAGGTCGGGGTATCATCAAGCGAAAGTGAAGGAGGCGATATTCATAAGACCACTTTTAGGACAAGGTATGCGGTCATTTTGAATTTGTGGTGATGATGCGTTTGGGTTGTTTAACGCACCGGCGCGTTCATGGATATGATGAATAGGGTTTTCCAACACTACTTGGATAGATTCGTCGTGGTGTTCATCGGCGACATTTTGGTGTATTCTAAGACGGAGGAGGAGCACGATGAGCATCTCCAGAGTTGTGTTAGAAGTGTTAAGGAAAAGAAGCTTTATGCCAAATTCAAAGCAAGTGTAAATTTTGGCTCAAGGAAGTGGCGTTCTAGGACATGTGGTATTGAGAAGGAATAAGAGTGGATCCTAGGAAGATCGAGCGATGTTGGATTGGAAACCACCTAGGTCGGTGGTGAAATTAGAAGTTTCTTAGGCTTGGCGGCTATTACGAAGGTTCGTGGAAGGATTCTCGTCAATAGCCGCACTTTGACAAAGTTACTAAGGAAGGAAAGTACCGTTTGTGTGGACGGATAAGCAACAGGAGAGCTTTGAAAAGCTTAAAAAGGTCTTGTGAAGCTCGGTGTTATTCAACACCGGGAGGCGTAAGGACCGTAGTATATTGTGATGCTTCGCACACGAGGTTAGGCTGTGTGCTAATGCAAGAAGGAAAGGTAGTCGCTCATGCATCTCGGACGATTAAGGCCGCATGAGGTGAACTACCCAACTCATGACTTGGAACTCGCGGCGGTGGTTTTCGCCCTCAAAGTTTGGAGACACTACCTTTATGGAGAAAGGTCGAGTAATTTACACGGACCACAAAAGCCTTAAGTATTTATTGACTCGAGAAGGAGTTGAACTTGAGGCAACGAAGGTGGGTGGAGTTATTGAAAGATTATGACTATTCGATAGAATACCATCCGGCAAGGCGAATGTGGTAGGCGACGCCCTAAGTAGGAAGGTTGTGTCGGATTTAAGGGCTTTGTTCGCTCACTTAAGTTTGTATGAAGACGGAAGCTTTGTTGGCGAGTTACAAGTCAAGCCAACTTTGGTGAAGGAGGTGAAAGAGGGACGGTTGGCGGATAAGGACTTAAGTACTAAGTTACAGCAAATACGGCAAGGAGGATTAAAGGATTATGGCGTCAATGATGAAGGAGTCTTGTGCTATAAGGAAAAGGTTTGTATGCCGAGGATAAGGAGTTAAGACAAAGGATTCTTCGGGAAGCGCATGGTAGTCCTTATGCTATGCATCCCGGAGGCATCAAAGTCTGTATAGAGATCTAAGAGAACAATTTTGGTGGTCGGACACAAACGAGAGGTGGTGAATTTGTGGGGAAATGTTTGACATGTCGGCAAGTAAAAGGTGAACACCAAGTCCCATCAGATTGCTTCAACCAATTGAGATTCCCCAATGGAAGTGGGAAAGAATTACCATGGACTTAGTTAGTGGGCTTCCCCCACGCCCACTAAGAAGGACTCGGTATGGGTGATAGTGGACCGTTTGACCAAGTCCGCACATTTTATATCCTGTGAGGATCGACTATTCCCTTCAAAAGTTAGCCAAGTTATATGTGGCGGAGATCGTGAGGCTACACGGGTACCGATGTCGATCATATCCGATAGAGACCCAAGGTTTACGTCTCGATTTTGGAAAGCACTTCATCAAGCATTAGGCACTAAGCTAGACTTCACTACGGCTTTTCATCCACAATCGACAGGCGATCGAGCAGGTTATACAAGTGTTGGAAGATATGCTAAGAGGGCGTGTGATGGATTTACGAGGAAGTTGGGAAGATTACTTGCCTCTAGCTGAGTTCGCCTACAACAACGACTATCGAGGCAAGCATTCGGATGGCACCATACGAAGCATTGTATGGAAGGAAATGTAGAACACCAACTTGTTGGACCGAGTTAGAGAACGCGCGCGTTTTGGGTCGAGTTAGTGGCGAAAGGCGAGGAGAAGGTGGAATTAATTCGCACGGTTGAAAGAAGCACGATGAGAGCGTAAGTCGTCGACGCAGACCTTAAGAGGAAAGAAATTGAGTTTGAAGTAGGAGACCAAGTGTTTCTAAAGGTCTCACCTTGGAAGAAGGTTATGCGGTTCGGCCGCAAAGGAAGCTAAGCCCAAGGTTTATAGGGCCCTATCAAATCTTGAAGCGAGTTGGGCGATGGCATACCAATTGGAGTTGCCACGAGTTGCATCAAATGCACGACGTATTTCATGTGTCCATGCTACGTCGCTATCGATCGGATCCGTCTCATGTGGTACTGTTGAAGAAGTGGAGTTAAGGCGGATCTATCCTACGAGGAGGAGCCGATTCGGATATTGGGCGTGGCGTGAAAGCACTACGAAAGAAGTCGGTGCCTTTAGTCAAGGTGTTATGGTGCAATCATGGATCGGAAGAAGCTTCGTGGGAGCCGGAAGAGACAATGCGACAACAATACCCTCAGCTGTTTAGTTAGGAAATTTCGAGGACGAAATTTTATTTAAGGGGGTAGAGCTGTAACATCCTAGGAAGGGCCTATGCATTTTTGGATCAATTGTATGAAATGACAAGTCTTAAGTTTTATGAATAAATTTTTGATACTTTTGGAAACCTAGAAATGAATGAAAATGGAAATGAAAATGAAAATGGAAATGAAAATGGAGATGGAAATGAAAATGGAAATGGAAATGGAAATTTTTGGAAACTTAGACATTTTTGGAAACCTAAACATTTTTGGAAATGATCCAAAAATGGAAACTTGAACATTTCGGGAAACTTGGATATATGAGAGAAATAAAGGAGTTTTATTCACATGAATATGTGAATAATAAGAGAGAAATAAATGAGTTTTATTCACATAAATATGTGAATAATAAGAGATAAATAAATGAGTTTTATTCACATAAATATGTGAATAATAAGAGATAAATAAAGGATTATTTTCTAATGAGATAATTGAGGAGATAATTGATGGATTAAAGGCTTTTATCTTTTAAATAAAAGAGATAATATTATCAAAAAAAGGAGTGGTGGCCAAGTAAAGGACTCTCTAAGTGATAACTTTGGCTATAAAAAAGGAGGACGGGAGGGTTGCTCATCAACATTTGCTCCCTCTTCCTCTCTGCACGAAATTCTCCTAGGCAAAACCCCTCTCTGCCGAATTTTCATTAAGCAAAATCCCTCTCTTTTTTCTTCTATTTTCTTCTCCGTTCTCTCTTTGTTAAATTTGAATCTTTGTGGATTCTAAGAAGAGGGCAATCATCCACAACATCAAAAGGGGATCTTTCGGGAAATCTAAGGATCTAAGGTAAGGATTATAAATATAAATATGTGGTTAAAGATTATGATTCACGTTTTCAAAGTTAGATCTAATCTAACACGAAGTTATAGGATTTCAACGGGCTTATAAAGGAATCCTCTTGATTTGGAATCCCATCATAAGGTAAGGGATATTCGGCCAAGGCATAATTTGTTTAAGTGTTTTCCATTATTTCAAAAACCTAAAAGCGACATGGTTACATACCTAGTATTAGCCGATTTCAAGGAAGAGGAATTCTAGCAATTGTTGGGACTTGATTAAATCAATTCGGCAACTAGGTAAGTAATTCTACTTCTAGTAGGATTTGGTTTTAAGACCAAATAGGTTTATTTATATGTTTTAATTAATGGCCGAATATAGGAGTGAAAGATCTAGATCGGTAGATCGCTCTACGGGAATTCACGGAAACTATTAAGCGAAAAAGGTGTGTACTCTTACTAACTTTCAATAAATTGCATGGCAATCATTAGATATGTAAATATGTAACAGTATGTGAATGTGGCTAAGCACCACAAATGTGGTAAGGAGTACCCAGGTACGTTTCCTACTTTTGATAGGATTGTGAATGTGATATATTTTGAACATGTGATTAGTAACATGAATGAAAATTTAGTATGTGAAATATGTTATGAAATAATTGGGGCATTCGGGATATTTGTGGAGGAAGAAAGTGAAGGTGATGACTACGGTCTCACCAACGTAAAGTGGTGACTACGGTCACATAAAGTGAAAAGTGGTAACCGGTTACATCCAAAGTGAATACTGATGTCTAATGACACAACATAAGTGGGCGATGAGCACGTCGATCGCAAATGATCGCTTCGATGGTGTGTAGCGGATGGAGGGTCGACTTAGTAGTCCCCGCGATTGTACAAAGGTTGGTACGGGTGGTGTGTAGCGGATGGACAAATAGGTTTGGATTTGGGTTGCATCATCCTTTATTTTGTATGAACATGATATTGATATGACTTGTATGCCCGATTTGTTGGAAATTAGTACTATGTACACATTGAGTCTGTTGACTCACCCGTTGGGGAATTATTTTCAGGTGATGAGCGATAATGGACCGGTCGGCAGGAGCTAAAGGTGGCCATGCATCGCTTGAAGAATTATTTGGAATTTGGACTTTATGAAATTTTAGTACTTTATTTTGGGTTTGAATGATGTAATAAGGCCATAAGGCCCAGTTGGATTTTCTTTATTCCTGTTTATTTTTATTTAAATATGATACAAATTATGTTTGATTAAAGATAAGTAAATTTATTTCTTTTAAAATAATAAACCCAAAAAATTATTTTGTCACCTTATTTAAGTTGGATTTCCAGAATTTATTAAATAGGTTTCAAATTAAGCCCAACCCAAAACAATTTTTTTTAAATTACACAAATTTTCTCTAAGTCATTTAGAACATTGAAAACCGATTTATTTAAGGAACATACCAGATCCGGTTCAGGCTCGTGGGCCGGGTGTGGGGTGTTTCAGTTTTAGAGTATAGCCTTATATAATATTAATACTATATGAAAAATCTATATTAAAATATTAAAAATAACAAGTTGAGGTCTCATGTTTTAAATGGATATAATTTTGTTACCTTAAATCTAATTTTCCAACTTAATGTTTTTGTGTGTAAGTATTGGAAGGAATAATAGGGTTATCGAACATGTGTAACGATGGATGTGATTTAGCTGGCACGCAAAAGAGTTGGCCGCCTTCCCGTAAAATACTAAGCTATCTAGGTTTAATTATTGAAAATGTCTGCAAGTTTTAATTAAAGCTTAGAATTAATTAATATTCAAACATGATGTGGATACATTCTTACGTCTCTTACAAGAATCAACAACCATTTATATGCATGAGACCGGACATAAGTTTCTTGCGTTTTAAGATATTTTCTTTTTATTTCTCAATGTATTAATTAAAACGAATCTAGTAATTAATTTTCTGCATTTCTTAGGATTATTAAAGGAGTAGATGTTGACTACGAGTTTTAAAGTTGCTCCATATCTTAGACAAAAATCAAATCTTTGACTACTGATTAAGGTAGGAATCTAAGAGATATCATTGTCATCTCACTTAACTCCCATAGTGACGTTTTAAGCATTTTTTATACCCAATTAATGTGCATTTCACATATACCCTATATAAATATCATGATAAATTTGCCACCAAATCAAATTAAATCAGGATAAACTATCGTAATAACCTAAATAATTACTTAATTTATTGATTTGTTTGATTTAATAGATTATTTAGTATTCAAATTTGACTCTTTTTTTTTAATGTGGTACACGTGTTATTGTTTTGTCAAATATGATATTTGTAGTTGACAAAACTTATATGTTTTGATATCCAAATGTTAATTTTTTAGTGTTTAATTCGTGTTTTAATGTTGATTTTGATGAAAGTTAATTGTTAATATTGTTAGGTTTGAATTTTCCATGATTTTATTAAGAGAATAAATTGGGTTTTAATTGTGAATTTATTTAATTTGTATTTAATTTGTCAACTATAGCTCAATGGATGTAATTTGATTCAAATTTTAGGGCCGATTTGATTAAATTTTATTATTTATATTTTTAGCTAATTATAAATTTTCATTAAATCAACTCTAAAAACCCTAAATTAAACACTAAAACTTAACACTGGTATCTTTAGGTACCGAAATATATAACCTTTGTCAAGTACAAGTACCACATTGAACCAAAAAATAACATAAGTACTACATTAGAAAAAAGTGTCAAACTCAGGTATCAAATTATGTATTAAACCCTTTTTTAGTTCATTTTGGTTAACATGGCCGTTCAAATTGACATAATAACAAATTTAATCATTGGTATTTATATGTTATGTCAATTTGATCTTGATTCTAAAAATCTTATCCTTTAATGTTTTGTAATTTGATCCTAATTCTAAAAAAATATTTAAAAAATAAAAATTTTAAAAAATATTTCAAAATTTCAAAAACATTAAATGTAAAAACATTAATTTTCTTTCAATTTTCTCCATGTTATTTCTTATTCTTATTCTTTTTCACTCTTCTTCTTCTTCTTCTTCTTCTTCTCCTCTCTCTCTCTGCTGTCGGCTTAAACCTAAAACACATCCATGAACTTGCTTTTTCGTCCTCTTTTCAAACCCAACCTCCATTTAATCGAAATCAACAACGATATATCTAGAACTACACCCAAAGTTTTGAACTCTCTTTCTCCAATCTCCAAATATAACAATTCAATCAGCCTAGATTTTTAATGTTGGGGATAGACTCGATTAAGCAACGAACAAGTAAAAATTAGCGGGAGAAATTAAACACACAAATTTAACGTGAAAAAATCCCTCCAAAGAGGATAAAAACCACGAGCAAAGATAAATTTACTATAATGGCAAAAGAACGGAAAGTACAAATGATGGAGATAAAAAATAAACCCCAAAACCTGAAAACAAAAAACTCTCAAAACGTAAACACAAAAGTTTCCAAAAGTGTTATGAGTTCTAATCTTTTAATGAATGTATTTTCTAAGGTTGTAAAAGAGCCTATTTATAGGCTAAATTCGTAGGTCAAATAATAAAAAAATAATCTAGACTAATTAGAGTTCAACTGAAACAAATAAATAGAGTTTAACTGTGAGATTATCTCTCAAATTTGATTGAAATATGAGGCATACTCAACAAATCTCCACATTGACTTGTATTTCCACAACGCCATCTTTGCCAAAGCCCGCTATGGGCCTATCTTGAACTATGCAAGGAATTAACTGAGTCGAATCTATACTTAGAAGCTAGAAGACTTTTAGCCTTCGACTTTTGCACTGCCAAATCAAAACTAACCCAGGTTTGATTTTCACGAACATAGTGCCCTAACTTTTCAAAACCTGCATCCAAAAGAGAACCTTTCTTCAACAAAATGGTCATACCTTTTTCCCTCCTATGACCAAGTTGCCTCCGCTCGAAACGAGTTGACTTCGACTTTGTAACGAACGAGGGACGTTCGGTTTCATCAGCCACTGTAGAACCTTCCATAATATAAAGACTGTCAATCCTTTTACCTTTTAACAAAACAAGAGCCCCATGAGACACCTTAATGTCGCTCGAATCGATGTTGATTTTGCAACCTTTCGAGTCTAAAATCTCAAGGAGATGAGATTCTTTCGTAAATCAGGTACATACATGACATTTGTGAATGTCCTAATTGTCCCATCATGCATCCTAATTATAACAGTACCGATATCGATTACCTTACTGGATGAATCATTTCCCATGCGCACAACTCCACCTTCAACTGAACTGTATATGAAGAATCATTTGCTATTGGGACACATATGGAAAGAACATCCCGAATCTAGGATCCACTCAGACATAAGCTCGGAGCTATCACTCTTTCACTAAAAAGAAATCATCACCGCTATCATCGGCTAAATTAACACCAGCTACATCTTCCTCGTTACTCTCAGCAGCCCTTTTATTTTGTAGTTTATAACAATCTGCGTTAACATGACCTAACTTCTTACAATAGCGACACATTTTGTCTCGCTTCTTTGATGCTATCAAAACGGAAGCTTGCCTATCTTCCTTGCTATCCGAACCAAACTCATTGTCGAGTTTGTCTTTACTCAAAAAATGATCATTCACATCCTCGAACGAGAGTTTGTTTCTGCCATAAATCAGGGTCTTTGTCACATCCCAAAAATCGGATTAGAAGAAATTGGGTTAGTGAAACTAAGAGTGGTCACGTCCTGTCTTTGAGTTAAGATTGTGGAAATCTTGTCAAGTGAGTTAATCTGGTTCAGTGGATAGATGTTGTGCTTGTATGTGAGAGGTTCTGGGTTTGAATCATTTCCCTTGAATTTTTATTATTTTTGTCCTAAGCCCCTATCCTTGAACATCTGGCATAAATATTATTTTTGCTCAACTATTGGAAGAATGAGCCTACTGGTTCCGTAGTAAGGCTTTAGCTTACCCAGGGGTCTCGTATTCAAATCTTGTGTGTGTAAAGTGGAGTTTATTTTTGTTTTAACTCAGCAGAAAAATCTGATGTGGATAATGAATAAGAGTTAGTGCGGTGGTTTTAAAAAAAGTGATGAGGGATTTTCTCCTAGTTTTTGTCCCTTAACCGTCCATCTCTTCTCTCTCCACACTCTTTTCAATTTTGTTTTCACATTAGATTTTTTGTGAAACACTTTCTCTTTTTTTTTTTCAATTCTTTTTCCTTTTTCCAGAATATTTTCCTTTCCTTCTTCATCTGTTGCTATTCATTATTTCGTTTGTCATCTATGTATTGAAAGTTTCACCGTTACAGTATCAAGTTCTGGTAAATAAATCTTTTTGTGGGGATATTAAGCAGGGATACAAATTATTTGATTCTGTGGTTTTGATTGATCATTAAAGGGTTAAGTATCAGTTAGATTGATTCTGTGTCTGTAATAGGTGAAGATCGGTAGATGGTTACCCTTCGATGAACTAAGAATTTGTTGGTTGCTGTTATTTCAAGAGTAAGTGGTTAATCATCGTTGTTAGGGTTGTTTCCTCTGTAATTAAGTTCGATTATTGATATTCGTTATTGAAATAGTGATTCGAGTTTGGTATTTCATGCTACTCAATCTTATCTTAAGTGTCGTTCAGTGGTCTAGAAGGCATCCGTAGGGTCGTACATCAGAATTGATCAGGTGTGTAATGAAAAACCCGAAAAACAGCGAAGGACTAGAGTCAAAAAGTATTCTGTCGACATCATACGGCCGTATGGTAGACCGTGTGGGTCACACGGCTGTGTGGTAGGCTATGTGGGTCACATGGTCGTTTGGTAAGTCGTGTGGTAGACCGTGTGGGTCACACGATCGTTTGGCAGGCCGTGTGGTAGATAGTGTGATCATAGCCGTGTGGCAGCCCGTGTTGGTTACACAGGCGTGTGTTAGGCCGTGTGGGCCATACAAGCTTGTGAGCCCATTTTCTTAAAAATTTCACCTAGGCCCATTTGACTCCAAAATTCGTAATTAGACCTTGTGTGGGGTCTGTTTGGCTTAAATAAGACTTGAAATTAGACATCTATTGATTTGTGTCTATATGCGGTGCAGGTAAGGTATGTGAAAAATAAATGTATGATTTGTGTTTTGATAACTCCGAAAGCATGATTACGTATGAAAAGTATGCATGACATCTATTTATGGAATATATGTGTTAGTTTATTTATTCATGTACATCCGGATATGTTTGATATGTGATAGAGGAATTGTATTCTAGCAGTATTACTGTAATTTTGGTGGTTAAACCGCAACACTTTTCTGACAGCTCAGCTGCACCTTTATGAGTGGCATACCACCACGACCCATTGCGATTGGATGGATGGACTATTGTAGTCCTAATTGGTATGATTGGTTGGACGGAGTTGGTGTGTAGAGGATGGGGGTAGGATTTGTGTAACACCCTTAACCCCTCTCCGTCATCAAATTAGGGTCACAAACATTACTAACAATTCAAAACAATTATAATCAATCATGCTATTTCATTCCAAATCAGAGTAAAAATATTCTTATAGGCCTTAATTTGAGTCTATATAACCCCAAAAATAGTTTATGAACAAACAAGGACTAATTTGAAACAATTCTAGAAGTTTAAGGTGAAATTTCAAAATGCCTAGAAATAGGGGACACACGGTCGTGTGGCCATACCGTATAACTTTTGGAATTGGGACATACGGCCTATCCCTGCCCGTGTAACTCACTGACTAGAGACACACGGTCGTGTCTCTACTCGTGTAACTCACTGACTTGGGTCACACGGCCATGTTGCAGGCCGTGTGGAAACTACACCTATACTATTTTTTTTTCAACATGCTCAGGGCACACGCCCGTGTGTGTTGCCTGTGTGTGGCACATGTCCGTGTGCATCTAAAAGTACCTTAAAACTCAAGTTTACCATTTCCTACTTTCTTGAGCACTAAGCAACTCAATTACCAACCATTTAACCTATCCAAAACACAATTAAACATGCTCAAACTATGCCAAATCAATAATCTAATATACCTAACCAATGTACCCTCATTGGTACCACATTTTATATACTCAAACATATCAGCAAAGCATCAACCATGCAAGACTATCATCCGTACTCAATTTGCTAATATTGAACTTACATTTAGATACTTAGACTATCATGCTTTAAGCTAAAAACACATACCAAACATTAATTAAGCTACATACCAAAACATAATCTCAACCTCATCCATATACACATATAAACATCAATTCACTTGAAATCCAAAATATCATCACACTACCAACCAAAAGACCTTCTAGGTACATGCCATTCCAAAATTTAAACATCACCACACTTGAGTACGGGATCATCGTTGAATGCTGAGTCGATGGCAAGCTGAAAAGCACCTAACCTGCGCACGAAAAAGAAAACTGCACGCTAAGTATAACTCAGTGGTATTTCTATAATCCGAACAATTTAAACTTGATATAAATAATTAAAATATAAGAAATGTAACAAGTAATGCTATAAACATATATATCAAAGCAATAATGCAAATTTTCTCATTCTTTATTTACATTCACTAGGTTCCACATGTTCATTTACATAACATTGACATTTCATATAACATTTAATGATTCAACTCATGCAATAGCATGATTCATATCTATATACAATTCACAATTTCATTTCAATATGCACATCTAATTTCATCATTTCATAATCCATTTCACATCTTGTTTCCATTTTCAATCATTTATATTTCGATATCGAGCACATCGATTTTATCATTTATTTTCCCTATTAACACGACTCGTACTCAGACAGATACACAGATCCAACCAACACACCAGTTTGGCACCCAGTGCCTCATCGGATAAATCCAAAGTAATAACTGTGCCCAACATTATATAAGTTGACACCTAGTGTCTCATTGGTTAAACCGAAGCAAATTGGCACCCAGTACCTCATCGACTCGAGGTCGAAGAAATCCCTGAACTCTTCTTATCTTATGACATGCCATCTATATCCGACTTAGCCCAAATAGTTAATAGGGTTTCATTTCACATTTCAATATAACCAATGTCTCATTTCCACATATATATATACATTTGTAACATATAGACATTTTATTCAATTCATTAACAATCACAATTCTCAAAACATATATTCAATTCATCATATATACAAATATGTACATTTCTCAATACACACATTTAAATCCTTATAAACATTCATCAATTCAATTCAATCCGTTTCATCCCAATTTCAACAAAACTACTCATATCATGTCTTACCATTCATAATAGTGCAAAAATGCAACAATTTACAAGAATCCAGATTATAGAAACACAAACCGTAATTCTGAGCTATTCGACGTCGATATTATCGTTCCCCTTTTTACTCGAGGATTCTGATACGACGTTAACAATTGAAGTTGAAAAGTTAGAAACCCCTAAGGTGCCATCCAACTTCTTCTCCTCTTTCTTTCTTTTCTTTCTAATTTGTTTGCATGTAAAATAAAAGAAAATTGGTTTGGTTGTTTTTCACCATTAATTATTATTATTATTATTTAACTTATAGATTTAATATATATAATATACACATGCATATATATATCATTAAACCATGGCTGGCCACATCCCAACCAATTTAATAAATGGTATAATTGCTACATCAGTCTTTTTTTATCTATTTTAATCTATAATTCAACTTTTAACCGTTACGCGATTTAGTCCTTGTACCTAAACAAATCTTAATTTTACGAAATCACTTAACCAAAATCTAATTCACTACTAAACTAACCTCGTAAACACTTATTAAAATATTTACGGGTTCGTTTTACGGGAATAGCGTCCCGAACCTCACTTTCTGTCACCTATTACTATTGGGTCGTTACAATTCCCCCTAAATAAATTTCATCCCCAAAATTTACCTGAATAGAGGTGGGGATATTGAGATCTCATCGTCTTTTCTGGCTCCCAAGTCGCTTCTTCGACACTATGACTATGCCATAGAACTTTCACTAATGGAACGTGTTTATTACGCAATTTTTTCACCCCACGGGCTAAAATTTTGACCGATTCTTCTTCATAAGACAAGTCAGGTTGAATTTCAATATCTTCCACCGAAATAATGTGAGACAGATTCGATTGATACCTCCTAAGCATCGACACATGAAAGACATCGTGCATTTTCTATAATTCTGCAGGTAATGCCAATCGATAAGCAATGGATCCAACTCTTTTTGTGATCTCGTTTGGTATAATAAAACGAGGACTCAACTTTCCTTTTTGGCCAAATCGTAAGACTTTCTTCCAAGGTGAAACTTTTAGGAAAACTTTGTCGCCAACAGAAAACTCAATAGCTCGACGTTTCAGATTTGTGTACGATTTCTATCTATCAAAGGCTATTTTCAATCTATCTCAGATTATCTTAACTCTGTCCTCTATTTCACGTATCAGTTCAGGGCTAACCACTTTTCTTTCATTCAACTCTGACCAGCAAACAGGTGTTTGACACCTACGACCGTATAAAGCTTTGTACGGAGCCATTTGAATGCTCGACTGGAAACTATTATTGTACACGAATTCAGCCAAAGGTAAATAACGTTCCCAACCTGATTCAAAATCAATTACATAAGTGCGAAACATATATTCCAAAATCTGAATAACACATTCAGATTGTCCATCGGTCTGCGGGTGAAAAGTTGTGCTGAAATTAAGTCTCGTACCTAGAGATTCATATAACTATTTCCAAAATCTTGAAGTGAAACGCAGATTTCGATCAAAGATAATCGATATAGGGACATCGTGCAATCTCACAATTTCCTGAATGTAAACTTCAGCAAGTTTTTGAAGTGACCAATCAGTCCTGACTGCGATAAAATGAGCCAATTTCATAAGTCGATAACGATCACCCACACAACATTTTTCTTACTCGGAGATAATGGTAATCCCGTTGCAAAATCCATCGTTACGCGTTCCCATTTCAACTCAGGAATAGAAATAAGCTGAAGTAATCCTGTGGGGACCTGAAGTTCTGCCTTAACCAAAATCTAATTCACTACTAAACTAACCTCGTAAACATTTAATAAAATATTTATCGGTTCGTTTTACAGGAATAGCATCCTAAACCTCACTTTTTGTCATCCCTGATTATCAGGTCGTTACAATCTATGATTGCATCTGTATTTGAATCTGTGTCTGCATCCACATCTGAATCTACATCTGCATTCGTATCTAACTATGAAAATACATCTGATTCTATATATGAGAATATGTTTGAATCTATATCTGAAAACGTATCTGTTTATTTATATGTATCTGTATCTGATTTGTTGCTTGGGATGTGTTACACACTGAGCTCGTAAACTCACTCTTCATTTGTTTTCCCCTTAGGTAACCAGCAAATTTCAGATCGGACGACGTACGGGAGCTCGGATTGGTTTCTCGCTTAAGATGGTTTGAACTATCATTAATTAAGTTTTCCGGTCTTTTGGTTTTTGGATTAAGTTTTTGGATTTAATTTTGGTTTTGGGTTTCGTTATTTGGCTTAAGCTTTTTGCATGTTCCCTGTTAAGTGAAAGGAAGGCGTGGTTTTGTAAAATTAAACTAAATATGGATTTCTGCTGTAAAATTTAAAATAAGTTTTACATAAGATAACAACGGAAGTTTTAGAATATGCACAAATAGAAAACATACATTTTATCAAATCTAATTCACGATTTATGATTTTTGTTACTCCAAAATTTATGTTGCAAGTCTAAGTATCAAATTAAGTGTTTTTTTTCGAAAAATAAATAAATTCTTCAGGAGATATCATTAAGAACTTGTAAGTGTTTTACCGACAATAATATTTTCAGATCACACGATTTCGAAGCTAGGTTTTTAAATTAGTTTTTCAAACGAATTGATTTAACTTCTCCAGATTTGGTCATAACATCTAGGCTGGGTTTGGGGTGTTACTGTCTCCTTGAAATACTTGTATGAAGGGGGTAAAGAGCGCAATAATAGCATAGCCTGATCTTCATCGTCAATCTTAACCTCAGCATTCTTTAAATCATTCAAAAGAGTAATAAATTGACTAATGAGATCCCTAAGAAGCTTACCTTTGTTCATGCGAAACGTAAAAGGACGTTGTTTCAACACTAAATGGTTAGTTAGAGACTTAGTCACGTAAAGAGTTTCTAACATTTTCCACAAGGCGGATGAGTTTTTCTCCACCAATACCTCCTGCAATACCCTATTCACGAGGCACAACTAGATTGCAGGCAGGGTCTTTTCATCAAGCTCTTCCCATCCTATCTAATCTAGATTCTTAGGCTTTTTCCTGGTAACAACCTTTTCCAGGCCGGTCTGAACTAGAATTGCCATCATTCGAACTTGTCATAGATTGAAATTTGTGACACCATCGAACTTGTCAATGTTAAACCTTGTTGCTACCATCTCTAAATGGGTTCATCTACGAAAATTAAACTAGCTCTGATACCATTTGTTGCGGATCGACACGATTAAGCAACAAACAAGTAAAAAATAACGGAAGGAACTGTGAAATTGAACACACAAATTTAACGTGGAAAAACCCCTCCAAAGAGGATAAAAAATCATGGGCAAAGTTAATTTTATTATATTGGCAAAAGAATGAAGAATACAAATGATGGAGATAAAAACTAAATCCCGAAACCCAAAAACAAAGAATCCTCAAAACATAAAAACAAAATTCTCCAAAAGTGTTATGAGTTCTAATCTTTTAATGAGTGTATTTTCTAAGGTTGTAAAAGAGCCAATTTATAGGCTAAATTCGCAGGTCAAATAATAATAAAATAATCTAAACTAATCAGAGTTCAATTGAAATAAATAAACAAAGTTTAATTGGGAGATTATCTCTCAAATTTGATTGAAATATGAGGCATACTCAACATTTAATATGTTATTGCTTCATTTTTCACTATTGCATTTTCCAAAAAAGACCTTGAACACCTCAAAGCTCTCTTGGCAGAATCTTGGGTTAAATCATGTGAAGTTATTTGCAGCAAAAATCGTTAATGACTCATTCAAGAGATCTGTCAAGGTACAAGGACTAAACTAAGAGTTGAAAGTTATTTTTTTACATTTTCTCTGCCACTATAGCTCCTCAAACATACATGAAGTCATTTAAATTCTTGGTAAAGCTACTTTAGTGTGACATCTAATTTTAATGACAAGTTTATTGTGGACATCATTTTTATGACATCAAGCCAAGGAAGAAGTAACTAAATCTCCAAAGAGATTAGGGAAGGAGAAATAAGGCAGAAGTGATCTTTGATTGTAATAAATAATTAATCATTAGAAATTGTTGGGTTTAATAAGTTCTTGGATGAAGTTTAAGACTTTCAAATTTCTAAATCTAATTAAGTTATTTGTGTGTTTTATTCTGTGTTTATCCATGGCATCTTAATTCTACTTATTGTCATAAATTTTTTAAATTGTAAAAATATGTATTTTAAACTCTAATATAACTTTTCAAGTTTTTTATTTTTATTTATAATTTTTAAAATCAAGATGAAATTAAACAATGTATAAATGTCGAGGGCCAAATATTTAGAACAAAGATCAATTTGATTCAATTTGTTAACTTTGATAGGCTAAATTTGTTATTTATGCCAATTTTAGAATTGCCATGTTCTTGTTCCATTAGTTAATTAATGAAAATGGAACAAAAAAAAAGTATTGTAAGTATTCATCAATTTAATGAACCTAAAATAAGAGTTGAATAGCATGAGGTGTGTTGGGCACTGTATTTAAGGATATTTCACCTTATAGCATATCCTCCGAGGTTCAATAAGCTCTTTTGTTATAAAAAAAATAGGAAACAAAAATCTAACAATAGATTGTAATAGAAAATACTAAAAAAATTCAAAAGGAGGAGAAAATGAGCGAGATGAGAATGATATGTTTTCTTGATGTGTGTAAAAAGTGAAAATAAGTCACGGTATATATAGGAGTTTCACTGGCTAAAAATAGCAAAGATAAGTGGACTGAATTAGCTAAAAATAATTTGAAAATGGTTCAATGAATATTGAGTTAACTAAAAATAGCTTCAATTAGTTAAGCTATTTTAGGCTTAGCTAAATATAGGTGTTATAAGTTAAGAAGTTCACTTTTCTTTGACTTTAAAAAATTCAGTAAAAAAATTTCCAAAACAAAAGGGCTTAAATGTACATTAAATTAGCTTTTTGGGCCTAATCCATAAGTCCACCCTCTCAACTTGGTTGCCTAATGAAGTATAGTGACTTATAAACAAATGTCTCAAGGTCTTTTTTTAGGAATTTTTTGAAATACATCAATTTTTCCAATAAAAAGATTACTAATAGTTTGCCTGATCATTTTATAATTTTTTATACTTTGATGACAAAAATATCACTAATGTTTAGATGACTTTTTATGTAATTTACCCATTTAATTTGCAATAGCATTGTATTTGAATGAAACCAATTAGTGGATTAAATGTCCCAAGCCTAGGTATCATGATATCGTTGCCTAACAGGTGAAAAAACTGCAGGGGCATTTTTATGTCCATCAAGGTTAAGTATTTTTTTCATTTAAGGGCATAATGGTTAATGTTATGTTAAATTTTAATAGGCTATAAATACAACTTTATAAGCCTTTGTTTTTAGAGATTTTTGGTGGTTGAACACTCTCCTTAGGTTTTCATAGTTTATGTTAGGTTTTCTCTTTTCTATTTTTAGAATAGATTTTCTTTTTTGTTGTTTTATTTTTTTCTTCTAGTTGAAGACTATGTAAAAGGGAGAGGATCAAACTTTTCGGCTTCATCAGATTCCAATCAATTGAATGAGCATTTTCTTAAACCTTTTACCTTTATTTTATGCTTATCATGTGTTTGATAAAATACTTGTTTGAAATTTAAGTTTGATTATTGATCAACCGTTATTTGATATGTCAAATTAGGCTCATTGTGACACTTAACGAACTTGTTTTTAAGCAATTTAAATGTCTTTTTAGTAGTTTAGCATAATTGTAGTTTTTTGCAATAAAATAAGTGTGAATGCCTCTTTTTACTCATTTTAAGACCCAAATTGGCCAATTGTGCCATTGGGGACTCTAACGACTGATTAAGTGTTGTAAGAACGTGTTGGTGGCCGAATTCGAGCGAGAACATCACCAAAGGAAGGGGTATCACGATATCAAAGCTTGGGAATTGCGATACCCTAAACAACGCTAAAAAAAAGAGAGAATGAAGACCACCTACAATGGTATCATGATACCCAACATCCCAAGAATCCCTCATTTCGGAATTGCTGATGATATCGCGACATCCATACCTAGGTATCGTGATATCGACATCGTGAGAAGACAAAAAAATGACATTAGAGGTAGCTCTTGTCCAATCGAAGCACCAATTAGAAAGACACGTTCAAGGGCATTTTGGTCAACAATTGTGGATTAGAATTTGCTGTTAAAACAACCAATTTTGGCTGAGGAGAGAGAAGAGGAGCATTAGGCTTAGTTTTAGTAGTTTTTCTATTATTTCTCTTAAGTTTCTTATTCATTTTCTAGGGTTTCATATTTTTCATCTTCCTCCATAGCTATAGATTTTATTTTTCTACAATTTTCTTCTTGTTCTTGTCATCCTTTAAGTTAGTTAAGTTAGTTATCAATGTAGCTTGGGACTATTTTCATTTTTCACCCATCTCTTTTACTTGTAATGACATTTTAATCTTTGACTTAATGTTATTTACGTTTCTTCTAGTTTAATCTATTAAAGACTTTAAATTCAATGTTTTGTGTTCATTATTTTACTGTTGAATGCTCATCTTTATTTTTCCTTCAATCTTTCTATGTTAAAAATCCCAACTTTCATTTTTTTTCTCAAGTCTTATGTTAATGGCTACCATGTTTTCTTCTTTTATGTTTGTTAGCTTAGTTTTTATCATGAGTAACTAAACCTTAAGGGGGTTGGTTGATGGAAATGCATGTAAGCTAATTTTTTAGTAAAAGACTAAATTGAAATAAATTGGACTACATTGAATGAACCTAAAAACTTAATACTGACACTCATAAGAGAAAATCTAGGCAAGTGAGATCGAGAGGTAATCTTGTTGAGCATCTATTCGTTAGTCTCAGATTAGCCGGTGAGATCGAGAGATAAACCAGACTAACTTGTCTAATTTGGTAAAAATGAGACCGAGAGGTAAAATGGAACAATTTTAGGAGTTTAAACAATTTAGATCCCTAATTAAAGGATTGGTGAATCATATTGAAAGCAATCAACCATTGTTTGTTATTTACTTTTTAATTTCATAACTTTGCTCAGTTTACAAATTAGTACTTTGTAGCTAGCTCATAAATTAGTATAATTACTATTGACTTTATGGTTTTCCGTACTATAGTGTTTAGAGATTAGTTGGTTAGACTTTTTATTGTGAATGCTTGTAGCTAAAATTGGTTCAATCGTCGACTCTTGTGGGTTTGATCCTTTGAGCACTCTGTACCCTGTTGTACAATTATATTACAACTAACCTATCACACTTGCAAATACTGGATGTAGTTATCGATTAATTGTTGTTTTTAGTGTTGATTTCTCTCCCCCGTTTGTGAGAGTAGAGGAGAGGTGGTCAATTATGTGTTAAATTTGTTGATGGTTGGTTGATTGGTTGTTTGGCAGTTTAAGTTAATGTCTATGCTTGATTAATTAGTTGTTCAATTATATCGAAATGCTTAATACGCTAGAATTGATGCCTCTAGTGGAGAATCTAGATAAACGAGACTGAGTGGAGAGTTTATCATTAGATAGTTCGATATAATTGTGTCGAATAGTGAGACCTAAAGGAGATCTATATGCTTAGATGAGACCGAGGGGAGAATCTAGGTGGTATCTTTTAGTCCAAGACCAAGAGGAGATTCTTAGCTAAGAGTGACAAACAATATAATCGGTATAGGTTTATTAGCTCAGCTAGTAATTAACAAATCAACCGGCTATCGCTTTATCATTTACATTGTCAAAAGCAATGGGGAAGAAAATTAGATTAGTTATTTTTATTGATAATTTAAATTTAGTTTGTAAACAATTATTTTGGAATTTTCACTAAAAAATTCTGACTTTATTAGATTAGTAGTTTCTTAACTTGTAATTAACTTGATAAATACATCTACTGACATCCCTTGGGTTCGATCCTTGGAATACTATAGTGTTCCATTCACACTACAAATATTACAACTGACACTATACGCTTGCAGTTAAAATCGCACCTTTAAAATTTCTTTATAAAATTATTTATTTTTCTGCGGATTCGCACAAGCGGTCATTCACTAATATCATCAATGGTATCAGGCTCTTGAGAAGACCTATGCCAACTAGAAGATGGTGAAGAACTTGTTGAATAGCCTTCGAAAATAATGGGAAGCAAAAATAACAGTCATAAAGGAGTCAAAAGATCTTAACACACTTTCTCGTGATGAGCTTGTAACGTTCCAATTTTCTTATGTTTGGATTGATAAATTATGTCAAATAATTTAATTTGGTTCAGTGGTTGAGTGTTGTGATTGTGTGCGTGAGGTTCTGGGTTCGAATCCTTTCCTTTGAATTTTTTTAATTTTGACTCAATCCCTATCCCTGATCATTTGTCTTAAATCTTATTTCTATGCAAGTTATAACAAAATGAGCCACCTGGTTCAATGGTAAGGCTTCAGCTTACCCCTAGGTCTTCTGTTTAAATCTTATTGTGCGCATGTGTGGAATACTTTTTGTTTCTGGCTATTTGTTAGAAGTTAAGTTCAATTTGAATTCTAAAAATGTGGTGGGTTAGGATTTTAGTGGAATATCTTATTTTATTTTTAGAATTATCAACTTCCCTAAAACCTCTCCTCCTTTTTACCGTCCAATTTTTCCCACTCCCCTAGTCACGTTTCTTTCTTTTGTTTCTTCCCCTCCCTTGTCACATTACTTTCTCTTTTTCTTTCTTTTCTTGAATTTTAATTTTTGTTTCTTTTGTTTTGCTCCCTGCTTTGTTGTCGCTAAGTTGTTTTGGATTACTTTTTTTTTATTCTTCATTCGTGATCGTAGATCCAAGTAAGGGTAAGTGACGTCGAATTATTTTTTGATATTAGAATCTAATTTGTTCTTTGAGCAAGGTATGAGTTGTTGGTGTTTATTCTCGTTCTTTGTTGTGTTAAGCGTTTGTAGTGGTTCTTGATTAGGCGAAGGGTGCGAGAATCGGAATCCTCCAATGGAGTAGTCACTGTTTTGATGTTGTTATTCTGTGAAGTAAATGCTCATATGTTGATTTTAGGGACTGATTTCTTTTGGAAAAGGGGGTGTAATCTAGTGAAATATTGGGTTAATTCGTGCTTGTTAATTGATGCAATTTGGTGCCGTATGTAGGATTCGGAGTGCGTTGTTGTGTGGTTTATCAGAAATATCAACAGGTGTGTTAATCTAACCCGAAAACCCGAATAGAACTCGAAAAATCTTGAAAAAAAAGGTTGTTTCGAATCTTCTTTGCATCACACGACTGTGTGGTAGGCTGTGTGATAGGCTGTACGCACCACACAGGCATGTGTGATTACACGGTCTGAATAGGTAGGCCGTGTGGGCCACACGGGCTGGCTTGTTCGGCTATGTGGGCCACACGGGTGTGTGGGCCTTTGTTGGTCAATTTGAAGGCCTGATTTAGGGCCAATTAAGAGACTCTAAAATTTGATCCGTGGTTATTTTGTAGGCCTATAAAAGCATAAATTCAGTATGTTACATGTTAGTATTCTTAGAAAGCATGATAAGTAGGATTAATTCTGTATAAGCAATATGATATAATATGATATGTAAAAAAAATATGTTTAGGTATGCATGCAATACATTTCATGTGATATGAATAAATGTTTGTTTGATTATGCATGTGCATTGGGGTGGGTTTTGATATGTGATGGAGGAAGTGTACTCTGGCAGTATTACTACAATTTCTGGCGGTTAAACTGCAATATTTGTTTGGCAGCTCAGCTACACCTTTATGAGTGGCATTTCGCCACGTACCGCTGTGATTGGATGGACAGACTCTTGTAGTCCTAATTGGTGTGATTGGTTGGACGGAGTTGGTGTGTAGTGAATGGGGGTAGGATTTGTTCCAATATGATGTTTGCTTCTGAATATATGAAATTGTGATATGATATTTGCTTATGTGTGCATAATAAGTAAAATTCTGTATCAGGGCCAAGTCACACACTGGGCTTCTATCTCACTCGTGTGTTTTAATTCTTTTCAGGTGATCCTCAGACTTAGGATTTGGCGGTGATTCCGTAGCTCAGTTCAGACACTTTAAATTTTAAGTATGTTTTAAATTTATTATGGACCTTACGAACTTTCAGACTTTTTAAACATTGTTTGGGACATATATTTTCGGTATTTGTTTTTATTTGCAAACATAATATTTTAATTGGAATTTCTAACAAAGATCACATTACTATTGAAACATTACAATTATCAAAATTAAGGACTCCAAAGTATTTGTCTGTTGCAAATGTTTTGAAATAAATGAAAATGTTGTTTTGCAATATTGGGTAGTTAAAGTGAATGGGTTTGTTTAAAAATAATTAATAAAACAAGTTTTCTACGAAACTCGTTCTCTCACAATTGCACTTGTAAATTGATCAAATAGGTTGTCAATTTTAAAGAAGACAGTTGCACCTCTAAACTGATCGAATAGGTCGTCAATTCTTGGTATAGGATACTTATTCTTTAAAGTTAGCTTGTTTCAACTATCTGTAATCAATGCATAACCGAAGTGTACAATATTTTTTCTTCATAAACAAAACTGGTCCGCCCCATGGTGAAACACTGGGCTAATGAAACCCCTATCCAACCGTTCTAGCAACTATACTTTCAACTCCTTTAGCTCTTTAAGTGCCATGCGATAGGGAGCAATGGACATCGGTGCCGTTCCTGGTAACAATTCATTATCGAACTCCACTTCCCAATCTAGAAGCAACCTTGGCAATTCCTCGGGAAAACATTAAGAAATTCATTTACTGTACGAATGCTATAAATAGAAGGATCAACGGTGCTTGTATCTCAGACATAAGCCAGAAATGCTTCACACTCTTTTGTTGAAATATGTATATATTTTAAATTTATTTAGGTAGATAAATCTTATTTAGGTAGATAAGTTTTATTCATATTCTAGGAATATTTTATTTTATCTTTTAGTAGTTTCTTAGAATAAGGAAATTATTTTCCCAATTAGGATTATGACTCTTTTCTTTATTTAAGTCAATTCTTTAGTTAATAAAATATAGAAAAGTTTTATTAAAAGCTCTCTTGAAAAATTTCATGGTATCTAAGCTAGGTTAAATCTCTAGTAACATCATGGTTAAAACAACCTTCACTAGAGATAAGAGATCCAGCAATCAAACAAAGGAAGAAAGTTCTACCGTTGAAACAACTACCGAGAGTACAATGACTCAAGGGACAGAGGCGTCTCACCTTTCTTTTCAGCTAACATCTCACAAGCTGAATGGCAAGAATTATCTGGAATGGTCGCAGTCCGTAAAATTAGCAATTGATGGGCACGGCAAGCTAGGTCATTTAACTGGAGAAGTCAAGCAACCACAGGTGGGCGATCCAAAGATGAGCAAGTGGAGGTTAGAAAATTCTATGATAATTGCGTGGCTTATTAATTCCATGGAAGCATCCGTAGGTAAACCTTTTCTTTTTCTCCCGACTGCTAAAGATGTTTGGGACGTTGTGAAAGACACCTATTCAGATTAAGAAAACGCTTCATAGATCTTTGAGTTAAAAATAAAACTTTGGAAAGCTAGGCAAGGGAAAAAGGAAGTTACTTTTTATTACAATGAGATGATGTCTCTTTGGCAAGAACTGGATTAGTGTTATAATGATGAATGGGAGTGTCCCGGAGATGGTGTAAAAGCTATGAAAAAAGAAGAGAATGAATGAGCTTATTTGTTTCTGGCTGGTTTAAATAAAGAATTTGATGAAGTGATATCTCGGATCTTAGGGAAAAAACCGCTTCTAAAACTTCGTGAGATTTTTTCTGAGGTTAGAAGAGAGGAGACAAGGAGAAAAGTAATGTTAAGGGCATGGTTTGAAGCTAATGATGATAATTCTACTATTGTAACTATTAAAAATAATGATGATAGTGAAAAAAGGAAAAAACCTTGGTGCGATCACCGCAAAAAATATTGGCACACTAGAGAAACGTGTTGGAAGCTCCATGGGAAACCAACGAATGGATGAAAAAAGAGTGGCAATGGTCGTGGTTCACAATCAGGGGATAGTAGAGCTTTCCAAACAACTAATGAAAATTATGAGGGCCAAAGTTCTCCGAAAGGGTGTCTCCATTCACTAAGGAACAATTAGAGCATCTACACAAGCTTTTTCAATCACCACAGTTTCGGATGAATTCTTCTACTCCTAACTCATCCAATAATCCTTCTTCCTCTTTTGCCCAATCAGTTACTAATTTTTTCTGTTTTTTTTCAGTGTCAAACCTTGTAAAACAAACATGTGGATCGTTGATTCTGGAGCTAGTGATCACATGACTAGTAGCCATTTTCTTTTTTCAACTCACACACCTTGTGCAGGAAACAAAAAGATCAAAGTAGCAGATGGGTCATTCTCGGCAATAGCCGGGAAAGGCACTATTAAAATTTCATCTTCCTTGGTTTTACATGATGTTTTACATGTGCCAAATCTAGCTTGTAATCTCATATCGATCAGTAAATTATCCCAGTCCTCGAATTGTCATGTTATATTTGACTCCTCTATGTGTAAATTTCAGGACATGGTCTCGGGGAGGATGATTGGCAATGCTAAAGAATTTGCTGGAATTTACTTTCTTGACGACGACCATCTAAGTCAACCAAAAACTATTTTATGTTTAAATTCTGTTTCCGATTTTGATAAGGTTATGATTTGGCATTATAGGCTTGGACATCCTAATTTTTACTATTTAAGATATTTGTTACCTAATCTATTTAAAAATAAAAGTCCTTCTTCATATCACTGTGAATTTTGTGAATTGGCTAAACATCATCGGTCATTCTTTCCACCTAAAAAATATAAAGCCTCCAAACCTTTTTTGTTAATTCATAGTGATGTTTGGGGACCAGACCTTCAAGAGTCTCAACATTTTCAGGAAAACGTTGGTTTGTCACATTTATTGATGATCATACTCGTATTTGTTGGGTGTTTTTATTAAAAGATAAGTCTGAAGTTAAAAATGTGTTTCAGTCTTTTTATGCTATGGTGAAAACACAAGTTGGTGTGAAAATAGAAGTATTTCAGAGTGACAATGGTGGGGAATATTTAGTGACCAATTAGGTGGTTTCTTAACCAAACATGGAATATCCACCAAATTTCTTGTACAAATACACCACAACAAAATGGGATTGTAGAAAGAAAAAAACTGACATCTTTTGGAAGTAACTAGAGCCTTGATGTTCACTAGTCAGGTACCACGTTATCTTTGGGGCGAAGCCTTGTTAAAAGCTACATATCTTATTAATAGAATGCCCAGTAAAACTCTAAACTATAGAACTCCTTTTCGCCTCTTTAAAGATAACTTTCCTAACTCTAAATTGATTACAGATTTATCCCTTTGAGTTTTTGGATGTAGTGTTTTTTTCATCTTCACAACCAAGGTAAACTAGATCCTAGAGCAAAAAAATGTGTCTTTTTTAGCTATGCTTCTAATAAAAAGGGTTACAAATGTTATGATCCAATTGATAGGAAGCTTATTGTTATCATGGATGTCACATTTTTTGAAACACAATCTTATTTTGATTCTAATCTTCAGGGAGGGAGTTATAGTAAGGAAGATTCTATAATTGATAAAGAAAAGACTAGGAATATACAACATAGGGATTCTAATAATGGGGAAGGCGAATTTATGATTAACACAGAAATTAATGATGTTAATGTCGTTAATAAAAAGGAGTATGAAGGTGTAGAGTCTGATCATGAGAATAAAGAACAAACAAAAGAGTTAATTGTTTACTCAAGAAGAAATCGAAATCAAGAAAGTGGAATCCACCAGATTCATCACCAAGAATCTGACCCGTAAGATCTTGTCAAAAGTCCAGGTAAAGCTCATAATCCAGCCAATGAATTTTCTGATTTAGATATTCTAATTGCTAAAAGAAAAGGTGTTAGAAATATTGTCAAATATCTCATGTCTAACTTTGTATCCTATAAAGACTTGTCTTCGACATTCTCAGCCTTTGTTTCGTGTCTCGATACTGTGAAAATACCCAAAAATGTGAAAGATGCTTTACAGGTTCCTGAGTGGAAGGAGGCTATTTTAGAGGATATGCGCGCTCTTGAAAAAACAAGTACATGGGAAACAATGGAATTACCTGTGGGGAAAAAAACAGTGGGCTATAAATAGGTGTTCACAACCAAATTCAAACCAAATGGGTCTTTAGATAGATACAAAGCCCGGTTGGTGGCTAAAGGGTACACTCAAACATACGGGATAGATTATCTTGAAACATTTGCTCCAGTAGCCAAATTAAACTCTGTTAGAGTTCTTTTATCAATTGCTGTTAATCTTGATTGGTCTTTACAGCAGCTAGATGTGAAAAATGCTTTCCTAAATGGGAAACTTGAAGAAGAAGTTTACATGGATCCTCCTCCAAGTTTTAAAGAAAAATTTGGAACTCGAGTATGTAAACTCAAGAAATCTTTGTATGGTCTAAAGCAGTCTCCTCAAGCTTGGTTTGAACGATTCACTCAAGTTGTTAAAAAACAAGGTTACTCACAAGGGTAAGCTGATCACACAATGTTCTATCGACATTCACAAAAAGGTAGAATAACAGTTATTATAGTTTATGTCGATGATATCATTCTTACATGAGATGATGTGGATGAAATGAGGTGTCTCAAGGAGCATCTAGCATTGGAGTTTGAGATGAAAGACTTGGGTCCTTTGAAATACTTTCTTGGAATGGAAGTTGCTCGATCAAAGAAGGGTCTTGTGGTCTCTCAGAAAAAAATATGTGATTGATCTTTTAAAAGAGGCTAGGATGAGTGGTTGCCGCCCAATTGACACCCCAATTGATCCAAATGTAAAATTTAGAAATAAAGAAGGCCGATTAGTTGATAAAGGGCAGTTCCAAAGATTAGTTGGTAAGTTAATTTACTTATTACATACAAGGCCAGACATATCTTTTGCAGTGAGCTTAGTGAGTCAATTTATGCACTCCCCAATGGAGGAACATGAAGAAGCAGTGTTTCGAATTCTAAAATACTTGAATAGTTCACCTGGAAAGGGCTTATTCTTCAAGAAATCTGAACAAAGCGGAATTGAAGCTTATACAGATACAGATTGGGTAGGCTCAATAATAGATAGAAGATCTACATCAGGATACTGTACATTTGTTTAGGGAAATCTTGTGACTTGGTAAAGCAAAAAACAAAGTGTTGTAGCAAGAAGTAGTGCAGAGGCTGAGTTTAGATCAATGGCTCAAGGAATTTTTGAAATGATGTGGTTAAAAAGAATTATGGAAGAGCTGATGAAACCAATAACTTCACCAATGAAGTTTTACTGTGATAGCAAAGCTGCCATTACTATTGCTCACATCCTAGTCCAGCATGACCAAACTAAACATGTTGAGATTGATAAACATTTTATCAAGGAGAAGATTGAAGAAGGCCAAGTATGCATGCCATTTGTTCCTTCAAAACAACAAATTGCTGACATACTCACTAAAGGGCCCTCTAAGACAAGCTTTGATTTTCTTGTAAGCAAGTTGAGCATGATTGATATATATGCACCAAATTGAGGGAGGGTGTTGAAATATGTATATATTTTAAATTTATTTAGGTAGATAAATCTTATTTAGGTAGATAAATTTTATTCATATTCTAGGAATATTTTATTTTATCTTTTAGTAGTTTATTAGAATAAGGGAATTATTTTCCCTTATGTTTTAGTAATTGATCAGAATAAGGGAATTATTTTCCCAATTAGGATTATGAATCTTTTCTCTATTTAAGTTCAATTCTTTAGTTAATAAAATATAGAACAATTTTATTAAAAGCTCTCTTGAAAACCTTCATCTTTCAGTACCATATTCTCTGCCACCTTAGTAGAGACCACATTGGATAAATAATTTCGATGTTCCCCAACCATAACAATTTCCTTTCTAGACTCGGTCACCAAAGTTATCCTCTTCTATGCACAATCCACATGGGCTTGGTGCTCAACCAACCACTCCATTCCCAAAATTAGATCGAATTCATTGAAAGGTAATTCCATTAAGTCAGAGGGAAAAATCTCTCCTTGAATTTCTAAAGGGCATCTCCTATAAATTTTGTTCACAAGTTCAGAAAATCCTAAAGGACTGACTACAGTAACGGTGTTTTCAGTTTTCTCTACCCAATCACCAATTTTACAGCCACATCACAAACAATATAAGAACGAGTAGATCCTATATCAATCAATTCAAAATAAGGCACCGAATAGATAGTAAAGGTACCTACTATGACGTCAGTTGCATCTCTATCCTCTCGGTGTCTAGCCGCATATACCAAGGCAGGTTTCCTAGCTTCAACCCGATTCACATCTTGAGCCAGTGCTCTCTGTCCTTGATTACCATTACCATTTTTGTTCTGATTACGGTCGCTTTGAGCACCCTGAGCATCTCTCTGATTTTGACCCCTAGTAGGTCACTGATTTCGAGCCGGATCTTACATCTGATCATTCTGGTTAGGAAAATCCTTAATCTTGTGCTCCATCGAGCCCAAAGCCAAACAAGCACCCGTTCTTCTCTAACACTCACCCAGATGGTGCCTCTTGCAATGCTGACATACCTGAATATGCCCTTCTCTAGGGCCCACTGCTTCCCTATTCTGTGGTGGCCTAGCCTCTCCGGCCCTCTTAACAGGACCTAGATTTGGGCCAGCAGAGCCCACCTCTCTCTTAGGTTGATCTCTCTGTTTCCCCTTTTCCAAGCTCCACGCGTTTAATCTCCTCAATAATCTTGTCTTCTCGACTAAAGCCTAAAACACATGCTCCTAATGTGGAGCTGCCTATACCTTAAGGTCGTACCTTAGACCCTCTTGAAAACGAAACCTCTTTTCTTGCTAAAATGCCACCATACTAGGTGCATAGCAGCTCAACCTAAAATTTTTTCCTCATACTCAAAAACTGTCATGTCGCCTTGTTTTAACTCTATAAATTCAAACTAACGATCCCCTACATAGCAAAGACCCACAATTTTACCCTAGAAGGCATCATGAAAATAGGCTTAATCTATACGCTCTAGTAGTGTACCCCTAACCACTAATTGCCACCACTTGTATGCCTCATCCCTCAATAAGGATACAACACCCTTAAGTTCCTACTCAGGAGTGCAGCCCAAATCATCCAATATACGTTCAATGGTCTCCATCCAGTACTCGACCACTGTAGGAGTAGTTCCAGCGATACCCATGAATAACTCTGCCCCACTAGAGCAGAGCCTCTCAGCAATTTTCCCAGGCCTAACACCACCAATCGGGGCCCCAACAACTCGATTTAAAGCCGTTAGCAAAACATGTGTTACTAGATCATCCTTATCATACTTGTTATCATCATAATTCCTATTACCCCTATTTCCACCCTCAGTAGTGGCTTCACTAATGGCCTCATTGGGCTCAGAATTTTAAACGGGCTTTTGTGATGCAGACGACTCAGCCGAAGCCATTGGAGGTCGCCCTGTATGGCCCCTCCTACCATGAGTTATCATTCCATGGGTATTCATTTTGGTGATTTATGGAATCTACAATTTACAAGTAAGAATATCTTTAGTATTTTTGTTTAATCTTTTATCGTACTTTTGACTAAGTTCTTTTATTTTAAAAAATTATGCAATAGTATCTACTGTCTTTCTAAAGTTTCAATATTGTTTCCATTGGCATGGCATCGGACTTCATCATTTTCTGAAAGAAATAAATTTTAAAATATTGTGGTTTATTTTCCAAAAGCTCCCATTTTATGAATGCATGTATGCAAACTCATTTTTGAAAAGAACAAAAATTCAGTCCGAGGTTTTGAACCTAGGCTCTAATACCCTTAAATGTAACCTCCCAATCCCAACCTAGACGTTATGGTCGAATCGTGAAGGTCACATGGGACACCTAAACTACGAATTTGTAACAGTCTGGTTTAAACCCTAGTCGGAATAGTGGTTTTGGGACCACAAATCCAAGTTAGAAAAATATTTTAATATTATTTTCTGTGCTTACAGTATGTGATTATGCATGTGTGAAAGTTTCGTGAATTAATTTTATTGTTTGTGTGTTTAATTTGAGAAAAGGGCTTAATCGCAGAAAATGTAAGAGTGGCCTTCTAATTGATTAAGTACTGAATTGATGTGTCTTTATTAATATGAAGTCCTTATTATGAAAATAGACCATTGATATGGTTAATGGACATTTATGACCATCCATTAATAGTTTATATATGTTTTAAATTAAGGATAAAATTAGAAATTGATTATTAATGTTAATATAATAAAAATAAACACATTTTAATGGCCATTATCATCCTTCTTCCATCGAAATAAGAAAATAAAAAGGGGGTTTGAAGCTTTTGGTATATTCGGCCATGGTTTAGCTTAATTAAGGTTGTTTTTGTTTCGGTTATTGATGATTTCTATGTTTTTGAGATTATTGCTCAGTATACTATCAAGCCCATGCCTTAATTTTGGGATTTGATGAAGATTATGAAATGTGCCATTGATGAATGCTTGAGTTTTGTGATAGTTGATAATGAAATATATGTGTTAGATTAACATGTTTTGTCTTTGGATTTTTGATGAATTTGAGTAATTTGGACTAAATTATGAAAATAATATTTTGAGGGACTAAAATGTAAAATAAATGAAATGTGAGGACTTAGATGAAGCATGTGAATATTCGGCTAAGCATGGGTACAAAGAAATTATGTGTATTTTGTGAAATAAGGACTTAAATGTCAAAATGTGAGGGCTAATTTGTAAAATGCCCTAAATGTGTGTTTTTGGATTGAATTGAATGATTTGGTGAATAAATGGGTTAAATTTGAATATGTATAGATCAAGAACCAAAGAAAACAGATTTAGATCGAGGAAAGTCGAAAGTGATCGAGTAATCGAAACCGTCCGTTTATATCTGTACGAGGTAAGTCTATATACAAATAAATGTATTTGAGTTGATTTATTTATGTTCATATATTATTGTATTGTAATGAATGGCTTTAGAAGATATACATGTGAAAACCGAGAAAGTATCGACAATGTGTCAATGCCCGAAAAGTCCCGTACGAACCTTAGGAATAGATAGGATTAATATGTCATGACATAGGGTTCCGATATGTGATATCGTGTAAGACCACGTCTGGGACATTGGCATCGATTTGAGAATTATGTGTAAGACCATGTCTGGGACATTGGCATCGTATATGATTTCGTGTAAGACCCTGTCTGGGACAGTGGCATCGATATTTGATTACATGTAAGACCACGTCTGGGACGTTGGCATTGTACGAGTATTCTGAGTTATCTGAGTATCCTATTTGATTCTGAATGGTTCAACAGGCATTCTGAGAAATGTTTGATTTCGTGAAATGTTTAACTAATACAGGTACGTTCGAAAGGTATACAAAGTTTGACTATGAAAAGTAAGTATATGTGAAGTTGCAGAAGTGAGATATGTAAATAGAATTGTTGTGATAATATGTGATACATATAAACCAAATATTCTATGTTCAAATGAAATAAATAGATATGTGGTTGATTGGTAAGCAAGTAGTTGGAACAATTGAGCCAAAAGAGATATATGAATTTGCAATTATGTTATGTTGTAGATTATGTAAATGAAATGGTTATAAATGTTTATTATGATAAGTATATTTGTGTATGGCTTACTAAGCTTTTGAAAGCTTACTTTGTGTGTGTTTGCATTGTTTTATAGATTGTAAAAGCTACGGAAGGCTCGGGGATCGTCGAGGATCATCACCACACTATCAAACTCTATTTTGGTACCTTTTGAATGTGCACATAGCTAAGTATGGCATGTATAGGCTAGAAGTTTTGAATTATGTTTGGGATGTAAATATGAGCCATGTGATATGGTTTGTTTAAATATGTGATTATGGTAACTTTTAATCTATGTTTTGAGATGCAAATTTGGTATATTATTGATGAAAGGTTGTCTAATTGAGTTGGTAAGTTTTAGATGAATTTTACATAGAAATGTTTGAGATTGATATGAGACAAATTGTGAAAAGGTTAATATATTTTGATATGCTTAGAAATGCTTGTGATGAGAATGAGATAAATGGTTCAAAAGTTGTCATGTTTGATGTGCTTTTGAATGGTTAGAAAAGATGGTCATTTTGATATGTAATGGTTGCTTTTGGTGCTTGAAATGATGCTTGTTTATGCATGTTAGTTTGATCCTAAAATAGGTGGCAAATTGGCCTTGAAAATGGCCTATATTTGCCCACACAGTTGAGCACACGGGCGTGTGGCTCGACCGTGTCATTCGAGTTTGTAATTCAAAACAAGTCGGTTCGACCACCATTTGGACACACGCCCGTGCCTTGCCGTGATGCAAGTCGATGATGTCGACCACGGGTGAAGCTGCAGGCGTGTCTCGCTCTCGTGTGTGGACAAGTCGATATGTATGCCCTGTTTTGCCATGGCCTGACACACACGTGTGTCTCGAGGTCGGGTGTGAGCACACACTACCGCCCCACATCAGAATGAACTGATCGAGGGCCTAGTCGGAATAGTGGTACGAGACCACAAATCTGAAGTAGAAATATGAGTTTTATGATTTGTATGGGGCTTATGAGGTGATTTCATGATTGTGTGAAAATTTCATGAAGAAATTTTATTAATTAGTGATTAAATTGTCCATTAGGACTAAATTGCAAAGATTAGAAAATATGAGATTCAGGAAGATTTAAGCATGAAATAGAATTAAAAAAAATTTCTAGAGGTCCTTAATTAGCAATTAGACCATTATATTTGATGATGGACAAAAATGGACATGGGAAGAAAAAATCCCAAGAAAGGATCTTTAAGGGCATTTTTGTCATTTGGTAAATAAAAGAATTAAAAGGGAAAAACAAGCCAAAATCTTGTCCATCTTCTTCCTCTAGTGTCGAAATTTGCAAGGAGCCATAGCTAGGGTTTCTTCAACTTTCAAGCTTGATAGTAAATGCATCCTAGCCCCGTTTTTAATGATCTTCGTATTTTTGAGACCCTCGTAGCTCGGTTTAGCTATTTTTACCTATATTTTGAGCTAGGGTTTATGTTCAAAAATTTACCCATGTATGACATGCATGTATTTTGATGTTTTATGGAAGAATATGAAAGTTTGATGTAGGATAAACATATTTTTCTAAGTGATTTTCATGAAAAGTCCATAAAAGGACCAAATTGTAAAAGTTGTTGAAATGGTCATACATGAGTGAAATAGTAAAAATTGAAGGTTGTTATAGTTGAGAATATGATTCGGCTAGGCTTTAAATACAAGAAAGTTGAATGAAAATCATTTTACAAGCCTAGGGACAAAAGTGTAATTATGTAAAAGTTTAGGGGCAAAATCATAATTTTTCCTAATTATGAACTATGAGTCGATTTAGTCAATGTGTGTATTTAACAAGTGAAATTTATTATTATAAATCAAGAAACACGAAGCCCGGATCAAAACCGAGGCAATAACAAAATCGAGGACTAAATCGAGCATCGATACACATTTTAAGAATCGAGGTAAGTTTGTATGAAATTAGAGTTTCATAATGTTTTGATATTTGAAATTACTTAAAATTATGGCAATGTATGTTATTGCTATGAAAATCAAGTGATGAAGCCTCGATGAGGAAATGGTAAAAATGAGTTATGTGAAATCCCGGATAAGGATTCGGAATAATGAGGTTACCCATGTATTAGCATTGAATAAAGAAGGTCTCGTGTAAGACCATGTCTGGGATATGGCCTCGGCACCAAAGGAAGATCTCGTATAAGACCATGTCTGGGACATGGCTTCGACATCGAGCTATGAGATCCCGTGTAAGACCATATCTGGGATATGGCATCGACATTGATAGGTGATCCCATGTAAGACCATATCTGGGATATGGCGTTGGCATCAAAATTTATGCATGATGAGTTTGAATATCCTATGATAATTTGATTAGTTCATGGGCAAAAGAGCTAAGTATGTAAAATGGCATAGAAGTAAAATTATTTATGAATGACTTTGAGCTTCTTTTATTATTAAGTATGATGAAGATTTGAGTTAATGCTCATGTTAGTATATGTGCTAAGTTATGTGATAAGTGATTAAGGGTATAATGACGTCATAAACAGGGAGCTCCACGTGCAGAGGACACGGGCGTGTCTAGGTCGTGTGAAGGACACGGGTTATAGACATGGGCGTGTGGTCAGCCGTGTGAAATAAGTCAGTGTCGACCACGGGTGGAGAACACGGGCATGTCTTAGAGGCACACGGGCGTGTCCCTTGGACAACACGGGTGTGTGGCCCCTGCTTAGGCAAAAATTTTCAAAGAGTGTAAAAGTTTCCGGTTAAACTCTGAAACCTTCCGAATGTATGTTTAAGGCCTCGTAGGCCCATGATATGTATGTTATGATTAAGAAAGAAAAGTTTTAAGTTGGAATGAAACTTTATAGCCCATAATTACATGTTCAAGCAAGGTCAAGCATTGTAATGCCTCGTATCCGGCTCCGGCGTCAGACACGGGTAAGGGGTGTTACATTTAGTGGTATCAGAGCTACGATTTAGTCGATTCTCGGACTAACATAGCGTAAGTATGAGTCTAGTTATACATGCCATACGTAAGAGTACTTGTGTAATGATAGTGTGACGACTCCTGATGATTTGAATTGTGTTTTTATATAGTCAATGGATCCTGATCCTGACCGAGCTCAGCCGATGATGCTGCAAGTAATGCACCGGCTCCCTCACAAGGGACCGCACCCGTAGAGAGCAGACCCGAGACTTTTGGTCAAGGAGAAGAGGCCCGAGAAGCCTTTCTCCGTATGATGAGCAACTGGTACACCGAGTACATGAGAGCAAATCCTAATGCTCAACCTCCTCCACCCCTGCCTATTCCTCAACCTACCCATGTAGCCCCTCAAGTGGTAGAAGTGGTAAGGAGAGAAAAGCCTCCGGTAGATAGAATTCGGAAGCAAGGAGCTGATGAATTCCGGGCTAGTAAAGATGATGATCCGGAAAGAGCCAAATTTTGGCATGAAAATACCATCAGGGTATTTGATGAATTATCTTGCACACCTGAAGAGTGCATGAAATGTGTGGTTTCTCTTCTGAGAGATTCTGCTTATCAGTGGTGGAATACCCTTGTGTCAGTTGTACCAAGAGAAAGAATTACATGGGAGTTTTTCCAAGAAGAATTTCGGAAGAAATACATAAGCCAAAGATTCATTGATCAGAAGAGAAAGGAATTCCTTGAACTGAAATAAGGTAAGATTACGGTGACTGAGTACGAGCGTGAGTTTGTGAGGCTCAGCAAGTACGCTCGGGAATGTGTGTCCTCCGAAGCCATCATGTGTAAGAGGTTTGAGGATGAACTAAATGAAGATATCAAATTGTTTGTTGGTGTACTCGAGTTGAAGGAAATTGTTGTGTTAGTGGACCGGGCTTGTAAGGCCGAGGAATTAGTGAAAGAGAAAAGAAAAGCTGAAACGGAGTCTCGTGACTCAAGAAAGAGACAATTGAGCAAGTCATTTCAGTCCTCGTCCAAGAAGTCGAGAGATTTTCCTACCCGATCATCTACTTCAGCCGGGTTTTCAAACAAAAGCAAGAGCAAACAGTACTCAGGGTATAAAGCTCAGACTACATCAGTTGCTAGTGTTGGTAACACCCGACCAAGTAGACCGGAGTGCCCCCAGTGTGGCAAACGTCATTTCGTGTAACACCCCAAACTCGGCCTAGAAGTTAGGCCCGAGTCCGGAATGTCACATTAAAGGCACACTCCAAAACGATTTTATAATTTAACAATTTAAGGCCCCAAAGCCCAAAACCCTTGTTACTTGTTAAGTTAAGAGGAAAAGCCCACATTTTAGGAAAACGTTCATATGTTAAGTTATTTCGAAAACCACGTTAACTTTAATAATTTTATGAAATTTATTAAGCGGATAGTTGAAACAATAATAATAATAATAATAAACCCAAAATCTAAAGCCAATTAGGAGTTTCATGGCCTTATTACAATCCAATGAAAAAAAACAAAGTATTAAAAACAAATTCATTTGAACAAATTAAAACATTTGATCAGCTTGTAGTGTGGCCATCTCCGAGTCCTCTCCCACGTCGAGCCGTCTATTCAGGATTACCTAAAACATTAAATTAAAAGGTGTGAGTTTCGAAACTCAGTGTGTACAACCCTTGGCAATCAAATCACATACAAATATTCACATTGGGCCTAAGCCCTATCAAAATCGGTGGTCTTGGGCCTTAGCCCACCATGACCTCATATCACATCATATTGTATCATATACAAACAAGTTAATGCAAAACCCATCCCAATAATCCATCCGCTACACACACCATTTCCCTTCCAACCATTACACACCTGTGGGGATTTCTAAATCAACCCACCCATCCTCTACACACCAAAGGTAGCCCGATTGCGATACTACCTAACGTTGCAGCAAAGCTGCTAATCATATAATGGGCTTAAAGCTACCGGTGGATCCATGGCCATGCGACTATGCGATCCTCAAATCTTCCTCCGTACCATAATTCCCACCCATATGCATCTTAAGCAGAATATCATATGAATGCATCAAACACACGGGTAACATCCACAAACTCATATTCGTCACATAGGGGTATTTCCGTCATTTCACTACCAAGGGGTATTTTCGTAATTCTACCCTACAGGGGTATTTTGGTAATTTGGCAAAATAGGGGTATCTTGGTAATTTGCAAAAGAGGGGTATTTTGGTACTTCTGCAAAATAGGGGTATTTTGGTACTTTTGCAAAACAGGAGTATTTTGGGTAATTTTGCAAAATAGGGTATTTTGGTAATTTACAAATCTAGGGGTATTTTAGTAATTTTTCAAATATAAGTGTATTTTAGTAATTTTACAAATATAAGGGTATTTGGTCCCTCTCGGGTTTTAGTTATGAACTTTGGCCCATCAACAAGTCCTCGTGGCTATAGTGAACAGACACTACGCACCAGGTAGGATTCCAGAGAAGACCGCTTAAGTACTAAGCTCTCCTTAGATCCAATCCTAGACATGCGTATGCCCGTTGCCACACCCTAACCCAGCAACTTGTTCACGAACATGTTTAATTAGATTAAGTCTTATAAAATTTAAGAGTTGTTCAAACTAGGCCTAAAGCCCATTAACCCTAACATACTTGTCTATGTCCCCATAAGCCCATCAAGCCCATTTCATGTTGTATAGCCCATTGGGCTCAATTAAAGTCCAATCATACAAATGTTCATGCCATATCATTATTCATGCTCACATATCAACCATTGCCGTTCTGAGCCCACAAGTTTGGCAGGCCCATTTAGCCACTTTCGGCTTTTCAGCTTTTCAGCGTTGCCGATATCGTGTGTGTAGTGTTTGTACACACCTGGTAACCTCGTGTGATGCAAACCCCTTAGTCATGAACCTACAATCGACATTACTAGTGATTAACCAAAGCTTTAACACATACTTATCAAAAATCGAAACCTCACCGTACCCTTACCGTGTGCCTCACGTTCTAGTAGCCCTTCCTTTGCTACTGTTGGCGATTATCCTATAGATCTGCACCCAAACACCTATATCGTCAAAACCAAGTGACCCATATTGATCATAAATCACCCCTATGAGCCACATTAGATTCGGCCATTTACTAAACCATGACTGGGTCGAGAACACTTACCACCTTGTTAGCAATCCTTACCTACCACGCTTGCGATTGTTGAGCCTTTCCATTGTTAATACAAAGTTAACGACAAGGAGAGGTTAGATAGCCCTTCGGCTTTTAACAAAACACACTAAGGAAGTTGACTGAGTACTTACCGAAACCTTCCTTTGATCCTGTGGCCTAGATAGCTACTGAACAAGATCCGGCTTTTAAACTTGACTAAGAGTAGATAACAATCAATTTGTGATAGAGGAAAAAATAACTAAGAATCAGCACAAGTAGGGATTTCGGCAAGGAAGGATGATGGTAATTTTGGCAATGAAGAAATATTGTGGGAGGGAAGGAGAATTCGGTCTAGGCACTTTTGTTTGGAAAAAGAAAGAAATTGTGATTACTCGGGTATTTGCCAAAGGGAAAGAAACTAAAAAGAATTAGGAGATTGGAAGGAATTTTCCCCTAATTAATCAACTAAAGCACACAAAAGCAACAAATGCCCTACTTACCCATACGGCACACATATATATACTAAAATAAATAAATAAATAAATAAATAAATAAATAAATAAATAAACCTGCACTCCCCAGTCGACTCAAACTTATCACCAATTGAATTCCTTTATTTTCTCCAAATTTTATCTTCATCCCCATCCAAAAATTCCTTTATTTAGCCAAAAATTCAATTTGAATTACATTTAAATTGCTTTCCCGAACAAAATGACCATCCTTTGGTGTTTGGTCCACTTCAAACACCTTCCCCCACGCCAAAGCAAACAAAATAGCAAGTTATTGTGCACAAGGTAACTCAAACCGAGACCTTTGTGCACCACCACACGCTTCTCGCCATCGCACCACAACTCTTCTTGTGATATGTTCCATTCTCAACTTCTTTTAAGGCCTATTTCCCAATGATCGAATCATCCAAAGAAATCTAAAAATATTAGCCAACACCCAGCTTGAACCTCCAACCTCCTCACTATGATACACGCCCCTGCCACTGCGCCACCTACTTTATTTGAGTAATATTTCCTCCTAATTAATTATAAACCTTTCGCCACGCTCAAAAGTTTACTTAAAAAAAAACCCAATATTTAGCGCATGCCGCGACTAGAAACCTGCTCCCCCTCCTGCTCCTAACGCCTCTGTCACTAGGCCAGGCGTTTCTTTGTTTCGTGAATCAACCCCAACTAATTATAAGGCCTAAACTCTGGCCTTCATACTAACATATGCGCAATAAAAATTTTTGCCAAGTCCAGGACTTGAACCTTTGACCACCAGCTTATTCAAAACGCCCTAGGCCACCAGACCACCTACTTCCTTGTGCTATCTTTTAACCCAATAATATTTTAAAAGCCTTCTGACTACCACCAACCTCACTTAAGGGTAAAAACAAATTTTTTGCTAAAGCCCTAGATCGAGCCTAGGACTTTTCCAACACCACCAACCCTTCCTAAATCACCTAAAAATTAAACTAAACATGCAATCATAATTTTTTTTATACACACTTAATTCATTATTCCCTTTTTTTTTCCAAACGACAAAATCCATTCTCTCGACACACAAAACCCATTTATTCTAGGCCCAATTTTCGAGGCATTACATTCCGGCAAATGTCGAGCAAATGAAAAGGCTTGTTTCAGGTGTGGGTCTTTAGATCATTTTTTTAGAAATTGCGCCGAGGTGGATGAAAAAGAGAAGCCTCAAGATGCAAGACCGGGAGGCACTGCTAGAGGAAGACTATAGAAAAACCTAGGAAGTGGAACAAGTAGTAAGAATACGCTCAGAGAGTAGGCTACAAGATCTGAGGGTAGAGCGCCTACGAGGACCTATGCCATTCGCGCTCGCGAAGAAGCATCATCTCCTGATGTGATTACGAGTATATTTTCTCTCTATGATACTAAAGTTATTGCTTTAATAGATCCGGGATCTACCCATTCATACATTTGCATGAAATTAGTATCTAGAATGAGTATGCCCGTAGAGTCTATAGAATTTGTGATAAAGGTGTCTAATCCTTTAGGCAAAAGTGTGCTAGTTGATAAGGTATGTAAAGACTGCCCATTGATGATTAGAGGTCATTGTTTTAAGGCAACTCTTATGCTATTGCCATTTGATGAATTCGATATAATTCTTTGTATGGACTGGTTAAACACTCATGATGTGATAGTAAATTATGGAAACAAATATTTTGAGTTGAGATGTGAAAATAGGGACACTCTTCGTGTTGAACCAGATGATCAAGACAGGTCGCCAGTAGTGATCTCTCACATGTCGGCTCAGAGATATGTAAGAAAATGGTATGAGGCGTATCTTGCCTTTGTGATGAATACCAAAGAAACCAAATTAAAGATTGAATCAATACCGATAGTATGTGAGTACCCAGATGTCTTTCTCGAGGAATTGCCAGGATTGCCTCCGATGAGAGAGGTTGAATTTGGCATTGAGTTAGCTCCCATTACTGTACCAATATCGATTGCTCCATACAGAATGGCTCCAACGGAGTTGAAGGAACTGAAGGCACAATTACAAGAGTTGACGGACAAAGGTTTTGCAAGACCGAGTTATTCTCCGTGGGGTACTCCAGTGCTATTTGTGAAAAAGAAAGACGGTTCCATGAGATTATGTATAGATTACCGACAGCTTATTAAGGTTACTGTGAAGAATAAGTACCTATTGCCAAGGGAGCCACTATGTTTTCCAAGATAGACTTGAGGTCCAGTTATTACCAGTTGAGAGTAAAATACTCAGATGTGCCGAAGACAGCTTTTCGAACGAGGTATGGGCACTATGAATTTTTAGTCATGCCTTTCGGTTTGACAAATGCCCCTGCGGTGTTTATGGATTTAATGAACCGCATCTTTCGGCCATATCTAGATAAGTTTGTGGTTGTTTTTATTAATGATATATTGATATATTCTCGGGATGAGCATGAGCATGCCGAGCACTTGAGGACCATATTATAGATCCTACGAGATAATTAGTTGTACGCCAAGTTCAGCAAAAGTGAATTTTGGCTCAAGGAAGTTGGATTTCTGGGACACATTGTCTCGGGAGATGGAGTTCGAGTTGACCCAAGTAAGATTTCAGCTATTGTTGATTGGAAACCGCCGAAAAATGTATCTGAGGTTAGAAGTTTTCTGGGCTTAGCTGGCTATTATAGGCGGTTCGTTAAGGGGTTTTCCATGATAGCGACTCCAATGACGAAATTGTTATAGAAAAATGTAATGTTTGAATGGACGGAAAAGTGCCAACAAAGTTTTGAGAAATTAAAGGCAATGTTGACAGAAGCTCCAGTTCTAGTGCAACCTGAGTCGGGAAAAGAATTTGTGATCTACAGCGATGCATCCTTAAATGGATTGGGCTGTGTACTTATGCAAGAGGGCAAGGTGATAGCGTATGCCTCCAGACAGTTAAAGCCACATGAGAAGAATTACCCGACGCATGATTTAGTGTTGGCTGTTATTGTTTTTGCATTGAAGATTTGGAGACACCATTTGTATGGTGAAAAATGTCAGATATTCACCGATCACAAAAGTTTAAAGTATTTGATGACTCAGAAGGAATTGAATTTAAGGCAACGGAGATGGTTAGAGTTGATAAAAGATTATGAGTTGGTCATTGATTACCATCCGGGGAAGGTGAACATAGTCACCGATGCTTTAAGTAGAAAATACTTATTTGCTTTGAGGGCTATGAATACACAGATGACTTTGTCTGACGATGGTTCCATTCTAGCTGAGTTGAGGGCTAGACCGATGATCCTTCGAGAGATCTATGAGGCTCAAAAAGATGATAGCGACTTGCAAGCTAGAAGAGTTCAATGCGAGTCAGGTATTGAGTCTGATTTTTGGGTCAATTCAGATGAATGTTTAATGTTCAGGGACAGAGTCTGTGTACGGAGAAATGATGAGCTCATTCGTAAAGTTTTGCGTGAGGCACATAATGGATGCCTATTTGTACATCCGGGTAGCACCAAGATGTATAATGATTTGAAGAAATGGTATTGGTGGCCGAATATGAAGAAAGATATTTCCGAGTTTGTTTCAAAATGCTTGATTTGTCAGCAGGTAAAGGCTGAACATCAAGTACCCTCGGGTTTGCTTCAACCTATTATGGTGCCGAGTGGAAGTGAGACTGAATTACCATGGACTTTGTAACAGGGTTGCCGTTGACACCGAGCAAGAAAGATGTTGTATGGGTCGTAGTCGATAGACTTACGAAGTCACCCCATTTTATACCTGTACGTGTCGACTACTCACTTGATAAGTTGGCAAACTTATATTTCTCAGAGATTGTGAGACTTCATGGAGTACCTTTATCTATTATATCAGATAGAGATCCGAGATTTACGTCCAGATTTTGGAAAAGTTGCAAGAGGCCTTAGGCACAAAGTTGAATTTTAGTACGGCCTTTCACCCCCAAACCGACGGTCAATCGGAGAGGTTAATGCAAATACTTGAAGATATGCTCTGATGTTGTATTCTTGAGTTTCAGGGCAGTTGGGAAAAATACTTACCTTTGGTAGAATTTGCCTACAATAATAGTTATCAGTCAAGCTTGAAAATGGCGCCTTATGAGACTTTTATGGGCGTAAGTGCTGAACGCCTTCATATTGGACTGAGCTTAAGGAAAACCAGATTCACGGGGTTGACTTGGTTAGAGAAACCAAAAAAAAAGTAAAGGTGATTCGAGATTGTTTAAAAGCTGCTTCTGATCGACAAAAATCCTACTCGGATTTAAAAAGAAAAGAGATTGAGTATCAAGTTGGTGATAGAGTATTCTTGAAAGTGTCGCCATGGAGAAAAGTTCTTAGATTTGGCCGGAAAGGCAAATTGAGTTCGCATTTTATCGGACCATATGAGATCACCGAGAGGATAGGGCCAGTAGCCTATCGATTGGCTTTTCCATCTGAGTTAGAGAAGATTCATGATGTGTTTCACGTGTCTATGTTGCGCCGGTACCGATCAGACCCTTCGCATGTGGTTACGCCGATAGAGGTTGAGATTCAACCCGATATGACATATGGTGAAGAACCAGTCAAGGTTCTAGCCCGAGAAGTCAAGCAATTAAGAAATAAAAGTATAGCTCTTGTGAAAGTATTGTGGCAAAGACATGGGATAGAAGAGGCTACATGGGAGCCCAAGGAGGCGATGAGGAACCAATACCCAAACCTTTTCACTGGTAAGATTTTCGGGGACGAAAATCCCTATGGGGAGAGAATTGTAACAGCCCGACTTAGGGCCTAATCGGAATTGTGGTGCAAGACCACAAATCCGAAGTAGAAATATGAGTTTTATGATTTCTATGAGGCTTATGAGGTGATTTCATGATTTTGTGAAAATCTCATGAAGAAATTTTATTAATTAGTGATTAAATTGTCCATTAGGACTAAATTGCAAAGATCAGAAAATATGAGATTCTAGAAGATTTAAGGATGAAATAGAATTAAATTTTTTTCTATAGGTCCTTAATTAGCAATTAGACCATTATATTTTATGATGGACAAAAATGGACATGGGAAGGAAAAATCCCAAGAAAGGATCTTTAAGGGCATTTTTATCATTTGGTAAATAAAAGAATTAAAAGGGAAAAACAAGCCAAAATCTTGTCCATCTTCTTCCTCTAGTGCCAAAATTTGCAAGGAGCCATAGCTAGGGTTTCTTCAACTTTCAAGCTTGATAGTAAGCGCATCTTAGCCCCGTTTTTAATGATCTTCGTATTTTTGAGACCCTCGTAGCCCGGTTTAGCTATTTCTAGCTATATTTTGAGCTAGGGTTTATGTTCAAAATTTTACCCATGTATGACATGCATGTATTTTGATGTTTTATGGAAGAATATGAAAGTTTGATGTAGGATAAACATCTTTTCCGAAGTGATTTTCATGAAAAGTCCATAAAAGGACCAAATTGTAAAAGTTGTTAAAATGGTCATACATGAGTGAAATAGTGAAAATTGAAGGTTTTTATAGTTTAGAATATGATTCGGTTAGGCTTGAAATACAAGAAAGTTGAATGAAAATCATTTTACGAGCCTAGGGACAAAAGTGTAATTATGTAAAAGTTTAGGGGCAAAATCGTAATTTTGCCAAAATATGAACTATGAGTCGATTTAGTCAATGTGTGTATTTAACAAGTGAAATTTATTATTATAGATCAAGAAACACGAAGCCCGGATCGAAACCGAGGCAAGAACAAAATCGAGGACTAAATCGAGCATCGATACACATTTTGAGAATCAAGGTAAGTTTTTATGAAGTTAGAGTTTCAAAATATTTCGATATTTGAAATTACTTAAAATTATGACAATGTATGTTATTGCTATGAAAGTCGAGTGATGAAGCTTCGATGAGGAAATGGTGAAAATGAGTTATGTGAAATCCCGGATAAGGATTCGGAATAATGAGGTTACCCATGTATTAGCATTAAATAAAGAAGGTCCCGTGTAAGACCATGTCTGGGATATGGCCTCGGCACCAAAGGAAGATCTCGTATAAGACCATGTCTGGGACATGGCTTCGACATCGAGCTATGAGATCCCGTGTAAGACCATATCTGGGATATGGCATCGACATTGATAGGTGATCCCATGTAAGACCATATCTGGGATATGGCGTTGGCATCAAAATTTATGCATGATGAGTTTGAATATCCTATGATAATTTAATTAGTTCATGGGCAAAAGAGCTAAGTATGTAAAATGGCAAAGAAGTAAAATTATTTATGAATGACTTTGAGCTTCTTTTATGATTAAGTATGATGAAGATTTGAGTTAATGCTCATGTTAGTATATGTGCTAAGTTATGTGATAAGTGATACAGGTACCATGAGAAAATACAAGCTATAAACCCATAATGTAACATGAGATGGGTAAGAATAAGTATGAGTAAGTATGGGTGAATATGTTTAAGCATTTGAGACTCATGTTGCTATTGTTCCAATAGATGGACAAATTTAATGAAAGCACTTATGTTGTTTAGAATTTCATGCAAACTTACTAAGCTATATGCTTACCCCTCTCTTTTTCCTCTTTCCTTGTAGTTTCGCCAAGTTGGTTGGGGATCATAGAACGTCGGAGCTCGGATCACACTATCAACTGTTCTTTTGGTATAGTAAAGTTAATTCATTTTGAGTATGGCATGTATAGGAACTTAATCATTTTGTGTCATGTCATATTAGAAGGCCAAAGGGTTGGTTATTAATGTTATACACTCATTTTGTAAATGGCCATGGTGAATTGGCCAATATTGTCAAGTTTACGTTATAAAGTTGATGAGTATAATGAATTGAATGTTCATGCAAGTTATTGAGTAAGATATAGGTGGAATGAATGATAATTTAAGGATTCTTAATAGTTTAATATTGTTATGTTAAGTGCTACTTGTGAAGAAATGAATGAGTTTATGTTGCAAGGTGGCAAAAAGGCTTGGAAAATAGCCTCTAAGTGTCCACACGGGTAGACACACGGGCGTGTGTCTAGGCCGTGTGGGACACACGGTCAGCCCCCATGGGTGTGTTAATAGGCCGTGTGTCCCCTGCATCTAGTTGTGAGAATATGATTCGTAACATGGGCTAGCACACGGGCGTGTGCCCTGGCCGTGTGCCATTAAAGGTATAATGATGTCATAAACAGAGAGCTCCACGGCCAGAGGACACGGGCGTGTCTAGGCCGTGTGAAGGACACGGGCGTGTGCTACGCCATGTGAAATGAGTCAGTGTCGACCATGGGTGGAGAACACGATCATGTCTTAGAGGCACACGGGCGTGTCCCTTGGACAACACGGGCGTGTGGCCCCTGTTTAGGCAAAAATTTTCAAAGAGTGTAAAAGTTCCGGTTGAACTCCGAAACCTTCCGGATGTATGTTTAAGGCCTCGTAGGCCCATGATATGTATGTTATGATTAAGAAAGAAAAGTTTTAAGTTGGAATGAAACTTTATAGCCCGTAATTACATGTTCAAACAAGGTCAAGCATGGTAATGCCTCGTATCCAGCTTCGGCGTCGGACACGGGTAAGGGGTGTTACACACACGGGCGCGTGACCTCTGTAACTTTGAAAAAATGTTTGATTTTCAAAAAAAATTTGTATGATCTCGGTTTAGTCCTGACCCCTTTCTAATGCATGTTTAAGGTCTCGTAGACCTCATTAAGGGATTATATGCTTGTATTTTGCTTTAATATGACAATGATATACTTATTGATCTGAAAAGTTCGTAAAAGTTTTTGATCTTTTTGGTAATGCCTCTTAACTCTAGACCGACGATGGTTACGGGTTAGGGGTGTTACATTTTATTGGTATCAGAGCTACGGTTTAGTCGATTCTAGGATTAACGTAGCATGTGAGAGTCTAGCTATACATGCCATATATAAGAACTGTGATAGTGTGATGAATCCTGACGCATAAAATATGTTTTTTTATATAGTAAATGGATCCCGAAAGAACTATAGCTGATGACGTTGAAAGTAATGCGCCTGCGCTCGTTCAAGGGACAGCGCCATTTGATTCGAGACCGGCTACTAGCGGTCAGGAAGGAGAGGCTAAACCCGCCTTCTTCCAAATGATGAATGAATGGTTCACTCAATACATTAGAACAAATCCAACTGTTTCACAACCTTCGCCCCCGCCTAATCCTCCTCAGACTTCTGTTGTACCACCGGTTATGAATTTGAATCTGTTGAATAAGCCTCCGATCGATAAAATCTATAAATATGGAGTTGAAGAGTTTAGGGCCACTAGTGATGATGATGCTGAGAGAGCTGAGTTTTGGCTCGAAAATACAATCCGAGTGTTTGATGAAATGTCATTGACTCCTGATGAATGCTTAAAATGTGTTGTTTCCTTGTTACGAGATGCAGCTTATCAATGGTGGAAGACTTTGATTTCTGTTGTTCCAAAAGAACGGGTTACATGGGATTTCTTTCAGTCTGAATTTCGGAAGAAATTCTGGAATTGAAATAGGGTCGCATGTCTGTCACTAAATATGAACGAGAATTTGTGAGATTAAGTAAATATGCTCGGGAATGTGTTTCGACTGAAGCAATAATGTGTAAAATATTTGAAGATGGCCTAAATGAAGATATCCGTTTGCTAGTTGGAATTCTGGAAATAAAGTTGATCGAGCATGTAAAGCTGAGGCACTCGGGAAAGATAAAAGAAAAGCTGAGTCTGAAGCCAGAGATGTGAGAAAGAGATTTTTGAGTAAATCATTTCAATCTGCATCAAAGAAATTCAGAGATGAGCATAGCCATTCAAAGGCTAATGTGGGACATTCAAACAGAGATCGAGCTAGATCGTAGTCGAACTTCAAAGCTCTAGCTACTTCGATAGCTAGTGTAAGAAATGTCCGATCTGAGCGACATGAATGTAAGCATTGTGGTAAAAGACATCCGGGTAATTGTAGATTGAATGACCGAGCCTGTTTTAGATGTGGATCATTAGATCATTTCATCCGGATCGCTCGAATCTGTTGAACAAGAGATTGTGCGTAATCAAGTCGAGATAATTCTTGACTAGAGGTAGACCTTCTAGAAACACAAGAAATGTCAGTGGTAGTCAGAGAGCTACGAAAGATACAGTTGCGAGATCTGAAGCTAGAGCACCTGCCAGAGCTTACGCCATTCGAGCTCGTGAGGAAGCTTTGTCTCCAGATGTTATTACGGGTACATTTACTCTTTATGATACTTCTGTGATTGCATTGATAGATCTAGGGTCTAATCATTTGTTTGTATGCATGAACTTAGTATCCCGTAAGACTTTGCCTGTAGAGTCTACTGAATTTTTTATTAGAGTTTCGAACCCCTTAGATAAATGTTTCTTGGTTGAAAAAGTATGCAAGAATTGTTCGTTGATGTTTCGAGATGTTTGTTTCCCAGCTGACTGATGCTATTACCTTTTGACGAGTTTGATATAATTTTGGGTATGGATTGGTTAACATTGCATGATGCTGTTGTGAACTGCAAACGAAAGGTTATTGATTTGAGATGTCAAAATGATGAAATAGTTCGGATTGAATCAAATGATTTGAATGGGTTACCGGCTGTGATATCTGTGATGAAAGCTCAGAGTTATGTGAAAAAGGGTCATGAGGCTTATTTTGCCTATGTGATTGATTCGAGAGTGATTGAAAAGAAAGTAGAATCTGTGCCAGTTGTTTGTGAATTTCCTGACGTGTTTCCTGAAGAATTACCGGGATTGCCTCCGATACGAGAAGTTGAATTTGGCATTGATTTATTACCGGGGACGACTCCTATCTCGATAGCTCCGTATAGAATGGCACCAATAGAATTGAAAGAATTGAAGTCACAGTTGCAAGAGTTAACCGATAAAGGATTTGCACGACCGAGTTTCTCACCTTGGGGTGCTCCCGTTCTATTTGTGAAAAAAAAAGATGGCACAATGAGAATGTGCATTGACTACCGTCAGTTAAACAAAGTGACAATAAAGAATAAATATCCTCTACCACGAATTGATGATTTGTTTGATCAGCTGAAAGGAGCCACCGTGTTTTCAAAGATAGATCTGAGATCGGGATATTATCAATTGCGAGTAAAAGATTCAGACATTCTGAAAACTGCTTTCAGAACGAGGTACGGGCATTATGAGTTTTTAGTTATGCCTTTGGACTAACAAATGCTCCTGCTGTTTTTATGGATCTGATGAACAGAATTTTCAAACCGTATTTGGATCGATTTGTTGTTGTATTCATTGACAACATTTTGATTTATTCACGTGATAAAATTGAGCATGCTGAACATCTAAGAATTGTGCTACAAACTCTGCGAGATAAGCAATTGTATGCAAAGTTTAGTAAATGTGAATTCTGGTTGCGTGAAGTTGGTTTTTTGGGACATATTGTGTCAACATTTGGTATACGAGTTGATCCGAGCAAGATTTCAGCTATTTTGGAGTGGAAGCCTCCAAAAAATGTGTCTGAAATCTATAGTTTTCTGGGACTTGCTGGTTATTTTCGACGATTCGTAAAAGGGTTTTCGATGATTGCAGCTCCGCTGACGAGATTTCTTCAGAAAGATGTGAAATTTGAGTGGTCTGAAAAGTGCCAGAAAAGTTTCGATCAGTTGAAAACTTTGTTGACCGAAGCTCCATTGCTAGTACGGCCAGAATCGGGTAAAGAGTTTGTAATATATAGTGATGCTTCTTTAAACGGCCTGGGATGTGTTTTGATGCAGGAAGGCAAAGTTATAGCTTATGCCTCGAGACAATTGAAACCGCATGAAAAGAGTTATCCGACACATGACCTTGAGCTAGCTGCAATTGTGTTTGGTTTAAAGATTTGGCACCACTATCTTTTTGGTGAAAAATGCCATGTGTTTTCAGATCATCAAAGTCTGAAATATTTGATGACTCAGAAAAATTTGAATCTGCGACAAAGAAGATGGTTAGAACTGTTGAAAGACTACGAACTTGTGATAGATTATCATCCTGGTAAGGCAAATGTTGTTGCTGATGCATTGAGTCAGAAATCATTGTTTGCATTACGTGTGATGAATGCTCATTTAGACTTGTCTAATGATGGTTCAGTTTTAGCTGAGTTGAAAACGAAACCGTTGTTCTTACAGCAAATATGTAATGCTCAAAAAATTGATAATGAAATGTTAGCGAAACGAGCTCAGTGTGATTCGAACTCTGATTCTGAATTTCGGGTTGATGTTGATGATTTTTTGAGATTTCGAGATCGGATTTGTGTCCCGAGGAATCCGGAGTTGATTCAGTTAATTTTGAATGAAGCACATAACAGTTGCCTATCTGTTCATCCGGGAAGTACAAAGATATACCATGATTTGAAGCAACTTTATTGGTGGCTTGGTATGAAGCGGGATATCTCAGAGTTTGTATCGTAATGTTTAATCTTTCAGCAAGTTAAAGCTGAACATCAGATGCCATCCGGTTTGTTACAACCGATTATGATTCCTGAGTGGAAATGGGATAGAGTGACGATGGATTTTGTTTCAGGGTTACCTTTGACTCCGAGAAAGAAAGACGCAATTTGGGTCGTAGTTGACAGATTGACGAAATCAACCTATTTTATTCCAGTACGATCTGATTACTCACTTGGTAAATTAGCTGAGCTATATATTTTTGATATTGTGAGATTGCACGGGGTGCCACAATCTATTGTGTCTGACAGAGATCCGAGGTTTACTTCACGATTTTGGAAGAAACTATAAGAGGCTTTAGGTACTAAATTGCATTTTAGTACAACTTTTCACCCACAGATGGATGGTCAATTCGAGCGAATTATTCAAATTCTCGAGGATATATTGAGGTGTTGCATTCTTGAGTTTGATGGTACGTAAGAACAATATTTGCCATTGATTAAGTTTGCATATAATAATAGTTTTTAGTCGAGTATCAAAATGGCACCTTATGAGGCTTTGTACGGACGCAAATTTTGTACACCTTTGTATTGGACTGAGCTAAGTGAAAATAAGATACACGGGGTCGATTTGATCAAAGAAACTGAACAGAAAGTGAAAGTGATTCGTGATAGTCTGAAAGCCGCATCAGATCGTCAGAAATCGTATGCAGATTTGAAACGAAAAGACAACGAGTTTGAGATCGGCGATAAAGTGTTCTTGAAAGTGTCTCCGTGGAAAAAAATACTTCGTTTTGGCAGAAAAGGCAAATTGAGTTCGAGGTTCATCGGGCCGTATGAAATTATTGAGCGTATTGGACCTGTTTCATATAGATTGTTGTTGCACCGGAACTAGAAAATATTCATAATGTGTTTCACGTGTCAATGCTAAGACGATACAGATCTGACCTATCACATGTAATTTCTCCGTCTGAGATTAAGATCCGATCCGATATGACTTACGAAGAAGAACCGATTCGTATCTTAGATCGCGAGGTTAAAGAATTGTGAAATAAGAAAATTCCATTAGTAAAAGTGTTGTGGCATCGACACGGGGTTGAAGAGGCTACGTGGGAGCCTGAAGATGTAATGAGACAACAATATTCGAATCTATTCAACTGTAAGATTTTCGGGGACGAAAATCCCTAAGAGGGAGAATTGTAACAGTCTGGTTTAGACCCTATTCAGAATAGTGGTTTCGGGACCACAAATTCGAGTTAGAAAAATATTTTAATATTATTTTCTGTGCTTACAGTATGTGATTATGCATGTGTGAAAGTTTCGTGAATTAAATTTATTGTTTGTATGTTTAATTTGGGAAAATGGCTTAATCGCAGAAAATGTAAAAGTGGCCTTCTAATTGATTAAGTACTGAATTGATGTGTCTTTATTAATATGAAGTCCTTATTATGAAAATAGACCATTGATATGGTTAATGGACATTTATGACCATCCATTAATAGTTTATATATGTTTTAAATTAAGGATAAAATTGGAAATTAATTATTAATGTTAATATAATAAAAATAAACACATTTTAATGGCCATTATCATCCTTCTTCCACCGAAATAAGAAAAGAAAAAGGGGGTTTGAAGCTTTTGGTATATTCGGCCATGGTTTAGCTTAATTAAGGTATGTTTTTGTTTCGATTTTTGATGATTTCTACGTTTTTGAGATTGTTGCTCTGTATACTATCAAGCCCATGCCTTAATTTTGGAATTTGATGAAGATTATGAAATGTGCCATTGATGAATGCTTGAGTTTTGTGATAGTTGATGATGAAATATGAAATATATGTGTTAGATTAACATGTTTGTCTTTGGATTTTTGATGAATTTGAGTAATTTGGACTAAATTGTGAAAATAATATTTTGAGGGACTAAAATGTAAAATAAATGAAATGTGAGGAATTAGATGAAGCATGTGAGTATTCGGCTAAGCATGGGTACAAAGAAATTATGTGTATTTTGTGATTTTGTGAAATAAGGAGTTAAATGTCAAAATGTGAAAATGTGAAGGCTAATTTGTAAAATGCCTTAAATGTGTGTCTTTGGATTGGATTGAATGATTTGGTGAATAAATGGGTTAAATTTGAATATGTATAGATCAAGAACCAAAGAAAATGGATTTCGACCGAGGAAAGTCGAAAGTGATCGAGTAATCGAAACCGTCCGTTTATATCCGTACGAGGTAAGTCTATATACAAATAAATGTATTTGAGTTGATTTATTTATGTTCATATATTATTGTATTGTAATGAATGGCTTTGGAAGATATACATGTGAAAACCGAGAAAGTATCGACAATGTGTCAATGCCCGAAAAGTCCCATACGAACCTTAGGAATAGATAGGATTAATATGTCAAGACATAGGGTTCCAATATGTGATATCGTGTAAGACCACGTCTGGGACGTTGGCATCGATTTGAGAATTACGTGTAAGACCATGTCTGGGACATTGGCATCGTATATGATTTCGTGTAAGACCCTGTCTGGGACAGTGGCATCGATATTTGATTACATGTAAGACCACGTCTGGGACGTTGGCATTGTACGAGTATTCTGAGTTATCCGAGTATCCTATTTGATTCCGAATGGTTCAACGGGCATTTTGAGAAATGTTTGATTTTGTGAAATGTGTAACTGATACAGGTACGTTCGAAAGGTATACAAAGTTTGACTATGAAAAGTAAGTATATGTGAAGTTGCAGAAGTAAGATATGTGAATAGAATTGTTGTGATAATATGTGATACATATAAACCAAATATTCTATGTTCAAATGAAATACATAGATATGTGGTTGATTGGTAAGCAAGTAGTTGGAAAAATTGAGCCAAAAGAGATATATGAATTTGCAATTATGTTAATGTAATTGAAATGGTTATAAATGTTTATTATGATAAGTATATTTGTATATGGCTTACTAAGCTTTTGAAAGCTTACTCTGTGTGTGTTTGCATTTTTTTATAGATCGTAAAAGCTACGGAAGGCTCGGGGATCGTCGAGGATCATCACCACACTATCAAACTCTATTTTGGTACCTTTTGAATGTGCATATAGCTAAGTATGGCATGTATAGGCTAGTAGTTTTGAATTATGTTTGGGATGTAAATATGAGCCATGTGATATGGTTTGTTTAAAGATGTGATTATGGTAACTTTTAATCTATGTTTTGAGATGCAAAGTTGGTATATTATTGATGAAAATTTGTCTAATTGAGTTGGTAAGTTTTAGATGAATTTTACATAGAAATGTCTGAGATTGATATGAGACTAATTGTGCAAAGGTAAATATATTTTGATATGCTTAGAAATGCTTGTGATGAGAATGAGATAAATGGTTCAAAATTTGTCATGTTTGATGTGCTTTTGAATGGTTAGAAAAGATGGTCATTTTGATATGTATTGGTTGCTTTTGGTGCTTGAAATGATGCTTGTTTATGCATGTAAGTTTGATCCTAAAATGGGTAGCAAATTGGCCTTGAAAATGGCCTATATTTGCCCGCACGGTTGAGCACACAGGCGTGTGGCTCGACCATGTCATTCGAGTTTGTAATTCAAAACAAGTCAGTTTCGACCACAGGCTGGACACACGGGCGTGTGCCTAGCCGTGTGATGCAAGTCAGTGTCGACCACGGGTGAGGCACACAAGCGTGTCCTCGGCCGTGTGGACAAGTCAGTATGTATGCCCTGTTTTGCCACGGCTTAGACACACGGGTGTATTCTAGAACCGAGGAGGATCATGATGCACATCTTAGAATTGTTTTGCAAATTCTAAGGGAAAAATAGCTATATGCAAAGTTCAGCAAGTGTGAGTTCTGGTTGTGAGAAGTGACATTTCTGGGTCACGTGGTGTCTGTTGAGGGGATTAGGGTTGATCCTCGAAAAATTGAAGCTGTATTGGATTGGAAACCACCAAAGAATGTATCTGAGATTCGAAGCTTTCTGGGTCTGGCTGGATATTACAGACATTTTGTTGAGGGGTTTTCACTGATTGCTGCACCTCTGACTAAGTTACTGCGTAAAGGGGTACCGTTTAATTAGACCGATAAGTAGCAAGAGAGTTTTGAGAAACTGAACAAAGTTCTAACTGAAGCCCCGGTGTTAATACAACCAGAGTCTGGGAAGGAATTCACTGTCTACAGTGATGCGTCGCACACTGGATTAGGTTGTGTGTTGATGCAAGAGGGTAAGGTGGTTGCTTACGCGTCTCGTCAGCTTAAGCCTCACGAGGTGAATTACCGCACTCACAACTTGGAGTTAGCTGCGGTGGTATTCGCACTGAAGATTTGGAGGCAATAATTATACGGTGAGAGGTCTATTATTTGCATAGACCATAAAAGCCTCAAGTACCTCCTTACTCAGAAGGAGTTAAATCTTAGGCAATGAAGATGGATAGAGTTGCTTAAGGATTATGATTGCTCGATTGAGTACCATCCTGGTAAAGCTAACGTAGTAGTCGATGCACTGAGCCGTAGAGTTGTATCTGATCTGAGAGCAATGTTTGCTCGTCTCCGCCTATTTGAAGATGGTAGTTTGTTGGCTGAACTCCAGGTGAGACCAATCTGGATTGAACAAATTAAGGGGAAGTAGTTGTTGGATGAATCATTGGTTCCTCATTTCCAACAAGTTGAGAATAGAGAGACTGCAGATTTGGGGCTGAATAGTGAGGGAATACTATGTTTTCGTGGGAGAGTTTGTATGCCGAAAGATTATGAGCTGAGGCAGTCTATCCTACAGGAGGCGCATAACAGCCCTTATGCTATGCATCCTGGTGGAAACAAGTTGTATCGAGATCTGCGTGAACTGTACTGGTGGCCAGGGCTTAAGCGCGAGGTTACTGAGTTCGTGAATAAGTGTCTGATAGGCCAGCAAGTTAAGGCTGAGCATCAACTACCTTCTGGGTTACTACAGCCAGTAAAGATTCCACTCTGGAAGTGGGAGAGGGTAACCATGGATTTTGTAAGTGGGCTACCCTTAACGCCGACTAAGAAGGACTCGGTATGGGTTATTGTTGACCGATTGACTAAATCTGACCACTTTATACCGGTCCACACTGATTATTCGCTGCAGAAGTTGGCTAAATTATATGTGGCAGAGATTGTAAGACTACATGGGGTACCAGTTTCTATCATTTCAAACAGAGATCCTCGATTCACGTCTCGATTCTGGAAAAAGTTACACGAGGCTTTGGGTACAAGGTTGGACTTCAGTACGGCATTTCATCCTCAGACCGACGGTCAGTCGGAGAGGGTGATACAGATATTGGAGGACATGTTAAGAAGCTGTGTAATTGAGTTCAAAGGCAGTTGGGAAGACTACTTGCCGCTAGCTGAGTTCGCTTATAACAATAGCTACCAATCCAGTACTCAGATGGCACCATACGAGGCGTTATACGGTCGTAGGTGTCGTACCCCTACCTGTTGGACAAAACTTGGTGAGCGGTGAGTTTTGGGGCCAGAGTTAGTTTCTGAAACTGAAGAAAAAGTAAAGTTGATTTGAGATCGGTTAAAGGAAGCATCTGATAGGCAGAAGTCGTATGCAGATTTAAAGCGTAAAGAGATAGAGTACTCTATGGGGGATTATGTCTTTTTAAAGGTCTCACCATGGAAGAAGATTCTGAGGTTTGGACGGAAAGGAAAACTGAGCACTAGATTCATCAGACCTTACTGAATATTAAAGCGAGTGGGACCGGTCGCCTATTAGCTTGAGCTGCCTCCTGAGTTAAGCCGGATACATGATGTGTTCCGTGTATCTATGCTGAGGCGATACCGCTCTGATCCCTCACATATAGTGCCGGTGGAGGAGATTGAGGTTAGGTCTGATCTGACTTTTGAGGAAGAATCGGTGCAGATACTGGATCGTGATGTTAAAGTATTAAGGAGGAAATTTGTTCTTTTGGTCAAGGTGCTTTGGCGTAATCACGGTACTGAGGAAGCCACGTGGGAGCCTGAGAAGGCGATGCAACAAAAATATCCTCACCTTTTCTGACCAAGTAAATTTCGAGGCCAAAATTTCTTTTTAGGGGGTAGAATTGTAACGTCCCAAAATATAGGGTCTTTAATTTTTCATGTTCTGACCAAATTGCTTGTTTGCTTCTATGGCTAAGTGTTTTGGGTGTGTTTTGAGGATTTTAGGAAGCCTGGGTTCAAGTATGGCCTTTGGCAAAATTTTGATTTTTGCTCTTTTGGAAACCTGGATGTTAGCTCAAAGGGCATATATATTAAGTGTACTTGGTTTGTGACATAAGGAGTCTACTGGTAAAGGTGGCATGTGGAGTGTTCTTGTGGTCTAAGGTTCGAATCCCATGACATGCAATAAGGAGGTTTTATTTTATGACTCTGTGGCGTGAGAGGTAGAGTTTGATTAAAACTCTGTAGAGGTGGTGAAAGACTTGGTCACCAAATTTGAATGGGAGGCTGAGAGCAAATCAAGGAGAAATTGGTGGAGAGTTTGAAGGAGTTGGGATGTGAAGGAGTCATAGCCGAATTTGGGAGAGCTTGAGTAGGGGGATTTCGGCTAAGGGAGTTTCATTTGTGCATTTTCAGCAACTTTGTGAGAGGATAGAAACCGAAAATCCTCTCTGTAATTTTGGGTTTTTCTCTTTTTCATTTCGGGATTTACTTCTTCTGTGGCATCTCGTGCAACATTTTTTACCATTCAGGTCTTTTCTTTTCATCTTTACTTCTCAATTGCTGCCCACTCTTTGCTGAAACATAAGCATCAAGTGCTGAGTTCTCCCTTGAGGTTCTTCTCCTTTTTCATCTCTCTGCCGATTCGGCATTCCTCTTTTCTTCTTCCTTAATTTCTTCTTTGGCCGAATCTGATTCATCTTCTTCTCCTCTTGTTCTCTTTACTTGTGACGCCAACCTCTGTCAAGTGGCCGATTGTTACTGTATTCTATCGTTTCTATCAATTAATCTTGGGTAAGTATTCTTTGCTTTTATTCGATTCTTGGTTCCTTTTTGATTGCTCTCTTCTCTTACAAGCCGAATGATTCGGTTTAGGGTTGCTAACTCTTGGACCCTTCTCTTGTGTTGGATTTTCTTGGTTAATGCAGCATTTCGGCGGGAAAGGGGTATATATATCTTTCAGTTAGCATCATAGGTGGATTGGAAAGCATCCTTGGGTGAAGGTGAGTATAAATACCATTCTCTTTGGGATTTAATGTTAGTATTAGGTATTGATATTAATCGAAAAATGTTAATGGATGTAGGTTCGGTATTCGAGGGTTGCTTGTACGAGCTGCGAAAAAGGTGTGTAATCGTACACCTAATGTTGTTTCTGTCAAAACGACGGATGAAGGTGTGTATTCACACCCTTGTTCAATTGTGAATCGGCAAAAGCCGAAAAGCTGAAACTTCGGCATCTGAGGGCTGACGAGCGTGCGAATGCTCATAGGGATAAATCGAGCCACAATCGTTGGCGACAGACTGTAGAGGCCGCCATGAACGTTCTCGTGGGCTTAGGTAGTAATGGGCCTCGTTGGGCAGAAATGGGCCATGTGGGCCCAATGGGCTCATGGGCCCCACATGGGTAGAATCCACGGTAAGTGACTAATAATGGATTGGGCTGTGAATTTCGTATAGTCGTGAAGGAATTTGGGCTGATCGGGCCACACGAGCATGTGGGCCCACTTGAGCCGAGTAATGGGCCTTGGGCCCAATTACACTATTTTGGCCATATATGTTATCCGAGTCGTTCGAGACAACTGTAGGCCTTTAGAATGGTCGTAAACTGTACTGAGACCCCTAATGAGTAAAATTACCGAAATACCCTTGTAGGGTAAAATTATCGAAATACCCTTGTAGGGTAAAATTATCGAAATACCCTTGTAGGGTAAAATTACCGAAATACCCCTGAGGGGTGAAATTACCGTTTTACCCCTAACTGACGAAATGACCATTATACCCCTAGTGGTAGTTTAATTGATGTGTGTATGATATTTATATGACTGGTTATGATCATGACATACTGCATACACGTAATCTTTATGACACGACATTTTGTATTGGGGTTGGGATTTTGATTTGGAGGAAGTACTATACTAGTGGCTCTGCCACATTTTTACTGTTCTAGTGGCTTCGCCACGTATTCTGATTCTAGTGGCTTGGCCACGTTTACTATTATTAGCAGCTTTGCTGCGTTACTATTAAAAGCTATGCTGCGATATTGGTGTGTTGGCTGGGTGGGTCGACTTAGTCCCACATGGTGTGTTGGCTGGATATGGCTGGGTTGCATCACTGTTCTATAATGTTATTATTTTGGGTTTATGCCCACACTGTTACTGTATCGGGCTAAGGCCCACACTGTACTATACTGAATAGGGCTCCGGCCCAGACTGTTACTGAATGATAGGGATTACACACTGAGTTCTCGTAACTCACCCTTTTCTTTTAACTCTACAGGTAATCCCCAGCCTTAGATGATTTGGAGCTGCGAGGGACTCGGAGAGGGCCACATGTTCATGAGTATTTTAATTCACACCTAGTTTTTTTAAATATTTTATTTTGGGGTTAATATTTATGTAATAAGTCCATTTGAGGTTTTAACTTTTATCTGGTTTTAACTGCTTATTTGAACCTGCTAGATTAGGGAACACGGGTTTTCAAAATAATAACTATTTTCAAAGAAAATCACGCATTTCAAATCTTAAAGTTTACGATTAGGAAAGCTTCCGTGGTTTTTAGTTCAGATTAATAAACTTGTAACAAACAATTGGCCTACATGTTTTTACAACACCAACGTTTTCTATAGTAATTATCTTAAAAGGGAGTTAATAATTAGTCACGAATTTTTGTCGACAAGACCGGTTTTCAAATCAACACTTTGATGTGACACGTCAGATCTGGTCGTAACGTCTAGGCCGGGTTTATGGTGTTACAGCACCCTTTAATTTCTGCTCTTAGGTGCAGTCTAAGTCATCCATGATCCTCTCCGTGGCCTCAATCCAGAACTCGGCCACATTAGGGGCAACTCTAGTGACACCCCTAAAGAGCTCAGCTCCATTGTACCGGAGTCATTCCGTAACCGACCCTCGGCCCCTAGATCCAGTATTGGGCCCAGCGACCTTCTCCAAAATCCTTAGCATAGCCTGGGACAATGCGTCGTCCCCAGCCATGCGATCTTGAGACCCAGTCTCAATAGCAGACGACACTGGCGTCTCCCTCGCATCCAAATTCGGTATGCTACCTAGTGAAGAGGACTCAGCTCGAGCTCCTCTACAGCCTCTACCTCGGCCTCTAGTACCCTGATCGTTGTATTTCAGAGTTTTAAATTTATAATGATCGATCCTGGAACTAACTATAACAACGATTGAGGCAAGTGCACCTATCCAACAGTAGTATAGCTTAGGCAAGACCGGATTGTCGAACCCAAAGGAACTAAAAGTACTAATACTAACTTTCTTTCTATTATTTAGCCTAAAATAAGTGAAGTTGTTTATTAATCTAAATTAACTAATTACTAAGCTAAAGACGCAAAGACAAAAAGAATGAATTGGGGAAATACTTGGGAAAAACTCAGTTGATTAAGACGATACCCTTAGGAAGAATCCACCTAGACTTCACTTGTTATCTAACACTGAACCAGACGATTTATTCACTTGACTTGATCCGTAGGACTCCCTAATTTATATTAAACCCTCTCTCGAGGCGAATAACGTCTAACCCTAGGTTGATTAATTGAAACCTCTTTCTAATTAAAACCCCTAGAATAGCAGTAAATCGATCTATGGACTCCCATATTAGGTTTCACCCTAATCCGGCAAAATCTCGTCACCCTATCTCTAGGCGCGCGATCAACTCCGCTTAATTATGCTAGATCTACTCTTAACCAGGGACTTTTGCTCCACCACCTAAGCACATTCAACTTGAATTAATATCCGCGAAATATTAACACAAGAACTAAGCACACATAATCAAGAAAAAATCAAGTATTTATCATATAGTTCAGAAAACAATAACAAGATTCATCTAGGTTTCATCCCCCTTCAGGTATCTGAAGGGTTTAGTTCATAATAATAAAGAAAAACATCTTAGAAGAAAAGATAAAACAAAACATAAGAAATCCCTAAAACTCCCTGAAGGAATTGAAGGAGAGATCCTCCGTCTTGAGTTGAATTCCGGCTTCTGAAGATGGATCAACTGGCTATCCCTTGAGAGTTTGCCACAAATCTGACCTTTTCGGCTCGATTCCTTGGCCTAGCTAACCGCCCTCTACTAGGTTATACTTAGGGTCTTTATATAGGATTTTGAAATAGGTTTCTTTGCCCCTAAGTATCCTTTTCCGAGTGAAATTACTCTCCTCCACGGCAGGGGCACGGCCATGGCGCACGCCCGTGTGAATCGTGGCCAGGCCGTGTTGGACTCCGTTACTGAGGCACGGCCGTGTAGATCGACTTCAGGCCGTGTTCTAGTATATTTGAGGAGGCACGGTCGTGTGGGATTTAGTCCAGGCCGTGTCAATTTCTTCTTTGGCCCATTTTGGTCCGTCTTGAGCCCGCTTCTCGTTCTTTTTATTCTTGGGTGCTTTCCTGAGTATAAGACATGAAAAGAAAGGATTAAGAGCACCTTTTTACATAAATCAAGGGATAAATCATCCAAAAGTATGCTAAATGTGGGATTAAAATATGTTACTATTTTGGTTTATCAAATATCCCCACACTTAAGCTTTTGCTTGTCCTCAAGCAAAATTCTCAACTTACAATTAAAACGAACTTTCTATAATTCATAATTCCTATCAAAAATGTTTCATCATAATTCATAGATAATTTATACATGGATAATTCAATTCAAAGAGTCTTAAGGATTCAAACAATCTAAGTCATAGATTTGTAGCTCGAAAATATAGGCGTCTCCCCTTATCTAACTAATTACATTTAATTCAAAATTGACAAGGATTGACATCCTCACAAAAGATTCACTCAAATCACTCAAAGTGTTTAAGTTTCAAAATTTAGGCACTCAAAAGTCAAACATGAAAAGTTAATCCCATAGGCTTTCCTGAAAATCAAGTCTCCACCACTGTAATATGAGATGATGCACAAATCAAAAGGTCTTTATTAGGGTTGTAACGGGGCTAGGGTTAAGGTGTGGATAGAGGCTGAATTAGAAGGTTAGAATCGAGATTGAATTGATAAATTACCTAACTAGAAACAATAAACTGAATAATTACATAGTGAATTGAAACCTTAATAATACGAGCTTCTTCTTCAATAAATAGACTTTAACTGTACAAGCTCGCCTTTCATCGTACTAATATTGAATATTATTTTTTTATATATATATAATACATCTATTCATATGCTAAGATGAAATAATTAGGTAGCTTAATCAAATCAAATCTCGATATAAGGGAAGTCGAAAAAGAATGGTGATAAAAAATACAAAGGGTTTTAGGTTAATATTAGTGGTTATGTCAATAAAAAGGGTTGTTAGGATTAAAAGGGGTTCACTAGGGGTTAATTGTGAAGGTAGGCTTTTAATGGAGTTAGTGGGTTAAAACCTAGGTGCCTTAATCATCTCTGTATATCAAATCATAGGTGTGGTCTCGATATGTATAAACGAGGCAAGTTCTAGAATAACAAATCAATGTTGACATACTCATAATCAATAAAGTGAGCATGAAAAAGAATATATGCTCTATAAGGCTCAAAAACTCACAAAAATTATGGGTATTTTTGACATCAACCTCTTAAATTTCAAACTTCAAAGTAATATTTAAATTCAGTTCAACCTAGAATTTTTTTTTTATTTTCTTCAAAAATAGACTTATCATGCTTGATTCTCTAGTATTCTTAGAATTTAATTATCAATCCACAATTATCAATGACTTAATCTAAAACATATCAATAAAAATCATAAATCATTAGAGATTTCTTCTTAATTAGTAATATGAGGAAATTACTTAAAAACAAGACTAAATTCAGGATTTTGAGAATAATGAAAAAAGTTAGGCACGTCTAAGATTCACCCCCCACACTTAAGATGTACATTGCCCTCAATGTACAAACATATATAATAGCATGATAATAAGAAAATCATAAGATATGGGGAGAAGTGGAACTTCCTGAATTATGGATGGATTCCTTGAGTTGGATGAACGATATGTTGGAGGGGTCGTTCTGGATGACGATCCTGCGTTAGATGAAGAAATTGGGTAGCTCATGGAGAATTAGCCAGGATATACTAATAATAATTAAAACTATACTAATTAAATACTTAAAGAAAAGCAAGCTAAAGTGAAGAAAAATAAAAAATAAAATAAAGTTAAAAGAAAAGATAAATGGACCGTAATGTCCTTATTGTTGGGTGTGATTTCTAAGGCTGTGGATATGGTGGTGGTCGGGGTGTGATTCCCAAGCAGCCTGAAGAACCTGACACTAAGAAACTAAATTAAAATAAACTAAATTAAGCATAAGATAGTCAAAGGGAAGGAAAATAAATGAGAAGATAAAAATAAAAGAACATATAATTGGTCTCAAAGACCCTTGGCTTGGCGAGTGATTGAAGCGGCTGGCATGAACTTATATAAATCGGTCTCCCTTGAGGAGACTTTGCTTGGCTTCTTCCGCTTCTTTGGCATTGTTTTGGTGTAGCTCAAGGGTATAGAGAGGAGTAGTAGGAAAAAAAATGAAAAGTTGAAGGTTGAAAGTTAATAGGAGAAGAGGGAAGGGAGGGGGGTTAAATAGATTTTCAAACCTGGTACAACCCCACGCTCGTGCGCCTTAGGCATGTCGATTCACACGGCCACCTCGCACGACCGTGTGTCTAGGTGTGTTGGTTCACCCACGCCTGTTTTACAGATTGCCACGCCCGTTGGTGATAAGTCAATGTCGTCCACGACCGCGTCGCACGGTCGTGGAATTCTGTCGGTGCCCGTGGGGCGGTGGTTGGAGTCTGTGACTCGAAGATTTGATTCTCTCTGACTCGTACCACCTCTGCCATGTTAGTACGGTGATCCGGGGCATCCACACGGCCACAGTCACGGCCATGTGCAAGGCCGTGTGGCCGATAATTCTATACTTTTGGTTAGTTTAAGGTTAGGTCTATAAAGAAAGGATAAAATAGAATAAATAAGAAAAAAATAAAAATGTAAAAGTTAATGGGGTTAGTGCTCGGGTTGCCTCCCGAGAAGCGCTCGTTTATAGTATTAAGCTAGACTTTCCTCTCGTTTGCATCATCAGGGTGGTTTGAGGAGTTAGAAGTCCTTCCTCATGCTATCAATTTTATCCTCGTGAAAAAGTTTAAGTCGAGATGAGTTTATAGTAAAAGTACCAAAAATAGGATTACTTACCTCGACTGTTCTGTATGGGAAAACACTGGTTACCCTAAAAGGTATTTCTTTGTTTGTGTTAGGGTCCGGAGGAGATATTCGAGGATCTGCCTTATCTAACAGTACATGGTCTCCTATTTTGAAGTGGTTTGTTGTTTCTATGAGCTCTTCTGGGGGCTCCTTCGATTTTACCTTGTGTGGTTCCAGTTCTTCGCCGTGTATCCCTAATTTTTCCTTGAAGTGTGTCTTCCACTCGTCTAGACCATCGATCTGAATCCTTCGATCTTCATGAACTACTTCCTTGTTGGCATAGGGTTTAGGATCGAGTTCAGTTGTATTCTTTTGTGGTGCTTCCTGAAAATAAGGATTAATCAAATGGTTATCAGTAGAATTTACGTTCTCACCTTGATTACTCGATGTTCTGGCCGAGTCGAGAGCCTTGAGGGTGACTGTCTCATTACCTACACGAAGTATGAGTTCTCCCTGCATCAACATCAATTTTAGTCCCGCGTTGCTAAAAGGGTCTTCCTAAAATTAAAGGGAATCGAATTATCCTCATCCATGTCTAAGACAACAAAATCTCTTTGGGAAAATGAATTTGTCAATTTTTACAAGAACATCTTCGATAATACCCCTAGGAATTCTAATAGTTTTATCAGCTAATTGAATGCTCATCCTAGTTTGTTTGGGTTTCCCTAGACCTAATTGTTTAAACAATTTATAAGGCATGACATTTATGCTTGCCCATAAATCAGCTAACGCATTATCAAAAGTTAGTCTACCAATTAAACATGGAATTGTAAAACTCCCTAGATCTTTTAGCTTTTGTGGTAGTCTATTCTGTAACATTGCTGAGCATACTGCGTTTAATTCTACATGTGGATCCTCGTCTAACTTGTGTTTGTTCGTCAAGAGATGTTTTAAAAATTTCCTCGAATCTGGCATCTGTGAAAGAGCTTCAAGTAGCGGTAAGTTAATATGTAATTTCTTTAAAATTTTAAGAAACTTACCGAACTGTTCCTCTGTGCCGTCTCTCATTAACGCTTTGGGATATGGTATGCGAGGTTGGTACTCCTTAATTACCGATTTTGGTTTTTCTTGTGTTACCTCAACTTTACCTTTTTCTACCTCGTTTCCTTGTATTGGACTGGGTTCGTCTAATCCATCACTTTCTTGAGCTGTTATGGCTTGGATTTGCTCCTTTGGATTAATCTCAGTGTTGCTTGGTAGACGCCCTTGCGATCGTTCAGACATCAGCTTCGCGAGTTGTCCAACTGACTTAGAAACTTCCTCAACTGACTTAGTGACTTCCCTAACTTGGCTCTCGATCCCTTTGATCGATTCTTGTTGGGTCTTAAGGGTGGTTTCAGTGTGTCTTGGAGACGGTTTTCGTGGGTCGCCATGAATTTTGTCAACATCTCTTCAAGGTTCTTCTTTCTCCTCCGTGGATAGGGGTGATTTTGGAAATTTTGAGGAGGTTGTTGTCTTTGATTTCCTTGATTTCCTTGACCTCCCCATGAAAGATTTGGGTGGTTCCTCCAACACAGGTTATAATTATTACTATAAGGATTATTAGATCTCGAAATTGTTACCTATATAGTTCATCTGTTCGCTCTCTGTGCCCGGTTGGTAGTATGGGTACTCGGGATTCGCCACGGTTGCCCACTTACGTCGACTTTGCATTCTTTGGATGTACTGCGAAGAACACAAACTATCAAGCTCTTTATTCATCATCTCTACTTACGTTGATAGCATGGTTCTTTGCATCTATGTTGAAAACTCCGGTGATTTTGTTGGTTTGGTCCTTGTAACTCGCCACCGATAGTTATTTGATGACATCTCTTCAATAAACTCGTAGGTCGCTTTAGCGATTTTATTGTCGAGGGTTCCACCGAATTTGAATCAATTAGTTGCCTCGTCGAGGGTTTACACCGTTATAGAAAGTTTGGACTTGGAGCCACAAGGGTAAACCATGGTGCGGACACCTTCTCAAGAGATCCTTATATCTCTCCCATGCGTCATATAATGTCTCTAAATCCATCTGCACAAAAGAAGAGATATCATTCTGTAATTTGGCCATTTTGGCCGGTGGGAAATATTTTAATAAAAATTTTTCGGTCATTTGATCCCATGTAGTGATTGACCCTCGTGGTAACGAGTTTAACCACTGTTTGGCCTTATTCCTTAATGAAAAGGGAAATAACCGAAGACGTATAGCATCATCAGAAACGCCATTTATTTTGAAGGTATCACAGAGCTCTAAAAAGTTAGCTATATGAGTATTTGGATCTTCGTCCTGTAAACCATAAAATTGAACAAATTGTTGAATCATTTGTATAGTGTTAGGCTTTAATTCAAAATTATTAACGGCTATAGCAGGCCTAATAATACTTGATTCTGCTCCTGTTAAATGAGGTTTAGCATAATCATACATAGTACGCGGAGAATTATTCTCTCCCACATCTTGTGGTTGAGGATTATTTTCGTCCATCCCTTCAGTAGGTTTGGATCTGTCTTCTCGCTCTTTTTCTGTGTAATTTAGGGCTCGCCTAATTTCTCTGTGATTCCTGCGAATGGTAGCGTCAATATCACTGTCGTATACTAGTGGTCCTCTCGGGTTCCTTCTAATCATAAACTAGAGGTACCTGATAGGAAAAGAAAGAAAGAAAATTTAGCAAAGTTAAAATTTAAACTTAAAAAAATAAAAGTAAATTGCAGAAAATAAAAAAATAATGGCTAAAGTAATAAAAATAGAGCTTTCTTAATATTTTAGTTCATTTCAACAACGGCGCCAAAAACTTGATCGTTGTATTTCAGAGTTTTAAATTTATAATGATCGATCCTGGAACTAACTATAACAATGATTGAGGCAAGTGCACTTATCGAACAGTAGTATAGCTTAAGCAAGACCGGATTGTCGAACCCAAAGGAACTAAAAGTACTAATACTAACTTTCTTTCTATTATTTAGCCTAAAATAAGTGAAGTTGTTTATTAATCTAAATTAACTAATTACTAAGCTAAAGACACAAAGACAAAAAGAATGAATTGGGGAAATACTTGGGAAAAAATCAGTTGATTAAGACGATACCCTTAGGAAGAATCCACCTAGACTTCACTTGTTATCTAACACTGAACCAGACGATTTATTCACTTGACTTGATCCGTAGGACTCCCTAATTTATATTAAACCCTCTCTCGAGGCGAATAACGTCTAACCCTAGGTTGATTAATTGAAATCTCTTTCTAATTAAAACCCCTAGAATAACAGTAAATCAATCTATGGACTCTCATATTAGGTTTCACCCTAATCCGGCAAAATCTCGTCACCCTATCTCTAGGTGTACGATCAACTCCGCTTAATTATGCTAGATCTACTCTTAAGCAGGGACTTTTGCTCCACCACCTAAGCACATTCAACTTGAATTAATATTCGCGAAATATCAACACAAGAATTAAGCACACATAATCAAGAACAAATCAAGTATTTATCATATAGTTCAGAAAACAATAACAAGATTCATCTAGGTTTCATCCCTCTTCAGGTATCTGAAGGGTTTAGTTCATAATAATAAAGAAAAACATCTCAGAAGAAAAGATAAAACAAAACATAAGAAATACCTAAAACTCCCTGAAGGAATTGAAGGAGAGATCCTCCGTCTTGAGTAGAATTCTGGCTTCTGGTGATGGATCAACTGGCAATCCCTTGAGAGTTTCCCACAAATCTGACCTTTTCGGCTCGGCTCCTTGGCCTAGCTAACCGCCCTCTTCTAGGTTATACTTAGGGTCTTTATATAGGCTTTTGAAATAGGTTTCTTTTTCCCTAAGTATCCTTTTCCGAGTGAAATTACTCTCCTCCACGGTAGGGGCATGGCCATGGCGCATGCCCGTGTGAATCGTGGCCAGGCCGTGTTGGACTCCGTTAATCAGGCACGACCATGTAGATCAACTTCAGGCCGTGTTCTAGTATATTTGAGGAGGCACGGCCGTGTGGGATTTAGTCCAGGCCGTGTCGATTTCTTCTTTTGCCCACTTTGGTCCGTTTTGAGCCCGTTTCTCGTTCTTTTTATTCTTGGGTGCTTTCCTGAGTATAAGACATGAAAAGAAAGAGTTAAGAGCACCTTTTTACATAAATCAAGGGATAAATCATCCAAAAGTATGCTAAATGTAAGATTAAAATATGTTACTATTTCGGTTTATCATACCCCGTCCGCAGATACCTCGTGCGCTCATTGTCTAATCACGTTTATCTGTATTAACAGTTTTATGAATCGATTCTGATTCCGGTGTTTATTAACAAATGTTTTATGTAAAACAAGATCGATTATTCGAGTTCGTTTTGTAAATCGCAGATCTCACCATCTTTTTCAGTTTCTCTACAATTTTCGGTATACACTAACTAGAGTGTTTTCAGTACAGTTTACTACCTATAGTAGTTTCAGAATATACTATCCATAACAGTTTCAGTTTAAAACAAGTCACATTTCAGAATACTTACAGGATTGGCGCCGGAGACTCGATGTACCACTTACTCAGTAAAAACATTTCAAAAAATTTGGAAATCAATCAATTTTTTGAAAGCCCATTTTTTTATAAAACCCATAATCCAAAGCTGAGTTTTGTAACCTGGCTCTGATACCACTAAATGTAACACCCCAAACCCGGCCTAGACGTTATGGCCGTATCTGGCAATGTCACACGATAGTGTTTTTGAAACCTCGTTGTTACGATGAAAACATTCCATGTTATTATCTTTAGTAAACCTTTGTTAGAACTTAGAAAGTCATCTTTATTCATTTAAATCTTTTGGTTTGAAACATCCCTCATTGCGGAAGCTTTAATAAAATAGTCTAGGTGATCATGCGTTTAGAAATTACTTTAACTTTTTAAAAAATCGAATTTCCTACGACCAGCAGGTATAAATCAATAAAGTAAAATAAATAAATAAAAAACCAAATTTAAAACCAAAGTCCAGAGGGTCCTTAAATTACAAACCAAATAATCAATAATAATCAAATCGTAAATCGTAAATTGAAAACCATGAAGTCCAAAAGTTACTGTGGTCACCGCTGAGTCCTCCGTCGCACCGATCCATCTAAGTCTAGGGGTACCCGTGCACATTAAACAAAAAGGTGGGTTTACGTAAACTCAATGTGTAATCCCGTAGAAATAAACAAACAATCAGTATTTACAGTGCACAGTTGAACAGTCTTGGGCCTAAGCCTTTTTCAGTATCAGTGACAGTTTGGGCCTTAGCCCATCTCAGTAAAGTGTCAAAAATGCAGTAGGGCCTTAGCCCATCACAGTATCAGTGTAACACCCCAAACTCAGCCTAGACATTATGGCCAAATTTGACGTGTCACATTGAAGTGTTTTTCGAAAACCATGTTTTCATTGAAAACCCTTCTTGAAATTTCAAGCTTCTTGCCATTTAAAACTTGTACAAAACCTCAGTTTGCATTTATTTATTTTCAATCGTAATTTATTTAAAGTTATTCCCTTTTAAAACGTTATTACCTTTAAAACCTAATTCGTTGCAGAAGCTTAATTTAAAACAAATGATTTACGAAAACATGATATTTAAATATTGAGTTGCAAAAACGTAGCGTTTGAAAATAGTTGTTGTTTTGGAAAATCGTGTTCTACTTCTAGCAGATATAAATCACAATCAATAAAATCCCAAATTTAAAATCCAGAAATTATAGAGGCCTTATTACAACCCGAATTGAAATCAAAGTGCTTAAGTAGATAAGCAAAACAGGATAAAACTTGTGCAGTTGTGTGGCCCTCTCCGAGTCCCTCGCAGCTCCGAATCGTCTAACACTGGGGATTACCTGCACAGTTAAAAACAAATGGGGTGAGTTTACGAAAACTCAGTGTGTAATCCTCTTACTAGAGTAACAATCGAAGACACGTAAATAGAAAGCAAAGCGGCACTGGGCCAAAGCCCTTTACTTGATATGATCTGATTCGGTTTAGAGTATATGTGGGCTAAAGCCCAAAACAATATCATTTGGGTCACAGCCCATAACAGAATCAATTGGGCCTAGCCCGTCATAGTAACAGTCTCAGTATGAATGATGCATGATGCATGCAAACCCATCTAACCCTGTACTTGCCTCCGTCCAACCCTGCACTACCTGTGGGGAATAAATCACCCACGCCATCCCAACACTCCAAGTAGTGTTAGCATCGGTTGCAGCACTAACCAAAATCGTAGCAAAGCTACTAGTATATATACGGCTTTAAGCCTTCAGTTACGGTCTCATAATTGGCACATAGCCATTGGTAATTGTAATAAGATCGGTACATAGCCATCAGCTACAGTAATATAACCGGCACACAACCATGGGTAAGTATGATCGACACAAAGTCATCAATAATTACGATCGGCACACAGCTATGGATAAATATGATCGACACAAAGTCATAATCAAGATGGCACAGAGCCATAATTAGGTTGGCACAGATCCATAATCAGATTAACTGGCTTAAAGCCATCGGTAGGTCCACAGTCGTCTCGTGCGACCCGTCCGACCTTAACAGAGCAGTACTTCCTCCATAACCAATATCCCATCCCTATGCAGCATGTCATGTATGCAGAATGTCTGGCCCACAAATCATTATATCATTAACAGTTAAGTCAATCAAATCACAGTCATACAATCTTAGTCAAATCAGTCAAATCATAACACAATTCAGTCATTTTCCCTCGAGGGGCATTACGGTCATTTTACTGTACAGGGGCATTACGGTCATTTTACCATACAGGGGCGTTATGGTCATTTTACCCTACAGGGGCATTACGGTCATTTTACCCTACAAGGGTATTACGGTCATTTTACTCTACAGGGGTATTACAGTCATTTTACCCTACAGGGGCATTACGGTCATTTTACCCTATAGGGGTATTACGGTGATTTTACCTTATAGGGCATTACGGTCATTTTACCCTAAAGGGGTATTAAGGTCATTTTACCCTTAAGGGGTATTACGGTCATTTTACCCTACAAGGGTATTATGGTCATTTTACCTTATAGGGGTATTACGATCATTTTACCTTACAAGGCATTACGGTCATTACGGTGTAAATGGGCCCAATGCCCAATATTCGGCCCAAGTGGGTCCACACGCTCGTGTGGCCCATTTAGCCCAAATTCAGTCACGGCTATGCAAACTACATAGCCTAGTCCAGTATTTACCACTTAACGTGGATTTTATCCGTGTGGGGCCCACGAGCCCATTGGGCCCACACGACCCATTTCAGCCAAACGAGGCCCAAGATCACGAGAATGCTCTTAGTTTTCTCTACAATCTATCACCCATGATTTGTGGGCTCGATTTACCACACGAGCGATCGCACGCCCGTGAGGCCTCGAATGCCGAAGTTTCAACATTTCGACTTTTCGGCTTTTGCCGACTCACAGCAAAGATAGTGTGATTACACACTTTTGTCGGCTTTTAAGCCGACTATCATTTATAGAAAACAATTACACGCCTGCTTGTGGAAAACGCGAACAATCCACGAATACCAACCCTGCTTGAACCAACAGGTATTTGCAACTAACCGCTGATCAAAAGTGATTACCCACTCTTTGATTAGTATCTACACACAAAACGCACCAACCATTAATATATATATATATCCATGAAAACAATTGATCCTTAGCAAAACACACTTACCGATATCGTGCAATGAAGAACCCACAAGAATCAAAAGAAGCAAGGAATGCAACAGAGCAGATTCGGCACAGTGGACAAAAGATGGTGGTAATCGGCACTAAAAATAGGTCCACAATCACCAGGCTATCAATCAAACGACAGATTTTGAACAAGGGAGGAAGAAAGACAAGAAGAAATGGCCACTAGAGAGAACCTGAAATGAATAAGGGTAAGGGGAGAAACCACAATCGGCCAAGGGTGAGAGAGGGAGAGAAAAGAAGATTCGGCTATGAAAGAAAATTGAAGAATAATGGGGGAGAGAAGAGAGGTGCATTCGGCAATGCTAAGAGAGTAGGGGAAACAGAAAAAAAGGTGTTCGGTAGAGAACAAAAAGTGAGACCACAAGAAGTAGATTACCTATTCGAAAAATGTAGAAAGGGAGAAAATAAAAGAATCGACACCAAAATCGATAAAACGCACAACCCGAAAAGAAGTCCCTGAATGGCAAAAACTGAAACTTCACAAAGAAAATTTGGCAAAACTCTCCCTTCAACACCCCCAAAACCGAAACAAAGAAATGACAAGAGAGAACCACTAAAGCTGAAATTGCTCCTTATTTCCCCCTAACCGAATTCTCAAGTAGAGCTTTAGAGTCCCAATCGGCCACAACACCTTACCAACCTCCCATTTCAAATTTACTTAATTTTCTCCCCAATCTCCTCCTTGACCAATTCAAATTCCACCTTGCAGAGTTTCAGTCCAACTCCACTTCTCACGCTGCAAGGAAGTAAAATAAATACTCTCTTGCGCATCATGAGATTCGAACTCGAGCTCCATTGCAGCCATAAACATGCCACTTACCACTGGACTACAAGTTCTTTTGTGTCATGATTTAATCACAAATATTTAAGAACCTTTTATCTAGATCCCAATGATTTTATTCACTAAAAATAAAATTTTTGCTAAAGCCCAGGTTTGAACCCAAGACTTCTCAGACACTCCCAAACATCGCTAAATCACTTAACCACTGAAGCAGACAGTCAATTGTGTTATTTCCTCGCACACATAAACTTTTATGTGTTCCTACGCTCAAGGCCTATTTCTTCTAAGCCAAAATTTGGGGCGTTACAATTCACCCCACCTTAAAAAAATTTCAACCCCGAAATTTCCAAATAACAAGATAGTCGTACCATTCAGACTACCCTACTACGCTCCCGCTGCGTACTCTGATCCCAACACTCTAACACACTTTTAACTTAATCTTGAAAGCTCTTACACACACCCAAAACATCTAACCATTGGAGTAGATAGATTACAATTTCTATACCCAAATCATCACATCTAACCATTTCCAAACACACACAGAATAAATACCAAATCTAAACTCAAGTGTTTCAATTTACTCTAACTAGAGTAGTATAGTCTAATCTCTAAAACAATCATAGTATTTCCTAACCTACTGTATTTCAGTTTTAAACTAACAATGGTATTAAGAAAACTTACGGATTCGACGCCGGAGACTCGGTGTGCCACACTTTTCAGAAGAAATATCTCCAAAACACTTTACATAATTGAAAACAACCTCTTGAAATCCAAAAATTTGAAAACCTATTCGACAGCCGAGTTTTACAACTCGACTCTGATACCACTAAATGTAACACCCCAAACCCGGCCTAGATGTTATGGCCAAATCTGACGTGTCACATTGAAGTGTTTTTCGAAAACCATGTTTTCATTGAAAACCCTTCTTGAAATTTCAAACTTCTTGCCATTAAAAACTTGTACAAAACCTCAGTTTGCGTTTGTTTATTTTCAATCGTTGTTTATTGAAAGTTATTCCCTTTTAAAACGTTATTACCTTTAAAACCTTATTTGTTGCAGAAGCTTAATTTAAAACAAATGATTTACGAAAACGGGATATTTAAAAATTGAGTTGCGGAAACGTAGCGTTTGAAAATAGTTGTTGTTTTGGAAAACTGTGTTCTACTTCTAGCAGGTATAAATCACAATCAATAAAATCCCAAATTTAAAATCCAGAAATTATAGAGGCCTTATTAAAACAGAATAAAAATCAAAGTGCTTAAATAGATGTGCAAAACAGGATAAAACTTATGCAGTTGTGTGGCCTTCTCCGAGTCCTCGTAACTCGAACAAATCTAACGCTGGGGATTACCGCGATTAAAAACAAATGGGGTGAGTTTACGAAAACTCGAGTGTGTAATCCCCTTACTAGAGTAACGATCATACGTAAATAGATCGAAAGCGATGCGGGCCAAAGCCCTTTAACAAGAATGATATAGTTCGATTCGAGTATATGTGGGCCAAAGCCCAAGATAATATCATTTGGGTCACAGCCTATAACAGAATCAATTGGGCCTGGCAAATCCACGAGAATGATCTCGGTATGAATGATGCATGATGCATGCAAACCAATCCAACCCTGCACTTGCCTCCGTCCAACCCTGCATTGCCTGTGGTGAATAAATCACCCACGCCATCCCTATACTCCAAGTAGTGTTAGCACCGGTTGCAGCACTAACCGAAATCGTATCAAAGCTTCTCGTATATATACGGCTTTAAGCCTTCAGTAACGGTCTCATAATTAGCACATAGCCATCAGTAACTATAATAAGATCGACACATAGCCATCAGCTACGGTAATATAACCGGCACACAGCCATGGGTGAGTATGATCGACACAAAGTCATCAAAAATTACGATCGGCACACAGCCATGGATAAATATGATCGACACAAAATCATAATCAAGACGGCACAGAGCCATAATTAGGTTGGGACAGAGCCATAATCAGATTAACTGGCTTAAAGCAATCGGTAGGTCCACAGTCGTCTCGTGCGACCCGTGCAACCTTAACAGAACAGTACTTCCTCCATAACCAATATCCCATCCCCATGTAGTATGTCATGTATGCAGAATGTCTGGCCCAAAAATCATTATATCATTCACAGTTAAGTCAATCAAATCACAGTCATACAATCACAGTCAAATAAGTCAAATCATAGCACAAGTCAGTCATTTACCCTCGAGGGGCATTACAATCATTTTATCCTATAGGGGCATTACGGTCATTTTACCCTACAGGGGCATTACGGTCATTTTACCCTACAAGGGCATTACGGTCATTTTACCCTACAGGGGCATTACGGTCATTTTACCCTACAGGGGTATTACGGTCATTTTACCCTACAGGGGCATTACGGTCATTTTACTCTACAGGGGTATTACAGTCATTTTACCCTACAGTGCATTATGGTCATTTTACCCTACAGGGGTATTATAGTTATTTTACCTTACAGGGCATTACGATCATTTTACCCTACGGAGGTCTTACGGTCATTACGGTGTAAATGGGCCCAAGGCCCAATATTCAGCCCAAGTGGGCCCACACGCTCGTGTGGCCCATTTAACCTAAATTCAGTCACGGCTATGCGAACTACATAGCCCAGTCCAGTATTTGCCACTTAACGTGGATTTTATCCTTGTGAGGCCCACGAGCCCATTGGGCCTACACGACCCATTTCAGCCAAACGAGGCCCAAGATCACGAGAACGCTCTTAGTGGCCTCTAAAACCTATCGCCCATGATTTGTGGGCTTAGTTTACCACACGAGCGATCGTACGCCCGTGAGGCCTCGAATGCTGAAGTTTTGGCATTTCGGCTTTTCGACTTTTGCCGACTCACAGCAAAGATAGTGTGATTACACATCCTTTTCGGCTTTTAAGCTGACTATCATTTACGGAAAACAGTTACACGCCTGCTTGTGGAAAATGCGAACAATCCACGAATACCAACCCTGCTTGAACCAACAGGTATTTGCAACTAACCGTTGATCAAAAGTGATTACCCACTCTTTGATTAGTATCTACACACAAAACGCACCAACCATTAATATATATATCCATGAAAACAATTGATCCTTGGCGAAACACACTTACCGATATCGTGCGACGAAGAACCCACGAGAATCAAAAGAAGCAAGAAATGCAGCAAAGCAGATTCGGTACAGTGGACAAAAGATGGTGGTAATCGGCACTAACAATAGGTCCACAATCACCAGGCTATCAATCAAACGACAGAGTTTGAACAAGGGAGGAAGAAAGACAAGAAGAAACGACCACTAGAGAGAACCTGAAAAGAATAAGGGTAAGGGGAGAAACCACAATCGGCCAAGGGTGAGAGAGGGAGAGAAAAGAAGATTTGACTATGAGAGAAAATTGAAGAATAATGTGGGAGAGAAAAAAGGTGCATTCGGCAATGCTAAGATAGTAGAGGAAACAGAAAAAAAATGGTGTTCGGCAGAGAACGAAAAGTGAAACCACTAGAGGAAGATTACCTATTCGAAAAATGTAGAAAGGGAGAAAATAAAAGAATCGACACCACAATCGATAAAACGCACAACCCAAAAGGAAGTCCCTGAATGGCAAAAACTGAAACTTCACAAAGAAAATTTGGCAAAACTCTGCCTTCAACACCCCCAAAACCGAAACAAATAAATGACAGGAGAGAACTACTAAAGCCGAAATTTCTCCTTATTTCCCCTAGCCGAATTCTCAAGTAGAGCTTTAGAGTCCCAATCGGCCACAACACCTTACCAACCTCCCATTTCAAATTTCCTTGATTTTCTCCCCAATCTCCTCCTTGACCAATTCAAATTTCACCTTGCAGAGTTTCAGTCCAACTCCATTTCTCATGCTGCAAGGAAGTAAAATAAATACTCCCTTGCGCATCATGAGATTCGAACTCGAGCTCCCTTGCAGCCTTAAACATGCAACTTACCACTGGACTACAAGTTCTTTTGTGTCATAATTTAACCACAAATATTTAAGAACATTCTATCTAGATCCCAATGATTTTATTCACTAAAAATAAATTTTTTGCTAAAGCCCAGGTTTGTAACCAGGACTTCTCAGACACTCTCAAACATTGCTAAATCACTTAACCACTGAAGCAGACAGTCAATTTTGTTATTTCCTCGCACACATAAACTTTGATGTGTTCCTATGCTCAAGGCCTATTTCTTCTAAGCCCAAATTTGTGGCGTTAAAATTTACCCCTCCTTAAAAAAATTTCGTCCTCGAAATTTCCAAATAACAAGATAGTCGTACCATCCAGACTACCCTACTACGCTCCCGCGGTGCACTCTGATCCCGACACCCTAACACACTTTTAACTTAATCTTGAAAGCTCTTACACACACCCAAAACATCTAACCATTGGAGTAGATAGATTACAATTTCTATACCCAAATCATCACATCCAACCATTTCCAAAAACACACAGAATAAATACCAAATCTAAACTCAAGTGTTTCAATTTACTCTAACTAGAGTAGTATAGTCTAATCTCTAAAACAATCATAGTATTTCCTAACCCTCTGCATTTCGCTTTTTAAACTAACAATGGTATTCGGAAAATTTACTTGATTCGGTGTTTAGGAGACTCGGTGTGCCACACTTTTCAGAAGAAATATCTCAAAACACTTTACATATTTGAAAACAACCTCTTGAAATCCAAAAATTTGAAGACCCATTCCACAACCGAGTTTTCCAACTCGGCGCTGATACCACTAAATGTAACACCCCAAACCCGGCCTAGACGTTATGGTCGAATCTGACGTGTCACATTAAAGTGTTTTTCAAAAACCACGTTTTCATTGAAAACTCTTCTTGAAATTTCAAACTTCTTGCCATTTAAAACTTGTACAAAACCTCAGTTTGCGTTTGTTTATTTTCAATCGTGGTTTATAAAAAGTTATTCCCTTTTAAAATGTTATTACCTTTAAAACCTTATTTGTTGCGAAAGCGTAATTTAAAACAAATGATTTACAAAAACGGGATATTTAAAAATTGAGTTGCGGAAACGTAGCGTTTGAAAATAGTTGTTGTTTTGGAAAATCGTGTTCTACTTCTAGCGGATATAAATCACAATCAATAAAATCCCAATTTTAAAATCCAGAAATTATAGAGGCCTTATTACAACCCGAATCAAAATCAAAGTGCTTAAGTAGATAAGCAAAACAGGATAAAACTTGTGCAGTTGTGTGGCCCTCTCCGAGTCCCTCGCAGCTCCGAACCGTCTAACACCTGGGATTACTGCATGAGCTTAAAAATAAATGGGGTGAGTTTACAAAAACTCAGTGTGTAATCCCCTTACTAGAGTAACAGTTAGTACACAGAAATAGAAACCGAAACAGTCTGTGCCAAAGCCCTTTAACAGTAATAGTACAGTTCAGTTTAGAGTATATGTGGGCCAAAGCCCAAAACAATATCATTTGGGTCAGAGCCCATAACAGAATCAATTGGGCCTAGCCCGTCACAGTAACAGTCTCAGTATGAATGATGCATGGTGCATGCAAACCCATCCAACCCTGCACTTGCCTCCGTCCAACCCGGCACTACCTTCGGGGAATAAATCACCCACGCCATCCCTACACTCCAAGTAGTGTTAGCACCGGTTGCAGCACTAACCGAAATCGTAGCAAAGCTGCTAGTATATATACGGCTTTAAGCTTTCAGCAACCATCGATAACTATGATAAGATCGGTACATAGCCATCAGCTACGGTAATATAATCGGAACACAGCCATGGGTAAGTATGATCGACACAAAGTCATCAATAATTACGATCGGCACACAGCCATGGATAAATATGATCGACACAAAGTCATAATCAAGACGGCACAGAGCCATAATTAGGTTGGGACAGAGCCATAATCAGATTAACTGGCTTAAAGCCATCGGTAGGTCTACAGTCGTCTCGTGCGACCCGTGCGACCTTAATAGAACAGTACTTCCTCCATAACCAATATCCCATCCCTAAGCAGTATGTCATGTATACAGAATGTCTGGCCCACAAATCATTATATCATTCACAGTTACGTCAATCAAATCACAGTCATACAATCACAATCAAATCAGTCAAATCATAGCACTAGTCAGCCATTTACCCTCGAGGGGCATTATGGTCATTTTATCCTACAGGGGCATTACGGTCATTTTACCCTACAGGGGCATAGCAGGTCATTTTACTCTATAGGGGTATTACAGTCATTTTACTCTACAAGGGCATTACGGTCATTTTACTCTACAGGGGTATTACGGTCATTTTACCTTACAGGGCATTACGGTCATTTTACCCTACAGGGGTACTACGGTCATTTTATCTTACAGGGGTATTACGATCATTTTACCTTACAGGGCATTACGGTCATTACGGTGTAAATGGGCCCAAGGCCCAATATTCGACCCAAGTGGGCCCAAACGCTCGTGTGGCCCATTTAACCCAAATTCAGTCACGGCTATGTGAACTACATAGCCCAGTCCAGTATTTACCTCTTAACATGGATTTTATCCGTGTGGGGCCCACAAGCCCATTGGGCCCACACGACCTATTTCAGCCAAACGAGGCCCAAGATCACGAGAACGCTCTTAGTGGCCTCTACAATCTATCGCCCATGATTTGTGGGCTCGATTTACCACACGAGCGATCGCACACACGTGAGGCCTCGAATACCGAAGTTTCGGCATTTCGGCTTTTGCCGACTCACAGCAGAGATAGTGTGATTACACACCCTTTTCGGCTTTTAAGTCGACTATCATTTACGGAACACAGTTACACACCTGCTTGTGGAAAACGCGAACAATCCACGAATACCAACCCTGCTTGAACCAACAGGTATTTGCAACTAACTGTTGATCAAAAGTGATTACCCACTCTTTGATTAGTATCTACACACAAAACGCACCAACCATTAATATATATATCCATGAAAACAATTGATCCTTAGCGAAACAAACTTACCGATATCGTGCAACGAAGAACCCACAAGAATCAAAAGAAGCAAGGAATGCTGCAGAGCAGATTTGGCACAGTGGACAAAAGATGGTGGTAATCGGCACTAACAATAGGTCCACAATCACAAGGCTATCAATCAAACGATAGAGTTTAAACAAGGGAGGAAGAAAGACAAGAAGAAACGACCACTAGAGAGAACCTGAAAAGAATAAGGGTAAGGGGAGAAACCACAATCGGCCAAGGGTGAGAGAGGGAGAGAAAAGAAGATTCAGCTATGAGAGAAAATTGAAGAATAATGGGGGAGAGAAGAGAGGTGCATTCAGCAATGCTAAGATAGTAGAGGAACCAGAAAAACGGTGTTCGGCAGAGAACGAAAAGTGAGACCACAAGAGGAAGATTACCTATTCGAAAAATGTAGAAAGAGAGAAAATAAAAGAATCGACACCACAATCGATAAAATGCACAACCTGAAAAGAAGTTCCTGAATGGCAAAAACTGAAACTTCACAAAGAAAATTTGGTAAAACTCTCCCTTCAACACCCCCAAAACTGAAACAAATAAATTACAGGAGAGAACCACTAAAGTCGAAATTTCTCCTTATTTCCCCCAAGCCGAATTCTCAAGTAGAGCTTTAGAGTCCCAATTGGCCACAACACCTTACCAACCTCCCATTTCAAATTTCCTTGATTTTCTCCCCAATCTCCTCCTTGACCAATTCAAATTCCACCTTGCAGAGTTTCAGTCCAACTCCACTTCTCATGCTGCAAGGGAGTAAAATAAATACTCCCTTGCGCATCATGAGATTCGAACTCGAGCTCCCTTGCAGCCTTAGACATGCCACTTACCACTAAACTACAAGTTCTTTTGTGTCATAATTTAACCACAAATATTTAAGAACCTTCTATCTAGATCCCAATGATTTTATTCACTAAAAATAAAATTTTTGCTAAAGCCCAAGTTTGAACCCAGGACTTCTCAAACACTCCCAAACACTGCTAAATCACTTAACCACTGAAGCAGACAGTCAATTGTGTTATTTCCTCGTACACATAAACTTTTATGTGTTCCTACGCTCAAGGCCTATTTCTTCTAAGCCCAAATTCGGGGCATTACAATCAGTAGCAGTAACAGTTATGCAGTAGCAAAATCCTACCCAACCAGCCTCTACACACCATCTCCGTTCAACTCTACACTCCATGTGGGGATATAATCAACCGACCCATCCCTACACTCCAAGTAGTACCGAATGCGGCACAAAACAGTAGATTAGGCTTAAAGCCTTTCAGTACACTTCCTCCGAATAACAACCCCCAACCCAATGCAATGCAACATACAATGGATGATATGCTATTATGCAATTTTAGTATATATATTCAGTTCAGATATTAACATGCTCGAAGACATGATATCATTCATCAATTTCACACATTTAGGGGTCTAAGTAGCGCCATCGACCCTACGAAGAGGTTCACGATCGACTTAGGCGACCCGTGCAACCTTAAAAACATTTCAGTAAAAATGGGCCCACATGCCCATGTGATCTGCCCGTGTGGGCCCACACGTCCGTGTGGCCCACTCGGCCTAAATTGGCCTTGGCTGTGTGATCTATTTTTAAAGTAACCCATGCTAGCTCAATACTCATATATGTTATTCACTATTTACTTATATGTTCATTCAAAGCTGTCTACTTGAGTCATTATCACTAAATTATTTATATCTTGAGCTACAAAATTCCAAATTAAGATCTGCTTGATGTTTTTGAAACTAGACTAAAATACCTTTCTACCATAAAATTTTAAGAATTTATAGTTTATCAAATAAGTACAGTAAAATCTTTAAAGTTATCCCTATTTTGCTATTTGACATCTTCATCCTTTCCTTACTAAAAATTATTTATCTCTTAGTACGGAATTTAGATGATGTTTCCATTTGTTTCTCTTGAAAATAGACTCATTAAGGATTTAAACATATAAATTTAAGCCCCTAATTTTTTTTTTTTACAATTTTTGATGATTTTCCTAAGTCAAAACAGGGGAAACCAAAATCATTCTGACCTTGTCTCAAAAATTTTATTATATCTCATGATTTACAATTCCATTGCTTACAGTGTTTCTTCCATGAAAAACTAGACTCAATAAAATTTACTTTCATATTTTATTCAACCTCTAACTCAATTTACACTATTTTTGATGATTTTTCAAAGTTAGACTATCTGCTCTTTGTCCAAAAGCTGTTTTAGTGCAAAATGTTGATTTCTAGTTTTTAACACCCTTATTTCCTTTCTCTACAATTTTTCGCATCATTTTCTCTTATTTCTCTTATTTCGGATGACAAGCAATTTGAAATTTTTTGCCGAATCCCATTTTCTGTGTTTCGGGTACACACCTGGTATCATTTTGATGCCTAATCACTCCCGAGCACTTCAAGGCCTAAAATCAAGATACTTAACAACAATTTAACGGATTTACAAGCGAATTGACAACCAAGAACGAACAGAAACCCAACTTACCGCCAATGATAACCCTCCGTTTAACTATTGTTAAGACGAGAACACTGAATTCACCAGTCCGAGCCTCCCCCTACGCCTAAATCGCAGAGAAAAAACATTACCACTTCAGTCGCTAAGAGATTCATGACAGAAACAAAGAGAAACACTTACCGAAACTAAGCGAGCACTAACCACGTGCGAAAATGAAGGAAAATAAATGGATTAGGGAAAAATAAAGAAGAAGAAAAAGAAGAGGACGATGGAAAAAACTCAGAGAATTTAGACAAGAGGAGAGGGAGAAGAATAGACGGCAGATTTTTTTTTTTTTTTTTTGTAAAAGGGAGCCAAAATTTAGTTATGGGAAAAAAATAAAATAAAATCCCGATAACCCCCAAAATCCCTTAATCTTCTCCCCTAATTCCCACTTCACATCCACTACTCAGAAACCCCCTATTACACAACTCTATCCCAAAATCTGAGCAAAAAAAATAATACATTTGCCTGCGCAGGGATTCGAACACAAGACCTCCACCATAATAACACACCACTTAACCACTAGACCAGCAAGCCCATTCTAATATAAACTTACCAACAATTAAACTTAAGCCCTTTACACAAGGTTAAGGCTTTATTTATAAAAATACCAAAATTTGCCCAAGTAAGGCTTGATTTTGGGACCTCTCACACACATCCAGAACACATAACCACTGAAGCAGATAGACATTTTGTGTCACACATACACGAAATCAAAAATTAAAATTTTGGAGCGTTACAGCCAGAACTCCACGGAACTCCTCCGTCAACCACAATATCCCACCTCATGCACATGCGATATGTCATACAATATTTCAATGAAATGCACGTTTCATACTTATTCCTTCAGTAGCATAGATTACATACCATCATTATAACATTCACATATCAATCGTTCAGTTTCACCATCAATATGATGACATTTAATCATATAATCAATCATTAACACTTTGGGAAAAATATTTCCAATGCATGTATAATAGATTCTCCATTCAATACTATTCATGGCATTTTATCCAATAAGATTTTAAGCATTCAGTATCAATTTCCAAAATAATACATGCTATACAAACAATCAATCACACATCATATCAACAAACCATTCATATCAATATCAAACAATTAACTATTCAGTCAACCAAACAATTTTGCAAACATGCCATTTAGACAAGGTTAGTAACGTACCTAATTTAGCCACTTTAACACATTCACTTAGTCAATTAACTAAGCCTGACCAAAAAGCTTAATCCAGATTTATATCATACAAAATATTATCGAAAACATTCAAGTTTAACAAGTTAGGAGCTGCACCTTTTTTTTTACACTATTGCGGTACACTGACAAAACCTGCAGTTTCTCCTTAAGACCTAAAATCAAGCCTAAATTAAAAATAAATATTCTATCAAATTAATACATCTTTTAATCAGCCTAAAACACCCTCTTATGGGTTCAAATAAAACAACATTTTTATAACGATTTTTTGGATCCAAATTAACTAGGTCTCTTACATTGGTTTGATGCGAAGCGTGCGCGCTATTGATTTGGGGAGTTTGGATCGACTAATAGCACCATTAAATACTGAAAAATCAGTATCTATAAAATCATAAAATTATTTAATCCAATAAATTATCGATTTCCCCAACAATTAAGTCGAAACTATGCGCTAGCTGACAAACTACCACATTTACGTTCCCGAATTGTCAGGTCTGAATCGTCGAATGATCAAGATTGAATTTTCATAAGAAATATATGATTAAAGGCTGATTAGGAAGGGTTCTTGAGACCAAAATATTTCTGGAAAGAGATGGGAAAAATTAAATAAAATGGCAGCCCCCTTTTGGTGCCTCTAGGCGCGGCGCACCACCATCAACGGTGGCAAATCAGGGTTGTTTTAAAAAGCCAATTAAAAACAATTTTAAAGGCTGGAAAAATACTCATAAAATGATTAAAATTTCCCCCAATTCTAGATCTTGAAATTTGGGTATTCCCTTGAAAGATTCATCAAGAAAATTAAAGAAAAGAGGCCCTTACACAAGCTAGAAGAGAGGAGCGATAATGGCACTTCTTGGGCAGCAATAGGGATCGTTCTTGGAGATCAAAGATTTTAGATTTATGGCTGGAAAGATAAGGAAAAAATGACATCAAGAAGGAGGGGAGAATGGTGCAAGATCTTGTGGTAAAAGACAAGAAAAAGAAGATGGTGGTTCTAGGTAGTTTGGGCGGCGGCAACAAGAGGAAAAGAATAAAAGAAATTGAAGATAAGAGAGGAAGATGGAGGGACGACTAGGGTGGAGCAGAAAATTGGATTTTTGCATAATTAAATTATTTTCAAGGCAAGGGAATCGAACTTGGGACCTCAATTTAATTTCCATGTTTCCTCATTTTTCTTCTAACCACTAGACTAATTACTAGTATTTGAAATAATTTGGCATTCTTATTAAGCTAAAATTTGGGATTTTACATAACCTAGCACTTTATAATTTAACCTAACTTAATACATGGTTTTTTTAGTTTCCCAAAATAAATATTATTTATTTATTTATTTTAATTAGATAAATTAGTTTCCAATTAAATAATATTCTTAACCCATTTCTGATTCTGTTAAAGTCATGACAACTTTATTGTAAAAGAATATACAAGGAAATATATTTAATTTCCATGTTCAATGGATTCACAATGACTAATTAATTTAATTTTATTTTCGAACTTCAATTATTTAAATAATAATTTGAAAAACTTTATTTGTGAATGTGACTCATTTCTCTAACTTTATCATTTCCATTCATTTTTGTTCATTTGATTCTATATGCAATTCATTTCTGGTTTCAATGAGCTAGCGGAGGGACCGATTAGACATATGTAATTAGGGATCAAATAATTTATAATTAAGTTCCGGTTTTTTGCCTATTAATTATAATATATTTAGTTATGAATTCATTCCACTATAGTATCATGACTAAGCTTTCCTTTATTACATACCTTTACAAAAACTACTTCATTAAAGCTCGTCTAATTACCTTGTCATAAGTGTGTTACCCTCATAAGATATCCTTGATCTCTTTGGGAAAATCTGTTCTCCCAATATGATGTTATTTTATCTAATGGTAACCATTACATCTTCCTTAATGAAAAGTCAATAACTATAAAATAATAATTGAGTCATTTATCACAAAGCAAAACGACTCGTGGCCACTTTTACTTTTCATCTATCATGTAATACTGATGAGAGGATATTATTTACCCATTAACTGGGCTATGAATTCCACTATTTTGAATGATGCTACATACTGTAGAAGTCGTATACCCAACCCACCAGTTTCCGGTTCCTTATCTATTTGAACTCAGCCTTTTACTTGAATCTGCGCTTACATAGTCCATCATTCACTCAAGATTAAGGTATGTCACACTATGAACGTCACAAGTGAATAAATCCATAAATGGATATAGAATATATTCTACTTGGGTCCTGTTTGATGTACTGTTAGTCCAGTCAGTCACATCCATCTCTATCTTTTAGGAGTCATCCACTTCAATGCTCAAGACAGAGAATCTCCCCAATTGGACTCGATAGACAAGATATTAGTCTTTGAATTAGTTTTCACATTTTTTATTAGAGTAAGAATATGTTTAGGTTCATCTACTAATCCAAGTTGTTTTCTGTATTACAATTCGACCACGTAATACTGCTTAGTATTAGTTAAACCTTAGATAACTAGTGAGCCAATATTTGCTTCCATTTTTCTTTGCTTGCAAAAATATTGAGAACAATATAAAAATGATATTAATGTAATTAATGAATATTATTATTAAACCAAATTGTTTAAAAAATAAAAGTATACATAAACAAAAATACTACACTTAAGGCACTAGATCCAACACCATATTATGTGAAAATAATTTGCCAAGGTATTTTTTGGCAGTAGCCATAAACACTTATTGTCATATTATTAATAGAGCTATGGTTAGAACTATTTTAAAGAAAACACCTTATGAACTTTTCAAAGGAAAAAAACCTAACATTAGGTATTTTCATACTTTTGGTTGCAAATGTTTTGTTTTCAACAAAGGAAAACATAATTTAGGAAAATTTGATGCCAAAAGTGATGAAAGCATTTTTCTTGGATATTCCACCAATTCCAAGGCTTATAGAGTTTTTAACAAGATAACTCTTGTAGTAGAAGAGTTTATACATGTGGTTTAAGAGTAATCTAACTCTCCTTCAAGAAAGGAGTCTATTGATCTTGATGATGTAAAGATTTACCAAGTAGATCCTAACAGAGCATCACATGAAGAATAAGCTCTAGATGAGATGGTTTAAGAACTCAAAATTGATGATCTTCAAGAACCAACTCAAGTTGAGAAGGAAACTAGTCACCCAATAGAGCTATCATATGATAAAGAAGGTTACATTATTGGTGATCCATCTAAAGGGGTAATTACTAGATCTTCAATTAGGAATACTTTTAATTATGTTGCTTTCTTTCCTTGCATAGAACCTAAGTATATTGATGATGTATCGAATGATGATTTTTCGATAATGGCTATGCAAGAAGAGTTAAATTAATTTGAAAGAAATCAAGTATGGATCCTAGTTGAAAGACCTAGTAATCACCCAACTATAGGAACAAAATGGGTATTTAGAAACAAACTTGATGAAAGTGGAAATATAGTTAGAAACAAGGCTAGACTAGTTGCTTAAGGATATAGCCAGGAGATAGGAATTAACTATGATGAAACTTATGCATCAGTTGTAACACCCCAAACCAGGTCTATGCGTTAAGACGAGATTTGGTTTGTCACACTGAACGAACATCCAAAATTTTTCTAATGATTTAAGTAAAACAGTAATGCAAAACCTTTAGAAATAAGGATTTAATAAAAACTAAGTACAATTATATATTAGTCAAAACCTTAACGTAGTTTTAGAAGAATTTGAAAGAAATTGAAAAAAATAATTTAGGTGTCCAAAATTGTTATAAAACACAATATTTTTAAGAAAACTTTATAGATTTAACATAAGCCCATATTAAGAGTCTTAAAATAAAATTAAATCCATCCACACATAAAAATCCATAAAAACATAATTAGAGGCCTTATTACAACATACCCAAAATAGTAAATAAAATAAGTAACTTAAATAGAGTTCATAGTTTATAAAACCCAAGCTCGTAGTATGGCCTCCACCATGTCATCCCCGGCCCAAGTCCACATCAATTTCCATTACCCGAGATGGATAATAAAACGGGTGAGTTACAAAGAACTCAAAGTGTGTAACTCACTTACCACCATTATTGGGCTGGACCATCAAGGCATTAATTTGGACTTGAGCCCAATTACAAATTTTAACAATATAAAATGAAATAAAATATATAAAATGCATGTAAAATGAATTTCCCAACCAATCCTAATTCCATCCGCTACACACCCCGCACCAACCAAAGACACCTGTGGGATCAAGTCAACCCACCCCGCCAAACACACCAATCGTAGGCATTTAGCCTTTTAAATAATATTGTAGTACTCATCGAACTAGATTGTGACATAGTCACCGAACTAGAGGCATTAAGCCAAAATTTGTGGCGAGCCACCGAACTAGATTCATGGCCACAGGCCTTACTTCTCTTCATCATGTATCTCGTCCCATGCAATTATGTATAAATAACAAACTTTAATCATAAATAATTTATCAAGTGATCCATAATACAAATGAGTTTTTAATTAAACTTTTCATTTGGGTCCATTAAACAAAATAGTATTTAGCCCTTTTAGCAATCTAGCGAACTTAGGCCCAAATGTCGAACTAGAAGGTTTTTGGCCCATTTCGCGATCTAGCAGTTTTTCGGCCCAATTTAACAATCTAGCAGTTTTTCGGCCCAATTTAACAATCTAGCAGTTTTTCGACTTTAACCGTTTTCATGCATTTACACAAAAGTGTTAATTATCACATAAATTTCGATTTTTGCCATTTTTACGATTTATCAAAATACTTACTGTTTAGTATCTAACCCGAAAGATAAGTGTGAAGTTACACACCTGGTTATGGTGAGAACTAGACTTTCCCGCTCGTCAACACCTATACATATCACGATAACTTATGATCATTATAATCTTATAATAAAACCGATCTAAACATAACGATCTAAAATTTACCCTCGGATTTTTGAACTACTTCCACTTGCGGTTTCTCCCCGATTGATGGTTCGTTAACCGAATCAAATCCACGAACAAATAATGGTTCGGGAGTACGAACTACTTCAAACAATTGATTCTCCTCGGATGAACGTCCACAACCCTGGAAATCCCGGATTCTTGTCATGATCCTTTGTTTATACTTAGGGGATTAATGGTACCACCCTTCTTCCGAACACTAAACACCGCCCTTTTCTTCCCTATTTTGAATGTCTTAGAAGACAAAAGATCATTAACTATTCTAATATTATACCAAAAAATATGACCAAAAGTTTTTAAGAGTGAAATTTCGTTACCACAATAATCCTTGTCCCACAATACGAGAGAGTCGTCCAAACGTTTCCTTAACACTTAAATCGATTCCAACTTTCTATGTTACTCACGAACACTTGATCCCCTATCTTCCGTTATCGCACTAAAATATAACGAATGGAAACGTTAATAGTATGAACTATTAACCGATCGTAACTAAAAAGAATTCTTACCTATTGACCACGATCGAAAAGAAAGGATTGAGAATGATGTTTGATGAAGGATTCTGGCTATGTATAACCAAAGAAAAAGAGATAATGTTTGGCTATGGGCACACTAGCATTCGGCCATGAGAGAGTTTAATGGAGAAAATTTGAGTGAAAAGAAATAAAAATAAGAGAAAAGATGGTGATGATGTTGTTTGGTTTTCAAAGAGAAGAGAAGAAAAAGATGTGTTTAGGAGCTAGGTACATTCGGCAATGGTAAAAGAAAAGAAAAGAATGGCTTTTTGGTATAGGTGATTTCGGCACTAAAAGAAAAGGCATACAAAGAATACCAAAGTAATAGACAAAAGTGACCAAATGGTTAAAACAAATTAAGGCTTACCAATGCTCAAATTCGGCTAAAGGAGAAGGGTTGAGAAAAGGTTGCAAAACTTGCACAAAAACTAAGAATGACCAAAAACAACTCCTAAACCTTACCAAGCTACAAGCATATTCGGCCAACCTCCCCCCTAGCCTCATTGCCGTCCAAATTCATTGGTCAAATGACCATGAATTTGTTTCAAAACTTTTCCTTGATATATGCCTTATGTCCCCATATCTTTCCAAACTTTCTTGATTCTATACCATAAGTTAACACTTTCCTTAATCCTTTGATATACTAACCAAAAATAACAAGGTCAACACTTACCATATATGTACTTGGCCGACACTTGCTATACATGTGCAGAAAAATTAAAAATAAAATTCATCTAGATGCTAAACAAGGGATTCGAACTTTCCCCCTCATGCTACAACTCATGCGCCAACACCACCATACCATATACTCATCTTATGCTACACTTTGACACTTAATTCAACTTAAGTGTCAATGCCACTTGCTTCACTTCAATAAATTCTCAAACTAAAAATTATTCCATACCCGAATAATTCTATACTCTTCTTCCGAACTATAGTAGGCACAAAAAGAAATAAGAAAATTTTTCCTACATAATCTAAACACCAAAACATGCAATAATCGATACTCGAATTTTAGGGTGTTACATCAGTAGCTAGATTAGAATCAATTAGAATTTTATTAGCTTCTGTATGCTTCCATAATTTTAAAATTTTTCAAATGGATGTAAAAAGTGCATTTTTAAATGGTTTTATAAATGAAGAGGTTTATGTAGAACAACATCCTGATTTTGAAAACCCACATTTTCCTAATCATATTTTCAGATTGTCCAAAGCATTATATGGTTTTAAACAAGCTATTAGAGCTTGGTATGAAAGATTTTCTAAATTTTTAATTGAAAATGGTTTTAGTAGAGACAAAGTCGACACCGCCTTGTTTATAAAGACTATAGGCAAAGATATTCTAGTAGAGCAAATCTATATTGATGATATTATATTTGGTACTACTAATGAGTTACTTTGTTAACATTTTTCTAAGATTATGAAAGCTGAGTTTGATATGAGCATGATGGGAGAACTCAATTCTTCTTGGGACTCGAAATCAAACAAACTAAAAATGACATCTTCATCAACCAAGCTAATTACATCAAGGAACTGCTCAAAAATTTCAAAATAGAGGACTTTAAGCCTCAATCAACCCCAATGAGCACTTTAACAAAGCTTGAAAAAGATGAAGGAGATAAATATGTAAACACTAAACTTTATAGGTCTATGATAGGATCATTGTTTATCTTACCGCAATTAGACTTGATATAATGTTTAGTTTATGTTTGAGCTTTAGATTTCAATCATCTCATAGGAAGTCACATTTACAAAGCATTGAGAGAATCTTTAGGTACCTTAAGGACACTCCAAACTTAGGACTTTAGTATCCAAAGGGTTCTTCTTTTAGGACATGTCAATTCTTAGGAAACATGCTTTTTTCTTTGTTCTCCAAGAAACAAAATAGTGTTGCTTTATCCACCACCGAGGTAGAATACGTTGCCACCGGTAGTTGTTGTTGGATGAACTAATAACTGGTAAACTATGGAATTGACATGGACCAAATTTCAATCAAATGGGATAACACTAGTGCGATATGCTTGACCAAAAATCCAATCCAACACTCTAGAACAAAGTACAAAGAGATTAGACATCATTTCATTAGAGATCATGTGCAAAAAGGAGATATAGTTCTAGAGTTTGTACATACTTTCAATCAATTAGTCGATATTTTTACAAAGCCTTTAAATAAAAAAAGATTTTGGACAATTAGAGGTGAACTAGCACTCATGAACATGACATTATAGGATATTATGTATGTTTAAAACTCCTTTTGAACCATAAATATTTATTTTTGTACATTTATTGTTGTTTGATTTTTTTTAAATTAGTTTGTTTTTATTTGCTTAGATCTTTTATTTTTCTTATATATATTGCCTTTGTGCAAGCATGTTTAAAACAAGCAATTTGGACCTAATATGCTATTTACTAAGTCTTTAAGCTCAAATGGTTCTTTTTTTTTTTTAAGTCTCAATTTTAAACATGTTTGTATGTTTTTATATGCTTGCTTATCTACATTTCCTATTCCTATAAATGATTGAATAGTTAAATAAGTTGTATTTTTCAATAATTTCCTATTCCTATAAATGACGAAAAAATAACTTATTTAATTATTCAATCATTTCCTATTCCTATAATATGTTGTATGTTCAAATTGCTTGTATTTTTCAAACAAAAAGGTTTAATAATATCCATAAAATTACATTAACACCTTTTTGTATTGTCCTCAATGGCTTTTGCATGCAAAGCAAACTAGAAACAAATATTGGCTCACTGGTCATCTAATGTTTAACTAATGCTAAACGGTATTGCGTGGTCTAATCATAATACGGAAAGACAACTTATATTTGTAGATGAACCTAAAAATGTCCTTAGTCTAATCAGAAATAAGCAAACAGATTGAAAGACTAATATGTCGTCTATCAAGTTCAATTGGGGAGATGCTTTGTGATCTATCCTATTTCCATACGTCAAATTAAGTTCTTTTGATACTTAAAAAGCTTGCTTTCAAGTCTTTTATGAAGTTTTTTGTTGATTTTCTTTACTTATTAGATTTTATGTTGGAATTTAGTTTTATTTCATTTCTTTTACTTTTTAGAACCAAAATGAAAAATTTGTCACTGGAGGTTTAATGCTTGAATTGAGCTTGTGCAGAAATGCAGTGGAGGTAAAAATGTAAAAAAAAAAAAAAAGCTTCCACTGTAGCCAAGGTCACGAAACCAATGCCTCCATCACCACTCAAGGAGTTGGAATTTAGCAAGGTGCAGTTCAAGTGGCCTATCTTCAAAGTTGCAACATCAAGGGAGTGATGTCACGATACCTACCTCCATGGTTGTGATACTAAGTCACCAATGTCACAACCTCGAGTTCAGACACCAAAGTAAGGAAGCTAGGTCACCTGAGTACCGAGTCACAACTAGGGGTATTCAAACGGTTAATCAAACCAAACTAGTATTAACTGAACTAATCAAACTTTTTTATCCTTTAACCGTTAACCAGACCAAAAAATTTTCAAAAAAAATCGAGCCGAAATATTTCGATTAATTCGGTTAACTAACCGAATTAATTGAAATTTATGTTTTTTTGTTTTCTGGTTAAAACAAGTACAAAATATATAAAATAAATAAATTGATAATGTTCATTTGACCTTATTAACCGAATTAAAACTACATATGATTTGTATTATTATTTATTAAGTTCGATTAATTCAGTTAATTACTCGATTTCGAACCGGATTAACCAATACTGAACTTCCAAAAATTCATTAACTGACCTTCAACCGAATTAGATCAGTTAACCAATCGATTAACTGAATTAGATCGGTTCAGTCGGTTAATTCGATTTTAATCGAAATTTGAACACCCCTAGTCATGACACCAGAAGAACATTATCGATACATTGAAGCTCCCAAACAACCTCTGAATCCAACTAACAAAGGTGTCATGACACCAAATCTTAGGTGTCGTGACCCAAAGCTTGACGGGTGAAAAACTGTAGGGGTAGTTTTGTGTCCAAACAAGCTCAAGTCACTTTCATTTAAGGGCATAATTGTTAATGTTATGTTAAATGTTAGTAGATTATAAATACTATCTTATAAGATTTTAAGAGTATATTTTTGGTGGCTCAACATTTTTCCTTCCCATTTTTTTTAGATTAGGTTTCTTTTATTTTATTTTATTTTTCTTTTTATTTTCTTCGCATTTTTTAGATAGGTTTCTTTTCTTTTTCTTTTCTTCCCATTTTTAGATTAGGTTTTTCATTTTTTTTAAAAAAAATAGATTTTATTTTTGTTGTTTTATTTCTTCTTTCTTGTTTACTTTTGCAAATGAAGATTAATCAAGTTTTTTGGTACCATTGGTTCCACATCTAAATGAGCATTTCTTAACCTTACCTTTATATTGCGCATATCAACTATTCGATAAAATGTCTATTTGGGTGTTAAGCTTTATAATGTGCTGATATTACTTGTTTGTTAATTGATGAATTGATTGTTAGATTAAGTTAATGTCTATGCTTGATTGTTTAGTTGTTCATTTATATCGAAATGCTTAATATACTAGTATTGATGCCTCTAGTGGAAAATCAAGATAAATGAGACCGAAAGGAGAGTTTATCATTAGATAGTTCGATATAATTTTGCCGAATAGTGAGACAAAGAGGAGAGCTTAGGTGGTATCTTTTAGTCTAGGAAGACACCGAAAGGAGATTCCCAATTAAGAGTGGCAAACAATATAACCGCTATAGGCTTATTAGCTTAGTTAGCGATGAATGAATCAATCGATCATCGTTTTAATCATTTACATTATCTAAAATAAAAGGAAGAAAGTTTAGCTTAATTTTTTTTAATTTATAGTTTAAATTTAGTTTATAAACAATTTATATTTGAATTTGCACTAATAATTTTTTACTCGATAGATTAGCAATTTCTTAACTTGTAATTAACTTGATAAACGTATTTACCAATTTGACAATCCTTTGGTTTGATCCTTGGAATACTCGGAGTGTCCAATTGTAACACTTATAAATATTACAACTAACTTATCACACTTGCAGATAACTGCTTTATTTCTGATAGTTTTGTGTTGATTTTCTTGCCTCGGTGCACACACGCCGAGGTGTGATCACTTTGTCTTGAGCATCGACACAGAGGACTCCCAAAAAATAGAGATAAATATGTGTTGACTGGACTGGCAGAACATCGAATAGAATCAAGTAGAATAGATCCTGAATCCATTTATGGATTTATTCACTTATGACATTTATAGTGTAGCATACCTTAATCCTGAGGGGATGATGGACTATGTATGTGTCACTCGTATACTTTGATGTAAGTAAAGCCTAAGTTCAAATAGATAAATAATCAAAAGTTGGTGCGTTGGGTATACGATTTTTGCAGTATGTAGCATCATTCACAATAGTGGAATTCATAACCCAATTAATGGGTAAATGATATCCGCTCATCAACATTACATGATAGATGAAAAGTATAGGTGACCAAGGGTCATTTGTCTTTGTGATAAATGACTTAATTACTATTTGATAGTAATTGATTTTTCATTAAGAAAGATGTAATGGCTATCATTAGATAAAATAGGATCATATTGGGAGAACATTTTTTTCCCAAAGAGATTAAAGATATCCTTTGAGGGTAACACACTTATGACAAGGTCACTGGACGAGCACTGATTAAGTATCTTTCATAATGGTATGTAATGAGGGAAATCCTAGTCATGATACTATAGTGGAATGACTTTGTAACTAAATAAGTTTATAATTAATAGGTGAAAAGTTGGAACTTAATTATAAACTTATCTATTCTATTTAAGTTCTAGCTTTTCGCCTATTAATATAAATTTATTTAGTCACGAGGTCATTCCACTATAGTATCATGGAAGGGCTCTCCCTTATTACATACCATTACGAAATCTACTTAATCAATACTCGTCCAATGACCTTGTCAATAGAAGACTAAATAAGTTTATAATTAATAGGGTGTGTCGCCCCTTCTCCTAGTTTGTAACACCCCAAACCCGGCCCATGCGGTATGACCGGATCTGGCATGTCACATGAAGAAGATGTGTAAAGAGCTTGTGATTCTTACTAAAATAGGCGTTACTTGGTTGTGTTTAAGTAAACAAGTTTTGGATGTAAATATTTGATAAAATACAGCTATTTTTGAAAGATTGATTGATGAGTCAAAAATCGAGGTAGTGAACTTAAAAACCATGACTTCTAAAAATGACGTTGAAAATTTGAAAGAGAATCCGAGTTAAATTATTTGTACATATTTATTATGAAAATAGTTTATTAATCAATTTTGGAAAACCGTTATATATAATTTTAGAAAAATCCCCATTTAAAATAATGCAAGAAAAATAATAAGTATGGCTAAACATAAAACCAAATAAAAATATCCCAGAGGCCTTATTACAACTTTAAAACCCGAAATAATAAAAGCAACGAAATAATACGGAAAAGAAGTTTACTAATGTCCGAAAATAACATTCCAAAAGTATGACCTCCACCGAGTCATCCATGGCCTCAAGTCCTCGTCACTGAGCATTTGTAACACCCCAAACCCGGCCCAAACGCTACGACCAGATCTGGTATGCTACGGGGTTTATTGTAAAAACTTTGCTTTAACGGTTTTTGAAAATCTCAGTTTCTTTACTTAGGCATTTGTTAAAAATAGGATATCTGATGAAAACCTTTGCTTTTTCTTTGAACGTGTTCGGAAAACCTATTTTATTACTTTTTATGTTTTAAGTCCTTGAACATAAATTTATAAACTGTAAACACAGTCAAATATAAAGCGATAACCTAAACCATAGGGCCTTATTACATAAATAGTTCCAAAATTAAAACTTAAAAAAATCGAAAATAATTCATGAAAATAAATAAAATAAAAATTGATGGCCCCTCGAGTCCGCCTCGGCTCCCCTGTCCACAATCTACTGCTCATTTGAAAAGTCAGGGAAAATAAAAGGGTGAGTCACCAAGACTCAGTGTGCAAATCCCGAAAACACATAAAAGGCTTGAGGCCCACAAACACATTATGGGCCTTGGCCCATACACAATGGCAACAAAACATATGTATGCTACATGGCCCATCCCAGCCTAGAAATCCATCCTACACACACCGGCCCGTACCAACCATCACACCTTGGGGATTTCTACAATCAACCCAAAGAACCGCTACACACCACATCGATGGACATGCCGCCTATTCCTAATAATCAGGAATGAATTTAACGTGGCTTAGCCACCGATCACTATTGTGACCTAACATTTCAATTCGTGGTTTAACCACCGATCACCAAGTGACCTATTATCATGCTCTTCCCCCTTAGTCATGTTAATCCCATCCCATGCGTACATTCATGCAAAATCAAACAATATACCACTTAAGGATTTACAATCTAGCACATTCATCGATACACATAGAGAAGTTTCTATGATCACGTACCTGGCATCCATTGCCTACCCTTTTTGGGTAACACGACTGTTCATACAGCCTATTTTTTCGACTTTTAGCCCATAACATATGTATATATATAGGTTAAGTAGTGTGATAGAGATCTACACACCTGATTACGGTTAAGACGACACTTTCTATGTCGACACTATCATTAGCCGATACGACTGCTATCTATCTACTATTCTGCTCCGAAGCCGGTCCACAACCCGGCGGCCAATCCCGAACCGCAGACTACGCTCGTTTCTTAAACTTTGGGGCTGGAGCCACAGATCCAACCCCTTCCTTTGATTTGCTGACATTCGAGTCCATGAATGACCTTGGTCAGAAGGTACTATGATGATTGCTTAACGAAACATTAGGTTAAGGCACGAATAACGAAAAAGAACCCGATTAATCAACTTAAGGAGAATCAAAATCCTTACCTTGAAATCCCGAAAATAATATGGTTCAAATGCTACTGATTTCTAGCTTAGAAACCTAGGCGACTAGATCTCCTTCAAATCCCGGAATGCCGCCAAAGAAAAAAACATGAGATCAGGGAAAACGTCAAACTAAGGATGGCCCCAACCACCATCTAGCCATTCGGCTATGGTCTCAAAACCGAAAAAGAAAGGAAGCAGAAGAAATCGGCACTCACCTTTAACACCAACAGATCCGGCTTCTCCTAACAGTGGGGGTTCGGCTTTATGAAGAGATCAAATGGGGTTTATAATTTTGGCCTTTAGAAAGAACTAATCGAGGGGGAAGAACAATATCAAATGTAAAGAAGTGATAGGAACAGTATAAGAAGGATTTCGCCAAGGCTAGGGCAGATTCGGCTATGGCAGACAAGTGTGAAAAGAAAGAATGCTTAAGGGAATTTTCGGCTTTTGGCAGGAAAAGAGAAGAAGAAGAAGAAGAAGAACCCTTAGTTGTCGAAATTAGAAGGAGAAAAGAAGAGAAGGAAAATAAAAATAAAACTATGCCCTAGGAAATAATGAAAATTCGGCACCTCTTAGCCTTATCAAAACCGATTTCTCCCCCTTGTCCCTAGAGTCCAACTTTCGGCGACCACCTACTCTCAAATCCTTAACCCACGTTTTCTCTTATCTTCATCACCCTATCTTCTAACTTAATCCACACTCACTCATGCAGAATCCCAGCCGAAACCACCTCTCACACTCCTCCCTTCATCAACCTCCTTATTCGCCATATTATCTACATTATCCCATTCATTAAATTTCCCTATTTTTAAGCCCTATTACCGTCCAACCTGCTCCTCTTTTAAGTTCCGAAAATGGCCCAAATACATGGGCCCCAAGCGGCCAAAAACTTGAGCCTCTTCACCTGCTAATGACTCCACCTTATAGCTCCTTTGCAGCGCCCCCTCCCCCCCCCCGCTACTGGACCACAAGCCCACTTTGTAATTTAACCCAGAGATACCATCTTTTAAACCCTATAGTGTCCAAACAGAAAATTTAACCAAGACCTCGACCCGATCTCGAGCCCATACTGGACCCCCTAACACTCATACTAACATAACCACATACTAAACGCAAAGGCCCAATATTTCAGGATGTTACAGTTCTACCCCCCTTAAAGAAATTTCGACCTCAAAATTACCTGGTCAGAAAATATGAGGGTATTGCTGGCGCATCGCTTCTTCCGGTTCCCAAGTAGCCTCCTCAGCACTGTGATTCTGCTACAAAACCGTAACCAACGGAACTGTCTTTCTCCGCAATACTTTGACATCACGATCCAGGATTTCCACTGGCTCCTCTTCAAAGGATAAATCGGGTCTTACTTCGATTTCTTCCACTGGCACCACATGAGATGGATCCGAACGGTAACGTCTTAACATAGAGACGTGGAAAACATTGTAAATCTGACTTAGCTCAGAAGGTAGTTCTAGCTCATAAGCTACTGGTCACACTCGTTTCAACACCCAATAAGGTCCGATAAATCTGGGACTTAATTTACCCTTCCGTCCGAACCTCGCAAGATTTTCTTCCATGGCGACACCTTCAAGAACACCTTGTCACCCATCGCAAATTCTATGTCCTTACGCTTCAGTCGCATAGACTTACGTCATCTCGACGCTTCCTTGAGTTGAGCCCGAATCACCTCAACCTTCTCCTCTGTCTCGGTAACCAACTCCGGACCCAAAATCCGACGTTCTCTTAATTCCGTCCAACAGGTAGGTGTACGACACCTCCGCCCGTACAATGCTTCATAGGGCGCCATCTGAATACGTGACTGGTAGCTATTGTTGTACGCAAACTCCGCCAACGGTAAGAACTCTTCCCAACTACCCCTGAAGTCAATGGCACATCCTCTCAACATGTCCTCTAAGATCTGGATTACCCGCTCAGACTGTCCATCGGTCTGAGGATGAAATGCCGTACTGAAATCCAACTTCGTACCCAACGCTTGATGCAATGCCTTCCAAAATCGTGAGGTGAACCTAGGTTCCCTGTCCGATATGATTGATACTGGTACCCCATGCAACCTCACTACCTCCGATATGTATAGCTTAGCCAATTTCTGCAGAGAGTAATCAACACGTACTGGTATGAAATGAGCAGACTTCGTCAAGCGGTCAACAATCACCCAGACCGAATCTTTCTTAGTAGGCGTGAGGGGTAGCCCACTAACAAAGTCCATTGTGATCCTTTCCCACTTTCACTGTGGAATCTTCACCGACTGCAACAACCCTGATGGTAACTGATGTTCCGCCTTTACCTGCTGACAGGTCAAACACTCCTCCACAAATTCGGTCACCTCTCGCTTCAAACCCGGCCCAAACCAAGGAAACTCCGAATTTCTGCTACCGACTTAGGCGGCTTCCAATCCAACACCGCTTCAATCTTCCGAGGGTCAACCCTAATCCCCTCTGCCGACACAATGTGACCTAGAAAAGTAACTTCCCTTAGCCAAAATTCGCACTTACTGAATTTGGCATACAACTGCTTCTCCCTCAGAATCTACAGAACCACTCGAAGATGTGAACCATGCTCCTCTTCCGATTTTGTATAAACCAGAATATCGTCTATAAACACCACGACAAACCGATTCAAGTAGGGTTGAAATACTCAGTTCATCATATCCATAAACGCTGCTAGTGCGTTAGTCAACCCAAACGGCATTACCATGAATTCGTAGTGACCATAGCAAGTCCTAAAAGCCGTCTTATGGATATCCGCCTCTTTGACCTTAAGCTGATGGTACCCTGACCTCAGATCTATCTTTGAAAAGACTGAGGCTCCCTTCAACTGATCGAACAAGTCATCGATCCTTGGCAACAGGTACTTGTTCTTGATTGTCAATTTATTCAACTGACGATAGTCAATGCACATACGCATTGACCCATCCTTCTTCTTAACGAATAACACCGGCGCTCCCCAAGGTGACACACTCGGTCGGATAAACCCTCTATCCAGCAACTCCTAAATCTGCGCTTTCAATTCCACCAACTCCTTTGGCGCCATCCTATACGGAGCAATAGATACTAGCGCCGTTCCCGGAAGAAGATCGATACCAAACTCTACTTCACGATCCGAGGGTAATCCCGGGAGCTCTTCTGGGAAAACATCAGGAAATTCCTTCACCGTCCTAACATCTTTGACAGTTCGTTCCTTGGCTTCTAGAGCCCGAACAAACATTAGAATTGCCTCGTATCCCTTTCTAAAACCCTTAACATCGCTTGGGACACCGCATCATCTCGGCCGTCACGGTCTCGAAATTCCACCTCAAAGCCGGTGGTGGTACTGCGGCATCTCGTTTCGCACTCCATAACGGATCCCACTTGGTTCAGACACAACCATCCTATCCCTACCACGGCCACGCGCAGGGCGTCCACGACCCCTTGTACTCATTCTACCGATTCGCGTTTATCTGATTAGAAAATTTATGAATTATTAATTTCTTCCACTGATTAACCACGAACAATCTTATGACAGTAGTTTTAAGAGTAGTTCTTTCGAATTCGAAATTATATCTACAAGTTTCAGTATCAAGTTTATATCTCCTAGTTCCATACACATTCTACCATCATACATCAACATACAAGTAGCATCCATGAACCCACATTCATCACCTAAAGGTATTTTTGTCATTTCACTACCCAGGGGTATTTTCATAATTCTACCCTATAGGGGTATTTTGGTAATTTGGCAAAATAAGGGTATCTTGGAATTTTGCAAAACAGGGGTATTTTGGTACTTTTACAATCCAAGGGTATTTCAATAATTTTGCAAACAGGGGTATTTTAAGAATTTTGCAAATATAAGGGTATTTTAGTAATTTTACAAATATAATGGGTATTTTAGTAATTAACTTTGGCCCATAAACAAGTCCTCGCGGTTAAAGTGAACAAACACTATGCACCAGTTAGGATCTCAAAAAATAGGAGGTGGGTCACTCGGACCACTTAAGTACCAAGCTCTCACTAGATCCAATCCTAGACATGCCTATGTCGGTTACCACACTCTAACCCAGCGACTGGTTTACGGACATGTTTAGTTATATTAAGTTTTATGAATTTAAAGAGTTGTTTGAACTAGGCCTAAAGTCCATGAATTCCTATCGTACTAGTCTACGTCAATAAAGCCCATCAACCCAGCATGCATATCACATCAAGAGTTAGAATACTTACCTGCGTGGATCGGGTGCCAGTAGACTCGAAGGCCATATCCCAACCAAAGCATTTTCACCAACTTCATAAACTACTACTGGACCCATTTCACTGCTCGAGTTTTGCAACTGTGCTCTGATACCAAAATGTAACACCCCAAACCCGGCCCAAACGCTACGACTCGGATCCGGTATGCTACGGGGTTTATTGTAAAAATTTACTTTATGAGCTTTTGAAAATCTCGGTTTCTTTACTCGGGCATTTGTTAAAAATAGGATATCGATGAAAACCTTTGCTTTTTCTTTGAAGTGTTGGAAAACCTATTTTATTACTTTTTATGATTTAAGTCCTTGAACATAAATTTATAAAGCGTAAACTTTGTCAAATATAGAGCGATAACCTAAACCATAGGGCCTTATTACATAAATAGTTCCAAAATTAAAACTTAAAGAAAACCGAAAATAATTCATGAAAATAAATAAAATAAAACTTGATGGCCCTCGAGTCCACCTCGGCTCCCTGTCCCACGATCTCATCGCTTATATCGAAAAGTCGGGAAAATAAAAGGGTGAGTCACCAAGACTCGATGTGCAAATCGAAAACACATAAAAGGCTAGAGGCCCACAAACACATTATGGGCCTTGGCCCATACACAATGGCAACAAAACATATGTATGCTACATGGCCCATCCCAGCCTAGAAATCCATCCTCTACACACCAGCCCGTACCAACCATCATACCTTGGGGATTTCTACAATCAACCCACCAACCGCTACACACCACATCGACAGACATGCTGCCTATTCCTAATAATCAGGAATGAATTTAACGTGGCTTAGCCACCGATCACTATTGTGACCTAACATTTCAATTTGTGGTTTAACCACAGATCACCAAGTGACCTATTATCATGCTCTTCCCCCTTAGTCATATTAATCCCATCCCATGCGTACATTCATGCAAAATCAAACAATATACCACTTAAGGATTTACAATCTAGCACATTCATCGATACACATAGAGAAGTTTCTATGATCACGTACCTGGCATCCATTGCTTACCCTTTTTGGGTAACACGACTGTTCATATAGCCTATTTTTCTGGCTTTTAGCCCATAACATATGTATATATACAGGTTAAGTAGTGTGATAGAGATCTACACACCTGATTACGGTTAATACGACACTTTCTATGTCGACACTATCATTAGCCGATACGACTGCTATCTGTCTACTATTCTGCTCCGAAGCCGGTCCACAACCCGGCGGCCAATCCTGAACCGCCGACATCGCTCGTTTCTTGAACTTTGGGGCTAGAACCACAGATCCAAACCCTTCCTTTAATTTGCTGACATTCGAGTCCATGAATGACCTTGGTCAGAAGGTACTATGATGATTGCTTAACGAAACATTAGGTTAAGGCACGAATAACGAAAAAGAACCCGATTGATCAACTTAAGGAGAATTGAAATCCTTACCTTGAAATCCCAAAAATAATATGGTTCGAATGCTACCGATTTCTGGCTTAGAAACCTAGGCGACTAGATCTCCTTCAAATCCCGGAATGCCGTCAAAGAAAAAAACACGAGATCAGGGAAAACGTCAAACTAAGGATGGCCCTAACCACCATCTAGCCATTCGGCTATGGTCTCAAAACCGAAAAAGAAAGGAAGCAGAAGAAATCGGCACTCACCTTTAACACCAACAGATCCGGCTTCTCCTAACAGAGGGGGGTTCGGCTTTATGAAGAGATCAAATGGGGTTTATGATTTCGGCCTTTAGAAAAAACTAATCGAGGGGGAAGAACAATACCAAATGTAAAGAAGTGATAGGAACAGTATAAGAAGGATTTTGCCAAGGCTAGGACAGATTCGGCTATGGCAGACAAGTGTGAAAAGAAAGAATGCTTAAGGGAATTTTTGGCTTTTGGCAGGAAAAGAGAAGAAGAAGAAGAAGAAGAAGAAGTACCCTTAGTTGCCGAAATTAGAAGGAGAAAAGAAGAGAAGGAAAATAAAAATAAAACTATGCCCTAGGAAATAATGAAAATTCGACACCCCTTAGCCTTATCAAAACCGATTTCTCCCCCTTGTCCCTAGAGTCCAACTTTCGGCCACCACCTAGTCTCAAATCCATAACCCACGTTTTTCTCTTATCTTCATCATCCTATCTTCTTACTTAATCCACACTCACTCATGCAGAATCCCAGCCGAAACCACGTCTCACACTCCTCCCTTCATCAACCTCCTTATCCGCCATATTATCTACATTATCCCATTCATTAAATTTCCCTATTTTTAAGCCCTATTGACGTCCAACTTGCTCCTCTTTTAAGTGCCGAAAATGGCCCAAATACATGGGCCCCAAGCGGCCAAAAACTTGAGCCTCTTCACCTGCTAATGACGCCACCTTATAGCTCCTTTGCAGCGCCCAGCGCTCTTGGACCACAAGCCCACTTTGTAATTTAACCCACATATACCAACTTTTAAACCCTATAGTGTCCAAACAGAAAATTTAACCAAGACCTCGGCCCGATCCCGAGCCCATACTGGACCCCCTAACACTCATACTAACATAACCACATACTAAACGCAAAGGCCCAATATTTCAGGATGTTACAACATTACCTAAAGGGGTTAAGAAAAAGGGGGAGTGAGTTACAAGAACTCAGTGTATAATCCCCTTACCATCATCCACTGGGCCTTAACCCGTATGGCATCATCTTGGGCCTAAGCCCATTTACATAACAATATTTAAAATGATATGAATGAATGCATCCCAACCCATCCTAGTAATCCTTCCGCTACACACCACTCGTACCATCCCATCACACCTGTGGGGATCAAGTCAACCCACCCCGCCAAACACACCAATTGCAGGCAAGTTGCCATTTAATTCGCAGGCAAGATGCCATTTAATTCGCAGCCAAGATGCCATTTATAATATATTTTTATTGTGGCCAAGCCACCGAAATCATAATGAAACATAATAACAAACATTTTTGTGGCAATGCCACCGGGCTACACTTCTCTTCAACATTTTTCCCATCCCATGCAAATTATGTAAATGCAACATACATAATAAAGCATAATATCCATATATATAAACAACAATCATTGATTCAGAGAATTATTACGGTAAATCGGCCAATAAAAGAACTTTGTAATTCGGTTCACTCAAGCATTCTAGCAATTCAACCCATAGGGGCATTTTAGTAAATCGGCCCGTAGGGGCATTTTCATAATTCGGCCCATAAGGGCAGTTTCATAATTCGGTAATTTTACTCACTAAGGGTAATTCGGTAATCTCGCAACCCAGGGGTATTTCGGTAATTTACCCTCCAAGGGTATTTTGGTAATTTCGCAACCCAGACTTAACTACTAATGTGGGGCATAAAAATTGAAACCGTCCATCTGCGTCATATTGACTAAACTGACTATAACTCGAGTTAGGAAACTCAAAATTTAATTCCGTAAATTTTCCTTCAAAATAGACTCATATATCTTCTTACTAAAATTTTTCTAGAATTTTTGGGGTAGCCATTTAGTACAGTTTATTCATTAAATTTTCCCTTGTTTCACTGACCAATGGTTCTGACCTCTCTTACCCTAAATTCAAATATCTCACTGTACAGTTTTCATATGTTGCTCCCACTTGTTTTTGTTGAAAATAGGCTCACTAAGGAATCTATACATATAATTTATAACTCATAATTCAATTTGTACAATTTTAAATGATTTTTCCAAGATAGAATAGGGAACCACGAAGTCATTCAGAACCAGTCTCACTAAAATTAAAATATCACAGAATATAAAATTTCTCTTTCTACTTTGTTTCTTTCATATGAAAATAGAGACAGTAAGATTTAATTCGATTTCTTATTCGCTTTCTAATTCCCTTTCTCCTATTTTTCGTGATTTTTCAAAATCACGTCACTGCTGCTGACCAAACTGTTTCATTGCAAAATATGGTTACTACTACGAACATACACACGCTCGAGTGGTCACGGATGCCGGTTTCCGGTTTTCATCGGTATTTCGACCGAATCATAGAACATATCATACAAACATTAAGAGAGGTATGAGATTACACACCATTTCAAATAGGTATTTGGAAGGGTACGGGATTACACACCTTATTCGGAATCCGTAACACGATACTCTCCGCGGCACCTAAAGGTACAATCGGTTAAGAATTAGTCCAAAGCCCAATTTTCAACTTCAACCAAGTATTGTGATTGATTAACAATCTATATCACTTACCAACAATCCGAGTCTCTTATTACGAGGGATAGGTGATCGAGCGATTTGGTCCCTAAAAATAAACGATTAGTCATCACCTCTATACCGTTTAGCAAACTAACCGATCAACGAAAAAGATCAAAAAGAACCATGACGAATCCCTTACCTTGAAAATAATAGATCCCCTTCTATCGATTTTCTTAAGGCTAGAAAGATGATGAGAGTGTAAGCTAACACTACCGATTCGGCCCACACCAAGAGAACCAAGAAGATGGAAGTAGCAAAGAATAGATTTGGCCTTACAACCACCGAAAACCCGAGAAGACAAAGAAGCTTGGCAACCACAAGAACCAAGTTTGGCTATGAGATGAAGTTGATGTTTCGGTTATGGTGTATAAAAGAGAATGTTTGAAAAGAAAAGAGTAGAAGTCAATAGGCAAATTGAAGTTTCGGTCAAGAGGAAATGCAATCAAAAGAACCAAAATATATAGAAAGGAAAAAGAAATGACCCCCAAAGATGTGAAAATGCAAGGGAGAGCTAGAGAAATTCGCCTCCCCCTCTTTCCCTTAACCAAAACCATGTATCATCTTTTCCAAAAGATGAGCATTGACCAAATAAAAATCTTTCCAAAACACCTTCCACACTATAAGCCATCATGTTCCCTTCACATGCCTTTTTCTTTTGATTCTTTCCATCATCAACCCTTATCTTCCTCCATACCATATTTCTTTAGCCACCTTTCCAAAACCAAAAAGTCTTCCTTGCCTTAAATACCACCTTGGCTAACACTTAGGGAAGGAATACAAAAATAAAATCCCAAAATTTGCACTAGGTGGGATTCGAACTCCACCCCTCAAGCCCATACTTGCAACGCCACACCACTCCTCCACTAGCTTCACTTGTGCTAGCAAAATGCACACTTATTTCCATAAGCCTTGATGCCATTTACCTTCTCACCTTAAAGTGCTTAAACACAAAAAATTTGCTAAGGCCCAATTTGAACCTGGAACTTCCTAGAACCCCGTAACTTTCCAAAATCACCCTCCTAATAAGTCCAACTTGAAATATGCCGTTCTCAAATTCCCATAAATTTTAAAACGCTTCTACGCTCAAGGTCCAATGGGCCCAATCCTACTAGGCCCAATTTTGGGTCGTTACAATTCTACCCTCCTTAAAGAAATTTCGTCCTCGAAATTTCCAACCAACTACTAAACGCACCGCTCAAATCACACCACTATGCTTTCATTGCGAGACTCGATCTTAATAACACTAATGTACTTTTAACAAAATCTTGAATCCTCTTTCACTCAACCAAACATCTAACCACAAAAGCAAGCAGTTATCTACCACTTATACCTAAAATTGTCTACATTCAATCATCACGTCTAACCATAACATACCTGACTTGATGGTGATGAAACAATCCCGAGCCCTTTGCTCCTTAGACCCGCATCTCAAGCATGCTCCTGACTTTCTCCAGCATTCTCCCGGATGACGCCTTCTGCAATAATCGCAAGTCAGAAAGTTTGGACGTGCCTTAACACGCTTTACGGAACGAGAGTGCGACCCAAAAGAACCGCGATCTCTTTTCTTCTTACAGTCCACACACTCAACTCGAAGTGCTTCACTGATTCCTTTAACCTCCTCCAATACTTCCTTAACTATCTGAGTTAGCTCATCAACCCCAGCTCAATCATGAGATCCCATCTCAACCACTGGCGATGCCAGCGCCTCCCTTTTGGAAACATGCCCCTGATGCTGAAGATCTAGCCTTAGCACCTCGGCCTCTACCACGTCCACATCTATCGCGTCTACGTCCTTTAACGCTCATATTTGCTAAATCGATTTAATCTGATTACGAGTCTTATGAATTAGTATAATTATTCAATGTTCATTAAACAATGTTTTATGGAGTATAGGAAGTAATGTTGTTTTCGCAATACGCATCCTAAAGTCTCAATCTCTATAGTTTCAGCTCCTAAAACTAAAAGTTCTAGAGTATTCTATTTTGTGGAATTTTCTTACCACAGTACTAATACAATAATCATAAAATAAAAATACATACTTACTTGACTTGGTGCCGGATACCCGTGGTGCCATACTTCCTTTAGAACATGGATTTATAAATTAAAAGTTTAAACGGCTTTGAAAACACTTTTGAACCCAAACCACAGCCGAGTTTTGCAACCGGGCTCTGATACCATAAAATGTAACACCCCAAACTCGGCCCATGTGGTATGACCAGATCTGGCATGTCACGTGAAGAAGATGTGTAAAGAGCTTGTGATTCTTACTAAAATAGGCGTTACTTGGTTGTGTTTAAGTAAACAAGTTTTGGATGTAAATATTTAATAAAATACATCTATTTTTGAAAGATTGATTGATGAGTCGAAAATAGAGGTAGTGAACTTTAAAACCATGACTTCTAAAAATGACGTTGAAAATTTGAAAGATAATCCGAGTTAAATTATTTGTACATATTTATTATGAAAACCGTTTATTAATCAATTTTGGAAAACCGTTAATTATGATTTTAGAAAAATCCCCATTTAAAATAATGCAAGAAAAATAATAAGTATGGCTAAACGTAAAACCAAATAAAAATATCCCAGAGGCCTTATTACAACTTTAAAGCCCGAAATAATAAAAGCAACGAAATAATACGGAAAAGAAGTTTACTAATGTCCAAAAATAACATTCCAAAAGTATGACCTCCACCGAGTCATCCATGGCCTCAAGTCCTCGTCACTGAGCATTACCTACAAGGGTTAAGAAAAAGGGAGAGTGAGTTACAAGAACTCAATGTATAATCCCCTTACCATTATCCACTGGGCCTGAACCCGTATGGCATCATCTTGGGCCTAAGCCTATTTACATAACAATATTTAAAATGATATGAATGAATGCATCCCAACCCCTCCTAGTAATCCTTCCGCTACACACCACCCGTACCATCCCATCACGCCTGTGGGGATCAAGTCAACCCACCCCGCCAAACACACCAATCGCAGGCAAGTTGCCATTTAATTCGCAGGCAAAATGCCATTTATAATATATTTTTATTGTGGCCAAGCCACCGAAATCATAATGAAACATAATAACAAACATTTTTGTGGCAATACCACCAGGCTATACTTCTCTTCAACATTTTTCCCATCCCATGCAAATTATGTAAATGCAACATACATAATAAAACATAATATCCACATATATAAACAATAATCATTGATTCAGAGAATTATTACGGTAAATCGGCCAATTAAAGAACTTTGTAAATCAGTTCACTCAAGTATTCTAGCAATTCGGCCCATAAGGACATTTTAGTAAATCGGCCCGTAGGGGCATTTTCGTAATTCGGCCCATAAGGGCATTTTCGTAATTTGGTAATTTTACTCACTAAGGGTAATTCGGTAATCTCGCAACCCAGGGGTATTTCGGTAATTTACCATCCAAGGGTATTTTGGTAATTTCGCAACTCAGACTTAACTACTAATGTGAGGCATAAACATTGAAACTGTCCATCTGCGTCATATTGACTAAACTGACTATAACTCGAGTTAGGAAACTCGAAATTTAATCCCGTAAATTTTCCTTGAAACTAGACTCATATATATTCTTACTAAATTTTTTCTAGAATTTTTGGCTTAGCCATTTAGTACAGTTTATTCATTAAAATTTCCCTTGTTTCACTGACCAACGGTTCTGACTTCTCTTACCCTAAATTCAAATATCTCACTGTACAGTTTTCGTATGTTGCTCCCACTTATTTCTATTGAAAATAGGCTCACTAAGGAATCTATACTTATAATTTATAACTCATAATTCACTTTGTACAATTTTAAATGATTTTTCCAAGACAGAACAGGGAACCACAAAGTTATTCAGAACCAGTCTCACTAAAATTAAAATATCACAGAATATAAAATTTCTCTTTCTACTATGTTTATTTCATATGAAAATAGACACAGTAAGCTTTAATTCGATATCTTATTCGCTTTCTAATTCCCTTTCTCCTATTTTTCGTGATTTTTCAAAATCACGTCACTGCTGCTGACCAAACTGTTTCATTGCAAAATATGGTTACTACTACGAACATACGCACGCCTGAGTGGTCACGGATGCCGATTTTCGGTTTTCTTCGGTATTTCAATCGAATCATAGAACATATCATACAAACATTCAGAGAGGTATGAGATTACACACCATTTCAAACAGGTATTCGGAAGGGTACGGGATTACACACCTTATTCGGAATCCGTAACACGATACTCTCTGCGGCACCTAAAGGTACAATCGGCTAACAATTAGTCCAAAGCCAAATTTTCAAATTCAACCAAGTATTGCGATTGATTAACAATCTATATCACTTACCAACAATCCGAGTCTCTTATTACGAGGGATAGGTGATCGAGCGATTCGGTCCCTAAAAATAAACGATTAGTCATCACCTCTATACCATTTAGCAAACTAACCGATCAGCGAAAAAGATCAAAAAGAACCATGACGAATCCCTTACCTTGACAATAATAGATCCCCTTCTATCGATTTCCTTAAGGCTAGAAAGATGATGAGAGTGTAAGCTAACACTCTACCGATTCGGTCCACACCAAGAGAACCAAGAAGATGGAAGTAGCAAAGAATAGATTCGGCCTTATAACCACCGAAAACCCGAGAAGACAAAGAAGCTTCGGCAACCACAAGAACCAAGTTTCGGCTATGAGATGAAGTTGATGTTTGGTTATGGTGTATAAAAGAGAATGTTTGAAAAGAAAAGAGTAGAAGTCAATAGGCAAATTGAAGTTTCAGTCAAGAGGAAATGCAATCAAAAGAACCAAAATATTTAGAAAGGAAAAGAAATGACCCCAAAGATGTGAAAATGCAAGGAGAGCTAGAGAAATTCGGCTCCCCTCTTTCCCTTAACCAAAACCATGTATCATCTTTTCCAAAAGATGAGCATTGACCAAATAAAAATCTTTCCAAAACACCTTCCACACTATAAGCCATCATGTTCCCTTCACATGCCTTTTTCTTTTGATTCTTTCCATCATCAACCCTTATCTTCCTCCATACCATATTTCTTTAGCTACCTTTCCAAAACCAAAAAGTCTTCCTTGCCTTAAATACCACCTTGGCTAACACTTAGGGAAGGAATACAAAAATAAAATCCCAAAATTTGCACTAGGTGGGATTCGAACTTCACCCCTCAAGCCCATACTTGCAACGCCACACCATTCCTCCACTAGCTTCACTTGTGCTAGCAAAATGCACACTTATTTCCATAAGCCTTGATGCCACTTACCTTCTCACCTTAAAGTGCTTAAACACAAAAATTTTGCTAAGGCCCAATTTGAACCCGGAACTTCCTAGAACCCCGTAACTTTCCAAAATCACCCTCCTAATAAGTCAAACTTGAAATAATGCCGTTCTCAAATTCCCATAAATTTTAAAACGCTTCTACGTTCAAGGTCCAATGGGCCCAATCCTACTAGGCCCAATTTCGGGTCGTTACATAGTTAAACTAGGAGACTAGTTTTTCTATCAAATAAGTATTATTTGTGTTGTACTAACTCAACCAATATTCTCCTATCTCTCCCTATAAATAGATGACACTGATACATGTAAAAACACACAATTTTGAGAAGTTAATCTGCCCAAAAATAGTGAGAAATTTATTTTTCAAGTATAAATTTTATTTTCTGGGAATAACATTTCTATCAATTTCTATTGAGAGAGAATTACTTTCCTACTAAAAGTAATAAATCATTTCTGGTTATGTGTGTGATTCGTGATTGTTTGAGCTCACACTCAAACCGACTTGTGGTACGAGAATAGCGGAGAAGGTCACTCAGTTGAAAGTCGGGAACTTCTAGAATCCATCTCGCACAAAGCACAACTACTTTTCGGGGAAATTTTATTGTTATAAATATCACAAACCAACTCAATTTTCAAAATTTAAATTTTCTACTATGACAAAAAATCGAGTTTTAAACCAAATTTTTTCAACAATTGGTAGCAGAGCAAGGTTGTGTTATGTTTATAGTATAAATCAATACTGGATTTTCTTTCTTCTTCATGTTTGGTTAATTTTTTATAGGATGTTACATTCTTATAATTATTAGCATGTTTTGGGTTATATATGTGAACTAATATATTTTATTATTTTATTATTTATATGATGAAGTAATTTTACCAAAATTGTTATTCCTAGAAATTAAACCAATTGTAATTATTTTTTTAATAATTTTTTGGGATATGTAATTAGATCGTGGACTATCATCTCCATGTAGGTTTTATTTTATTTTTTTAGAATATGTAACACCCCAAACCCGGCCTAGACGTTATGGCCAAATCTGGCGACGTCACATGATAGTGGTTTGGAAAAACATAACTATGTTAAAACCATTTGTCGATATCTTGGGCTTTCGTCAAAACGTGTCGTTTAATTATTCGTTATCCATTTTCAAAACATTATATGTTGCGGAAGCTTTTGACATAATTTGCGAGTTCGTGTACTTTTGATAGAACATTTATTTATTTTGAAAATCCGCGTCTTATCCTACTACTAGTAGTTTATCAAATAATAATCCAAAATTTTAAACAAAAATCCATAAAGGCCATGTTACATAAAACTTGCCCAAATATAATAAGAACTATAAATGAAAAATCGTTAAAGGTCCAGAACTGTGGTCACCGCCAAGTCCTCCGCCGCATCGATCCAGTCTCTCTGCGGGGATTACACGAAGCAGTTAATGAGAGAAAAGGGTGAGTTTTCGCAAACTCAGTGTGTAATCCCCACAGAAAACATACACACATTCATATCAGAAAATAGACATAAGTTATAGTTCGGGTCTGAGCCCATTACAGAAACAGTGTGGACTTTAGCCCACTCTGATACAGAATCAGACATATTATAGGGCCCTAGCCCATTCCAGACAGAATATGCAGAAAACAGAGTCCTACCCACCAGCCTCTACACACCAACTCCGTCCAACCCTACACACCATGTGGGGATAAAATCAACCCACCCAGCCCTACACACCATATTGTACGGAACGTGGCACATAATCAAAAATTTACAGCTGAGCTGCCAAATAACAGGCGTAAGAGCCTTTCAGATACTTCCTCCAATCATAATCAACCCACCCCGATGCAATGCAACATACAAGAATGACATGGTATTATGCAATTAACTCATATATTCAGATCAGTATACATGCTTAGTACAGAAATCAGATAGACAGATCATTCATTTAGGGGTCTAAGTATTACTTACCGACCCTACGGTAGGTCCACAGTCGACTTGGGCGACCCGTGCAACCTTACAGAGTTTTTCAGAAAAATGGGCTCACACGCCCATGTGGCCTGCCTGTGTGGGCCCACACGCCCGTGTGGCCCTCACGGCCCAAATTGGCCTTGGCCGTGTGGATCACGGCACGGCCCGAAATCCTGCGCGCGTGTGGGCCAACACGTCCGTGTGGCCCACACGACCTAATTGGTCGAGCCCGTGTCACACGCGGCGCCGATTTCGACCCTCGCCGCGATGCGTGCAAGCGCACGGCCGGGCTCGTCGATCACACGGCCGTGTGGTGACTTACAGTCCTACACACGGCCTACCACACGCCCGTGTGACGTCGACAGAAAGATTTTCAGCTTTCGTCGAAACCTCGTTTTCTGCGCTTTCGGGTACACACCTGGTTTCGATTGAAGCTAAAACGACTCCCAAGCACTCCAGAACCTATATTTGATCATTAGAATACCATTTTAGTCACTTAAAGCTATACTCAATGAAAACGCACGAGATGATCGAACGCTAACTCACAAAAACGTTACCTTCAATCGAACAATCGGGGTTTCGTACACTTAGCTCGTCAATTAACGATCCCCAGCCCTCTGGTTATCTCCTAATCATCAATCAAAAACCCCCATAAGTAGAGATTCATTAATCCAATCAAAACTAAAATACTGTACTTACCAAGACACAAAGAACCGAAGCGGAGGATCGTGGATACTAAGTGATAAAAAGAAAACGGTTTGGATCAAGTGCAAAGGGGAAAAAATTGGCAGCAAATGAGGAGATGGAACAGCAGAGAGAGGGAATTTGAGATTGAAAATTGTTTTGAAAACAAAAACAAATTCTATCAGATTTTCCCCCAACTCCCACTATCAGTATTTAACTAAAACTCAAACTCCTACACGCCACTAGCAGCAAAAAAAATAATTCCTCCTACTCGCACAGGAATTCAAACCCCAGACCTCCAACAACTTAACACTCCACTTCACCACCCGACCAGCAGGCCCATTCTGATAAAATTTCCCTAACAATTAATTAAAAGCCTACTGAACATAGCTAGCGCTTACTTCATAAAAATACCAATATTTGCCCAAGTCAAGGCTTTGAACTTGGGACCTCCCACACACACCCAGAACACACATAACCACTGAAGCAGACACTCATTCATGCCAAAATTACAAAAGCTAGAATTAAGAAAAACCGGGGCGTTACAGAATAATTCAAGTGAGCCAAAAAAAACAATAATTTTTGTGTAACCAAACTTTTTGGCAAATCTTAGAGAATCGAGATGCATCCAGGATTGGTCGAGACAGTGTGAACCTGAACCAACCAACCGGGAAAAGACTAGCAAGGGACCGACCAATGGTTACCGATGATGATGGCTGTCGGTGGTGGCCAGCAATGATGACTACAGTGGTTGCGACGCTAAGCTTCAAAGTCGCAATGCAAATCCCTTGAGGTTGCGACTACAAGCCCAAAAGATGAAGTTGTTTAAACTAGTGGCCTGTCATCCCGATCACGACACCAGCAAGGGTGTGTCGCAACACCCAAAGCCTCTCATGCCCCTTCATTCCAACTGCCATGGGTGTTGTGGCACCGAAGCTTGGGTGTCGCAACATTGAAGTCTAACGGGTGAAAAAATTGTTGGGAAATTTTTTGTCCAAACAAGCTCAAGTCCTCACTTTTTTTAAATGGCGTTCTTGTCAATATTTTGATTAGGAGATTGGAGTATTTAAAACTGTTTTATGGTACAAAAATCTAGACATTCGTTGTTCTATCATAATCTTTTTATTCTATAACACCCCTAAAATCGTTGTACTATAAAAGCAATAATAAATTTGAGATGTATGTTGTGGTATACTAAATTAAAGTAAGGATTAAATCGTAAAGATGTAAAAATGATTGAGGTTCAAGTATAATTATTTGAAATTTGAAGAATTGAATTATTAAAATGAGAAAAAATAAAATACCAAAAGAGAAAATAACCAAAAATAGATAGTTATATGGTGTAATAGCCCATTTTCAATGGTACCGAAAATGGTGGTTTCGGAACCTCATTTTTCTACGATTGAGTCAGTAAATATTATTTATTAATATCTATTAGTCTATTCTGGTTTTATACTAAATTTTAGTCCAATAATTTTATAGATTGAATGTTTAATTAAGGTATAAAGACTAAATCGTAAAAATCGTAAACTTTGATTTCTACTGATTTTTTATTAATTAAAGGTTTAATTAGATTTTGTTGGAGGTTTAATGTGGCAATCATATCATTTGGTTTTATATTGAACGGTTTAAGAAATTTTTAAAGGTTAAAATTAACAAAAAAAATTACATTAAAAATTATAACATAAAAGAAACAAGGTGGAAGAAAAGAGAATATTCTTTCTTCTTCTTCATCCTCCACTGTTTCTCCATTTCATGAAGCCACAGGGTTCCACAAGCTTCAAGACTTCATTTGGTGAGTTTTATTTGTCTATTTCTTGAATTTTTTATGTTTTTTAGATCCCGAAAGCTTGATTTAGCTAGCTCAGAGACTCTTTCGCGAAACAATTACAGTTTTGAAATATTACCATTGGTGATTTTTGAAGTTTTTATTGATAAAAAGGCTGCATGTTGAACTTGGATGTTAAATAGGACTAAATTGTTAAGTGAATTTTATTACTTTGAAGTATAGGGACTAAAACATAATGATAAATTTAGCATAAAATTTCAGTAAATCTTGATTATAGAGATTGACATAATGACAAAATTGAAAATGGACTGAAAAATGAAGATTAATTATAAAAGACACGTAAGTTTTAGTTTTAGGAACTAAATTGAATAAAAAGTAAAATTTCAGGGATATATTGTAAAATGTTATAAAAAGATCATATGCATATGTTTAGATATTATAATGTATTTGGAGTTTATAATTTTATTAAATTATTATATAGATCAAGAATCAAATCAATAGGTCGATAAACACGAAAAAGGAAAAAATTGTTGAATAGTCATTGGTGTTATGTTCATTGTTGTTCTAGTTAGGTAAGTTCGTATAATATTATTTTGACTTAAGTAATTTGTGTTTCATTAAACATGTATATATATTATTTGTGGTTGAAATGTATGAATTATAAATTTCGACGTTGAAAGGACTGAATTGCAAAGTACGATACATATAACACCCCTAACCCGTATCCGTCACCGGAATAGGGTTTGGAGCATTACCAGAGTTTACACTTCAAAACTATCAAGAATTTAAAACATTTAATTCACAACATTAACCATAGCAAAACCAATCATTAAAATTCATATTGTCCCTTATACAAGCCCTCGAGGACCTAAAAACATGTTAAAAACAAGTTGGGACTAAATCGGAAATGTATAGAATTTTTCAGAAAAAAGATGAAAATTTTCAAACTGCAGGGGTCACACGGCCGTGTGACACACGCTCGTGTCTCAGGCCATGTGGACATTTGAAGTAGGGACACACGGCCGTGTCCCAACCCATGTTCGTGCTCGTTTAACTCTCTGACTTGGGTCACACGGCCAAGCCACACACCCGTGTGCTAGGCCGTGTGCTAGGCCATGTAGCTGTCTGACTTGAAACCTTTTGTAAGCTACAGGGGACACACGGCCGTGTGTCACACACGGCTGAGACACATGCCTATGTTTTAGGCCTTGTGGACAAGAATTAGGCCAATTTCAAGCCAATTCTTTCACCCAAAATGTGCACACTTGTGCAACTCGAATGCACCCAATTCAAGCTTCAAAAATGTACCTAAAATGTGCATAATCAAGCTAACACAATATGATACTAATTCATACAACCAATATGCCTCAAGGCACCTCAATTTACTTGACATTAAACATATACAAACACAAGCATAATAAAGTCATTAATTACTTAACATTAGCAATCCAAAGTCCATACCATTTCATATCACATTAGCTACATTCAAACACACCAAAATGGTCATTCATAACATGTTTTTACTTGACCATTCCAACACATACCATTCAAGTACCAAATTTCCAAAATATTAACAATCATAAAACCTTATATACATGCCAAAACATAATGGCTAAAATGTCAACCAAAACACCTATACATGCCATTATAACTGAGACTTAAAAAATCAAAATCTACCGATATAGTCGATGGATAGTGTGATAGATCTCCGATGACTTTCCAACCCGAACGAGCTTCTGATTAACTACAAAACATAGAAAATGAACACAAGGTAAGCATGTTATGCTTAGTAAGTTTGTAACATATAATCTATACTTGTCAACACAATGCACAATCTTAAAATTCATATGTACCAATCCAACATGAGAAATAGATGATTCATAAGCTTAAATCATATGAATTAATACTTTTCATTATCATGAAAACACATATTTCCTACCTTCCATAGTAATAAGTTAAATTGCATCGTAAACTCTTACCAAAGCACACACGAAGTAAAATCACGATGGTTGTTGCCACCCATTTTCATAGTTCGATAGCCGAAGCTATCCCTTTCCATATTTTGATAGCCGAAGCCATCCCTTTTCAAAATTCAATGGTCGTCACCATCCCTTTTCATTGTTGATGGTCGTCACCATCCCTTTTCATAATTTGATAGCCAAAGCTATCCCTTTTCATAATTCGATAGCTAAAGCCATCCCTTTTCATAGTTTGATAGCCGAAGCAATCCTTTTTCATAATTCGATGGTCGTCACCATCCCTTTTCAAAGTTTGATAGCTGAAGCTATCCCTTTTCATAATTCGATAGCCAAAGCTATCTCTTTCCATTAGTCGATGACCGTCGATACGCCGTCAGATTTTTCCATCGAGACACAATTTGATATTATAAAATAATAGCATTTATAACATAATTTAAAATGCTATCTAAACATACAAACTTACCTCGACGATAAAACGTAGAAATGGAGTCGGTTAATCTGAAGCTTTTTCTTTGCCTCGATCTAGAGCCGTACGTGGTCTATCTAGATCTAAATGAATAAATTCAATCAATTTAATAACTATTCTAATCAATTCAATCAAAATTCACATTTTAGCAAATTTACATTTTTGCCCCTATAATTTTGATTTCATTTCAATTTAGTCCTAGCTCATAAAATGAAAATTCATGTAACATCCTGAATTAATGGGCCTTTGCGTTTAATGTGCTATGATGTTTATGTTATCTCTAAGGTTTTAATTAGAATGCTTAAGGGGTTCAGATTGGGCTCAGGGTTGGACCGAGCCCTTAGTCTAATTTGCTGTTTGGGCACTCTAGTGGAAAGCCTGACAAGATAGGGCTTAAAGATATTATCTGTGTTTTAGGTCACAAATGGGCTTGTGGCCCAGTGGCAAAGTGGCGCCACATAGAGAGTAGGGAGGTGGCGTCAACTGAGGAGGCCCAAATTTAAGTTGCATGAAGCCCAATTCTTTTAATTAAATTTTAGCTAATTTTTGGCATTTAAATGAATAGAGAGGGACAGCAATAAGGCTTAAAAATAGGAAGATTTACTCGAGTGGATAATGCTGATAATATGGAAGATAAAGGGAGGAAGAGGTGTGTGATCTAGGCTTCTTTTGGAGATGTGATCAGATAAAGATAAGGGAGGAAATTTAGGATGTATCTGCTGGTCACAGTGGTGGCTGAAATTCCAACATTGAGCGGGGAGGAGAAATCGGTTTTGTTATACTATAGGGGGTGCCAAAATTTCCCTTATTAGTTGATCAATTTTAAGTTGTCAAAAGGGGCATTTTCGGGTTTTAGGAAGTAGGATCCGAAAGTTTGTGTTTAAGTGGGGGGATATCTTTTTATTTTCAGCATTAGGGTTTTATTCTTCCATTCTCTTCTTCAATTAGGCATTTGGGTTTTCTCTCATTCTCTGCTTAAGCGAAATCCTAAACCTATTCTCTCATCTCCACTTTTATGCAAAAGCCGAAATTTCATTGTGTTCATCTCCATAAGCTGAATACCCTTGTCCATTCTTTTCTTTTCGTCCATTTCTTCATCAAAGCCGAATTCTCTGTAAAGGTAGGTGTCGATTTCTTCTGCTCTATTCTTTTTCTCTTTCGATTTTTGGAAGACAAAGCTGAAAGGCTAATGGATCGTTGGTTTATTGTGTTTATGTGTTGGGCGACACATCGGGAATCGAAGTAGATCATCTAGATCTAAAAGCCAGAAATCGCTCGGCTCTAAACTCTATCTCATTCGGGATTTCAAGGTAAGGGGTTCTCTGTGGATTCTCGTTAGATTCGCTATTGTATTTATGATCTTAACCATATGTTATGATGGTAGCAACTGAAAAGGTCTTTTGGAGGGAATCAGATATCGATCAGGTGAAGGAGGGGTTGGATCTGTCAAACCAATCCCTAAGTTTAAGAAACGAGCGGTGTCAGTAGTTCGGGATTGGCCACCGGGTTGTGGACCGGCGTCAGAACAAAATCTTAGACAGTTAGCAGTCGTATCGATTTTTGATAGTGTCGACATAGAAGGTCTCGTCTTGACTGTAATCAGGTGTGTAGATCTCTATCACACTAATTAATCTGTATATATATGCTATGGGTTAAAAGTCGGAAAAAGGTTGTATGGACAGTCGTGTTACCCAAAAAGGGTAGGCAAAGGATGCCAGGTACATAACCATAGAAACTTCTCTATGTGTGTATCGATGTATGTAAAAATTGGTGATCTTTTAGGTAGTATACTGTTTTGAATTTGCTTGGATGTATGCATGGGATAGGGTTAATACGATGAAGGGAAAGAGCATGTTAATAGGTCACTTGGTGATCGGTGGCTAAGCCACATTAAATTGATTCCTGATTGTTAGGAATAGGCAGCATGACTGTCGATATGGTGTGTAGCGGTTGGTTGGTTGATTGTAGAAATCCCCAAGGTGTGTTGGCTGGTACGGGCTGGTGTGTAGAGGATGGATTTTTAGGTTGGGTTGGGCCATGTTGCAAGTAAATATTCTGTTGCCATTGTGTATGGGCCAAGGCCCATAATGTGTTTGTGGGCCTAAAGCCTTTTATGTGTTTTCGGGATTTGCACATTGAGTCTTGGTGACTCACCCATTTATTTTTCCCGACTTTTCGGATGAAGCGGTAGATCGTGGACATGGGAGCCGAGGCGGACTCGAGGAGGGCCATCAAGTTTTATTTTATTTATTTTCATGAACTATTTTGGGTTTTCCTTTAAGTTTTAATTTCGGGACTATTTATGTAATAAGGCCCCATGGCTTAGGTCATCGCTTTATATTTGTTAATGTTTACAATTTAAATTTATGTTCAAGGACTTAAGTCGTAAAAAGTAATAAAATGGGTTTTCCAAACACGTTCAAAGAAAAGGCAAAGGTTTTCATCAAATATCTTATTTTTAACAAGTGCCTTAATAACGAAACTGAGATTTCCAAAAACCATCAAAGCAAAGTTTTCAACAATAAACCCCGTAGCATACCAGATCTGGTCGTAGTGTTTGGGCCGGGTTTGAGGTGTTATATTTTGGTATCAGAGCCAAGTTGCAAAACTCGGGCTGTGAAATGGGTCCAGCAGTAGTTTATAAATTGGTAAAATGCTGTGGTTGAGATATGGCCTTTGAGTCTACCTTTTAGATCCACGCAGTAAGTATTCTAACTCTTGATTTGATATGCATGTTGGGTTTGATGGGCTTCATGGACGTAGACTAGTATGATAGGAATTAATGGACTTTAGGCCTAGTTTAAACAATTCTTTAAATTCATAAAACTTAATCTAACTAAACATGTCCGTAAAACCAGTCATTTGGGTTAGGGTGTGGCATGAGCATGCGCATGTCTAGGATTGGATTCGAGGAGAGCTTGGTATTTAAGCGATCCTAGTGACTCACCTCCTCTTCGCTAGAATCCTGCAGTGCGTAGTATTGTTCACTTTAGCCACGAGGACTTGTTGTGGGCCAAAATTTATAACTAAAACACTGGAAGGGACCAACCACCCTATTTTGCAAAATTACTAAAAATACCCCTAGTTTTGTAAAATTTTTGAAATACCCTTGATTTGTGAAAATTTCCTAGAATACCCCAAATTTGTAAAATTACCAAAATCTGTGAAATTACCGAAAAACCCCCGGTTGGCAAAAATACCAAAAATACCCATGTTTTGTAAATTTACCCGAAAACCCCTAGATCTACAAAAGGTACCCGGTTTGCCAAAATTAAATCTCCTGAAATACCCCTGCTTTACGAAAAAAATACCAAAATATCTCTATTTCAAAAAATCACCAAGGTACCCTATTTTGTGTAATTACGAAAAATATCCTGTAAGAAAGAACTACGAAAATACCCCTGGGTAGTGAAATGACGAAAATACCCTTATGTGATGAATGTGGGTTCATGGATGCTACTTGTATGTTGATGTATGATGGTTGAATGTATGTGGAACTAGGAGATATAAACTTGTGACTGAAACCCGTAGAGATAATTTCGAATTCGAAAGAACTACTCTTAAAACTACTGGCCATAAGATTATTCGTGGTTAATCAGTGGAAGAAATTAATAATTCATAAAATTTCTAATCAGATAAACGCGAATCGGTAGAATGAGTACAAGGGGTCGTGGACGTCCTGCGCGTGGCCGTGGTAGGGGTAGGATGGTTGTGTCTGAACCAGTAGGATCTGGTTATGGGTCTGGAAATGAGATGCCAGTACCACCAGCTGCGGAGGTAGAATTTTAGGACCAGACGGCCAAAGATGATGCAGTATCCCAGGTGATGTTAAGGGTTTTAGAGAGGGTTGCTGGGGCAGGCATGGGCACAGGAGCCCGAAAATCTGTGTCGGGCGACTTAGAGCTAATGGGGCGTAGTGTTTAGGGAATTTACGGAATAGCCCGAGTACACGGTGAGCACTTGTTAGAGGCAGTTGAACGTATAATGGATGATCTGGATTTCACGGAAGAGGAAAAACTGAAAGGGGTTGTATCTCTCCTGCGGGACGAAGCTTATCAATGGTGGCTTACGATCAAGGATGGTACGATGGTTGACCGTATCACCTAGGATTCGTTCAAAACGGTGTTTCAGAGTAAATATATTGGGACAAGTTATGTGGATGCGTGGCGTAGAGCATTCTGAATTTGGTGCAAAGAAGTAGGGCGGTGGGTGCGTCTGAAGTGGAATTCTTACGCCTTAGCCGTTATGCTCGAGGAATGGTGGCCACAGACCATGAACGTTGTGTTCGATTTGAAGATGGTCTGAGGGATGATTTACGTGTATTGATTGCTCCACAGCGGGAGAGGGAATTTCTTTGTGCTTGTGGAAAAAGCTAAGATAGGCGAGGAGGTGAAAGCAGACGGAGAAACTAAATCGGGATAGAGATAGGGGTAGAAGTAAGAGGAATTTTGGATCGTCGGGCAACCGCGTGCACTCGAGAAAAGGCCTAGGTCGACGGGCCGAGGCGGGAGGAGAGACACTTCTGCTTGTTAGTCGGATAAGTGTGCTCGATGTGGTAAATTCCATGTAGGTGAGTGTTGGGCGGCGGTGGGAAGTGCTTTAGGTGTGGATCTACGGACCACCAAGTTAGAAGCTGTCCGCATGACAATGGGGCGATGAAGGGCCCACGGGCCAAGGAATACTGGTACGGGAAGAGGTGGTCGTAGCCACGAGAGGTCATGGTCCGCCCGGAGGTGGTAGCGGTTCGGTCGGGGCCGTGGAGCACCGAGCCAAGGGGTAGGAAACACCGAGGCGAGACAGTAGGGTTAGTCTATGCCGCTGGACGTCGAGAGAAGGTCGACGACCGGATGTTATAACCAAGTGCGTTTTTAATTTTTGGTTTGCCTTATCCGCCTTGATTGATATTGGTTCGACGCACTCTTATGTTGCTAGTGCTATAGCGGGAACTTTGAAATTAGATTATGAGACTTCTTCTAGGGAGATGACTGTAGTGAGCCCTTTAGGACAAACTGTGGTGGTGAACAAACTGTATAAGGATGTACCCCTGGAAGTTTAAGGGGTAGCTTTTTGGGCTAATCTGATGGAACTGCCGTTTGGGGAGTTCGATTTGATCTTAGGAATGGATTGGTTAGTGAAGTATCAAGCAAATTTGGACTGTGCAGCCAAGCGTATGGTGTTAAAAACTCCCAAGGGTGGTGAAGTGTTGGTGATAGGTGAAAGGGAGAACTGTTTGTCAAATGTGGTGTCTGCCTTAAGGGCAGAAAGGATGGTGAGGAAAGGATGCGAGGTAATTCTAATGTTTGTTCGAGCTCTGGAAGCCAAGGAACGAACTGTCGGGGATGTTAGGACGGTGAAGGAATTTTCGGATGTTTTCCCAGAAGAGCTCCCGGGATTACCCCCGGATCGTGAAGTGGAGTTTGGTATCGATCTTCTTCCGGGAATAGCACCAGTATCTATTGCTCCGTATAGGATGGTGCCAAAGGAGTTGGTGGAATTGAAAGCGCAGATTCAGGAGTTGCTGGATAGAGGGTTTATCCGACTGAGTGTGTCGCCTTGGGGAGCGCCGGTATTATTTGTTAAGAAGAAGGATGGATCAATGCGTATGTGCATTGACTATCGTCAGGTGAATAAATTGACAATCAAGAATAAATACCCGTTGCCGAGGATCGATGACTTGTTCGATCAGTTAAAGGGAGCCTCAGTCTTTTCAAAGATAGATCTGAGGTAAGGGTACCATCAGCTTAAGGTCAAAGAGGGGGATATTCATAAGATGGCTTTTAAGACTCGCTATGGTCACTACGAATTCATGGTGATGCCATTTGGGTTGACTAACGCACCAGCAGCGTTTATGGATATGATGAACCGAGTATTTCAACCCTACTTAGATCGGTTTGTCGTGGTATTTATAGATGATATTCTGGTTTATTCAAAATCTGAGGAGGAGCATGATTCACATCTTCGGGTGGCTCTGCAGATTCTGAGGAAGAAGCAGTTATATGCCAAATTCAGTAAGTACGAATTTTGGCTAAGGGAAGTTACGTTTCTGGGTCACGTTGTGTCGGAAGAGGGGATTAGGGTTGACCCTCGAAAAATTGAAGCAGTGTTGGATTGGAAGTCGCCTAGGTCTGTGGCGGAAATTCAGATTTTCTTGGTCTGGCCGGGTACTACCGAAGGTTTTTTGAAGGATTTTCTTTAATTGCGGCACCATTGACTAAGTTGTTACGGAAAGGGGTTCCGTTCGTTTGGTCTAATAAGCAGCATGAGAGTTTTGAGAAGTTAAAAAGGATTTTGACGGAGGCTCCAGTGTTGATTCAGCCGGAGGCTGGAAAGGAGTTTGTGATTTACTGTGATGCTTCACACACGGGACTAGGATGCATGTTGATACAAGGTGGAAAGGTTGTTGCGTACGCATCTCGACAGTTAAGACCGCACAAATCAAATTATCCCACACATGATATGGAATTGGCGGCAATGGTTTTTGCCCTGAAGATCTGGAGGCATTATCTGTACGGGGAAAAATCTGTTATTTACACTGATCATAACAGCTTAAAATACCTGTTGGCCCAGAAGGAGTTGAATCTAAGGCGAATGAGGTGGATCGAGTTGTTAAAAGATTATGACTGCTCGATCGAGTACCAACCGGGTAAAGCTAACGTGGTGGCGGATGCCTTGAGTCGTAAAGTAATCTCTGACTTGAGAGCAATGTTTGCTCACCTTAGTCTATATGATGATGGGAGTTTATTAGCTGAACTTCAAGTGAAACCCTCTTGGGTCGGTCAAAGTTAAGGAGAAACAAATAGATCGACGAGTTGCTAAAGGAGAAGTTTCCGGTAGGATCAAGTGAAGGATCAACAGAATTTAGTGTGAATGAGGAAGGGCTATTATGTTTTCAGGGGAGAGTGTGTATGCCGAAAGATCCTGAGTTGAGGCATAAGATTTTGCAAGAAGCGCATGGTAGTCCATACGCTATGCACCCTGGAGGTAGTAAGATGTATCGAGATTTGCGAGATCGGGCCCGTGGCGGGGTTGAAACGAGAGGTGACCGAATTTGTGGGAAGTGTTTTACTGTCAAGAGGTAAAGGCGGAACATCGATTTCCATCGTGGTTGTGCGGCGGTGAAGATTCCACAATGGAAGTGGGAAAGGATCACGATGGACTTTGTTAGTGGGCTACCCTCACGCCTACTAAGAAAGATTTTGTCTGGGTGATTGTTGATCGCTTGACGAAGTCTGCTCATTTCATACCAGTACGTGTCGATTACTCTCTGCAGAAATTGGCTAAGCTATACATAGCGGAGGTAGTGAGGTTGCATGGGGTACCAGTATCAATCATATCGGACGGGGACCCTAGGTTCACCTCACGATTTTGGAAAAGCGTTGCATCAAGCGTTGGGTACGAAGTTGGATTTCAGTACGGTGTTTCATCCTCAGACCGACGGACAGTCTGAGCGGGTAATTCAGATCTTGGAAGACATGTTGAGAGGATGTGTCATTGACTTCAGGGCTAGTTGGGAAGAGTTCTTACCATTGGCGGAGTTTGCGTACAACAATAGCTACCAGTCAAGTATTCAGATGGCGCCCTATGAAGCATTGTACGGGCGAAAGTGTCATACTCCTACCTATTGGACGAAATTAGGGGAACGTCAAATTTTGGGACCAGAGTTGATTACCGAGACAGAGGAGAAGGTTGAAGTAATTCGGGCTCGACTGAAAGAAGCGTCAGACCGACAGAAGTCCTATGCTGACCTGAAGCGTAAGGACATAGAATTTGCAGTGGGTGATAAGGTGTTCTTTAAGGTGTCGCCATAAAGTACTGAGATTCGGACGGAATGGTAAATTAAGTCCCAGATTTATCGGACCTTATCGTGTGTTGAAACGAGTGGGACCAGTAGCTTATCAGCTAGAGTTACCTTCCGAGCTAAGCCGATTCACAATGTATTCCACGTCTCTATGTTAAGACGTCACTGTTCGGATCCATCTCATGTGGTGTATGTGGAAGAAATCGAAGTAAGACCCGATTTATCCTTTGAAAAGGAGCCAGTGGAAATCCTGGATCGTAATGTCAAAGTATTGCGGAGAAAGACGGTTCCGTTGGTTAAGGTTCTTTGGCGGAATCACGGTTCTGATGAGGCTACTTGGGAACCAGAGGAAGTGATGCGGCAGCAATACCCGCATCTATTCTGATCAGGTAATTTCAAGGCCGAAATTTTTTTAAGGGGGGTAGAACTGTAACATCCTGAATTAATGGGCCTTTGCGTTTAATGTGCTGTGATGTTTATGTTATCTCTAAGGTGTTAATTAGAATGCTTAGGGGTTGGGACTGGCTCGGGGTTGGGCCGAGCCCTTAGTCTAATTTCTTTGTTTGGGCACTCTAGTGGAAAGCCCGACAAGATAGGGCTTAAAGATATTATCTGTGTTTTAGGTCACAAATAGGATTGTGGCCCAGTGGCAAAGTGGCGCCACATAGAGAGCAGGGAGGTGGCGTCAACTGAGTAGGCCCAAATTTAAGTTGCATGAAGCCCAATTCTTTTAATTAAATTTTAGCTAATTTTCGGCATTTAAATGAATAGAGAGGGACGGCAATAAGGCTTAAAAATAAGAAGATTTACTCGAGTGGATAATGCTGATAATATGGCGAGATAAAGGAGGAAGAGGTGGTGTGATCTAGGCTTCTTTTGGAGATGTGATCAGATAAAGATAAGGAGGAAATTTAGGATGTATCTGCTGTGGTCACAGTGGTGGCGAAATTCCAACACCGAGGGGAAGGAGAAATCGGTTTTGTTATACTATAGGGGTGCTGAAATTTCCTTATTAGTTGATCAATTTTAAGTTGTCAAAAGGGGCATTTTGGGTTTAGGAAGTAGGTGTGCAGAAAGTTTGTGTTTAAGTGGGGATATCTTTTATTTTTGGCATTAGGGTTTTATTCTTCCATTCTCTTCTTCAATTTCTGGCATTTGGTTTTTCTCTCATTCTCTCGCTAGCTTCGAAATCCCTAATCCTATTCTCTCATCTCCACTTTTATGCAAAAGCCGAAATTTCATTGTGTTCATCTCCATAAGCCTAATACCCTTGTCCATTCTTTTCTTTTCTTCAATTTCTTCATCAAAGCCAAATTCTCTGTAAAGGTAGGTGCCGATTTCTTCCGCTCTATTCTTTTTCTCTTTCTTTTTTTGGAAGACAAAGCCGAAAGGCTAATGGATCGTTGGTTTATTGTGTTTATGTGTTGGGCAACACATCGAGAATCGAAGTAGATCGCCTAGATCTAAAAGCCGGAAATTGCTAGGCTCTAAACTCCATCTCTTTTGGGATTTCAAGGTAAGGGGTTCTCTGTGGGTTCTCGTTAGATTCGCTATTGTATTTATGATCTTAACCATATGTTATGATGGTAGCAACTAAAAAGGTCTTTTGGATGGAATCGGATATCGATCAGGTGAAGGAGGGGATTGGATCTGTCAAACTAATCCCTAAGTTTAAGAAACGAGCGGTGTCAGCAGTTCGGGATTGGCCACCGGGTTGTGGACCAGCGTCAGAACAAAATCTTAGACAGTTAGCAGTCGTATCGGTTTCTGATAGTGTTGACATAGAAGGTCTCGTCTTGATTATAATCAGGTGTGTAGATCTCTATCACACTAATTAATCTGTATATATATGCTATGGGCTAAAAACTGGAAAAAGGCTGTATGGACAGTCATGTTACCCAAAAAGGGTAGGCAATGGATGCCAGGTACGTAACCATAGAAACTTCTCTATGTGTGTATCGATGTATGTAAAAACCAGTGATCTTTTAGGTAGTATACTGTTTTGAATTTGCTTGGATGTATGCATGGGATAGGGTTAATACGATGAAGGGGAAGAGCTTGTTAATAGGTCACTTGGTGATCGGTGGTTAAACCACGAACTGTAAAATTAGGTCACAATAGTGATCGGTGGCTAAGCCACATTAAATTGATTCCTGATTGTTAGGAATAGGCAGCATGACTGTCGATATGGTGTGTAGCGGTTGGTGGGTTGATTGTAGAAATCCCCAAGGTGTGTTGGCTGGTACGGGCTGGTGTGTAGAGGATGGATTTTTAGGTTGGGTTGGGCCATGTTGCATGTAAATATTCTGTTGCCATTGTGTATGCGCCAAGGCCCATAATGTGTTTGTGGGCCTAAAGCCTTTTATGTGTTTTCGGGATTTGCACACTGAGTCTTGGTGACTCACCCCTTTATTTTTCCCTGACTTTTCAGATGAGCAGTAGATCGTGGACATGGGAGCCGAGGCGGACTCGAGGGGCCATCAAGTTTTATTTTATTTATTTTCATGAACTATTTTGGGTTTTCCTTTAAGTTTTAATTTCGGGACTATTTATGTAATAAGGCCCCATGGCTTAGGTTATCGCTTTATATTTGTTAATGTTTACAGTTTAAATTTATGTTCAAGGAATTAAGTCGTAAAAAGTAATAAAATGGGTTTTCCAAACACGTTCAAAGAAAAAGCAAAGGTTTTCATCAAATATCTTATTTTTAACAAGTGCCTTAATAACAAAACTGAGATTTCCAAAAACCATCAAAGCAAAGTTTTCAACAATAAACCCCGTAGCATACCAGATCTGGTCGTAGCGTTTGGGTCGGGTTTGGGGTGTTACAATTCATGCAATTCATCCTTAACCCACTATAGCCAAATTTCATATAAGTCCCTACCAAGCCCTTTATTTAATTTATTTCACAAATTTACCATGAATATTTTCTATTTTTCAATTTAATCCCTATTTGACAATTTCATCAAAAATCACTTAACAAAAGTTGTTTATCAAAGAACAAGGATTTATTTTATTCCATTAAACATCACAAACAACTAAGATACATTCATGGTAAAACCCTAGACATTCAAAAGTTTTGCAAATTAGTCCCTGGGCTAGCTAGATTATGCTACAACGACTCTAAAAACATAGAAATCATTAAAAACGGGATCAAAAATCACTTACATGCAAGAATGAGACTTAGCCGAGCCTTCAAACTCCATTAATGGTGTTTTCCAGTTTTATTTTCAGTTGATGAAGAACAAAACAAGATGATAGCTTTTGTTCATTTAGTTTTTACTTAATTTATTTATTTATTTACATTTTAACCTTAAATAATAACCTCTAAAACCATTTAATAAGTGTCCATATTTGTCCACTCATACAAAAATTGGTCTAATTACAACATAAACCCTCCAACCATTTAATATCATAGTTATTAGATCCCTTTATCATATAGAACTCAAGTTTTGCACCTTTTTTAATTTAGTCTTTTTTATCAAATTAAGCATTCAAACGGTAAAATTTCTTAAAAAAAAATTTATACGGTAATACTAACCTGATTTAGACATTAAAATAATAATAAAATAAATATTTTCATGTCAGATTTGTCGTCCCGACACCACTATTCTGATTTCACTGAAAACGGGCTGCTACAATAAATGTGTCTTGAAGGAATAGATAGACGATGTAGAATGTTAATTAAACCATTTTTATGTATGAGACAATGTTATATTCATGGAAAGTATATGAAAATTTATTAAAGGCCCGTGTGAACTTAGTGAATGATTAGGATACAAATGACATGTCATTAGAGTTTAAAGTACCAGGTACTATGTACCAATGATTACATTATATTAAGTACTATGTACTGGTGACTATATTATCAGGTACTTTGTACCAGTGTTTATATTGTATCAAGCACTATGTGTCAGTGTTTATCTATTATTAGGTACTATGTACCGGTGTTGGATACCTTACTGATGGCTGAGATCCAACATTTGTTGTGAATTCTCCCCAGCTCGTGTGAGCAGCATCGAGTGGAGGTTAATGTCCCTATTTATAGCTCGTTTGAGCATAGCTATCCCAAGTATCCAAGGTTGATTCAGTAAAGTTCTCAGGGGAAAACTAAGTTATCAAATGGAAGAGTATTTATATGAAGTTGTAAAACAATAAATGAGCATGGTTGTTATAGTTACTATGTTACTTATATGTATGTTATGTGCATTATATGATAATGTACTAACCAAGTTGGTTATGGCATGAATTGTTCAATGTGACAAGGAACACTATGTTATTATGTTATTTTCAATTGTTAAGATATAAAATGTCAGGTATGTTGGGTTTAAATTCATACGAACTTACTAAGCTTTGAGTAAGCTTACCTTTGTCTCATTTTTTTTTTCTTCCTTGTAGATTTTTCAGAAATCATGCTATTGATTGGATCACTTTTGCAGCTCACACTATCCACAAATCCCCTCGGTAGAATTTTGAACATGTTGTACTGTTCATATGGTCATTTTAGCTAACGATCTCAATTTGCTACATGGCACAAGAATACGACCGTGTAACTTTAGGTCAAAAGTTTTGCATCTAGGTCCACATGGCTTCAGTTAGATACACAGCCTAGCTACACGGCCGTGTGACTCCTTTCCACACGGTTTCACCTTTCCATATAGCCTGCGCACATGGCCGTGTGACTATTTTTTGCTAAAATTTCCCTACTTTTTGTTAAGTTTTTAGTTACGTCCCTATTCGATTCTGAGTTGGTTTGAAAGATTTTGTAAGCTCGTTTAAGTCTCGATTTTCTTTGTAAATCATGTTATACTTAGATTACGAAATGTTTTATTTTTCAATTGAATGTTTAAAGCTGAAATTATATGTGATAAGCGTTGTTAACTGTCGTAGCATCCTATAGCTTGGGTTCGGTGACCGGATCGGCTGAGGGGTGTTACATTTGATGGTATTAGAGCTATGATTTAGCCGATTCAAATATTGAACATAGCATGTATTGAGTCCACTTTATATACTGTGATAGTGTGATAAATTCTGATCTGTTTTGACTTGTTTTTCTTATAGACAAAAGATGTCAACTTAATTCATTCGAGCCATTTATAACGAGGTTGATAATAATGTCCCAGCCTTAGAGTATGAGGCTATTCAGAGTGTGTGTAACGCCCGAATTTTGGGCCTAGAATAAATAGGTTTTGAACAAGGGAATAGTTAGGAGACTGCACATAAATATTTAGTTGTGCAAGAAAGTGACACAATTGTATGTCTGCTTCAGTGGTTAAGTGATTTAGGAGTGTTTGGAAGTGTCTGAGAAGTCAGGGGTTCAAGCCTTGGCTTAGGCAAAATTTTTATTTTAAGTGAATAAAATCCTTGGATCTAGATAGTAGGTTCTTAAATTAATGTGGTTAAAATATGATACAAAGGAGTTGTTGGTCTAGTGGTAAGGGGCGTGTGGAGTGTGTTGGAACGCCGGCACCCCTTGGCGCAGCAAAATAAAATTAAATTCCAGTGTCCAAACCATGAATCCATGTGTGAGGAACGAATCGGGGTGAAATAAAGGTTTTGAAATTACCGAAACTTTAATCTGAGTAGACAGCGACGCCTCGGTAACACGAACTTTGATCCACTGTCGAACCAGGCCACAACCTTTTGCGATGTCGGCCTCTACGTAATCCACCCGGTTTGACTATGAACGGAAGAAATCTCCAAAACTGTTTTGGAGGTTTTTCTTGCTTGATGGCTGCTAGACCTTAAAGCAATACCTTACGGTTTTTCTTAATAAGCTCTATATAACCTATTACCTTTTATAATCGGTATCTTTTTAATGAATCATAAAATTAAATAAATATAATAATGTTTTAACTGAAAATTATAATTACATTAATTATATCCAAAAACAAATTATAATTACATTAATTATAACATGGATTTCGGTAAACTATATTTATTTAAAACTATATATGAACCAAATTCATATATTAATTCTCATTATGTGTACAACATCCTTGTACATATAATATGTTCAATATTTGATTGCCCAATTTAAATTAATTCTTTAATTAATTTAATTCATGTGACAATCAAACACAATACCAACTATGTTTTATTCCGTTCATTTCAACCATAGGGTGTGACCCTGTAGGTTCTTGTAATGTTAGCAGTAATACTAGAACGATTCTAATGTTACAAACAATGAGTGGCATCTAGCAATGCATCATTGCTACCTAAGTTACAAGGAGTCATGATTCGACATAACCTTTTTGTGATTAACCTTTCATGCATTAATCCTTAAGTCCTTTATCTCTGGAATGGACACAAGTCATGGAATAGTCACACTTGTATAGTCCATCCCATGTTTCTTGATATCTTGAGTAGACTATGATATACAAATTAGTATGACATCTCATGTCAACTTATTTGAGCATGGCCATGCATTTCTAGTCTCACTCAATCAAGTGGCCTAAGTTATTACTCCCATTATGTAGGAGGGACTTATCCTATATTGATCAACCATATCCCTCTACATAGATTGTGGTATATCCAACATCAGCCTTTATAGAACAAACCGATTCACGATTGCACGTTTGATGTATCAAAATATACAACTCACGATGTTGGGATAATGATGATCTCAAGTCCGAGGATCATATACATATTAATCACTATGAGTAATGTTGTGACAATTACATAATAAACCAAGAAACATACTCATAGCGAATTGGAGTCCAATATGTTGTTCTCTAACACACATATTCATGCATTGATTTTGACACTCCATATCAATGACAACTCTTTATCATCAATCAACTACATGTTAGTCTTAATGCATTATTGTTGTCCTAGTCAACAATAATACTTGACTAAGGATCATTTAAGAATAATCATATTATTCTCAGGACATTATTATAAAACAGTTTATTTGTACACACAGAAAGAAAAACTGAAATAATAATGACAACGCTTTATATTAATAAACATGGTAAATCAAGTATGTTATTACAACCATCTCATGATTGATCTTTGGGCATACTCTTACAGAGTGTACATGGGGTCTAAGGTTCGAGTGGTGGCGCATAAAAAAGGGAGTATTTATTTTGCTGCCTAATTCGTGTGGGTGGTAGAGTTGGATTGAAATACTGCTGAATGGAGTTTGAACTGGTCATAGAGAGAATTGAGGCGGGATATTTGGAGAGATTTGAGGAGAGAATATTGGGATTTAGGGAGGTTGTTGTTGTGGAGAGATAATAGGAGAAAATTAAGGGATAGGAAGTTGATGGAGAGTGTGTAGCCGAATTGGAGGAGGGATTTTTGGGATTTGGGGTTGTTGCCGATTTGGTGAGAGTTAGAATTTGGGTTTCATTCCTTTTCTTTCAACCTTGGCCGAATACAGCTTCTCTCCTCCCTCACCATTTTTCTTTTCGGTCTTCTCTCCTAGCGATTCTCCCTTCTTCTTCTTTTTTTAAGCTCTACCGAATACTCCCCCTCTTTTCTTTTTCTCTGTTCTTTTTCTTGTTACGTTGTTACGTTGGCTGAGCACCTATCGCACCTTTCTATTTTTGCTCTCGGCTTTAGCAAGGGTTCGTTGATCAATTGGGAGCGCACTCTTCCTCTCCCTCAAGTGCTCTTTATTGGCCGAATACTGATAGATTAATCCCGATTCTTGGTTCTTTGTACGCTACATCCCTAATCTGCAATCTGTTTTATCGTTGTTGGTAAGTGGTTATGGTATGATAAGGAGTCATCTGTTACTTTTTGAGAAACAATATTGAGTGGTAAGTGGGGTGCAATTGAGATGGTTTGTCAAGTATGAGTCTAATATAGAGATGGTGACTTTTGTGTCGGTGGTGGTCGAGGTTGATTGGCACATTGCCTGGGAACCAAGGGTGCGGTGATCATTCATTTTCGAAATAAGAGTGTTGGAACGAGGAGAAACCGCAAATCGCATCGGTGTGTAATGAAGACTCTGAATGTGATGTCGCGAAAAAGTAAAAAAAGTGTGTACTCACACTGTTTTAATCGTAGGTCGGCAAAAGCCAAAAAGCTGAAAAATATGGCATTTGATGCCACACGGGCGTGCGATCGCACGTGTGGCAATCCGAGCCCCCAAAACAAGGGCGTTTGTCTGTAGAAGCCACCATGAGAGACCTCATGGGCTTAGGCCGTTTTGGGCCATGTTGGGTCGAAAAGATGATCGAAATACCCCATAAGGTAAAATGATCGAAATACCCTCATACGGTAAAATGGTGAAATACCCCATAAGGTAAAATGTAGAAATACCCCATAGGGTAAAATGACCTGAAATACTATATAGGGTAAAATGACCGAAATACCCCCATAGGGTAAAATAACCGAAATACCCCAATAGGGTAAAATGACCGAAATACCCCCATAGGGTAAAATGACCAAAATACCCCCATAGGGTAAAATGACTGAAATACCCCCATAGGATAAAATGACCGAAATACCCCCATAGGGTAAAATGACTGTTATACCCCTAGGAGATGAAATGACTGTTATGGCCTTATGTTATGTATGACTGATTTGCTCTATGATATGTATGACTATGATTGAGCATGACATTTTGCATACACGTATGACATTATGTCACGACATATTGCATGGGGATGGGTTGTTATATTTGGAGGAAGTATATTGTACTGAAAAGGTCGCACGGGTCGCCCAAGATGACTATGGACCTACTGATGGTTATGTGCCGTTTATTTTATGGGTAGCTTGCTGCAATACTACTTTGTCATGGAACCGATGCTAATCTTGGTGTGTAAATTTGGGTGGGTCAATTTTATCCCCACATGGTGTGTTTGGCGGGACGGAGTGGTGTGTAGAAATTTGGATTGGGTAGGATTTTTGATCGCATATCTACACAACGATTAATGATATTGTATTGTTCTTGCATCGATTAATGATATTACATCTTTATTCCTTGCATGACCGATATCTCATTCTTGTTATGGGCCAAGGCCCCACTAATACTATCTCGAAATTGGGCAAAGGCCCTCACGATTCATCGGCATTGTCTTTGGTCTCAAGCCCAAGCATTTATTATTCTGAGAAAGGGCTTAAGCCCTGAACCGCCAGGATTATTATTATGTAGACGGCTCGAGCCCAAAGCGCATTTATCTCTTATTTAATTGATTGTTTGCTTGTTAGGGGATTACACACTCGAGTTTTTCGTAAACTCACCCCTCTGTTTAATGCATGGTAATCCCCGATCGTGGGCGGGTCGGTCTTTGCGAGGACTCGAGGATGGCCACACAACCGCATCGACTTTCATTTTTAGCCTTTGATTTATAAATAATCGAATTAGGGTATTTTTATGTAATAAGGCCTCTTTAATGTTATAAACTTTAAATTGGGGTTTTTATAAACTGCTAGTTGTAGAAAAAGACGAGTTTTCAAAAGGTAACTATTTTCAAAGACACCACATTTTCACAACATTTTCTAAAAAAAACTTCTGTAATAAATGAGATTTTGAAAATTAGTAACGTTTTAAAAGTGCTTAGCTTTTAATGATGCACGCTTTGGAAATGAACAACCCGTTTTGGAATCATCGTTTAATAACAAAATGATTAATTGATTTTTAGGATTTCAACGACAACAAGTTTTACGCTAAACACTTCAATGTGACATCGCCAAATTTGGCCGTAAAGTCTAGGTCGGGTTTGGGGTGTTACATTTAGTGGTATCAGAACCAGGTTGCAAAAATCGGTTGTGGAATGGGTTTTTAAACTTTGAATTTCTAAAAGTTTCTTTTAAATAATTTGAAGTATTACGGAAGGATTTTCAAATTGTGTGGTACACTCGAGTCTCCGTCGGCGATCTTGTAAGTTCTCTCTGAAAAGCGTACTTCAATTTTGACTGAAACCGCCATAGGTAGGAGTATTAAGGCTACTTTAGGTAGTCTTTGCAAACTCTTTAGTAGGGTATACTAAAAGCGTAGTAAACCAAGAGACACGATAGACAACTGCGCAAAGCGAAAACAAACTCTAAATTATTGCTTTTCATAAGACATCTCGTTTAAAAACAACTAGAATCAGTAAACCGATTCGCATAAAATTATTAATTCATATAAAACACGAATAGACAATGAGCACAAGAGGTACACCTGAACGAGGTACAAGAGGCCATGGTAGAATTTTGAGACGTGCTCGAGTTGGGTCCTCGTCGTTTGGCCATATACCTAATTTGGAACTAGAGTGTGTGTGAAGCGTAATGGTGGAGTCTGTGTTATGCGATCGATATGATAATTGGAAATTTCGAGAACGAAAATTCTTTAAGGAGAGGGTGAATTATAACGCCCTAAATTTTGGGCCTAGAAGAAATAGGTTTTGAACAAAGGGAGCAGTTAGAGACTGCACATAAATATTTAGTTGTGCAAGAAAGTGACACAATTGTATGTCTGCTTCGGTGGTTAAGTGGTTTAGGAGTGTTTGAAAGTGTCCGAGAAGTCGGGGTTCAAGTCTTGGCTTAGGAAAAATTTTATTTTAAGTGAATAAAATCCTTGGATCTAGATAATAGGTTCTTAAATTATTGTGGTTAAATTATGATACAAAGGAGTTGTTGGTCTAGTGGTAAGGGGTGTGTGGAGTGTTCATGGGGTCTAAGGTTTGAGTGGTGGCGTATCAAAAAGGGAGTATTTATTTTGCTGCCTAATTTGTGTGGGTGGTAGAGTTGGATTGAAATACTGCTGAATGGAGTTTGAACTGGTCATAGAGAGAATTGAGGAGGGATATTTGGAGAGATTTGAGGAGAGAATATTGGGATTTAGGGAGGTTGTTGTTGTGGAGAGATAATAGGAGAAAATTAAGGGATAGGAAGTTGATAGAGAGTGTGTAGCCGAATTGGAGATGGGATTTTTGGGATCTGGGGTTGTTGCCGATTTGGTGAGAGTTAGAATTCGAGTTTCACTCCTTTTCTTTCAACCTTGGCCGAATACAGCTTCTCTCCTGCCTCACCATTTTTCTTTTCGGTCTTCTCTCCTAGCCGATTCTCCCTTCTTCTTTTTTTAAGCTCTGCCGAATACTCCCCCTCTTTTCTTTTTCTCTGTTCTTTTCCTTGTTACGTTGTTACTTTGGCTGGGCACCTATCGCACCTTTCTATTTTTGCTCTCGGCTTTAGCAAGGGTTCGTTGATCAATTGGGAGCGCACTCTTCCTCTCCCTCAAGTGCTCTTCATTGGCCGAATACTGATCGATTAATCCCGGTTCTTGGTTCTTTATTACATTTTGAGAAACATTATTGAGTGGTAAGTGGGGTGCAATTGAGATGGTTTGTCAAGTATGAGTCTAATATAGAGATGGAGACTTTTTTGTAGGTGGTGGTCGAGGTTGATTGGCACATTGCCTGGGAACCAAGGGTGCGGTGATCATTGATTTTCAGAATAAGAGTGTTTGGAACGAGGAGAAACTACAAATCGCATCAGGTGTGTAACAGTACTCTGTAAACGGTAATCGGCGAAAAAGTCAAAAAAGTGTGTACTCACACTGTTTTAATCGTAGGTCGGCAAAAGCCAAAAAGCTGAAAAATATGGCATTTGATGCCACACGGGCGTGCGATCGCACGTGTGGCAATCCGAGCCCCAAAACAAGGGCGTTTGTCCAGAGAAGCCACCATGAGAGACCTCATGGGCTTAGGCCGTTTTGGGCCATGTTGGGTCGAAAAGATGATCGAAATACCCCCATAAGGTAAAATGATCGAAATACCCTCATACGGTAAAATGACTGAAATACCCCCATAAGGTAAAATGACCGAAATACCCCATAGGGTAAAATGACCGAAATACCCCTATAGGGTAAAATGACCGAAATACCCCCATAGGGTAAAATAACCGAAATACCCCAATAGGGTAAAATGACCGAAATACCCCCATAGGGTAAAATGACCAAAATACCCCCATAGGGTAAAATGACTGAAATACCCCCATAGGATAAAATGACCGAAATAACCCCATAGGGTAAAATGACTGTTATACCCCTAGGAGATGAAATGACTGTTATGGCCTTATGTTATGTATGACTGATTTGCTCTATGATATGTATGACTATGATTGAGCATGACATTTTGCATACACGTATGACATTATGTCACGACATATTGCATGGGGATGGGTTGTTATATTTGGAGGAAGTATATTGTACTGAAAAGGTCGCACGGGTCGCCCAAGACGACTATGGACCTACTGATGGTTATGTGCTGTTTATTTTATGGGTAGCTTGCTGCAATACTACTTTGTGCGGGAACCGATGCTAATCTTGGTGTGTCTGGCTGGGTGGGTCAATTTTATCCCGACATGGTGTGTTTGGCGGGACGGAGTGGTGTGTAGGGGCTAGATTGGGTAGGATTTTTGACTGCATATCTACACTGATTAATGATACTGTATTGTTACTGCATCGATTAATGATATTACATCTTTATTCCATTGCATGGTGATATATTCATTCATCGTTATGGGCCAAGGCCCCACTAATACTAATACTAAAATTGGGCAAAGGCCCTGCGACATCGGCATTGTCTTTGGTCTCAAGCCCAATCATTCATTATTCTGAGAAAGGGCTTAAGCCCACACCGAATCGGGATCATTATGTAAGCAGGCTCGAGCCCAAAGCGCATTTATCTCTTGTTTAATTGATTGTTTGCTTGTTAGGGGATTACACATCTGGTTTTTGTAAACTCACCCTCTCTTTTTAAGCTATCATGCAGGTAATCCCCAGTCGTGGGCGGGTCGGTGCTGCGAGGGACTCGAGGATGGCCACACAACCGCATCAGCTTTCATTTTTAGCCTTTGATTTATAAGTAACTGAATTAGGGTATTTTTATGTAATAAGGCCTCTTTAATGTTATAAACTTTAAATTGGGGTTTTTATAAACTGCTAGTTGTAGAAAAAGACGAGTTTTCAAAAGGTAACTATTTTCAAAGACACCACGTTTTCACAACATTTTCTAAAAAAAACTTCTGTAATAAATGAGATTTTGAAAATTAGTAACGTTTTAAAAGTGCTTAGCTTTTAATGATGCACGCTTTGGAAATGAACAACCCGTTTTGGAATCATCGTTTAATAACAAAATGATTAATTGATTTTTAGGATTTCAACGACAACAAGTTTTACGCTAAACACTTCAATGTCACACCGCCAAATTTGGCCGTAAAGTCTAGGTCGGGTTTGGGGTGTTACATTTAGTGGTATCAAAACCAGGTTGCAAAAATCGGTTGTGGAATGGGTTTTTAAACTTTGAATTTCTAAAAGTTTCTTTTAAATAATTTGAAGTATTCTGGAAGGATTTTCAAATTGTGTGGCACACTGAGTCTCCGTGCCGATCTTGTAAGTTCTCTCTGAAAACTGTACTTCAATTTTGACTGAAACTGCCATAGGTAGGAGTATTAAGGCTACTTTAGGTAGTACTGCAAACTCTTTAGTAGGGTATACTAAAACTGTAGTAAACCAGTAGACACTGATAGAAACTGCGTTGTGCGAAAACAAACTCTAAATTACTACTTTTCAAAAGACATCTGTTAAAAAACAACTAGAACTGTAAACCGATCTGCATAAAATTATTAATTCATATAAAACACGAATAGACAATGAGCACAAGAGGTACACACGAACGAGGTACAAGAGGCCATGGTAGAGGCCGTAGACGTGCTCGAGTTGGGTCCTCGTCGTTTGGCCATATACCTAATTTGGAACTAGAGTGCGCAGCGGAAGCGTAATGGTGGAGTCTGTGTTATGCGACTGATATGATAATTGGAAATTTCGAGAACGAAATTTCTTTAAGGAGGGGTGAATTATAACGCCCCAAATTTTGGGCCTAGAAGAAATAGGTTTTGAACAAGGGAATAGTTAGGAGACTGCACATAAATATTTAGTTGTGCAAGAAAGTGACACAATTGTATGTCTGCTTCAGTGGTTAAGTGGTTTAGGAGTGTTTGAAAGTGTCTGAGAAGTCAGGGGTTCAAGTCTTGGCTTAGGAAAAAAATTTATTTTAAGTGAATAAAATCCTTGGATCTAGATAGTAGGTTCTTAAATTATTGTGGTTAAATTATGATACAAAGGAGTTGTTGGTCTAGTGGTAAGGGGTGTGTGGAGTGTTCATGGGGTCTAAGGTTTGAGTGGTGGCGTATCAAAAAGGGAGTATTTATTTTGCTGCCTAATTTGTGTGGGTGGTAGAGTTGGATTGAAATACTGCTGAATGGAGTTTGAACTGGTCATAGAGAGAATTGAGGAGGGATATTTGGAGAGATTTGAGGAGAGAATATTGGGATTTAGGGAGGTTGTTGTTGTGGAGAGATAATAGGAGAAAATTAAGGGATAGGAAGTTGATGGAGAGTGTGTAGCCGAATTGGAGATGGGATTTTTGGGATTTGGGGTTGTTGCCGATTTGGTGAGAGTTAGAATTCGGGTTTCACTCCTTTTCTTTCAACCTTGGCCGAATACAGCTTCTCTCCTGCCTCACCATTTTTCTTTTCGGTCTTCTCTCCTAGCCGATTCTCCCTTCTTCTTTTTTTAAGCTCTGCCGAATACTCCCCCTCTTTTCTTTTTCTCTGTTCTTTTCCTTGTTATGTTGTTACTTTGGCTGGGCACCTATCGCACCTTTCTATTTTTGCTCTCGGCTTTAGCAAGGGTTCGTTGATCAATTGGGAGCGCACTCTTCCTCTCCCTCAAGTGCTCTTCATTGGCCGAATACTGATCGATTAATCCCGGTTCTTGGTTCTTTATTACATTTTGAGAAACATTATTGAGTGGTAAGTGGGGTGCAATTGAGATGGTTTGTCAAGTATGAGTCTAATATAGAGATGGAGACTTTTTTTTAGGTGGTGGTCGAGGTTGATTGGCACATTGCCTGGGAACCAAGGGTGCGGTGATCATTGATTTTCAGAATAAGAGTGTTTGGAACGAGGAGAAACTGCAAATCGCATCAGGTGTGTAACAGAAACGGTAATCGGCGAAAAAGTCAAAAAAGTGTGTACTCACACTGTTTTAATCGTAGGTCGGCAAAAGCCAAAAAGCTGAAAAATATGGCATTTGATACCACACGGGCGTGCGATCGCACGTGTGGCAATCCGAGCCCCCAAAACAAGGGCGTTTGTCTGTAGAAGCCACCATGAGAGACCTCATGGGCTTAGGCCGTTTTGGGCCATGTTGGGTCGAAAAGATGACCGAAATACCCCCATAAGGTAAAATGATCGAAATACCCTTATACGGTAAAATGACTGAAATACCCCCATAAGGTAAAATGACCGAAATACCCCATAGGGTAAAATGACCGAAATACCCCCATAAGGTAAAATGACCGAAATACCCCTATAGGATAAAATTGTTCGAAATACCCCCATAGGGTAAAATAACTGTTATACCCCTAGGAGATGGAATGACTGTTATGGCCTTATGTTATGTATGACTGATTTGCTCTATGATATGTATGACTATGATTGAGCGTGACATTTTGCATACACGTATGACATTATGTCACGACATATTGCATGGGGATGGGTTGTTATATTTGGAGGAAGTATATTGTACTGATAAGGTCACACGGGTCGCCCAAGACAACTGTGGACCTACTGATGGCTATATGCCATTTAATTTTCTGGCAGCTTGCTGCAATACTATTTAGTGACGCAACCGGTGCTAATCTTGGTGTGTATGGCTGGGTGGGTCGATTTTATCCCCAGATGGTGTGTTTGGCGGGACGGAGTTGTGTGTAGATGCTGGATTGGGTAGGATTTCTGACTTCATATCTGCATTGATTAATGATCTTGTATTATTTATCGCATCGATTAATGATATTACATCGCATTCATCGCACGCATCGATATCTATTATCGTTATGGGCCAAGGCCCCACCGATACTAATACTAAAATTGGGCAAAGGCCCTACGATTCATGGCATTGTCTTTGGGCTCAAGCCCAATCATTTCTTCGTTGAGGAAAGGGCTTAGGCCCACACCGAATCGACTATTATTGTAAAGGGCTCGTGCCCAAACTGCATTTATCTACTGTTTAATTGATTGTTTGCTTGTTAGGGGGATTACACACTGAGTTTTCGTCAACTCACCCCTTTGTTTAACTGTACAGGTAATCCCCAATCGTGGGCGGGTCGGTGCTGCGAGGGACTCGAGGATGGCCACACAACCGCATTAGCTTTCATTTTTAGCCTTTGATTTATAAGTAACTGAATTAGGGTATTTTTATGTAATAAGGTCTCTTTAAAGTTATAAACTTTAAATTGGGGTTTTTATAAACTACTAGTTGTAGAAAAAGACAGGTTTTCAAAAGGTAACTGTTTTCAAAGACACCACATTTTCGCAACATTTCCTAAAAAAAACTTCTGCAATAAATGAGATTTTGAAAATTAGTAAAGTTTTAAAAGTGCTTAGCTTTTAATGATGCACGCTTTGGAAATGAACAACCCGTTTTGGAATCACCGTTTAATAACAAAATGATTAATTGATTTTTAGGATTTCAACGACAACAAGTTTTACGCTAAACACTTCAATCTGACACCGCCAGATTCGGCCATAACGTCTAGGTCGGGTTTGGGGTGTTACAGTGTGCCCAATTCTTAAGGGCCAGGAAGTGAAGTGCGAGGTGCCTTCATCCAAATGAATAATGACTAATTTACAGAATTTGTACAAGCCAACCCTGCAACTCAGCGACCTCCACCCCCACCTGTGCCTACCCTGACACCCCTTCTTTGATGTCAAAGTTGAATTTGTTATAAAGTTAATACCTGGAACTACTCCGATCTGAATTGCCCCGTATCGAATAGCTCCAACCAAGATACAAGAATGAAAAGCAAAGTTGCAAGAATTGATTGACAGAGGTTTTATTCGGCCAAGTGTGTCACCTTAGGGCGCACCAGTTTTATTCTTGAAAAAAGATGGGTTGATGAGGTTGTGTATTGATTATCGACAATTAAATAAAGTCACCATAAAGAATAAATATCCACTACACCATATAGATAAATTATTCGATCAGTTAAAAGGAGCCACTGTGTTTTCAAAGATAGACCTTCGATTTGGTTACTATCAACTACGAGTTAAAGATGTTGACTTGTCAAAAACTACATTTGGAACCCGTTTCGGACATTATAAGTTTCTGGTGATGCCTTTTGGGTTGACCAACACCCCTGTAGCATTTATGGACTTAATGAATTAAGTTTTTCAGCCACATCTAGATAGATTCGTAGTTGTATTTATTGATGATATTCTAATCTATCCCAAGAATGAGTCTGAACATGCTCAACACTTGAAAATCGTATTGTATACTTTACGTGAGAAACAATTATATGCAAAGTTTAATAAATTCGAGTTTTGGCTTAGGGAAATTTCAACAAAGTTTTGAACAGATGAAAACCATGTTGACAGAGGCAACAATGTTGACTCAGCCTAAATTTGAGAAAGAATTTGTTGTTTAAAGCGATGCTTCATTGAATGGTTTGGGTTACGCTCTGATGCAGGAAAAAAAATTTATAGCTTATGCTTCTTGACAACTTAAACCACATGATAGAAATTACCCGACTCATGATTTAGAGCTGGCCAAAGTTGTTTTCATTTTAATGATTTGGCAACATTATCTATATGGCGAGAAATGTCATGTTTTTACTGACTATAAAAGTCTGAAGTATTTAATGACTCAGAAAGAATTGAACTTGCGGCAACAGAGATGGCTTGAACTATTGAAAGACTTTGATCGGATAATTGATTACCATTCGAGTAATGCTAATGTTGTTGCTAATGCCATAAGCTGAAAATCTCTTTTCGCATTGAAGTCAATGAATGCCCAGTGAAATTTAGAGCGTGATAGATCTACTTTAGCCAAGCTGAGGGCTAAACCTTTGTTCCGGCAGAAAATTGGGTGTTGCAAAATGATTATCCGAATTTGTTGGCTAAGTGGAAACTAGCTGAGGATGGTCAGACTGTCGATTTCAGTATTAGTATCGATGGTAGCTTATATTTTCATAACAGATTGTGTGTACCTACTGATTCAGAGTTCAAACAGAATATTTTAAACGAAGCTTATAGTAGTGTCTATTCGATGCATCCGAGCAGTAATAAAACGTATTGTGATCTGAATCAGATGTATTAGTGTCCAGAAATGAATGTGAGATCTACAAGTTTGTATAAAAATGTTTAGTGTGTCAACAGGTGAAAACTGAACACTAGGTTCCGTCAGGGGTGCTACAACCTATTATGATTCCAAAGTGAAGTGGGAACGAGTTACGATGGATTTCATATCGAGTCTACCTTTGACATCGAAGAAGAAAGATTTTGTTTGGGTAATTGTATATAGACAGACGAAATCAACTCATTTTATTCCCATCAGGACTGATTACTCGCTTGACAAACTAACTGAGTTGTATATCTCTGAAATTTTCAGATTGTATGGCGTGTCACTATCCTTCATTTTTTATAGAAACTCGAGATTTACCTTTAAGTTTTGGGGTAAACTAAACGAGGCTTTGGGTAGTAAACTTCATTTTAGTACAACTTTCACCTGTAGACAGACTGACAGTTAGCGTTTTTAACTATCGTAGCATCCTATAACTCAAGTTCAACGACCAAATCGGCTAAGGAGTATTGTATTTAGTGGTATCAGAGCTACAATTTAGTCGATTCTAAGACTGAACGTAACATGTATTGAGTCTAGAAATACATGCCAGCCTATAACTCATGATAGTGTGATGACTCCTGATCTATTTTGTTTTTCTTACAGACAAAAGATGTCAGTTGAATCCAATCGAGAATTTATGAAGAGGTTGATAGTAATGTCCCAACCTCGGAGCATGGGGCCATTCAGAGTGAGCCCAATTCTTAAGGGCCAGAAAGTGAGGCGAAAGGTGCCTTGTTCCGAATGATGAATTAGTGGTTCACAGAATTTGTGCGAGCCAACCCTGCAACTCAACAACATCCACCCCCACGTGTGCCTACCCCGACACCTTTTCGTCCTCAAAGGTCAACCCCAATAATTGTTTACAGGCCTTCTATCAATAAAATCTGGAAATGTGGGGCCAAAGAATTTGTGGTAAAATGGATGATGAACTTGCCAGAGCTAAGTACTAGTTAGAAAATACACAAAGGGTTTTTGATGAAATGTTATGTCCCTTCGAAAACTACTTGAGATGAGCAGTATCTTTGTTAAAAGACAAAGCTTTCCACTGGTGGTCGACTTTAACAACTGTAGTACAAAAAGACAGGGTTAATTGGGACTTTTTTTTAACCGAATTTTGAAAGAAATATGTTAGTAAACGGTATTTAAACAAGAAGAAGAAAGAATTCCTTGAGCTGAAGTAAGGGAATAGATCTGTTGCTAAATATGAGCAACAGTTTTTACAACCCAGTAAATATTCTCGAGATTGTGCCGACCAAAGAAGATATGTGCATTCATTTCAAAGATAGGTTAAACGATGAAATCAAGATGTTAGCGGGTGCAATGGAATTGCGTGAAATTGTAGTTTTATATGATCAGACACAGAAAATGGAAGAAATCTGTAATAATAATAAACAAAACAAGACGAGGGTTCGAGATTTTGGCAAAATGAATACATCAAGATTGTTTTCTACTACCCTACCAAAGAAGATGAAAGATGTTCATAATTGTTTCATAGCACCATCTAGACTTTCTAGGAGAGACAGATTGAGACAAAGTAATTTGAGACCACAGACGACCTCAGTAATTAGTGTCGATAATGTATGGAATATGTGTAACCCCTTAAATCGAGCTTAGACATTATGACCCAACCTAAGCAATTACATGGGCCATAAAGATAGCGAAAATGTTTTCATCAGAAAAGGCCATTTGTCCTTGAAACATGTCATTTTGAAAATACCATGTTCTTTTCAATAAAATTAGTTGTTCCTTTTTATTAAAATACTTGTATTATAACTTAGTTTTGAAATTACATCTGCAGTGGATACTAATTCTTAAAAACATTTAATGATCATTTAAAACTGAAATCCAACATTAGCAATCCATGCAATAATTCCAAAATATCATAAAGGAAAAATCTGCATGCCACAGTCCACAATTTAAAATAAAGTCCCAAAAAGTTATTAAAACAAACCCAAATCAAAGCCCATAAAATTCCATAAAATGATATAAAATCCATAATTTATTAAAAAGTTCACATCCGAGAGCATCACCGAAAATCCGCATCTGAGTCCTAATTATAAGGATTACCTAAAACATACACATAAGATGGGTGAGCTTACAAGCCCAGTGTGAGATCATCACAAATATAATTCCATACATATCAACTTATCAATCTCATCATATCAATCATCATAATAATCACAAGTTCTAACACTGATACTTATGCATGAACATGTCGATGCATATTTTAAAATGATGCACATTTTATAAAATTTCCTACCCATCTCCGCTACACACCAATATCAAGTTCCGCAGAACCCGTTCATCCAATAACACACCATTTGTGGACAAGCCACCACATAATTGTCAATAAACAGCCACATAACACATTGTGGACAACCCACCACATAATTGCCAATAACGGCCACATAATCGCAGATAAACTGCCACATAACTTCCACCTTTCACAAAACCCACCCCATGCATGTGATATGGCCATTTTTCAAATTTAACACAAATAATTCACTTTTCACATTTTTCACGTAATAATGCTCATAATCTCACATAACACATATTTCTCAATTTCACACATATGCATGTAAACATGCCGACATTTTCATATATCACATAATATTCGCTTTTATTCACTTAAGCATACTTTAATATACTATTCATATTAAATCATGGATCGCATCACATACACATTAAAATCATCAGCATACCAGATAAGCCATGTATCACATAACGTAGAGATGATATTTGCGCACATGTCATCATCAAAAAACATGCCTTTCATGAAACTAATGGGTTATGATCACTTACTTGGGTTTCTTCTTGGTGAGTTTCTCAACTTGTTTTTGAGTACTTAATGTACTCTCAATTAATTATTTAATATCATATTATTAAAAATGAAAGTGACATATTATACTCAAATTAAAGATTTAGATCCCACACCTTATATTGTAGATCTGATTATCATAATCCTACTAGAAGATATTTCGCTTGGATCTAAACCCGGTACATGAATCTAATGCACCAAATATGTATTTTAGTATATATCCATCGAATATGATTTATTAATTAAAGATTGATTATTGAAATAAATCTCACCAACTACTTACCCTTAGATCAAAACTTGGATCAAATTCTCTCATTACCACACTAATGATTTTTTGGATAGCGTCATTTGGTCACTACTCGATAACACAATGAAATCGATGACGAATCTTGGCAAAGGAGAGTAGAGGTTTAACGATCTACAAGGATTAAATGATCGATGAGTCTTGGTCACAAAATAAATAAAATAGGATGATTGAAACCTTAGAAGAGATGGGAGAGATTGAACGAGAAAGAAAAAGGGGAAAACCAAAACCCGACGAAAAAAAAGGCGTTAGCGACAGTGGTTTGACGGTGGTCCAATGAGGTGAGAAAAAAATATAAAAAGAGTGGGAGGGTTCGGTCATAATATTGAAAGAAAAGAAAAGAAGTGGTGGGTAAAGGTTTTCCCGCGATGGTTCGTAGCGGTTCACGACGACGACAGTGGCAGTGAAGGGAGGTAATAGAAAGAAAAGATTAGGAGAAGAGAACCTTGAACGATGGTGTGGAGGTGGTGAAGCTATAACTTGCAATGGAGGAATTTTAGATGGTGGTTGAAGGTGGTAGTTTGTTTTTTCAAAAATGAGAGAAAATGGAATGGAGAGGAGAGGAAAAAGAAAAGAAAATAGAGGGAATAAGAGAGGTGGACGAAAATAGGATGTTTTACTGTGGTCAACACTTGATTTTTGGCAAAGATGAAGTGAAAGGAAGGAGAGGAAACATAGGAGCCTAAAAGGGATCATGTTACCTCAACATATGGTAAGTTTGACTCATAAAGACGGAAAAGAATCCTCTTAAACATGGTAACAATGGGGTGGACGGAAAACACATTATGCATATGGAAATTGTGTTGAACAAATTAAATAAATTGATGAGAACAAGAGGATTTGAACTTAGAACCTCTAAGATAGCTTAGAAGCACTTAACCACTTGATCACTTCACTTCATTGTTTTAATTCCTACCACATTTATTTTAAAAATGTGGTGTCAACTTTACTAAGGTTTGAGGCAAAATTGCACCACATAGAAAATAATGTAAGGGAAGGAATTCAAACACAAGTCATCATGGACAGCTTCACTGTAATTGATATTTATTAATATCAAAATATCATCTAAAATAAATAAATAAATAAAATTTGAGCGACCACTCTCTCAGTTCATTAACCCAATTTCTACTAACCTGGTTTTTGGAATGTGATAATATGAATATGCCTAAATGTAATCACTGTGGTAGAAACAACTTTGGTGTGTGTAGGTTGAAAGATGGATCTTGTTTCAATTGTGTATATTTTGTTCATTTTTAAAAAGATTGTCCAAATCGACCTGACCAAAATAGAGATCAAAATATGAAATTGGTAGTTACTTCTACGAGAGCAAGACGACTAGGAAATAGTGGTACTGCTGGAGTCAATAGAGGTGCAACAAAAGATGCAAGTGTACGATATAAAGCTCGAGCTCCTGCATGGGCTTACGTTATTCGTGCTCGTGAAAAAGCCTCAGCTCCTGATGTTATTGGTGGTACCTTCTCTATCTTTGATGTTACTGTACACACATTGATTGACCCTAGGTCAACACATTCATATATATGTGCTACGTTAGTAACAAAAAAGAATATACTAGTAGACTCGATTAAGTATGTTGTCAAGGTAACAAACTTGTCAGGTTAATGTGTCATAGTTGATTTGATATGTAGGCAGTGCCCCCTGATTGTATTACAAATGTGATATCGGTAATGTCTGCATAGAAATTGATCAAAAAAGGCTGCGAAGCATTTTTAGCTTATATTATAGATACCAGAGCATCAAAAATGAAGACTGATCATGTACCGACAGTTTGTGAATTTATTGATTTATTTCTTGAGGAGTTTATTAGATTATCGCTTGAATGGGAAGTTGAATTCGCTATAAAGTTAATACCTAGAAGTACTCCAATCTCAATTGCCCCGTATAGAATGGCTCCAACTAAGCTAAAAGACTGAAAAATACATTTGCAAGAATGTATTGACAGAGGTTTTATTCGGCCGAGTGTGTCTATTGGGGCACACAAGTTTTATTTGTGAACAAGAAAGATAGGTCGATGAGGTTTTGTGTTGATTATCGAAAATTGAATAAAGTCACTATAAAAATATAAATATCCACTGCCCAATGTAGATGAATTATTCGATCAGTTGAAAGGAGCCACTATAACAGCCCGATTTTGAGTCTAGTCTGAACAGTGGTTTTGGGGCCACAAATTTGACGCAGTAAAATTTATTTTTATCATATTTTTATGGTCTGCAATTTTATGGAATGATTTCGTGAAAATTTTGTTTGAAATTTTTTATGTTTGGGTACTCAATTTAGTTAAAAGGACTAAATTGTAAAAGGTGCAAAATGTGTGTTCTAGAAGCTAGAGGTGTCTAATCGCTATAAAATTTTAAATTGGAGGTCCTTAAATGGTAATTAGACCATTATACTTTAGTATGGACAAAAATGGACATGGCTAGGTGAAATTTCAAAGTTTGGCATTAAGGGTATTTTGGTAAAATGGTAAATAAAGACAAATAAAACTAATAAAAAGATGTCATCTTCTCCAATTTAGTCCTCTTGTGCAGAATTTGAAGAGTCACCATAGCTATGGTTTTTGGCCAAGCTTCCAAGCTCGATTGTAAGTCCGTCCTTGTCCCATTTTTAATGATTTTTACGTTTTTGTGAATGTTGTAACTTGATTTAGTATTTCAAGGACTAATTTGAAAGAAAATCAAAGTCTAAAATTTTGCCCATGTTAGATATTTGTGTATTTTGATGTCTAATGGTAGACATTTACTAAGTGATTTTTGATGAAAATTTTAAATAAGGACCTATTTGTAAAAGTTGTAAAATGTGTGTGAAAATGTGAATAAATGAAAAATGTGGGCTGTTATGAGCATGAAATAGGTTCGGCTAGGCTTGAGTGTAATGAAATTGAATGAAAACAATTTTACGAGCCTAGGGACTAAAATGTAAAAAATTGAAAAGATAAGGGTAAAAATGTAATTTTTGCCATAAGGTGTTTTTGGGATTAAATTGAATAATGCGATAATTGAATAAGCTAAATTTGATATTATAGATCAAGAAAGACGAGGTTCTGACCTAGACCAGGGAAAGAACAAGATTGTGGATTAAATCGAACAATTATCCATTTTGCACCGAGGTAAGTTCGTATGTTAAAAATAAGCTTTAGAATAATTGTATTTAAATGCTTTAATATTGCATGAATTGTATGTTTGATTTTGTGAATGAGTACAATCCTACGAATGAGTCCGAAGATGAATCGACAAGCAAGAAATCCCGTTTGAACCTTAGGAATAGGTTAGGATTCAAGTGACATGTCACTAGGGTCATTATGTGTTATGTGATTATGTGATCGGGTCTTTGGTCTCGTCACGTCCTACCGTGGTGGTGAGTATATCTGCAGCATATGTTGCAAATACTTGACGACTTGTGTGAAGCGGCACCGTGTAGCTACGTCTTGACTGACAGCTTGTGTGAGCAGGCCCGTCGATAGCTCGAGAGCGAGCGGTTATGTGATATGAGACTTAGGTAGCTTTGGCTACATATGTGGCACTTAGTGTGCAAATTTTCCCGAGTATCCGACATTGTTATTCTGAGTGGTTCACGGGTATGTCAAAGATGAGAATATGTGTAAGTTCATTTCGAGATGGCTCAGGTATGTACATAAAGCTCATGTTTAATAAATATGTGAAATGATGAATATGAGGTAAGTTTTTATGATGGAATAGATTATGATCATGAGACCATAGTAAGTCTACATTTAATTATGTTATAATAATTGAATGTTATATGCATGGTAAGGTTGATTATTTCTTGCATACGAGCTTACTAAGCTATATAGCTTACTCCGTTTATTTTCCATGTTTTTATAGTGCCGCCAAGCTAACTCGGAATCAGAGATCGTCGGAGATTCAAATCACACTATCAAACTCTCATTTTGGGTATTAATGGTCTTAGCATTTTGAATGTATGGCATGTATAGGGACTTGGTCATTTTGTTATATGTGTCATTGGTAATGTGGCCAAATGTATTGGCTTATATTGGTTAATGATTTCATTTTTGTATATGGCCATGTAAGTTGGCTAATGTTGGTTATGAGTAAATTCATATGTTGATACCATTCATGATTATGGAATCTTACATGAATTGTGTTGATAAATTAAGGTGTTGAAGCATGTTAGATGTTAGCATGTGGATGTGATGTTGATACCTTGGCTGTGGATGTTTTGGTTGCCTAATTATGCTATGAATTGTGTCATTGAATTGGTGTAAGTGTAGGTGTAAATGAGGGTGGCAAATGGCTTGGTAAATAGCCTTATTTTTGTCCACACGGGTAGACACGCGGGCGTGTGTCTAGGCCGTGTGTCCCCTGCACCTTAATTGTTGCAAAACAGAATGTTCAGAATTGAGCACATGGGCAGAGACATGGGCGTGCGTCTCAGCCGTGTGTGCTACACGGCCTAGAACACGGGCATGTGTCTTGGCTGTGTGAAACCTGCACTTAATTTGAATTAAATTAATTTACCACACGGCCTAGCACATGGGCGTGTGACACGGCCATGTGGCACAAGTCAGAGAGCACCCTAATTTGAACACGGCCTGAAGCACGGGCGTGTCCTTTGGACCACACGGGCGTGTGAGCCCTGCAGTTAGCAAAAAATTTTCCATGTTTCGTAAAAATATCCTGAGTTCTCGATTTGGTGCCGAACCACTTCTAAAGTATGTTTTGGGCCTTGTAGGCTTGTATTAGAAACTTTATGTTCGAATATGAATGGTTTTAATTTGGACGCAAATTTATGACGCGAAATTATGTAAATGCTTGTGTTGTAAGTTCGGTAATGCCTCGTACCCTGTTCCGACTTTGAATATGGGTAAGGGGTGTTACAGCCACAGTGTTTTCAAAGATAGACCTCCAATCCGATTACTATCAACTACGAGTTAAAGATGTTGGCGTGCCGAAAATTACATTCAGAACCCATTACAAACATTATGAGTTTCTGGTGATGCCTTTTGTTTGACCAACGCCTCTGCAGTGTTTATGAACTTAATAAATCGAGTTTTTCAGCCACACCTAGACAAATTCATAGTTGTATTTATTGATGATATTCTAATCTATTCCAAAAATGAGTCTGGACATGCTCAACACTTGAAAACGTATTGCATACTTTACGTGAGAAACAATTATATGCAAAGCTTAGTAAATGTTAGTTCTGGCTTTGGGAAGCTGGATTTTTTGGTCATGTGATTTCAGCGGAAGGTATATAGGTTGATCCGAGCAAGATTTCTGCTATTCTAAATTGGATGCCTCTAAAACATGTTTCTAAGGTACGCAATTTTCTGGGTTTAACCTTATATTATCGGTGTTTTGTTAAGAACTTTTCAATAATAGCATTACCAATGAAGAAACTATTACAGAAAGATGTTAGTTTTGTTTGGTCAGAGAAATGTCAACAAAGTTTTGAACAGTTGAAAACCATGTTGACAGAGGCACCAGTGTTGACTCATCCTGAATCCAGGAAAGAATTTGTTGTTTACAATGATGCTTCATTGAATGGTTTGGATTACATTCTAATGCATGACGGAAAAGTTATAGCAAATGATTCCTGACAACTTAAACCACACGAGAGAAATTACCCAAATCACGATTTAGATCTTACCGTAGTCGTGTTCCTTTTAAATATTTGGCAACAATATTTCTATGGCGAGAAATGTCACGTTTTTACTGACCATAAAAGTCTGAAGTATTTGATGACTTAGAAAGAACTGAACTTGCGGCAACGAAGATGGCTTGAACTGTTAAAAGACTATGATTCGATAATTGATTACCATTCGGGTAAAGCTAATGTTGTTGTTGATGCCTTCAGCCGAAAATCTCTTTTCGCATTAAGGTCGATGAATACCCAGTTGAATTTCGAGCATGAAGGATCTATTTTAGCCAAGTTGAGGCCTAAACCTTTGTTCCTATAGAAAATTCGGGAGTTGCAAAATGATGATCTGAATTTTTGGCTAAACAAAAACTAGCTAAGGATGGTCAGACAGCCGATTTTAGGATTGGTACGGATGGTATCTTATATTTTCGTAACGGATTGTGATTACCTGTTGATTCAAAGTTGAAACAGAATACTTTAAACGAAACTCATAGTAGTGTCTATTCAATGCATCCGGGCAGTAATAAAAGGTATTCTGATCTGAAATAGATGTATTGGTGGCCAGGAATGAAACGTGAGATCTCAAAGTTTGTATCAAAATGTTTAGTATGTCAATAGGTGAAAGCTAAACACCAAGTTCTGTCAGAGGTGCTACAACCTATTATGATTTCAAAGTCGAAGTGAGAACAAGTTACAATGGATTTTGTATCAGGTCTGCCTTTGACACTGAAAAATAAAGATTTTGTTTAGGTAATTTATAGACAGACAGATGAAATCAGCTCATTTTATTCCCGCCAGAAGCAATTATTCACTTGAGAAACTAGCTGAGTTGTATATCTCCGAGATTTTCAGATTGCATGGTGTGCCACTATCTACTATTTTTTATCGAGACCCGAGATTTACCTTCGGGTTTTAGGGTAAACTACACGAGGCTTTGGGCACTAAACTTAATTTCAATATAGCTTTTCACCCGCAGATAAACGGACAGTCAAAGCGAGTAATTTAGGTCTCAGAGGATATGTTACAATATACTATTCTCGAGTTTGAAAGCAGTTGGGAGAAATTTCTATCGTTAGCCAAGTTTGCCTATAATAATTGTTATCAGTTCGGTGTAAAAATGGCATAGTTTGAAGCTATCAGTCCAGCGTTAAAATGACCTGAAAGTGTTTCCTTGTAAGAAAGTTCTGCGTTTTAGTCTAAAAGGGAAACATAGCTCGAGGTTTATTGGTTCGTACAAGGTTCTCAAGAGAATAGGGCTCGTAGCATATCGTTTAGCTTTGTCGGTAGAACTTGAAAAGATTCATAATGTTTTTCACTTGTCAAAGTTGCGACAATACAGATCTGATCCTTTCCATGTAATTTCTCCGGTTGAAATAAAATTACAACCTGATATGACATACAGTGAGGAACTGATGAAAATTCTAACTCGGGAAATTAAAGAGTTGAGAAATAAACGGATAGCATTAGTAAAGGTTCTATGGGAACGTCATGATATCGAGGAAGTTACCTAGGAACCAGAAGAAACTATGAAATTGCAGTATCCGAACCTTTTCTTTGGTAAGATTTTCGGGGACAAAAATTTTTTTTAAGGGGAAAATTGTAACAACCTATTTTTAGTGGTATAGAAAATGGTGGTTTTGAAACCCTATTTTCCAACGATCGAGACAGTAAATATTAAGAATATTTACTAGTCTATTATGGTTTTATATTAAATTTTAGTCCGGTAATTTTGTAGATTGAATGCTTAATTAAGGTATATGGATTAAATCGTAAAAACTGTCAAATTTGATTTCAAATGAATTTTTTTTAGCTAAAAGGTTTGATTAAGATTTTTTTTAAGGTTTAATGTGGCAATTATATAATTTGGTTTTATATTAGACAATTTAATAATATTTTAAAGGTTAAAATTAACATAAAAATTAAGTTAAAAAGTATAACATAAAAAGAAACAAGGTGGAAGGAAAGAAAGAGAATATTCTTTCTTCTTCTTCATCCTCCACCGTTTCTCCGTTCTCATGAAGCCATAAGGTTCGACAAGCTTCAAGATTTCATTTGTGTGTTTGATTTGTCAATTTCTTGTAATTTTTATGTTTTTGAGATCCTGAAAGCTTGATTTAGCAAGAGTAGTGATTATTTCATGAAACTATTAAAATTTTGAAAAGTTACCATTTGTGTAACACCCCCAAACCCGGCCCACAAGTCCCGACCGAATCTGGTTATGTCACTGCGGAAAGACGGTTGGAAATCTTTGACTTTAGAATAAAACTTGAAAATTTATTATCTCTGAAAATCGTGTCCATTTAAAATTTAATAAATAATATAAGCTTGTTGAAAACTTCCGAATTAAAACATTATTCTAAGTTGCTATAATATGAATCTTTTGCGAAAATATTTCTAAGTGTAGTGTAAACTTCAACATTAATAAATAGAGTACTTTAAATCAAAGAGGCCCTTATTACATCAAATAAAACTCCAAAATACTGATAATATAAAATACTTAAATAAAGTAAAACATCTTGGTATGAAAAATCTTCTGCATGGGCCACCTTGTATCCACTCCAACCCGGTCCGATCAACATGTCTCCTGCGATGTTTGAAAATAATTGGGTGAGTCATACAGACTCAGTGTGTAAGTTAACCACTGAAATCCACCCACATGCTAGCCACATAATATCCCAATTATCAAATGCAACAAGTAATATATATACTCATTTTAAACATTTACCACAATCTGGGCTTGGCCCACATTCAAATCATACTCAAATACTGGGCTTGGCCCATTTCTCAATAAACCACATATCAACTGGGCTTGTCCCATTTCCACGTATGTTCCCAAAACATACCTATCCACATGCCATATTGGGCTTGGCCCATTTCCATATTATTACAAAAATAATGCAACATGGTTCCCAACCCAACCTAGGGTCCGTCCGCTACACACCCCCTTATCCAGCCTACCACACACCAGGGGACTATCGAGTCACCCTCTCCTTTTCCCTCCAAAAAGGCAACCAATGCCATCCACGATGTAGCGTATAGCTAACATCAAACCATGATGGAGCACACAGCAATCCATCAAGCCACGATATGGCATAAAGCCCATATCAATCAAGGTAACCACGCGAACTAAATCGCAAAGATCCACAACGCGACCTCGATCGGCGCCGCTAATCCACGATGTAGCACAAAAGCGACATCAACCACGTACTCAAGTACACGTACCTTCTTTTCATAACCCACCCATGCACATGCCACATAAAATATAATCGTGATCATGCATGCACATGCTTATTAATGTCCATAAACATACTCATAAACAAATAATCACCTGCGCAATAGATCCGATACTAACCTCGTCATCGCTATACCCTTTAGGGGTATATATGGCACACTTATTCTCGCACTTGTTAGTAAAACATATAACACATAAAACCGGAAACAGTGGGTTAGTTACACACCTTATTACTAGGAGTTCTAGACTCTCGATCCTCGACGCTATCGTCTAGCGAAACTACGGCTTTTTGCCTAACGTTTCCTGCTGTTGGCCCACACCACGGTGGCCAATCACGTCTTCTTAGAGACGGCTCTTTTCTTGAACTTTGGGATGGGAGCTTTCCCTTGCCCACTTTGGTGGTATTGGCCTCCATCGAAAGTCACTTAATCGTAACCACACGATTAATCAACAAAGTCATAATCAACTAATTCTAAGTCACTTACTAATATCCTTACCGAAATAACTGAGATCAGAAGGCTTCCCTTGCTCTTGTCGATATGCCCCTTAGATGATCGAATCCAAGAGACTTCCTCAATGCTTCCTTCTTTCGGCTACACACAAGAGAACATACTTAATGGCACTATGACATTCGGCCATGCCAAAACTAAGGCCAACCATTCGGGTTCGGCCTCTAACCAATTAACTAGGATACTTACCTACAATCTTTAGATGTCGACAGCACCACACTTCACCGGTTCGGCTTCAAACTTGATAAAGTAGAAGAGAGATGGAGGGCTAAGGATTTCGGCTATCAAGGGATTAAAAGAAAACAAAAGAAATACTTGGCTACAAAGGCCAAAGGAGAAATCGGCACACCAAGAGGGAGAGGGAGAGATTTAGCAAAGACTTGAAGAATAATTGGCATTCTACCCCCTCCTATTTATAGCATTCGGCCAACCCCCCCTAGAAGACTCCAAGATTCGGCCAACACTTCCCTAGCCACTAATTCAATTCCATTTGAATTAGTTCAATTCAAAACAAGTTGAATTGCTCCACTATTATCCCATTTATCACTAAAAAAACAAATAAATAACCATTATCCCATACTTCTAAATAACTTAATAGATAAATAAAAATAAATAAATAGTGAAAAAAAACATTATCCTCATCTAAATGAGAGTCTTCTAGCCGTCCAACACTTCCAAAATTGCTGCCAAAAAGAAATAAAAATTAAACTTCCAAAACGATCCTCTTGGTTCGAACACAGGACCGATCACGCACACCTTGCCCCCAACGCCGGGCCACTCGGCCACTTTGATTTTATGCTAGAAACCCCAACGTTTATTTTTAAACCCTTCTTAACTCAGCCCATAACCGCACAAAACTAAAAACGCCAACCTGCAGCTCCAGGCGCTCGAACCTGCGCCCTTGCTCTCCTCCAGCGCCTAAGTGGCGCATGAGAGCCACTCCACCAGCCCATCTTTCTTGTCCGAATTCCTCACCATATACCTTTAAGGCCTTACAAAGCCCAACGCCCAAAACAAAAATAAAACGCCAAATGCTTCTCCGGCCCCTCGAAACCGCGACCTCACTCCCCTCCAGTGCCTAAGTAGCGCCCAAGAGCCACTTCTCCCAATTGGACTTTCATGCCCATCAACTTGGACATTTATTTTTAAGGCCTACCTAGCCCAGTCCCCTGACGCGAAAATAAAACAAAATTGCTGCCGCTTGGACTCGAACCCAAGCCCCCCACTGGCGCTATTTCCAGCCTCCTAAAGCAGCGCATGAAGCCACTTTGCGGATCCTTTCTTGTGCCTTAAACGCCCAATTAATTCTTTTAAACCCTCGAAACCAAGCCCCTCTTTATTACTTAAAAATCCAAAATTTTCCTGACTTTCCCTATTATCCGAGCATTCTCAAAACCTCTAAAACACCTCTAAACACACCCAAAAACCTACCAACACCCGAATTACACAGCTGCATAGCCCCTAAATCGGTGTTACAATTCTACCCTCCTTAAAATAATTTCGTCCTCGAAATTACTTTACTAACAAACGTCCATACAACCTATCTTACCACCTTACGCGCTTATGCGCACTGACTGATCTTACTAAGGCTATCGTACCTACACAATCTCTAAGTTCGTGCTCAAAATTCGAAACACCTCTCTTAGCAACACAGAAAAGGCTAACTCTTAAGCAAGCAAAGTAGTTAAAACATGTACCAAAGCAAAGGAGCTTACCAGATATCACATCCTTGGTTGACTCCGACTAGAACCATTCCTTCCATGACTTGAACCACGACCCCTTGTCGTTCGAGGACAATTCTTAACCAGATGTGCCTTAGATCCACACCGAAAGCATTCTTTACTATTTCCCCAACACTTTCCTGTGTGAGGTCTTCCACATCGAACACAAGAACGATTCTGATCCATTGGTACAAGTGCATGTACAGGATTCTCGATCCTTGGTCTTTTCTGGACATTACCAAACGATACTGATGGTCCAATATTTCCCTTATCCTCGTTCCTATTCTTCTCTCGGTTTTCTCTTATAGTCTTTTTAACCTCTTCGGCAATCCGAGCTTTCTCTACGAATGGCAAAATCCCTTTCTCTTTGTGGCGCGATCGGCTCCCGCAACTCATCTCATGACCCATCTTGAATCGAACACTCCTTTCATAATCGGTAGCCACGATTCCTTTGGCGTCTTGACTTAGTCGCACAAACTCGACTTCATACTCGCTATCGACTTATTCCCTTGTACTAGGTTTAGAAACGCTTTCCTTTGCGCGTCTAAGTAACTTGCTCCAACGTACTTTCCCTCAAACATTTCCTTAAAGTACTCCCAATCCAATCGATCTGCCGGTACACCTTGTTTGACAGTGAGCCACCAACGATAAGCTTCATCCCGAAGAAGCGAAATAGCACCTTTTAGCTTTTCCTCTGAGGTACAATCTAAGTCGTCCATGATTCTTTCGACTCCTTCTAACCAATACTCTGCTACGTTTGGAGCTACTCCAGAGACTCCTCTAAAGATCTCAGCTCCGTTCAACCTAAGCCTTTCCGATACTGACTTTCGAGTTCCGCTTCCTACACTAGCTTCTGCTACTCGCTCGAGCACTCGCAACATGGCCCGCGATACTGCGTCATCTTCCCCTGTCTGATCTTGTCCTTCTACGTCCATTGCTGGCGGCACTTCATTTTCTGACCCATGGCCAGACCCTATCGGTTCCGATGCTGCCATTCTACCTTTACCGCGTCCCCTAGAACTCATCTCTACCGTCGCGATTTAATCTGTTTAAAAAGTTTTATGCATTAGAAATTATTGTTTCACTATTTTATCCACGAGCAATTTTATGCAATGAAGTTTCCGAGAGTAGTTCTTTCGAGCAATCAAGTTTCCTTCCCTACCCAGTGGGTAATTTCATCATTTTCCTGTGGGTATTTTTTTAGAAATTTTAAAACTAAGGGTTTTAAAGCAGTTGAGGCAAATCCTTCGGGTTTTAATAATGGGTTTAGCCTATGAACAAGTCCTCTTGGTTAAGGTGAACCGTAGCTACGCACAGGTAGGATTCCAACGAAGAGGAGGTGAGTCACGAGGACTGCTTAAGTACTGTGCTCTTCCTAGGATCCACTCCTAGACATGCGCACAATGGTTGCCACACCTTAACTCGGCGACTTAATCACAGGTTTGTTAATAGTCTTTAAGTTTTATGCATATGTTTGAGTAGACTAGTCCTAGGGTTCAATAGCCCTAATATTCTAATCTACGAGCCCAAATAAGCCCATAACAATTCACATATCGAATTACTTCACAAGTCTGAAGTACTTACCTGGTGGACTCGGGTTGAAGGTACAGGTGCCATGCCAGAATAACCTGAAAATATTTAAAAATCCATATTTTTTTTAAAAGCCCATTTTGAAACGTTTTTGGGCCCAAAACCCTCAAAGCCGAGTTTTGAACTTGGCTCTGATACCAAACTGTAACACCCCCAAACCCGGCCCACAAGTCCCGACCGAATCTGGTTATGTCACTGCGGAAAGACGGTTGGAAATCTTTGACTTTAGAATAAAACTTGAAAATTTATTATCTCTGAAAATCGTGTCCATTTAAAATTTAATAAATAATATAAGCTTGTTGAAAACTTCCGAATTAAAACATTATTCTAAGTTGCTATAATATGAATCTTTTGCGAAAATATTTCTAAGTGTAGTGTAAACTTCAACATTAATAAATAGAGTACTTTAAATCAAAGAGGCCCTTATTACATCAAATAAAACTCCAAAATACTGATAATATAAAATACTTAAATAAAGTAAAACATCTTCGGTATGAAAATCTCCTTCTGCATGGGCCACCTTGTATCCACTCCAACCCGGTCCGATCAACATGTCTCCTGCGATGTTTGAAAATAATTGGGTGAGTCATACAGACTCAGTGTGTAAGTTAACTTTGAAATCCACCCACATGCTAGCCACATAATATCCCAATTATCAAATGTAACAAGTAATATATATACTCATTTTAAACATTTACCACAATCTGGGCTTGGCCCACATTCAAATCATACTCAAATACTGGGCTTGGCCCATTTCTCAATAAACCACATATCAACTGGGCTTGTCCCATTTCCACGTATGTTCCCAAAACATACCTATCCACATGCCATATTGGGCTTGGCCCATTTCCATATTATTACAAAAATAATGCAACATGGTTCCCAACCCAACCTAGGGTCCGTCCGCTACACACCCCTTATCCAAACCTACCACACACACCGGGGACTATCGAGTCACCTCTCTCTTTTCCCTCCAAAAGGCAACCAATGCCATCCACGATGTAGCGTATAGCTAACATCAAACCATGATGGAGCACACACAGCAATCCATCAAGCCACGATATGGCATAAAGCCCATATCAATCAAGGTAACCACGCGAACTAAATCGCAAAGATCCACAACGCGACCTCGATCGGCGCCAATCCACGATGTAGCACAAAGTCGACATCAACCACGCACTCGAAATACACCCGTACCTTCTTTTCATAACCCACCCATGCACATGCCACATAAAATATAATCGTGATCATGCATGCACATGCTTATTAATGTCCATAAACATACTCATAAACAAATAATCACACTGCAATAGATCCGATACTAACCTGGTCATCGCTATACCCTTTAGGGGTATATATGGCACACTTATTACTGCACTTGTTAGTAAAACATATAACACATAAAACCCGAAAGCAAAGTGGGTTAGTTACACACCTTATTACTAGGAGTTCTAGACTCTCGATCCTCGACGCTATCGTCTAGCGAAACTACGGCTTTTTGCCTAACGTTTCCTGCTGTTGGCCCACACCCTGGTGGCCAATCACGTACTGCCGAGACGGCTCTTTTCTTGAACTTTGGGATGGGAGCTTTCCCTTGCCCACTTTGACTGGTATTGGCCTCCATCGAAAGTCACTTAATCAGAACCACACGATTAATCAACAAAGTCATAATCAACTAATTCTAAGTCACTTACTAATATCCTTACCGAAATAACGAGATCCCGAAGGCTTCCTTGCTCTTGTCGATATGCCCCTTAGATGATCGAATCCAAGAGACTTCCTCAATGCTTCCTTCTTTCGGCTACACACAAGAGAACATACTTAATGGCACTATGACATTCGGCCATGCCAAAACTAAGGCCAACCATTCGGGTTTGACCTCTAACCAATTAACTAGGATACTTACCTACAATCTTTAGATGTCGACAAACACCACACTTCACCGGTTCGGCTTCAAACTTGATAAAGTAGAAGAGAGATGGAGGGCTAAGGATTTCGGCTATCAAGGGATTAAAAGAAAACAAAAGAAATACTTGGCTACAAAGGCCAAAGGAGAAATCGGCACACCAAGAGGGAGAGGGAGAGATTTAGCAAAGACTTGAAGAATAATTGGCATTCTACCCCCTCCTATTTATAGCATTCGCCAAACCCCCCCTAGAAGACTCCAAGATTCGGCCAACACTTCCTAGCCACTAATTCAATTCCATTTGAATTAGTTCAATTCAAAACAAGTTGAATTGCTCCACTATTATCCCATTTATCACTAAAAAAACAAATAAATAACCATTATCCCATACTTCTAAATAACTTAATAGATAAATAAAAATAAATAAATAGTGAAAAAAAACATTATCCTCATCTAAATGAGAGTCTTCTAGCCGTCCAACACTTCCAAAATTGCTGCCAAAAAGAAATAAAAATTAAACTTCCAAAACGCAGTCCTCTTGGTTCGAACCTGGGACTAGTCTGCTGCACACCTTGCCCCCAACGCCCAGGCCACTCGGCCACTTTGATTTTTATGCTAGAAACCCCCAGCGTTTATTTTTAAACCCTTCTTAACTCAGCCCATAACCGCACAAAACTAAAAACGCTAACTGCACTCAGCGCTCGAACTGCGCCCTTGCTCTCCTCCAGCGCCTAAGTGGCGCATGAGAGCCACTCCACCAGCCCATCTTTCTTGTCCGAATTCCTCACCATATACCTTTAAGGCCTTACAAAGCCCAACGCCCAAAACAAAAATAAAACGCCAAATGCTTCTCCGGCCCCTCGAAACCGCGACCTCACTCCCCTCCAGCGCCTAAGTAGCGCCCAAGAGCCACTTCTCCCAATTGGACTTTCATGCCCATCAACTTGGACATTTATTTTTAAGGCCTACCTAGCCCAGTCCCCTGACGCGAAAATAAAACAAAATTGCTGCCGCTTGATTCGAACCCAAGCCCCCATCGGCGCTATTTCCATTTCTCCTAAAGCAAGCGCGCATGAAGCCACTTTGCGGATCCTTTCTTGTGCCTCAAACGCCCAATTAATTCTTTTAAACCCTTAGAAACCAAGCCCCTCTTTATTACTTAAAATCCAAAATTTTCCACAGCTTTCCCCTATTATCCGAGCATTCTCAAAACCTCTAAAACACCTCTAAACACACCCAAAAACCTACCAACACCCGAATTACACACAGCCTGCATAGCCCCTAAATCAGGGTGTTACAATTTGTGATTTTTGAAGTTTTTAGTGATAAAAGGTTGCATGTTGAACTTGGATGTTAAATAGGAATAAATTATTAAGTGGATTTTATTAGTTTTAACTAAAACGTAATGACGCTAAATTTAGCATAGAATTTCTGTAAATCTTGATTATAGAGATTGACATAAGGATGAATGTAACACCCTATACCCGGCCTGGTCGCCAGGCCCGAATACTGGATGCCACACCACTGTCTTGTCTCATTTGCGTTAAATAAAAAGCTAGATTCAATAATCCGAATGTCTAGTGTTAAGTCGATCAAGTTTTAATACGTTCAAATGGTTAATTATCAATATTACATGCAAAATCTTTCGTTAATCGATCACATAAATAGCCAGAATCATGCATAAGGGTCATTCCACAAAATTTCACAAAAATGTTCGTAGCTATTGATACTGATAATCAGGTATCTATATTTTCCTATAGTGCTATCGATACCACTTGGAAAAACAATACCAATTGAGCATTATGTTTCTCAATTAAAAACCCATTTGTCGAAAACTATCGGTACCTCTGAACTAAGTATTGATATTTCTTCCCCGAGTATCGATACTCGGGCAATGGTATCGATACCAAATCCCTATTCTGTTTCCTGTACATTTAATTCACAAAGGTATCAATTTTTTAAAGCCTAATATCGATACCTCTGCTACTGAAGCTTAATCGATAGCATAAAACACCAAAATCGAGTCCGAACATTTGTCATCATGCTAACGTCAATAACTAAGTATTCTAGCATAATAATAATATGAAGTTCACAAAAACAAGCTCAAATGCCCAAAATCAACAATTCAAATAGGTTCTACCACATTTCTTCTCTCCCCAAAATAAATAAGAATAATAAAACACCTACGAAGAATCACCAAACTTCCTTGGATCACTTAATTGGAAACCACACTGTGACATCACTAATCTACAAATGTTGAAATAAGGCAATGAGCTTTTGCAAGCTCAGTGAATGAATAGAATAACCACAGCATAAACATGTCATCATGCAACACAACCAGTCATTCATTCACAAATAGCACATTCTTAAGTCTAGCATCATCTAATATTAAAACATGCATAGTCTAGGAGTCTTTTCGTAGCACATATATAAAATCATTCAAGCATAGAACATATTCCATATAGTTATATAACATAAGATGGCACTTGGATTATGAAACATATAGTGAGCTCTATCATCACACATCGGATACATGGATCTCCTTACACCACATAGACTCATAGAGTCAAATATGTCCCAAAAGTGAAGCGTATAGCTAACACTCTACTTATTTCCCCTCACATCGATCTTGAGGGAGATCTGCTTTTGAGTTGATTCTGATGGCGTTCTTCGAGTGTTTTCTTAGATCTTCTCTGATTGCCCCCTTAGGTCTTCTTTTAATTGGTATTTATAGACTTTAGAATGCTCAGAAAGCCTAAAAATTGGGTTTTTTCGCGTATCTGGGAAGCAAGTTGTGAAATCGACATGGGCTGGCACATGGGCGTGTGGCCAGCCCATGAGGATCACACGGGCATTTGGCCAACCCATGTGGATCACACGGACATGTGACCAGCCCGTGTAAAAATGTCCAAGCCATGTGGATCCTGGAAACATCTCTATTTGTCTGATTTTGGCTCGTCTTTAGCTCCTTCCACCCCTAGAGGCTCTCCTAAGTATAGAAACATGAATTTAAAGGATTAGGAGCATCAAATTCACTAATTTACATAGTTAATCATCCAAAAACAAATTAAGAATGGGATTAAAATATGTTACTTTTACAACTTATCAAATATCCCCACACTTAAGTGTTTGCTTGTCCTAAAGCAAAATCCTCAACTCACATTAAAATTAATATTTCTCAACTTGTAATTCCCATCAATAATGTTTCAAAATAATTCATAAATAATCATGCATTGGCAATTCAACTAAAAGAGCACTAAAGTCTCAAACAATCAAACACGAAAACATAGGTGTCTCCCCTTATCTAAGTAATTACCTTTAATTCAAAATCGACAAGAATCGACATCCTCACTAAATATTCACTCACATCACTCAAAGTGTTTAAGGTTCAAGAATAAACACTCAATAGTGAAACATGAAAAGTCATTACCATAGGCTTGCATGAAAATCAAATCTCTACCACTATAAAATGATATGATACACAAATCAAAAAGTCTTTAAGAGGTTGTAATGGGGCTTAGGTTAAGGGTGTGGAGAAAGGCTGAAAAAGATGGTTAAAATTGAGATCGAGTTGATAAATTACCAAACTAGAAAAATAACAAATGATGAATTAAAAACAAGTGCATAAATCAAGAACTATTCAAGAATAAAAAAATGAGCTTCTTCTCAAAATATGAATTTAACTGTTCAAGCTCAATCATAGAACTAAATAATAATCAATATTTTTTTCTTTGATATTTTCTGTTTTTTTTTAAATCATAAGAAATAATTCAGCGGATTAACCAGAAGAGCATAGCTAGGTAATTAACCAAATCAAATCTCGACAAAAAGGGAGTTAATAAAACGGGAAAAATTCTCAACGAACAAAAAATGAGTTATGGGTTAACATTAATGGGTAAATTAAGAAACGGTGTGTTAGGCTCAAGGGGGTTCACTAAGGGTTATTTAAAAAGGTAAGCTTTTTATGGGATAAGTGGGTTAAAACCTAAGTACATTTATCATCTCAATATATCAAATCAAATGTGTGGTCTCGATATGTATAATTGACGCAAGTTCTAGAATAACAAATCAAATTGACACACTAATAACCAATAATAAAATGAGCAAGAAAAATTTATGCTCTAAAGGCTCAAAATCTCACAAAAAATCATGGTTTTTGATGTCAATCTTGCAAATCTCAAACTTCAAGATAATACTTCAATTTAGAGAAATAACCTAAAAATTTTAATTTCTGAAAAATAGCTTATCATGCTTGATTCTCTCATGTCTGCAAGTTTGAATCAACCAATACACAATTATGAGCAAATTAATCTAAAACACATCAATCAAAAATTCCAAATCGACAAAAATTCATTCTAATGGAAGTATGAGAAAATTACTGAAATAAAAGACATAATTCAAGAATTTTCTAATAATTATATAAATAACCTCCCCACACTTAAGATGTACATTGTCCTCAATGTACAAACATATATAATCACAGTATAAACAGAATATCATAAGAGAAGGAGAAAACTAAAACTACCCTGAATATTGGATGAAATTGCCTGAATGGTGAAAAGCAGAATTGTAGACAAATCTAGATGTAGTGCATGATTCCGAGCAAACTAATAAGAAAATAAACACAAATAGTGAAGAAGATTAAGGGGTTATAACTCGAGTAGAAATAACCATAAAAATATAGTTCAAAAGATAATAATTAAAAGAAGTACAAGAAAATAAAAATAAAACAAAATAACTAAAAATGAAAAAAAAAACATAAACATAAAATAAAATTAAAAAGAAAACAAATAAAATCAATTATCCTCATCGTCAGAGCATCAGTAGGGTGAGTCGCCGATTCCGAAGAAGTGATGTGGAGGTGCTAACAGATCTGCTGCAGTGTCGAGTCAATACTATCGAACCTCTGAAAGCAGTGCTGGTCGAAGCGAGTGAACCGCTCGGAGAGGTCCTCTAATGTAGCAGCAAAAGAAACAGGGCGGTGACTCGAGGGTGGAGGATGAGGTGGGTCCTCGTGATGGAAAGGGACATCATCAGTGAAGTCATCGGGTTCATTCTGAGAGTCAAAATGAAATAATAGGTACTGAGGAGGATCTACTCCATGAAACCGCTCGACCATCCTCATATGGGTCATGCTCGATATTCCCTGTGGGGACATCTGGCCGGTGAGTGTAAGCGTAGAGCACTATTCCGGTGTGTCGAGGAGACCGAAGTGTCGAGCTAGTCGAGTCACATAAGGGCTTAAACAAATAGGACACTTTTTGTTGCGGTCTGTCTGATGGCGGAAGGCGAGGGCGATAAAGTAGGCTAAATCAAAAATATGCCCGATGGCCATGCTCCATAAAAATATGCATCGGTAGTACTGACGAATCCGGTGCTCTCTCTCCTACCGGTCAAAGTATGAGCTAAAAGGGCATGAATATACCGTAAAGCCAGAGGGAGAGAAGTCGCCTTCGAGCGACTCGCGTGATAAGGTGTTGTACTCGCCGTAAGATCTACCCAACAACTAGATGGCGAGTAGTGGATGTGCCGATGTAGGCGGAGGAAGTTCTCGGCACTCACAAACTCCGTAATGTATAGTCCCAAAGCAGCGCTGAACTCAGGGACACACATATGGCACACTAGGCAACCGAGTCAGAAAATGATGGTGCCCGGCTCGTCATGAGTCGTTATCACATGCTGTAGAGTAAATGTCGAGCAGAACTCTAAAGTCAGCTCCATGTATGTGGACTCGATGATGGAGAAAAATCGGTCTCATGGAGCTGTAGTAATAAAGGCTCGAACATGATCAGCTAAATGGACCTGCTCCAAAGCGGCCCAATCAAAACATCAGCCTAAGCCGAGTAGTCGTAGTAGAAGTAGCTGATATAAATCCTCCTGGGGACCCGCTAAAAATTGGATATAAGGATGGCGGGCCTCAATGGAAGCGTTCGAGGAAGAGGTCGTGCCAGGGGTCTTCCGCTTTTACGAAGCGGGGACGGCGACCTTGGACTTGCTGCGAGTGTTCGTCATGGTGTACCTAAAATAAAATAATTCACTATCAGAAAATAAAATACACATCACCAAATAAACAAACAAAAAGGCTAAGAAATAGTCATGTAAATTAAAATACGACACTAAGAATCATCCTAAGATGCGCACCAACATCCAAACAGCCGAAAATAGAGAATCGACTCCTAAAACACTATTTATTAAAATCAATTATGCAAAAATAATAATGAAGAAAAAGACAAAATGAAATGGAAAACTAAAAACGACAATAAAAATAATGAAAAAACAGTAATAAGAAAAATAATATTGTAACACCCCTTACCCGTATTCAACGTCGGAACAGGGTACGAGGCGTTACCGGACTTATAGGCAAGCAATCAAACAAAACAAAGACATGACTTCCCACTCAAATTTAAAACTTTTCATAAACATTCATATCACCCCTTAAACGAGTCTACGAGGCCCAAAACATACATAAGGAGTGGTTCGGGGCTAAACCAAGAATTTTAGAAACTTTTGGGAAAACTTAGAAAAGTTTCATCAAAACGGTCCACACGCCCGTGTAGGAGAAGGGACACGCCCGTGTGGCATATCACATGCCCATGCTTCAGGCCGTGTCAAAAATAGGGGGCATTCTGTTTATGACGTCATCACCCAAATAAGGTCACACGGCCAAGACACACGCACGTGTCCTTAGGCCGTGTGGCAAATTAAATTCCTAAAATCAAGTGCAGACTTCACACGGCCTAAGCACATGCCCATGTCCTATGGTCGTGTTTTCCACAAGGTTGATACACACGGCCGTGCCCTAGCCCGTGTGGTTACTACTGGGCATTCTGTTTTGCTAACTTAGGATGCAGGGGGACACACGGCCAAACCGCACGCCCATGGGGAAAACCGTGTGTCACACACGGCCTAGACACACGATCGTGGGTCTACCCGCATGGACAAAATAAGGCTATTTACCAAGCCTTTTTGCCACCCATACTTTCATCAACCTACACAACATCAAAACCACACTAATCCAAATATATACATATAAATTCAAGGCACTTAATATAGCATAACTAAGTGATTCACCATTATCAAACATCCATAATCACATGCAACATATCATCATTCAACCATCAATAATCATAGGCCATATCATGATGGCAATGACACATACATGCATATATGAATAGATTTACATCCAAATAATCATTATGAGCCACATCTCATGGCCTTATACAAAATGAATCAAATATCATCCTAAGCCAACACATTTGGCTAAACCAATATGACATATAACCAAAAAGATCAAGTCCCTATACATGCCATAATTCAATGTAAATCTCAATATACCAAAATGTGTGGATAGTGTGGGTGATCCTCCTACGATCTTCGTATCCCGAGCTGGCTTCTTGATACTATAAAACAAGGGAAAAGAGAAGGGAGCAAGCCTTAAGCTTAGTAAGTCTATATGTAAACAATGAACATCATACCACATACTTATCAATCAAGAACATTACATACTAATCAAGAACAATTCAGATCCTCGTAGTTGTACTTACTCATTTCAAATCTTACCACATACATATCATAAACATTGCTGACATTTACATGCACTTATACCCTGCACTTTTCACCACATAGCCACACGAAGTTTTACTTAGTTAAAGTTTCTCGATGAACACTTCGGAGTAATACCGGATACACGATGGTTTCGCACACAGCCCACCATTAATAAATAACACGGTGGTATCACACACAGCCCACAAATAATCACATATCAACGGTGGTATCGCACACAGCCCACCAATAATAATAAATACGGTGGTATCGCACACAGCCTACTAACAATCACTTATTCACGGTTTTTATCTGTATTGTTTTCTTATTCCGAAGGTTCATCCGGGAATTTCTTCACTTTCTATCATTTTAATAGATATCAATAATATTCATTCACATTTCACATAATACATTAATATGTAAAAACATAAGTAAAAAGGATGTATTATTTACATATAAACTTACCTCGATACAAAATATATCAATTTGAAGTTTAGTCCGAAACCTTACCTTTTCCTCGGTCAAGGTTGATTCCACATTCTTTTTTATCTATAATAACATATTTAGCCTATTAAATAACCACATTAATCAAATCACTCCAAAAATTCCTATTTTGGCAAAATTATCGTTTTGCCCCTAGACTTTCATAAAATTACGATTTTTCCCCTAGGCTCGTAAAATGAAATGTGTTCATTTTTTTCACACCCAAGCCTAGCCGATTCATATTCTCTCTTATAGCAACTCGCAATTCCAATTATTTCACACATTTACTATTCATTTTATAACTTTTACAAAATAGTCCTATTAGGTGTTTTCATGCAAAAATCCTTTCACAAAAGTTGTTCATTAAACAACCAAGATTCATTTTCTTCCATAAAATTTCAGCAAACACATGAATACTCACATGGAAAAACCCTAGACTCTCAACCACTTTGCAAAATAATCCCCTCAATAGCTAGATTATGCTACAAGGGTCCCAAAAGTACAAAAATTATCAAGAATGATCACCAAAATCACTTACTTGCAAGGAGTGTAAGTTGTTGAAAATTTCAAGTTTCCAAACCCCTATTCTTGTTGATATTTTCGGTGGAGGAGGAAGAAGATGGAAAGATGATAGCTTTTCTTTATTTTATTTTATTTATCAATTAAGTCACCAAATACTACACCTAACCATTGACCAAATTCATTTCTTTGTCCCTATGGCCGGCCATCACCCTAAATAAGGCCTATTTGCACATTAAGGACCTCTAATTTAAGGATATCTAGCTATATGACACTTCAAATTAGTAGAACACAAATTTCACCTTTTATGCGATTTAGTCCTTTTTCAAAATTAAACAAGTAATCACTACAATTAATTCACCAAAATTTTCATGCACTCATATAATCATGATATAACACATAAAATACTATTAAAAATAATTTTTTCGGCCTCGGATTTGTCGTTCTGAAACCACTGTTCCGACTAGCCCCAAAATCGGGTTGTTACAACTCTCTCCCTTTAGGGATTTTCGTCCCCGAAAATCTTACCGATAAAGAGGTTTGGGTACTGCTTTCTCATGGCTTCCTTCGGTTCCCACGTAGCCTCTTCTACACCATGTTTTTTCCACAACACTTTCACTAATGTTATACTTTTATTCCTCAACTGTTTAACCTCTCGAGCCAAAATCTTAATTGGTTCCTCATCATAGGTCATATCTGGTCGTATCACAATTTCTGTAGGAGAAATTACATGTGAAGGATCGGAATGATATCGTCGCAACATCGACACATGGAACACATTTGTATTCTCTCCAAATCCATCGGCAAAGCTAACCGGTAAGCTACTGGTCCTGTAACATCCCCAAACCCGGCCCACAAGTCTCGTCCGGATCTAGTTATGTCACTGCGGAATGACGGTTAAAAATCTTTGTCTTTAGAGTAAAACTTGAAAATTTTGTTAACTTTCGGGAAGTAAGTCCATTAAAATTTATTAAATAATATAAGCTTGGTTTGAATTAAAACTTTATTATAATTTATTATAATATAAATCCTTTGTAAAAACATTACTAAATACAATATAACCTTTATCAACTATAAATAGAGTACTTTAATCAAAAGTGGCCCTTATTACATCAAAATTAATCCAAGTACTTCAAACTAAAATGCATAAAGAAAATATTTAAAACGTCCTCTGCATGGGCCACCTTGTATCCACTCCAACCCGATCCGATCATCCTGTCACCTGCGATGTTGGATAAATAATTGGGTGAGTCATACGGACTTCGATGTGTAATTAAACCACTGATATCCACGCACATGTTAGCCACAAATCAACCCAATTATAAAATGCAACAAGTAATATATATTCATTTAAACATTACCACAATCTGGGCTTGGCCCACAATCAAATCATACTCAAGCACTGGGCTAGGCCCTTTTCTCATCAATCCACTGATCGCTGGGCTTGGCCCATTTCCACGTATGTTCTCAAAACATACAAATCCACAAGTCATATTGGGCTTGGCCCATTTCCATATCAATTCATAACGAAACCATGCAATCATGATACCCAACCCAATCCTAGGGTCCATCCGCTACACACCCCTTATCCGATTTACCACACACCGAGGACTATCGAGTCACCCTCTCCTTTTCCCTCCATAAAGGCAACCAATGCCATCCACGATGTAGCGTATAGCTAACATCAAACCACGATGGAGCACACAGCAATCCATCAAGCCACGATATGGCATAAAGCCCATATCAATCAAGGTAACCACGCGAACTAAATCGCAAAGATCCACAACGCGACCTCAGTCAGCGCCAATCCACGATGTAGCACAAAGCTGACATCAACCACGTACTCGAAGTACACCCGTACCTTCTTTTCATAACCCACCCATGCACATGCCACATAAAATATAATCGTGATCATGCATGCACATGCTTATTAATATCCATAAACATACTCATAAACAAATAATCACACTGCAATAGATCCGATACTAACCTGGTCATCGCTATACCCTTTAGGTAGGTATATGGCACACTTATTACTGCACTTGTTAGTAAAACATATAACACATAAAACCCGGAAACAGTGGGTTAGTTACACACCTTATTACTTGGAGTTCTAGACTCTCGATCCTCGACGCTATCGTTTAGTGAGACTACGGCTATTTGCCTAACGTTTTCTGTTGCTGGCCCACACCCTGGTGGCCAATCTCGTACAGCAGAAACGGATCTTTTCTTAAACTTTGGGATGGGGACTTTCCCTTTTCCTTCAAGACTGGTATTGGCCTCCATCGAAAGTCACTTAATCAGAACCACACGATTAATCAACGAAGTCATAATCAACTAATTCTAAGTCACTTACTAATATCCTTACCGAAATAATCTGAGATCCCGAAGGCTTCCTTTGCTCTTGTCGATATGCCCCTAAAAAGAACATAGCCACTCTTCGGTCAACACAATATTACATAATAAGGCCTAAGGCCGAATACCTTACCACTCTTACCTTGATGAGTCCAAACAATTCGAGACCTTCCTTTAGACTCCTTGGCGCTGGCTACAAACAAGCAAAACACATCACTTATAACCTATAGAGCATTCGGCCAACCAACACTAAGGCCAACCATTCGGTTTTGGCCTCTAACCAATTAACTAGGATACTTACCTACAATCTTTAGATGTCGTGACACCACACTTCACCGGTTCGGCTTCAAACTTGATAAAGTAGAAGAGAGATGGAGGGCTAAAGATTTCGGCTATCAAGGGATTAAAAGAAAACAAAAGAAATATTTGACTACAAAGGCCAAAGGAGAAATCGGCAAGGGTTGATGGTGTTTGGGAGGATTTTGGTTTCAAAGCACAAAAAGAAATAAAGATTGCTTGGAGGTTCGGTCAACTAAAAAAATATAAAAGGAAATCAAAGAGTGAACTAAAATTTGGAAAAGGAGAGCACACCACCCTTAAATAATATTCGGCTACCCCCACAGAAGAACCCAAATTTCGGCCATCACCTATGGCCACTAATTCAAATCAATTTGAATTAGCCAACTCCCCCACTATTATCCATATTTTATCACTTTATTAATCTAAAATATCACTTAATCCTATTAAAACAATTAAACCCCCAGCCATTATCTCTATAATATCTAAAATAATAAAAAAACCCAAATACTTATCCCCTACCTATTTAAATAAAAATAATAATAATAATAATCCTAAAAACAAATACAAGATTCATTTTAACACTAATCCTACCTAGCCGTCTAACACTTATCAGCTACTGACCAACAAGAGTTACACCTCAAATGCAACACCCATGTGCCGTCCAATACCCCAATCGGCAACAAAAAGAAAAACCATTCCACCCTCATTTGAGTTCGAACACGGGACTGGGGAACCTCACGCAAGTAGCGCCAGAGCCACTTGGGCGGGCGTTGCTTCATGCCCTAAGTCCCCAACATTTATTCTTAACACCTACTTTCTTCTTGACCCATCACCAAAAAGCAAAAATAAAAACGCCCAAATGCGGCTCCAGCCCCTCGAACCCGCTCTCTCCTCCCTCCAGCGCCTAAGTGGCGCATGAGTGCCACTTTGCCCTTTGGACTTCCATGCCCATCAAACTGCCCTTTTATTTTTAAGGCCTACCTAGCCCAGTCCACACGCGAAAATAAAACAAAATTGTTGCCGCTTGGACTCGAACCCAAGCCCCCATCGGCGCTACTTCCACCCCTAAAGCGCGCATGAAGCCACTTTGCGAGATCCTTTCTTGTGCCTTAAACGCCCAATTAATTCTTTTAAACCCTCGAAACCAAGCCCCTCTTTATTACTTAAAAATCCAAAATTTTCCACAGCTTTCCCCTATTATCCGAGCATTCTCAAAACCTCTAAAACACCTCTAAACACACCCAAAACCTACCAACACCCGAATTACACACAGCTGCATAGCCCCTAAACCGGTGTTACAATTCTACCCTCCTTAAAATAATTTCGTCCTCGAAATTACTTTACTAACAAACGTCCATACAACCTTTCTTACCACCTTACGCTTATGCTGCGCACTCTGATCTTACTAAGGCTATCGTACCTACACAATCTCTAAGTTCGCGCTCAAAATTGAAACACCTCTCTTAACAACACCAGAAAAGGCTAACTCATAAGCAAGCAAAGTAATTAAAGCATGTACCAAAGCAAAGGAGCTTACCCGCTATCACATCCTTGGTTGACTCTGACTAGAACCATTCCTTCCATGACTTGAACCACGACCCCTCGTCGCTCGAGGACAATTCTTAACTAAATGTGCCTTAGATCCGCACCGAAAACATTCTTTACTATTTCCCCAACACTCTCTCTGTGTGAGGTCTTCCACATTGAACACAAGAGCGATTCCGATCCATTGGGGCAAGTGCATGCGCAGGATTCTCGATCCTTGGTCTTTTCGGACATTACCAAGCGATCTTTGACGGTCCAATATTTCCCTTATCCTCGTTCCTATTCTTCTCTCGGTTTTCTCTTATAGTCTTTTTAACCTCTTCGGCAATCCGAGCTTTCTCTACCAGAATGGCAAAATCCCTTTCTCTTTGTGGCGCGATCAACTCCGCAACTCATCTCGCAGACCCATCTTGAATCGAACACTCCTTTCATAATCGGTAGCCACGATTCCTTTGGCGTCTTGACTTAGTCGCACAAACTCGACTTCATACTCTGCTATCGACTTATTCCCTTGTACTAGGTTTAGAAAGCGCTTTCCTTTGCGCGCGTCTAAGTAACTTGCTCCAACGTACTTTCCTTCAAACTTTTCCTTAAAGTACTCCCAATCCAATCGATCTGCCGGTACACCTTGTTTGTGGTGAGCCACCAACGATAAGCTTCATCCAGAAGAAGCGAAACAGCACCTTTTAGCTTTTCCTCTGGGGTACAATCTAAGTCGTCCATAATTCTTTCGACTCCTTCTAACCAATATTCTACTACATTAGGAGCTACTCCAGACACTCCTCTAAAGATCTCGGCTCCGTTCGATCTAAGCCTTTCCGACACTGACTTTCGAGTTCCGTTTCCCATACCAGCTCTTGCCACTTGCTGTAGCACGCGTAACATAGCTTGCGACACCGCTACATCTTCTCCTGCTCGATCACGGTTCCTCGCGCCCACTTCTTTGGCGGCACTTCACTTTCTGACCCATGGCCAGACCCTATCGGTTCCGTTGCGGCCATTCTACTTCTACCGCGTCCCCTAGAACTCATCTCTACCGTCGCGATTTAATCTGATTAACAAGTTTTATGCATTAGAAATTGTTCCACTTGTTTATCCGCGAACAAATCTTATGAAAAGAATTTCTAGAGGTAGTTCTTTCGATCACACAAAGTTTCAGTTCAAGTTCGCTATTCTAATTCAGAGAATCACTTTCACACTCATCAATAGAGCCACCTTCATTTCACAATGAAGCCACATTCCTTCCTCAATAGAGGCACATTCAGTGGTATCTACCACCCACATTCACTATCCAGACATCTCTGCCTGTTTTTACCCCAGGGGTATTTTCGTCATTTTCCTACAGGGGTATTTCGGTAATAAACCAAAGCGATTCAAAAACTTTAATAAGTCAGGACCTTTTTGAAATTCCCAAAATTGAAGAGTATTTTTGAAAATTTCGCAATTTGAAAGTACGGTAGAAGTTTGGAAACCAGGGGTATTTTGGTAATTTTGTCAATCAGGGTAATTTTGTAAATTCCCAAAGTCAGGGTATTATTTTGAAATATGGAAGATTGGATACTTTTGCAAAGTAAGAAAATTTTATTAAACTTGGGGTTAAACCAGAAATTTTGAAAGTCAGGGGCATTTTAGTAATTTTCAACATAGGGGTATTTTTGTAATTTTGTAAATCGAGAAAACATCTTTCAAAATCAGATTTAGAGTTTTACAAACCAAAGGGGTAAATTTTGGAAATTTTAAAACTAAGGGTTTTAAAACAGTGAGGCAAATCCCTTTCGGGTTTTAATAATTGGTTTAGCCTATGAACAAGTCCTCTTGGTTAAGGTGAACCGTAGCTACGCACCAGGTAGGATTCCAGCGAAGAGGAGGTGAGTCACGAGGACTGCTTAAGTACCAGGCTCTTCCGGATCCACTCCTAGACATGCGCACAATGGTTGCCACACCTTAACTCGGCGACTTAATCACAGGTTTGTTTATTAGGCACTTTAAATCTTATGCACGTGTTTGAGTAGACTAGTCCTAGGGTTCAACAGATCCTAATTCACTAATCTACGAGCCCAACTAAGCCCATAACAGTTCATATATCAAATTACTTCACAAGTCTGAAGTACTTACAGTGGACTCGGGTAGAGAATGCAAGTGCCATTCGAGAAAAAAACACGGAAAAATTTCTTAAAAGCCCATATTTTTAAAAAGCCCATTTTGAAAATGTTTTTGGGCCCAAAACCCTCAAAGCCGAGTTTTGAACCGGGCTCTGATACCAAACTGTAACATCCCCAAACCCGGCCCACAAGTCTCGTCCGGATCTGGTTATGTCACTGCGGAATGACGGTTAAAAATCTTTGTCTTTAGAGTAAAACTCGAAAATTTTGTTAACTTTCGGGAAGTAAGTCCATTAAAAATTATTAAATAATATAAGCTTGGTTTGAATTAAAACTTTATTATAATTTATTATAATATAAATCCTTTGTAAAAACATTACTAAATACGATATAACCTTTATCAACTATAAATAGAGTACTTTAATCAAAAGTGGCCCTTATTACATCAAAATTAATCCAAGTACTTCAAACTAAAATGCATAAAGAAAATATTTAAAACGTCCTCTGCATGGGCCACCTTGTATCCACTCCAACCCGATCCGATCATCCTGTCACCTGCGATGTTGGATAAATAATTGGGTGAGTCATACAGACTCAGTGTGTAATTAAACCACTGATATCCACCCACATGTTAGCCACAAATCAACCCAATTATAAAATGCAACAAGTAATATATATTCATTTAAACATTACCACAACTGGGCTTGCAGCACAATCAAATCATACTCAAGCCTTTGGGCTAGGCCCTTTTCTCATCAATCCAGCGATCATTTGGGCTTGGCCCATTTCCACGTATGTTCTCAAAACATACAAATCCACAAGTCATATTGGGCTTGGCCCATTTCCATATCAATTCATAACGAAACCATGCAATCATGATACCCAACCCAATCCTAGGGTCCATCCGCTACACACCCCCTTATCCAGCCTACCACACACCAAGGGACTATCGAGTCACCCTCTCCTTTTCCCTCCATAAAGGCAACCAATGCCATCCACGATGTAGCGTATAGCTAACATCAAACCCACGATGGAGCACACGGCAATCCATCAAGCCACGATATGGCATAAAGCCCATATCAATCAAGGTAACCACGCAAACTAAATCGCAAAGATCCACAACGCGACCTCAGTCAGCGCCAATCCACGATGTAGCACAAAGCTGACATCAACCACGTACTCGAAGTACACCCGTACCTTCTTTTCATAACCCACCCATGCACATGCCACATAAAATATAATCGTGATCATGCATGCACATGCTTATTAATATCCATAAACATACTCATAAACAAATAATCACACCGCAATAGATCCGATACTAACTGGTCATCGCTATACCCTTTAGGGGTATATATGGCACACTTATTATCGCACTTGTTAGTAAAACATATAACACATAAAACCCGAAAGCAGTGGGTTAGTTACACACCTTATTACTTGGAGTTCTAGACTCTCGATCCTCGGACGCTATCGTTTAGTGAGACTACGGCTATTTGCCTAACGTTTTTCATTCTTTGGCCCACACCCTGGTGGCCAATCTCGCATGTGCAATAAACGGATCTTTTCTTAAACTTTGGGATGGGGACTTTTCCTTTTCCTTCAAGACTGGTATTGGCCTCCATCGAAAGTCACTTAATCGAGAACCACACGATTAATCAACGAAGTCATAATCAACTAATTCTAAGTCACTTACTAATATCCTTACCGAAATAACTCGAGATCCAGAAGGCTTCCTTTGCTCTTGTCGATATGCCCCTAAAAAGAACATAGCCACTCTTCGGTCAACACAATATTACATAATAAGGCCTAAGGCCGAATACCTTACCACTCTTACCTTGATGAGTCCAAACAATTCGAGACCTTCCTTTAGACTCCTTGGCTGGCTACAAACAAGCAAAACACATCAATTATAACCTATAGAGCATTCGACCAACCAACACTAAGGCCAACCATTCGGTTTCGGCCTCTAACCAATTAACTAGGATACTTACCTACAATCTTTAGATGTCGACAGCACCACACTTCACCGGTTCGGCTTCAAACTTGATAAAGTAGAAGAGAGATGGAGGGCTAAAGATTTCGGCTATCAAGGGATTAAAAGAAAACAAAAGAAATATTTGACTACAAAGGCCAAAGGAGAAATCGGCAAGGGTTGATGGTGTTTGGGAGGATTTTGGTTTCAAAGCACAAAAGAAATAAAGATTGCTTGGAGGTTCGGTCAACTAAAAAAATATAAAAGGAAATCAAAGAGTGAACTAAAATTTGGAAAAGGAGAGCACACCACCCTTAAATAATATTCGCTACCCCCACTGAAGAACCCAAATTTGGCCATCACCTATGGCCACTAATTCAAATCAATTTGAATTAGCCAACTCCCCACTATTATCCATATTTTATCACTTTATTAATCTAAAATATCACTTAATCCTATTAAAACAATTAAACCCTGACCATTATCTCTATAATATCTAAAATAATAAAAAAACCCAAATACTTATCCCCTACCTATTTAAATAAAAATAATAATAATAATAATCCTAAAAACAAATACAAGATTCAATTTAACACTAATCCTACCTAGCCGTCTAACACTTATCCACTCTTGACCAACAAGAGTTACACCTCAAATGCAACACCCATGTGCCGTCCAATACCCCAATCGGCAACAAAAGAAAAACCATTCCACCTACTCATTTTTGATTCGAACACGGGAGGACTGGGGAACCCTGCTTGCCAAGTAGCGCCTGAGCCACTTGGGCCAAAGCGTTGCTTCATGCCCTAAGTCCCCAACATTTATTCTTAACACCTACCTTCTTGACCCATCACCAAAAGCAAAAATAAAACGCCCAAATGCGGCTCCGGCCCCTCGAACTCCGCGCTCTCCTCCCTCCAGCGCCTAAGTGGCGCATGAGTGCCACTTTGCCACCGGACTTCCATGCCCATCAAACTGCCCTTTTATTTTTAAGGCCTACCTAGCCCAGTCCCACGACGCGAAAATAAAACAAAATTGCTTTGCCGCTTGGACTCGAACCCAAGCCCCCACTGGCGCTACTTCCGGCCCCTAAAGCAAGCGCATGAAGCCACTTTTGCGGATCCTTTCTTGTGCCTTAAACGCCCAATTAATTCTTTTAAACCCTCGAAACCAAGCCCCTCTTTATTACTTAAAAATCCAAAATTTTCCTGAGCTTTCCCCTATTATCAAGAGCATTCTCAAAACCTCTAAAACACCTCTAAACACACCCAAAAACCTACCAACACCCGAATTACACACAACCTGCATAGCCCCTAAACCAGGGTGTTACAGGTCCAATCCTTTCAATAATCTCATACGGCCCAATGAAACGCGGACTCAATTTGCCCTTTCTACCAAATCTCAATATTTTTTTCCACGGAGATACTTTCAGAAACACTTTATCACCCACCTGAAACTCAATTTCCTTCCTTTCCAAATTCGCATATGACTTTTGTCGGTCTGAAGCAGCTTTCAGACTATCACGGATCACTTTCACTTTCTCTTTGGTTTCTCTAACTAAATCAACCCCGTGAATTTGCTTCTCACTAAGCTTGGTCCAATACAAAGGAGTTCGACATTTGCGACCATATAATGCTTCATATGGTGCCATCTGTATACTCGACTGATAACTGTTGTTGTAGGCAACTTCGACCAAAGGTAGATATTTTTCTCAACTACCTTCGAACTCTAAAACACAGCATCGGAGCATGTCTTCGAGAACTTGAATCACTCTTTCAGATTGACCATCAGTTTGCGGATGGAACGCGGTACTAAAATTCAATTTCGTACCCAAGGCTTCTTGCAACTTTTTCCAAAACCTTGAAGTAAACCTTGGATCTCTATCCGAAATAATAAACATAGGCACCCCATGTAATCTCACAATTTCGGCAATATACAGCTCAGCTAACTTGTCAAGTGAGTAATCAGTACGTACTGGTATAAAGTGAGCCGATTTCGTTAATCTATCAACGATAACCCACACGGAATCTTTCTTTTTCGGAGTCATGGGTAACCCTGTTACAAAATCTATCGTGATTCGGTCCCATTTCCACTCGAGAACCATCAATGGCTGAAGTGAACTCGAAGGTACCTGATGCTCAGCTTTCACTTGTTGACAGATCAAACACTTTGTCACAAACTCAGAGATGTCTCTTTTCATACCTGGCCACTAATACAACTTCTTCAAATCATTATACATTTTTGTACTGCCTGAATGTACTGACAAACAACCATTGTGTGCCTCCTATAAAATATTTTGAATTAACTCATCATTCTTCGGTACACATACCCTATCATGGAACATCAAGCAATCATTTGGTCCGATTCAAAAATCTAAATCACTACCCGATTCACACTGAACTCTTTTGACTTGCAATTCATTGTCTTTCTTTTGAGCTTCACAAATTTGCTGATGAAATAATAGTCTAGCCCTTAACTCGGCAAAAATCAAACTGTCGTCAGACCAAGCTAAACTCGTACTCATAGCTCTCAGAGAATACAAGGATTTTCTGCTTAAGGCATCTGCGACTACATTCGCTTTCCCCGGATGATAATCAATCACTAGCTCATAATCTTTCAATAATTCGAGCTACCTCCGTTGTCGCAAATTCAAGTCCTTTTGATTCATCAGGTACTTCAAACTTTTGTGATCGGTAAAGATTCGGCATTTCTCACCATACAAATAATGACGCCAAATCTTCAAAGCTTAAGACGATGGCGGCCAATTCCAAATCGTGCGTCGGATAATTCTTTTCATGTGGTTTTAGCTGTCTCGAGGCATAAGCTACTACTTTGCCCTCTTGCATCAACACACAACCAAGACCATTCATTGACACATCATTATAGATCACAAACTTTTTTCCCGACTCAGGTTGTACCAAAACTGGTGCTTCAGTTAATCGTGCCTTCAACTTCTCAAAACTTTGTTGACATCTATCGATCCATTAAAACTTAACATTCTTTTGCAATAACTTAGTCATAGGAGAAGCAATCATTGAAAATCCTTCGACAAAACATCGATAATACCCCACTAAGCCCAAAAAGCTTCTAACCTCGGATATGTTCTTTGGCGATTTCCAATCAAAAATCGCCGAAATTTTCTCGGATCCACCTGAATACCATCACTTGAAACTATATGTCCCAGAAATTCGACTTCACGAAGCCAAAGCTCACTTTTACTAAACTTAGCGAACAACTTCTCCTCTCGTAGAATTTGCAATACCGTTCTTAAGTGTTCGATATGCTCGAACTCATCTCGGGAATAAATCAATATATCATCTATGAACACTACCACAAACTTATCCAAATATAGCCAAAAAATTCGGTTCATTAAATCCATAAACATAGCTGGTGCATTAGTTAAACTGAAAGGCATCACAAGAAATTCATAGTGTCCATACCTCGTTCTAAAAGCAGTTTTCGACACATCGAATTCTTTGACTTTCAACTGATAGTAGCCGGATCTTAAATCTATTTTCGAGAACACGGTTGCTCCCTTCAGTTGATCGAACAAATCATCAATTCTCGGTAATGGATACTTGTTCTTTATAGTTACTTTGTTAAGTTGACGGTAATCAATGCAAAGTCTCATTGTTCCATCTTTCTTCTTTACAAATAATACGGGAGCACCCCAGGGAGAAAAACTCAGTCTAACAAATCCCTTATCGGTCAACTCTTGCAGCTGAGCCTTTAACTCTTTCAATTTGGTCGGAGCCATTCTATACGGAGAAATGGAAATCGGTGCAGTCCCAGGTATCAAATCGATAGCAAACTCAATTTCTCTAACCGGAGGCAACCCAAGTAATTCTTCTAGAAGTACATCCGGAAATTCACAAATTACTGGCACAGATTCAAGCTTCAACTCAGACATCTCAGTATTCAACACATATGCAAGGTATGCTTCATACCCTTTTCTCATACACTTCTGAGCAGACATGTACGAAATCACCACTAGCATCTTATTTGAGTCATCTGTTTCAACCCAAAGAATCTCACCATTTTCACATTTCAATTCAAGGGTTTTCTGTCTATAATTTACCTTAGCATAATGTAATGTCAACCAATCCATGCCCAAAATAACATCAAACTCATTAAATGGCAACAACATCAAATTAGCCAGAAAATAGTGACCTTGAATCGTCAAAGGACAATTCTTGCAAACCTTATCTACTAACACATACTTGCCTAGAGGGATTGACACCTTAATCACAAATTCAGTCAATTCAACAGATAATTACTTACTATTTACCAAATTTACACAAACATAAGAATGAGTGGATCCGGGGTCAATTAATGCAACAACATTAGTATCATAAAGAGAGAATATACCCGTAATCACATCGGGGGATGATGCATCCTCACGAGCTCGTATGGCATAAGCTCTAGCAGGTGCTCTCGTTCCTGACCTCGCAACTGAATCCTTTATTATACTTTTACTACTAGCTCCACTTCCGGCATTTCGCGGTGGTCTACCTCTGCTAGTAGTGTTACTCGGTCTAACACTCTAAAGTTTCTCTACTTCAACATTCTCAGGACATTCTCTGATAAAATGTTCTCGAGAACCACACTTGTAGCAAGCTTGTTTATTTCCCCAACACTCTCTAATATGTTGTTTACCACAATTCTGACACTCGGGTTTATTAGACTTTGTATTACCCACACTTGCCATCGAGGTGGCTTGAACTCTAGAGCCTGAATATATTTTACCACGATCTCGGTGCGAATACCCAGCTGAAACGGTCATTCAAGGGTTCGTTTCTTTGGACCTCTTTGATTGGGATTGGAACGACTTACTCATCGGCCTCTTCCTTGCATCTCGGGCCTCAATCATAGCTTTTCTCCTTTCTTTATTCAGCTTTTCAGCCTTGCAAGCTCTATCGACCAATACCACGAACTCTTTCAACTCTAAGATACCGACTAACAATATAATATCCCTGTTCATCCCATCTTCAAATCTCTTACTCATAATAGCTTCGGTAGACACACACTCTTGAGCATACTTGCTGAGTCTAAAAAATTCACGTTCATACTCTGCCACAGACATTTTGCCTTGTTTCAATTCGAAGAACTCTTTCCATTTCTGATCGATGAACCACTGACTTATGTATTTCTTTCGGAACTCCTCTAAGAAGAAATCCCATGTCACTCTCTCCTTCGGAACTACAGATGTCAGCGCTTTCCACCAGCGATATGTCGAGTCCTTAAGTAATGATACAGCACATTTTAAGCATTCTTCGAGCGTGCAAGAAAGTTCATCAAATACCCTCATAGAATTCTCAAGCCAGAACTCTACTTTCTTAGGATCATCACCTATATTGGCTCTAAATTCCTCGACCCCTTGCTTTTGAATCTTATCAACCGGGGGTTTAGCCAGTCTTACCAAATCAATACCTTGCGGAGCTAGGGGACCGGCTGAGGTATAGGAAGGGGTGGAGGAGGTTGAGCATTAGGATTTGCTCGAACAAATTCAGTATACCAATTACTCATCATATGGAGAAAGGCTTCCTGAGCCTCCTCTTCTTGACCTAAGGTCTCAGGTCTACTTTCCACTGGCGCGGTCCCTTGCGCGGGAACCGGCGCATTACTTGTAGCATCATCAGCAGCAGCTCGGTCGAGATCCATTTACTATATGAAAACACAGTTTAAAGTTGTCAGAAGTCACCACACTATCATAATCTATTTATGGCATGTATAGCTAGACTCTCACACACGCTACGACAGTCCGAGAACCGACTAAACCATAGCTCTGATACTACTAAATGTAACACCCCTTATCCGTATTCAATGCCGGAATAGGGTGCGAGGCATTACCGGACTTATAGGCAAGCAATCAAACAAAACCAAAACATGACTTCCCACTCATATTTAAAACTTCTCATAAACATTCATATCACCCCTTAAACGAGTCTACGAGGCCCAAAACATACATATAGAGTGGTTCGGGGCTAAACTAAGAATTTTAGAAACTTCTGGGAAAACTTAGAAAAGTTTCATCAAAACGGTCCACACGCCCGTGTGGGAGAAGGGACACCCCGTGTGGCATATCACATGCCCCTACTTCAGGCCGTGTCAAAAATAGGGGACATTCTGTTTATGATGTCATCACCCAAATAAGGTCACACGGCCAAGACACACGCCCGTGTCCTCAGGCCGTGTGGCGAATTAAATTCCTAAAATCAAGTGCAGACTTCACACGGGCTTAGCACATGCCCATGTCCTATGGCCGTATTTTCCACACGGTTGAGACACACAGCCGTGCCTCAGCCCGTGTGGTTACTACTAGGCATTCTGTTTTGCCAACAAAGGATGCAGGGGGCACACGGCCAAACCGCACGCCCATGGGGCAGACCGTGTGTCACACATGGCCTAGACACACGGTCGTGTGTCTACCCGCATGGACAAAATAAGGCTATTTACCAAGCCTTTTTGCCACCCATACTTGCATCAACCTACACAACATCAAAACCACACTAATCCAAATATATACATATAAATTCAAGGCACTTAATATAGCATAAATAAGTGATTCACCATCATCAAACATCCATAATCACATGCAACATATCATCATTCAACCATCAATAATAATAGGCCATATCATAATGGCAATGACACATACATGCATATATGAATAGATTTACATCCAAATAATCAATATGAGCCACATCTCATGGCCTTATACAAAATGAATCAAATATCATCCTAAGCCAACACATTTGGCTAAACCAATATGACAAATAACCAAAAAGATCAAGTCCCTATACATGCCATAATTCAATGTAAATCTCAATATACCAAAATATGTGGATAGTGTGGGTGATCCTCCTACGATCTCCGTATCTCGAGCTGGCTTCTTGACACTATAAAACAAGGGAAAAGAGAATGGAGTAAGCTTTAAGCTTAGTAAGTCTATAAGTAAACAATGAACATCATACCACATACTTATCAATCAAGAACATTACATACTAATTAAGAACAATTCAGATCCTCGTAGTTATACGTACTCATTTCAAATCTTACCACATTCCAAATACATATCATAAATATTGCTCACATTTGCATGCACTTAAACCCTGCACTTGTCACCACCATACCCACACGAAGTTTTACCTAGTTAAAGTTTCTCGATGAACACTTCGGAGTAATACCGGATACACGGTGGTTTCGCACACAGCCCACCATTAATAAATAACACGGTGGTATCGTACACAGCCCACCAATAATCACATATCCATGGTGGTATCGAACACAACCCACCAATAATAACAAATACAGTTGTATCGTACACAGCCCACTAACAATCACTTATTCACGGTTTTTATCCGTATCGTTTTCCTATTCCGAAGGTTCATCCGGGAATTTCTTCACTTTCTATCATTTTAATAGATATCAATAATATTCATTCACATTTCACATAATACATTAATATGTAAAAACATAAGTAAAAAGGATGTATCATTTACATATAAACTTACCTCGATACAAAATATGTCAATTTGAAGTTTAGTCCGAAACCTTGCCTTTTCCTCGGTCAAGGTTGATTCCACGTTCTTCTTGATCTATAATAACATATTTAGCCTATTAAATAACCACATTAATCAAATCACTCCAAAAATTCTTATTTTGGAAAAATTACTGTTTTGCCCTTAGACTTTCATAAAATTACGATTTTGCCCCTAGGCTCGTAAAATGAAATGTGTTCATTTTTTTTCACACCCAAGCCTAGCCGATTCATATTCTCTCTTATAGCAACTCACAATTCCAATTATTTCACACATTTACTATTCAGTTTATAACTTCTACAAAATAGTCCTATTAGGTGTTTTCATGCAAAAATCCTTTCACAAAAGTTGTTCATTACACAACCAAGATTCATTTTCTTCCATAAAATTTCAGCAAACACATGAATACTCACATGGAAAAACCCTAGAAACTCAACCACTTTGCAAAATAATCCCCTCATTAGCTAGATTATGCTATAAGGGTCCCAAAAGTACAAAAATTATCAAGAATGATCACCAAAATCACTTACTTGCAAGGAGTGTAAGTTGCTGAAAATTTCAAGTTTCCAAACCCCTATTCTTGTCGATATTTTCGGTGGAGGAAGAAGAAGTTGGAAAAGATGATAGCTTTTCTTTATTTTATTTTATTTATCAATTAAGTTACCAAATACTACACCTAACCATTGACCAAATTCATTTTTTTGTCCCTATAGCCGGCCATCACCCTAAATAAGGCCTATTTGCACATTAAGTGTAACACCCCAAACCCGGCCCAAACGCTACGACCAGATCTGGTATGCTACGGGGTTTATTGTTAAAAACTTTAGTTTAATGGTTTTTGGAAATCTCAGTTTCTTTACTTAGGCATTTGTTAAAAATAAGATATTTGTTGAAAACCTTTGTTTTTACGTTGAACATGTTTGGAAAACCCATTTAATTACTTTTTATGACTTAAGTCCTTGAACATAAACTTTCAAACTGTAAACATGAACAAATGTAAAGCGATAACCTAAGCCATGGGGCCTTATTACATAAATAGTCCCAAAATTAAAACTTAAAGAAAACCGAAAATAGTTCATGAAGATAAATAAAATAAAACTTGATGGCCCCTCGAGTCCGACTCGGCTCCCATGTCCACGATCTCACTGCTCATCCGAAAAGTCGGGAAAAATAAAGGGTGAGTCACCAAGACTCGATGTGCAAATCCCGAAAACACATAAAAGGCTTTAGGCCCACAAACACATTATGGGCCTTGGCCCATACACAATGGCAACAAAATATTTACATGCAACATGGCCCAACCCAACCTAGAGATCCATCCTCTACACACCAGCCCGTACCAACCAACACACCTTGGGGATTTCTACAATCAACCCACCAACCGCTATACACCATAACGACAGTCATGCTGCCTATTCCTAACAATCAGGAATCAATTTAACGTGGCTTAACCACTGATCACTATGTGACCTAATTTTACAGTTCGTGGTTTAACCACCGATCACCAAGTGACCTATTAACATGCTCTTCCCCTTCATCGTATTAACCCTATCCCATGCATACATCCAAGCAAATTCAAAACAGTATACTACCTAAAGATCACGGGTTTTTACATACATCGATACACACATAGAGAAGTTACTATGGTTACGTACCTGGCATCCTTTGCATACCCATTTTGGGTTACACGACTGTCCATATAGCCTTTTTCTGGCTTTTAGCCCATAACATACATAATACAGATAATTAGTGTGTTAGAGATCTACACACCTGATTACAATCAAGACGAGACTTTCTATGTCGACACTATCAGAAGCCGATACGACTGCTAACTGTCTAAGGTTTTGTTCTGACGCTGGTCCACAACCCGATGGCCAATCCCGAACTGCTGACACCGCTTGTTTCTTAAACTTAGGGATTGGTTTAACAGATCCAATCCCTCCTTCACCTGATCGATATTTGATTCCATCCAAAAGACCCTTTTCAGTTGCTACCATCATAACATACGGTTAAGATCACAAATACAATAGCGAATCTAACGAGAATCCAAAGAGAACCCCTTACCTTGAAATCTCGAAAGATGGAGTTTAGAGCCTAGCAATTTCCGGCTTTTAGATCTTGACGATCTACTTCAATTCCCGATATGTCGCCCCACACATAAACACAATAAACCCACAATCCATTAGCCTTTCAGCTTTGTCTTCAAAAATCGAAAGAGAAAAAGAATGGAACAGAAGAAATCGGCACCTACCTTTCCAGAGAGTTCGACAACTCCTAGAAAATTTCGGCTTTTGAGAAGATCAAAAAGAAAAGACGATCTCAAGAGATCTATGCAGATTCGGCTTTGATGAAGAAATCGGTAAAGAGAAAGAAATAGACTAGGGTATTCGGCTTATGCAGATGAACACAATGAGATTCCGGCTTTTGCATAAAAGTGGAGATGAGAGCTTAGGATTAGGGGTTTCGGCTTAGCAGAGAATGAGAGAAAAGAAAAAGAACAAACCCTAATGCCGAAAATAAAAAGGTATTCCCCCACTTAATCACAAAATTTCGGCACCTACTTCCTAAAACCGAAAATGCCCTTTTGATGACTTAAAGTTGAGCTACTAATCAAGGGAAATTTCGGCACCCCTTTGCCATACTAAAACCGATTTCTCCTCCCCCTCAGTGTTGGAATTTCGGCCACCACTGTGACCAGAGATAAATCCTAAATTTTCTCACTTATCCACCTGATCACATCTCCAAAAGAAGCCTAGATCACACCACCTCTTCCTCCCTTTGTCTGCCATATTATCTGCATTATCCACTCGAGTAAATCTTCCTATTTTTAAGCCTTATTTCCGTCCCTCTCTACTCATTTAAATGCCAAAAATTAGCTAACATTTAATTAAAAGAATTGGGCTATATGCGACTCGAATTCGGGCCTCCCTAGTTGACGCCACCTCCCTGCTCTCTATGTGGCGCCACTTTGCCACTGGGCCACAAGCCCATTTGTGATTTAAAACACAGATAATATATTTAAGCCCTATCTTGTCAGGCTTTCCACTAGAGTGTCCAAACAGCAAATTTGACTAAGGGCTCGGCCCAACCCTGAGCCCAGTCTGAACCCCTTAAACACTCTAATTAACACATTAGAGATAACATAAACATCACAGCACACTAAACGCAAAGGCCCATTAATTCAGGATGTTACATTAAGGACCTCTAATTTAAGGTTCTCTAGCTATATGACACTTCAAATTAGTAGAACACAAATTTCGCCTTTTATGCGATTTAGTCCTTTTTCAAAATTAAGCAAGTAATCACTACAATTAATTCACCAAAATTTTCATGCACTCATATAATCATGATATAACACATAAAATAATATTAAAAATAATTTCTTCGACCTCGGATTAGTGGTTCCGAAACTACTGTTTTGATTAGCCCCAAAATTGGGCTGTTACAAAGATCACATAATAATGAGAAGAATAGAAAGCATAAATACCGAATTCGAATACTAAGAACAATAATAATATTAAGAGAATAAGTGAGCAAATAATTCAATATAATAAACTAGGGAAGAACAATAACTATCATAATAATCTAAAATTGTAGCATAAAGAATAAGTAATTAACGATTTAATAAAAATTAAAAGAAGAGTAGTTAACAAGTAGAACTAGAAAAGAAGAATAAAATGACTAATAATAATAATAATAGTAAAAGATAATAAATAAATAATCAGTAAAGAAAAGAAAAATAATAGAATAATAGAATAAGAAATAAAATAAATAATAATAATAATGAGGGTAAAAATCGATAGAGTGACGGACGGTGGCTGGAGTTGCGCGACGATGTTCAGCGTGGTCGTGGTGGTGTGCGACGAGGCTGGGGGAAGGTGGAGGTTGCGGCGCGGGGGGAGAGAGGTGGTAATGGGGTTGCGGCTTGGTGGAAGGCCGAGAAAGGGTGTAACGCCCCAAACCCGGCCTAGAAGTTAGGCCCGAATCTGGTGTGTCACATGGAAGTAAAAACCATCTTTGCGATTATTAAAAATTTGCTTGAGAAATACAACCTCTTTGTTAAAACCAAAAACACTTAAGCAATTGTTAACTACGTAATAATCTTTAAAAACCTTTTTGTTTGTAGAAACATTTTTTGAAATAAACAATTTACGAAAATGTGACGTTTATAAATAGAGTTGCAGAAGCATTTTGAAAACGTTGCGGAAACGTAGATAAAATACAAGTATTTTGAGAGGTTGTTTGATAAATCGATAATCGAACTAGTAATCTTTTAAAACCGTGACTTTTAAAAACGACGTTGAAAATTCGAAAGAGAATCCAAGTCTTTTGAAAATATCGTTAATAGTTCGAGAGAAAATATCCGTGTTAAAAATATTTGTAAAAGTTTATTTTGAAATCCATTTGTTAATCGATTTTGGAAACCATTGTTTAAGTTTTTAGAAAATTCCCCTTTTTAAACAATTTAAGAAAAATAATAAAAACATCCCAACCAAAGCGCAAAAATAAAAATAGTCCAGAGGCCTTATTACAACATTTAACCCAAAATAGTAAAGTAATAAAATAAACGAGAAAGAAGTCTAAAGTCCAAATAAACCATTTCCAAGTATGGCCTCCTCGAGTCATCCATAGCTCAAGTCCATATCATCAAGCATTACCTACAAGGGTTAAGAGAAAGGGGGTGAGTTACAAGAACTCGATGTGAAATCCCTTACAAGTTATTCATTGGGCACGAACCCATATAACAATCATCTTGGACCAAAGCCCATAAACAAATAATAAATAAATGAAATGAATGAATGCAACCCATGCCATCCTACCAGCCGTCTAACTCTCCACCCGTACCAACCAATCTCTCCTGTGGGGATCAAGTCAACCCACCCCGCTTGGGTCTCTCCAATTTGCATCAAGTCGCCATTTATACTATTTGTGGGTGAGCCACCGTAATCATATACGGTAATATAATCGGCACACTGACCTTGGTAAAAAATGATCGACACAGAATCATTAATTCATATGTTAGGCACATAGCCCCGGTAAATACGTTTAGCACAAAGCCATAATCACGATGGCACAAAGCCATATTTAGGTTGGCACATAGCCGTTATCAGAATTTGTGGCAATGCCACCGGTCTATACTTCTCTTCATTCAAGTTTCCCATCCCATGCAAAATTATGTAAATGCAACATTCATAGTAAGGCATCATATTTACAAATATAAATAACAATTATTACTCCAGAGATTTGTTACGATAAATTGGCCCATTATAACACTTTGCAATTCGGCCCATTAAGGCATTCTATCAAATCAGCCCATAGGGGCATTTTCGGTAAATCGGTCCATAAGGACATTTCGGTAAATCGGTCCATAAGGACATTTCGGTAAATCGGTAATTTTTCCCACTAAGGGTAATTCGGTAATCTCGTAACCCAGGGGTATTTCGGTAATTTACCCTCCAAGGGTTATTTGGTAATTCGGCAACCCCGGACTTAACTACTAATTTGAGCATAGAAAATTGAAACTGTCCATCTGCATCATATTGACTAAACTGACCATAACTCGGATTAGGAAACTCGAAATTTAGATCCATAAATTTTCCTTGAAACTAGACTCATATATCTTCTTACGATAATTTTTCCAGAATTTTTGACTTAACCATTTAGTACAGTTTATTCCTTAAAGTTTCCCTTGTTTCACTGTCCAACGATTCTGCCTCTCTTACCTTAATATCAAATATCTCACTATACGGTTTTCATATACTGCTCCCACTTGTTTCTAATGAAAATAGGCTCACTAATGAATCCATACATATGAATTATAACCCTTAATTAACTTTGTACAATTTTATATGATTTTTCCAAAACAGATCAGGGAACCACAAAGTTAATCAGAACCAGTCTCACTAAAATTAAGATATCTCAGAATATAAAATTCATTTTCCTTCTCCGTTTCTTCCAAATCAAAATAGACACAGTAAGCGTTAATCTGATATCTTATTCACTTTGTAATTCCTTTTCTCCTATTTTTCGTGATTTTTCAAATACACATCACTGTTTCTAACTGAAACTGTTTTATTACAACATACGATTACCACTACGATCATGCGCACGCCCGAGTGATCACGGATGCCAGTTTTCAGTTTTCTTCGGTATTCCAACCGATTCACAGAATATTTCATATAAACTTTCAGAGAAGTGTGAGATTACACACCAGTTCAGATATGTACACGGAAGATACGGGATTACACACCTGATTTTGATTTCCTAAAGAACCACTCGTCGATGACCTAGAACAATACCAACCAAAAGTTAGCCTCGGATTTCCAAAAGATTTCGTATCACTTACCACTATATCCGAAGGTAGAAATATATCGAGTGATTTGTCCCTAAAACATATAGTCGATTAGTCGAAACTTCGATCCGATTTGCAACATAGCCAAATAGAGATATAACGAAAAATCCAAAAATGAACCCCCTTACCTTATCGATATTGGATCCAATTTCCACCGTTTGACTTCGGCTAGAACAATACACGATCTCCCACTTAAAGCACTACGAACAGAGAGTGATTAAGACATGAAGAAGTGGAGAATAACACCATTTTCGGTTACGATCACGATTTACAACTGAATAGTGATAAATACTTATTCGGCTAAAGAAAAAAGAATATGATCATAGAAAAGAACTCACTTACCGATTTAATCGAAGAAAGAATGTCACCTCAAACGAGAAAGAAATTATGAAGGAGTGATTGTGGATTGTGAGTTTCGGCTATGGAAGAAAATGAACAAGAATAGTTTCGGTTATGAGGGTATGGATTAGAGGAAAAAGATAGTAGAGTTGGAGAATTTCGTGAAAAGAAAAGAAAGGTTGAGAAGGGGTGCTTATCAAATTTCGGTTTTCAAGAGAAGATGAATGAAAATAGTTTGGTCTCAATGGTTTGGTACCTACGGCAACAAGAAAGAATTGAAGAAAAGAAATGCTCACTAATGGCTTGAAGTTTTCGGCAAAGATGAGAAGAAATTTGAGAGAAATGGCATAAAAATGCAAGAAGGAATTTTGACCAACCAAGCACCAAAGTTTCTACCAAAACACTAACAAAAATTCGGCTACCCCTCTTACACCCAAAACCGTCCACATTCATGATCAAAATGGTCAAAATTAGCCAACCATACTTTCCATAACATTTCCCTTGAAAAAGGCCACTTGTTCCCCCTACTTTCCCCTTTCTCTTGATTTCTTTCCTCACCTTCATTCTTTCCTATTTTCCTTAGCCATCTAGCCAAAAATAAAAAGTCCACCTTGCCTTATTTACAGTCTTGGCCGACACATAGGGAAAGAATGCAAAAATAATAGTCAAAATTTGCACACAATGGGATTTGAACCTCTTCCCTCAAAGTCCTTCACTTGATGCTATAACCTCTTTACCAATTGCTCATTTATGCTAGCAATTTACTCTTTTATTTCCATAAACCTTGATGCCACTTACTATCTCACCTTAATAGGCTTAAACACAAAATTTTACTAAGGCCCAACTTGAACCCGGAACTTCATAGAACCCCCTAACTTTCTAAAATCACCTTCCTAATAAGTCCAACTTGAAATAATGTCGTTCTCTTGTTTTCAAAAATTTTAAACATTTCTACGCCCAAGGCCCATTGGGCCCAATCCTACTAGGCCCAATTTCGGGATGTTACAAAGAGGGATACAAGGGGGACAATGAAGGTGTGGTCATTGGGTGTGGACTATGCGACAAGGGTGAATGAGAGGTAGGATGGTTCAGCGAGGTGAGGGGAAGAGTGGGGGCAGTGGGCGTGGGTGCTCGACAAGGTGAGGAAGGGAGAAGGAAAGGAGAAAAGAGGGAGAGGGCGTGAGGGTGCTGGGGAAGAGGAGAGGCGTGAGCAATGGGGGGAACGATGGTGGCCGGAGAGGTGGAAGAGAGTTGGTCGGCGGTGGCTAAGGTTAAGGGGTTTGGGAAAGATGAAAGTAAAACAAAAAAATTTAGGGTTTGAGGGTTAAATGGGTGACACAGTCGTGTAAGGGCCCGTGTTGGGCCACACGACCGTGTCACACGCCCGTGTGGTTCGTCTCAGCCCGTGTGTGATTAAATTTTTAACCCAGTCTTCACACGGTCGTGTCACACGGCCGTGTACAATCTCCTTCGCTCCTCCCACGCTCGTGTGGAGCGGTCGTGTCTCGCACACGGTCGTGCGCATTGCCTGTGTAACTCTCTGACTTGTTTTAAAGTTGAAAGAAATAGCACCAGGTTTCACACAGCCTAGGACACGCCCGTATATCCCACACGGCCTGTGTCACACGGCCGTGTGGGCTACTTCAGGCCGTGTAATAGTCAAATTTTGAAAAAATTAAGTCCCAGGATCTGCACGGCCAAGGACACGCCCGTGTGTCCAGGCTGTGTGGGTCACACAACCATGTCGCCAAGCCGTGTAACTCACTGTCGAACCCCTTATAGTGCATACAGCCTGGGACACACCCGTGTGTCCAGACCGTGTGGGTCAAAAACATTTATTTTTATTTTGAAAATTAATTAATATTAAAAATATCATGAAATAAAATTAAGAAAGTTAGCAGTGTTAACACTCAGGTTGCCTCCCGAGAAGCACTTATTTAAAGTCTAAGCTCGACTTACCTCGTATTCTCACGGTCACGGTGGTTCGCGAAGCCGAAGCTCCTTTTTCTCGTTATCAATTCTATGATCAAAATAAGGTTTAAGTCGAGTATTATTTACCTTAAATGTGCCAAGTTCAGACTTAGTTACCTCGATTGTACCGTATGGAAAGACGTTCAGTATCGTAAAAGGTTTTGATTCGTTTGTATCCAGCTCTGAAGTGGCAATACATGGATCCATTTTATCTAGTAGTTCCTTGTCCCCAATCTTAAATTGGTTTTTTCCAACCACATGCTCATCATGGTGTCACTTTAGCTTTGCATCGTGTATTCTCGGTTTCAAACATGTGTCCGTTATTCGTCTAATTCATCAATCTGTAACATTAGTTCTTCATAAGTCATTTTGTTTCTGTCACATGGACTGGAACGTGGCTCTATTACGTTTTTTCTAAGGATTTCCTGCAAAGAAGGTTGAGCCACAAGGTTACTCATATTAACAAAACTTGTATAATCATCTCGATTACTAGATGTCTTAACAGAAGCACGAGCTTGGAGAATAATCGTTTCATCACCGACACGAAGTATTAGTTCACCTATACCAACATCAATAATAGTTCTAGCAGTTGCTAAAAAGGGCTGACCTAGAATCAGAGGTACAACACTATCCTCATCCATGTCTAAAACAACAAAATCAACTGAGAATATGAATTTATCAATTTTTACAAGTACGTCTTCAATAATACCTCTAGGAAATCTAATGGTTCTATCTGCTAATTGAATACTCATCCTAGTTTGTTTGGATTTCCCAAGACCTAATTGCTTAAACATTTTATAAGGCATGACATTAATACTAGCCCCTAAATCAGCCAAAGCATTATTAACATTCAAACTACCAATTAAACAAGGAATAGTAGAACTCCCTGGATCTTTCAATTTGTTGGGTAGTTTATTTTGTAGTATGGCTGAGCAAACTGCATTTAGCTCCACAGTCGACGAGTCATCTAACTTCCTTTTGTTCGCCAAAAGCTCTTTTAAAAATTTAACGGAATTGGGCATCTCGAAAGAGCTTCAATAAACGATAAGTTAATATATAATTTTTTTTAGAAGTTTAAGAAATTTACCAAATTGTTCGTTCGTATGGTCTCCCTTCGTCGCATTAGGATATGGCACTTGAGGTTTATATTCTTTACCAACCAGTTTTTTCTCATTCTGGCTTACCTCAACCTTACCGTTACTTACCACACTTTCTTGCATCGGTTCTGATTCAGATTCAACTAACATTTCTTCATCTTGAACAGTAATTGCATGAAGCTGCTCTCTTGGGTTAGTTTTGGTATTGCTAGGCAAGCTACCTTGTGGTCTTTTTGAAATTAGCTTAGCAAGCTGACCTATTTGGTTCTCGAGCCCTTGAATCAATGCTTGTTGATTTTTAAGCGTTGCTTCAATGTTTTGAAAATGGGTTTCTAACACCGAGATAAACTTTGTTAACATCTCCTCAAGGTTCAGCTTCTTCTCTTGCTGGTAAGGTTGTTGTTGGAAGCCTAGAGGGGGTTGTGCTCTTTGATTTCCTTGACCACCCCAAGAGAAATTGGGATGGTTCCTCCAACCTGCATTATAGGTATTACTATAAGGGTTATTTTGAGGCCTAGAATTATTACCCATATAATTTATTTGTTCGTTCTTGTGCTAAGATCGTAGGGTAGACATTCTGGATTGTTCATTCCTCCTCTATTCGTATCGCACTGAATCACCGGATGTACCTACATAGAAACATATAAACCATTAATTTTCTTATTTAAAAGTTTTACCTGATTCGATAACATGGTGGCTGCATCTAAGTTAAAAACACCAACTGCTTTCATCGGCTTTGTCCTCATGACTGGCCACTGATAATTATTCAGTGCCATCTCCTCCATAAAATCATAACCCGCCTCGGGTGTTTTATTATTTAGAGTACCATCGGCTGCTGCATCGATCAACTACCTAGTTGAGGGATTCAAACCGTTGTAGAAGGTTTGAACCTATAGCCATAGAGGTAACCCATGGTGATGGCACCATCTCAATAAGTCCTTATAACTCTTCCATACATCATATAGGGTCTCTAAATCGATCTGAACGAAGGAAGAGATATAATTCCTTAACTTGGTTGTCTTAACCGGTGGGAAGTACTTCAGTAGGAATTTCTCAGTCATTTGATCCCATGTAGTGATAGAACCTCATTGTAAAGAATTCAACCACTGTTTAGCTTTGTTCCTCAACGAGAAGGGGAATAACCATAGGCGAATGGCATCGTCAGAAACGCCATTTATCTTGAAAGTATCACATACTTCCAGAAAATTAGCCAAATGAGTATTTGGATCTTCGTCTTGCAAACCATCGAACAGAACAAATTCTTGTACCATCTGAATACTGTTCGGCTTCAGTTTGAAATTATTTGCAGCAAGCAATAGTGGGTCTCACAATACTCGATTCAGCCCCATTTAGAGTGGGTTTGGCATAATCGTACATAGTACGAGGAACAGGATCTAGATTTGTAGTAACTACAGGAGGTAGCTGATTATTTTGATTATCACCCATCTCCTCAATAATAATAATAACGTCCTCTTGCTCGTCTACTATACTCTGTCGAATCTGCCTTGCTTCTCTATGATTTTTGTGAGCTGTACTTTCAATCTCACTGTCAAATAATAATGGTCCTGATGGGTTTCTTCTAGTCATAAACTAAAGGAACTTGCCAGAAGCAAATAAAAGAAAGATTAGAATGTAAAAATTAAACTAAAAACAAAAATAAAATGCAATAAAAATAAATGGCTAAATTAATAAAAATTGAGTGTTCTTAATATTTTAGTCCTCGGCAACGGCGCCAAAAACTTGATGGTCACTAAACTAACTATAAACACGACTAAGGCAAGCACACCTATCGAACAATAGTATAATTATGGTGAGTAGGGAATATCGTATCCACGAGGACTAAAAGTACTAGTAATTATCCTTTTTCTATTATTTAGCCAACAAATTGGAGTGATTGTTTTTAATCTAAAATTACTAAACTAATCTAACTAAGAACGCAACAGAGAATGAAATAGGAAAATAATCGAAGATAACCAATGAGAAAGACAATACCCAAGAAAGAATCCACCTAGACTTCACCTATTATTCTGAATCTGAATTAAATGATTTATTCACTTGTGTCTTGATCCGTAAAAATCCCTAAATTATGTTAATATCTCTTTCGAGAGTAAGAACAACTGACTCTAGGTTGATTAATTAAAATCTCTTTCAAATTAAAACCCCTATCATCGCATTAATTCGATCTATGGATTCCCCTATTAGATTTGACTCTAATCCGGTGGATTTATGTTGTCCTATTTCTAGGATTGCATGCAACTCCACTCAATTATGCTAGGTCTACTCTTAAATAAGGACTTTTGCTCCACTGAAATAAGCACATTAAACATGAATTAATATCCCAAAAATATTAAAACACAAAATAAGCATACATAATTGAGAACAAGAATCAAGTATTTATCGCGTAAAAACAAAAATTAAATAATAAGATTTATCATAGGTTTCATCCTCCCTAGGTATCTAAGGAATTTAGTTCATAATCCTGAATAGAAACATATCAAAGTTAGGATAACCACAAGACATAAAGAAACTCAATAAAACTTCAAAAGAGATTAAATGGAGATCTTCGATCTTGAGGGAGATCCACTTCCGAGTTGATTCTGATGGCATTCTTCGAGTGTTTTCTCCAATATTCTTTGGTTGCCCCCTAATGTAACAGTCCGAATGTGACCCTAATCGAAATGGTGGTTTCGGGACCATGAATACGAGTCCGAAAAAAATTTTAAATATTATTTTCTGTGTTTATTATATGTGAATTATTATGTGTGAAAGTTTAGTATGAAAATTTGATTGTTTGTGTGCTTAATTGAATAAAAGGACTTAATCGCGTAAAGCGTAAAAGTTATAAACTATAGTGAAAAGTACCCATTTGATAGTGGCTTTTAAAAATGGAGTCCTAAAAGGGCAATTAGCCCATGTTACATGATAGTGGACGGCATGGTTGTTTAAGTAATCATTAATATGTTTTATTATTTATTTATTTATATTATAAGTTAACTTTTATATTATATTATATGTTAAATATATATAACATCATAAAAATAAAAGACACATGCATTATTTTTCTCCTTTGGCCGAATATGAGATGAGAAAAACACCATAGTTGAAGCTCAAGGTTTCGGCAATAAGGAAAGCTTAATTAGGGTATGTATTTTGTTTAGTTTTCGATAATTTTTACGTTTTTAAGATCGTTGCTTAGTATACTATTAAACCCATACCCTAATTTTAGAATTTAATGAAGATTTTGTGATATGCCATTAATGGTTAGTTGTGATTTTTGTTGTTAATTGAAGAAATATGAAATATATGTTTTAGATTTACATGTTTTGTATTGAGATTTTTGGTGATTTTGAGTATTTTGGGCTATATTGCAAAAATAAATTTTTGAGGGACTAAAAATGTGAAAAAAAATGAAATGAATTGACTTGTATAAACTCTATGAATATTCGGCCCTTAGGTTGTGAAATCAAATTTTTTGTATTTTGTGTTTTGTGCAAATAGGACTAAATTGTAAAAGTGTGAAACATTAGGGGTAAAATGGTAATTTGTCCATTTATGTGTTTTAGGACTAAATTGAATTGAAATGTGTTTGAATGAGCTTAAATTGAATATGTTTAGATCAAGAACAAAGAAAAACAGACTTGGATCGGGGAAAATCGAAAGTTAACGAATAACCGGTTCTTGTCGTCCGACGATACTCGAGGTAAGTCCTTAAGCAAGTTAATACCGTAAGTATCGATTATAACCTAGTATACATGCTGAATTTATGAATTTGTGGATTGAATTATGACAAAGCCGAAAGTGTTAAAGTAATTTAGCAATGAAATGTAGTTGAATTAATTGAGTTCACTATGTGAATGTGATGTGAATTATATGTGATATAAGTGATATTGCTAATGTGTAATGTGAATGAGTTGGCTAAGTAATATGAATGTTTGGGCTTTGAGCCTAGCAGGCCTTGTGCCGGTGAACTATATCGGGCTTATTGCCTAGCAGGCCTTGTGCCGGTGAACTATATCGGGCTTATTGCCTAGCAGGCCTTGTGCCGGTGAATTATATCGGGCTTATTGCCTAGCAGGCCTTGTTCCGGTGAACTATATCGGGCTTATTGCCTAGCAGGCCTTGTGCCGGTGAATTATATCGGGCTTATTGCCTAGCAGGCTAAATGCCGGTGTTTAAATTTTGGACCTCGGGTCTAGCAGGCCTAATGCCGGTGTGTAGTTCAGGCTGACGCCTAGCAGGTTTTATACCGGTGATTTACAATTCCGAGTTTAGACTACGAAATGGTTAAGTTATGGAACAAATCAAGTAAGCCTAAGCTTATGCAAATGAATTTTTGTTAATTCGATGGTAAGGTATGTATTTACATACTTATATGTTATATGTGATGTCAATGAGCAAATAACATGATGAAATAAATGTGTTGTACATTTGGTTGATGGGATATGTGGATAAATTATGTTATGTGGATGTTGTTTACTTGAAAACATGAGAGTTGTTTAAAGATGTCCATGTATGTATATCTATATACACAGATATGTATAGATATATATAATCGGTTATATGAGATAATTTGTATATTTATCGGGTCATGTGGAATATATGTATATGTGTGTTATCGAATGTGTGGGATTGTATTTAGATACTTTCGGTTATAGGAGCTTACTTTATATGTACAGGGAAGGTGTTATTCGTATATTTATATATATAAATATATATAACTTTCATGTGATGTGTCTTTGATGAGTTCTACTTTTAAGTAGATGATGATAAATATTTTGTTATATATATGGACATTGATATTTGACTATGATAGCATATAAATGTCATATTATTTATTTATGTTAAGAATTCGTTTGATTTAACCTGATTGAATAATTAGTCGAATTATTAAATTTGCTTAAGACTTACTAAGCTAGTTAGCTTACTCTGTGTGTTTTTCACTCTGTTTTATAGATTTTGATCAAGCTACAAGTGAAGGGATCGTCATCGAAGTCACCCGCACTATCAACTTATTTTGGTACCTTAAAAGTTGGAATTTTTGAATTTAAGGCATGTATAGGCTAGCTTAATGCTTGAATGACATTTTGTTGATGTACATAAGCCATGCGAAAATGGCTTGTCTTATTATTAAATAACCTAAAGTTATGCAAGTCTTGATTAAGGTAAGAGTACAAGTTTTGCTTGGATGATGAGTGTGAATATGTTATAAATTATACCAAGTATTTATGTTGGTATATGTATGTTTGATATAAATCTTTGCTAGCTCTTTGGAAAGTGAATATATGTGGTAGTTCATCAAGTATGGGATAAGATTGGGTATACATTACTTTTGATGTTTTATATGGAAACATGAATATGTTTTATAAACTTTGCATTCGGCAATATGTGGAATTAATGGATATGTACTTGGATAGCCTATTCGGTTATGAATGAAATTGGTGCATGTGTATCAAATTCAATTTATGTGATTTAGTAATGAAATGGCTAAATTATGATACTATGGTCTTGATTGTATTCGGCCTTATGCTTGCTCATTATAATGGTAAAATCAGCATTGTAAGCAAGCATGCTTAGTAGTTTGGTTAATTAACATGTCTATTATGTCATGCATTTTATTTAGTAAATAGCTCATTTTAGAATTTTGTCATATAGTATATTATATGTGATGGATATTCATGTGGCTTGATTTAAATGTTAATGATGTAACGCCTAAATGATTGGGTTAAGTAAAATGCATATGTTTTGCTTGAACTTGAATATAAAATGTTGATATTAGTGCATGATAAGTATATTTATATATATATATATGTATATGATTTAGCATGAGGTTTTAGTTTATGACTTATACTTATTATCCTTGGAAAGTTGACGTTTGTGAACTTGCATATGTTTGAGTTAGGGATTAATCAAGGCTACTAATGAAGTGAATGATTGAAATGTGGATAAAGTAGAAATCATTTATATGATATATTGCATATTCGGTTATAGTGACAATCATGCATGTGTATTAAGATCATTATATGTGTTTGGGCAATGAGAGAAATGTTTGGTATTTTAATTCGGTTTTGTTCTTACAAATGAGTAGTATTCTTGTTACTTATTGCAAATTGTAAATCCATGAATTTGCTAGAGGGAATTACGGTATGCATATTATTGATTAAATCTATTTTTTTTAAAACAAAACTGTTCAAAATAAGTTCGGTTGTGATTATGTGAGTTATGGATGTTGTGGTGACTTGTGCTATGTTCAGTGATGCCTTGTAACCCTAGTCCGGTGACGGATATGGGTTAAGGGTGTTACACCTAAGGTCTTCTTCTAATTGGTATTTATAGACTTTAGAATGCTCAGAAAGCCTAAAAATTGGGTTTTTCTGCATATCTGGGAAGCAAGTTGCAAAATCGACACGAGCTGGCACATGGGAGTGTGGGTGTCGAGAGGTAAAATTGGACCGAATAGAAGTTTAAGCAATTTAAATCCCTAATCTGAGAGTTAATTAGCAACATGGATATCAATCGAACACTTCATTTCATCATATTAATACTTTTGTGATTTTGGTTTTTATGCAATTTAGTCCTATTAGGTATGATTTAGCTTAATCATTTTCATTTTATGGATTGTCGTAATATACCACTTAGTCAATATCTAGCTAGACTTCATAATTGCATGCTTAATCATTGTTCATTCACCATATCACATAATCTATCTTAGGTTTGATCCTCGGAAGACTTCGTGTTCCGTTGTAACACATAAATATTACAACTGACATTTCACACTTGTAGTAAAAGTACTTTTCATTTCTTGATATTTTGTGCTAATTCTTTGCTCGGTGTATGAACATCGATGTGCGCGGTCACTCATTATAACCAATATTTCTCTATTCGGAAAGTCTTTACATCCCATCTGATTAACTATATTTTTTTGAAAAATGAACTTGATTTTCGTTATCTTGACACTCTTGACGAGTTAGGATGGACAAAAGTCTTGTTGTATAATGACCTTTGTCATGACAATCTTGTCTTTGCTTTCTACTCCAGTGCCAAACTCGTTCATGATTCCACCAGTTGTAGGGTCATATCTATTACGTCTTATCTTATGGGTACTGAAATAAAGATAGATATTAACACAATTTCCACCCATTTAGATACTCCTAATGTCGACGATCGCAAGATCAAAGGTGAGTTCCCTCCATTCATTCAGCCTTATGGAGATAGTGTTGGTTCCCTAGAGCTTCATGATCATTTTCTTCAATTAATCAACTCTTAGAAAATTGACCCGACCCATAAACATGCCACAATTCGTCTTATGGATTATTGGATCATCCATTGCATCCAAACCAAACATAAGTTGAACTTAGCATCGATCATCTTTCTTCATATGATAGGGGTTATCAAGAGACCTTCTTCGACCATCTTTTCCCTTAAGTATAATACTCTCCTATCCATCCTTTTTCATAAGCTAGGTATCAATGTCGATATTGATCCTGCTCATCAAGTTCAACAATCGAAAGAGGATGACAAGGTCACTCGCAATACGCCCCTACTTCTTCTCGCACATCCGTGGTTTTCAAGTCTTTTTGGGTCACCTCCAATGAAATTCATGCTCATTTTGATGCTCGATTTGATTCTTTTGCTGAGTCGTTTGAAGGTTAGATGTATGCTCTTGAGGAGAACACGGTAGCTCTTATGTCTCATTTCCCTCCTCAACCTATAGATGATTAGGTTGTTTGAACTTATGCATGCTTTTTTACTTTCTATCACTCTCTTGTTATGGATGTTTTTAGTTCTTTGCTTGACATACTTGATGTTCTATTTTGGTTGTTTTATCATTAGGATTAGGGGTGAGCGTTCGACCGAATTGAATCGAATGAAAAAATTTTGAGTTAATCGAGATGACGAATCCTATTTTATCATCCTAACTCGATTTGAATTTTTCTCGAATCAAGTCAAGTGAGATGGAATTCGAATCGAATATATTTTTTCAAGTTAAATTAAAAAAAATGACTTTGGGCCCTTGTAGCCACTGTCACCCACCGTAATCAAATTTGCCCACCATAATCAAATTTGTTATTAACTTTCATCCCCTCATAATTTATTTATTAATCTTTTATATACGAGTTAGCTTCTTTTCTTGTTTAATTGTTTCAATTATCTTCTGATTCTTGTCACCATGTATTTTGAAATTAAAATATATATAAATGTACAAAATGTGATTTTTTAATAAAAGTTATTTTAAAGATAAAATGTGAAATTGATACCAACAGAAAATTTTAACACGAATATTTTATAACATCATCAATAATTCAATTTTAACAAAAAATGATAAATATTCAACATGATTAAACAATTCAATAATATAAATAGTAAAAAATGTGAAATTTAATTCAATAATATAAATAGTAGACATAAATTTGAAAAAAAAAGTTTTTGGGGTTTGGGAGGAAGTAAAAGTTTTACAGGATTTGGGGGAAATAAAAGTTTTAGAGGGAAAGTAAAAGAAAAAAAAGTTTTGGGGGTTTGGGGGAAGTAAAAATTTTAGGGGGAAAGTAAAAAAAAAAAAAAAAAGTTTTGAGGGTTTGGGGGGAAGTACATTTTTTTGGGGGAAAGTAAAAGGGCTTGAGGGGGAGTTTGGGAGAAGGGAAGTAAAAGGGTTGGTATTTGGTTTATTCGAATTATTTAAGTTATTCGAATTCGAAAATTTAACTCAATTCGATCTCAAAATTCAAAAAAAAAATTTGAGTTGATTCGATTAATTCTATTCGAACGTGTTTTTAATTTTTTTCGAATCGAATCGAATTTTACTCACCATTAACTAGAATGTTATTTTATAGTTGTAGCATATGACTTAATTTTGGATTTTTTACTTTCTATGCCTTAACTGTTATTTTCATTTCCTCCATATGTCATGATCAATATTTTGTTCAATGCTTATATAACTTTTTTTTTAGCTCTCCTTTGATTTTCTAATGTTCTTTTATATACCAAACAGGGAGAGATAAAATATAGAAAATTTTGCCAAATTGAACACTTATTTTCAAATAAAAATATGTTGGGTAAACTTAATTTTCAAATCTTTCAAATTGTCCAAATATAATTAATTATTCTTTAAATACTTTCAAAAATAAAATTATTCAAATTAAAAATTGATAACTTTATAGTGAAAAGTTTTTATTAAAAAGGAGTCACAACTTGAAAAAAAAAAAATTGAATTAGGGGAAGTTCTTAAAGGCAATTTTTTAAGTTTTGTCATATAAAAAAAGAGAGATTATTAAAGTTAAATTTTCTAATATTTTGATATAACAAATTGTCTTTAAATCAAATTTGGTAAAATAGTTTTTTGAAAAATTATTTTCAAGTTAATTTTTAAAATGAAAAGCACAATTTTTAAGTTGCACTAGGTCAAGTGCAGTACCCTGACCAAAAAGGTGTGGTACCCAAGAGTCAATGGGCAAAGTGACTCATGAGTATCAGACCCTTTTGGAAAAGGGAGCGATACCTAAGAGTCAGTAAGCAATTTGGATACAGAGGTATCGTACCCCACGTATTTTATTAAGGCACTCCATTTCTCAGGGATCACACCCCCATGAAGTGGTAACGCACCAAAAATGAAGAGGTACCGCACCCCTCCAAGCTGAAGTGCAGCACTCATGGCCTCAACGGTCACTTTTTGACCAAAGCAACTAGACCCCTATGGCTTAGGTGTCAGTCCCTAAAGACTTGCAAAAGCATTTTATGTAGCTATTAAAGACTCCAACAGCTCCAATTTATTTCTAACATCTTCAAACGACTATTAATCCATGATAGGGTATAAATGGAACATAAGAACACTCTAAACAAGTTAATAAACAAGCTTACAAAGATTAAGAGCAAAAATCCAATCCTTTTCATTATTGTTCTCATTTTTCTTGTACACATTTATGGGGTTAATTTTGATTCATTCTTTCAAGCGTTGTATTGTTATATGAGAGTGCTTAATTGTTACATATTAACCTTCTAGAGGTGATAATCCTTCCAAACTTTATTTCTCATTTTTTGTGAGAATTTACTTAAGGTTTTGGGTAGAAAACCTTCAAGGGAAGTGAGCCAATCTTGATTACTGAAAAGATGAAGATTCTCAAGGTTAAACTAGAGGTGTCAATGGGCCAGGCCGAGGCTCAATTCCAAAAAGATTTCAAGCCTAGGCCCGTTTTAGGCCAACCTAACCCGCCTAAAAAGTCCATTTCACTATTCAAAAAATAATAAAATATTAAGAATTATAATTTTTAATTGATATTCTATATACTTTTATAATTAAATTTAAATTTAAAAATATTTTTAATTTAAATTAAATTTAGGCCGAATCAGCTCAACCTGAGGTGCGAAAATCCTTATCCAAGCGCAACCCTAATCGGGTCGAGCCTGTCGGGCCAAGTGGACTACCCGGCCTTTGGACAGGTCTAGGTTAAATATTGTCCTTAAAAGGTTCAAATCTAGTGAATTTGAGAAATCCTTAGTTGTAATAAGCTAAGGTAGTATAGGTAGGTCATTGCGGTCGGACCACTATAAACTCTCGAGTCTCCATTATTTGCCTTTGCTTAAATTTTTTTAAAACACCAATTCATCTTCCTCTTGGTGATTATTGATCCTAACAAATCCTATCTCCTTCATGAAAGATAAGAATTTAATCCCTCAATTTTAATTTATCAGAATTTAATACTTGGTACTTTATGAAAACATAAAAGTTACTCTAATCGGATAGCAGTGTTAAACCTTATGGTTAAATCACTAACTTGAAATCAACAATTCAACAAGTTATATATAATGGATAAACAAAAATTAAAAGTTCAACAATTTACATTAAACAAATTAACAGAACTCGGTAGTTAATGTTCACTTATTTACCAATAATTGAACTAATTTTGCGATTTTTGTAAAATATAATAATTAAATTCTACAAAATAATAAAAAAAAAAAAACTAACTTCTCATACACGTTATAAACTCTAAATAGATATAACATTCAACATGTGAATCAAAATGATATGTATGTATGTCAAAGCTTGGGATTTGGTTTGGTTGAGTCACATGTTAAAGGTGAACGGGGTATGTAACAGCTTCCAGGGGTTGGGGGGCTTCTCTTCTAATGTTCATATTCTATAATGTTACGTTACAACTACAACTTATGACCCGCATCTGATTAAACCGTTATATTGACTTCAGTTTCTAGTCTTAATTATGTTTTTTACTTTTTCCAAATAATTTGGTTCATCTCAATCATTATTATAAATGGGTGGATTGATTGAGTGATATAATTCCTCAAATCGCAAGGATAAAAAGAAAATGTCAAGTGGGAGACCATCATCATCAACACTGGTAGGAAAGAAGAGCAAGAAGATGGCATCAAGTTCAAAGCCAAATGCAGTGTCATTGCAAGACAAGTTACAAATGGTAGAAAATGAAGAGCAGGTTGTGCTTAAACACATACATGATCTTAACAAATGGGTATCTATTACTTACTCTTATTGTTTACACAAAATTCACTCTCTTAATTCTGGAAAATAAAATTATCCTTATTGGTTTTGGGAAAACTGATAGACAGATGCGATAGATGGAATGAACGAAGAGCAGTTAAAGGAATACCTTGAAAATAGACCTCAAGAACTCAAAAGTGTGAAGATCCACAACAGCAACAACAAGCCTAAACAAAAGCAAAAATCCAAGCTCCAAAAGTCTAAGCCTTCAACATGCAGTGGAATAATGGCCTCTGTATGGAAGTTCCACAAGGAAGATAATGATGAAGATGATGTTAACAAAGGCATACAACACACAGTTCCAAGTAGCCAAGTAAAGTGAGCCTCAATAAATCAAGCTGGTGATAACTTTTTTCATTTATAGCCAAATGGCCTATAGTCTATTTGTATAATGCTGGGTAATTTAATAACTATAGTTCAATCATTAATTTCATTTACAGAACAAGATGTATCTTTCTCTTTATTGCAATCAAAGAGAAATAATTTCAGTAAAGAACATGGATCTAAATTACCATATCTCCATCTTGTAAACATGAATGCAAAAGATCCAAGTACACACCTACAACAGATCCCATTGGTCATTTTGCATAAAATTCAATTAGATCAAACACAAATTTGATGATTCACTATATATGGTTTGCAAAATACCAGGAGACCAACCTGAAGCATAAAACAATAAACAATTCATTCTGTTCTTGCATTTCTCCCACCTTTCTTACTAACTGCCTCACACAATCGGCATGGTAATGTGTCAAGGCTTGTTGCACGGGCCTTTGCATAGTTACCTAATACACCACATCTTCTCCAGGCATGGTACTCAGCATAAGCTACAGGATCATTAGCAAGGGCTTTCACGTAAGAAGCCAATTCCTCCATGGACCTAAACTTAGTTCCATCTATAATTGAATGTGGAGGGACAAAGTCCAGCACATTGGGAGCTCCAAAATAAATAGGAACCGCACCAGAGTCCAAAGCATAAAATAGCTTCTCAGTCACGTAGCTCTCCGTAACTGTATTTTCAATTGCGAGGACAAATTTGTAATGAGACATGGCACAATGTAAATGGTCCCACCACTTCGGGGTATTAGCATCATTGGTACACTCAGGGTAGAAGGAAAGGGCCATGTCTAAACCACCAACATTGTTCAGACATTTGCCAAAGGAGTGGTGCGGCAGCAACCTGAGGAAACTCTTAGCAAGCTGATTTCTTTGAGAAAGGCAGCGTGATGAAGACCAATAAACAAGTGTCTCCTAGAAATAGATTTATCAAAGAAAAAAAGGAAACCCAAATGTATTACAACAAAGTATTTATCGAAGGGGAATATTGAGAACTCATGAACAAAGAATATAAACCAACTACTCACATTGTTCTTATATGAAGATATGTGATAATTTCGACCATTATGAAAGAGAGCACCAGCATAAGTTGACTGAACATCATCTTTTGCATGGTAACTGATGAATAGATCCTCTCGACCTGAACGCCTTCTGCCAGCCTCAAGGTCCATGTACACACGAAGTGGACCTCCACTGTGCCTCTAACCAGAAAGAAAAGAAAAGATCATTCCAATTGATCCCAGAAAATGATAACCAAAGATTGGATGTATAGATTATCTTAATAAGCAACAGGAAACCAGAACATCCATACAAAGTCGTTTTACTGGTATTTTGTAAGGTCTATGTGAATATGCAAGAAAGACAGATAAAATCTCTTGAAAAACTGCAGTCAGACTGCTAGCCTTCTCAGTGGACATAACTGGTAATCTGCTGCTTTAATAGCTATCGTCACACTTAGCCCAAGTGTCATAAAATTCCTATATGACATGAGAAATGCTTGCAGACAGATATAACTACTGGACTTCCTATATTTAATGAAGGGTGTCTCTGGACTTTGGACTTGTTACAATATTCAAGATGATAAACCTGAGACACTAATTCTGCCTTCAGTAGGAGCAGAACGAACTTCAATAGGCAGGACTTTGAAACTGTGATGTATTGCATACTTTTACATTTTTCAGATTTCTTTCCCTTCTTTCTCAAAAGGAATGCTCCCATAAATATTTTTAACAAGATACCAAGAAAGTTCTTTGGACAAGATTTTGTAGTGACCAATTATTTTTGTATCTAAAAGGGGAAATAAACTAAAATTGTTATGCGGCTTACTAGTCAAAGTATGTAAATACGCTTCTCCTAGACACATTTTCTGGTTACAAATGTCTCAAGGACCTATCAGATCCTTGAAGGAACAAACTATATTACGACAAAGTTAATGCATCATAAAAGATTTAAGTTATAGAATACAAGATTCTATTTAGATGATCCCTAAAATGGATCCCAGAACACATAAAGCTCAATAAGAAGATTACGCATGAGACATAACCAAAGAAACTTGCTTGATTACTATAATAGTGAGGTTTCTAGGACAAGTTTCCATGACTCAGATGGAAGACACAAATGTGTTTACCAATAAAAGACACAGGATTCATATACAGACACAAGCATGCATATAATTCCTGACCCAAAATGCCCTCCTAGCAAGCAAAATCCAATGGACAAAGTTGATAAAGAGGTCTCCTATATCATGAAAGAATTTCTATAAAACATCCATTACTGCATAAATTAATGAACCCTGAGGCGACAAATTGACATGAAAGAAAAACACTTGGTTTGTTTGTTTTTGTTTTTGTGTTTTTTTATTATTATTATTCACATTTTAAAGGAACTCAAACAAGTAGAAATGCACAAAAATTCACTCTTCAGAACCCTACTCCTCGGGAAGGGAAAACTGAGCCCATCTTCTACTCTTTTACAATATTTTGATATAACCCCATCCAAAAAAATTTGTAACATTTTTTCTTCTACCTTTTTCCAAGTTACTCAAGCTATAGTCGAAAAACCTTAACAACCAAACCTGACTTACATTCACAGAATCTTCCAACCCTACTTCCCAACAACTCAAATAAGCTTTTTAAGTAACAAAACATCAATTTCCAACATACCGTTTCTTCTAATCATGCAATATGCCTCATAGCTCTAAATTGCAACTGTGGTTGCGGATGTTGCATAATGCTTCTTGGTTATCACGGGCATCTTTTTTTTTTTTTAAATGTTAATTGGGTTCTTTCATCAACTTACAATATTCATCGCATACAAATTGTATTGATACCATATACATAGTGTGTATGTGTGTGTGTGTGTGTGTGGGTGTAGAGAGAGAGAGAGATAAAAAATTTTAATTTAATATCCACGAAAAATCCACGCCAATCAAAACAAGCTTGATTCAAAACAACATTTACTAGGCATGAAAGTCCAACCCACTTGTCTTGACTCCTTGTCCCCATTTCAGCCCACATCCTGGCTTACAAGTTTAGCTCATTCTGTGACTTACAATTTCAGCCCACTCAAGGCATGATAAACTATCTTCAAGTTTAAGCTTTAAACCAACAAAAGGTGGAACTCAAAGCAGAGAGCTTTCCATTGTGCACCCACCTACTTCAAACCAACACTTTTGTTACTTTCAATCACCTTAAAAGAATAAAGATCCAAGCATCCCTCTTTGATATTCTTCATAAGTTCCCTTCAAAACATTAGAACTATATATAACTAAGAACTTAAACTTTTCATGAAAACATTTAGCAATTTTGCTTGGAGGTGGAATCTACCTCAGGGAGAGAGATAAGAGCTGCAGTCCTTTGAAGACCAATATGGGATTACAAGAATGAAAAAGGACTTCGGAAGTAGAGCAAAAAACTGAAGAAACAAAAAAAACAAAAGCTAGATTCGTCTTTCCCCCTGCAACAAGCTATATCTCAAACCAAAAAAAAAAAAAAAAAAATCTTCCAAAGCCTATTAAAGGCCAGCAGAAAATTATTAAAACTTAATTGATGCCAATTCATCATCCAAAACGTTTATTTTATTGATTCTATTGTTTTTTTTTTTTTGAAAAAAAAAATGGCCTACGTTGCTTTGTTAGGCCATTGTAGTTGCAACCAACTATAACGGGTATCAGCCATTACAAAAATTGTGATTTGATATCTTGCGCATGTAACAGCCAAAATGCAACATGGCACCTTCAAAGTCCATTGGAAGTAGTCATTACACTGCATAATGTACTTGTTTAAATGATACGTTATGTCTCCCCTAAGTAAAAGGTATAGTGTAGAAAGAATTATTTGGAAAAAAAATTATAATGGAATAAAAGTGATTAACATAATATAACTGAGAGTAATATACTATGTTATAAGAAACTAGGAATAACAATCCTCATGTACATACTAATAGATTTTCAAGATGCCAAACAGCATTTCAGCTGTTACAATTGCATTGAATCACAATCATAATGGCCAATACACGTTACAAATTGACCACAACAACAACCACAAGTGACATAAAGGCGCAATTAGCAACAAGAGGCATTTTAAAAAATCGATAAAAAAAAGGTTTGGGTAATAAACCCTCAACAACTCAATTTTAATAGCTTTCTAAAAACTTTTAATAACTTTTAAAAGATTAAAAGATAGGCTTTTTGTTTGAAATATAACTTCTTGCAAGGAAAAGGACATATCTAATTCTTCCTTTCTTTTTTTTTCTGCTTCTTGTGTCTTGTACTTCCACTTTCAGCAGCTCATCACTTCCTTCCTCTTCCTAAAGTAGACTATCTCCAAGCAAAATTTATTTAATCTTTTTCCAACGTTGAAGTTTTAGGTTGATTCTCTGTTTGACCTAAAAAATTCTAATAAAAAGAGAGATGCTGGAATTTGAGTTCTTAGTCGGCGATGGGTAGGTGCACAGCTCACAACTTCTGGTTTCCATCCCAACAGTTGGTGATGACACAAAACCATGCTCGGAGTGTGCTAAAATTGTAAGCCATTACCTAGGATAAACAATAGACAAGGACAAATGGTTTGGACTTTCAAATTTTTATTCATGCCTTTTAAGTACATTTCAGATCAAGAACTTCTATTAACCTGATTTTATATATTATTGTGTTTGCGATTAATATTGCAAGTTAACTAAAGAATCTAATTAACATAAGCATTATGTGTACAAGATATTACAATATACATGTATGGAATTTTTAGAAAAAAGAAATCACATTCGTGACTCGACAACCACGACAAGCTAGGTAACATCCATGACACCATAACCGTATCTGCAACTAAATCCACAACCAAAGTTTATCTATTGCTAATGTTAAGAAATGGTTAAACTGGAGTAGGGATCCCTGACAGAACAAAAAAGTAAAATCTCCTAAATTCTAAATCATTACAATCTACTAATCAAATTGGTTAGTAAAGTCGCTCTTACTAACAAAATACAATTCCTCATGTTCCCGAACCAAGCATCTTGTCCACAACAGGCTGCAGCTAAATTACTAGAAAACTATACTTCACTGACATTGTGATGAATGACACATTATTGATCTCCTTACAATATCAATTCAAAAAATTATCTCAGTGTTAAATCCACGAGACAAGTAGATCACACGTATAAAGTTCAGAAATGAATAGAATCTTCACCAAATAGCACTTTCAACTCCACGATTACGACTTTAATCAAGCAAATAAATCAAATTTTTCTATATTCCATAATTGCAGCTAAGCCAACAAGGAAAAAAAACATACCTGAAGTGGAGGGGTAGCGGTCTCAAACAAAAGGGCATCCGGTTTATCAGCAAGAACGGGAGATTTAGTCCACAAGCAACTCATCCCACATTGACAAGAATACAGATTATCCAAATTATCAGGAATCCAAGTCCATCCTTTTACCAAAACACTAACATGCTCCATTTTCAACAGATTGCAGGAAGAATGAGAAACAGGTTCCTGCAAAGACCCAGAGCTGTTAGAAAGCAAACGGATCAAATCGTGGTGTTTTAGCTTGAACTGGGAACAACCCATTTGAGAATCCCATGTCTTGAAAGCAGAGAGCAGATCAGTAAAAGGGTTAGGGTTGGAAGAAGGGGTGAGGGATGGAGTGGTAAAGGGTTGTTGGATAGAGGAGGAAACAGAAGGGAATTCAAGGAAACCAGAAAAGAAGAGGATCAAGAAAGTGAAGAACAACATGAGCGTAACGGTGAAGGTGTTGAGAGGTTTCAATTGCATGGTATTGGTGGGGTGGAGATGTAATTGTCAGTTTTGGCTACTCTAAATTTCATTCTTCAAATAAAGGGAAAGAAATGCAGAGGAAAAACAAGAGTTGGCTTTGGGGGGTTTACCAGACTTTTTCTGTAGTATTAATTAGTCTTTTAACATTTTTCATTGATGACGTATCGAAGAAGAGAAATTGGTGAGCTGCTCATATTTTATTCAATTAGTTTTTTTAATCAAAATTAAAGCATAAGGTGAAAAGTAATTACTATTTTATAAACTAAGTAGGATTCATCCAAGACAGATAAACTTAATTAAAACCATAGTTTTAATCTTGAAAACTGTAAGTGGATTTAATACGAAAAATATTTAAAAAAAAAGGGGTGGATCTAATAGTTTTTTTAGTCATGATTAAGTAATTAAATGCAACTTTAATAATCTTTCCATGGAAAATATAGTAATCCTCAGGTGAAATATAAACTAAATATTTAGGACTGAAATGACAAATAAATCATCTTTGAATAGAAGGTACTTATACTGCTTTGAAAATTTAAATAACCTTTCGCAATTATCCTTTTTTTAACATTAGCATACTAAAAATGAGACTCAGAAAATATTTGTTGGCATGTCGAGCAATGATCTTTGCCATTGTCTCCTCCACCTAGGATTTTTCTATATATAATTGTCAACTTTGTAATAATATATATATATATATATATATATATATATATATGTATTTATGATATATATGATTTTATAATTTTATTTTCAATTTTTAATTAAAAAACTGAGTTGTAAAGTCTACAATTTGTTTTATTTTATTTTTTCTAATTTTTCAATGTATATATTAGGTTTAATTGTGCAAAAAGTCGTCAATTTTTTTTAAAAAAAAAGCAATTAAGACTTTTTTTTGTATTCATTTGAGTATTTAAACTTTCAAAATGTATTAAAAAGGCCCTCAATCCTTTTCAAAAAGAGCAATTAAGCCCCTTCTTTTTTTTTCCACTCAATTAGGTACTTTAACTTTCAAAATGCATTAAAAAATATTCTCAAACTTTTTCAAAAGAAAAAAAGCAATTAAGCCCCTGCTTTTATTAAAAATTAGAAAAAAATTATAAAAATTAAAATCAATAAAAAGCTATAAATATTATTAAATTTTAATAAAAGAATTCAAATATTAAAAATTTATTGAAAATCATAAAAATTGTAAAAATTATAAAAAAATTGTAAAATTTTATAAAAATCGTAAAAAAATTATAAAATATATAGAAATATAAAATTTTATAAAGTCATAAGAAAATTATACAAAATGTAAAGAAATATAAATTTCGTAAAAAAAATTATAAAAATTATCGTACCAAAAAAACATCTTATAATTTTTATATAACTTTTATTTATTTTTATTTTTATTTTATCATTTTTCGTCACATGTCACGCTGTGTTGCGACACGTGATAACTTTAATTAAAAAAACTAGGGGTCGTTAAATTTTTTATGATTTTTATAAATTTTTTTATTTTTTTACGATTTTTATAATAAAAAATTCTAATTTTTAAAAAATTCTAATTTTTTATATTTTTATTAAAATTTAATAATTTTTCTAAAATTTATTATTTTTTATTTTTATAATCTTTTTTTTAATTTTTAATAAGAATAGGGGCTTAATTGCTTTTTTGAAAAATTTTGAGGATCTTTTTGATGCATTTTGAAAGTTCAAGTATCCAATTGAGTGAAAAACGAAAAAAAAAGGACTTAACTACTTTTTTTAAGAAGTTTGAGGACCTTTTTAATATATTTAAAAAATTGAAGTGCTCAATTAAATATAAAAAAAGAGTTTAATTGCTTTTTTTAAATTTAAAAAAAAAAAAAGAAAAATTGAGGGCTTTTTACCACTTGAACCTATATATTAATTAGTTTTACGGTGAAATAAAATTTGACAAGTTGATTTTTATAAAAGGAAATGTGAGAATCACTTTATTATATCAACCCGGAATATTTGCCATCAAGCTTTATTATATACCATCATAATATTCGAGATCAAACTTTTTTTTTTAAATATTTTACAGTGTGAACATCTTCATTTGTTGCTTAAGTTTATTTTGATGAAGTGGGATATTCTAGTTGGTGCCAAGTGGCGATATGATAAGTTAAACTTGCCTAAATTGCTCCAAAACTTTATTTTATTATACATATATATGATACAAATTTAATTATGTTCAAAGTTTCTCCATACTCCCTACATAATGTAAAATTTTCTTACTTTTAATAAATATAATGTTAAAAATATTTTACCTTCTCTATTAAAAAAATGGGTAAATTAGTTTATATACACTAAATCAAATAGTAAATTAGTCCTTTTGTTAAAACTTTATTCATTTCTACTATTAAAAATTTGTCTATTTACATTAGCATGAGATACACGTGGCATGCAACAAGTAACTGTTGGGTTATTCTGTCAGCCACACCAATTTTTAACAGTAGAAATAGATGAAATTTTTAACAGAAATGACTAGTTATCTATTTAATTTAATGTACATGGACTAATTTGCTCATTTTTTAGTAAATAGGGCGAAATACAATCTAACTCCTAAGATAGAGGCCTCCATGGTACTTTTACCGAAATGCAATCTATCTTTTTTTCATATTTAAAAATTCAAGTATAGTTGTTAGCATAGTTAAAATTCTTTTGCTAAATTCATTGGTGCGGTACTTTGAAATTTAAAAAAAAAAAATATTTACTTGGTAGTTATAACAAAAAAAAATTTAAAATGTTGTGGATTTTTCTTAAATACAATCATTTGAACTCATCGTGATAAAATAATTTTTTTGTTAGGATAGTACTCTTAAGAAAAATTGACCTCAACATTTTAATTGAAATAGTTCACAATATAAAGTATTTATACTAGTTAGCTACATTATAAAAGTCGAGGGACCAAATTACATCAAAAATAAAGTATATGGATTAAATCTAATGTTTTGGCATAATATATGAGGCAAAATTAAAATTTGACCATTGTCTTATAATGCCAAAAAAAACAAAAGCAAGGTAAACCCAAAAGAAATGGGAAGCCTCATGTCAATTTCTAAGGCCTTAAGACGTTTAAATTATATATAATCATGAATTATTTAATTGAAGAGTTAGCAATATTAACTATTTAGAATGACTAACAACATTATAAAAATAAAAGGTCAAATTATGGTGGAAATTAAAGCATAGAAAATTAAATCTCAAATTTAGCCATAGTAGAGGAACCAAAAATGATATTTAACCATTTTCCTATAATATAAAAAAACAACTAATGTTGATACACGTGTCAATGAGGAAGACCCTTACAACCTTATCTAATTACATAAAACATTATCCAATTACAAATTTTATTACAAAATTGATAATTTTTGTAAGGGTTTTTTATTATAAAATCGTAAAACATTTATTTCTAAAATAGATGTGTTTCAAACTTATTTTTCAAAACATGTATTTTTGTAGGACTACCTCTACACCTATAGGTGTCAAGGTTTGTGGGATATAAAATTTTCACAAAATTCGTGCTCCTAACTATTAGGAGAAGTACTAATGGTGTACAACCTAAGAACCTCAACATCTATGGTTATCAAGGTTCAGCCAGTCTATATTGGCTCAGGAATTTATTGCCTGTAAACCCAGCCAACTCATTTAATACTAAAAACCTCAAAACTCATGAATTTCAAGGTTCATGAGATATAAATTTTCCATGAAATTTGTGCTCCTAACTATCAGGAGAAGTACTAATGAAGTAAAATCCAAGGACCTCAACATCCATGGTTATCAAGGCTTAGCCGATCAACATTGAATCATGAATTTATTGCTCGTAAGCCCAACAACCCATTTAATACCAGAGACTTCAACACCCATGGATGTTGAGGTCTCTTCTTATAAATAACTCATTGCTTACTTTATTCTCTTTTGTTTTCACTGAAAATCCTTTCCAAAAAACCCTAAAACTCTCTCATCTAGCAAAAAGAGCTCTAAATTTCTACTACTCGTAGGCCCAACCAACCCATTTAATACCAAAGACTTCAAAACCCATGGATGTTGAGATCCCTTCTTATAAATAATTCATTGCTTACTCCATTCTCTTTTGTTTTCACTGAAAATCCTCTCCAGAAAACCCTAAAACTCTCCCATCTAGCGAACCCCCTCCAAAAAAAACTCCTTTAAGATTTCAAGGATAACATATAATTTATCATGTTGTAAACATGGTAAAAATACTCATTCTATTTTTTTATATTATTAATTTTTTTAAATTAAAATTTATTATTTTGAAAGTATTTTTAGGTTTACTAAATCATTTTTTTTTTATATTTTGAATAGAAAAAAGATTAAATTATTCATGCCCGACAAAATTTATGCTTCTTGGAGCCAGATGAACATATCACAAATGACTTAAAGAAGGCTAGTTTATTCGCAACATCTAGAACAACAAAGTTTGAACCGGTGCCTAAGTTGCTAGCCTCCTTACAAGAAAGATAGAGGTTGAAAATGTTAGAAAAGTGTTTGAAAAATATGTCAAAGTTGGTGTAGCGAAATTTTGAATTTTTTTTTTTTAAAATGAGTCTTTGTCATAATATCTAAAGCAATTAATTTGATCAAATAAGTACTTGTGTACTGAAGCCTTTAGGAGATGCACTTGTCATAATATCCCTTTAAGAAGGTGCTCGAAACTAAAGCCCTTGGAATTTACGATGTGAATGTTGGTAAATGAATAAATTAGAAAAGCTCCGTTTTTGGAAAACTATAATAAGAATAATGAATATGTTTATATGGATCATTGTAATAGCCCAAATTTCGGTGAAATTGGAACAGTGGTTTCGGGACCACAAATTCGAGCCAAAAATAAAATTTATTTTTATTTTATTATATGGTCCATATTATAATGGAAATGTCATGTGAAAATTTTGAAAAGAAAATTTTATCTATTTAGTGCTTAATTACGAGAAGGATTAAATCGCATAAAATGTGAAAGTTGAATTCTAGTAGCTATAAGGATTAAATAGCTATGGAATTCAAAAATTAAGGTCCTTATATGGTAATTAGACCATTAAGAAAAGTATGTAGATTTTTCTTGGTGACTCGTCCATGGAAATATAGAAAAAGGGTAAGGACTAAATTGGAAAGTGAAAATTGTAATTAATTAAAAGATGATAAAATAGATATCATCTTATTTTATCATCTTCTTCCCCAAAAAATAAAACACGGAAACCCTAGGAGAGAGAGAAGAAACTTTCATGGCCAAATTGGGTAAGTTTCCTTATCCCGTTTTTAGCAATTTTGATATTTTTAGAATCGAGATAGTCTAAACTATCTATTTGGGGGATTAAATTGAAAAGTTATCAATATATGAAAAATGGGTCATGGATGTATATGCTGGAAATTAGAAATTCATGGTAGAAAATGAAAGATTATTGATAGATAAACAACTTTTACAAAGTGATTTTTGATGAAAACATGATTTAGGGACTAAAATGTAAACTTGTGAAATTGGAAGAAAAATTCTAAATTTTTTTGAATACATGTTCTGTAAATTTTGTAATGAGGCTTTGGTTAGGTTTGGAATAGGGAGTAATTTGCACAAGTTTCATTTTCCGAGCCTAGGGACGAAAATGAAATTTATGGAAAAGTTGGGGGCAAAATAGTAATTTTACCTAGGATGAAAATTTAGTCCATATGAATGTAAAATATGATAAATTGATGTTAAATCTACTCGTATAGATACGAATAGACCAAATTCGGAGTTAGAACGAGGAATGAGGAAAATATCGGATTAGTAAATTTTACGTACACGAACCTTTGTCGAGGTAAGTTCGTGTAACTAAATTGTATATATTTTTATGCTTGAATTAAATGTTGTGCTTGTAAATTGTATAAATGCCTCAATTATGTGAAATGATCACATATTCGTCAAAGGCCGATAAATGAAATGTGTCCGATTAGCAATAATGCTCGATAAATGATAAATGATAAAAATATAAATTTTATACATGAGTTGAATGTGAACACTTGAATTGTATGAATGCATAAATTTATGAGATTGAACATATACCCGACCATTGCTTGATAAATGTTAAATCCCATTTGAATAAATGGAAGTCGATGGATAAATGTGATTTCCTTGATAAAACTGCATGTGTTGCAGAATGGATTTAGCCCAGACTGGTAATCCGAAATGAGCCTCTCGAGTATATGATTCAATTAGGATTTAGCCTGGACTGGTAATCCTAATTGACTGGATTTAGCCTGGACTGGTAATCCGACAAAGCCTTTAGAGTATATGTTACAACTAGAATTTAGCCTGGACTGGTAATTCTGCTCTATGATACGTGGCTCGAGAGTGTACCTACAAGGTACTACTAGGTATGAAATGACGGATTTTGATTTGTACATCTCGTGTGTACTAACGGTGTATCCATCGATATTTCAAATAAATTTAACGGGTAAAACTCCTGACATGAGAAGATTATGAATAAGAAATGAGTTATTACATGTATCTACTTGAAATACATGAAAATGATGATATGTGATAATTGATACATGGAAATATGAGACGATGATATTTGTACTCGGAATTTGGTTGATGAATATATGTTCATCCTTGATTATAGACTTGTACACCTTGAGTGTACTGCTACTTGTCTGACCTTAATATTCGCAAAATATGAGTAAAGTCCTAACATGAAATAAGCTAAACCCGAAACGAACTATTATGAAACTATGCTTGTAATAATAAGAGATGCTTTATACATATTAAATGAATACATGTTGTGGAAAGCATAAGTGCATGGAAACTTAATTGTTGTTAAGCTCATACTTGTCTTGATGTTAATATGGAATACATGACTAACAAGGTCAATGAGGAGATGTGTAGGGCTTGACGTCAAATTGATTGAATATGCCTTACATAGTTACCTCAAAATAGAATGAATGGTAAGTTAAGTACCATATGGTAAGTTAAGTACCATGTTATATGAACTTACTAAGCATACAATGCTTATCCTGTTTTATTTTCCCCTGTTTTAGAGTAAATCGGAAGCTCGTTGGATTGGAAGCTCGGAGGAGATCCCTCACACTATCCATCGGCCCATGTTGGTACAATATGGTAAATCAATTATGGTTGTAATGGCATGTATAGGATATGTTGGCCATATTGGCATGTAAATATAAATGATGCTTGTAGTCTGGCCATTGGAATGGCTAGTAATGGTTGTTTTGATATACTTGTAATGTTATGCTATGGAAACTATATATGTATGTTAAGTAGTTGATCAAATCATGTTTAACACATGAATTAAACCAAGGTAAGATAGTAAACATGTATGCATGAAATGATATGCCATAATGAATGATGGAATTTACTTGATTTGAATGCTTGGAATGGTTGGTATTTGGATGTGTGATTCAAGTGCAGGTCATGGGTGAGATTTTAGGTGAGAAATGAAGCTAGGAATGGCTTTATTTTGTCCACACGGGTAGACACACGGGCGTGTGTCTAGACCGTGTGTTACCCATGGGCGTGTGGCATGGCCGTGCGTCCCCTGCACCTTAAATTCGAGAAAAACAGAATGCTCAAAATTGAGCACACAAGCAGAGACATGGGCGTGTGTCTCAGCCGTGTGGGAGACACGGTCTTGAATACAGGCGTGTGTCTTGGCTGTGTGAAACCTGCACCTAATTCGAATTGAATTAATTAACCACACGGCCTAGCACACGGGCGTGTGGAATGGCCGTGTGGCGCAAGTCCGAGAGCTACCTAGTTTTGTACACGGCCTGCAGCACGGGCATGACACGGACGTGTGAGCCCTGCACCTTGAAAAATTTTGAAATTTCGTGAAAAATTCCCTGAGTTCCTGATTTAGTCCCGACTTGATTCTAATGCTTGTATTGGGCCTCGAGGGTCCATTTAAGGGACATTATGAATGACCTCGGTGAATGAATAGTAACTTGCATGAATTAATTGATAAATGTTCTAAATGTTCTGGTAACGCTCCGAAACCCTATTTTGGTGACAGATACGGGTTAAGGGTGTTACATTTAGTGGTATCAGAGCTACGGTTTAGTCGATTCTCGGACTGGACGTAGCATATGTGGAGTCTAGAAATACATGCCATTATATAACCTGTGATAGTGTAATATCTCTCGATTCTGATGAAAATTATTTTGCAAATAGACAGAGATGCCTTCTAATCAAGCTAATTTCGATGATTCCGAAAGAGATACCCAAATATCTAAGTAAAATGTTACTTATGATGAAATAGAATTCGAAAAGGTACAGATAAATGTTTTATAGTACATGAGAATGATAAATGTTATGTTATATGAGTATATATATAAAAGTTGATTTTTGAGGCTTATGAACTCCACCCCCTTTACCAGTATAGTGTTATACAATGAAATTTACAAGATTTATATGGATTAAGCTTATGAATGTGGAACCAAAGAGTTCAAAGGCTAAATGACTAATGATGTAGTCAGAATGAGAATGGGTTAGTAAGTAAAGACAGTATTAAAAGAGATATCATATTTTTTCTGAAGAATTATTCTGAATATGTGATGTCATTGTTAAAGAAGAAGTTATTCATGAGTAATTGGCTTATCCAAATATGATAATTATAGAACGGATTAGCCGAAAATTCTTTCGAATTAACTCTTTCAGTGAACTGAATAATGTAAGATGATTGATGACTTTATTAGTTAGTGGAATAGTGATGAAATTGCACCGATATTTGAATGCAGCTGTTATAATTGAGTATATTACATCAATCTCTCCTGTGTACTCTATAAGTTCTGTTATTATCAGAGGCATATGAAATTTTGCATGTACATATGCAATATTTATCGTATTGAAAGGCTGGCTAATTACAATAGAAGTAATTACTGAAAGTCTGGTTGATTTATGAGCGGTATTGCTCTATCTTTCTTGGGTTTACTAATTCATCATGATTGATATAAGATTTGATGATAAGATTCATGTGATACTATTTTCTACTTCTACTAATTCAAGCCCTGAATTGTGAATGTGCAAGTTATATTGTTTTTATCACAGTGGTTTCTACTGAGTATGTGTGATATTGCTCTTCTAAATTTTCTCTGAGATATCATCAATCTCTTTATTATTCAAACATGGTTTACCTGTGAAAGATATTCATTGGCCGAAGGTGATTACATTTATTATCGTTATAAATATTGACTCGATCATGAAGTTTGGTAATAGAGATCATAGATTATAGAAACTGTATTACTGCATTGGTTCTTATTGGGGCCACTTTCGGTTTTCCTCTTCCAATTAGAGGTACCCTACTGATATTGAAGTGTTGCTTTATCTATACGGTTGAAATGTTGGTCATATTGATGCACTATGATTTTAAATCTATTTGATGGTTCTGGCTTTGCAAAAACTCAAAGCTTCAATGTTAACAATTGAAATAGCTACATTAATGATCTAGTTATTACAGAAAGGAGGTAAGATTTGAATGGACCGATAAATATCAGTAAAGTTTTGACCAGTTGAAAGCTCTGTTGAGCGAAGTATTAATTCTGGTTCAGCCTGAATCGGGAAGGAATTTATTATTACAGTGATACATCATTGAATGGATTAAACTGTGTTTTAATGAAGAAAGGTAAAGCAATGGTTTATACTTCCTGCTAGATAAAACTACAGGAAAAAGAATTACCCAATATATGATCTAGAATTGACAGCTATTGATTTTGTATTGAAATCTGATAACATTACTTGTTTGGTGAAAACTGTTGTATATCCACCGATTATAAAAGTTTGAAGTATCTGATGTTTCTAAAAGATTTGAATTTGAGATAGCGTATATGGTTTGAATGTTGAAAGATTATGACTTGATAATTGTATATCACTTGAAAAGAATGAATATGGTTACAGATGTTCTAAGTAGCAAATATCTATATATTTTGCAAGCCATGGATACCAATTATGATTGTCTGATAATAGCTCAATTTTAACTGATAATAGAGCTAAACTGATGTTTCTACAACAGAACAGTGAAACTCAGAAAAGTAATAATTAGTTGTAAGTTAAATGAATACAATGTGAAATAATTTACGATTCGAATTTGAGTAGAAGCGATAAATGCTCGTTATTGAAAGCGAGTTTGTGTATCTTGAAGAATTTAGAATTTATACAGAAAATTTTACATGAATGATCACAGTGGTACTATGTCTGTTTATCTGGGAAATGATGAAATGTATAATGATTTGAAAAGGATGTATTAGTAGCTCGAAAGGAAATGTGGTATTTCTGGATCTATATTTAAATGTTGGATGTATCAGCAGATAAAGATGATACTTTTAGGGTGGTTATAGCTAGTGAAGATACCGAAATGGAAATGTGACAAAGTTACTGTGAATTTTATATCGGGATTCTCCTTGACTATAAAAATAGAAAGATACTATTTGAGTAACTGTTGATTGTTTGACAAAGCATGCACATTTTATTCTGACATGAACGAATTTCTCGCTTGATAGATTGCTTGAATTACCTATTTTTGAGATTGACAGATTATATGATGTGCCAGTTTCTATTATTTCTGATAGAGATCTATGGTTTATATTCTGATTCTGAAATAAGTTACAAGAAACTCTGGGTACATGGTTACATTTAGTACAGTATTTCATCCTCAGATGGATGATCAACCTAAACATATGATTCAGACTTTGGAAGATATGCTTCGATGTTGTGTACTTGAATTTGAAGGTAACTGAGAAAAGTATTTGCCTTGGGTTGAAATTACTTATAACAGTTAACAGTCAATATACAATCATACGGTACGAGGCTTTATATGGTCACAAATGGAAAACTCCAGTGTTTTGGATGGAGTTCAGTGAGAAAAGATACATATGGTAGTTTTGATTCGTTGAACCCAAAGAGAGATAAAAGGGACCTGAGACAGTTTAAAAGCAATATTTGATCGTCAGGAATCCGATGTGGATCTAAAATGAAAAGAAATAGAGTTTCTGATGGTGACAAAGTATTGTTGGAGATTCACCATGAAAGAAAGTTCCCCAGTTTGCCCGTAAAGGCAAATTAAGTCTACGGTTTCTCAGGTTATAAAGATTATTGAAAAGAATTGGACTGGTTTCGTATTGATTGGTATTATTTCAGAGTTCTACAGAATTTATAATGTTTTTATGAGTATATGTGTTATGACATAATCGATCAGACCCATCATCTGTTATTGCTTTGATAAATGTTAAATTCAGCTTGGCATGACTTACAACGAGTGACTGGTTGAAATTCTGGCATGTGAAGTGAAAGAAACAAAAAGTATAAAGGTATCTTTAGTGAAAGTTCTTAGACAATTATATGATATAGAGAAAGCTATTTGGGAACCGGATAGAAACATGAGAAAGTAATGCCTGAATCTTCTTACGAGTAAAATTTTCGAGGACGAAAATTTCTTAAAGGGGAGAGTTGTAACAGCCCAAATTTCGGTAAAATCGGAACAGTGGTTTCGAGACCACAAATTCGAGTCGAAAATAAATTTTATTTTTATTTTATTATATGGTCCATATTATAATGGAAATGTAATGTGAAAATTTTGAAAAGAAAATTTTATCGATTTAGTGCTTAATTACGAGAAGGAATAAATCGCATAAAATGTGAAAGTTGAATTCTAGTAGCTATAAGGATTAAATAGCTATGGAATTCAAAACTTAAGGTCCTTATATGGTAATTAGACCATTAAGAAAAGTATGTAGATTTTTCTTGGTGACTCATCCATGGAAATATAGAAGAGGGTAAGGACTAAATTGGAAAATGAAAATTGTAATTAATTAAAAGATGCTAAAATAGATATCATCTTATTTTATCATCTTCTTCCCCAAAAAATAAAACATGGAAACTCTAGGAGAGAGAGAAGAAACTTTCATGGCCAAATTGGGTAAGTTTCCTTATCCCGTTTTTAGCAATTATGATATTTTTGGAATCGAGATAGTCTAAACTATCTATTTGGGGGATTAAATTGAAAAGTTATCAATATATGAAAAATGGGTCATGGATGTATATGCTGGAAATTAGAAATGCATGGTAGAAAATGACAGATCATTGATAGATAAACAACTTTTACAAAGTGATTTTTGATGAAAACATGATTTAGGGACTAAAATGTAAACTTGTGAAATTGGAGAAAAGTTCTGAAATTTTTTGAATACATGTGCTGCAAATTTTGTAATAGGGCTTTGGTTAGGTTTGGAATAGGGAGTAATTTGCACAAGTTTCATTTTCCGAGCCTAGGGACGAAAATGGAATTTATGGAAAAGTTGGGGGCAAAATAGTAATTTTGCCTAGGATGAAAATTTAGTCCATGTGAATGTAAAATATGATAAATTGATGTTAAATCTACTCGTATAGATACGGATAGACCAAATTCGGAGTTAGAACGAGGAATGAGGAAAATGTCGGATTAGTAAATTTTACGTACATGAACTTTTGTCGAGGTAAGTTCGTGTAACTAAATTGTATATATTTTTATGCTTGAATTAAATGTTGTGCTTGTAAATTGTATAAATGCCTTAATTATGTGAAATGATCACATATTCGTCAAAGCCCGATAAATGAAATGTGCCCGATTAGCAATAATGCTCGATAAATGATAAATGATAAAAACGTAAAATTTATACTTGAGTTGAATGTGAACACTCGAATTGTATGAATGCATAAATTTATGAGATTGAACATATACCCGGCAATTGCTTGATAAATGTTAAATTCCGTTTAAATAAATGGAAGTCGATGGATAAATGTGATTTCCCTGATAAAACTGCATGTGTTGCAGAATGGATTTAGCCCGGACTGGTAATCTGAAATGAGCCTCTCGATTATATTTTTCAATTAGGATTTAACCTAGACTGGTAATCCCAATTGACTGGATTTAGCCTGGACTGGTAATCTATATTGGACTCTATAGGGAATTCTTTGTCATATAAAGGATTTAGCCTGGACTGGTAATCCGACAAAGCCCTTAGAGTATATGTTACAACTAGAATTTAGCCTGGACTGGTAATTCTGCTGTATGATATGTGGCTCGAGAGTGTACCTACAAGTACTACTGAGTATGAAATGATGGATTCTGATTTGTACATCTCGTGTGTACTACCGGTGTATCCATCGATATTTCAAATAAATTTAACAGGTAAAACTCTTGGCATGAGAAGATTATGAATAAGAAATGAGTTATTACAAGTATCTACTTGAAATACATGAAAATGATGATATGTGATAATTGATACATGGAAATATAAGACGATGATATTTTTACTCGAAATCTGATTGATGAATATAAGTTCATCCTTGATTATAGACTTGTACACCTTGAGTGTACTACTACTTGTGTGACCTTAATATTCGCAAAATATGAGTAAAGTCCTGACATGAAATAAGCTGAACCCGAAACGAACTACTATGAAACTATGCTTGTAATAATAAGAGATGCTTTATACATATTAAATGAATACATGTTGTGGAAAGCATAAGTACATGGAAACTTAATTATTGTTGAGCTCATACTTGTCTTGATGTTACTATGGAATATATGACTAACAAGGTCAATGAGGAGATGTATAGGGCTTGACGTCAAATTGATTGAATATGCCTTACATAGTTACCTCTAAATAGAATGAATAGTAAGTTAAGTACCATGTTATACGAACTTACTAAGCATACAATGCTTACCCTGTTTTATTTTCCCCTGTTTTAGAGTAAATCAGAAGCTCGTTAGATTGGAAGCTCGGCGGAGATCCCTCACACTATCCATAGGCCCATGTCGGTACAATATGGTAAATCAATTATGGTTGTAATGGCATGTATAGGATATGTTGGCCATATTGGCATGTAAATATAAATGATGCTTGTAATCTAGCCATTGGAATGGCTACCAATGGTTGTTTTGATATACTTGTAATGTTATGCTATGGAAACTATATATGTATGTTAAGTAGTTGATCAAATCATGTTTAACACATGAATTGAACCAAGGTAAGATAGTAAACATGTATGCATGAAATGATATGCCATGATGAATGATGGAATTTACTTGATTTGAATGCTTGGAATGGTTGGTATTTGAATGTGTGATTCAAGTGCAGGTCATGGGTGAGATATTGGGTGAGAAATGAAGCTAGGAATGGCTTTATTTTGTCCAGACGGGCAGACACACAGGTGTGTGTCTAGACCGTGTGTGACACACGGCCTACCCCATGGGCATGTGGCCTGGCCGTGTGTCCCCTACACCTTAAATTCGAGAAAAATAGAATGCTCAGAATTGAGCACACAAGCAGAGACATGGGCGTGTGTCTCAGCCATGTGGGAGACACGGTCTTGAACACAGGCGTGTGTCTTGGCTGTGTGAAACCTGTACTGTAACAGCCCGATTCAGGGCCTAGTCGAAATAGTGGATGCGAGACCACAAATCCGAAGTAGAAATATGTGTTTTATGGTTTTTATGAGTTCCATGACATGTTTGCATGATTATTTGAAAATTTCATGAAGAAATTTTATAATTTAGTGATTAATTTATTCATTAGGACTAAATTGCAAAGATTAAAAAATATGATATTCTAGAAGTTTCAAGTATGAGATAGTATTAGAAAAATTATTAGAGGTCCTTATTTAGCAATTAGACCATTATAACTTATGATGGACAAAAATAGACATGGGAAGGAAAAATTTCAAGAAAGGGGCATTAAGGGCATTTCGGTCATTATGTTAATAAGTTAATAAAAAGGGTAAAAGAAGTCAAAATTGATGTCCATCTTCCTGCCCATTGCCGAAAATTTCAAGCTCACCATAGCTAGGGTTTTGTCATCTCTCAAGCTTGATTGTAAGTACCTCCTAGCCTCGTTTTTCATGTTCTTCGTATTTTTGAGATCCTCATAGCTTGATTTAGCTATTTCTACCCTTATTTTGAGCTAGAGTTCACGTTCAAAAATTTACCCATGCATGACATGCATGTATTTTGAGGTTTAATGGAAGAATATGAAAGTTTGATGTATGATAAACATCTTTTTCTAAGTGATTTTCATGGAAAATTCATAAAAAGGACCTAGATGTAAAAGTGATAAATGTGTATTAAAAATTAGTTTTGAAGGAAAGTGTGAGCTGTTATAAGCTTAATAAATATTCGGCTAGGTTTGGGTAACCAAATAAATGAGTGTATTTCATTATACGAGCCTAAGAACCATTTTGTAAATATGTGAAAGTTTAGGGGTAAAATTGTAATTTTTCCAAAGTATGATTCACGAGTCATTTTAGTCAATGTGATTATTAAATAAGTGAAATTGTCATTATAGATCAAGAAACACGAAGTCCGGACCGAAACCGAGGAAAGAACGAAGTGGTGGACTAAATCGAACAACTAAACATATTTTGGTACCGAGGTAAGTTTGTGTGTAATAAATCAACGTAATGTTATTATGCTTTAGTATGCTTGATATCGTGAGAAATGTATATTATCCCTATGAAATTGATTAATGAGGTATCAAAGAAAATTTGATGAAATTATATTATGTGAAAGTCCCGGTTGAACCTTAGGAATGGAAAGGATACAATTGTCATGACATGAGATTAAGGAGGTCCCGTATAAGACCATGTCTGGGACATGGCTTCGGCACCTAATTGAGTTCCTGTATAAGACCATATCTGGGATATGGCATCGACATCGAATTGAGATTCCGTATAAGACCACGTTTGGGACCTGGCTTCGGTAAGAAATCGTGTAAGACCATGTCTGGGACATGGCATCGATATGCAATCTCTTATAAGACCATATCTGGGATATGGCATTGGCATCGATATGATATCCCGTATAAGACCATATCTGGAATATGGCTTTGGCATCGTATTACGTGTATGACGAGTTTGTGTATCCTTCGGTATTCCAAGTGGTTCAACGGGGTAAAGAGCTAAGTTTATGTTCAAGATGTAAAAGTGCTAAAGTTATGTGATGAAGTGATACAGGTGTATATAAGAACCTTACAAGAAATGAGTTCGTTATGTGTTATAAGATTGGTAAGAGTAAGCATGAGTAAGTTATGTCTATGTGCTTGAGAATTTGAGTTATTACTCAATGTAATGTATGAATGTTATCTTAAGCTCTCATGTTGCTATTTATTTCATGCAAACTTACTAAGCTTTATGCTTACCCCTCTCCTTTCCCTTTTCCTTGTAGTATCGCCAAGCTAGCTCGAGGGTCGTAGGACGTCGGAGCTCGATTCACACTATCAAGCTATTCTTTTGGTATAGTAAAGTTGATCATTTTGAGTATGGCATGTATAGGAACTTGGTCATTTTGTTATATTTCATATTGGTTAGCTAAGGTGTTGGCTATTAATATTACTCAATTCATTTTGTAAATGGCCATTGGAATCGGCCAAAACTAGTTAAGTTATATCTATTCAATGATGATGAAATTCATGAAGTGCAAGTCTATGCAATTGTGTGAGTAAAGTATGAAGTATGAGCATGATGAATGTAGTGGAATTCAAGGTGTGGATGCCTTGATTATTGATATTTGAGATGCATTATTGTTATGTCATGAGTTGCTAGAAATAGTAGAAGTGTGGTTGTTTTTCAGGGTGGCAAATGGCTTGGTAGATAGCCTTGCATTTGTCCACACGGATAGACACACGGGCATGTGTCTAGGCTGTGTGTGACACATGGTCTGCCACATGGGTGTGTAGTCTGGCCGTGTGTCCCCTGCATCTAAATTGCGAAAATTCAGTTCGTCACACGGGCCAGCACACGGGCGTGTGGCTTGGCCGTGTGCCCCTAAGGGTTTGCTGACGTCATAAACAGAATGTCCCTTATTTTGGACACGGCCTGAAGCACGGGTGTGTGATATGCCACACAGACGTGTCACTTCTTTCACACGGGCGTGTGGCCCAGTTTTAAGCAAAAATTTTCTAAGTGTTCGTAAGTTTCCGGTTCAGTCCCGGATCACCCCATGTATTTGTCTTGGGTCTCGTAGGCCCATAATAAAGATGTTAAGAGTTCAAATGAAAAAGTTTAAGTTGAAAAGAAAGTTCATTGCCCGATTTTGTATGAATAAGTTAAGTCCGGTAATGCCTCGTACCCGGTTCTGGCATCGAATACGGGTAAGGGGTGTTACATGCACCTAATTCGAATTAACCACACGACCTAGCACATGGGCGTGTGGAATGGCCGTGTAGCGCAAGTCTGAGAGCAACCTAGTTTTGTACTCGGCCAGCAACACGGGCGTGTCCCAGGGTCACACGCGCGTGTCCCTTGGACCACACGGGCGTGTGAGCCCTGCACCTTGGAATATTTTGGAATTTCGCAAAAATTTTCTTGAGTTCTCGATTTAGTCCCAACTTGATTCTAATGCTCGTATTGGGCCTCGATGGACCATTTAAGGGACATTATGAATGACCTCGGTGAATGAATAGTAACTTGCTTGAATTAATCGATAAATGTTCTAAATGTTCTGGTAACACTCTGAAACCCTGTTCCGGTGACGGATACGGGTTAGGGGTGTTACATTCATGCTATCATATTTATGTGTATATATGAAGCACTGAACGAGCCTATATGTGATATTAGACAAAGAATTGCCTAAACATCCTCTAAGCTTTATGAATTCTGAATATGTCTTTGTATGAACAAAAAACATTTTATTGGCCTTAATTGAGATATGTTATCTATGAAAATAATTTTCCCTAGTAAACTTAGTAGAATAGCATGATACGATTGGCATGCCAATAGGGCTTATATTTGTATTTGGTCTAGGAGGTGTGGTGTGTTTGGGGCTTCTCTATTTCCTTTGGGCTCTACACTCATGTGCACTTTTTGTTGCCTTCGGGCTTTGTACCTATGTGCATTTTGGTTGTGTTTGGATGGATGCACTTATGTTCAATTTGATTATGTTTAGAAGGATGTGATACATGCCTCATGGCCATGCACTTACTTGAAATTTGATTGTTCCTGGGTGGAATCCCGAGTATCCGAGTCTCATTTTAATAGAGTTTACTAAGGGCTATAAGTTTAATAAGTTGAAAAGAAATAGAATAAATGAGAAAACTAATAATGAATGTATCGTGATATCATGTTTGGATCATTTGTGGCATAAATGGATGTTATTGCAAGATCATTATGATGGAATATTAATTGTTTAACAATGGAGGAAAACTATGGACTGATATATATATATATAAGCCTAAGGCCATAAGATAACAATTTGGTAACGTATGATCCTAATAAAGGACATAAAATAAAATGTTCGACTCATATATTGTAACACCTCGAAAATTTTGATATGACACGTGACCTAATTGCAGGCTCGAATATCGAGAAATTATGAGAAAATTTGTGAAAATGACTTGGATAAGAAATTTTATTAAAGGAATTTGATATTGGCGATGGAAATATGTGAAAAGAGTTGTAAAAGTGCTAATATGACAAAAAGAGGGCCAAGTCACAAATTTGGTCAAATATGAGGACTAATGGAAAAATTATCTAAATACGAAAAATATTGGTCCTTATGTATTATTTGACATGAAATGGATTGGGATGTAATTTGGTGTAATGAAAATCACTTTTGGCACAAAATTGGAAAAACTGAATAGTATAGAGACTAATTGTAATTTTCCCATTTTATTGAGAAAAGAGCCAAAGTAAGATTTTCATTACTCATAGAGTTATTATAATTATTTATGATTAATTATGAACTTGATTTGGTCTAAGTATCGAATTTTGAGAAAAAAATCGCTAAAAATGACAAAAATAGGCAAAATAGTAATTTTGTCGTAAAATGGTAATTTGGTCAATTCCTGAGAATTTTATGATAAAAATAATGTTTTTATATGATATTTAGTGTTCAAAATTAATTTGGATTGTTTGAACCTCATATTAAGGAAATGTGCTTCAAATTGGCATGAAATGGACTTAAATTGTTGGATATGGGCCTAAGGCCTACATGTTGATATTGTTGGGTATGCTTCCATTTTCTTGCTTATTTCTTCAATTTCTCTCAAAATTTTTACTTTCCACCTTAAGATTTTGTTAAAATATTATTGGAAACAACCTCCTAAGCTCAATTTCTCCATCAATTTCTTCAAATGGCAGCCTAGGGTTTATGGAGCTTTTGCGAGAGAAGATGAAGCTAGTGCGAAAAAGCTTCAACAATGGTAAGAAATGGTTTCCTAAGCCTCCATTAGTTTGATATTTTTTTAGAAATAATGTGAAAAAATCTTATAAATAATTATGTTAATATTTGATATATATTTTTATTGTATGGAAATGGGGAAATGTTGGTTCATAAAAATCCAGACTTAATTAATGGTGGATTGGTGTTCATGGAAGCTTGATCAAGTGTTAGGAAGCATCCATCAAGGTAAGCATCTTGAATACTCATACTTGCTCTAAGTTAGTAAGCTTAGGAATCATGAAATTAATTTTATAATTAGATGTTTAATTGTGTTAGTATGTAGAAAAATATGGTAGAAAAGTTATGTAACTAAGTGAGGCTTTATAGTCAATTATGTAATAATGTTATGAAAGTTTCCATGGAAGAAAATATGAACTTAATAGGATTTGCATGTATGTGAAGGAACCATGTCAACAATATGGAAAAGATTGGATAAGGCCACTATGGCAAAAAATATGTCAAAGAGCAAGGTCCTACTTTAAGTCGAAAAGTGACGATACTAGCCTAAAATATCGAAATGGTCATAAGATTTATGAAAATCTTTTGTAAATAATTATTTTATATTTAATTGAATTTATTGTAATTATATTTAATATAATAGTGTAAGCTTATATTTTGTATGATTGAAAAATGTGGTTTTGAACAACTAAATAAAGTTCGACTATGTCGAACGATATTAGAATCATAATTATCGGCATGAAAACAACTTTAAGAAAGAACCTTGTAAGATGTTTCCTTATGGAGATTAAATGAAAGCTTTGAAAATCTTGTGTAGTGACGTAATGTCATAATTTAAATTATCAAATTATATTATAGTGGTTTACGTCATGAATACCGATACAGAGCTGTAATTTGATTTGATACATGAGTTTACTAATATTCTAAAAACCTTGAAACAAGGCCCTGATAGCTTAGATAAATAATTTGGATATGATGCATGTCAATAGGAGAATCCTTATTTGTACTTTGGTACTCTGGTTACTTGCACTTTGGTGCTCTTATTCTTGGCACTACGGTGTGATCCTGATCTGGTCTTTGGACACCTACGCTTTAGAACTTTTGTTATTGTAGTTCCGAACAACTTGTCCTTAGTATCCCTTCTTTATTTTTCTAGGCTTACTAATGGCTTAACTTAAACCGATTTTGTTATTTTATGAAAGAATTCTTGAAATTGTTAGATGTTATTACTGTTTGAAAATGTATTAACTGTAAGGAATGGAATGGAAAAGTAAGCATTCAAGAAAGTGGTGTAATAAAACGTCTAACAAATTGTGGTCTATTTGAAACCCTTAAGGAGTTATTAAGGTGAGTTAACAATTGTGTAAGTCCTTATGGATGAAAACTAAATCTGAAAGGTAAAATTCATAAATGAATCAAATACCAAACTGGGAACGCCTACATAATGAGAATTGTTAATAAATCATCAAACTATAAGTTGATGCTTAATTTGTAAACTCACATGAAAGAGGTTAAAATAGTGACAATGTTGCTTAAATAAACTTAAAATCATGATTCTTCTAAAGGAGCTCAAGGTTCATAAAGACTTAGGATAAATTTTGATTAACTTTGTTACTTACTAAGCTTTATAGCTCATGTGTTAGTTGTTTAAAACGCGTAGGTATGACTTGCTGAGAAGTCTCTATGGTAGCTTAGGGAGCATCACATTACCAAATGATCCTATAAGGTTATTTTTCAAATTTTAAAGTGGAATTTATATTATATTAGTGGCATGTATACTAAGTCTCATGATGAATATAAAGATTGTAATGTGAATGGCATGTTTTGGGTTTTATTCAAAAATTTGCTTAGCAAAAATTTATGTCATTCAAATTTGAATGTGTTTATGCCATGTTTTGTGCCAAAATAAGTTTAAATATTGATTTGTAATGCTTTTATTCATTTTGAAATGATATGGTAATGCTTGGGCATGTTTTAGAGTGTTTTTTAGTTAACTTTTTGCTCCTAGGTCGTAGTTTCAAAACTTGGGCTTAGAGGTACTGGCACAAGTGAGGCAGAATGCTTCAATATGCTATTTGGAGCACTTGTATCGGTACTTCTAGGCACTTTTATCGCAACAAGTGCCTCGGACCCAAGCAATTGCATTGTTTTGAGTCGTTTTGACTTTTCGGGATCTGTTTTGGGTCCCGAGCACCCCTAAGCATCTTCAAATTGATTTTAAATTGTCTCTAAAGGCTTTTAATTGTACTAAATTTGGGTTAATGATTTTATAAAAAAATTCAAGTTTCAAATTTAGTAAAACTTTCATTTCTCTTGACCTGAAAGACCCCGGATTAAGTCGATAGTCCTCAAACGTTTGGTTTATGATCTAAATGGGTTCTAATATGAATTCAATAACCCAAAATGATTTAAAAATTGTATTTTACCCTTTCTAACATTGAGAATTATTTTAAAGGAAATCTATAAGGTTGCTAAATGATGTTTTATTAAAGGCAAAGTAGGGAAAACATAATTCTCAGGGTAACAAGTAAACCATCATAATGAATCTGGTGGGTGTGCCCCTGTAAATCAAGAACCTACACCTTGCATATACCTTTTATGGAAGATCAGCTAGTAGGCAAGTAAGAAAGGCAGAGAACAATGGATTTATTTTTGAGATTCTTATGTTGAGAGTAGCCGGGGAACTACCCCCCAGGGATGTAGCTAGATAAGAAAAAAGAAAGATAGGAGTAAGAGAAGTGAGAAGAAATAGAAGGATTGGTCAATTCAAAAGCTTGTAGGCTTATGAATTTCCCCTTAGCGTTCTGGTTTATTTATTATCTTGAGGGAGCATGGGGAGTTAAGGAAAATTTTAATCAATGGTAAGGAACCGTTCAAATCCATTAATGTAGGTAGGACACCTGTCGGCATCGAGAGGAGGAAGAATCTTTAAGGATTCCCAAGGCAGGATTGTCTGCCAACTATTACCCATTAAGGAGTAACCCTCATGAAAGTAGAACTAGTCATAGGTTATGATGTGATTTTGCGCACCAAGGTTGAAACTATTCTTGTCAAGGTGAAACAAGTTGATGTTAGGCCGAATCTCCAAGAGCCACTTCTTCTTGTGATGGTCAAAACAAAGACTGATCATTTGTGTTTACCAATTTGGCCAACTATGGGAAGTCGAACAAAAAGGGTCAAAGATGAGTTTAAAGGGCTTATATGTGGACGCGGGGAACAAGTCCAAATTAATCAAGTTCTGGTTGAGCCAAGACCAAGTCAAATTCTGATCCAAGAGTTGGATGAAACCTTTTGATGGGTTTTAATTAATCAAGGACTTTAATTAAGTTTATTTTAGTTTATTTTTGCATCTGTAAATTAATGTCTTGAATTATTAATCTGCATCTTTTAATTATGACTTGCATTAAGTGTTCAATATTTAATTATGTCATGCATTTCATAACTCATATGTTAATAAAGTTCATGATTTAATTATGCCATGCATTATGTAACTCTCATGATAGTTAAGTTTGCATATTAAATTATGACATGCATTATGTAACTCCCATGATAGTTAAGTGTGCATCTTTAATTAAGTCTTGCATTAAGTAACTCATTTGTTCATTTAGTTTGCATCTTAATTAAACGATGCATTTAAGAATCTTAGTTGTTAAATATGTTTGAGTTAGCTTTTGTAAGTGTATTATTTATTTTGGTTATTACTTTTAATGCATAAAGTGTGTTTATTTTCATTTTTATTAAGGTGTTTTAAGTTGAATAAGAATGTGAACAGGTTTCAAGTGTTTAATAAACATTCATTCTTAATCGGGAGAGTATTCAAAAGACCAAGGAAGGCCCTGCAAATTTTGTTCGGTTTTGGTGCACTTAAAGCATATTCATGGCACTAATTAAAGGGAGGAAAACACAAGAAATGAAGGCATTCGGTTTTGGGAAGAAGGGACTACAAAACAACACCTTTAAGGAGCATTAAGCTTCATAAAGATGATCACCTTTAAACTATACAAGGCAAAGTGAACAGACATGCCTTTTGGGCTAGCTACTAAGAGTTTAAACCAAATTTAATTGTTTGTTTTAAGATAGTTAAATGCCAAATTTGAAAGGTCATTTTGAAGGTCTATAAATTTCGGCCTAAGCTACCTATGTGAAAAAAAAAATTTGCTTGAAATTAAATCATACTTTTGTAAGAAATTTTCTCTAAGGTTCTTCATTGAACTATTTCGAACTTATCAAACTTTCTAAGTTTGTGGCGTTCAAAATGTAAGAGTATGCCCAAAGATCAATCATGAGATGGTTGTAATAACATACTTGATTTACCATGTTTATTAATATAAAGCATTGTCATTATTATTTCAGTTTTTTTTCCTGTGTGTATAAATAAACTATTTTATAATAATGTCCTGAGAATAATATGATTATTCTTAAAAGATCCTTAGTCAAGTATTATTTTTGACTAGGACAACAATAATGCATTAAGACTAACATGTAGTTGATTGATGATAAAGAGTTGTCATTGATATGGAGTGTCAAAATCAATGCATGAATATGTGTGTTAGAGAACAACATATTGGGTGACCGCTATGAGTATGTTTCTTGGATTATTATGTAATTGTCACAACATTACTCATAGTGATTAATATATATATGATCTTGGACTTGAGATCATCATTATCCCAACATCGTGAGTTGTATATTTTGATACTGATCAAACGTACAATCGTGGCGGGGTTGTTCTATAAAGGTCGATGTTGGATATACCATAATCTATGTAGAGGGATATGGTTGATCAATATAGGATAAGTCCCTCCTACATAATGGGGGTGTAACATCCTAAAATTTGGAACTTTATGTGTTGCATTGTTTTTGGTATTAAGCTAGTTAAATTATTAATTGTGTATGTTAAGGAGGTCCTGAGAAGGCTCGGGGTTCATTTGGACCTAGTAAAAAATTTTGGCTTTTAGCACTTTAAAGAGATGGAGTAAGTGACCATAAAGCATATGGAAATAATTGAGTAAATAGCTAGCATAAATGAGCTATTGGTAAAGTGGTTATGGCGCCACATGTAGTACCTTGAGGGAAGAGGTTTGAATCACTTTGTGTGCAAATTTTGACTTATATTTTTGCACCATTTCCTTAAGTGTCGGCCAAGAGGTATTCATGGCAAGTTTGACTTCTTTATTTTTGGCAAGGTGGCTAAGAAATAAGGTAAGGTTGAGGTTGGGGAAAGGAATCAAAAGGGAAAAGGCAAGTAGAGGGAACAAGGGGCTTAATTCGTGGTGATTGTTTTGGAAGGTGTGGATGGCCAAGTGTTGACCAACCTTGTAATGCATGTGGACGGTTTTGTGTGTTAGGGGGGGATAGCCAAATTTTTCCTATGGTGTTTAGGTAATATTTTAGTGTTTGTTTGGGTAAAATTTGCCTTAGTATCAAGTGTGCTATTTTCTCCCAAAACACATTTCTCCTAGCCGAATTTGTCTTTGGTAATTGTTAAAATTTGGGCATTGTTTTGGCCAAAACACCTTTATGCAACTTTTGTGATATTTTCTCTTCTCTCCAAATTTTCCTTCTTGCTGAAATTTGGAACCTTGAGTGTGCACATTTCTTCTTTCTTTTCTTCTTCTTGCCGAATGCACACAAACTTTAAGACCATTTCTTTTGTTCACTCATCATTCTTGAAAAAAAACCGAAATTAATCCCCCATTCTACTTCTTCCTCTTTTTTTCTTTTCGCAAAATCCTTCAAGCATCACTCCTACTCTAATATTATTCATCATAGCCGAATATTGAGTCCACTATTTCTCTATAGCCGAACCTTCTATCCTTTCATTGATATTTCTTTTCCATTCAAGTCGTTACTCACCTCTTGAACGATTGGTAAGTTTTCTTTTCAATTTTTTCTTTCTTTCTTCTATTGCCGAATCTATATGTTGGCTTGGGAAGGTCTTTTGACCGAAAACATCACTTATTTTTCTCTCTTAAATAAGATCTTTTTTTTCCTCCGTAGTGATATAATGGAAGGCCGAACCTTCATTCTTCCGAAGTCATCACATAATCGCTAGGATTTGGTTCTGAAATCTTTAAGGTGAGAGTCCTTCACGGATTTTATAATCCTTCTTCATTCGTTAAGATGATTATTAGTATGGTATTGATTGACCGATTATATTATAGGGATTTAAACGCTTGATCTATTCAATCGTTGAGCACTCAGAAATTAGTGGTAAGTCAATCTTCACCATTTCGATAAACCATATTTTATCGCAATACCGATTGTTTAAGATCTAACCGAATGGAGAATTGTGGTACCGATTCGAATTGGAAGACGAGTGGAGATCTCAAAAGGAGTGGATTAACGATCCCTACTCCTAAATTCAAGCGAAGGGCTGTATCGGTGATTCGAGACTTTCCTCCGGGTTGTGGACCCTTATCCGGCGAGAATCAATTATTTGAGGTCGTTCGCAATTTTGAGGCGTCAGCGATTCGAGATTTTCCACCGGGTTGTGGACTGTCAACCGGGGAAAACCGACAAATCGTAGTTGTTCACGATCTCGAGGGTGTTGACGATCGAGAGAGTGTAGTGCTTACGGTAATCAGGTGTGTAATCCACACCATTTTCTGTGGGTTAAAGATTAACGTCATATTGATAGTAAACCGTTTGATTAAAATCGTATTAATGTGAAACCGGGAAAATTGGCTTAGATCTCATTATATGATAAAATTGGTATAAACGATATATTTTGCTATGTGGGCCAAATCGATATATTTACTATGTGGGCCAAAACGATATATTTTGCTATGTGGGCCAAATCGATATATTTTCTATGTGGGCCAAAACGATATATTCTGCTATGTGGGCCAAATCGATATATTTGCTATGTGGGCCAAAACCATATATTTTGCTATGTGGGCCAAAACGATATATTTTGCTATGTAGGCCGATCTGAAAATTTGCGAAATGGGCCAAGATGATATTCTGCTTAATGGGCCATAAAATTTGTAAGAAATATCTGAATACATTGTTGTGAATTGTTATACATTTTATACATATTTTGCATGGGATGGGATAATGATGAAGAGAAGTTCTGGTAGCTCTGCTACATAAATCTGGTGACTTTGTCACAAATTTGAAAAATGGCAATGCCATGTAAATTCTGTTAATCTGGTGGCTTGTCCACAAATTTGATATAAATGGCTTAATGCCTACGTTTGGTGTGTTGGTGGGGTGGGTTGACTAAAGATCACCCACAGGTGTGTTGGTTGGTACGGGTGGTGTGTAGCGGATGGAAATTAGGTTTGGTTTGGGAATTGCATTTCATATGCATAATATATTTGATACATTTTATTATTATTATTATTATTGTGAATGGGCTTCGGCCCAAATAATGGCTTAATGGATTTTTGGCCCAATGGACAACGGTAAGTGGGTTGCACATTGAGTTCTAGTAACTCACCTCCGTTTTCCTTATCCCTTTCAGGTAATGATCATTGATGGATTTGGGCCGTGGATGTCTCGGTGGAGGCCATACTTCAAAACGGTTAAATTGGAATTTGGATTTTTTTAGTACTTTTAATTACTTTGCTATTTTGAATTAAGGTTGTAATAAGGCATCTGGATTACTTTTTATTTTGTTTATTGTGTGATGAATTTATAAACTGCTTTAAGTATCTCAAATTGAAATTTTATTTTTCTAAAAACTCAAATAAACGTTTTATTCAAAAAAAGAGTATTTAAAAAGGATTTCATAATAATTTTCATATTTTTAACCCGGAAAAATTACTCTTAAGATTTTCATCGATTCTTTTCGAAAAATATCTTTAATTTCTTTTAAAATTTTCTCGAACTTTTAACTATATTTTCAAAATTTCTATTTATAAGATCTTACATCTCAAATTGTTGATTTATCAATCAAATCTTTTACTCAATAAATACTTCGTCAAAACTTTGAAATCTATTTCACTTAAAAAGGAATCAAAGTATATTTATTTTGTGTGACATGTCAAATCTGACCTTAACGCATAGGCCGGGTTTGGGGTGTTACAGGGGGTAATATCTTAGGCCACTTGATTGAGTGAGACTAGAAATGCATGGCCATGCTCAAATAAGTTGATATGAGATGTCATACTAATTTGTATATCATAGTCTACTCAAGATATCAAGAAACATGGGATGGACTATGCAAGTGTGACTATTCCATGACTTGTGTCCATTCCAGAGATAAAGGACTTAAGGATTAATGCATGAAAGGTTAATCACAAAAGGTTATGTCGAATCATGACTTCTTGCAACTTAGGTAGCAATGATGCATTGCTAGATGCCACTCATTGTTTGTAACATGAGAAACGTTCTAGTATTACCGCGCTAACGTTACAAGAACCTACTGTGGTCACACCCTATGGTTGAAATGAGCGGAATATAACATAGTTGGTATTGTGTTTGGTTGTCACATGAATTAAATTAATTATAGAATTAATTTAATTGGGCAATCAAATATTGAACATATTATATGTACAAGGATGTTGTACACATAATGAGAACATAGTTCTATTAACATATGAATTTGGTTCAGTATATAAATTTAAATAAATATAGTTTCATCAAATCCTTGTTATAATTAATGTAATTATAAATTTTAGTTAAAACATTATTATATTTATATATTTTTAATTATGTTTCATTATACCAATTATAAAAGGTAATAGGTTAATACAGAGCTTTTAAGAAACCCTAAAAATTGCTTGTGAGGTCTAGCAACCGTCAAGCAAAGAAACCTCCAAAACAGTTTTGGAGATTTCTCCCGTTCATCGTCAAACTGGGTGGATTACATAGAGGCCGAAATCGAAAAAGGTTGCGACTTGGTTCGATAGTAGATCAGAATTCTTGTTGCCGAGGCGTCGTTGTCTACTCAAATTGAAGTTTCGGTAATTTTGAAACCATTATTTCACCCCGATTCGTTCCTCACACATGGATTCATGGTTTGGATCGCCGGAATTATTTTTATTTTGCTGCACCATGGGGGTACCGGCGTTCCAACACAAAAATTGTCTTATAACTCCGTTTTCCATCCCAGGGTGTGGCGAATTTGATACACCAAGATTCAAGTATTCAGTTAAGTTTAAGTGGTTCGTAGTTTTAATATAGCTACGATTCCTTAAAGAATTCAAGTGCTTAGGAGTAAGGTTTCCACCTTTTGAACCATTCCAAGATAATTCTTCACATTGAGCTTTTTTTCGATCATCCAAGCTCGGGAAATTTCATCAGGTTAGTTCAATGACAGCCTTATTCGAGTAGGATTGATAAGCTATGGCTACTATTAGAGTAGAACTCTGGAATCAAAGTGGTAGCTCTGGTATTTCGCTAAGGTAGAAATGAAAATGTTTCATTGGCGAGTTTAGTTGCCCTGTGACATGAAAGGAATTGACCCATCATATGGGCAGGTTTAATGTATAAACTAATCTAGGAATCACGGGATTATCCGCCAAAACTAGAGGTAAGAATATGTTAGTCAGGCAGTGTTCGCTTCAAGGCAATTGCCAAATTGAGAGTGATGAGAAGATATGAGCTAGAACATGTCTAACATTGGAATGGTCAGATACCCATCAATGAGTCGGTATCTATGACTCATTAAAGGTTCAGGGGATTTACAACTCGGGCGGAGTAAGAATAATGCGAATGTACAAAAGCGAAACCAAGTTGAAAGTTTTGGTGAGAATGAAAAGTGATTACTCACACGAACCCCACGGGGGCAGGAATAAAGAAGAGCTTCTTAAAGTCCGCCTTTGTGACTGAGCATGAAAGGAAATTTCAATGACGAAATTTTTTTAGGGAGGGAGAGTTGTCACACCCGGTTCACTATAAACCTAAAAATTGGGAACAATTTGGGTTTATATTGAAAGGAATAGTAAGTTAGTAGTCTCTACTAAAAAATCAGGAAAAGTTAGAAACAAAATTGAGCATGGTTGAAATCTAAGTCTTGTTCGGTTGGATTAAAACAAGCTGGTTCATTAGTGGGAGACAAAATGATTGTCAATGGATGGTTTTTATATGGTTGAAGACCGTGTGTGAGGAGCTATATGTAGCTGAGAAGTGAATCCTCAGGTGGATTACTCTCAATTATGTTTCATTCTCTCCTCTTCTTCATCTTCCTTGGTTTCTCTAAAGAAGAGATAATTATGGAAGCTCTGCATGGAGCGATTGTAACACCCTTAACCCGTCTCTATCGTCGAATTAAGGTTACGGAGCATTACCAATCAATCGAAAAACATTTATGGTTATATCATAAAATAAATAAAACTAATTATAAACCAATCAATCATATGCATTTTGTCCCTAAATCGAGCCTTCGAGGCCCTAAAAATAGCTTAAAATTGATTCGGGACTAATTTGAAACAAAACAGGATTTTTAAGAAAAAGTTGCAAAAATTGGAAAACAAGGGTCACACAGCCGTGTGGCCAAGCCGTGTAACATTCGAACAAAGGGACACACGGTCATGTCCCAGCCTGTGTCCTCACCCGTGTAACTCACTGACTTGAAACACTAAGAAAATTAAAATGACACACGGTTGTGTCGCCAGGCCATATGATAGCCCGTGTCCCAGATTGTGTGATCCATAATTTGACCCTAAATTCAAGCCATTTCAAACCAAAATCATACCTAACCATCCAAACCATTTGAGCATACATTCAAGGGATCTAAACATCATTCAAACACTCCTAAACAAGCCATTTCAAACATCCTAATGCATCTAACCAATATGTCATTCAAAGGCACCGCAATTGTATCAAACATTATTGTAAAATCACACATTTACAACCTATTTCCATCAACTAACCTAAACACCAACTCAACCAACTTCTCATCTATTTCAAATATTATATATATGCATCACTTATCATATTTACAAGCATAAACACCAAAATATCAAGCCTATCATATAAACATCAGATGACCAATTATAACATCTAATTCAACCACAAAATATCATAATCATATAAGACTCTTCCTATTACATGCCACTTTAAACCAACTTCAAAACAAGTACAAAATGACTACCAAGGTATAGATGATAGTGTGTGAGCTTCCAAGTTGATCCAGTCGATGCTACGATTCCAAGAGTCCAAATTTCCAAGGGACGTTATCATTTACTACACTAGCTCAAAGCCTGCTAGGCACTAAGCCTGATTAACACCGGCATTAAGCCTGAATAACACAAGCATTAAGCCTGCTAGGCACTAAGCCTGAATAACACCGGCACTAAGCTTGAATAATACCTCATTTGAATAAACAATACGATCCAACATTCAAATAACAATACAAAATAGAACTAAAAGATTAAATCATTAACAAGGAATTGAATATAACCATGCATATACATAAACGAACTTACAGGACTGGTTTGCAGTAATCGCAAAAGCACAGGAACTACTCCACAATTTTTTCTTTCCCACAATCGTCAACACACTCGTGATCTAAAATAATAGTTTCATTCAATTAAGTACTTCTAGACTTCAATTTAATCCATAATTCATATTTATACAAAATTACAAAATTGCCCCTAACATTTTAACTTTTTACAATTTAATCCTTAACCTTATAACTTGAAATTTAACCATTTTAACCAAAATCCAATTTAACCAATGTTACAAGGAAACTTGAAACAATCCATTATTACCAACATTTTACAACAAAATACATGGATTTATACTTTTAACAATTTAATCCATATTTCAAAAATTCATCAAAAAATCACTTAACAAAATATGTTTATTTAATAACAAAGATTAATAATCTATCAACTGACATCAAAGAACATACACAAACATCCATGGAAAGTCCCTCAACCTTTAACAGTTTTGCAAATTAACTCCCGGGCTAGCTAGATTAAGCTAAAACGAACTCAAAAAACATAAAAATTATTAAAAATGGGGCTTGAAAACCTACCATGCTTAAGAAATCAAAAATCAAATCTCTCACCCTCTTCAATGGTGAAATTAGGCTAAAATAAAGAGAAATGGGGAAGATGATAGCATTTTTTCATAGTTTATTTTAGCTTTATTTACCAATTTACCATTTTACCCTTAATAATAATAAAAAATTTCAATTAAAACTATCCATATTTGTCCACTAACATTTAAGGATGGAATAATTACTATCTTAGTCCATTATCTTTCCTTTCCATAGCCATTTAGCCCTTTTTTAACTAATAGGATTCAACTTTTACACTTTTTATGATTTAGTCATTTTCACCTAATTAACTATTTAAACTCTAAACTTTCTTAACGTAACTTTTACACGAACTTAATACAATCCCTTAGGCATTAAATAAATAATAAAATAATAAGTCACTCGTTAGAATTGTGGTCCCGAAACTACTATTTCTGACACCACTGAAAATGGGTTGTTACAGCGATGATCACGAGGGTAGATTTGAATAAGTAGAGAATCCAGTAAACTGGTAAGGTTCTTGGTCCATCTATAATAGTAAGATTAAGAAAATGAAGATAAGAATTTCCAAAAAACATTTAAGGGGTTCTGCATAATTTTGGAATATCGAGTGTTAAGTTGAGAATATTGAGTTTAATTCATGATTTTGGTTGTCATGCTTAGCTGCTAGGAGGATAGGAATTCTGGCGTTCAGAAAAACTAAGTTGATAAAGAAAAGAAGCATCAGGTGAGTTTCTATGCTCCATCTATGGGACGCTGTGCATTTTTCATTAGTATGTGTTAATTCCATACTGAGTTCCATGATGATGCATGATCTTTGTTGTTTGAGAATACTTGTGTACATAAGGTTGAGTAGGTTTGTTGGTATCCACCAGTGTGTCGTTATGAAAAAGATGGTTATAGCCTTATGCTTGAAAAGTAGCATACACCATAATTCAATGATTATGAATTGCGTGTAAAGCTTGTTTGCATGTACTGTGGAATACGGATGGGAATTATTGAAAGGTTTAGATGAAGTTAGGATCTAGGGAATGGGAATTTCTGTTAGATACCGCCATACGGTGTTGCTATGTGCAAATCATGATGCATGAAGCTCCGGGCCTTACGGAGGGGACACTGTGGTATTTGAGCATCAATGCTAGGAATGGCATAATGAAGGAATGGGCTGAGGAATAGGGAAATTAGAATTTTGTTAAGATCCTGCCATCTGAGATTACTAGGAGCAAACCACGATGTGCGAAGCTCCGGGCCTTGTAGAGGGGACACTTCGGTGTTTGAGCATCAAGGTCGATATGAGATGAATTAATGTCGACTGTTATAAAGTTTCATAGAGCAACACTGTGATGGCGGTCAGTAGGCTCTATGAGGTGACATCGTGACAATAGTAAGGTCCTTTGGGGCGACGCTTCCAAGAGGTTTAAGGTGTAAAACCATAGCTCGACTATGGCGACCAATGAAGTCCATCGGGATAGTAAACACAGGGTAGTCCATCAGGACAGTAAACACGAGGGTCACGAGGTGTAAGACCATAGCTTGGATATGACAGCTTGTGGGGTGCGTCGGGACACTAAACACAGGTGTTCCATCCAGACGGTAACAGTGGGAAATTCTGTAAACAAGAAAAAAGGCTTAGAATGAAAATGGAAGTATGGACATGCAATAGTTAGCCAGCGAGTCGAAGGAATTCGCCAATGAATGGGAAACTTAATGGAAGCGGGAAAAGACTGCTAGAATAGTAGTCTTGAAGCCAGTAGGGCATATAGGTGGTAACCCAGCCAGAAATAATCACGAGAGATGACGTACTAGTGGCGCTTGGTGTACAGGCGAACAAAAGATGGTTTAGCTGAGGATTGCAAATAAGGATCCGTCATTAAGAACCGCTAGAGGGTGATTGGAGAAACCCTATAAGGTAGAGATTTAACATAAAGTACGTCGGCTATTCCATAAGGAAGAAATGGATTAGTTAGAACCCATTGACAAAGAAAGATACACCAGGTGAAAGATATATTTGTCAAGACTATTCCTCTTCAAGGGGAAGACTATTGAGAAGTACCAATCAAATGGTTAGTTTTCGTAGGGAACCAGTATAAGGGGGAAATTGTGAACACAGATGATCCTTCTGATAATAGTCTACTGAGTACTGATGGTCAAAGCAGACCACATCAGACGGACATGTCACCCTTACGAGTATGGTACCCCGAATAAGGTGGATTACAGGGAAGTAATCCAACCACTGATCGTCCCAAGCGAGACATACCCAAGGGCCTTTAGGTGGAATTGATCTAAGGGACTACCTTAAAATAACATGGTGGTAAGAAGAAACCACACTGGGATAAATGGAAGAAAGAATATAAGTAAAGAAAATGACAGAGACCGTGAAGATGGCGAGACATCTGAGGAAAAAACAAGACGGATCGAAAGTTAGTAGGATTGGCCAGGAGGAAAACACTTGAAGATCCATTCGTCAATGCATAAGATCAGGAATAAATCAAAGCCCGCTACGTTGGGTTTCAGAGAAATCTACCCACATAAGCAAGGAGTTAATTGCATTTAGTTTATTTTCTTTTAATACCCCTGCGAGACGGGGTCTAAGTATAAGTAAGCCAATTAGGAGACTCGCTAAGTTCTTTTGGGACTTATAGAGGTTTGATCTGTGATTACAGGATTTGTGGAATAAAGAACTCGATGAGGGACCAAGCCAAACTGTGTTGGATCAAGGAGCACCGATAGTAAAGTGTTATGCACATAAGAAGGAGTACCCTTAGAAACTTCACCATGGGGGCGAATATATTGTATATATGTAGTTCCCTTAGAGTCCGGAGTTGGGACAATGAACAATTGATTAAAATTTTGCCTCTGTTGCAAGTTTTTATAAATAGGTAATACAGTCTGGTTTTAAAATAATGAGTTCTAATCTTGTACACGAACCCTGTTCAGTTGGGACGCTCCATACCCAGATTCGGTGAACGAGACAAGTAAGGGTGTTACATTTCCAATCACCCACCAAATATTTCTAAATAGTTTTAAATGGTGTTAGATACTTTAATAAAATTTTATCTAAATTTTATGGTTAATTAAATTGTTTGAAATTTAATTTATTAGATAGTTTTAGAGATTTTTGCAATATGTGCTTGGATGGCATCTCCCATTCATATTGGACGTTGGGACGGGTCGGTGTTACATGGTGTGTGTTTGGGTGGGTGGGTGGGTGGGTGTGTTGAAGCAGTGACTTGCTTCTGCTAGTGGTACATGAGTTGTACGAAAAGAAAATGAATTTGATTAATCTTGATATTTAAGTTAAACAACTTGTGATTATTTTTAACTAAGTTGTAAATAATGTAAAACATTGGTAAATTGGATAGGTTTGGTTCAAAAATTGGTTGTAAGAGATTAAAACTTGAACTAATTTAATCTTGTAAATTATAAATATTAGAGTATTTAATTTGAAATAAATATATGATTAATTAGATAAATAGAATTTAATCCCTAATACGATGTCACGTAACTAAGAATAGTACTGTTTTAGGAGAGGGATCATAAGAGTGTTAGTCATTCCTTACACAATATCGAATTCTCTAGTTGACATGATGAATCAAAATTTGACTCGAATGTTACTTTGACATGTTAAGCTACATCCTAGGTCAAAGCCAAATGCAAAACAACCAAAGGAAAAGTCTTCATAAATTTTGAACAAAAAGAGAAGTTTTCAAAGAAATAATAAACCCTTTAAGAACATTGTGTTAGTCCCAAAGAAATAATTTTGCCTCTGTTGCAAGTTTTTATAAATAGGTAATACAGTCTGGTTTTAAAATAATGAGTTCTAATCTTGTACACGAACCCTGTTCAGTTGGGACGCTCCATACCCAGATTCGGTGAACGAGACAAGTAAGGGTGTTACATTTCCAATCACCCACCAAATATTTCTAAATAGTTTTAAATGGTGTTAGATACTTTAATAAAATTTTATCTAAATTTTATGGTTAATTAAATTGTTTGAAATTTAATTTATTAGATAGTTTTAGAGATTTTTGCAATATGTGCTTGAATGGCATCTCCCATTCATATTGGACGTTGGGACGGGTCGGTGTTACATGGTGTGTGGGTGGGTGGGTGTGTTGAAGCAGTGATTTGCTTCTGCTAGTGGTACGTGAGTTGTACGAAAAGAAAATGAATTTGATTAATCTTGATATTTAAGTTAAACAACTTGTGATTATTTTTAACTAAGTTGTAAATAATGTAAAACATTGGTAAATTGGATAGGTTTGGTTCAAAAATTGGTTGTAAGAGATTAAAACTTGAACTAATTTAATCTTGTAAATTATAAATATTAGAGTATTTATTTGAAATAAATATATGATTAATTAGATAAATAGAATTTAATCCCTAATACGATGTCACGTAATTAAGAATAGTACTGTTTTAGGGGAGGGATCATAAGAGTGTTAGTCATTCCTTACACAATATCGAATTCTCTAGTTGACACGATGAATCAAAATTTGACTCGAATGTTACTTTGACATGTTAAGCTACATCCTAGGTCAAAGCCAAATGCAAAACAACCAAAGGAAAAGTCTTCATAAATTTTGAACAAAAAGAGAAGTTTTCAAAGAAATAATAAACCCTTTAAGAACATTGTGTTAGTCCCAAAGAAATAATTTTGCCTCTGTTGCAAGTTTTTATAAATAGGTAATACAGTCTGGTTTTAAAATAATGAGTTCTAATCTTGTACACGAACCTTGTTCAGTTGGAACGCTCCATACCCAGATTCGGTGAACGAGACAAGTAAGGGTGTTAGATTTCCAATCACCCACCAAATATTTCTAAACAGTTTTAAATGGTGTTAGATACTTTAATAAAATTTTATCTAAATTTTATGGTTAATTAAATTGTTTCAAATTTAATTTATTAGATAGTTTTAGAGATTTTTGCAATATGTGCTTGAATGGCATCTCCCATTCATATTGAACGTTGGGACGGGTCGGTGTTACATGGTGTGTGTTTGGGTGGGTGGGTGTGTTGAAGCAATGATTTGCTTCTGCTAGTGGTACGTAAGTTGTACAAAAAGAAAATGAATTTGATTAATCTTGATATTTAAGTTAAACAACTTGTGATTATTTTTAACTAAGTTGTAAATAATGTAAAACATTGGTAAATTGGATAGGTTTGGTTCAAAAATTGGTTGTAAGAGATTAAAACTTGAACTAATTTAATCTTGTAAATTATAAATATTAGAGTATTTAATTTGAAATAAAGATATGATTAATTAGATAAATAGAATTTAATCCCTAATACGATGTCACGTAACTAAGAATAGTACTGTTTTAGGGGAGGGATCATAAGAGTGTTAGTCCTTCCTTACACAATATCGAATTCTCTAGTTGACACGATGAATCAAAATTTGACTCGAATGTTACTTTGACATGTTAAGCTACATCCTAGGTCAAAGCCAAATGCAAAACAACCAAAGGAAAAGTCTTCATAAATTTTGAACAAAAAGAGAAGTTTTCAAAGAAATAATAAACCCTTTAAGAACATTGTGTTAGTGTCAATTGCACGTCCAGACACAACATCAATCGCAACTTGCCTTATTTGTTGGCATGTTTGATCTATGTATTTTGATTATTTACTTCTATCTTTTTTGTGGATTTTGAGTAGTAAATCTCTTGGAGAAGAGATTGGATCAAGCAAATAAAATTTTCAAGAGAACTAGTGTGATCTACTTACCTTATATACTAAGATATGCAGTCACAATAAGATGTGGGCTAACTATTTGAAGATTTATCTCAATCCTTTGTATCTTTATATTAACGGTAATTGATTTGGTGAGATATGGAATAATCAGAATGGATTGAAGTTTACTTAATGAAGTTGGATTCTAACTCTTTATATGATAGCCATGTTCAACTTTGGAAGAGTTCGTTAGTGCCGGTTATAACTCCAACTACAACGTCGATTGCAACTTAAGGAAAAATTGGCTAAATATTATAGCTTGCTTGTTTTGTTGGCATATTTTGAATCGATTATTGTGACAATTTTTATGCATTTTTAAGGGATATTATTCAGTATATTTCATTATTTACATGAGGAAGATATTTAGTTGGCATATTTTGATTCGATTATTGTGACTATTTTTGTGCACTTTCTTAAAGGATATTATTCAATATATTTCATAGTTTACTTGAGGAAGATATTTAGATAAGTAAGGACAACTTGAAGAAGCTTGGTGCGATTGTGTTTCCATAAATAAAGAAACAAATAATCGAAAAAAGTACGGAAAAAATATCTTAAGATTATCTTTTGCCTTAGAATACTTGATATGGACGAAACCTTAATAATTCAATTGGATCGCACTAGTTGGAATGACTGGGTAAAATACCCAAATATACCAAAAAAAAACAAAATTTACGGAAAAGGGTCGGTTTCTTAAAAATTTAAGGAAAATGGCCATTTCCCCACTAAACGCGTCCACGTCAGCGCGTTTTGTGGGGAAAAACCAGGAAAGCACGCCTGACGCGCTTTGCTGATGTGGCACAAAGCGCGTCCCCAGGGGCGCGCTTTAGCCCTGCACCGGTCAAAATTTTTACAAGTATTAATCACATTTGAATATCATATAAATAATTTAAGCAATCGGGCTCGAATCCTTATAACAACTCTCGTGTTTAATACAAATAATTAGTGGATCTAAATTTTAAAATATATATATATATTAATTCGAGTATGAATTTTCTGATTTATTAACCACGTCGATCAATCCATTGAATATTCAATTTAATTTAAAATCTACATATTCATGGGTTAAATGTAGAGAATAATTTTTTTTTTTTTATCTTTGAACCAACCTAAATTTAAATATTTTTAAAATATATAAACATTAGCGTAAAAATATCTTGTTAATATTTTGTTATTTTTAAATAATAAAATGTACTATTTAAATAGTTTTAATTTAAGTTGCGATTACATCCAACACGATCCATCACCATCTCTAATATAAAATAATGCGATTACTTCTTATTTATTAAATATATTAAAACTAAATTACAAAAAAAAACAAAAAAAACTTCTTATTTTATTAAATATATTAAAACTAAATTACAAAAAATAAAAAATAAAAAACAACATCTTATTTATTAAATATATTAAAACTAAATTACAATAAAATAAAAAATAAAAAACAACTTCTTATTTTATTACATATATTAAAATTAAATTACAATAAAAAATTAAACAACTATTATGTAAATATATTAAAACTAAATTACAAAAAATAAAAAAATAAAAGATAACTTTTTATTTTATTAAAAAAATTCAAATTAAATTACATACAAAAAAATAAACAACTTCTATTTTAGTGAAGATATTAAAATTAAATTACAAACACAAATAAAACAACTTTTATTTTATTAAAAAATAAAAAATTTATTACAATTTAAAAATAAAAAGCCCATCCGAATCAATGTTGATGCTGGTCGGAATCAGTGCCACACGGGGTGGTGGTGATTCTGTATTTGGATTCCTCCTTCTTCTAGCTTCCGGCGGGGTCGTAGAACCTCGGGCGGGGATTCCAGTTCCTCCGGCAGTGGGTCTGGTTGTGGGTGTTGCGAGGATGACCCACCTTGATAAAATAACGACCCCGGAGGTGTTTGCATAAACCACGGCGGGGGTGTCTGAATCTCGTATAGCGAAGGAGATTGGTAAAAAGAAGTGCTCCCCGACGGCGCCTCCTGTGATCCCTCACGCGACGACGGCCTCAAGATCGGCTAGCCAGTCGGAGTAGTCGGGAACGGACTCGAACCCGGCCATGCATTCCAACCTGGGGTGGGACTGGGAAAAGGAAACATATGTAACACCCCTTACCCGAGACCTTTGCCGGGGTCGAGTATGTGGCATTACAAGACTCGACTACAAGTTCGGAACATAAAAATTTAAAGCTGTCAAACTGCATCATGCTGACTAAATTGATCATAACTCGAGTTAAAAAACTCGAAATTTAGATCCGTAAATTTTCCTTGAAACTATACTCTTATAAGAATTTACCAAAATTTTTCCAGAATTTTTCATGTGGCCAATTAGTACAGTTTATTCATCAAAGTTTCCACTATTTCACTGTTGACGATTCTGACCTGTCATTACAAAAACACATTTATCTCATAGCACAAATTTTCAATAATGTTCTTGTTTATTCCTACTGAAAATAGACTCATCAAGGATTTTAAACATATAAACCATGCTCCCTAATTATTTTTGTACAATTTTTAGCAATTTTTCCAAGACAGAACATGGATTCACGAACTCATTCAGATCAAGTCTCACTAAAATTTAAATATCTCATAACATAAAACTCCTTTGCCTACTCTGTTTCTTTCATATCAAAATAGACACAATAAGCTTCGGTTCTATACCTCATTCACCTTCTAATTCAACTTATCCTATTTTTGGTGATTTTTCAAAACTACATCACTGCTGTTACTAAAGACTGTTTCTTTACAAGATATGATTACTAGCTTATAACCGAATATACTCACATATAATTGCGTACCATCCATGCATCTTAACCATTTACATAATTTAGCTTATACCTAAATCATTCGCATAATATCATAACATCATCGATTTAAAAGAGCACCAACATTTATAACAAAAGTCCCAAAAAGCATGCTTGACTAAAAATTTAGCCATATTCGCATGGCTATTACATACATGAACCAAAGTTTCCTTCAAAATTTAATAAAGTCTTTCCTATACATGCCTTCTTTGGAAAAAAACCAAAATGAAAGAGTACCAAAACAATTTGATAGTGTGGACGACTTTCCGAACGATCCCGACGAGCTTGTAGCTTGCACCTAATCTATAAAACAAAGGAGAACATTTCACACTAGTAAGCTTACTAGCTTAGTAAGTCCTAATCTCATGATAATGAAACATACAAATAATTGAAATTAAACTTCCAACTTATTGTATTCCACATAAGCACTTAAGTCAATTACTTATACAAGGCTGAATACTAGAAATTCAATAACCCAAGTAAAGTAGAAATCATTTCATTAAAATTCATATAAGCATATCGAATGAAAATATCCTTTCTTAGCATTTATACTTTGAAAACCAATTGTTCCATAATAGCACATTCTAACTCGTATTCCATCATATTACACCCATCAATATTAACTTCAACACATATAACACAATTCTCATAATATTAATTCGACTCAAGTGATATTAAGCATAACATACCTTACATGCTTACCTGAACCATATACTCAATAAATTAGCTTTAAGTTGTCTTGAACAAAGATTTGATTTCTCTTTTGTAAAATACATCACCGGCATCAAGCCTGCTAGGCGTAAAAGCCCGAAAAGTAACACCGGCACGAGGCCTGCTAGGCGTAAAAGCCCGATAAATAACACCGGCACAAGGCCTGCTAGGCGTAAAAGCCCGATAAATAACACCGGCACAAGGCCTGCTAGGCGTAAAAGCCCGAGTCACGTCAATACAGTTAAACATTACCAACACACTTCATAACTATTATAAACTCATCTAATTCAATTGGGCTCACTCACATTGGACCAACAAAACCATTTTATCATTATACAATCCAACAATTCCCATCACATACTCAACATAAATCATCAACCTAATATGTCAATATACATTCGGCCATGATGTAAATGGATACTAACATCCATCAATTTTTAATATTCAAGATAACCATAATTAATTCTTTGACACGATTTAACTAAAGGACTTACCTCGGTTGTCGATAGTCCGTGCGAATCGGCTATTCGAGAACCTTCGTCTTTCCCCGGTCTAATTCCGTTTTTCTTTGCTCTTGATCTAAAACACATTAAAATTTAGCTCATTTAATCGCATTTCATCTCAATTTAGTCCCAAAACACACAAATGGGCAATTTACCATTTTGCCCCTAATGTTTCCCATTTTTTACAAATTGGTCCAATTTGCACAAAACACAAAATATGAAAAATTTTCCAACACTATAGCTTGGCCGAATCTTCCCCATAGCCCTATGTGTTCATGCATGTCATTTATTTCATGTTTTAGTCCCTCAAAAATTTATTCTTTCAAATTTAATCCCTATCACTAAATTTTATCAAAATTTCTAATTCTAAACATGATGGTTTAAAACATACTCTTAATAATCTACCATCAAACATCACAAATCATGAATATACATCCATGGCCGAATCCTCAACATGTCTCAAACTCAAAAATTTCAACATGGGTTGTATAGCATTCAAAGCAACGAATTCAAAAATGTAAAAATTATCAAAAACTAAACAAAATACATACCCCAAATTGAGCTCTCCTAATGCCGAAACTTAAGCTTTAAAAATGGAGTTTCTTTCCTTCTCACATTCGGCCAAGAGGATGAACAAAAGCATGTTCTCTTTCTTTCCACTTTCTTTCATTATTTTATGACTTAAAATAAAAGAAATAATCATTTACTTATAACTTATATTAACATATTATAATAACATCAAATTTGTAATTAAAGTGGCCCATTGCCAGTCCCTTTTGTAGTATATGGGCTAATTGCCCTTTTAGTACATCCACTTAAAAAGCCACAATCAATTTAGTACCTTTCACTTTAGTATGCAACTTTTGCTCTTTTCTTGATTAAATCCTTTTATCAAATTGAGCACTTAAATGACTAAATTTTTCTACGAAACTTTCACACTCACTAAATCACATATAATAAACACGAAATATAATATTAAAATATTACTCAAAGCTTGGATTCGTGGTCCCAAAACCACCGTTCCGATTAGGGTCAATATTGGTCTGTTACAACTCTCCCCCTTGAGAATTTTCGTCCTCGAAAATTTTACCGTTAAACAAGGTCGGATATTGTTGCCTCATTGACTCTCTCGTGCTCCCACGTAGCCTCTTCAACTCCGTGACGATTCCATAAAACCTTTATTAATGGAATTCTTTTATTTCTCAACTCTTTTATTTCCCGAGCTAGGATACGGATCGGTTCTTCATCATATGTCAAATCGATTGGATTTCAATCTCTGCGGTGTGATCACATGAGACGGACTGATCCAGATTTTTACGAAGCATCGAAACATGAAATACATAATGTATCTTTTCTAACTCAGAGGGCAACTTCAACCTATAAGCAACAGTGCCCAATACGCTCGGTGATTTCATAAGGTCCGATGAATCTCGGACTAAGTTTGCCTTTCCGACCAAATCGAATACCTTTTTCCACGGAGAAACTTTCAAGAATACTCGATCTCCGATTTGAAATTCAATATCTTTACGCTTTAAGTCAAGATAAGACTTTTGTCGGCCCGAGGCGACTTTCAAAGTATTTCTGATCACACCACTTTTTGTTGGTTTCTTTAATCAAATCAACCCTGTATCTTATTCTCTCGTGAGCTCAGTCAAAGATAATGGTGTTCGACATTTTCACCGTATAAGGCTTCATAAGGTGCCATTTTGATACTAGATTGAAAGCTATTATTGTAAGCAAATTCAATCAAAGGTAGGTATCGTTCCTACGCACCTTCAAACTCGAGAACGCAACATCTCAACATGTCCTCAAGTATCTCGAATAGTTCGCTCGATCGACCGTCTGTCTGCGGATGAAAGGTCAGTACTAAAATGAAGTTTAGTGCCTAAAGCATCTTGCAACTTCTTCCAAAACCGCGATGTGAATCTTGGGTCTCTGTGCTCGAAACAATGGAACTCGGTACACCATGCAATCTCACAATCTGTGATACATACAATTCGGCAAGTTTATCGAGTGAATAGTCTCGCACGAATCGGTACAAAATGAGCTGATTTGGTCGGGTCTATCAACTATAACCCAAACAAAGATCTTCTTCTTACTCGGTGTCATAGGGAGACCGGATACAAAATCCATTGTAATTCTATCCCATTTCCATTCAGTATCATGATTGGTCAAGTAGTCCGGATGACACTTGATGCTCACTTTTACTTGTCGACAAACTAAGCATTTCAAACAAATTCAGATATATCCCGTTTCATGCCAGAGCCACCAATAGAATTGTTTCAAATCATTATACATTTTTGTGCTACCGGATGTATCGATAGTCGACCACTATGGGCCTCACACTCAGAATCATCTCAGATCAAACCGAGTTCTTCTGAACACACATTCGGCTTTTAAATTTCAGCGATCATTTGCATCAATCGAAAATCGATTACGCACCTTTTTCACACCGAATTCGACTAGTAATCAAATCTTTGTCAACTTTCTCGTGCATCACAAATTTGCTGAATAAACATCGGTCTTGCTTGTAACTCGGCTATGATCGAACCATCACTGGACATAGCTATCTCTGCGTGTTCATTGCACACGAAGAGCAAACAATGATTTTCGACTTAACGCATTTGCAACAACGTTAGCTTTTCCGGATGGTAGTCAATCACTAATTCATAGTCTTTTAGCAATTCTAACCATCCGTGTTGTCTCAAGTTTAGATCTTTCGAGTCATCAAATATTTTAAACTTTTGTGATCCGAATAAATATGACATTTTTCGCCGAATAAATAGTGACGCCAAATTTTCAATGCGAACACAATGGTCGCTAACTCTAGATCATGAGTTGGATAATTTTTCTCATGCGGCTTCAATTGTCTCAAGCGTAGGCTATCACCCCGCCTTCTTGCATTAAAACGCAACCCAACCCATTCAAGGAAGCATCACTAAAAATAATAAATTCTTTACCCGATTCAGCCGAGTTAATCATCGAGCCTCGGTCAAAAGGGCTTTCAACTGTTTCAAAACTTTTCTCGACACTTTTCTCGACCACTCAAATTTGACATCTTTTCGTAGTAGTCTCGTCAAAGGTGTAGCTATTACTGAAAAACCTTTTACAAATCGTCTGTAATACCCCGCAAGGCCTAGGAAACTTCGGATCTCGAAACATTCTTTGGTGGTTTCCAATCGAGTATAGTCTGCTATCTTGTTTGGATCTACCCAACACCGACACAAAACAACATGACCCAAGAAGTCGACTTCATTCATCCGTAACTCACACTTATCGAATTTTGCATACAACCGTTGATCTCTCAAAGTTTGTAGTACTACTCTCAAATGCTCAAGATGTTCCGCTTCATTTTTGGAGTAGATCAATATATCATCAATAAACACTACTACAAACCGATCCAAAAGCGCCTGAAGACTCGGTTCATTAGATCCATAAAATAGCGGTGCATTAGTGAGTCCAAAAGGCATAACTAAAAACTCATAATGTCCGTACCTCGTTCGAATGCGTCTTCGGCACATCCGAATCTCGACTGCATGGCGATAATAGCCCGATCTCAAATCTATCTTGAAAACATCAAGCCCCCTTCAACCGTGATCAAATAAATCATCAATCCGAGGTAACGGGTACTTATTCTTTATAGTTACCTTATTTAGTTGCCGTAATCGATACACATTCTCATAGTCCCATCCTTCTTTTTCACAAATAAAACCGGTGCACCCCAAGGAGAGAAATTCGGTCGTGCGAAGCCCCTATCTCACAACTCTTGCAATCTGCGCTTTCAATTCTTTTTAATTCAAGAGGGCGCCATTCGCACGGAGCTATCGAAATCGGAGTCGCACCGACACTAACTCAATGCCGAACTCAATCTCTCGTGATCGGGTAAAACCGGTAGTTCTTCAGAAACACATCGGGGTATTCACATACAACCGATCATCGATTCAATTTGTTTTCGGACATTTTATTGTCCAAAGACATAAGCCAAATAAGCTTCACACCCTTTTCTCACATACTTAGGGCTAACATTGAAGATATTATCAGTAGGCAACCCATTTACGCCACAGATTTAATTCGATGGTCTCGCCGCTTCGACATTTCAAATCAATAAGCTTTCTTTTACAATCCACTATCGCCTCATGTGAAGTTAACTAGTCCATACCCAAGATTATATCAAATTCGTCAAAGGGCAACAACATTAAATCGGTGGGAAGCAATAATCCCGAATCATCAATGGGCAATCTCTACACACTTTATTAACAAGCACACATCTACCCAAAGGGTTGGACACACGAATCACAAACTCGAGAGACTCAACTAGCGAGTCTTTCCGAATTCTAAAGTTTCACACACATATGAGTGAGTCGAACCAGATCAATTAATGCAATTACTGTGAGTGTCATAAAGGGTGAAAGTACCCGGTAATGACGTCGGGGAGGAAGCATCCTCTCTCGGCTCGTGTGGCATAAGCTCTAGTCGAGCTCTAGCCTCGGATCGAACTACGTTGTTCTTCGTTCCTCTCGACTACCACCTACATTGCTTCAATGTCTAGGTGGCATGCCTCGCTGTTGATGTGTTGCTCGACTTAATGTTTTGAATCAGATTCGCTCAACTAACATCGGACATTCTCTAATAAAATGATCCGACGATCCGCATTTATAGCAAGACCGATCATGAAATCTACAACTCCACGAGTGCCATTTTCCACAAGTGCTTGCATTCTACTCTATTCGGGGAACGTTACCAACATGGCAAGCATCGAGGTAGCTCGAGAGCTCATAGGGGATCGATTCCGTCTAGGTGGATCTGTAGTAGCTTTATGCCGGCTGTAGTCATCTCTGGACTTCTTGGTTGTGGAATGGAAGACCTTACCCGAAGATCTTTTACGGATATCTCTAACTTCTGTCTCAGCCTTTCTTTTCTCTTTCCCGAGCTCTTCAGCTTTGCAAGCTCTCTCAACTAAAGTCACAAACTCTTGAATTTCAAGAATGCCAACAAACATCTTTATATCTTCATTCAAAGCCATCTTCAAATCTTTTACACATAATAGCTTCAGAGAAACACACTCTCTAGCATATCTCACGAGAGCGACAAATTTTCTTTCATATTCATTACGGTCATTCGCCTGCTTCAACTCAAGGAACTCCTTTCGCTTTTTGATCAATGAATCTTTGGTTGATGTACTTTTACGAAATTCATTGGAAGAAATCCCATGTCACTTTTTCTTTCGGAACCATCGATACTAGTGTGTTCCACCGGTGATATGCAAAGTGTCCCGCAAAGTAAAGATATAGCACACTTCATGCATTCATCCGGAGTACAAGATAGCTCATCAAGTACCCGAATAGTGTTATCGAGCCACATTTCAGCTCTCTCTGCGTCATCATCATCATTGGCTTTAAATTCTTGGCCCCAAATTTTCGGATTTTATCAACTGGGGGGACTTTGGATCTCACCGGATCTATCATCGAAGTCTTTGAAGGAATCGGAGTTGGATTATTCGGGGTGGAGGTTGGTGTCTGGCCGGGTTATTTTGAATAAATTGGGCAAACCACTCATTCATCATCCGATAAAAGGCTTGTTTAGCCTCTCCTTCGTGGCTACCCGAAACAGTCGAGAGTCTACCGGCGCTGATCCGTGTGCATGGCCAGCGCTACACTCTCTACATCATCACCTCTGTGTCTTTCAGATCGGTGTCCATTTACTATATAAAACAAAGTTCAGTGTCGAAGTCACCACACTATCAATATATATAAAAGGCATGTATAGCTAGACTCACACGCGCGCATACGGTAGTCCTAGAATCGACTAAACCGTAAGCTCTGATACCAATCAAATGTAACACCCTTACCCGAGACCTTTGCCGGGTCGAGTATGTGGCATTACAAGACTCGACTACAAGTTCGGAACATAAAAATTTAAAGCTGTCAAACTGCATCATGCTGACTAAATTGATCATAACTCGAGTTACAAAACTCGAAATTTAGATCCGTAAATTTTCCTTGAAACTAGACTCTTATAAGAATTTACCAAAATTTTTCCAGAATTTTTCATGTGGCCAATTAGTACAGTTTATTCATCAAAGTTTCCACTATTTCACTGTTGACGATTCTGACCTGTCATTACAAAAACTAATTTATCTCATAGCACAAATTTTCAATAATGTTCTTGTTTATTCCTACTGAAAATAAACTCATCAAGGATTTCAAACATATAAACCATGCTCCCTAATTATTTTTGTACAATTTTTAACAATTTTTCCAAGACAGAACATGGATTCACGAACTCATTCAGATCAAGTCTCACTAAAATTTAAATATCTCATAACATAAAACTCCTTTGCCTACTCTGTTTCTTTCATATCAAAATAGACACAATAAGCTTCGGTTCTATACCTCATTCACCTTCTAATTCAACTTATCCTATTTTTGGTGATTTTTCAAAACTACATCACTGCTGTTACTAAAGACTGTTTCTTTACAAGATATGATTACTAGCTTATAACCGAATATACTCACATATAATTCGTACCATCCATGCATCTTAACCATTTACGCAATTTAGCTTATACCTAAATCATTCGCATAATATCATAACATCATCGATTTAAAAGAGCACCAACATTTATAACAAAAGTCCCAAAAAGCATGCTTGACTAAAAATTTAGCCATATTCGCATGGCTATTACATACATGAACCAAAGTTTCCTTCAAAATTTAATAAAGTCTTTCCTATACATGCCTTCTTTGGAAAAAAAACCAAAATGAAAGAGTACCAAAACAATTTGATAGTGTGGACGACTTTCCGAACGATCCCGACGAGCTTGTAGCTTGCACCTAATCTATAAAACAAAGGAGAACATTTCACACTAGTAAGCTTACTAGCTTAGTAAGTCCTAATCTCATGATAATGAAACATACAAATAATTGAAATTAAACTTCCAACTTATTGTATTCCACATAAGCACTTAAGTCAATTACTTATACAAGGCTGAATACTAGAAATTCAATAACCCAAGTAAAGTAGAAATCATTTCATTAAAATTCATATAAGCATATCGCATGAAAATATCCTTTCTTAGCATTTATACTTTGAAAACCAATTGTTCCATAATAGCATATTCTAACTCGAATTCCATCATATTACACCCATCAATATTAACTTCAACACATATAACACAATTCTCATAATATTAATTCGACTCAAGTGATATTAAGCATAACATACATTACATGCTTACGAACCATATACTCAATAAATTAGCTTTAAGTTGTCTTGAACAAAGATTTGATTTCTCTTTGTAAAATACATCACCAGGCATCAAGCCCGCTAGGCGTAAAGCCCAAAAAGTAACACCGCACGAGGCACCGCTAGGCGAAAAGCCCGATAAATAACAGGCACAAGGCCGCTAGGCGAAAAGCCCGATAAATAACACCGGCACAAGGCACGCTAGGCGTAAAAGCCCGAGTCACGTCAATACAGCTTAAACATTACTAACACACTTCATAACTATTATAAACTCATCTAATTCAATTGGGCTCACTCACATTGGACCAACAAAACCATTTTATCATTATACAATCCAACAATTCCCATCACATACTCAACATAAATCATCAACCTAATATGTCAATATACATTCGGCCATGATGTAAATGGATACTAACATCCATCAATTTTTAATATTCAAGATAACCATAATTAATTCTTTGACACGATTTAACTAAAGGACTTACCTCGGTTGTCGATAGTCCGTATGCGAATCGGCTATTCGAGAACCTTCGTCTTTCCCGGTCTAATTCCGCTTTTTCTTTGCTCTTGATCTAAAACACATTAAAATTTAGCTCATTTAATCGCATTTCATCTCAATTTAGTCCCAAAACACACAAATGGGCAATTTACCATTTTGCCCCTAATGTTTCCCATTTTTACAAATTGGTCCAATTTGCACAAAACACAAAATATGAAAAATTTTCCAACACTATAGCTTGGCCGAATCTTCCCCATAGCCCTATGTGTTCATGCATGTCATTTATTTCATGTTTTAGTCCTCAAAAATTTATTCTTTCAAATTTAATCCCTATCACTAAATTTTATCAAAATTTCTAATTCTAAACATGATGGTTTAAAACATACTCTTAATAATCTACCATCAAACATCACAAATCATGAATATACATCCATGGCCGAATCCTCAACATGTCTCAAACTCAAAAATTTCAACATGGGTTGTATAGCATTCAAAGCAACGAATTCAAAAATGTAAAAATTATCAAAAACTAAACAAAATACATACCCCAAATTGAGCTCTCCTAATGCCGAAACTTAAGCTTTAAAAATGGAGTTTCTTTCCTTCTCACATTCGGCCAAGAGGATGAACAAAAGCATGTTCTCTTTCTTTCCACTTTCTTTCATTATTTTATGACTTAAAATAAAAGAAATAATCATTTACTTATAACTTATATTAACATATTATAATAACATCAAATTTGTAATTAAAGTGGCCCATTGCCGTCCCTTTTTGTAGTATATGGGCTAATTGCCCTTTTAGTACATCCACTTAAAAAGCCACAATCAATTTAGTACTTTTCACTTTAGTATGCAACTTTTGCTCTTTTCTCGATTAAATCCTTTTTATCAAATTGAGCACTTAAATGACTAAATTTTTCTACGAAACTTTCACACTCACTAAATCACATATAATAAACACGAAATATAATATTAAAATATTACTCAGGCTCGGATTCATGGTCCCGAAACCACCGTTCCGATTAGGGTCAATATTGGTCTGTTACAACATATATGGGTTAGGATACATATAAGGGCTAGGGTACGCACCTGGCATAAAGGCTAAAGGCTGTGATGTCGGTGTCGTCGGCTGAACTGATGGGCCCGGTGACTGTGTGGGCACTGTTGATGGGCCCGGTGACTGTGTCGGCGCTGTTGATGGCCCCGTCGCAACACCCCTTCTCCTTGAATTTAAAGGGCCTCGACGTTCCCTTTGTTGACGAAGTTGTTGTCGCCTCTCTTCTTCCGACAATAAATACGGCTTACCATGGATCCTAAACCATGGCATGTATTCCGGCACGCACGCTAACTCAGGAACGACGATCGGTTCCCGGATAGGTAAATAGTCATACCGGTTCTCCCACATCTCGATATATGCTGACCAAAATCTTGGCCAATCCGTGTGCAACTGCCGTAAGTCCACTTTGTGCTCATCATCGAGCACCTCAGATGGCACGGGAATCGGTTGCCGGAATCCACATTGTCGCAGAACCCGATCTGACTGGTGCATCTCCACGGTCGCATAGTTGATCAATGGGACCTTCACGTGCCAAATGTTTGAATTTTGCAAGAACTCCTCCGGAATTACTGCCCGAATTACCGGATCCTCGTACGGTGTCCATTGAAACTATATTAACATTACCAAAATATTAGTTATATACATAATACTAAACACTAAATACGAAATACTAAATTATAAATACGAAATTTGAAACTTACTTGTGATTCCGACCGTTGGTCCAATAGAAGCCGTATATCTTCAAGCGAGGTAGGTATTCCAGCATAACTCGCCGAATGGTTCCACCTAATTAAATAAATTTTTAGCATACAATTATACTATAAATCTACGTAATAATTGTAAAATATAACATTAAATTTACCTCGTTATCAGTGGGAATGAATATGGGTGGTCGAGTCGAAGACGTAAAAATGAAAATCGAAACCGTGCCCATGACTGCAGTAGTGATAGGCAACCTCCGATTTTCGCTTTACTCGGCCGCGTCGCCCCTCACATCTCCCGATACAACTTCGATAGCACGGCAGACCCCCAACTCAATTCACCGGCTGCTCTAAAATCAACAAGTTTCAGCAGCCATCTCAAGTGTACGAGGTTTCTAGATGTGGTCGGCATCGAGATAACCTCCAATTATCTCAAGAATGTATGCCCGAGCATACCGTATTATTTTCTATTTCGGTCGAACCATCATTCGGCCCGGGAATGTGTCTCGTAACGTGCCATCTCGATCCGACCTCCATGAATGTTATCGGAATGGCACCCGAAGCTCGTGAGCATACGGCCATCCAATCGGTAGAAGTTGCGGACCGGTGACTACCGACCCCGTCCACCGGCAATCCCAATCGCAATCGCACATCTTCCAGAGTGATGGTACACTCTCCGCATGGAAGATGGAAAGTGTGCGTCTCGGTCTCCACCTCTCTATCAACGCACCGATCAAAGTCGGCTCCAACTTGAACCCCGCCTATCGTGGCCCACGTGCCATGTAACATCCCCAAACCGGCCCATTCACTACGACCGAATACGGTTATGTTAGTGAAAATATTTCGACTTAGAATAAAATAGTAAAAATTTATTTTATCTTGGAAACCAAGTTCTTTTGAGAAAAAATATACTTTAGACTTGATATTATAAAGATGTCCATATTAAAACACTTTATTATCTTATGAATACTTTAAATAAGTAGATTAGAGTAAAATCATTTCCACTAGCTAGTAATTTAATATAATCCGATCACAATTTAAAATAACAATAAAATAATTCCCAAAGTAAATAAAAAAAAAAAAAAAGCCCTTATTACATCAATATTTAAAAGATCAAGTACTTAATAACTTAAAATATTTAAACTCTTCCTTCTGCATGGGCCACCTTGCGGCCTCTCCGATCCCGGTCCAACTCTCATCATCACCTGAAATGGTTAATAAGAATAGGGTGAGTCCACTGACTCAGTGCATAATCACCTCACATATTTCCATACTTATGGGCTTGGCCCAATACCAAACAATTCACATCGCAAGTCATGCACGTATGCATCTCAGCCCAACCCACTATCCAACCATACGCCAACCTTAGCAGACTCCCTGCCTAAGGCCGTGGATAAACCACCACTGATCACATCGTGATCCAAAATCCTTACCTCGGCAACTCACTGCTCAAGGTCGTGGCTGAGCCACCGATCAACCAATCGTGATCCCGATATCAAAATCTGTCTACGGTGATGCACATAGCCATCAACCGCCGAGATGGGCACCGAGCCACACCTCCCTTGAGGTAGCACAAAGCTAGCCTTCAAGCGCTAATGTAGCCTGAGCTATCATTAGACCACGTACATCCTGTGTACACTTCTTCCTTCTTCAATCCAATCCCATGCCCATGTGTCAATAAATCATGCAAGAATATCATATAGAATGAGTATTTATCACTTATCACTACCACATTGTACATATATAAATGTATATCAAGATTAACTTACCATCACCAGTTACTCATCACTTATGCCATTATAAACGGCTATTACACATAATACACATATAAACATGTTAGCAAACCAAACCACAGAAATAGTGCGATGATTACGCACCTTAATAGCACAAACGATCAAATCCCGAAACGCTACTCTATGCCTCTGCAACCGTTGACTAATCGCCTCACGAAAGATCTCCTGCGTTAGGCTCTTCTCCCCCTACAATCGGCCGTAGCATCATATACTTAACAACGAAATACCAAATACATAGCTTACCGAAAACCTTACCACCACTTACCAAACTCCGATCTGCTACAAACGGAGGCTTGACTGACTACTTAAATCCCAGAGTACCCTTACTAATGATTGCTATGGAACCCGAAGAGAGCTAAGCTAACATTCGGCCAATAGTACTACCAAAGTGAGGGAAGGAAAATTCGGCACAAAGGTGGTGTAGATTCGGCTAACAAAATAAAAATCAAGGAGAGGGAATAGTAGTTTCGGCCAAAAGAGGTTTTGAGAAGAGGGGAGAAAACAAATGTGAGAAATTCGGCTATGTGATCTTGGAGTTTCGGCCAAAGTGCCTAGGTGAATAGAAGGAATGTTTTTAGTGTTGGTAGAGTATGGAAAATGGATGAAGGCTTAAGAAAGAAACTAGGATTCGGCACACAAAGAAATGATGAGCAGATGGTGAATGAAATGAGCACCTCCCCTCCCCCTATTTATACTACACGGCCTAGCTCCAACCCCCCAAAAATAATCCTCAAAACTCTCCTAAAATACCTCCCTTCCACCCATTCAAAAAGTTTGAATGAGTCAAACTTAACTAGCCAAAAATTTAAAAAGAAAGACCAAGTCTTTCTCCATCTTTCAAGCCTCCCAAAACCGTCCAATACCCCTCCTCCATGACGCCAAAAAAACAACCCACAATGCCATCCTTGCAACTCGAACACTGGCCCCCTTCCCCTTCAAGTGGCGTCACTTCTCCATGCTCTAAGTGGCGCCTCCTGCCACACTGCCACACCAATCTTTGTGCCAAAACCCCACCAAAAATTCTCTTAAGGCCCTCTCCATCCAAACTCCCCCTTTAGCCCCTAAACTAAAAATTTACCATAGCAATCTACCACCACCTAGGGTTCTCGGACCCCTAAAACTTACCCAAACACACTTTGAAGTGTGCCAACACCCGAGCTAAGCACCAAAAATCTAACCCCTAAAACCGTGGTGTTACAATTCTACCCTCCTTAAAATAATTTCGTCCCCCAAAAATTACTTAGCTAACGAACATCTGTACAACCTATCTTACCACCTTCGCTTATCTTTGCGCAACTCGATCTTAAAGAGCTAACATACCTTCTAGGCACCGTTTCTAAGTTCATACTCAAGGTTCCAACTACTTTACGAGCAACAGATCAAACAATCACCAAAGCTTAACAAAACTCCAAAGAGTATTCCGGACTTAAGGAACTTACCAGTTGACCCATCAGCACATCATTATCCTCTCTCGATGAACTCGCATAAACTGGACTGGCCGCCTTGCCTCAGTGCCACCATTCTCGCGGTCTCATCGCCATACGACCTCGGCGAAACCATTTCCTCTATGGTTCGAACGCGACGACCCTTATCGCCGCTTGCCGACCACCTCTGCTCTGGTTGCCCATAACCTTGGCCTTCTACTCGAGTCCCATTCGGATTCTCGGGACAATCTTAATCGAGATGAGACTTGGACTTGCATCCGAAGCACTCTCGAACACGATTCCAGCGATTCGCCAACATGGTACCTTCCACACTGCGCGCACACGGACGATCCGGATTCCTCTCGCTTGTCTTAACAATATGAAGCAGAAGTCTCAACCCTCGGTCTCTTACGGACCCTCTCAACCACTTCGGCGATCCAACACTTCTCTTATCACGGTTCCTTTTCCTATTGAGCCTCTCACCTTCTTGACCTCCTCGCCTATTCGAGCTTTCTCCACTAAAGCGGCGAAGTCTCTTTCCCGATGCGGAGCAATCAAAACTCGCAACTCATCCCGTAGCCCATCTTCAAATCGACGCATTTCTTATAATCGGTTGCCACGATTCCCGAGCATACCAGCTCAAACGCAGAAACTAAAACTCGTACTCGCTATCGATTTGCTACCTTGCACCGCATTGAGAACGCCTTCCTCTCGAGCATCCACATAGCTCGCTCCGACATACTTCCCCTCGAACTTGATCTTAAAATAACCCCATCCACTCGACCGCCGGTACTTTCCTTAACCGTGAGCCACCACCGGTAGGCCTCATCTCGCAACAACGAAACAACACCCTTAAGCTTCTCCTCGCAGTTAAGTCTAAGTCGCCCATAATCCTTTCCATCGCTTCAAGCCGCATTCGCCACGCTTCGAGCTACCCGCACACTCCTCAAGACCTCGGCTCCATTCGCCTAAGCCTTTCGGCATCGACACGAGTCCCATCGCCCCCATTGGCTCTCGCCACTCTCGCCAAGCACCCACAAAGATAGCTGCGATCATCGCATCGTCTCCTCGACCGATCCTCTTTGTTTCCACCTCAACAATCGGTGGCGGCACATCGCTCTCGACCCATGGCGAGACCCAACCGGTTCGGAGACATCGACATCCTCGCCTCTACCCCGTCCCACGAGTATTGCGACCACGCCCCTAGAACTCATACCTAGCGCCTCGATTTAGTACTGTTTAAAAGTTTTATGCATTAGAAATTCTTGTTTCACTGTTTTATCCACAAGAAATTTTATGCAGTGAAGTTTCCATGAGTAGTTCTTTCGAGCAATCAAGTTTCCTTCCCTACCTGTGGGTAATTTCGTCATTTTCCTCTGTGGGTATTTTTGGTAATTTTGTAAATCGAGGAAACCTCTTTCAAAATCAGATTTAGAGTTTACAAACCAAAGGGGTAAATTTTGGAAATTTTAAAACTAAGGATTTTAAAACAAGTGAGGCAAATCCTTTCGGGTTTTAATAATTGGTTTAGCCTATGAACAAGTCCTCTTGGTTAAGGTGAACCGTAGCTACGCACCAGGTAGGATTCCAGCGAAGAGGAGGTAAGTCACGAGGACTGCTTAAGTACTGTGCTCTTAGGATCCGCTCCTAGACATGCGCACAATGGTTGCCACACCTTAACTCGCGACTTAATCACGAGTGTTTGTTTAGTAACCTTAAGTCTTATGCATGTGTTTGAGTAGACTAGTCCTAGGGTTCAATAGCCCTAATATTCTAATCTACGAGCCCAACTAAGCCCATAACAGTTCATATAACAATTCACTTTAAGTCCAAGTACTTACTCAGCGGACTCGGGCCGAGGTACAGTGCCATGCCGAATAACTGAAAAATATTTCACGAAACCCATATCTTTGAAAACCCATTTAAAAATGTTTTGGGCCCAAAACCCTCAAAGCCGAGTTTTGAACCGGGCTCGATATTAAATCAGTAACATCCCCAAACCCGGCCCATTCACTACGTAACCGAATCTGGTTATGTTAGTGAAAATATTTCGACTTAGAATAAAATAGTAAAAATTTATTTTATCTTGGAAACCATGTTCTTTTGAGAAAAAAATATACTTTAGACTTGATATTATAAAGATGTCCATATTAAAACACTTTATTATCTTATGAATACTTTAAATAAGTAGATTAGAGTAAAATCATTTCCACTAGCTAGTAATTTAATATAATCCAATCACAATTTAAAATAACAATAAAATAATTCCCAAAGTAAATAAAAACAAAAAAAAGCCCTTATTACATCAATATTTAAAAGATCAAGTACTTAATAACTTAAAATATTTAAACTCTTCCTTCTCGCATGGGCCACCTTGCAGCCTCTCCGATCCCGGTCCAACTCTACGCATCACCTGAAATGGTTAATAAGAATAGGGTGAGTCCACTGACTCAGTGCATAATCACCTCACATATTTCCATACTTATGGGCTTGGCCCAATACCAAACAATTCACATCGCAAGTCATGCACGTATGCATCTCAGCCCAACCCACTATCCAACCATACGCCAACCTTAGCAGACTCACGCCAAGGCCGTGGATAAACCACCACCGATCACATCGTGATCCAAAATCCTTACCTCGGCAACTCATCGCTCAAGGTCGTGGTGAGCCACCGATCAACCAATCGTGATCCCGATATCAAAATCGTCTCACGGTGATGCACATAGCCATCAACCGCCGAGATGGGCACCGAGCCACACCTCCCTTGAGGTAGCACAAAGCTAGCCTTCAAGCGCTAATGTAGCCTGAGCTATCATTAGACCACGTACATCCTGTGTACACTTCTTCCTTCTTCAATCCAATCCCATGCCCATGTGTCAATAAATCATGCAAGAATATCATATAGAATGAGTATTTATCACTTATCACTACCACATTGTACATATATAAATGTATATCAAGATTAACTTACCATCACCAGTTACTCATCACTTATGCCATTATAAACGGCTATTACACATAATACACATATAAACATGTTAGCAAACCAAACCACGTAAATAGTGCGATGATTACGCACCTTAATAGCACAAACGATCAATCCGAAAACGCTACTCTATGCCTCGCAACCGCTGACTAATCGCCTCACGAAAGATCTCCTGCGTTAGGCTCTTCTCCCCCTACAATCGGCCGTAGCATCATATACTTAACAACGAAATACCAAATACATAGCTTACCGAAAACCTTACCACCACTTACCAAACTTGACTGCTACAAACGGAGGCTTGACTGACTACTTAAATCCCAGAGTACCCTTACTAATGATTGCTATGGAACCCGAAGAGAGCTAAGCTAACATTCGGCCAATAGTACTACCAAAGTGAGGGAAGGAAAATTCGGCACAAAGGTGGTGTAGATTCGGCTAACAAAATAAAAATCAAGGAGAGGGAATAGTAGTTTCGGCCAAAAGAGGTTTTGAGAAGAGGGGAGAAAACAAATGTGAGAAATTCGGCTATGTGATCTTGGAGTTTCGGCCAAAGTGCCTAGGTGAATAGAAGGAATGTTTTTAGTGTTGGTAGAGTATGGAAAATGGATGAAGGCTTAAGAAAGAAACTAGGATTCGGCACACAAAGAAATGATGAGCAGATGGTGAATGAAATGAGCACCTCCCCTCCCCCTATTTATACTACACGGCCTAGCTCCAACCCCCCAAAAATAATCCTCAAAACTCTCCTAAAATACCTCCCTTCCACCCATTCAAAAAGTTTGAATGAGTCAAACTTAACTAGCCAAAAATTTAAAAAGAAAGACCAAGTCTTTCTCCATCTTTCAAGCCTCCCAAAACCGTCCAATACCCCTCCTCCATGACGCCAAAAAAAAACAACCCACAATGCCATCCTTGCAACTCGAACACTGGCCCCCTTCCCCTTCAAGTGGCGTCACTTCTCCATGCTCTAAGTGGCGCCTCCTTGCCACTCTGCCACACCAATCTTTGTGCCAAAACCCCACCAAAAATTCTCTTAAGGCCCTCTCCATCCAAACTCCCCCTTTTAGCCCCTAAACTAAAAATTTACCAAAGCAATCTACCACCACCTAGGGTTCTCAGGACCCCTAAAACTTACCCAAACACACACTGAAGTGTGCCAACACCCGAGCTAAGCACCAAAAATCTAACCCCTAAAACCGTGGTGTTACAATTCTACCCTCCTTAAAATAATTTTCGTCCCGAAATTACTTAGCTAACGAACATCTGTACAACCTATCTTACCACCTTTCGCTTATCTTTGCGCAACTCGATCTTAAAGAGCTAACATACCTTCTAGGCACGCGTTTCTAAGTTCATACTCAAGGTTCCAACTACTTTACGAGCAACAGATCAAACAATCACCAAAGCGAACAAAACTCCAAAGAGTATTCCGGACTTAAGGAACTTACCGGTTGACCCATCAGCACATCATTATCCTCTCTCCGATGAACTGCGCATAAACTGCACTGGCCGCCTTGCCTCGGTGCCACCATTACTGCGGGTTCATCGCCACACGACCTCGGCCGAAACCATTTCCTCTATGGTTCGAACCGCGACCCTTATCGCCGCTTGCCGACCACCTGCGCTGGTTGCCCATAACCTTGGCCTTCTACTCGAGTCCCATTCGGATTCGGGGACAATCCTTAATCGGATGAGACTTGGACTTGCATCCGAAGCACTCTCGAACACGATTCCAAAGATTCGCCAACATGGTACCTTCCACACACTGCGCATTACGGACGATCTGGATTCCTCTCGGTTGTCTTAACAATATGAACAGAAGTCTCAACCCTCGGTCTCTTACGGACCCTCTCAACCACTTCGCGATCCAACACTTCTCTTATCACGGTTCCTTTCCTATTGAGCCTCTCACCTTCTCTTGACCTCCTCGGCTATTCGAGCTTTCTCCACTAAAACGGCGAAGTCTCTTTCCCGATGGAGCAATCAAAACTCGCAACTCATCCCGTAGCCCATCTTCAATCGACGCATTTCTCATAATCGGTTGCCACGATTCCCGAGCATACCACTCAAACGCAGTAAACTCGGCTTCGACCAGACTCGCTATCGATTTGCTACCTTGCACCAGATTGAGGAACGCCTTCCTCCGAGCATCCACATAGCTCGCTCCGACATACTTCCTCGAACTTGATCTTAAAATAACCCCATCCACTCGATCGCCGGGTACTTTCCTTAACCGTGAGCCACCACCTGGTAGGCCTCATCTCGCAAAGAACGAAACAACACCCTTAAGCTTCTCCTCGCAGTTAAGTCTAAGTCGTCCATAATCCTTTCCATCGCTTCAAGCCATTACTCGCCACGCCGGAGCTACCCTGCACACACTCCTCGAAGACCTCGGCTCCATTCGCCTAAGCCTTTCGGCATCGACCACGAGTCCCACTACCCCATTGGCTCCTCGCCACTCGCTCAAGCACCCGCAAAGATAGCTCGCGAGCATCGCATCGTCTCCTCCGGATCCGATCCTGCTGTTTCCACCTCAACAAGCTGGTGGCGGCACATCGCTCGACCCATGGCGAGACCCAACCGGTTGGACATCGACATCCCGCCTCTACCCCGTCCACGAGTATTGCGACCACGCCCCTAGAACTCATACCTAGCGCCTCGATTTAGTCTCATTTAAAAAGTTTTATGCATTAGAAATTCTTGTTTCACTGTTTTATCCACGAGAAATTTTATGCAAGTGAAGTTTCGCGAGTAGTTCTTTCGAGCAATCAAGTTTCTTTCCCTACCAGGGTAATTTCGTCATTTTCCTACTGGGGTATTTTTGGTAATTTTGTAAATCGAGGAAACCTCTTTCAAAATCAGATTTAGAGTTTACAAACCAAAGGGGTAAATTTTGGAAATTTTAAAACTAAGGATTTTAAAGCAAGTGAGGCAAATCCTTTCGGGTTTTAATAATTGGTTTAGCCTATGAACAAGTCCTCTTGGTTAAGGTGAACCGTAGCTACGCACTGTAGGATTCCAAATAAGAGGAGGTGAGTCACGAGGACCGCTTAAGTACTGTGCTCTTTCGGATCCGCCTCCTAGACATGCGCACAATGGTTGCCACACCTTAACTGGCGACTTAATCACGTGTTTGTTTAGTAACCTTAAGTCTTATGCATGTGTTTGAGTAGACTAGTCCTAGGGTTCAATAGCCCTAATATTCTAATCTACGAGCCCAACTAAGCCCATAACAGTTCATATAACAATTCACTTGAAGTCAAGTACTTACCGCGGACTCGGTAGGAGAGTGCACAGTGCCATGCCGAATAACTCTGAAAAATATTTCACGAAACCCATATCTTTGAAAACCCATTTAAAAATGTTTTTGGGCCCAAAACCCTCAAAGCCGAGTTTTGAACAGGGCTCGATATTAAATCAGTAACATCCCCAAACCCGGCCCATTCACTACGAATCGAATCTGGTTATGTTAGTGAAAATATTTCTGACTTAGAATAAAATAGTAAAAATTTATTTTATCTTGGAAACCATGTTCTTTTGAGAAAAAAAAATATACTTTAGACTTGATATTATAAAGATGTCCATATTAAAACACTTTATTATCTTATGAATACTTTAAATAAGTAGATTAGAGTAAAATCATTTCCACTAGCTAGTAATTTAATATAATCCAGTCACAATTTAAAATAACAATAAAATAATTCCCAAAGTAAATAAAAACAAAAAAAAAAGCCCTTATTACATCAATATTTAAAAGATCAAGTACTTAATAACTTAAAATATTTAAACTCTTCCTTCTGCATGGGCCACCTTGCAGCCTCTCCGATCCCGGTCCAACTCTACGCATCACCTGAAATGGTTAATAAGAATAGGGTGAGTCCACTGACTCAGTGCATAATCACCTCACATATTTCCATACTTATGGGCTTGGCCCAATACCAAACAATTCACATCGCAAGTCATGCACGTATGCATCTCAGCCCAACCCACTATCCAACCATACGCCAACCTTAGCAGACTCCCTGCCTAAGGCCGTGGATAAACCACCACTGATCACATCGTGATCCAAAATCCTTACCTCGGCAACTCACTGCTCAAGGTCGTGGCTGAGCCACCGATCAACCAATCGTGATCCCGATATCAAAATCCGTCTACGGTGATGCACATAGCCATCAACCGCCGAGATGGGCACCGAGCCACACCTCCCTTGAGGTAGCACAAAGCTAGCCTTCAAGCGCTAATGTAGCACGAGCTATCATTAGACCACGTACATCCCTGTGTACACTTCTTCCTTCTTCAATCCAATCCCATGCCCATGTGTCAATAAATCATGCAAGAATATCATATAGAATGAGTATTTATCACTTATCACTACCACATTGTACATATATAAATGTATATCAAGATTAACTTACCATCACCAGTTACTCATCACTTATGCCATTATAAACGGCTATTACACATAATACACATATAAACATGTTAGCAAACCAAACCACAGAAATAGTGCGATGATTACGCACCTTAATAGCACAAACGATCAAATCCCGAAACGCTACTCTATGCCTCTGCAACCGTTGACTAATTGCCTCACGAAAGATCTCCTGCGTTAGGCTCTTCTCCCCCTACAATCGGCCGTAGCATCATATACTTAACAACGAAATACCAAATACATAGCTTACCGAAAACCTTACCACCACTTACCAAACTTGACTGCTACAAACGGAGGCTTGACTGACTACTTAAATCCCAGAGTACCGTTACTAATGATTGCTATGGAACCCGAAGAGAGCTAAGCTAACATTCGGCCAATAGTACTACCAAAGTGAGGGAAGGAAAATTCGGCACAAAGGTGGTGTAGATTCGGCTAACAAAATAAAAATCAAGGAGAGGGAATAGTAGTTTCGGCCAAAAGAGGTTTTGAAAAGAGGGAGAAAACAAATGTGAGAAATTCGGCTATGTGATCTTGGAGTTTTACCAAAGTGCCTAGGTGAATAGAAGGAATGTTTTTAGTGTTGGTAGAGTATGGAAAATGGATGAAGGCTTAAGAAAGAAACTAGGATTCGGCACACAAAGAAATGATGAGCAGATGGTGAATGAAATGAGCACCTCCCCTCCCCTATTTATACTACGGCCTAGCTCCAACCCCAAAAATAATCCTCAAAACTCTCCTAAAATACCTCCCTTCCACCCATTCAAAAAGTTTGAATGAGTCAAACTTAACTAGCCAAAAATTTAAAAAGAAAGACCAAGTCTTTCTCCATCTTTCAAGCCTCCCAAAACCGTCCAATACCCCTCCTCCATGACGCCAAAAACAACAACCCACAATGCCATCCTTGCAACTCGAACACTGGCCCCCTTCCCCTTCAAGTGGCGTCACTTCTCCATGCTCTAAGTGGCGCCTCCTTGCCACTCTGCCACACCAATCTTTGTGCCAAAACCCCACCAAAAATTCTCTTAAGGCCCTCTCCATCCAAACTCCCCCTTTTTGCCCCTAAACTAAAAATTTACCAAAGCAATCTACCACCACCTAGGGTTCTCAGGACCCCTAAAACTTACCCAAACACACACTGAAGTGTGCCAACACCCGAGCTAAGCACCAAAAATCTAACCCCTAAAACCAGGGTGTTACATGCCAAAAACCCGCTTCCCGCAGGTAATTCTCGATCAACGGGGATGGGGGACCATGCATATTGCGAATATAACATTGCAACACCCGATCTACATACTGTTTAAAAAATTATAAAATAAAAATTAATTAAAATTGCATAAACCTAAAAAATATTAAATAATATTGAAAAATTAAAATTAAAACTTACCATTTGCATTTGATCGACGGAGATGTGCTTGTTGTCTAGGCAATTAATTCCCTACCATTGGTAATCTGATTGAAAATTTTAAAAGTTTCAAAAAAAATATATTAAAAAAATTAAAAAAGGGCTTTTTTGTAAATATTAAAGGACTATTTCGAAATTTCAGAGGAAGTTTCAAGGACTTAAAGAGAAATTTGAGAGGAATTTGAGAGAAGAATGAGTAAGGACTAAAGTGTGAAAAAAATAAAAGGGTTGGGGGTTTTATAGGTTTATATTTTGACCGTTGGAGGCCCAACGGTCAAAAAAAAAATTTGACCGTTGCAGGGCTAAAGCGCGCCCCTAGGGGCGCGCTTTGTGCCACATCAGTAAAGCGCGTCCACGTCAGCGCGCTTTGCTGATGTGGCACAAAGTACGTCACCAGGGGCGCGCTTTTCTGGTTTTTCCCCACAAAACGCGCTAACGTGGATGCGTTTTGTGGGAAAATGGCCATTTTCCGTAAATTTTCAAGAAACCGGCCCTTTTCTGTAAATTTTATTTTTTTTGGTATATTTGGGTATTTTACCCGGAATGACTTGGGCAACAAAAGTCTATATATATTGAAGACTAATATTTGTTTGTGATGTGGGTTTAGCGAAAAATCAATCTCTTTATTTTGAGGAGAATTAGTAAGGGATTTTTTTGATGTATTTAAATTGTTGTAACTAAGCTTTCATTAGGGAAAATTTTATAAGAAGAAGAATCGTTTTAGAGTATAAGAATAAAGTTACTATTTGGAGACAGAATAAAATTTAAATCACAATATTTGTACATTAAGATATAATTATCTCTCCTGATAAAACCTAATGAAACTTTAATGTCCATCTTTATTTTACCTTCTGCCATCACTTAATTATATTGCTACTTATCATTAGATCTGTCAAAACAAAAATCAACCATCTTTCAAACTGGGAAAATGTAAAATATATAAAATGAAAATCGCCTTAACGTATGGTGACTTAAGGTTTCAAAAGTAAAGAATTTTTTATGATGTGACTTATCCTCGAATGACAAATAATGTGTTTGATGTTTAAAAATTGACGATGATTTAGCATGGAACTCAAGAAACATGTTCCTTTTGAATTGTTTCAATAAATAATTTTTTTTGTTAAAAATATAGTCATCACCATCAACCTTAATTACCAATTTGGCGATTTAATGAAATACTTGGTCGTAGGAAATATAAAGAAAGGGAAAAGAGAGAAAAAGTAGGAAAGTAAAATTAAAAGAAATATACAAATTACACTCAATATCATTAAATTATTAGTAAATTTAAGTTTTAGTTATTTAATTTCAAAATGTTATAAAATGATTATTGAACTATTCGAAAATTTTCATTTAAGTCATTGAGTTGTTAAAATCATCGTTGTATGACATTTTCTGTTCCTATCACCTGCACCAATCAGAAGTTCTCATTCCCCTTCTCTTCCACAGTTCAATGTTTTTTTACGAAATAATTTTGAACGTCACGAATCTACAAACCAAAATCTAAATAACTATTTACAACACTGACCATTAGATTGACTTAGATCTAATATATGCTATTCTACTCGTCAATGGGTAACCCACCGTACCAACCGCCGGATCATCTCTTAGAGCTCACTAGTCAGACTTTAAAAAAAAACATTAACAATCCAATGACTTAAACAAAAGCTTTCAAATAGTTCAATGATCATTTTGTAACTTTTAAATTTGAGTGACCAAAACGTAAATATACTAATAGTTTAGTGACCTTGGGTGTAATTTACCCAAAAAAATAACAAAAAAAGAATCAAATTTTTCAAGAGAAAAAGTATAAGGATTAGCTATATAATCTAATTTTTTTTGTTTAAAATGATATATCAACGTGTCATTATTAACGATAATTAATGGTTTAGTGATCATATCATAATTTTTTAAAGTTCATAACTAAAATTTAATTTAAATCATATATAAATAACTAAACTTGTGTTAGGATATGTCTAACAGTATTAAATAGGTTAGTTAGTCTGTTGACTAAAGCTGTTAAACAGTTGTAAAGGTAGTTACACTACCTCATTAAATACCCAGTTTGTTCTCTTAATGAAGCATGCATGAAGTATTATTTCTCATACGTTGAGTCTTTCAACATGGTATCATGAGCTTAGGTTTTCTTTTTCTTTTGATATAATTTTTTTTCTCTTTTCTTCTTTTCTTCATGGCTCTGAAGGTGTTCCTCCTCTTGACACATCGCCTCGGCCCTGTAAGTGTTGGTGAAACAGTTCATCCTCCGAGTTCAAGTAATCTTGCCTCGTCGAATGTTGAGTATTTTACTAAGCATGATATTGTCAAGCTTAACGAAAACAATTTTCTGTTATGGAAACATCAGTTTGTTGTTAATTCTTGAGGGTTATGGTCTTGAAGGGTTTGTATTAGATGAGGTTCTTCCTCCTCCTTCGTTCATATCCGGTGCTTTGATGGGAGTCTCATGGAAAATCCGGTGTTCTTGGTGCATAAGAAGCAAGATAAGTTCTTGGCCTCTCGGCTTTTATCCACGATCCACGGATGATGTTTTGGTTCATCCGACAATGGCTAAAACTAGCCTTGAAATCACGGACGACTATTGGCGACGGTTTGGCGCAAAGTCCAATATTAAACTTTCGAGTATACGTCATACCTTGTACTCGATCAAGAAATCAAATCTTTCTATCAAAGATTATCCGCTAAGGTTAAAAGTCTAAGTGATAGCTTCGATCTGCTGGAAGTCTTGTCTCTAAACAAGAACAGGTTAGCATAATCTTGGCTGGTCTTCCTATTGAATTTGAGTCCATTCGCATATTTGCCTCTGCTACTCCTATGAGTCTTGACTTAGTTACTGAGATGCTTCTAGACTGTGAAGCTCGTCAAATGGCTATGTTAAGCGATGTTCCTTTACAAGCTAACCTAGTTTCTCGTGAGACGACGTCGTGAAAATATGAAGTCGGATTCGGGTCCTATTCGTGGAGCGCATCAAAACCACAGAGGTACTGGTCGTGGCTGGACTCGTGGACGTACTCGAGGTTCTGGTCGAGGGTGGTCGAGATCTAAACCACAATGCCAATTATATGGTAAAATGGGTCATATGGTGCAAACATGTTATCATCGGTTTGATGAAAGTTTCTCTGGTCTTGGCTCGAACCCTTCACCGTCAGTCAATTATCATCATCTAAATGAGACTTCCTCATCTCACTGCTCCTCCTCTCAGTGTTGTGGTCATTTTTCACAACCTTCTTCAACTATCTTACAAGTTGCTCCAGCTTCACAATCTTCGATGGCAACTCAACACTGGTATCCAGACTCAGGTGCCACTAATCATGTCACTCCAACTATGGCCACTCTTATTGATGTCTCTCCATACACGGGTACAGGTAGAGTCTCCATGAGTAATGGTGAGTCTGTTTCCATTGATAATATAGGCTCTTCTAAAATTTTGGCTGGTTCTCGATTGTTGCATCTAAAGAGTGTATTGCATGTGCCTACAGTCTGTAAAAGTTTGATCTCTGTAGGGCAATTTGCCAAAGATAACAATGTTTATTTCGAGTTTCATCCTGTGTTGTGTTTTGTGAAGGATATTCAGACAGGGAAGATTCTTCTGGTGGGCCACATGCATAATGGCCTATATCGTTTTGATTTCTCTCGGATTAAAGCATGTAAACCTGGTCCAGTTGCTGCTTTGGGGTCTCCACTGGTGCATAATGTTGAAGCTTCCTCTACTCTTGGTCTTTGGCATAATAAACTTGGACACCCTTGCATGAACACACTTCATCGTATATTACGTTCTTGTAATGTTTCTTTCAAAAATAGTGACCTACCTCTTAAGTGTACAGCTTGTAAAATAGGCAAATCCCATAGATTGCCTTTTGCTGCTTCAAAAACAGTGTACTCGGCTCCTTTTGAATTAGTGACATCGGATGTTTAGGGTCCAGCTCACGTGTTGTCCAGTGGATACTCTTATTATGTTTCTTTTATTGACCAGTATAGTAGATTTACATGGTTGTATTTTCTCAAGACTAAGTCAGAAGTTGCTCGATGTTTTTCTCAGTTCTACAAGATGGTTCAAGTTCAATTTGGCCAGACAATCAAAATGTTACAGACTGATGGAGGGGGAGAGTTTCGTGTTCTCTCGGCTGAGCTTAATCGACTTGGTATCCGTCATCGAGTTACATGTCCCTACACCTCTGAACAAAACGGGGTTGTAGAGAGAAGGCATCGTCATGTAGTTGAAATGGGGTTGACATTGTTGGCACAAGCTTCTATGCCATTAGAATACTGGTCTGATGCCTTCTCTCATGCGGTTCATTTAATCAACAGACTCCCTACTCCTGTGTTGCAACATATTTCTCCTTATAAGAAGCTCTATAAGGTTCAGCCAGACTATACTAAATTGAAGGTATTTGGGAGTGCCTGTTTTCCTCATCTCCGACCTTTTAAAAGGCATAAGCTTCAGTTTTGATCCAGCAAATGTGTGTTCCTTGGTTTTGGATATCATCAAAAGGGGTTTAGGTGTCTTGCTACTGATGGCCATGTGTTTTTTTCTCGTCATGTAATATTTGATGAAATGGATTTTCCTTTTCAAGCTGGTTTTCCTGGTTCACAAGGGACTAGTTCTGTCAAGTTCATTCATCATCAGTCTCCTGTCCCTGTGGTTAAGATGCCCGATTCTGACTCTGATATGTTGGGCTCCGCTGCAGTTGTTAATAGTCCAATTTCATCTCCTCATTTCCTTTCTCCTATCTTGAGGTCTACAAATTCGGGCTCCTCTACTGGAAGTGATGCTGAAAATGTGATTGCACCTTTGCATAGCGTGTCTGATGCTGTCAATATACCACCATTATCTCATGTCAACCTTCATCCTATGCAAACACGGTCGAAGAGTGGTATTTTTAAACCGAAAATGTTCACTTCTATCTTGGATGAAAAGGAGCCTTCCACGATAACTGAAGCTTTTCAAAGTCCTGCTTGGACTGCTGCTGCAAAGGCCGAATATAGTGCTTTAATAGCAAATCACACGTGGGATCTTGTTTACTTACCTGAAGGTCGTCGAGCCGTTGATTGTAAATGAATTTTTAAGCTCAAGCGTCATGCAGATGGTTCAATTGCTAGATATAAGGGTAGACTCGTTGTAAGAGGTTATCTTCAGGAAGCTGGAGTCGATTTCTTTGAGACGTTTAGTCCTGTTGTTAAGCCAACAACTGTCCGAGTGGTGTTGGCCCTTGCTATTTCTCGAGGGTGGTCTCTTCGACAAGTGGACGTCAACAACGCTTTTCTCAATGGAGATTTGCATGAAGAGATATACATACATAACACGACCACGAGGTTTTGAATAAAGACATAGTGTTGATGGGAAACAACTTGTGTGCAGGTTAAGAAAGGCACTTTATGGTCTTAAACAAGCCCCTCGGGCTTGGTTTCACAAGCTGAGGGAATTTTTGCTCGCAAATCAATTTGTGGTTTCTAAAGCTGATAGTTCACTCTTCATTCGACAAACAGACACTCAACTTCTCTATGTGCTCGTGTACGTCGATGACATAATAGTCACTGGCAGTGATCCCCATGGTATTGATAGTTTTGTTCAATCACTTGATACTAATTTCTCTTTAAAAGATTTGGGCCAGTTGAGCTATTTTCTTGGTATTGAGGTCATTCATACTTCGAATGGTGTCTTCTTGAGTCAAAAGAAGTATATTCTTGACTTACTTCAACGAGCTTCCATGGCGAAGTCGAACACTTCTCCTACTCCGATGGTCACTACATGCAAACTGTCTGTTCATGAAGGAACTCCTATTGAAGATGATCGATATTCAGAAGTATTGTGGGTGCATTACAATATGTGGTTGTAACGAGACCGGACATTAAGTTCTCAGTAAATAAAGCATGTCAATTTATGCATCGGCCGTTGGATACTCATTATAGAGCTGTAAAAAGAATTTTGCGGTATCTACAAGGGACACTAGATTTTGGCTTAAATTTCACTCGAACCTCGAAACTATTACTTGAAGGATATTCTGATGCGAGTTGGGAGTCAAACACTGATGATCGTAGGTCGACTTCAGGGTTTTGTGTCTTCTTGGGAGGTAATCTAGTTTCCTGGGGAAGCAGGAAACAGTCAGTCGTGTCCCGTTCCACAGCGGAGGCGGAATACAGGAGTTTAGCTCAGGTCACTGCGGAAATGGTTTGGATTAAATCGTTACTGTCTGAACTTGGTGTTTCTACTCTTAACAAAGCCATGCTCTGGTGTGATAGCTCAGCTGCAGTTGCTGTGGCCAACAATCCTGTGATGCATTCAAAATTTAAACATGTGGAGTTGGATTTGTTTTTTGTCAGGGAAAAAGTTGCGGATGGTTCTTTTGGAGTTGGTCACGTGTCTGGACAAGATCAAGTTGCCGATATATTGACTAAGCCTCTGTCAGTTGGTTTGTTTGATAGGTTCAGGAAGAAACTGCGTGTTGTTTTCAAGGGAGAAGTGATATTACTAGAGGGAAGAGATCGATAAGCATGGGGCATGTTAGGATATGTCTAACAGTATTAAATAGGTTAGTTAGTCTGTTGACTAAAGCTGTTAAACAGTCGTAAAGGTAGTTACACTACCTCATTAAATACTCAGTTTGTTCTCTTAATGAAGCATGCATGAAGTATTATTTCTCATAGGTTGAGTCTTTCAACAACTTGTAAAACTTTATCATTTTCTTCTTTTGCTTTTTGTTACATAAATACTAAATAATTTTGGTTAACTATAAAAAATAGTCACCCAACAATTAACATGTTTCTATTTTAATCACTCAAATTTAAAATTTTTTATTTTAGTCACTAACATTATTGAAATTTAATATTTTGGTCACTCATCTGTTAAATTACTAACGGTGGCCCTTTTTTATTGACATAATAACAAATTTAACCCTCCTATGTTTACAGGTTCTATCAGTTTAATCCTAAATCTACAAAATTTAACAAATTTAACCCTCAACTTAACACATTTTGTCAATTTAGTCTTTATTCTTAAAAATTAAAAATTAAAGAAATTTTAAAAAATATTTAAATTTTCATTTTTTGATTAAAAAAAGATATTTTTTTTTTATATTCAAAGCGTTTTTAATCATATTGTCTACAGTTGTAATTGCCATATCTGTATAAATTTTACAAACATATTTTAACGCAATTATGCATATAATTGAATTGAAGTTTATTTACATTGCATATTCGTTTGACCCTTTGAATGTTTACTTACACCTTGTCATTAAGCTAACCATGCCACCTAACTTGAAATTCTTTTTTTTGCTTCAAACAAGACTTTAGAGAAAAATATACACCCAAATACTATATAAAAACTTTTAAAAAAATCAAAAAGAAAAAATGAATCGAGCATAACCAATAATATTTATTTGATTTAGATTGGTTTGGTTATCCATGATAATGGAGTTCAATTAAAAAAGAAAAGAAAAACAACCTACTCCTTTGGTTCAAAAAGGAAACGCAGGATTTTTATGTAGGCAAGTGACAAAGATGAGGAAACATCACCATTATATGATATCCAATCCAATGTTATGTCAAAATTCTCTACATTTAAGAACAGGGTCTCCAAATAAATATCTAACACTCTTATCTCTCAAGCACTTCACCACCTCAAGATTGGTTCAAGCTAAAAGTATGTATGTCCTGGAAAATACAAATCCAACAACTAAACAGATCAAATGCTGTAGTTTCAAGTTGCTAAATGCTCCCAAGTTTAGAATTATTTGTATGTAAAATCCTTAATTCAACAGCAGTTGTAAAATTACAAACCAAAAGATCTTCTAATGGAGAAACTGCCATTAAGATAACATTAAAACAAATGTGAAAAAGAAAAGGAGATCAAAAGTTCCACAGAGAAATGAGGCAGAAGGAATGAAATCAGTGCTAAACATACACAAAAACAAAAATACATGTGCGCAAGAGAAAACGTCTGTTCTGGCCAAAAGCTGCAAGCAAACAGAAACGAACTGTAAAAGAATGAGAAGAAAATTTTACCTTTGTTTGGCCGTATTCAGCAATTTCGATCAAATGCAGCTCCAAACCAGTTCTTCAAAGGCTAGTTTTTCTTTAGGTACCCCTATCCAACACTCATGTCCAAAACATATTTAGATATGGATACGAGGACTAGACCCTCCAAATATATTAAAAATTTAGAAAGATTAAACATTCCCACCTCTAGCACTTACTACCATCTGACAGACACACCATAGCCTAAGTAACATAGTTTTAAGTTGTTCTTGTAATACCAAAAAGTTCTGCTCAGAAATAGCTTCTTTCTTGTCGAAAATTGTCATTATGTTGATCATAAAGACCTAAATTCTTAATATAATACCATAAATGAATGTCTGGTATAAGTACTATGTGCTGAATATAAAACATCAGAAGTATCTAAAAGAGATTCTGAGTAAAGTTTGAAGTGACCTTAATGTATGAGAATGTATCTGGCGATTTCCTGACTTATTTCCCAAGATGGTTAACCAGAAGAAAGAAAACAGAAAGACAATAGGGAGGAATTTAAAACTAATAATAATCTACGATCAAATGAACTACAAACCATGTCATTTAGAAAAGGGGAAAAAGAAAATATGAAGATCAAGATGGACACAACCGCTTCTAATGCAAGCAAACAATTGAATGTTCTCAGTTGAAGTCTTTCAATCTTTTTTTGAGCATGTCCATTGATTTCTTCCGTGAACTTGTTTTTGTATTTCTGGTTGAAAGGCTCCCAAAGATCCCATCTGCTGAGTCCTTGAATTTTTCGACAATGCTAGCCACTTTCTTACGATCCAAAGCATTGTAGGACTTCTCCCGTATTACAAGATCTGCGAAATTCTCTGGCTGGCTGCTGGACAATAGGTTTATCAACTGCCGGGCTTCTATCAAGCTACTTCGAAAACTACCTTCCTTGTATACCTCACTTAGGCCTGTGCTGTGAAACCTCTCATCAGCAAAACTCTCTAACTTCTGTAGATCCTGGTTGATAACCATGACTGCATTGGCATTAAACCTCTTCACACTATCACTGAGAAATGCAGCCACAATAGAGTTGGAAATATGCTCAAGAGCCCCACAACCAACCGTGTATAAAGCATCCAATGGCAGAATTTGCAGTGCTGTTGAGAAAACAGTGTCAAGGCAAAAGACCACCTCATTCATATACTCACTATTATTTTCGGATATCTCTTCGGCTGTCCAGTTTATATTTTCTGTAAGCGCCAAGAACTCATCTAACTTACTATTTACCAAATTCACGACAGCCAGATAAGCTGCATGTCTCGAAGTTTTAAAGACCGCCTTGGCAGTCAAACTGGCCTGAGGCCTCTCAACTGATCGAACTGGAATCCCACAAAGATGTGCAGCATGTTGAAGGAAAAAGTCACAAGATCTGTCAAGAAATGGTATATTTTCAGCAATCTGCATGGCCTGAGATACAGCAATGCCGTCACTCTGAACCGTAGTCACTACAACTTCATTAAGCACATCAATCAAGAGCTTGTCCAAATACTTTCTTGCTGCATCATAAAAATTAGAATTCACTCCAAAAGACAAGTAATCAACTGAGCTTTTGATGAATGATCGAACAATGCGGCAGCAATCAGGCACCATAGAAGAGAATGGTGCAATATATGGAAAAGCTGGCATTACATCTGAAGTCTGAAGATGAAATGCCAAAACATTATTTTCATAGTCAGAATCCTTCTTCATTACCATCTTGTTATAGGAATCATTAGATAGAACATTGCTAATTTGCTGACGGCACTCTTCAAAAAGAAGCTCATGGTATTTGTCTCGGCTATTGTCCAAGACCTCAAGAATTGAACTCACTTCATAACCATACTGCCTAAGTGTAACCCCAAGAAGAGCGATATAATCCTTCACCAAGAGAAGATGCGTTGCAGAATCCATATGAGAAAATTGTTCTTCCAAGACTGACACCACTTTTGCAACAGTTGTCTCCCACATTGTCTCAACTTGATCGGCAGGCAACAAGCCCCCAGAAGTCCTCAAGACCCTGTCTTCCACAATAAAGTAGCCTGCAATTTGAGCTAGGTAGGTTTGATATGATTCAACAAATGGTTGTGAGGAAGAGATTTGCAAGTCTGAATTGAGTTGTAATAGACGATTTTTGTAGTAATATCGACGAAATTGCTCTTGGATTCCAAGACAGGAATGGATGTGAGATGCTCGATAAAGAGGTGTAAGATCAAACTTCAAAACAGAATCTTCATCAACTTCTTCAACATCTAATGAATATACCACATCTCCTAAGCCAGAAACGTTCAGCTCCTCGGCTTTTCTCTGCCGTTCAAGCATCTCTTCATCTCTCTGGCGTACCGATGCAGCATGACCTATTGCAGTCTGCCCAATATCCTTGGCAGAACTCCTAATGTGAAGTAGCCACTCGTTAAAGTCTGCAGTCACTTTCTTTTCGATATGAGCTTTTATTATAGGAATATTCTTCCCTATCATTATTTTGATTGCATTTACAGGGATATTCTGCAAGTAGTTTGTGTCAATCAAATCTACAGTTTTCAATGCCAAGAAAAACTGGCCTTCTGAAAGGTGAGTATTGCATTTGACACATAGCTCCAAGACTTCAACACAAATCTTGGACATGTTAATAGCTTCAGCCACATTTTTCTTAATCGAAAAAGACTCAAGGAGCTCTTCAAGTTTCACCAAAAGAGCACTCCCAACCTCCTGCAACTTAAAATTATCACTGGAAAGATCGCTTTTAAGTTCTTCGGCATCAACCAAGACGCCACGAAGTTCATCAACGGCAAGAATGAATTCCTCGTAGTGAGTCTTGCAGAGCTCCTCAATTTCGGCTTCTTTCTTTTTCAAAATATGCTTCAGCTGGTGAACAAGAGCCTCAGGCCGCCCCATTTCGAAGGCATGTCGAACAAGAGGACCCAAATCATCCCCATTCCCGATCAAGGTTGCGAGTACCGAGTCTTCCCCTGTATCCCCATTCTCCATAGCACCTCTCTTCTTGGGTTTGGAATCCATTGTTCAATAAACAAATCAAACAAAACACTGCAAACAAAAAGTATTCAAAAAATAAAAAAGAAAACATAAACTCAATCAAGAGGACAGCATAGAGTAGAGACTAAGTTGTAAAATTTCTTCTATGAAGCACTCAGCTTTTATGACCAAAAATTAATCAGAAGTTTTTAAGGAACATAAGCAAAAACAGCAAAGAATAAATACCCTAATAATGAAAAGAAGAAGCATTAATAGTACCTGAAGAGTGTTGGATCTGAGTTTGGTGGGTTGAAAGGTAAAGCTGGGGGTTTCACTTTTCTTGTAAATTTCGTCACATTATAATAGAAACTCAGAAAATGAAAATCAAGTCATAGTTGTTGTTGTTGTCGTCGTTGTTGTCGCTTTTCTTTTTTTTTGGTTCTTTTCTCTTTTGTCGGAATAAAATTGGAAATATAAATTCCTTTTCTATTTGCTTAACAAGAATATTACAAGGAAATAAATTGGCAATAAAATAAGAAAATATAATCTTTATTCATTGTTCAATAAATTTGTATGAAATAAATGTAAAAAGTTTATATAAGATGACAATGATTCTTTGGTTAAGCAGTACAGTTAAAATATTTAATATTTTTTAATTAAAAAATCTTATATTTTTATATTTATTTTAGGCTTAAATGGTATTTTTATATTTTTTAATAATATTTATTTATAATTATAATTTAATATATATAAATACGAATTTGGAAAAACTTAAATTAACATTTATAATATTTATAATTTAATTTAGAATTATTATTTATAACTCTATTTAAAAATAAGTTCTGATAATTTTTTTCACTTTAAAATAGAGTTATAACTTGAATAAAAGTTTAAGTATATAAATTATAATAAGTCAAAATAAACAATAGTTAAGGTTAAAATATTATTTTTAAAAATTCTAGAATTTTTTTATTTTTTTATAAGTAATTTTTTTTTCATATTTTTTATCGTAATAAAATGAAGTTATAGTTTGAATAGAAGTCTAAGTATATAAATAGAAAAATGATTTTATCTTTTAATTATAACTTAATTAATGTTAGAGTTATATATGAATTAAAATTTAAGTTTAAATCTGTAAATAGCATACATTAGTAGTATTTAAGAAAAATTCATTAGTAAAAAGAATGAAATTTGCTAGTATTAATAAGTTAAAAGTATTCCAAAAAGAAATATTCAAGAGCACTAGAGAGATATGTAAGATCATTTTAATTGATGATGACATAATAGAATATTGTAGGGGATAAACCCGATTAAACAACGAACAAAGTGAAAAAAATAAGAATCGAAAACATCGAACACGTAAATTTTATGTGGAAAAACTCCTCAAAAGAGAATAAAAATCACGGGTAAAAGGAGATTTCACTATAATAAATGAGAGAACAAAATATGGAGAGAATTAAAAGAAAACCTGAAGCCTCACAAGAAAAAACCCTTCGAAATAAAGAACAAAATTCTCTCTAAATATTTTTGTTGTGTAAAACCTAGAGTAACTAAGGCCTATTTATAGGTTGAAATTCGTAGCATATATGACTACAATAGCTCTAGATTAATTAGAGTTTAAGTGGGAAACTAAAAACAGAGTTTAACTAGGAGAAGAAAAGTCAAAATAAATTTTGGTCAAAATAAGAAGCATTCTCTCACAAATCTCCACCTTGACTTATATTTGGATCCACTCCCTTGCCAAGCCCTGTTACGGGCTTAACTGATTCTTCGTCGATTACTTACCAAGTCCAAGCAATGTCGAACTTTGAAATTAGAAGGCTCTTTGTCAACATGTTGGTCAGATTGTGTTCTGTGCCAATTTTAAGAATCTGAATATCCCCTTGAATGATCACCTCTTGAATAAAATGATAACAAATGTCTATGTGCTTCATTCTCTCATGATGCATTTGATCTTTGGTGAGATGTATGGCACTTTAACTATCACAATATACGGCAGTTGCCCCTTTTTCACTTACCAGTTCACTGAACAGGCCCCTTAACCAAATTGTTTATTTTACTGCTTATGTAATTGTCATGTATTCTACTTTAGTAGTCGACAAAGTCATTGTAGCTTGAAGTGTCGCTTTCCAACTAATAGCACAATTCCCAAAAGCAAATAGGTAACCTGTGAGAGACCTTATTCGATCTGAGTCTCCTGCATAATCAGAATCAACATATCCGACTAGACCCTTTTGAGTTCTTCCAAACTCTAAGCACATGCTAGAAGTACCCTGTAAATATTTGAAAATCCACTTAATTTCATGCCAGTGTAACTTACCAAGATTTGTCATGTATCGGCTAACAACACTAACAACATGTAAAATAACGGGACGAATGTATACCATTGCATACATCAAGCTTCCAACTACGCTTGAATAAGGTACTTTTGACATGTACCTTTCATCTTCTTCATTCTATGGGGAACCTAAAATTGAGAGTTTAAAGTGTACAGCTAAAGGAGTACTTACAGCTTTGCATATTGCATCTCAAACCGCTCAAGGATCTTCTTGATATACCTTTTTTGCGATAAAAATAATTTCCCTAAATGTCTATCTCTCAAAATTTCCATCCCAAAATTTTCTTTATTGCACCTAAATCTTTCATCTTAAACTTAGAGTTAAGCATGGTTTTAAGACGATCAATTTCAGATAAATTCTTAGCCGCAATTAACATATCATCGACATAAAGCAGCAAATATATAAAAGAATCATCATCAAGACATTGTAGATAAACACAATTGTCATACTAACTTCGAGAAAAACCAATACTCAACGTGAAGGAGTCACACTTTTTATACCACTGCCGAGGAGATTGATTCAAATCGTACAAAAACTTTTGTAAGAGACAAACATGATCTTGTTTACCTTTAAATTTTAAGCCTTTCAGTTGTTGCATGTAGATGTCCTCTTTAGGTCACCATGAAGGAAAGTAATATTTACATCTAACTGTTCTAACCTCAAGATTATTTAATGCAACAAGGGCCAAAAGCGCCCGAAAAGACATATGTTTCACAACGGAAGAGAAAACATCATGAAAATCAACTCCCTCCACTTGATTGTAGCCCTTTCCAACTAGTCTTGCCTTGTACATAGTGTCATTAGGACACGAACCTTCCTTCTTTTTAAACACTCATTGGCAACCAACAATTCTTTTACCAATGGGTGGTTTAACTAGCCTCCAAGTCTCATTCTTTTGAAGTGATTTCATCTCTTCTTCCATTGAAACGAGCCATTTGCTAAAATTAGAATCTTGAACTGCCTCATAATAACACGAAGCATTGGTTGAATCAATGCTCTTAGCAACACTTAAAGTATAAGCCACTAGGTTTCCTTCACAATATTTCTATGGTGGTCGTATTTCTTGCATTTTCCTGTCACAAGCAAACTTATAATTAGTTAACTGAGATGGTGAGGGTACCTGAGGGTCGGATGGAACCCCAAACAGATCTGAAACGGCTTCAAACTTGTAAGAATCGAAATTTTTTCGTGTCGTAGCGACGTCGTAAGACTCTTCATCGAAACGAGACCTATGTTCGTCGTGTCACTATGACATTGGGAATTTGCTCATCGTGACGTCACCCCCTATTTCTAATTTTGAGTCCACCTTGCTCAAGATACTCTGATTTGTTATATCTTTAAAAGTAAAAATCTCTTTTTCTAATCAAAACATGGTAGATTCATCAAATGTAACATCTCTACTAACAATTATTTTGTTGGATTCCGAATACCATAACTTAAAACCTTTTGTATAGGTAGAGTATGTAACACCCCTTACCCGTATTCAACGCCGGAATCGGGTACAAGGCATTACCGGACTTATCTCGTTTGAACATACAACACTGGGCTATCAAATTTCATTTCCAATTTAAAAATTTTCATTCACATCCATAACATTCTTATTATGGGCCTACGAGGCCTAAATCATGCAAACGGAAGGCCTCGAGATCAAACCGGGAACTTTTGAAAACTTATAAAAAATTTTCTTTACCAGGGCCACACGTCCGTGTGGAGAGAGGGACACGCCCGTGTCACATGCCACACGCCTGTGTTCGACACCCGTGGTCGACACTGACTTGCATCACACGGCCTGTCACACGCCCGTGTGTCTGGCCCGTGGTCGCCTCGACTAGCATCACACGGCCGATCCACGCGCGTGTCGCCGACCATGTGGTGAATTAAATTCCAAATTTAGGTGCAGACTTCACACGGCCTGGGCACACGCCCATGTCCCTGGCCGTGCCTTCCACACGGCTGAGAAACACGTCCGTGTCTCTGCCCGTGTGTTTACTATAGAGCTTACTAACTTGTAAAACTAACATGCAGGGGACACACGGCCTAGCCACACACCCATGGGACTGACCGTGTGTCTCACACGGCCTAGACACACGCCCGTGTGCCTACCCGTGTAGACAAGAACAAAGCTATTTGCCAAGCTCTTTTCATCACCCTACATCACACAACCTAAATCCATTCAACCAATTGCTAAGCAAAGAAATTATGTAACATACACATTCTTGAATAACCTTGTCTTTGCATAAATTAGTAATAATAAGCCATCAACTATGGCTATATACAAAAGAATTCATCTTTAAGGGAGCCAATACACACTTGGCCAAAATAACAAAACAATTCATCTAGTCTAGCCCCTATACATGCCATACTCAAAATGCTAATTCTATATATATACCGAGATGAGTTGATAGTGTGGGTGATCTTCCAATTATCTTCGTATCCCGACCCGGCTCTTTGACACTATAAAACAAGGGAAAAGAAAGGGAGTAAGCTTTAAGCTTAGTAAGTTTACATGTTAACAATAAACATCATAATATGTGCTAATCGATAAATAGCATTTCACAATGAGTAAGAACATTCTACATTCCAAGATCATGCTTACTCATTTCATCTCTTACCACATTCCAACCATATCACAAGCCAAATGCTCATATTAGAAAACATACATCCCTACACTTATCAAATCACCACATGATCACATGAAACAACGCATTGCAATTTCACAATAAGCCATTCATAGTATTGTCTAACACTCGGTGGTTTCGCACTTAGCCCACCATTTAACTTTAATGGAGTGGTATCGCACATAGCCCACCAACGAGATTATTTACGGTGGTATCGCACTTAGCCCACCAAACGATGGTATCGCACACAGCCCATCGTGAATAAGTATTAAGGTGGTATCGCACATAGCCCACCAACAAGAATAATTAAGGTGGTATCGCACACAGCCCACCATTAATTACTACGGATAATATTCCATACCTACATATCTAATTCAACATCCATAAGGAATTTATTCATTTTCTACCACATTCAATCCATTTAAATTGTAAGTGTTCTCAATCATACAATGCACTAATAAGTAACAACATGTATATTTAAGATGCATCGTTTACACATAAACTTACCTCGGTGCAAAATGTGTTAATCAACGGCTCAATTCGTGACATTGCCTTTTCCTCGGTCAAGGTTGATTTCGCGCTCTTCTTGGTCTATAATAACAAAATTCACTCATTCAATCATTTTATAATCATAATACATCATAATCTCTATTTAGGCAAAAATAACCATTTTGCCCTTGTACTTTGGCAAAATTATGATTTTGCCCCTAGGCTCGTAAATCATTTTTCATCACATTTCCTCATTAATCAAGCCTAGCTGAACATTTATTACTCTTACAACTACTCTAAATTCCAACTATTTCATGCATTTATTACACAATTTCAACTTTTACAACTTAGTCCCATAAAGTTGTTTTCATGACAACACCTTTCATAAAAGTTGTTTCTCATCTCCCTAACATTCATTTTCTTCTATAAAAACTCAGCAAACATGTAACACCCTGAATTTGGGCCTAGTAGAATTGGGCCTATTGGGCCTTGGGCATGGGAGTGGGTAAAATTTTTTAGAACAAGATAACGGCACAAATGCATGTTGGATCTGTTAGGTGAGTGATTTTGGAAGGTTAGGGGGCTTCTAAGAAGTCCTGGGTACAAGTCATGTCATTTGGGAAATTTTATTTTTTTAGCATTAGGGGAACCCTGACTCCTGGTATTAAGCCTTTTTAGTAATTAAGATTAAAATGTGACACAAGATGAGCTTGTAGTCCAATGGTTGTGATGTTATAAGGGGGCAAGGAGGTCAGAGGTTCAAGTCTCTCTCTGCTCAAAAGAGTAATTTATTTTACTCGTTGATGAGCTAGAAGTTGAGCTGGAGTGGAACTCTACTTGGTGAAGGTTTGAATTGGTCTTGGTTTTTGAATGGGAGGTGGGGAGTAGATTAAGGAGGATGTTGAGGGATAACGTTGGTTGCTGGAGAAGATCAAGGAAAGGGGGGATGAAGTAGTGTCTGAGCCGAATTGGGACTTTGGGGGTTGCTCAAGAATTCAGCTAGGGGGTATTGGCTCATTTTTGGGTTTCGGCATTTGATGTTTCTTTTGCTGAAATGGCATGACTATTTAGGCTATTTTTTTGCCGAATTTACTTTCAATTACTGGCCGAATTCCTCCATCACTTCTCCTCTTCTAGACTTTCTTTTCTTCTCTAATTCTTTTCCTCTCAATTACTTCACTACGGTGCCGTCCCATCTTCTCTTTTTCTTCAAGTACCTTTGGTCGAATCTCTTCCTCCTCTTCTCTAAATTCTTCTCCTCTATTTCTCTCCATTAATCTCTTATAACCGAATATCCCTTCTCCCTATCTCTTTTCTTCATCTTTCATTTATGCTACTCTCTTCTTTGGGGTTACTCATAAGCCGAATCATCTTGATTTCGTAAGGTTGAAGGTTAAACTTCGGGTCCTTTGTTCTTCAAAGCCGAACACTTTTTCTCTTGGTTTATTGATCTCTTTTTTATTTGGGCGGCTGCTAGACTTGAGTCTTGGTGAGTATTGGTAAGTTTTTGTCTTTGAAGGTAGTGATTTCTTTTATTTAAGGGCTGAATGTACTTCTTTTCTCTCAATTGCTTTTCGCCTAGATGTTGCCTTTGTAATTTGTGTCTTGACCGAATGTTGCTAGGGATTCGATTTCATTAAGGAAGGTGTTGGGCCGATTCCTTATCTTTTTCAAGTGATCATTTCCTTTATTGGTAAGGGGTTCAAGTTTTAGTGGTACCGATTAGGGGATTATGGTTGTTTATGAGTTTGGTTAACTGTTCTCATGAAGGTAAAGCGTTGGAAAGACTACGTGGTGTTGGAACAAGAGGGATTATGTGATTGATTGGTTGGTTCTCGATCTCAAAAGTGGTTCGGTTTCGACATCGCAACAGGTGTGTATTAGTACCGTAATTGCTAATCGGTCAAAAGCCGATAGAGTGTGAATGTTTTTCACACGGTGTTAGCTATAGCGGCAAATGCCGAAATGCCGGATTGCCAAAAAGTCGAAAAGTAGAAGGGTTGGGCTTTTGGGCCACATGAGCTTGTGAACGCTCATGTGATCAACCGAGCTCACAAAACGTGGGCGTACGACGAGGAAGGCTGCCATGAGCGATCTCACGGGCTTGGGCCGGAATGGGTCGTATGGGCCCTATGAGCTCGTGGCCTGCATGGGTAAACTTCACTGTTAAGTGGGACGTAGATAGACTTGTCATGTCGCGTACATGACTTAGGTAGTTCTGGGCCTCGTTGGGCCGAAAGGGGCTGAGTGAGCCCAGTGGGCTTGTGGGCCCACACGGATAAAATGTATGTGATGTAATATGTGAACTATGCTGTTCGTATAGCCGAGGCTATTTCTGGGCTAATTGGGCCACACGAGCGTGTGGGCCCACTTGGGCCGAGTAATGGGCCTTAGGCCCATTTACACCGTTGTGACTGTTTAGGTTACTTAAGTCGCTCGAGGCGACGGTGGACCTTCTGTTGGGTCGCTGAAATACCCCCGATTTGCAAAATTACTAAAATATCCCCGATTTGTAAAATTACCGAAATACCCTCGATTTGTAAAATTACCGAAATACCCCCAATTTGCAAAATTACTGAAATATCCCCGATTTGTAAGATTATCGAAATACCCTTGATTTGTGAAATTACCAAAATACCCTCGAATTGTGAAATTATCGAAATACCCCCAGTTTGCAAAATTACCGAAATACCCCCAGTTTGCAAAATTACCGAAATACCCACGGTTTGCAAAATTACCGAAATACCCCTGTATGGTAGAATTACCTAAATACCCTTGTAGGGTAGAATTACCTAAATACCCATGTAAGGTAGTATTACCGAAATACCCTTATAGGGTAAAATGACTATTTTGCCCTTATAGGCAAATGACTGACTTAGACTATGAATTTGACTGAATTGACGGTGATCGTATGACTGTGTTTTAACTGACTTGACTGTGGGCGTGTGACTAATATGCTGTTAATATATGTTGAAATGACTGTTACTGAGCATGGCCATTTTGCATACACGTGTAATGATTGAGCATGACATACATGACATATTGCATGGGGTTGGGACATTGATACGGAGGAAGTCCTGATAGGGTCACACGGGTCGCATGACGACTGTGGATCTAGTATTGATCTGTTAAGGTCGTACGGGTCGCATGAGACGACTGTGGACCGACGGACGGCTTAAAGCCGCGTAATCTGATTATGGCTCTGTGCCAACCTAGATATGGCTCTGTGCCATCTTGATTATGGTTTTGTGCCAATTGTATTTACCCGTGGCTATGTGTCTAACATATATATTGATAACTCTATGTCGATCATATTTACCCAAGGCTGTGTGTCGATTATATTATCGTCGCTGATGGCTATGTGCCAAACATAATACAGTTACTGATGGCTTTGTGCCAATTATAATATCGCTACTGAAGGCTTAGAGCCGTATATATATATACTAGCAGCTTTGTTGCGATTTTGGTTAGTGCCGCAACCGGTGCTAACATTGGGAGTGTAGGGATGGCGTGGGTGATTTATTCCCCGCAGGTAGTGCAGGGTTGGACGGAGGCTATGTGCCCCTAGACTTTCGACCATATTGCAATTTAGTCCCCTCATTAGCTAGCTTAAGCTTTGGGGGTTCTAAAAATACAAAAATCATCAAGAAAGACCTCGAAAATCACTTACTTGCTAGAGAATATGTTGGCTGATAGTTTGAGCTTCAAAACCCCTATTTCTTGCTGAAAATTTTGGTAGGAGAGGAAGAGAAATGAAAAAGATGATAGCTTTCTTTTTACTTATCTTATTTTATTCATTTTTATCGCCTAACACTACCAAATTTTGACTCATTTAATGCTCTTGTCTCTCTCCTAGTTCCCTTGGCTGGCCATCATCTTTTGGGTAGTCTAATTGTACTTTAAGGACCTCCCATCAACATTCCATAACTATCAAACACTTCTATCTTATATAATAGTACTTTCGCACTTTATGCGATTTAGTCATTTTTCACAATTAAGCACACAATTGCTAAAATTAAGGCATCAAAATTCCCATGCAACCTTATAATCATGTTAAAATGCATAAAATAATACCAAAATAATTTTCCTCTACCTCGAATTAGTGGTCCCGAGACCATTATTCCGACTAGCCCTGAAATCGGGCTGTTACAGAGTATCCTAGAAAGATGCATTTAGCGACCCTTGGTTCAAGCTTTCCCTGGATAAATTTAGCATAAGCAGGACAACCAAAAATTCTAAGATTAGAATAATTGGGAGGATTACCTGACCATATCTCTTCTGAAACTTTACCATTCAATGTTTGATGAAGAGATTGATTTACCAAATAACTTGTCAGGTTTACGGCTTCAGCCCAAAATTCCTTCCCTAAGCCTGCATTAGAAAGCATGCATCGAGACTTTTCCAGCTAGGTTTTGTTCTTTTTTTTTTTGCAACTCCATTCTGCTGTAGAGTTCCAACAACGGTTCGATGTCTTCAATTCCTTCCCGTTTGCAAAAATCATTAAACTTTGACAAACAGAACTCAAGACCATTATTTGTTCTCAACCGCTTCACTTTTTTTTCCTATTTGTTTTTCTACCAGTGTCTTCCAATGTTTAAAGATTTTGAAGACTCCATTTTTCTGTTTTAAGAAATAAACCCAAACTTTTCTAAAGTGATTATCAATAAAAGTTAGGAAATATTTATTACCTCCTTTTGAAATGTCAGAAGATGGACCCCATAAATCGAAATGAATGTAATCTAGAGTCTCTTTTGTTCTGTGCATTGCTGAATTGAAACTGACTCAGATTTGTTTCCTGAAAACGCAATGCTCAAAGAAACCTAACTTACCAACTCCAGTGTCTTTGAGAAAACCTCTATTGCACAAGACTGTTATACATTTCTCACTCATATGACCTAATCGCATGTGCCAAAGTTTGGTTGAATCAGAATCGGTGAAGAAAGAGTCACGTCTTATCATTAAAACGTCAGGTTCATTCTTGTTGCTACGTGGTGACGATTTCGGCTTTTCTTTGGTAATCATTGTGACAGCCCGTTTTCTAGTGGTGTCGGAAACAGTGGTTTCGGGACCACAAATCCAACGAATGAGTCTGTAAATATTATTATTTAATATTTATGAGTCAAATATAGTATAATATTGAATTTTGATATGATATTTTTTTCTAATTGAATGAATAGTTAAGTACAAGTGGTTTGTCCCTAAAGTTAAGTGGTTTCAAAAAATGAGGTATCGGGACCTCATTCCTGTAAACCAAACCCGTAAATATTTTATTAAATATTTATGGAGTGATTATATAGGTGTACTGAAATTTGGTCTGAAATTTTGACGTTTGGATAGTTAATTAAGTAAAAAGGACTAAATCGTAAGTTACAAAAGTTGCTCGCTATTGATTTTCCTCAATTAAATGGCTTAAAAAGTAAAAGTGGACGGTAGGTGAAAGTTTTAGTTGAATTTTTTTATTAATTAAAAATGATAAATAATAAAATAAGTTAAATAAAACATAAAAAAAGTATAAACATCATATTCCACCTAAATTCTTCACCAAATGTTTGAAAGAACAAAACATTTGGAGGCCATTTTCAAACCTTCAAGGTTCGACCATTCATTTCCTTGCATGTAAGTCCCTAAATTATTTGTTTTTAGTGTTTTTTATGTTTTTGATATCATTGTAGCTTAATCTAGTTAACTCAAGGACTATTTTGTAAAATTGTTAAATGTATTGAATTATACCATTGATGAATTTGTGATGTTTTTGATGTTTGATGATAGATTATTAAGCTTGATAGTTAAATATGGCTATTTTGTAAAGTGATTTTGGTTAGTTTTAAGTTTAAGGACTAAATTGATAAAATAATAATTTATACATGAAATTTATGTGAAATTTCAATAAATATGGTTTGTAGTTGAATAAAAAAAATTTACTAGCTAGGCTTTGGGCTTAATTGTGATAATTGTGTAAGTTTCGAGTTTAAGGACTAAAATGAATAAAAGGTAAAAGTTTAGGGTAAAAGTGTAAAATTTTGATAAAGGGTCAATAATGTGAATTTTAAGTGTTTTATGGTATTTGAATTGTTTAATAGAATTAAATTATTATATTAAATCAAGAAACGGATCAGTCGGTTGATAATCGCGAGAAAGGAAAAGTCGTTGAATAGTCGTCGCAGTGTTGGTAACTACTGCTTTTTGGTAAGTTCATATTAGAGGTTCTTATGTTTATTAATATTGAAATCATAGTTGTATATAATTGTTTGTGTATATGTGTTTAATAAATATGGTTGATAAAGATAAGTTGTAAATGTGATCAGAGACTTGAATGGAAAAATATGGCTTTGTATTTGTTCGATTTGAAACATGTTATGTAACACCACTTACCCGTATTCGACGCCGGAATAGGGTACAAGGCATTACAAGACTCAAACACAAACAAACATACATTTCCGAGTCATAAATTTCCATTCAAATTTAAAACTTTTCATATGCATTCATATCGTCCCTAAAATGAGCCTACGAGGCTCAATACATGCTTTGGAAGTGGTTCGGGACTAAACCGAGAACTTTCGAAAATTTTACAAAACTTAGAAAATTTTCATGTTACAGGGCTCACACGCCCGTGTGGTCCAAGAGACACGCCCGTGTGACCCTTGGACACGCCTGTGTTACAGGCCATGTTCAAAATAGGGAGCTCTCTGACTTGTGCCACACAGTCGTGCCACACGCTCGTGTGCTAGGCCGTGTAGTCAATTTAATTTCCATATTTTTTCATAAAATAGGTGCAGACTTCACACGACCGAGACACACGCCCGTGTGCTCAATTCTGGACATTCTATTTTACATCAATTAAGGTGCAGGGGACACACGGCTGAAACATATGCCCATGGGGCAGACTGTGTGTAACACACGGCCTAGACACACGCCCGTGTGGACAAAAATAAGGCTATTTACCAAGTCATTTTGCCACCCTTACTTGCACCAACCTACACAACAACAAGAAACACCAATCCAAGCATATACATACAACCAAATCAGCCACAAACAAGAAATCAATACATCATTTACACATACTAACATCTATCATGCATAAACATCACATATCCTCTTTTCCATTCGTGCCAGTTTCATCTTCATGATAGGTATCATCACATAAACATACCAATGACCAATAAAATTAATATTAGCCAACTTCCAATGGCCATATACAAAATGAATCATTAATCATTACAATGCCAACACGTTTAGGCCAAATCATTTACAACACATAACAAAATGACCAAGTCCCTATACATGCCATAACTCAAAATACTTGAATTCATTGGTACGAACATAATTGTTGTAGATAGTGTGTATAGATCTCCGACAAATCTCCAATCCCGAGCTGGCTTGGTTACACTATAAGATAAAGGAAAGGAAGGGGAGTAAGCTTTATAGCTTAGTAAGTTCACATGCAAATAATAAGCAACATTAAACAACATTAAACATGAATATCATACAATTAGTATAACACAAGTTACATAATTGTCATCATAGGTTCATAAACATAACTTAATCATTCTTAATCTTACCAAGTGTTCATCACATACCGAGCTCATTCTTATGAGTTTTTCGTACATACTTGTACCAACTCGTAACATATCATACTCTTTCTCGTCTTTGACATACCCGTTGAACACTTGGAATACTAATCGGATACACGGAAAGTCTTGCACATAAGTGCCACATACGTAGCCAATGCTACCTCATATCTCATAACACATGGGGCTCGCTCGAGCTAATCAAGGGCCCGCCGCTCACACAAGTCGTCACCAAGACGTAATTCACGCAGCGGCTGCTGCACACAAAGCTGTAAGGTATCCGCAACACATGCCGGACTACCCAGCCACTGGTAGACGTACGAGACCAGCACCCGGATCACATAAATCACATATTTCACATGGTTTCCCAGTGACATGTCACTCGTATCCTAATCTATTCCTAAAGTTCAAACGGATTTCTCACTTGTCATTTCATCGCCGAACGTATCCACATTCACATTTATACAATTCATGCATAATAAAACATATAAAAATAAAAATATAACATTTTCATTATTTACACACGAACTTACCTCGGTACAAAACAGTAGAAAAGGATTTAATCGTCAAACACCTTATTCTTTCCCCGATCAAGGTCCGAACTTCGTTTTTCTTGATCTATAATAGAAAATTTAGCTTATTTAATATTCACATTACTCAAATCAGTCCAAACATCACTTTATGGCAAAATTACCTTTTTTCCCCTAAAGTTTCACATTTTTACAAATTAGTCCCTAGGCTCGTAAAATGAAATGTATCCAATTTCTTGATAACCCAAGCATAGCCGAACCAATTTCATGCTTATAGCAGCCCACATTTTCCATTAAATCAGATTTTTACTACTCATTTTACAACTTTTTACAAATAGGTCCTTTTTAGGTATTTTCATTAAAAATCACTTAGTAAAAGTTGTCTATCACACATTAAACATGAATAATCTACCATTAAAAATCAAAATACACACATGTATAACATGGGTCAAACCCTAGACCTCAATCATCTCTCAAATTAATGGTAAAAATAGATAGATCGAGTGATAACGACTTCAAAAATGTAAAGAGCATTAAAAACGGGACAAGAACGGACTTACAATCGAGCTTGAAAGTGGCCAAACCCTAGCTATGGCTTCCCTTCTAATTTTTGGCACAAGCATGAAGAAGATGGACTAAATTTTGGCTTGATTTTTGGTTTTTAATTCATTTAATTACTAAATGACCAAAATGCTCTTCACTTAAAACTTTGAAATTTTATCTCACCATGTCCATTTTTGTCAACTAACTTAACAAATGGTCTAATTACCATCTAAGGACCTTCAATTTAAAATTCCATAGCAATTAGACACCTCTAGCATGTAGAAATCAATTTTTGCACTTTTTACAATTTAGTCCTTTTTGCTAAATTGAGTGCTCAAACGTCAAAATTTTCGAACGAAATTTTCACGCAATCATTTCGTAAAACTGTAGACCATAAAAATATAATAAAAACAAATTTTACTGCGTCAGATTTGTGCTCCCAAAACCACTATTTTGACTATACCTAAAATCGAGCTATTACAACACTCTCCCCTTAGGGATTTTCGTCCCCGAAAATCTTACAAGAAAATAGGTTTGGGTATTGTTTTCACATAGCTTCCTCAGGTTCCCACATAGCCTCTTCGACTCCGTGTCGTTGCCACAAAACTTTAACTAGGGCTATGTTTTTGTTTCTCAACTGTTTAACTTCATGAGCCAAAATCTAGATCGGTTCTTCACCGTAAGTCATATCGGGTCAAATCTCAACCTCTATCGGAGAAATCACATGTGAAGGGTCTGACCGATAACGGCGTAGCATAGATACATGAAACACGTGGATCCTTTCCAACTCTGTCGGTAAAGCTAACTGATATGCCACCGGCCCTATTCTTTCAATAACCTCATACGGCCCAATGAAACGTGGACTTAACTTGCCTTTACGGCTAAATCTCATAATCTTCTTCCACGGAGATACTTTCAGGAATACTTTATCACCAATCTGAAATTCGATCTCTTTTCTTTTCAAATCCGTATACGACTTCTGTCGATCTGAAGCTGCCTTCAAACAGTCACGAATTACTTTCACTTTCTCTTCGGTATCTCTAACCAAATCGACCCCATGTATCTGTTTCTCACTAAGTTCGGTCCAATACAACGGAGTTCGACACTTACGACCATACAATGCCTCATACGGTGCCATCTTTATACTCGACTGAAAACTGTTGTTATAAGCAAATTCGACTAAAGGTAGATATTTTTCCCAGCTACCTTCGAATTCTAAAACACAACAACGAAGCATATCTTCGAGAACCTGAATCGTTATCTCTTATTGGCCGTCGGTTTGCGGATGACATGCGGTACTAAAGTTCAACTTTGTACCCAAAGCTTCTTACAACTTTTTCCAAAATCGAGACGTAAACCTCGAATCTCTATCCGAAATAATAGAAATAGGCACTCCGTGCAATCTCACAATTTCAGCAATGTACAATTCAGCTAGCTTGTCAAGTGAGTAATTGGTACGTACTGGAATAAAATGAGCTGATTTCGTCAATCTATCAACAACGACCCAAACGGCATCTTTCTTTTTCAGAGTCAAAGGTAAACCCGTCACGAAGTCTATCATAATTCTATCATATTTCCACTCGGGTACCATCACTAGTTGAAGTAAGCCCAAAGGTACTTGGTGTTCAGCCTTTACTTGTTGACAAACTAAGCATCTCGAAACAAACTCTGAAAAATCTCGTTTCATACCTGACCACCAATACCATTTCTTCAAATCATTATACATTTTCGTACTACCCGGATGAACTGATAAGCAACCACTGTGTGCCTCGTGTAAAATCTTATGAATAAGTTCATCATTTTTCGGTACACATATTCTATCTCAGAACATCAAACAATCATCCGAACCGATCCGAAAGTCTGAATCATTACCAGATTCACACTGAGCTATTTTAGTTTGTAATTCACTATCACTTTTCTGAGCCTCACAAATATGCTGAAGAAATTTCGGTCTAGCTCTCAACTTGGCCAAAATTAAACCATCATTAGACAAAGTCAATCTCGTACTCATAGCTCTCACAGTAAATAAGGACCTTCTACTCAAAGCATTTGTGACTACGTTCGCCTTTCCGGGATGGTAGTCGATTACCAACTCATAATCTTTTAGTAACTCGAGCCATCTCCGTTGTCGCAAGTTCAAATCCTTTTGAGTCATCAAATACTTCAAACTCTTGTGGTCGGTATAGATGTGGCACTTCTCACCGTGCAAATGATAACGCCAAATTTTCAAAGCAAAAACAATGGCGGTCAATTCCAAATCGTGCGTCGGATAATTCTTATCGTGCGGTTTCAACTGTCTCGAGGCATAAGCTATCACTTTTCCCTATTGCATCAACACACATCCTAATCCATTCAGTGACGCGCCACTATAAATTACGAACTCTTTTCTTGGTTCAGGTTGCACTAAAACCGGTGCCTCAGTCAATAATGTTTTCAACTTCTCGAAGCTTTGCTGACATTTTTCTGATTATTCGAACTTAACATCCTTTTGCAACAGCTTAGTCATAGGAGTAGCAATCATCGAGAAACCCTTAAAAATCGTCAATAATAATCGGCTAGGCCCAAAAAGCTTCTAACTTCTGATATATTTCTCGGCGGTTTCCAATCAACAATTGTTGAAATCTTACTCGGATCAACCCGAATACCATCTCCAGAAACAATGTGTCCCAAAAATCTGACTTCTCGGAGCCAAAACTCACTTTTACTGAACTTAGCAAACAATTTCTTATCTCTCAAGGTTTGCAACACAATTCTTAAATGTTCGGCATGCTCAGACTCATCCCGAGAATAAATCAAAATGTCATCGATGAACACCACCACAAACTTATCTAAGTACGATCGGAAAATTCGATTCATCAAGCCCATAAAAATAGCAGGAGCATTAGTCAATCCGAAAGGCATAACAAGAAATTCATAATGCCCGTACCTTATCCTGAAAGCAGTTTTCGGCACATCTGACTCTTTAACTCTCAACAAATAGTAGCCAGATCTCAAGTCAATCTTCGAAAATACTGTTGCCTTTTTCAACTGATCAAACAAGTCATCAATTCTTGGCAAAGGATACCTGTTCTTTATAGTCACCTTGTTGAGCTATCGGTAATCAATACAAAGTCTCATGGATCCATCTTTCTTCTTGACAAATAACACCGGTGCACCCCATGGTGAAAAACTCGATCTCACAAAACCCTTATCTGTCAACTCTTGCAACTGAGCTTTCAATTCTTTCAATTCAGTTAGAGCCATCCTATATGGAGCAATCGATATCGGTGAAGTCCCTGGTACTAAATCAATACCAAACTCAACCTCTCTGATCGGAGGTAACCCAGGTAACTCCTTTGGAAACACATCCGGATATTCACAAACTATCGATATTGATTCAATCTTTATTTCAGACACTCTTGTATTCAACACATAAGCTAGATAAGCTTCATAACCCTTTCTCACATATCTTTGGGCAGTCATTAAAGAAATCACAACAAGTAACTCACCCGACTCATCTGAATCAATTCGAAGAATTTCACCATTCTCACATTTCAATTCAATAATTTTCCGTCTAAAATTCACTACAACATCATGCAGTGTCAACCAATCCATACCCAAAATGACATCAAACTCATCAAATGGTAACAACATTAGATCAGCCGGAAAACAGTGACCTCGAATCATCAATAGACAATTCTTGCAAACTTTATCAACTAGCACATATTTGCCTAAGGGGTTTGACACTTTAATCACAAATTCAGTAAAATCAACAGGCAAGTTCTTACCAGCTACCAATTTCATGCAAACATAAGAATGAGTCGATCCAGGATCGATCAATACAATAACATTAGTATCATAGAGAGAAAAAGTACCAGTGATAACATCGGGAGATGTCGCTTCTTCGCGAGCACGGATAGCATAGGCTCTAGCAAGTGCCCTAGCCTCATATATTACAGCTGTATCTTTGGTCACACCTTTACTACTAGCTCCATTTCCTGTGTTCCTTGGTGGTTTCCCTCTAAAGGCGGTATTGCCCGATCTTACAGTCTGAAACTTATCATTTTCAACCATTTCTGGGCAATCTTTAATAAAGTGGTCGTGAGAGCCACACTTAAAACAAGCCCGGTAATACATTCTACATTCGCCGGGGTGTCGTCTGCCGCAGTGCTGACATTCAGGCCTACTAGACTTAGCGTTGCCAACGCTCGCTACTGATGTAGTTTGGGCTTTAGAACCCGAGTATTGTTTCCCATGACTGTTGGGATACCCAGCTGAAGCACTCGATCGAACATACAAATCTCTTGATTTCTTAGACTGAGATTGAAAGGACTTACTCATTGGCCTTTTTCTTGCATCTCTAGCCTCATACTCGGCTTTTCTCTTCTCATTGCTTAATTCTTCAGCTTTACAAGCTCGGTCGAATAGCATCACAAATTCTTTCAGCTCAAGAACTCCAACTAACAATCGGATGTCCTCATTCAATCCATCTTCGAACCTTTTGCACATGATAGCCTCGGTGGAAACACACTCCTGAGCATACTTACTGAGCCTGACAAACTCTAGTTCATACTCAGTTACAGACATTCGACCCTGTTTCAGCTCTAAAAATTCTTTACATTTCTAATCAATGAAATGTTGGCTGATATACTTCTTCCTAAATTCATCTTGGAAGAATTCCCAATTAACCCTCTCTCTCGGTACTACTGACACAAGGGTTTTCCACCACCGGTATGCTGAATCTCTCAAAAGTGACACAGCACATTTCAGACATTCATCCGGTCTGCATGACAACTCATCAAATACCCTGATGGAGTTTTCGAGCCAAAACTCGGCTCTCTTGGGATCATCATCCATATTAGCTCTAAAATCTTCAGCCCCGTGCTTTCGGATCTTATCAACTGATGGCTTACTCAATCTCATGAATTCCATACCTTGTGGAGCTACTGGAACAGGCTGGGGAATAGGTGGGGGTGGAGGGGGTTGAGCATTCGGATTTGTTCGAACAAACTCCGAATACCATTGGTTCATCATGTGGAGGAAGGATTCTCTAGCCCCTTCTCCCTGACTAGTCGTAGGAGGTCTACTATCAGACGGCGCTGCCCCTTGAGCGGGAGACGGCGTATTGCTTTCTACTTCATCAGCTACAGCTCAGTCGGGATCCATTTACTATATGAAAACATAGTTTAAAATTGACAGGAGTCATCACACTATCACAGTTCATATATTGCATGTATAGCTAGACTCTTACACACGCTATGTTAGTCCAAGAATCGACTAAACCGTAGCTCTGGTACCGCTAAATGTAACACTCCTTACCCGTATTTGACACCGGAACAGGGTACGAGGCATTACCGTACTCAAACACAAACAAACATAGATTTCTAAGTTATAAATTTCCATTCAAATTTAAAACTTTTCATACGCATTCATATCGTCCCTAAAACGAGCCTACGAGGCTCAATACATGCTTTGGAAGTGGTTCGGGGCTAAACCGAGAACTTTAGAAAATTTTACAAAACTTAGAAAAAAATTCATTTTACAGGGCTCACACGCCCGTGTGGTCCAAGGGACACGCCCGTGTGACCCTTGGACACGCCCGTGTTACAGGTCGTGTTCAAAATAGAGAGCTCTCTGACTTGTGCCACACGGCCGTGCCACATGTCCGTGTGCTAGGTCGTGTAGTCAATTTAATTTCCATAATTTTTCATAAAATAGGTGCAGACTTCACACGGCCGAGACACAAGCCCGTGTCCAAGGCCGTGTAGCACACACGACCGAGACACACGCCCGTGTGGTCAATTCTGGACATTCTATTTTACATCAATTAAGGTGCAGGGGACACACAGCTGAAACAAATGCCCGTGGGGCAGACTGTGTGTCACACAAGGCCTAAACACACGCCCGTGTGGACAAAAATAAGGCTATTTACCAAGCCATTTTGCCACCCTTACTTGCACCAACCTACACAACAACAAGCAACACCAATCCAAGCATATACATACAACCAAATCAGCCACAAACAAGATATCAATACATTATTTACACATACTAACATCTATCATGCATAAACATCACATATCCTCTTTTCCATTCATGCCAGTTTCATCTTCATGATAGGCATCATCACATAAACATACCAATGACCAATAAAATTAATATTAGCCAACTTCCAATGGCCATATACAAAATGAATCATTAACCATTACAATGCCAACACGTTTAGGCCAAATCATTTATGGCACATAACAAAATGACCAAGTCCCTATACATGCCATAACTCAAAATACTTGAATTCATTGGTGCCAAAATAATTGTTGTAGATAGTGTGTACGGATCTCCGAAAAATCTCCAATCCTGAGCTGGCTTGGTTACACTATAAGATAAAGGAAAGGAAGGGGAGTAAGCTTTATAGCTTAGTAAGTTCACATGCAAATAATAAGCAACATTAAACAACATTAAACATGAATAACATACAATTAGTATAACACAAGTTACATAATTGCCATCATAGGTTCATAAACATAACTTAATCATTCTTAATCTTACCAAGTGTTCATCACATACCGAGCTCATTCTTATGATTTTTCGTACATACCTATACCAACTCGTAACATATCATACTCTTTCTCATCTTTGACATACCCGTTGAACACTTGGAATACTAATCGGATACACGAAAAGTCTTGCACATAAGTGCCACATACGTAGCCAATGCTACCTCATATCTCATAACACATAGGGGCTCGCTCTCGAGCTAATCACGGGCCTGCTCACACAAGTCGTCGGTCAAGACGTAATTCACGCAGATGTCGCTCACACAAGCCGCCGTGTATCCGCAACACATGCCGGACTACCCGTACCACACCGGTAGACGACTGAGACCCAGACTCGGATCACATAAATCACATATTTCACATGGTTTCCTAATGACATGTCACTCGTATCTTAATCTATTCCTAAGGTTCAAACGGTATTTCTCACTTGTCATTTCGTCGTCGAACGTATCCACATTGTCATTTATACATTTCATGCATAATAAAACATATAAAAATAAAAATATAACATTGCCATCATTTACACACGAACTTACCTGGGTACAAAATAATATAAAAGGATTTAATCGTCAAACACCTTAGTCTTTCCCCGATCAAGGTCCGAACTTCGTTTTTCTTGATCTATAATAGCAAATTTAGCTTATTTAATATTCACATTACTCAAATTAGTCCAAACATCACTTTATGGCAAAATTACCTTTTTCCCCTAAAGTTTTACATTTTTACAAATTAGTCCTTACGCTCTTAAAATGAAATGTATCCAATTTCTTAATAACCCAAGCCTAGCCGAACCAATTTCATGCTTATAGCAGCCCACATTTTCCATTAAATTAGATTTTTACTACTCATTTTACAACTTTTTACAAAAGGTCCTTTTTAGGTATTTTCATGAAAAATCACTTAGTAAAAGTTGTCTGTCACACATCAAACATGCATAACCTACCATTAAACATCAAAATACACACGTATCTAACATGGGTAAAACCCTAGACTTCAATTATCTCTCAAATAAATGGTAAAAATAGATAGATCGAGTGATAACGACTTCAAAAATGTAAAGAGCATTAAAAACGGGACAAGATTGGACTTACAATCGAGCTTGAAAGTGGCCAAACCCTAGCTATGGCTTCCATTCTAATTTTTGGCACAAGCATGAAGAAGATGGACTAAATTTTGGCTTGAATTTTGGTTTTTAATTCATTTAATTACTAAATGACCAAAATGCCCTTCACTTAAAACTTTGAAATTTTATCTCACCATGTCCATTTTTTCCACTAACTTAACAAATGGTCTAATTACCATCTAAGGACCTTCAATTTAAAATTTCATAGCAATTAGACACCTCTAGCATGTAAAACTCAACTTTTGCACTTTTTACAATTTAGTCCTTTTTACTAAATTGAGTGTTCAAACGTTAAAATTTTCGAACGAAATTTTCACGAAATCATCCCGTAAAATTTTAGACCATAAAAATATAATAAAAATAAATTTTACTGCGTCGAATTTGTGGTCTCGAAATCACTGTTCCAACTAGACCCAAAATCGGGCTGTTACATGTTATGCTATGGAAAGTTTGTATTACATTAATCTTGGCATATGGATAATAAAATGAAAGTATCAAGGTATACAGGTTAAGCCTATGTGAACTTAGTGAATAACTAGGATACAAACGACATGTCATTAGGGTGTAGCAAGCACTCTATGCCAGTGTTATATTTAGCATGCACTAGTTGTCGGTGATTTTAGTAGCAGGTACTTTGTACCGGTGTTGCCGTAGCAGGCACTCTGTGCTAGAATTTTATTTGGTAGATACTATGTACCGATGATGGATACCATACTGATGCCTTGAGATCCTGTATGTGTTGCAGATTCCCTGAAGCTTATGTGAGCAGCATCATGTATCGGTTAATGTCCTTTTGTCAGCTTGTGTAGGCATTACCCTTCCATGTATCCGAAGTCAATTTATTGTTGTTCTCTGGGCAAAACAGTTAACTATCGAAAGGAAAATGAAATGAGACAATATGTTGAATTATATTTGGTTGATTATATATTGGTATGTGAATCTTAACATGTTATGTATTGATGATGTGAACGATTCAGGTTTAACCATTTCGTATAGTTGGAATGATGAAACAAGACAAAGATTGGTTTATTCTACGTTCTAAATATGATTTGTAAATTAAATTGACAGTTATATGATGTTTTTGTTTTACGAACTTACTAAGTTTTGCGTAAGCTTACACTATTTGGTTTTCTTCCTTGTAGATTGTCAGACTCATGCTATCGATTGGAACTCCGTTGGAGATCACACTATGCAATAACTCTTTCGGTAGTTATTCATTTATTTTGGCTCGGTTATAAGTGGCATGTAAATAGGGTTTCAGTTATGTATGCTATAAGCACTATGGTTGTAACACCCCATACCCGGCCTAGACGTTATGGCCGAATCTGGCGATGTCACATGGAATGGAATTTGAAAACGAATTTCTCATGTTAAAACCTTTACTATTTATTAGCTTCTATTTATGTCTTGTTGTTTCCAAAATCGCTTACTTATTTAATCGATTGTTTTAAAACATAACTCGTTGCGGAAGCTTTAGAAAATTATTTAATTCTGAAAAACCGAGTTAATTAAGTAAATCCGTCCATTTTAGGAAAACCCCTTTGTTTTAGAGAAAACCGTTTGTTCATTGAGTTTGTGCAGTTACTAAATCCATGAAAACCTCAATAAAGTAAAAGTCCAAGAAAAGTCCCAAATTACACCAAAATTTACCCAATAATAATAGTAAAATATAACTAGAAATTAAAACTGGAAGTTTTTTTAACCGTGGTCACCGCTGAGTCCTCCGCCGCATCTATTCATCTAAGTCTGGGGATTACCTGTATGAATAAAACAGAAAGGAGTGAGTTTACGTAAACTCAGTGTGTAATCCCCACAAATCACATGCATACAGTCAGTCACAACAAACAGTCAAATGCGGTCTGGGCATAAGCCCATTTCAGTTTCAGTAGCAGTTCGGGCCTTAGCCCGTTTCAGTTTCAGTAACTAGTATGCATTAGGGCCTAAGCCCGTCACAGAAACAGTATCAAATATGCATTTATCAGTAACAGAATCCTACCCAACCAGCCTCTACACACCATCTCTGTCCATCCCTACACTCCATGTGGTGTTTAAAACACCCACTCATCCCTACACGCCAAGTAGTACCGAATGCGGCACATTATCAGTAGATTTCCAGCTGAGCTACCAGATATTACGCTTAAGAGCCTTTCAGTACACTTCCTCTATATATCATCATCCCACCCCAATGCAATGCAAACATACAATGAATGACATGCTATTACATGATTAACAGTCCACATACAATTCAGTATACATGCATATAAGCATCATGCTCAGTACATACATCATGCATTCAATTTATGCTTATAGGGGTCCAAGTAGTGATTACCGACCCTACAGTAGGTTCACAGTCAGCTTGGGCGACCCGTGCAACCTTAGAACACATTTCGGTTAAATGGGCTCACACGCCCACGTGGCCTGCCCGTGTGGGCCGACACGCCCAGATTGGCCTTGGCCCGTGTGGATCACACGGCCTGGCCCAAATTCCCACACGCCAGTGTAGATTACCCGTGTGGGCTCACACGCCCGTGTGGCCCACACGGCCCAAATCGCCTAGCCGTGCAGCCGCACACACGCCTACCTGGCCATCACACGACCGTGTCTTGCGCGCACGGCCTGGCCTCGTCGATCAAACGCCCGTGTTAGGGCACACGGCCTACCACACGGGTAACCACACGCCCGTGTCGCATCGACAGTGGGGTTTTTGACTTTTGAAACCCCGTTTTTTACGTAATCGGGTACACACCTGGTATCGGTTCGATGCGAAACCACTCCCGAGCCTTCCAAAACCTAAATATTGTTATAACAACGCTCAATTTCGGTAACATCTTTGAAACCTTATTGGGAAAAATTCCACGAATGGGAACTCACAACCTCAATAACGTATTCGTAAACTTACTGATAACGAACAGGAACCTTTAACGCTCGAATCGCTGTAGGAGCACCATTGAAATCTTAACCTTCGCCTAACCCAAGAGAACCAAACACAAATCCCTTTTTAGAAAACTATCCATGAAACAAAAAGATAGATGGAAACTTTTACTTACCGATGATCGGACACAACTGTTGAACAAAGAGGAAACAATTTGGAAAATCGAAGAAAAGGGGAAAAAAAGCAAAGGAAAATAGGTAGGGAAAGGGGAAGCAAAACGTTAAAGGTTGGAGAAAATTTGGGGAAATTGAAATTAGAAAAAAAATTAAAATAAAATACTAATTATCCGTAAATCCCTCAATTAACTCCCACTAAACCCACTACATCTCAACCAACACAGAATTTCAGTTCATCTGAAACTCCCTCTCAATCAAATGAGCAAAAATATTAGCAATCACGCTTGCGCAAAGATTCAAACACAAGAGCTCTTGCAAACCCACACCCAACTTAACCACCAGACCAGCAGGCCCATTCTGATGTGAACTTACAAGTAATCAAATATAAGCCCACTGCTCAAGTATCAGGCTTAATTCAGAAAAAATACCAAAATTTGCCAAATGCAAGGCTTGAACTTGGGACCTTTCACACACACCCAGAATACATAACCATTGAAGCAGATACACACGTGTGTCCTATTTTAACAGAAACAGAAAGAGAAATTTTGGGGCGTTACAATGGTTATATTTTGTGCCATTTGAAGTATAATATGTGTATTGATGTAAATCAAAATTGGTATTTTGGTTGATTGTGGTGTGTGTTGATAAATGTATTTTTAATGGTTGATTTGGAATGTTTAGGTTAATAGGTGCCTTGGAATGTTTTGTGCTTTGTTTAAAATGGTAATTGTAAACTCTAATTTATATAGGTTTTTTTAGTAGTTTATAACACCTTTTTACTTAAATTAATATTAATCTCGAGTATTTTATTATTAATTGAGTGAATTTTGTTCATATTTCAATAATGGACATGATTTAAGGAAGAATGTAATTTTATGCTATTTTGTATTAAATTATTGCATAATTTAATTGTTTTGCTACATATTAATTTTTTACTTTATTTAATGCAGTTGGACCAAGGAAATTATGCATAATTTAATTACAAAATAAAGTTACATGGACATGCCCAAATTCACTTGACATGGACGGCAAACACATGTAAATGGGTCATGAAGAAATTGCTTTTGATCTAATTGAACATGGATCAATTTATGGACAAGTCTGGTAAATAATTGGGTCACCAAACCGTCCAACAAGAGAAGAACAAGCCCAATTCAGCATGCCACCTGTGAGCAGCCCAAAAACCAATTTTCAGGAAATTTGTTGGAAGTCCCTACAGTTGCAAATGGATCAGAAATCAACCCACAAGATTTGGCTTTGAAATCGTCCAACCATTGCTTAATTCAAGCATGCTTGAATCAAGCAACCAACATCCATTCCTTTCCACAATATGTGGCCGACCAAGCAAAGGAGTAAATGGGGGGATTTTTCACACTATTTTAGTAAACTCATCCACCAACCTTCACTATAAATACCCACCTTCATTCCTCATTTGAAAGCATCCCTACATCCCTTACTCATCTCTACATATATCCCTTATTCATTTCTCTCATTCCCTTTCTTCATCTCCACGCATAGCATCCCATATTCCTTTTCTTTTTTAGCCAGCAAAACCTTGAAAAGATTATCTCTTGGCCGGCGACCTTGAGAAGCCATTAGCAAAGGAGCAACATGAGGATTGAAGGAAACTTCTTCAATTGTAGTTCGCAAGATTGCTGATTCGAATAGAGCTTATTCTTCCTTTACTTTATTACTTTAATTAAATCATGTTTGCAATGTGTTTTGTTATATTGCCATAAAAATGGTAGCTTAAATCTATTTAGCTAGGATGATTGCATCAATTCAATGAAGTTTGTTTAAATCATGTTTATAGTGTTTGTGCCTCAGTCGTTCATGTTCTCAATTAAACTCAAGTATGTATTTCATTCATACATGATTGGACGCATTAGAATTAGTTGAGAGATCCGAACCAGACGACAGCTAATAGACACAATAATTAAAAAGTGCATGATTAATTTATATCCGACCCAGAATAAATTAAAGGTTTGTAATATCTTGACCGAGCTCTATTACCTTGCATGGCTTTTACGTTTATGTGATTAAATTGTTTCAAACCGACCCAGTCTCTGTTACTTCATATGAATTCTAAGAAACCCTTAGTTTAATATGATCAGTAAAATGCATGTTTTACTAAGTAAAAGATTTCGAAAGGACTTAATTTGGTTTCAATTCAATGAAAGATCGAGTTGCCATGGAATATTTTCCAAACACTGTTAAACATGAGAAAAATAAATCAGAATTGAATGATGTAATTATTCTAGCCTATTCATGCTATTGATGGGTGAAGTTTATGTTTTTGCTTCTAAACTCATCTCGTACATTTCATTTCATACGCATTTAGATTAATTTGCATTAATGATCATCTTACATTTAGTCATTTATTTTTACATCAATCACTCCAAAATTATTGTGTTTTTCTCACCAAATTGTTAACTTTAATTTTACAATTAATTGATTAACATACATACTCCCTATAGAGACGATAACTATTTTACTTACTTATTACTTGATAACGACAGTGTATACTTGCACAAACCACGCGCTACAGTCATTTTTTATTATGGCCAATTTTGAGCCTAGAATGGATTATATTTTCATTTGAAGGTTGAATGGTTGTTGTTTATATTTGAATTGTGGTGCCAATGAGGGCATATCGGTTAACCACATAGGTTTATTGTGAATTGGTATATTTTGGCATGTTTTGGCACATTTTGAATAGGTTTGAAAGCTGGTTAATATATAGCTTGGATTCTAAGTTTTGGTATGTGAAATGGTTTGTGTTAAAAGGTGTTTTTGGGCACACACAGTCTACCACACAGCCGTGTGCCCCACACGGTTGCATGACACGGGCATGTGGCCTCTTTGATTTTTGGTGCAAGTTTGTCCACACGGTCTTAGAGAGTTACACGGTCTGGCAACACGTCCGTGTGACCCTAAGCTACACGGGCACAAGTTGTTACACAATTTGGCCGTACGGCCATGTTCTTGAGCCACATAGGCAGAGTTCTGACACACGGCTTGGCCACACGGCCGTGTAACAGCCCAATTTAGGGGCTAGCCGAAACAGTGATCTCGGGATCACTAATCTGAGATTTGAGAAATTCATTTTCAGATTATATCATGAGTCAAAGCATGATAGTATATGTACATGAGAATTTTGGTGCTTTAATTTTAGCGATTTCATGTATAATCGTGAAAAGGGACTAAATCGCATAAAGTGCGAAAGTTCCATTTTATAAGCTAAAGGTACCAAATAGCCATAGATTGATAATTGGAGGTCTTTAAAAGGCAATTATACCCCCAATATTTGCTTGGCCGGCCATAGACTAGCATAGGAGACAAATTTGTCAATGTCAAAGTTGGTGATAGTAGGTTGACTAATTTGACTTGTATTAATAAAATAAGGAGAGAAAAGCTATCATATTTTTCTCTTTCACTCTTCCATCGAAAATTAGTAGCAAATAGAGGGAAGAAAGCTTCAAAAAAAATTTCAGCACACTCATCTCTTCACAAGTAAGTGTTCTAGTGATCTTTTCTTGAAAATAGTTGTACTTTTGGAACCCCTAAAGCTTAAGCTTTCAAATGAGGGGACTATTGTGCAATATGGTGAAAAGTTTAGAGATTTACCATGAGATCTATCATAGTTATTTGCTGCATTTTTATGGAAGAAAATGAGTCTTGGTTGTTAGATGAACAACTCTTGTGAAAGGTGTTGCCATGAAAACACCTAATTGGACCTTGATGAAAAGGTTACAAATTTGTAGTAATTATGTGAAATGTTGGGTTTTGATGTTAGTTATGAGAGTATTAAATGTTCACCTAGGCTTGTTGAAGGTAGAAATGTGATTAGAAATTATTTCCGAGCCTAGGGGCAAAATGGTCATTTTGCCAAAGTCTAGGGGCAAAATAGTAATTTTATCTAAGCATGATTATTGAAATGCTTTTATTAATGAGATGATTAAAATAAGCTAAATTTCTATTATAGAGTAAGAAGAACCGATAATCTTTCTCGATCGGGGAAAGAACAAAGTCTCGGACTAAACCGTCGAGCTAGCTCATTTTGAAATCGAGGTAAGTTTGTATGTGATTAATGCAACATTTATGTTAGCATAATTGAGAATGCTTGATATCATATTGATGCATGACACTCCATTAAATTGATGTTGAATGAGATGTTGAAGTCCTAGTGGATCATGTGAATATGAAAATGCTATCATCGAGATATGAAATAGATAAGGTCCCGTATAAGACCATGTTCAGGACATGGCCTCAGATCGAGTTGAGATCCCGTATAAGACCATATCCGGGATATGGCTTCGGTAATGAATATGAAAATCGTATAAGACCATATCCAGGATATAGCATCGATACTTGATGTGAAAGTCCATATAAGACCATATCCGGGATATGGCATTGGTGTTTAGAAGTAACTCCATGTAAGACCACCTCGGGGATGTGGCATTGGCTTCGTCCCTATATGAACGATGTTGAATATTCGTCTTTGACTATCCCTAGTGATTAAAGGGATAAGTAGATGAGTTTAGAAGTAGAAATGAGATTTGTACTAAAGTCATATGAATGAGTGAATACAGTACTCGTGAATGAGTCACGAAGAAACGACACGATATGTGGTACGGTATGTGCTAAATAAGGGCAATTGTGAGTAAGTATGGCAAGAAGCCTATGACTTGTGTATGGTTAGTTAATGTCATGGATGGATTATTTAATGAGCTTATTGTTGCTATTCATATCCATGCAAACTTACTAAGCTTTATGCTTACCCCTTTCATTGCTCTTTCTCCTTGTAGTATTGCCTAGATAACTCGAGGAACGGGGACATAGGAGTTCGGAAATCACACTATCGACACCACTTTGGTATAACAATTTAGACTTATTTTGAGTATGGCATGTATAGGACTCGAGTATTTTGTTAGGTCGTAATTGTTGGCCAAAGTGTTGGCTTTGTAAGGCATCAAAACCTCCTTTTGTAATGGTCTATTAAGTTAGGCCGATACTTGGCAAATTCTTATGCTTAATGAAAGTGATTTTCTTGAAGTGTATGCCCTTATGTATGGTTGTTGAATTGAGTACTTGGATATGCCTTTGGGTTATGAATTGTGTTGAAATGGATTGGTGTTTGCATGTGTGTAATGTAGGGTGGCAAAAGGCTTGGTAGATAGCCATCTAATTGTCCACATAAATAGACACACGGGCGTGTGTCTATGCCGTGTGTGACACACGATCAGCCCTATAGGCGTGTGAATCGACCGTGTGTCCCCTTGCATGCTAGGTTTGCAAGTCAGTACGCTCCACGGGCTAGGGACACGGGCGTGTGCCCAGGCCGTGTAAAGTCTGCACATTAATTGTGGAATTCAAATCGACCACGGGTAGAAGACACGAGCGCGTCTATGCCATGTGAAGTTAGTCAGAATTGACCACGGGTGGAAGACACGGGCGTGTCTAGGCCGTGTGAAGTTGGTCAGGATCGACCACGGGTGAATGACACAGACATGTCTTAGGGGCACACGGGCGTGTCCCTAGACCAACATAGGCGTGTGGCCCATGTTTTGTTGAAAAGTTCTCGAGCTCGTAAAAGCTCCCAGAATAGTTCTGATACCTCTCGGAGGTATGTTTGGGGCCTCTTAGGCCGAGTATGTGCAAGTGATGGGTTTAAACAAAATTTTATAGCCCGTTTCGAGATGTCAAGTGAGATTAGTTAGGTAATGCCTCAATCTTGGTCCCGGCTTCGGGCACGGGTATGGGGTGTTACAGGCCGTGTGACCTATGTTTTCACTTTTTACTCAAAATTTTGTAAAAGTTCCGTTTTAATCTAGAATTGTTCCCGGTTTGTTTTAAATGTCCCGTAAGCTCGATTTAGGTCCCGATTTGATTGATTAGCATGGAAATGATTGCATGTGATTTTTTTTGTTATGTTTGATTAAATTATGAAAAATGTTAAAGTTTTATAGCTGTAATACCTTATAGCTTGTGTCGGTGACCAAACTGGGTATAGGGTGTTATAATCGTAGTCGCACTAGTAAGTGTTGACCCTTGCAGAATGTATAGCCTGCCCTTTTTCTGTCCTCTCATCATAACAAGAGCCCCACAAGAACTTTTAAGCCATTTGACTCAACAACTATCCTGCAACCGTTAGAATCCAAAATTCCCAATGAGATAAGATTTTTCTTTAAATCAGGAATATACTTAACATCTGACAGTGTCCGAATAATTCTGTCGTGCATCCTAATTTCTATTGCTCCAATTTTAAATATTTTATATGGAGAGTTATTCCCTATCAGCACAACTGCACCTTCAATTGAACTATATGCGGAGAATCAGTCCTTGTTGGGACACATGTGATAGGAGCACCCTGAATCTAAGATCCATTCGGAAGTAAGATGAGAGCTTTCACTTGTTGGCACCAACAAGAAATCATTACCTCTGTCATCTGCTACACTAGCATCAACAACTTCAGCTTTCTGCTTATCTTTCTCGTCATTTTTGGCATCCCTTTTAATTTTATTTTGAAGTTTCCATCATTCTGCTATAACGTGACACACTATAACCTCCCAAAACCGGCCTAGACGTTATGGCTAGATTGAGAAGGCTACATTAGCCACTAAAACGGCTAAGCTAACTTACGTTACTTTTGAAGACCTTAAATAAACTCATTTTAGAGAAAACCGTAGTTGTACTTTGAGTTAGCTTAAAAGCATTCATTCATTAGGTTGTGTATACTTAGGATTCATTTTATTGTTGATAGTATTGTTTTATAAAAACCGTTTGCTTGTCGTTCTTCTTTAAAAAAAACTCAATGTTAAACTAATGCAGCAAAAAAAACCATTTTTCAAGTCATTTGGAAACTTAGTTGCCTTATCGATTTGGTTTTCAAAAATGGTTCTTTTGCAATGCAGCAGAAACTAGGGAACAATATCAAATTTTACTTAAGTCCGATATCATGCATTATCCGGTTATTATGCTTGAGTAATTCATGCATGCAAAAATCCCCAAAAGAAAAGTTACCAAGCCACAGACCATAAATAATTAAAAATTACAAGCCAAAACCAATAAAGACTAATTAATACTTATTTAAAAAATAATCTGAGGTCCAAGGTGATTCTCCGAATGTCGAGTCCGGTCCTAATTTTGAGGTTTACCTAAAAAGTTAAACACTATTAGGGGTGAGCTTATAAAAAGCTTAGTGTGAGTCGAACAATTATTTAAACGGACATAAATATCAAATATTGTGAAACATATTAACTTTAATAGAAGAAAACAGAACCATAGAGGAATTTCATATCATTACATAGCGATTATCAAATTAGTGTTAAACGGTGTATGAGCATGGGACATCATTCATTTGAGTAACAATCATTAATTTCGATATCATTCAATACAACACAATACAATACGTAGCATAAATCAATAACATTCATATATTTCGTGAGCATGATGCAATGCAAAAAGGTTCCTACCTATACCATCCGTTACACACCACGAGTTCCCCAAAACCCGTCATCTGAACTCCAAAACATTATGGGCTTAAGCCCATTATGGTTAAAACCACCGATAACAATATGCAGAAAATTCTGCCAGTAAAAATGCGATAAATCGCCATTCGCCTCGGTACTCCAGGTGCAGTGCACTAACTACAAATAATGTGGACTTAATATGCCGCCGGTACTCCACGGAACTCCTCCATCAACCACAAAATCCCAACCCAATGCATATGCAATATGTCACACAATCTCATACATAATCATAACTCAATACTTTTCACATTCATTTGACATGCTCAGCATGTCCTCAATAATCACAAACTTTCAGTAAATGAAAACAGTGTCCCAATCTTTCAAATTACCATTATGTTGGTATCAATCAATATCGTTCAATTTCACATACTTTACGGATTTTTATTGTGCATAAATAGCACCCTTTTCAGTACAAAATATAACAAATATCTCATGCGTTTAAATCGTACATAAGCTTAATATCTCAACACATTATATCATTCATTCAAACATTCTCATATCTCATAACTCAAATATGCAATAACAAACTCAATCAAACATTCCTACTATCAAACTAACAATTTTGCCATGTCAATCTTTTAAGGCTCGAAACAAACCTGTTCAGCCACTCACAAAATAAATAATTTGGCTATTAAGCCAATCCAATCAGCAAGCTAATTTGTCAAATATAACATGATGTTTAACATTTTTAAACAATTTTATGAGTTTAGGACCCACACCTTATTTTTCGCTTCCTCGCAACAGACTAGCGAATCTTCCAATTTTCCTTAATAATTCCTTAAACGAACCTAATCCAAAATTCAATATAAATTCAATAAATTTACCACTAAACCAGCCCCCAAACACCCACTTATGAGTTCAAACCAATAGTTGAAATTATAACTATTTTATGAATCCGAACTAGTTAGATTCCTTACACTGTATCGATGTGAACTGTACGTACAATCGTTCTTCGCCTTTACGGATGATTTAAGGCGTTTGGGTCAGCACCTAATTCAATAATATACTGGAAAACCAGTAGCTAATTAATGATTAAATTCCTTCATTTAATCAATTCATAACCTTTACCCAACAATTATATTGAAATAAAAAACTAGTTACCCTTAATTGCACTTACGCTTCACAATTTGTGGGTTTCGAATGGCCAATCGATCAAGAATGTTTTTCCCTAATCGAAATGGGTTTAAAAGCTAGTCGAGAGAAACGACAATGGCACTTTCTTGGCAATGTTCGAGATCGATCTTGGAGTTCAAGATTTCAAATTTGGGGCTGATTTTAATGAGGAAAAATGACAGCAATATGATAAGGAATATGTTAACAAATCTTGTGGCAAAAATAAAAAAAAAAAGACATGTCACAAACTAGGGTTTAAGGCAAAATTTTCAAAATAATAAAAATGGTGAGAGAGAAAGGATTGAACTAGGGTTTCAAGGAACATTTCACTAACACTTAACCAAAAAACAATACCTCATTTATTTCCTAAAATGCATAGATAAATTTCAAAAATTATGGCATGACCACTCTCTCTCGATTCACAAACCCGATTCTACTAACCCCTGATTTTTGGGATGTTTCACGCACCTTTTTACAATAGCCATAATATTTGTCACGATTTCTAGATTTGGACCTTACTTTAGACATGTTTCGATTTGTTTTTCTGATTTGTTGATTGCCTCTTGAAACTAGATTTGAGGCTTGCCCGTCTTATTTTTTGGGGGGGCTAACTCATTTTCAAGTTTATCCTTACTCAGATGATTCCCCTTCACATCCTCGAACAAGAGATGATCTCTCCCACAAATCAGAGTTTCCCTGAAAGTTTTATAAGAAGAGGGCAAAGAGCATAACTACAACATAGCTTGATCCTCATCACTAATCTCTGCTTCGAGATTCTTTAAGTCATTAAGAAGGGTAACAAACTCACTAATATGAGTTCTGATGGACTCACCTTCAACCATTCTGAACATGTAGATACATTTTAATACTAACTTGTTAGCCAGAGATTTCGTCATATATAAGGCTTCTAGTTTCTTCCGTAACGCAGACGTCGTTTTCTCCATCAAAACCTCATGTAACACATTATTTGTGAGGCATAATTGAATAGTGGACAGAGTCTTTTCATCGAGCTCTTCCCGTTCTGACTAATCCATATCTGCAGGCTTCTTCCCTGTAACGACCTTTTTCAGACTATCCTAAATTAATAAAGGAGATTTCACTATAATAAAGGAGAGCACAAAATATGGAGAGAATTAAAAGAAAACCTAAAGCCTCACAAGAAAAAACCCTTCGAAACAAATAACAAAATTCTCTCAATATAAATATTTTTATTGTGTAAAACTTAGAGTAACTAAGGCCTATTTATAGGCTGAAATTCGTAGCATATATGACTACAACAACTCTAGATTAATTAGAGTTTAAGTGGGAAACTAAAAACAGAGTTTAACTAGGAGAAGAAAAGCCAAAATAAATTTTGGTCAAAATAAGAGGCATTCTCCCACAAATATTATGTTATATTTTTTTTAGTAAGTTGTTTATTCTCTTTTATACCTTATTATTATTATTATTATTATTATTATTATACATGAATTTGTAAACAAATGAGAGAAAGATTTTTAAAAATGTAAAAATGGTTTAGCATATAAGAATTCAATAATTATTTTTTAATCATCGTTATTAAATGTGTTTATTAATTTAATTTTAAATATATTTCATATTTAATCAATTTAATGTAAATATCTTTCATGCTTATCCTAAATTATTATTATAATTGATACACATTGTTTTACCTTTTTTTTTAATTTAATATTATAATTTACTTTCTAATATAATTCTAAATTTTTATAGTATTTTCAACTTATTTTATTTATAGATATCATTTATTTTAAATATTACTTACATTAAACATGTTACATACAATATATTATTTATTTTAATTTATAAAAAAATAAATGCGTTGATTCACCTGCGTAATCTAGTTAATTGTTTAAATACTTTTATTGACTAAATTAACGTCGAGTTCTGATTAAAACTCAGTTAGACACTTAAATAATAACATTTTCTTTGAATAATAAAATACTTGTCATTAATAGGAACCATGAATAAGAGATAAATATACATGACACATAATACAAACAATAAATAAAACAGTATAAATTGATTCACTAATGTCATTGTCTACAACAACCAAAAATCAAATAGAGTAGAAAGACAAACTGACAGTAATCACAACACAATAAGGATTAAGTAACAAACCAGAGATGCAATGTCTTGATCAACAGTCGATAATTTCACTCTAACTGCCATCATTAAATTGACCTAACAATAAATTCTAATCAACAAAAAAAAATTGCAGCCAAAAGCCTCAAGAAACTTACAACATGAGTGATGCACAAAAAGCCAAGACACAAATGGTCTATTCTCTTCATCATCATCTTAGAGTCCAATTTTGTTAACATCATCACGGTGTTCTAACTTTACAAGATCCTCTAGGAACGATTCCCAATAGATTTGAAAGTGTCTTTGCCTTGGAAAATCTTATGAATAAGCCAAAATAAGACTAGAAACATAGAAACTAAAAACTAAAATCAAAACTAAAACCACATATGCTTTAAGAGAAAATAGAGTGGACAAGAACCACCACTGTTTCCAAAGAAAACAGAGTGAACTAAAAATTAAAACCACAACTACTTTCAGAGAGAGTAGAGTAGACTATTATTTGTTTACAAGCTTTTATACGGCAGTGCTTAACGGAATTAAGCCTCCACAAAAGTCATCATCTAAACGATTAAAATTGAGGTTAGAAAGAAAAAATAGGTGAGAGAAAATGGAGATTGTAACACCCAAAACTCGGCCCATTCGTTACGACCGAATTTGAAATGCCACTGCGGAAAAACGTTTGAAGACTGATTTCACTTTTGGGAAAAACATTAAAAATTTCGTCATTTGAAAACCATGTCCAATTAAAAATTCTAAATAATATAAGCTTGATAAAAATATCCAAATTAAAACTTTATTATAAGCTTTTAAAATATAAGTTGCCAAAATTAAAAGCACTTCCCAATAATAATTTAATGGTCATCTAGCTTAAACATAATAAAAATGTTCAATCACTTTAATGGGTCTTATTACAATAAACACTTAATCAAAATACTAAAAATATAACTACTTAATTAATTAAAATATCTTTTCTGCATGGAAATCGCTTCGCATGGCCACCTTTGTATCCACTCCAACCCGGTCCAAAAATCACGATCACCTGCGATGTTTAATAAAAATTGGGTGAGTCATATGGACTCGAGTGTGTAATTAGTCCATGAATTCCACCCACATGTTAACCACATATTAACTCATATATCGGATATCAATTATCAAATTCACATGTTATCACATTCAGGCTTGGCCCATATTCATATCACATTCATCTAATAGGGTAGTTAACCACATAATTTCCACATACTAGGCTTAGCCCATTTCCACATTAATCCACATATCATATTGGGCTTGGCCCATTTCCACATATGTTCACATACGAAATCATGCAATTATGAAGCCCAACCCAAACCTAGGGTCCATCCGCTACACCCCTTATCCAAACCTACCACACACCGTGGGGATTATCAAATCACCCTCTCCTTTTCACTCCAAAGGCAATCACCGCGCCGCCCACGTGCAATTAAGCACAATAGTCCACAACGCGACCTCGATCGGCGCCAATCCACGATGTAGCCGTAGCTAACACCAAAACCACGATGGGATACATAGTCACTCATCAACCACGATATGGCACATAGCCGATATCAACCACGATGAGGTACATAGCCACTCATCAAGCCACGCGAACTAAATCGCAATTAATCCACAACGTGACCTCATCCAACGTCAATCCACGATGTAGCTCAAGGCTAACATCAAAAACCACGATGGGACACATAGTCACTCATCAACCACGATATGGCACATAGCCGATATCAACCACGATGAGGCACATAGCTACTCATCAAGCCACGCGAACTAAATCGCAATTAATCCACAACGTGACCTCGACCAACGTCAATCCACGATGTAGCTCAAGGCTAACATCAAACCACGCACTCGAAGTACACCCGTACCTTCTTTCATATCCCAACCCATGCACATGCCACATAAAATAATGATACAATGTAATGATGCATGAGCATGTTCATCAAGCATATTATCACGTATTCATATTAATAATCACATATCATCGGGTTTGATACTTACAGATTATCGACATACCCTCGAGGGTATCCTTATCACAATTTCCATCGCACTAGTTAGCACATTCATAACACATACACATATCACATACATATCATATACCCGTAAAACGGTGGGTCAATCACACACCGATCACTTGGAGAACTATACTTTCGATCATCGATGCTATCACTAGGCGATACTTGGCTATTTGCCTACTTTCTTGTTTCGTATTTGGTCCACACCCGGTGGCCAATCCCTAAGCGCGAGACAGATCTCTTCTTAAATTTCGGGATAGGACCTTCCTTTCCCTTCTTGAATGGTATTCGCCTCCATCAACACACTTAATCGTAACAATCGATTTAATCATCAATATCACAATTCTTAACCAAATATCCACAACTTATCATACTTACCGAAAGGGTCTTGAAATCCGAAAAGCTTGATCTAATGCTTAGATCCTTAATCCCTACATTTGATTAATCACCTACTACTTTAATAAAAACCATTCGCCATAAATCTAAATCCTAGTAGGATTAGTATACTTAAACTTACCTTGTTGCCGTTTGACTTAAGAATCAAGTCTTGAAATCTCCGCTATACTCTTCTTGCATTCGCCAAGCATTGAATCAATTAACTTGGTTAGTTTTCGGCTTTTGAATAATTAATGAACACATATATTTACCAAACATGGCCTTGGCCGAATACTATAGACACTTACCTTGTGGATTTTAAATCCCGAAACTCACCGAATAACTAGGGAACACGTGGCCTATGGTGTACCTTTGGGAAAAGAACTTCTCCTTCCTTGTAGTCGACACTTAGTAAATCCCAAAGATCTCTTCAAAGTTTCGACAACAAGATATTAATGGGGTTAGTCCTAGATTTCGACAAATCTTAAGAAAAAAGATTAAAACCGAATGAGATCTTACCCTTACTTGAAGAATCGATTGCACCTTCACTTCAACCTTCGAGAGATTCGACTATGGCTAGATGATGATCTCACAACTTTCGGCTTTTGGAGGATTAGAAAGAAAAGAAAAGGAAGAATAAAGATGGAGGATTCGGCTATGGCTTCTAATGGAGAGGAAAATATTCGGCTAGGTTCCAACAATTACTTAATTTCGGCTTGACAAAAGAAAAGAAAGAAAAGAAGAGAAGAGAGCACTAAGAATTCGGCAGAGAAAGGAGGAAGCACAAATTGATGAGTAGCCCTCCTTCCTTCCTTTTATAGCCGAAATTATCATCTAAGGAGTCCCTTACTTGGCCACCACTCCTCTATTTTAATAGCTTTATCTCTTTAATTATCACTTAAAATAAAAGATAATTCAGTAACTATCCTTACTTAGCCGAAATTATTAAACTCAAAGTCCCTTACTTGGCCATCACTTCTCCCTTATTTTCCTCTTTATCTCTTTATTCAAATTAAAAGAATTTAATCCAACAATTATCTCTTGAAAATAATGATAAATAAATCCCTTATTTATCTACTATTTATAAAATAATAAAAGCTCCTAATTTATAGCCATGTGCCGTCCACCTCTCTCTGCTCCTTGTAGCAAAATAAAATTTCTTTTATTTGCTTCCCATGTGACTCGAACTTAGGCCCATTCCTCTTGCATATGGCGCCATTTCCATAGGCCCTAAGTGGCATCTTCAGACCACTTTTCCAAGCCTGCTTGTGTGTCAAATTTCACAAACTTTTTCTTTTAAGGCCACCTTGCCTTAATTTCCCCTTTTAAACCTTAAAACTCGTCATTTCTAGGTCATTTCTAAGTTTCCAAAATTTTCGACCGGCTCAGTAAACTTGACATTTCCTTACATTTCCATGACATTTCCTTACAAGACATTTCCTTACATTTCCAAGACATTTCCTTACATTTCCATGACATTTCCTTACAAGACATTTCCTTACATTTCCAAGGTTCTAAAAATGTTCACTTTACTCTTTTAAACTTAACATTTCCATACATTTCCAGGTTTCCAAAAGTGTTCAAAATATATTCATAACACATAAGATATGTCATTTCGTACAATTAAACCAAAAATGCATAGGCCCTTTTCAGGATGTTACAGAGATAATAACTTTTTAATGTTAATATAAGATATTTTCACTAAAAAAATTGGAGTTTCTAAAAAAGTTCTTCACCTTATGACAAATTAAGTTCCATTTTCTTGTATTTCATTGAACTATACATTATGAAGTATTTGGTTTACTTAAAACTTATATAATAATTTATTTATTATATAACTATCTCATGAGTTTAAAATAATAAAGTATTTTGTACTTTTTTTTAATTTAAGGTGAATAGCTTTCCTCTTGAATTTTTATTATTTCAAAAATATATATATTTGATGATGTCTCAAGTTTGAGACCAAAACTAAAAGCTAGGAGCAAGGCTTTAAGAGAATATATGTTACCTTTTCAGTTTATGAATTTAGTAGAATATGGTTGATAGAAATTTGATTACGTTAAAATTAAAAAAAGTTATATTATTAAATTTAGTTTACTAAACAATTTATTTAAAATATAGTATTAATTTATGAAATTATCATGAAATAAAATAAAATATTTATGCATTTTAATATTTTACAATAATATTTATTATTAAAAAATATTTGTATTCAATAGTTAAGAATATTATTAAATTGATATTTTTCAAATTTATAATTTTAATTGACAATAAAAATGTTTTAACTTTATTTTATGTGTAATATATAAATGGGTAATTATTTGATACACCGTTAATGAATTTTTTTAGACTCTACAAGTGAATTGAGTGTGACAAGTGTCACATTTATTTATATAATTAAATTTTATTTATTTTTACTATACCCTATAATACACTTGTCAAACCTTACACTTACTTGTGGAGTTTAAAAAACTCCACTGGTAATGTATCAAATAATTTTATATATACAAATATATATTTTGAACATAACTATGCATGTGTAAAACCATGTATAGAAGAGAAAACCGATTACGCTTTTTTTGTGGTGACAAGTCGGAAGATGGGGTCGTTTGCACCTTTGAAGGAGGAATTAAAAAAAAATATGAGAACTTTGTAGAATCATAGCGGATTTTGGAGTTGATTTGAAGGCTATGCTACAGTATACCCAAAGGCCAATCATGATATAATTGTAATTACATACTTGTTTTATTATTCCAGTTTCTTTTTCTGTGGATATAAATCAATTGAATTGTAATAAAGTCCTAAGAAAAATATGATTATTCTTAAAAGGTCTTTAGTCAACTATTATTGTGGGCTTGGACAACAATAATGCATTAAGACTAATGTGTAGTTGATTGATGACAAAGTATTGCCATTGACATAGGAATGTCAAAATCAATACATGAGTATGTGCTAGAGAACAACATATTGGACTGGCCTACTATGAGTATGTTTATTGGATTATTATGTAATAGTCACAACATTACTCATAGTTATAACTATGTATACAATTCTCAGACTTGAGATCATCATTATCCCAACATCGTGAGTCGTATATTTTGATACAATCAAATGTCTTCCTTAACATGTTGTACTAAAAGACTGATATTGGATATGCCACAATCTATGTAGTGGGATATGGTTGATCAATATAGGATTTGTCTCTTCTACATAATGGGATCAATATGGTTGATTGAGTGAGACTAGAAATGCATGGTCATGCTCAAATAAGTTGATATGAGGTATCATACTGATTTGTTTATTGTAGTCTACTTGAGATATCAAGAAACATGATATTGGATTATGCAAGTGTGACTATTCCATGACTTGTGCCTAATCTAGTTATAAAGGACAAAAGGATGTAATACATGAAAGGTTTATCACAAAAAGGTAATGTCGAATTACGACTTCTTTTAACTTAGGTAGCAATGATGCATTGCTAGATGCCACTCATTGCTTGTATTATTAGAAATGTTCTAGTATTACTACTAACGTTACAAGAACCTATAAGGTTACATCCTATGGTTAAAACGAACAAAATCGAAACACAGTTGGTATTGTGTTTAGCTGTCACATGAATTAAACAGTTAAATATTAAAAAATTTAAATGTACAAGCTTGTTGTACACAAATAGAGAACATAGTTAAAATTAATATATGAATTTGATTCATATAAATTTTAACAGAATATACTTTACCGAAATTAATATAATAAATTATTATAATTATGATTTCGGTCAAACATTGAAACATGGTAGTTATAATTCTTTTTTGGAGAGAATATAACATTTTTAATACTTTCCATATGTTATAATTCTTTTTTGGTAAAAATATAAAGTGTTTAATGCTTTCCATATGTTCTTTATAGGATTGATTTCATTTTCAATATATGCATACCAAAATCTCGAATTAGGGTAAGTGTGTTTTAAAAGAAAATTGAGAAAAAATGTCTAGCAGTCGTTTTGGGAGATTATTCTCTAAAATAGTTCCAAAAGAATTTTGTCGTTCGTTTTAATACTGAGTGGACTACGTAGAGGCTGAAACGTTTTGTTGTGGCTTGGAATCGATATCGAATCAACAACATCCTTTCATTGTTTTTGGTTAAGAAGGTATATCTTCAACTTTATTTCAACCCGTTTCGTTCCTCGTACATAGATCCATGGCTATGGATTGCCAGAATAATTTTTCTGCTACGCCATGGGGCATACGGGTGGTTCCAACATGCTATGCATGAAAATAAGTAATTTGATTTTTTGTGATTTGATAGTCTCATCCAATAATCAGTTGGTTGAAAGTTAATATGGATGGAGCTCTTAAGAGGACATTTGGAATCACAATACCGAGGAGAGTCATCAGAGATCATCTTGGCAGATGGATATTGTCACACTCAGTCTTCATTAAAGACCCGAATTTAAAGGAGCATTGGGAGTTAATTGAATAAAATAGTGAGTTGGCTAATTGAATAAAATAGTGAGTTGTCAGACTTTACCAAAAATTTCTAAAATTTTGTGACTGTTGGGCAATTAGTTAAGTTTTAATTCTGGTTTGGTTAAGATGGAACCGACTGTTTCTATAGTAGGAGACACAATAATTATTGATGGATGGCTGATTGAGACTTGGAGACCATGCAAGAAGAGTTATATATCTGGGTGAGAAGGATATTCCTATGAAAGGAATTATTCTCAATTTTGTTTATAATTTCTTTCTCATCTACATTGTCTTCTTCGGGTGCTCCGAAGATGAAGAAGTTAAGGAGAGCGTTACATGGAGCAAAGATCATGGGATTTGAAGTCTGAAAGTAGAGAATTTGAGGAATTGGTAAGCCTTCTTACCTTTTATGTACTCTTGGATTAGAGGATGAGAGAGGGTAAGGTTTTTTTATTAAGTTTTTATATAATGGGTTATGGGTTTTAAGGTTTGAACACCTTCGATTTAACCAATATATGGTTGTCATGCTTAGCTGCTAGGACAATGAAGGCTCTGGCAATTGGAAAAGCTAAGCTGACGAGAATGTAAGAGTTCAGGTGAGTTTTTGTACTCTGCCTCTAGGTGATTGTTGATATTGTTTTGTTTGAATGGTTTGTGTTAGTGTTTGTTCTGAGTTGTCAGAACCTGCTATTGTGTATGAAATAGTGAATAAGCATGTTGAGTATGCATAATATCGTGTAAGTATGTATGCTGGTTTTTTTATTACATAAAAGATAAAAATATGTTTGTTGAGAAAATGATATGTTTTGTGTCTGTGAAATGGGTATGGTGTACTCCATGTTATATTCTGAACATACGGTTGTATGTTATGTGTGAGCATGAATTGTGGAGTACGGAGGAAATGTATTGGCGGATTGGTTGGAGTAGGAAATGGGCGCTATGGAGGAATGGGCGAATATATTGGGAAATGGAATTTTTGTTAGTTCTTTTGTAATTCGGTTTGGCATGTGTTGCAACCGAGATAGACGGGGGTCTAGCCTTACGGGTGAACACTTCGGTGTTCGCATTAACAATGAGGATTTAAAGAGGAAAGGATGGGTGACAACGAGAATGATGTGTAAGACCATAGTTGGGTCATGGCACCAATTAGAGGCTCTAAGCCTATAAAAGTGTAAGATCATAGCTGGGTTATGGTAACATATGAAGTCCTTCATGACAATAAACATGGCACCATATAGTGTAAGACCATACCTGGGCCATGGCACCGGTCGGAGGCTTTAAGCCTATAAGGGTGTAAGATCATAGTTGGGTTATGGTAACATATGAAGTTTGTCAAGACAATAAACATGGCACCATATAGTGTAAGACCGTAGCTGGGCTATGGCAACATATAAAGTCCACTAGGACAGTAAACATGGCACAATATAGAGTAAGACCATTGTTGGGCTATGGCAACATACGAAGTTCGCCAGGACAGTAAACATGGCACCACGTAGTGTAAGACCATAGTTGGGTTATGGCAACATATAAAGTCCGCCAAGACAGTGAACCAAGATGCCTGCTAAGGCACAAAAAGGGGGAAGTCACTGAAAGACTCGCGCGACGAGCAATCATATATAATGATTATGGCGTGATGAAAACACGACAAGCTTGCTAAAAAGAGGGTTTGCCAAATTACGAAGATATAAAAATGGTAAAAACGTCTTAAACGTGGGTATTCATGAAAGGAAGGAGTATTTCCATCAAATTATCGGTAAACAAGTATTCGTCACTAAAAGTTCGTCAGTATCGACGTATAAACCACCATTGGGTGAAAGGTAATGAAATAGTCCTTCAAGATTAAATTCTAAGTGTATTAACATGGGAGACCGCAAGAAAAAATGGAAGCTCGCCAAGGACTCTCTCAAAAAGAAATCTGCTAAAGATTTATCTTAGGAAGGAAAGTTCATCGGGAAATTCTCCCAAAAAAGCGGACGTCAGTTGGGTCTGCATAGCGCAAAAAGATCATCTAGGATTATCAAAGGAGAAAGTTCACCAAGGGCAATTTAGTAAGAGACAGTTCGCCGAGTACTAACCACTAATTGGAGTATCTCTGTAGAGTGGGTTGAAATGGGAAAGTCCTATGGGACTATCTTACAAGCATGAGTTTACTAAGGAAGAAGGGTGTGTATAAATCAGCCAAGTCTCATATTCAAAACCGCAAAAGAGGATGTTAGATTGGGTCTTTCATGAGGGAGGGTCTATTACGATGATTAAGTCAAAGAAGTTAATTGCCAGGGGTAAAATGGTAATCATACGTATAGTTTTATTGTGGAATGAATGGATCAGGGTACGGATTCATCGATAGGGCAAAGATGATTGCAAGTCCATTAGTAGCAAAAGTAGAACTGAACCGTATGCACGCATATATGGTTATCTTAAGGAGGCCAAATACCAGGAATGGTAAAATGGGAATCTGAGATGAAGCGGGACAGGATCAAGTTCCATAAGGAATTGTTACTTAGAATAACATAGTTGCGATTGAATCTGAAGGTGGGTCAGCCAATAATGAAAATCAGAAAAAGCAAGGTGTCGACCATGCCAAAAAATCTATGAAGTACCTAACGGCGCACAGGGAGTTTAAATTTAGTACATTTACTCATTTTTCCTTGAAATTATATAGTCTTTACAATACATTGTTACTCAGAATCTCACTAAGTTCATTCTAAACTTACGAATATGCTACCTTGTATGCAGGAACAAGGGTTTTCGAGACCTTAGAAAGGGACAAGTCAGACTCCACCAGATTTACACGTTGGGTGTTGAAGCTGTTTCGTGCGTATAGAGGGGCACCCTCAGAGGCTACACCTTTGGGGTTGAATAAGTGTATATACACGAGCCTAGTAAGGCAAAATAAATTTAACAACCTTAGTACTTGTATGATAGAGAATACATTTGAAGTTAAATTCGAAACATGTTGTTATCTAAGAAATTAGTATAAAGTTGTATGGTAATCATGGGTTTACATTTTGGTGTTGTCTGTAAATAAAGCCAGTTGAAAGGTTGTTAAGTAATACGGTTTATTTGTGACATTTGGTACTCAGACCCAACGATCGGGTCGGTTATAGGGTGTTACAGATATGAGGTTTTGCAAGGATTTTGATATTATGTTCAGTGTTAAAAGCTAAGTTTTAGGGAGTATTTCAAGCCTGAGATATTAGTGTACATGGACTAGTCTTGGAAAGATAATCTTTTAGTTGTGAATATTTTGTGCAACATGAAGGAATAACATAATTTTAATGCAATTATCAGAGTTATAAAGAACCTGCTAACGTTGTGGGTCTTGGATCAAAGCCTGTGACGAATGCACACAGAGTGTCCCACGGAGGCCAATTGATTAACTGGAGGCTTATTTGACCCATTTGAATTGGCCCGATTCATGGAACATATGTAGAAGCCTCAGTGGAACAATCCAGTAAAACTAGACTCTCATCTTGGTGAATATTTTAACTCAATTTGTACTGTTGGATCTGAGGGAGCTCAACTATAAATAGAGGTCTCCCCCTTCATTTGTAATCATTTCATTCATAGCTATTGAATATATTTGAGAGCATTTACTTAAATTACCTTGTTTGCATTGTTTTCTTGTGTTTTTTTTTTCAGTTCTTTCGTTGCTCCTTCGCTTTGACGATTTAAGTTTGCTTCCACTTTATTTTAGTGCCTTATAGAATTTTCCTTGTGAATTCTCACTTTTCGAGGATTACGTTGACTTAGGCGAATTTGAAATAAATAAATCACCAAAGGACACGCGGTTTGCCAGAGTAAAATTCTAGTCTTGTGACACTAGCACGTGACTAGGGGGTAAGAATTTGGCATGCATATAGAGAGGCAACAAAGTAGTTGATTCAATGGCTAACCATGCAACTAGTATTCCTTTAGGGGTCCAAGTTTATAATAGTCCACCACCCGGGACATTAAAATAAATTCATAATGATGAGCGCAGGGTAGCTTATTCGAGATTCACTTTCACGTAAATTTTGTCTTTTAATTCACTATTAATAAAAAAAATCTAATTTTATTTTTAACACCATAATAATTTTTTCACCTTTTATCACGAGAAATATAGAAAGTGAACAAATTTTAGCATACTAAATACGTTAACTATGTTTCATTTGATTAGATTTGTCGAATATGTTCATTTTTAATAATTTGAAACATGTCAATTGAGTCTTAGCTCGATTGGCATAGACATTGTTATCAATACAGGAGGACGTGGGTTCAAGTGCATTGATGTGCATTATCCTCCTATTAATGGGTTGGGGAGGGAATATGGGTAGTTTTAGGCATTGTTTCGAAAAGAGCAGATATGATCAGAACCTACAATATGATTGTTAAAAAAATCGAAACATTAATCGCATTTACTAGCTGAAAAATTTTTGTTTAAAGGAGAAGTCTGACTAAGAATTAAATTCTGCTAAACTAAGGCCTTGTTTAATGTTACTTTTCCAAATCAATATCATCCTTTTAATCCATTATAAAATGTTAAATAACTAATCCTTAGATTCAAACTAAATTATAAATTTTCTCTTCATTTATAATAATAACAATAGGTTACTATAAAGGATTTTTTATTATAATATATCACATTTAAGATTTGATTAAAATAGTTAACCACCAACTCATTGATTACTAACCCAAACTCATGCATTAGGTTGGACTCAATACGTTTTATCTCAGGATCCATTATGAAATACAACTTTGGGCCCAACAATTATACCCTTTTTTCTTTAAATAGCATTTATGTTTTTTTTGTTCTTTTTTCTCTCTATATAAAATTGTGATATAAGCCTTCGAATTTGGAGGAGTGAGGTGATTGCCAAGGGTTAGGGTTTCTTTTGTGGACCACCTTTGACTTGAACCTGAATTCAAAGATGGCTGCAAACTGTTTGTGATCACTAAGGGATTTTTAGTTTGTTTTGTAGCTAACAAAATCCCTTCATCTCTCTCATATTTCTATTCAATTCAAATGGCTAAAAATATTAAAAAGAGCCTCCAAACTTTACCCTTTTTTTTATTTTTATTACTCATAATCTTGATTTTCCAATTGTTGCTATAACAATAATACCAATTGAATTAAAACTCTATTATGTATTTTTTTTACTAAGGCCTCTTGTAAAAAAAAAAAAAAAAAAGTCTCTTGAAAATTTAATAATTTATTGAGCCCTTAATCGAAAATATCACTCAATTGAGCCTTGACCGAATTTAAGCAATTAATTAATCCCTCAAATCCAAGCTTTCTATGGAAGTCTTTTGACACTGTTAACTTCGTCATGTAACACGTTAAGGTTGTGCTACGTGACGAAATTTGATAATTTTTGTTATATTTATTTAAAAAATTCTAAAAAGAAAATAAAAAAATTAACTTTTTTCTTAAATAGAATTTTTTAAAATTATAAAAATATAGAATTTCCAATGATTTTAAAAATGGCAAAAAGTATAAATTTATTAATAATAATATAAAATTGCAAAAGAATTATTAAAAAATAGAAAAAAAATGGAAACTTTTTTTTTTTTTTTGAGGTTGAATTGATTATTTTGAAGGGATTTTTTTAGCAAAAGAGAATAGAGATGAAAAAGGGTAAAATGAGGTGGTGACCAAACATCAAACATGGCTGGTGACGTCCTCAAACTCATACGCACCACGCCACAGGTATTGCTTGCCAATTCAACTTTGAGTAACAACCTTTAATATCAACTTATATTTTTCACCTAACAAAAGTCAACTTATAAATATATATTTTAAGTGTATGAATAAATTTGACATTTATAAGGAGGAGCAATTTGAATTAAAATTTTATTTTTTTTAAATAGAAAAATAATATATTTTAGTGCATTCAAATTCACATTAATAATAATTTTATAAGAACATTAATAATAATATTAATATCAATCAAATATTTTAAATACAATTTATTTGTAATTTTAATTGCGTGCAATAAATATAATAATTTAAAGCAGAATATGATAAGTTAGGTTTATAGGGCAGACATGCTAACAGGAAAAGATACCACCTAAACCACCTGCTTTGCTTCTCCCTACCACTACCCAGAAAATTATATGTGTATTTTTATTAAAAAAAAAGTTAGTGAATAGTAAGCATTAATTAAGCAAAGCAAAGGGATAAGAACTCCACTTCATTTTGTTGACATTTCAAATTCACAAGACTCTCAATTCCCTATAAAGAGGGAAATATTGCTTACAAGTTACATCATTATTTTAATTTGGTTTGTTCATCATTACGGATATTGTGGGACATTCAAAACTATCACCCTTTTCTACTATTTATTCTAGATTTGTGGTCTGATTGGATCTGGATTTACCCGATCTCTTTATTTTTCAATTTATCCTATCCCCTCATGACATGGATCCTTTACTTTTTTTTCTTTTTAAATCATATTTATCTCTAATAATATATAAAAACCATTGATGTGGAGACGTTCTTGGACAAATGCAAATAGTTTTATTGTTTAGCCATAATAATTTTAGTTTTCTCATCATTTGATAAAAAAACGTAAATTTAAGAAAAAAAATTAAATAAATGATTAAAATATTTTTTTTTGTAAAGTTGAATGGTCAAATAAGTCGTTGTAACTATTATTTATTATATTATTAAATTGACAATAAGATAACATTTAAACCCTATGTGATGTCCTGATGATCAAAAGTATTCACTGTTCCAGATGTGACTTGAATTTAAGTTATACTAATTGCGTCTTTATCATGTTATTATAATTCAAAAAAAAATTACATTTTAAAATTATTATTAAATTAAACTTTTACCTAACAACAAAAAAATTAAACTTTCACCTTAGTTTAAATTATTAAATATTAAATAATACTTTTTTATTATATATCATAGAATCTAAAATTTATCACTATTCATGCCAACATTCAACCTTTTTCACAATACTAAAAATATTCAAGCTTCATTATTTAGACTTAAATACCGTTTTATTTTTATTATTATAATATTTTAATTATATTCAATAATATTATTTGATATTAATATCACGAATTAAAAATACTTAAAATCAAACTAATTAATCTCTAATCTATTGTATTAAAAAAAGGGTTGAATATTGTAATATTAAAATAATAAATAGCAACTCTTTTGTTAATATCCTAATTAATAAATATGAGATTGGTCACGAAATCTCTAGTTTTAGGCAACCAAGATTTGGTTTCAGTTTCCATAAAATATAATTAATAATTATATATCATATGGTAAGAGTTTAATATTTTACTCACATTGTTTGTATCAATTAATAAGTCAAGAATGTAATTTCAATATTCAGTACGAAATCAATAAATAATAGAAGCAGCCATGACTTGACCAAAGCTCCGGAAAATACTTTTTTTAAATATTAAGAAATTGTATAGAAATCAGGGCAAATGACCAGTATATACTGTTTTTAAAAAAATTTACGGAAAAGGACCGGAAAAATAATTATTTACCAGAAAGGGTCATTTCTCCGAAAAACGTCGCCCACGGCGTTTGTGGATGAACAGAAAAAAGCGCCCACGAGGGGCGCTTTGTGCCACATCAGCAAAAAACGCTTCCTTGAAGGCGCACTTTGCTGATGTGGCAAAAACGCTCCCCCAAGGACGCGTTTTAGCCCGTGTTTTTAAAAAAAAAATTATTCTCGAATTTTTTAAAAATTTACGAGAATAAACATTTATAAAGCCTCAAAGTGACAACACCATTTTTTTAAGGTGTCATCAATTAATAAGGAAATATAACTTACAAAGAAAATCTTTATATAGACCCAAAGTCTCATTTCCCTTGTTTTCTTGAGCAAAGTGGGATATGAGATATGTGTATATATAGACTCATGAATAGTTTTGCAGCTTGTTCCTAAGCAATGTGGGATTTCTTCCTCTTTTAACTAACAACATGAGATTAAAGGCTACACTATATTTAATATTTTTTTTACAAAACAATTTCTTTTTTTTTTATATTTTGTTAACATATTCTTATATTAAAAAATTATCTTTTGAGATCTTTAATCTTGTTGCATTTTAGAATTGTTAACATATACAAAAGAACTATTAAAAAAAGAGAACAAATTGCACATATGAAACTTGTACATGCAATAATCTTCTATTCAATTTTAAATGTTTGAAGTTAATATCAATGCAATTCTGATTTTTAAAATAATTTTCCATTATTTAAATTTAGAAGTTATACTTTTAATTTTTTATTATTTATTTTATTTTATATTATGAATGTTTGATTAATAAATAAATGGTGAGTATTTGGTACTCAAATAGTATTTTTTGTAATTTTAAAAATTGATATATCTTTTAAATATTTATTTATTTTTAATATTTTACTATACTAATTAATTTTTTTAATTCTAATTTAATTTAATTTTCATCACCTAATGAATGCTGATAAATTTATTTCAGATATATTTTGACCAGATAGATAATCTATTTAAACATAGTATATAATTATGTTAAATTAGTTTTTTTATAGAAATATATAATATACATAAAATATAATAATTATTTTTCATATTTTATATCTAGATTAAATTACATTAGTAGTCACTTAACTATATTTTTTAGCTATCGAAATATAAAAACTTACAAAATGATCATTCAACTATTAGTAATTTTTTAAATATTTATTTTTTAATATTTTACCATACTCATTTTATATTTTTTTTTACTTATAGAGTTTAAAAGTTTTATTTATAATGTAACAAATGTTAACTTTTTGTAAAAAAATTTAAACTCTAAGTAAAAAAAATCAAATATAGTGTAGCATTTCATCTCATGTTGTTAGTTAAAAGAGGAAGGAATCCCACATTGTTTAGGAACAAGCTGCAAAACTGTTCATGAGTCTATATATACACATATTTCATATCCCACTTTGCTCAAGAAAACAAGGGAAATGAGACTTTGGGTCCATATAAAGATTTCCTTTGTAAGTTATATTTCCTTATTAATTGATGACACCTTAAAAAAAATGGTGTTGTCACTTTGAGCCTTTATAAAGGTTTATTCTCGTAATTTTTTAAAAAATTCGAGAATATTTTTTTAAAAAAAAACACGGGCTAAAACACGTCCTTGGGGGAGCATTTTTGTAACACCCCTTACCCGGGTTCTACGCCGGAACCGGGCCCGAGGCGTTACTGAACTCAAACCACTTGATCGCCACTTAGGCTCGTCATAACTACTCTCTGAAGTCATCTCAACAACCTCATTCTCGACTTACGAGGCCTCACTCATACACACGAGGGCTCTCGAGACTAAACCGGAACTTTTTCCAATCTTAAAAATTTACTCTTTTGAACAGGACTCACACGCCCGTGCAAGATTAGACACGCCCGTGCATGGACACACACGCCCATGTCCCCAAACCGTGCTTAAAAACCCAGCATTCTGCCAATGCCCCACGGCCAAGGCACAAGCCCGTGCTTACCACCCGTGGTACACACTGCCTACCTTAACACGGCCTAGAGTCTAGACACACGCCCGTGTGGCTAGCCCGTGGCCAACACTGATTAATCCTACATGCCCTAGGCACACGCCCGTGTGACTAGTCCGTGGTCTATTCTGACTACAAATACTAACATGCAGGGGACACACGGCTGAGTCACACGCCCGTGGGCTGGCCGTGTGTCACACATGGCCTAGACACACGCCCGTGTGTCTATCCACATAGACAAGAACAAAGCTATTTGCCAAGTTCTTTTCACCCTTCTAGCATACACAATCATGCACTCATCTAACACAATCATAATCAACTCAAATTGAATTGCAATCTCACATAGACAACTATAACTTTTCATATAACATAAAATAGCCAACAACTATGGCTGTAACATCCTGAAAAGGGCCTATGCATTTTTGGTTTAATTGTACGAAATGACATATCTTATGTGTTATGAATATATTTTGAACACTTTTGGAAACCTGGAAATGTATGGAAATGTTAAGTTTAAAAGAGGAAAGTGAACATTTTTAGAACCTTGGAAATGTAAGGAAATGTCTTGTAAGGAAATGTCATGGAAATGTAAGGAAATGTCTTGGAAATGTAAGGAAATGTCTTGTAAGGAAATGTCATGGAAATGTAAGGAAATGTCAAGTTTACTGAGCCGATCGAAAATTTTTGGAAACTTAGAAATAACCTAGAAATGACGAGTTTTAAGGTTTAAAAGGGGAAATTAAGGCAAGGTGGCCTTAAAAGAAAAAGTTTGTGAAATTTGACACACAAACAGCTTGGAAAAGTGGTCTGAAGATGCCACTTAGGGCCTATGGAAATGGCGCCATATGCAAGAGGAATGGGCCTAAGTTCTAGTCACATGGGAAGCAAATAAAAGAAATTTTATTTTGCTACAAGGAGCAGAGAGGTGGGACGGCACATGGCTATAAATTAGGAGCTTTTATTATTTTATAAATAGTGGATAAATAAGGGATTTATTTATCATTATTTTCAAGAGATAATTGTTGGATTAAATTCTTTTAATTTGAATAAAGAGATAAAGAGGAAAATAAGGGAGAAGTGATGGCCAAGTAAGGGACTTTGAGTTTAATAATTTTCGGCTAAGTAAGGATAGTTGCTGAATTATCTTTTATTTTAAGTGATAATTAAAGAGATAAAGCTATTAAAATAGAAGAGTGGTGGCCAAGTAAGGGACTCCTTAGATGATAATTTCGGCTATAAAAGGAAAAGAGAGGCCATTCTGCATTATTATCTGTTTCTTTGAAAGCCTCTGCGAATTCTCTTCACTAAATCTTCTTCTTCTTTTATTTTTGCCAAGCCAAAATACCTTGTGATCTAGCCGAATCCTCCATCTTTATTCTTCCTTCTCTTTTCTTTCTAATCCCTCCAAAAGTCGAAAGTTGTGAGATCATCATCTAGCCATAACCGAATCTCTGAAGGTTGAAGTGAAGGTGCAATCGATTTCTTCAAGTAAGGGTAAGATCTCATTCGGTTTCATCCTTTTTCTTAAGATTTGCGAAATCTAGGACTAACCCCATTAATATCTTATTGCCGAAACTTTGAAGAGATCTTTCGGGATTTACTAAGTGTCGACTACAAGGAAGGAGAAGTTCTTTTCCCGAAGGTACACCATAGGCCACGTGTTCCCTAGTTATTCGGTGAGTTTCGGGATTTAAAATCCACAAGGTAAGTTTAAGTATACTAATCCTACTAGGATTTGGATTTATGGCCGAATGGCTTTTTATTAAAGTAGTAGGTGATTAATCAAATGTAGGGATTAAGGATCCAAGCATTAGATCAAACTTTTCGGGATCTCAAGGAAATTTTAAGCGAATCAGGTGTGTACCCCACACTAATTCTTAATATGTTTTATGGCTGTGTTTAATTAAAATATGTTATATTAAGAATATGAAAGTGGCTAAGGTACCATGATATGGTACAAAGTACTCAGGTACGTTTCCTACTTCTACTAGGAATATGAAATATGTTATTTATAACATGTGAAAATTTATAAGAATGTGAATTTAAGTATGATATGCATGATATGAATAATATGGGTCATTCGGGATATATGAAAAAGGGGAAGTGAATGTGATGACTACGGTCTCACTATCCGAATGTGGTGACTTTGGTCACATTATCCGAATGTGGTAACCGGTTACATTATCGAATGTGGTGTCTCATGACACAATTATCCGTGGCTATGCCACAAAATTTTATATGGGCGATGAGCACGTCGATCGCAAATGATCGCCTTCGATGGTGTGTAGCGGATGGAGGGTTGACTTAGTAGTCCCACGTGTGTGTTGGCAGTGCACGGGGTGTGTAGCGGATGGACAACTAGGTTTGGGTTTGGGAATGCATCATAACTCTGTATTCTATGTTTTGAATGTGTAATATGTGATATGCCCGATTCTATTATGATTTAGTGTCGTGTACACATTGAGTCTGTTTGACTCACCCGTTGGGAACATTTTTCGGTGATGAAGCAGTGATGGAATCGGGGACAGTGAGAACTTGTGGTGGCCATGCTCAAGATGAAGTTTATATTTTTGAGGACTCTTGAATTTATTTTAGTACTTTGAATTACTTTGGGAATTATTTGATGTAATAAGGCCATAAGGCCATAGTTGAATTACTTTACACTTATTTTTATTTATTATGATTATGAATTTTATCTATTAAAATTTAATTAAAATTTCTTTTAAACTAAACCTAAATATTTTGTCACTTAAGATAAAAGGGATTTCAATATAAAACGAACTCTGTTTTCAACACAAGCCCAACCCAAAACAATATTTTTCTTAAAATCACACAAGTTTTCCTAAGAACAAAAGAATTTTGAACCGATTTACTTGAGGAACATACCAAATCGGTCAAAGCTCGTGGGCGGGTTTGGGGTGTTTCAGTTTTGGTATCGAGCCCATTTTAAACTCTCGGCACTGTGGGCTAAGGCCCAAAACGTTTTCAAATCAAGCCCAAATGAGTTTTATGAAAGTATTTTTGAAAATGAGCAGGTTTTACGGCATGGCACCTAAGTCTCCGACCATGATCCACCGGTAAGTACCCCTAACCATTTGTGTGATTATGTGGTTTATGTTATGAATTATGGAAGGGTAGAAGAGGAATGGAACGTAGAATAGCATGATAGGAACTTGAACCACAGGACTAGTTTACTCAAACACAAACACATAAGACTTAATTCCATTAAACAAACCTATGACTAAGACGCCGAGAGTTAGGGTGTGGTAACCATTGTGCGCATGTCTAGGATTGGATCAGGAAGAGCACAGTACTTAAGCGATCCTAGTGACTCACCTCCTCTTCGCTGGAAATCTGCACAGTGCGTAGCTACGGTTCACCCTAACCAATAGGACTTATTCACGGACTAAACCCGATAATTAAAACCCGAAAGGGACTAGCCATGATAAAAACCCTAGTTTTAAAATCCCTAAATTACCCTTTTAATTGTAGTAAAAGATTATTGTGAAAATTTTTCCAAAATATCTTCGATTTACAAAATTACAAAAATGCCCTCTGTATTGTAAATTACTAAAATACCCTTAGTTCTTAAGATTTTCAAAAAAAATACCCTCGCGTTTGCTACAATATTTCTACTTTACAAAGATATCAAAACTTGTTTTACAAATAACAAGATACCCTGATTTGGAAAATTTACGGAACTGCCCCTGACTTTCAAAATTACCGAAATAACCTCGATTTCTGAAATTTTTGCAACGCCTCTGATTTGGAAAACAAAATAACCCAGAGATTTTGTAAATTCTGAAATACCTTTAATTTGGAAAATATTTTTGAATTGACCCCGATTTATTACCAAAATACCCCTGTAGGGAAAATGACGAAATTACCCCTGGGTAGGGAAATGGATGGAATGGCCATAAAAGTGTAGTGAATGATGTTGTGAATGAATGTGACTTCATGGAGAAATGAATGTGTCTCTGCTTATGAATGTGAATGTGACCCCCTGGGTTAGAGTAGTGAACTTGAACTAGAAACTTTGGTTGATCGAAAGAACTACTTCTGAACATCACTTTTCATAAAACTGTTTCATGAAATAATCGTGGAACAAAATTTTCGATGCATAAAACTATTTAATCAGATTAAATCGCGACGTTAGAAATGAGTTCTAGGGACGTGAACTTAGAGATCGTGCCTAGAAAGTATGATGGTTCTATTAAGATCAGAGTGCGCAAACATAAGCGTAATGCGGTGAGTTAAGATGTACGATTATTCGTTAATAAGTAATTTCGAGGACGAAATTATTTTTAAGGAGGGTAGAATCGTAACATCCGAAAAGGGCCTATGCATTTCTGGTTTAATTGTACGAAATGACATATCTTATGTGTTATGAATATATTTTGAACACTTTTGGAAACACGGAAATGTATGGAAATGTTAAGTTTAAAAGAGGAAAGTGAACATTTTAGAACCTTGGAAATGTAAGGAAATGTCTTGTAAGGAAATGTCATGGAAATGTAAGGAAATGTCTTGGAAATGTAAGGAAATGTCTTGTAAGGAAATGTCATGGAAATGTAAGGAAATGTCAAGTTTACAGAGCCGATCGAAAATTTTTGGAAACTTAGAAATAACCTAGAAATGAAGAGTTTTAAGGTTTAAAAGGGAAATTAAGGCAATGTGGCCTTAAAAGAAAAAGTTTGTGAAATTTGACACACAAGCAGGCTTGGAAAAGTGGTCAGAAGATGCCACTTAGGGCCTATGGAAATGGCGCCATATGCAAGAGGAATGGGCCTAAGTTCGAGTCACATGGGAAGCAAATAAAAGAAATTTTATTTTGCTACAAGGAGGAGAGAGAGAGGTGGACGGCACATGGCTATAAATTAGGAGCTTTTGTTATTTTATAAATAGTGGATAAATAAGGGATTTATTTATCATTATTTTCAAGAGATAATTGTTGGATTAAATTCTTTTAATTTGAATAAAGAGATAAAGAGGAAAATAAAGGAGAAGTGATGGCCAAGTAAGGGACTTTGAGTTTAATAATTTCATGCTAAGTAAGGATAGTTGCTGAATTATCTTTTATTTTAAGTGATAATTAAAGAGATAAAGCTATTAAAATAGAAGAGTGGTGGCCAAGTAAGGGACTCCTTAGATGATAATTTCGGCTATAAAAGGAAAAGAGAGGCCATTCTGCATTATTATCTGTTCTTTGAAAGCCTCTCACGAATTCTCTTCACCAAATCTTCTTCTTTTATTTTTGCCAAGCCAAAATACCTTGTGATCTAGCTTGAATCCTCCATCTTTATTCTTCCTTCTCTTTTCTTTCTAATCCTCCAAAAGCGAAAGTTGTGAGATCATCATCTAGCCATAACCGAATCTCTCGAAGGTTGAAGTGAAGGTGCAATCGATTTCTTCAAGTAAGGGTAAGATCTCATTCGGTTTCATCCTTTTTCTTAAGATTTGCGAAATCTAGGACTAACCCCATTAATATCTTGTTGCCGAAACTTTGAAGAGATCTTTCGGGATTTACTAAGTGTCGACTACAAGGAAGGAGAAGTTCTTTTCAGAAGGTACACCATAGGCCACGTGTTCCCTAGTTATTCGGTGAGTTTCGGGATTTAAAATCCACAAGGTAAGTTTAAGTATACTAATCCTACTAGGATTTGGATTTATGGTCGAATGGCTTTTTATTAAAGTAGTAGGTGATTAATCAAATGTAGGGATTAAGGATCCAAGCATTAGATCAAGCTTTTCGGGATCTCAAGGAAATTTTAAGCTTAATCGTGTGTGTTTACACTAATTCTTAATATGTTTTATGGTGTGTTTAATTAAAATATGTTATATTAAGAATATGAAAGTGGCTAAGGTACCATGATATGGTACAAAGTACTCGTGCACGTTTCCTACTTCTACTAGGAATATGAAATATGTTATTTATAACATGTGAAAATTTATAAGAATGTGAATTTAAGTATGATATGCATGATATGAATAATATGGGTCATTCGGGATATATGAAAAAGGGGAAGTGAATGTGATGACTACGGTCTCACTATCCGAATGTGGTGACTTGGTCACATTATCTCGAATGTGGTAACTTCGGTTACATTATCCGAATGTGGTGTCTCATGACACAATTATCAGTGGCTATGCCACAAAATTTTATATGGGCGATGAGCACGTCGATTTGCAAATGATCGCCTTCGATGGTGTGTAGCGGATGGAGGGTTGACTTAGTAGTCCACGGTGTGTGACCGGCAGTGCGGGGTGTGTAGCGGATGGACAACTAGGTTTGGGTTTGGGAATGCATCATAACCTGTATTCTATGTTTTGAATGTGTAATATGTGATATGCCTGATTCTATTATGATTTAGTGTCGTGTACACATTGAGTCTGTTTGACTCACCCGTTTGGGAACATTTTTCAGTGATGAACAGTGATGGACCAGGACACACAGAACTTGTGGTGGCCATGCTCAAGATGAAGTTTATATTTTGAGGACTCTTGAATTTATTTTAGTACTTTGAATTACTTTGGGAATTATTTGATGTAATAAGGCCATAAGGCCATAGTTGAATTACTTTACACTTATTTTTATTTATTATGATTATGAATTTTATCTATTAAAATTTAATTAAAATTTCTTTTAAACTAAACCCTAAATATTTTGTCACTTAAGATAAAAGGGATTTCAATATAAAACGAACCTGTTTTCAACACAAGCCCAACCCAAAACAATATTTTTCTTAAAATCACACAAGTTTTCCTAAGAACAGAAGAATTTTGAACCAGTTTACTTGAGGAACATACCAAATCTGGTCAAAGCTCGTGGGCCGGGTTTGGGGTGTTTCAATGGCATTATACAAAATAAGCTATCCATCTAAAGACCAACACATCTTAGCCATTTACAACAAAATTCACTAACTTGTCTAGCCCCTATACATGCCATATACAAAACATGGAGTCTCATGTACCAGAGTGTGCTGATAGTGTGGGCGATCTTCCAATTGATCCTCGTATCTCGGTTCAACACTTTTACTCTATAAGACAAGGGAAAAGAAAAGGAGTAAGCTTTGAGCTTAGTAAGTTTACACATAAACAATTAAGCATCATAGTATAAGCTAAACAACAATTAGCATTATACTACCAAAGGTAATGAACAACTAAGCTTACTCTTTCTAACCCTTACCACATTTCCAACACATCATGAGTCACATACTCATAACCATCGAAATGCACCCCTGGATTCAATGTCACATTTACACAATATACAACACATCATTATTTCTCGATAATACATCCACACAGCTAATCCACACAGCTAGTCCACACAGCTAATCCACACAGCTAATTAACTCACTATCACATCCACACAGCAAATCTCTCGGTGGTTCCGCACTAAGCCCACCCATTCAATTAGTAAGGTAGTATCGCACTTAGCCTACCAACAAGGTATTCATAGCGGTCTCGCACATAGCCCACTAAATAACATACCTAACGATAGCATCGCACATAGCCAGCTCATCGTCAATATGCATTAGGATGGTCTCGCACTTAGCCTGCCATCTAGCATTATCACTACACATTCACATGTCTACTTACTCAATTAAACATCTATTCACAATTCTACTACATTCATTCTACTTGAACCACATAGGTTCTCAATCAATCTCGAACAAGCTACACACTAGCTATCATCAAAAAATTGTAAGTATGAATGCATTGTTTATGCATAGACTTACCTCGGTACTCAAAAGTATTGAGACTTGCAATTTAGTCCACCACCTTGCTTTTGCCTCGGTTTCGATCCGGGCTTCATCTTTCTTGATCTATAATGAATAAATCAGCTTATTCAATACATACATTGACTAAATTGACCCACATCTCATACTTTAGCAAAATTACTATTTTGCCCCTAAACTTTCTCATATTTACACTTTAGCCCCAAAGGCTCGTAAAGTGATTTTTATTCAACTTTCTAGACTTTCATGCTTAGTCGAACCACTTATTCAACTAAAGCTATCATCAATTCTCACTAAAACACACATGTATGACCAAACTTAAGATTTTCACAATCAAGTCCCTACATGCATTTTCATGGAAAATCACTTAACAAAAGATGTTTCTACTACATCAAGCTTTCATAATCTTCCATAAAATATCAACATACATGCATGTCATACATGACCACATTTTTGAACATCCATTATAGCTCATCAAATAGCTAAAAATAGCTTACTCATGCTACCGGGACTTTAAAAATATAAAGAATATCAAAAACGGGACTGAAATGCACTTACTAGCAAGCTTGAAAAATTTGAATAACCCTAAAAATGGCTCTTGGAATTTTTGGCAGCCTTGGGGAAGAAGATGAATGAATTTTGTCATCTTTTCTCCTATTTTAATCACTTATTTGATAAATGACCAAAATGCCCTTTTTGATAAACTTTCTATTTTAACTCATCCATGCCCAATTTTGTTCAGATATTAGAATTTGGATAAATTGCTATTTAAGGACCTCTAATTAATAATCTAAAGCTATTTCACACATATAGCTTCTAGAAACACACATTTTGCAACTTTTGCAATTTAGTCTTTTTGGACAATTCAACCACAATTTCACAAAATTGCTTCATGAAACTTTCACACTAGCATGCATATAAGGCATAAAACTCAAAAACTCATTTATAACCCTCGAATTTGTGGTCTCGCACCACTATTCCGACTAGGCCCTAAACTGGGATGTTACAACTCTCCCCCCTTTAGAGATTTTTGCCCCCGAAAATCTTACCAGTAAAGAGGTTTGGATGTTGCTCTCTCATATCTTCTTCCGTTTCCCACGTAGCCTCTTCCACACCATGTTTCTGCCATAACACTTTCACTAGTGCTATGCTCTTATTTCTCAACTGTTTCACTTCTCGAGTCAAGATTTTAATCGGCTCCTCTTCATAAGACATAATCGGTCTTATCTCAATTTCCGTCGAAGGAATCACATGTGAAGGATCGGAGCGATACCGTCGCAACATCGACACATGGAACACATTATGAATCTTTTCCAACTCTATCGGCAAAGCCAACCAACCGACGCTTCTGTGCCCATTCTGTCTGTAATCTTATACGGCCCTATGAATCTTGGACTCAATTTCCATTTTTGTCCAAATCTCATAATCTTCTTCCACGGGGACACTTTCAAAAACACTTTGTCGCCCACTTTAAACTCAATTTCTTTTCTTTTCAAACGCGTCGACTTACTTTCGGTCCGGCGACTCTCAGACTATTACGGATTACTTTCACCTTCTCTTCGGGTTCTTTCACTAGATCGACCCCATGGATCCGCTTCTCACTAAGCTCGGTCCAATACAAAGGAGTCCGACACTTACGACCATACAAAGCCTCATACGGTGCCATCGTATACTGATCGATAAGCTGTTGTTATAGGCGAATTCGACCAAAGGTAGATATCTCTCCCAGCCACCTTCGAATTCTAACACACAGCATCGAAGCATATCTTCAAGAAATTGAATCACTCTTTCAGACTGACCATCGGTTTGCGGATGAAACGCAATACTGAAATTCAATCTCGTACCCATGGCCTCTTGCAACTTCTTCCAAAATCTCGAAGTAAACCTCGGATATCTATCCGATATAATATACACAGGCACACCATGCAACCTCACTATCTCTACCACATACAACTCAGCTAACTTGTCCAGTGAATAATCAACACGTATTGGAATAAAGTGAGCCGACTTCGTCAATCTATCCACAACAACCCACACAGTATCACTCTTTCTCGGAGTCATCGGCAACCCCGTTACAAAATCCATGGTAATCCGATCCCACTTCCATTCGGGTACCATTACTGGCTGAAGCAATCCCGAAGGCACTTGATGCTCAGCCTTCACCTGTTAGCAAATCAGACACTTTGTCACAAACTCTGAAATCTCTCTTTTCATACCCTGCCACTAATATAACTTTTTCAGGTCGTTGTATATTTTCGTACTGCCCGGATGTACTGACAAACATCCACTGTGGGCCTCATGCAAAACTTTTCGAATCAAATACTCATCTTTAGGTACACAAATTCTGTCACGGTACAACAAATAACCATTCAAGTCCACTCGAAAATCAGAATCACTTTCTAATCTACACTTAGCTCTCTTAGCTTGCATCTCACTGTCATACTTCTGAGCCTCACATATCTGTTGAACAAATAGTAGCTTAGCTCTCAACTCTGCCAAAATAGCACCATCGTCAGACAATGCTAAATTCGTGCTCATAACTCTTAGAGCATACAAGGATTTCCTACTCAGGGCATCCGCAACCACATTCGCTTTTCCCGGGTGGTAGTCAATGACTAACTCATAGTCTTTCAACAACTCAAGGCACCGTCTCTGTCGCAAATTCAGATCCTTCTGATCCATAAAATACTTCAAACTCTTGTGATCCGTAAAGATTCGGCACTTCTCACCATACAAGTAATGTCGTCAAATCTTTAACGCAAAAACAATCACTGCTAACTCCAAATCATGAGTCGGATAATTCTTCTCGTGCGGTTTTAGCTGCCTCGAGGCGTAAGCGACTACCTTACCCTCTTACATCAACATGCAACCGAGACCATTAAACAACGCATAACTATAAACCACGAACTCCTTCCCCGATTCTGGTTGAACCAAAACTGGTGATTCAGTCAACATTGTTTTCAGTCTCTCGAAGCTCTGTTGACATGTCGCAGTCCATTCAAACTTGACATCTTTATGCAACAACTTCGTCATCAGAGTAGCAATCACGGAGAACCCCTTTACGAAATGTCTGTAATATCCTGCTAATCCCAAGAAACTTCTGATTTCAGACACGTTCCTCGGCGGTTTCCAATCCACAACAGCCGATATCTTACTTAGGTCAACTCTGACACCATTACCTGACACCATGTGTCCTAGGAATCCGACCTCTCGGAGCCAAAACTCACTCTTGCTAAACTTAGCATACAACTGCTTATCTCTCAAAGTTTGTAAGATAATTCTCAAATGCTCTTCGTGATCGTTCTCATCCTGAGAATAGATCAATATATCGTCAATAAAGACAACTATAAACTTGTCCACATATGGTCTGAAAATACGGTTTATCAGATCCATAAAAATCGCAAGTGCATTCGTCAAACCAAACGGCATAACCAAAAACTCATAATGGCCATACCTTGTCCGAAATGCACTTTTCAACACATCTTGCTCTTTCACTGAAGTGATAATAACTGCACCTCAAGTCTATCTTGGAGAACATTTGTAGCTCCTCAGGTTGATCAAAAGATCATCAATACTTGGTAAAGGATACTTATTCTTAACCATCACTTTGTTAAGCTGTCTATAGTCTATACACAACCTCATAGACCCATCTTTCTTCTTCACGAATAATACCGGAGCACCCCACGGCGAGTAGCTCGGTCTTGCAAAACCCTTATCTGTCAACTCTTGCAACCGAACCTTGATTCTTTCAACTCTACAGTGCCATTCTATATGGAGTAATTGAAATAGGTGTCATTTCCGGAACCAACTCAATTCCAAACTCGACCTCTCTCACTGGAGGTAATCCAAGTAACTCTTCCGGAAATACATCTGGATACTCACATACCACTGGCACTGTTTCAAACTCTACTCCAGCCTCTCGAGTATTCAACACAAAAGCAAGATAGGACTCACATCCTTTTCTCAAACATTTCTCAGCCACTAGGGAAGAAATCATCACTGGTAGACTATCCGATCCACCAGATTCAACCTGAACCACATCTCCACTCTCACATTTCAATTCAATAAACTTACTACCACAGTTCACTAAGACACTATGGGTAGTCAACCAATCCATGCCTAGAATTAAATCAAACTCATCAAACGGCAACAACATAAGGTTTGCCGGAAAATAATGATTCTCAAACAATAAAGGACAATTCTTACACACTTTGTCCACTAACACATGTTTTCCTAACGAGTTTGACACCTTAACCACTATGTCCGTAGACTCAACGGTCATACTCAAACTAGATGCTAATCTCATGCAAATATAAGAATGAGTAGACCCTGGATCTATTAAAGCAATAACAAAGGTGTCAAAGAGAGAAAAAGTACCCGTTATCACATCAGGGGAGGATGCTTCTTCGCGAGCGCGAATAGCATACGTCCTTGCAGGTGCCCGACCCTCCGGTCTCATAGTAGAGTCTTTGGATGCACCCCTACCATTATTCCCACCTCTAGGGTTTCTTGGTGGTCTACCCCTTGCAGACACATCACTAGGTCTCATTTCTTGCTTCTCTTCCTTATCATCCCTCTCGGGGCAGTTCCGGATAAAGTGGTCAGGGGAACCATACTTATAACATTTCCGACTATTTCCCCAACACTCTCCGGTGTGATATCTACCACAACTTGGACACTCCGGTTTACTCTTCGAATTGCCCACACTTCCAGTCGAGGTAGCTTGGACTCTCGAACCTGAACGAGTATTGCCCAAGTCTCGATGCGAATAACCCACTGGTGCTGTCGTCCGAGGATTCACTTCTTTGGATATTTTCGATTGAGCTTGGTACGACTTGCCCATCGGCCTCTTTCTAGCATCTCGGGCTTCACTCACAGCCCTCCTCTTTTCTGAACTCAGCTCTTCGGCCTTACTTGCCCTCTCAACTAATAACACAAATTCTTTCAACTCCAAAATGCCCACTAGGAGTTTGATGTCCTCATTCAGCCCATCTTCAAACCTCTTACACAAGATGGTCTCAGTCGATACACATTCTTGAGCGTATTTGCTAAGCCTAACAAACTCACGCTCATACTCTGCTACTGACATCCTTCCTTACTTCAACTCAAGGAATTCTTTCCTTTTCCGATCAAGAAATCACGTCGGCTTATATACTTCTTCCCGAACTCTTCCAGAAAGAAGTCCCACGCCACCCGCTCTCTCGGGACTACCAATGTTAGTGTTTTCCACCAATGGTATCTGTGAATCTCTCAAGCAAGGATACGGCACACTTCAAGCTCTCTCAGCGCATATGAGAGTTCATCGAACACCTCATCGAGTTCTCTCACTGAACTCCGCCCTCTCGGGTCATTATCTACCTTAGCCCTAAACTCCTCAGCCCCGTGTTTCCTAATCTTATCCACCAGGGGTTTCGATATCCTCACTACATCCATACCTTGAGGAGCCACTGGATTTGGCTGAGGTATAGGAGGAGGAGGTGGAGGAGGTTGAGCATTAGGGTTCGCTCAAACATAGTCCGAGTACCAATTGCTCATCATCTGGAGAAAGGCTTCTCGTGCCTCTTCCCCTTGACCCCTGACCTTGGGTCCACTCTCAACGGGCGCGGTTCTTTGCGCAGGAGCCGGCACATTACTAGCTGCTTCATTAGCAGTCAATGGATCGGAATCCATATTCTATATAAAATAAGATTTAAAATCATCAGAAGGCACCACACTATCATTGTACACTTATGGCATGTATAGCTAGACTCTTACACCCGCTACGGTACTCCTAGAACCGACTAAACCATAGCTCTGATACCACTAAATGTAACACCCCTTACCCGAGTTCTACGCCGGAACCGGGCCCTAGGCGTTACCGAACTCAAACCACTTGATCGCCACTTAGGCTCGTCATAACTACTCTATGAAGTCATCTCAACAACCTCATTCTCGACTTACGAGGCCTTACTCATACACACGAGGGCTCTCGAAACTAAACCGGAACTTTTTCCAATATTAAAAATTTTCTCTTTTGAACAGGACTCACACGCCCGTGCATGGACACACAGGCCCATGTCCCCAAATCGTGCTTAAAAACCCAGCATTCTGCCAATGCCCCACGGCCAAGGCACACGCACGTGCTTACCACCCGTGGTACACACTGCCTACCTTAACATAGCCTAGAGTCTAGACACACGCCCGTGTGGCTAGCCCATGGCCAACACTGATTAATCCCACACACCCTAGGCACACGCCCGTGTGACTAGTCCGTGGTCTATTCTGACTTCAAATACTAACATGCACGGGGACACACGGGTGAGTCACACACGCCTGGTGGCTGGCCGTGTGTTACACATGGCCTAGACACACGCCCGTGTGTCTATCCACATGGACAAGAACAAAGTTATTTGCCAAGTTCTTTTCACCCTTCTAGCATACACAATCATGCACTCATCTAACACAATCATAATCAACTCAAATTGAATTGCAATCTCACATAGACAACTATAAATTTTCATATAACATAAAATAGCCAACAATTATGGCATTATACAAAATAAGCTATCCATCTAAAGGCCAACACATCTTAGTCATTTACAACAAAATTCACTAACTTGTCTAGCCCCTATACATGCCATATACAAAACATTGAGTCTCATGCACCAGAGTGTGCTGATAATGTGGGCGATCTTCCAATTGATCCTCGTATCTCGGTTCAACACTTTTACTCTATAAGACAAGGGAAAAGAAAAGGAGTAAGCTTTGAGCTTAGTAAGTTTACACATAAACAATTAAGCATCATAGTATAAGCTAAACAACAATTAGCATTATACTACCAAAGGTAATGAACAACTAAGCTTACTCTTTCTAACCCTTACCACATTTCCAACACATCATGAGTCACATACTCATAACCATCGAAATGCACCCCGGATTCAATGTCACATTTACATAATATACAACACATCATTATTTCTCGATAATACATCCACACGGCTAATCCACACGGCTAGTCCACACGACTAATCCCACACGACTAATTAACTCACTATCACATCCACACAGCAAATCTCTCGGTGGTTCCGCACTAAGCCCACCCATTCAATTAGTAAGGTAGTATCGCACTTAGCCTACCAACAAGGTATTCATAGCGGTCTCGCACATAGCCCACTAAATAACATACCTAACGATAGCATCGCACATAGCCAGCTCATCGTCAATATGCATTAGGATGGTCTCGCACTTAGCCTGCCATCTAGCATTATCACTACACATTCACATGTCTACTTACTCAATTAAACATCTATTCACAATTCTACTACATTCATTCTACTTGAACCACATAGGTTCTCAATCAATCTCGAACAAGCTACACACTAGCTATCATCAAAAATTGTAAGTATGAATGCATTGTTTATGCATAGACTTACCTCTGTACTCAAAAAGTATTGAGACTTGCAATTTAGTCCACCACCTTGCTTTTACCTCGGTTTCGATCCGGGCTTCGTCTTTCTTGATCTATAATGAATAAATCAGCTTATTCAATACATACATTGACTAAATTGACCCACATCTCATACTTTAGCAAAATTACTATTTTGCCCCTAAACTTTCTCATATTTACACTTTAGCCCCAAAGGCTCGTAAAGTGATTTTTATTCAACTTTCTAGACTTCCATGCTTAGTCGAACCACTTATTCAACTAAAGCTATCATCAATTCTCACTAAAACACACATGTATGACCAAACTTAAGATTTTCACAATCAAGTCCCTACATGCATTTTCATGGAAAATCACTTAACAAAAGATGTTTCTACTACATCAAGCTTTCATAATCTTCCATAAAATATCAACATACATGCATGTCATACATGACCACATTTTTGAACATCCATTATAGCTCATCAAATAGCTAAAAATAACTTACTCATGCTACCGAGACTTTAAAAATACAAAGAATATCAAAAACGGGACTGAAATGCACTTACTAGCAAGCTTGAAAAATTTGAAGAACCCTAACAATGGCTCTTGGAATTTTCGGCAGCCTTGGGGAAGAAGATGAATGAATTTTGTCATCTTTTCTCCTATTTTAATCACTTATTTGATAAATGACCAAAATGCCCTTTTTGATAAACTTTCTATTTTAACTCATCCATGTCCAATTTTGTCCAAATATTAGAATTTGGATAAATTGCTATTTAAGGACCTCTAATTAATAATCTAAAGCTATTTCACACATATAGCTTCTAGAAACACACATTTTGCAACTTTTGCAATTTAGTCCTTTTGGACAATTCAACCACAATTTCACAAAATTGCTTCATGAAACTTTCACACTAGCATGCATACAAGGCATAAACCTCAAAAACTCATTTATAACCCTCGGATTTGTGGTCTCGCACCACTATTTCGACTAGGCCCTAAACCGGGATGTTACAATTTTTGCCACATCAGCAAAGCGCGCCCTCAAGGAAGCGTTTTTTGCTGATGTGGCAAAAAACGCTCCCTCGTGGACGTGTTTTCCTGCTGCATCCCCTGAAAATGCGCTGACGTGGACGCGTTTTCAGGGGAAATGGCCCTTTCCGGTAAATAATTATTTTTTCGGCCTTTTTTCGTAAAATTTTTAAAAAAAACGATATATACTGATAAATTGCCCGAAATAGAAATCAGCTCAAAATTATTTCTTGTCTCAAAAAAATAAAAATAGACACAACATAAATCTTATACTACTTGATTGAGTCAACCATTCTTTCTAAAATTTGCATTTTTTTTCCTTTTGGAAGTTTTGCTTAGGTTAAATGATCTTATTAGTAAAACTTTTTAATTTTATAAATTAAATAATAAAATATATTTTATTTTTATATTAAAATATATATGTGCAATTTTACAATTTCAACTAGATTATATTTGAGGTTATTACGTAAAATTGAGTCATTGACAATGTTTCATATTTTTTAAATAAAACAAAACAATTAACTGAGATTTTTATATAAATTCACAAATGTGTTAATTTATTTAAAACCCAAAGGTGAATTTGATGTTTTTAATGAAAGATAAAACAAGAAACAAGTTGCGATAAGCCCAACAACCTCAGTCCTCACAATAATGAAGGTGATTGTTTGTTTCACGTGCTTCGTGAATTATATATCTGACACATTTTGCATTGAAGAAAAAGCAACCTTACCTAAAAATAAATTAAAATATGTTGCACGAGTTGTTATTTTAATCTCTATATAAATTAAATATATCTGATTAAATTTTAATTTTAATTTAAAGAATAAAATTTTAAGGATTAAATTCTAATATTATGAAAAGTATGCATTCCTCATGTCTTGAGAAATTGGGAGTTGTTCCTTAAAACTCTAATATTTGAAGGACCAAATTAATTGCAATGCTATCTTTAATGGACTTTTATATCTCTGAGTGAAGCTAATGGGATATGGTGTGTCGAGATATTTATTTATTTATTTTTTATATAAATCTTGTTCTTTTAAATGTTATATATTTGTGTGGTGTTTAAATGTTAGGATAAATAACATTTATTTTTCGTGTAAAATATATTTACTCTTTTAATTTGAAAAATGGATAATATCGTATTTAACTCCTGAATTTTATTAAATATTTTAATGTGAAACTTATACTTTGAAAATATTTAATTTATAATGTTTATTAATATGATACTTTGACTAAAGGTGTTAATTTCCGACTTATCAAAACATGTCACTTTCATTAATTTGAAGATGTAAGATTAAATAATGTTTTTAAACCCAACAAATTAAAAAGAAATAAAACGTTTTTTTAACCATTAATCTTCAGCTTTTCTAATCAAACAAAACTGAAATTAAAAGAATAGAAAAAAACAACCCATCTAATTTCAAATGCTTCCTTCTTAATCTTCACCTTTTATTTATCTAGTTTTCTTTAAGGTTTTGACTTTGATAATGAGGGAGAGAGAAGACAAATTGGGGGACAAAATAAAGAGTGGAAGACCAAATCCAGTTTTCTAAAACAAAAAACTGAGATTAGATTTCTTGAAACATTTGTTCCTATTGTTACTTTTAATAAAAAAAAATTATAATTATTTTTTATAAATTTTATGATTTTTTAAATTATAATTATTTTTTATAAATATGAATATTTATGTAAATATGAATATTTGTGTAGAGTGAATCAATACCCTAAATAGCAAGTTAGCTTCTCTCTGTATGTAGTAGGTCTATCGTATTGAAATAAAATTTAATTATTTAAAGAATTAATATATTATATAAGTATCTATAATAATATTTTTAAAACACAATCTTTGATTTACTTTATTGATTATTACCAACATTTAAAAACATTATTATAAAAGGTAACATTTATCATAATCTATACTGCTATATATAAAAGGAAGACATTACTTCAACTATTCGAAATGCCTCCTAAAGGGCTTGAGCATAACTCTAACAAGTTTATTGTAATGTTTTTTATTAGAAATAAATCATTAAAGTCTTCCTTCACATGACACCTGTCCACTTTTTTTTTCTTTTTTGACATAATAATAAAATGGTGGAATTACACTTCTAATCTCTCTATTTTTTATTTATATAACAATGACTAGATTTCAATTTTGATCCCTATACTTCACTTAAATTTGAGATTTAATATTTATACTTTAATTTTAATATAATTTGGTACCTCAGCTTTTATAATGTCATTAGTTTCCTAAATACTTTATTCAAATTAAAATGTTTATGTGAACTTTTAAGAATTGTTAACATTGTTAAAATTCTCTATTAAATTCACGTCCATTACAGGAATACCAAGTGAGTATTTCTTTTTCAATTTCAAAATACCATACCAACAAATTTAATCGAAGCATTTTAACCGTGTTAACAAATAGACATAAAATTTTAAATTCGAAAAGTAATGAGACTAAATTCTTAAAAATAAAGGTATGAAGACTAAATTCCAATATATGAATAGTACAATATCTTAGAGCATATTGCAACATTTACTTTAGTCAAAAATAAATATTTAACCAAACTCGAAATGTGGGTGGCAACGATACTAGTTATAGTAATATTTTGGAAATCATTATTATAAAATGGTTTAATGCATACTTTAATCCCTAAAGACCGCTTTTTTCACTTTAATCTTTAAATATTTTTTAGCCCACTTTAGACCCTAATGTTTTCAATCATTCACCGGTTTAGTCATTTGGTCATTAAAAAAACTAGCTAGGATATTTAGCAATAAATATTTTTAAATATTTTAAAATAAAAAATTTACAAGAATATTAAAAATTATAAAAAAATTTATGAAACATTATAAAAATTAATAAATTTTAATATTTTTTATAATTTATTAGTAATTTCTAATAATTTTATTATTTTTATAATTTCTTTTTTTACAATTTTAATGTTTTTATGATTTTTTAAATTTATATATGTTGTTATTTTTTCTAGTTACGATGTGATGTCATCATATAATACGTGAAAATTTATAATTTATTAGATATGTTAATCCATTTTTTTAACTTCTAAAGAACTGAACCGATGAATGGTTAAAAATATTAGGGATTAAAGTGAAAAAAGCTTTAAAGATCAAAGTGAGAAAAACAACATATTGTAGGGGGTAAAGCGTGCAATCAGCCTTAAAAAAAAGGGGTTGGTCATTGAACTGTTCTGTTCCAGTTGAAATCGGACGGTAAGAAGTCCGTGTCCAAACTGCGTCGTTTATTTCCACTTGGATTGCATTTTACACGTGCTTTTACCGGCAATTATCGGTAAACTTTACCCACTTTATTATTACAAAAGAGCGAGACTTATTGACTTATTGTTTATTGGGTTTTTCTTTTTTTCATTTTTCCCCCAACTCTTTTTCTTCTCAAACTCTATAAGTATCAGATACTCATGAAAAATGCAGACTTCCCTTCTTCGTCCTCCCATCTCTCTCTATTTCCCCTTTCCTACCATTTTCCGGCGCAATCGCCGGCTATTTTCCGGAGAATTCATTTTAGGGTCTTTTTTTTTTTTTGCTTTCTAGAGGTTTGATTTTTTTAAAAGCTCATTTTTTTTTGTGGGGATGTTATGTTTTATTTTTTTTGCCTTTCATGTTGACTGAGTTTCAGATCTGGGTTTTTCTTTCTTGGTGGATTGATTTGCAGTATTTCATTTTTCATGCTCTTTTGTTGTTTTCTTCTTGGTAGTCATCTTCATGTTTCTTTCTTTAATATTTTTTAAAAATCCTGATGAATTTTTCATACTCATTTGCTTTTCTTATATTCAAATATAATGCAGTTAAAACAAACAAAAAAAGAAAGATTTTGTGTGCATCATCTCCAAATCCGTATATTATATATAAAATGGTGATGGTTGGGGGTTGGTTGTTGGAAAAGAATCCTTATATATATATATATATATATATCTTTCAACCATATTGGTAATGTAATGAACAAAAGTTTTGATTTTCTTTTCACTCTTTTGTTGAATGGGATTTTTGTTTCATCAACTCTATAAATACATTTCAGATTTTGAGTTTCTATATTAAGCATGTATCTTTGATATTCTCAAGGGGTTTATGCTTTGTTTTTGTCCAAAAAAGTTGGGTTCTAATCCTTTGTTTGTTTCTTGAACTGTAGATCTCTTCCTCTGAAACTGGTTTTTATTGATTGAAGAGAAAGAAATGGATGGGGCTAAAGAGACGGGACTTAGAAATGTGAGCTCAACTTGCTCAATCTCGGAGTCAGATGATTATGATCTGTCACGCCTCCTTGATAAGCCAAGGCTTAACATTGAGAGACAAAGATCATTTGATGAGAGATCACTGGGTGAGCTCTCTATTGGTCTCACAAGAGGAGCTCATGACAACTATGAGACCACGCACTCGCCTGGTTGGAGGTCTGGTTTCAATACTCCGGCCTCATCGGCTAGAAACTCCTTTGAACCCCACCCCATGGTGGCTGATGCATGGGAAGCTCTCAGGAGGTCTTTGGTGTATTTCAAAGGCCAACCAGTTGGTACCATTGCCGCATATGACCATGCTTCCGAGGAAGTTTTGAACTATGATCAGGTGAATTTCTTTGTTCATCTTGAAATTATTATTGCGTTATATATGTAGGAGATTGTAAACTATGACCCTGACATTTATTATGCCTTATATTGAGGTGTTACTTCTTCAATCTAGAATTTTTGAACCTGAATACAATAAGGTACAGCAAACTATAATACCTTGATCCAAGTCAAACATGAACAAGAATTGAACTTTAATATGCATAGAGGATTCTGATTTCTAAAACGAAGTTTGGTGAGGAAGAATGGGAAGATTAATTGAACTTTTTTTTAGATAAAGTTCAAAGATATTTGTTCCATTACCATTTGGTCAGTTAAAATGTTGAAATTGTCTAAGACTGTTTTGTTCCGGTGTGATTATTTGTTCAGGTTTTTGTTCGAGACTTTGTACCCAGTGCTCTAGCTTTTCTGATGAATGGAGAGCCTGAGATAGTTAAGAACTTTCTTGTGAAGACCCTTCATCTTCAAGGGTGGGAAAAAAGAATAGATAGATTCAAGCTAGGGGAAGGTGCAATGCCAGCTAGCTTCAAAGTTCTTCATGATCCTGTGCGCAAATCAGACACAATTATTGCAGATTTTGGAGAGAGTGCCATTGGTAGAGTTGCTCCAGTTGACTCTGGATTCTGGTGGATCATTCTGCTCCGTGCATATACCAAATCTACTGGGGATTTATCTCTAGCTGAGACACCTGAATGTCAGAAAGGGATGAGGCTCATACTTACTCTTTGTCTATCAGAAGGATTTGATACATTCCCAACCCTACTTTGTGCTGATGGATGCTCTATGATTGATCGAAGAATGGTAAGCTATCTGTCTATTCTTAATCTTTCTTTCTTTTGTGCGTGTATGTGTGCTTTCCTGTTCATATGTGTAATGTTCCTTACCAATCTTATGGGTGAGACGTGCAGTGCATCTGAGAAAATAAAGGTAGCAAAAGATTATGAAAATTGAAATTTTGATATAATACATATTATTCATGGAAAAAAATAGTGTAGCAGATAGTTCTTTTATTGTTATAGCTGAGTGGTGGAGAGAGAGTGGAGTAGCATAACCAATAGATATCTGGTTCCTTGGTTTTAATTTAATAGCATGCTGCTTCTGTCAACATGTTGATGCGGTTTACTGCAATGATCCAACTGCAGTTAATTATTTGTTTGTTTAGGCCAATCTACTCTTGGTTTTGTACTATTATCATATTGATATATGTGATGGAGAAAACGTTATTGCTTACCAATGATATATTTTCTCAAATGCTGTTTTGGTCTTGAGTGACAGTATGGTAATAATATTATCCTGTCTAAATAAAACAGTTACTTAAGAATCTTAGCAGATACAATCAGAGATCTTGCTGTTCTGAATAAGTAAGTTCTGGTGCGCTAGTTCCAGGTTTGTGTCTATTTTGATTAAATATGTATGAAAAGTTATATGGTTCTGTCTTGAGCTTTTACCATAGGTTCATTGCAAATATATGATCCACCTACTGATGGGACCATAACTAGCTAATAACAGAGAAAACATGGTCCGCATCAACTTTTCCTTCTCCATCTATAAAGGCGAACCGAATATATCCCTATTCTGTTATTACTAAGAACCGGTAGGATCTAGTTAATTTGTCCATTTTTATTAATGAATCTGATGTCGTTTTAAGTGGTAAAAGCAATGCAGATTTGATTCTTTAATAAGGCTGAATTATCTGTTTCAGAAATGAAAGCCATTTCACCAAATGGTTCTTTTGGATGAGCAGATTCATTCATATGTTAATTTTAAGTGAATTATTAGTGAAGGTCCACCTTAGTTCTCGTTGATGGAGGAAATATTTGTTAATATATGTGCATGTATTCTGCAATGTGTGAGAACACACTTGTTCTTTTTGTATTCTATTGTGGCAATCCAACCTATGAGGTATTGTTTGTTTGACCAAATTGTTTTTACAGTTTTGCCATGAAAGGCAGCTCACAAGTATAAGTGTTCCACTTAATTCATATATATCTATATGTTTTTTTATCGCCACTATCTCTTCATCTCTAGGACTGAGGAGCCTTAAGTGCATGTTTTAGTAATGGTGTGAACTTTCTTCGGCATTGACAGGGTATTTATGGTTATCCTATTGAAATTCAAGCACTTTTCTTTATGGCATTGAGGTGTGCTTTATCAATGTTGAAACATGATGCAGAAGGCAAAGAATGCATTGAAAGAATTGTGAAGCGTTTGCATGCTTTGAGTTATCACATGCGGAGTTACTTCTGGCTTGACTTCCAACAACTAAATGATATTTATAGATATAAAACTGAGGAGTATTCTCACACTGCAGTAAACAAGTTCAATGTTATTCCTGATTCCATCCCGGACTGGGTGTTTGATTTTATGCCAACACGAGGTGGCTACTTTATTGGCAATGTTAGTCCTGCAAGGATGGATTTCCGATGGTTTTGTTTAGGTAATTGTATAGCAATTCTATCTTCTCTTGCAACTCCGGAGCAATCAATGGCTATAATGGACCTTATTGAGGCCCGTTGGGATGAGCTTGTTGGAGAAATGCCTCTAAAAATAGCTTATCCTGCGATAGAAAGTCATGAATGGCGAATTGTAACTGGTTGTGACCCTAAGAACACGAGATGGAGTTATCACAATGGAGGATCTTGGCCAGGTAAGGCTAATGCTTTCTAGTCTGTCTTTACTTCAGTGCTTTTTATCTTACAAGAAACAAAATTTATTCTTGTTCTCTCTATCAGAACATATTCTATTATTGTTTGTTCACGTTACACAAAAACCGCCACATAGCTGCCTTATTTGCTTGGGTTCTTGAAATGAAAAAATGCTCACCAGGAGGTCGGGCCTGGCTATTCTGCTTTCAAAGACCCCCGAATTTATGCTGTCTTTTTGTCAGTATAATCCATCTTCGATGACTTAGCTGCTTTAGAAGAACCTGGTTGTTTTGTGAAACCACATTCATAGATATTTGGGGACATAATGGATGCTTATATGTTAATGCTTCAGAAGCAAGCCCTTTTAATCTATAATCTATAAAAGAGTGGTTGTTGAGAAAATTTTGAACTGATGAACATGACTATTATTGTTCATTGTAACTGCAATTTCCCACTATTTTCGTGTGCAGTGCTTTTGTGGTTGCTGACAGCTGCTTGCATCAAAACGGGAAGGCCACAAATTGCAAGACGCGCAATAGACCTTGCTGAGACACGCTTGTTGAAAGATGGGTGGCCAGAATATTATGATGGCAAACTCGGGAGATATGTCGGTAAACAGGCTAGGAAGTATCAGACATGGTCAATAGCAGGATATTTAGTGGCAAAAATGATGATGGAGGATCCGTCGCACTTGGGGATGATTTCTTTGGAGGAGGACAAACAGATGAAGCCATTGATAAAGAGATCATCTTCTTGGACTTGCTAAAAAAAGGAAAAAAAAAACCAGAATTGGGAAATGGAAAGAGACCAACTTCAGAATTTTCATTGTACCGGTACCAGTCTTGCTTCTTTTACGTTATGTTTCCAAGTCAAGAAAATAGTGACGAAAAAAAAAAAAAAAGAAAAGAAAGTTGATTTTGCAGCCATGGCTGATGGCTCATGCATTGTTTATTTCCATTACAAGTATACATTAAAAGGAAGTTAAGTTTCCTGGTAGCAGATGCCATATCTATACCCTATTTGACTTGTCTGAAAATAATTATTATTTCTTGTTTCCCAGCATGCATGCAATTTCACTATTTCTTAATGCCTTTATTCATTGGAACTGCCACGAACAAAATCAAGTAAAGATTGTTCAAGCAAACTAGGCTTACACCAAGTCCTATGGAAGTGGAATCTATCCATTCTAGGAAGCATGGTAAATTACCCCCACTGCTCCATTTCAGTGTCTTTAAGCTTCTCATTGGATCTCACGCATAAAGGTAAGGGCGGACATGTTGACATGTATGATGAGTGTTTGGACCCTGGACGAGGTCATAAATTAGAATATCCATCAATGGGGAAACTAGCAGAATACGAGGTGGTAGATAAAGACAAGGGTAGAGAAAAGTGACTTTCATAGACTTACCTAACAGAAATGGGTAAGTTTCACCAGCTGCCACATCCATTGGAGGATCAGATTACACGACTGGGGGTTGGGACCATGCAATTGGAATCCAAGCCTGTAGTAGTTTCAACCCATTCATTTCCTAGGACGACATTTTGATTTTGCTTCCGTACCACTTTACGTTTCGCCCTACAGGTGGTCCTGCTTTCAATTTTCCTGTCCTTTTTTAGCTGGCACAAGCATGCAAATTCTAACAATACTTCTGTGCACAACATTCTAACTCTAGATATGATTTAGGTTAAATTATATTATTAGTCACTAAATTATGAGTAAGTTTTTGTTTTGATCACTTAATTAAAAAAATAACAATTTGGTCACTGAACTATACAAAAGTTTTCATTTAAGTCACTGGGCTGAATCGATGCTTTTATGATTTTCTCTGTTTGCACAACCTGCACCAATTGAAAGCTCTCTATCCCTTTTTCTTCTACAATTCTTTTTTTTTTCTTCTTCATGAAACAGCTTAAAACATCACGAATTTGCAAACCAATATTCAAACAGTCTTTTCTTCGATCTCTGGCACTGACCATCAGATTGATTTGGATCTAAGATATGTTATCGTACTCGCCGATGGGTACTGATCCATTATACTGATCATCTAATTGTTGCTTGAAGCTCCCTGGTAGAACTTTTTGAAGAAAAAACTCAACAACCTGTGACTTAAATAAAAACTTAGCATAATAACTATTTAGCCCTTCAACTTTACAAAAAAAAAAAAAATATTTTAGCCCTCCATTTTTTACCCTTAAACTTGTGTATTTTTATCAAATCACCCCAAAATGGATGGAAAAGTTTACGTTTTTTAACTTTGCTGATGTGGCATACATATGGATTGCCACATGGATGACACATCAACATTTAATTAATTTTTTAAAATTTAAAAATTCAAAAAATAAAATAAAAAATAAAAATCATTAAAATTATTTAAAAAGTATAAAAATTATAAAAAAATAATTTTTAAACTTTAATAAATTAAATAAATGCTGACATGTCATCCACGTGGTAATTCATGTGTATGCCACATCAGCAAAGTTAAAAAACGTAAACTTTTTCATCCATTTTGAGGTGATTTGACAAAAAATACAAGTTCAAATGTTAAAAGAGGCGAACAATTAAATGGAGGGCTAAAATGACTTATTCTGTAAAGTTAGAGGGCAAAAAAAATCATTATGCTTAAATTTTTCTGAATAGTTTAATGACTTAAGTAAAAGCTTTTGAATAATTAAATGACCAAAACGAAAACTATCCCATAATTTAGTGACTAATGTTGTATTTTACCTTATGATTTATAAAAATAACAAAAAAAATAATTATAATGATAAATTTTTTATCATTATATTAGATTGACTATATGTATTATATTAAATTTATTTGCATTTAAAAAAAAATATTTTGTACAAATAATATGAAATAATGTTTTCTAAACAGTGTATAAAATATTGTATAATATATACTATATAAATAGTATATATTACCTTGCTCCGTAACTCAATATTAAATAAATCGTCGCTTTATTATATATATATATATATATATATATGATGGTAAATTTACTTATTGAAATTGGATTCTTAATTATGATTTGATATTTATTCTTAATTATGAAGTTAATTACTGATTTATCTAACATTAAATAAGATTTAAAAAAATTTTACTGACTGCAAAATATGATTTAAAATTTGAACACTACATTTATTTTATATATATATATATATATTAAGAAGCTCTTTTAATATGAAATTTCATGCTCAAATGTGATTTCAGAAGGTATAAAGTATATTCTAAAAATATTTTAGGATTACTTTCTTTTAAATAATTTGATTTGCATAATTTTTAAATCATAAATTAATTAATATTTGCAAATTGTTTTTAATAACTGCACCATCATCCATTATACATAGTTATTATAATAATATAAAATTGAACATTTTTAAAAATAATATGATTAGTGGATTAACATTAAATAAAAAATAACAAACAATTCATATAAATAAATAAATAAATTCAAAATGATATGATCTCGTAATTAACTTATGGCTCCTTAAAATTGTTGTATTGTCTTGTGGAATAAAAATAAAACATAATATTATAAGATAAAAATGATATTGGAAATTGAATAAAACACTTTTAAAATATATTTTTTTAAGTAACTGTTAAAAGAATCTTAGAACATACCTTCTTTATGTTGAAAAATATAGAACGACTGACGAAGTATCCCACTTCCTGAAACACTGGGATAGATTCGCTTGTTTTTGTATTTATGTGATTGAAAATTTATTGAATCATATATTTGGGTTGAGCTGAAATTATAGATTGTATCTAGTTCGTTAGTGGAGATCATATTATTTAAGGAAATATATTTGGAGAATTAGATCGGATTAGATCAAGTCTATCTTATCCCTTAGATCAAGGAAGTTGGAGCGGATTGAAACATTGAAGTATTAGCTGTCAACAGTACTTGATTACCTTATTTGTTATTATACATTGAATTCAGCTAATTTAGTTGTTGTTTAATAGATATTGTGATAAATCCTTATTATGTTAGTGTAACACCCCTTACCCGTATTCAACGCCGGAACCGGGTACGAGGTATTACCAGACTTATCTCACTTGAACTTACAACTTTGGGCTATAAAATTTCATTTCAACTTAAAACTTCTCATTCATATGCATAACATCCTTATTATGGGCCTACGGGGCCATAAACATACATTCTGAAGGTTCCGGAATTAAACTGGAAACTTTTACACTCTTAGAAGATTTTTGTCTAAACAGGGGCCACATGCCCATGTGAAATGGAACATGCCCGTGCGGGCAGGCCGTGTGGTCACACACACCCATGTTCCTATCCCGTGTGGAAATTATTTTCTAATTCGAACCTACAGGGGTTTTCACACGGCCAGACACACGCCCGTGTCCCTAGCCTGTGTCCCTCACACGGCCTCGACACGCCTGTGTCTTAACCCGTGTGCCAAAACCATGACATTCTGTTTATGACGTCATCACCTCACTATGGTCACACGGCCAAGGCACACGCCTGTGTCCTTAGACCGTGTGTCGAATTAAATTCCTAATTTTAAGTGCAGACTTCACACGGCCTGGGCACACGCCCATGTCTATGGCCGTGCCTCCCACACAGCTGAGACACACGGCCGTGTCTCTGCCCGTGTGTTTATTACTGAGCATACTGACTTGTAAGCCTAGCATGCATGGGGACACACGGCCAATCAACACACCCATAGGGCTGACCGTGTGTCAAACACGGCCTAGACACATGCCCGTGTGTCTACCCGTGTGGATATTTAAAAGGGCTATCTACCAAGCCAAATGCCACCCTGAACAGCAACCATGCTTGCACTAATTCAATCCAATACATCTCATAACTATAAAGCACTTCTAAGGACTCGAAATCAATGCATCCATACAAACATACACTTCATGAAATTCATCACCATTGAATATAAATAAACTTGTCATGTATTGGCCCAATTCCAATGACCATTTACAAAATGACTTTGATAACATAAATAGCCAACACTTTGGCTATCAAAATGACATAACAAAATACCCAAGTCTTATACATGCCATACTCAAAATAAGTTTAACTTGTTATACCAAAGAGATGTCGATAGTGTGATTTTCGAACTCCGACGTCTCACGATTCTTGAATTATCTTGGCAATACTACAAGGAAAAAGGGAAATGAGAGGGGTAAGCATAAAGCTTAGTAAGTTTGCATGAAAATAAATAGCAACAATAAGTTCATAATGACATCAATTCATGGCATTAGATAACCACACAAAGTCATAAGCACTTTGCCATAACTTACTCGTACTTGTTCTTATCTAGCATATACCATGCCACATATCGTAAACATTCCTCGTGAATTGTTCACGGGTACCTGTATTCACTCAATCACATGACTTTAGTACTAATCGCATGTCTATTTCCAAGCTTATCTATTTATCCCGCTAAATCACTAGGGATACTCAAAGACGCATATTCATCGTCATTAACATAAACACGAAGCCAATGCCACATCCCAGATGTGGTCTTATATGGGGTCACCTCTGAGTGACGATGCCATATCCCGGATATGGTCTTATACGGAATCTCACTTCAAGTATCGATGCCATATCCCGAATATGGTCTTATACGATTCTCATATTCAATACCGAAGCCATATCCCAGATATGGTCTTATACGGGATCTCAATTCGGTGCCGAGACCATGTCCCCGACATGGTCTTACACGGGACCTTATCCATCTCATGTCTCGAAGATAGTATTCTCACATTTAATTATAGTCCAACCGGGACTTCAACATCTCAACTTTTATCATCTTTCTCATTCAACACTAATACTCAATTTCATGGAATATCATGTATCATTATAATATCAAACATTCCCAAACATACTAGCATAAATGTTGAATTTATCACATACAAACTTACCTCGATTTCAAAATAAGCTATATCGTCGATCTAGTCCGATACTTTGTTCTTTCCCCGGTCGAGGTAAATTCTTGGTTCTTCTTGATCTATAATAGCAAATTAGCTCAATTAATTATCACATTAATAATTGCATTTCAATAATCATATTTTGGCAAAATTACTATTTTGCCCTTAGACTTTTGCAAAATGACCATTTTACCCCTAGGCTTGGTATTCAATTCTAATCAAATTTCTACCTTTAACGAGCCTAGGTGAACATTTATTTCTCTTATGGCAACCATCAAAACTCATTATTTCACACATTTACCTCACATTTTACAACCTTTAAAAAAAGGTCCTTTAAGGTGTTTTCATGGTAACACCTTTCACAAAAGTTGTTCATCTAACAACTAAGACTCATTTTCTTCCATAAAAATGCAGAAAACAACTTAAAAGCTCACATGGAAAAACTCTAAACTTTTCACCATATTGCAAGATAGTCCCTTCTTTAGAAAGCTTAAACTTTAGGGGTTCCAAAAGTACAACTATCATCAAGAAAAACCATTAAAATCACTTACTTGTAGGGAGAAGAGTTTTCTAAAATTTTTGAGCTTTAAAACCCCTATTTTGCTTGTGTTTTTCGGTGGAAGAAGATGAGTAAAGAGAAGGATATCATCTTTTCTTTATTTTAATATAAAACAATCAATTTAGTCACCAAACCTTTACCAACTTTGACCAATTTTGACTCCCTTGTCCCCTATGGCCGGCCAACCATGATTTAAGGGGCTAATTTCCCTTTAAAGACCTCCAATTAGTATTCTATGGCTATTAGACACCTTTAGCTTATAAAATAGAACTTTCACACTTTTTGCAATTTAGTTTTTTTTCACGATTAAGCATGAAATCGCTAAAATTAAAGCACCAAAATTTGCATGCACTTATGTAATCATGCTCTAACTAATAAAATAACATGAAAATAATTTTTTCCAATCTCAGATTAGTGGTTCTGAAACCATTGTTCCGACTAGCCCCTAAATCGGGCTGTTACAAATCTCCCCCTTAAGGATTTTCGTCCTCAAAAATCTTACCTGTAAAAAGGTTGGGATATTGGTTTCTCATGGTCTCTTTGGGCTCTCATGTAGCTTCTTCTATTCCATGTCTCTGCCATAGCACTTTAACAAGGGCTATACTTTTGTTTCTCAGTTGTTTGATCTTTTGTGCTAAAATCTTAATCGGCTCTTCGCCATAAGTCATATCCGGTTGAATCTCTACTTCTGATGGCACAATCACATGTGAAGGGTCCGAATGGTATCGGCGTAACATGGACACGTGGAAAACATCGTGAACCTTTTCCAGCTCAGGTGGCAAGGCCAAACGATAAGCTACCGGTCTTATCCTCTCGGTAACTTCATAAGGTCCGATAAAAATGCGGACTCAATTTGCCTTTCCGGCCAAATCTGAGGACTTTTCTCCATGGTGATACTTTCAGAAATACTTTATCACCTACTTGGAACTCAATCCCTTTCCGTTTTAAATCCGAATAAGACTTTTTCCTATCTGAGGCCGCTTTCAGACATTCACGTATCACCTTTACTTTCTCTTCAATTTCCCTGACCAAATCAACCTCGTGAATCTGATTCTCTCTGAGTTTTGTCCAATACAAGGGCGTTCGGCATTTACGCCCATACAATGCTTCATAAGGTGCCATTTTCAAACTTGACTGAAAACTATTGTTGTAAGCGAATTCCACCAACGGTAAGTATTTTTCCCAATTACCTTGGAATTCCAAAACACAACATCGAAGCATGTCTTCAAGTATCTGTATCACTCTCTCCAATTGCCTGTCGGTTTGCGGATGGAAAGCTGTACTAAAACTCAATTTCGTGCCTAAAGCCTTTTCCAACTTTTTCTAAAACCGTGACGTGAATCTCGGATCTCTATCCAAAATGATCGACAACGGTACACCATGAAGTCTTACTATCTCTGACATGTACAAATCTGCCAACTTATGAAGAGAATAATCAACTCGTACTGGTATGAAAGGGGCTGACTTCGTAAGTCTATCGACTACAACCCATACAGTATCCTTCTTTTTCAGCGTCAATGATAAACCCGTCACGAATTCCATAGTAATACGGTCTCATTTCCACTCGAGAATCATAATAGGCTGAAGTAGACCCGAAGGTACTTGATGTTCAGCCTTCACTTGTTGACAAATTAGACATCTCGATACAAACTCGGAAATGTCTTTCTTCATGCTAGGCCACCAATACCATTTCCTCAAGTCATTATACATCTTAATGCTGCCTGGATGTACAGAAAAACATCCACTATGTGCTTCATGCAGAATCTTCCGGATAAGTTAACCATTTCTGGGTACACAGACCCTATCTCGGAACATCAAACATCCATCTAGACTTATCCGAAAGTCTGACTCGACATTTTACTCACATTGAGCTCTTTTAGCTTGTAAATTATTGTCGCCTCTCTGGGCTTCACAAATCTCTTGAAGAAACATTAGACTAGCCCTTAACTCGGCTAAAATAGAACCATCATTTGAAAAAATCATCCGTGTGTTCATGGCTCTCAGCGCAAACAAGGATTTCCTACTCAATGCATCGGCGACTATGTTTGCTTTTCCCGGATGATAGTCAATTACTAGCTCATAATCCTTGATCAGCTCTAACCATCTTCGTTGCCTCAAATTAAATTCCTTTTGAGTCATCAAGTATTTTAGGCTTTTATGGTCGGTGAATATCCGACACCTTTCGCCATATAAATGGTGTCTCCATATCTTCAATGCAAACACAATGGCGGCCGACTCTAAATCATGGGTCGGGTAATTCTTCTCGTGCGACTTTAATTGTCTAGAGGCATATGCAATCACCTTGCCCTCTTGCATAAGTACACAACCCAATCCATTCATGGATGCATCACTGTAAACCACAAATTCTCTTCCCGGCTCAGGTTGCACCAAAACAGGAGCCTCAGTCAACAACGCCTTTAGTTTTTCAAATCTTTGTTGGCACTTTTCTGTCCAATTAAACTTCACATCTTTTTGCAATAATCTTGTCATCGGAGTAGCTATCATGGAGAACCACTTGACAAAACGCCTATAATAGCCGGCTAGGCCCAGAAAACTCCTCACTTCAGTTACGCTCCTTGGCAGTTTCCATTCAACAATTACTGAAATCTTACTCGGGTCGACTCTAATTCCATCTCCCAAGACAATGTGCCCTAAAAATCCAACTTCCTTAAGCCAAAATTCACTTTTACTAAACTTGGCATACAATTGTTTATCTCTCAAAATTTGCAGAACCTTTCTCAAATGCTCGGCATGTTCGTTTTCATCTCGAGAGTAAATCAGTATATCATCAATGAAGACCACGACAAATTTATCCAAATATGGCTGAAAAATGAGATTCATCAAGTCCATGAAAACGACTAGGGCATTTGTTAAACCAAAAGGCATAACCAAAAATTCATAGTGGCCATACCTCGTCCGAAATGTAGTTTTCGGCACATCCGAGTCCTTGACTCTCAACTGATGGTACCCAGACCTTAAGTCTATTTTGGAAAACACCGTGGCTCCCTTCAATTGATCAAACAAATCATCGATTCTTGGCAACGGGTACTTGTTCTTCACAGTTACCTTATTAAGTTATCGATAATCTATGCATAACCTCATAGAACCATCTTTCTTCTTCACAAATAATACGGGAGCATCCCACGGAGAAAAACTCGGTCTTGCGAAGCCTTTATCCGTTAGTTCTTGCATCTGTGATTTCAATTCTTTTAGCTCGATTGGAGCCATTATATATGGAGCAATAGAAATGGGGGCGGTACCCGGAGCTAACTCAATCCCAAATTCAATCTCCCTAACCGGAGGTAACCCTGGCAATTCCTCCGGAAAAACATCTGGATATTCGCACACTATGGGTACCGACTCAATTTTCAGCTTAGTCTCTTTAGCATTCATCACAAAAGCAAGGTAAGCTTCGTACCCCTTTCTTAAATACTTCTGAGTCAACAAGGATGATATCACTACTGGTGATCTGTCTTGCTTATCTGATTCAACACGAATAAGATCCCCACTTTCACATTTTAACTCGAAAAACTTCTTTCCACAATTCACAATCACATCATGAGTAACTAACCAATCCATCCCAAGGATGAAATTAAACTCATCAAACGGTAATAACATGAGATTTACAGGAAAACAATGACCCCTAACCATCAAAGGGCAACCTTTGCATATTCTATCAACCAATACACATTTGCCTAGGGGATTCGATACTCTTATCACAAATTCAGTAGACTCTATAGGCATGCTCATGCTAAAGACTAATTTTATACAAATATACGAATGGGTAGACCCTGGATCAATTAAAGCTACAACATGGTTATCATAGAGAGAAAATGTACCCGTGATTACGTCAGGGGAGGACGCCTCTTCGCAAGCACGAATGGCATATGTTCTCGCCGGTGTTCTACCCTCAACTCTCGCAGTCTGCTCTCTAGATGAATTCTTGCCACTCATCTCATTTCCTGGGTTTCTCTGTGGTCTTCCTCTAGCAGTATTTCTCGGTCTTGCATTCTGAGGTTTCTCTTTCTCACCCGCCTCAGGGCAATCTCTGATAAAGTGGTCTAGAGACCCACACTTAAAACAAGCCTTCTCGTTTGCTCGGCACTCACTAGAATGATGTCTGCCACACTGCGGGCATTCCGGTCTACTCGGTCGGGCATTGCCAACACTAGCAACCGAAGTAGTCTGAGCTTTAGACCCCGAGAATTGTTTTCCCTTACTTCGGTTCAAAAACCCGGCTGAAGTGGTTGATCGAGTAGCAAAATCCGTTGATTTCTTAGATGAGGATTGGTATGACTTACTCAGTTGCCTCTTTCTCGAGTCACGGGACTCAATCTCAGCTCTTCTTTTCTCTTTGGCCAATTCTTTAGCCTTACAGGCTCTATCTACCAACACTACAAATTCTTTTAGTTCGAGAACTCTGACATATAAACGGATATCCTCATTTAACCCGTCCTCGAACCTTTTGCACATAATAGCCTCTGTCGATACGCATTCTCGAGCGTATTTGCTGAGCCTTACGAATTCACGTTCGTATTCGGTCACCGTCATTCGGCCTTGCTTTAGCTCCAAGAACTCTTTTCTTTTCTGGTCGATAAATCTCTGGCTAATATACTTCTTCCGGAATTCCTCTTGGAAGAATTCCCATCTAATTCTCTCCCTTGGCACCACCGACACAAGGGTATTCCACCACTGATAGGCTGAATCTCTTAAGAGAGATACCACACACTTCATGCACTCATCAGACGTGCATGACAACTCGTCGAATACCCTGATGGTATTCTCAAGCCAAAATTCTGCCCTTTCTGGATCATCGTCTTTACTAGCCCGAAATTCCTCTGCTCTTTGTTTCCAGATCTTATCAACCGGAGGCCTTTCTCTTCTTACTACCTCAACCACTTGAGGAGCTATAGGAGCGGGCTGAGGAATAGGTGGAGGTGGAGGGGGTTGAGCATTAGGATTTGCTCGAATATACTCTGTATACTAGTTGCTCATCATTTGGAGAAAGGCTTCTCGAGCCTCTTCTCCCTGACCCATAGTCTCGGTTCTACTCTCTACTGGCACAGTCTCTTGCGCGGGAGCCGACGTATTACTCGCAGCATCATCAGCTGCAGTCCGATCGGGATCCATTACTATATTAAAATACAATTCAAACCGTCAGGAGTCGTCACACTATCATTACACAATTACTCTTACGTATGACATATATAGCTTGACTCATACTTACGCTACGTTAGTCCGAGAATCGACTAAACTGTAGCTCTGATACCACTAAATGTAACACCCCTTACCCGTATTTAACACCGGAACCGAGTACGAGGTATTACCAGACTTATCTCACTTGAACATACAACTTTGGACTATAAAATTTCATTTCAACTTAAAACTTCTCATTCATATGCATAACATCCTTATTATGGGCCTACGAGGCCATAAACATACATTCTGAAGGTTCCAAAATTAAACCGGAAACTTTTACACTCTTAGAAGGTTTTTGCCTAAACAGGGGCCACACGCCCGTGCGGGCAGGCCGTGTGGTCACACACGCCCATGTTCCTATCCCTTGTGGAAATTATTTTCTAATTCGAACCTACAGGGGTTTTCACACAGCCGGATACACGCCCGTGTCCCTAGCCCGTGTCCCTCACACGGCCTCGACACGCCCGTGTCTTAACCCGTGTGCCAAAACCATGGCATTCTGTTTATGACGTTATCACCTCACTATGGTCACACGGCCAAGGCACACGCCGTTGTCCTTAGACCGTGTGTCGAATTAAATTCCTAATTTTAAGTGCAGACTTCACACGGCCTGGGCACACGCCCATGTCCATGGCCGTGCCTCCCACACAGCTGAGACACACGGCCGTGTCTCTGCCCGTATGTTTATTACTAAGCATACTAACTTGTAAGCCTAGCATGCATGGGGACACAAGACCAATCAACACACCCATGGGGCTGACCGTGTGTCACACACGACCTAGACACACGCCCGTGTGTCTACCCGTAAAAGGGCTATCTACCAAGCCAAATGCCACCCTGAACAGCAACCATGCTTTCACTAATTCAATCCAACACATCTCATAACTATAAAGCACTTCTAAGGACTCGAAATCAATGCATCCATACAAACATACACTTCATGAAATTCATCACCATTGAATATAAATAAACTTGTCATGTATTGGCCCAATTCCAATGACCATTCACAAAATGACTTTGATAACATAAATAGCCAACACTTTGGCTATCAAAATGACATAACAAAATACCCAAGTCCTATTCATGCCATACTCAAAATAAGTCAAACTTGTTATACCAAAGAGATGTCGATAGTGTGATTTCCGAACTCTGACGTCCCACGATTCTTGAATTGTCTTGGCAGTACTACAAGGAAAAAAGGGAAATGAGAGGGGTAAGCATAAATCTTAGTAAGTTTGCATAAAAATAATTAGCAACAATAAGTTCATAGTGACATCAATTCATGGCATTAGATAACCACACAAAGTCATAAGCACTTTGCCATAACTTACTCGTACTTGTTCTTATCTAGCATATACCATGCCACATATCGTAAACATTCCTCGTGAATTGTTCACGGGTACCTGTATTCACTCAATCACATGACTTTAGTACTAATCTCATTTCTATTTCCAAGCTTATCTATTTATCCCGCTAAATCACTAGGGATACTCAAAGACGCATATTCATCGTCATTAACATAAACACGAAGCCAATGCCACATCCCAGATGTGGTCTTATATGGGGTCACCTCTGAGTGCCGATGCCATATCCTGGATATGGTCTTATACGGAATCTCACTTCAAGTATCGATGCCATATCCCGGATATGGTCTTATACGATTCTCATATTCAATACCAAAGCCATATCCCAGATATGGTCTTATACGGGATCTCAATTCGGTGCCGAGGCCATGTCCCCAACATGGTCTTACACGGGACCTTATCCATCTCATGTCTCGAAGATAGTATTCTCACATTTAATTATAGTCCAACCGGGACTTCAACATCTCAACTTTTATCATCTTTCTCATTCAACACTAATACTCAATTTCATGGAATATCATGTATCATTATAATATCATACATTCCCAAACATACTAGCATAAATGTTGAATTTATCACATATAAACTTACCTCGATTTCAAAATAAGCTAGATCGTCGATCTAGTCCGATACTTTGTTCTTTCCCCGGTCGAGGTAAATTCTTGGTTCTTCTTGATCTATAATAGAAAATTAGCTCAATTAATTATCACATTAATAATTGCATTTCAATAATCATATTTTGGCAAAATTACTATTTTGCCCTTAGACTTTTACAAAATGACCATTTTACCCCTAGGCTCGGTATTCAATTCTAATCAAATTTCTACATTTATCGAGCCTAGGTGAACATTTATTTCTCTTATGGAAACCATAAAAACTCATTATTTCACACATTTACCTCACATTTTACAACCTTTACAAAAATGTCCTTTAAGGTGTTTTCATGGTAACACCTTTCGCAAAAGTTGTTCATCTAACAACTAAGATTCATTTTCTTCCATAAATATGCAGCAAACAACTTAAAAGCTCACATGGCAAAACTCTAAACTTTTCACCATATTGCAAGATAGTCCCCTCTTTAGAAAGCTTAAACTTTAGGGTTTCCAAAAGTACAACTATCATCAAGAAAAACTATTAAAATCACCTACTTGTAGGGAGAAGAGTTTGCTGAAATTTTTGAGCTTTAAAACCCCTATTTTATTGTGTTTTTAAGTGGAAGAAGATGAGTAAAGAGAAGGATATCATCTTTTCTTTATTTTAATATAAAACAATCAATTTAGTCACCAAACCTTTACCAACTTTGACCAATTTTGACTCCCTTGTCCCCTATGGCTGGCCAACCATGATTTAAGGGGCTAATTTCCCTTTAAATACCTCCAATTAATATTATATGGCTATTAGACACCTTTAGCTTATAAAATAGAACTTTCGCACTTTTTGCGATTTAGTCCTTTTTCGCGATTAAGCATGAAATCACTAAAATTAAAGCACCAAAATTTTCATGCACTTATGTAATCATGCTCTAACTCATAAAATAACATGAAAATAATTTTCTCTGACCTCGGATTAGTGGTTCCGAAACCACTGTTCTGACTAGCCCCTAAATCGGGCTGTTACAGTTAGCAAGTCTCAACATCTCTAGATAATTGAGGGACTTTTGTAGGTTCATGTACTGATTATTGAGAGCACTTAATTTGTTCAAGTGAGAAATATTATTTTTGTGAGTGTATTTGATTGCAAAACCTTTGTCTTGTGATTTTACAAGCTAAGTTCATAGGGGTGAATTTAGTGGTGAGAGTTATAGTTTTCAAAGTTCGAAGGTACAAGAGTGAGGAAATAGCCATTGGGGTGTGATAGATTTAAGTTCATTTATTTTAAGTGTTTGAAAACAGTATAATGAATATTTCTTAATGAGTTAAGTTCTGCAAACATAAAAAAATCGAACTATATAAACAATCTCTGTGTCCCTTATTATTGTTATGTGTTTCGTAGTTCTTGGAGCAATGCCACCTTTCCAATCACTTCTGCTAAGCATCAAACTTGTTACTTAGCAATTATTCTAGGTCAACACTCTATTTTATGTTTCGATGGTATGTGCATAGATTCTATTTATAAGTGTGGAGAAATGAAGTAAAGGAAGTTGATTAATTTCCAAGCTATTTTCTAACCTATAACTGAATTCAGAACAAATTTTCTAATTATTTTGTCTTAAATGTTATATATATATCTTTTGAATTTATAATTTTATATTTATTTAACTATTCATTACTTACTATTATATGTCTTTAGTCAATTGAAATTTAAAGAAATTCTAAATGAACTAAAAAAACATAAAAGAATAATTTAACAATATTTATTAGACTTTATTTATACAAAAAAGAATTAATTAAACATCCCAAAATTATTTCTATTGAGAAATATTTTGCTTATGTCCTTATTGATAAGAATGTTGGGGTATTTATACATGTTGCCATTAGTACTATTACAGCTCATAACAGGGACCACCTACTTTGTCTTGGCTCTATTGCTTCTGGCGTTGACATTCCCTACTCCTGGTACTAACATTCTGCGAGCTCCAGGCCTGCTGGACATGTGTTTACGGAGCACATGGTCCTTCCTGCTCCTGGGGCTGATACCCTTGGTGGGCTCTATATTTGCTCGACACGTGTCATGTGTTGGGAAATGTGCCCATATTGTAGTAAACGTGTAACTGTTTTCTATTTATTTGAACGATGAATAAATAAATAAAGTTAATTTCACATTTCATTATTATGTCTTTTGTATTTTCTGTCTTTTATATTTTGCATGCATAGCGAAATTGTGACAAGTAAATATTAGCTCATTGATTGTCTAAAGTTCAAACTGAAGATAAGTGGCATTATAAAGAACGTTTACATTGCGAGAAAGACAACTTACTTCAGTAGATAATCTAAATGAGTCCGTAATCCCGTAAAAGAATCAAAGTGAGCATTTGATTCAAATACTGAGAAGGATTATTATGTCATATACAATTCCAATTGGGGAGATGGCTTGTCTTGGCTATCGGAGAAGTTGACTCCACGAGTAGAAATATAGATGTATTCATTGGTAGAATGATACTTTGGATTGGACCCAAGATGAATTAATTTTGAATCCGTTTGTGAATTAATTCACTTGTAACGTTCATGGTGTGATTTACCTAAATCCTGAGTTAGTCATTGACCATTCGTATGCAACTCATGTGCTTTGATATAAGTGGAGGCTTATGCTCTAAAGATGATCGAGCTCATAGCCAGTATGTTGGGTACATGACTTGTATATGTCATGGCTTTACTAGCAATAGTGGAATTCATAGCTCAATTAAAGAGTTAATGATATCCTCTCATTGGCATTGTGCGGATTGATAAATATGGAACTTGGCCATGGGTTGCTCGTTCTCGAACGAGAAATTTATCACAATCGTTTGTTGACAGTGATCATATTAATTATCAAAAAGACATAATGGTGACAATGAGATAAAATAGGATTGTATTGAGTGAACAGATTTAACTCAAAGGAATCAAGGATATCATATGATGGTAACACACACATGACGATGTCATTAGAGAAAGCAGTTGGATGAATTGCTTTCGTAAAAAGTATACAATAAGGAGTTTTAAATCATGGTACTTCTTGTGGACTAACTCCATGATTAAGTAATTGCGAATTATCGGAACAGTGCTTCTAGACATAATTGCAATCACTAGAGCCTAATTGTATATGTCTGATTGGTCCCTCTGCTAGCTCAACAAAAGCTTGATTGGACTGCATTTGAATCAGAAGAAAATTCTACGACTTTGGGAATAATTTAATTGAGTCGATTTATTTGATGTGGAATTAAATTAGGTGGTCGTAAGAATTGTTCAACTAGAGAATTTGATTAACGAATTTTCTTAAAAAATTAATTTGGAAAATCTAAGTGATTTTTGGAAAAAATAATTTTGATCAAGTAAAATTAAATTAATCAAATCAATTAAAATTAATATGATATTTTTTAAAGTTAATTTTTAAGTCAGAAAATTGACTCAATGGGTAATTAAACTTGATAATTAGACCTGAGATCGTAAATTGGGCCTGGGAGCCTGAACCCGAGACCCAAAAATTGGTCAAACTAGGCTTGATATGTGAAATCGGGCCAACGGTCCAACCGGTGGCTAGACCGGACCGGTCGGGTTGTCATTGACCCGGACCAAACCGACAGTAGTTAGGCTGGCTCAGGGTGCCATAAGGGTGTCGCACCTGCATCACCGGACACGGCGGTGTCGACAGATGCGACGGTGACATCTCGGTGGCCTGCGGCGGTTGGTCTTCGATGGTTGAGGAGTGGAAGAGTTACAGTCCTACTGGAACTCTACCAGAGAATTTGATTTCAGATTAACTATTCCAAAAATAATATTATTTTAATAGTTTAATATTAAATTAAATTTAATACTTATCTTAATAGTATTTTATTAATTTAATATTAAAGTGATTATCTTAATATTAAATTTAATTTTAATGTTTATATTGTAGATAAACATTCTATTATTTTAATAAGATTTAATATTAAATTTAATCTAATATTTATCTTGATAAATATTCAATCAAGACAATCTGGTATTAGAGTCAAGGAGGAGCAGATATTTCTAAGTTTTGAAAATATTCAATTTGTTTTCAAGTTTTCCAAGTTCTGGTTTAACTGTCTTTATTAAGGTATTATTATTTTTGCTGAGTATTGATACACAGTCTAGTTAGCCATGGGTTAGGCGTGTTAAGGACAAAGTTTCCCTGTAGACAACTATAGTAATCCAGAGATCTTAATAGTAGAACCCCATTGTAGGAAATAAGAAAACAAAGAATGTTTCCCTTCCTTAGAAGAACCAATTCTTCTGCAAGCTTTGCTTCTAATTAATCCCAAGAGTCCGACCAAACCTCAAACAACACTGTTAATGAACAAGAAGAACATTATGAAAATATTCCCCAAAGATTTGATAATTGGACTCTTCCAAGAGTTCCAACAAACTAAGTTTACAAGAAAACAACTTTTGAAATTTAAATGTTTTTTTTTACGTTATAAAAACAAAAGAAAGGAGTTTACATATTCAAAAAGAATATGAAACAATCCAATTATTAGATAAAGTCGTCATTAATAAACTCAAAGAACAAAAATATAAATATGTTCATTTTGGATTAGTTCAAGTTGGTGTCAAATCTCTTAGTGTTGAAGCCATTAAAAATACCTCAATTTTAATTGTCTTAAGAGACCAAAGATACATCATGTTTAATAACTCATTATTAGGAACTATTATGGCCTAATACATTTTAATTGTTACCCAAATTTTATGGTTTCTTTATCCGGTAAAAATATTTTACAATCTTTGACCCTTCAGATTCATACCCATAATAAAAAATGCTTCTTGGATCTAAAGTACTAACTTTAGTCTATCAGCTCCACTTCAAAGCTATGTATTCTGTAGTCAATACCAAGGCTTTACTTCAAAGCCCAAAAGGAAAAACTCTCTTAATAGAAACAGATACCTCAACCACAATCCCAAGAACAATACAATGGCATGAAATCAACCTTCCTGATAAGTTGAAACTTGAAGATGCTACAGACCCTGTGGCACCAACTCCAATTAGAAACACTTCACTAAGTGAAATTTCCCAACACCGAATTGATATTCAACAGACCATAGAGAATGCTTCTAAGACATTCCTTTGATATAGGAAGTACCAGTACAACTTTTAGGAGGTTAAATTTAGAAGAAGAATCAAATCCAAAAACACAAACGACAGATTTTAGGACAGCTAGAGCCTCTGTCTCTTCTATCCCAACAACATTTAGAACTAATTTACAGGGAATAGATAATTCTTCAAATATAGCTCAACCTATCTATGCCAGACAGGAAGAGAGTTCCCAAAATTCACCTAATATGTCACCAACATATTCATCAATGACTAATAATGCAAGACAAGGAGAAAGTTTAGAAATGTTTGTTCTAGAAAAATCTTTTGAGATCAATAAAGAGTGGTGTAGAGAACACTTCTATTCCAACAAAAATAAACAAAAAAAAAAGAATATACTTTAAAAATTATAATAATAAAAAAGAAAGTATTCTTCTGGAATATTATGAATTTATGAATACCCATAAAATTCATATAAAATTCTTTGAATGGTTTGAAGAATACTATTAAGAATCTATTAATACAATAAAACATAATACTAGATGGCAGACCAATAAAGGATAAGTTGAATCTCAACATCCCCCTTTAATGGAGATCCAATATCTTTACAAAAATATTGGAATAAAAGCAAGTCCTTTAAGAATGAGAGCTCCGGATGCAGGAGAACAAATCTCATCAAAAGATATTAAAATGATAGTAGAACAAAACAACTATACAAATATCAGTCTTCATGCAATAGGAAAACAATCAGATTATATTGAAAATTTGGTAGAAAGTCAACCGATAAAAAAAGAACTACTAAAAGAGGTAACTGAAAACAGCTTAAAGAACCAATATTTACACCTTATGAAATTCTAAAACTTTTCCAAAAACCCCAAAATGATTTCTTAACAGAAATCCAAAATAGACTTGATGCTTTGGAAAGTTACAAGTCTGATTTAGTTGCACCCGATACCCCAATGCAAGCCCAATATTCAGTAAATACATTACACCAATCTTCCCAATCTGACTCTAACTAGTCAAATAAACAACAAATTAACAAAATGGCCTGGAAAGAACCAAACAGATTATATTATCCAAAAATCACTGCACCTGATCTTAATATAGAAGAAAAACCCATTTTCCAAAATAAATACAATGCTAATACAATTTATGAATGGAATATAGACGGAATGCCTGAATATAATATTCTCAGTTTATTACAACAAATGACAATGGTTTCAAATGTTTATAAAACCCAAAACCAAAATGGATTAATTAGTGATCATGTTATAGTCAATCTTTTAGTTGCTGGATTTACTTCTCAATTAAAAGGATGGTGGGACCATGCACTCACTAAGACCCAACAAGAAGAAATCTTGAAAGCAATAAAAAAAGATGACCAATGAAAGATTATTTTAGATGAACAAGGAAGAGAAATTCAAGATGCAGTAGCAACTTTGATTTTCTCAATCTCTAAAAACTTTATTGGAGATCCTTCACATATTAAAGATAGAAATTTAGAATTATTATCGAATTTAAAATACAAAAAATAAATTGATTTTAAATGGTATAAAGATATTTTTATGACCAGAGTTATGCAAAGATCTGATAACCAACAACCATTTTGGAAAGAAAAATTTCTAGCAGGACTTCCTACTTTATTAGGAGAAATGGTTAGAAATCAAATTAGAGAAAATTACGGAGGAATTATTCCATATGAAAAACTTACATATGGTGAACTAATTAGTTTGACCCAAAAAGAAGGATTAAAAATTTGTCAAGATTTAAAATTACAAAAACAATATAAGAAAGAAAGATATGTAGAAAGGAATTAGGGTCATTCTACCACCAATTTGACATTAGAAATGAACCTTCTTCTTCAAAAACATGTTGCACTGTAAAACTAAAAAATAGGAGAAATAATATTTCAGAATATTATAAAAAGCCCAAGTATAGAAAATACAGAAAAGAAAAGAAATAATAGAAAACAGAAAACAAAATAGATAAAACAATAAAATGTTATAGATGTGAAAAACCAAGATACATTTTAAAATATTGAAAATTTAAAAGAAAGATTAATAATTTAAATCTAGATGAAGAAATAGAACAAAAAAATAAATGAGATTCTTTTAGAAACAACTTCCTCTGAAAATGATACATCTACTAAAATAGATGAATTACAAATAGACGAATTACATACAACATCCCAATTCTCTGACGATGAAAATGAACCTTCAATTAATATGTTAACTAAAGACCAAGAATTCGTGACTGAAGTTATTGATAAAATTCAAGACCCAGAACTTAAAAGAGAATATCAAAAAAATAAAACCCAAACAAAGTACAAATTCTAAATTACAACTAGAAATAAAACAAATCAAATTGGAACTTTCTCAACTTACAATGGAACAACAAGAAATGAAAAAACAAATGCAAACCTTAAAACATGAAATCCCAGAAAATAGTTCTTCAGAAACTGAACCCGAGCCTGAAGAAAATACACGGGAATACATGATGGTTCTTACTGAAGTATCTATCCAAAGATATTTAATAAAAGTAAATATTATTATAAATAATGAATTTCAATTAGAAACAATAGCCCTTTTTGACACAGGAGCAAACCAAAACTGTATTAGAGAAGGGATGATTTCAACAAAACATCAGAATCTCTTAAAGTTGCAAACAGTAAAAAACTAAAAATTACATACAAAATTTCCAATGCAAAAATCTGCAACAGAGGTATAAAATACCAAACATGTTTTCTAATGGTAAAAGATATTACCCAAGAGTTCATATTAGAAACCCCATTCATATCCTTACTCAAACCTTATAAAGTAACAAATAATTTAATCTCCACCAAAGTTTTAAACACTAAAGTAGGTTTTCCTTTCGTAGAAAAACCCAAAATAAGAAATCTCAACTTATTAAAATCTTTATCCATCCATAATGGGCAAATCAATAATTTAATTAATCATAAACAGAAACAAATCTCTTTTTCGAAAGAAGAAATATGTTTTAAAAAATTGACTAAACAATTAGAAAAAAAGAGAAGTTTAAAAAAGGATAAATCAAATCAAAGAAGAAATAGAATCAACAATTTGTTCTGACATTCCTAATGCTTTTTGGAATAGGAAAATACATGAAGTAATATTACCATATGTGTAACGCCCTAGTTTTTCTTAAATTTCGGTTTTGTAATTTTGAGACGCAATGTTTATCTGCTTCAGTGGTTATGTGTTCTGGGAGTGTCTGAGAGGTCCCAAGTTCAAGCTTTGACTTGGGAAAAATTTGGTATTTTTATGAATAAAGCCCAAACTCTGATTGGTAGGCTTATAAGTAAAAGGGTGTAAGTAATTAGCAGAATGGGCCTGCTGGTCTAGTGGCTAAGTGGAGTGTAAAGGTTGTGGGAAGTCTGGAGTTCGAATCCCTGTACGAGCAAGGGAACTATTTTGCTGCTAATGTTGTGTAAGAGTTTGAGTTTTAGTTAAACACTGAGGGTGGAGTGTTTGAAGGAGAGAATTAAGCAGTTGAGAGGGGGGAGTTATCAGAATCTGAGCAAAGGTTCAATTAGGCAAATTCAGCTCTCTCTATCTCTTCTCTTTTTCTGCCGTTTTCTTTCTTTTCCCCAAAATCCTTGCTTCCGTTTTTCTTCCATTGTTCCTCCCCTTTCTTTTCGATTTTTATTTTGTTCTTGCTTGCACAATGCTCTCTTCGCGTATTCGGTAAGTGATGGTTTCAATTATTCTTAACTGTTCCTCATGATTAATTAGTAAAGAAGGGTTTTATGTGATGTTAGGAGGTCCTTAAGAGGCTGTGGATTTCCAGTCGGTGCCGACGAGGTGCGGATTCGTCACTGCTCGCTAAGGTAGGGGTCAGCGGTAAGATTTAGGAATTTTCTGTTCATACTAATTCGGTTTAGTATCGATTTAAGTGACTGAAATTGGGCCTTGGATTGTTGATTTTAGGTTTCGTTGTGCTCAGGAGTGATTACGTGTCAAAATCAAACCATGTGTGTACCCGAAAACGCAGAAAATGAGGTTTCGGCGAAAGCCAAAACCTTCTCGCCGACGCCACACGCGCGCAGTGTCGCGCCGTGTGGTAGGCCGTGTGCGAGACTGTTAGTCACCACACAGCCGTGTGATCGACGAGCCCGGCCGTGCACGTGAGGGCCGAGCGAGGCCGTGTAATCCACATGGCCAAGGCCAAATTGGGCCGTGTGGGCCACACGGGTGAACCACATGGGCGTGTGGGATTCTGGGCCAGGCCGTGTGGTCCACACGGCCTAGGCCAATTTGGGCCGTGTGGGCCCACACGGGCAGGCCACATGAGCGTGTGAGCCCATTTTTTTGGAAATCTCTGTAAGGTTACACGGGTCGCCCAAGTCGATCGTGTGGACTCTACCGTAGGTCGATGAAAGCAATACTTAGACCCCTAAATGAATGATCTGACTGTTTGATTTCTGTACTAAGTATTTATGCTAATATGAATGTATGAGTTTTAATTGCATAATAGCATGTCGGGTCTTGTATGTTGCATTGCATCGGGTGGGGTGATTATGATTAGAGGAAGTATCCGAAAGGCTCTTAAGCCTATTATCCGCATTTCACTTCAAATTTCGATTATATGCCACATTCGGTACAACATGGTGTGTTCATTTGGGTGGGTTGATTGTATCCCCACATGGTGTGTAGGGTTGGACGGAGTTGGTGTGTAGAATTTGGTGGGTAGGACTACATTTTCAGTATATCTTGTCTCAAATAGGCTAAGACTCAAATATGTCCGATTACAGATCTCGAGTGGGCTAAGGCCCACACCGCTTTCAGAATGTGCCTGGACCGAACCGTGAGAATCAAGTCTCAGATCTCGATATTTACGTGTGTGTATGTTTCTGTGGGGATTACACACTAAGTTGCGAAAACTCACCCTTTTCATTTTAATCTGCACAGAAATCCCAGTGAAGACTCCGCGATGACCACGATTACGGATATTTGTTTTTATGGTTTATTTTTAATTTTAATTATGATTTGGTTATTTTTGGGTAAATTTCATGTAATAAGGCCTTTACAGATTTTTGTTTAAAATTTGGGACCGTTATTTTATAAACTGCTAGCAGTAGGACAAGACGCGAATTTTCAAAATAAACAAAGGTTTTATCAAAATACGTACGACCTTGCGAATCATTTTAAAAGCTTCCACAATGTATAGAGTTTTGAACTGGATAATGAATAAATAAACGACGTGTTTTGGCGATAGCCTTAGATACCTAAGAACAGTTTTAAAGCTGTTACGTTTTCTAAAGCACTATCATGTGACATCGCCAGATTCGACCATAACGTCCAGGCTGGGTTTGGGGTGTTACAATATGAAAATAATTTTGATGAAAGGTAAATACCAACAAAATCAAGGCCAATATAAATGAACAAAGAAATCGATGAATTTTGTAAAAAAGAAATATAAGATCTTAATAAAAAATTAATTAGGAAAAGTAGTTCTCCTTGGAGTTGTTCAACATTTTATATAATGAAAAATGCAGAACTCGAAAGAGGAACGTCAAGATTAGTAATTAATTACAAACCTCTCAATCAGTCCCTAAAATGGATAAGGTACCCAATACCAAATAAAAAAGATTTGTTACAAAAACTCTGCAATGCAAATATTTTCTCAAAATTTGACATGAAATCAGGATTTTGGCAAATCCAAATAAAAGAAGAAGAAAGATACAAAACATCATTTACTGTACCATTTGGACAACATGAATGGAATGTCATGCCTTTTGGATTAAAAAATGCTCCATCCAAATTTCAAAGAATAATGAATGATATTTTTTACCAATATTCTCAATTCACAATAGTATATATTGATGATGTATTAGTGTTTTTCGAAAATTTAGAAAAACACTTCAAACATTTATCTATCTTTGTAAAAGTCATAAAAAATAATGGTTTAGTAGTTTCTAAATCCAAGATAAGTTTGTTCCAAACCAAAGTAAGGTTTCTAGGTCATTACATTACCCAAGGAACCATTACCCCAATAGAAAGGTCCATAGAATTCGCCAGCAAATTCGCAAACCAAATTCTTGATAAAGTCCAATTGCAAAGATTCTTAGGAAGCCTCAACTATGTCATAGACTTTTATCCAGGTCTTAGCAAATTATGTAAGCTTTTATACGATAGACTCAAAAAAATCCGCAACCTTGGACAAATGACCACACCAATATTATCACCTAGATTAAAAAACAAATTACTAAGCTTCCTTGTTTATATTTAGCTGATCTGAATGCCCCCAAGATAGTAAAAACAGATGTTTCTGAAATAGGGTACGGTGGGATCCTAAAACAAGTTAAGGTAGGAAAAGAGCAAGTAGTCCAATTTACCTCTAGACATTGGAATCCAACTTAGCAAAATTATAGTACTATTAAAAAAGAAATTTTATCAATTGTTTTATGCATTACAAAACTCCAGAGTGATTTATTAAATAAAAAATTCCTTTTATGAATTGATTGCTAATCAACAAAAGAAGTTTTACAAAAAGATGTTCAAAATATTGCCTCAAAACAGATTTTCGCAAGATGGCAGACAATTTTGAGCATATTTGATTTTGATATTGAATACATTAAAGGAGAAACTAATTCTTTGCCTAATTTTCTCACCAGGGAGTTTCTTCAAAAATTCCACCCAAACTTCGAGACAAAGGAAAAGGAAAAATATGAGAATCATCCAAAACCCAAATTTCCTCAAAACCAATTAAGTCATGGTATGAAATTTGCCATGAAGAAGAAAATGAGAGATCATCATCCTCATCAAAATCCTCCAAAAATACATTCGTTTAGGATGCAAAAGATCCAAATGAAATTGGTTCTCAAATCAAAAAATAGATTGAGTTCCTTTCTCAATCTCTAGAAGTGGCATCAGCCTTTTCTCAAATTAAAAAGGAAACTCCTCTCAAGCAAATTGCTGGTGAAGCAACAAAGATTTCAAAAAATAAAGAGATTGTTTTACACAAACAAAAATCTCTCAAAAATATTTTAAAAGAAACATCTCTCCAGGATGTTTTTCCAAAAGAAGTAGCACTGTCTTCACAGACTGCTACACAAAAATCCTCACAATATTTTCCAAACAAATGTTTTGAAAGAATTCTTATTATGGAGGAAGAATTTTCAGAAAAACCTCCACATATTCTTGCAAAAGAACTTTTCAATGGATGGCATTTCAAGCCATTGGATTCTCAAAAACCCCAGCAGTATTATGAAAACATACTAGTTCAAACTGGATCAGTTCAAACACTACACAAACCCAAAAGATCCAAATTTTATCACCCATTCAACAACCCAAATACTAAAAATTCTTCGATCAAGGGATTGGGGTGAAAACCCAAATTATTCAAAGAAATTTCCCCCAAATTTACCACAAAAATTGACCACCACCCATATTTCACATATTAAGATTACCAAATGGCCTGGTACAATGCCTTCTTAACATATGAGACATTCTTGGCTCATATATTTAAAATATAGTACCCAATTCAAATTCCTAAATTGGTTCAAAGAATGGTGGAATTGGTATGGACCATCATCTTTCGAGATCCTACCATAAAAAATTCAAAACTTATGACCCAAATTCTTTGACAAATTTCAACCTGAACCAGACCAAAAGCACATCTACAGAACAATCCATTTTTTCTCAAAACTTTGCATTTCTTGGTTTGTTTCTTGGAATTACTCCTATGAATAAAGATCCATATATTGGAATTCCATTATTAGTTCGAAACTTTAGAACTAAATGGTGGGACAAATTTAATGATAAAAAATATGATTCAAAATATTTGGATAAATTTTTGAACAGGAATCCGAGATTATGTAAGTCCGCAGCCCCGAATCAAACCACAGTAAAATTCCTTCAAGCAAAATCGACAACTAGTGCAATGTTAGCTCAAGCCAAGACCAAGAAGGAAGACAAAAAACTCATGGCTGAAATGCTCAGCTTAATGGATTTCGGATCAGAAGATGAGAAACCTTCAATGTCTTCAATCAAAATGGTGGATCTTACAGATGATACCACCTCAGTAACCATTACAAGGACCAAGAAAAAATGATGCAAAAGTAAAATATGAATGAAGATGAACAGGAAAAATTCCCTGTAAGAAAAGACGAGTGAACAAGAAATATTCTCTACCTGAACAATAAATATTTTCTGGCATGAACAGTAGAAATCTCCGACAGGAACAGTAAGATTCTCTGGCATGAACAGTAAATATTCTCTGGCATGAATAGCGAATATTATCTATAGTTTGTTTCTTTGTAATTAGATAATATATTCTTTGAAAAGTAGCAATTATGTAATGATGTAAGGGATTGAATGTCCTATTTCAAATGATTTAAAGTGAAAACAACCCTCTATAAAAGGCTATCAGATTTAGAATGAAAGGCACGACTTGAAATACTCAATATAGAGATCAAAAACTCGTTTCTCCAAATTTTTAAGTTTTAAAAATTTAAGTTTTCAAGTTATTTTCCTTTTCAAAAATTTTAATTAAACATTCTTTCAGATTTCAATTTCAATTTCCAAATTACAACTATCACATTACAACTTCCATCCTCAGATCCTCGGGACAATCAATTTAATATCAAAGTGGTCAAGTTTAATCATAGTTGAACTCTTTAAACTCTCCCTATATAAAGAGAGCCTTGGGTCATTATTTACACACACTTGAATTTAACAGAAAGTTATAGAGAGAAAATTCTTTGAAGATACTATTCCAGAAAATTTCTAGAGACATTTTTTTGATTTACAACTTGAACAAAAAGTTTAGAGAAATTGCAAAATTACCTCACTGGTAATTTTTTGTGAAAAATATTCAGATTCGAAGCGAGCCCACACTCGGCAGACGTGAGCTTGAAGATAGCGGAAAAGACTACTCGATTGAAGCGCTCATCCTAGATGAATCGAAAAGGTAAAATTTTGATTAATTGTTCATTACTTTAGATATCACAACTAAGATCTTGTTTTGGAAAAAATAATTAAAACTCTAGTTTTTCCCTAAATTTATTTTCTGCTGCGTTTTCCGAACCCGTTTTTCCAATATCATGGTAGCCTTCAGGGCATGTGGTCCTATCTATAAGTCCCTTAGATGTATTTGAACTAATACCATGGCCTTCTTTGGATTCCTACGAGCTAGGTCTGCGACCCTATTTTGCGTTTGTTCTCGTGGACCTTCTCGGCGGGCGGTCGAATGTAGATTCGCGAGTTCTCTTTCTGAACTGTGCACTGTAAACTCGCCTTCTTCGCTTGACCATACTGTAACACCCCTCAACTGTATTCACCATCAAAATAGGGTTAAGGAGCATTACCGAAATTACAACACTTTTAAACATTCATTTTATATACAATTTATCAATTCAAATACAATTCAATCACAATCAATCATAGTGTCCCTTAAACAAGCCTATGAGGCCTTAAACATGCATTGAGAGTGATTCGGGACTAAACCGATAACTCGGGAAATTTTTCAACACTTATAAAATTTTTCTCCAAAACAGGGGACACACGCCCGTGTGACTAGGCCGTGTGTCTCACACGGCCACTAGACACGCCCATGTCACAGGCCGTGTGAACATTTGTAATGGGAGTACATGGCCGTGTCCCAGCCCGTGTCCTACCCGTGTCCAAACAAGTAAGGTTACTGACTTGGGTCACACGGCCAACCACACGCCCGTGTGTCTAGCCCGTGTGCCCTTCGAAGTGGCCACACACGCCCGTGTGCCAGGCCGTGTGCTAGGCCATGCCAAACTTGTAGGGTATACTGACTTATGCAACACGGCCAAGTCACACGCCCGTGTGCTAGGCCGTGTGCCAATTAGGGGGTATACTGACTTGTGCCACACGGCCGATCACACACACGTGTGTGAGACTGTGTGGAGCATACTGACTTCATTTCAATATCAACACCAGGGGACACACGACCGTGTAACATGACCGTGTGTCACACACGGCTGAGACACACAGCCGTGTCTCTGCCCGTGTGGACCAAAATAGGCTATTTACCAAGCCATATTGCCACCCCATTTGGTACACATCTTCACCTATAAAAATGACATCAAACCATAGCATAATATACCATCCAAAACAACCAAACCAAGTCTAAATCTTACTATTTCAATACTAACCAATTCAAGGCACATAAGTACCACAATATGCTATCTAAATTCATATCAATATTTATATTCTCAAATTATCAAAATGACCATTATCAAAGATGCATTATTAGGCCTATTTTCACAAGCATACTTATATCCACAAATCATCAATTTACCATTCATAATACCTATTATCATCAATCATCACACAACCATCAACCAACTCAATTCACAATACTTAACTACTCATATATGTACCTTATTCAAACATACCAAACAAACCAAAAATGGTCCATCACACGTGGCTATATATTTACATACTAAACATAAACATTTACAAGCCAATTTATTTGGCCAAAGTCGTTACCAAAATATAACTAACATGACTCAAAGTCCCTATATATGCCATATACTTAAAATACCAAAATTCAAAAGTACCAAGTGATAGGTGGTAGTGTGAAACGATCTCCGACGATCCCCGAGTCCGAGCTAGCTTCGATATCACTATAAAACACAAAAAATACACAAAGTAAGCTATAAAGCTTAGTAAGCTCGTATGTTAAAAATGAGCAAATATCACCATTCATTAATCATTCAAATAATAGAAAACAATATACAACAATTCTATTGATCTCAAAGCTATCAAATGATCATTCACATAACTTACCAAGGAACTCATCGATTCCATAGTTTCAATACTCAATTCATTACAAAACGTACCTGTACCATCTCGTACCAATCTCATACTCGACCACATTCTTCATTTACCCGTTGAACCATTCGGAATAGAAGTCGGATACTCAAGGTCTCACTCGATAAGTACCTATACCATGGCCCGAAGCCAAATCAAGGTAACTTATCCGAAATTCTGATATCATGGCCCAAAGCCAAATCAGTATATCTCGCACCTGAAGTGCTAAATCATGGCCCGAAGCCAACTCAAAGTATACCTAATGACATGTCACTAGTATCCTAAACTATTCCTAAGGTTCAATCGGGTTTCCAACTGTCGAATCTTCATCGAATCATTTCCGAACTAATCCGTAATCATATAATCACAATTCATGCTATATCAAAGCATATAAAGTACATTTGAAACAAAATTATAAATATCAAAGCATATAAAGTACATTTGAAAAAAAATTATAACATACAAACTTACCTCGGATGTTAAAACGGTGAATCTAGTCGATTAGTCGATAACTTTATCTTTTCCCTGATCCAAGTCCGTATTTCACTTTTCTTGATCTAAATATAGTAAATATTAACTTATTTAATCATATATTCATTCAATTTAGTCCAAAACACTCTTTAAGGCACATTTACACTTTCGCCCCTAAACTTTCACATTTTTACAATTTAGTCCTTATTACACAAAATCACAAATTCATGAAATTTCTTTAATACCCATTATAGCCGAATCCTATAAGACCCCTATCAGCCCACATTTATCACTTTTTCACACATTTAGCCACTAACTTTACACATTTCTCAATTTAATCCCTATTTTGCATTTTCTCTAAAAATCACTTTACAAAACTTGTGTATCTAACAACAAGATTTCATATTTCATCGTCAAACATCAAAGAAAACATATATTCATCAATGGAAACTTTCAAAATCTTTAATAATTTTACAAATTAGTCCCTGGGCTAGCTAGTACTAGTTGCAACAATCACAAAAACACAGAAATCATTAAAAACCGAGTCAAAAATCATACCTTAATAGCCAAGTGAAGTTGCCGAAATTTCAAGCTTAAAAATGGTGTTCTTTGCCCTAGGATTTTCGGCTAGAAGATGATAATGAAATAATTTGGTTTTATTTTACCTATTTTAATTATTTACTAATTAAATTACTTATATAACCTTAATAATTAACCTTTAAAACAATTTATAACATGTCCATAAATGTCCAATCAATTTAATTATGGTCTAACTACAACATAAGGACCTCCAAATTAAGATTCCATAGCTATTAGACACTTTTAGCTAATAGAACTCAAGTTTTACACTTTACGCGATTTAGTCTTTTTTATCAAATTGACCAACTAAACGATAAATTTTCTTAACGAAATTTTCAAACAATCACATTATCATGCTGTAGACATTAAAATAATAATAAAATAATAATTTTGACCTCATATTTGTTGTCCCGAAACCACTGTTCTGATTTGACCAAAAACGGGCTGTTACACGTCCGGTTCGTAGGTTGGAGGCCTAAATCCCTTCTAGGATTCAGGTTGATGGTTACCAATGTATAACAATCTAGTCCCCCTCCTAGTAGGCCTAAGGAGAGTTACAAAGTAACGCTCCTTAGGTCCATTAATTCAAACTTAAATGCAACTTCTTGGCTACGTTATGAGCTGTATCGCATAATAATCGTTCTGCCTCATGCGTGGGTGAGTTGTGTGCATCTGTCCGTTAAAAGTTGAAACATTTCTGTCTGCTCGCATCTAGATCATTGATTTTACTTCGTTACACGAATCGTCGAAGAGCGAGAGAGGAAATCCCTCTTTAAAAAGGGAGAACCTCTGGAGCCCTAAATCCTTCACACTTAGCATTCTCAACGACTGAAATGAAGGTAACCTTAAAAACATTATTTCTTTCCTTTTTAGATTTCTATTTTTCTTTTTCTATTTTTTTCCTTTATCAATAATATGGTGAAGATGAGGGGAACTGGTAACCGCATCATCTCATTCCCTGCACCTTGGGAGCGACCGATTCTGATATTGGTGATGGAGAAAACCTACGCCTGTACTACCAGACTAGAGGAATTGGAACGGGTTCTGGCTATTCAGGGGATAAAATCCTTTACTTCGCATACGAATTCTCCATTCTAGATGGGTCACATCAACTATGTGAGACCACTAAAGATAGTTTTCTTCTTCCGCTTCACGCACTGGAGGCTAAGTTTCACTTGCCACTGTATCCCTTCTTCTGCAACCTCCTAAAGGACTACCGCCTTGCTTTCAGCCAACTTTCAAGCTTCTCCTGTTGGCTGGCTATAGCCTACTTTCTTGATTACAACTAACGTGGTGTGGTACCAATGCTCGCCGTTTTTCAGCACTTGTATCAACTGAAAGGCAGTGACATGGGGGATTTGGCGGTGTTCTACTACTTCTTCAATCATAGGAAGGTGTGAACAATCATTCAAAACCACTGCATGAACCTTCGCCTGAACCAGGGGAAGTACGTCTAAGTTCACAACGTACTTGGCGAGGACTTTGGGTTCTCCATAAGATGGTCCTCTCCTAATAAAGACATGCACACATTTCAGGTGAAGTCTTTCCTTGGATGAAGCTACTACACAATTTTAAAGGCTTCACGTTGGTTATATGTTGACTCTGGAGACCTTCATTACTGTGAAGAATGTCTTTAGATTTTGTTTGGAGGGTTTTAGCCCTAATGCGATGAATGCCCTAATCCTGTTAGCGCTGTTGCTGTAGTCATTCAGGCGTCGTCTTCTCTTGTGGCGGGCTTGGCACTTGCCACCTAGGGTAGCTCACCGATTACAGTTGATGAAGATACTCCTCCTTCTGTTCTTTGGGGTTCTCCTTCTGTGCCTGTTGTCAAGGAAATGCCAACCGAAGTTAATGGGGGTTCATTTCTATAGCATGATAATTTGAGCGCGTAAGAGTTCTCCTTATCCCTGCGCTTCTTGTTATCTGAGGTTAGCACTATTGGGTTGAAGTATGTGAAGGCCTGCTATAATGAGCTCGCAGAGACTAAAGCTGAGTTGGGAAAGATGCGCGAGCCGTATAATAAGATGAATGAGGAGAACAAAATTATCAACGAATAAAAAGAGGACCTTACTGAGTGCCTTGCTGTAACGGAGATAAAGTTGGAGGGGTTCGCCACTAAGTTGGCTGTTGAGAGAGAGAGGAGGGTGGTCGCAGAAGCTGAGTTAGGGAGAGCCGCTATAGGGCACGCGAATAAAATGCAAAGAATCATCATGGAGTGCCAAGATCAAGTGGATAGGACTCTATAGAAGCAGTCTGATGCTCTGGCAATCTTCTAGAAGAAGATAGCTGAGAACATTTCACGTTCCATTCCAAAGTTAAAGAAAAACATATTACTTCATGCTCAAGTTTCCTGCGGTCCCTTTGATGTTCGCAAGGTGGACTTTGACACTTTGGATGGGCTGGAATGGACATGGGTACCCTGGGTTTTGACATGTTTTGTCCTTCAAGCACTGCATGAGACTCCTTTGTGGCCTCTTGGAAGAGCTCTTCAGATTTTTACTTAGATGAGGATCTGGCTGGTGCGGACATGACTTCCCTTGCTGCGAATGAGGATGATACTCGTACGCCCACGAATGATGATGTTGCCCCTGCTGATGATACAACTGCTGCAAATAAGTATGTTACCCCTGCTGATGACATAAACCAAGGCACTGATGGGGAAAAGGAAGACAATGTATCTTAATTAGGTTGTTGGCACTGTAATTTGCTTTGTTAATGAGAATAAGGGTTTATTGTTCGCGAAAATCTGTCTTTTCCGAGATTGTTTTACTTTTCGCATAATTATATAATTATAAGGGTTTTAAGTAAAATATTCTAAAATCATTAGTTGCGAATGTGGATTCGCAAGCTGTTTTGTACTTGGGAAATTTTTTTAAAATAATAAGTTAGGAATGTGACTCCACGAACTTTTTTTTATATACTTGAAAAATTTTCTAAAGTAATAAGCTAGGAATGTGACTCTGCGAACAATTTTATACTTGGAAAATTTTCTAAAGTAATAAGCTAGGAATGTGAGTATGTGGATTTTTTTATACTTGGAAAATTTTCTAAGGTAATAAGATGAGGCTGTGACTCCGCGAACTTTTTTATATTTGGAAAATTTTGGAGGATTACAAAGCTGTGAGATTTTTACTCTGGGTGATTGTACTTAGGGTTGTGATTATTCACCTCCTAGCTTTAATGTGGCAGTTGGGAGCTTTGCTCTCGCTAACTGTGTTGGAGGCTGCGGCTCTTTGCTTGCGAGCCTTAGTATGACAGTTGGGAGCTTTTCTCTCGCTAACTGCGATGGAAGCTGCAGCTCTTCGCCTGCGAGCCTTAGTATGGCAGCTGGAAGCTTTGCTCTCGCTAACTGTGTTAGAGGCTGTGACTCTTCGCCTATGAGCCTTAGTATGACAGTTGAGAGCTTTTCTTTTGTTAACTGTGTTGGAGGCTGTGGCTCTTCACCTGCGAGCTTTAGTATGAGAAAAATGCTATTGGAAAATGATTTTTATTCATAAGGTAAGGAGTCATACAAAGTATTTTTTGAGGTGTCAGGCATTCCAAGTTCATGGTACAAGTGTGCCCTCCATTGTTGCTAGTTTATATGCTCCATAACCTATCTTTTCTAGGACTTTATATGACCCTTCCCAATTTGGAGCCATTTTCCTCGTTGGAAGGCAGGTAGACTGGCTTCGGTGTTTCTTAAAACGAGGTCGCCCACTTGAAACTGCTTATTCCTAACCTTGGATTTATAGTAGCGAGCTACTTGTTAGGCGCGTGCTACGTTTTTAATTCCAGCTGTCTTTCTGTTTTCGTCGATTGGATCGAGGTTGAGCCTGAGGGCTTCTTGATTAGCTACCCCCTCGAAGTGTTGTGTTCTATGTGACCTCAAACTAATCTCTACAGAGATTACAGCTTTTGTGCCGTAGACAAGAGAAACAGTTGTTTCCCCCGTCGCCGAGTGAGGTGTAGTTCGTAAGGTCCATAAAATTCCTGGTAGTTCTTCCAGCCAAGCTCCCTTAGCTTCTCCCACTTTTTTTCTTAAAGGCTGTCAAGATTTTTTTGTTCATAGCTTCTACCTGCCCATTGGTTTGTGGCGTTTTTACCGAACTTTAAGCTAGAGCTATTTGAAGGTCAGTGCAAAATTGCTTGAATTTTCCCTGAAACTACATTCCGTTATTCATAATAATTGTGTGAGGTATCCCAAATCTGTAAACAATTGACTTCCATAGGAAAGACTCCATCTGTTTTTCTATGATGGTTGCCAAAGCTTCGACCCCAATCCACTTGGTGAAGTAATCCACAGTCACTACTATGAATTTCTTTTGTGCTATAAGGAACAAACCAATGATATCGGCCCCCCCAAGTTGCAAAGGGCCAAGGACCCGACATGATTTGTAGGGGCTCCGCTGGTTGCCACTGGATTTTGGCGTTCCTTTGGCAAGATTAACATTTGCGAACTAACTAATGGGCGTCCTCTTGTATGTTAGGCTAGTAGTATCATTGTCTAAGGATTTTCTGTGCGAGCAACCTACCTCCTAAGTGGTCGCCACAAATTCTTTCGTGGATCTCTCTCATAATGTATTCAGCTTCAGACGTTGATAGGCACCACAACAGTAAGTGTGAAAACCTTTTTCTATATAGTATACCCTCAAGTAAGGTGTATCTATTAAACGCAGGATAAAACATGTTGTTTTAATTTAGCGTGTAGTGAGTTCGTAATATCCAGATATCCAATTCATATATCAGGAGTTTAGCAAATATTTGTAGTTCGTAATAATGACATACCTCGCAGCCTTGCGTTAGCTTTGCAAGCTCTTTCATGTCCTGGCTTTCTTATTCCCCTTATAGTATGCGGATTATTGGTGTCATCCACATCTCCTCTTGGGCCATACAGAGTATGTGGGGCATATCATAACTCGAGGCTTCCCTATGTCAATTATGAGTGCGTCTGCCCTTGATCCTATTTTGGCTGTAGACCCGTCAACATAAACTAGCCAACTTTTTAAGTTGTCGGTTGTATGTGTACTTTCTAGGGTGGATTTACTAGCAACGGTTTTCAACAAACAAAAAACAATTTTTAGTACAAAATATAGGATACATGATACTTCGCAATAAAATTCAAGAGTTGCTAGCATGTTATGTCTCATCATAAAATATGTCTGATTGAACTGTTAACTTTCATTAATGTTCATACAGTACATAATCTTTACAAGGTATTTTGCACCGCCCAATTCCTTCCCGAGGCCGCACCTACCATTCTCGCGTCAACATTCTACCACCGGAGGCCCATTTACACGGTAACCTTACTTTTACTTCCGATACTGATCGGAGCAGGTATGACTCTCTTCGACATAAATTGATCGTGCCTTGTAAATGCCTCTTGATACCTGTTTTGGCTGCCTTGCGTATTGAAAATATTGTTACAGATTATTTTAGGAATATTGGCTGGTTTGGAAATTTTGATATTGCTCACTGTGCCTATTATGAGTTAGTTTTAGAGTTCTATTCCACATTTCATTTTGAGCGACATGGTCAACTATCGTTGGATACACCTGGTACAGTCCGATTTCGGTTACTTGGTACCATGCATAGCTTATCTCTTTTTGAATTTAATATTGCATTATCATTTATCAATGAAGAGTATGCTATGTCTTTAGATTTTCGTAATAGTTTGTGTACATTTCCTACTGATTTTAGGGCTATCGAGGCCTTTGCTTTGTTAACAGATAATGTCGAATCCATGTATAGCCCAAAAACATCAAAGGATTTATGGTTTCACGACCCTGCCTTGTGTTACATACACCGTTATCTAGCTTATAATTTCTCAGGCCGACGAGATGCTCCGGCTACCGTCTCAAAGATGGAATTATTCTTTTTATGGTGTATGTATACCGGTTGTCCGGTTAATTTGGGTTATTGGTTTGCACTTCAATTTGAGCATGTTATCAAATCAAAACGTCCTCTAATCTTAGGATCTCTAATTACACAGCTGTTATTTTCTTTACATGGTTCTAACGCTCCTATTTCAGACTTACATGTTGCTTGTCAGGCCGATCCTTTAGATGCTCGATGCCTCGACTCGATGGGACTACTTCGTGGCACTCCATCATCCTTCCGTTTTGTCCCTCCTGGTATTCATTCTTCACCATCCGAACGAGTCTTTCGCCAACAAACTCAAAATGAGGCACCCGCCCAAGCTCAACCGACATTGACCATTGAGCAACACTTAGAGCGCATTGAGGCTCGACTTGACACTTTTGGCCAGCAAATCACCGAGCTTCTTGCCATCATGAGCGATCGACGGTAACTACACGGGGAGTTTTACTAAGCCTTTCTACCTATTTATCTATTTTAGTCAACATTGAGGACAATGTGTTTTAAGTAGGAGGAGGAACTCTTCGTTGTTTCTGTCATTTTCTGCTGTGATTTTGGTTGTTGTTGCTACCGTGTTTTTGTTTGGTTTGAGGCCCCATTTTGTCCACATTTATTTTTCTAGAATATCCTGCCTCTTTTCATGCCCAAGATTTTGACCAGGAATTGTCTACTGTTTGCCCCACAAGCATGATTCTTGCCCTCTGAGGAAATTATGATTTTTCTCATAATTGATGCCATCTCCACTGTTTTATTTTTATTAGGCTAAAAATAATTGTGATTAATAGAGTTAACTCTATCTTACTTTTCGTGAAATTGATCAAGTTTAATATAAAGTGAACACTTAAATTGATTGCATGCTTAATTTATGTTCATGGATATTAGGTGATTATTGAAACTTATCCTTGACACTTATATTGTTTTTCCTAAGTTCTCAAAAATTTAAATTTTGTTTAATTGTTCATAAATTTTTTCCGTGGTTATGAGTACAGTTTAGAACGTGACTGACTGAGTAACCGGGGTAGGGTGCTTGGGTTGTCATTCTACTTCGCGTCAAAAGGTTGTGTGACGTGATGGGAAAAACTCCGCTAGCCGAGGTTATGAGTGTAGCCCAGAACGTGACTGACTGAGTAACCGGGGTAGGGTGCTTGGGTTGTCATTCTACTTCGCGTCAAAAGGTTGTGTGACGTGATGGGAAAAACTCCGCTAACTAGAAATAGCAATATATTTCTAAGCAAATAAATAAATAATTAAATAAATAAAAGAAAAGAAAGAAAAAAAAAAGAGAAAAAGAAAAAAAAAGGAAAAAATATATGTAAATAAATAAAATTTGGGACTAACGGAAGAAACAAAGAGGGTGTCTTGGTAGGTTTAGTAATTTACCTAATTTGCATGAAATAATTCAAGTTGATGTTAATGTCTGTATTAATTGGAAAACTTTTTCTGTTTTACTTAAAGCAAGCTTAGGGTTCTCTTTATTTTTCATATGCATTTTTGACTAATTTTTATGAAACTTTGGAGTGGTATTTCTTTTATGGCAAAATCTAATTTTCACAGTGGATAGGAACCATACTTGAGGGCAAGCATGGGCTAAGTAGGGGGAATTTGATAATACTATAGAATAACGTATTTTTATGTATTAATTATGTGTTTATTCTGAGTATGATCCTACTAATTTGAGCTATTTATGATCTTTTATCTCATAGGGACTAAATTGGAGGCAAAAGCAAAATTAAGGGCCAAAAGCGTGAACTTAGAGATAAAATGGGCCAATGTGCGACACATGGAAAAGATGGTGCCAAAAGTGCAAGCATGGAGGACACAAGGGTTGAAATGCAAAAAGAAGAGATTTTATTCTATCAAATTCTATTTTAATTATATTAGGATAATTAATATTAAGATAATTATTAAGGATTATTTAATTTTAGGATTTTATTTTATTTATCTTCAATTAAATGTATTTATCTTTTGGGGAGTTTAGGTAGGATTAGACTATCTCCCCTAGCTATAAATAGGGGGTGAAGTGACTCAAAATGGATCCATCTTTTTCTGTAAACACTCTCCCCTCAAAAGTCTAGGCTTTTGTTCTTCCCATATTTTCTTTCAATAAAATTCTCTTTTCCATTTTTATAATTATTTTCTTTTACACCACAACCATGAGCCACTAAACCCATCTAGCCGAAGGTTGTCGATGTTCCCCAAAAAAGGGGTTCTTGAGGCTTAGAATCCACACTTAGCCTTCTCGCCAAGTATTCATCGTTTCTCCGCACTACGGGGCTGACGCTTCCGTCCATGTCCCTTAAGAAGTAAACTTTTCAACGTATGCAAAGGCGACCGCTTTGTATGTTTTGGAAGGATTGCATAGCCGGTTCGTTAACTTACTGCGTTAGAGGTTGGCGAGCCCAAGAGACAAAATGGCGTAGGATTCGCCATTGAGAAGCGTTGATCTAGCATAGACGATCCCACAAAAGTGATTGCAGGCTAGAGTCAGGTTCCCTAAATTCGTAAGTCTAAATTCTTAGCGCTGGTGGTCGTAGGCGTCCTCTTCCACTATAACTGGCTTACTTGGTTTGAGAAGGGTCATCTAAAAGCCGAGGATTGAGCCCAAGGCGAAACGAGACAACCGGAGGCTAGAATCTCGCCACATAAGAAACTTACTCTTCCCTAAACTCTATTTATTTTCATATTCCTCATTTTAATTTTCGCAATTTATTTAATTTCGCAATTTCAATTCACTTTAAATTCTGTTTTTATTTTTCCAGATCGAAATTCTTAATTCTGTTTTTTTTTAAGGTACGCAGGTTTTCTTGGCCAAGAAATTGTCCAGGATTTCAAGAAACGAGCATTCGTACAATCCAGTCCCTAAGGATTCGACCCTACTTCCCCTTTACTGTTATTTTTACTATTTTACAGGGAATAAGATATTTTTGGTGCTTTCAACGACGCATCACTCGCATTACCTGTTGCGTCATTGGCCTTCTCAAACGAGCACTCTACTATGAAGTCTGCTAGTACCTGTCCTTTTATTGCTGTTCATAGGGCGAAGTCTACCTCGAATTTTGCTGGCTCGATACTCCACTTTGTTACTCTTCCCGATGTGTCTGCTTTGGATAACACCTCTTTCATAGGCTGGTTAGTAACTATGACAACTGGATGGGGTTGGAAGTACAGTCGTAATTTGCGAGCTGCAATAATCAAGGCATAGATAAGTTTTTCCATTTTTGTGTACCTTAGCTCGTCGTTTTGAAGTACCTTGCTGACATAGTATACGGGGAATTGACGGGCATTCTCTAATTTAACCAATATTGCTGCAACTGTCTCTTCCGAGGTGGCCAAGTAAAGGTAGTGTGTTTCTCCTATTTGAGGTGACTTCGATAGTGAAGAGGAGGTGGGATACTGCTTCAATTTCTTGAAGGCTACTTGGCATTCTTTGATCCATAAGAAGAGGTTTTTAAAGCCTTGAAAAAAGGAAGCATTTGTCTGCCATTTTAGAGATGAATTTGTTAAGCGCCACAACCTTGCCTGTGAGGCGTTAAAGTTATTTTATGGCTCGTAGGGAGCATTTCAATGATGGCCTGAATATTTTTTGGGTTCACCTCTATTCCCCTTTTTGATATCATAAAGCCCAAGAGCCTACTGGCTTGCACACCAAAGACACGCTTTTCTGGGTTAGGCTGCATTCCGTGAGCTCTTAGCATTGCGTACGTCTCTGATAGGCTTCACATGTGCTCCCCTATGGACTCACTTTTCACAAGCATGTCGTCTACATAGACCTCTAGGCCGTGACCTATTTGATTTTTGAATATCCTATTCACCAGCCTCTGGTAGGTCGCACCCCCATTCTTGAGACCAAACGACATGACCCGATAGCAAAAGAGACCTTCTTCAGTGGTGAAGGTTATTTTTTTGGTCATCCTGGTCCAACAGGATCTGATTGTAGCCCGAAAAAGCATCCATAAAACACATGAGTTGGTAGTCTGCGGAGGCGTCAACTAGACGATCGATCGAGGGTAAGGGAAAGCTGTCCTTGGGGCACACCTTGTTGAGGTTTGTGATGTCGATGCACATCCTCCACTTACCACTCGCCTTCTTTACCATTACCACATTTGAGATCTACTCTGGGTATTCCACCTCCCTGATTGACCAGATTGTTATACATTAGTAACCATCACTCGAATCCTGGAAAGGATTTAGGCCTCCGACCCACGAAACGGACGGGTTCCGCAGCAAGGCGAGTTCGCAGATATAGTTCGCTGATGGGGTCTACGGGAACAACTCATAAGATAGGGTCGCAGACCTAGCTTGCAGGAATCAAGAGAAGGCCACGATATCAGTTCCCATACGTCCAATGGACTCGCAGATAGGACCACATGCCCCGAAGGCCACCATGACACGTGTCCAGCAAGTACGGAGGCCACCCAGAGTATCAGCCCTAGGAGCAGAAAAGATCGCGTGCTCCGTAGACACGTGCCCACCAGGCTTGGAACTCGCAGAATGTCAGTACCAGGAGAAGGGAATGTCAGTGTCGGAGGCAATAAAGCCAAGACAATGTAGGTGGTCCCTGTTATGAGCTGTAATAGTACCAGTGGCAACATGTATAAATACCCCAACATTCTTATCAATAAGGACATAAGCAAAATATTACTCAACAATTTCCATATATATTAATGGTCCAAAGTTTGGAAACTGAAGCATCTAAGGCGTAATGAATACAATTGATGGGTGTTGAATTAAAAAAAAAATTCTCACACTTAAATAGAATGTAAAACAATAATATAAGAGTAAGGGTCAATCCTATAGGGTTTGAGGTATTTAAAACTATTGTTTGTTTTAATTAGGATATGCAGCAAGCAACTTTCGTGCCCACAACACATATTGAACTATATGAAAAATAAAAAAGGGATAAATCTGAAAATAGTAAAATTAAAATAAATAAATAAAAATGCGCTAATAAACAGAACAAAATTAAAATTGGTAAATTGATGAGACAACATTCTAGCTTCAGACAAAATTTTGATTTCGGCTTTGAACTGATCTTGAATAATAGATCTTTCTCCTCCAATCGATAAGTTAGTTATAGTGCTCAAGGAACAACCTTAGACCACCAGTCCTTCCGTGTGTAAATTAATTGCAGGAATAATCCGACAATTAACCCCTACCAAATGAATAACCTTGAAATTAGTTTCCACGATTTAGCACATCGACAGCCTTGTGAACTAGAAGGACTCGACTCGAATCAACAACCTCAACTGAGCGGGTCGTTTAAACTTAATTATTAATTCCTTTGATAGATCCAATCACTCACTCAATTGGTCACACCTACTTGTTCTTGGATAGATCGATTACGACAATTATGGATCATATCGATTCTTCCAACTATCCGCACAACACCGAATCAACATGCCCTTTTTTACTTGATACTATGACGACTTTGCGCGACAACTAAGTCTATCTCTTAAACAGGAGAAATAATGAAAAATAAAATGAAAATAGAAAACATTGAAGAAAATGTGTTTGATTGTAATTTTTAAAAATGAAAATGTGTGAAAATTAGAAAAAAATTTAAATTATTTTCACTAAAAATTGCTTTTTAAAATTGAAAATGATGAAAAAAAAAGATTTTTAAATTTGATGAATTGTTCCTAATTTAAAGTTCAGACCCATACGGATAAATAACTTTTTAAGAACATTTGGGTTATTGGAATTTTACAAAATAAAAAAAAATAATTACAAAAGAAAAATAATGACATTAAGAATAAATATTATATAAAATATTCAATATGGGTTTCATTTGATTTGTAAAAATTTATAATTTTTTAATAAAATAAAAATTTAAATATATATTAAAATTTAGAAAAATGTTTTTTGAAATTTATATAGTGAAATCATTGTATTAAAAATAAAATAGTGGAGAATTTTGAAAAATCACATTTTTAGGTGGAATTAAAAAAAAAAAAAGAAATTCAACCACTTAAAATTCATCTTAAAAATCCGGGTAAATTACCCAAATATACCAAAAAAATTAAAAATTTACGGAATTGGGCCGATTTTTAGAAAATTTACGGAAAATGGCCATTTCCCATCAAAACGCGCCCACGTCGGTAGCGTTTTGAGAAATGCCAACAAGCAGCGCCCGGGACGCGCTTTGCCTCCAACGGTCCAAATTTTTTTTACCGTTGGGCCCAACGGTCAAAAGGCCCAACGGTCAAAATTTTCCCTATAAAAAATCCCCAACCTTTTTATTTTTTTTCACACTTTAATCATTCTCTCAATTTTCTCTCAATTTTCTCTCAAAGTCCTTGAAATTTACTCTCAAATTTTAAAATAGTCATTTACTATTTACAAAAAAGCCCTTTTTAATTTTTTTAATATATTTTTTTTGGAAAATTTTAAAATTTTCGATCGTATTATAATGGCCGGGGAATTACTTCGTCTAGACAACAAGGACAACAAGCACATCTCCGTCGAGCAAATGCAAATGGTAAGTTTTAATTTTAATTTTTCAATATTATTTAATATTTTTTAGGTCTATGCAATTTTAATTAATTTTTATTTTATAATTTTTTAAACAGTCTGTAGATCGGGTGTTGCAATGTTATATTCGCAATATGCATGGTCCCCCATCGCCGTTGATCGAGAATTACATGCGGGAAGCGGGTTTTTGGCACGTGGCCACGATAGGTCGGGGGTTCAAGTTGGAGCCGCCTTTGATCAGTGCGTTGATAGAGAGGTGGAGACCCGAGACGCACACTTTCCATCTTCCATGCGGAGAGTGTACCATCACTCTGGAAGATGTGCAGTTGTAGTTGGGATTGCCGGTGGACGGGTCGGTAGTCACCGGGTCCGTAACTCACGGTGATTGGATGGCCGTATGCTACGAGCTTAGGTGCCATTCCGGATAAAATTCGTGGAGGTCGGATCGAGATGGGTCGTTACGAGACACATTCCCGAGCCGAATGAGGGTTCGACCAAATAGAGCGAATACGGCATGCTCGGGCATACATTCTTCAAATAATTGGAGGCTATCTCGATGCCGGACCTTTCTAGAAACCTCGTACACTTGAGATGGCTGCTGAAACTTGTTGATTTTAGAGCAGCCGGTGAATTGAGTTGGGGGTCTGCCGTGTTATCGAGGTTGTATCGGGAGATGTGCAGGGCGACGCTGCCGAGTAAAGCGAAAATCGGAGGTTGCCTATCACTACTGCAGTCATGGGCATGATTTCGATTTCCATTTTTACGTCCTCGACTCGACCACCCATATTCATTCCCACGCGATAACGAGGTAAATTTAATGTTATATTTTACAATTATTATGTAGATTTATAGTATAATTGTATGCTAAAAATTTATTTAATTAGGTGGAACCATTAAATGCGAGTCATCTTTGGAATACCTACCTCGCTTGAAGATATACGGCTTCTATTGGACCAACGGTCGGAATCACAAGTAAGTTTCGAATTTCGTATTTATAATTTAGTATTTCGTATTTAGTGTCTAGTATTATGTATATAACTAATATTTTGGTAATGTTAATATAGTTTCAATGGACACCGTACGAGGATCCGGAAATTCGGGCAGTAATTCCGGAGGAGTTCTTGCAAAATCCAAACAGTTGGCACGTGAAGGTCCCATTGATCACCTATGCGACCGTGGAGATGCACCAGTCAGATCGGGTTCTGCGACAATTTAGATTCCGGCAACCGATTCCCGTGCCACCTGAGGTGCTCGATGATGAGCACAAAGTGGATTTACGGCAGTTGCACATGGATTGGCCAAGATTTTGGTAAGCATATATCGAGACGTGGGAGAACCGGTATGACTATTTACCTGACCGGGAATCGATCGTCGTTCCGAAGTTAGCGTGCGTGCCGGAATACATGCCATGGTTTAGGATCCATAGTAAGCCGTATTTGTTGTCGGAAGAAGAGAGGCGACGGTAACTTCGTCAACAAAGGGAACGTCGGGGCCCCTTAAATCCAAGGAGAAGGGGTGATGAGACGGGGCCATCAATAGCACTGACACAGTCACCGGGCCCATCAACAGCGTCCACACAGTCACCGGGCCCATCAGTTCAGCCGACGGCACCTACATCACAGCCTTTACCCTTTATGCCAGGTGCGTACCCTACCCCTTATATGTATCCTAACCCATATATGTTTCCTTTTCCCAGTCCCAGCCCAGGTTGGAATGCATGGCCGGGTTCGAGTCCGTTCTCGACTACTCGTCGCCACCGATCTTGAGGCCGTCGTCGCGTGAGGATCACGAGGCGCCGTCGTCGGGGAGCACTTCTTTCTACCAGTCTCCTTCGCCATACGAGATTCAGACACCCCCGCCGTGGTTTATGCAAACACCTCCGGGGTCGTTATTTTATCAAGGTGGGTCATCCTCGCAACACCCACAACTGCAGACCAGTCTTGGAGGAAACAGGAATCCCCGCCCGAGGTTCCACGACCCCCGCCGGAAGCTAGAAGAAGGAGGAATCCAACGCGTAACCGCCGACCGCCCCCATGTGGCACTGATTCCGACCGGCATCAACATTGATTCGGATCGGCTTTTTTATTTTTTAAATTGTAATAATTTTTTTATTTTTTTAATAAAAAAGTTGTTTTTTATTTGTGTTTGTAATTTAATTTTAATATCTTCACTAAAATAGAAGTTGTTTATTTTTTTTGTATATAATTTAATTTGAATTTTTTTAATAAAATAAAAAGTTATTTTTTATTTTTTGTAATTTAGTTTTAATATATTTAATAAAATAATAGTTGTTTAATTTTTTTATTGTAATTTAATTTTAATATATTTAATAAAATAGAAATTGTTTAATTTTTTTATTGTAATTTAATTTTAATATATGTAATAAAATAAGAAGTTGTTTTTTATTTTTTATTTTATTGTAATTTAGTTTTAATATATTAAATAAATAAGAAGTTTTCTTTATTTTTTATTTTTTTGTAATTTAGTTGTAATATTCTAATATCTTTTGTAAAATAGAATTTGTAATATTCTAATGATTATTTACAAGGAAAAGCAAAGAATGATTATTTACAAGGAAAATGAAATTTTAATTTGACAATAAAAAGCAAAGAATGATTATTTACAAGGAAAAGGAATATTTAATTTGACAAGGAAAAGCAAAGAATGATTATTTACAAGGAAAAGCAAAGAATGATTATTTACAAGCAAATAAGTTTTCTTTTTTTTCTTTTTTATTTTTTTGTAATTTAGTTTTAATATATTAAATAAATAAGACGTTTTCTTTATTTTTTATTTTATTGTAATTTAATTTTAATATATGTAATAAAATAAGAAGTTATTTTTTTATTTTTTTGCAATTTAGTTTTAATATATTTAATAAAATAAGAAGTTTTTTTTTATTTTTTTGTAATTTAGTTTTAATATATTTAATAAATAAGAATTTTTTTTATTTTTTTAATAAAATAATAGTTGCTTATATGTTTTTATAATTTAATTTTAATATCTTTTATAAAATAGAATTTGTTTAATTTTTTTAAAATTTAATTTTAAAAATAAATATCCAATATTTGAGGTGCCAGCAAAGCGCGCCCCTAGGGACGCGCTTTGTGCCACCTCAGCAAAAGCGCGTCCATTAAAATTTAATTTTAAAAATAAATATCCAATATTTGAGGTGCCAAGCCAAAGCGCCTAGGGACGCGCTTTGTGCCACCTCAAAAAAAAGCAACGGCCCATTTAAATTTAATTTTAAAAATAAATATACAATATTTGAGGTGCCAGCAAAGCGCGCCCCTAGGGACGCGCTTTGCTGGCATTTCCCCTCAAAACGCGCTGACGTGGACGCATTTTGAGGGGAAATGGCCCTTTTCCTTAAATTTTCTAGAAATCGGCCCAATTTCGTAAATTTTTTATTTTTTTGGTATATTTAGATATTTTACCCTAAAAATCCTCCTATATTTTCTATTTTCCCGTTATTTTTACCCAAACAATTAAAGGGAGATTTAACTATCAAGAAGTTAAGGTAAATTAGTTTATGGGTAAATTACACTGCAGGCCACTCTAAAATAATTTTATCTCTATTTTGATTACTCTAATTTTTTTTGTCAATTTAGTCATTTTAATTAAAATAATTGCTTGAATTGGTTATTGTCATTAAAAATTTCTTTAATCTATTAACGGATTACTAATGTGACATTTTATTATTATTATTTTTAACTAAAATTAGGGATATTTCTATAATTGGCCAAAATCACCTTTTATTTATTTGCAACATAAAAACCACGATACTCGCCACGGCATATACCTTGTTCCCCATTCTCTGTGGCTCATCACTTCGTCGTTCCTGCTCCATAAGTCTGGCAACGGAACATTATTTTAACTTTGCGCACTGTTTTCGACTTTTTGAGGCATTTGGGCTTTGTCGGGTCTGATCGTTGAAGCATCCATTTGTTTACTAACCATTTTTCATTTAAAAGAAACTGGAATATGGCAGAAAATTTCATAGTTGCATTGATGTACAGACGCATAAATTCTACAAAATTAGAAAGAAACATTGATGTACAAATGCTGAAGGAGCTATTGTTTGTTTATAAACGATCTCATGAAATTAAAGTACATTTGCCTGTGAAATGAAATCAAACAACGGAAGTCTTCTTTGAATTATCAGAGATTATTACTTCAATAATTTCAACACAAAAGGAAATTTCATAGCTAAAAAACAAGGAAAATGTTATGTAAGTCTCAACTTATTTTCCCCTTTTCAGCACTTTCATTTTTCCTGATGCCGACAACCACAAAGTTCAGTGGTAGAGCAAACAATAGACAAAAGCTGTGTTCCTAACCAAAAAAGCAGACACAAGTTTGTAGTTTAAATTGTGTTATTGTTATCTACACATTGTGATCTCTTTTGCATACAAATATTACATAAGAAGTGGACCAAAATTAAGCCTTCCCACATGTAAAATATATGTCTTTATTTATTAAACTTTCTGTTAAGACTCAAGAATGGACACTGAACATTGGAAAGTGTAAAACAACTTAGAAAAGAAAGCATCTTTTTCTACTATAAACCAAAGAATTTGACTTTGAGACTATGGGAAATTTCACATCTATTGTCTTGTATACAATTATTTTCGTTTTGAGTTAATTATAGAAATATTTTTAGTTTTAGTTAAAAATAAAAAAATATTATGTCAAAAATTTGTTAATAGATTAATAGAAAATTTAACAATAATGATTAATTCAAACAATTATTTTAATTAAAGTGACTAAATTAATAAAAAATAAAAAATAAAAATTAGAACAGCCCTATTTTAAAGGGCAATATACCGAAATATACTAAAAAAAAAATTATTCACAGAAAAGGGTCATTTCCACAAAACGCGTCCACGTCACAAGGCGTTTTGTGGGGATGTAAGAGAGCGCGCGCACTGGGAGCGCTTTTGCTTACATCAGCGCAAAGCGTCGGCCGACGACGAGACGCGCTTTTCGATGTGGCAAAAGCGCTCCCCTAGGGGCGCGCTTTAGCCCTGCAACGGTCAAAAAATTTTTGACCATTGGGCCTCCAACGGTCCAAAAATTTCCCTATAAAACCCCCCAACCCTTTTATTTTTTTCACACTTTAGTCCTTACTCAACATTCTCTCAACTTTCTCTCAAATTCCTCTCAAATTTCTCTTAAAGTCCTTGAAACTTCCTCTCAAATTTCAAAATAGTCCTTTAATATTTACAAAAAAGCCATTTTTAATTTTTTAATATATTTTTTTGGAAATTCTTAAAATTTTCGATCGTATTACCAATGGTCGGGGAATTAATTCGTCTAGACGATAAGCACATCTCCGTCGATCAAATGCAAATGGTAAGTTTTAATTTTAATTTTTCAATATTATTTAATATTTTTTAGGTTTATGCAATTTTAATTAATTTTTATTTTATAATTTTTTAAAGCGATCAGAATCGGGTGTTGCAATGCTATATTCGCAATATGCATGGTCCCCCATCGCCGTTGATCGAGAATTACCTGCGGGAAGCGGGTTTTTGGCACGTGGCCACGATAGGCCGGGGGTTCAAGTTGGAGCCGAACTTGATCAGTGCGTTGATAGAGAGGTGGAGACCCGAGACGCACACTTTCCATCTTCCATGCGGAGAGTGTACCATCACTCTGGAAGATGTGCAGTTGCAATTGGGATTACCGGTGGACGGGTCAGTAGTCCGGTGTCCACAACTTCTACCGATTGGATGGCCGTATGCTACAAGCTTCTGGGTGCCATTCCGGATAACATTCATGGAGGTCGGATCGAGATGGACTGGTTACGAGACACATTCTCGGAGCCGAATGATGGTTCGACCGAAATAGAAAGAATACGGTATGCTTGGGCATACATTCTTGAGATAATTGGAGGCTATCTGATGCCGGACCTGTCTAGAAACCTCGTACACTTGAGATGGCTGCTGAAACTTGTTGATTTTAGAGTAGCCGATGAATTGAGTTGGGGTCTGCCGTGCTATCAAAGTTGTATCGGGAGATGTGCGGGGCGACGCGACCGAGTAAAGTGAAAATCGGTGGTTGCCTATCACTACTGCAGTCATGGGCACGGTTTTGATTTCCATTTTTACGTCTTCGACTCGACCACCCATATTCATTCCCACTGATAATGAGGTAAATTTAATGTTATGTTTTACAATTATTACGTAGATTTATAGTATAATTGTATGCTAAAAATTTATTTAATTAGGTGGAACCATTCGGCGAGTTATGCTGGAATACCTACCTCGCTTGAAGATATACGGCTTCTATTAGACCAACGGTCGGAATTACAAGTAAGTTTCGAATTTTGTATTTATAATTTAGTATTTCGTACTTAGTGTTTAGTATTATGTATATAACTAATATTTTGGTCATGTTAATATAGTTTCAATGGACACTGTATGAGGATCCGGCAATTCGAGCAGTAATTCCGGAAGAGTTCTTGCAAAATCCAAAAATTTGGCACGTGAAGGTCCCATTGATCAACTATGCGACCGTGGAGATGCACCAGTCAGATCGGGTTCTGCGACAATTTAGATTCCGACAATCGATTCCCGTTCCACCTGAGGTGCTCGATGATGAGCACAAAGTCGACTTACGGCAGTTGCACACGGATTGGCCAAGATTTTGGTCAGCATATATCGAGATGTGGGAGAACCGGTATGACTATTTACCTATTCGGGAACCGATCGTCGTTCCTGAGTTAGCGTGTGTGCCGGAATACATGCCATGGTTTAGGATCCATGGTAAGCCGTATTTGTTGTCGGAAGAAGAGAGGCGACGGCAACTTCGTGAACAAAGGGAACGACGGGGCCCTTTAAATCCAAGGAGAAGGGATTATGAGACGGGACCATCAACAGCGCCGACACAGTCATCGGGCCCATCAACAGCGCCCACACAGTCACCGGGCCCATCACTTCAGCCGACGACACCGACATCACAGCCTTTGGCCTTTATGCCAGGTGCGTACCCTAGCCCTTATATGTATCCTAACCCTTATATGTTTCCTTTTCTCAGTCCCACCCCAAGTTGGAATGCATGGCCCGGTTCAAGTCCATTCCCGACTACTCCGACTGGCCAACCGATCTTGAGGCCACTGTCGCGTGAGGGATCACAGGAGGCGCCATCGGGGAGCACTTCTTTTTACCAGTCTCCTTCGCCATACGAGATTCAGACACCCCCGCCGTGGTTTATGCAAACACCTCCGCGATCGTTATTTTATCAAGGTGGGTCATCCTCCCAACACCCCACAACTGCACTCCACCGCGAGGAACTGAATCCCGCCCGATGTTCCACGACCCCACCGGAAGCTAGAAGAAGGAGGAATCCAGCCACAGAATCACGACCACCCCGTGTGGCACTCGATTCGACCCGGCATCAACATTGATTCGGACGAGCTTTTTTTAATTGTAATAAACTTTTTTTATTTTTTTAATAAAATAAAAGTTGTTTTTTATTTGTGTTTGTAATTTAATTTTAATATCTTTAATAAAATAGAAGTTGTTTATTTTTTTATATGTAATATCTCCGATAAAAAAACAACACCATTTTCGGTGTCACAAACCTCACCATCGTAGTAAATAACAGCATTAATACGTTCACTCATTTTCAGTTTCTATTTTTCTTTTGCCTCAATTTCTGTTATGCAACCTGAGAATGAAATTTGGCTGATTTATAGTCTAAGGATTGTCACAGACTACTGTAGCAAAAGAGCGTACACGTTGGAGCTCTTTCGCGGTACTCACGACGGCGGTGCATCCCGCTTGAAGCGTTTTGGGCCTTCGTTTGTTCGAAACGTCTTCTCAAAATTATTTTACGGAGATCATCGTGAGCAAAAGAGAGCGCCCACGTGGGAGCTCTCTCTTTCGTACTCTGGCGATAGTGCATCTTGCTTGAAGCGTTTTGGAGTGCTTTGTTTGTTAAACGTCTTCTCAAAATTATTTTACCGGAGACTCATCGTAGCAAAAGAGCGCCCACGTGGGAGCTCTTTTCAGTACTCTGGCGGCGGTGCATCCCCGCTTGAAGCGTTTTGGGCAATCGTTTGTTCGTAAACGTCTTCTCAAAATTATTTTACCGGAGATCATCGTGAGCAAAAGAGCGCCCACGTGGGAGCTCTTTTGGTACTCTGGCGACAAGTGCATCTGCTTGAAGCGTTTTGGGCATCGTTTGTTTAGAAACGTCTTCTCAAAATTATTTTACCGGAGACAATCAGAGCAAAAAGCGCCCACGTGGGAGCTCTTTTCAAGTACTCTGCCGACAAGTGCATCTCGCTTGAAGCGTTTTGGGCACTGTTTGTTCAGAAACGTTTCTCAAAATTATTTTGCCAGATACAACTGTCAAAAAAATTCAAATAATTTTTTTTCTAATATATTTTGCCCAAAACCCTAAATATATTTTTACTAAACCCTAATTAACCCTAATCTACTCCATTAAATTTCCCCTAAAAATCCTAAATCTAACGACCCTAAAAAATCATAAACCCTAGCCTAGAAACCTTAAAATTTCATACCCTAACACTAAAAACAGCTGAAAAGGCAGACGGGGAAGGAGGGCAAAAGTGCGCCCCTAGAGGAGTGCTTTTGCCACATCAGCAAAGCGCGTCCTCGTCAGCGCGCTTTGTGCTGATGTGGCAAAAGCGCTCCCCAGGGGCGCGCTTTCCTGCTGCATCCCCACAAAACGCTCTGACGTGAACGCGTTTTGTGGGGAAATGACCCTTTTTCGTAAATTTTAAAAAAATCGACCCTTTTTCGTAAATAAAATTTTTTTTGGTATATTTGGTATCTTGCCCTATTTTAAAGGCACATGGGATGTGCTTTAGCTTAGTTTATTATTATTTGTTTAAAGGTACAGGGGCGTGAGCAAATGGGTCGGGCCAAGAGACTGTAGCGTGTGCAGAGCTTCTTCTGTTCGGGCGAAACCCGAAAAGCCCTTCAAAGTTTTGCCGCCAAAGCCGAAGCCGAACTCTTCTTCATCTTCTTTTTGATTTCTGATTTCTCCAAGGGTTTAAGCAGAGCCTCATTGTAGTGGCAATGGCCTCAAACATTCCTCTCCATATCATCGATGACGACGGCGACGGCGACGGCGACGGCGACGGCGACGGCCAAGACGTAATCTAATTGTTACTCTCTTTCAGTCTTGCAGTTGTATTAGTAATTTTTGTTTATTTCACTTTGGTGGGTATTGATTTGTTTTAATTTTTAACTTAGGAGTTTGATTGGGAAGCAGCGGTTAGAGAAATTGACAAGGCATGTGAAACCAGAAATTCTTCTTCTTCTTCCCATTTTGCTGCTCATACTCCTTTACCCCATATTTCTAAGAAAAACTCTTCAAGGCAATCCACGCTCGACAGATTTATTGGGAAGCTGGGACCCCGGCCTCCTGATAATCATCGGACGGTTGATGTTGAGGCTGAGGCTCAGGCTGAGGCTGAGGAGGTGTCATTCGTTCAGATTGATGCTGAGGCAGCTAAAACTTGGATCTACCCAGGTTTTTATTTATTACTTCCCCCCCCCCCCGTTGCAGCTTCCGTAACACGCTTGTTTCCTTCCTTGCTCTATTGTTTTTTTATGTGTGTGTTGGGTAACTGGGTCTTTTGACAACCAAATTTTGATTCTTTTGGGTGGTTGTTGCTGAACCAATTGGTAAACTAGGTATCAGATTAGACAGTTTTTATCAATAGTTACTTACATATGATACACCTATGTATATATAAATATAATGTATATATTTCTTTGGTGCTTTAGAAAGTATTGCTAGTCAGGAATCTACTAAAATATGAATGATTTTATTGCATCTCGATGAAGTAACTTGGCTAGCATACTTTTTCCCCCCTGTTTCCAATTTTTTGGGTAAATATTATCACTTTTAGTATCAATTCCTTAAATCTACTATGTATTACTACATATGTTAGTTTGATGTTGGTGCACTTGCAATCGCATAGGGGGATATGTGGTGACTTGTCAACTCTTTTGCACAAAAGAAATCCATATTCATCTGTACTGATTGCTGAAGCAATTTATAAGATTTCTTTAAAGACTGATCTAAGTCTAACTATTATTAATTCAGTATTGCTATAATGGTCCTAGTGGATTGTGTCCTGTTTGCTGAATTAATGATAGTGTTGAAATAACAAGTATATAATGAGGATAAAGGGTTGAGTTTACCAGCATTCCAAACTCCAAAACTCGGACTCCAGTAATCAATACCCAAGTATCTGCGTACTATATTTTCTGTGCTTTGGTACTGCTTCATGTATGGTACAACTCCTACGAGTCATATTCAATTGTAAGTCTCTTTTAGGAAACATAAAAAAATAGTAATTGCCCATTTTTTTCTCATTTACTATTTGGTCAAATAGGTAGGTTGATGTTAGCAATGCCAGTTACTTTGTTGCTAGAAAAAGGGTACAGACAATAGAAAATTTTTCTTTTTTTTTTTTTATTGTTGCATTACTTCTTAAATTTTCTAGTTGTTATGCTTCCCATGGTCCTTTAAGAGGCACTTCAAACTTCGTTGGAGAGGACCAAGTTTCGTTTGTGTGTTGAACTGAATAAGGTTTACCTCTTCTTGAAGAATGTTTTTTCTTTTTATATTTACATCAATCCTCTGTTCTGTTTGATCAACTAGAAAGCTTTAGCAGAAACAAGATAGTGTATATCTTTTAACCGCTAATAATTTTATAAAAAAATCAAAATTTAAAGTATTTTTCTACTTCCCTTTTTTGAAGATATTTTTGATTTTCGAAATGGCCTAATTTTGAAGTGTCTTTCAAGACTCTGTTTTTTAGCATTCATTAAGAATTCTAAGATACCATCTCTCCTTTATTGTTAGTGCAGTTAATGTCCCTCTTCGTGACTATCAATTTGCCATAACCAAGACAGCACTATTTTCAAATACGTTGGTGGCATTGCCAACAGGCCTTGGAAAAACACTTATTGCCGCAGTTATAATTTATAACTATTTCAGATGGTTTCCTGAAGGTAAAAGTTTTTTTCATGAGCATTCCTATAGCTCTATTACTCAAATCTTTCATGATTCATTTATGCTTTAGTGGTTGAATAATTTTTGAGGCTGATATCTATCTCTTAGATAAATAGAGTAACGAGCTCCTTGTCTGTTGCAAAACGTGTTATTGGATGTCGTATGAATTCTTCAATAGCACATTGCATTGTAGCCAATTTTGTTTTTTTCTCTTTCACTTCTTCTATGTCAAACTGGTTGTGGGTACCTCTTGAAATCTCCATCTGGGCTCAAATTTGTTCTTCTTGTGGTCTAGCATAAATTGCATATGAGAATTTCAATTGCACATTGCATCCCAACATATTCTTTTTTCTTTTTGGGTTTCTTCTTGTAGCTTTCTCACGTCCAACCATGCCTAAAAGCAAAACCTACTACAAATCGTAGGATCAAGTTGGCTCTGATACCAAGTTAGTGTGGTTTAGAGAAAAACTAAAGTAAATGAATAGAATTAAGGCTGAAAAAAGGAGTAAGATCATTTATAATCCTAGTCATCTATCCTTTTGTCTACCAATTAACAAAGAAGACTGAAATAATAAAATAACATAATAGTAGTAGCTCCTATGTCATTAGGTTTTTATAATCTTATTTCTTATAAATTCTCATAAAAAGAACAGTAGAGGTTCCCAATGTTTGGTTGGCTCTCCTTTCTTATTTTTCATGCACAACTGTTGGCGATTTTACATGTAACTGGTTTCTGATAGCTGTAGACACATTTCTAGTACAAAATTTTCTCTGGTCTAGTATGGGCTTGTGAATTATTTGTTTTCTCGATCCCTTTTTACAATGCAAAAGTAAATTCATCTTTTTTTCAATTTTTTTTTTTTTGCTTCATCACTATATGGTTGATGTTCCATTTTAATGATAGTTAAGAATGGATAACTAGTTAAATTAGAAATTTAGGTTCCTATTTCCTATATATTATCTAATGTATAGTATTTTCTGACTATTTAAATAGTTATTGCCTTAATGTTTATTTGTCTTTACTCTTTAGAATGTATAACTTTTATTCAATTAGTTTTACAAAATGTAACTTGATATGTCCTTGAACTATGATGGCTATTTTATTTTCTTTGACAGGGAAGATAGTCTTTGCTGCTCCTTCTCGACCACTTGTCATGCAGCAAATAGAGGCATGCCATAATATTGTTGGAATTCCACAAGTAAGACAACATTTCTTTTCTCCCTTATGAATGCAAGGAATTTGTCTTTTTTTCTTTTGCAGTTTCACAATTATTACATGTTTTGAGAAGATTTGGATCAATCTGATTGCAGGAATGGACAATTGATATGACAGGTCAGATATGTCCATCAAAAAGAGCAAACTTTTGGAAGACTAAAAGAGTTTTCTTTGTTACCCCACAAGTTTTGGAGAAAGACATTCAATCTGGTGATTCTCTAAAGTAATTTTCACTGCATGTTATTGATGGATGGAAGATAACTGACTGGCTGACTTATGATTTTTTTTTTTTTACTTCTACCATTCTACTTAAGGTCTTTCTGATATGTTCTTTTGCTGGATTTTTCTCATCAAGTAACTTGTTGCAGGCACATGTTTGTCAAAGTACCTTGTGTGTTTGGTGATTGATGAGGCTCATCGAGCAATGGGAAATTATTCCTATTGTGTGGCAGTTCGCGAGGTAGTTTCCACATTTCTTTTAGTCTTTCAAACTTTTATTTTTCCCTTTTATTTTGAGCATGCTGTTGGCGGCAACATTTATGGAGCAAGTTATTAAAGGTGCTAGTGTTACCCTAAATTTGTAGTTAATGTCAATGCCAGTGCAGCTGAGAATATTAGCTTTGACTGCAACACCAGGATGTAAGTTACAATTGTCTTCTCATTGTGTTTTGAAATTGTCATGTAACCTTAATGCTTACATTGGTTTCCATTATTCAGCAAAGCAGCCTGCTATCCAGCAAATAATTGACAACTTATATATATCAACCCTTGAGTATCGCAATGAACATGACCATGATGTTAGTCCATATATTCACAATAGAAAGATAGAATTGATTGAGGTATCCACAAGTTTTTCTCTTTTGAAATTTGTTGTTTGTTATTTCTAATAAAAGTAACATATTCCTTGCAATATTTCCAGGTTCCACTGGGGCAAGATGCTTCTGATGTGAATAATAAATTGTTAGAAATAATTCGTCCTTATGTGGCCAAGCTTCATGCAAATGGACTTATTCAGAACAGGGACTATCAGACTGTATGGTTCTACATATGTTATAATTCTTGGTTCTTTCTGAAAACTCATCATTTCTGCCTCTTAGCTTATTCAGCTTTTAAGTCTAAGCCTTTTCATGGGTGTACTTGTTGCCTGTTAGAACTTTAGAATCTTTCAGCGTGCTGCTAAATGGGAAAAAAAAGGCAATAACTGCATTGCTATGAAAATTTAATCTAATATAAAAAAGTTCATTATTCACTTTATGTGGTAGCATTTCTTAAGAAACAATTTGGGAGAAGAAGCAAGGCAAAATAGTTGATGCTAAAAAATTTCTTAAAACATCTATGGTTCTCAGAGCTGAAAGTATCTTTCTAGGACTTGAGTATTACAAGAATATGGTTGGATTCTTTTTATTGCATTGCTCGGATATAATTTTGAGAATTTTCTGCAATTTCTATTCTTTCCTAAATTTAAAAGCTCATTGTCTATATCTATTAATTAATTCTCAGGAATGCTAGAACAACAAGGTTGATTTTTTGAACCTTATTTGGTTGTAATTTATAAACTTCAAAAGTTACATTGAAATGACTCTGATTTTCAATTGCCACAGTGGGGTGGTCCTGTTGTTCTTACTTACATTTCCATTTCCATTTGATAGTTAAGCCCGGTCGATTTACTTAGCTCAAGGGATAAATTTCGTCAAGCTCCTCCCCTAGATCTTCCACACGTTAAGCATGGAGAAGTTGAAGCATATTTTGCAGTTCTTATTACACTTTACCACATTAGGAAGCTACTTTCAAGCCATGGAATAAGACCAGCATATGAGATGCTGGAGGAAAAGTTGCAACAAGGGTATGTGTTTGACCACTTTTGTTTCACAATGTGAAGAATTATTGTGCATATTTTACTCACAGCCACAGGGGATCAGTCTTGAACTTTTTATACTGTATTCTATTTAGTAAAATGCTTCTGAAGTTGGGAAAAACTAGTATTCGATACTAAATGAGTGTCATCTGTTTCTTTTTGAAACAAAAATTACTTTCTGATTAGTGTTTGTAATCTTTTTAAGATAACTACAGGTATGTAGGAGTTGCAGGCAGATGATATGAAGTGTATTTTAAGAATTAACCTTTTAGTGTATCTTTTATTTATTCTTATAAATTGAAATGCCAGAAACAACATTAGTGACCGGTAAATAGCAGAAATCTAATGGTGATTTGTTATATTTCTGCTAATTGCTATTGGAGTTGAACCATGGAGGCACAGATGAGTGGATGCGAATAGACAACCACAAGCACATGTGATATATGATTGAATCTACTATTATGTCCACTATTTTTTATGTTAACCTGAATGTCTTCAAAGTTTTAAGATGTTCAGAATTGATTGTTGCAGGCCCTTTTCAAGACTGATGAGTAAAAATGAAGATCTAATGAATGCAAAGCTTTTAATGCAACGGAGTTTGTCTCATGGTGCACCAAGTCCAAAATTGTCGAAACTGTTAGAAGTATTGATTAACCATTTCCGTATGTCATCTTCAATTTAAATAATAATCCTGCATGTGGTGGTTTTTATCTGCCTCTCCTGAATAGAAGCTACTGAGACCGGGATGCTAGAAACTAGAATTTTGAATGACTGATATTTTGGAGTCCTTTTATATACATAGTTAGTCTTTTATATATAGTGAAGCTTTGCAAAACAAATTGTATTTTGTTGTGGCTTGCAAGACTTGTAAGATCTTTTATACTTGTCAAATTGATCATAAATACTTAAGCTTTGATTCATTTTGATACTTGATGGTTCACATAAATATTTTATTTTTTGTTATCTCAACTATGTGATAGGAAATGAGCAGTAGAAAAGGAGGTGAAAGGTTTAGGTGGGTCAGTCATTAGAAGTCTGCCTGCTTTTGGTTTATGGTTGGCTAGTATTATCTAGGTATTTATGGTAGGTATAAATTAGAGTTAAATTGAATTGAGATTATAGCTAAAGGAGGGTAATGGGATCTAAGGATAAGTTTTCCAGAATTTTTTCAACAGCACCAAATTAGAAAGAATCTTTTGGGCTCTGTCCTTCTGCCACTAACGGTTAACCAGGAACACCATAGCAAGAGACACAAGTCAATGGAGAGGAGTGCCAGGCATCTGTGCCTCCAGTCCATAAACCTAAATAGGCATAGTTTTTTTTCTTTTTTATATCAAGAAAATTAAGACAAACGGAGATTCGTAGACTGCTTTTAACCTACAAAGATGAGGATTCTGGATTGGAAACCAAGTGGCAGACAAGTGAAAAACCATCTTGGACTCTGAAAACAAATTCGAAGTTTTAGAATAATCTAAACTTAGCCCTATGATGTAGATGTGCAGAAACTATAAATCTGAATTGCTAATACTGAAATTGCATATACGAAAGAAACAAATTTTGTCTCCCATGACTGGTAAGAAACTATAGGCTGTTAACCTTGTGATTTTGAAGGTCAGATCTTGTATTTTCTTTTCAGTACGTAGTTCTTGCATTTGTTGCAAAGAGCATCTTCTAGCTTTAAGAATATAGAATTATTAAGCACCTAGTTTAAAGACATTGGTTTTCAGTCTTGCTACCAACTAACGGATCAACTTGTCATGATAAGGGAAATCTAGCACTTTTTGGTTGATTCCTGTTTCAAGTAGCTTTATAATTAGTTTTGCCATTTGATAGTTACCCTATTAGGAATTTCAGAATGGAGAAATATGTACTAAAGCATTCAGCCTCCTATATCCCTTCTACTATAATGGTTAGGGTTTTTGAAGATTTTACTGTTGATTGTATAAATTGACTTTTGCACGTGGATGAGATTTATCACCTATATTTGGTCCATAAAAAGTTTTTTTTTTCTGTCTGAAGCTTTTTAATCATATATCTAGCACACAATTTAAGTTCTCTCTCTCCCTCTCTCTTTTAATTATTATTATATATTTTACTGTATATGTTACAGAAACAAGGGATCCACAAAACTCCAGGGTGATTATCTTCTCAAATTTTAGAGGAAGTGTTAGGTGGAAAACAATTTTCATATTCTTCTTGTTTGTGACACTTTCAATGTCTAATATCTTACCATTCCTTGATATTAACTAAAATTGCTTTCAGGGACATAATGAATGCATTAGAAAGTATTCGAGATTTAGTCAAAGCAACTGAATTTATTGGTCAAAGCTCAGGTTTGCTGTTCTGTTAACCTTTTCCAATTGAATATGCTTATCCACAAGAAACATTATTGTTTAAGTATAAATTTAACATTTCAAGAAGCATTGGAAGCATTTAGCACAAGATGCAAATTTTTTTATGTAATGCTTGAATCCATGTTAAATGGTATTGGTTAATTTTGAGGTTTGTTTCAGCCTAATATTAAACTCATTCTCTCCACTTGCTGCAAATTGTTCTATGTTGGATGTTGTATTGTCGTTATCATGGCCGATGTTATTTGTTGCTAGCCTAAGCTCAGGTTTTTTGTTCTGTTAACCTTCTTGAATTGAGTATGCTTATTGTTTAAGTATAAATCCTACATTTTAGAATCACTGGAAGCATTTAGCACAGGGTGCAAATTTTTTTATGTAATGGTTGAATCGATGTTAAATGGTATTTGTTAATTTTGAGGTTTGTTTCAACATTAAATTCAAGTCATTCAGTGTTCATTGAATCAATGTGTAATATCTTCAAGTGTAATATTGGTTTTATGTTGGACACCCTAAAGTTCGAACTAGATGCTAACCATAGTCTTTTACAGGGAAAGCATTGAAAGGCCAGTCTCAAAAAGTTCAACAGGCAGTTCTGGAGGTAATTATGTTAGCTTTAGTAATTCTTTTGGCTGTTTTTCTCATTTAGATTAATTGGCTTATCATGTTCGATGACAGAAATTTCGAGCTGGTGGCTACAATGTTATTGTTGCCACATCAATTGGTGAAGAAGGCCTGGATATCATGGAAGTCGATCTTGTAATATGTTTTGATGCAAATGTTTCACCTTTGAGGATGATACAACGGATGGGGAGAACTGGAAGGAAGCATGATGGACGAGTTGATATCCTTTTTTTTTTTTTATGATGCATGTTAAAAAGTGGGTGGTTTATGAGTGTTAAGCAGTGTTATCTCACATTTGTTTGGTATTGGGTTTCTTATAGTCTTATATTGAAGTTAGGCACTTTTATTTTACCTATTGCCAATTGGTTTAGGTTGGATGCTTAACATAATATCAGAGCCTAGGTCTAATTATGCTTAACATAACTCTTGGTGAGGTTGTTTATGTGTAAGCCCTGTGAGCTATATCTGAGGGGAAATGTTAAGTACTATTATCCCACAACTTGTAAGCATTGAGTTTTCTGTGGTCTTATATAAAAGTTGAGACATTCCATCTATTATTAATTGGTTTTGGGTAGGATGCTTAGTATGATATTAGAGTGCAAGTTCTGTTATGTTGTTCTTCTTGCCTAACCCAAGTGAGTTTGACGACCCTTGGGGAGGTTGTCCACATGTAGGCCCTTGAGCTACACGTGAGGGGAAGTGTTAAGTGGTGTTATTCCATATCTCTTAAAATACTGGGTTTCTTGTGGTCTTATACTAAATTTGGGTTCATCAACCTACTGCCATTTGGTTTTCATGGTGCAGCAAAAAAAACTCTTTCTACTTTGCGATTTTATGGCTCTAATCCTCCCCCGCTAGTGTCCCCAATATGAGAATGTGAATGCTTATAATTCAGGTGTTTCCTTACAAATCACACTAGTTCTAGCTTGTCAAGGGTCAGAGTTGAAGGGTTACATGCGAAAGCAAGCCAGCAGCCGGTCTATAAATAAGCATATGCGAAATGGTGGAATGAATAGCTTCAGTTTCCATTCCAGTCCGAGGATGGTGAGATCTATCTAAAGTCAGTTGGTCATGTTTTCTTGTTGCTCCAACTGTTATCTTATGACCCTTTTATACTTTTACCTTCCATCTCTAGATTCCTCACATTTTCAAACCAGAAGTCCAATTTGTAGAGCTCTCAATTGAACAATTTGTTCCTCGTGGAAAGAAATTGAAAGATGATCATGTTATGGAGACACCTCCTTTTAGAGAAAAACTAACTGTTGCAGAGACTGATTTAATTGCCAACTATTTCCATCCTACCAGTGAGAGCACTTGGAGACCTTCTCTTATTGCCTTCCCTAGCTTCCAAGCATTTCCCTCCAAAGTATGTAAAGTAATGCATTCTTGTAGAACAGAGATGCTGATCGATTCCATGCAACATTTGCATGGCTTAACCTTTCCAGGAGGCAATGGGAATTTCTTTGTTGAGGTTCACACTTGAACTTTGTTCTCAAAATGTTTTCATTTCAATTTTACTTCAAACTTGCTTATATATTTATCTAATGGATTCAGGATGAAGTCTCTTTAGCTGATCACTCTGTAGCTGGCATTGTTGAACAACATGACAGTCCTACCAAAGGTAATATCATCTGGCAGCTTGAAAGGCTTTCTTGACAAATTTGTCTGTTAGAATTTAGGTAATATCATCTACCATTTTTCATGTAAAGGCCATAAATGACAAATCAAGGTTAAAACCCATATAGTCTTCCTCCATATTTGATTCTATAGTTAGAACATCCAGATGATAATGGACTATATTTCCAACCAGTTGTCATTTAGATAACTTCTTGGTATTAATATCAATCAACCTTTTCTTTTTGCCTTACATGTTGGTTGCTTGTCTGTTCTAATCCACTTTTATGACAGCTACACCAGTTATCAATAATTTCATCAGCTAAAGTTTTACGGTTAACCATTATTCCAGATTTTCCAGCTTTGGATAATTCTCAAGCTGCCAATTCTCAGTTAGGACTAACTGATTCTGCAGAATCACCTTTGAGGACTTCAAGAACGAAGGAGAAGCATGGTAGAGATTCTGGATGCGGAAGTCCCCAAGCACATTCCTTCGTATTTGATTCTGATTTTGTATCTGTTGATGCTTGTGGAAAGGTCCTAATTTTATCTGTTCCTTCTCTTTATCGGGAAGATGTAATGCATTCTAAGCATGCCAGTAAAATTACAAATGAGTTGCTAAATTCTTTGAAGCAAGAGGCTAGGAGTGTGAAGACTTTAGATGAAATCATGCAAACTGAAGCTGTTCAAAACATTACTGTGTGTCAGAAAAAAAGTATAGAACTTGATACTTTATCAACACCTAGATTTTGTGAAACTGATTTCGAGAAAGAGAAAATGCTAAATGAAGTCGAAAAGATTCCTGAGACTCCAGATGGCACTTGTGAAATGGCTGATGAAGCTAATATTGATCTCAGAGATACTGAACTTAGTCCCCGTCTAACTAATTTGATCAAATCAGGAGTTGTTCCAGAGTCTCCTATAGCTGATAGTGGTCAGTAGTCCTTACAGGCTAATATGCGCTGAAATTTGTAGAGAAAGAGCCACTAATTCTAGCTTGATAAACATGGATTTTGCAGGGCTTTTAAAGCAGGAAAGAAGAAACGAGTCCTTTATTCCAGACCAAGCATCATCTCCCAAGTTGTGCACTGAACTGATTTTGAGATCTTCAAGTCCAGTGGAAAATAGCTCCCATGGAAGAAAAGTCTCAATCATGAAAGATGAAATGATACCTAAGGTGAACCCTGTTTCTAGTACAAGATGTAGCCCTATTTCTCCACTTGTGGTGGAAGTGAAAAGTCCCTTGGCAAACCTTACAAACAGCTGTGGTAGTAAAAGTTGGCACTTAAGTTCTGGAGAAAAAGCAGAGACAGTTGAGCCAGTACGGGTGTTTAAAAGGTTGCGCAAAGTTGGGAATTGTGGAAAGGATAGGAGCTCAAAAATCATGAAAGAAAATTCTCTTGTCTCTCTAGCAAACCGTGCCAAATCATTATCTGGTGCCAATCCTATTCAAACAAAGTCTGGTAGAGGTAACCTATGCCGTACATGACATGTTTGTTATTTCCAGTGCGGGGATTTTTCAGTTTTGACTTCTGCTTTTCCCCAGATTTTAGTTTTATCTTATGCTTTCAAGCAAGTTACAGAATGCCAAGAAAAAGAACTCGTATACGGGTTGTTGATCAGGCCTGTTTCATATTGTTGTTTTCAGGCAAAATGAAGCCAGGGAATGGTGTCAGAACGTTCATTGATGAGGAAGCTGAGTAAGTGCCTCTCTCCCCTGTTTTTTATTATCTAGGAAAAAAGAGGGGAACAGTTGCTAATTATTGACCCACCAAAGAAAAGGCTTCCATGCATTAATTTTTCTGTCACGTTATTATACTACGGAATTCCAATTGATAAAAGATGACAATTAAGTTCCATAACAGAAAGCTACTTGAGTGGGCATATTATACGTCTCCCATTATGGTTGGTTAATTAGTATTTCATATATCTATTAATCTTTGCCTCAGGGTGTCGACAGAAGCTGAAGTCTCGACTGAAGAAACTGATGATGAGAGTGATTCATATGATGATAGTTTCATCGATGACAGGATAAACCCTACGGCAGGCAGTACCCAGATTGAATCTGGTAGAGTTGATATGATGGCAGTTTACAGGTTGCTCACATTTTCCTTCTGGTTATTTCTGCAATCATCTTAAACTCCCCATCAGGTTGCTACAGTCAGATGAAGGCCTAAATCTGCATCTTTTATACATTATTAGAGAAAATTATTAGCTATATGAACTGAAATGATATAATAGAAACTGGCATTAGATCCGAATAGATGTAGAAAACAAGCCACCAAGATTGTTTAAAGTTGACACCATGTTGAAGGTGATTTCTTTAGTTTTTTCTTCAAACAAATATTATGATTTTCTTTCCTACTCTACATTGTTAGCTAGTTTCCCAATCACGAATCCAGTATTTATTTTCACTTGTAAGAACATTACAAATTTTTCCATAAATTTGTAATACCCTTTAAAAGGTCATCTCCTTTTATTCCTCTTGTATTCAAAAATTTTGGGTTTTTGCCAAGGTCAGGCCTTAATGAACTAATTAATCTGTTATTGTAGGCGTTCTTTGCTAAGCCAATCACCAATGGTGGAGCAAATGACTTGTTCTGCTTTCAGTCCTGACTGCGTAGCTTCCACAAGCAAAGATCCCGGAAGTGGGTGTTCCTCAGACAAGACATTGTATTCTCTCCAGGTACCTCAGCCCGAGTCCATAAATCAGACTGCAGCAAAGAATATGGAAGAGAGGATCTCCTCAGTATCCATGCCGCGCAGATCTTATGATTCAGAAGTAGAAAATCAGACTCTGCAAAGCAGAAAGCGAAAGTTGAGTTTCTTCCAGTTGGAGTCTATTCCTGCAATTAACTTGGAGCAAGAATTCCAATCTGAGGTTGGAGGCAAAGAGTTAAGTAATGCTTCTCAGCTGCCTCAAGTGAACAAAGTCACTGGGAATGATAATGACTTTGATGATTATGATGATGATGATGATCAATTTTATGCAAGTCTAGATCTTGATGCCGTGGAGGCGCAAGCCACCATGCTTCTCAAGAACAAGTCCGAGCCATCAATGGAGAAGCAAGAGATAAATGCTCAACCAAACCTGCAGAATGGTGGGGATCAAGGTTCTCCATCATTTGATCTAGGGATATGGTAATTGAAGCAAAATATTTAACAAGTTATTTTGTATGATAATATTATATTTTGGTTCAGGAATAATATTGGAAGCTGAGGTGGAATGTTTGTGCTAAGTGTAAACAATGTAATCTTTTGTATTATAGTTTGTACAGAGTTCTATATTTGTTCAATGGAGACAAGGAATGTATTTATTATGTATAGATAATGATATATATGGCCTTTGTATTAAATTTGTTCCACAAAAAAACTAATTAGAACCAATAATAACATGATTTATTTGCGATACAATGTTAACTTTATCATCAAATGAATTAAATTTGAACTATTTTTTCTAGCTTTGGGTAAAATGGTTTCCATTTTATTCTAGCTTTGCGTGAAATGGTTTCCATTTAAAAAAAAGAAAAAAACAAGTTTCTCGGGGAACGTCAATATGGAATATAAATCTAGAGTGAAGTTAGAAGTAAAATAGTTATTGGAATAGGAAAGTTTGTTATAAGCTAGAAAGAAAAACAAATTGGAAAAAAAAGGTCAAAATTTATCATTGTTAACTTTACCTAATTCTAATTTAAAACTAATCATAAGTCTCTTGAAAGTAGTTTAAAACAAGTAAAAATCAACGGAGCAAATGGATGCAATTGAGAAGTTTTAAAAATAAACACAGAATAAAAACAAGAATAAATAAAACAACTTGTGGATGAATCCAAGTTTGAGTGCAAAAGCAGATAGGGGAGTAATGGTAATGTGAGGGTTCTTGAAGAGAAGGCTGATTGATTCAAGCGAAGCGAGTGGGGTCTTCAATCTTGTGAAGGAGAAATGTAAAGAAGATGGGCTCTTGGACTTGTTTATTAAACTCTTTGAAGTTGTCTTTTAAATTTGGATTTCATTTCTTGGTTTGCTTATTTTAATTAATCTTATGGCTGCCCAATTCAATTTATTGGCTTGTTTTCTTTCAAATGGGTAGCTTTAATTTCAAGTGTTAAACTTGTGATAATATTGGTTCTTAACTCTTTATAATGAGTAGGTCACTATTCTAATTTGTTTCTAAGGATAATAGATATCCTCACATTGGTGCTGGGTTCCATGTCAAATTCATGAGGTTCCCCTTAGCTTCACTTGTCAAGTAGTTTTTAAATTCACTTATTGAAGTATTATCCTTCAAAGGTAAGATATAATCTTCATCAGTAAGCTAAGATCACAACCTTAGCCCAAATCTTTTCAATATTAATATATAACACTACCTACTTAAATATGTTATACCTGTATGAAAATAATTTGAAAGACATCTCAAAGCAACCTCCAAATCTCTAACATATCCTTTGCTAAAACCAACACCTATTCTTCTATCACTGCCAATACAAACTCCTCAAAACAAACCTACCTATTGGACACATTAGATCAACTCGAACACCCTTTAATTTGATTCACTGCCACCTTACCATTAGGACCTAAATGATGGGGTCTTTACTCAATAGGATCCACATTATACCCTATTTCTATTTCATTATAAAAGCATCTCCTTTCCTCTCTGTAGAAGCCCAATTTTACCTGAGCCCAAAACCAAACCAAAAATAAAAATAAAAACAACAGAATCCATTAAGTTCAAAGTCCAATTACAATGCCAGCCCAAATTTAAAATCCACTACCTAAACTACAAATCCAATAACCCAAAGCCCAATAAGCCCATAACCTAAACTATTGTCAGAAACCCTAAAACCCTAAGTCCTCTCTCGCACTGCTCCTTGCCACGTCAAAATGCTCGCGCCCCGAGGTCTGCCACTGTCAATTGCTTCTGCCTCTGCCACCGTCACCGTCAACCACCACCTGCAAAAAAAGAACAAACACGCAAAAGAAACAGTAGAAAGAACAGTAAAAACGAACAGTGTAACATATGGCTATAAAAGTCATAACCAGATTGTAATATTTTTTATGGACGAAAATATAGAAAAAAAGTGTTAAAAAGAAGAACAAAAGTGACTTTTTTTTTCTTTCTTGTTCTGTTTTATTTCAAAAAAAAATAAAAAATAAAAAATAAAGAGAAGTAAAAATAGTTCTTCACTTGAGTCGCTTCATATACCCGTCGTTGGAAGCCTTCTCCGGCGTCGAAATCGGCTAGGCAGGGGGTCAAAGATTTCTTTTTTTGATTTTTTTCGTGAACCGAAGGTTTAGCCCTCAGATTTGGGCCGAGAGAAGGCTGAAAAAGGCTTTTTTCTTTTCTCTCCAGCCACCGGAGGCGACGACTGCCGTCGCCGATGACCGGTGGCCACGACGGACTCACGGCAGCCCGATGGTTAGATTCTAGGCTGTGCGCAGAGAGAAAACAGAGAGAAATGAGATTTAAAAAAAAAACACTGCTGAAAATGAAATTTTTTCTGATTTTTTACTTTTATAAGGCCTTGATACGACGTCGTTTTGGCCTGGCTTCAAAAGCCCCCCAAAAGCGTCGTTTTGAAGCTGACCCAAAAACAGACCCGACCCACCTTAAGATCCGCGTGTTTTTTAAAATAGTCTATTTGCGCCTTTAGTCCTTTCGCTTTTGCGGCTTGTTTTAATTTAGTCCTATTTCATTTTTTTATTTTTTCTATTTCGCCATTTGATTTCTTTTTATTTTCATTTTGGTCCATGGACCATTTTAAGAATCGGATGCCCAAAACGGTGTCGTTTCAGCCGACCCGATTGCTCGATCCGAACTGCCCTAAGATCCGCATGTTTCTTAATGGGGGATATTTGCGATTTTAGTCCTTCCGCCTTTTGAGCTATTTTAATTAGGTCCTAATTCCACTATATTTCTTTTTAGAAATTATACCATTTAATTTTTTGCTTGTTTCAATTTAGTCCTCAGTTTGCTGACCCTCTAGGGAATGACGCGTGTCCCAAGGGTTTGGGATAATTGCCCGTTTTTTCCCTGGTTATTTTCGCGCATATTATTTTATTCCTTTATTGATTAATTTATTTATTTTACAATTTGTACCTTTAATTTCACTAAAATTTTAATTCAGTCCCTAGCCTATATAAGTTTACTCCTTGGTGAACTTTTTATTTATTATTTATTTATTATTTTTCTACCTTTTATTATTCTTTACCTTTTTAAATGTTTAGAATTTATATTATTTATTTTCCCTTTTTATATACTTTGATATTTTATTATCATTATCATCATTATTATTATTATTTTATTATACATATTAGTATTATGATTTATTATTATTATTACACTTTTATATTTTATTATGCATATTATTATTAGGCCATTATTACTACAAATTGATGTTGCATTGTCATTTACTAGCACAACATTTTTATTTTCCGTATATCATCATTCTATTTTTTATACTTCCATTTGATTTTATCATTCCTACAACCATGTCACGAACCGTGTTCAAATACATTTACCTATTTCTATACTATGCCCGAATAAGCTAAATACACATTACTTTAAATGTTACATTCGTTTTCATATGATGCATAAAAAAGGAATATTTTTTAAATCAAGGTAATGTTCATTATTTTGGAATTAGAAAAGTCGTGTTCCTAACTTACGAAATATGACTTCTTTCTAAAATCGAGATAGTCGAATATCTACTTTAAAATAAATAAAAAAATGAGATTTAAGTAACGATCAATTGGCGTTTATTCTCGTTTTCAAGGATTTAAGGCATTGTGTCCTAACTTACGGAACATGATCCTTTCTTCTCGATTAACTTGAAATAAGCCCTTTTTGCGAAAATTACTTTAGTTAGGTAAGGCCTTAGTACAAAAAGGGATCGTGTTTTAAACTCTTTTCAAATTTTCAATTCTCGACACTAAGACATCAATTAATCAACTAGGTACTATTTTTGGGCGTTACGAGGCTGCTAATCCTTCCTCGTACATAACTGACTCCCAAACCTATTTCCTGAATTTTGTAGACCAAAACGTATCGTTTTAATAAGTATAACATTTTGTTAAAATGAGCTTTGAAGTGATCCAATCACACCTAAATAAAAAGGATTGGTGGCGACTCCCATTTTCATTTTAAAATAAAAAGTTGATTTCAAAAAAAAGGTTTTGACAGCTTGGCGACTCCACTGGGGACAAAATAAGAGAGTCAAGCCGCGAGTTGATTACTTTTGGTCTTTTTTTTGAAAATCGATAATTTGGTTTAAAGTTCCGATCCCTTCATTGCATTTCATCCTTCATTTTTGTGGTAAATCAAGTCTTCATCATTTTGTTACATAATGATATGTTTACTTTATTGGTTCGAGTCTCTTGGTATATTTTCGCATATCGCATTGCATAATCGTTCGATTTTTCCCTTCTTAAGTGGGAGTGAGAAGCTATTCCTTCGTGAGGTCTTCACCTCCGTATAGGATAGTGGATCAATTTCGGGATACATCCGTACCTATGTCTTCGTGAGACTTTCATCTCCGTATAGCCATAGGGAAATGTATTCCCCTGAACCGAACTCGGTCCGTATGAGCCTATAATGGGTGAGGATCGAGGAATTTGTTGGTTCAGGTACCTTTACTTTAGAACCGAACCGCATTTAATGAGACCTAAGAGCCTACCCTAGGTAGAACCATACCGAACCTCTAGTGGTCATCCGATTAGGTGTTCTATTTATTATTTATTGCTTTGAATTCTAGATTTGTATAAATAGAGAGCTTGTCATGGAAAAGGGATTTCTTGATAAAGTGGAAGACAATGCGGCCGCCCGGATATGGTCTGAGAAGACACAGCAAGAAAAGGGTGACAGCCTGATGGAGGGATACATGTCAGAATTATGGGATTTCACTCGCATCAGTATGACTCAGAATAATCTCCAGGAGTTGAAAGAAGTATGGGACCAATGGGATGACGAAACCAAGCAATTATTCTACTATAACTATGGTGATTTGCCTTATTTACTCGATGTCAAAGTAGATAAGCACTTATTCTGAGCTCTGGCCCAATATTGGAATCCCACCTATAGTTGCTTTACTTTTGGGAAGGTAGACTTGGTGCCCACCGTAGAAGAGTACACAGCTCTGCTCCGTTGCCCGAGGATCCAAGCCGACAAATCTTATTCTAGAGCCGTCAGCGTCTCGACTTTCTTAAAAAAAACTAATGAGTATAATCGAGATGAGTAAGCAATGGGTCGCAGCCCGGATTAAACAAAAAGGAGATAGTAAATGCATCACTTGGAAAAGTTTACGGGATTTGATCTTGGCATATTCAGATAAGAAGAAAAGAGTTGACGTCTTCGCCTTGAGTATATACGGGTTGGTCAGATTCCCCAAAGCATTAGGGCACATAGATGAGGCAGTTTTAGATCTATTTGACTGGCTTGACAAAAGGGTCACGCCTGTCCCAACAATTTTGGTCGAAACTTTCATATCTTTGAATGCATGCCGGAGAGCGGGTGAAAGAAGATTTATCGGGTGTGCACAACTCTTACTAGCTTGGTTTCACAGCCACTTTTGGAAGGTAGAAAAGGTCACTTATCGATTATTCTCCGAGAACTACTTTCCGTTGAAAGAATTCGTGACTACGCCAAGGTGAGACAACATTTCGGAGGAAAAGTGGATGGCAATTCTCCAGAGTCTCCAAGACGAAGACTTTGAATGGAGAGCCCATTGAATGATCCTTGATGAGATTTTGTATCGATGCGGGGACTTCGACTGGGTCCCTCTACTCGGGATATGAGAGCTATTGGATATGCCCCTTTGCTTGTATTGAGACAGTATAGGTTGAGGAAGTTTATACCGGTAACGCAAGGGTTGACTTAGTGCGAGTTTGCGTACAAGGGTGATAATTACAAGAAGAAGGTTCGTGAAATATCAAACGCTTGGAACCAAACTCATAGAATGAAAAGATTTGCCACAAATCCCATGACGACCCTCGAATACGTTTGGTGGTGGGGTAAACGAATCAATGACAACATTCCTGCGTCAAGTCAAGAAAAAACTCGGCGAATAGAAGAGTACTTACAAGTGATCCTGTTTGAGTTAGAGATCGCAAAGCAAGACTTTGAAAAGAAGAGTTCAGAGCTGGGGAAAAAATAGAACAGTTGGAAGAGGAAAAGATGCAGCTAGGATTAGATGTCGACGTCCAGAAGTTAGAGGCCGAGAAAATGAGAAAAAGAAAGAACAAAGCTGAGGAAGACTTGGACTGTCCAAAAACAGATTATAAGAAGCTTCGTTTATCGATGAGGACTGCTGGGTTGGGTAAAACATCGGAACAATGGTGACAAGAAATCAAAGAAGAAAAGATTAGAGCTGATTAGTGGGAAAATAAATTCCAAGATGCTCTGGAAAGGGATTTGTTAGAGAGCCGAAATGAAAAGGTTGGATTGAGAGCCCGGGTAGAAAAATTAGAAAGGTCACTGCATTAATATTGTAGTCGCAACTCCGCAATTGAATTGAAAGCAAGCCTAAATAAGATTCAAGAGTTGAAAGGAAAGATAGGAGAGCTAGAGGCCACACTGGAAAATTGTGAACTTTGAGTTGAGCTTCTTGAAACGAACAATGAACACTGGAAAGAGCAACTCCAACGCTCTTAAGGTTAGATTAGGGATATAGATCACAACATGGGCAAAGCTGTGACTCAAGTACGAGAAGTAGCCGACCATTTTTAAACCCTAGCGGTTCAAGTCGACATGCTGAGCTTAAAATACAAATCAGAATCAGATCAGGGCTGAGAATTAGCTTGGCTTCTTAGGAAAGTCAAATATTTTAGTACTAGGACAATGCCATATATGTAAAATATATCCGTTTTATGTAAAGAGATTTGTTTTCTAGTAAAGTTGTTCTAATAGAATTGAATCAGAATCAATGCCTCTTTTTACATTCATTTCATTCATCAGCATTACATGTCATCATATGCATTAAATTTCATAAAAAGAACCTACTTAATTGAAATTATGATAGTTACCCTGGAAACCAACAAGAATTTGCCAACCGAATATCGTTACGGTATTCGCGATAAAACCAGAGCCATGTATCAAAGGTTAGAGAGATTGGAACAAATTCAGAAGGACATGCAAAATCAGTTGCAAGCCTAGTTGTAGGAACAATTAGCTAAGGTTCAGCAAGACATGAGGGATCAAATACATGAGTCCTAATGAAGCATGATAAGCTAGTTAACCCAGTTGCTGACCGGAGGGACTGAAAAAGGGAAAAGTACTGTAAATAACTCTGGGGATGATAATGAAGACCCTATATACCCCTCAGGCTTTACCCAAGTAAATTTCTAAGCCCAACCAGATACATATCCATGAAGGGTACCCGTTACCATAAGACCTCAACAATATCAAGCTGGCACTTCAGCACCGATGAATTACCCAACAGGTTCAGGTTCCAACCTCGGGGATAATCCGACCAACCCAGTTGTTGTCGATTTGGATGAAATGGACGAAATGGATAGAGGAAAGGTAGAACTATCAAAACAACTAGAAGATCAGTGCAAGTGGTTGGAAGAGAAATTTAGAGCTATGGAAAATACGATTACCTTTGCGGGGTTGATGCTAAGGAGTTGAGCTTAGCCCCTGATCTAGTGCTCTCACCAAAATTCAAAACTCCAGAATTCGAAAAATACAATGGGACTAGTTGTCCCAAAATCCATATCACCATGTTCTACAGAAGAATGACGGGATACGTCAATAATGACCAATTATTAATCCACTGCTTCCAGAATAGTTTGATCGGGTCGGCCTCCAAGTGGAACAACCAGCTAAGTCGTGCCAAAATCAACTCATGAAAAGACTTGGCACATGCTTTTATGAAACAATACAACCATGTGACCGACGTGACACCCGACAAAATTACATTGCAAAACATGGAAAAGAAGCAAAGTGAAAGATTTAGGCAATGTGCTCAGAGATGGAGAGAGGTAGCAACGCAAGTTCAGCCACCTCTTCTGGAGAAGAGAATGATAATGCTTTTCAGAAATACTCTGAAAGCTCCCTTCATTAACCATATGTTGGGAAGTGCTACCAAGAGCTTCTTAGATATAGTAATGTTAGGAGAGATGATTGAAAATGCAGTAAGGAGTGGAAAAATAGATGCGGGGAAAACACTAAAAGATCAGCCCTTAGAAAGAAGGAAAATGAAGTGAACACCGCGAGTGTGTATAATAAAGGTTATTCAAAATCGGTCACTGTAGGCCAACCAAGGATCGTAACAACAAGCCATCAATGCCCTTCAAGGTAAGAATCTAACTCCAGGCCAAGCACGAAAAAACTCCAATTCACACCCATCCCGATGACATATAGAGAATTATATCAGAATCTATTCGATGCGCATGTGGTATCCCCGTTTTACTTAAAACCCATGCAACCTCCGTTCCCAAAATGGTATGATGCGAATGCTCAATACGAGTACCACGCAAGAATAACGGTATACTCAATTGAGAACTGCATTGTATTTAAAAAGTTTATTGAAAGGTTCATCAAGATAGGGATTATAAGGTTCGATGATCAATCAGGACCTAATGTGGTACAAAATCCATTACCCAGTCATTCAGACTAATGGGTAAACACGATAATTGAGAGTGGAGGAAAGAAGACCAAAACCGATGTTACGGAAGTAAGATCCCTGTTAAAATGGGTCTGGCAAGAAATGATAAACATGAGATTAATCGTTCAAGATTCGGAGGAGGTACCCAAAGGAATGAGGAGCTACTGTGAGTTCCACGCTGAAGAAGGTCATGAAATCCAGGAGTGCGTTAAATTCAAAGCTTTGGTGCAAAGTCTAATGGATAACAAAGAGTTGGAATTCTTTGAAGATGTCAAAGGCTTGGAAAGAGGAGATGTTTGTGCCTCAGAGGAAGGATCGACGGAAAAGGTTTACAAGGTCAACCACCCAGTGGTGATTATTTCACGACCAAGAAATAATGAAGTGGGAGTACAAGTTGCGCCGAGAGTCATAATTCAGAAACCTGTGGCTTTTCCCTACAAGGACAGCAAAAGGGTTCCATGGAATTATGACTGTAACGTGATGATCCTAGGAGAGGAAAATTCGGTAAGCACTTCAAAAGAGGGCCAGGATATTAGTTTCTACATGCGTAGTGGGAGGCGCTATGACCCTACAAATGTAAGAACCGAGCCTGTTAAAAGAAAAACCCTGGCAGTTGAGCAAAAGAAAAGAAAGACGGTTAGGCTTGAATCACCTGTTAACGAGCCAGTAACTGAGATCGAGGCTAAGGAATTCATGAAATTCTTGAAACATAGAGAGTATAGTGTTGTAGAACAGCTACACAAACAACCAGCTCGCATATCAGTACTAGCCTTGCTCTTGAGCTCAGAGACACATCGTAGCGCGTTGATGAACGTGCTGAATAAAACTTATGTCGCTAATGATATCTCTGTGAACAAGCTAGACTGCCTGGTTAACAATATAAGTGCCGACAATTTCATCTTTTTTAATGATGATAAAATACCTCTAGGGGGCATGGGATCTACGAAGGCCCTACATATCACAACCCATTGTAAAGGATATACATTGTCAAGGGTGTTAATCGACAATGGATCTGCGCTGGTCTTACCTCTATCCACACTGAACATACTACTAGTGGATAGCTCTCACATGAAGACATGTCAAAATATAGTGAGAGCATTTGATGGTACAGAAAGGAGAGTGATGGGAAGGATTGAAATACCTCTCTTAATTGGTCCGAACACATATGATGTAGACTTTTTGGTTATGGATATTAAACCCTCTTATAATTGCTTGCTGGGAAGGAATTGGATTCATTCGATTGGGGTAGTATCGTCGTCGCTACGTCAAAAATTGAAGTTGGTAACGGAGGGTCGATTGGTGACGATAAACGCTAAAAAGGATATCATTGCATTCATAACTAGTGACGCACCATACATAGGAGCGGATGATGAGGCAATAGAATGTTCCTTTCGATCACTGGAATTTGTTAATACAACTTTCATTATTGAAGGAAGCAAGATCCCAGTACCCAAAATATCCAAAACTACGAGGATGGGCCTGCAGTTGACGGTTGGGAAATAAGCCTTACCTGGGAAGAGACTTGGAAAATACCTACAAAGAAGGGTTGAGGCACCCATGCTGATGGACAAACAAGATCACGGCTTGGGGTACAAGCCAGATGTGAGGCAAAAGAAGAAGGAGATGGAGAAGAGACAAGAAAGAAGAAGAGTGCGACTGAGTGGGGGAGAGGTCAAATGGGAACCGATGACCTTTCCCCATATATTTAAAACATTCGTGTTAGGAGAAATCATTTATTCTGAACGAAGAATGGCAGAAAAAGAAAGCTCGAAAGGAATGTTGGGAAACTTGAGCATTAATGCCATATCCGAAGAAGGAATTGGGGAAAACCTGTCAGGCATTCATCCTTATATCCCCGAAAGTGTTTTGAACAATTGGACTGCGGAAGAGATCCCTGTAATTTTTAGAACTAATTCAGAGTAATGTTTAAAACACACTTATTGCTCTAAGCCTGGGAGTAATAAGAATCCTTTTGTGAAAAAGGCATATGTCCATTATTTTTATTTCAATAAAATGCATCTTTGTGTCTCATTTTGGAAAATATTCTTTTATTCTTTCCATTTCATTCATACTCATACCACACAAATAATTATTCTTAGATTCATTTGTTCTTTGGGTCTTCCTTCGTTCCTATAACAGGTCTCCAGATATCAATGATATGAGCGACGCTGCTACTGACTCAGAATCTCCTTTTGAGTAAGATATGTGTCTAGAGGAACCTCATGACTTTGAAGATGATCGAGATTGTAACCTATCTCCTGATTTGTTAAGGATGGTAGAAAAGAGGAGAAACAGATTCTACCTCACAAAGAGTCAGTAAAAATTGTGAGTTTAGGAGACAAACAAGAAAAGAAAGAGGTGAAGATCGGAGCTTGCATCACCGCAGAGATAAAGCGAGACCTCATTGAGTTACTCCAAGAATTCAAAGATGTCTTCCCATGGTCGTATTAAGACATGCCTGGTCTAAGTACTGATATTGTGGTACACATGCTTCCCATAAAGGAAGAATGTAAGCCGGTTCAATAGAAACTTCAAAGGTTGAGGCCCGACGTCTTGTTAAAAATAAAAGAAGAGGTTAAGAAGCAATTTGATGCTGGTTTCCTACAAGTGGTTAAATAATCGGAGTGGGTAGCTAATATAGTCCCTGTCCCTAAGAAAGATGGGAAAGTACAAATGTGTGTAGACTATAGGGATTTAAACAAAGCCACCCCGAATGAAAATTTCCCGTTGCCTCACATCAACACCTTAGTGGACAACACGACAGGTTATTCACTATTCTCCTTTATGGATGGTTTTTCCGGTTACAACCAAATAAAGATGCATATTGAGGACATGGAAAAGACCACATTCGTAACCATGTGGGGAACATTTTGCTATAAAGTGATGCCATTCGGACTGAAAAATGCGGGAGTGATGTATCCAAGAGCCATGGTAACTTTGTTTCATTATATGATGCATAAAGAAATTGAGGTTTATGTCGACAATATGATTGCAAAATCCCGAATAGAAAAGGAGCATGCACGAGTCTTGAGGAAATTGTTCTTGAGGTTGAGAAAATTACAACTAAAGCTTAATCCAGCAAAATGTACCTTCGGAGCTAGGTCAGAAAAATTGCTAGGATTTGTAGTCAGCGAAAAGGGGATCGAAATCGACCCGGACAAAGGCAAGGCTATACAGGAGTTGCCTCTACCGCACACTCAAAAGGAGGTTTGAGGTTTCTTAGGAAGACTAAATTATATCGCCCGGTTCATTTCACAACTAACTGAGAAATGCGACCCCATATTCCGTCTCCTTAAGAAACATAATCCATGTGTATGGGATGAGGAGTGCTAGAAAACTTTTGAAAAAGTTAAACATTATCTGTCCAATGCCCCAGTGCTGATGCCACCTAGCCCAAATAAGCCGCTGATACTGTACTTGACAGTGTTTGGGAATTCCATGGGATGCGTGCTTGGCCAATATGATGAGTCAGGGATAAAAGAAAGAGTGATATATTACCTCAGTAAAAAGTTTACTGAATGTGAGACAAGATACTCGCCAATTGAAAAGTTGTGTTGAGCCTTAATATGGACAACCCGAAGACTGAGACAGTACATGTTGTACCGTATAATTTGGCTCATCTAAAAAATGGACCCTCTAAAGTACATGATGGAGTCGACTGCTCTAAATGGAAGGATGGCCCGATGACAAATTCTGCTTTCTGAGTTTGATATAGTCTATGTGAACCAGAAGATAGTAAAAGGGAGTGCAATAGCAGATTTTCTAGCCAGTAGAGCTTTAGAAGATTACGAACCTTTAAACTTTGATTTCCCGAATAAAGATCTGATGCATGTTGCAACCACTGAAGAAGATGCTCAAGAAGGATATCCTTGGAAACTAAATTTTGACAGAGCTTCAAACGCTATGGGTAACGGAATTGGGGCAGTCATGGTATCCCTTAATGAAGATCATTATCCCTTTACTTGTAAATTGGATTTTGATTGCATGAACAATATGGCAGAATACGAAGCATGTATCATGGGTATTCGTGCAGCCATAGAACGCATGATCAAAGTACTAGAGGTATATGGGGATTCTGCATTAGTGATCTATCAACTCAAAGGTGAATGGGAGACAAAAGATCCCAAGTTGATGGAGTATAGAAGGTTGGTCCTGGAGTTAATTAAAGAGTTTGATGACATCACCTTCTGCTACCTTTCGCGAGATGAAAATTAGATGGCTAATGCCCTAGCTACCTTCGCTTCCATGGTCAAAATAAACAAACAAGAGGATGTAAAGCCTATCCAGATGAGTATTTCTGAGGCTCCAGCTCATTGTTACAACATCGAGGAAGAGGAAAATAATGATCACCCTTGATACCACGATATACTGCGATATGTAAAGAATCGTGAATACCCTGATCAGGCGACCGAGAATGATAAAAGGACGCTGAGGAGACTGGCCAATGACTATGTCTTAGATGGGGAGATCCTATATAAAAGAAGAAAGTGTAACACCCCTTACTCGAGATCGTTGCCGGAATCGAGCACGAAGCATTACTAGACTTAACTACTAATTCGGGGCATTGAAACTATCCATCTGCGTCATGTTAACTAAATTGACTATAAATCGAGTTACGAAACTCAAAATTTAGATCCATAAAATTTTCTTAAAACTAGACTCATATATCTTCTTACTATAATTTTTCCAGAATTTTTCGCATAGTCGATTAATACAGTTTAATCATTAAATTTTCTCCTGATTCACTGACCAACGGTTCTGACCTCTCTTAACCTAAATTCAAATATCTCATTGTACAGTTTTCATATGTTGTTCTAACTTATTTTTAGTGAAAATAGACTCACTAAGGAATCTAGAAATATAAATTATAACTCATAATTCATTTTGTACAATTTTTAATGATTTTTCTAAGTCAACACAGAGAACTTCGAATACCATCTTGATCCTGTCTCACTAAAATTCAAATATCACGGATTATAAAACTCCTTTGCCTGCTCTGTTTCTTTCATATAAAAATAGACATAATAAGATTTAATTCTATATCTTAATAACTTTCTAATTCCATTTCTCCTATTTTTGGTGATTTTTCAAAATCACGTCACTGCTGCTAACCAAAAACTATTTCATTGTTAAATATGATTAACTAGCTTATAACATCTTTACTCCCTTTCATTTAAACTCTATACATTAACCATACTTATATAAACCAAAACCAAATCAACTAAAACCACATCCAAACATAATCATCAAGCTAAAATATAAATTTCAAGATTAACAAGGTGGACAAGCCATTTTCGCATGGCTTATACCAATATATACAACTTCATAGCCAGCAATATCAAAACTAGTCTATACATGCCACGTAACCAAATCTCCAATCATTTATTACCGAAGCGAAAATTGGATAGTGTGATGAGATCTCCTTCGACTTCCAACCCGAGCAAGTCTTCAAAACTCTATAAACATAGGAAAACTACACAAAGTAAGCTTTGAAAGCTTAGTAAGCCATAAGCAAATAATTCACTATAGAAACATATATAATTCAATTCAAATAGGCCAAAACTTAGTTAATCACATACACATATACAATCACTTCTCTCATATAATCCATGTTCCTCGTTAAGTAACTTCACTTACCTTATTTTTCATTTAACAAATAAACCTCATACGTACCTGACTATTAAGCTACCTTGCAACGCATACTCATGTATCGTTTCACATTATTCTCCTTTCAACAGTTTATGTCTCCAAAGTCTCTGTAACTCCGCACACACAGCGCAAATTTCGTAACGTATCGCACACATAGTGCCGTTACTTGAGAAAGAGTACACATAGTACCATTCAACAGTAATGTATCGCACACATAGTGCCATTACTATTTAATCCGCACACATAGTGCCTTTTTGCAGTAATGTATCGCACACATAGTGCCATTACTATTTAATCCGCACACATAGTGCCATTTAACCGATTTTGCACACACAGTGCTCGGTACTTTAGTTCGCACACTTAGTGCCTTTTAAGAGACCTTTTCTTTGATCTTCAATACACTTGAAATTCCATTACCATTCATACATACTCAATTTATCTCATTCAAGTGCTAATACATTCGGCATACTCAATTTACATATTTCTATTTATAACATACATATATCTATCAACAACTCAATTGCCTCTTCCATTACCATTACATTCGGCAAATTCAAACATTTACATTCACAAATATCCAACTCTTCAATTACCATCACTTCTCATTTTCCATTTCTATTTATATACATATCTATTCCTTAACACAAACACCTATATTTAGCCAATTCATATATTTGATAGTTTCACATATTTACTCATATGTACCAACTTATATTCGGATATTATATACACATCCCATTTATTTCATGATACATTCGGCAATAAGAAAATTAAAATGATTACATTTTATATTCATATGTACATTAGTATACAATTGAATACATTTCATCCAACTACTTAAAAACTTACTTATTAGATCAAATACACTTGATTCATTATTCCATCACATATGGCCGATTATACTAGTTTAATGCATTATCTTATAGATAACCGAACATCCAATGTTAATTAAATTATCACATGTACTCATATATTCGAATTTAATATAATATCACATATAACCACTTATATACAAATTCAATTCATCATCACATATACACATACCTTTGTGGCCGAACATATAAGGTTAATTAAATCAACTCACTTGTTCAATTTCCATATCCATATACCATCCCTCAAATTTGGCAATAACAAATATAATTATAAACATTTCAATTCAACATGAATAATTTATATTTAATTAAAATTAAGAACAACCATTTTCTTATAGACTTACCTCGGATATCGGCGAACGTAAAATCAACTATTCGGCTATTTTTGTCTTTCCCCGATTCAAATCTGACTTTCTCTTTTCTTGATCTAATTTGATATAAATTAAACTTATTTAATCAATATTCAACTAAATTCACTCAAAAACACTTGAATAAGTAATTTTCACTTTTACCCCATACATTTTACATTTTTAGCTATTTAGTCCCTATTGCACAAAACACAAAATACACAAAATTTGAAAATACTCCTTTAGGGCCGAATGTTACCCATGACCATACAAATCCATACAATCCATTTATTTTGCATTTTAGTCCCTAAAATATTTATTTTTGCAATCTAGTCCAACATACTCAATTTCATCAAAAATTCAAAGACAAAACTTGTTAATCTAACACATATTTATCATAATTCATCCTCAAACAACATAAACAACAATCTATCATCAATGGCTCAACTCAAAATATTCATCAAACTCAAAAATTAAAGCATGAGTCTTGTACATTTCATAGCAACGATATCAAAAACGTAAAAATTATCAAAAACCGAACAAAGAACATACCCGAATTAAGCTTCCTAATTGCCGAAACTTAAAGCTTCAAGAATGGTGTTTTTTCCTTCTCACATTCGGCCAAGAAAAGTGATAATGCATGTGTTCTCTTTATTTTATGCTCTTATTTATTATAAGTTTATAATATAATATTTATTATATATATATTATAACTTAACTTATAAAATAACTTATAAATGCATTATAAACCCACATGTTGCCGTCCACTATCTTATAGAAATGGATAATTTACAACATAAGTCCTCTCCTATATAAAAACACATCAATTTAACCACTCAATCAAGAAAAAGGCTACTTTTACCACTTATGTAATTTAGTCCTTTTTCTTAAATTAAACACACAAACGGACAAATTAAATCACGAAATTTTAACACATGCTCAATCATATATAATTAACACGAAAAATAATATTAAAATATTTTTTTGACTCGAATTCGTGGTCCCGGAACCACCGTTCCGATTAGGGTCAAAATCGGGCTGTTACAGAAAGGATCAGGTGTGACTAAGATGTGTGGACGTCGTTGAGGCCAAGAAGATTTTAGAAGAGGTCCATGAGGGCATTTACAGAATGCATGCTAATGTTTTTACAATGGCCAGAAAAATCATGAGATTCGGGTATTTTTGGTCCACCATGGAAGGGGATTGTATCAGTTATGCCAAGAGATGTCATAAGTGCCAAATTTATGGAGACAAAATTCATATGCCTCCTTCACCTCTTCATGTTATGACTTCTTCATGGCATTTCTATATGTGGGGCATCGATGTCATTGGGCCGATCTCGCCAAAGCTTCTAATGGGCATTGATTCATCTTCGTAGGCATTGATTACTTCACCAAGTGGGTAGAGGCCACTTCTTACGCCAATGTCACAAAGTCGGCAGTCAGCAAATTCTTGAAGAAAGAAATCATATGTCGATCGTAATAGGCCAATTTAGCCCGGACCCATACAAAAAATAATAAACCCAAAATAATAAAACAAAGTCCAAGTCTAGTCCAAAATATATCATTTGGCCCAATCGGAATGGCCCATTACTTGAAAAGATTGAAGGTCCATCTACAAGCTTGACGTATATGGAAACACAATCTTCAAGAATATGCAATCTTAGATATGATATGCAAATCTTAGATATGATATGCAATCCTAGAAGATATGATATGCAATCTTAGATATGATATGCAAATATTAGATATGATATGCAATCCTAGAAGATATGGTATGCAATCTTAGAAGATATGATTTTGTAATCTTAGAGATTTAATTTGTAGATACCTTTTAATCTTAGCCGTTGATGTAATTGATCTGTACCGTTGGATTTGGGGAGGCTCAACTATAAATAGAGGCCTCTCCCTTCATTGTAAAGGACTTGAATTTTGAGTAATAAAAAATTCTTGAGAGCATTCACTCAAATTTCTCTCTCTTTTACGTTCTTATTTTCTGTGGCTTGTTCCTATCTTGTTCTTCGCTCATCTTCGTTTCTTTTTGAGTTGCTTCCGTTCGAGTTAGATTTTGGTGGAGGAATTTCGTTGAGTCCACATATTATGGAGTTAGGTTGACTTATGCGTTTTTTTAAACTTTTTTATTTATCCATTTAATTGCTTAATCATTATTTATTCATTTATTTTAATTATTTTAAACTTGTCTTTCTTTTTTGCTTTTCCCTATTTACGTTAAATTGTTTTATCATACATATTATTATTTTTATTTGTTATATATTATCTATATATTATATATTATTTAACTTTAATCATATTATGTATTATTTGAAAATTTGTATGTTGTACATCATCTAAATTGTTTTATTATTAAGCAAAATTTTCCATATATTGTTTATTTAAAATATGTATATTATCTATTTTTAAATGGTATATTATATACTTATTATAAGTTATCCTGATACATTTTTATTCAAAGTTTTTATATTATTTATTTAAAAATATATATTTATTTTATTATGTATATATTAACTATTTTAGATTTTGCCATATCGTTTTTTATTTTTTTATTATTTCATTTTTCTAAAAATTGTTATAATGTTCATTAATTGTTTTGAGTATATTATTTACCTTATATTATTATTATTTTTATTTGAATTTAATCTTGTGAATAATTTTTTTTCCTTAATTTTTTTCATAGATTCTTTTAAAATTGCTATTATCTACTCTATATTTTTTATTTTGAATGTTCATTTTTTTAAAATTTTTTTTGAATCTATTATCTTTGTTTACCTTAACATTATTATTATTGCTTGTCATTCTTTTACTTAATTGTTTATGTTAGTGCTAATTGTTAATATAATCTGAAACTTTAGTAAATTGTACTTTTCTGTAATAACTTAATGTTACTTTTTTCAAATCTTTGTTTAAAAATATCTATCTTCTTTAATTACCACATTTTATCCAAAAGTTTTTCTTAAATAAGGCAATGTTTTGTGTTTAGAAATTCGGGAAATAGTGCCCTAACATGCTGGGTTTCGATTTTCCATTTGACTAAATAACTAAATATCCTTTTAATGAATTTTGTAAATCATGAGATGATTTTAGTTACGAGGGTTTAAAACATCATGTCCTAACGTGCTGGATGTGATGTTTGTATTCTTTCGGAACAAAGGAATCTCAAGTTCCAACTCAAATTGTTCAAGTTTTTAAAGAAATCATGTTTTCAAATCTTTTCGAATTTTCGACATTAGGACAATAACTAATCAATTCGGTACCAATTTTGGGCGTTACGAGGGTGCTAATCCTTCCTCGTACGTAACCGACTCCCGAAACCGTTTTCTTGAATTTCGTATGCCAAAATCAATGTTTTGAAATAAAAAGTTTTATAAGGTGATCCAATCACACCTAAGCAAAAAGGGATTGGTTGCGACTCCCGTTTTCGTCTTTTTAAAGTCGACCCCTATTTTTTCAAAAAAAAATGGTTTCGACAGCTTGGCGACTCCACTGGGGACATCAAGAAGAGAGTCAAGCCGTAAAGTTGATTATTTTCTGTCCTAATTTTGAAAAATTTCATTTGAAAAATCATGTTTCTTTTATTGCATTTGGTTGGTCTTGTAAAATATTTCTGCATTGCATTACATGACTGTTGTGGTCACACCCTTTTAAGTGGGAGTGAGAAGCTACTCCTTCGTGAGGTTTTCACCTCCGTGCAGGATAGTGGATCGCTTTCGGGATACATCCGTACCTATGTCTTTGTGAGATTTTCATCTCCGTGCAGCCATAGGGAAATGTATTCCCCTGAACTGAGCTCGGTCCGTATGAGCCTATAATGGGTGAGGATCGAGGAATCTGCTGGTTTGGGTACCTCAACTTTAGATCTAAACCACATGTAGAAAACCTAAGGGCTTACCCTAGGTAGAACTATGTCAAACCCTAGTAGTCACCCAGATAGGTGCCCTATTTTGTTATTTATTTCTCTTGTGCTAACGTGTTCTCTTTTGTTTTGATTGCATTGCACTCACATCATAGAAAAGAGGTGTTGATTCAAATTCGATTGCTAAATAGAAGAGTTTATTACGAGAAAATGAATTTCTTGATAAAGAGGATTATAATACGATCGTCCGAATATGGTCCAAGTAAACACAACGAGAGAAGACTGATAGTCCGTGAAGGAATACAAGACTTTATTGCCCAAAGATTCAAGCTGACAAAGAATATTCGAGAATCACCACGTCTCGGCTTTCTTGAAGAGGCTAACGAGCATTATGGAAATAAGTGAGCAGTGAGTCGCGGCCCAGATCAAGTAAAAAGAGCTAGTAGAGACATTTATTAGAGAGTTCGCGAGATTGGACCTTAATATCCGGATAAGAAGAAAGGGATCAATGTCTTCGCTTGGAATATGAGGGAAAGGCCGTATAAATATCCGTTTTATGTAAAGGAATTTATTTTCTAGAAAAGTTGTTCTAATGGAATTGAATTCAGAATCAATGCCTCTCTTCCTTTTTGCATTCATGCATTTGCATTACATCGCATCATATGCATTTAAATTCATAGAGAGAGAAGGAAAAGTTAATCTAGAAACTAAACACCGTTACGGTATACGTGCTAAGATAAAAAATATGGATCAAAGACTCGAACAGTTCCAGAGAGACATGCAAGACCAGCTGCAAGAGCAGTTGGCAAAGATCCAACAAGATATGAGGGAACAAATGATGGAAGCCCAAAGAAATATGGTGGCCCAAATGACTCAGCTACTGAATGGGGCAATGGACAAGGGAAAAGGTCCCATGACTAATACTGGAGAAGATAATGAGGATTATCCTCCGGGTTTTACCCCACCGCATGCACAAACACAACCTGAAGCATATCCTCGAAGGTCATCTGTTACAATTAGGCCTCAACAAGGTCAAGCTGATACTAGGGTGCCCATGAATTTCCAAGTTGGTTCAGGATCTAACCCAGGAGATAACCCTGCTAATCCTGTTATCCCTGATTTAGATATAGCGGAGAGGGAAGGGACGAGAATTGAATTACCAAGGAAGTTAGAGGATCGTTGTAGATGGTTATAAGAAAAGTTCAAGGTCTTGGAAAACGCTGATAATCACCATGGTATTGATGCTAAAGACTTGAGCTTGGTTCCAGATTTGGTGATTCCTCACAAGTTCAAAATGCCAGAATTTGAGAAGTACAATGGGACTAGCTGTCCTGAAGCCCATATTACTATGTTCTGTAGACGGATGACTAGGTATGTTAATAACGATCAACTGTTGATCCATTGTTTCCAAGATAGCTTGGTGGGGGCAGCGTCCGGGTGGTATAACCAATTGAGCCGTGCTAGGATTAATTCCTGGAGAGACCTAGCACAAGCATTTATGAAACAATACAATCATGTGACAGACATGACACCTGATAGAATCACCTTGCAAAGCATGGAGAAGAAATCAAATGAAAGCTTCAGGCAGTATGCGCAAAGATGGAGGGAAGTTGCCATACAAGTTCAACCGCCGCTTTTAAAAAAGAAAACCACGATGCTTTTCATCAATACTCTAAAAGCCCCATTCATTAACCATATGTTAGGAAGTGCCACCATAAGCTTTTCAGATATAGTAATGTCCGGTGAGATGATTGAAAATGCGGTAAGGAATGGGAGGATAGACACGGGAGAAAGCGCCAAAAGATCAGCCCCAAGAAACAAGGAAAATGAAGTGAGTATCCTGAGCATGCATCCCAAATCAGTCACCGTAGGCCAGCCGAGGACTGTAACCACTAGCTATCAAGGCTCTTCAAGGCAGGAATCCAATTCGAGGCCAAATACAGAAAAGCTCCAGTTCACACCCATCCCGATGACATATAAGGAGCTGTATCAGAATCTTTTTGATGTGCATGTGGTGTCCCTGTCCTACTCGAAACCCGTTCAACCTCCGTTCCCAAAATGGTATAATGAGAATGCGAGTACCACGTGGGAATAATGGTCACTCAATTGAAAACTGTACTACGTTTAAAAAGTTGGTCGAAAGGTTCATTAAAATGGGAATTGTGAAGTTCGACGTTTCATCAGAACCTGATCTTTGACGGGGCAGTAAATGTGATAATTGAAAGAGGAGACAAGAAAGTTGCGACTCCTTGAAGAAGTCAAAATCGAAGAGGGAACCGGGGAACGAAGTTTCCAAGCCCTTGCATACTTGGGAGTGTTTTGAATAATGGGACTGTGGAAGAGATCCCTGTATTTTAGAGCTAATCTAGAGTAATATTCAAAACACGCTTGTTGCCTTAAGCCTAGAGGCAATAAGAACCCTTTTGTGAAATAGGCTTGTGTCTGGAATTTTTATTTCAATAAAATACATCTTTTTGAGCAAATATTCTTTTATTTTTTCCATTTCATACTGTACAAACAATTATTATTAGTTTTTTTTCTTTTGTTTGTTCTTTAGACTTTCTTTCAAGTATTCTTTCATTCTTCATTCATGACCATAAAATAATCATTCTTTGAATCATTTATTCTTTGGAATCTTCCTTCGAACCTACAATAGGTCTCCGGATATCAACGATGTGAGCAACGTCATATCGACTCGAGTCTCCTTTCGAGTAAGATATGTGTCTAGAGGGATCTCAGGACTTTGAAGATGACAGAGATTGTAACCTATCTTCTGATTTATTAAGAATGGTAGAACAAGATGAAAAATAGACCCTACTCTACAAAGGGTCAGTGGATATTATGAGCCTAGAAAAGAGGTGAAGATTGTAGCCTAGCTCACCACAGAAATAAGGCGAGACATCATTGAGTTATTTTCAAGAATTCAAAGATGTTTTTGCACGATCATATCAGGACATGCCTGGGCTACTGAGACGCGGGTACATTGAAATCTTAAAAGAGGTCCATAAAGATGTCAGAAGGACATATGCTAATGGTTTTACAATAGCCAAACTAATCATGAGGTTTGGTTACTGCTAATCTACATAGAAGGGGATGGCATCAGTTATGCCGTATTTAAGGAGACAAGATTCATATGCCTCATTAATTTCTTCACAGACTTTCTCTATGTGGGGCAGGCCAATCTCGGCAAAATTTCTAGTATACATCGATTTATCTTGGTGGTCATCGATTACTTCACTAAGAAGGAGAAAGTAGCTTCACATGTCAATTTTACAAGGTCGACAGTATAAAAAAAAAAGATCAGGCGCCGACAAAGAATACCAAAAAGAATAATGTCAAAAGTTTGTAGTCTGTTCAAAGATCAGACGCCATATCATAGAGCAACAAAGGTAGCTAAAAAGAAAAAAACAAAAAACAAAACAAGGATTGTAGGAAAGATGACCGAGACTTGTAAAGATTGGCATAAAGAAGTTACCATTTATCCTCTATAATTATCGAACGCTGGCCAAGACCTTTGCCGGGGCAACATCTTACCCATTGGTTTATGGAATGGAAGCGTTTTTTCCAATTGAACCAAATCAAAGAAAAGGTTAAAAGTTATCCATCACGGTCAGATGATGCAAGCTTACGACAAAGAGGTTCATCCTAGAAAATTCCACGATGGGAACCTGATGTTAAAAAAGATCTTTCTTATACAAAAGGATTTCAGAGGAAAGCAGATGCCAAACTGGGAAGGACCTTATGTAGTAAAAAGGGCCTGTTCTAGAGGAGCATTGATATTGATCGAGACGAATGGCGAAGACTTGCCCAATTCGGCAAATTCAGGTTCAGTCAAGAAGTATTTTACCTGAAAGGGGAAAGGCCAAGGTGAAAACCCGCAAAGGGAGCCTTAAGATCAAATTTAAAAAAAAAAAGAAAAGGAGAGGCCAAGGCAAAAACCCGCAAAGGGCGCTTTGAGACCAAATGGGTTTTGAGCCGAAAACCTGAAAAGGGCGGCTCAAATTTTGATCAAAGATAGGGCATGTGGTAGTCTTGCTAGGCCTGAATTAACAATGAGGAAGTATGCTACGTCTTGGGGCATTGACAAAGTACTCTGGATCCTCTAAACACATATTGAGCTTAAAATGGTCCTCAAGAAATTTGTACAGAGAAGCTCAGGCTGCGATAACTGGGGCACCTAGCTTCTATCTTACCCATTTTGAATTTGCTATCTTTGATTACTTTATTCTTTTCAAGATACACCCCAATCAATTTTCTTTTATGGCCTTAGCTATCTTTGATTACTTTATTCTTTTCAAGATACACCCAATCAATTTTCTTTTATTGCCTTGGTTATCTTTGATTAACTTATTTATTTCGAGCTATGCTCCTGATTAATTTCTTTCTCGTCCATTGTTGTGATCTTTTTCAAGATTTTATATTGAAATAACGATTAATAGACTAATAATACTTTCATAAAAGGAGTTTCGCATATTACTCTGGAAGCTTCTAAATAATATGAGAATATGAAACAGGACTATTGTTTAGAACTCACCAAGCTTAAGGGTTGGAAATATTGAAAGATGATTATCTCTTTTGATTTTTATTGGTTGAACAAAAAGATAAGACATTTCGTCAGTGATACCTTCTCGACAAATAACGAGCAATGTCAACCCAAGTGTAAAAGTGGATTATTTCTGGGAAAAGAAAAATGATACTCTGCATTCATGCAAATTTGAGCATATACATCTGGTCATTACACCCGAGGAATGGTGTAACAGATCAAATTGATTGAAAATGATACAAATTCTATACCTCGAGTGGTGGCAGCAGGATGGATGGAAGAAACCAAATGTTATTCCCCTGAAGTTACAGTGGGAGGTACAAAGTTTATGTCCCAAGGTTCAAGGGGAGTGGACTCAGAATTACCATGGGGCAAATTATTTGAGCAGAATATGATTGATACTTCGAGAGGAACGAGGATGAAGAACAAATGAGTGATGACACCTTAAGTAGGAATCATGCTCATAACATTTCTGCATTCATATATCATAGCGCGTCTAATTAGGAGCATTTGATTCATTTCGATCAGGGCATCCTAATCATTCAGCATAAGCATATACCCATTCTACAGGTCATGTCCTCTATAGGACAATGTAGTAGGGTAGATTGACGCTTTCAGCCTGGCTTCCCTGAAGTTGCAGCGTAGCATACTGAAGACAACAGATCTTATCTTCCTGAAGTTACAGGAAGCAAATCGAAGATATTAGCTTCGCTTCCTGAAGTTGCGTGAGCAGCATCGAAGACAATGAGATCTTATCTTCCCGAAGTTGCAGGAAGCGGATCGAAGATATTAGTCCGCCTCCCTGGTTACAAAGCAGAAAGCGCATCAAGACAAGATATCTTATCTTCTTGAAGTTGCAGGAAGCAGATCGAAGATATTAGCCTACCTCCCTGAAGTTGCAGCAGAGCAGACTGAAGACAGCAGATCTTATCTTCCTGAAGTTGCAGGAAGCGATTGAAGATATTAGCTGCCTCCCTAAAGTTGCAGTGTGAGCGAGCATCGATGATAGCGAGATCTTATCTTCCGAAGTTGCGGGAAGCAGATCAAAGATATTAGCTTGCCTCCCTGAGTTGGAAGCGGAGCAGACTGAAAATAGCAGATCTTGTCTTCCTGAATATTGCAGTGAAGTAAGATCAAAGATACTAGTCTCACTTTCCTTAAGTTACAGTAGGATGGATTAAATCTACAAGAGCAGGTCTTATCTCCCTGAAGTTGCAGTAGAATAAGATTAAAGCTACATATTCAATCTCATTGAAGTTGCAGTTGGGTTAGAGACTACTGGAAGAAGATGAGGATCAAGAAGTTAAGGCTCGGCAAGACCGGACAAAATTAGTCCTTTTATAGTCTTTGCTCATTCTCGTTACACGACAATGAGCAAAGAGGGGCAGATGTAATAGGCCAATTTAGCCCGGGCCTATACAAAAATAATAAACCCAAAATAATAAAACAAATTCCAAGTCCAGTCCAAAATATATCATTTGGCCCGATCGGAATGGCCCATTACTTGAAAAGATTGAAGGTCCATCTACAAGCTTGACGTATATGGAAACACAATCTTCAAGGATATGCAATCTTAGATATGATATGCAAATATTAGATATGATATGCAATTCTAGAAGATATGATATGCAATCTTAGATATGTTATGCAAATCTTAGATATGATATGCAATCCTAGAAGATATGGTATGCAATCTTAGAAGATATGATTTTGTAATCTTAGAGATTTAATTTGTAGATACCTTTTAATTTTAGCCGTTGATGTAATTGATCTGTACCGTTGGATTTGGGGAGGCTCAACTATAAATAGAGGCCTCTCCCTTCATTATAAAGGACTTGAATTTTGAGTAATAAAAAATTCTTGAGAGCATTCACTCAAATTTCTCTCTTTTACGTTCTTATTTTCTGTGGCTTGTTCCTATCTTGTTCTTCGCTCATCTTCGTTTCTTTTTGAGTTGCTTCCGTTCAAGTTAGATTTTGGTGGAGGAATTTCGTTGAGTCCACATATTGCGGGAGTTAGGTTGACTTATGCGTTTTTTTTTTAAACTTTTTTTTATTTATCCATTTAATTGCTTAATCATTATTTATTTATTTATTTTAATTATTTTAAACTTGTCTTTCTTTTTTGCTTTTCCCTATTTACGATAAATTGTTTTATCATATATATTATTATTTTTATTTGTTATATATTATCTATATATTATATATTATTTAAATTTAATCATATTATGTATTATTTAAAAATTTGTATGTTGTACATCATCTAAATTGTTTTATTATTAAGGCAAAATTTTCCATATATTGTTTATTTAAAATATGTATATTATCTATTTTTAAATGGTATATTATATACTTATTATAAGTTATCCCTTATACATTTTTATTCAAAGTTTTTATATTATTTATTTAAAATATATATATTTATTTTATTATGTATATATTAACTAATTTAGATTTTGCCATATCGTTTTTTTTTTATTATTTCATTTTTCTAAAAATTGTTATAATGTTCATTAATTGTTTTGAGTATATTATTTACCTTATATTATTATTATTTTTATTTGAATTTAATCTTGTGAATAATTTTTTTTCCTTAATTTTTTTTATAGATTCTTTTAAAATTGCTATTATCTACTCTATATTTTTTATTTTGATTGTTCATTTTTTAAATTTTTTTTTTGAATCCATTATCTTTGTTTACCTTAACATTATTATTATTGCTTGTCATTCTTTTACTTAATTGTTTATGTTAGTGCTAATTGTTAATATAATCTGAAACTTTAGTAAATTGCACTTTTCTATAATAACTTAATGTTACTTTTTTCAAATCTTTGTTTAAAAATATCTATCTTCTTTAATTACCACATTTTATCCAAAAGTTTTGCTTAAATAAGGCCATGTTTTGTGTTTAGAAATTCGGGAAATAGTGCCCTAACGTGCTGGGTTTCGATTTCCCGTTTGACTAAATAACTAAATATCATTTTAATGAATTTTGTAAATCATGAGATGATTTTAGTTACGAGGGTTTAAAACATCATGTCCTAACAAAGGAATCTCAAGTTCCAACTCAAATTGTTCAAGTTTTTAAAGAAATCATGTTTTCAAATCTTTTCGAATTTTCGACATTAGGACAATAACTAATCAATTCGGTACTAATTTTGGGCGTTACGAGGGTGCTAATCCTTCCTAAATGCACGTAACTCGACTCCGAACCCGTTTTCTTGAATTTCGTAGGCCAAAATCAATGTTTTGAAATAAAACGTTTTATAAGGTGATCCAATCACACCTAAGCAAAAAGGGATTGGTGGCGGCTCCCGTTTTCGTTTTTCTAAAGTCGACCCCTATTTTTTCAAAAAAAAATGGTTTCGACAGCTTGGCGACTCCACTGGGGACATCAAGAAGAGAGTCAAGCCGTAAAGTTGATTATTTTTTGTCCTAATTTTGAAAAATTTCATTTGAAAAATCATGTTTCTTTTATTGCATTTGGTTGGTCTTGTAAAATATTTCTGCATTGCATTACATGACCGTTGTGGTCACACCCTTTTAAGTGGGAGTGAGAAGCTACTCCTTCGTGAGGTTTTCACCTCCGTGCAGGATAGTGGATCACTTTCGGGATACATCCGTACCTATGTCTTTGTGAGATTTTCATCTCCGTGCAGCCATAGGGAAATGTATTCCCCTGAACTGAACTCGGTCCGTATGAGCCTATAATGGGTGAGGATCAAGGAATCTGCTGGTTCGGGTACCTCAACTTTAGAGCTAAACCACATGTATAAAACCTAAGGGCTTACCCTAGGTAGAACTATGCCAAACCCTAGTGGTCACCCAGATAGGTGCCCTATTTTGTTATTTATTTCTCTTGTGCTAACGTGTTCTCTTTTGTTTTGATTGCATTGCATTCACATCATAGAAAAGAGGTGTTGATTCAAATTCGATTGCTAAATAGAAGAGTTTGTCACGAGAAAATGAATTTCTTGATAAAGAGGATTATAATACGGTCGTCTGAATATGGTCCAAGTAAACACAACGAGAGAAGACTGATAGTCCATGAAGGAATACAAGACTTTATTGCCCAAGGATTCAAGCTGACAAAGACTATTCGAGAATCACCACGTCTCAGCTTTCTTGAAGAGGCTAACGAGCATTGTGGAAATAAGTGCAAAGCGTGAGTCATGCCCGGATCAAGTAAAAAGAGCTAGTAGAGACATTTATTAGAAAGTTCGCGAGATTGGACCTTAATATCCGGATAAGAAGAAAGGGATCAATGTCTTCGCTTGGAATATGAGGGAAAGGCCGTATAAATATCCGTTTTATGTAAAGGAATTTATTTCTAGAAAAGTTGTTCTAATGGAATTGAATTCAGAATCAACGCCTCTCTTCCTTTTTGCATTCATGCATTTGCATTACATCGCATCATATGCATTTAAATCCATAGAGAGAGAAGGAAAAGTTAATCTGGAAACTAAACACCGTTACGGTACACGTGCTAAGATAAAAAATATGGATCAAAGACTCGAACAGTTCCAGAGAGACATGCAAGACCAGCTGCAAGAGCAGTTGGCAAAGATCCAATAAGATATGAGGGAACAAATGATGGAAGCCCAAAGAAATATGGTGGCTCAAATGACTCAGCTACTGAATGGGGCAATAGACAAGGGAAAAAGTCCCATGACTAATACTGGAGAAGATAATGAGGATTATCCTCCGGGTTTTACCCCACCGCATGCACAAACACAACCTGAAGCATATCCTCGAAGGCCATCTGTTACAATTAGGCCTCAACAAGGTCAAGATGATACTGGGGTGCCCATGAATTTCCAAGTTGGTTCAGGATCTAACCCAGGAGATAACCCTGCTAATCCTGTTATCCCTGATTTAGATATAGCGGAGAGGGAAGGGACGAGAATTGAATTACCAAGGCAGTTAGAGGACCGTTGTAGATGGTTAGAAGAAAATTTCAAGGCCTTGGAAAACGCTGATAATCACCATGGAATTGATGCTAAAGACTTGAGCTTGGTTCCAAATTTGGTGATTCCTCACAAGTTCAAACTGCCAGAATTTGAGAAGTACAATGGGACTATCTATCCTGAAGCCCATATTACCATGTTCTGTAGACGGATGACTTGGTATGTTAATAACGATCAACTGTTGATCCATTGTTTCCAAGATAGCTTGGTGGGGGCAGCGTCCGGGTGGTACAACCAATTGAGCCGTGCTAGGATTAATTCCTGGAGAGACCTAGCACAAGCATTTATGAAACAATACAATCATGTGACAGACATGACGCCTGACAGAATCACCTTGCAAAACATGGAGAAGAAATCAAATGAAAGCTTCAGGTAGTATGCACAAAGATAGAGGGAAGTTGCCATACAAGTTCAGCCGCCGCTTTTAGAAAATAAAACCACGATGCTTTTCATCAATACTCTAAAAGCCCCATTCACTAACCATATGTTAGGAAGTGCCACCATAAGCTTTTCAGATATAGTAATGTCCGGTGAGATGATTGAAAATGCGGTAAGGAATGGGAGGATAGACACGGGAGAAAGCTCCAAAAGATCAGCCCCGAGAAACAAGGAAAATGAAGTGAGTATCCTGAGCATGCATCCCAAATCAGTCACCGTAGGCCAGCTATACTACGATATGTAAAGAATCGTGAATACCCTGATCAGGCGACCGACAATGATAAAAGGACGCTGAGGAGACTGACCAATGACTATGTCTTAGATGGGGAGATCCTGTATAAAAGAAGAAAGGATCAGGTGTGACTAAGATGTGTGGACGTCGTTGAGGCCAAGAAGATTTTAGAAGAGGTCCTTGAGGGCATTTACAGAATGCATGCTAATGGTTTTACAATGGCCAGAAAAATCATGAGATTCGGGTATTTTTGGTCCACCATGGAAGGGGATTGTATCAGTTATGCCAAGAGATGTCATAAGTGCCAAATTTATGGAGACAAAATTCATATGCCTCCTTCACCTCTTCATGTTATGACTTCTTCATGGCATTTCTATATGTGGGGCATCGATGTCATTGGGCCGATCTCACCAAAGCTTCTAATGGGCATTGATTCATCTTCGTAGGCATTGATTACTTCACTAAGTGGGTAGAGGTCACTTCTTACGCCAATGTCACAAAGTCGACAGTCAGCAAATTCTTGAAGAAATAAATCATATGCCGGTTGTAATAGGCCAATTTAGCCCAGGCCCATACAAAAAATAATAAACCCAAAATAATAAAACAAAGTCCAAGTCTAGTCCAAAATATATCATTTGGCCCGATCGGAATGGCCCATTACTTGAAAAGATTGAAGGTCCATCTACAAGCTTGACGTATATGGAAACACAATCTTCAAGGATATGCAATCTTAGATATGATATGCAATCCTAGAAGATATGATATGCAATCTTAGATATGATATGCAGATCTTAGATATGATATGCAATCCTAGAAGATATGGTATGCAATCTTAGAATATATGATTTTGTAATCTTAGAGATTTAATTTATAGATACCTTTTAATCTTAGCCGTTAATGTAATTGATCTGTACCGTTGGATTTGGGGAGGCTCAACTATAAATAGAGGCCTCTCCCTTCATTGTAAAGGACTTGAATTTTGAGTAATAAAAAATTCTTGAGAGCATTCACTCAAATTTCTCTCTCTTTTACGTTCTTATTTTCTGTGGCTTGTTCCTATCTTGTTCTTCGCTCATCTTCGTTTCTTTTTGAGTTGCTTCCGTTCGAGTTAGATTTTGGTGGAGGAATTTCGTTGAGTCCACATATTGCGGGAGTTAGGTTGACTTATGCGTTTTTTTTTAACTTTTTTTTATTTATCCATTTAATTGCTTAATCATTATTTATTCATTTATTTTAATTATTTTAAACTTGTCTTTCTTTTTTGCTTTTCACTATTTACGTTAAATTGTTTTATCATACATATTATTATTTTTATTTGTTATATATTATCTATATATTATATATTATTTAACTTTAATCATATTATGTATTATTTGAAAATTTGTATGTTGTACATCATCTAAATTGTTTTATTATTAAGCAAAAATTTCCATATATTGTTTATTTAAAATATGTATATTATCTATTTTTAAATGGTATATTATATACTTATTATAAGTTATATCTTATACATTTTTATTCAAAGTTTTTATATTATTTATTTAAAATATATATATTTATTTTATTATGTATATATTAACTATTTTAGATTTTGCCATATCGTTTTTTTTTATTTTTTTTATTATTTCATTTTTCTAAAAATTGTTATAATATTCATTAATTGTTTTGAGTATATTATTTACCTTATATTATTATTTTTTTTAGTTGAATTTAATCTTGTGAATAATTTTTTTCCTTATTTTTTTTATATATTCTTTTAAAATTGCTATTATCTACTCTATATTTTTTATTTTGATTGTTCATTTTTAAATTTTTTTTTTGAATCCATTATCTTTGTTTACCTTAACATTATTATTATTGCTTGTCATTCTTTTACTTAATTGTTTATGTTAGTGCTAATTGTTAATATAATCTGAAACTTTAGTAAATTGCACTTTTTTGTAATAACTTAATGTTACTTTTTTCAAATCTTTGTTTAAAAATATCTATCTTCTTTAATTACCACATTTTATCCAAAAGTTTTTCTTAAATAAGGCAATGTTTTGTGTTCAGAAATTCGGGAAATAGTGCCCTAACGTGCTGGGTTTCGATTTTCTGTTTGACTAAATAACTAAATATCCTTTTAATGAATTTTGTAAATCATGAGATGATTTTGGTTACGAGGGTTTAAAACATCATGTCCTAACGTGCTGGTTGTGATGTTTGTATTCTTTCGGAACAAAGGAATCTCAAGTTCTAACTCAAATTGTTCAATTTTTTAAAGAAATCATGTTTTCAAATCTTTTTGAATTTTCGACATTAGGACAATAACTAATCAATCCGGTACTAATTTTGGGCGTTACGAGGGTGCTAATCCTTCCTCGTATGTAACCGACTCCCGAACCCGTTTTCTTGAATTTTGTAGGCCAAAATCAATGTTTTGAAATAAAACATTTTATAAGGTGATCCAATCACACCTAAGCAAAAAGCGATTGGTGGCGACTCCCGTTTTCGTTTTTTTAAAGTCGACCCCTATTTTTTTCAAAAAAAAATGGTTTCGACATCGGTATGGAATGCCAGAAAGGATTATATCTGACAATACACTGAATTTGAACAACATCACGATAGCAGATGTCTGTAGTCAATTCAATATCAAATACCACAACTCGTCACCATATCGCCCAAAAATGAATGGGGCAGTGGAGGCAACTAATAAGAACATTAAGAAGATCGCTGGGAAAATGACAGAGACTTATAAAGATTGGAAAGAGAAGTTACCATTTGGCCTCTATGCTTATCAAACGTTTGTCAGGACCTCCATCGGGGCAATGCCTTTCTCATTGGTTTATGGAACAGAGGCAGTTTTGCCCATTGAAGTTTAGATTCCTTCTCTCCGGGTTTTGGCAGAGTTGAAGTTAGATGAAGCAGAATTGATCCAATCCCGATATGATCAGCTGAACTTGATCGAAGAGAAGAGGTTGAAAGCTATCCGTCATGGTCAAATGTACCAAAAACGAATGATGCGAGCTTATGACAAAAAGGTTCACCCCAGAGAATTCCATGAGGGAGACTTAGTATTGAAAAAGATCCTTCCCATACAAAAAGACTTCAGAGGAAAGTGGATGCCAAACTGGGAAGGACCTTATGTGGTAAAGAAGACCTTTTCTGGAGGAGCGTTGATTTTGACCGAAATGGATTGTAAAAACCTGCTTAATCCTGTGAATTTAGATTCAGTGAAGAAATACTTCACCTAAAAAAAAAGGAAAGGCCAAGGCAAAAACTCGCAAAGGGCGCCTTGAGACCAAAAGGGTTTCTAGTTGAAAACTCATGAAAGGGCAGCTCAAATTTGGATTGAACATGTGATGGTCGGGTCATCTCAGAAGGAAGAACATTACATCTTGGGGCATCAAAAAAGTACTCTAGATCTCTTAAACACATATCAGACTCAAAAGGATCCTCGAGAAGTTAGTGCGGAGAAGCTCATGCTACGATATCTGGGGCACCTAGTTTCATCTTACTCATTTTGTATTTTAGCAATGTTTGCTATTTTGATTAATCTATTCATTTCGAGCTTTACTTCTAATAAATTTCAATCTTGTCCATTGTTATGATCTTTTTCAAGCATTTTTCATAGAAATAACAAATAATGGACTAATAATATTCAAGTAAAAGGATTTCTGTATATTGCTCTGAAAGGTTTTATAAATAGTACAAGGACCTGAAATAGGACCACTAGTCAGAACTGACCAAATCTAAGAGTTGGAAATGTTTGGGAATGAATAGTTTAAATTGTCATTATTTCTGCGGGTTTCTGTCAAAAATACCAGATCTGAAGAAGAAGACATGGTAATACATCAGTGATGGAATCTTGACAAACAATGAGCAATGTCAACTTAAGCATTAAAAAGGGGATTATTCTCGAAAATTGACATTTTGCATTCATGCAAATATCATTCATATACATTTAGTTAGGAGCATTTGATTCATTTTGATCATAATATCCTAATCGCTTGGCATAAATATAAGCCCATGAAATAGATTATACAGGGCATGTTCCCCAGAGAACGATGTAACAGATCAGTTAAACCACAAATCCTATACCCCTAAAGTTGCAGTGGGATAGATTGAAGTCATCGTGGCAAATCTTATCTCACTGAATTTGCAGTGGAGCAGATTAAAGCCACAAATCTTATCTCCCTGAAGTTGCAGTGGAGCAGATTGAAATGAAAAATCTTATCCCCCTGGAGTTGTAGCGGAGCAGATTGAAAATAGCGAATCTTATTTCCCTGAAGTTGCAGTGGAATAGATTAAAGCCACAAGTTACAAATCTTATTTCCCTGAAGTTGCAGTAGAACAGATTAAAGCTACAAGTCACAAATCTTATCTCTCTGAAGTTGCAGTGGAGCATATTAAAGCTACAGATCTTATTTCCCTAAAGTTGCAGTGGAACATATTAAAGCTACAAGTTACAAATCTTATCTCCCTGAGGTTGCAATGGAGCATATTGAAATTACAATTCCTATACCCCTGAAGTTGTGGTGGGATAGGATGAAGCCACTTGAAAAAGAGAAGCACCAAAGAAGTCGAGATTCAACAAGACCAGACAAAATTGGTCCATCTTAAAGTCTTTGCTCCATTCTCGTTACACGACAACGAGCAAAGAGGGGCAGCTGTAGAAGCCCAATTTTGCCCGGGCCCAAAACCAAACCAAAAATAAAAACAACAGAATCCATTAAGTTCAAAGTCTAATTACAATGCCAGCCCAAATTACAAACCCACTACCTAAATTACAAACCCAATAACTCAAATCCCAAAAAGCCCATAACCTAAACTATTGTCAGAAACCCTAAAACCCTAAGTCCTCTCTCGCGTCGCTCCTTGCCACGTCAGCATGCTCGCGCCCCGAGGTCTGCCACCGTCAACTGCCTCTTCCACCGTCATCGTCAATCACCACTTGCAAAAAAAGAACAAACATGTAAAAGAAACAGTAGAAAGAACAGTAAAAATGAATAGTGTAACATATGGCTATAAAAGCCATAACTAGATTGTAATATTTTTTACGGACGAAAATATACAAAAAAAAGTGTTAAAAAGAAAATGTGACTTTTTTTCTTTCTTGTTCTGTTTTATTTTAAAAAAATAAATAAAAGTAAAAATAGTTCTTCACCTGAGTCGCTTCATATACCCGTCGTCGGAAGCCTTCTCCGGCGTCGAAATCGGCTAGGCAGGGGGTCAAATATTTTTTTTTTGAATTTTTTTTGTGAAACGAAGGTTTAGCCCTCAGATTTGGGCGGAGAGAAGGATGAAAAAGGATTTTTCTTTTCTCTTCGGCAACCAGAAGCGACGGACATCGTCGCTAATGACCGGTGGCCACGACAGCCTGATGGCCGGATTCTGGGCTGTGCCCAGAGAGAAAACAGAGAGAAGGAGATTTAAAAAAAATGCTGCTGAAAATGAAATTTTTTCTTATTTTTTACTTTTATAAGGCCTTGATACGACGTCATTTTGGCTTGGCTTCAGAAGCCCCAAACGGCATCGTTTTGAAGCCGACCCGAAAACAGACCCGACCCGTCTTAGGATCCGCGTGTTTTTTAAAAATGGTCTATTTGCGTGTAACACCCCTCACCCATATTCTACGCCGGAATAGGGTTACGGAGCATTACCAAACTTATAACACATTCAAACATACATTACACATACAATTAATCAAATCATATACATTTCATTCACAACCAATCATTGTGTCCCTAATACGAGCCTATGAGGCCCTAAACATACATTGGGAGTGGTTCGGGACTAAACTAATAACTTTGTAAACCTTTTGAACACTTAAGAATTTTTCTCAAAAATAGGGGACACACACCCGTGTGTCTCATACGGCCAACAGACACGCCCGTGTCACAGACCGTGTGGACATTCGAATTGGGAGCACATGACCGTGTCCCAGCCCGTGTCCGACCCCGTGTAACTCTCTGACTTGGGTCACACGGCCAACACACACGCCCGTGTGCCCTAAAAATGGCCATACACGCCCGTGTGCCAGACCGTGTGATAGGCCGTGCCAAACCTATAGGGTATATTGACTTATGCCACATGGCCAAGTCACACGCCCGTGTGTGAGGCCATGTGGAGCATACTGACTTGATTTAAATTTCAACACTAGGGGACACACGGCTGTGTAACATAACCGTGTGTCACACACGGCTGAGACACACGCCCGTGTGGACAAAAATAGGCTATTTACCAAGCCATTTTGCCACCCATACTTGTGCACACCTACACCAAACTGAATGGCACAAAACATAAAATATAATAGACATTTAAACCGGCCAATTCAAACATAAATCATGCACATTCTATACTTCCATTTTACATATACACAAATCATCAAAATATGCTATACTATTTGTACCAAAACTTACTTCCTCAATTCATCAATATGACCATTATCAACTATGCAACATTTGATCTATTTTCTCAAGCATGTTAATCAATCAAAACTTGGCTAGAGATATCTATTATGCTAACTATCCACAAGCATCACATGTCCAACTTTCAAAACATCACACAAGCCACGTACACACATATATATATACATGATTTAAACATACCAAAATAACCCAAAATAAGCCATCACTCATGGCTATCTATACAAACTAAAATATAAATATTTACAAGCCATTTCAAATGGCACAACATTTTACCAAATATACCAAAATGACCAAAGTCCCTATACATGCCATATACTCAAACATTAATTCAAAAATGTACCAAAGTGATAATAGGATAGTGTGACGATGTCTCCGACGATCCTCGAATCTGAGCTAGCTTCGAAATCACTATAAAATACGATAAAATAAACAAAGTAAGCTTTATAGCTTAGTAAGCTCGTATGACAATAATAAGCAAATATCACCATTCATTTATCAATTCAAAATAAATGACATAATATGCAACAATATAATAATCTCAACTAACATGAACTTAATCACCTATTCCATTGATTCATTGCTCATATATATTTTCAAACATACCTGTACCGGTAATATCTATTTCTCACCATTTCACATCTTCAATTTACCCGTTGAACCATTCGGAATAAAAGTCGGATACTCGGAAGTCTCGCACCCTAGGTGCCAATATCATGGCCCAAAGCCATATCAATGAAGCTCGCACCCGAAGTGCTAATATCATGGCCCGAAGCAAAATCAATGAAGCTCGTAATGACTTGTCCTTCGTATCCTCATTTATTCCTAAGGTTCAACCGGGATTTCTAACGCTGAATCGTCTTTGAATCATTGTCGAATATGTTCGTAGTCTCGTATTCACAGTTTATGCAATATCAAGCATTTAAAATATATTCAAAATGAAATTTATTACATACGAACTTACCTCGGACGCAAAAATGGCTGAACGAGTCAATTAATCCGAGACTTTGTTCTTTCCCCGATCTAAGTCCATATTTCACTTTTCTTGATCTATATAATATCAAATTCAGCTTATTCAATTATCTCTCTGTTCAATTTAATCCAAAACACTCACTAAAGCACATTTACACTTTTACCCCTAATATTGCAATATTAGGCCATTATTACTACAAATTGATGTTGCATTGTCATTTACTAGCACGACATTTTTATTTTCTGTATATCATCATTCTATTTTTAATACTTCCATTTGATTTTATTATTGCTACAACCATGTCACGAACCGTGTTCAAATACATTTACCCATTTCTATACTACGCCTGAATAAGCTAAATACACATTACTTTAAATGTTACGTTCGTCTTCGTACGATGCATAAAAAAGGAATATTTTTTAAATCAAGGTAATGTTCATTATTTTGGAATTAGAAAAGTCGTGTTCCTAACTTGCGGAATATAACTGCTTTCTAAAACCAAGATAGTCGAATATCTACTTTAAAATAAATAAATAAAAACGAGATTTAAGTAACTATCAATTGGCGTTTATTCTCGTTTTCAAGGATTTAAGGCATTGTGTCCTAACTTACGGGACATGATCCTTTCTTCTCGATTAACTTGAAATAAGCCATTTTTGCGAAAATTACTTTAGTTAGGTAATGCCTTAGTACAAAAAGGGATCGTGTTTTAAACTCTTTTCAAATTTTCAATTCTCGACACTAAGACGTCAATTAATCAACTAGGTACCATTTTTGGGCGTTACGAGGGTGTTAATCCTTCCTCGTACGTAACTGACTGCTGTACCTATTTCCTGGATTTTGTAGACCAAAAAGTATCGTTTTAATAAGTATAACATTTTGTTAAAATGTGCTTTGAGGTGATCCAATCACACCTAAATAAAAAAGATTGGTGGCGACTGCCATTTTCATTTTAAAATAAAAAGTCAAATTCAAAAAAAAGGTTTCGACACTCTCCACCAAAGAAGTGAAGAATTTATTATTACCAAAAACTTTGGGTGTACTTCACTAAGCATTGAAATTGTTGGAAAAAATCAATTTTGAAAAAAAAATGTTTTTAAGCATAGTGGAAGTTCAAAATTTTTCTTAAAAATCGAACCTCGTTATATTTATAGTAATAAACTCTTAATTGAATTAGTACTTGTGCTTTGTGTGAGGTGATTTAAGTCGTTTCTCGACTTTCTACCAAAGTGTCTTCTCTGCTATTCTCGAACTCTGAATTACTTTAAATGTGGGTTCAAACAAATCGAACCAAGTGCACAAAATGAAAACTTTTCTTAACTTTAGTGGTAAAGTTAATTCTCTCTATAGATACAGAAGCTATGAGCTTTTCCGAAAAATAAAATTTATTCTAAAATTAAATTGCTACTATTTTTTGACAGAATAATATTGCTCAATAACTTGTGTAATTAGGTTAGTTTATAGTTTCTATTTATAGAAAAATGATACAAGAGTTATTCTTGAACAATGATTAATTAAATAATAATATTTTAATAAAAAAATATGATATTATACTAGGATTAGAATATAAGATGCAATGACAAACCTAAAAGGAACTAGGGTTTGACGCCCCTCATGCCTTGTGATGGGCTTTTGGGCCCATCTTGTGTATTGGGTACAATTATATGTGTTATCTAGACTTTTATCCAACATTTATAATTTATTCAACCCAATAACTATTTCTTATTTCTCAAAATATTAATTAATTAAATTATTTTCTCAACCCAATTCTAATTCCGCTAAAGTCATGTTAACTTTAATGTATTAGAATCTATGAGAAAATTAATTCAATTGCCTCATTCAAAAAATCTACGATGAATAATTAATTTAATTCTCACTTCAAATTTCAATTATTTAATTAAAATTAATTAAATAATAATTTAAAAATTTAAATTAATTTTTAAGTTATCTTTTGTACTTAGCGAGAACACGCTTTCATTGTGGATAATGATACATGCGACTTATTTCTCTTAATTGTCATTTTCATTCATTAAATAGTTATTGGGTCTACATGTAATTTGTTTTGGGTTATCTCGAGCTAGCGGGGGACCATTTGGATATATATAATTAAGGCTCAAATAATTAGTAATTAAATTTCGACTCTTTGCCTATTAATTACAACATTATTTAATCATAGCGTCATGCCACTATAGTACCATGACTGAATTCTCCCTTATTATATACCATTATGAAAGTTACTCACTAAGTGCTCGTCCAATGAACTTGTCATAAGTGTGTTTACCCTCATAGGATATTCTTAATTTCTTTGGGATAAATTTTGTTCTCCTAATATGATCCTATTTTATCTCATGGTATCAATTACAATTTCCAATATGAAAAATTCAATTACTAACACATAGTAATTAAATCACGTATCTGATGACAAATGACCCGTGATCACTTTCTTTTTTCAACAATCATGTAATGCCAATGAGAGGATATCATTTACCCTTATAGAGCTATGATGCTACATCATATACAAGTCTTATATCCAACATATCAACTTTCGGCTCCTTATCTATTTAAACTCAGGTTTTTAATATATTGAAGTATACGAGTCACGTATATATAGTCCATCATCCACTTAGAATTAAAGTATATCACACTACGAATGTCACAAGGGAATAAATCCATAAACGGATCTAGGATAAATTCAACTTGGGTCTTATCCGATGTATTGTCAGTCTAGACAATCACATCTATATCTCTATCATCTAGAAGTCATTCGCTTTGATACCCAAGATAAGGTATCTCTCCCAAATTGGACTTGATAGATGTCATAATAGTCTTCCAATCGATTTGCTCAATTTCGATTAAATTACGGACGGTTTAGATTATCTACTAATATAAGTTGTCTTCTCGCATTATGATCCGGCCACATAATGCAACTCAATATTAATTAGACATTAGATAATCAATGAGCAAATATTTTCTTACACTTTATTTTGTGTGTAAAAACCATTAAGGACAAATACAAATGATATTAATTAGTAATGAAATTTTATTTAAGCCAATAAAAAAAATTACAAGTACTAAATTACGAATACACTACACTTAGGGCACTAGATCTTAACAATCTGCCACTTGCCCTAGCGAAGTGGACTAGTCATATTTCGCATTCTCATACCCTCTACATGTTTCTCAAAAGTCCTAGCCACCAGAGTCTTAGTAAATGAATCCACAAGGTTATCCTCAAATGTGATTTTGACTACATCCACTATTTTGTTAGCTACCACCTCTTGGATAATGTGATATTTTCGATCAAAGTGTTTTGTCCTTTTATGATTTTCTATTTCTTTAGTATTAACTATTGTCACATTGTTGCCACAATACAGTGTAATAGTTTTTTCCATACCAATAATGACTTCAAGATTTGTAAGGAACTTTAGAAGCTAGACTGCTTCATTTATTGCCTCAGAAGCAGCCACATATTCAACTTCCATACTGGAGTCATGTCAGTTTCCTCAAACCTCGATAGTTTTGAAAGTTAGAATCTGTATATCTGATAGGAGTTCAATCTCCTCCATAATATACAAATATATAATCCCTCGTTCTCTGTAAATACTTGAGCATATACTTAACTACTTGCCAGTGTTTTGGACTTAAATTCGTCGGATATTAACTTACCATCCCTACTACATAACACAACATACATGAGACTTCTTAGTGTCGAAGTTTTAGGAACATTTTTTATATACTATCTTTCTTTTGCTGTCATAAGGTTGTCCTCTAAAGAAAGATGAAATCCTAAAATAGAAGGTTGTGATCCCTTCTTTGTGTCAGTCAGCGCAAAACGTTTTAAAATCTTATCTATATATGAAGCTTGTAAAAAAACTCTCACTTTATTCTTTCGATCCCTAAGGACCATACAAAGACCCAAACTTTATATAAAAACCTCTCCTCTCCCCCAAAGAAGGCCAAGTACTTATTTTTACCAAAAAATCTGTGGGACTTCACCATAAAATTGAAAAAATTCCTAGCGGCTTTCGTCATTGAGTTAACTGTATCTGAACCTCTTGAATGACCTTGTTGAACAAAATTTCTTCAATTACGATAATGTTTGTCAAACAAAATTGAAAAAAAAAAAAAGACTTAACAAATATGTCGTTTTAATGATTATTTATCATTTTTTCCGCAATTGATTATAATAATTCATCTTACGATAGTTATTGCATTTAATTATAAACATATACTTCAATGATTAACCTGATTTATCATTATTTTCAAACTTAGTAGAACTAATCTTATTCTTAAATATAGAAGTAAAATTTTGTAGGAAAGGATGAGATGTGTTGCGTGGTTGATAAAATGCCGATGCCTGTTGCGGTAAAATATACCTATTTTCCTATGAATTTAAGAAATTCCACTTTCAACAAAATCTCACAAATATTTACTAAGTAAATTTTAAATAAAATATAATTATACCATTATTTTTGTCTTTTATCTATGTACATTTTATTTAGTTTGGTCCTTTCTCTATTTTTAATTACAAAATAATGAAAATTTAATTACATATTGAAGTCTTTCATCAAAATCGTATTTGACTTTAGTTAAAATTAAACAATTTATATTTATATTTAATTCATTTATAATGTAACAATAACATTTTTATATAAAACTAATTAATTACCATTATTTAGAAAGTTATGATGGAAAATAAATTGATTAAAATATAGATTTTTTTTTTAAAAATAATTTATCATAAAGTTAATGTTATAATTAAAATAAAATTTAAATATTATCATGTATTTACATAAAAATTATTAAAAAAAAAACAAAATGTAAAAGAAAAGACAAAACAGAATATAATTATCATTTATAACAATTAAAAAAAAAAACTCTCAACCAATTAGGCCTTAGCTTAGTGGTAATGTTAAGGTCTTGGAAATTTCAAGATCTTAAGTTTAAGTATCACTCTAAGTAAACTATGTATGGGTTCTTAACTTATGTTTATTCTGGTTCATGTCTCACCATATATGAATGGTGTATAGTTTTATCCTGGTATATGTCTGAATATATTCTAGTTATCAATTTGGTCGTATTTTATAATGATTAATTTTAGTTATAGTTATTCGAATATATATTTTTATAATTGCAATTGTGATTGTATGTATAACTTCCAAAAATAATTTACATTTATTAATTAAAAAATACTTTATGTTTACCATATGATTATATTAGAATATAATGCAATTTATAATCTAGTTTAGTAATAATTAAAATATTTATATAACTAATTAGATTTTTATCATTTTTTATTGGAAAATTTTTAAATATAGAGATTGAAGATAAAAAAATTGAATAATAATTAATTAAGGATAAACTCATCTTTTTATTTAAAATCCATTTAAAAAAAATAAATCTTAGAATATTAGTGGATTTGTAACAACTCGATTTTTGTTAGTGTCAAAAAATGCGATTTTAAAGTCGGATTCCGTAAATCGAGTTAATAAAATTATTAATTGAAGAGTTGACATATCTAATATGTGGTTATATTATTGGATTGTCGAGTAGTTAAATTAATAAAGTCGTTAATTATAATATATGAACTAATTTTCAAAAGTGTAATTGTTATTGAATTTTAATCTAGAAATTGCAAGAGGGACTATATAGCAAATGAACCAACGGCTAAACGGATATTTGGCCATCACCATTTTATGATCAGTGCTATGGATTGATCATGGCAACTCATTTCCACTTAGATAAGTAAAATTAGATCTTACTCATCCATTAAGGGTTAATTAAAGATTAATTACATTACTAATTATCTATATAAATATAATGTGAGTGGGAGAGAGAATGTATCTTCTCCATCATCTTTAAGCCGTCCAAACTAGGTGAAAGAGCAAGAAATTTTTCTCAAGTTCTTAGCCAAAACCGATCCATAATTCACCAAGGTAATCAAGCTATTTGTTTGAATTTTTTATAAATTTATGAACAACTAAGCTTGATTAATCCAACCCATTTGTTAGGCTTTTAACTTAACAAGTTTATTTAAATTACCTTTTAAGGAATTCTTTGTGAGATTAAGGTTTGAATGTTCAAAATTGTTGAATGATAAGCTTAGGTAGTGTTAGGGTCATGTTGAGACATAATAGAAAGTGATGAATAGTAAGTTTTATGACATTAGGGACCACACTGAATAGAATAAAGTATGATATACCTAGTGCATGAATTTGAAATCAAATTTTAAATCGACAAAGAATATCAAAGATTCAAGCATTTCAGACATTAGGGTGTTAAGGGACAAAATTGAATAGATGGAAATTTAGATTTAATTGATGTGTTTTTATGTGTTATACCAGAATTGATAAGTTTTTTGTAATCAGATTTATCGTACATAATTAAAGACGACGCCGGGACATTGAGGGATAAAAGGAAGGTGAATGTCGTACTCGAGTAGCTCTATTTCAATTTGTACTTTTAACACTTGATTTTAATTCATAGTTTAAATAAATATTAAATTGAGTAAGGTGATATTTAGAGCTTTGTCTGATGAAAGGTAATGTTTTTATTTATTTATTTATCTATGATTGATATTTAGTGAAATTGTGATTTAATGAATTCTTATAATTATGTATTGTTGGAACATTTTCAAACATTTATAGTGTTCCAATAACTATAAATGAATGGGTGTAATTAATCAAAAGATTATATTTTTTTGATTTTTTGAAAAAGAATTATAACTATTTAAATAATATTATTTGAATAGTTATAATTAAATGAATAATTATGTTTTTATTTTAAAAACATTATTATTCAAAAAGACACCTATTGATGAAAGATGTCTCTATGAAGAGATATGAAAATTCCTATAAATAGGAATCAGATTTCATTTGGAGACATACCAACAAATTCTAATATTCTTTCTTTCTTCCTTCATTTTCTAATATTGTTAGATTGTTCTATAAAGTATTACTGCAGAAATCCTTTATAGAAATTGAGTTTCTTGTCATACATTGCTCAATGTGTAGTGGGCTATTCTCGTCAGTGCAAAACGCAAATAGCCATTGGCTTCATTGTATCATCGAGGTTAATTTGCTTGGAACTCGTTTGCACACCAAAGATAGGTGGGGGCGAATATAACCTTAAAGATAGTGGTTTGATACACGCCTTAAAGCCTTGTCCTATTTCTTCTTCTGTTCGAGTTTCGCTTGTGTGTTCGAGATTTTCCTCACCGGAGATTTGTACTAACAATTTTAAGGTTATATTTCATGATGACTACCACAACTCACGAAAGTGGAACACTAAGGGAGTTGGCTTCCAATTTTGTCAAACTTGATCGGTTTGATGGTGGCAATTTTCGATGATGGCAGAAAAAGATGCACTTCTTATTATCAACTTTGAAGATTGCTTATGTTTTGGATACTCTAAGACCTGACGAGACTGAAAACGAATCTGTTGCTGCAACCCGAGGAAGACAAAAATGGGACAATGCTGATTACATGTGCATGGGCCACATATTGAATGGTTTATCTGATGGTTTGTTCGACACCTACCAAAACGAGGTCACCGCTAAAGAATTATGGGACAAATTGGAGACAAGATACATGACCGAAGATGTTACAAGTAAGAAATTTCTTGTCAGTCGTTTCAATAATTATCAAATGGTTGATGGTCGTTCTGTTATGGAACAATTAGTGATATTGAAAAGATCTTTGAATCAATTCAAGCAATATGATATGAAAATAGATGAAATGATTGTTGTATCCTCCATAATAGACAAACTTCCTCCATCTTGGAAAGACTTTAAAAGAAGTCTAAAACATAAGAAAGAGGAAATATCTCTTGAAGCTTTGGCAAATCATCTTCGTATTGAAGAAGAGTATCGAAAGCAAGATCAGAATCTAAATTCTGAAAATGCCAAAGTGTATGTTACGGAGGAAGTACAAACTACTAAACCATTCAAGAGAAAGTTCAAACAGACTGATAGAGCACCTAAGTTCAAAAAGAAACAAAATGGCTCATGCTATCATTGTGGTAAGCCGGGACATTTCAAGAATGAATGTCGATTTTTAAAGAAGAAATCATCTTCTAAGGCTGATAATAACGAAAAGTTCGTTGCAATGATATCTGAAATTAATATGGCACAAGATGATAATACATGGTGGATTGATCTTTGGAGCAACCAAACATGTGTGCAAAGACAAAAGCATGTTCACAAAGTTCACACAATGTGAAAATGACAATGTCTTGTATATGGGAAATTCTTCCACCATGACAATCAAAGGCAAAAGGTGCGTTGAACTAAAATTCACTTCTGGAAAGGTTTTAACCTTAAATGATGTATATTATGTACCAAAAGTTAGAAAAAATTTAGTGTTTGGAAGTCTGTTAAATAAGTTTGGTTTCAAACTTGTTTTTGAGGCAGATAAGTTTATTTTGTCTAAGGGAGGGATTTTTGTAGGGAAAGGGTATATGTATGAAAGTATGTTCAAACTGAATATTATTAATAAGAATAAAAATACTATTTCTGCTTATATGGTTGACTCTTTTTGTTTATGGCACTATAAATTAGGTCATTTAAATTATAGAAAATTGAATGACATGTATAAGTTAGATTTAATTCCTGTTTTTAATAATAATATTGGAAAATGCAATACATGTATGTTGACTAAAATTACAAGAAACCCTTTCCCTAAGGTTAAAAGAAAAACAAAATTGCTTGATTTGATACATAGTGATTTATGTGACATGTATAATACTCCTACATTAGGTGGAAAGAAATATTTTGTTACTTTTATTGATGATTGTTCTAGATATTGTTATGTATATTTATTGCATTCAAAAGATGAAGTGCTTGATAAATTTAAAGTTTATAAATCTGAAGTTGAACTTGGTGTGAATCATTTATCAAGTGCTTAAGATCGGATAGAGGTGGAGAATACTATAATCCAAGTTATTTTGAATCCACTGGGATTGTCCATCAAGTTTCAGCCCCTTACACACCACAACAAAATAGTGTAGCTGAAAGGAAAAATAGAGTATTGACTGAAATGGTAAATTCAATGTTATCATATTCAGGTCTTGGACAAGGTTTTTGGGGAGAAGCTGTTCTAATAGCTTGTCATATATTGAATAGAGTTCCTAATAAGGAAACTAAAATAACCCTTTATGAACAATGGAAGAAAAGGAAACCAAACCTTAATTATTTGAAGGTTTGGGGTTGTAGAGCTATTGTCAAAGTTCCAACACTTAAACGTAAAAAGTTAGGTGAAAGAGGAATTGAATGTATATTTATAGGATATGCACATAATAGCAAGGCCTATAGGTTCATGGTAATTGAACCAAATGATTCAATTTCAATTAATACTGTTATTGAATCAAGAGATGCTATTTTTGATGAAAATAAATTTAATTCTATATTAAGACAATTACTGACCACAACAATTGATTCATTCTTCAAATTAGAATGAGATTCCATTGGAACAAATTGATAATAATGATGAATCTTGTCAAGAATTAAGAAGAAGTAAGAGGATTAAAAAGGTCAAAGATTTTGGACCAGATTTCATTATGTTTCTTGTAGAAGGAAAAGGTGAAAGTATATGCAATAAGATACCTTATTGTTATAATACGGAATCTGATCCTATTACATTTGAAGAGGCAATGAAATCTCAAGACTCGCGCTTTTGGAAAGAAGCAATAAATGATGAGATGGATTCAATAATGGGAAATCAAACTCGGATCTTAGTTGATCTTCCACTGGGTTCCAAGCCAATAGGTTGTAAATGGATCTTCAAAAAGAAAATGAAGGTCGATGAAACCATTGATAAGTTTAAAGCAAGGTTCGTAGCCAAAGGTTTTACACAAAAACAAGGTATTGATTACTTTGATACCTATGCTCCAGTAGCAAGAATTGCTACAATTAGACTCTTAATATCACTTACCTTTATATATAATTTGGTTGTTCACCAAATGGATGTTAAAATTGCATTTTTAAATGGTGAATTGGAAGAGGAAGTGTACATGGAACAACCGGAAGGATTTGTTGTTCCAGGACAAGAGCATAAGGTATGTAAGCTTGTTAAATCTTTATATGGACTTAAACAAGCACCAAAACAATGGCACCAAAAGTTTGACAATGTTGTTTTAACTAATGGCTATAAAATAAATGAATTCGATAAGTGCATATATAGCAAATTTGAAAATGGAAAAGGGGTTATAATTTGCTTATATGTAGATGACATGCTTATTTTTTGCACGAATTTGGAACAAATAGAAAACACAAAGAAATTCTTGTCAAACAACTTTGCTATGAAGGATATGGGTGTAGCAGATGTTATTCTTGGGATTAAAATAACCCGAGATGAAAGCACTATAGCTTTATCACAATCACATTACATTAAAAATGTGCTTAAAAAGTTTGATCTTTTCAAATGTATACCAGCATCTACACCCATGGATCCTCAAATAAAATTAGTATCTAATGCTGGTAGGAGAATTGATCAATTGAAATATGCAAGTCTAATTGGTTGTCTTATGTACATAATGACTTGTACAAGATCGAGATATTGCATATCTTTGTTGGGAAATTGAGTAGGTACACAAGTAATCCAAGTAGCTTGCATTGGCAAGCTTTGAATAGAGTACTTAGGTACTTAAAGAAAACTATTAACTATGGATTATGTTATAATGGATATCCTCCAGTTTCAGAAGGGTATTCGGATGCTAGTTGGATTACAAGTTTGGAAGATCATGCATCTACTAGTGGATGGATCTTCATTCTTGGTGGAGGAGCCATTTCTTGGGGTTCCAAGAAACAAACATGTATTACTGATTCCACCATGGCAGTAGAATTTATTGCATTAGCCGCTGCATCTAAAGAAGCAGAATGGTTAAGAAATTTGCTTTATGATGTACCTTTATGGCCTAAGCCAATTTCACCTATTTCTATTCGTTGTGATAGTGAGGCTACTCTAGCAAAGGCATATAGCCAAGTATATAATGGAAAGTCTAGACACATTGGATTAAGACATAGTTATGTCCAACAATTAATCTCTGATGGAGTGATCACTATTAATTATGTGAAGTCAAGTGAAAATTTGGCGGATCATTTGACAAAAAGTCTAGCTAGAGATGCAATAAAAAAGACCTCAAAAGGGATGGGACTCAAGCCCATTAATTAGAGTCATCCATGATGGAAAATCGACTCAACGCTTGGTATAACGTCAAGTCTTGAGTTCAATGAGACAAAGTACATCATTAGTATGTGACTGTTAGCACTATAAATAAATCCATCCTAAGATTAAAGTGCTAGGTACCCGTAATGATAAGGTAAGGATGAGTAATGTACTCTTAATGGACCCATAACATAAATATGTTAGAGTGTTATAATTACGGGAACACTCTTGATGGGATCTACCTATGTGAGTGGAAGTGTGGCCGCTTCTAGGAGCTCAAGGGCTTGGCTCTGACAGCACTCATGAAAAGAGGGCACAGACACATGGCCATAATAGTGTCCCTAGATACTATGCATTGACCGATGTTGAAATCATTGTGTGAGATGTGTTCGGTTAATCAAATGAAATAGTTGGTTCAAAGCTTAGTCTACCATGCAATTTCGATTAACTTTAACATGTTTTCACTAAGTGAAGGTTCAATCGTAAGATACCTTCATTTATGCAAATTGATTTCCAAGAATATCAAAATCTAAAATATTTTGAAAATGGGGGGAGATTGTTGGAACATTTTCAAATATTTATAGTGTTCCAATAACTATAAATGAATGGGTGTAATTAATCAAAAGATTATATTTTTTGATTTTTTGAAAAAGAATTATAACTATTTAAATAATATTATTTGAATAGTTATAATTAAATGAATAATTATGTTTTTTATTTTAAAAACATTATTATTCAAAAAGGCACCTATTGATGAAAGATGTCTCTATGAAGAGATATGAAAATTCCTATAAATAGGAATCAGATTTCATTTGGAGACATACCAACAAATTCTAATATTCTTTCTTTCTTCCTTCATTTTCTAATATTGTTAGATTGTTCTATAAAGTATTACTGCAGAAATCCTTTATAGAAATTGAGTTTCTTGTCATACATTGCTCAGTGTGTAGTGGGCTATTCTCGTCAGTGCAAAACGCAAAAAGCCATTGGCTTCATTGTATCCTCGAGGTTAATTTGCTTGGAACTCGTTTGCACACCAAAGATAGGTGGGGGCGAATATAACCTTAAAGATAGTGGTTTGATACAATCCTTGAAGCCTTGTCCTATTTCTTCTTCTGTTCGAGTTTCACTTGTGTGTTCGAGATTTTCCTCACTGGAGATTTGTACTAACATGTATGCCATTAAGTTCATAGTATGATATAATAAAAGATTATGTTAATTATATTGTGTCGTGTTGAATTAGTGAAAAGTGATGATATGGACGAGGTTAATGTCAAGTATGTTTGAATGCAATTGATATAAGAACTAGTTAAATGCAAGCATGTTAAATGGATATGTGATACACTAGACGATTGATATTTGAGCGCCTGATAATGTAATGCAAATGATGTGAAGATTTCATGTGATTGTTAATCGATATATAAACTTGTATACATTGAAATGGTAAATATCCTATTAAATAGTCTCGAATAGAGTTGGGTATAGTTGGCATGCTATGAGATTCATTTACATTATTGGTGGGAACTTATTGGCACTTTGGTGCGATTATTATTGATACTTTGGTGCGATTTATACTAGCACTTCTGTGCGATTATTATTGTGGAGTGTTAGGGGGGTCAATGAATATTTGTCTGATCAACACTTTAGTGCCTATCGTGGAGTGTTTAGGGTTTAAATTTGTGTATCCATTTTAATTTTTTTATGTACTTTTAAAGAGTATGGACTAAATTGACAAAAAAAACTGTAAATGTTGAAAGCTAAAAAAAATTAAAAATTTTAAAAACCGATTGACCCATGAATCGGTATGGATTGGTTGAATCAGGCTAAAAAATTAGTAAATTTGGCAGTTAAAACGTTTTTTATATATTTTTTAATTTTTTAATTTTATAATTTATTTACTTTGAATCGGTAGTTTGAAATTGGTTCAATTACTAGTTCAATCGATTTTTTTAGCTTGGTTCGATATCATTGAATTTTAATTTTTTTTATATTTTAAATTTTTTAAAAATATATTTTTATTTTTTATTTTTAAAAATTAAAAATTAAAAATTATATTTATTTTTAAAATAAAAACAATCAATTTCTCAAAAAGAATTTAATTTCCCATTAAATTTCTTTTATTATTCAAAACATATCACTTAGATAAATAAAAATGAGTCTATAATTAATTATTATTTTAATATTACTTTCGTAAAAAAAAAAACCTTATTTTTCAAACCATTCCGGAACAAGTGAATTTTTATCGAAAAATAATGAGTACGTTTTATTGTATAAGTAAGTAATTTTTTTTATTAAACCTTAAAATGAGTTTTAAGTACTTTTGTGTTAACATAATTGTAGGGTGAGAGTGGGAATCCCATTCCCTACTGTAGTGGCACATGGGATGAGATGAGTCGCTATCTATTCTACGTATCTTCTTCCAACATTTCCTAATGGAAATCCCACCCCATACCCTACCAACCTTTAACTAACTTCTCTTTTAATTATTGTTATTTTTTAATGCAGAAGTAGAAGATTGGGTTACCTTAACCTTACCTACCTCACCTTCCTAACGCCAAACTTCTCACATGTCTCTTTTCCCACTTCACATGTCACATGTCACCTCTTTCATCCAACCAATCCCATATGCTTTAATTCCCTTTCACTACAATTATTTTTGTTAAACTAGCATTTTATTAATTTAAAACCCAACCTTATCGTCGTCACAATGCCGATGACTTCCCTTAATTTAATACCTTACATGCCACGGATTAAAGCATGCGATGAATACATACGAAATATCTCTAAAAATTAATTGATTAAATAAAGCATATTTGAATAACTTGAATTGGTACAATTCGTGAAATAAATGGAGAAATTAATCTACTTGAAATTTTGGTGGCCTAATGGAACACTCCAATAAAACTAGAGTTATCATGGTGAATATTGTAAATCATAAGAGATAAGATTGTATAGAGTTTAAATCCCTTGGGACTTTCATACTATAGATAGGTTTTAATATCGACCATTGATGTAATTTAAACTGTATCGTTGGATTTGGGAGAGCTCAATTATAAATAAAGACATTCCCCCTCATTTGTAATCACTCAGTTGTAATTCTTCAAAGTAATAGAAATTACTTTAAGAGCATTTACTCAAACATTTGGTGTGCTTAATTCCCTCACTTTTTGCTTCTTCGCTTGAGAGTTTGTTTCTGTTTTATTTTAAAACCTTAAAGAATTTTCCTTGAGAATTTTCATCTTTTTGAGATATAAGATCACTTAGACGAATTTAAAACAAAGAAACCATTTAAAACCGGCCAATTTACCAGAAAATACCAATTTTTAACAAAATTTACGGAAAAGGACCTAAAAAATAATTATTTAGGAAAGGGCCATTTCTCCGAAAAGCGTCCACGCCCACGGTAGCGTTTTGGGGATGAACCAGAAAGTGCGTCCACGAGGAGCGCGCTTTGTGCCACATCACCAAAAGCGCGTCCTTGAGGCGCGCTTTGTTGATGTGGCAAAAGCGCTCCCTCGTGGATGCGCGCTTTGCCCTTTCCCCAATGGGTTTTTCAGTTGTTTTTAGTGTTATGGTATGAGTTTTTAGGGTTTAGGGTTTTTTAGGGTCTTAGGGTTTTGGGTTTTTAGGGGAAAATTAATGAACTAGATTTTAGGGTTAATTAATTAAAATAATTTTAGGTTTACAGTTTTGAGAAAAATATATCAGCAAAAAAAATATTATTTGAATTTTTTTACAGTAATATCTGGCAAAATAATTTTGAGAAGGCGTTTCTGAACAAATAGTGACCAAAACGTTTCAAGCAGGATGCACTGTCAGCAAGAGTACCGAAAAAAGCTCCTACGTGGACGCTCTTTTGCTACAGTAGTCTCTTGCAAAATAATTTTGAGAAGACGTTTCTGAACAAATAGTGACCAAAGCGCTTCAAGCAGGATACACTATCAGTAAGAGTACCGAAAAAAGCTCCCACGTGGACGCTCTTTTGCTATAGTAGTCTCTGGCAAAATAAATTTGAGAAGACGTTTCTGAACAAATAGTGACTAAAACGCTTCAAGTAGGATGCACTGTCAGCAAGAGTACTGAAAAAAGCTCCTACGTGGATGCTCTTTTGCTACAGTAGTCTCTGGCAATCCTTTTTTTGAGAAGACATTTTTGAACAAATAGTGACCAAAACGCTTCAAGTAGGATGCACTGTCAGCAAGAGTACTGAAAAAAGCTCCCACGTGGATGCTCTTTTGCTACAGTAGTCTCTGGCAATCCTTAGACTATAAATGAGCCAAATTTCATTCTCAGGTTGGATAATAGAAATTGAGGCAAAAGTAAAATAGAAACTGAAGATGAGTGAACGTATTAGTGCTGTTATTTACTATGATGGTGAGGTTTGTGACACCGAAAATGGTGTTATTTTTGTATCGGAGAACACAGCGCGACTGGTTTTTAACCGGAACATAGATTTGACAGAACTTCGCAAAAGAACTAGGCGTAAAATCTTTGGAACAACGCCAATGAAAGTTCAGTCTATTAAGTATAGATTTTGTGCTTCGGTTGATCCCGTGAGATATGACTCATTCGACATTAAAGGTCCTCGGAGCTTGGAGGCAATGGTGGAGACTCATCTTGCCAGTGGATCACCCTATCTTGAGGTATATGTACAATTTTCATCGCCGAATGATCTTCCTTCGACTTCAACATCTACTGCTATTCGAGGGAAATACATGACCCCAAGCCGACAGTCTGTTAGTGGGAGGCAGAATACGGAAGCGCCCGTGTTTGGTGGTAGTATGGAAAACACAACCCCTGCACGACACTCGGTTGGTGGATGGGACAAGCATATCCTTCCTTCGACGTTTGATGCTAGAAATACGTATTGGGGAACGCATCAACTTCTAGTGGTTGGCAATCCACATATGATTGGGAACGTTACAAAAGTTGTTTAAGAAGGGATAATGTACTCCCCACGACATCCACCGGCGAGGGGCCCTCGTTCATTGCAGATGATGGTGGGTCGGATGATGAGTCTGATGTGGATCCACCTCGAGAGACCGGCCCCGATGGTGCAGAAGTTGCATTATTTTCTGAACCGGAGCCTGTTCTAATCGTACCTAAAGATGTTGAAGGCGGTTCAGATGAAGAAGAAGAAGATCCGCGATTCAGGGCGTACTCGCCTCCAGTCCACATGCATAATGTCGATCTATCTCAAGACTATGCATTGGAGTTTCCTGAACTACCACACAGAAGGCGTGACCGTACAAGTTCGTCGTTGGATTCGGGTGAATTAGAAGTTGGTAAAGAGTTTTCCTACAAGGATACTTTTCTTTGTGCATTGAAACAATATAGAATCAAGAACGGGGTTAACTACAACGTGGTTAAATCCAAACTCGATAAGTATGAGGCCAAGTGTGCAGTGCAAGACGGTACATGTTCATGGAAAATCATGGCCTCGTTGAGGAAAAGGATAGGCTTGTGGGAGATTAAAAAGTACAAAGGTCCACATACATGTCTTACCGATACAGTATCACTAGGTGTTCAAGGTTTTTGAATAATATTGATATTACGTAATGTTGCATTATTTAACGTATTTCGTTGACAGGTGTTTCACAAGATCACCCGAAGATGGATTCAGAGATGTTGGCTGACTTAATAATACCGACGGTGAAGGCAGATCCCAAGACTACAGTGCCGGCCTTAATTGGCAATATTCGTAGCCAATTGGGGTACACGCCCTCTTACCGGAAGACTTGGATAGCTAAGCAGAAGGCGTTGGAAAAGTTGCATGGTCGGTGGGACGCTTCATATAATGAAGTGTGGCAGTGGTGTCAGGTGCTGGAGAGATATGTACTAGGCAGCATAACAGACCTTTGAACGGAACCGGCGTACTACAACGATCGATTGCTTCGTGGATGCCAAGTGTTCAAGCGTCTGTTCTGGACATTTAAGCAATGCCGAGACGCATTTCTATACTGCAAGCCATTGGTACAAATTAACGGTACCTTTATGTATGGTAGATATACGCATCGGCTATTGCTAGCTGTGGCACAGGATGGCAGTGGGAGAATCCTTCAAATTGCGTTTGCAATAACGCCGGGGGAGTCAACTGATGACTGGGATTTCTTTCTATCTAGGTTAAGGAGGCATGTCTGCCCCCAACCTGATATATGCATTATATCGGATCGGGGCCCTAGAATACTAGCCGTAATAGAGCGACAGGGAAGCCTGTAGCATCGTACACACCATCGATATTGCCTAAGGCATGTTGCGTCCAACTACCACGGGCAACATCGATCTACAAGTGAACGACGGAAAGTGACCAACATGGGTATGTAATATCTATTAATATAATTTCGTTTGTAATATTCAATTTATTCTTAATTGTAGAGTGGTATGTAATATTCGCTATCAACTTATATTGGCAGGGTACGAGATCAATAAGGACCGTTTTCACGAGATGTTGGCGAGTTTGCGCTCAGTTAACGAAGAAGGCGCAAACTACCTATGCAACATACCTTTCGAATAGTGGACACAAGCATACGACGGCGCGCCTACGATATGGTCATATGACATCAAACCTGGCGAATGCATAAATTACGTTTCTAAAAAGGCGCGTCATTTGCCGATAACATCGGTTGTGCGAGAGACATATTTTCGTTTAGCGGCGGTATTTCGAATCAAGCGGCGAGTTATAAAGGCCAAATGCAAGGAGGCCATGTATGGTGCACGAAGGTATTGCGAGAAATTAACAAGGGGAAGACACGGGCCAACACCATGCGCATAGTGTGTCACGATCGCGACAACCTATGGTTTTGTGTGATGGAGTTTGACAGACCGAACCAATGTATTGTTGGCGGTCAATATCGTGTACACCTGAGAAATAGGACCTACAACTGTGGGATATTTGATGCACTTCGTTATCCATGCGCTCATGTAATTACGGCTTGTCAGAATCTCCGTCTGGATCCCATGAGCTATGTCGACGAAGTGTATAAAATAGAATACATGTACAACGTGTGGAGACACGTATTCCCACCAATCCCGAATGAACGTAAGTGGCCATCTGTATCGCTTACTCCGTATAAGCTGTTATCGGATAGAGAACTGCGTCGCAAACCAAAGGGTCGACCTTGCTCGACTAGAATACGCAACAATATGGATATCCGAGAATACGCAACAATGCGGATGGTGTAAGAACCCAGGCCATACATCTCGCTCGTGTCCAAATTGGAATAGTTGATAGTCTCCTTATCATTTTTTGTCTATTGGTGGCATTGAAAATTCTTTTAATTTCTTGATGAAAATGGTGAAATTTTGTAGAAGGACTAAGTTGCAAAACAAAAAAAAAGGTTATTCAATTAATCTAAAATATCACCATCATCATTATTCTTCAAAATTATCTTTCTTGCTAAATGCTTATTTTGCCCCTTACGATCATTCAAAATTCATACATTGGATCAACATCCATATTGATAAAATTACAAATTAACCCATCATACTTTTTCACTTATTCAATTTAGTCCTAATTCATCCATTTCTTATTAATTTCTATATATAAAAAATAAAAATAAATTACAAAAAAAAAATTACAACTTTTATTTTATTTAAGATCTAAAAAATAAATTAAATTACAATAAAAAAAATAAAAAACAACTTTTATTTTATTAAAGATATAAAAAATAAATTACAAAAAAATAAAAACAACTTTTATTTTATTAAAGATATAAAAATTAAATTACAATAAAAAAATAAAAAACAACTTTTATTTTATTAAAGATATAAAAATTAAATTACAATAAAAAAATAAACAACTTTGATTTTATTAAAGATATAAAAATTAAATTACAAAAAAAAATAAACAACTTTTATTTTATTAAAGATATAAAAATTAAATTACAATAAAAAAATAAAAAAAACAACTTTTATTTTATTAAAGATATAAAAATTAAATTACAATAAAAAATAAAAAAACAACTTTTATTCTATTAAAGATATAAAAGTTAAATTACAATAAAAAAATAAACAACTTTTATTTTATTAAAGATATAAAAATTAAATTACAAAAAAAAATAAACAACTTTTATTTTATTAAAGATATAAAAATTAAATTACAATAAAAAATAAAAAAAAAACTTTTATTTTATTTAAGATATAAAAATTAAATTACAAAAAAAAAATTAAAAAACATCTTTTATTTTATTAAATATATAAAAAAATTACAATAAAAAATAAATTAATGACGGTCGGAATCAATGTTGGTGCCGGTCGGAATTAGTGCCACATGGGGTGGTCGACGGTTACGCGCTGAATTCCTCCTTCTTCTAGCTTCCGGCGGGGGTTGTGGAACCTCAAAGGGGATTCTGGTTCCCCGCAGGGGTGCAGTTGTGGGTGTTGGGAGGATGACCCACCTTGATAAAATATTGACTGGGGAGGTGTATGCATCGCCCATGGTGGAGGTGTCTGAATCCCATAAGGCGAATGAGATTGGTAAAAAGAAGAGCTCCCTGGCGGCGCCTCGTGCGATCCCTCATGCAACGGCGGCCTATAGATCGGCTGGCCAGTCGGAGTAGTCAGGAACAGACTCGAATCGGGCCATGCATTCCAACTTGCCATGGGACTGGGAAAAGGAAACATATAAGGGTTAGGATACATATAAGGGCTAGGGTACGCACCTGGCATAATCTGAAAAGGCTGTGATGTGGGTGTCATCGGCTGAAGTGTTGGGCCCGGTGACTGTGTGGGCGCTGTTGATGGGTCCGGTAGTTGTGTCGGCGCTGTTGATGGTCCCGTCTCATCACCCCTTCTCCTTGGATTTAAAGGGCCCCGTCGTTCCCTTTGTTCACGAAGTTGCCGTCGCCTCTCCTCTTCCGACAATAAATACGGCTTGCCATGGATCCTAAACCATGGCATGTATTCCGGCACGCACGCTAACTCAGGAACGATGATCGGTTCCCGAGTAGGTATATAATCATACCGGTTTTCCCACATTTCGATATACGCTGACCAAAATCTTGGCCAATCCGTATGCAACATCCGTAAGTCGACTTTGTGCTCATCATCGAACACCTCAGGTGCCACGGGAATCGGTTGTCGGAATCCAAATTGACGCAGAACCCGATCTGACTGGTGCATCTCCACGGTGGCATAGTTGACCAATGGCACCTTCACATGCCAAATGTTCGGATTTTGAAAGAACTCTTCCGAAATTACTGCCCGAATTGACGGGTCCTCGTATGGTGTCCATTCAAACTATATTAACATGATAAAAATATTAGTTATATGCTAAATACTAAATACTAAATACTAAATACTAAATACTAAATACTAAATACGAAACGACTATTTTATTACGAAAATATATTTTATTTAATACTTACTTGTGCTTCCGACCGTTGCTCTAATAGAAGCCGTATATCTTCAAGCGATGTAGGTATTCCAACATAACTCGCCGAATGGTTCTACCTAATTAAATAAATTTTTAGCATACAATTATATTTTAAATCTACGTAATAATTGTAAAATCTAATATTAAATTTACCTCGTTATGAGTGGGTATGTATATGGGTGGTCGACTCGAGGACGTAAAAATGGAAATCGAAACCGTGCCTATGATTGCAGTAGTGATAGGCAACCTCCAATTTTCACTTTATTCGGCTGCGTCGCCCCGCACATCTTCCGATACAATTTTGCTAGCACTGCAGACCCCCAACTCAGTTCACCGGCTGCTCTAAAATCAACGAGTTTCAGCAGCCATCTCAGATATACGAGGTTTCGTGACAAGTCCGGCATCAGATAGCCTCCAATCATCTCAAGAATGTATGCCCGAGCATACCGTATTCTTTCTATTTTGGTCGAATCATTATCCGGCTTCGGGAATGTGTCTCGTAACCAGCCCATCTCAATCCGACCTCCGTAAATGTTATCTGGAATAGCACCCAAAAGCTCGTAGCATACGGCTCCCCAATCTCCAGAAGTTGCGGACCCGGTGACTACGTACCCATCCACCGGCAATCCTAATTGCAAATGCATGTCTTCCAGAGTGATAGTACACTCTCCGCATGAAAGATTGAAATTGTGCGTCTCGGGTCTCCACCTCTCTATCAACGCACTGATTAACTTCGGGTCCAACTTGCACCCCCGGCCTATCGTGGCCACGTGCCAAAAACCCGCTTCCCGTAGGTAATTCTCGATCAACGGCGATGGCGGACCAGACATATTGCGAATATAATATTGCAACACCCGATCTACAGACTGTTTAAAAAATTATAAAATAAAATTTAATTAAAATTGCATAAACCTAAAAAATATTAAATAGTATTGAAAAATTAAAATTAAAACTTACCATTGTCATTTGATCGACGGAGATGTGTTTATTGTCGAGACGAATTAATTCTCCGGCCATTGCTAATACGATCGAATATTTTTAAATTTATCAAAAAAAATATATATTTAAAAAAAATTTAAAAAGGGCTTTTTTGTAAATATTAAAGGACTATTGTGAAATTTGAGAGGAACTTTAAAGGAATTTGAGAGAAATTTGAGAGGAATTTGAGAGAAAGTTTAGAGAAATTTGAGAGAAAAATGAGTAAGGACTTTTGTGTAAAAAAAATAAAAGGGTGAGAGGGTTTTTATAGTTTTTGTTTTTTGACCGTTGGAGGCCCAACGGTCAAAAAAATATGACCGTTGGAAGCGGGCAAAGCGCGTCCACGAGGGAGCGCTTTTGCCACATCAGCAAAGCGCCCTCAGGACGCGCGTTTTTGGCTGATGTGGCACAAAGCGCTCCTCGTGGACGCGCTTTCTCGTTCATTCTCCGAAAAACGCTACGCGTGGACGTGACGTTGCGGGAAAAATGACCCTTTTCGTAAATAATTATTTTTAGGTACTTTTCCATAAATTTTATTAAAAATTAGTATTTTCTTATAAATTATCCTTTAAAACCACGCGACTTATTAGACTAAAATTCTAATATCGTATAACACTCAACAAATTTATAATCCATCCCATCGTTAGCAGTCGGCTTATGCTTTTATTGTTGCCCGTAAGTCTTGGTGGCAAAATGGGTCCCAATTTATATCATCAATTTGAAAAAGGAGTTTGAAGCATTGAAATGAGCTAAAATCGAAATAGATTGAAAGTTAGAATAGTTTTGAATTGAAAAAATTTTAAATTTTAAATTTGAGATTGATTGAACTCAAAATTTTTATACTAAAAATAAAATAAATAAATTTTAGTTAAATATTTTATAAAAAAATTAATTATTAATTTTATTCTAATATTTTTAACAAGTTAATTAAATTTAAAATGTTTTTTTATATATACAATGAAATTGTAATTTTAAAGGAAGCTATATAATATTATCACCTAACTGTTGATTTTTTTTCCTTAAATTTTTGTCCTAGCAGTTTATTGAAATTATTTTAGCTTTTGATTATTGAATATAAATTTATATTGCATCATTTAATTTATAATTTGGATGATTCAAATATAAGAAATATATACTATCAAGGTGAAGCCAGAAAAAATTATATAGTTTATATCTTTATAATTTTTAAAGGATTAAATCAAATTTTTAACCTTTTGGGGGTGCAAACTGCAGTTTGATGCTCAATATTTTTTTTTTAATTTTCATTTTAATCCATAGCTTTTAATATAGCTCAGCTCTAATTCCTTTTTCTTGGTTAAAAATCTAAAGTTTATTGGTATTTTTCATCTCCATTGTTGCTACCTTCATCTTCCTCAAGCAACCATGAAGAAATCACTAAGCTTTTTTAATGCTAGTTTTTGTGCTTATTTTAATATATGCTTTGAACGTATGTTGGGTTGTTTGTATGGAAATTATGTTAGGTAATAAATCTATCGTAGTTGGTTGATGGAAATGTTGCTTGGTTAGTTTTTGATACAGAGACTAAATCGTAGAAACTGGACTAAATTGAATAAATTTTAAAACTTAGAATTGACGCCTCTAGGAAAAATATAGATAGGTGATAACGAGAGGAGATCCTATTGAGCACCAATTTGGTTGTCCCGAGTTAGTTTGGTGAGGTCGAGAGATAAACAAGACTAAATCGTCTAATTTGGTAAAATGGTGATCGACAGGTAAAATTGAGCCAATTAAAGTTTAAGCCTTTTAGATCCCTAATCCAAAGACTAATTAGCAACATAGAAGTCAACCAATCGCTTTTTTTTATTGAATTGTTAATTGCTTAATTTTTTACTGTTTTACAATTTGGTCCTTTTAATGTAGGTAGCCAATTAGTGTAATTTAACCTCGATTATGAATTGTCGTAATATAGCAATTAGCGAGTAGTTAACTAGATATCTTGGTTGCATGCTTGTTGCATAGGAATCACTTTGTCCTTGAACTCTCTTGGGTTTGATCTTTGGAATACTCGAGTATTCCATTGTAACATTACAAATATTACAACACGACCTGTCAAACTTGCAGTACACAACTAGATTGTTATTAGTATTTGTGTTGATTCATAGCCCCGGTGCACACACGCCATGGTGCAATTAGTAGTCACCAAGAAAGACCTGTCGGCTAACCCGATGCCACATGGAAGTCGTACAAAACATCTTGAATAAAATTTGGAAAGGGAAGGGTAAAACCCACTTCAAGAAGAAACGGCGGAAGGTAGAACTCGAACCTTCCACTAGTAGAATTTGGGCCAAAAAACTTCACTTAGATGATACGACCCTTTCAAGATGCTAAACTCATATTTGTGATGTTTAGCGAGCAAACCACGACATAGTAGCAAAATCTTCATCTCTCTATGAGTTGTGGAACACAGATAGTTGAGACTAACAACAGGCTCATCACCCCCCTTTGAATCTCGTGGCAATAACTCTTTCGGATTTCGCTGTGGCCATTCTTTGATTTTTCATCACAGTTCTTGAGAGAGCACAACAGTTTATCATTCCAAAATTTAGCGATAATTTTATAATTTAATTTTAACATTAAAAAATGATAATTTTGTTGGAAAAAACACATTAGCGAACAAATATATATATATAAATAATTATATATACAAATAAAACAAATTAATATATGCAAATATTTATATAAACAAATATTTATAATTATTTAAAGCATCAGATTTGAAAACAATTAAATAAACAAGATTTTGGAAAACCAAAAATCGAATAAGAGAATCGAGTTTTACTAGATGTTGAGACCTGTTTTCACAGTTTCCTTAAGACAGATTCGGCCGCTCCTATGGTCTTGGAGAAACCTTGGTCGATTGTCTTCCAAGATACAACAACAAAATGATCGCGGTAGTAGTAGTACCTTTACAGTGATCAACAAACAAACCTTGTCTTCTTCTACCACCGAAGCGTTTGAAAATTTGGAGAGAAAAAAGAAAAGAATTTTTGAGAGTGAAAAATTCGTTATGTGTCTCTGTGTCTCTAAAGAATTCTACAGTATTCATTAGGCGTTTATAGGCATTCAACATGGAGGAATTTTAGAAATTTCCATGAGTCGGTTCAGACCTCCACTTAGTTTCACCCAAGCTTCATCCTGGTCATGGATTGATCACCCAGGTTCGGGTCCATAAGCAATGACAATTGCCCTATGAAGACTCGCTTTCGCTACGGCTCCGGTGGCTTCCCTTAACCAAGCTACTACTTATGAGTCGCCGGCTTATTATTCAACAAGCACGCGATCAGAGCCTTGGGCTCCTCCCACTGCTTGGAGCTTACGGTTTCATGTTCTATTTCACTCTCTGGCGGGGGTTATTTTCACCCTTCCCTCACGGTACTACTTCGCTATCAGTCACCCAGGAGTATTTAGCCTTGCAAGGTGATCCTTTGCTAATTCACACGGGATTCCACGTGCCCCATGCTACTCGGGTCAGAGTGTAAGCTAGTGATTCTTTCGGACTACTGGACTATCGCCATCTAGGGTTTGGCACGAAAAAATAAATTACGTATTAGCTAAAATATCCACAAGTCCTCTTTGGGCTCGACTAGTCCAAACATTCTACGTCACCCACGTTGTACAAGTGCGGCCCCAACCCTAGTGGGTTTAGATTTGCACCCCATTGTGTGCAAGACAAAATTTTAAGCTTAGTTATTCAATAACTCTCAAGTGGGTTCTCATATATATACATATCTCACACTTGGTGTTTAATCAATATGGGATCTAAGTTTTTTTTTTCTCTCAACATAATTCACAAGTAGCTTACTTTGAGCATCAATTTCTCATTCATCACTCAACTATTTTGAGCATATGATATACCGTTGTAAATGTCTCATGGAGTAGAATATAAAACCATAATTTTATGATTCAACTCTCCACCTTTACCAATCGAGAATATGCCTCAAAATTTTCAAAAATTTCATTTTTTCCAACAAATTTTATAGTCTAAGTCTACTTAAAATTGTGTAACTTTAAATTTATACTCATCAAAATCCCAAAATTTTTATTGACTTCATCGTGTCAGAAGAGTCCTATTATAAAAAATAATCGAACATATCCTCTTAAAAACAATTGTTTGACGTGGTGAACTTCCATTTCTATTTAATTTATTTATTAAAAGAAAAATATATAGGTCGGAAGAATTTTAAGGAATAAGTAGTTAAAGTGTTAAAATGAAATCTGATAATACAAACACAACAAAATTGTTTTTCGAGAGAGATAAAATCAATTAAATAAAAATAAATATAAAAAGAATTGGAGATAATTTCGTTGAAGTCCAAAAACCAATATTACTAAGCTTTCATTTAATAAATTATATTAACATTTTATATCATGTATATATTAAACATATTCATTTTTAGTTATGAAAAAATATAATAAATATTTAAGTATTATTTTTATCACGTGCAAATAAGAACCTGACAAGTGTATATTTTAGAGTTTTGAGTGGAATTACAATTTTCAAATATAAACGTAACTCACCAATGTTTGTTGGGTGGAAGGATTTTATTTAAAAAAATTTAAAGTATAATTTTGAATTTAAATTCTATGTAGAATGTTGATGGAGTATATTTACTAAAATTTAAAGTAAGAAAATATTAATAGAATTAAAAATCTAATTGGAAAGGTTGAAAGACAAAAAAAGAAGTGGGATATTTATTTAACAAATTGTTGTTCCCAACGCAGACGCAGTGTGTGGGTGTGCAGAAGGAAATGTCAGTCCCTCCAAACCTTAAAAATAAAAACAAAACCATGATTTGAAAATCATTAAATGTAATAAATAATTGATGACATATGCCAGCCACTGCCAGCCTAAACTCACTGATTACTCACCATCTCAGGATGCATTCCACATGTTGTACAAATGATGGTTAATTTGTGTAACGCTCCAATACTATGTTTTATAATACCAAAATAGCATGTTCATTGAACCTATAAATTGAACAAATCAAAAAGAGTCTTTGTTTTATAATTTTGCTTTGATTACAGTGGGCAGGCAAAAAGATAATAATTAAGCATTAATTTATCTCCTAAACACGGAAAGAAAGAAGAAAAAGATGACCCTATGAATCCAAGGGTCTACAATAACTATAGAAGCCATTTGAATTTGAATTTTGACAGTTCCTACAAATTTCACTTGTCCCAAAACCTAATTGCCAACACAAACATACCGCCTTAGCCACCATAGCTTGTTCAAGAAACTGGAAATTGTTGTTATCTACCTTTGGTTTCGACTCGGCCGAGTTGGCACTTGATACCCGAGATGAGTCAGCTGAAACAATCCCAATCGACAGCTCCAAATTTAAGTCTTGCCCATTGCTTGGATCGTATTGCTGCTTCTTGTGCAGCTGTTCTTGTTGTTCTTCATCTGTAGTCATGCCACTGCTGGCTGTACAGTTGGGTTCTTCAAGGGAATCTGTGTTGGACTTGAATTGAAATTCATTGTAATTGAAATCCAGAGACGGGTTTTTGATGGAACTGGATTTGGAAACGGATGTGGGCGTGTTTCTGAAATCCAATTCGGTGGGGGCTGTGACTGTGTTGGTATTGGCGGTTTGATTGAGAGGACGATGAGTTTGTGGATCAATTCCTCTGCTTATAAGCTTTCTTTTGATGTGTGTGTTCCAGTAGTTCTTTATCTCATTATCTGTTCTTCCTGGTAATCTTCCAGCAATCAATGACCATCTGGCAATAGATTCAACAACATGAATTTTGTCAAAATATATGATGAAATTTGAAACATCTTTAGCTGAAAATAATACAAGGAGGAAACTCACTTGTTTCCAAGTAAACTGTGAAGCTTGATGATAAGCTCATCTTCTTCTTCAGTGAAATTTCCTCTCTTAAGATCAGGCCTCAAGTAGTTTATCCATCTTAATCTGCAACTCTTACCACATCTAAGCAGCCCTGCGGTGCCACCAAATTGGCAAGTGAGAAAGATGGAAAATAGGAAGAAAAAGCCAAAAAGGTAAAACATGGAAATGAGGGGTTACCAGCAGCTTTGGGAAGGGAACGCCAGCAGCCTTCACCATGGACACGGATGTAGTTGATGAGGCGTTGATCTTCCTCTTTGGTCCAGGCACCTTTGTTGGTGTGAGCCTTTTCACAACAAGGTGATCGTCCCATCAGTTACACAATCAAATCAAATCAAATCAGGTAGAATAGAGAAAGAATAAGGGTGTTATAGGTAGGTTAGATGGAGAGATTTAGAAAAACATGGAGAGGGGACATGGGGATGATGCAAATGAGCAAAAAAGAGAAACTGTAACTAGTGGTTGTAGGAAAATGGATAAAGCTTGTAATGTGTGAATATTTATATGTGGATGTTGATGTAATAACAAATTGAGTGGGGGGGAGTCGAGGGCGAGGGTTGGGGCAGGGGCAGCGGGTAGCATGATGGGATTTGACCAAGTTGATAAGAAAGACAAGTGGTTAGAGATAGGGGAGCTAGATTTGGTAGGTAGCTCTACTTTTACGTCAGATTCGATCTTTTTGAGGCTGTTTTCTTTTTCTCTTTTGGTTTTTGTGGGCTCTGTTTCTGCCCTTTCCCTATTGTTTCGTTTTATGTGTGGACCAACTCATTTAGTACTTTTTATAACATTTCCAATATCCAAATTCCAACCTCTTTCTATTATTTCTCTCGTCTCATCCTCTTTCATTTTCCCGCATGAAAATTGAAATGCTTCTGCCTTTTCTCATCTCAAACCCTTTTGTTCCAGCTTAAAAACATAGGAGACTTACTTATCGCTTTAATCCTTTATTTCATCCATATGTTTAAACTTTCATCTTAAATAAATAATAAATATGATAACTAATTAATAAAAATATGATTTCTAGAAAAAAAAAATGCTCACAAATTACACAAAACCCCTACAATTAACATGATTTTTAATGTTAGCTAACTATCCATAATTCAGGCTAAATTAGCATAATATGCTAAATTTTTTAATTAGTCCTTTAGGTTGTTTTAAACTTTAATTAGGAAAATATGTTGTTTTTAGGAGAGTGCAGAAAGCGAGCCCAACTGGATGCGCTTTCACTTTCTCTCTCCAAAGTTAGAGCTTTTTATTTTTGTAGGGTTAGGGTTTTTGATTTTTTTAGGATTAGGGTATTTTAAAAGTGTTTAGGGTTTTCGACTAAAACGACGGAAGTTCTTAGATACTTTTGAGGGGTTGGGGATGTGATAACGTGTAACACCCCTTACCCGGGTTCTACGCCGGGAACCGGGCCCGAGGCGTTACCGAACTCAAACCGCTTAATCGCCACTTAGGCTCAACGTCATTACTCGCTATAACCTCATTCTTGACTTACGAGGCCTCACTCATACACACGAGGGCTCTCGAGACTAATCCGGAACTTTTACGATCCTTAAAATTTTTCTCTTTTTATACGAGTCTCACGCGGGTGCAAGAATAGACACGCGCGCGTGCATGAGCACACACGCCCATATCCCTGCATCGTGCCTAAAACCCAAGCATTCGCCAAATGCCCCACGGCCATGGCACGCCCGCGTGCTCCAACCGTGGTGAACATCGACTTCCTCAGACGGCCTGGAAGTCAGACACACGCGTGTGTGGCTAGCCGTGGTTAATCAGTAACACCCCAAACCCGCCCAATCATTTGCAACCGGATCCGGTATGTCACTTAAGAGATTTTACATAACATGTCGCATTTTGGAAAACAATTACTATGTTTACACCTTTATTTCGAAAGCTTAATAATTCATTAAAGTATAAAATATTAAGTAACCAATTATCTTGGTAGATTTTAAATAAAAACCAAAATTTCATGCAGGTCTTAACTTAATTGAAAACGTAAAACTTAAAACCCAGTAATAAAAGCCCAACAAAATCCCAAGACATAAATGGTAGTCTAGTGGCCCATGGCCTTATTACAAGAAAATTTGAACCCATTAATTAAATGAAAATAAAAAAAATTAGACTAAGTCTTTTTTTGAATTCTCAAAGCTCACTTTGCATGGCCACCTTGCTCTCTCTCTCCGCCCGGTCCGATGCCCTAAGTGTCACCCGAGATGGTTAAAATTAAAGGGTGAGTCGCGAGACTCGAGTGTGCAACCCTCATGCACCATTAGATTTGGGCTTTAGCCCCATAAAACAGAATAATCAAAATATAAGTAACAAAAATAATATGCAAAGCCCAACCCATATCCTAGGTGTCCATCCGCTACACGCCCGCGTCACGACCATTCACACCATTGGGGATTTCTACAATCAACCCACACCGCTACACGCCTTGATGGCGTCGTGTCGCTCATCATCGATCATGGCCGTAGCCACTACAATGATCACGGCAGGCCGCTACAATGAATCATGGTAAGGAACCGCTATAAAGATCACGGTAAAAACCGCTACAACATATAACTTCCTCCTTTCATCAAACCCAACCCATGCAATCACATAAAATCGGTATACTTATAACATTTAATCGGATCATTTACTAACTGGTGATTTGCTTTACCCTCTTTGGGTTCCCGTCAATATGCCAGGGTTTCGGCGTTTAACAAAACATGTAATACTTATTTTCATATATTAATCAAACAGATCTAGATGGTGTGGAGAATTACACACCTGATATTGCGAAATCCAATATTCTTAGTCGATGTTCTTGTTATCTGGATCTATTATCCTCAATCTATAGCCTTACTTAAAAGCCGGAATAATTGCAAAAATAGGCCTCTCTTATATTCGGCCATGGTTAGTATTCTACCCGATTTTATATATATTTGAATAACAAATCTTCTTACCTTAAAATCTCGAAATTGGAGACTTATGATTTTCGGCTTTTAGATCTAGTCGACTAAGCTTCCTTAGCATAGGAGATTCGGCTAGCACTAGAGAGAGGATTCGGCAATGCCCATGAAAGATTTAAATGCCGGAAGTATAGAACTAATTCTCAAATAGGATGAATAGAAGAAAAGACTATGGATGCTTCGGCTTCCTAGAGAAATCGGCACAAGAAGGAAAAAGTGGAGAAGAGTTTGGCTTTTAAAGAAATTGGAGAAAAGAAATTGAGAGGGAGAGGCTAGGGAATTTCAAGCATAATGGGAGAGAAATTTAGGGTTTTCAGTGTCGTAATCAAGGAGCTAGCCCCTATTTATAGATATTTTGGCACCCTTGCTAAAAACCGAAAACACCCTTAAAATTCAAGCTAAAAGAGAGAAGAAATTCGGCACCCTCCTTGCCATGCAAGAGGCGAATTTTACACTCCTCTAGGTGGTGGATTTTCGGCCAACACTTCCCTTGAAGATAAGCTCCTAACTTTTCTCCTTTTTATCTATGATATTATCACTTAAAAATCCACATAAAATCTCCTATTTTATAGCCTTGTAGCCATCCACCTCTACTAATCCCTAATGCCAAATTTAACTCACTTAAATTAAAAGATTTGGGCCTCATTAAACTTAATACTTGGGCCCCTAATTCCTTGTGTGTGGCGTCACCCTCTCTTCATTTAAAGTGCCGAATTTGGCCTAAAACATGGGCTCCTTGCGACCCAAAACTTGTTCCTTTTAGCATTAATGATGCCACTTTAATCTGGGCCTTTTGCCTAATTCTAAGCCCAAATTTAGACCCCTATCAATTAAATTAACATAGTAAACCTATCCCTACACTAAATGTATAGGCCCATAAGTTTAGGATGTTACAGTTCTACCCCCTTAAAGAAATTTCGTCCTCGAAATTTCCAACTAACTATTAATCGTACTACCCAAGTCGCACCACTATGCTTTCGTTGCGCACTCTAACTTCTAAAGCCAAAAAAAATAAAAATAAACACTTAGTATACTATGGTAGGGTACGCACCATTGTTCGCATCTGGGGCGTCTTCTTCCCCTTGGCGATGTGCTGCATAGACCAACGCTGGCTGCCTCGCCTCAGCATAACCTGCACCTCTACCCGGTGCTCCACGACCGCGTTCACTACCATTATCGCCCCTGGCTTGTCTGCGGCCTCTTGGTGGTTGTTGATCACCTCTCCCAGCCTGATCAGAACCTCGTCCCGCGGGCTGTACCCGATCCATCTGAAGACAGTCCTTAATCAGATGTCCTGTGGATCCACACCTAAAGCATCCACCAGTTTTCATTCTGCACTCCCTATAATGCGTCCTCCCACATGTAGGACATGCTCGATTCTGACCCGTCGGAGCACGAGCTGGCCCATTAGTCCTAGGCCTTTTTTGATAATACCCAGATGCTCCTGACTGCTCGAAACTTCTCTTACTCTTACTCCTATCCTTATCCCTTTTTTGTCTCTCGACCCGTTTCACTTCCTCAGCTATTTTAACCTTATCTACCAAAACAACAAAAACTCTCTCCCATTGCGGTGCTATCAGAACCCTTAACTCATTCCGCAGCCCATCCTCAAACCGTACACAACGTTCATACTCCGTTGCTACCATTCCCCGAGCGTAGCGGCTCAAGCGCTTGAAACTCGCGCGCTCGTACTCACCACGGACTTACTTCCCCGCACTGCATTTAGGAATGCCTTCCTCTGTGCATCCACGTAGCCGCCCCAACATACTTCCCTTGAAATGATTCCTTAAAGAAATCCCGACCAATACAAACCGCTGGCAGTACCCTCTTTCACCGTGAGCCACCATCGATGGGCCTCGTCTCGAAGAAGAGACACGACCCCTTTCAACTTTTCCTCTACAAAGTGAAGTCTAAGTCATCCATTATGCGCCGTTGCTTCCATCCAATACTCACCTATGTTAGGGGCTACACCGAAACTCCCTAAACACTTCTCGCCCCATTGGCCTTAAGCCGCTCCAGATGCATTTTTGGGCTCTGTGCCCATGCCTACTCCAAAGAACCTCTCTAAAACCCTCAACATCGCCTCGAGATACAAGATCATCTCCGGCGCCTCATCCCGAAATTCTCCTTCTACATTGGCGATTCGGCATCTCGTTTTCTTGACGTGGCGGACCCTCATCGGCTCGACGCGGTCATTCTACCCCTACCGCGTCCACGCGACGGACGTCCTCGACCCCTTGAACTCATTCCTCCGATTGGCGTTTATCTGATTAAGAATTTTATGGATTATTAGTTTTCTTTCACTAGTTAACCACTAATGATCTTATGAATAATAGTTTTAAGAGTGGTTCTTTCGAATTCGCATTCACAATACAGTCTCAAGTTTGTAACCTCTAACTAAAATAAAACACATACATCGTACAAAAATCATCCAAGCACTTACATTCTTCACGTAAAGGTGTTTTCGTTGATTCACTACCTGTGGGTATTTTCGTAATTTCATCCTACTGAGGGTATTTTCGTAATTTTTCATAATAAAGTTCCTTGTTGATTTCGTGAAGTGAGGGTATTCGGTAATTTTACAATCCGGGGTATTTTGGTAATTTTAAAATGGGGTATTTGGTAATTTTGAAATCTGGGGGTATTTTGTAATTTTGCAATCGGGGCAATTTAGTAATTTTGCAAATCGGGGGTAATTTGGTAATTGTACAAACCAGGGTATTTTGGTCATTTGACAAAACGAGGGTAGGTTGGTAATTTTTTCTAACCGGGGATATTTCGATGTTGTTGTTGTTTTTTTTCAAACAGGTACTTTGGGGAAAAATCTAGTTTCATGGTCCAGGTTACTCTTATAAACATGAGATTTTTGGGTAAATTTTCAAAACATAGGTATTTTACAAATTCATGGCTAGTTGGTAGTTTTCACAAATCAAACGTATTTTGAAAATTTTGCAAAACTTGAGAAATTTTCTTTCTTTTTTTTTTTAAACTAGGGTGGTTTGGTCCCTTTCGGGTTTTAATTATAAGGTTTAGCCCATCAACAAGTCCTCGTAACTAGGGTGAATAGTCACCACGCTTTACCTAGGATTCTAGTGAAGAGGAGGTGAGTCGCTAGGGACCGCTTAAGTACCAAGCTCTCCCCGAATCCACTCCTAGACATGCGTATGCCCATTGCCACACCCTAACTTGGCTAAGGTGAGCAGTCACTACGCACTGGTAGGATTCCAACGAAGAGTAGGTGAGTCACTAGGATCGCTTAAATACTGTGCTCTTAGGATTCAATCCTAGACATGCGTATGCTGTTACCACACCCTAGTCTTGCGGCTCGTTCACGGGTTTGTTTAGTGAAGTTAAGTCTTATGAGATTTTAAGAGTTGTTTCAGCTAGGTCTAAAGTCCATCAAGTTCTAATCTAACTAATCTACGTCCCATAAAGCCCATCAAGCCCACATATATTATATCACACAATGGTTCAGAATACTTACAGCGGACTTGGGCGTAGACGCGAAAAAGTGCCATCTTTGAGCTAATGGACTGTATAAATATGCATGTTTCGAAAACCCAACTTTAGAAAACGTTTTGAGCCCAAAAAACCCCCAGAGTCGAGTTTTGAACCGGGCTCTGATACCAATTTGTAACACCCCAAACCCGGCCCAAACGCTGCAACCGGATCTGGTATGTCACTTAAGAGATTTTACATAACATGTCGCATTTTGGAAAATAATTACTAGGTTTACACATTTATTTCGAAAGCTTAATAATTCATTAAAGTATAAAATATTAAGTAACCAATTATCTTGATAGATTTTAAATAAAAATCGAAATTTCATGCAGGTCTTAACTTAATTGAAAACATAAAACTTAAAATCCAGTAATAAAAGCCCAACAAAATCCCAAGACATAAATGGTAGTCTAGTGGCCCATGGCCTTATTACAAGGAAATTTGAACCCATTAATTAAATGAAAATAAAAAAAAATTAGACTAAGTCTCTTTTCAATTCTCAAAGCTCTGTCGCATGGCCACCTTGCTCTCTCTCTCCACCCGGTCCGATGCCCTAAGTGTCACCCGAGATGGTTAAAATTAAAGGGTGAGTCGCGAGACTCGGTGTGCAACCCTCATGCACCATTAGATTTGGGCTTTAGCCCCATAAAATGCAGAATAATCAAAATATAAGTAACAAAAATAATATGCAAAGCCCAACCCATATCCTAGGTGTCCATCCGCTACACGCCCCATCACCCATTCACACATTTGGGGATTTCTACAATCAACCCACACCGCTACACGCCTTGATGGCGATCGTGCCGCTCATCATCGAGATCATGGCCGTAGCCACTACGACGAATCACAGCAGAAGCGCTACAGCAGATCACGGTAAGGAACCGCTACATGCAGATCACGGTAAAAACCGCTACAACATATAACTTCCTCCTTTCACCAAACCCAACCCATGCAATCACATAAAATCAAGATACTTATAACATTTAATCGGATCATTTACTAACTGGTGATTTGCTTTACCCTCTTTGGGTTCCCGTCAATATCTTGGGGTTTGGCGTTTAACAAAACATGTAATACTTATTTTCATATATTAATCAAACAGATCTAGATGGTGTGGAGAATTACACACACGATATTGCGTAAATCCAATATTCTTAGTCGATGTCCTTGCTATCTCGGATCTATTATCCTCAATCTATAGCCTTGCTTAAAAGCCGGAATAATTGCGAAAATAGGCCTCTCTTATATTCGGCCATGGTTAGTATTCTACCCGATTTTATATATATTTGAATAACAAATCTTCTTACCTTGAAATCCTGAAATTGGAGACTTATGATTTTCGGCTTTTAGATCTAGTCGACTAAGCTTCCTTAGCATAGGAGATTCGGCTAGCACTAGAGAGAGGATTCAGCAATGCCCATGAAAGATTTAAATGCCGGAAGTATAGAACTAATTCTCAAATAGGATGAATAGAAGAAAAGACTATGGATGCTTCGGCTTCCTAGAGAAATTGGCACAAGAAGGAAAAAGTGGAGAAGAGTTTCGGCTTTTAAAGAAATTGGAGAAAAGAAATTGGAGAGGGAGAGGCTAGGGAATTTCAGCACAATGGGAGAGAAATTTAGGGTTTTTTAGGTGTCGAGAATCAAGGAGCTAACCCCTATTTATAGATATTTTGGCACCTCTTTGCTAAAAACCGAAAACACCCTTAAAATTCAAGCTAAAAGAGAGGAGAAATTCGGCACCCTCCTTGCCATGCAGTAGCCGAATTTTACACTCCTCTAGGTGGTGGATTTTCGGCCAACACTTCTCTTGAAGATAAGCTCCTAACTTTTCTCCTTTTTATCTATGATATTATCACTTAAAAATCCACATAAAATCTCTATTTTATAGCCTTGTAGCCGTGCCACCTCTACTAATCCCTAATGCCAAATTTAACTCACTTAAATTAAAAGATTTGGGCCTCATTAAACTTAATACTTGGGCCCCTAATTCCTTGTGTGTGGCGTCACCCTCTCTTCATTTAAAGTGCCGAATTTGGCCTAAAACATGGGCTCCTTGCGACCCAAAACTTGTTCCTTTTTAACTGTTAATGATGCCACTTTAATCTGGGCCTTTTTGCCTAATTCTAAGCCCAAATTTAGACCACTATCAATTAAATTAACATAGTAAACCTATCCCTACACTAAATGTATAGGCCCGTAAATTTAGGATGTTACACCAACACTGATTAATCCCACACGCCCTAGGCACACGCCCGTGTGACTAGTCCGTGGTCTATTCTGTTTTCAAATATTAACATGCAGGGGATGCACGGCCACAACACACGCCCGTGGGCTGACCGTGTGTCACACATGGTCTAGACACACGCCCGTGTGTCTACCCACATGGTCAAGAACAAGACTAAGTGTCAAGTTCTTTTCACCCTTCTAACATACACAACATATACTCATCTAACACCATCATAATCAACTCAAATTGAAGTGCATTCTCACATAGAAAACTACATCTTTCTTTCATATCATGTAATAGCCAACAACCATGGCATTATACAAAATAAACTATCCATCTATAGGCCAACACATCTTAGCCATTTACAACAAAATTTACTAACTTATCTAGCCCCTATACATGCCATATACAAAACATTAAGTTTCATGTACCAAAGTGTCTTTGATATGTGGGCTATCTTCTCGATGATCCTCGTATCTCGATTCAACGCTTTTAATCTACAAGACAAGGGAAAAGAAAGAGAGTAAGCTTTGAGCTTAGTAAGTTTACACATAAACAATTAAGCATCATAGTATAAGCCCACCCACAATTAGCATTATACCAACATATAATATACAACTATGCTTACTCTTTCTATCCCTTACCATATTACCAACACATCATGAGTCACATGCTCATAATTATTGAAATGCACCCCTGCATTCAATATCACATTTACACAATATACAACACGTCATTATTACTCAATAATACATCCACATAGCTAACTCACATAGCTAATCCACATATCTTATCCACACAGCTATTACACACAGCTAATATACACAATTAATCCACACAAATTAATATCTCAGTGGTTTCGCACTTAGCACACCACAATCAATTTATAAGGTGGTATCGCACTTAGCCTACCACAAAGGTAATCATCGTGATCTCGCACATAGCCACTAAATGATACACCTAACGATAGCATCGCACATAGCCATCTCATCGTCAATATGCATTTGGATGGTATCGCACTTAGCCCACCATCTAGCATTATCACAACACATGCACAAGTCTATTTACCAGATTATTCATCCATTCACATCTATATTACATTCATTCTACTTGAACCACATAGGTTCCCAATCATTCTCATTCATTCTCATTCATGCTACACCCTAGCTAGCATTTACAAATTATACGTATGAATGCATTGTTTATGCATAGACTTACCTCGATACTTAAAAGTATTGAAATGTGCAATTTAGTCCACCACCTTGCTTTTGCCTCGGTTTCGATCCGGGCTTCGTCTTTCTTGATCTATGATGAATAAGTTAGCTTTTCAATACACACATTGACTAAATTGACCCACATCTCATAATTTAGCAAAATTACTATTTTACCCCTAAACTTTCTCATATTTACACTTTAGTCCCAAAGGCTCGTAAAGCGATTTTTATTCAAATTTCTAGCCTTTCATGCTTAGTCGAACCACTTACTCAGCTAAAGCATTCAACAATTCTCACTAAATCACCCATGTATGACCAAACTTAAGATTTTCACAACTAAGTCCCTACATGCATTTTCATGGAAAATCACTTAGCAAAAGATGTTTCTACTACATCAAGCTTTCATATTCTTCCATAAAACATCAAAATACATGCATGTCATACATATGTACATTTTTGAACATCCATAATAGCTCACCAAATAGCTATAAATAGCTTACTCATGCTACTAGGACTTCAAAAATACGAAGAATATCAAAAACAGGGCTTAGGAGCACTTACTAGCAAGCTTGAAAAATTGAAAGAACCCTAACAATGGCTTCTCAAATTTTCGGCAGCTATGGGAAGAAGATGAATGAATTTCTATCATCTTTTCACCTATTTTAATCACTTAATTGATAAATGACCAAAATGCCCTTTTTGATAAACTTTCAATTTTAACTCATCCATGCCCATTTTTGTCCAAAAATTAGAATTTGGATAAATTGCTATTTAAGGACCTCTAATTAATAATCTAAAGCTATTTCACACATATAGCTTCTAGAAACACACATTTTGCAACTTTTTCAAGTTAGTCCTTTTTGACAATTCAACCGCAATTTCATAAAATTGCTTCATGAAACTTTCACACTAGCATGCATACAAGGCATAAACCTCAAAAAATCATTTATAACGCTCGGATTTGTGGTCTCACACCACTATTCTGACTAGGCCCTAAATTGGGATGTTACAACTCTCCCCCTTTAGAGATTTTCACCCCCGAAAATCTTACCAGAAAAGAGGTTTGGATGTTGCTCTCTCATAGCTTCTTTCATTTCCCACGTAGCCTCTTCCACGCCATGTTTCTGCCATAACACTTTCACTAGTGCTATGCTCTTATTTCTTAACTATTTCACTTCTCGAGCCAAGATCTTAATCGGCTCCTTTTCATAAGACATATCCGGTCTTATCTCAATTTCCGTTGAAGGAATCACATTGAAGGATCGGAGCGATACCGTCGCAACATCGACACATGGAACACGTTATGAATCTTTTCTAACTCTACCGCAAAGCCAGCCGGTAAGCTACTGAGCCCAATTGCATGCGTAATCTCATATGGCCCTATAAACCTTGGACTCAATTTCCCTTTTCGTCCAAATCTCATGATTTTCTTCCATAGGGACACTTTTAAAAACACTTTGTCACCCACTTCAAACTCAATCTCTTTTCTTTTCAAATCCGCGTACGACTTCTGTCGGTCCGAAGTAGCTTTCAGACTATTACGGATTACTTTCACTTTCTCTTCGGTCTCTTTTACTAGATCGACCCCATGGATCCGCTTCTCACTAAGCTCGGTCCAATACAAAGGAGTCCGACACTTACGGCCATACAAAGCCTCATACGGTGCCATCTGTATGCTCGACTGATAACTATTGTTATAGGCGAATTCGACCAAAGGTAGATATCTCTCCCAACTACCTTCGAATTCTAACACACAGCATCGAAGCATATCTTCAAGAACTTGAATTACTCTTTCAGACCGACCATCGGATTGCGGATGGAACGCGAAAGATCGAAATTCAATCTCGCACCCATGGCCTCTTGCAACTTCTTCCAAAATCTCAAGTAAACCTCGGATCTCTATCCGATACAATAGACACGAGGTACACCATGCAATCTCACTATCTCTCGACACGTACAACTCAGCTACTTATCCAGTGAATAATCAACACGTACTGGAATAAAGTGAGCTGACTTCGTCAATCTATCCACAACAACCCACACAGCATCTCTCTTTCTCGGTGTCGTCGGCAACCCCGTTACAAAATCCATGGTAACCCGATCCCACTTCCATTCGGGAACCATCACTTGGTGAAAGCAATCCGAAGGCACTTGATGCTCGACTTTCACTTGTTGGCAAATCGAAACTTAGTCACAAACTCGAAATATCTCTTTTCTTACCCGACCACCAATACAACTTTCTCAAATCGTTGTACATTTTCATCATTGCTCTGATGGATGTCTCGACAAGCATCCCTTTGTGGGCCTCATACAAAACCTTTCGAATCAACTCCTCATTTTTAGGAACACAAATTACGTCACGATACATCGGACAACCATTCAAATCCACTCGAAAATCGAATCACTTTACGATCCGCGCACTTAGCTATCTTAGCTTGCATCCCATTGTCATTTCTCCGAGCCTCACATATTTGTTGAATAAATAGTGGCCTAGCTCTCAACTCTGCCAAAATAGCACCATCATTAGACAATGCTAAACTCGCTCTCATAACTCTTAGAGCATACATGGATTTCCTACTTAAAGCATCTGCAACCACATTCGCTTTTCCCGGGTGGTAATCAATGACTAACTCATAGTCTTTCAACAATTCAAGCCACCGTCTCTGTCTCAGATTTAGATCCTTCTGATCCATCAAATACTTTAAACTCTTGTGATCCGTAAAGATTCGGCACTTTTCGCCATACAAATAATGTCGCCAAATCTTTAACGCAAACACAATCGTAGCCAACTCCAAATCGTGAGTCGGATAATTCTTCTCGTGCGGTTTTAACTACCTCGAGGTGTAAGCGATTACCTTACCCTCTTGCATCAACACGCAACCGAGACCCTTAAACGACGCATCACTATAAACCACGAACTCCTTCCCCGATTCTGGTTGAACCAAAACCGGTGCCTCAGCAGCATTGTTTTCAGTCTCTCGAAGCTCTGTTGACATGTCTCAGTCCATTAAAACTTGACATCCTTATGCAATAGCTTCGTCATCGGGGTAGCAATCACAGAGAACCCCTTTACGAAACGTCTGTAATATCCCGCTAATCCCAAGAAACTTATGATTTCTGACACGTTCCTCGACGGTTTCTAATCCATAACAGTCGATATCTTACTCGGGTCAACTCTGACACCATCACCTGACACCATGTGTCCTAGGAATCCGACCTCTCGGAGCCAAAACTCACTCTTGCTAAACTTAGCATACAACTGCTTATCTCTCAAAGTTTGCAAGACAATTCTCAAGTGCTCTTCATGATCGTTCTCATCCCGAGAATAGATCAATATGTAAATCAATAAAGACAACCACAAACTTGTCCATATATGGTGCGAAAACACGGTTCATCGGATCCATAAAAATCGCAAGTGCATTCGTCAAACCAAACGGCATAACCAAAAACTCATAATGGCCATACCTTGTCCGAAATGCAGTTTTCAACACATCTTGCTTTTTCACTCTGAGCTGATAATAACCAGACCTCAAGTCTATCTTGGAGAACATGTAGCTCCCTTGGTTGATCGAAAAGATCATCAATCCTTGGTAAAGGATACTTATTCTTAACCGTCACCTTGTTCAATTGTCTATAGTCTATACACAACCTCATAGACCCATCTTTCTTCTTCACAAACAATACCGGAGTACCCCACGGCGAGTAGCTCGGTCTTGCAAAACCCTTATTTGTCAACTCTTGTAACTGAACATTCAGTTCTTTCAACTCTACAGGTGCCATTCTGTATGGGGCAATCGGAATAGGTGCCGTTCCCGGAACCAACTCAATTCCAAACTCGACCTCTCTCACTGGAGGTAATCCGGGTAACTCTTCCGGAAACACATCTGGGTACTCACATGCCACTGGTACTGTTTCAAACCCTACTCCAACCTCTTGAGTATTCAACACAAACGCAAGATAGGACTCACACCCTTTTCTTGAACATTTCTCAGCCACTAAGGAAGAAATCATCACGGGTAGACTGTCCGATCCACCTGATTCAACCCGAACTACATCTCCACTCTCACATTTCAGTTCAATAAACTTACTACCACAGTTCACTAAGACACTATGGGTAGTCAACCAATCCATGTGTAGGATTAAATCGAACTCATCAAACGGAAACAACATAAGGTTTGCCGGAAAACAATGATTCTCAATCAACAAAGGACAATTCTTACACACTTTATCCACTAACACATGCTTTCCTAACGGGTTTGACACCTTAATCACAATGTCCGTAGACTCAACGGTCATACTCAAACTAGATGCTAATCTCATGCAAATATAGGAGTGAGTAGACCTTGGATCTATTAAAGCAATAACAGAGGTGTCAAAGAGAGAAAAAGTACCCGTTATCACATCAGGGGAGGATGCCTCTTCGCGAGTGCGAATGGCATACGTCCTCGCAGGTGCCCGACCCTCTAGTCTCACAGTAGAGTCCCTGGACGCACCTCTACCACTAGCCCTACCTCTTGGGTTCCTTGGTGGTCTACCCCTCGTAGACACATCACTAGGTCTCACTTCTTGCCTCTCTTCCTTATCATCCCTCTCGGGATAGTTACGGATAAAGTGGTCAGGGGAACCACATTTGTAACATTTCCGATTGTTTTCCAAACACTCTCCGGTGTGATACCTACCACAACTTGGACACTCCGGTTTACTCTTTGTATTGCCCACACTTTCCATCGAGGGGGCTCGGACTCTCGAACCCTGACGAGTATTGTCCAAGTCTCGATGCGAATATCCCACTGAGGCTGACGTCCGAGGATTCACTTCCTTGGATCTTTTTGACTGGGCTTGATATGACTTGCCCATCAGTCTCTTTCTCGCATCTCGGGCTTCACTCGTAGCCCTCCTCTTATCTGAATTCAACTCTTCGGCCTTACTTGCCCTCTCAACTAATACCACGAATTCTTTCAACTCCAAAATGCCAACTAGGAGTTTGATATCCTCATTTAGCCCATCTTCGAACCTCTTGCACAAGATGGTCTCTGTCGACACACATTCTTGAGCGTATTTGCTAAGCCTAACAAACTCACGCTCGTATTCAGCTACTGTCATCCTTCCTTGCTTCAGCTCAAGAAATTCTTTCCTTTTTCGGTCAGTAAACCTCTGGCTTATGTACTTCTTCCGAAACTCTTCCAGAAAGAAGTCCCACGTTACCCGCTCTCTCGGGACCACTAATGTCAGCGTCTTCCACCAATGGTGTAACACCCCAAACCCGGTCAACACACCACGACCGAATCTGGTATGTTATGGAGTGAAAACATTTTAAAAATCATAAGTTTGTCAAAAAAAATCTTTAAAGAAGACTCTAGTTTTGTTTTAGGGTTTAGAAAACTCAATAATAATTGATGTTGAAGTTGTTCTAGTAGTTGTTGCAATACTTGAAAAAAAACTCGTGATTAAATCCCATTTGTGATTGCCGATTTTTAGAAAACATTGGATACTTATTAAAACTGAACGCGATAAGTGAAATCAAGTTTCGAACCATTTGCCTTTAAAGTGATTTGAAAATTTGAGTTATAGAAATATCCAAGTTACCTTATTATTTTGTACCCGATGGTAACATTTGAAAACCCGAAGAGATATAGTTTAGAAAACATTACTTTTTACCGGTTAATTTTATCAAGTCCATAAAACCAAAATATGTAAAATATAGGCAGAATAAAGGCAAGTAATAACAAAAACCCAAAATAAACTTAGCGGCCTTATTACAAAACCAAAACCAAATTTAAGGAAAATTACTAAAATTGAAATAGCAGTTTAAAATCAAAACCAACTAAGATGCATGGCCACCTCGAGTCCTCCCCGGCTCCATATCCGCGATCTATACCTCATCTGCAAAATATAAGGGAAGGGAAGAGTCACCAAGACTCAGTGTATAAATCCCCAACCCGATAATTCAAGCACTTACACAGATCATCAGTAAAACATGCAGATTATGCAACCCATAACCTAGCCATCCAATCTCCTTTAACTACCCCGTGTGGTCAAAACCACTGGTGGTCAAAACCACTGGTGACTGAAGTCACAAATATATATATCGTTGTGGTCCAAACCACTGGGGACCGTAGTCACAAATGAAATGATGGGGCCAACCCATCGTGTGGTCAAAACCACTGATGACAATCCCGTAGTATATCATGTGGGGCCAACCCACTGTGGTACCAAACCACTGGGACGAGTCACAATATCCATATGTGGTCAAAACCACTGGTGACCGTAGTCACAAATATCAAAAGTGTGGTCAAAACCACTGGTGGTCAAAACCACTGGGACTTAGTCACAATTAATAATAGTAGTGTGGTCAAAACCACTGGTGACCGTAGTCACAAATCAAATGATGGGGCCAACCCATCTTGTGGTTAAAACCACTGGTGACAGTCCAGATAAATCATCCCCCTCCTCTCATCAATCCCATAATCATCATGCTCATATCATATGTGTCATAATATCATGTATCATGCAATTAAGGCATAGCATAGCATTTAACAAGCCATGATGATGTATATCAAAAATCACATAGCAGGGGACTTACCTGGATTCCAAGCTCATGCCCACAGGGCAAAGTCACTAATATCAAAGGTTACACAGTAACATAATAAGCATCATAATACTAATAAAGTGTGTAAGCGTTTACACACCTGACCATATGTAAATCTAATGTGAAATCCCGAAACTAGGCGATACTACGCGATCCCGAAACGTATGCCCTCACCTTAAAGCCGATTTGGTTTCCAACCAAATCCCGAAACTACGAAATGAAACCCCCCTGCAATCGACCCAACACCAGCACACACAAATGGTTAGCCTTCGGCTTTTAAAAGAGTAAGGAATAGATTCGAACCACTAGAACCCTTACCTAGATCGGCAATCAAATCCCGAAGATCCACTGATTCGGGTTGCACTCCTCCCTACAATCAACTTAAACGCATCATTAGCTATCCAAGCACCAATCGGCTTAATCAAGAATCCCGAAACCAAAAGGGATTGTCGCCACCTTACCTTAATGATTGATTCGACTTCTAAACACCAAAGATCGGCATCCCCTATTGATGTTAGGGGTTTCAGCTATCAACATGAAACAAGAATGAAGTTTCAAAATCCCGACTAATAACGATTGGAAAAGTATAAAAAGAGAAAGGCAAAAGAGATTCGACCTTCACCAAATCAGTGTCGAAGAAGAAAAGGAAAATAGAAAGTCTACTTACCAAAAGATTCGACTAACCCAAAAGGAAGAGATAGGTTTCGGTACTTGAATGAAGGCTAGATCACGTGAGAAGAGAAAGGAAAATCACTAGGAGTATTCGGCCAAGATGAGAACAACAGGGTTTCGACTTTTTGAACAATGGAAAGATGAAGAAGAATAACGCAATGGGGAGGAAGGGATTCGGCAAGGGTGAATGAAAGAACTTTCGGCACAAGGGGTTTTGAGAGAGAAAAGAAAAGATGCCGAATGGGGGGTGAGGTTGTTGGTTTCGGCTTTGAGCAAAAAGAAGAAGAAGAAGAGAACAAGGTGATTTCGGCAAAGAAGAGACTAACAAAGAGTGAACCGAAAAGAGAAGAGGAAAAAAATAGCTATGTGAGTTTCGGCTTTTACAACAGAATAGCAATATTTGGTTCGGCCAAATACCCAATTTGCCGAAAGGGAAAAGAGAGAAAGAACACCTGAAGTTCGGTTTTTAGCACAAAACGCAAAAAGAAGAAAGACCCTCTAAGCTAGCCGAAACACCCCTTTAAACCACCATAGACATTCGGCCACCACCTAAAGGCTCCCCAAACCGACTACACTTCCTCCCCCCTAGAGTCCATTATTCGGCCAACACCTCAAAGCTCTCCCATCCACTCATTCAAATTGGTTTGAAAGAGTCAAACTCCACATTTTTCTCCCTTCCATCCATTCAATTTTGTTGACTCAATCCTCATCTATCCATGAGAGTCCCACCTGAGCACACCTCTCCTTGCTTGTAGCGTCAAAAATAAAGGCACAAAGGGGATTCCTGCAGCTCGAACCAAGGCCCTCCTAGCTCCTTGTGGCGTCACCTTCCTCCAAGCTCTAAGTGGCGCCTGCCTGCCACTTTACCAAATGAAATTCTTGTGTCTTAGACCTCCAATAAATTCTTTTAACCCCTATTTCCCTTAGCTCCATTTCCTTAAGTGCTAAAACAAAATTCTTAGCCCTAACTCAGGCCTAACCTAGGGTTATAACTAGACCCCCAAAACATGTTAAATGAACATTACAGACAATTCATCACATGCAACATGAGCAAAATGCAGAACCCCCGATTTGAGGATGTTACAAATGGTATGCCGAGTCTCTCAGCAAAGATACGACACACTTCAAACTTTCCTTAGGTGTACATGAGAGCTCATCGAACACCCTCATCGAGTTCTCCAACCAGAACTCTGCCCTCTCAGGGTCGTCATCTACCTTAGCTCTAAACTCCTCAGCCCCGTGTTTCCTAATCTTATCCACCGGGGGTTTCGATATCCTCACTACATCCATACCTTGAGGAGCCACAGGATTTGGCTGAGGTATAGGAGGAGGTGGAGGAGGTTGAGCATTAGGGTTCGCTCGGACACAATCTGAGTACCAATTACTCATCATATGGAGAAAGGCTTCTCGTGCCTCTTCCCCTTGACCCCTCACCTCGGGTCCACTTTGCACCGGCACGGTTCCTTACGCAGGAGCCGACGCATTACTAGCTGCTTCATCAGCAGTCAATGGATCGGAATCCATATTCTATATAAAACAAGATTTAAAATCATCAGAAACCACCACACTATCATCGTACACTTATGGCATGTATAGCTAGACTTTTACACCCGCTACGGTAGTCCTAGAACCGACTAAACCATAGCTCTGATACCACTAAATGTAACACCCCTTACCCGGGTTCTACGTCGGGAACTGGGCCCGAGGCGTTATCGAACTCAAACCGCTTAATCGCCACTTAGGCTCAACGTCATTACTCGCTATAACCTCATTCTCGACTTACGAGGCCTCACTCATACACACGAGGGCTCTCGAGACTAATCCGGAACTTTTACGATCCTTAAAATTTTTCTCTTTTATACAGGTCTCACACGCCCGTGCAAGAATAGACACGCCCGTGCATGAGCACACATGCCCATGTCCCCAGACCGTGCCTAAAAACCCAAGCATTCTGCCAAATGCCCTACGGCCATGGCACGCTCGTGCTCCCCAACCGTGGTGAACACCGACTTCCTCAAGACGCGGCCTAGAGTCTAGACACACGCCCGTGTGGCTAGCCCGTGGCCAACATCGATTAATCCCACACGCCCCTAGGCGCACGCCCGCGTGTGACTAGTCCGTGGTCTATTCTGCATTTTCAAATATTAACATGCGGGGGACGACGGCCACAAAGACACGCCCGTGGGCCGACAGTGTGTCACACATGGTCTAGACACACGCCGTGTGTCTACCCACATGGTCAAGAACAAGACTAAGTGTCAAGTTCTTTTCACCCTTCTAACATACACAACATATACTCATCTAACACCATCATAATCAACTCAAATTAAAGTGCATTCTCACATAGAAAACTACATCTTTCTTTCATATAATGTAATAGCCAACAACCATGGCATTATACAAAATAAGCTATCCATCTATAGGCCAACACATCTTAGCCATTTACAACAAAATTTACTAACTTATCTAGCCCCTATACATGCCATATACAAAACATTAAGTTTCATGTACCAAAGTGTCTTTGATATGTGGGCTATCTTTCGATGATCCTCGTATCTCGATTCAACGCTTTTAATCTATAAGACAAGGGAAAAGAAAGAGAGTAAGCTTTGAGCTTAGTAAGTATACACATAAACAATTAAGCATCATAGTATAAGCCCAACCATAATTAGCATTATACCAACATATAATATACAACTATGCTTACTCTTTCTATCCCTTACCATATTACCAACACATCATGAGTCACATGCTCATAATTATTGAAATGCACCCCTGCATTCAATATCACATTTACACAATATACAACACGTCATTATTACTCAATAATACATCCACATAGCTAACTCACATAACTAATCCACATATCTTATCCACACAGCTATTACACACAGCTAATATACACAATTAATCCACACAACCAATATCTCAGTGGTTTCGCACTTAGCACACCACAATCAATTTATAAGGTGGTATCGCATTTAGCCTACCACAAAGGTAATCATCGTGATCTCGCACATAGCCACTAAATGATATACCTAACGATAGCATCGCACATAGCCAGCTCATCGTCAATATGCATTTGGATGGTATCGCACTTAGCCCACCATCTAGCATTATCACAACACATGCACAAGTCTATTTACCCAATTATTCATCCATTCACATCTATATTACATTCATTCTACTTGAACCACATAGGTTCCCAATCATTCTCATTCATTCTCATTCATGCTACACCCTAGCTAGCATTTACAAATTGTAAGTATGAATGCATTGTTTATGCATAGACTTACCTCGATACTCAAAAGTATTGAAATGTGCAATTTAGTCCACCACCTTGCTTTTGCCTCGGTTTCGATCCGGGCTTCGTCTTTCTTGATCTATGATGAATAAATCAGCTCATTCAATACACACATTGACTAAATTGACCCACATCTCATACTTTAGCAAAATTACTATTTTGCCCTTAAACTTTCTCATATTTACACTTTAGTCCAAAGGCTCGTAAAGTGATTTTTATTCAACTTTCTAGCCTTTCATGCTTAGCCGAACCACTTACTCAACTAAAGAATTCAAAAATTCTCACTAAATCACCCATGTATGACCAAACTTAAGATTTTCACAACTAAGTCCCTACATGCATTTTCATGGAAAATCACTTAGCAAAAGATGTTTCTACTACATCAAGCTTTCATATTCTTCCATAAAACATCAAAATACATGCATGTCATACATATGTACATTTTTGAACATCCATAATAGCTCACCAAATAGCTATAAATAGCTTACTCATGCTACTAGGACTTCAAAAATACGAAGAATATCAAAAACCGGGCTTAGGAGCACTTACTAGCAAGCTTGAAAAATTGAAAGAACCCTAACAATGGCTTCTCAAATTTTCGGCAGCTATGGGAAGAAGATGAATGAATTTCTATCATCTTTTCACCTATTTTAATCACTTAATTGATAAATGACCAAAATGCCCTTTTTGATAAACTTTCAATTTTAACTCATCCATGCCCATTTTTGTCCAAAAATTAGAATTTGGATAAATTGCTATTTAAGGACCTCTAATTAATAATCTAAAGCTATTTCACACATATAGCTTCTAGAAACACACATTTTGCAACTTTTGCAATTTAGTCCTTTTGGACAATTCAACCACAATTTCACAAAATTGCTTCATGAAACTTTCACACTAGCATGCATACATAATATAAGCCTCAAAAACTCATTCATGACCCTCGAATTTGTGGTCTCAAACCACTATTCCTACTAGGCCCTAAACCAGGATGTTACATAACGCGCCTCAGCACACATACATTTCATATGTCATGGCGGGATAGGACCATCACCTAAGGAACCCATCGTGTTGAAATCTGATTTTTGGGTAATAATGCTTGATATGACCAGGGGTGGAAGTCTAGGTGGAGGTCCCAGTCGGCGGCTGTGATGCGATCACGAGTTCGAGTATAATCGGGGCTGTAACACCCTTAATCTGTCTCTGTCACTGGATTAGGGTTACAGAGCATTACTGTACAAAACAAAACCTTAAACTTCAAAATAGAATAATAATTCAACTTAAGTATAGATTTCCAGTAACTCATTTCAATTATAGAAAACATACACATTTGGGCCTTAAGTCGAGCTTTTGGGGCCCTAAAAACAATTTAAAAATGATGGGGATCATTTTGAATAACTAAAATTTTTTTAGGAAAAACCTGGAAAATTGAGAAAGAAACGGTCGCATGTGTAACACCCCTAACCCGTATCTGTTGTCAAACTAGGGATTAGAGGCATTACCGGACATAACACATCTTCCGAACATTCGCATATTACAAATCATGCACAAAGTTATATCGACTCCTTTATAAAGATTTTCAACTCAATTTGCAACCATTCACACATCCATATAAGTCAAGTCCGTATGTACAAAGCACAAGACCAAAATAAATCGAACATACATTATTAATCATATTACAAAAATAATCATGTGCATTACTAATTCATGCGCAATCCACTATAATATCTTTAATCATTTTCGAACATCCTAGACATTTCATAACGTACCTAATCCGTATGCTCAATAACCAATCCAAACCAAATATGCCTATCCATTTTAACTCATCACAAGACAATGCGCATAAGACCATATTAGTTCTCAACTTGTAACATAACCAAATTCTTACAATGTTCACTGGACTAACATTGGCCATTTTCTATGTACTTTAGCCGAATCAAGACATACCAATTCCATATGCTTTAAACCATGCCAAAATTTTATTCACACAACTAAGCTAATTTATTTCATATTCGGTTATTTAATAAAACTTCCATATAACATTTATTTTACCTACCTTTAATCGATTATCAAGCTCATCACCTAAGCCGAATTAAAACATTCCATAAATGCAAAACAAACCAAATACAACATCACATATATATCAATATAAGTATAATACCCTAGTCGAGTATTCATATATTCATCATTCACCATTTCCAAAAGTAAAATTCTCATAACATAGCATAATCCACACTTAACAAATATAACAAAATTTAACGTTAACATAGAACTAGACATTTAGCTACATGATTTAAAACACCACTACCAAATCACAAGGTAATTTATAATCATCAATTAGAACTCATTCATCAACCATACCTAATTCACTTGAATCAAATTATATCAAACCATAATTGCAAATCATACCAACTTTCAAGACTATATCATCATGCATATACCAAATACATCATATACCTATAATATAAATATTGCTTTCGAAATATGCTTAAACCATAACTAAATTACAAAACCATTAATAATTATGCCAAACACATCACACACATATATATACCATGACTGAAATTTGTATAACCTTAAGCATCATATCTAGCCATTTTCGCATAGCTTAATATTTACAAATTCAAAACTAACCCAAAACACAAGCTAGCCTATACATGCCATAGGTGTAAAGTTCAACTTTTGAAAATACCGAAATAGCGATCGATAGTATGACTGATTACTCTGACGATCCCCGAGCTCGTAACTTGTTTCCAAAATCTATAAAACAACGAACAAACACACACACAGAGAGTAAGATTGAATAGCTTAGTAAGTCATAAGCAAATAAATCATTTCAATGACATTTATAATATAATTTAACTCAGCCGAATCAAGAAACTATTAATCACATATACATTTATCATACTAGCGAATTCATATAACATCACATAAATATTAGCATTTTAACATCATTTGACAGAATGCACATATATTCATAAGCACATATAACTCTCACTTTTAATATCACAAATACATCATTTGGCCGAATATGAGCATTCATATATATACATATAATTCACTTTATATCATGTATAATTTATATCACCATTTCAAATCCCAAGCTTACCTTATTTTCATTAACATTAAACTTAGCACTTACCTGACCCTTTTAGCTCGATTTCACATTCAATCATATCTTGATAATGCCCGTTGAACCATTCAGAATTGGTAAGAATACTCGGATAGTCGAAAAACTCGTACATTGCCAACGTCCCAGACGTGGTCTTACATGTAATCACATATCGATGCCACTGTCCCAGACAGGGTCTTACACGTAAATCACGAGACATATGTATCCTAACTATTCCTAAGGTTCGTACGGGGCTTTCGGATGTCGTAACTCGATCGATTCAGGCTCGTAAATAATTCCCTCATGCTTATATCAATTCGGCATACACATATATTTTCAATGAAATCCAATTCGGCACTTATATTTCATATATATTCAAAATTAGTAACATTTATTTGCTTATAAGCTTACCTCGGATGAAGACGGACGAATTGGAACGACTATTCAACAACTTTAGATTTCCCCCGATCCAATTCCAATTTCTTCCTTTCTTGATCTAAATTAGTATAAATTAAACTTATTTAATCACATATTCAATCAAATTCATCCAAAAGCACATAAATAAGAAAATTACACTTTTGCCCCTGACATTTCACATTTTCACAAATTAATCCCTATTTCACAAAATACAAAATAAACATAATTTTATTACACAATAGCTTGGCCGAATATTCACTAAGCTCATATAAGTCCTCACATTTCATTTATTTCACATTTTAGTCCCTCAATTTATTATTTTCACAATTTAGCCCAAATTACTCAAATTCATCAAAAATTCAAATACAAAACATATTAATCTAACAACATATATTTATTTTCTATCATCAAACACAATATTCATCAAGATTTCAACAATGACAAAACACAAAATCATCATGAAATTCAGAAATTGAAACATGGGCTTGATAGATTACATAGCAACGATATCAAAAACGTAAAAATCATCAAAAATCAAGCTAAATACATACCTTAATTGGACTTGGACAAAGCCGAACCTAAGAACTATCTTTTCTTTTCTTTTTCTTTCAACTTTCGACTAAGATGAACACAAAATGAATCGCTTTTTTCATTATATGTTTTATTATAATTAACATTTATTATACAATTACTAATATAACCTTAATGAAATAATATGAAAATTTTATACTATAAGCCTAATGCCGTCCATCCCAATATTCAATGGTCTAATTCAATTTTAAGGGCTTTAAAATTAAGAAGCCATAGCAAATAAGCACTTTAGCAAATAGCAAGTCACTTTTGCGTTTAACGCGATTAAGTCCTTTTATTAAATCAGACACTCAAACGATAAAATTAAATCTCAAAATTTTTCACACATATAAATTAACATGCTGCAGACACCAAAAATAATATTAAAATATTTTTCTGACTCGAATTTGTGGTTCCGAAACCACTATTCCGATTAGGGTCTAAATCGGACTGTTATAGCATGGCCGTGTGATATACCTTAGACCATGTGGACATTCGAAGTAGGGACACACGATCGTGTCCCAGCCTGTGTGTGTATTCGAAATAGGGTCATACGGCCGTGTCGCAGACCATGTGCTAAACCGTGTGACAAACTGTTTTGAGACACATAGTCATGTCTTAGACTGTGTGAAACCTACACTTAAAACATAAATGAAACATGACCGTGTGAGGTGATCGTGTGTGGCACACGGCCGTGTGACAGCCCGTGTCCCAGGCCATGTGCTCGAAATTTAGCCCCTAAAACAAGCCATTTCAAAACCTATACTTGCATACCAAAACACACCTTTCACATACACATTCATATGACCAAAACAAACGCATACAAAACATATCAAATAGACATACAACCAACCCTATACATGCCACTTATAACCATTTCAATATATATTCAAAAGCTACCAAAGTGGATCGATGGATAGTGTGATTGTGCTCCAACGAAGATTGCAACCACTCAAGCTTTTTGATGATCTACAAAACAAATAAAACAACCATATAAGCAACTAGTGCTTAGTAAGCTCATATAAAGGAACTTGAACTTACCAATTGCATTAAAGTAATCCACCATGATTAATTCCATTTAGTCATAGACTAAGGTGAAGCAATGCACATATAAATCCAACCCAATCAAGGCATATAACATATCAAACATTTCAATTTCACCATTCCTCTATCATATGACTACCATATACTTTCATTTTCTTTTAACTATACTTATAATATATTCCATAGCCTTATTTTAAATCGTAGATCATTTCATATGGTCACATACTCTGTAAAGCTTTAATTACTCGTTCATATCATGAAAAGAATTTCAATAAATAAATCATTTGTGCACATAATTCAAATGTTACCTTTTCAATCCAAATACAACAAAACAACCTCCATTTCAAAGGAAATTTCATACCATGAATCACATTTACTCAGTAGCAATCCGTACATGTAACTAAGAAACTCATTATAATATCTTTCACTTGCCAATACTATAAATATGCCATAATATATAAGCGCATAAATAGATTGTAATCTCATTATTTCATAGCTCGATGAACTAGTAACTTGACTTGGATACTCGGGTAACTACACCACAGCAGAAGAATCGTAGATGTGTAACAGAGGCACCAAATTGCAATCCCGTACAAGCGCGCATACTGACCCTATTGGCATACTAATCGTATCCTAGCGATTATTACGTTCAATCGAGCATTATAAGTAATTCAATATATTCATGCCGAAAATCTGCAATCGAAGGGATTGACACCATTCATGTAACACCACTCACTCGAGACCGTTGTCGGAGTCGAGCATGAGGCGTTATTTAACTTACTACTTTGGGTATAAAAATAATTTATTTCATCATTCACAATATATCTGTCCTTCTGCGCAATAGTCATTAATTTAATTATAACTCGAGTTACAAGATTTGAAATTTAGATCCGTAAATTTTCCCTGAAACTAGACTCATATATCTTCTCACCATAAAATTTTTAGAATTTTTGGTTCAGCCAATTAGTACACTTTATTCATTAAAGTCTCCCCTATTTCACTGTCCAACGGTTCTGACCACTCTTCACTAAAAATAAATTTTCACATTGTAAAATTTTTATATATTGATCCCACTTATTTCCATTGAAAGTAGACTCACTAAGGAATATATACATATAAATTATAACTCGTAATTAATTTTTTACAATTTTAAATGATTTTATAAATTCTAAACAGGGGACTTCAAATACCATTCTGACCCTGTCTCACTAAAATTCAAATATCACAGAATATAAAATTCCTTTGCTTACACTGTTTCTTTCATATGAAAGTAGACACAATAAGCTTTAATTCTATATCTTAATAACTTTCTAATTCCATTTATCCTATGTTTGGTGATTTTTCAAAAATCATGTCACTGCTGTTGTCCAAAAACTGTTTCATTGCAAATTTTTACTTTTTCATACTTTCTTTGTAGTAAATATCACTTAGGTATCCATACAAAATAATTAGATCCCTATACATGCCATAACTTAAAACATTTCAAAAGCATTTATATACCAAAGTAAAGGCTTGATAGTGTGATACGAGGCTCCGACGATCTCCAATCCAAGTAAGTTCAACTTACTATAAAACAAAGGAAAGAAAAAGAACGAGTAAGCTACTAATAGCTTAGTAAGTTACATGTAAACAATAAGCACTCAACTAATAATTAACATTTTTACATATAACTAATCAATATCCTTCTTAGCAAATTCAATCACTTACACATGTACAATCTTACCAATTCACTTGCACATACATTTATATACTTAACCTTTATCACGTATGCTCATTCTTTCAATTATACCTGCATACACACTTCATCTCATATTCACTTTAATTCATTATTAATCCCGTTGAACACTCGGAATATACACGGATACGTAGAGAATTAGCACATAAGTGCCACACTGATATGTAGTCGAAGCTACCACTGATATGTAGCCGAAGCTACCACTGTAATGTAGCTGAAGCTACCACTGTAATGTAGCTATGTAGCTACCACTGAATTGTAGCCGAAGCTACCACTATAATGTAGCCGAAGCTACCACTGATCAATAACACTGGAAATGTCCACGGGCTGCTCACACAACAAGCTGTCAGGTGTCTACAACACATGCTAGATCACCCAGCACTCGGAACTCACTGTAACACTGTAACACTGGTCTCTAGTGATATATCACTTGTATCCACTTCTATTCCTAAGTTCAACCGAGAATTTACTCTTAACACTTATTTTAAACACTTTATCACTTGAATAATTCATGAACAATTTTCCTTCCACATTCAATATTAATTCACATATCAAATATAATTCACAATTTATAAAAATATATTGCTATTATTTACACATAACTTACCTCGGATGCAAAATGACTATTTTCGTAAATTAGTCGATAATCTTCTCTTTTCCCCGATCACTTTCACTATTCCTTCTTTCTTGATCTATATTAGCACAACTTAATACATTTTATCAACATTCCATTCAAATACAATTCATACACAATATTTTGGCAAACTTACATTTTTTTTCCATAACTTTTCAAAAATTACACTTTTGTCCTAAAGCTCGTAAAAATAAAATTCACTAAATTTCTTAAATTTCAAACCTCACTAAATCATATTTCATGCTCATAACAGCCCTCAATTTCACAAAATCATAACTTTATGCACACTTTACTATCTTTCACCATTTAGTCCTTTTTCAACATTTTTATCGAAATTCATCTAGTAAAACTCGTAATTAGCACTTCAAACATTCATTATCTATCATCACTCATCAAATTACAACTATATCATGAATGGGTCAATTTTTAAACTTTAATTTCATTTAAAATAAATGGTAGAAACATGAAATTCAAGCTTCAATAAGCATAAAAATACGAAAACAATTAAAAACGGGGCAAGAAATCACTTACAATTGAGCTTAGAAAAATAAAAACCCTAATTTGTGGTGACATGAAATTTTCTATGTGAAGGGGTCTAATTTGAAGAAGATGAACACTTGTTTTCATCTTATTTTGTCTTTTATTCAATTTTGACAAAAATGCCCTTAACCCACTTACTTAAATATTTTTCTAGAATTACCCTTATGTGTCCATAACACTAATTTATGGTCTATTTGCCACATAAACACTTCCAATTTCACGCAATAATTCAATTAAATCCTTTAATCACTAATTAGACACACTTTGCATTTTTCTTAATTTAGTCCTAAAAATTCAATTAGGCACTAAATCATTAAAATTTCCTATCCATATTTTCACACAATATTTCAATCAATCAGTAATTAATAAAAAATTATAAAATTAAACTATTTCACTTCAGATTTGTGGTTACGAAACCACTGTTTCGATTAGGCCCTATTTCGGGCTATCACAATTCATTATTCATTTTCATATGAATTTAATTCCAATATCCAATACTATATAAATAACCTATGAAATTTCACATACATTTATACAAATAACTAGAACAATAATATAATCTCAAGAAACTTACAATTTACATATCAAACACTATGAACTTACCTTAATCAAAGTAAACATTTAAAGAGGCAATCTATAATTCCTGATAACCAAATACGATTTCACCAATCACATTAATAATTGTTCACATATCCTTTAATTTGATTAATTTCTCTAGTTGATCCATAATAATAATCTATCACACCTATATCAATTAAATTTAAACATAGCATAACTATCTATTTACATTCATTCAAAATAGAAAATAATGATTTCAATCCTTCTACGAACTTACCTCAACTGAAATGGTTACTAAAACGGAGTCGACAACTAGTCCAAAACTTTAGCTTTTCCTTGATTTAAATCTGATTACGACATTTCTTGATCAAGCATGAAGAATCAAACTTGGCAGAATGTATTCCACCTTAAAAATGGCGGTTTTGATGGCTAAGCTTCCAAATGAAGAAGATGAAGTGTGTTTCTTTTGTTTATAATAATTTAATGCTTAATTATCATTTTGCCCTTATGATAAATCTTTAAAATTTCAACAATTTAAGGTCCAAAATCATCCACCATCTAAAAATTTGGTATAATTACCATATAAGTCCATTACTTTAAAATTTCATAGTCATTTGACCCCTTTAACATATAGAATTTAACTTTTGCACCTTTTACGATTTAGTCCTTTTCGCCTAATTAACTATTTAAACGTTAAAATTTCCTAACCAAATTTTAATGTAACCCTAATAACACTTCGTAAATATTTAAATATTTAATAAAATATTTACGGGCTCAGTTTATAAAAACGAGGTCCCGATACCTCCTTTTCAAAAACCACTCGACTTTAAGGATTTACCACTTGAACCTAATTACTCATTCAAATAACATAATTTATCAAGTCAAAATTTATTATAAAACTATATTTGTGGCCCCGAAACCACTATTTTCGACACCACTGAGAAATGGGCTATTACAACTCTCCCCCTTAAGAAAATTTCATCCTCGAAATTTCTCACCTGTAAATAGTTTCGGTTATGGCATTCTGGAAGACTCTTCAATTTTCCAAATTGAATCTGTTTTGTTCTGGTCAATAAAACGGGGTTCTTCACTTTCATCTGGGAAAAGCTTCGACAGTATCATTTTAATACAAGACTAGTAGCTGTTATTATAAAAAACGAATGTAACCCAATATAAATATTTTCCAATTACCCTTGAACTTGATGATGTAACACTGTATTATGTCTTCTAGGATTTGAATTTCTCGTTCCACCTGTTCGTTTGTTTGCGCCATGATTTCGTGAAATTTGCTTTGGAATTTATAGATAAACTCTAACACATGCAACTCAACTAGCTTTTCAAGTGGATATTTCATTCGGACTAGAACAAAATAACTCGATTTCATCAGCTTGATAGTAGGAATTTAGATTAAGTCTTTCTTTATCGTTGTCAACGACAATCCAAATACAAAATCTACCGTGACTCACTTTCAATCTCATTTAAAAATCATAATAGTCCGTAATATTTCATACAAAACTTAATATTTAACTTTGACCTGTTGTCATACCAAACGTCTCGGTACAAAACCTGAAATTTCACATTTTATTCCATAATATCAATAACTCTGTCTCAAGTCATTATAAATTGTATCGCTGTCAACCTTATGTAAAATATCTTGTACCTTCCCAGAACTATTTAGCTCACATATTCGACCTCGGAAATATAGATTATTATCAAAATTCATACTAAAACTAGTGATCTAATCGTTATGAATTTGTTCTCAATTAACTAACAAATTTGAGTCTTTTCTTTGCCCCTCATAAATTCCCTGAAGACTTAACGATTCAACTTTCAAGTTTGTAATAATTGATCTAGCATAATTTGAGATCATCTGAGTGAAACACTATTGTAAATAACAAATTCTTTTTTGGCTTATGTTGAAGTAGTTATCTGACTTGATTAAACAAATTCGATGTTTCCTTGTAATAGCTTCATCATCAGAAATACAATTATCGAGAAGTTTCTAATAAATCATCTATAATACAAGTTTTCAAATGCTGAGCATGCTCTGAATCAGTTTTATAATAAATCAGTATACCATCAATAAATAATAACAATGAATCTGTCAAAATGTGACTGAAAAGAAATCCGATTCACTAGATCTTCAAATGTTATAGGAGCATTATTTAATCCAAAAGACATAACTAAAAACTCATAGTATTTGTAACAAGTTCTGAAAGCTGTTTTCGGTACATTTACATATGCAACTCACAACTAAAAATAACCAGATTAGTAATCTGTCTTTAAAAACACAGTCACACTTTCAACTGATCGAACAGTCTTCAATACGAAGTAACGAATGTTTATTCTCTATTGTGACTTTATTCAACTACCAGCATTTTAAACTCATCAACTCATCTTTATTATTATTATTTTTTCATAACCCAATACAAGTTGCCCAAAGTGATAAACTCGGTCAAATAAAACCTCTTTCAATTAATTCTTGTAACTAAGCTTTAAATTCTTTTAACTCGGTTGAAGTTGTTTCGTATAGAGAAATCAAAATCAAATCAGTTACTGATACAAATTCTATAGCAAACTCAATTTCTTGCTTTGGCAGTAAACCCGACAATTCCGTATGAAAAGCATATGTTAAACTGTCGATAACTGATCAACCTTCGAACCTGTTCGGGACCTTTCCCAACATTGCTGTGCAGAGGTCCACTTTCCCTCGAACCACCGCTGATCTCGTGATGACTGGCCCATCCACCGGCAGACCGAGCTGAAATGCTACGTCCTCGAGTGTGATTGTACACTCACTGCATGGAAGGTGGGCAATATGTGTTTCGGGCCTCTATCTTTCCACCAACGCGTTGATTAGTGTAGGCTGGAGTTTGCAGCCCCCTTGCATGCAAGAATCCAGCCTCTTGCAAGTACCCACGAATTTCAGGGATCGGAGACTCCCCCGTATTATGTATCAACGCCTCCAGCACACGATCGTCTGCCTATTTATAACATAAAAATATTTATATTTATAAATTTTTTTAACATAATTAAAAATAATGAAATTTTAAGTTTCACCTTACTATTGCTAATTGGGCGACGGAAAAATGGTTGTCGTCGAAGTGGATTAGAAAGGTGTCCATTCTCGAGAAATTGATCCAAATGAATAAAATACGATATAATTAAAAATAATAATATTTTTAAATGAAAATATAAATAAATATTAAATATTAAACGAATAAATATTTTTTGTACTGTTTGGCGCAACAATGGTAAAAAAGCGGTTGCATTTTACCGTTGAGGGAAAGCGCGTCTAGCTGGGACGCTTTCTGCACAGATGGCAGGAAAGCGCGCCTAGCTAGACGCACTTTCACTTTCTCTCTCCTAAAAACGACCTATTTCCCTAATTAAAGTTTAAAATGGCTTAAAGGCCTAATTAAAAAAATCAACATATTTTGATAATTTAGCCTATAATTAAGTTTTGCTTTTCATGATATTCCAAGATTATGAAAAGTTCGATTATCATAATTCAAACTCTTCCTTATTCTGTATTAAATTAACATTCTTTTATAACTATCAATATCATTTTTAAAAAAAAATAGAGAGGTGAAAAACCCAAATGGAAATAAAAATCATAATGTAAAACAAACCTTGAATGATTTGTTTGGATTCTTTGATAATGATAGTATAATGGATAATAAAGGAACCGATGAGTCATTCTCGAATCAAATGGAATGGGTTAAAATTCTAGTCCTATTGATGAGCTTGATTGTAACACCCCTTACCCGTATTCAACGCCGAAATAGGGTTACAGAGCATTACCGGACTTATAACACATTTAAACATACATTTCATATACAATTAATCAAATCATAAACATTTCATTCACAATTAATCATTTTGTCCCTAATACGAGCCTGCGAAGCCCTAAATATGCATTGGGAGTGGTTCAGGACTAAACTGATAACTTTGGAAACTTTTGAAGTACTTAAAAAATTTTCTCAAAAATAGGGGACACACGCCCGTGTCATAGGCCGTGTGGACATTTGAAATGGAAACACATGGCCATGTCCCAGCCCGTGTCTGACCCCGTGTAACTCTCTGACTTGGGTCACACAGCCAACGCACACGCCTGTATGGCTAGCCTGTGTGCCCTAAAAATGGCCATACACGCCCGTGTACTAGACCATGTGCTAGGCCGTGCCAAACCTGTAGGGTATACTGACTTATGTCACACAGCCAAGTCAAACACCCGTGTGTGAGGCCGTGTGGAGCATACTGACTTGATTTTAATTTCAACACCAGGGGACACACGGCCGTGTACATGACCGTGTATCACACATGGCTGAGACACACGCCCTTGTCTCTGCTCGTGTGGACAAAAATAGGCTATTTACCAAGCCATATTGCCACCCTATCTTATGCACACCTACATCAACCCAATTGGCACCAAAACAAGGCATAAATAATCATTCAAGCCAACCATATACAAGTCCAAAATCATGCTATTTCATTATCATCAACCACAAAGCTTATAAACACCAATTGAGCATTTTGAAATACATGCCAAAATCACAACCCAAACCATCTAAATAATTCACTTACCATATGCAATATTTTGCCTATACATAACATGCTAATACATCATTCATATCAACCCATTATCACCTTCAATACTAAATCTCAATAAGCCATTCACAAGGAAATTTTAAACCACACATCAAAAACCATTTGCATATATATATATACATCCAAAACAACCAAAATGAGCCAACTATGCACAAGACCAAATATTTAACATTTACAAGACATTTCGAATGACTAAATTCATTAACAACACATATACCAAAATAACCAAAATCCCTATACATTCCATATACTCAAAACATAAGCTCAAAAGTACCAAATTGATAGTTGGATAGTGTGATACAGTCTCTGACGACCCCCGAGTCCGAGCTAGCTTTGAGATATCTATAAACACGGAAAAATTAAACAAAGTAAGCTATATAGATTAGTAAGATCGTATGAAATAAACTCAATCTTAATGCAATTACACAAATCATCAATTTGAACATATCAACATGTATATAACTAACAAACCTTTCACATTTTCTATCATAATCTTATGTATGGACTTCATAACTTCTTCGATTTAAGCTTATACGGTTCATGTACATACCTGTACCATATCGTGTCAATCTCATACACAACCACTTCTTTCATTTACCCGTTGAACCATTCAGAATACTATTGGATACTCGGGAATCTTGCACACTAAGTGCCAATATCATGGCCTGAAGCCAACTCAATGTATCACATATACTGCTCCCACTAGAGCTATCAACGGGCCTGCTCACACAAGTTGTCAGTGAGACGTAGCTACACGGTGCTGCTCACACAAGCTGTAAGTATCCGCAACACATGCCGGTATACTCAGCCACCGGTAGGACGTACAGGACCAGTATCCAGATCACATAATCACATTAATCCCCTAATGACATGTCACTAGTATCCAAATCTATTCCTAAGGTTCAACCAAGATTTCTAATGCCGAATCGTCGTCGAATCATTTTCGAACATGCCCAAAGTCTCGTATTAACAGTATATGCAATATCAAAGCATTTAAAACACATTTATAATGAAACTTATTACATACAAACTTACTTCGGATGCTAAAACGGTGAAATGAGTCAACTATTCTGTAACTTTGTTCTTTCCCCGATCTAAGTCTGTATTTCGCCTTTCTTGATCTAAATATAATCAAAATTAACTTATTTAATCATCTCTCTATTCAATTTGTCCAAAATTCACATTAACGCACTTTTATACATTTGCCCCTAATGTTTCACAACTTTTACAATTTAGTCATTATTTCATAAAATCATAAATTCATGAAATTTAAGACTAACCCATGCTATCCGAATTACTATTATGCCCCTAGCAGTCCATATTTTTCATTTATTTCACATTTTAACCATAAAGTTTCCACATTTCACGATTTAATCCCTATTATGCATTTTCACTAAAAATCACTTAATAAAACTTGTATAATTCACAACAAACATTCATAATCTATCATCAAACATCAAAACACATGCTTATTCATCAATGGAAACACTCAAAATCTTTGACAATTTTGCAAAATAGTCGCTGGGCTAGCTAGACCTAGTTGCAACTATCACAAAAACATAGAAATCATTAAAAATGGGACAAAATACATACCTAATTGCCAAGATTGAAGTTGCCAAATTTCAAACCCTAAAAATGGTTCATTTCTTTGTTAAAATTGGTTGGATGAAGAATATTATGATTATAATGGCTTTTGTTTTATTTATTTTAAGTTTAATTACTAATTTACAAATATAACCTTAATTATAAAACATAAAAATCACTTAATACTTGTCCATAATTGTCCACTCAAGTTAATAATGTTATAATTATCACTTAAGGACCTTAAATTTAATATTCCATAGCTATTTAATACCTTTAACTATTAGAACATCACTTTTGCACTTTACGCGATTTAGTCCTTTTTATCAAATTGATTTATCAAACGATAAAATTTCTTAACGAAATTTTTGCAAAAACATATTATCATGCTGTAGACATTAAAATAATAATAAAATAAATATTTCAACTTCAGATTTGTGGTTCCGAAACCACTGTTCTGATTTGACTAAAACGGGCAGTTACATTGATGACCAATATGTGCATCATCAATATTTTCATGATACTAATGTGGAAGATTCTATAGTTGCTAAGGATGAGATGTGAAATGTCCATGATTTGAATTAAGGTCATGTCCAAGGAAAGTTATGGGCCTCACAAGAATTGATGCATTGTTCAAATTTTATGAAAAACATGCCAAGTCCAATGGATTCAATATGGTGAAAATTTTGTTATGTAAAAAGAGAGGTGAAGTCCCCATGTATGCTCTCTTAACTTGTGATACATGTGGAAAATATAATGAAAAAAATTGTAACAAGAGAATTTGTTTTGGTGCCAAGGTCAATGTTGTATTAGATGATGATGGGACTTGACATGTTACGAAGGTAGTTATAAACCATTCTCATGAACTTCTTCCTGAAATGTCTAGGTTTATGTCTAGATATAGGTATGTGTCTATCTGGTTAAGGAGAAGCATTGAGGCAAATGATATCACTAGCCTTCAAATTTGTAAGAATAGTAAATTGGTCCAAGCCTAATTAGGTGGTAAAAAAGATATGAGTGGTTTACTAGAGAATTGCAGAAATTTTATTCATGGTAATATGAGGTTGATCTTGTAAGAGAGGAATCTTGAGTTTTTATGCAAGTTTTTTTTTTGTGAAATGCAAAGGAAAGACAAGGACTTCCATGATGTTTTTAGTTTTGCCACAACTTATCTTGTGAAAAATATAGGATGCCATTTGCCTTTTTAGTTGGAATTAATCACCATGGTCAATTTATCCTCTTAGGGTGTGCTATGGTTTTATGTGGAGATGTAGTAACCTTTAGATGATTGTTTTACAATGTGGCTCTTGGTTATGGGAGACATTCAACCTTATTACATTTTGGCAGACCAGTGTATGAGCATAAGGGCAATGATCAATGGGGTGATGCCTACCACAACCCATAGATTACGTATATGACACATTTACACTAAGCTTCCCACAAAAACTGAAGGGTGTTGCTAATTATAAGGAAGTGAAGAAAGTACTTAAGTCCACTATCCAAGAAAGCCAAACAATAGTTGAACTTGGGGCTAGGTGGACGTGTTTTCTCAATAATCATAGCTTGGATGGAAATGAATGGCTACTTAAGTTATATGATGAAAGGGAACATTGGGTTTTGTCTATCTTAGGCACATATTCCATGTTAGAATGAAATCAACTCAAATAAGTGAAGGGACACATGCTTACTTCAATAGGTTTGTGAAGAACGGAAGCATTCTCAAGAACTTTGTAGAGTAGTACAGGTCAGTTATAAGAGAAAGCATGAGAAAGAGTTGAGAGCTGAGTTTAAGTCTAAGTACAATAAAGCTAGATGCCTATTTGGATTCTTATGGGAGGAGTAGTTGAAAAAAGCTCTTACATTAAATATATTTAAGTTGGTTTGTAACAAACTATTAAAATTTCTTTCAATGTGAGTTGAAGATTCCTATTGATGACACAAAAAATTCAATTGCTAATTAGCTTGGTGTAAGGACATTCAGAATAAAAGATAGGTCTATAAGGAATGACTACTATGGAAATGCATTTGTCTTCACAGTGGATTACAAACATGAGGATCAATATTTGGACAACAACTGCTAGTTATTTGAGTCTAGAGGGATTATATGTTGCCATGTTATGAAAGTTTTGGCCCACAAAAGGATTAATGTATGCAATGACATGTATGTAAAGACAAGATATAGAAAGGATGTTTATCGACCTAAATTAAATAAGTTTTTTTTCTAAAGGAGGATATCCAAATATGTCTGTCATATACAAAAAAGAAAAAGAAAAAAAAGAGATTCTTGGTTATTTTGACCATGTTGTTGATATTGACATAAATAGTGATACTAAGATTAATTATAAAAAGGAAAAGCTTTTTGAATTGAGGGATGATTTGTTAAATTAGAATGACAATACTAAAGGTAGCCATATAATAAAAAATCTTACAATAGTTAATGATGGTGTCCCTATAATATAAAATCTTGATGTTGCTTGTGAAACACCCCAAACCCGGCCCACAAGCCCGACCGGATATGGTATGCTTCTTAAGAAAAACTCATTTTTTTGTCGTTTTGTAATAAGATGTGATTTTTGGGGTAAAAGAATAAATTTAAGTACGAACTTGATAAAACCTGTTTTAATACGATTATCGAAAATATTTAATTGATTAGTTGAAATTGATCGTAGCAGAATATAAATTTAAAACGTAAAAGTAACATAACTAATGGCGGCCTTATTACAAAAACATATCCCAAAAAAAAACCCGAAATATATAAGAAAACGTAGTAAGTTTAATAAAAAGTGAAAATTTCAATTTACGGAGTTGAGCAATGGCCACCACGCGATCCTCTTTGACCCGGTCCAAAATCATTGTGTATCACTGAAAAAGTTATCCCACGAAGGGTGAGTCAACAGACTCAATGTGTAACATTATACTAAAAGTCCAATCGATCATAGTAACAAAGTCCATAATATAACAAATCAATAATAATATGATTAAATCACATATACATATAAATGAAATGCAATCCCGAACCCAACTTAGATATCCATCCGCTACACACCACCCGTACCTACCAATCACACCATGGGGATTTCTAAATCGACCCTCCATCCGCTACACACCATCGAAGGCGATTCTTTGCGCACTTCAACTAGCACATCGCCCTTATAAATTGTGGCATAGCCACGGGATAATTGTGATGAGTCACCGGATTTATAGTATATGACCAAGTCACCGGATTCATAATATCGTGACCAAAGTCACAGATTATGTGGTAAAACCAGGAACACTTCCCCTTTCAATATTGCCCATATGCCCATGCAATAACATATTATTTCAATATCATGCCATATACCCCATAATCATATCGGAATCGAAAACATTTCATATTATGCATAGAGCATTATTTATGATATAAATATAATGCCTTTGAATCATAATCCCAAAATCATAATCAATTATTGAATATGTTTCATATTAAAAACTTACATAGTAATGAAGGAAAACGTACCTCAATTCATCGTACCATTGAGTGGTACCCAAAGCTATAATCGTTCATATTTCATTATAAACACATCTATATAAATAAAGCTACTAATCAATTAGATGTTTAGTATAAGTTACACACCTTGCAAACACGAAGAGCGATAGAAACTTTAGGATTTCGACTCTTGCCTACACGTCGATGTAACCTACATATCACTATGTGAGAAATCGGTTATCACTAAAAGATATGGCCTTTGGCCGAATATCATTATCCCTTACCTTGGATTATTCAAATTTGAATGATCTCTTCCTAACGTTGACTACAAGACAACCTCGAAAATCTTCCTTCAAAGGTTTAGCCACGGAGAAATAAGAGGATTAGATTCCTAAAATCGATTAATCCAAAGAAAATAAAGAAAAAACCATTGATAGAAAAGCCTTACCCGAACACGATGATCGATTAACCCTTACTAGAACTATCAAGAAATTCGGCCTTAACAACTTAAAAGAAAAAGAATGATAATTTCGGCTTTAACAAAAGAAAGAAAAGGAAGGAAAAGAATGATGAAAAAGGTATAGGATAATTTTCGGTTATGATAGGAAAAGGGAAGAGAGGAAGAGAATGAAAAAGAAAATAAAAGAGAATGCTTTTGGTGTAAGATGGATTCGGCACTAGAGAGGAAGAAAAAAATTGGTAAATGTCTTCAAAGATGACAATATTTTGGTTCCAAAAGAAAGTAAACTTGAGAGGAAATGAAGAAATAAAAGTATCTATTTGGTCAAAATGCAAAGGCCAAAACAAAGCAAACTTTTTACCAAATGCCTATTGATAAATTCGGTTAAGAGAAATATTTTTGGACAAAGGAAAAATGCACAAATTGACAACTTTTGGTCAACTAAAACCTCCCAAATCCCATACAAAAAATTCGGCCAACACAATAGCCTACACAATCCCCCTTTTTCCTCCTTAATTCTTCCCTATCAACCCCATAATTTCCAACACAATTAAACCACTCCCTTAGCCCCTTATGCCGTCTAGGTTCATGGTCACATGACCATGGAAAAGCTTCCAAAACAACACCCACTCTTCAAGCCTCTTGTCTCCTAAACTTTCCTTATCCACTTGATTCCTTACCATAACTCCTAACTTGCCTTTTCCTATTGGTCTACTATCCAAAAATAAAAGAATAGTCCATCTATTAAGGATAAGGTTTGACCGACACTATAGGAAAGAAAACAAAAATTAAAATTCCTCCCAATTGCTAGCTAAAGGCTTCGAACCTCTCACCTCACGCATTCACCCATGCACCTTCACCACTTTACCAATAGCTCAACTTATGATCAAAACATCAAATTAATTCTCTTAAGGCCAAACTTGCTTAGTTCCCCTTCTAAGATTAAAATCTAATATTTTCTAAGGCAATCCTTTACTTTCTAAAATTCCCAAAGTCCCTAGAACTCATACAAAGAGCACATAACAACAATGCACACATTCAAGCGAAAATTTTCATAACCCCTAAATCCGGGATATTACAGCTTGAACTTGAGGAAGGCCACATACAAATCAATTGAGGTCTATATGAAGGCAAATACAACTGGCATGGGAATGTTTAGAGGTTGGCACAAAGGTAGAGGCTTGTTTTAAATATGTTATTGAGATCATTTGTAACACCCCTAACCCTAGACCGTCACCGAAATAGAGTTAAGAGGCATTACCAGACAATCAGAACGTTTCATTACTATTTCACGACACAAAGTCAAACATCAATCAAACATATTCATTCATAAGTATATAGTCACTTATGAAGGTCTTCAAGACCTTAAACACGTGTTAGAAAGGGGTCGGGATTGAACCGGAACACATACAGAAATTCTCAGAAATTTAAAACTTTTCAAAGTTTCAGGGGTTACACGCCCGTGGGGGCAGACCGTGTGCCTCCCACGGCTGATAGACACCCCCGTGTGTCTTCCCCGTGTTCGAACCTGACTTTACTCCACGGCCACCAAGCACGCCCGTGTACCTTGGCCGGGGTCAATTCTGACTTGGCTCCACGGCCACCAAGCACGCCCTTGTACTTTGGCCGTGGTCGATCCTGTTGAAACCACACGGCTACCAGGCACGTCCGTGTGCCAAGGCCGTGTACTCTTAGCCAGCTACTGACTTAGCCCCACGGTCACTAGGCACGCCCATGTGCTAATCCGTGTGACAAAATAGGCCATTTACAAGGCCAATTTTCCACCCACACAAGGGTCAATCCTACAAGCACATTTAAGCATAATCCCACACACAATTTAGCAACCAATTTCATGTCAAGTGATCATCATATCATCACATACAATCCTCATTACTAAATATGTCAACTTATATACCATATTGCTCAACCAAAATATACGTAACCTATAATGTTATTCTTACCTATCATGAAATTATTTACTGCATCATATAAACACCATGGTCGAAATTTCATATCTATAATTTAACTTAATGATCAATCAAGCCACATATTCAAACACTAAACATAAACACATCGGAAACTATAGTTTCATATTAAGTTAACATCATAGCCGAATTCACTTAAGACCAAAATACTACAATTCAGCCATATTCGCATGGCATATATTTGTATACACACCATTCGGAATAACTCAAAAAGTAACATAACCTATACATGCCATAAACTTTAAGTTTAACCTCAAAAAGGTACCAAAATATAGATGATAGTGTGACGAGCTTTAACGATGATCCCCGAGCACGTAACGATCACCCGAAGTAAATCTAAAACACGAGCAAACAAGAACCAAGTAAGCTTTAATGACTTAGTAAGTTATAAGCAATTATATAACAACAATGCATAATACTATCCTATATAATAGATCAATTTATTATAATGATCCTCAAGATTTATAATAAAAATTATAAGTTATAACACCATTCATAGACTTTCGTATTTCATAACCTTAGGACCGAACAATCACACATTCAATAATAGGTTCACATTGAACTATAAACCACCTTCTCGTCTCAAAACAATTACACACATATATATAAATATACATCACATTTGCTTAATTTCATATGCATATATCACTTATCGAATTTAAATTTCTATTCCTTATAAATCACATATTGATAAGAAAAACACCTGGTCTCAATTCAACCGCCCATACTTACTTCACTATCCATATAGGATATATCATCACATACCTGCTCATTTTATTTCGCTTAATACTTTAAATAACCGATATCCTTGATGGATCATTAAACCCGTACACTCAATGCCAAACCCTGTAACGTATCGCACACATAGTGCCGTTACATTAATATTTCGCACACTTAGTGCTAAATTCTCGTAGCGTATCGCACACTTAGTGCCGTTACCTTTAATATCTCGCACACTTAGTGCCAAATGACCGATTTCGCACACATAGTGCTCGGTATTTATATTCACACACATAGTGCATTACTTGAACTTGTTATTCGATTAATTAAACACATATATAAGACCTAAACCTCAATTACACATACATATAAAAATTTGCTTATTTCATCTCCATATAAACAACACATTTGGCTATATTATTGGCACATAAATATACATCATTTCCTACTGTATTCATATCTTAAATCAATATCACACATAGCTATGTTATTAACGTATATGTATGCATCACATTCAACTAAATTCATCTCCCAACCAATATCACATTGGGCAATATCAGCATTGTACATATTTACCTCTATTAAATACATGTACATTATTATAGATAAATACAACTCAACTCAATTGCTTAAAACTTACCTCGGATATCGATGGACTATGTTTCCGACTATTCGATTAACTTGGCTTTTCCCCGATCCAATCCCGATCCTTTTTGTTCTTGATCTAATAAATTTCAAATTAAGCTCATTCAAACATATTTTCATTCAATTTAGTCCAAAAACACATAAATGGGCAAATTACATTTTTACCCCTAATATTTCACATTTTCACAATTTAGTCCCTATTGCACAAAACACAAAATATTCAAAATTTGACTATACCATGCTTAGACCGAATATTCATTATACTCATACTGTAATATCCCGGGTTAGGGGCTATTTTTTTTTTGTTGTTGCATGTTTTGCATGAGTTTGTTATGCTGCGTTGTTGTTGGTGTTGTATCGGGGCTTAATTGTAGGATAGGTGTGTGCCTGAGTAGGTAAGAAATTTTAGTTTTTGAGCTAAGGTATTAGGAGCTGAGGAAGCTGGGGCTTTTAAATTTATTTTGGGAGTTTGTTAGCACAAGAAACAAGTTGGTGGAGTGGCAATGTAGGCGCCACTAAGGCTTGGAGTGGGTAACGCCTAAAGCAAGGTGGAGGCCTTGTGTTCGAGCCATGGAGTGGCCACTTTTTGGCACTCATTTTGACGGCATGGAGGAGGAGTTTGTAGGCGGTTCAAACTCGCCTTTGACTTGGTCTTCACATTCGAATGGTGGGTGGAGAGGAATTTTAGGGTGTTGACTTGTTCAAAACAATTTGAACTTGTGGCTTGGAGTGTTTTGGGGGATTCTAGCCGAATTTTAGGGAGTGGGAGGGGAGAAGTGGACGGCTTGGTGTGGTAAGTGGTAGTTGAAACTCACTTTGCCAAGCTAGGCATTTTCGGTCATAGTCAATTCCAAGCAAAAGCTCTCCCTTGGTCTTTTGTTAGCCGATTCTTCTCTCAAAATAAGTCTCTCATTTTCTATTCCTCTTTGAAACCGAAAGCTTCAAGCAACCATATCTTGCCGACTTTTCTTTTGGGCATCTAGCCGATTGGGTGCAATTGCTTCTCTTAATCCCCTTATGCGTTCTTAGGAACTAGCTACCCATCTCTCCTCGTATTTTTCATTCCTTCTCTTAAAACACTTGAGCCGAAACTCCACCTCTCCAAAACATTTCCATCTCTTCTCTTGCTAGCAGAAACCATATCAACTTGCCCCAAACGTTCTTCTATTTTCTCAAATCCTAGTGCCGTAATCTCCATTTCTTCTCACCTATGTTCTTTCTTTCTCTTTTAATCCAAACCCAAAACAAGAGTGTTAAACACCTAGTGCCGATTTCTCCTTTCTATTGTTTACAACTTAGCCGAATATTCCCTCTCCTAGAAGTCCTGGTTTGGCCGAATATTGGGTGTTGGTAAGTGCAAGGCCGAATGGCCATATCTTCTTTTGTTTTGGTTCTTTGTTGGTTATGGTTCGGTTAAGAGCCGATTTCAGTCTTTGCTAATAAGAGAAAAATCGTCGGTTTGAAACCGATTCATTTTTAGGCCTTTTGATCGTGGGGTGTTAGAGGAGGCGATCAATTGGAGCTTTGATTTGCAAGTGGCCGATTGGTAAGTAAAAAGGGTAGCAGTTGGTATATTTGTGTCAGTACAATTAGTTGATTTCGATTAAGGTTCAAGTGATTAATGATTCCATTTTCTTTTAGGTGGAGGCCGATTGTCTAAAAGAACCACTCATCGTTCGAATATTGGTTAGGAAGCAAACCAATAGCAAGGTTAGGGATTGAAACTAACCCCTTTGGGTTTAGATGTCTTTGGCGAATGGTCTTAGTACCTAACCCCTATGTTTGGTCGATTGTAGGAGTTAGCAATCGAGGGACGTAGATCGTTCGTTGGGATTTTAGACTCGTAGCTATCGTGTGTGTATACTAACACACTTATATTTAGTAATATTGTGAATAAACTGTGCAATGACTAATGAAACAGGTGGTGGTATTATGATACCCTCATGGGGTACGAGTTTGGACTCGGGTAAGTCGGTGCTATTATTATGAGTTATTGATGATCCGTATGATATCATGGTTATGGATATGTGACATGGGGTATGAGATTAGACATATTGGCATGATATGCATGATAGTATGATATGCATGATAGCATGATATTCATGATTACATGAGTTTGGCATGTTGATGGGTGATACGAGAGGAGGAGCGAGTGATATTTTGTCTTCGACGAGCACCGGTGCTTTGGTAGCACACTTTGTGACTTTGGGTCACGGAGGTTTGGCACCTCCAGAGGTTTGGTACCTCGCCTCGTCCCGGTGGCTCGGTACCACAGTGGGTTGGCCCCACTGAGATGATTATACGGGATTGGCGCCGGTGTTTTGGTAACACACGATGGGTTGGCCCCATCACCGATTTGTGACTACGGTCACCGGTGCTTTGGTAGCACATTGTGTCTTTGGGACACCAGAGGTTTGGCACCTCATTGCGACTTGTCCACGTGGTTTGACCACCGTGGGTTGGCCCCACTAGAGATATGGGATCGTGCGCTAGTGATTTGGTATCACACGATGGGTTGGCCCCATCATCATTGGATTCGTGACTTCGGTCACCGGTGCTTTGGTAGCACAACCGTGTCTTTGGGACACCAAAGTGCTTTGGTAGCACATTGACGGATATTGTGTCTTTGGGACACCAGTGCTTTGGTAGCACATTGTGACTATATGTCACCGGTGGTTTGGCACCACCGGTGGTTTGGTACCACACCCGGTAGAAAAGGCGATATGGATGGTTAGGTTCGGGTTGCATTAATCATGTTGCTATGTATGATGTGTGTTAGCATGTTGATTCTTGGGGGAGCGGGATTTACACATCGAGTCACTCGACTCACCCTCTCCTTTGACATTTCAGGTGACTCGTGAGACGCGGACTTGGAGCGGGATGGACTCGGGGTGCACATGCCATGCTTTAATAAAGTTTTACTCGAGACTCTACTATTTGGGTACTTTAGTTATTACTTTACATTGGGTTTATTTCGGATTGTAAAAGGCCTTTTAAGTTATGTTTTATGTTGTTTATATTTTTAAGTGATTTTGATATGCCTTAACAAAATAACTCGGAATAAATTTTACTAAAACACAGGAAGATAATGTTTTCAAAATTATAACGCGACGTGTTTTTAAACTATACCATCGGGTATCGCACTAAGTCTTTTTGACAAACAAAAACAACTGGTTCCCAAACCAAACTTGTAGTTCATTTAAGTCTAGAAGCGTTTTATGTATCACTAAGAAACTAAGGAGGTTTTAAATGGTTTTAACTTGTTTTAACTACAAATTCTAGCTAAGTTTTCAAAATCTCCGGGTTTCAAATACACCAACTGTTTTCCAAACAAGACTACTCAAATTTGTTTCAAACACACTGTGTTTTCACTCCACCTTTAAACGAAAAATCTAGTTTTCCCAAAACGTTTTCCCCGTAGCATACCAGATTCGGACGTGGTGTCTTGTCCGGGTTTGGGGTGTTACACATACAAATCCATAAATTTAATTTATTTCACATTTTAGTCCCTTAATTTATTACTTTTGCAATTTAGTCCTAATTACTCAAAATCATCAAAAACTCCAATACAAAACTTGTTAATCTAAAACATATCCTTAATATTTCATCATCAAACATCACAAAACACAAGTATTCATCAATGGCATAACTCAAAATATGCATAAAAATCAGAAATTCTAGCATGGGTCAGATAGTATTCGAAGCAACGATATCAAAAACATAAAAATTATCAAAAACCGAAACCAAACTAACCTTGAATTTAGACCAACAATGGCCGAACCTAGCTTGTTTTTCCTTTCTTTTTATTTGTTTTAGTTTCGGCAATGCTTAAGAAAAAGATGAACATGACTTATTTCTTTTATGTTTTATTATAACATATGATATTAATGTATTACTAATTTAACCTTAACTTATAAACTTTATAAACATAAAATAAAAGGGCATAATAGACCTTAGTCGTCCACTAACTTTAAAAGTGGGTTTATTGCATTTTAAATGCTTCCATTTAAAAAGACATCCACAATTTGGTCTTAACACATTAAACTATCAAGTTTTCACTTTACGCAATTAAGCCCATTTTAATAATTCGACACTCCAACGATAAAATTAAATCACGAAAATTTCACACATAGCAATTCACACATAATTAACATAGAAAAAAAATTAAAATATTGTCCAGACTCAGATTTGTGGTCCCGAAACCACTATTCTGATTAGGGTAAAAATCAGGCTGTTACATTATTAGTATGTTTTTTTAGTTTAAGGTAGTTGTGCATATATAATTAGTTTTATGTGAAAAGATTTAGAAACAATATTAAGAATATGAATAGAAATCTGAACAACAAGAACATTACTAATAATAGGGATGAACTATGAATCACGCCTTCAGGCTTTTCTAACAACTCTAGAGATTCTTTAGAACAACATGGAGAGCTTCATTACCTTTAAGGAAGAAGTTAGAAAATTCATGGAAAAAATCATCAAAGGCATGAATAATGAATACGTGAGCCCTATTATGCTTCGTGAGTATCCATTAACTAAAATGTATGACATGTTTCTGAACCAGAGTATGTCATGTTTTCACACTTAAATAATATCAAAATTGGCTAAAAACACATGATCCATAAAGTCAAATATTGCGATTAACAGGTTGACACTAAGCTTTCATACCAACTAGAAAAAAGAGTAAAAAAATATTATTTTAATATTAGTCACAAGATATGGTTACAAATAAGTAAAAACTTTGTTCTAAAATGTACAATTAATCAAGGATTAAATTTTTTTTTATTTTCATTATTTATTTTCTTATTGAACGAAAAGAAAAAACTTCCTAGAATGACAAATACAAAATAATAACTTTCTTAAATCTCAAACAACAAAATGTAAACACAATAATAAATAAATCATTAACAATTTTTACATATACTCACACCAATAATGAAACTTGCAATAAAAGTATACATCATGTAACACCTTCACCCGACGTGATCATCAGATCTGGGTATAAGTGTCACAACTGAATCAGGTTATTATTCTTGCAAGGGTCTCGCTAATTTAAAACAAATTGTAATGCTTAACTACATATCTATCTATATCCACCATTCTTTAATGACAAAATTTTAATTAAAAAATATATATATTTTTTACAACTTCGGATTTTAAGAGAACTACATCAATACATCATGTTCACCCTCATGGAAAAGCTCCTAAAGGACCCCCTTCCTATGTGCATGCGTTGTCTTTTAATATTTCCTGGATTCCACACGAATTGGCTTGGTCCCTCATTGAGTTCCTTATCCCACAGATCCTACAACCACAAGTCGAAAATTTGTAAGTTCCGAGGAACTTAGTGAGCTTCTAAGTAACACCAAAACATACCCCCACCTTGCTGGAGGATTTAAATAAATAATACTAAAATACAAATAACTCCCTGCTTGTATAGGGAAAATTTTCCCAAACCGATCCATTTCTTTTCGATTTATTTTAGGACTTGTCTGTCGGTGAGTAGGTCCTTAAGTACTCATTTCCTGAACCATCAAATTTCTAACTTTATGATTTCCCGAATGGCTCCTCATACCCGAGAGCTACACTGTAACACCCCATACCCGAATCTGAGACCAAGACTGGATACGAGACATTACCATGCTTGAACTCACTTAAACATGTACTTACGGGCTATAAAATTTTGTTCCGAATTAAAAACTTCTCTTTCTCAGTCTAATCATACCTTTCATGAGCCTACGAGGCCTTAAACACTTATCTAAAAACTTTTGGAACTTATTCGAAACTTTTCTTTAGAGCAAGGGTCACACGCCCATGTTGTATGGGACATGCCCGTGCACCCTAAAACATGCCCGTGTCTTTCACCCGTGGTGATATCTCGGCAAAATACACGGCACCGGACGCCCGTGGCCCTAAACCGTGCCTAAAACCCTGACGATTCTGCCAATGCCCCACGGCCAAGGCACACGCCCGTGCTTACCACCCGTGGTGCACTGCGACTACCTTAACACGGCCTAGAGTCTAGACACACGCCCGTGTGACTAGTCCGTGGTCTATTCTCGACTTAAAATACAATGGTGTGCAGGGGTGCACGGCCTGACACACGCCAGTGTGTCCATCCGTGTGGGCACTTAGAGGCTATTTACCAAGCCAATTGCCACCCTGAAATCAAGACCAAACTCAAGCTCAATTCAGCAACTCAAGTATTACATCTTTCATGAACAATACAACATGCTTCATTGATATCAATAACATACATACTTAGTCAATCATGGCCAATCACTTAGCCATTTACAAAAGAATAATAAACTTGATAGCCCATACTTTTGCCCTTTCTAAGACATATACTCAAAATGAAATGTTTCCTATACATGCCATACTTAATATAATTTCAACTTGGCTATACCAAAATAAGGATTGATAGTGTGCTTCGAGCTCCGACTTCAACGATCCACAAGTTATCTTGGCGGGACTACATAGAAAGAAAGAATAAAAGACGTAAGCATTTAGCTTAGTAAGTTTGCATAATGATCATAGAAACATACTTGCTTAATATAAACCATTTGACATAAACAGTGGTATCATAAATTTCAACTATAAAGCCTACTTACTCATACTTGATTCTTACATATCTCATGAAACTTACTAGTCTCATACTTGAGAGGTAAACAAGGTACCTGTATCACTTGATCACATTGATCAACATGTTTTAACATAATAATCATAATCTCTGATTCATCATTAATAACATGAATAATACTCATTTTCAACTTGATAATAACTTTGCTTACTCAACTTTCTTATTATCTCATTTGAGCTTTACTCATTTTCTCCGATGAATTTCTATGAATAACCGAGGATACTAAATCTCACTCCACATATAACTTGATGCCAAAGCCATATCCTAGATACGGTCTTACATGGAATATCTCATCTTGGGTTCGAGGCCATGTCTTGACATGGACTTATACGAAGTCTTTCTCGTGAGTTCCTTTGGGAACTTACCATTGCCATGTCTTGACATGGTCTTACTTGGTATCTTTACTCATGAACTGGTCAATGTCGAGCCTTGGCTTGGACTTACATGAAAATCTTTCTTGTTACTCACCAATGCCATGCCTTGGGTTGGACTTACATGGGATCTCTATCTCTTGATAGCTTTTCAATGCCAAGACTTGTCTTGGACTTACATGATATCTTTGCTTGGAGACTCACCAATGCCATGCCTTGGCTTGGACTTACATGGGTCTTCATCTCATAAAAACTCTTCAATGCCAAGACTTGTCTTGGTCTTACATGATAACTTGCTTGGTTGCCGATGCCATGCCTTGGCTTGGTCTTATACGGGCTTTCTCATTTCATGTGGTAGATCGAGTATCCTAGGTAATTCAACTTCAATAGGGAATTTCTCTTGCTTAATCTTATTGATTTTTTTTAACATGACATTAAACATTTTCATGATAATATTATACATCATTACAAGCAATTCAATGATATTAATTATAAAGCTTAGAAATCATACAAACTTACTGATAAACTGAAATAGTAACATATTTTAGGCCCACATTTAGTATGCTTTTGGATGAATTATCCTTTGATTTATGTAAAAAGGTGCTCTTAATCCTTTCTTTTCATGTCCTATACCCAGAAAAGCACCTAAGGATAAAAAGAACTAGAAACGGGCTCAAAACGGACAAAAAAGGACCAATGAGGAAATCGACACGGCCTGTACTTGGACCCACACGACGGTCCCAAGTCAATCATCTAGAACACGGTCTAACCCCGACTCACACGGCCGTGTCTCATTAAAGAAATCTGAACAAGGCCTGGCCACGATTTACACGTGCGTGCGCCATGGCCGTGCCTCTGCCGTGGAGAAGAGCAATTTCATTCGGGAAAGGATACTTAGGGAGAAAGAAACATATTTCAAAAGCCTATAAATACACCCTAAGTATGACCTGAAAGGGGGAGCCCAAAGCCATCGTCTAGGGGCGTCGTGCTAGGCCAGAGAAGGCAGATTTGTGGGGATTCACTCAGGGATAGCCAATTGATCCATCTCAGGAAGCCAGAATTATACTCAAGACGGAGGATCTCCTCTTCAATTCCTTCAGGGGGTTTTAGGGATTTCTTATGTTTTGTTTTATCTTTTCTCTTGAGATGTTTTCCTTTATTGTTATGAACTAAACCCTTCGGATGCAGAAGGGGATGAAACCTATGATGAATCTTGTTATTTGATTATTTGAATTATATGATAAATACTTAGTTTGTTCTTAATTATGTGAGCTTAATCCAAATTTAATGTGCTTAGGTGGAGGAGGAATAGACCCTGCCTAAGAGTAGATCCAACATAATTAAGCGGATTTGATCGCACGCCTAGAGATAGGGTGACGAGATTTTGCGGATTAGGGTGAAACCTAATATGGGAATCCATAGATTGATTTCTTTTGCTATTCTAGGGGTTATTATAAGAGAACGAGAGTTCCACTAATTAACCTAGGGTTAGACGTTATTCGCCTCGAGAGAGGGTTTAATATACGTTAGGGAGTCTTACGGATCAAACTAAGTGAATAAATCGTATGGTTCAGTGTTAGATAACAAGTGAAGTCTAGGTGGATTCTTCCTAGGTATCGTCTAAATCAACTAAGTTTTTCCCAAGTTATTTTCCAAATTCATTCTTCTTTGTCTTAGAGTCTTTAGTTTAGTAGTTAATTAATTTAGATTAATAAACAACTTCACTTATTTTAGGCTAAATAATAAAAAGAAAGTTAGTATTAGTACTTTTAGTTCCTTTGGGTTCAACAATCCGGTCTTGCCTAAACTATACTACTGTTCGATAGGTGCACTTGCCTTTAATCGTTGTCAGAGTTAGTTTCGTGTTCGATCATTCTTTTATAAATTTTAAAACTCTGATTTACAGTGTTCAAGTTTTTGGCGCCGTTGCCGGGGAACTAAAATATTAAGAAAACTCTATTTTTATTACTTTAGCCATTATTTTTATTTTTCGCAATTTATTTTTATTTTTAGTTTTTATTTTAAATTTGTTAAACTTTCTTTCTTTCTTTTCCTCGTAGGTACCTCTAGTTTATGACTAGAAGGAACCCGAGAGGACCTTTAGAATACGACAGTGACATTGAAGCTACCGCTCGAAGAAATCGCAGAGAAATTAGGCGAGCCCTAAATTACCAAGGAGAGTGAGAAGACAGATCCAATCCTACTGAAGGGATGGACGAAAATAATCTTCCACCACAAGATGTGGGAGAAAATAATGCTCCTCGTACTATGTTTGATTATGCTAAACCTCATTTAACAGGAGCCGAATCTAGTATTGTTAGGCCTGCTATAGCTGCTAATTTTGAATTAAAGCCTAAAACTATACAAATGATTCAACAGTTTGTTCAATTTGATGGTTTACAGGACGAAGATCCAAACGCTCATATAGATAATTTTTTAGAGTTCTGTGATACCTTCAAAATAAATGGCGTTTTTGATGATGCCATACGACTTCGGTTATTTCCCTTTTCATTAAAGAATAAAGCTAAATAGTGGTTAAACTCATTACCACGAGGGTCAATCACTACATGGGAACAAATGACCGAAATTTTTTTATTAAAATATTTCCCACCGGCCAAAACGGCCAAATTACGTCATGATATTTCTTCTTTTGTGCAGATGGATTTAGAGACATTATACGATGCATGGGAGAGATATAAGGATCTCTTGAGAAGGTGTCCGCACCATGGTTTACCTTTGTGGCTCCAAGTCTAGACTTTCTATAACGGTGTAAACCCCTCAACTAGGCAACTAATCGACTCGGCCGCCGGTGGAACCCTGAATAATAGAACTCCTGAGGCAGCCTACGAGTTTATTGAAGAGATGTCGCTGAATAACTATCAGTGGCAAGTTACAAGGACTAGGCCAACAAAATCAGCCGGAGTTTACAACCTCGATGCAGTAACCATGCTATCAAATCAGGTAGAGTTGATGAATAAGAAGATTGATAGTTTGTGTTCTTCGCAGGTACATCCAGTCATGCAGTGCAACATAAGTGGAACTGTGGCGAATCCTGAGTACCCACCCTACCAACCGGGCACAGAGAGCGAACAGATGAACTATATAGGTAACAATTTTAGAGCTAATAATAACCCATATAGTAATAATTATTATCCAGGTTGGAGGAACCACCCAAATTTTTCGTGGGGAGGACAAGGAAATCAATGAAATCAAAGACAACAACCTCCTCAAAATTTCCAAAATTAGCCCTATCCATAGGAAAAGAAGCCGAATCTTGAAGAAACATTGAACAAGTTCATAGCATCCACAGAAGCCCGTTTCTGAAAAATTGAAGCAACACTCGAAACCTAACAAACATCGATCAAAACGATCGAGAACCAAGTTCGAGGACTTACAAAGGCAATCGGGGAAATTACCCAGTCAGTCGGAGAAATTGCAAAGCTATTATCCGAACGACCGCAAGGGCGTCTACCGAGTAATACTGAAATTAATCCAAAGGAGAAAATCCAAGCCATAACAACTCAAGATAGTGAAGAAGTAGTCGAACCTAGTTCAACACAAGGAAACAAGGTAGAAAAAGGTAAAGTTGAGGTAACACAAGACAAGCCAAAACCGGTAATCAAGGAGTACCAACCTCGCGTACCTTACCCTGAGGCATTAACAAGAGACGACACAGAAGAACAGTTCAGTAAATTACATATTAACTTACCATTACTTGAAGCTCTTTCGCAGATGCCAGATTCTAGGAAATTTTTAAAAGAGCTTCTGACAAACAAACGGAAGTTAGACGAGTCGTCACATGTGGAACTTAACGCAAAGTGCTCAGCAATTTTCCAAAATAGACTACCACAAAAGCTAAAAGATCCAGGGAGTTTTAAAATTCCATGTTTAATTGGTAGACTAACTGTTGATAATGCGTTAGCTGATTTAGGGACAAACATAAATGTCATGCCTTATAAATTGTTTAAACAATTAGGTCTAGGGAAACCCAAACAAACTAGGATGAGCATTCAATTAGCTGATAAAACTGTTAGAATTCCTAGGGGTATTATCGAAGATGTTCTTGTAAAAATTGATGATTCATTTTCCCAAAGAGACTTTGTTGTCTTAGACATGGATGAGGATAATTCGATCCTCCTAATTTTAGGAAGACCCTTTTTAGCGATTGCACAGACTAAAATAGATGTTGATGCGGGAGAACTCATACTTTGTGTAGGTAATGAGACAGTCACCATCAAGGCTCTCGACTCGGCTAGAACATCGAGTAATCAAGGTGAGAACGTAAATTTTCATCGATAACCATTCGGATTAACCCTTATTTTCGTGAAGCACCACCAAAGAATACAATCGAACCCGATCCTAAACCCCATGCCAACAAAGAAATAACTCATAAAGATCGAGGATTGATTCGATGATCTAGACGCAGTGGAAGACACACTACAAGGAGAAATTAGGGATACACGACGAAGAACCAAAACCACACAAGATAAAACCAAAGGAGCCCCCAAAAGAGCTAATAGGAACAACAAACAACTTCAAAATAGGGGACCAGGTACTATTAGATCAGGCAGATCCTCAAATATCTCCTCCGGACCCTAGCACAAATAAAGAAAAATCTTTTAGGGTAACCAGTGTTTTCTCACACAGAACAGTCGAGGTAAGTAATCCTATTTTTGGTACTTTTACTATAAACACATCTCGATTTAAATTTCTTCAAAAAGACACAAATGATAGCATGAGGAAGGACTTCCAACTCCTCAAACCACCCTGACAAAGCAAACGAGAGGAGAGTCTAGCTTAAGACTATAAATGAGCGCTTCTCGGGAGGCAACCCGAGCACTAAAATAATTTATTTTTTCATCTTGCTTTAAATTTATTTTTCTTTTCTTCTTTTCTTTCTGAAACACTTAGTTATAAACTAACAAGGGGTGCATAATTCCAGGACACACGGCCTTGCACACGGCCGTGGCCGTGGCCGTGTGGACCATAAGAATCCCCGTACTGACATAGCAGAGGCCGTGCGAATCAATTCTAACCACTTTTTGACGTCACAGATCCAACCACTACACCACGGGCACCGACAAAGGGGCACGACCGTGCCCCATAACCGTGTGAAGCTACTGACTTTCCAACCACGGGTAGAACACGCTCATGCCTTAAACCCGTGCCAACATACTGACTTGTCGAACACAGGCTAGACACGAGCGTGGGGTAACCAACACGCCTAGGAACACGATCGTACGATGCGGCCGTGTGAATCGACACACCCTTAACCCACGGGCGTGGTAAATTTCCAGACTTGAGATTCTATTTAAATACCATGCCCCTCTCCTTTCCCTCCTTACCTAATCTTCTTCTTCTTCCTTTCTTTCTTTTCTCCCTTTTGTTTTTTTTTCCTTTTCCTAATAAATTCTCAGACTCTTGAGCTACAACAAAATCATATCCATGGCAAAGAAGCGTAAAAGGCCAATCTCCTCAAAGGAGTCCGATTCACCTGAGTTCATGCCGACAGCTTCATCCAAACAACAAGCCAAGGGTCTTTGAGACCAATTATCTGTTCTTTTATTTTTATCTTCTCCTTTATTTTCTTTATCTTTACTTCTCTTCTACTTAATTTAGTTTATTTTGTTTTAGTTTCTTGTTTTTAGGTTCTTAAGGCTGCTTGGGAATCATGCCACTTCCACCATAACCAACAACTCCGTCACCTTCAAAGTCACACCCACCTCTCGAACCATTTACAATAAGGATTCTCAAGCCCCTTTATCTTTTAAACTTAGTTTATTTTTCCTTCTTAGTCTCCTTCTCTTTATCTTTCTTGTCTTTAATTATATTATTAGTATATTATTAAGGTTTCTTTAGATTTCTTGGCTAATCCTGCATGAGACTCCCAATTTTTTCATCTAGCGCAGGTTCGTCATCCAGACAGCCCATGACCACCACCAAAGACACAATCTCCTCTCAAGGAGCCATCCAAAAATTTAGGGAGTTTAACTTCTTCCCATATCTTATGATTTTATAATGATATTATCTATCTTTGTACATTGAGGGCAATGTACATCTTAAGTGTGGGGGGGTGAACAACCTAAAAAGGTGCCTAACTTTTTTTCATTATTCTAAAATTTCTAAAATTAGGTACCAAACATTTTGCATTATTCTCAAATCCCTGAATTTAGTCTTGTTTGAAAGTAAATTACTCATATTACTAATTAGGATGAAATTTCTGATGATTTATGATTTTTATTGATATCTTTTAGATTAAGTCATTGATAATTGTGCAATGATGATGAAATTCTAAGAATACTAGAGAATCAAGCATGATAAGTCTATTTTTCAGAAATTAAAAATTTGCTAGGTTGTCAAACTGAGTTTAAATATTATCTTGAAGTTTGAAATTTACGAGGTTGACATCAAAATACCCATAATTTTTGTGAGTTTTTGAGCCTTATAGAGCATAAATTCTTTTTCTTGCTCACTTTTTGACTATGAGTATGTCAACATTGATTTGTTATTCTAGAACTTGCATCGATTATACATGTCGAGACCACACCTATGATTTGATATACAGAGATGATGAAGGCACCTAGGTTTTAACCCACTTACTCCATTAAAAGCCTACCTTCACAAATTAACCCCTAGCGAACCCCTTTTAATCCTAACAACCCTATTTATTGACACAACCGCTAATATTAACCCAGAACCCCTTTGTTTTTGTTATCACCATTCCTTTTGACTACCCTTATATCGAGATTTGATTTGATTAATAGCCTAACTATGTTTTTATTTCAGTAATTTATCTTTTATTATGTATTTATGATGTTCAAAAAAAAATGAAGTATATTCATTATTAGTTATGAGATTAAATGAGCTTATACATTTATTTAAATTCCAAATATCGAAGAAGAAGCTCGTATTATTAGTATTATTAGTTTTCAATTGATGTAAGTATTATTATTAGTTCGTTAGTTCTTAGTTAGGTAATTTGTCAATTCAATCTCGATTCTAACCCTCTAATTCAGCCTTATTCCACACCTTAACCCTAGCCTCGTTACAACCCTAACAAAGACCTGTTGATTTGTGTTTCATCTCATATTTCAGTGGTGGAGATTTGATTTTCATGCAAGCCTATGGGATTAACTCTTCATGTTCGACTTTTGAGTGCCTAAATTTTGAACCTTAAACACTTTGAGTGATTTGAGTGAATCTTTTGTGAGGATGTCAATCCTTGTCGATTTCGAATCAGAGGTAATTATTTAGATGAAGGGAAAACACCTATATTTTTGAGCTACAAAATCTATGACTTATATTGTTTGAATTTTTAGGACTCTTTGAGTTGAATTATCCATGTATAAATTATCCCTGAATTATGATGAGACACTATCAATGACTGTTATGAATTATAGGAAATTCGTTTTAATTGTAAGTTGAGAATTTTGCTTGAGGACAAGCAAAAGCTTAAGTGTGGGGGTATTCATAAACTTGATTGCTGTAAATCAGAGTTCTAAAATTTATAAAAGAATGATCGAACCTGGAAAGTAACTCTGACACTATCGAACAGTAGTATAGTTTAGGCAAGATCGGATTGTCGAACCCAAAGGAACTAAAAGTACTAATACTAACTTTCTTTTTATTATTTAGCCTAAAATAAGTGAAGTTGTTTATTAATCTAAATTAATTAACTACTAAACTAAAGACTCTAAGACAAAGAAGAATGAATTTGGAAAATAACTTGGGAAAAACTCAGTTGATTTTGACGATACCCTAGGAAGAATCCACCTAGACTTCACTTGTTATCTAACACTGAACCATACGATTTATTCACTTAGTTTGATCCGTAAGACTCCCTAACGTATATTAAACCCTCTCTCGAGGCGAATAAAGTCTAACCCTAGGTTAATTAGTGGAACTCTCGTTCTCATATAATAACCCCCTAGAATAGCAGTAAATCGATCTATGGATTCCCATATTAGGTTTCACCCTAATCCGGCAAAATCTCGTCACCCTATCTCTAGGCGTGCGATCAACTCCGCTTAATTATGTTGGATCTACTCTTAGGCAGGGTCTATTCCTCCTCCACCTAAGCACATTAAATTTGGATTAAGCTCACATAATTAAGAACAAACTAAGTATTTATCATATAATTCAAATAATCAAATAACAAGATTCATCATAGGTTTCATCTCTTCTGTATCCGAAGGGTTTAGTTCATAACAATAAAGGAAAAAATCTCAAGGAAAAGATAAAACAAAACATAAGAAATCCCTAAAACCCTCGAAGGAATTGAAGAGGAGATCCTCCGTCTTGAGTATAATTCGCTTCCCGAGATGGATCAAGCTGGCTATCCACGAGTGAATCCCCACAAATTTGCCTTCTCTGGCCTAGCACGACGCCCCTAGACGATGGCTTTGGGCTCCCCCTTTTAGGTCATACTTAGGGTGTATTTATAGGCTTTTGAAATACGTTTCTTTCTCCCTAAGTATCCTTTCCCGAATGAAATTGCTCTTCTCCACGGCAGAGGGACGGCCATGGCGCACGCCCGTGTAAATCGTGGCCAGGCCGTGTTTGGATTTCTTTAATGAGACACGACTGTGTGAGTCGGGGTTAGACCGTGTTCTAGATGATTGACTTGGCACGGCTGTGTGGGTCCAAGTACAGGCCGTGTCGATTTCCTTATTGGTCCGTTTTGGTCCGTTTTGAGCCCGTTTCTCGTTCTTTTTATCCTTAGGTGCTTTCCTGGGTATAAGACATGAAAAGAAAGGATTAAGAGCACCTTTTTACGTAAATCAAAGGATAATTCATCCAAAAGCATACTAAATGTGGGCCTAAAATATGTTACTATTTCAGTTTATCACTTACCTCAATATACAAAAATGTATGTAGATATGCAATTTAGTCCTCAACTTTGTTCTTGCCTCGGTTTCGATCCGGGCTTCGTTTTTCTTGATCTATAATCACAAATAGATCATTTAATACTCACATTGACTAAAATGACTCTTAACACATACTTTGGAAAAATTACTATTTTGCCCCTATACTTTCTCATATTTGCACTTTTGCCCCAAGGCTCGTAAAATGAATCTCATTCAACTTTCTTAAACTTCATGCTTAGCTGATTCATTTTATCTACGATAACCATCATCAATTCTCACTATTTCTAATAGATATGACTAATTTCATAACTATTACAAATTTGTCCATACTATCATTTTTCATGAAATTCACTAAGGAAAAGATGTTTATCTAACATCAAACTCTCATAGAATTCCATAAAATATCATTTTACAAGCATGTCACTCTTGGGTAGATTTTTGAACATGCATCTTAGCTTATTTTATAGCTAAAAATAGCTATTTCATAATACGAGAACTTTAAAAATACGAAGAATATTAAAAACGGGACTAAGATGAACTTACTAGAAAGCTTGAAAGATGAACAAACCCTAGCTATGGGGTTCTTCAAATTTTCGGCACCAAGGAAGAAGATGAATGAAATTTTTATCATCTTTTTCCTATTTTAATCATTTATTAGACAAATGACCAAAATGCCCTTCTCTTTAAAAATTTCCCTTTTACTAACTCATGTCCATTTTTTTCCAAAACTTATAATTTGGGAAAATTGATATTTAAGGACTTCTAATTAATATTCTAAAGCTATTTCATACAAAAAGCTTCTAGAAACTCATATTTTGCAACTTTTGCAATTTAGTCCTATTTGATCATTCCTTGTCAATTTCACAAAATTTCTACATGAAACTTTAATACTATCATGCAAACATGTCATAAACCTTAAGAACTCAATTTACTAACTCAGATTTGTGGTCTGGCACCACTATTCCGACTAGGCCCTTAATCGGGATGTTACAATCCTCCCCCTCTTAGGAATTTTCGTCCTCGAAAATCTTACCAGCAAACAGGTTTGGATACTGGGTTGTCATGATTTCTTCTGGTTCCCACGTAGCTTCTTCTATTCCATGTCCTTGCCACAATACTTTTACTAGGGCAATACTCTTATTACTTAGCTGCTTGACTTCCCGAGCTAAAATCTTCACTGGTTCTTCACCATAAGTCATGTCGGGATGAATCTCTATCTCTGACGGGGTAATTACATGTGAAGGATCTGATCGGTAGCATCTCAACATTGACACGTGAAACACATCATGTATCTTTTCTAACTCTGATGGCAAAGCCAATCTGTAAGCTACCGGCCCAACTTTCTCGGTAATCTCATACGGTCCAATAAAATGTGGACTCAACTTGCCTTACCGGCCAAATCTGAGAACTTTTGTCCATGGTGACACTTTCAAGAAAACTTTATCTCCGACTTGATACTCCATCTCTTTTCTTTTTTAAGTCCGAATAGGACTTTTGTCTGTCTGATGCTGACTTTTAAACATTCTCGTATCACTTTCACTTTCTCTTTGACTTCTCTAACCAAATCAACCCCATGAATTTGGTTTTCCTTGAGTTCGATCCAAAATAAAGGCGTTCTGCACTTTCGCCCATATAGAGCCTCATAAGGCACCATCTTTAAACTCGACTGAAAACTATTATTGTAGGCAAACTCTACCAATGGGAGAAAATTTTCCCAACTGCCTCAGAATTTAAGAATACAACATCTGAGCATATCCTCGAGTACTTGAATTAACCTCTCCGACTGACCGTCAGTTTGAGGATGAAAAGCGGTACTAAAGTTCAACTTTGTACCCAAGGCCTCTTGTAACTTCTTCCAAAATCTGGATGTAAACCTCGGATCTCTATCCAAGATGATTGACAACGGAACACCGTGAAGCCTTACTATTTCTAAAATGTACAAGTTTGCCAACTTGTCTAGTGAGTAATCAACTCATACAGGTATAAAATGAGCTGACTTCGTGAGTCTATCAACTATAACCCATACAGCATCTTTCTTGCTCGGAGATAATGGTAGACCCGTTACAAAATCCATAGTAATACGGTCCCATTTCCACTCCGGAACCAAAATGGGTTGAAGCAAACCCGAAGGTACTTGATGTTCAGCCTTTACTTGCTGACAAATCAAGCATTTGGAAACAAACTCTGAAATATCTTTCTTCATTCTCGGCCACCAATACTGTTGCTTCAAATCATTATACATCTTGGTACCACCCGGATGTACAGACAAACATCCGTTATGGGCCTCACGCAAAATTCCCTGAATAAGCTCTTCCTTTCTCGGTACACAAACTCCATCTTTGAACATCAGACTTCCATTGGGACTAATCCAGAAATAAGACTCAACATCTGTCTCGCACTGAGCTCTCTTGACTTGCAACCCACTATCTTCTTTTTGAGCTTCAATGATCTCTTGGAGGAAAGTTGGTCTAGCTTTCAACTCAGCTAGAATAGAACCATCGTCGGATAAAGTCATCCGTGAATTCATTGCCCTTAATGCAAATAGGGATTTTCTACCCAAATCGTCGGCGACCACATTCGCTTTCCCGGGATGGTAGTCAATGACCAATTCATAGTCTTTTATCAACTCTAACCATCTCTGTTGCCTTAAGTTCAACTCTTTCTGCGTCATCAAGTACTTCAAACTTTTGTGATCGGTGAAGATCTGACATCTCTCACCATATAGGTGGTGTCTCCATATCTTCAATGCGAAGACTATGGCAGCCAACTCTAGATCGTAGGTTGGATAATTCTTCTCATGTGGCTTCAACTGTCTTGAGGCGTAAGCAATCACTTTGCCTTCTTGCATAAGTACACAACCTAATCCATTCAAGGATGCATCGCTGTAAATCACAAATTCTTTCCCTGTCTCAGGTTGTACCTGTAACAGACCGAATTTGACCCTAATCGGAACGGTGGTTTCGGGACCACGAATCCGAGTCTGAGAAATATTTTAATATTATATTTTGTGTTTATTATATGTGACTTGATGTGTGTGAAAGTTTCGTATAAAAATTTAATCGTTTATGTGTTTAATTTAAAAAAAAAAGGACTTAATCGCGTAAAGTGTAAAAGTTGCAAACTATAGTGAAAAGTGCCTAATTGATTATGGCTTTTTAATATGGGTATTAAAAGAGTAAATAGTCCATTTTGGGAGTAAGTGGACTGACATATGACTAACTTGTCCATGATATTATGTTATTATTAAAACATTAATAAAGGTTAAATTAGTAAATGATGAAATGTTTAATATATGTTAAATAAAACATAAGAAAATGGCCATTATCATCCTCTCTCTTGTTGGCCGAATATTGAGAAAGAAAAAGGGGTTTATGTTCTTTGATTTTCGGCATTTAGAAGCTTGATTTCAAGGTTAGTTTGAGTTCATTTCTTGTTAATTTTTATGTTTTTGAGATCGTTGCTTGAATCGTAGTGACCCATGTTAAAATTTTTGAATCTAAGCATGCTTGATGTTCGGCTATTGATAGGTTCATATGGTTTTGATGTTTGATGATTTTAGATAAAAGATAAGTTAAAGATTAGTATATTTTGTATTGGAAGTTTTGATGAATTTTTGTGTTTAGGGCCAATTTGTAAAAAATAAAATTCTAGAGGACTTATTTGCAAAATAAATGAAATGTGAAGGCTTGTAAAGTCCCTAGGAATATTCGGCCCTTGTATAGTCTTAGCTAATTGGGTGTATTTTGTGTGTTATGCAAATAGGACTAAATTACAAAGTAGTGAAATATTAGGGGTAATATGGTAATTTGTCCATTTATGTGATTTGGGACTAAATTGAATTGAAATGTACTTGAATGAGCTGAATTTAATGTGTTTTAGATCAAGAGCAAAGAAAAACAGAATTGGATCGGGGAAAGACGAAGGTTCTCGAATAGCCGATTTACACGGTCTATCGACAGCCGAGGTAAGTTCTTGAGACTAAGTACATGAAAGAGTTAATTACAAATATAGTCATTGATATTAATTGATTTATTTGAGCATTTAAATTGAGAATAGCCAAATGTTAAAGTTCACTATTGGACTTAATGTGATTTGAAATTGAAATGGAAACTTGTATGTATAAGATACGTTAAGTGATTGTGGTTTAAGTACATGAATCGATAATAATGTGATGTTAATATGGTGAATTGATGAATTATAGCTGTGTTATTCGGGCTTTTAGCCTAGCAGGCCCTGTGCCGGTGTGTTATTCGGGCTTTTAGCCTAGTAGGCCTTGTGCCGGTGTGTTATTCGAGCTTTTAGCCTAGCAGGCCACGCGTGCGGTGAAACGATCGGGCTTAATGCCTAGCGAGTTTATTACCGGTGATTAATTTCGGACCTTGAGTCCAGCAGGCCAAGTGCCGGTGAACGTAATCTAAGCTCAGAATATTTGCAAATCGATTTATGCACATGTCAAGAAATTTCAGCTTTGAAACGTATTAATTCGACAGAGAGGTAAGTAGTTCATTTTCGTGCTACTCAAGAAAATAACGAACGAATACCTGAAGAAGTGGAAGTTAATTACCTTGATGAATGTTATATATATAGATATATATATGTGTGTTATAGATATGCTCGAATAGAGGATGAAAGATTATGTTATACCACTTGGTTGTAAACAAAAAAAATAGATGTGATGTATATGTTCATGGGAGTAGAATCGAGTATCTGCGGATGTGATAATTATGTATGTTCGAAGTTTAAGTATGTGATGATGAGATCAATGATATTATGTTAAATGAAGTAATGAGAATTGGTATAAGTATTTATAAATCAAATATTTCATGTTTAATACCATGAATTTATGTATTTTATGCTTGATACTAAGTATTTTTAACACTTGAGACTTACTAAGCTAGTAAGCTTACTCCGATTTCTTTGTTTAATTGTTTGTTTATAGATTCTGGTTAAGCTACAAGCTCGAGAGGGATCGTCAAGAAATTCATCCACACTATCGCCTCTTTTTGGTATTTTAAATCTTGGTTTTGATTTGAAGGCATGTATAGGCTAGATTAAGTTTTGAAACATATGATGTTTGATCTTGTATATAAAAATAGCCTTGCGAAAATGGCTATTTCTTTTGGTTAAGTATCATTTCTATAATTTGGATTTCATAGCTTGTTCATAATGTTAAAGGATGTTTTAAATTCGGTAATGGTCTATATCACATATGGAAGGTGCTAAATTGGTATATATATATGTATATTAGGTGATGGTTTTAGTAAACTTAGTCTTGGTTTTGGTTTATATGTGAATCATGTTTGCCATGTTTATGATACGTGCATGATCGCGATTAAGGTGAATTTATGCATAATTGTTTATTACGTTTTACTAATGATATTTGAGTAAGACATGTGTTTCGGCCTTATGATAAATAGCCTATGCTTGATATGTTTAGTAAGAATTAAATAATGTTATGTTTAAGTGATTTGGCTATGTGATATTTATACTTTTAAAATGAGACATATATATGTGATAGTTGGCTATATAGATCTAATTATTAATGGTAAGAAATGAATATGTTCTTGATTGGTTAGTTACGAATCCAAATGAAAGGTGAAATAGTATATTCGGCCAAGAGGTAATATTAATATGTTGGTATATGTAATTGATTATTAAATGGTATAATGGTTCAATTGTTTTAATATGCATATGTATTATAGTAATATATATATATATATATATGTGCCATGAATGTTTAAATTATGTGATTCTGACAATTGTGTGTATTAAGTATTGGTAATAAAACTAGTTATACATTTATTTTAAATTTTTAAATAGATTGTAATGTTATATAATATAGTAATGATTGCATTGCTTGTGCTTAAATTCAGTTGAAGGTCTATTTCGGAATTGAGCTTAGTAAGGTAATGCCTCATAACCTTAATCCGGCGACGGATGCGGGTTAGGGGTGTTACATTTTATTGGTATCAGAGCTTACGGTTTAGTCGATTCTAGGACTACCGTAGCGCGTGTGAGCCTAACTATACATGCCTTTATCATATATTGATAGTGTGGTGACTTCTAACATTCTGAACTGTGTTTTATATAGTAAATGGACACTGATCCTGAAAGAGCCGTAGCGGATGATGCAAAGAGTGTAGTGCCCGACCGTGCACACGGATCGCGCTTGAGACTCTCGACCAGCCGGGGTAGCCACGAGGGGAGGCTAAACAAGCCTTCTATCGGATGATGAACGAGTGGTTTACCCGGTTTATTCAGACTAACCCTACTGTACACCAACCTCCACCCCGAATAATTCAACTCCGATACCTTCAAGACTTCGATGATAGATCCGATGAGATCTAGTAGCCTCCGATTGATAAAATCGGGAAATTTTAAAGAAGAATTCGTGGCCAACGATGATGATGACGCAGAGCGAAATGAAATGTGGCTTGATAACACTATTCGGGTACTTGATGAGCTATCTTGTACTCGGATGAATGCCGAAGTGTGCTATATCTTTACTTTGGGACCATTGCATATCACCGTGGAATACACTAGTATCGTGAGTTCGAAAGAAAAAGTGACGTGGGATTTCTTTGGCGTGAATTCGCAAGAAATATATCATCAAAGATTCGTTGATCAAAACGAAAAGAATTTCTCGAACTAAAACAGGGCAAATGACCGTGGATCAATATGAGAGAAAATTTGTCGATTGAGCCGATATGCTCGGGAATGTGTATCAACCAAGCCATTATGTGCAAAAAGGTTCAAGACGGTTTGAATGAAGATTTAAAGTTGCTTGTTGGCATTCTTGAAATCAAAGAGTTTGTGACACTAGTCGAGCAAGCTTGCAAAGTCAAGAACTCGGGAAGGAGAAAACAAAGGTCGAGATGAAGCTAGAGACACTCGTAAGGGATCGTCGGGTAAGAATTTCCATTCCACATCTAAGAAGTTCGAGATGACTTCAGTAGACATAAAGCTACTTCAGATTTACCTAGACGTGATCGACCTCCGGTGGGCTCCCGAGCTACCTCGATGGCGGTGTTGGTAACGTTCCACGAATCGAGTTGAATGCAAGCACCGTGGGAAATGGCATTCCGGAGTTGTAGATTCCATGATCGGTCTTGCTTTAAATGCAGATCGTCCGATCATTTTATTAGAGAATGTCCGATGTTAGTTGAGCGAATACGATTCAAAACATTAAGTCGAGCAACACATCGGTATGTGAGGCAAGCCACCCGCACATTCAAGCAATGTAGGTGGTAGTCGAGAGGAACGAAGAACATCGTAGTTCGATCTCGAGGCTAGAGCTCCGGCTAGAGCTTATGCCACACGAGCCAGAGAGGATGCTTCCTCCCCGATGTCATTACCTGTACTTTCACCCTTTATGATACTCTCGTGGTTGCATTGATTGATCTGGTTCGACCCATTCATATGTGTGAAACTCTAGTATTCGGTAAGACTCGCCGATTGAGTCTCTCGAGTTTGTGATTCGTGTGTCCAACCCTTTGGGTAGATGTGTGCTTGTTAATAAAGTGTGTAAAGGTTGCCCGTTGATGATTCAGATTCTTGCTTTCCAACCGATTTAATGTTGTTGCCCTTCGATGAGTTCGATATAATTTTGGGAATGGGTGGTTAACTTCACATGATGCGGTGGTGAATTGCAAAAGAAAGCTAATTGATTTGAGATGTCGAACGGGAGATTATCGAATTGAATCCGATGATTTAAGTGGGTTTCCTACTGATAATATCTTCGATGTTAGCCGGAAATATGTGAGAAAAGGGTGTGAAGCTTATTTGGCGTATGTCTTTGGATAATAAAGTGTCCGAAAAGCATATTGAATCATGCAGGTTGTGTGTGAATACCCGGATGTGTTTCTGAAGAACTACCGGCTTACCACCAAGACGACGAGATTGAGTTCGGCATTGAATTAGTACAAGGAACGACTCCGATTTCGATAGCTCCAGATCGGATGGCACCTCTGAGTTAAAAGAGTTGAAAGCGCAGATTGCAAGAATTTGACAGATAGGGGCTTTGCACGACCGAGCTTATCTCCTTGGGGTGCAGGTTTTATTTGTGAAAAGAAAGATGGGACCATGCGAATGTGTATCGACTATCGGCAACTAAATAAGGTAACTATAAAGAATAAATACCCGTTACCTCGGATTGATGACTTGTTTGATCGGCTAAAAGGGGCTTCAGTATTTTGAAGATAGATTTGAGATCGAGCTATTATCGATTGCGAGTCGAGAGATACGAGATGTGCCAAAGCGCATTCCGGACAAGGTACGGACATTTTGAGTTTCTGGTTATGCCTTTTGGACTCACTAATGCACTCTTTGTTTTTATAGATCTAATGAATCGAGTTTTGACGCTTTTGGATCGGTTTGTAGTAGTGTTTATTGATGATATCTTGATCTATTCCAAAAATGAAACCGAGCATGCCGAGCATTTGAGATTAGTGCTACAAACTTTGAGAGATCAACGATTGTATGCGAAGTTTAGTAAGTGTGAGTTCGGATGAAAAAGGTCGACTTTTTGGGACATGTTGTTTCAAAGATCGTGTATTCGAGTCGATCCGAACAAAATTTTGGCTATACTTGATTGGAAGCCACCAAGAATTTTTGAGATTCAAGCTTTCGGGACTTGCGGGCTACTACTATAGACAGTTTGTGAAAGGTTTTTTCGTAATAGCTACACCTTTGACAAAGCTACTACAGAAAGATGTAAAGTTCAAGTGGTCGGAAAATTGTCGAGAAGAGTTTCGATCGGTTGAAAGCCTTTTGACGGAAGCCCAAAGTGTTAGCTCACTGAGTCGGGTAAGGAATTTGTTGTGTATTCGATGCTTCCTTAAATGGTTTGGGCTGCGTATTGATGCAGGGAAGGCGAGTAGTAGCCTACGCATCAAGACAATTGAAGCCGCATGAAAGAAATTACCCGACGCATGATTTGGAGCTTGCGACCATTGTGTTCGTGATCAAGATTTGGCGTCATTACTTATTCAATGAGAAATGCCATGTTTACATGGATCATAAAAGTCTGAAGTATTTGATGACTCAAAAAGACACGAATTTAAGACAACGCAGTGGTTGGAATTGTTGAAAGACTATGAATTGGTGATTGACTACCATCCGAAAAGCTTAACGTTGTTGCGGATGCGTTAAGTCGAAAATCATTGTTTGCTCTTCGTGCAATGAACGCGTAGATAGCTATGTCGGTGATGGTTCGATCATAGCCGAGTTACAAGCAAGACCGATGTTTATTCAAGCAAATTTGTGATGCATGTAAAGTTGACAAAGATTTGATTACTAGTCGAATTCGGTGTGAAAAGGTGCGTAATCAGATTTTTGATTGATGCAAATGACTGTTTGAATTTTAAAAGCCGAATGTGTGTTCAGAAGAACTCGATTTGATCTGAGATGATTTTGAGTGAGGCCCATAGTGGTCGACTATCGATACATCCGGGTAGCACAAAAATGTATAACGATTTGAAACAATTCTATTGGTGGCACTGGCATGAAACGGGATATATCTGAATTTGTTTGAAATGCTTAGTTTGTCGCCAAGTAAAAGCCGAGCATCAAGTGCCATCCGGACTACTTCACCAATCATGATACCCGAATGGAAATGGGATAGAATTACAATGGATTTTGTATCCGGTCTCCTATAGCACCGAGTAAGAAAGATGCCGTTTGGGTTATACTTGATAGATCGACCAAATCAGCTCATTTTGTACCGGGTTAAATGCGGACTATTCACTCGATAAACTTGCCGAATTGTATGTATCACAGATTGTGAGATTGCATGGTGTACCGAGTTCCATTGTTTTGCATGAGACCCGAGATTCACATCGCGGTTTTGGAAGAAGTTGCAAGATGCTTTAGGCACTAAACTTCATTTTAGTCTGACCTTTCATCCGCATGATCGACGGTCATCCGAGCGAACTATTCAGATACTTGAGGACATGTTGAGATGTTGCGTTCTCGAGTTTGAAGGCACGTGGGAACGATACCTACCTTTGATTGAATTTGCTTACAATAATAGCTTTCAATCTAGTATCAAAATGGCACCTTATGAAGCCTTATGCGGGCGAAAATGTCGAACACCATTATATTGGATGAGCTCGTGAGAATAAGATACACGGGTTGATTTGATTAAAGAAACCGAACAAAAAGTGGTCGTGATCGAGAAATACTTTGAAAGTCGCCTCGCACCGACAAAAGTCTTATGCTTGACTTAAAGCGTAAAGATATTGAATTTCAAATCGGAGATCGAGTATTCTTGAAAGTTTCTCCGTGGAAAAGGTATTCGATTTGGTCGGAAAGGCAAACTTAGTCCGAGATTCATCGGACCTTATGAAATCACTGAACGTATTGGGCCTGTTGCTTATAGGTTGAAGTTGCCCTCTGAGTTAGAAAAGATACATGACGTATTTCATGTTTCGATGCTTCGTAAGTACAGATCAGATCCGTCTCATGTGATCACACCGACAGCAGAGATTGAAATCCAATCGATTTGACATATGATGAAGAACCGATCCGTATCTTAGCTGGGAAATAAAAGAGTTGAGAAATAAAAGAATTCCATTAGTGAAGGTACTATGGAATCGTCACGGAGTTGAAGAGGCTACGTGGGAGCTCGAGGATTCAATGAGGCAACAATATCCGACCTTGTTTAACGGTAAGATTTTCGGGGACGAAAATCCTAAAGGGGGGAGAGTTGTAACAGACCGAATTTGACCCTAATCGGAACGGTGGTTTCGGGAGCACGAATCTGAGTTTGAGAAATATTTTAATATTATATTTTGTGTTTATTATATGTGACTTGATGTGTGTGAAAGTTTCGTATAAAAATTTAATCGTTTATGTGTTTAATTTTAAAAAAAAAGGACTTAATCGCGTAAAGTGTAAAAGTTGCAAACTATAGTGAAAAGTGCCTAATTGATTATGGCTTTTTAATATTGGTATTAAAAGAGTAAATAGTCCATTTTGGGAGTAAGTGGACGGCATATGACTAACTTGTCCATGATATTATGTTATTATTAAAACATTAATAAAGGTTAAATTAGTAAATGATGAAATGTTTAATATATGTTAAATAAAACATAAGAAAATGGCCATTATCATCTTCTCTCTTGTTGGCCGAATATTGAGAAAGAAAAAGGGGTTTATGTTCTTTGATTTTCGGCATTTAGAAGCATGATTTCAAGGTTAGTTTGAGTTCATTTCTTGTTAATTTTTATGTTTTTGAGATCGTTGCTTCGAATCGTAGCTGACCCATGTTAAAATTTTTGAATCTAAGCATGCTTGATGTTCGGCTATTGATAGGTTCATATGGTTTTTGATGTTTGATGATTTTAGATAAAAGATAAGTTAAAGATTAGTATATTTTGTATTGGAAGTTTTGATGAATTTTTGTGTTTAGGGCCAATTTGTAAAAAAATAAAATTCTAGAGGGACTTATTTGCAAAATAAATGAAATGTGAAGGCTTGTAAAGTCCCTAGGAATATTCGGCCCTTGTATAGTCTTAGCTAATTGGGTGTATTTTGTGTGTTATGCAAATAGGACTAAATTGCAAAGTAGTGAAATATTAGGGGTAATATGGTAATTTGTCCATTTATGTGATTTGGGACTAAATTGAATTGAAATGTACTTGAATGAGCTGAATTTAATGTGTTTTAGATCAAGAGCAAAGAAAAACAGAATTGGATCGGGGAAAGACGAAGGTTCTCGAATAGCCGATTTACACGGTCTATCGACAGCCGTGGTAAGTTCTTGAGACTAAGTACATGAAAGAGTTAATTAAAAATATAGTCATTGATATTAATTGATTTATTTGAGCATTTAAATTGAGAATAGCCGAATGTTAAAGTTCACTATTGGACTTAATGTGATTTGAAATTGAAATGGAAACTTGTATGTATAAGATACGTTAAGTGATTGTGGTTTAAGTACATGAATCAATAATAATGTGATGTTAATATGGTGAATTGATGAATTATAGTTGTGTTATTCGGGCTTTTAGCCTAGCAGTGCCCTGTCTTGGGTGTGTTATTCGGGCTTTTAGCCTAGCGTGCCTTGTGCCGGTGTGTTATTCGGGCTTTTAGCCTAGCGAAGCCACGTCTTGGTGAAACGATTCGGGCTTAATGCCTAGCGAAGTTTATTACTGGTGATAAATTTGGACCTTGAGTCCAAAGAGCCAAGTCTTGGTGTGACGTAATCTAAGCTCGAGAATATTTGCAAATCGATTTATGCACATGTCAAGAAATTTCACTTTGAAACGTATTAATTCGACAGAGAGGTAAGTAGTTCATTTTCGTGCTACTCAAGAAAATAACGAACGAATACCTGAAGAAGTGGAAGTTAATTACCTTGATGAATGTTATATATATAGATATATATATATGTGTTATAGATATGTTCTAATAGAGGATGAAAGATTATGTTATACCACTTGGTTGTAAACAAAAAAAATAGATGTGATGTATATGTTCATGGGAGTAGAATCGAGTATCTGCGGATGTGATAATTATGTATGTTCGAAGTTTAAGTATGTGATGATGAGATCAATGATATTATGTTAAATGAAGTAATGAGAATTGGTATAAGTATTTATAAATCAAATATTTCATGTTTAATACCATGAATTTATGTATTTTATGGTTGATACTAAGTATTTTTAACACTTGAGACTTACTAAGCTAGTAAGCTTACTCCGATTTCTTTGTTTAATTGTTTGTTTATAGATTCTAGTTAAGCTACAAGCTCGAGAGGGATCGTCAAGAAAGTCATCCACACTATCGCCTCTTTTTGGTATTTTAAATCTTGGTTTTGATTTGAAGGCATGTATAGGCTAGATTAAGTTTTGAAACATATGATGTTTGATCTTGTATATAAAAATAGCCTTGCGAAAATGGCTATTTCTTTTGGTTAAGTATCATTTCTATAATTTGGATTTCATAGCTTGTTCATAATGTTAAAGGATGTTTTAAATTCGGTAATGGTCTATATCACATGTGGGAGGTGCTAAATTGGTATATATATATGTATATTAGGTGATGGTTTTAGTAAACTTAGTCTTGGTTTTGGTTTATATGTGAATCATGTTTGCCATGTTTATGATACGTGCATGATCGCGATTAAGGTGAATTTATGCGTAATTGTTTATTACGTTTTACTAATGATATTTGAGTAAGACATGTGTTTCGGCCTTATGATAAATAGCCTATGCTTGATATGTTTAGTAAGAATTAAATAATGTTATGTTTAAGTGATTTGGCTATGTGATATTTATACTTTTAAAATGAGACATATATATGTGATAGTTGGCTATATAGATCTAATTATTAATGGTAAGAAATGAATATGTTCTTGATTGGTTAGTTACGAATCCAAATGAAAGGTGAAATAGTATATTCGGCCAAGAGGTAATATTAATATGTTGGTATATGTAATTGATTATTAAATGGTATAATGGTTCAATTGTTTTAATATGCATATGTATTATAGTAATATATATATATATATGTGCCATGAATGTTTAAATTATGTGATTCTGACAATTGTGTGTATTAAGTATTGGTAATAAAACTCGTTATACATTTATTTTAAATTTTTAAATAGATTGTAATGTTATATAATATAGTAATGATTGCATTGCTTGTGCTTAAATTCAGTTGAAGGTCTATTTCGGAATTGAGCTTAGTAAGGTAATGCCTCATAACCTTAATCCGGCGACGGATGCGGGTTAGGGGTGTTACAGTACCAGAACTGGAGCTTCTGTCAACATCGCTTTTAGTTTCTCGAAACTTTGTTGGCATCTTTCTGTCCACTCAAACTTCACATTTTTCTGTAACAATTTAGTCATCGGGGTTGCAATCATAGATAACCCCTTGACGAAACGTCTATAATAGCCAGCTAGGCCTAGAAAACTTCTAACCTCCGAGACATTTCTTGGTGGATTCCAATCCATTATGGCCAAAATCTTACTTGGATCTACTCAGACTCCATCTCTCGAGACAATATGTCCCAGAAATCCTACTTCCTTGAGCCAAAATTCACTTTTACTGAACTTGGCATATAATTGATTTTCTTGATGAGTCTGTAAAACTGTCCGTAGGTTCTCAGCATGCTCATTCTCATCTCGGGAATAAATCAGTATGTCGTCAATGAAAACGACTACAAAATTGTCGAGGTATGGTCTAAAAATGCGGTTCATTAAGTCTATGAATACCGCAGGAGAATTGGTCAAACCAAATGGCATGACTAAAAATTCATAATGCCCATACCTTGTTCGAAAAGCTGTCTTGGACACATCTGATTCTCTTACTCTCAGCTGGTAGTACCCTGATCTCAAGTCTATTTTGGAGAACACAGTGGCTCCTTTCAATTGGTCAAACAAATCATCGATCCTAGGCAATGGGTACTTGTTTTTTACCGTCACTTTATTAAGCTGACGGTAATCTATGCACAATCTCATGGTGCCATCCTTCTTTTTCACAAATAAAACCGGAGCACCCCATGGTGAACAACTTGATCTTGCAAAGCCTTTATCTGTTAATGCTTGCAACTGTACCTTCAACTCTTTCAACTCCATTGGGGCCATTCTATAAGGAGTAATAGATATCGGTACAGTACCGGGAGCTAGCTCAATGCTGAACTCAACCTCTCTAACTGGTGGTAGTACTGGTAATTCTTCGAGAAAAACATCCACGTACTCACATGCTATTGGTACTGTCTCAATCTTTAACTCAGTTTCTTTATCATTCATCACAAAGGCCAAATATGCCTCATACCCTTTTCTTATGTATCTCTGTGCCGTCATGTGAAAAATCATTGCCGGTGATTTACTTTGCTCATCTGATTCTATATGGAGAGTATCCCCATTCTCACATCTCATCTCAATATATTTCTTCCCACAATTAACTATAACATCATGAGTGGTCAACCAGTCCATACCGAGAATGATGTCAAACTCATCAAATGGTAGTAACATAAGATTTGCTTTAAAATAATGACCTCTAATCATTAATGGATAATTTTTACATTCTTTACTAACTAACAAACTCTTGCCTAAAGGATTAGATACCTTAATCGTAAATTCTATAGAATCTATAGGTACATTCATACTGGATACTAGTTTCATACAAATGTAAGAGTGTGTGGATCCGGGGTCTATTAAAGCAATAACTTTGATATCATGAAGAGAAAAGGTACCCGTAATAACATCATGGGAAGATGCCTCTTCGCGAGCGCGAATGGCATAAGTCCTCGCAGGCGCCCTACCCTCGGGTCTCCCAGCCTGCTCTCTAAGGTTACCTCTTCCAACCCCAAAAATCCATCCACTACACACACCATTTCCCTTCCAACCTTATGACTCCTATAGGGAATTCTAGCTCGACCCACCCCTCCGCTATACACCATGGGTAGCCCGGTTGCGGTACTACCGAACATTGCAGCAAAGCTGCTAATCATACATTGGGCTTAAAGCCTCCGGTGGATCCATACCATACGACCATGCGATCCTCAAATCTTCCTCAGTACCATAATTCCCACCCATATGCATCCTAAGCAGAATGTCATATGAATGCATCAAACACACAAGTAACATCCATAAACTCATATCCGTCACATAAGGGTATTTTCATCATTTCATTACCCAGGGGTATTTTCGTAATTCTACCCTATAGGGGTATTTTGGTAGTTTGCCAAAATAGGGGTATCTTGGTAATTTTGCAAGACAGGGGTATTTTGGTACTTTTACAAAACAGGGGTATTTTGGTACTTTTGCAAAACAGGGGTATTTTGATATTTTTACAATCCGAGGGTATTTCAGTAATTTGTAAACTAAGGGTATTTCAGTAATTTTACAAACCAAGGGTATTTTAATAATTTTGTAAACTCAGGGTATTTGGTCCCTTTCGGGGTTTTAGCTATGAACTTTGGCCCATCAACAAGTCCTCGCGGCTAAAGTGAACAGACACTACGCACCAGGTAGGATTCCAGAAAAGAGGAGGTGGGCCACTAGGGCCGCTTAAGTACCAAGCTCTCCCTAGATCCAATCCTAGACATGCGTACGTCCATTGCAACACTCTAACCCAACGACTTGTTCATGGACGTGTTTAATTAGATTAAGTCTTATGGAATTCAAGAGTTGTTCAAACTAGGCCTAAGGTTCATAAACCCTAACATACATGTCTACATCCCCATAAGCCCATCAAGCCCAAATCACACCCTTACGGCCCATTAGGCCCAAATCTCATCATATGGCCTATTAGGCCCAAAACAAATCCAATTCATGTATCATGCATGACTAATTCAATTCGTATAACCAACCAAACCATTTCATCAATTTCTAGCCTCAGCCCCCTGCCCATTTAGCCACTTTCGGCTTTTCGGCTTTTTGGCATTGCCAATATCGTGTGTGTAGTGTTTGTACACACCTGATCACTGCGACATGCTATCCTATCCTTAGCCTTGATCCTACAACCAACCAACCTTCAATCAACCACTCATACTTAATCAAAAATATTTACTCAAAAGCCGAAACCTTACCGTAACCTTATCGTGTGCCCCCGGGTTCTAATGGCCCTTCCTTACCTACTAATCACAAGTGTACCCTAGATCCTTGCTAACGATCCTACCACACTAGCGATCTCTGAACCTTACCCTTGTTAATACAAGATCCACGACAATGAGAAATTAGATCGCGCCTTCGGCTTTCAACAAAACGCACTAAGGAGTTAACAGAATACTTACCGAATCCAACCTTAGATCCTGCAGCCTACCAAACGAGATTCGGCTTTTAACCCTGACTAAGAGTAGATACCAACTGATTTGTGATAGAGAAAAACAAAAAAGATTCGGCACTAATGGGGGATTTCGGCAAGAGAGGATGATGGTAATTCGGCAATAGAAAAGTTTGGCTAAGAGAGAATTCGGAAAAAAGGAATGATGGTTTTTCGGTAATGGAAGAATTCGCAAATGTAAGAACAGAATGAGGGGAGAAAAGAAAAGATCAAATGTGCTTGTGTGAGGGTAACTACAGGATATTCGGTAAAGAAAAAAAAAGACTAACTTATTTGCAAAACTCTCCAAATGCCGAAAGCCACAATGAAAATTCGTAATACCTCCTAAAATACCCAAAAACGACACTCATTTACCCTCCTAAGCCGAATTTATACACTTCCCACTTCCCACAACGGCACCAACTCTTCACACTTCTCAGCTCCTAACTTTTCTCCCTGATAACTCCTGAATCTCATCCTAAATTTTCTCTATGATAAGCTCCTTTATCCCTTCCTTAATTTTCTCTCATGAACACTTCCTTCAGAGTTCACATCCAATGCCACTACTAACCATCTAGAAGGCAAAAATTAAATCCCCAACAAAATACCATGCCACTACTCGAACCTTGGATTCTCTTGCCTGCTAATGATGCCACCTTCCACTGCTCCCTAAGTGGCGCCACTTTGCCACTACACCACAAGCTCTTTTGTGCCATTTTTCTTCTTCATTTATTTAAAAGGCCTACTAACTGACGTCACAGTTCCCTTGGGCTAAAACTAAAATTTTCCCTATACCCTTACTTGATCCCAGAACATCTCTAACACCCCTAGACACTCCAAATTCATTAACCCTCAAAGCCCACATGCCAATTGTCATTTTCTCGCTCACTTAAAAATTTTCTGAGACCCAAAGCCCAAAGCCCAATTCTTCTAGGCCCAAATTCGAGGCGTTACAACTCACCCCTCCTAAAAGAAATTTTGTCCCCGAAATTTTCAACTAACAGGGTGGTCGTGTATCAACTACCCCACCACGCTACCGCTGCGCACTCTGACCCTAATAATTTTAATATATATCCAAAACATCCACATATCGCAAACATTCTCAAACATACGCAGAATAAGTACCAAATTACGATTCAAATGTTTACAAAGCCCTAACACTTCCACAGCCTCGGCCGCGGCCTCTTCCTCCTCTTCTAGCCTCATCGTTGATTCTCGTATTATCTGAATTAGGAATTTTATGAAGTTTTAGTTAGTTTTAGTAATTAAGCTGATGTTTTATGATAGTATTAAGTAAAGAGGTTGTTTTCGTAAATCCTCTACAGTTTCAAGTTCCTACGGGCTTTAGTTTCACTCTAACTAAAAAAAAAACTTTAGTATAATCATCTAGAGTAGCCTTATATCTAAATACAGTTCAGTAATTTTAAACAAGTGCAATAACAGAAAAACTTACTTGGCTCGACGTCGAGGGCTCGGTGAACCACACTTCAAGAATCCTGCAAAACTTTTTAATCTACTTGTTTTAAAAATCCAAAATCTAAGGCCCATTTCACAGCCCGAGCTTTGCAACCGGGCTCTGATACCACTAAATGTAACACCCCAAACTCGGCCTAGAAGTTAGGCCCGAATCCGGAATGTCACATTACAGGCACACTTCAAAACGATTTTACTATTTAACCATTTAAGGCCCAAAAGCCCAAATTTTAAGAAAACGATCATATGTTGAATTATTTTGAAAACCATGTTATCTTTAGAAATGTTATGAAATTTATTAAGCGGATAGTTGAAACAATAATCATAAACCCAAAATCCAAAGTCAATTAGGAGTTACATGGCCTTATTACAATTCAATGAAAAACAAAGTATTTAAAATAAATTCATTTGAACAAATTAAAAACATTTTATCAGCTTGTAGTGTGGCCATCTCCGAGTCCTCTCCCACGTCGAGTCGTCTATTCATGATTACCTGAAACATTAAATTAAAGGGTGTGAGTTTCGAAACTCAGTGTGTACAACCCTTGGCAATCAAATCACATACAAATATTCACATTGGGCCTAAACCCTAACAAAATCGGTGGTCTTGGGCCTAAGCCCACAATGACCTCATATCATATCATATCGCATCATATACAAATAAGATAATGCAAAACCCACCCCAAAAATCCATCCACTACACACACCATTTCCCTTCCAACCTTATGACTCATGTGGAGAATTCTAGCGCGACCCACCCCTCCGCTATACACCATGGGTAGCTCGGCCATGTGACTACTATCGAACATTGCAAAGCAAAGCTGCTAATCATACATTGGGCTTAAAGCCTCCGGTGGATCCATACTGTACGGCCATGCGATCCTCAAATCTTCCTCCGTACCATAATTCCCACCCATATGCATCCTAAGCAAAATATCATATGAATGCATCAAACACACAAGTAACATCCATAAACTCATATCCGTCACATAGGGGTATTTTCATCATTTCACTACCCAGGGGTATTTTCGCAATTCTACCCTACAGGGGTATTTTGGTAGTTTGGCAAAATAGGGGTATCTTGGTAATTTTGCAAGACAGGGGTATTTTGGTACTTTTACAAAACAGGGGTATTTTGGTAATTTTACAATCTGGGGGTATTTCAGTAATTTGTAAACTAAGGGTATTTCAGTAATTTTACAAACCAAGGGTATTTTAATAATTTTGTAAACTCAGGGTATTTGGTCCCTTTCGGGTTTTAGCTATGAACTTTGGCCCATCAACAAGTCCTCGTGGCTAAAGTGAACAGACACTACGCACCAGGTAGGATTCCAGAAAAGAGGAGGTGGGCCACTAGGGTCGCTTAAGTACCAAGCTCTCCCTAGATCCAATCCTAGACATGCGTACGTCCATTGCCACACTCTAACCCAACGACTTGTTCACAGACGTGTTTAATTATATTAAGTCTTATGGAATTCAAGAGTTGTTCAAACTAGGCCTAAGGTTCATAAACCCTAACATACATGTCTACGTCCCCATAAGCCCATCAAGCCCAAATCACACCCTTACGGCCCATTAGGCCCAAATCTCATCATATGGCCTATTAGGCCCAAAACAAATCCAATTCATGTATCATGCATGACTAATTCAATTCGTATAACCAACCAAACCATTTCATCAATTCTTAGCCTCAGGCCCACCGGGCCCATTTAGCCACTTTCGACTTTTTGGCTTTTCGGCATTGCCAATATCGTGTGTGTAGTGTTTGTACACACCTGATCACTGCGACGTGCTATCCTATCCTTAGCCTTGATCCTACAACCAACCAACCTTCAATCAACCACTCATACTTAATCAAAAATATTTACTCAAAAGCCGAAACCTTACCGTAACCTTATCGTGTGCCCCCGGGTTCTAATGGCCCTTCCTTACCTACTAATCACAAGTGTACCCTAGATCCTTGCTAACGATCCTACCACGCTAGCGATCTCTGAACCTTACCCTTGTTAATACAAGATCCACGATAATGAGAAATTAGATCGCCCTTCGGCTTTCAACAAAACGTACTAAGGGGAGTTAACAGAATACTTTACCGATCCAACCTTAGATCCCGCAGACCTACCAAACGAGATTCGGTTTTTAACCCCGATCGAGAGTAGATACCAACTGATTTGTGATAGAGAAAAACAACAAAGATTCGGCACTAATGGGGATTTTGGCAAGAGAAGATGATGGTAATTCGGCAATAGAAAAGTTTGGCTAAGAGAGAATTCGGCAAAAAGGAATGATGGTTTTTCGACAATGGAAGAATTCGGCAACAGAAGAACAGAATGAGGGGAGAAAAGAAAAGATCAAATGTGCTTGTGTGAGGGTAACTACAGGATATTCAATAAAGAAAAGAAAGAATAACTTATTTGCAAAACTTTCCAAATGCCGAAAGCCACAATGAAAATTCGTAATACCCCCTAAAAGACCCAAAAACGGCACTCATTTACCCTCCTAAGCCGAATTTATACACTTCCCACTTCCTACAACGGCACCAACTCTTCACACTTCTCAGCTCCTAACTTTTCTCCCTGATAACCCCTGAATCTCATCCTAAATTTTCTCTAAGATAAGCTCCTTTGTCCCTTCCTTAATTTTCTCTCATGAACACTTCCTTCAGAGTTCACATCCAACGCCACTACTAACCATCTAGAAGGCAAAAATTAAATCCCCAACAAAATACCATGCCACTACTCGAACCTTGGACTCCCTTACCTGCTAATGACGCTACCTTCCACTGCTCCCTAAGTGGCGCCACTTTGCCACTACACCACAAGCTCTTTTGTGCCATTTTTCTTCTTCATTTATTTAAAAGGCCTACTAACTGAAGTCACAGTTCCTTGGGCTAAAACTAAAATTTTTCCTATACCCTTACTTGATCCTGAACATCTCTAACACCCCTAGACACTCCAAATTCATTAACCCTCAAAGCCCACATGCCAATTGTCATTTTCTCGCTCACTTAAAAATTTTCTGAGACCCTAAGCCCAAAGCCCAATTCTTCTAGGCCCAAATTCGGGGCGTTACACTATTTATACCTTTCATGAGCCTACGAGGCCTTAAAAACTTATCTAAAAACTTTCGAAACTTATTCAGAAACTTTTCATTAGAGCAGGGGTCACACGCCCATGTTGTATGGGACATGCCCGTGCACCCCTAAAACATGCCCGTGTCTTTCACCCGTGGTGGATACTGGCAAAATACACACAGCCTGGACACGCCCGTGGCCCCAAACCGTGCCTAAAACCCCAATATTCTGCCAATGGGCCCACGGCCAAGGCACACGCCCGTGCTTACCACCCGTGGTGCACACTGACTACCTTAACACGGCCTAGAGTCTAGACACACGCCCGTGTGACTAGTCCGTGGTCTATTCTGACTTAAAATACAATGGTGCAGGGTGCACATGGCCTAGACACACACCCGTGTGTCCATCCATGTGGGCACTAAGAGGCTATTTACCAAGCCAATTGCCACCCTGAAATCAAGACCAAACTCAAGCTCAATTCAGCAACTCAAGTATTACATCTTTCATGAACAATACAACATGCTTCATTGATATCAATAACATACATACTTAGTCAATCTTAGCCAATCACTTAGCCATTTACAAAAGAATAATAAACTTGATAGCCCATACTTTTGCCCTTTCTAAGACATATACTCAAAATGAAATGTTTCCTATACATGCCATACTTAATATAATTTCAACTTAGCTATACCAAAATAAGGATTGATAGTGTGCTTCGAGCTCCGACTTCAATGATCCACAAGTTAGCTTGGCGGGACTACATAGAAAGAAAGAATAAAAGACGTAAGCATTTAGCTTAGTAAGTTTGCATAATGCTCATAGCAACATACTTGCTTAATATAAACCATTTGACATAAACAATGGTATCATAAATTTCAGCTATAAAGCTTACTTACTCATACTTGATTCTTACATATCTCATAAAACTTACTAGTCTCATACTTGAGAGGTAAACAAGGTACCTGTATCACTTGATCACATTGATCAAAGATATTTTAATAATAATCATAATCTCTCGATTCATCATTCATAACATGAATAATACTCATTTTCAACTTGATAATAACTTTGCTTACTCAACTTTCTTATTATCTCATTTGAGCTTTACTCGTTTTCCCCGATGAATTTCTATGAATAACCGAGGATACTAAATCTCACTCCACATATAACTTGATGCCAAAGCCATATCCTAGATACGGACTTACATGGAATATCTCATCTTGGGTTCGAGGCCATGTCTTGACATGGACTTATACGAAGTCTTTCTCGTGATTTCCCTTGGGAACTTACCATTGCCATGTCTTGACATGGACTTACTTGGTATCTTTACTCATGAACTGGTCAATGCCGAGCCTTGGCTTGGACTTACATGAAAATCTTTCTTGTTACTCACCAATGCCTTGCCTTGGCTTGGACTTACATGGGATCTCTATCTCTTGATAGCTTTTCAATGCCAAGACTTGTCTTGGACTTACATGACATCTTTGCTTGGAGACTCACCAATGCCATGCCTTGGCTTGGACTTACATGGGTATTCATCTCATAAAAACTCTTCAATGCCAAGACTTGTCTTGGTCTTACATGATAACTTGCTTGGTTGCTGATGCCATGCCTTGGCTTGGTCTTATACGGGCTTTCTCATTTCATGTGGTAGATCGAGTATCCTAGGTAATTCAACTTCAATAGGGAATTTCTCTTGCTTAATCTTATTGATTTCTTTGTTTAACATGACATTAAACATTTTCATGATAATATTATACATCATACCAAGCAATTCAATGATATTAATTATAAAGCTTAGAAATCATACAAACTTACCTCAATATACAAAAATGTATGTAGATATGCAATTTAGTCCTCGACTTTGTTCTTGCCTCGGTTTCGATCCGGGCTTCGTTTTTCTTGATCTATAATCACAAATAGATCATTTAATACTCACATTGACTAAAATGACTCTTAACACATACTTTGGCAAAATTACTATTTTGCCCCTATACTTTCTCATATTTGCACTTTTGCCCCAAGGCTCGTAAAATGAATCTCATTCAACTTTCTTAAACTTCATGCTTAGCTGATTCATTTTCTCTACTATAACCATCATCAATTCTCACTATTTCTAATAGATATGACTAATTTCATAACTATTACAAATTAGTCCATACTATCATTTTTCATGAAATTCACTAAGGAAAAGATGTTTATCTAACATCAAACTCTCATAGACTTCCATAAAATATCATTTTACAAGCATGTCACTCTTGGGTAGATTTTTGAACATGCATATTATGTAACACCCCAAACCCGGCCTAGAAGTTAGGCCCGAATCTGGCGTGTCACATGGAAAAACTTGTTTGAGAATTACAGCCTCTTTGTTAAAACCCAAAACACTTAAGCAATTGTTAACTACTTGAAAACGTAATTATCTTTAAAAACCTTTTTGGTGGCGAAAGCATATTTGAAATAAACAATTTACAAAAATGTGATGTTTAGAAATAGAGCTGCAGAAGTGTTTTGAAATCGTTGCGGAAACGTAGATAAAATACAAGAATTTTTGAGAGATCGTTTGATGAGTCGAAAATTGAGATAGTGAGCTTTAAAATCGTGGCTTTTGAAAATATTGTTGATAATTTGAGAGAAAATTTCTGAGTTAAAATATTTGTAAAAGTTTGTTATAAAATCCATTTATTAATCAATTTTGGAAAAAAAAACCATTATTTATGATTTTAGAAAATCCCCATTAAAACAATTCAAGCAATATTATAAGTACGACTAAACATAAAACAATTTAAAACATATCCCAGAGGCCTTATTACAACTTAAACCAAAATAGAAAAATAATAAAATAAACCGAAATAGAAATTTAAAGTTCAATAACACCATTTCTGAAGTATGGCCTCCACCGAGTCATCCATGGGCCCAAGTCTTCATTACGGAGCATTACCTACAAGGGTTAAGAAAAAGGGGGGTGAGTTACAAGAACTTAGTGTGAAATCCCTTACCGTCATCCACTAAGCCTGAACCCATATAGCAACATCTTTGGCCGGAGCCCACTTTCATAACAGAACATATATATATGAAGCAAATGTATGCAACCCAACCCATCCAACCGCTCTCCCCGTACCAACTAGTCTCTCTGTGGGGATCAAGTCAACCCACCCCTTGAGTCTCTCCAATTTGTAGACAAGCTACCATTTATAATAATTTTGTGGCTTAACCACCAAAGTATCATATACTTGTAATATAATCGCACACTGACCTTAATCACGATGGCATAAAGCCATATTTAAATTGGCACGTAGCCCATATCGTAATTTGTGGCAATGCCACCCGGTCTATACTTCTCTTCATTCAAGTTTCCCATCCCATGCAATATGTGATGATGCAATACACATAGCAACATAAAATATCCACATGTATAACAACCATTAGTCTAGTAATTTAATACGATGAATCGCCCATTATTGAGCTTTGTAATTCAAACCCACTAAGGCATTCTATCAATTCGGCCGAAGAAGGGCATTTTGGTAAATCGGTAATTTTACCCACTAAGGGTAATCGGTAATCTCGCAACCCAGTGGGTATTCGGCAATTTACCCTCCAAGGGTATTTTGGTAATTCTGCAACCTAGACTTAACTACTAATGTGGGGCATAAAAATCGAAACTGTCCATTTAGGTCATACTGACTAAATTGACTATAGCTCGAGTTAGGAAACTCAAAATTTAGATCCGTAAATTTTCCTTGAAACTAGACTCATATATCTTTTTATAAAAAATTTTCCAGAATTTTTGGCTTAACCATTTATTATAGTTTATTCCTTAAAGTTTCCCTTGTTTCACTGACCAACGGTTCTGACCTCTCTTACCCGAAATCCAAATATTTAACTGTACAGTTTTCATATGTTGCTCCCACTTATTTCTATTGAAAATAGGCTCACTAAGGAATCTATACATATAACTTATAACTCATAATTCACTTTGTACAACTTTAAACGATTTTTCCAAGACAGAACAGGGAACCACGAAGTCAATCAGAACCAGTCTCACTAAAATTAAGATATCACATAATATAAAATTCCTCTTCCTTTTCTGTTTCTTTCATATAAAAATAGACACAGTAATCTTTAATCCGATATCTTTTTCACTTTCTAATTCCCTTTATCCTATTTTTCGTGATTTTTCAAAATCACATCACTGCTGCTGACCAAACTGTTTCATTGCAAAATATGGTTACCACTACTAATATACGTACGCCCGAGTGGTCATGGATGCCGGTTTCAGATTTCCTTCGGTATTTCGACCAAATCATAGAAAATTTCATGCAAACTTTCAGAGAGATATGCGATTACCACCATTTCAAACATGTATTCGGTAGGGTACGGGATTACACACCTTATTCGGAATTCGTAACACGATACTCTCCGCGGCACCTAAAGGTACAATCGGTTAACAATTAGTCCACAGCCCAAATTTTCAACTTCAACCAAGTATTGTGATTGATTAACAGTCTATATCACTTACCAACAATCTGAGTCTCTTATTACGAGGGATAGGTGATCGAGCGATTTGGTTCCTATAGTGACCGATTAGTCCAAACTATTAATCCATTTAGCAACCAATCGAATAATGAACGATATCAAATAATCCATAAAGAATTCCTTACCTTGTTGCGATTTCCACCACTTGACTTATGGCTAGAATGATATTCGACCACCCACTAAGATCGCTACGAAAGAGTATTGATCACAACATTAGAATGATGGAGAGAGTGACGTTTTGATAAGAAACAAAGTTGACTAACCGAATAACGATGAACACACATATTCGGCTAGGAAGAAAAAGAAAAAGAAATGAAAAGAATAAGACCACTTACCTATTCGATCCAAGAAGTGAGTGCCCACATGAACGAGAAAGAAAATGTGAAGGAGAGCTTATGGGTTGGAAGGTTCGGCTATGGAGGAAATATGAATAAGAAAATTCGGCTATGAATTAAAGTGGAAGAAAGAAGGTTTGAAGATTTTGTGAAAGAAAAGAAAAGAAAAAAAGGAGAAAGGGTACTATCTAGTTTCGGTTTTCAAAGGAGAGATGAGAAAAGTAACTTGGTCACCATGACTAGGTGGTTTCGGCAAGACAAAGAAAGAAGGAAAGAATGCTCACTATTGGCTTGAAGTTTCGGCAATGAGAGAAGAAGTTTGGAGAAGAGACACAAAATAATGCAAAATGGTTTTTGGCTTAACAAGTACCAAAATTTCAACCAAAAGGCTAATGAAATTCGGCTACCCTCTCCCCCTATCCAAAACTGTGCAACCCATGACAATAAGGTCAAAATTTGGCCAACCAAACTTTCCAAAGCAACACCCATGAAAAAGGCCACATGTCCCCCTATCTTGCCTTTTTCTTTTGATTACTTTCCTTACCTTCCTCCTTTCCTTGTTTCTTTAGCCATCATACCATAATTAAAAAGTCCAACTTGCCTTATAAACCCTCTTGGTCGACACTATGGTTGAATAGCATAAAAAAATTAATCACAAATTGCACTAGATGGGATTTGAACCTCCTCCCTCAAAGTCCTTCATGTGGTGCCATATCCCCTTTACCATAAGCTCCTTTGTGCTAACAAAATATGCATTTATTTCCTTAAGCCTTGATGTCATTTACCTTCTCTCCTTAAAGTGCTTAAACATAAAAATTTTTCTAAGGCTCAATTTGAACCCGGAACTTCCTAGAACCCCGTAACTTTCCAAAATCACCTTCCTAATAAGTCCAACTTGAAATAATGCCGTTCTCAAATTCCCATAAATTTTAAAACGCTTCTACGCTCAAGGTCCAATGGGCCCAATAGGTCCAATTCTACTAGGCCCAATTTTAGGATGTTACATCTTAGCTTATTTTATAGCTAAAAATAGCTATTTCATAATACGAGAACTTCAAAAATACGAAGAATATTAAAAACGGGACTAAGATGAACTTACTAGCAAGCTTGAAAGATGAACAAACCCTAGCTATGGGGTTCTTCAAATTTTCGGCACCAAGGAAGAAGATGAATGAAATTTTTATCATCTTTTTCCTATTTTAATCATTTATTAGACAAATGACCAAAATGCCATTCTCTTCAAAAATTTCCCTTTTACTAACTCATGTCCATTTTTGTCCAAAACTTATAATTTGGGCCAATTTCTATTTAAGGACTTCTAATTAATATTCTAAAGCTATTTCATACAAAAATCTTCTAGAAACTCATATTTTGCAACTTTTGCAATTTAGTCCTATTTGAACATTCCATGTCAATTTCACAAAATTTCTACATGAAACTTTAATACTATCATGCAAACATGTCATAAACCTTAAGAACTCAATTTACTAACTCAGATTTGTGGTCTCGCACCACTATTCCGACTAGGCCCTGAATCGGGATGTTACATACACCCTCCCTATGATTGTCTTTTCTCTCATTCTTACCCCAAGGTGAATTGTTTCATTCCTCCATCATGCCTTATTAGTACGGCCTTCCAGCTTACCTTCTTAAAGGCTCTTGGCGAGTCTTATAAATCTATTTAATCCATGGTGGACTGTCTCTTCCCTTATCTTAATCCCATACGACCTACTCATCTTTCATACGTTGATATGTCTAACAAGGGCTTACACCACCTTGGCGAACTAAGTCCTGCTTAGTTTAGATAATGGTCGGATTACTCCTTGTAATCCTATTATGTCTCATTACCTTACCTTTAGGTGTCGCATGCCCTTTTGCTTTAGACCACTATGGCCTTAAGTACTTCACCAAATGCCACTGAGTGGCCATTTGAGTTCTCTCTTTCTCGTTTATACTACATTCGCACATAACTTGCCATTTGGATGATATTCCTCAAGAGTTCCCTTTTAAGTGGAATAGTCTTAACAGACATATTTGTCATCTCGTGCAACCTTCTTCGTCAACAGGTTCTATCTAACCCTTCCTTTCCTTAAGGATTAACATATGTACGTTTGACCAACCACTAGCCTATAGGGTTTCTCAGAGCATCCTTGGCATCCTTTAACAACAGATCCTTACCTGTGATCCTTGGTTAAACCGCTTTTCATTAACCCGTACCTTAGACGCCACTAGTACGTTAAATTTCATGACTACTTCCTATTGGATTAACATCATAATTCCCTGCTAATTTACATGACTACTATTCCCACAACCTTTCCCCATTTTCCATTACATTCTCATTTATTGGCGGATTCCTTCGACCCACTGTTCGACTGTTGCTTGTCCATACTTCTATTTTTCCTTGTTTGCAGGTTGTCCCATGATTACTATCCTAATCATGCTCTCGTGTTTATTTTCCTGGCGGACCATCTTATGCCGCCATAGCTAAGCCATGGTCTTACACAATAATATCCCATGTTTAATATCTTGGCGGACTCCATTGGTTGCCCTAGTCGAGCTACGATCTTACTTCTCGTGACTCCAGTGTTTACCGTCCCGATGGACTAATCTGTTTTTATTCTCCCGGTGGACTACCTCTTGTTTTGTAACACCTCGAACCTGACCGAGATGGATCGACCCGAATTTGGCATGTCATATTAGCTACCACACGAATGACTCTCCATTTAACTTGAAACCAAACCTCCATCACTCTACAAAATTACAAAATAAAGCATGAGTTAATTCATTTCAGTGCAATGGAATAACATAACTTTAAACGTAGAACCTAAGGCATGCGAACACATGATTTTTACTACATAAGGGAGAATTGTAACAACCCGTTTTTCAGTGGTGTCGAAAATAGTAGTTTTAAGGCCACCAAATTCGACGAGTAAGTTTGTAAATATTATTATTTAATATTTATGAGTCAAACATGGTGTTAAAAAGGTTATTGATTTGATAACTTATGTTATATAAGCGATTTATTAAGTTCAAATAGTATGACTCTAAGGTCAAGTGGTTTTAAAAAATGAGGTATCGGGACCTCATTTCTATAAACCGAGCCATAAATATTTTTATAAATATTTATGGAGTGTTATTAAGGTGGTATTAAAGTTTCGTTGAAAAATTTTAACGTTTCGATAGTTAATTAATTAAAAATGGCTAAATCGTAAAAGATGTAAAATTTGATCACTATTTGATTTGAGTGATTAAATTGTTAATTGAATAAAGGAAAAGGGACTTAAATGGTAATTAGACCATTCAAGGAGTTAGTGGACAATTATGGGCATGAAATTGATGTTTTATTTATTTATTAGCCAAGGTTAAAATGGTAATTTGGTATATTAAATTAAAATAAAACAAAACCAAAATCCATTATCATCTTTTTCATGTTTACTTCACCGAATTTGAAAGATTAAAAACTCCATGGAAGGTTTTGAAGCTTCGGATTTCACTTTGAAGCTAGCATGGTATGTCATTTTAGCCCCGTTTTTAATGATTTTTATGTTTTTGATATCATTGCAACTAGGTCCAGCTAGCCTGTACCTTCGATTTTGAAACTGTTAAAGATTTTGAATGTTTCCATTGATGAACCTTGTGATTTTAGATTTTAAATGATGAATTTGAAATATTAGTTGTTATTTAAAAGTATTTTATTAAGCGATTTTTGATGAATTTTCCAATCAGGGACTAAATTTTTAAAATAGTAAAAGTACAAGGAGTTGATGTGAAATTGTTGCATGAATGGGCTGTATTTGATGCCATAATTATTCGGCTAGGCTCAATTTTGGGTAAAAATGGTTAATTTTCATGTTTTAGGCTCATGGATTAAATTGAATACAAGTAAAACTTTAGGGGTAATTTTGTAAAAATGTCAAAATGACTAAATTGCATAAAATACATTGTTTGATTGTATAAATTAATAGATTGAATGAAATTATTAATTTAGATCAAGATCGAGTTGAAAAATCGAGGAGAATAAAAAATTACCAAAATGCCCTTGTACTTTGACATTTCTGCAATTTAGCCAGGTAAGTTCGTATGAACTATAAACACTTAAATGTGAGTTAAATTGACTGTTTAATGTGCTATTCTATTGGACATGAATTAATATATAGATGTTATTATGCAATTTATTATGTTATGAAACGATAGAAATTCAACGACGTACAATGACTACCGAGCCCTTATTTGAACCTTAGGATGACATGTCATTAGGGCTTACATGATTCGGGTGCTGGTCTTGAATGTCCTACTGATGGTTGAGGTCCGGCATGTGTTGCGGATACTCCACAGCTCGTGTGAGCAGCATCGTGTAGCTACGTTCCGACCTACATCTCGTGTGAGCAGACCCGTTTTCATAGCTTGTGTGTAACGCCTTGAAAATTGGGTTTCTTGTGTCGAGAGAATGGATTTTGTCATTTGGAAAAAAAAATGAAAAAAGGGAATAATGAATTAAGTGTGTATAAAAAAAATTATGATTGCATGTTTAGTTTAATTTTTAGGTGATTTAGGAAGGGATGGTAGTGTTGGAAAAGTCCTAGGCTCGATCTAGGGCTTTATCAAAAATTTTGTTTTTACCCTTAAGTGAGGTTGGTGGTAGTCAGAAGGCTTTTAAAATATTGCTGGGTTAAAAGGTAGCACAAGGAAGTAGGTGGTCTGGTGGCCTGGGGCGTTCTGAATAAGTTGGTGGTCAAAGGTTCAAGTTCTGGACTTGGCAAAAATTTTTGTTGCGCATATGTTAGTATGAAGGCCAGAGTTTAGGCCTTATAATTAGTTGGGGCTGATTCACGACACAAAGAAACGCCTGGCCCAGTGGTAGAGGCATTAGGAGCAGGAGGGGGAGTAGGGTTCTAGTCGCGGTGTGCGCTAATTTTTTTTTTTTTTAAGTAAACCTGGAGCGCGGTAGAAATGTTTATAATTAATTGGGGAGGAATTATGACTCAAATAAAGTGGGCGGCACAGTGGCAAGGGGCATGTATCATAGTGAAGAGGTTGGAGGTTCGAAGCTTGGTGTTGGCAAATATTTTTAGATTTCTTTGGATGATTCGATCGCTGGGAAATAGGCCTTAAAAAAAGTTGGGAATGGAATATATCACAAGAAGAGTTGTGGTGCAATGGCTGGTAGCATGTGGTGGTGCCTAGAGGTCTTGGTTTTGAGTTGCCTTGTGTGCAATAACTTGCTATTTTGCTGCTTGCGTGGGGAAGGTGTTTGAAGTGGATCGAAACACCAAATGGCTGCTGTTCGGGGAAAGCAATTTGAATGTAATTGAAATTGGATTTTTGGCTAAATAAAGGAATTTTTGGATGGGGATGAAGATAAAATTTTGAGAAAATAAAGGAATTTAATTGGTGATAAGTTTGAGTTGACTAGGGAGTGTAGGTTTATTTTATTTATTTATTTATTTTTAGTATATATATGGGTGCCGAATTAAGTTCCTAGAGTAATGCCGAAATTTTGTTTTCCCTCTGGCCGAATTTCTTCACTTGTGAGATGCCCAAACACCCTTTTTCTCTCTAAGTGTTCAGAAGCCGAATCCTTCATACTCTCCCTTCTCAAATTCCTTTTTTGGTTCACCGTTTGGTTCTAGCCGAATCACCTCTTTTCTTATTCTTCCTAGGATTGCCGAATTGCCTCCATCACCTTACGAGTCTGAAAGCCGGACTTAGGCCGCAGGATCAAAGGAAGATTTCAGTAAGAGCTTAGTTGAATTTTTAGTGTGTTTTATTAAAAGCCGAAGGGCTATCTAACCCCTCTTTTCCGTTACCATGTATTAACAAGGGTGGGGCTCAGCAATCGCAAGCGCGGTAGGTAAGGATTGCTATCAAGGCAGTAAGTATTCTCGACTCAGTTAGGGTTTTAGTAAATGGCCGAATCTTATGTGGCTCATAGGGGTGACTTATGATCAATATGGGTCACTTGGTTTTGACGATATGGGTGTTTAGGTGCAGATCTAGAGGATAATCGCCAATAGTAGCAAAGGAAGGGCTACTAGAACGTGGGGCACACGGTAAGGGTACGGTGAGGTTTCGATTTTTGATAAGTATGTGTTAAAGCTTTGGTTAATCGCTAGTAATGTCAATTGTAGGTTCGTGACTAAGGGGTTTGCAGCACGCAAGGTTACCAGGTGTGTACAAACACTACACACACGATATCGGCAATGCCGAAAAGCTGAAAAGCCGAAAGTGGCTAAATGGGCCCGGTGGGCCCTGAGGCTAAGTTTGATGAAATTGGTTGGTTTGGTCATACGTATTAAGTTAGTCACGCATGTTACACGATTTGGAATTGTTTTGGGCCTAGTAGGCCATATGAATGAGATTTGGGCCTAATGGGCCGTAAGGATGTAATATGGGCTTTATGGGGGACGTAGACAAGTATGCTAGGGTTTAATGGACTTTAGGCCTAGTTCTGAACAACTCTTAAATCACATAAGACTTAACCTAATAATCAAACATGTCTGTGGACAAGTCGATTAGTTAGAGTGTGGTAACCGACATATGCATGTCTAGGATTGGATCTAGTGAGAGCTTGGTACTTAAGCGGTCCTAGTGACCCACCTCCTCTTTTCTGAGATCCTACCTGGTGCATAGTGTTTGTTCACTTTAACCGCGAGGACTTGTTTATGGGCCAAAGTTCATACCTAAAACCCGAGAGGGACCAAATACCCTTATATTTGTAAAATTACTAAAATACCCCTAGATTTGTAAATTACCAAAATACCCTTATTTTGCAAAAGTACTAAAATACCCCTGTTTTGCAAAAGTACCAAAATACCCCTGTTTGCAAAATTACCAAGATACCCCTATTTTGCCAAATTACTAAAATACCCTTGTAGGGTAGAATTACAAAAATACCCCTGGGTAGTGAAATGATGAAAATACCCCTATGTGACGAATATGAGTTTATGGATGTTACTCGTGTGTTTCATGCATTCATATGATATTCTGCTTAGGATGCATATGGGTGGGAATTATGGTACGGAGGAAGATTTGAGGATCGCATGGCCGTATGGTATGGATCCACGGAGGCTTTAAGCCCAATATATGATTAGCGACTTTCTTCGCAACGTTGATAGTACCACAACAGGGCTACCCATGGTGTGTAGCGGAGGGTGGGTCGAGCTAGAATTCCCACTGTGAGTCATAAGGTTGGAAGGGAAATGGTGTGTATAGTGGATGGATTTTTGGGGTTGGTTTTGCATTAGCTTGTTTGTATATGATACGATATGATATGATGTGATATGAGGTCATTGTGGGCTAAGGCCCAAGACCACCGATTTTGATAGGGCTTAGGCCCAATGTGAATATTTGTATGTGATTTGATTGCTAAGGGTTGTACACACTGAGTTTCGAAACTCACACTCTTTTATTTAATGTTTCAGGTGATCCTGAATAGACGGCTCGACGTGGGAGAGGACTCAGAGATGGCCACACTACAAGTTGTTCAAATGTTTTAATTTGATCAAATGAAATTGCTTTAAATACTTTGTTTTTTGTGTGGATTGTAATAAGGCCATGTAACTCCTAATTGACTTTAGACTTTGGGTTTATTATTATTGCTTCAACTATCCACTTAATAAATTTCATCAAATTTCCAAAGATGACATGGTTTCGAAATAACTTAATACATGAACGTTTTCCTAAAATGTGGGCTTTTCCTCTTAACTTAACAAGATATATTGGATTTTGGGCTTTTGGGACTTAAATTGTTAGATTGTAAAATCGTTTTGGAGTGAGCCTTTAATGTGACATTCCGGACTCGGGCCTAAACTTCTAGGCCGGGTTTGGGGTGTTACATTGTGTGAGCATAGTTATTCATAGGTCGTGTGAGCATATATGTACATGAATTGATAGATTATAGTTATATGAGTTAGCACACTTTGTGTGAGCTATCTCGGGTATCTAACGATATTCTATTCTGTTCAACGGGCATGAATTGGAAAGGAAACGATAAATTTTCAATATGAGCAAATACAATTATACATGAAATACATTGAAATGATGAGATCCATGGAAAGCATGTTATGTTATGAAGGATGTTATATCCAAATTGAATCATATTCAAGTATAATGGTTATTCATGTCGAATTCATGTGAAATATGTTCAAGTATGCTAACATGTGTTGTTGTTTGATGCTTAGGCATGTGCCAAGCTATTAGTTGGATTGTATTATGTTTACTTATAAGTTATGCATTGAAATGGTAAGTGCCCAAATGGAAATATTCTTGTGTTCATGAAAGAATGTGATAAACCATAATTTATACATATTTTTACCCCATGCTTAGCTTATTTTTGGATGAGTTTTCATTAGATTTGATGAATTTGATGCTCCTAATCCTTTAATTTCATGTTTTACACTCAGGAGAGCTTAGGGAGTCAGAAAGAATGAGAAACAAACCAAAAAGGGACAAAATGGGCCTATCTTAGAAATTCAACACGGCCTGGATCAACGTACACGGGCAGACCACACGGCCGTGTGTGGTGAGCAGGAGCGAGCACGACCTAAGGCTATCTAACACGGACGTGTCACACGGGCGTGTCCCTGCCGTATCAAAGATTAATTCTATCAAGAAAAGGTTACTTGTGGGCAAATAAAGACGTTCCAAAGCCTATATAAACACCCTAGGGGGTGACCTAAATGGGGACGCGGAATAGAATGCAGAAAATACTCGAAGACAGCCGTCGGAAGTAGCTCGGAGGAAGGATCTCCATCGAGACTGCAGATCTCCCATCAAGTTCTTTAGAAGTTTTTGGGTTTTCCTATGTTTTGTTGTTTTCCTTATTTTGTGATGTGTCCTTCTATTAGTATGAACTAAATCCCTAAATATCTAGGGGGGATGAAACCTAAGACAGATCTTATTATTATTTGATTTATAAGATAAATACTTGTTCTTATTCTTAATTGTGAGTTCTTATTCTTGTTTTGATAATTCAGGTTATTGATTCAAGTCGAATGTGCTTATTCAGTGAAGCAAAAGTCCCTATTTAAGAGTAGATCAACACAATTAAGCGGAGTTGATTGCAACCCTAGAGATAGGGCGACGAAAATCTGCCGGATTAGAGTCAAATCTAATAAGGGAATCCATAGATCGAGTTAATGCAACAATAGGGGATTTAATTAGAAAGAGATTTCAATTAATAAACCTAGAGTCAGTTGTTTTTAGTCTCGAGAGAGATATTAACATAAACCAGGTATTTCTACGGATTAAGTCAAGTGAATAAATCATATGAATCAAAAGTAATAAGTGAAGTCTAGGTGGATTCTTTCTTAGGTATTGCCTATCACATTAGTTGTCTAAAAGTATTTTCCCAATTCTTTCGTTGTCGTGTTTTTAATTAAGTTTTAGTTTAAAAGAATTCACTCCAATTTTTAGGCTAGATAATAAGAATATAGGAATTTGCTAGTACTCTTGGTCCTTGTGGATACGATATTACCGGTCTTACCATAACTATACTATTGTTCGATAGGTGCGCTTGCCTTTATTGTGATCGTAGTTAGTTCTAGACACATCAAGTTTTTGGCGCCGTTGCCGGGGACTAAGATATTAGGAACACTAAATTTTTATTACTTTAGCCATTATTTTTATTTTATTGCAATTTAATTTCTTTTCTACTTTACTAATTTTTCTTTCTTTGCTTCTGGCAGGAACTTTTAGTTTATGACTAGAAGGAACCCGTCAGGACCATTACTTTTTGACAGTGAGATTGAAAGTACAGCTCACAGAAACCGAAGAAAAATTAGGCGAAGTCTACAATACATAGAAGAAGAGCAAGATGACAAAACTAATACTACAGAAGAGATGGCGGATAACAATCCGCTACCTCCTGTGGTTGCCGCAAACCCGGTGAATCAAAATCCTGCTCCTTGTACTATGTATGATTATGCTAAACCTAATTTAACAGGAACCGAATCAAGTATTGTTAGACCTGCTATTGCTACAAATAATTTTGAACTGAAACCTAACACTATACAGATGATTCAGCAATTTGTTCAGTTTGATGGTTTGCAGGATGAGGATCCAAACAATCACTTGGCAAATTTTCTCGAGTTTTGCGATACTTTCAAAATTAATGGCGTTTCTGATGATGCCATTCGCCTTCGGTTGTTTCCCTACTCGTTGAGAAACAAAGCTAAACAGTTGTAACACCCCAAACCCGGTCAAAATGTTACGACCGAATCTGGCATGTCACAGGGAAGAAAACGTTTTTGGAAAACAAGTTGTCGACTCAATGTTGAAAAGAAAACCTTTGATTTTATAAAACCCGAATTGTGTTAAGCCATTTGTTAAAATTCTTTCGAAACTTAGTTTTAAAGAAGACTGTGTTGCCTTGTTATTGTTGCGTGTTTGATAAATACCCGACGGTAAAAATTTTGGAAATTCTGAAAATTCGTTAAAGTTTTGAAAACATCCATTTTACGAGTTTATTAGGCATGCCTTTAGTGTTTAAACGTCGGTTTAAAGAAATTTAACAAAATGAATAATCCCAAAATAAAATCTGAATGGCCTTATTACATAGCAGAAATCCAAACTTAAAGTAAAATAAACCGAATTAACCTTTTAAACTAAAAGCGAAATTACGTGCATGGCCACCTCGAGTCCAATCCCACTCCATATCCATGAACTAGGAATTAATCGTAAAAAGTAATGGAAGGGGTGAGTCACCAGGACTCAGTGTATAAATCCCCATCCGAAAGATTCTAAGCTCTTACACAGTTTCATATGCGAATATGTATGTCATGCAATCCATCCAACCTATCCATCTGAACTCCCAATTCTACCCCTTGTGGCACCAAGCCACTGGTGGTACCTAACCACTGGTGGTTCCAAACCACTGGTGACCGAAGTCACAAATAATCATGTGTGGGGCCAACCCACATGTGGTACCTAACCACTGGTGACGATCCTGTATATCAATATGTGGGGCCAACCCACTGTGGTACCAAACCACTGGGACGAGTCACAGAATAAGCATATGTGGTACCTAACCCACTGGTGGTTCCAAACCACCGAGACTTAGTCACAAAATATTAATATGTGGGCCAACAACGCGTGTGGTACCTAACCACTTTGGTGACGATCGATAATCATACCTTCCCCTCCTCTCATCATACCCATTTCCCTAAACATGCTTTTCAATACAATATAATCATGCTTAACATTTAGGAGTAATCTAATATGGCATATGCAGATTTAACAGGAGCAAATTAACGTTAGCACCAAGATGGACTTACCCGGAGTCCTCGCTTTTACCCACAAGGGTAACTTATCGATTTCTACAGTTATTTCGGCTTTTGACAAATCACAAATAACAACACATTAAACATATGAAGTGTGTAAGAGTTACACACCTGATTACTCGTAACACGATACTTTCTACGTCGACACTCTTGTTAATCGACACTACTGCTATTTGCTCAGATGCCGACCCACAACCCGGTGGCCAATCCAAAACCGCTGACACTGCCTGTTTCTTAAACTTAGGGGCTGGGTTTACAGATCCAACCCCTCCTACCGCTTGGCTGGCATTAGGGTCCATGAACACACCTTGATCACTAAACGGATTAAAGCAGTGAAACGAATCGTAAGGAACTAAGACCCAAAGTTAAACCCTTACCTAAATCGGCAAATCCCGAGGCTCAGACTTGATTCACAAACCAACGAATCCCGAAAGTCTCCACAAGAAGGCGTCACCACACCACCTATTTTCGGCCAAGCATCAAATAGAATTGGATCTCTGCCTTCGGCATTCAACGCTATAAGAGATGATTAAATCGACAGAACACTTACCACAACACTAGCAAAACCGATTGGGAATGACGACAGCTCAAAGACGGTGATCCACTGCAACCAAGAGTCAAAAGAGAAGGTTTGAGTGCCCCAGGATTTCGGCTTTTCCTTCCAAAGAAAATGATAGGGAAAAGAGAAAAGAGAATGAGAGAGAGTTAGGGAGATTCGGCCAAAATACTAAGAACTTACCCCAAATGCCGAAATCGTTCTGCTATGAAAAGAAAAGAGATGAAACAGAAAGGTACCCTTTAACAAGAGATATTCGGCTAAAGTCTTTGAATGAGAAGATAGGAGAGTATCAAAGTTTTCGACATGGTTAATGCTTCAGAAGGTTTTGGCTAACAAAGAAAAGAAGTGAAAAGAAGAGATGGAAAATGAAGTTTTGGCTCTTGCTGCACCCAAAAGAAAGAAAGAAGAGATGGTAAGGTGCTAGGAGGATTCGACTATGCACCAAGAGAAGAAGAAAAAGAAACTTGGAAGGCCACTCACTTTTGGTATTTGAGAGAAAAGAAGAATGCCAAATAAGGAGTGTGGTTTCGTCACAAAAGAATGAGAGGAAAAAAAACACACTAAGGCTCCCTATCTAGCCGAATATGCAACACTTCCCCAAGGCCTTTACCAACATTCGGCCACCCCCCAACTAGCACTTACAAAAATCGAAAATGGAAGTAACCCACACCCAAATTTCGGCACACCCCTAAACACACAAGAACCGAATGCCCAACACCACCTACTACCTTTAAAATTCGGCTAAACCTCCACTCTCCTCAATCCCTTCTTTTCCTCCTAAATTTCCTCCTATTCTTTCATTCAAACCAATTTGAATGTTTCAAACTCCTAAGATTTCTCTTCTCCACTTATTCAAATCTGTTGACTCCTTCAATACTCATCCACCAGAGTCCCAACTGAGTACAACACTCTTGGTCTTGGCGTCAAAAAGAAATGCTCAAAAGGAGATTCCCGCAGCTCGAACCAAGTGTGCTTCAGCTTCCCTGAGGCGTCACTCCCTTGTGCCCTAAGTGGCGCCTCCTTGCCACCTTACCAAGGCATTCCTTTTGTCAAAACATACCACCAATTACCTTTAACTCCTGTCCCACTCAGCTCCCCCTTCAAAGTGCCTAAAAGAAAATTTTCGCTAAGACTCTAGCCTAACCCTAGCTCATGCCTGGTCCCTAAAATACCCTAAACTAGCATGACAACGATACTATCTACATGCAATCAGATAGAATGCAAAGGCATCGATTTAGGATGTTACAGTTCTACCCCCCTTAAAAATAATTTTGGCCTCGAAATTACCTGGTCAAAAGAGTTGAGGGTATTGCTGCCGCATCACATCCACTGGCTCCCACGTGGCCTCCCCTGTTCCATGATTTCGTCACAACACCTTCACCAAAGGAACGGATTTCCTACGCAACATTTTGGTATCCCGATCCAAAATTTGCACTGGTTCTTCCTCAAAAGACAAGTCTGGGCTTACTTTGATTTTTTCTATCGGCACAACATGAGACGGATCTGAACGATAGCGTCTAAGCATCGAAACATGAAATACGTCATGGATCTGACTCAATTCTGATGGTAACTCGAGCTGGTAAGCTACTGGTCCCACACGCTTCAACACTCGATAAGGCCCGATAAACCTAGGGCTCAGTTTGCCCTTCCAACCAAATCTCAGCACCTTCTTCCACGGCGACACCTTCAAGAAAACCTTGTCACCCACTGCAAATTCTACATCTTTCCGCTTAAGATTGGCATAGGACTTCTGCCTGTCCGAAGCTTCCTTCAGACGAGCTCGAATCAGCTTAACCTTATCTTCCGTTTCAGTAACCAACTCTGGACCCAACAATTGCCGTTCACACAACTCCGTCCAACACGTAGGGGTACGACACTTCCGCCCATATAACGCTTCATACGGTGCCATCTGAATACTTGCCTGGTAACTATTGTTATACGCGAACTCTGCCAATGGTAGAAATTCCTCCCAAGTACCTCTGAAATCCAAGACACAACCCCTTAACATATCTTCCAGAATCTGAATCACCCATTCCGACTGCCCATCTGACTGTGGATGAAACACCATATTGAAATCCAACCTTGTACCCAATGCCTGATGCAGTGCCTTCCAGAATCTTGACGTAAATCTAGGGTCTCTGTCCGAAATAATCGACACTGGCACCCCATGCAACCTTACTATCTCCGCTATATATAATCTGGCTAACTTCTAAAGAGAGTAATCCACACGCACAGGTATGAAGTGAGCAGACTTTGTCAGACGATCAACAATCACCCAAACCGAATCCTTCTTGCTAGGCGTAAGGGGTAGCCCACTGACAAAATCCATCGTAATCCTTTCCCATTTCCACTGCGGAATCTTCACCGGTTGCAACAATCCCGAAGGTAACTGATGTTCTGCCTTCACCTGCTGACACGTCAAACACTTGCCCACAAATTCAGTTACCTCCCGTTTTAGACTCGGCCACCAAAACTGCTCCCGCAAATGCCGGTACATCTTACTACCTCCAGGGTGCATAGCGTATGGACTGCTATGTGCCTCCTGAAGAATCCTCTGCCTCAACTCCACATCTTTTGGCATGCAAACTTTTCCCTGAAAACATAACACTCCATCGTTGCTCAAGCTATACCCCTCCAATCCACCATTCTGCACTTGCAAACATCGAGCACTTAAGACTTCATCTACTAACTGTTTCTCCTTAACCTGGTTTACCCATGTCGGCTTCACTTGCAGTTTCGCTAATAGACTTCCGTCATCATACAGACTAAGGTGGGCAACCATTGCTCTTAAGTCTGCTACCACTTTGCGGCTCAACGCATCCGCTACCACGTTAGCCTTACCCGGATGGTACTCAATCGAGCAGTCGTAATCCTTCAACAACTCGATCCACCTCCGCTGCCTTAAATTCAATTCCTTCTGAGTGAGAAGGTATTTCGAACTCTTATGATCCGTATACACGATAGACTTCTCCCCATACAGGTAATGTCTCCAAATTTTCAGGGCGAAAACCATCGCGCCCAACTCTAGATCATGCGTCGGGTAATTCACTTCGTGAGGTCTCAATCGTCGAGAAGCATACGCCACTACCTTCCCCTCTTGCACCAAAGACACATCCTGCACCGAAGATGCGACGCATCACAAGAAACCGTAAACTCCTTCCCCCGCTTCAAGTGAATCAATACCGAGCTTCTATTAAAATCCTTTTTAACTTCTTGAAACTTTCTTGTTGTTTGTCTGACCATACAAACGGAACCCCTTTCCTCAACAACTTGGTTAACGGCGCTGCAATCAAGGAAAACCCTTCCACAAACCTTCTGTAGTACCCCGCTAAACCTAGAAAACTCCGAACCTCTGCCACAGACTTAGGTAGTTTCCAGTCCAGTACAGCTTCAATCTTCCGAGGGTCTACTCTAATCCCCTCAGCTGACACTACATGACCCAAGAAAGTAACTTCCCTTAGCCAGAACTCGCATTGACTAAACTTTGCGAATAGCTGCTTTTCCCTCAGAATTTGCAAAATTACACGAAGATGTGCATCATGCTCCTCCTCGAACTTCGAGTACACCAGAATATCATCTATAAACACCACAACGAACCGATCCAAATACGGTTGGAAAACCCGATTCATCATATCCATAAACGCTGCTGGTGCGTTGGTCAATCTAAACGGCATCGCCAAAAATTCATAGTGATCGTAACGAGTACGAAACGCCGTCTTATGGATATCCGCCTCCTTAACCTTAAGTTGATGATACCCCGATCTCATATCTATCTTCAAGAAAACTGATGCTCCCTTAAGTTGATCAAACAGGTCGTCTATCCTCGGCAACGGATACTTATCCTTAATCGTCAACTTATTCAGATGACGGTAGTCTATACACATTCGCATCGATCCGTCCTTCTTCTTAACAAAAAGCACGGGTCCTCCCCAAGGTGATATGCTTGGCCGGATAAAACCCCGATCTAACAACTCCTGAATCTGCGCTTTCAGCTCCACTAACTCCTTTGACGCCATTCTATATGGGGCAATAGACACTGGCGCGATTCCAGGTAGAAGGTCGATACCAAACTCAACCTCGCGATCTGGAGGCAAACCCGGAAGCTCTTCTGGGAAAACATCAGAAAACTCTCTCACCGTTCGGACATCCCCCACCGTTGATTCCTTAGCCTCCAAGGCACACACATAAGCCACAAATGCCCTACATCCTTTCCTCACCATTTTCTCGGCTTTCAAAGCGGACACCACATTAGATAGGTAGTTCCTTCTCTAACCTATCATCACCACCTCTTCACCCTCGACAGTTCTCAGCACCATGCGCTTGGCTGCACAGTCCAAACTTGCTTGATACTCCACTAACCAATCCATCCCTAAGATCAAATCGAACTCCCCAAATAGAAGTTCCATCAGTTCAGCCGGAAACACTACCCCTTGAAGTTCTAGGGGTACATCCTTATCTGATTTATTCACTACCACGGAATGACCTAGAGGGCTAATTACGGTCATCTCCCTAGAAGAAATCTCATAGGCTAAGTTCGGAGTTCCCGCTATACTCATCGGCAACATAAGAGTGCGTAGAACCAACATCAATCAAAGTAGTATAGGCAATCCAGTAAATTAAAAACGCACGGTTATGACGCCCGCAAAGGCGTTGTTCTTCTCTTGACGCCTCTCATGCATAGACCAACCCCGGCCGTCTTGCATCGTATTCCCGCACCTCGCTCGATGCCCCACGACCTCGCCTGCTATCGTTACCACCCGGTGATCCTCGACCCCTCTGCGGTTGCGACCATCTCTTCGAATTGTGTACGTCCCTGACCTCGATCGAGTCCTAGCGGCCTCCGCGGACAATCCCTTATCCGGTGATCAATCGACACACACTCGAAGCACCCTACATTACCGTCCAACACTCCTCGAATGAGACTTTCCACATCGAAGCGCACCGTGGCGCCATCGAGTAGCAAAGAAGAAGCTTTGCGACTTAACTCGATCCGCCAAATCTAACCCTTTTTCGAGAATTCCCAGCAAATGGACCTCGATGGCCCAAAACTCCTCTTATCCCTATTCTGTTATGATTCTCGCCTCTCGGTCCGTTTCACCTCCTCGGCTATCTTGGCCTTCTCCACTGTGACAACAAATTCTCTCTCCGCTGTGGAGCAATCAACTCCCGCACTTATCTCTCACCCATCCTCAAATCGACACATGCCGTGTTAAAGTAGCCACGATACTCCTGCATAATGGCTCAACCTTAAGAATTCCGCCTCATATTGAGATCATCGACTTACTCTCTGGACTGATTCAAGAACGCTCACACACTGCGCATCTATATAACTAGACCCAACGAACTTCCTCTAGTAAGCCGCCTTAAAGAAATCCCAAGTGATATCATCGACCATCGCACCATCCCTGACTGTGAGCCACCACTGATAAGACTCATCCCGAGAAGAGACACGTCCCTTTCAGCCTTCTCAACACACAGTAAAGTCCAAATCGTCCATTATGCGCGCTCGATCGCCTCTAGCCAGTACTCAGCTGTGTTGGGAGCTACACCGGAAATACCTCTAAATACTTCTGCTCCATTAGCCCGGAGTTGTTCAGACACAGATTTTTGAGCCCCCGTTCCAACGCCTGCACCCGCAACTCTCTCCAGAACCCGCAGCATCGATCGCTGCGACATCGCATCATCACCACCCGCTTGGTCTCGAAATTCGCGCCACACGGGTGGCGGCGGCACCTCATTCTCTGACCCATGACCAGACCCTACCGATTCTGACACGGTAATCCTACCCCTACCACGACCACGTACATTGCGCCCGCATCCCCGAGTGCTCATGACTAGCGTTCCCGATTTAATTTGATTTAAGAATTTTATGAGTTAGCTTTCTTCCACTATTTATTACGGCACAGTCTTATGAGCAATTTATTAAAGTAGTTGTTCTCACAAGTTCATAAAGTCCTACGGGCTTCAGTCTCTAAGGTAAAGGTCCTACTACTAGCATTCATAGTGCAAGCATTTAAACCATATAAACAGTAGTTAGGAGACTTACCATCGCGGATTGGTGCCGGAGACTCGGTGCCATGCTTCCCAAAACATGTTTCTCATTCAAACAATTTTGCATACCCCTTCTTTGAAAAACAATTTGGGCCTTATGCCCACAGCCGAGCTTTTGAACTTGGCTCTGATACCACAATTGTAACACCCCAAACCCGGTCAAAACGCTACGACCGAATCTGGCATGTCACAGGGAAGAAAACGTTTTTGGAAAACAAGTTGTCGTCTCAATGTTGAAAAGAAAACCTTTGATTTTATAAAACCCGAATTGAGTTAAGCCATTTGTTAAAATTCTTTCGAAACTTAGTTTTAAAGACGACAGTGTTACCTTGTTATTATTGCGTGTTTGATAAATACCCGACGGTAAAAATTTTGGAAATTCCGAAAATTCGTTAAAGTTTTGAAAATGTCTATTTTACGAGTTTATTAGGCATGCCTTTAGTGTTTAAACATCGGTTTAAAGAAATTTAACAAAATGAATAATCCCAAAATAAAATCTGAATGGCCTTATTACATAGCGGAAATCCAAACTTAAAGTAAAAAAAACCTGAATTAACCTTTTAAACTAAAAGCTGAAATTACATGCATGGCCACCTCGAGTCCAATCCAGGCTCTATATCCGCGAACTAGGAATTGCAAAAAGTAATGGAAGGGTGAGTCAGGGACTCGGTGTATAAATCCCCATCCGAAAGATTCTAAGCTCTTACACGATTTCATATGCGAATATGTATGTCATGCAATCCATCCAACTTATCCATCCGAACTCCCAATTCTACCCCTTGTGGCACCTAGCCACTGGTGGTACCTAACCACTGGTGGTTCCAAACCACTGGTGATCGAAGTCACAAATAATCATGTGTGGGGCCAACCCACTTGTGGTACCTAACCACTGGTGACGATCCCGTATATCAATATGTGGGGCCAACCCACTGTGGTGCCAAACCACTGGGGACGAGTCACAAGATAAGCATATGTGGTACCTAACCACCTTTGGTGGTTCCAAACCACCGAGACTTAGTCACAAAATATTAATATGTGGGGCCAACCCACGTGTGGTACCTAACCACCGTGATGATTCGATAATCATACCTTCCCCCTCCTCTCATCATACCCATTTCCCTAAACATACTTTTCAATAGAATATAATCATGCTTAACATTTAGGAGTAATCTAATATGGCATATGCAGATTTAACAGAGGCAATTAACGTTAGCCACCAAGATGGACTTACCCGGAGTCCTCGCTTTTACCCACAAGGGTAATTTATCGATTTCTACAGATTATTTCGCTTTTGACAAATCACAAATAATAAAGACATTAAACATATGAAGTGTGTAAGAGTTACACACACGATTACTCGTAACACGATACTTTTTACGCCGACACTCGTTAATCGACACTCATCGCTATTTGCTCGGATGTCACCACAACCCGGTGGCCAATCCCGAACCACCGACACTACCCGCGTTTCTTAAGCTTAGGGGTTTGGGTTTACAGATCCAACCCCTCCTACCGCTTGGTGGCATTAGGGTCCATGAACACACCTTGATCACTAAGCGGATTAAAGCGTTGAAACGAATCGTAAGGAACTAAGACCCAAAGTTAAACCCTTACCTAAATCGGCAAATCCCGAGGCTCAGACTTGATTCACAAACCAACGAATCCCGAAAGTCTACACAAGAAGGCGTCACCACACCACCTATATTCGGCCAAGCATCAAATAGAATTGGATCTCTGCCTTCGGCATTCAACGCTATAAGAGATGATTGAATCGACAGAACACTTACCACAACACTAGCAAAACCGATTGGGAGTGACGACAGCTCAAAGACGGCGATCCACTGCAACCAAGAGTCAAAAGAGAAGGTTTGAGTGCCCCGGGATTTCGGCTTTTCCTTCCAAAGAAAACGATAGGAAAAAGAGAAAAGAGAATGAGAGAGAGTTAGGGAGATTCGGCCAAAATACTAATAACTTGCCCCAAATGTCAAAATCGTTCTGCTATGAAAAGAAAAGAGATGAAACAGAAAGGTACCCTTTAACAAGAGATATTCGGCTAAAGTACTGAATGAGAAGAGAGGAGAGTATCAAAGTTTTCGACAAAGGTTAATGCTTCAGAAGGTTTCGGCTAACAAAGAAAAGAGGTGAAGAGAAGAGATGGAAAATGAAGTTTCGGCTCTTGCTGCACCCAAAAGAAAGAAAGAAGAGATGGTAAGGTGCTAGGAAGATTCGGCTATGCACCAAGAGAAGAAGAAAAAGAAACTTGGAAGGCCACTCACTTTTGGTATTTGAGAGAAAAGAAGAATGCCAAATAAGAAGTGTGGTTTCGGCACAAAAGAATGAGAGGAAAAAAAAACACCCTAAGGCTCCCTATCTAGCCGAATATGCAACACTTCCCCAAGGCCTTTACCAACATTCGGCCACCTCCAACTAGCACTTACAAAAACTGAAAATGGAAGAAACCCACACCCAAATTTTGGCACACCCCTAAACACAAAAGAACCGAATGCCCAACACCACCTACTACCTTCAAAATTCGGCTAAACCTCCACTCTCCTCAATCCCTTCTTTTCCTCCTAAATTTCCTCCTATTCACTCATTCAAACCAATTTGAATGTTTCAAACTCCTAAGATTTCTCTTCTCAACTTATTAAAATCTGTTGACTCCTTCAATACTCATCCACCAGAGTCCCAACTGAGTACAACACTCCTGGTCTTGGCGTCAAAAAGAAATGCTCCAAAGGAGATTCCCGCAGCTCGAACCAAGTCCCCTTCAGCTTCCCTGAGGCGTCACTCCCTTGTGCCCTAAGTGGCGCCTCCTTGCCACCTTACCAAGGCATTCCTTGTGTCAAAACATACCACCAATTACCCCTAACTCCTGTCCCACTCAGCCCCCCTTCAAAGTGCCCAAAAGAAAATTTTCGCTAAGACTCTAGCCTACCCCTAGCTCATGCCTGGTCCCCAAAATACCCTAAACTAGCATGACAACCATACTATCTACATGCAATCAGATAAAATGCAAAGGCCCCGATTTAGGATGTTACAACAGTGGTTAAACTCGTTACCACGAGGATCAATCACTACATGGGATCAAATGACCGAAAAATTTTTACTTAAATATTTTCCGCCGGCTAAAATGGGTAAGTTGAGGAATGATATCTCTTCTTTTGTGCAGATGGATTTAGAGACACTTTACGATGCATGGGAGAGATACAAGGATTTACTAAGAAGGTGCCCTCACCATGGGTTACCTTTATGGCTACAGGTTCAAACCTTTTACAATGGTGTGAACCCCTCAACTAGGCAGTTGATTGATTCAGCCGCCAGTGGAACCCTAAATAACAAGACCTCTGAAGCAGCTTATGAGTTTATAAAGGAGATGGCACTGAATAACTATCAGTGGCAAGTTATGAGGACAAAGCCAACAAAAGCCGCCAGTGTTTTCAACCTCGACGCAGTAACCATGCTATCAAACTAGGTAGAACTGTTAAATAAAAAGATTGATGGTTTGTGTGGTTATTCGCAGGTACATCCAGTGAGGCAGTGCGATACAAATGGAGGAGGGTCGAACAATACAGAATACCCACCCTACAACCCTGGCATAGAAAACGAACAGATGAACTATATGGGTAACAATTCTAGACCTCAAAATAACCCTTATAGTAACACTTATAATCCAGGTTGGAGGAACCACCCAAACTTCTCATGGGGTGGCCAAGGAAATAAGAGACAACAACCCCCTCAAGGCTTTCAAAAATAACCCTACCCGCAAGAGAAAAAGCCGAACCTTGAGGAGATGCTAACAAAATTTGTCGCGGTGTCAGAAACCCGTTTCTATAACACCGAAACAGCACTCAAAAATCAACAAGCATCGATTCAAGGGCTCAAGAACCAATTAGAACAACTTGCTAAGCTCATATCTGAACGACCACAAGGCAGCTTGCCAAGCAACACTGAAACTAACCCAAAGGAGAAAATTAACGCCATTACTGTTCACGATAGTGAAGGGTTAGACGAACCAAAACAGAGGCAAGAGAACGTGATGGATAAAGGTAAGGTTGAGGTAAGCCATGATAAATCGAAATCAGTAAGTACAGAGTACCAACCTCGTGTGCCATATCCCAATGCGACAAAGAAAGACCGCACAGATGAAGAATTCGGTAAATTTCTTAAACTCTTAAAAAAAGTACATATTAACTTACCGTTTATTGAAGCTCTTTCGCAGATGCCCAATTCAAAAAAAAAATTTAAAAGAGCTTTTGACAAACAAATGGAAGTTAGACGAGGCGTCGCATGTGGAGCTAAATGCAGTGTGCTCAGCAATCTTACAAAATAGACTACCATAAAAGTTAAAAGATCCATGGAGTTTTACGATTCCTTGCTTAATTGGTGGTTTATTTGTTAATAATACTTTAGCAGATTTTGGGGCAAGCATAAATGTTATGCCTTATAAGATGTTTAAACAGCTAGGTCTTGGGAAACCCAAACAAACTAGGATGAGCATTCAATTGGCTGATAAAACTATTAGAGTTCCTAGGGGTATAATCGAAGATGTACTAGTAAAAATTGATAAATTCATATTCCCAGTAGACTTTGTTGTTTTAGACATGGATGAGGACAATAATGTTCCTTTAATTTTAGGAAGACCCTTTTTAGCAACTGCTAAAACTAGAATTGATGTTGGTACAGGTAAACTCACACTTCATGTAGGTGACGAAACGATCACTCTTCAGGCTCTTGATTCGGCTAGGACATCGAGTAATAAAGGTGAGAACATAAATTTTATTAATGACCATTTAGTTCAACCTTCTTTTCAGGAAGCACCACGAAATTACGCAACTGAGCCATATTCTAGACCTCGTGCCAATAAAGAAATAACTCATGAGGAGCGAAGGCTTCAGATCGATGAACTAGACGAGTGGAAGACACATGTTAAGGAGAAACCAAGAACACACGAAACAAAACTGAGGCAACTCCATGACGAACCTAAAGACGAAGCAAACTACTTCAAAGTTGGGGACCGAGTTCTAATGAATAATACAGATCCTCGTGTTGCCACTTCTGAACCGAATGGAACAACCCCTTTCACGGTACTGAATATTTTCCCATACGGTACAGTCGAGGTAACTCATTCCAAATTTGGCACTTTCAAGGTAAATCGTACTCGTCTAAAACCTTATTTTAATACAATTGATAGCAAGAATGAGGAGTTTCAACTCCTCAAACCACCATTATTATGCGAATAAGAGGTAAGTCTAGCTTAAGACTTTAAACGAGCGCTTCTCGGGAGGCAACCCGAGCACTAACCCCTTTAATTTTCATATTTTTGATTTTTAGCACCTAAGTGAAAACTAACCAAATTAATAAAGCGCAGGTTTCCCTACCACACGGCCTTGCACACGGGCGTGGCCGTGGCCGTGTGGACACCAGGAATACGCACATCGGCGTGGCAGAGACCGTGCGAATCAAGGACGACAATTTTCCCAAAACACGGGCTGCGATAAAATGCCACGGCCGTACGATACGGCCGTGGTCGACATTGAGAAAGTAACACGGGTGTGCGACACGCCCGTGCTGTTAGACCGTGGTCGACACTGATTAAGCAACATGGGCGTGGAAACCTCTACACAGGCGTGGGAGAAATGAACGAGGTACCACACGGCCGTGCGATACGGTCGTGTGACCTAACACGCCCAGGGCACACGGGCATGGGCAGCTGATTTCTATTTAAACATCTTTTTCAGTTCACTTTCTTCCCCAAATCCCTTCTTTCCAAACCCTAGCCACCACAGCTTTTCTCCCTTTTCACCACTGGCCACCGCCTCTTCACTCCACTTACTCCATTTTTTCCACCTCTTCTTCAGCCCAAAAAACCCCCATTTTCCCTTTTCTTTTCCCATTATCTTTCCCTTATTCCCTTATTCCTCCTTTACACCACCACCACACCACCACCATCATTGCCATCATACACAATGACTAATACTACAGGCAAGACCAAGGCCACCATCCCCATGTCGAAAAAGCGAAAGGATCCTAGCACGGTGTAACACCCCTAACCCGAAGCCATCGCCGAAATAGGGTTAAGAGGCGTTACTGAACCATCAGAATGTTTCACATCCATTTCACGACACAAAGTCAATCATCATTAAAGCATATCATAACATAATCGTAAAGTCCCTTATACTCAAACACATGCTAGAAAGAAGTCGGGACTAAACCAAACACATACGGAAATTTTCAGAAATTTAAAACTTTTTGAACACTGCAGAGGTCACACGCCCGTGCGGTCAAAGCCGCAAAGCGCCCCACGGCTACTAGACACACCCATGTGTCTTGGCCGTGCCAAAACAAAGCATGTATACTGACTTATCCCCACGGCCACCAGGCACGCCCGTGTACCATGGCCGTCTACTCTTAGGCTATATTCTGACTAAATCCCACGGTCACTAGGCACGCCCGTGTGCCACGGCCGTGTATGCATAACAGGCCCTTTGCAAGGCCAATATGCCACCCATACTAGGGTCAATCAACAAGCTTCAAATTAACACCAATTCATGCTTCTAAATGCATTCAAACATACCATTTTGTACACCAATTAGTCATCCACAATATCAACTACTTCTATACATAATGACATCACGAATAAGTCCATTCAAGTATCAATTATACATCTCAAAACATTTATAACTCAAACATCATATAATCCATACCAAAACTCATCTTCTAATCATCTCTTTCATCAACCATAAAGTCATGAAACATACCACATTCATAGCTCATTCACAAACTCAATATTATCTCATCTCCAAGCCAACTCACATGGCAAGGATTAAACATCACAAATCATACCATAATTTCTAGTCTATACATGCCATATTTAGTCTATATACAATTTTCCAAAAGTACCCAAAATAGATTGCCGATAGTATGATTGATATGCTGACGATCCCCGGATCAGAGCTAGCTTTACTGACACTGCAAAGCAGAGATACAAATCACACAGTAAGCTTTCCAAAGCTTAGTAAGTTCGTAACATAACACATTTAAATCAACAAACCACCACATAGATTATTTCACATATACATATATATAAATCATACCATCCAAAACTAAAATGCTCATTTAACATTTCATAATCTCACTCATATATTCATCAACCACATAGGTTCCGAGCGTACCTTAGCCAACACCTAGTAATCAATTACATTTGCTACTCAATACTCACTTTTCCCTTTTTGATCAACTTTCGTCTCTTTTTCGATTCAATCGCACACTTAGTGCCCAAATATTTAGCCGAAGCTTAATTAACATCGCACACATAGTGCATTTATATCAAACCGCTCTTCAATCGGTATCGTACACACAGTGCCAATCACAAAGTCGAAGTTTATATTATTTCGCACACACAGTGCTAAACATCTCAATCACATTTCTGAATACGCACACTTAGTGCCACATAACTCAAACTCAAACTCTCACATAGCATCCACATTTCAATATCATTATAACATTCATTTCATAGCATTTAACATAACTAAATATTCGTATTATGTCCGAACTTACCTCGGACGTTGAACTATCGAAACGGTCGATCAATCGATCACTTTATCTTTGCCTCGATCTCGATCCGAACCTCTCATCTCTTGGTCTATACACATTCAAATTCAATCCATTCAATTACTAAATCATTCATTTTAGTCCAAACACACATATTTAGGGCATTTTACAAAATAGCCCTCACATTTTCACATTTCTACACTTTAGTCCCAAATTCACAAATTCATCAAATTCACATAATCTCTTTCCACACAAGCCTTGCCGAATTTTCCTTGTTTTCATACAAGCCCACACATTTCATTTATTTCACATTTTAATCCTTCAATCTCACATTTTCTCAATTAAGCCTAAAATGCTCAATTTCACTAAAAATCCCAATACAAACTATGTTAACCCAACACCAAGTTTTCATATTTCACTATCAACTAGCACATAGCTCAAGCATTCATCAACGGCTCATCACAAAAACATCATCAATTCACAAAATTACAACATGGGTAAGATAAAGCACGAAGCAACGATTACGAACGATTACGAAAACATAGAAATTTACAAAAACCGAGCTCAATCATACCTTAAATCAAGCTCCAAACTAGCCGAAACCTTCAAAGCTCTTAAGCCTTTCTTTTTCTTCTAATTTCGGTGGATGAACACAATTAAAATGTCACCATTATGTCTTTATTTTATTATAATAACATTGTTTATTCATTTACTTATTTAGCCATTATTAAACATATATAACATATATACATTAAGGCTATTTTTGTCCATTGTCACCCACTATCACTAATAATGGTCAAATTGCATCTTAAAGCCTCCATATTAAAAAGACAACCACAATTAAGCTCTTTTAAATCAGCACACAGCTTTTGCATTTTATGCGATTAGATCCTTTTTCTTAATACGGCACACAATCGATAAAATTATCATACAAAATTTTCACACAGGCTATATCACATATAATCAACTCCAAAAAATATTAAAATATTATTCTGAACTCGGATTTGTGGTCTCAAAACCACTATTCCGACTATGGTCTAAACCGGGCTATTACACACGGTCTCTGTAACACCCCTTACCCGTATTCAACGCCGGAACCAGGCACAAGGCGTTACCGTATTAAAAACCTCAAGATCGCCACTTAGGCACAACATGACCACTCTCTTTGGCCATCACAAAAACCTCAATCCCGACTTACGAGGCCTCTCTCAAACACACGAGGGCTCTCGAGACCATATCGAAAACTCTTACGATCTTAATTTATTTTCCATCTATACAAGGCTCACACGCTCATGTAAGATTTGGCACGCCCGTGGATGTCACACACGCCCATGGTCACTACCCGTGCATGAAAACTCAAGCATTCTGCCAATGCCCCACGATTAGGGAACACGCCCGTGCCTTCCACCTGTGGAGCACACTGACTACCTTAACACGGCCTAGAGTCTAGGCACATGCCCGTGTGGCTAGCCCGTGGCCAATACTGATTAACACACATGTTCTAGGCACACGCCTGTGTGACTAGTCCGTGGTCTATTCTGACTTAAAATACTAACATGCAGGGGACACACGGCCAAGTCACACGCCCATGGGCTGACCGTGTGTCACACATGGCCTAGACACACGTCCGTGTGTCTACCCACATGGACAAGAACAAAGCTATTTGCCAAGTTCTTTTCACCCTCCTAGCATACACAATCATGCACTCATTCAACACATCCATAATCAACTCAAAATCTTACAATCTCAATTAGATAACTACATCTTTTCATATAATAAAGTGCCAACAACTATGGCATTATACAAAATAGATTATCCATCTAAAGGCCAACACATCATAGCCATATACAACAAAATTCACTAACTTGTCTAGCCCCTATACATGCCATATACAAAACATTGAGTCTCATGTACCAGAGTGTCTTTGATAAAGTGTGGGCGATCTTCCAATTGATCCTCGTATCTCGATTCAACACTTTTGCTCTATAAGACAAGGGAAAAGAAAGGGAGTAAGCTTTGAGCTTAGTAAGTTTACACATAAACAATTAAGCAACATAGTATAAGCTAAACAATAATTAGAATTATACTAACATATAATGTACAACTATGCTTACTCTTTCTATCCCTTACCACATTTCCAACACATCACGAGTCACTTACTCATAACCATTGACATGCACCCCTGCATTCAATATCTCATTTACACAATATACAACACATCATTATTTCTCAATAATACATCCACACTGCTATGCTACTCACTATCACATCCACACAACAAATCTCTCGGTGGTTCCGCACTAAGCCCACCACAATCAATTGATAAGGTAGTATCGCACTTAGCCTACCAACAAGGTATTCATAGGGGTTTTGCACATAGCCCACTAGATAATATACCTAACGATAGCATCGCACATAGCCAGCTCATCGTCAATATGCATTAGGATGGTATCGCACTTAGCCCACCATTTAGCATTATCACAACACATTCACAAATCTACTTACTTAATCATTCATCCATTCATTTCACTTGAACCACATAGGTTCTCAATCATTCTCAACCATGCTATACACTATCTAGCATTAACAAATTGTAAGTATGAATGCATTGTTTATGCATAGACTTACCTCGATACTCAAAAGTATAGAAACGTGCAATTTAGTCCACCACTTTGCTCTTGCCTCGGTTTCGATCTGGGCTTTGTCTCTCTTGATCTATAATGAATAAATCAGCTTATTCAATACACACATTGACCAAATTGACCCACATCTCATACTTTGGCAAAATTACTCTTTTGCCCGAAATCTTTCTCATAATTACACTATTGCCTCAAGGCTCGTAAAGTGATTTTTATTCAAGTTTCTAGCCTTTCATGCTTAGCCGAATCACTTAATCAACTAAAGCAATCATCAATTCTCACTACATCACACATGTATGACCAAACTCAAGATTTTTGAAACTAGTCCCTACATGCATTTTCTATGGAAACTCATTTCGCAAAAGATGTTTCTACTACATCAAGCTTTCATAATCTTCTATAAAACATCAAAATACATACATGTCATACATGGCCACATTTTTGGACATCCATCATAGCTCATCAAATAGCTAAAAATAGCTTACTCATGCAACAAGGACTTCAAAAATACAAAGAATATAAAAAACGAGGCTAGATGCACTTACTAGCAAGCTTGAAATTTTTGAAGAACCCTAACAATGGCTCTCTCAAATTTTTGGCAGCCTTGGAGAAGAAGATGAATGAATTTTGTCATCTTTTCTCCTATTTTAATCACTTAATTGTTAAATGACCAAACTGCCCTTTTTGATAAACTTTCTATTTTAACTCATCCATGCCCAAATTTGTCCAAAAATTAGAAATTGGGAAAATTACTATTTAAGGACCTCTAATTAATATTCTAAAGCTATTTCACACAAATAGCTTCTAGAATCTCACATTTTGCAACTTTTGCAATTTAATCCTTTTAGATGATTCAACCGCAATTTCACAAAATTACTTCATGAAACTTTCACACTAGCATGCATTCATAGCATAAACCTCAAAAACTCATTCATATACCTCAGATTTGTGTTCTCGCACCACTATTCTGACTAGGCCCTAAATCGGGATGTTACAGTCTCCCTGTGCGCGACCACTCTACATAAGTTCATGCCGGCCGCTTCATTTACTCGACAAGACAAGGACCTTTGAGTCCATTTATTTTTTCTTTTTCTTTTATTGTCATTTTTAAATTCTTTCCCTTTATCTTTCTTGTCTTTAATTTGTATTATTACATTTTAATTTCTTTAATCTAGGTTCAAGGGGCTATTACGGAACGACCACACCACCACCGGAGTATCCAACACCCCTGCCCACCTTTACACCGTTTCTTTTCTTTGACTCCATCCAAAATTTAGGAAGTGACACTTCTCTCCCTCTCTTACGAATTTCTTACTATGATTATCATTATCTATCTTTGTACATTGAGAACAATGTACATCTTAAGTGTGGGGAGGTGTCAACAATACTGAATTATGCCTTGTTCTTAAGTAATTTTCTCATATTACTATTAGAATGAAACTTCTATTGATTTATGATTTTCATTGATATGTTTTGGATTAAGTCATAGATAATTTTGCATTGATGGTTTAAACTTTAAGATATTAGAGAATCAAGCATGATAAGTCTATTTTCAGAATTTAAATTTCTAGGTTGTTTCCCTAAACTTAAATATTACTTTGGAGTTTGAAATTTGCAAGGTTGACATCAAAAACCATAATTTTTGTGAGATTTTGAGCCTTTTAGAGCATATTCTTTTCTTGCTCACTTGATTGATTATGAGTGTGTCAACATTGATTTGTTATTCTAGAACTTGCTTCGATTATACATGTCGAGACCACACTTTTGATTTGATATACTGAAATGATGAAGGCACCTAGGATTTAACCCACTTACTCCATTAACCCCTAGTGAACCCCTTGAAAGCCGAATCAACCATTTCTTGATATACCACTAATATTAACCCGAAACCCAGTTATTTGATTTGTTATCCCCATTTTTCTTGACTCCCTTTTTGTCGAGATTTGATTTGATCAGTTGCCTAACTACATTCGTATTTCAGTGGTTAAATTCATCTTATATCATGTACTTGTTCTTATTCTAAAAATAAAAATAAAAATAAAAATGGAATTTTATTCATTATTACTTGGAAATTTATTCATTATTAGTTCTTTGTTATTTGAGCTTAAGTAGTTAATTTCACATTTTGAGAAGAAGCTCGTGTTATTAGTATTAAGGTTTCAATTGATGTAATTATTCAATGTTAGTTCATTTTCCTAGTTAGGTAAATTGTCATTTCAATCTTGATTTTAACCCTCCTTTTCAGCCTTTATCCACACCTTTAACCCAAGCCCTGTTACAACCCTTTTTAAAGACCTTTTTATTTGTGTATCATCTCATTTTATAGTGGTGGAGATTTAATTTTCATGTAACACCCTAAACCCGGCCCATGCGTTATGACTGGATTTGACATGTCACATGAAGAAAACGAGTAAGAACTTGTGATTTTTACTGAAGAGTTTGTTATTTGGTTATAGATTAAGAAAAACAAATTTAATTGGAAATACTTGAAAATAATACTACTAATCTTGAAAGGTTGATTGAAGTATCGATAATTAAACTAGTGATCTTTTAAAACCGTGACTTTTGAAAATAACATCGATAATTTGAAAGAGAATCCGAGTTAAATTATTTGTACAAGTTTGTTATGAAATCTATTTGTTAATCAATTTTTAAAAAACGTTATTTATGATTTTAGAATATCCCCATTTAAAACAATTCAAGAAAAATATTAAATACGTCTAAACATAAAGCAAAATAAAACATAATTCAGAGGCCTTATTACAACTTTAAAACACAAAATAGTAAAAGTAATGAAATAAAACGAAAAAGAAGTTCACTGATGTTCAAAAACATTATTTCCAAAGTATGGCCTCCACCGAGTCATCCATGGGCCCAAGTCCTCATTACTTTGCATTACCTGCAAGGATTAAGGGAATGGGGTGAGTTACTAGAACTCGGTGTATAATCCCTTACTAGTCATCCACCGGCTTTGAACCGCATAGCATAATATTGGGCCTAAGCCCATTTACATAACAATAATTAAATGAAGTAAATGTATGCAACCCAACCCAATCCATCCATCACACCCCCGACCAGCCAATCACACCTGTGGGGATCAAGTCAACCCACCCATTGCTCACACCAAAATTGCAGCCAATAAGTGCTAGAGTATAGTATTTTTGTGGTCAAGCCACCAAAAACATAATTAAGCACAATAATAAATAGATTTGTGGCAATGCCACCAGGCTACACTGCTCTCCATACAATTTATCCCATCCCATGCAATATATGAAAATGTATCATACAAAATAAAATAAAATATCCACATATATATAACAACCATTAATCTAGTGAATTAATTCGGTGAATCGGCCCATTAAGGCACTTTGATAGTTCGGCCCATTTAGGCATTATAGTAAATTGGCCCATAGGGGCATTTTGGTAAATCGGCCCATAGAGGCATTTTTGTAATTTAATAAATTAATACCGATTTTGACAGATCTTAGAACTAACATCGTTTAAGCCAATACAACGATCTATTCTTCCAACATAATGGTGAGTCATGAATCAACGGGATTTCGGTGTGAGATTACACACCTGATTATGGTAAGGACTAAACCTTCTTGATCGTCGGCACCTATATCACCATAATACTCGATTAACTAACATAAGAATTTTTTCTTAATCCAAATGTAAATCAATGATCTAAAATGCTTACCCTTAATATCGTGAACGACAACCATTTGTCTATTCTCACCGGATGATGGTCCACAACCCGATGGGAAATCCTGAACTGCCGATACCGCCCTACGTTTGAACTTAGGAGTAGGAATTGCAAATCCACTCCCTTTTTTTCCTCCTATCGATTTTCCTTTCAAATTGCTACCACTTGCCTCCATTGAAAAAGTCTTGGTCAGTAAAATACTACTATGAGAGAGAGTAGTTGTTTAGGGATAGGATTCGGCTTACCACTACTTCCGTAGGATCAACAAGTAGAGAAGAACGAGTGATTTAGTTCCTTAACAATAATAGATCCAACTTCCACCGATTGGGCTTAAGGCTAGAAATGAATCGGCAAGGATGGAATATTCGGCCACCCACTAAAACACCAAATCGATCAAGGAAGAAATGCCCAATAAGCAAGCAAGAAGAAGAAGAAATAGTGTGATTAAAGTTTCGGCTATTTAGAGAGAAAATATCAAGCAAGATTCGGTCATCAAAATATTGGTTTAAGAAGAAGAGAGAAGGATTGAAGAAATGGTGAAAAAGAAAAAGAGAGATGGAAAAAGAGTGCTAGATAGTTTCGGCTAACAAAGGGAAAATGAGCAAAATGAGGTGAGTGTTTCGGCAACAAAGGAGAAAGGTGAACAATTTTAGCTTTAGAGTTTCGGCAAGCAAAGGAGAAAGGTGAACAATTTTGGCTTTAGAGTTTCGGCAAGCAAAGGAGAAAGAATTGGAAAAGAAAACACCAAAATGCTAAAAGAAAACAAGCCTCTCACGCTCCAAAGCTTTGTAAAAAGCTATATGAAATTTGGCTCCCTCATTCCCCCTACCAAAACCGTGAATCTCTTTACCAAAAAGATCAAGGCTGACCAAAAATTCTTTCCCAAACACCTTCCACAAAATCGGCCAACATGTTCCCCTCCCTTATCCCTTTCCTTTATTTCTTTCCTTGTTTTTCCCTTGCTTTCCTCCTTACCATATTCCTTAGTCTTCTTTCCATCACTAGAAAGTCTTCCTTTCCTTATTTATAGCCATGGCCGACACTTTGGAAAGAAGCACAAAAAAAAATTAATCCAAAAATTTACACTAGGTGGGATTCGAACTCCACTCCTTAAGCCTCTTCATGTGACGCCACACCACTCTGCTACTAGCTCTACTTGTGCTAGCAAAATACACACTTAATTCCTTAAGTCTTGATGCCACTTACCTTCTCTCCTTAAAGTGCTTAATCACAAAAAATTTACTAAGACCCAACTCAACCCAAAGTCTTCTTAGGACCCCTAAACATACACAATTAACATTCTTAACTAGCCTAACGCATGATATAATGCAAAACATAAAATCTTGAATTTCAGGATGTTACATTTCATGCAAGCCTATGGTAATAACTTTTCATGTTTAACTTTTGAGTGCTTAATTTTTGAACCTTAAAAACTTTGAGTGATTTGAGTGAATCTTTAGTGAGGATGTCATACTTGTCGGTTTTGAATCAGGAGTAATTATTTAGGTAAGGGGAAACACCTATGTTTTCGTGCTATAAAAATCTATGACTTAGATTGTTTGAATCTCTAGGACTCTTTTAGTTAAATTATCAATGTATGAATTATCAATGAATTATGATGAAACATTATTGATGAGAATTATGAATTGAGGAAGTTAGTTTTAATTGTGAGTTGAGGATTTTGCTTGAGGACAAGCAAAAGCTTAAGTGTGGGCATATTTGCTAAACCATAATTTATACATATTTTAACCCCATGCTTAGCTTATTTTTGGATGAGTTTTCATTAGATTTGATGAATTCGATGCTCCTAATCCTTTAATTTCATGTTTTACACTCAGGAGAGCTTAGGGAGTCGAAAAGAACGAGAAACGGGCCAAAAAGGGACAAAATGGGCCTATCTTAGAAATTCAACACGGCCTGGATCAACGTACAGGGGCAGACCACACGGCCGTATGTGGTGAGCAGGAGCGAGCACGGCCTAAGGCTATCGAACACGGGCGTGTCACACGGGCGTGTCCCTGCCGTATCAAAGATTAATTCTATCCAAAAAAGGTTACTTGTGGGCAAAGAAAGACATTCCAAAGCCTATATAAACACCCTAGGGGGTGACCTAAAAGGGGACGCGGAATAGAACGCAGAAAATACTCGAAGACAACCGTCGAAAGTAGCTCAGATGAAGGATCTCCATCAGGACTGAAGATCTCCCATCACGTTCTTTAGAAGTTTTTGGGTTTTTCTATGTTTTGTTATTTTCCTTATTTTGAGATGTGTCCTTCTATCAGTATGAACTGAATCCCTAAATATCTAGGGGGATGAAACCTAAGACAGATCTTACTATTATTTGATTTATAAGATAAATACTTGTTCTTATTCTTAATTGTGAGTTCTTATTCTTGTTTTGATAATTTAGGTTATTGATTCAAGTCGAATGTGCTTATTCAGTAGAGAAAAAGTCCCTGTTTAAGAGTAGATCAACACGATTAAGCGGAGTTGATTGCAACCCTAGAGATAGGGCGACAAAAATCTGTCGGATTAGAGTCAAATCTAATAAGGGAATCGATAGATCGAGTTAATGCGATAATAGGGGTTTTAATTAGAAAGAGATTTCAATTAATCAACCTAGAGTCAGTTGTTTTTAGTCTCGAGAGAGATATTAACATAAATCAGGGATTTCTACAGATTAAGTCAAGTGAATAAATCATATGATCAAAAGTAATAAGTGAAGTCTAGGTGGATTCTTCCTTAGGTATTGCCTATCACATTAGTTGTCTAAAAGTATTTTCCCAATTCTTTCGTTGTTGTGTTTTTAATTAAGTTTTAGTTTAAAAGAATTCACTCCAATTTTTAGGCTAGATAATAAGAAGATAGTAATTACTAGTAGTCTTGGTCCTTGTGGATACGATATTACCGGTCTTACCATAACTATACCATTGTTCGATAGGTGCGCTTGCCTTTATTGTGATCGTAGTTAGTTTTAGACACATCAGAATGGTAGGGTTTAAATTATGTAATTTCTTATGAAATGATTTATCATGTGGTTAATTCCAAAAGAGCTATGTTTAAATGCACTAGCTTGTGGCTATGGTTTATGATATGCTTATATCTTGTGTGTTATGCATATGTAACGGGTGTGGAAAGATAATGAAATAGTAAGTTCATACTTGAAATGTAAAATGATGAAAAAGGGAATGATGAGTTGAATTGATGTTTTTGTTTAAGCTAAAGAAAGTAAATGCAATGGAAAGTAATGAAATGCAAATGAAAATAAGAAAATTGGAAAGAGTTTAAAGTTTTATAAAATCCTACTATGCTAGGGATGATATGTATATATGATGCTGTGGTTTTATTCACTTTGTGGGTTATTGATTATGGTTTCATGAATCCTAAGGTATTGGTATAGAATTATTCTTGATATGTAAAAATTTCATATTTGAAATAGATTGATATGACTAATGTAATAGCCCGTTTTTAGTCAAATTAGAACAGTGGTTTCGGGACCACAAATTTGAGGTCAAAATATTTAATTTATTATTATTATAATGTTTATAGCATGATTGAGCAATTGTGTGAAAGTTTCGTGAATTAATTTTATTGTTTGAATGCTTAATTCGGTAAAAAGCACTAAATCGCGTAAAGCGAAAAACTTGAGTTCTAATAGCTAAAGGTTTCTAATAGCTATAGAAACTTAAAGTTAAGGTCCTTAAGTAGTAATTAGACCATTATTATGATAGTGGATGATAATGGCATGGCATAATTGAAAATTTGAATTACTAATAAGGTTAAATAGGTAATTAAGCAATTAAGGTTAATTATAATAAAAGAAAATTTAAAGTCATCATCTTCAAAGTTTCTTTGACCAAAAATTGAAAGGAGAAGAGGCCATTGTTAGGTTTACATTCAGCCAAGCTTCTCATGCTCATTTAGGTAAGATTTTTGTCCCATTTTTAATGATTTCTATGTTTTTGAGATCGTTGCAGCTAGTACTAGCAAGCCCAGGGACTATTTTGAAAAACCGTTAAAGATTTTGAAAGTTTCCATTGATGAATATGTATGAGTTTTGATGTTTGATGATAGATTATGAATATTTATTATGAGTTATACAAGTTTTGTTAAGTGATTTTTAGTAAAAATTCAAAATAAGTATTAAATTGAGAAATGTTGAAAATTTGTGGTTGAAATGTAAATGAAATGAAAAATATGAGCTGCTAGGGGCATAATAGTAATTCGGCTAAGCATGGGTGTTTTGAAATTTGCATGAATTTGTTATTTTGTGTAATAAGGACTAAATTGTAAAAGTGGTGAAATTCTAGGGGTAAAAGTGTAATTGTGCTTAAATGTGTGTTTTGGATTAAATTGAATAGAGAGAATATTAAATGAGTTAATTTTTACTATATTTAGATCAAGAAAAGCGAAATTCGGATCTAGATCGGGGGAAAACTAAAGTACTCGATTAATCGACCATTTCATCGTTTACGAACCTGAGGTAAGTTTGTATGTGATAAATTTCAATACAAATGTATTTTATATGCTTTGATATTGCATAAATTGCGAATACGAGACTGTGGATGTGAATGATAGTGATTCAACGGCGATTCGACATTCGAAATCCCGGTTGAACCTTAGGAATAGTTTAGGATGCTAGTGACATGTCATTAGGGGATACAGTGAGTTGGCTTCGGGCCTTGATATTAGCACTTCGGGTGCGAGTTATACCGATTTGGCTTTGGGCCATGCATATCGGCGGATTTGGCTTCGGGCCATGATATCAGTACTTCGGAGATAAGTTACCTTGATTTGGCTAAGGGCCATGCTATAGGTACTTATCATGTGAAACCCTTGAGTATCCGAATTCTATTTCGAATGGTTCAACGGGTAAATGAAAGACGAGAATGTGTATGAGATTAGTATGAGATGATACATGTATGTGCATAAACCATATTAGCTTTGAATCGAAGAAATGGTGAAGAAAGTATATAATTTTGTGAATGAGTAATTAAGAGGTTTGTTAGTTGATGTGAATTCTTATACTTATGATCAATTGATGAATTATGTGTTTATGTTTATATTGAATTTATGTTATACGAGCTTACTAAGCTTTATAGCTTACATTGTTTATTTTTCTATGCTTTATAGTGAATTCAAAGCTAGCTCGGATTCGGGAATCGTCCGAGATCACTTCACAATATCCACCTTTCATTTTGGTACCTATGAACTTTGGTATTTAAGTATATGTCATGTATAGGTATTTTGAGTTATTTTTAATATGGGTTGATAATGATTTTTGCTATACCTTGTTAATGAATTTGGCCATATGAATTGGCATTGTATATATTTATGTTTGGTTTGTAAATATATCCATTAGATTTGGCTTAGTTTGGTGGATTTTGGTTATGTGCATATAAGAGTAGATATGGTTGTTATGGTGAGCTCATAAATAGATATGTGAATAGATTATATTATGAGGCTTGTGGATATTGATGTATTAAACATCAAATGGTTGATATTAGATTTGAATTGTGCTTTTGAAATGGTGCAAAATGATGCATATTTGGTAAAGGTTTAGTTAGTTGATTTGTATATGTGTTTTGGTATGTTTTGATTGAGTAAAACATAAGTTATAAGCGTGTTGGTTGTTAGTTTTGGAAAAGGTATGAATTAGCCTTGATTGTGGCTAAAATAGATGTTCTTTTAAGCTATGAATTGGTGCCATTTGAGTTGTGTTGGTACATGCAAATTTGGGTGGCAAATTGGCTTCGTAAATAGCCTATTTTTGTCCATACGGATAGGGACACGAGCGTGTGTCTCAGCCGTGTGTGACACATGGTCAAGTACACGGACGTGTGTCCCCTGGTGTTAATTTTGAAATTAAGTCAGTATGCTCTACACGGCCTCACACACAGGCGTGTGACTTGGCCGTGTGGCATAAGTTAGTATACTCTACATGTTTGGCATGGCCTAGTACATAGCCTGGCACACGGACGTGTGTGGCCATTCTTAGGGCACACGGGCTAGCCACACGGGTGTGTGTGTTGACCGTGTGACCCAAGTCAGAGAGTTACACGGGGTCAGACACGGGCTGGGACACGATCCCATTTCGAATGTCCGGACGGCCTATGACACGAGCGTGTTTATTGGCCGTGTGAGAGACACGGCTGGGCCACACGGGCGTGTGTCCCCTGTTTTGTGAAAAAAATTCTAAGTCTCGTAAAAATCGCTTGAGCTATCAGTTTAGTCCCGAACCACTTTTAATGTATGTTTAGGGCCTCGTAGGCTCGTATTAGGGTCAAATTGATTGAGATTGAATTATGATTGTATGAATTGATTAAATGTATGTAAAATGTATGTATATATGTGTTGTAAGTTCGGTAATGCTCCGTAACCCTATTCTGGCTTTGAGTACAAGTGAGGGGTGTTACATTTGTTGGTATCAGAGCTACGGTTTAGTCGATTCTAGGACTAACGTAGCGTATGTGAGAGTCTAGCTATACATGCTATATATAAACTGTGATAGTGTGATGACTCTTGACATTTGAAAATGTGTTTTCATGTAGTAAATAGATCCCAATCGAGCTATAGCTGACTAGGTTGAAAGTAATGCGTCAGCTCCCGCTCAAGGGACAACGCCTTTTGGTTCTAGACCTGTATCGGGTAGCCAAGGGGGAGAGGCTAGAGAAGCCTTCTTCCAAATGATGAACGAATGGTTCACACAGTATATCCGGACAAACCCGGCTGCTCAACAACCTCCACCCCCTCTTAATCCCTAACCGGTTCTCGTAGCTTCTCAAGGTGTCAAGCTTTTATGATTGAATAAACCTCTAGTTGACAAGATCCATAAACATAGGGCTGAAGAGTTTAGAGCTAATGTTGATGACGATCCTGAGAGAGCTGCATTTTGGCTTGAAAATACGATTCGAGTGTTTTATGAACTTTCTTGCACACCGGCTGAATGTTTAAAATGTGCTATATCACTGTTGAGGGACACCGTGTATCAGTGGTGGAATACGCTAGTATCAGTGGTGCCGAGAGAGAGTCACCTGGGAGTTCTTTCAGACCGAGTTCAGGAAGAAATATATAAGCCAACGATTTCTGGATCAAAAGCATAAAGAGTTTCTAGAACTGAAATAGGGCCGTATGACTGTAACCGAGTACGGGAGAGAATTTTTGAGGTTGAGTAAATATGCTTGAGAGTATGTTTCTACCGAAGAGATCATGTGCAAACGGTTTGTTGATGGGTTGAACCAAGACATTAAACTTCTGGTTGGGATTTTAGATTTGAAAGAATTTGTTGTGTTAGTTGACTGGGCTTGCAAAGCCGAAGACTTTAGCCGGGAAAAGAGGAAAGCTAATTTAGAGGCTAGAGATTCGAAGAAAAGACCGATGAATAAACCTTATCATTCTCTATCAAAGAAATCCCAAGATTCGTATAGTCGATCAAATGCATCAGTGGGATACCAGAATAGAGATCGTGGAAATCAATATGTGAGTCCTAAAGCTCAAGCAACCTCCGTCTCAAGCGTTGGCAGTGCAAAAAAAACAACAAACCTGAGTGTCAACAGTGTGGGAGACGATATTTTGGAGAGTGTTGGAATAAGAGTGTTAAAGCTTGTTTCAAATGTGGCTCGCTAAATCATTTTATTCGAGATTACCCAGAGTTATCCGAGAAGGATAAAATTTAGAATGCAAGACCGAGTAATACGACTGCGAGAGGGCGACCTCCGAGAAATATGGGAAATGTGTCTAGTGGTAGAGGTGTGACTAGGGATTCAGCTGTGAGATCCGAAGCTAGAGCACCTGCTAGAGCCTACGCTATTCGCGCTCGCGAAGAGGCGTCGTCCCCAGATGTTATTACTGGTACATTTTCTCTTTATGACACTAATGTGATTGCTTTAATTTATCCTGGATTGACACATTCATATATTTGTGAGAATTTAGTGTTTAGTAAGAGTTTGCCTGTTGAGTCTATTGAATTTGTGATTAAAGTATCGAACCCCTTAGGCAAGTATGTTCTAGTTGATAAAGTATGCAAGAACTGTCCTTTAATGAATCGGGATTACTGTTTTCCGGCTAACTTGATGCTTTTACCATTTAATGAGTTCGATGTGATTCTGGGTATGGATTGGTTGACTCTACATGATACCGTTGTGAAGTGTAGATGAAAGATTATAGAACTGAAATGTCAGAATAATGAAATTCTTAGGATTGAATTTGATGAGTCGGGTGGATTGCCTATAGTGATTTCGTCGATGTCGGCTCAATGATATGTGAGAAAAGGTTGCGATACGTACTTAGCATATGTTTTAGAAATAAAGTGTCTGAAAAGAAGATTAAATCAGTGCCTGTAGTTTGTGAATATCCGGATGTATTTTCAGAAGAATTACCTGGGTTGCCACTAGTCAGAGAGGTTGAGTTTGCTATTTCACCGATATCTATAGCTCCGTACAAGAATGGCTCCGATCGAATTGAAAGAGTTGAAAGCTCAGTTACAAGAGTTAACAGATGGAGGTTTTGCACGACCGAGTTTTTTGCCCTTGGGTGCTTGTGTTGTTTTTAAAGAAGAAAGACGGGTCAATGAGGATGTGTATTGACTATTGTCAGCTCAACAAGGTTACGATAAAGAATAAGTATCCGTTGCCGAGAATAGATGATTTGTTTGATCAGTTGAAAGGAGCAACAATGTTTTTGAAGATTGATTTTAGATCTGGTTACTATCAGTTGCGAGTTAAAGACTCAGATATGCCAAAAACAACATTTAGAACGAGGTACGGACATTATGAATTCCTTGTTATGCCTTTTGGATTGATTAATGCTCTTGCCATTTTTATGGATTTGATGAATCAGATCTTTAGACCGTATTTAGACAGATTTGTTGTTGTGTTCATTGACGACATTCTGATTTATTCTCGAGATGAGTTTGGGCATGCCGAGCATTTGAGGATTGTGTTGCAAACCTTGAGAAATAAGCAACTGTATGCTAAATTCAGTAAGTGTGAGTTTTGGCTCCGGAAAGTTAGATTTTTGGGACATATTGTCTCGGCGGATGGCATTCGAGTTGATCCGAGTAAGATTTCTGCAATTATTGACTGGAAACCACCTAGAAATGTATCTGAGGTCAGAAGCTTTCTAGGGTTAGCTGGTTATTATCAATGTTTCGTTAAAGGGTTTTCGATGATTGCTACACCGATGACCAGACTGCTACAGAAATATGTAAAGTTTGAGTGGTCTGAGAAATGTCAACAAAGTTTCAATCAATTGAAAACATTGTTAACTGAGGCACCAATGTTGGTTCAACCTGAATCGGGTAAAGAATTTGTGATTTACAGCGACGCGTCATTGAACGGTTTGGGTTGCGTATTGATACAAGAGGGAAAAGTTGTAGCTTATGCCTCCAGACAGTTGAAACCACATGAAAAGAATAATCCGATGCATGATTTAGAGATGGCTGCTATTGTATTTGCATTGAAAATTTGGCGACATCATTTGTACGATGAAAAATGCCACACCTTTACTGACCATAAAAGCTTAAAGTATATTATGACTCAGAAAGGTTTGAATTTGCGACAACGGAGATGGCTCGAGATACTAAAAGATTATGAGTTAGTAATCGATTATCATCCGGGTAAAGCGAATGTAGTCGCGGATGCTTTAAGTAGAAAATCGTTGTTTGCTTTGAGAGCAATGAATACACAGTTGATATTATTTGATGATGGTTTAATTTTAGCTGAGTTAAGGGCTAAACCAGTATTTCTTCAGCAAATTTGTGAAGCTCAGAAATGTGATAGTGAATTGCAAGCTAAAAGAGTGCAATGCGAGTCGACTAGTGACTCAGAGTACCAATTGGGATCCGATGATTGTTTGATGTTTCGAGATAGAATTTGCGTACCGAAAAATTCAGAGTTGATTCAGAAAATTTTGCATGAGGCACATAGTAGTAGTTTATTTGTTCACCCGGGAAGTACCAAAATGTACAATGATTTGAATAAGTCGTATTGGTGGTCGGGTATGAAATGAGATATTTCTGAGTTTGTGTCAAAGTGTTTGATTTTTCAGTAAGTGAAAGCCGAGCATCAAGTGCCTTCAAGTTTGCTTCAGCCTGTGATGATATCGGAGTGGAAATAGGATAAAGTGACTATGGATTTCGTATCGGGATTACCCCTATCTCCGAAGAAGAAAGATGCAATTTGGGTTATCGTTGATCGATTGACGAAATCTGCACATTTCATTTCGGTACGTACTAACTATTCACTTGATAGATTAGCTGAATTGTACATTGCTAAGATCGTTAGATTGCACGAGGTGCCAATTTCGATTATTTCAGATAGAAATCCGAGGTTTACATCGCGATTTTAGAAGAAATTGCAAAAAGCTTTGGGTACAAAGTTGAATTTTAGTAAAGCTTTTCATCCGCAAACCGACGGTCAATCTGAGAGAGTAATTCAGGTTCCCAAAGATATGCTCAGATGTTGTGTTTTAGAGTTCAAAGGCAATTGGGAGAAATATTTGCCGCTGGTTGAATTTGCATATAATAATAGCTTTCAATCTAGCATAAAAATGGCACCGTATGAAGCTTCGTATGGTCGCAAATGCCGAACTCCATTGTACTGGATTGAGCTTAGTGAGAAACAGATTCATGGGGTTGATTTGGTTAGAGAAACCGAAGAGAAAGTGAAAGTAATTCGTGACTGTTTGAAAGCAGCTTCAGATCGTCAGAAATCGTACGCGAATTTGAAATGAAAAGAAATTGAATTTCAAATCTGTGATAAAGTGTTTTTGAAAGTATCTCTGTAATATCCCGGATTTAGGGGTTATGAAAATTTTCGCTTGAATGTGTGCATTGTTGTTATGTGCTATTTGTATGAGTTCTAGGGACTTTGGGAATTTTAGAAAGTAAAGGATTGCCTTAGAAAATATTAGATTTTAATCTTAGAAGGGGAACTAAGCAAGTTTGGCCTTAAGAGAATTAATTTGATGTTTTGATCATAAGTTGAGCTATTGGTAAAGTGGTGAAGGTGCATGGGTGAATGCATGAGGTGAGAGGTTCGAATCCTTTAGCTAGCAATTGGGAGGAATTTTAATTTTTGTTTTCTTCCCTATAGTGTCGGTCAAACCTTATCCTTAATAGATGGACTATTCTTTTATTTTTGGATAGTAGACCAATAAGAAAAGGCAAGTTAGGAGTTATGGTAAGGAATCAAGTGGATAAGGAAAGTTTAGGGGACAAGAGGCTTGAAGAGTGGGTGTTGTTTTGGAAGCTTTTCCATGGTCATGTGACCATGAACCTAGACGGCATAAGGGGCTAAGGGAGTGGTTTAATTGTGTTGGAAATTATGGGGTTGATAGGGAAGAATTAAGGAGGAAAAAGGGGATTGTGTAGGCTATTGTGTTGGCGAATTTTTGGTATGGGATTTGGGAGGTTTTAGTTGACCAAAAGTTGTCAATTTGTGCATTTTCCTTTGTCCAAAAATATTTCTCTTAACCGAATTTATCAATAGGCATTTGGTAAAAGTTTGCTTTGTTTTGGCCTTTGCATTTTGACCAAATAGATACTTTTATTTCTTCTTTTCCTCTCAAGTTTACTTTCTTTTGGAACCAAAATATTGTCATCTTTGAAGACATTTACCATTCTTTTATTCCTCTCTAGTGCCGAATCCATCTTACACCAAAAGCATTCTCTTTTATTTTCTTTTCATTTCTCTTCCTCTCTTCCCTTTTCCTATCATAACCAGAAAATTATCCTATACCTTTTTCATCATTCTTTTCCTTCCTTTTCTTTCTTTTGTTAAAGCCGAAATTATCATTCTTTTCTTTTAAGTTGTTAAGGCCGAATTTCTTGATAGTTCTAGTAAGGGTTAATCGATCATCGTGTTGGGGAAGATTTTCGGGGTTGTCTTGTAGTCAACGTTAGGAAGAGATCATTCAAATTTGAATAATCCAAGGTTCTGTCGACGTGTAGGCAAGAGTCGGAAATCCTAAAGTTTCTATCGCTCTTTGTGTTTGCAAGGTGTGTAACTTATACTAAACATCTAATTGATTAGTAGCTTTATTTATATAGATGTGTTTATAATGAAATATGAACGATTATAGCTTTGGGTACCACTCAATGGTACGATGAATTGAGGTACGTTTTTCCTTCGTACTATGTAAGTTTTTAATATGAAACATATTCAATAATTGATTATGATTTTGGGATTATGATTCAAAGGCATTGTAACACCCCAAACCCGGTCAATACACCACGACCGAATCTGGCATGTGCCGGGGAAAATCGTGTTTGAGGGGTTAGGTTTCAGGTTAAAGATTCGATGAAAAACTCTTTGTCATATTTTATACTTGTCAAAATCTTGGGCATGATTGCTTTAAAACTGGTAGTGAATTTTGAAAACCCGGGAATTTGAAAACTTGGTTGACTCCATAAGTAAGACAAATCCACATCGTTTGAGAATCCCAAGTAATCTCCTTCTTGATGCTTAAAACATTTTGAGCTTAGTGTGGAAAAATCTCTAGTTTTAGAAAACGTTTGAGTTACATTTATTTTTAATTTATAGTGTGATACCCGATGGTAAAATTTAAAACATATCGCTTTGTAGTTTTGAAAACCTCATTTTATATCCAAGTTTTTATTCGATAATAATCCATAATTTATTAGGACATAATTGAAATCCAATCAAAGCATGTGAATAATCAAAACATAATTTTAAGAGGCCTTTTACAATCCCAACAAAACCATATGGAATAAAAGAAATTAAGTACCAAGTCTAAATCGGTGAAATTTGAATTTATTCATGGCATGGTCACCTCGAGTCCACCGGCTCCATGTCCGCAATCTAAGTGTCACTGAAATGATAAGGAGAAGGTGAGTCGCAAGACTCGGTGCATAAATCCCTCTCCCGATTAATGCAACATGCTAACACACATCATAGCAACGCAATACAAGTAATGCACCCAATCCTAGCCATCAGTACTCCATTTCTACCCCGTGTGGTACCAAACCCTTTGGTGGTGCCAAACCACTGGTGACCCAAAGTCACGATATCCATAATTGTGGTGCCAAACCACTTTGGTGACCCAAAGTCATGAATAATCCAATGATGGGGCCAACCCATCGTGTGATACCAAATCACCGGCGTCAATCCCGTATAATCGGTGTGGGGCCAACCCACTTTGTGGTGCGGCCATTGGGACGAGGCGCTATGAGGTGCCAAACCTGCGGTGTCCCAAAGACACGAATGTGATACCAAATCACTTTGGTGACCGAAGTCACGAATCCAATGATGGGGCCAACCCATCGTGTGATACCAAATCACTTTGGCGTCAATCCCGTATAATCAATGTGGGGCCAACCCCTTTGTGGTGGTAAGCCACCGGGGCGAGGCATTTGAGGTGCCAAACTTCGGTGACCCAAAGTCACGAGAATCAATCTGTGGTACCAAACCACTGGAGGTGCCAAACCTCACGGTGTCCCAAAGACACGGATATCATATTCCCCCTCCTCTCACATCACCCATAACATATCATACTAATGCAAATCGTGCAAGACATGTAATCATGCTAACATGTTTAACATTGCAACTCATATCACATACATCATCAATCATGATATCATATACCATTAATAGAACTCGTAATGAAACGGGCTTACCTGAATCCGTGCACATACCCCATAGTGTAACACCCTGGTTTAGGGGCTATGCAGGTTGGGTATAATTCGTGCTCTAGCAGGTTTTGGGTATGCTTAGATGTGTTTGAGAGGTGTTGGGAATGCTCGAATTAAAGGGGAGGACTTTGGAAAATTTTAGTTTTTAAGTGCTAAAAGGGAGCTTGGTGATGTGGTCTTAAGAGAAATTTTTGTGGGATTAAGGCACAAAAGATGGGTGAGTGGAGTGGCAAGGAGGCGCCACTAAGAGCTTGAAGAAGTGGCGTCTCGGGTGCAAGAGAAGGGGCGGTGTTCGAGTGCGGAGGTAGCATCTTGGGTTTGTTTTTGCGTCATGAGAGAGGGGGAGATGTTGGATTCGGTTTGGGCGCTTAAAAGATGGAGAAGACTTGGTCTTTGTTTTTGAAATTCGGCTAGGTGGAGGTTTGACTCATTCAAACTTTTTTTGAATGGATGTTGGGGAGGAATTGTAGGAGGAAATAATGGGATTTGAAGGGGAGTTGAGTGTTTGGCGAATTTTGTTTCTTTTAGGGGGGAGCTTGGCCGAATATTATAAATAGGGGGAGGGGTGCTCACCTTTTAGTTTTTCCCCACTTGATTTATTGCCGAAAGTTTCTCCATTGTTCTCCCACTCTCCTAAATCGAAACCCCCATTTCTAGTTTCCCTTTTTCTTTTCCTTAAAGACCCTTAGCCGAACCACCCACTCTTGCATCCCTCTTCTTCCATTTTGACCGAAAGTACACCCCCACACTTTTCTTTCCCTCTTCTCAAACCTCCTTGGCGAAACTACTATTCCCTCTCCTTGATTTTTCTTAGCCGAATCCACACCACCTTTGTGACGAATTTTCCTTCCCTCAACTTGGTAGTACTATTGGCCGAATGTTAGCATAGACCTCTTCGGGTTCCATAGCAATCGATTTTGGTAAGGCTTTGTTTTAATAAGCTATGTATTTAGTATTCGTTTTAACCTAAGGTTTTGATGCCAAGGTAGGTTGTAGGGGAGGAGAGCCTAGCGCAGAGATCTTTCGGGATTCGTTTAGTCGACTTTTGCAGAGGCATTAAGTAGCATTTCGGGTTTTGATTGGTTGTGCTAGAAGGTGCGTAATCATCGCACTATTTCTCGGTTTGCTTGCTAATTATTAAACATATGTATTATGTGTGGAAGCAGATTATAATGGCTTAAGTGATGAGAGCTGGTGATGCTAAGATTATTTGTGATGTATTTATGTATGTATATATATATTTATATTCTTATGTGATATGATGACTTAACATGTAGCATCTACATATTTGCATGAGGTGGGGCTTGATTCGATGAAGGAGAAAGTGTACACAAGGTGTACGTGGTCTAATGATAGCTCCGGCTACATTAGCGCTTGATGGTTAGCCGTGCTACCTCAAGGGAGATGTTGGCTAAGTGCCCATCTCGGCGGTTGATGGCTATGTGCATCACCGTGAGAGCGAGATATTGAGGTTGAGATCATTTTGGTTGATCGGTGGCTCAGTACGGCCTTGTGCAGAGAGTTGCCAAGGTAATGTTTTGGATCACGAGGTGATCGGTGGTGGTTTATCCACGGCCTTAGGCGGGAGTGCGCTAAGGTTGGCGTGCGGTTGGATAGTAGGTTGGGTTGAAGTGCATCTTTGCATGATTTGTTTTGAGGATTGTGTGGGTATGGGCCAAGCCCATCACGTGTGGGAAATTTGTGTTGTGGTTATGCATCGAGTCTGTGGACTCACCCAATTATTTTCCTAACATTTGGGTGATTCATGAGATGGACCAGGGATCGGAGAGGATACATGGTGGCCCATCTTTGAAGGAGATGTTTTTGGCTATATTAAATATTAAGTATTTCATTCAAATAATGGTTGTAATAAGGATTTATTTTATTATTTTGGTATCATTTTATTATTAACTCTATTATGGTTTATTTAAATTGAAACACTATGTGAAGATGGTTATATTTTTATAACTTACTTATTCAAATACGGAATTATTAAACATGTGGCTATAATTTCAAAAGAACATGGTTTCCAAGAGCAAATAAATTTTTACTATTTTATTCTAAGTCTAAAATATTTTCACTAACATAACCAGATTCGGTCGTAGTGAATGGGCGGGTTTGGGGATGTCTGATTTAGTATCGAGCCGGTTCAAAACTCGGCTTTGAGGGTTTGGGCCCAAAAACATTTTCAAAATGGGCTTTTCAAAATATGGGTTTTTGAAATGTGGGCTTTTATAAAAAGGTTTTTAGGTTATTCTGGCATGGCACCTGTACCTCTGACCGAAGTCCACTGTAAGTACTTGGACTTTCTTGAAGTGATTTGTTTGTATGACTTATTATGGGCTTAGTTTGGGCTCGTAGATTAGAATACTAGGATCTGTTGGACCCTAGGAATAGTCTACTCAAACATATGCATAAAACTTAAGGCTACTAAACAAACACTGTGAAGTTAGTCGTCGAGTTAAGGTGTGGCAACCATCATGACGCATGTCTAGGAATGGTATTGATAAGAGCTTGGTATTTAAGCGGTCCTAGCGACTCACCTCCTCTTTACTTGAATCTACCTACAGTGCGTAGCTACGGTTCACCTTAACCAAGAGGACTTGTTCATAGGCTAAACCGATTATTAAAACCAGAAAGGGATTTGGCACGATTGTTTTAAATTCCTGTTTTAAAATTATCAACTTTACCCTTTTGGTCTATAAACCTAAATCTAATTTTGCGGGGCGTTTTTATTTATTTATAAAATTACCAAAATGCCCATGATTTCCAAAATTACAAAAATAACCACGATTTACTGAAATTTGTGCGATACCTCTGGTTTGAAAAACAAAATTTTCAAGATGACCCCTGTGATTTTGTAAATTTTGAAATATCTTTAAGTTGGAAAACTATTTTTCAAAATTGACCCTGAGTTATTACTAGAAATACCCTTTAGGAAAAATGACGAAATTACCCCTAGGTTGGGAATGAAACTTGATTGCTCGAAAGAACTACTCTTGAAACTTCATTGCATAAAATTGCTCGTGGATAAAATAGTGAAACAAGAATTTACGATGCATAAAACTTTTAAGCAGAGACTAAATCGAGGCGCTAGATATGAGTTCTAGGGGCGTGGTCACAATACTCGTGGGCGTGGTAGGCGGGGATATCGATGATCGGAACCGGTTGGGTCTCGCCATGGGTCGAGAGTGATGTGCCGCCACCGATTGATGAGGTTGAGCAGCGAGGATCAAGCCGGAGGAGATGCCTTGATATCGCGAGCTATCTTTGCGGGTGCTTGAGCAGTGGCGAGAGCCAATGGGGCGATGGGACTCGGAAGTCGGTGACCGAAAGGCTTAGGCGAATGGGCCGAGGTTTTGAGAGGAGTGTGCGGGGTAGCTCGAGCGTGGCGGAATCTTGGTGGAGGCGATTGAAAGGATTATGGATGATCTCGACTTGACTGCTGAGGAAAAGTTTAAGGGTGTTGTTTCGTTCTTTGCGAGATGAGGCCTACCGGTGGTGGCTCTTTGTTAAGGAAAGTGCACTGCGGATCGAGTGGGTGGGGTTACTTTAAGATCAAGTTCGAAGGAAGTATGTCGGAGCAAGCTATGTGGATGCTCAGAGGAAGGCGTTCCTCAATCTGGTGTAAGGTAGCAAATCGATAGCGGAGTACGAAGCTGAGTTTCTGCGTTTGAGCCGGTATGCTCGGGGCATCGTGGCAACTGATTATGAGAGATGCGTCAGATTTGAAGATGGGCTACGGGATGAGTGCGGGTTTTGATTGTGCCGCATACGAGAAAGAGAGACCGGCCGTTTTAGTGGAGAAAGCTCGGATAGGCGAGGAGGTCAAGAAGGGTGAGAGGCACAACAGAGAAAGAAACCGTGAGAAGAGAAGTGTTGGATCGCCAGAAGTGTTTGAAAAGGTTCAGAAAAGACTGAGAGTCGAGACTCTGTTCGTATTGCTAAGCCGGTACCACGAAATCCGGATCGTCCGTGTGCGCTTGATGCGGAAGGTATCATGTCGGCGAGTCTTTGGAATCGGGTTCAAGAATGCTTCGGATGTAAGTCCAAGTCTCATCGATTAAGGATTGTCCCGAATCCGAATGGGACTCGGACGGTGAGGTCAAGGTTATGTGGAGGCGAGGCGAGAGGTGGTGAGCAAGCGGCAGAGAGGTCGTGGCCCGAACCATGGAGGGAATGGTTCCGGCCGAGGTCGTGGAAGCGATGAGACCGCGGTAATGGTGGCACTGAGGCAAAACGACCAAGGCCCGGTTTATGCGATCCGCGCGGAGGAGGATAATGATGCGCTGATGTGTCATTTTGGTAAGTTCCTTATGTCCGGAATATGTTTTGTTGTTTTGTTCGTTTTGGTATTTGTTTGTTGGTTGCTCGTAAAATATTGGGACTTTGGGTATGAACTTAGAATCTGTGCCTAGAAGTATGTTAGCTCTTTAAGATCGAGTGCGTGACCATAGCGTAGTGGGAGGAATTGGTCATTAGTTTAGACAAGTAATTTCGGGGACGAAATTATTTTAAGGAGGGTAGAATTGTAACACCGGTTTAGGGGCTATGCGAGTTGGGTATAATTCGTGTTCTAGCGAGTTTTGGGTATGCTTAGATGTGTTTGAGAGGTGTTGGGAATGCTCGGATTAAAGGGGAGGACTTTGGAAAATTTTAGTTTTAAGTGCTAAAAGGGAGCTTAGGTGATGTGGTCTTAAGAGAAATTTTTGTGGGATTAAGGCACAAAAGATGGGCTGAGTGGAGTGGCAAGGAGACGCCACTAAGAGCTTGAAGAAGTGGACGTCTCAAGTGCAAGGGAAAGGGCCGGTGTTCGAGTGCGGAGGTAGCATCTTGGGTTTGTTTTTGCGTCATGAGAGAGGGGGAGATGTTGGATTCGGTTTGGGCGCTTAAAAGATGGAGAAGACTTGGTCTTTGTTTTTGAAATTCGGCTAGGTGGAGGTTTGACTCATTCAAACTTTTTTGAATGGATGTTGGGGAGGAATTGTAGGAGGAAATAATGGGATTTGAAGGGGAGTTGAGTGTTTGGTCGAATTTTGTTTCTTTTAGGGGGGAGCTTGGCTGAATATTATAAATAGGGGGAGGGGTGCTCACCTTTTAGTTTTTCCCCACTTGATTTCTTGTCGAAAGTTTCTCCATTGTTCTCCCACTCTCCTAAACCGAAACCCCATTTCTAGTTTCCCTTTTCTTTTCCTTAAAGACCCTTATTTGAACCACCCACTCTTGCATCCCTCTTCTTCCATTTTGACCAGAAAGTACACCCCCACACTTTTCTTTCCCTCTTCTCAAACCTCCTTGGCAGAAACTACTATTCCCTCTCCTTGATTTTTCTTGTTAGCCGAATCCACACCACCTTTGTGCGAATTTTCCTTCCCTCAACTTGGTAGTACTATTGGCGAATGTTAGCATAGACCTCTTCGGGTTCCATAGCAATCGATTTTGGTAAGGCTTTGTTTTAATAAGCTATGTATTTAGTATTCGTTTTAACCTAAGGTTTTGATGCCAAGGCGGTTGTAGGAGGAGAGAGCCTAGCGCGGAGAGATCTTTTCGGGATTCGTTTAGTCACTTTTGCAGAGGCATTAAGTAGCATTTCGGGTTTTGATTGGTTGTGCTAGAAGGTGCGTAATCATCGCACTATTTCTCGGTTTGCTTGCTAATTATTAAACATATGTATTATGTGTGGAAAGCAGATTATAATGGCTTAAGTGATGAGAAGCTGGTGATGGTAAGATTATTTGTGATGTATTTATGTATGTATATATATATTTATATTCTTATGTGATATGATGACTTAACATGTAGCATCTACATATTTGCATGAGGTGGGGCTTGATTCGATGAAGGAGGAAGTGTACACAAGGTGTCGTGGTCTAATGATAGCTCGGCTACATTAGCGCTTGACGGTTAACCGTGCTACCTCAAGGAGATGTTGGCTAGGTGCCCATCTCAGCCGGTTGATGGCTATGTGCATCACGATGAAGCGAGATATTGAGGTTGAGATCATTTTGGTTGATCGGTGGCTCAAGCCACGGCCTTGTGCGAAGAGTTGCCAAGGTAATGTTTTGGATCACGAGGTGATCGGTGGTGGTTTATCCACGGCCTTAGGCGGAGTCCGCTAAGGTTGGCGTGCGGTTGGATAGTAGGTTGGGTTGAAGTGCATCTTTGCATGATTTGTTTTGAGGATTGTGTGGGTATGGGCCAAGCCCATACGTGTGGGAAATTTGTGTTGTGGTTATGCACTTGAGTGCGTGGACTCACCCAATTATTTTCCTAACATTTCGGGTGATTCATGAGATGGACCGGGATCGGAGAGGATACATGGTGGCCCATGCGAAGAAGGAGATGTTTTTGGCTATATTAAATATTAAGTATTTCATTCAAATAATGGTTGTAATAAGGATTTATTTTATTATTTTGGTATCATTTTATTATTAACTCTATTATGGTTTGTTTAAATTGAAACACTATGTGAAGATGGTTATATTTTTATAACTTACTTATTCAAATACTGTAATTATTAAACATGTGGCTATAATTTCAAAAGAACATGGTTTCCAAGAGCAAATAAATTTTTACTATTTTATTCTAAGTCTAAAATATTTTCACTAACATAACCAGATTCGGTCGTAGTGAATGGGCCGGGTTTGGGGATGTTACACATAGGGTATCATATCAATCAACCATACTGTTCGACAATCAGGTTTATTAAACATATTACTAAGCAATGAGTGTGTTAGTTTACACACCTGTTAAAACGCAAGCTTTTAAACCCAACGAACCGATCTAAGATCCTCAAATACCTTGCTCCTATAATCGGCCAAACATAGATTAGCCACTTATACCATTCGGCCAAAACCATTAAACCAAAGGGGTTAACAATTGAATCCCTTACCTTCCACTTGGTTTGGTTTCCTACCAAAACCCAAACCAACCAATGCTTCCTTAATCAATCGGCCACACCCTAACAAGAGAACTATTAATTTTTTGAAGTCTTTGATTAACGAAAACTAAAAGAATGCACTACTAGAACCAATCCCTTACCACCACTTACCAACGATTAGAGAAAGAAGACTCCTCTTGCTTGCTTCCAAAATCCAAAGGCCCTATAATGTAATAGTTAACAAAGATTAACTCCTTTCAACCAAACCCAAAATCGAACCAGAACAAGGGAGAGGAGAAATAACCATTCGGCCAAGCACTTACCTAACACCAACCAATATTCGGCCAAGAACCACTAGGAGAGAGGAAAGATCGGCCAACTCTTAAACAAGATGAAAAAAAGAGGATTCGGCTAGGGTGGCTTGTAATAATCAAACAAGATTCGGTCAGAGTGAAAGAAAAGAAAATGAAATGCAAAAGGATAGGGGTTGATATTCGGCCAACAATAGAAATGGGGAAAAGAAAAAGAAATGGAAAGGTTTAGAAGGGTGAAGTTTCGCTTGCAAAAGAAAGAATGGAGAAAGTGTTTTGGAGAATAGAGTTTGACACACAAATGAAGAGAAAAGAGAGAGAGCAAAGACCATTCGGCTACCAAGAAAATTGAGAGGACAAAGCAAATTCGGCAAGGCTATAGGGGTTTGGTCTTTTGGTTTCAAGAAGTAAAGAAAATGAGAGAAAGCTCTCTTGTAATTTCGGCTACTATTGACAAAAGAGAGGAATTTGGCTTGACACAAAGTGACCAGAAAAATGCACAAAAGTGCCTAAGTGAATTTCGGCTAACACCCTCCCCACTTACCAAAGCGGCCACTCTCTCTACAAACTCCCCAACATTCGGCCACTACCCACAATTACTCCAAGCCACACATTCAAACTAGTTTGAACTAGTCTCCCTCCTAAATTCGCTCTCCACCCACCATTTAAACATTTGACTTGGTCCATGGCGAGTTTGAGCGCCCACAACTCTCCTCCTCCATGCCAGTCAAAATGAGAGCAAAAATGTGGGATTTTCGCAGCTTGAACACGGGACCTCCTCCCCGCAAGTGACGCCAAACACAAGCCCCTAGTGGCGCATGCTTTGCCATCTTACTAGCTCAACTCTTGTGCTAACTTTTCACCTAAAATTATTTATTAACCCCCAGCTCCTTGACTCCTCTCACATAAAACTTAAAACCAAAATTTTTCCTACCACTCCAAACATACTAAGCTTACAACTAAGCCCCAAAACAACACAAAAGCAACATTGCAAAACAACCACATGCAAAACAATGCAACAACAAAATAGCCCTTATCCCTGGATATTACAGGCATGATATTTATATAATAAATAATGCTATATGCATAATATGAAATGTTTTTGATTCTGATATGATTATGGGGTATATGGCATGATATTGAAATAATATGTTATTGCATGGGCATATGGGCAATATTGAAAGGGAAGTGTTCCGGTGGTTTTACCACATAATCCGGTGACTTCGGTCACGATATTATGAATCGGTGACCGGTCCGCGATATTATGAATCCGGTGACTCTGTCACAATTATCGTGGCTATGCCACGATTATAAGGGCGATGTGCATGTTGATTGCAGCAAGCGCCGCCGATGGTGTGTAGCGGATGGAGGGTCGATTTAGTAATCCCCACGGTGTGATTGGTAGGTACGGGTGGTGTGTAGCGGATGGATATCTAAGTTGGGTTGGGATTACATTTCATTTATATGTATATGTGATTTAATCATATTATTATTGATTTGTTATATTATGGACTTTGTTACTATGATCGATTGGACTTTTAGTATAATGTTACACATTGAGTCTCATTGACTCACCCTTCGTGGGATAACTTTTTCGGTGATACACAATGATTTTGGACCGGGTCAAAGAGGATCGCGTGGTGGCCATTGCTTAACTCCGTAAATTGAAATTTTCACTTTTTATTAAATTTACTACGTTTTCTTATATATTTGAGTTTTTTTTTTTGGATATGTTTTGTAATATGGCCACCATTAGTTATGTTACTTTTACGTTTTAAATTTATATTACGCTACGATCAATTTCAACTAATCAATTAAATATTTCGATAATCGTATTAAAAGCGGTTTTATCAAGTTCGTACTTAAATTTATTCTTTTACCCCAAAAATCACATCTTATTACAAAACGACAAAAAAATAAGTTTTTCTTAAGAAGCATACCATATCCGGTCGAGCTTGTGGGCCGAGTTTGGGGTGTTTCAACTTGGTATCAGAGCCCAGTTTTAAACACTCGGCCTTGGGTTTTGAAGTCCACAACGTTTTCAAAATTTGGCCCAAATGAATGATTTTAAAAATTTTTGGTTAAAAATGGTTTTATGGAAGCATGGCACCCGAGTTCTTGACCCGAAGTCCACCAGGTAAGTACCTCAAATTATTGAGTGAATTATTATATGATTGTTATATGGGCATACTTGGGCTCGTAGATTAGAGAACTAGGATCTATTAAACCCTAGGGCTAGTGCACTCAAACATAGGCATAAGACTTAAAAACAACTGAACAAACTTGTGAAGTAAGTCACGAGTTACTGGTGTGGCAACCATTGTGCGCATGTCTAGGAGTGGATTCGATAAGAGCTTGGTATTTAAGCGATCCTAGCGACTCACCTCCTCTTTACTCGAATCCCTGCAGTGCGTAGCTACGATTCACCCTAACCAAGAGGACTTATTCACGGGCTAAACTTGATAATTAAAACCCGAAAGGGACTAGCCATGCAGTTTTATAAAAACTCTAGTTTTTAAATCACTAAATTACCCTTTTGATCTGTACAAACTATTTTGAAGATATTTCTCAAAGTATTTTCGACTTCCAAAATTACAAAAAATACCCAGTAGGAAAATGACGAATTTACCCAGGTTGGGAGCAGACAGAAATGCTCATAGAAGTGTGTTGAATGTTGTGGATGAGTGAATGTGTCTCAATTGATGTGAATGTGTGATTCTTTGAATTAGAATAGTGATCTTGAACTAGAAATTTTGATTGATCGAAAGAACTACTTCTAAAACTCCTTTTCATAAAATTTGCTCGTGGATAAAGCAAAGTGAAACAAAATACTAATGCATAAAACTTCTTAATCGAGATAAGACGCTAAGTAGACATGAGTTCTAGGGACGAGGTCGTCGTGGTCGTGATGAGAGGCAGAATGTTTGTTTGAACCGATTAGGTCTTGTCGTGGTTCAGAAAATGAAGCTCCGCCACGGTGTTGGAGTTGAATTTCAGAGAGCGAACTGGAGGAGATGACGCTGTATCGCAAGCTATGTTGCGAGTCCTAGAACGCAGTAGCGGGAGCTAGTATGAGTAATGGGCGCGAAAGTCGGTGGTGAGAGACTTAGATCTAACTTGAGTGAGGTTTTTAGGGAGTATCGGGGTAGCTCGAATGTAGCGAATCTTGGCTAGAAGCGATCGAGAGAATCATGGATGATTTAGATTGCACCACCAAGGAGAAATTGAAAGGTCTTTGTTTCGTTGCTTAGCCGTGACGAGGCGTATCAATGGTGGCTCCTTTGTCAAAGAGAGTATTCTGCGGATCGAGTAGATTGGGGGTATTTTAAGATCAAGTTTGAAGGAAATATGTTGGAGCTAGTTACATTGACTCTCGAGAGAAAGGCGTTCCCGAATGCGGTACAAGGAAATAAGTCGATAGCTGAATATGAAGCGGAGTTTCTGCGATTAAGCCGTTATGCGGAGGATTGTAGCTCACGATTATGAGCGGAGTGTCGATTTGAGGATGGGTTGCGAGATGAGTGCGAGTGATGATTGCACCGCATCGAGAGAGAGATTTTGCGATTTTAGTGGATAGAGCTAGGATAGTGAAGAAGTCAAAGCGGACCGAGAGACGAGCAGATCGAGGTCGAATAAGAATAAGAGGAGCTATGGATCTTGAGGTCATCAGGGAATTTCCAAAAGAAACCTAGAGTTGAGGGGCGCGACTTGGCAAGATGCTACGGGAGGACAGACCAGTACTTGTGCTCGATGTGGAAAAATGCACCGGGAGAATGTTGGAAGAAGACGAGGGGATGTTTTAAGTGCGGATCCAAGGATCATATGATTAGGGATTGTCCATTGGATATCGAGAGGAATCGTTCAATAGGTCGGGGTTCTAATCAGCCGCGCAGAGGTGGACAGAGCCAATGAGGGGTCGTGGTTCGAGTGGCGAGGTAATGGTTACGGTAGAGGTCGCGGGACTGCAGGCAGGAGGCGATGGTAGCACCGAGGCTAGACACCCGAGTTTGGTGTATGTGGTTCGTCGGAGGAAGATAGTGATGCACTGATGTTATCACAGGTGCGTTTCTTATTTACAGGTTGCCCTTTATTGCTTTGATAGATATAGGGTCAACTCATTCTTACATCGCTAGTGAAGTATCGGAACTCTACATGTGAACTCGAGACTGTGTACTAGGAAGATGGTCGCATACTTAGTCCTTTAGGACACGGTGTAGTAGTAGATAAGCTCTTTAAGGAAGTGCCTTTAGAAGTTCAAGGGACGCAGTTTCCGGCTAATTTAATGGAGTTGCCATTTGGAGAATTTGATTTGATCCTAGGCATGGATTGGCTAGTGAAGTATCGTGCGAATGTGGATTGTGCTGCTAAGCGGTTGTCACTAAGGTCTATGGACGATAAGGAAGTTGTGGTAATGGGCGAGAGGCGGAACTACTTATCAAATGTAGTATCCGCTCTTAAGGCGAGAAAAGATGGTTAGGAAAGGTTGTTTGGCTTTTCTTATGTTGGTCGATGCCTTGGAGGCTAAAGAGGCAAGCTGTTGAAGAGGTCGGACCTGTGAGAGAATTCGTGGATGTCTTTCAGGAAGAACTTCGGGGTTGCTCTCGGATCGGGAGGTGGAATTTGGGATTGACTTATTGCCTGGAACGGCGCCAGTATCTATCGCTCCGTATAGAATGGCACCAAAGGAGTTGGTTGAGCTTAAGGCCCAAATTCAAGAGTTGCTTGATCGTGGGTTTATCCGACCTAGTGTGTCTCATGGGGAGCACCGGTCTTGTTCGTGAAGAAGAAGGGCGGGACTATGCGTATGTGCATAGATTACCAAGCGATTGAATAAGCTAACCATCAAGAACAAGTATCCTTTGCCAAGGATAGACGACTTGTTCGATCGACTTAAGGGAGCCTGCGGTATTCTCAAAGATAGATCTATGGTGGGGTATCATCGGTGAAGGTGAAGGAAGCGGATATCCATAAGACGACTTTCGAACAAGATATGGGCATTATGAATTTTTGGTAATGCCGTTCGGATTAATGAAACGCCCCATTTGCGTTTATGGATATGATGAATCGGGTTTTTCAACCCTACTTGGATCGGCTTTGTTGTTGTGTTTATAGACGACATTCTTGTGTATTCCAAGTCCGAGTTATAGCATGATGAGCATCTTCGGATAGTGTTGCAAGTGTTGAGAGAGAAGAAGCTTTATGCCAAATTTCAGCAAGTGCGAATTTTGTTTGAAAGAAGTTGCGTTTTTAGGCCATGTGGTGTCTACGGAAGGGATAAGGGTGGATCCTCGAAAGATTGAGGCGGTGTTAGATTGGAAACCACCTAAGTGCATGGCTGAAGTTTGTAGTTTCTTGGGATTAGCGGGTTACTACGGAAGGTTCGTCGAAGGATTCTCCTCGATAAGCGGCACCTTTGTGAAGTTGTTGAGAAAAGAGATACCTTTCGTGTGGGCGAATAAAAGCAAGAGAGCTTTGAGAAGCTTAAGAGGGTTTTGTTGAAGCTCCGGTGTTGATTCATTGCTGAGCGAGGAAGGACTTTGTGGTGTATTGTGATGCGTCTCACATTAGATTGGGATGTGTTTTGATGCAAGGCGGGAAGGTGGTTGCGTATGCATCTCGGCAATTGAGGCCTCACGAGGTTAACTACCCGACGCATGACTTGGAGTTGGCATTGTAGTCTTTGCTCTTAAAGTGTGGAGGCATTATTTGTATGGAGAAAAGTCGATAATCTACACGGACCACAAGAGTCTTAAGTATCTCACGACTCGAAGGAGGGTGGCGAGACAACGAAGATGGGTGGAGTTGTTGAAAGACTACGATTGTTCGATAGAGTATCACCGGGCAAGGCGAATGTAGTGGCGAGATGCCCTAAGTAGGAAAGTGGTGTCGGATCTAAGAGCGATGTTCGCACATCTTAGTCTTTATGACGACGGAAGCTTGTTGGCGGAATTACAAGTAAAGCCGATGTGGTTGAGTCAAAGAAAGAAAAGCGGTTGGTAGATGATGATTTAAGTGTTAAGCTGCGGCAAGTGCAAAATGGAGAGTTGGAAGATTATGGTGTTAACAGCGATGGAGTTTTGTGTTTCAAGGGTAAGGTCCGTATCTTAGAAGGATGAGGAGCTTAGGCGAACAATTCTTCAGAATCGCATGGTGGTCCTTATGCGATGCATCCGGGAGGTAGTAAGTTGTACTGAGGATCTTGGGATCAATTTTGGTGGCACGGTCTTAAGCGAGAAGTTACACGGAGTTTGTGGGGAAGTGCTTAACGTGTCGGCAAGTTAATTTGAACACCAAGTTCCATCGGGATTGCTTGACCAATAAAGATTCCGCAATGGAAGTGGGAGCGTATCACCATGGACTTTGTTAGTGGGTTTCCCTTACGCCTACCAAGAAAGATTCGGTGTGGGTGATAGTGGATCGATTGACGAAATCCGCACATTTCATTCTGTGCGAATTGATTACTCTTTGCGTAAATTGGCGAAGTTGTATGTGGCGTAGATTGTAAGATTGCATGGAGTGCCATTATGTCGATTATATCGGATAGGATCCGAGGTTTACGTCTCGATTACGGAAAGCATTACATCGGGCTTTGGGCACCAGATTAGACTTGATGACGGCATTTCATCCACGATCGATGGCGACCCGGCGAGTAATCCAAGTATTAGAGGACATGTTTGGGGATGTGTGATAGATTTCGAGAGGAAGTAGGAAGAATTTTTGCCTTTAGCGAGTTTGCGTACAACAACGATTTACCAAGCCAAGATATTCGGATGGCACCGTATGAAGCACTATATGGGACGAAAGTGTCGCACTCCTACGTGTTGGACAGTAATTAGGGAACGTCGAGGTTTTGGGTCCGAGATTGTGGTGAATCCGAAGAAAAGGTTAAAGTAATTCGAGCTTGGTTGAAGGAGGCATCGGATAGGCAAAAGTCGACGCAGATTTGAAACGAAAGGACATAGAGTTTGTTGTGGAGACCAAGTGTTCCTAAAGGTTTCGCCTTGGAAAAAGGTGATGAGATTTGGTCGCAAAGGAAAGTTAAGCCCTGGTTTATAGGACCTTATCGGGTTTTGAAGCGGGTTGGACCGATGGCATATCGATTAGAGTTACCTTTGAGTTGAATCAAATGCATGATGTGTTTCATGTTTCGATGTTACGTCGTTACCGGTCGGATCCATCTCATATAGTGCCAGTTGAGGAGGTAGAACTACGACCAGATTTGTCCTATGAGGAGGAGCCGATTCAAATTCTATATCGAGATGTGAAGGTGTTACGGAGGAAATCAGTTCCTCTCGTCAAAGTATTATGGCGCAATCATGGATCGGAAGAAGCTTCGTGGAGGCGGAGGAGGCTATGACAAACAATATCCTCACTTATTCTTGTCAGGTAATTTCGGGGACGAAATTTTTTTTAAGGAGGGTAGAACTATAATATCCCGGATTTAGGGGTTATGAAAATTTGCGCTTGAATGTGTGCATTGTTGTTATGTGCTCTTTGTATGAGTTCTAGGGGCTTTGGGAATTTTAGAAAGTAAAGGATTGCCTTAGAAAATATTAGATTTTAATCTTAGAAGGGGAAGTAAGCAAGTTTGGCCTTAAGAGAATTAATTTGATGTTTTGATCATAAGTTGAGCTATTGGTAAAGTGGTGAAGGTGCATGGGTGAATGCATGAGGTGAGAGGTTCGAATCCTTTAGCTAGCAATTGGGAGGAATTTTAATATTTGTTTTCTTCCCTATAGTGTCGGTCAAACCTTATCCTTAATAGATGGACTATTCTTTTATTTTTGGATAGTAGACCAATAAGAAAAGGCAAGTTAGGAGTTATGGTAAGGAATCAAGTGGATAAGGAAAGTTTAGGGGACAAGAGGCTTGAAGAGTGGGTGTTGTTTTGGAAGCTTTTCCATGGTCATGTGACCATGAACCTAGACGGCATAAGGGGCTAAGGGAGTGGTTTAATTGTGTTGGAAATTATGGGGTTGATAGGGAAGAATTAAGGAGGAAAAAGGGGATTGTGTAGGCTATTGTGTTGGCCGAATTTTTGGTATGGGATTTGGGAGGTTTTAGTTGACCAAAAGTTGTCAATTTGTGCATTTTTCCTTTGTCCAAAAATATTTCTCTTAACCGAATTTATCAATAGGAATTTGGTAAAAAGTTTGCTTTGTTTTGGCCTTTGCATTTTGACCAAATAGATACTTTTATTTCTTCTTTTCCTCTCAAGTTTACTTTCTTTTGGAACCAAAATATTGTCATCTTTGAAGACATTTACCATTCTTTTCTTCCTCTCTAGTGCCGAATCCATCTTACACCAAAAGCATTCTCTTTTATTTTCTTTTTCATTCTCTTCCTCTCTTCCCTTTTCCTATCATAACCGAAAATTATCCTATACCTTTTTCATCATTCTTTTCCTTCCTTTTCTTTCTTTTGTTAAAGCCGAAATTATCATTCTTTTTCTTTTAAGTTGTTAAGGCCGAATTTCTTGATAGTTCTAGTAAGGGTTAATCGATCATCGTGTTCGGGAAGATTTTCGGGGTTGTCTTGTAGTCAACGTTAGGAAGAGATCATTCAAATTTGAATAATCCAAGGTTCTGTCGACGTGTAGGCAAGAGTCGGAAATCCTAAAGTTTCTATCGCTCTTTGTGTTTGCAAGGTGTGTAACTTATACTAAACATCTAATTGATTAGTAGCTTTATTTATATAGATGTGTTTATAATGAAATATGAACGATTATAGCTTTGGGTACCACTCAATGGTACGATGAATTGAGGTACGTTTTTCCTTCGTACTATGTAAGTTTTTAATATGAAACATATTCAATAATTGATTATGATTTTGGGATTATGATTCAAAGGCATGATATTTATATCATAAATAATGCTATATGCATAATATGAAATGTTTTCGATTACGATATGATTATGGGGTATATGGCATGATATTGAAATAATATGTTATTGCATGGGCATATGGGCAATATTGAAAGGGGAAGTGTTAGGTGGTTTTACCACATAATCCGGTGACTTTGGTCACGATATTATGAATCCGGTGACTTCGGTCACGATATTATGAATCGGTGACTCTGTCACAATTATCAGTGGCTATGCCACGATTATAAGGGCGATGTGCATGTTGATCGCAAAGAAGCGCTTCGATGGTGTGTAGCGGATGGAGGGTCGATTTAGTAATCCCCACGGTGTGATTGGTAGGTACGGGTGGTGTGTAGCGGATGGATATCTAAGTTGGGTTCGGGATTGCATTTCATTTATATGTATATGTGATTTAATCATATTATTATTGATTTGTTATATTATGGACTTTGTTACTATGATCGATTGGAATTTTAGTATAATGTTACACATTGAGTCTGTTGACTCACCCTTCGTGGGATAACTTTTTCAGGTGATACACAATGATTTTGGACCGGGTCAAAGAGGATCGCGTGGTGGCCATTGCTCAACTCCGTAAATTGAAATTTTCACTTTTTATTAAATTTACTACGTTTTCTTATATATTTCGGGTTTTTTTTTTGGGATATGTTTTTGTAATAATGCCGCCATTAGTTATGTTACTTTTACGTTTTAAATTTATATTCTGCTACGATCAATTTCAACTAATCAATTAAATATTTTCGATAATCGTATTAAAAACGGTTTTTATCAAGTTCGTACTTAAATTTATTCTTTTACCCCAAAAATCACATCTTATTACAAAACGACAAAAAAATAAGTTTTTCTTAAGAAGCATACCATATCCGGTCGGGCTTGTGGGCCGGGTTTGGGGTGTTTCAATCTTCGTGGAAGACAATCCTTAGATTTGGTCGCAAAGGCAAGTTGAGTCCGCGTTTCATAGGGCCGTACGAGATTATCGAAAGAATAGGGCCAGTGGCATATCGACTAGATTTACCATCAGAGTTAGAAAAGATACATAATGTGTTTCATGTATCGATTTTGCGTCGATATAGATCGGATCCATCACATGTAATTTCACCGTCAGAGATCGAAATTCAACCCGATATGTCATACAACGAAGAACCGATCAGAATTTTGGCTCGAGAGATTAAAGAGTTGAGAAATAGATGCATAGATTTAGTGAAAGTTTTGTGACAACGACACGGTGTTGAAGAGGCTACGTGGGAGCCCGAGGAAGCTATGAGAAAATAGTACCCTAATCTGTTTACTGGTAAGATTTTCGGGGACGAAAATCCCTAAGGGGGAGAGTTGTAACAGCCCGTTTTTAGTCAAATTAGAACAGTGATTTCGGGACCACAAATCTGAGGTCAAAATATTTAATTTATTATTATTATATTGTTTACAGCATGATTGAGCGATTGTGTGAAAGTTTCGTGAATTAACTTTATTGTTTGAATGCTTAATTCGGTAAAAAGGACTAAATCGCGTAAAGCAAAAAACTTGAGTTCTAATAGCTAAAGGTGTCTAATAGCTATAGAACCTTAAATTTAAGGTCCTTAAGTAGTAATTAGACCATTATTTTGATAGTGGATGATAATGGCATGGCATAATTGAAAATTTTAATTACGAATAAGGTTAAATAGGTAATTAAGCAATTAAGGTTAATTATAATAAAACAAAATTTAAAGTCATCATCTTCAAAGTTTCTTTGATCAAAAATTGAAAGGAGAAGAATCCATTGTCAAGTTTACATTCGACCAAGCTTCCCATGCTCATTTAGGTAAGATTTTTGTCCCGTTTTTAATGATTTCTATGTTTTTGAGATCGTTGTAGCTAGTACTAGCTAGCCCAGGGACTATTTTGCAAAATTGTTAAAGATTTTGAAAGTTTCCATTGATGAATATGTATGATTTTTGATGTTTGATGATAGATTATGAATATTTATTATGAGTTATACAAGTTTTGTTAAGTGATTTTTAGTGAAAATGCAAAATAGGGATTAAATTGAGAAATGTTGTAACTTTGTGGTTGAAATGTGAATTAAATGAAAATGTGGGATGCTAGGGGCATAATAGTAATTCGACTAAGCATAGGTGTTTTGAAATTTGCATGAATTTGTTATTTTGTGTAATAAGGACTAAATTGTAAAAGTGGTGAAATTCTAGGGGTAAAATGTAAATGTGCTTAAATGTGTGTTTTGGATTAAATTGAATAGAGAGAATATTAAATGAGTTAATTTTTAATATATTTAGATCAAGAAAAGCAGAATTTGGATCTAGATCGGGGGAAAACTAAAGTACTCGATTAATCGACCATTTCAGCTTTTACGAACCTGAGGTAAGTTTGTATGTGATAAATTTCAATACAAATGTATTTTATATGCTTTGATATTGCATAAATTGCGAATATGAGACTGTGGATATGAAAGATAGTGATTCGACGACGATTCAACATTCGATATCCCGGTTGAATCTTAGGAATAGTTTAGGATGCTAGTGACATGTCATTAGGGGATACAGTGAGTTGGCTTCGGGCCATGATATTAGCACTTCGGGTGCGAGTTATACCGATTTGGCTTTGGGCCATGCATATCGGTTGATTTGGCTTCGGGCCATGATATCAGTATTTCGGAGATAAGTTGCCTTGATTTAGCTACGGGCCATGGTATAGGTACTTATCATGGGAAACCCTTGAGTATCCGACTTTTATTCTGAATGGTTCAATGGGTAAATGAAAGACGAGAATGTCTATGAGATTTGTATGAGATGATACAGGTATGTGCATAAACCATATTAACTTTGAATCGAAGAAATGGTGAAGAAAGTATATAATTTTGTGAATGAGTAATTGAGAGGTTTGTTAGTTGATGTGAATTCTTATACTTATGATCAATTGATGAATTATGTGTTTATATTTATATTGAATCTATGTTATACAAGCTTACTAAGCTTTATAACTTACATTGTTTATTTTTCTATGTTTTATAGTGAATTCAAAGCTAACTCGGATTCAGGAATCGTCGGAGATCGCTTCACATTATCCACCTTTCATTTTGGTACCTATGAAATTTGGTATTTAAGTATATGGCATGTATAGGTATTTTGAGTTATTTTGAATATGGGTTGAGAATGATTTTGGTTATAACTTGTTAATAAATTTGGCCATATGAATTGGCATTATAAATGTTTATGTTTGGTTTGTAAATATATCCATGAGATTTGGCTTAATTTGGTGAATTTTGGTTATGTGCATATATGAGTATATACGGTTGTTATGGTGAGCTCATAAATAGATATGTTAATAGATTATATTATGAGGCTTGTGGATATTGATATATTAAACATTAAATGGTTGATATTAGATTTGAATTGTGCTTGTGAAATGTTGCAAAATGATGCATATTTGGTAAAGGTTTAGTTAGTTGATTTGTATATGTGTTTTGGTATGCTTTGATTGAGTAAAACATAAGTGGTAAGCATGTTGGTTGTTAGTTTTGGAAATGGCATGAAATAGCCTTGATTGTGGCTAAAATAGATGTTCATTTAAGCTATAAATTGGTGCCATTTGAGTTGTGTAGGAACAAGAAAATTTGGGTGGCAAATTGGCTTGGTAAATAGCCTATTTTTGTCCACACGGGCAGAGACACAGGCGTGTGTCTCATCCGTGTGTGACACACGGTCAAGTACACGGCCGTGTGTCCTCTGGTGTTGATTTTGAAATTAAGTTAGTATGCTCTACACGGCCTCACACACGGGCGTGTGACTTGGCCGTATGGCATAAGTCAGTATACGCTACAGGTGTGGCCATTTTTAGGGCACACAAGCTAGCCACACGGGCGTGTGTGTTGGTCGTGTGACCCAAGTCAAAGAGTTACACGGGGTTGGACACGGGTTGGGACACGACCATGTGCTCCCATTTTGAATGTCCACACGGCCTGTGACACGGGTGTGTATGTTCGCCGTGTGAGAGACATGATCGGGCCACACGGGCGTGTGTCCCCTGTTTTGTGAAAAATTTTCTAAGTCTTGGAAAAATTGCTTGAGCTATCGGTTTAGTCCCGAACCTCTTCCAATGTATGTTTAGGGCCTCGTAGGCTCGTATTAAGGACAAATTGATTGAGATTGAATTATGATTGTATGAATTGTTTAAATGTATGTGAAAAGTATGTTTATATGTGTTGTAAGTCTGGTAATGCTCCGTAAACCTATTCCGGCGTTGAATACGGGTGAGGGGTGTTACAACTAATGTTATACGAGCTTACTAAGCATTCATTGCTTACGTAGTTGTTTTTCCTTTACTTTTCAGATTATCGGAAGCTCTATCGGGTTGGTAGCATGTCAGAGATCCATCACACTATCCATCAATTATATCGGTAGATTTTGATGTCTTGGTTAAGGATATAATGGCATGTATAGGTGGGCTTATGGTTGATGATCAGTTGAATGTTAGTTGATGAGTTTGGCATGTATAGGTTATTTTGGGTAATGAAGCCTTGGTACATTTGGTGCCTTGTTGATATGTGTTTATTTGATAATGTGTTAAAGCATGTTTTAATGACCAAAGTGATATATGATGAATTGACCTCAACTTTAACAGCCCATTTTTCAGTAATGTCAGAAACAGTGGTTTCGGGGCCACTAAATCCGATGAGTAAGTTCATAAATATTATTATTTAATATTTACGAGTCAAATATGGTTTTAAAAAGGTTTTCGATTCGATAATTTATGTTATAAGCAATTTATTAAGTTCAAGTGGTAAGACCCTAAGGTCAAGTGGTTTTAGAAAATGAGGTATCGGGAGCTTGTTTCTATAAACTGAGCCATAAATATTTTTATAAATATTTAAAGAGTGTCATTAAGGTGGTATTAAAGTTTCGCTGAAAATTTTTAACTTTTTGATGGTTAATTAATTAAAAAGGACTAAATTGTAAAAGATGTAAAATTTGATCACTTTTTGATTTGAGTGATTAAATGGCTTAATGAATGAAAGTATATGGACCAATATGGTAAATATACCATATTATAAATGAGTAGACGGTTAAAGCATGAAATAAGTTAAAAATGCATGTATAATTGAAGGGTAAATTAGTAATTTAATAAAGAAATAATTTGAAAAAAATAAGATAAAAATTGATTGTCATCTTCCAAATTGAAACTCCATCGAATTTGAAAGTAGAACACTCCATGGAAGATGAGCAAGGTTCGGAAATGGCTTTATCTATGCATGGTAAGCCAATTTTCACATGTTTCTTTAAATTTTTATGTTTTTGAGATCGTTGCAACTAGGTCCAGCTAGCCCGTACCTTTGATTTTGAAACTCTTAAAGATATTGAATGTTGCCATTGATGAACCTTGTGATTTTAGATGTTAAATAATGAATTTAGAATGTTGATTGATATTTAAAAGTATTTTATTAAGTGATTTTTTGATGAATTTACCGATTAGGGACTAAATTGTTCAATTAATAAAAGTAAAAGAATTTAATGTGAAATTGTTGCATAAATGGTCTATTTTGGATACCATGAACATTCGGCTATGCTCAATTTTGGGAAAAAAATGGTTAATTTGCATGTTTTTGGCTCAAGCACTAAATTGAATAAAAGTAAAACTTTAGGGGTAATTTTTAAAAATGTAAAAAATGACCAAATTGTATGAAATGAGTTGTTTTATTGTCTAAATTAATATATTGAATGAAATTATTAATTTAGATCAAGATCGGGTGGAAAATCGAGGAAAATGAAAAATTACCAAAATACCCTTCAATTTTGGTATTTCAGCAATTTAGCCATTTAAGTTCGTATGAACTATATTTTGAATAATTTTGATTAAATTGAATGTTAATATGTGATTAAATCAATATATATATGTTAGTATGTAATTTACCCTGTCATGAAACGACGTAAATCCAACGACGTACGACAATTATCGAGTCTCTTTGAACATTAGGAATTCGTAGGATACAAATGACATGTTATTAAGGTTTACATGATTTAGGTTGTGGTCTTAAACGTCTTACCGATGGTTGAGGTCCGGAATGTGTTGCATGTAACACCCCTTACCTGTATTTGTCGCCGGAACAGGGTACGAGGCGTTACCAGACTTATATGCAAGAAATCATACAAAACCGAGACATGAATTTCCACTCAAATTTAAAACTTTTCACAAACATTCATATCACCCCTTAAACGAGCCTACGAGGCACAAAACATACATAAGGAGGGGTTCGCGACTAAACCGTGAACTTTAGAATATTTTTCGAGAATTTAGAAAATTTTCCATTAAAAGAGTCCACACGCCCGTGTGGGTGAAGGGACACGCCCGTGTGGCATATCACATGCCCGTGTTTTAGGCCATGTCAAAAATAGGGGAAATTCTATTTGTGACGTCATCAACCAAATAGGGTCACACGGCCAAGACACACGCTTGTGTCCTTAGGCCGTGTGGCGAATTAAATTCCTAAAATTAAGTGCAGACTTTACACGGCTTGGGCACATGCCCATGTCCTCTGGCCGTGTCTTCAACACGGTTGAGACACACGGCCGTGTCTCAGCCCGTGTGGTTACTACTGGGCATTTTGTTTTGCCAACTTAGGATGCAGGGGGACACACGACCAAACCACACGCCCATGTGGCAGACCGTGTGTCACACACAACCTAGACACACGCCCGTGCGTCTACCCGTGTGGACAAGAACAAGGCTATTTACCTAGCCCTTTCTGCCACCCTTACTTGTTCCATCATAAGCCACATCAAGCAACCTATTTATTCATGTATAACTATACCATTTATTCAACCATGCAACTTGCACATTCATGAAAAACATCATCATTTCATATAATGATAAGAAATAGCCATCAATTATGGCATTATACAAAAGAATTCATCTTCAAATAAGCCAACACATTTGGACCAAAACAATATGATATTCGATAAAAGACTAAGTCCCTATACATGCCATACTCAAATGCTAAATCTAACTATACCAAAATTGCGGATAGTGTGGGTGATCCTCCAACGGTCTCCGTATCCCGAGCTGGCTTTTTGACACTATAAAACAAGGGAAAAGAGAAGGGAGTAAGCTTTAAGCTTAGTAAGTCTATATGTAAACAATAAACATCATACCGCATACTTATTAATCAAGAACGTTACATACTAATCAAGAACAATTCAGGTCCTCAGAGTTGTACTTACTCATTCCAAATCTTACCACGCTCCAAATACATATCATAAACATCGTTCACATATACATAAATATATACCCTGCACTTGTCTTCACACAATCACACGTAATTTCACTTAGTTAAAGTTTCTCGCTGAACACTTCGGAATAATATCGGATACACGATGGTTTTGCACACAGCCCATCATTAATACTAACACGGTGGTATCGCACACAACCCACCAGATATTCACATGTCCACGGTGGTATCGTACACAGCCCACCAACAACCACTTATTCACGGATATTTATCCGTATCCTTTTTCTATTACGAAGGTTCATCAGAGAATTTCCTCACTTTCTATAATTTCAATAAATTTAATAATATTCATTCACCATTCAGAATGCATTAATATGTATGAACATAAGTAAAAAGGATGTATCATTTACATATAAACTTACCTCGATACAAAATATGTCAATTTGCAATTTAGTCCGAAACCGTGCCTTTTCCTCGGTCAAGGTTGATTCCACGTTCTTCTTGATCTATAATGATAAAGTCATTCATTAAGTAACCTCATTAATCAAATCACTCCAAAAATTCCTATTTTGGCAAAATTACTGTTTTGCCCCTAAACTTTCACAAAATTACGATTTTGCCCCAAGGCTCGTAAAACGAAATGTGTTCATTTTTCACACACCCAAGCCTATTCGTTTCTTATTTTATTTTATAGTAACTCAAAATTCCAATTATTTCACACATTTACCACCTATTTTACAACCTTTACAAAAAGGTCCCTTTTTAGGTGTTTTCATGAAAATCACTTAACAAAAGTTGTTTATTTAACAACCAAGACTCACTTTCTTCCATAAAAGTTTAGAAAAAAACACTAATGCTCTTATGGAAAAACCTTAGACTTTCAACCATTTTACAAAATAGTCCCCTCATTAGCTAGATTAAGCTATAAAGGTCCCAAAAGTACAAAAATTATCAAAAATAACCATCAAAAACACTTACTAGCAAAGGCTCAAGTTGCTGAAAATTTTAAGCTTTCAAAAGATGTTCTTTTGCTGAAATTTTTGGTGGTAGAGGAAGGTGAAAAAGATGATAACATTTTCTTCTCTTTATTTTATTATTATTAGACTATAAAGTCACCAAATACTACACCTAACCATTGACCTTGTCTTTTCTTGTCCCTATGGCCGACCATTACCCTAAATAAGGCTTAATTGCACATTAAGGACCTCTAATTTAATATTCAATAGCTATTTGACACCTTTAGCATGTAAATCAAAACTTTCGCACTTTATGCGATTTAGTCCTTTTTCAAAATTAAGCATGAAATCACTAAAATTAATGCACCAAAATTTTCATGCACTCATATAATCATACCATAACTCACAAAATAACATAAAAAAATAATTCTTCGATCTCGGATTAGTGGTTCTGAAACCACTGTTCCTACTAGCCCCAAAGTCGGGCTATTACAACTCTCCCCCCTTTAGGGATTTTCGTCCCCAAAAATCTTACCGATAAAGATGTTTGGGTACTGCTTTCTCATGGCTTCTTCCGGTTCCCATGTAGCCTCTTATACACCATGTTTTTGCCACAACACTTTCACTAAGGTTATACTTTTATTCTTCAACTGTTTAACCTCTCGAGCCAAAATCTTAATTGGTTCTTTATCATAGGTCATATCCGGTCGTATCTCAATTTTTGTGGGAGAAATTACATGTAAAGGATCGAAACGATATTATCGTAACATTGACACATGGAACACATTGTGTATTCTCTCCAACTCCGCCGGCAAAGCTAACCGATAAGCTACTGGTCCAATCCTTTCAATAATCTCGTACGGCCCAATGAAGCGCGGACTCAATTTGCCCTTTCTACCAAATCTCAGTATTTTCTTCCACGGGGATACTATCAAAAACACTTTATCACCCACCTGAAACTCAATTTCTTTCCTTTTCAAATCCGCGTATGACTTTTGTCGGTCTGAAGCAGTTTTCAGACTATCACGGATCACTTTCACCCTCTCTTCGGTTTCTCTAACTAAATCAACCACGTGAATTTTCTTCTCACTAAGCTCAGTCCAATACAAAGGAGTTCAACACTTGCGACCATACAATGCTCCGTACGGTGCGATTTGTATACTCGACTGATAACTGTTGTTGTAGGCAAATTCAACCAAAGGTAGATATTTTTCCCAACTACCTTCGAACTCTAAAACATAGCATCAGAGCATGTCCTCAAGAACTTGAATTACTCTTTTGGATTGACCGTCAGTTTGCGGATGAAACGCGGTACTAAAATTCAATTTTGTACCCAAGGCTTCTTGCAACATTTTCCAAAACCTCGAAGTAAACCTCAGATCTCTATCCAAAATAATGGACATAGGCACCCCATGTAATCTCACAATTTTGGCAATATACAGCTCAGCCAACTTGTCAAGTGAGTAATCAGTACGTACTGGTATAAAGTGAGTCGATTTTTATCAACGATAACCCACACGGCATCTTTCTTTTTTAGAGTCATGGGTAACTGATCGCTGTGAATCAGAGTTTTAAAATTTATAAAAGAATGATCAAACCTGGAAACTAACTCTGACAAAGATTAAAGGCAAGTGCACCTATCGAACAGTAGTATAGCTTAGGCAAGACTGGACTATCGAACCCAAAGGAACTAAAAGTACTAATACTAACTTTCTTTTTATTATTTAACCTTAAATAAGTGAAGTTGTTTATTAATCTAAATTAATTAACTACTAAACTAAAGACTCTAAGACAAAGAAGAATGAATTTGGAAATAACCTGGGAAAAACTCAGTTGATTTAGATGATACCCTAGGAAGAATCCACCTAGACTTCACTTGTTATCTATCACTGAACCATATGATTTTATTTACTTAGTTTGATCCGTAAGACTCCCTAACGTATATTAAACCCTCTCTCGAGGCGAATAACGTCTAACCCTAGGTTAATTAGTGGAACTCTCATTCTCTTATAATAACCCCCTAGAATAGTAGTAAATCGATCTGTGGACTCCCATATTAGGTTTCACCCTAATTCAGCAAAATCTCGTCACCCTATCTCTAGGCGTGCGATCAACTCCGCTTAATTATGTTGGATCTACTCTTAGGCAGGGTCTATTCCTCCTCCACCTAAGCACATTAGATTTGGATTAAGTTCACATAATTAAGAACAAACTAAGTATTTATCATATAATTCAAATAATCAAATAACAAGATTCATCACAGTTTTCATCCCCTTCGGGTATCCGAAGGGTTTAGTTCATAACAATAAAGAAAAACATCTCAAGAGAAAAGATAAAACAAAACATAAGAAATCCCTAAAACCCCCTGAAGGAATTGAAGAGGAGATCCTCCGTCTTGAGTATAATCCCGGCTTCTTGAGATGGATCAAGCGGCTATCCCGAGTGAATCCCCACAAATCGCCTTCTCGGCCTAGCACGACATACGACAAAAGCCCCGCGAGAAGGCTTCTGCCGAACTCCCTTGACAAGTTGCCCCCTAGGGTGTTTATATAGGCTTTGAGATGTGTTACTTGGCCTCCAAGTATCCTAATTTGAGTGCAATTCCTAATTGGGGGTTTAATTAGACTTTGGAGTGTGTTTCTTTGCCTCCAAGCATCCAAATCCGAGTGAAATTGCTCTTTCCAGCGACAGGGACACGGCCATGGCACACGCCCGTGTGAATCGTCTTCAGGCCGTGTTCGACACTGTTGAATGAGGCACGACCATGTAAGTCATGGTAAGGCCGTGTTCTAGTAGTAATGGTGGCACGGCCGTGTGGCTTGAAGTCCAGGCCGTGTTGATTTTGTGGCTTGGCCCAATTTGGTCCGTTTAAAGCCCGTTTCTCGTTCTTTTCATCATCGGGTGCTTTCCTGAGTATAAGACATGAAAAGAAAGGATTAAGAGCACCTTTTTACATAAATTGGGGCTTAAATCATCCAAAAGCATATTAAATGTGGGCTTAAAATATGTTACTTTTACGGTTTATCAAATACCCCCACACTTAAGCTTTTGCTTGTCCTCAAGCAAAATTCTCAACTTACAATTAAAACGAACTTTCTATAATTCATAATAGTCTTTGATAGTGTCTCATCATAATTCATAGATAATTTATACATGGATAATTCAATTCAAAGTGTCCTAAAATTCAAACAATATAAGTCATAGATTTTGTAGCACGAAAATATAGGTGTTTCCCTTCATCTAAATAATTACCTCTGATTCGAAATTGTCAGGGATTGACATCCTTACTAAAGATTCACTCAAATCACTCAAAGTGTTTAAGGTTCAAAATTTAGACACTCAAGAAGTCAAACATGAAGAGTTAATCCCATAGGCTTGCATGAAAATCAAATCTCCACCACTGAAATATGAGATGAAACACAAATCAAAAGGTCATTGTTAGGGTTGTAACGGCGCTAGGGTTAAGGTGTGGAACAGGCTGAGTTGGAGGGTTAAAATTGAGATTGAATTGACAAATTACCTAACTAAGAACTAATGAACTAATAATAATAATTACATCAATTGAAAACTAATAATACTAATAATACTAGCTTCTTTTTTCGATCTTCGGATTTTAAATGTATAAGCTCATTTAATCACATAACTAATAATGAATATACTTCTTTTTTTTTAATTATTATTACAATCATAAATGCATAATAAAAGATAAATTACTGAAATAAAAACATAGTTAGGCTATTAATCAAATCAAATCTCGATATAAGGGTAATCAAAAGGAATGGTGATAACAAAAACAAAGGGGTTTTGGGTTAATATTAGCGGTTATGTCAATAAATAGGGTTGTTAGGGTTAAAAGTGGTTCACTAGGGGTTAATTATGAAGGTAGGCATTTTTAAATGGAGTAAGTGGGTTAGATCCTAGGTGCCTTTATCATCTCTGTGTATCAAATCAAAAAAATGTGGTCTCGACATGTATAATCGATGCAAGTTCTAGAATAAAAAATCAATGTTGACATACTCATAATCAATAAAGTGAGCAAGAAAAAGAATTTATTCTCTATAAGGCTCAAAAACTCACAAAAATTATGGGTATTTTGATGTCAACCTCGTAAAATTCAAACTTCAAAGTAATATTTAAACTTAGTTCGACAACCTAGAAAATTTTTAATTTCTGGAAAATAGACTTATCATGCTTGATTCTCTAGTATTCTTCAAATTTAATTATCAATGCACAATTATCAATGACTTAATCTAAAACATATCAATAAAAATCATAAATCATCAGAAATTTCATCCTAATTAGTAATATGAGAAAATTACTTTTAAGACAAGGCATAATTCAGAGATTTTCAAATAATACTATAGTTAACCCCCCCACACTTAAGATGTACATTGTCCTCAATGTACAAAGGTAGATCATATCAAAATAATCATAAAATCGTAAGATTGGGAGAGAAGGGAAACTTCCTGAATTTTGGATGAAGCCAATGAAAAGAAACCGGATAGGATTGGAGGTGAGCGTGGGGAAGCGTCTCGAACTGGTTGAGTCCTCGAAGCAGCCATCCTAATTTCTTTTGTATCCTAAGCTAAATCTAAATGGAATGAATAACAAGAAGAAAATAATAAAGAAAATAAAAGAAAGGAAATAAAAATAAAAATAAAAATAAAAATGAAAATGAAAATAAAAATGAAAATAAAAATAAAAATAAAAAATAGAAATAAAAGTAAATATTTAAATAGTGATACGGTCCACGCCCTTGTTCGAGTTTAATCAGTCTGTGTTTTTCGTGATTTTGAATTTTGGGAGCGTTTAGGTGTTTTACCACGGCCGTGGGTCTCGTAGCACGCCCGTGTATTCTTCACACGGTCCTTTAGAACGGGCGTGTTTAACCCGTGCTCATCAAGTCAGTAACCTTGCATGGTTATAGGGCACAGTCGTGTCTCGCCCGTGCTCAATAAGTCAGTAACCTCACACGAGAAGTCGGCACGGGCGTGGGTTTTTATCGCAGTCCATGTTGGGAAAAGAAATCATTCTTTGTCATGCATGGTTACTAGCACGTCCGTGGTTTGTCCTTCTGGCTTCCACACGGCCACGGCCACGGCCGTGTGCAAGGCCGTGTGAGCATGGAAATCTGTACTTTGGTTAGTTTATGGTTAGGTGCTAAAATGAAAAATAAAAGTAAAATAAAAAATGTAAAAATTAATAGGGTTAGTGCTCGGGTTGCCTCCCGAGAAGCGCCGCGTTTATAGTCTTAAGCTAGACTTTACCTCTCATTCGTATGGTCAAGGTGGTTTGAGGAGGTGAAAATCCTTCCTCATGCGATCAACTCGATTTTTGATATAAAATTTAAGTCGAGTAGTGTTTACCTCAAAAGTACTGAATTTAGGATTGCTTACCTCGACTGGCCCGTATAGGAAGACATTAAGTACCTCAAAAGTGATTTCTTGGTTGTCTTGAAGTTTGAATTGGCGATTCGAGGTCTTCCTTATTCAACAATACCGATCCCCTATTTTGAAGTGATTTGTTGTTCCTATCATCTCGCCCTGGGTTCCTTGCTTTTTCTTCGTGCGGTTTCGGCTCCTCTTTAAAGTGTGTCTTCCCCTCTTTTAGTTTGTTGATCTCAAGGCTTCGTTCCTCATATGTTTCTTCTTTGTTCACACAAGGTTCCTTTTTCGGCTTAGGTTCGTAGTTCTGTGGTTGTTCCTGCGGTGAAATTTGAACACATTGATTATCAACTGATTTTACTTTCTCACCTTCATCAGTCGATGTTCTGGCCGAGTCAAGAGCTTGTAAACTGATTGATTTGTCACCTATACGAAGAATGAGTTCTCCTGTACCAACATCAATTTTAGTCCTGGCAGTTGCTAGAAAGGGTCTTCCTAAAATTAAAGGGATCAAATTGTCCTCATCCATGTCTAAAACGACAAGTCTACTGGGAATACGAATTTATCAATTTTGATTAGAACATTTTCAATTATACCCCTAGGAATTCTGATAGTTTTATCAGTTAATTGAATGCTCATCCTGGTTTGTCTCGGTTTCCCTAGACCTAGTTGTTTAAACATTTTATAAGGCATAACATTGATGCTTGCCCCTAAATAAGCTAAAGCATTATCAATAGATAAACTACCAATTAAACATGGAATTGTAAAACTCCCTGGATCTTTTAATTTCCATGGCAGTTTATTTTGTAGAATTGCTGAGCACATTGCGTTTAGCTCCACATGTGATTCCTCGTCTAGCTTCCGTTTGTATGTCAACTGCTCTTTTAAAAATTTTCTATAATCGGGTATCTGTGAAAGAGCTTCGAGAAACGGTAAGTTAATATGTAATTTCTTTAAAAGTTTAAGAAACATACCAAACTGTTCCTCTGTGTTGTCCTTCTTCATTGCTTCGGGATATGGTACACGAGGGTGGTACTCTGTAATTGTCGATTTTGGTATTTCATGGCTCTCCTCAACCTTACCTTCACTTACCACAGGATCTTGCCTTGGGTCAGATTCCACTAATCTTTCACTGTCATGAGTTGTTACAGCTTGAATTTGCTCTTTTGGGTTAGTTTCAGTGTTGCTTGGCAAGCTTTCTTGTGGTTGTTATAAGATCAGCTTAACAAGCTGACCTAAATGATCCTCGATCCCTTGAATCGATGTTTCTTGTTTCGTTTCTATATTTTGGAGACGTGCTTCTGTGTTTGCTATGAATTTTGCCAGCGTCTCTTCAAGGTTCGACTCATCTTCCTGTTGGTGAGATGGTTGTTGAAAATTTGGAGGAAGTTCCTCTCTTTGGCTGCCTTGATCGTCCCACGAGAAATTGGGATGGTACCTCCAATCTGTATTATAAGTGTCACTATAAAAATTATTTTGAGGTCTAGAATAGTTACCCATATAGTGGACTTGTTCGTTCTTCATGCCATATCTGTAGGGTGGGTACTCAGGATTCGCCAAGCCTCCTAGATTCGAGTCAAATTACATAACTGGATGTACCTACGAGAGACTACACAAACCATCAATCTTTTTATTCATCATCTCTAACTGGTTTGATAGCATGGTTATTGCGTCGAGGTTGAAGACACTGGCGGCTTCTGTTGGTGTTGTCCTCATAACTCGCCACTGATAGTTATTTAGTGCCATCTTCTCTATAAACTAAAATTATCTGAAAAAAACAAATAAAAGAAAAATTAGCAAAGTAAAAATTTAAACTAAAAATAAAAGTAAATTTCAAAAAATAAAAATAATGGCTAAAGTAATAAAAATAAAGCTTTCTTAATATTTTAGTTCCCCGGCAACGGCGCCAAAAACTTGATCGCTGTGAATCAGAGTTTTAAAATTTATAAAAGAATGATCGAACCTGGAAACTAACTCTGACAACGATTAAAGGCAAGTGCACCTATCGAATAGTAGTATAGCTTAGGCAAGATGGGATTATCGAATCCAAAGGAACTAAAAGTACTAATACTAACTTTCTTTTTATTATTTAGCCTAAAATAAGTGAAGTTGTTTATTAATCTAAATTAATTAACTACTAAACTAAAGACTCTAAGACAAAGAAGAATGAATTTGGAAAATAACTTGGGAAAAACTCAGTTGATTTAGACGATACCCTAGGAAGAATCCACCTAGACCTCACTTGTTATCTATCACTGAACCATATGATTTTATTTACTTAGTTTGATCCGTAAGACTCCCTAACGTATATTAAACCCTCTCTCGAGGCGAATAACGTCTAACCCTAGGTTAATTAGTGGAACTCTCGTTCTCTTATAATAACCCCCTAGAATAGCAGTAAATCGATCCGTGGACTCCTATATTAGGTTTCACCCTAATTCAGCAAAATCTCGTCACCCTATCTCTAGGCGTGCGATCAACTCCGCTTAATTATGTTGGATCTACTCTTAGGCAGGGTCTATTCCTCCTCCACCTAAGCACATTAGATTTGGATTAAGTTCACATAATTAAGAACAAACTAAGTATTTATCATATAATTCAAATAATCAAATAACAAGATTCATCACAGTTTTCATCCCCTTCGGGTATCCGAAGGGTTTAGTTCATAACAATAAAGAAAAACATCTCAAGAGAAAAGATAAAACAAAACATAAGAAATCCCTAAAACCCCTGAAGGAATTGAAGAGGAGATCCTCCGTCTTGAGTATAATCCCGCTTCTTGAGATGGATCAATCGGCTATCCCCGAGTGAATCCCCACAAATCGCTTCTCTACGGCCTAGCACGACGCCTTACGACAAAAGCGCTGGCAGAAGGCTTCTGCCGAACTCCCTTGACAAGTTGCCCCCTAGGGTGTTTATATAGGCTTTGAGATGTGTTACTTGGCCTCCAAGTATCCTAATTTGAGTGAAATTCCTAATTGGGGGTTTAATTAGACTTTGGAGTGTGTTTCTTTGCCTCCAAGCATCCAAATCTGAGTGAAATTGCTCTTTCCAGCGACAGGGACACGGCCATGGCACACGCCCGTGTGAATCGTCTTCAGGCCGTGTTCGACACTGTTGAATGAGGCACGGCCGTGTAAGTCGTGGTAAGGCTGTGCTCTAGTAGGAATGGTGGCATGGTCGTGTGGCTTGAAGTCCAGGCCGTGCTGATTTCGTGGCTTGGCCCAATTTGGTCCATTTGAAGCTCGTTTCTCGTTCTTTTCGCCATCGGGTGCTTTCCTGAGTATAAGACATGAAAAGAAAGGATTAAGAGCACCTTTTTACATAAATTGGGGCTTAAATCATCCAAAAGCAAATTAAATGTGGGCTTAAAATATGTTACTTTTACGGTTTATCAGTAACCCTGTTACAAAATCCATTGTGATTCGGTCCCATTTCCACTCAGGAACCATCACTAGCTGAAGTAAACCCGAAGGTACCTGATGCTCGGCTTTCACTTGTTGACAGATCAAACACTTTGTCACAAACTCAGAGATGTCTCTTTTCATACTCGGCCACCAATATAACTTCTTCAAATCATTATACATTTTTGTACTGCCCGGATGTACTGACAAGCAACCATTGTGTGCCTCGTGTAAAATTTTTCGAATCTCTGTCACTAAACATCAAACAATCATCTGAACCGACCCAAAAATCTGAGTTACTTCCTGATTCACACTGAGCTCTCTTAGCCTGCATTCCACTATCATTCTTTTGAGCTTCACAAATCTGCTGAAGGAACAACAGTCTAGCCCTTAACTCAGCCAAAATCGAACCGTCATCAGACAAAGCTAAACTCGTACTCATAGCTCTCAAAGTATACAAGGATTTTCTGCTCAAGGCATCTGCGACTACATTCGCTTTCTCCGGATGATAGTCAATCACTAGCTCATAATCCTTCAATAATTTGAGCCACCTCCGTTGTCGCAAATTCAAATCCTTTTGATTCATCAGATACTTCAGGCTTTTGTGATCGGTAAAGATTCGGTATTTCTCACCATACAAATAATGATGCCAAATCTTCAAAGCAAAAACGATGGCGGCCAATTCAAAATCGTGAGTTGGATAGTTCTTTTCATGTGGTTTTAGTTGTCTCGAGACATAAGCTACTACTTTGCCCTCTTGCATCAACACACAACCAAGACTATTCATTGACGCATCACTAAATATCACAAACTCCTTTCCCGACTCAGGTTGTACCAAAACTGGGGCTTCAGTGTACAATGCTTTCAGTTTCTCAAAACTCTGTTGACACTTCTCTTTCCATTCGAACTTGACATCTTTCTGTAGCAACCTTGTCATCGGTGTAGCAATCATTGAGAATCCTTTAACAAACCGTCTGTGTAACACCCCTAGCCCGTAACCATCGCCGGTTTAGGGTTAAGAGGCATTACCGGACAATCGAAAATTTTTACAGACATTTCATAACATAATTTGACAAATCACATCCGAGACCTTAATCATGCTTTAGAAAGAGGCCGAGACTAAACCGAACACATACGGCAATTCTCAGAAATTTAAAATTTTTTCTAAGTTACAGAGGTCACACGCCCGTGTGGGTAGGCCGTGTGCCTCCCACGGCCTCAGACACGCCCGTGTGTCTAAGCCGTGTCAAAACAGGGCATACATACTGACTTGACCACACGGCCTGAGACACGCCCGTGTGCCTCACCTGTGGTCGAGCCTTACTTGCACCACACGGCCAGTCAAACGCCCGTGTGTCCAGCCCGGGGTCGAGTCTGACTTGATTTTGAAATGCAACCACGAGGGACACGGTCGAGCCACACGCCTGTGTGCTCAACCGTGTGGGCAATTATAGGCCATTTTCAAGGCCAAAATGCCACCCACACTTGGGTCATCCCTACAACCATATGCAAGCATTATTCCATAAACAATTTGCAACCAAAATCTTCATCAAATGGTCATCTTTACAACTCATACAAGTACATTTCATCACAACATATTATATGCCATTTAGCTCAACCAAATCACAATTATATCTAAGAAATATTCACCTATAAACTTACCAATTCATTATGGCATCACTCCATCAATATTATACCAACTTTTCATCACCAAAACAAAGTTCAATTTTACCATATGCTCAACCATTAACAAAACACATAACATAGCTTATCTACTTATTCATGACATATCATTAACTAGCCATATCACATGGCTATTTATATATCCCAAACATATTTCAAAGTAACTAGCCTATACATGCCATACTTAAGCATTTACACTTTCAAAAGGTACCAAAATAGGATTGAGTAGTTTGATGACGATCCTCGATGATCCCAAGCCTTTCGTAGCTTTAACGATCTATAAAATAGAACAAACACACACAAAGTAAGCTCCCAAAAGCTTAGTAAGCCATATACAAATAAACTTATCATATAAGCATTCATTATTCATCTCAAATATAAGATCACTAATATCTTATTTGCACATTCATAATTCTCAATGGCTCATTTGGTTAGCCATTTGCTTACAAACATATATGCATCACCTTGTACTTCATTAGATTGTAGTTCATTCATTCACATACCACATTTTACTTTATTAAATCTATTCACATATCTCATCTAGGTAAGTTCATATAAACACTTACCATTCATACACTTGCTTAGTGTACAATTCAAACGTACCTGATTCGTTTATACATTTCACGTAGATTTTCATTTCTCGAATTTGCCCGTTGAACCGTTCGGAATCAAATAGGATACTCAGAATGCTCAGAATAGTCGTACAATGCCAACGTCCCTGACGTGGTCTTATATGTAACCAGATATCGATGCCACTGTCCCAGACAGGGTCTTACACGAATCAATATGATGCCAATGTCCCAGACATGGTCTTACACGTAAATCTCGAATCGATGCCAACATCCCAGATGTGGTCTTACACGATATCTCATATCGATGCCAACGTCCCAGACGTGGTCTTGTACGATATCACATATCGGACACCTATGTCATGACATATGTAATCCTATCTATTCCTAGGTTTGTACGGGACTTTTTCGGATGTTGACACCATGTCGATACTATCTCGGATTTCATGTACTCATCATCTCTTATACATTCATTATTATAAATTTTCATATGAGCATACATATATTAATGTATATACATTTATTTGTATACTGACTTACCTCAGATTCGGATAAACAGAAACGAACTCGGCTACTCAATTACTTTTGATATCCCACGATCAAAGTCCGTTTTCTTTGGTTCTTGATCTATACATATTCAAATTTAACTCATTTATTCACTAATTCTTTCAATTCAAACAAAAAACACATATTTAGGGTAATTTACAAATTAGCCCCCACATTTTCACATTTTGACATTTTAGTCTTTATTTCACAAAATCACAAAATACACAAAATTTTCTTATACCCATGCTTAGCCGAATGTTCACTAATATCATACAAATTCATACATTTCATTTATTTTGCAATTTAGTCCCTCAAAATATTATTTTCTCAATTAAGTCCAAATTACTCAAAATCATCAACAATTCAAAGACAAACTATGTTAATCTATCACATATATTTCATAATTCATCATAAAACATCACAAAACTCATGAATTCATCAATGGCACTTTTCAAAATCTTCATCAATTCACAAAACCAAAGCATGGGTTTTGGAGAATACGAAGCAACGATCACATAAACGTAGAAATGATCAAAAACCGAAGCAAAACATACCTTGAATTGATACTTGTAATAGTCGAATACCATGAAAGCTTAAAACCCTTCCTTTCTTTTCTACATTCGGTGATGGATGATAAAAATAATAACATATTTTAGCTTTTTCTTTTACTTAATATTACTTATTTACTATTTTACTTATTTAACCTTTATAATTAAATCAGAAAACCATATAAACTATGTCCAAAACCGTCCATTAGCCATCCACTATCTTATAAAATGGCTTAATTGCCTCATAAGGCCATTACATTTTAAAGCCAACTCAAATAAGCACTTTAACATATAGAATGTCACTTTTACCTTTTTTCGCGATTTAGTCCTTTCTCATATTAAGCACACAAATGACAAAATTAATTCACAGAAATTTCACACATGCTTAATCACGTATCATAGGCACGAAAAATAATATTAAAATATTTTTTGACTCAAATTTGTGGTCCCGAAACCACTATTTCGACTAGGGTCTAAATCGGACTGTTACAATTCTCCCCTCTTAGGGATTTTCGTCCCTGAAAATCTTACCATTAAACAGATTCAGATATTGTTGTCTCATTGTATCTTCAGGCTCCCACGTAGCCTCTTCCACTCCGTGTCGATGCCACATTACTTTCACTAACGGAATTTTCTTATTTCACAATTCTTTCACTTCGCGAGCTAAGATACGGATCGGTTCTTCTTCATAAGTCATATCAGATCGAATTTCAACCTCAGACGGAGGAATCACATGTGATAGATCAGATCTGTATCGACGAAGCATTGACACATGAAATACATTATGAATCTTTTCCAACTCAGGTGGCAACAACAATCTATATGCAACATGTCCAATGTGCTCGATAATCTCATATGGCCCTATGAACCTCGGACTTAATTTGCCTTTTCGTCCGAATCTGAGTACTTTCTTCCACGGAGATACTTTTAAAAACACTTTATCACCGATTTCATACTCAATATCTTTTCGTTACAAATCTGCATAAGATTTCTAACGATCAGACGCTGCTTTCAGACTATTACAGATTACTTTGACTTTCTGTTCAGTGTCTTTTATCAAATCGACCCCGTGTGTCTTACTTTCACTGAGATCAGTCCAATACAGAGGTGTCCGACATTTACGTCCGTACAAATCTTCATAAGGTGCCATTTTGATGCTCGACTGAAAACTATTATTGTATGGAAATTCAATCAATGGAAAATATTGATCCCACGACCCATTAAACTTAAGAATGCAACATATCAACATATCTTCGAGTATCTGAATGATTCGATCGGATTGACCATCCGTTTGCGGGTGAAAAGCTGTACTGAAATGCAATTTTGTACCTAAAGCTTCTTGCAATTTCTTCCAGAATCATGATGTAAACCTCGGATCTCTGTCAGACACAATAGACAATGGCACTCCGTGCAATCTCACAATATCAGAAATATAAAGTTCAACTAACTTATCAAGTGAGAAATCTGATTGAACCAGAATAAAATGGGCTGATTTCGTTAATCTGTCAACCACAACCCAAATTGCATCTTTCTTTCTCGGAGCCAAAGGCAAACCTGTAACAAAATCCATTGTCACTCTGTCCCATTTCCACTCGGGAATCAGAATTGGTTGTAGCAAACCAGATGGAACCTGATGTTCAGCTTTAACTTGCTGACAGACTAAACATTTCGATACAAAATCAGAGATATCTCTTTTCATACCAGACCACCAATAGTGTTGCTTCAAATCATGATGCATCTTTGTACTACCTGGATGAACAGATAGACGACTATTATGAGCTTCATTCAAAATTAGCTGAATCAACTCTGGATTTCTCGGAACACAAATTCGATCTTGAAATTTCAAGCAATCATCATCCTCAACTCGAAACTCAGAATCGGAATTTGAGTTACACTGAACTCATTTCATTAGCATTTCATTATCAACTTTTTGAGTATCACGTATTTTTTGTAAAAACAACGGTTTCACTTTCAATTCAGCTAAAAGTGAACTATCATCGGACAAGTCCAAATAAGCATTCATAGCACATAACGCAAACAGTGATTTTTGACTCAAAGCATCAACAAGTACATTTGCTTTACTCGGATGATAATCTATCACGAGTTCATAGTCTTTTAACAACTCTAACCATCTTCTCTGTCGCAGATTCAAATCTTTCTGGGTCATTAGGTAGTTTAAACTTTTATGATCTGAAAACACGTGGCATTTCTCACCGAAAAGATAATGGCTCCAAATATTTAACGCAAACACAATCGCAACTAATTCAAGATCATGTGTCAGATAGTTCTTTTTGTAACACCCCAAACCCGGTCAACACACCACGACCAAATCTGGCATGTCACAGAGTGAAAACAATTCGAAGAAAATAGGTTACCGGTTTATTTTCGGTGAAAACTCTTCGATTGCTTGTGTTTGGGGAAAACCGATGTATGTATAGTGGAAAATGTTAAGTTGCTTTTAAATCATGTGAATTGTATTACCCGATGGTAGAGTTTAGAAAACTCGTTGCGTAGCTTAGTTTGAAAACTTTGATTATCAGTTATTAAAGCAAATCAAGTAATTACTTAGTCATATTTAAAACCAAATCCAAAGCAGATAAAATAATCCAAAACATAATTTAAAGGCCTTGTTACAAACCCAAATAAAAACCAGAATTTAAAGTAAAATACCCAAATCAAATGTCCATGTAAAACCGAAGCAATTATCGCATGGCCACCTCGAGTCCACCCGGCTCCTCATCCGCGATCTACGAATCACCTGAAAAGATAAGGAGAAGGTGAGTCACCAAGACTCGATGCATAATCCCCTCCCGATTATTGCAACATGCTTACACAAATCATAATCAAGCAAACACATCATGCACCCAAACCTAGCCATCCACAACTCCGTTTTCTACCCCGTGTGGTACCAAACCACTGGTGGTGCCAAACCACTGGTGACCCAAAGTCACTGATATCAATAATAATGTGGTGCCAAACCACTGGTGACCTAAAGTCACGAATAATCCAATTGTGGGGCCAACCCACATTGTGATACCAAATCACTGGTGACAATCCCGTTTTATCAAATGTGGCGCCAACCCACTGTGGTGCTAAGCCACTGGGACGAGTCACTATGAGGTGCCAAACCTCTGGTGACCCAAAGTCATGAAATCAACTATGGTACTAAACCACTGGTGGTGCCAAACCACTGGTGACCCAAAGTCACAAATATCAATCTTCCCCCTCCTCTCATATCACCCACAATAATGCAATGCACATACAAATCATGCCATCATGCTTAATCATTAGACATATATCGAACATACATAGATAATATCATCAGAAATCATGTGCCATAATCTCAACAAAACGGACTTACCCGAAATCCTTGCTCATACCCATAAAGGTATCATATCAAAATCTACACAGTTTCGGCTTTTAACATAGTTTAGGTTATTAGCAAGTTTACAACGATTATGAAGTGTGTAAGTTACACACCTGGTTACTAACGCGATCACCAAATCTCGAAGATCCCGATCTAACGCACTAGATCCCCTTTACCTACATTCGGCCAAACCAAGATCATTAGCAAAAGCCATTCGGCTTCACTTGTAAATCCCGAAAAGTTAACGCATCTAGCAACCCTCCTTACCTTAACGCTTTTCGAATACTAGCCACAACCCGAGATATGCGAGATCTCAACCTTCCCCTATAATCGGCCAACATTCAACCACAGAAAGCAATAGCCTTCGGCTTTTTAAAAGAATAAGGGAAAGAATGAATTGGCATGAGACCTTACCACAGTCCTAACAAAATCGATTGGCAGAGAAAGTAGATGACCACGATCCACTGCTTCTAAACCCGAAGAACCTAGGAGAACCAATTGCATAGTTGATATTCGGCCAAAAGTTAAAACAAGAAGGGGAGAGTTGAGAGCGATTTTGGAAATGGGGTTGAGTGATCAAGGGAGATTCGGCTATGGCTTAAAAAAGGAAAAAGCAGATGAGATTCGGCCAAAATGGAAGGAGAGAATGGAAGGGGTATTCGGTTTGAGTGATGGTGAAAAGAAGATGAAAGAAACAATTAAAAGAATGGCTTGAGGAAGAAGAAGGTTCGGCCAACCAATAAGAATGGAGAGCAAAAAGAGATGAGGTTTAGGGAGAGTAGTGTTTCGGCTTCAAATGAAATAAGAGAGGAATGCAAGTGAAAATTCGGCTCAATGCCTAAGGAAGAAATCGGCAAGAGTCTAGGGTGCTTTCGGCTTTCAGTTTCAAAGGAGAAAAAGAAAGAAATCTCAAATGGTTTTAAAGGATTCGGCTTGTTGTGCTAGAGGGAAAATCGACAAGTGCCCAAATGAGGTTTCGGTTTTGCTTCTCAACCGAATGCACTAGAGCTTTGCTAGCCGAAAATGTTCACTAAAGATTTTCGGCACTCCTCCTAAGTCTTCCAGCCGAATACACCTCCTCACACAATTCAAATTTCGGCAAACTCTCAAACCTCTCCTGGCCACTCGTTCAAACGAGTTTGAAATATTCAAACTCCTAAATTCTCTCTTTGCCACCCGTTCAAATCAATTTGACTTGTTCAACAGATTATCGACAGAGTTTGAGTGAGCACAACTCTTCCTCGACTTGGCGTCAAAATACTAAGCGAGAAAATGGGATCTCCACTGCTCGAACCTGAGCTCCCCCTTCCCTGCATGTGGCGTCACTCCTCAAGGCCCTAAGTGGCGCCTCCTTGCCACTTTACCAAGGCAATTCTTGTGCTTAACTTTACCACGGAATATACTTAACCCCTAGCTCTTTCAGCTCCCCTTAACCAAAGCTTAAAACAAATTTTTCCTATAGTTCGGGCCTACCCTTGGCTCATACCTAGACCCTAAAACATCCTAATTAACATCACAACCAAGCCATGCACATGGAAACAGTTCAAACACAATAACCCCTATTTAAGGATGTTACACTTTTCATGCGGCTTTAGTTGTCTCGAGGCATAAGCTATAACTTTGCCTTCCTGCATCAAAAAACATCCCAGACTATTCAATGAACCATCACTGTAAATCACGAATTCTTTACCCGATTCTGGTTGTACCAAAACTGGAGCTTTAGTTAACATAGCTTTCAACTGATCAAAGCTTTTCTGACACTTATCAGACCATTCAAACCTCACATCTTTCTGAAGCAATCTATTCAACAGAGTAGCTATCATCGAGAATCCTTTTACAAATCGACAATAATAACCAGCTAGTCCCAGAAAACTATGGACTTCAGACACATTCTTCGGAGGTTTCTATTCCAAAATAGCAGAAATCTTACTCGGATCAACTCGTATTCCAAAGGCTGATACAATATGTCCCAGAAAACCAACTTCTCGCAACCAAAATTCACATTTACTGAACTTTGCATACAATCGCTTATCTCGCAGAGTTTGCAAAACAATTCTCAGATGCTCAGCATGCTCAATCTCATCATATGAATAAATCAAGATGTCGTCAATGAATACAACAACAAATTGATCTAAGTACGGTCTGAAAATTCTGTTCATTAGATCCATAAAAATAGCAGGAGCATTTGTTAGTCCAAAAGGCATAACTAAAAACTCATAATGCCCGTACCTCGTTCTGAAAGCAGTTTTCGGAATGTCTGAATCTTTTACATGCAACTGATAATATCCCGATCTCAGATCTATCTTTGAAAACACAGTAGCTCCTTTCAACTGATCAAACAAATCATCAATTCTGGGCAAAGGATATTTATTATTTATAGTCACCTTGTTCAACTGGCGATAATCAATACACATTCTCATCGTGCCATCTTTCTTTTTCACAAACAGAACAAGAGCACCCCAAGGTGAGAAACTCGGTCTTGCAAACCATCGTCAGTCAACTCTTGCAACTGTGACTTTAACTCTTTCAACTCTGTTGGTGCCATTCTATACGGAGCTATCGAAATAGGGGTCGTTCCTGGTAACAATTCAATACCATTCAATACCAAATTCAACTTCACGTATCGGAGGTAATCCCGGTAACTCTTCAGGGAACACATCAGGGAATTCACAAATAGTCGGCACTGATTCAACTTTCTTTTCAGTTACTTACGAATCAATCACATAAGCAAAATAAGCTTCATAACCTTTTCTCAAATAATTCTGAGCTTTTAACACAGATATCACAGCAAGTAATCCATTCAAATCATTAGACTCAACCCAAACTATTTCATCATTCTGACATCTCAAATCAATAGTCTTTCTTTTGTAGTTCACAACAGCATCATGCAATGTTAACCAGTCCATACCCAAAATTATATCGAACTAATCAAAAGGTAATAACATCAGATCAGCCAGAAAACAGACATCTCTAAACATCAACGGACAGTTCTTGCATACTTTATCAACCAGGACACTTTTACCTAAGAGGTTCGATACTCTAATAACAAATTTAGTAGACTCTACAGGCAAAGTCTTACTGGATACTAAGTTCATGCATATATACGAATGTGTAGAACCTGGGTCTATCAATGCAATCACAGAAGTATCATAAAGAGTAAATGTACCCGTTATAACATCCAGAGATGAAGCTTCCTCACGAGCTCGGATGGCATATGCTCTGGTAGGCGCTCTAGCTTCAGATCTCGTAATAGTGTCTTTCGTAGTTCTCTGACTACCACTGACATTTCAGAAAGGTCTACCTCTCGCTGAAACATTATCAGATCTCGGATTCTGAATAATCTCTTGCTCAACAGACTCTGGGCAATCTCGAATGAAATGATCTAACGATCTGCATCTGAAACAAGCTCGATCATTCAATCTACAACTACCTGGATGTCTTTTACCACAATGCTTACATTTAGGTCGTTCGAATCAGATATTTCCCACACTAGCTATCGATGTAGCTGGAGCTTTAGAATTCATTTGTGATCTAGCTCGATCTCTCAGATTCGAATGTCCCACATTAGTTCGGGAACGGCTATGCTCATCTCCGAATTTCTTTGAAGTAGACTGGAATGATTTTCTCGAAAATCTCTTTCTCGCATCTCTGACTTCAGACTCAGCTTTTCTTTTTTCTTTCCCGAGTTCCTCAGCTTTGCACGCTCGATCAACAAGCACAATGAACTCTTTTATTTCCAAAATCCCAACAAGCAAACAGATATCTTTATTTAAGCCATCTTCAAATCTTTTGCACATTATTGCCTCGATTGATACACATACTGACTTAGTCTCACAAACTCTCGTTCATACTCGGTCACGGTCATCTAACCCTGTTTCAATTCCAAAAATTCTTTTCGTTTCTGATCAATAAACCTCTGACTGATGTATTTCTTTCTGAACTAAGATTGGAAGAAATCCCAAGTAAGCCGTTCCTTTGGAACCACAGAAATCAAAGTCTTCCACCATTGATAGGCTGCGTCTCGTAGCAAAGAAATAACACATTTTATGCATTCTTCAGGAGTCAACGACATTTCATCAAATACTCAGATAGTGTTCTCGAGCCAGAATTCCGCTCTCTAAGCGTCATCATCACTAGTGGCCCTGAACTCATCAGCCCCATATTTACAGATTTTGTCGACCGGAGGTTTATTCAACAAATTCAAGCTCATAACCGGAGGTATAGCAGATGTCTGAGGAGGATTAGACAGGGGCAGAGGTTGTGAAACAACTAGATTAGTTCTCACATACTGAGTGAACCACTCGTTCATCATTTGGAAGAAAGCTTGTTTAGCTTCTCCCTCTTGATCGCTAGTAGCCGGTCTCGAATCAAATGGCGCTGTCCCTTGAGCGGGAGTAGGCGCATTGCTTTCAACGTCGTCAGCTACGGCTCTTTCGGGATCTATTACTATAAGAAGAACACATTTTACACGTAAAGATTCATCACACTATCACATTTCATATATATGGCATGTATAGCTAGACTCTAACATGCTATGTTAGTCTGAGAATCGACTAAACCGTAGCTCTGATACCAATCAAATGTAACACCCTAGCCCGTAACCATCGTTGATTTAGGGTTAAGAGGCATTACCGGACAATCGAAAACTTTTACAGACATTTCATAACATAATTTGACAAATCACATCAAAGTGTTCCTTAAATAGGTCTACGAGACCTTAATCATGCTTTAGAAAGGGGCCGGGACTAAACCGAACACATACGGCAATTCTTGGAAATTTAATTTTTTTTCTAAGTTATAAAGGTCACACGCCCGTGTGGGCAGGCCGTGTGCCTCCCATGGCCTCAGACACGCCCGTGTGTCTGAGCCGTGTCAAAACAGGGCATACATACTGACTTGACTACACGGCCTGAGACACACCCGTGTGCCTCACCCGTGGTCGAGCCTGACTTGCACCACATGTCCAGTCACACGCCCGTGTGTCCAGCCCGTGGTCGAGTCTGACTTGATTTTGAAATGCAACCACGAGGCGCACGGTCGAGCCATACGCCCGTGTGCTCAACCGTGTGGGCAATTATAGGCCATTTTCAAGGCCAAAATGCCACCCACACTTGGGTCATCCTTACAATCATATACAAGCATTATTCCATAAACAATTGGCAACCAAAAATTTCATCAAATGGTCATATTTACAACTCATACAAGTACATTTCATCACAACATATTATATGCCATTTAACTCAACCAAATCACAAGTATATCTAAGAAATATTAACCTATAAACTTACCAATTCATTATGGCATCACTCCATCAATATTATACCAACTTTTCATCACCAAAAGAAAGTTCAATTTTACCATATGCTCAACCATTAACAAAACACATAACATAGCTTATCTACTTATTCATGACATATCATTAACTAGCCATATCACATGGCTATTTATATATCCCAAACATATTTTAAAGTAACTAGCATATACATGCCATACTTAAGCATTTACACTTTCAAAAGGTACCAAAACAGAATGGAGTAGTGTGATGACGATCCTCGACGATCCCGAGCCTTTCGTAGCTTTAACAATCTATAAAACAGAACAAACACACACAAAGTAAGCTTCCAAAAGCTTAGTAAGCCATATACAAATAAACTTATCATATAAGCATTCATTATTCATCTCAAATATAAGATCACTAATAGCTCATTTGCACATTCATAATTCTCAATGGCTCATTTGGTTAGCCATTTGCTTACCAACATATATGCATCACCTTGTACTTCATTAGATTGTAGTTCATTCATTCACATACCACATTTTACTTAATCAAATATATTCACATATCTTATCTAGGTAAGTTCATATAAACACTTACCTTTCATACACTTGCTTAGTGTACAATTCAAATGTACCTGATTCGTTTATACATTTCACGTAGACTTTCATTTCTCAGATTTGCCCGTTGAACCATTCGAAATCAAATAGGATACTCAAAATGCTTGAAATAGTCGTACAATGCCAACATCCAAGATGTGGTCTTAGATGTAACCATATATCGATGCCACTGTCCCAGACAGGGTCTTACACGAATCAATACGATGCCTATGTCGCAGACATGGTCTTACACGTAAATCTAAAATCGATGCCAACGTCCCAGACGTGGTCTTACACGATGTCTCAAATCGATGCCAACGTCCCAGATGTGGTCTTATACGATATCACATATCGGGCACCTATGTCATGATATATGTAATCCTATCTATTCCTAGGTTTGTACGGGACTTTTTCGAAAGTTGACACCATGTCGATACTATCTCGGATTTCATGTACTCATCATCTCTTATACATTCATCATTATAAATTTTCATATGAACATACATATATTAATGAAAATACATTTATTTGTATATTGACTTACCTTGGATTCGGATAAATAGAAACGAACTCGGCTACTCAATTACTTTCGATTTCCCATGACCAAAGTCTGTTTTCTTCGGTTCTTGATCTATACATATTCAAATTTAACTCATTTCTTCACTAATTCATTCAATTCAAACCAAAAACACATATTTAGGACAATTTACAAATTAGCCCCCATATTTTCACATTTTGACATTTTAGTCCTTATTTCACAAAATCACAAAATACACATAATTTGCTTTTACCCATGCTTAGCCGAATGTTCACTAATATCATACAAATCCATACATTTCATTTATTTTGCAATTTAGTCCCTCAAAATATTATTTTCTCAATTAAGTCCAAATTACTCAAAATAATAAAAAATTCAAAGACAAACTATGTTAACCTATCACATATGTTTCATAATTCATCATCAAACATCACAAAACTCATGAATTCAAGTATGGCACTTTTCAAAATCTTCATCAATTCACAAAATTGAAGCATGGGTTTTGGAGAACACGAAGCAACGATCACAAAAACGTAAAAATTATAATAATCGAAGCAAAACATACCTTGAATTCATACTTGTAATAGCCGAATACCATGAAAGCTTAAAACCCTTCCTTTCCTTTTTACATTCGGTGATGGATGATAAAAATAATAACAGATTTTAGCTGTCTTTTACTTAATATTACTTATTACTATTTTACTTATTTAACCTTTATAATTAAATAAGAAAACCATATAAACTATGTCTAAAACCGTCCATTAGCCATCCACTGTCTTATAAAATGGCTTAATTGCCTCATAAGGCCACTTCATTTAAAAGCCAACTCAAATAAGCACTTTAACATATAGAATGTCACTTTTACCTTTTTTCGCGATTTAGTCCTTTCTCATATTAAGCACACAAATGACAAAATTAATTCACAGAAATTTCACACATGCTTAATCACGTATCATAGGCACGAAAAATAATATTAAAATATTTTTTTGACTCAGATTTGTGGTCTCAAAACCACTGTTCCGACTAGGGTCTAAACCGGACTGTTATGGTCTGTAATAACCCGCTAAACCCAAAAAGCTTCTAATCTCTGACACATTCCTCGGCGGTTTCCACTCAACAATAGTCGAGATCTTACTTGAATCAACTCTTATTCCATCACCTGACACGATGCGTCCTAAGAATCAGACTTCTCGAAGCCAAAATTCACTTTTGTTAAACTTAGCATGCAACTGCTTATCTCTCAAAGTTTGTAGGACAGTTCTTAAATGCTTCGCGTGCTCACTCTCATCCCAAGAATAAATTAATATATCATCGATAAAAACAACTACAAACTTATCCAAGTAGGGCCGAAAAATACGGTTCATTAAATCCATAAATACGACAGGAGCATTCATTAAGCCAAAGGGCATTACGAGGAACTCGTAATGGCCATACCTTGTCCGAAATGTAGTTTTCGGTACATCTTGTTCCTTAAGTCTCAACTGGTAACAATCAGACCTCAGGTCTATCTTAGAAAACACTGTGGCTCTTTTCAGTTGGTCAAACAAATCGTCGATCCTTGGCAAAGGATACTTGTTCTTAACTGTAACCTTGTTGAGCTGTCTGTAGTCTATACATAACCTCATCGACTCGTCTTTCTTTTTCACAAAAGTACTGGAGCACCCCACGGAGAATAGCTCGGTCTTTCGAAACCTTTATCCGTCAACTCTTGTAACTGAGCCTTCAATTCTTTTAACTCCAACGGTGCCATCCAATACGGGGCAACCAAAATAGGTGTCGTACAAGGTACCAATTCAATACCAAACTCAACCTCCCTAACCGGAGGCAATCCAGGTAACTCTTCTGGAAACACGTCCGGCTACTTGCATACCACAGGCACTGATTTAATCTTTACTTTTGACTCTTGGGTATTTAACACAAATGCAAGATAGGACTCATGTCCTTTTGATCGCTGTGAATCAGAGCTTTAAAATTTATAAAAAGAACGATCGAACCTGGAAACTAACTCTGACAACGAGTAAAGGTAAGTGTACCTATCGAACAGTAGTATAGCTTAGGCAAGACCGGATTATCGAACCTAAAGGAACTAAAAGTACTAATACTAACTTTCTTTTTATTATTTAACCTAAAATAAGTGAAGTTACTTTTAATCTAAAATTAACGAACTACTAAGCTAAGGACACAAAGACGAAAAAGACTAAAATTGGGGAGATAACTTTTAGAAAAACTCAGTTGATTTAGATGATACCCTCAAGAAGAATCCACCTAGACTTCACTTGTTATCTGTCACTGAACCATATGATTTATTTACTTAGCTTGATCCGTAAGACTCCCTAACGTATATTAAACCCTCTCTCCAGGCGAATAACGTCTAACCCTAGGTTAATTAGTGGAACTCTCGTTCTCTTATAATACCCCCTAGAATAGCAGTAAATCGATCTATGGACTCCCATACTAGGTTTCACCATAATCCAGCAAAATCTCATCACCCTATCTCTAGGCGTGCGATCAACACCGCTTAATTATGCTAGATCTACTCTTAGGCAGGGTCTATTCCTCCTCCACCTAAGCACATTAAATTTGGATAAAGCTCACATAATTAAGAACAAACTAAGTATTTATCATATAATTTAGAAAATAATAACAAGATTCATCATAGGTTTCATCCCCTTCAGGTATCTGAAGGGTTTAGTTCATAACTAAATAAGAAAACATCTCAAGAGAAAAGATAAAACAAAACATAAGAAATCCCTAAAACTCCCTGAAGGAATTGAAGGAGATAGCCGTCGTCTTGAGTAGAATCCCGACTTCTTGAGATGGATCAACTGGCTATCTTCGAGTGATTCCCACAAATCTGACCTTTCCGGCTTGGCTCCTTTTGCCTAGCTCACCGCCCTCTTTTCAGCTGACCCTTAGGGGGTTTATATAGGCTCTTGGAATACGTTTCTTTCTCCCTAAGTATCCAAATCCGAGTGAAATTGCTCTTTTCAGCGACAGGGACACGGCCATGGCACACGCCCGTGTGGATCGTGGCCAGGACATGCTCGGACTTCTTTAATGAAACACGGCCGTGTGAATCGAGGGAAGACCGTGTTCTAGATGATCAGTGAGGCACGGCTGTGTGGGCTAAGGTTCAGGCCGTGTCGATTTCTTCTTTGGCCCGTTTTGGTCCGTTTTGAGCCCGTTTCTCGTTCTTTTTATCCTTGGGTGCTTTCCTGGGTCTAAGACATGAAAAGAAAGGATTAAGAGCACCTTTTTACATAAATCAAGGGATAAATCATCCAAAAGCATACTACATGTGGGATTAAAATATGTTACTATTTTGGTTTATCAAATACCCCCACACTTAAGCTTTTGCTTGTCCTCAAGCAAAATTCTCAACTTACAATTAAAACGAACTTTCTATAATTCATAATTCCTATCAACAATGTTTTATCATAATTCATAGATAATTTACACATGGATAATTCAACTTAAAGAGTTCTAAAAATTCAAATAGTCTAAGTCATAGATTTTGTATCTCGAAAATATAGGTGTCTCCCCTTATCTAAATAATTACCTTTAATTCGAAATCGACAAGGATTGACATCCTCACAAAAGATCCACTCAAATCACTCAAAGTGTTTAAGGTTCAAAATTTAGGCACTCAAAAGTCGAACATGAAAAGTTAATCCCATAGGCTTGCCTGAAAATCAAATCTCCACCACTATAATATGAGATGATGCACAAATCAAAAGGTCTTTGACAAGGTTGTAATGGGGCTAGGGTTAAGGTGTGGATAAAGGCTGAATTAAAAGGTTAGAATCGATATTGAATTGACAAATTACCTAACTAGAAAAAATGAACTGATAAATAAATAATTACATGAATTGAAATTTTGAAACTAATAATACGAGCTTCTTCTTCAATATTTGGAATTCAAACGTATAAGCTCACTTAATCACATAACTAATAAAAACTAATAATGAATATACTTCGTTTTTTTAAGAACAAATCAAGTAATAATAAAGAACTTTAACAACTGAAATATAGAACATAGTTAGGCAACTGCTCAAAATCAAATCTCGACAAAAAGGGAGTCAAGGAATGGTGATACAAATATATAAAGGGTTTTGGGTTAATATTAGTGGGTGAGCCAACAAAAAGGGTTGTTAGGATCAAAGGGGTTCACTAGGGGTTAATTGTGAAGGTAGGCTTTTTAATGGAGTTAGTGGGTTAAAACCTAAATGCCTTAATCATCTCTGTATATCAAATTATAGGTGTGGTCTCGATATGCATAAACGAGGCAAGTTCTAGAATAACAAATCAATGTTGACACACTCGTAATCAATAAAGTGAGTAAGAAAAAGAATATATGCTCTATAAGGCTCAAAATCTCACAAAAATTATGGGTATTTTTGACATCAACCTCGTAAATTTCCAACTTCAAGATAATATTCAGATTTAGTTCAACAACCTAGAAAATTTTAATTTTGAAAAATAGACTTATCATGCTTGATTCTTTAGTATCTTAAAATTTAATTATCAATGCACAATTATCAATGACTTAATCTAAAACATATCAATAAAAATCATAAATCATTGAAATTTCATCCTAATTAGTAATATGAGAAATTTACTTAAAAACAAGACTAAATTCAGGATTTTGAGAACAATGCAAAAATTTTGGTACCTAATTTCAGAAATTTGAGAATGATGAAAAAAGTTAGGCACCTTTTTAGGTTGTTCACCCCCCCACACTTAAGATGTACATTGCCCTCAATGTACAAAGATAGCTAATATAAATGTAATGTTCAGATCAGAAGATATGGGGATAACTAAAACTCCTGAATTATGGATGGAATCCTTGGAGGATGTGGAAAATACGTTGGAGGGCGGTGCTGGGTGACGATCTGCGCTAGATGAAGAAATTGGGAAGCTCATGTAGGATTAGCGGGATATACTAATAATAATTAAAACTATACTAATTAAATACTTAAGGAAAAGCAAGCTAAAGTGGAGAAAAATAAAGATGAAACTAAAATTAAAAGAAAAGATGGATGGACCGTAGAGTCCTTATTGTTTGATGTGATTTCTAAGGCTGAGGATATGGTGGTGGTCGTGGCATGATTCCCTAGCAGCCTTTAGAACCTAAAATTAAGAAATTAAGATAAAATAAACTAAATTAAGCATAAGATTGTTAAAGAGAAGGAAATTGAAGCAAAAGAGAAAAATGAAATAAAAACTAGATAGCCTCAAATATCCTTGGCTTGTCGTTTGGATGAAGCTGCCGTCATGAACTCATGTGAATCGGCCTCCCTTGAGGAGACTGTGATTGGCCTTTTACGCTTCTTTGCCATGGATATGATGTTGTTGTAGCTCAAGAGTCTAAGGATTTATCAGAAAAAGGGGAAAAGGAAAGAGGGAGGAAAGAAAGAAAGAAAGATAGAAGAAAGAAGGAGAGTGGGTTGAGAAGAGAAAGGAGAGGGGCATGGTGTTTAAATAAAATTTCAAGTCTGGCAGTTTTCCACGCCCGTGGGTTGAGGGTGTGTCGATTCACACGGCTGCCTCGCACGACCGTGTTCTAGGGCATGTTGGTTACCCCACGCTCGTGTCTAGCCTGTGTTCGACAAGTCAGTATGTTGGCACGGTTTTAAGGCACGGGCGTGTTCAGCCCGTGTTTGGCAAGTCAGTAGCTTCACACGGTTATGGGGCACGGCCGTGCCACTTTGTCGGTGCCCGTGGGGGAGTGGTTGAGTCCGTGAGTTCTAAATTTAGTTGCTCGACTTGTATCTTTGTCCGCCATGTTAGTACCAAGATTCTTGAGGTACACACGGCCACGGCCACGGCCGTGTGCAGGGCCGTGTGGCCTGGAATTCTGTACCCATTGTTAGTTTAAAGATAGATATTATAAAGAAAGGATAAGATAGAGTAAGAAAAAAAATTAAAAGTTAATGGGGTTAGTGCTCGGGTTGCCTCCCGAAGCGCTCGTTATAGTCTTAAGCTAGACTCTCCTCTCATTTGCATTGTCGGGGTGGTTTGAGGAGTTGGAAGTCCTTCCTCAGGCTATCATTTGTGTCCTCGTGAAAAATTTAAGTCGAGATGCATTTACTGATAAAATTTCCAAAATTAGGGTTGCTTACCTCATTATGTCTGTATGGGAAAACACTTTGGTTACCCTAAAAGGTATTTCTTTGTTTATGTTAGGGTTGAAGGAGATATTCGAGGATCCGCCTTATTTTGATATTTGATCTCCTATTTTGAAGTGATTTGTTGTTCCTATGAGCTCTTACGGAGGCTCTTTCGGTTTTACCTTGTGTGGTTAGGTTCTTCGTCGTGTAACCCTAATTTTTCCTTCAAGTGTGTCTTCCACTCGTCTAGATCATCGAAATGAATCCCTCGATCTTCATGAACTACTTCCTTGTTGGCTTGGGGTTTAGGATCGGGTTTAGTTGTATTCTTTGGTGGTGCTTCAGAAAATAGGGGTTAACAGAATGGTTATCGTAGAATTTACGTTCTCACCTTGATTATTCGATGTTCTAGCCGAGTCAAGAGCCTTGATGGTGACTATCTCATTACCTACACAAAGTATGAGTTCTCCTACATCAACATCAATTTTAGTCTGGCGGTTGCTAAAAGGGTCTTCCTAAAATTAGGGGATCAAATTATCCTCATCCATGTCTAAGACAACAAAATCTCTTGGGAAAAGCGAATCATCAATTTTACAAGAACATCTTCGATAATACCCCTAGGAATTCTAACAGTTTTTATCAGCTAATTGAATGCTCATCCTAGTTTTTGGGTTTCCCTAGACCTAATTGTTTAAACAATTTGTAAGGCATGACATTTATGCTTGCCCCTAAATCAGCTAACGCATTATCAATAGTTAGTCTACCAATTAAACATGGAATTGTAAAACTCCCTGGATCTTTTAGCTTTTGTGGTAGTCTATTTTGTAACATTGCTGAGCATAGTACGTTTAATTCCACATGTGGATCCTCGTCTAATTGGCGTTTGTTCATCAAGAGATGCTTTAAAAATTTCCTCGAATCTGGCATCTGTGAAAGGGCTTCAAGTAGAGGTAAGTTAATATGTAATTTCTTTAAAAGTTTAAGAAACTTACCGAACTGTTCCTCTGTGTCGTCTCTCGTTAACGCTTTGGGATATGGTACACGAGGTTGGTACTCCTTGATTATCGGTTTTGGCTTTTCTTGTGTTACCTAAACCTTACCTTTTTCTACCTCGTTTCCTTGTATTGGATTGGGTTCGTTTACTCCTTCACTTTCTTGAGTTGTTATGGCTTGGATTTGCTCCTTTGGATTAATCTCAGTGTTGCTTGGTAGACGCCCTTACTGTCGCTCAGACATTAGTTTGGCAAGCTGTCCCACTGACTTAGTGACTTCCCCTACTTGATTCTCGATTGCTTTAATCGGTGCTTGTTGGTCAATAAGTGTTGTCTCAGTTTTTTGGCAATGGGCTTCAGTAGCTGCCATGAATTTTGCTAATATCTCTTCGAGGTTCGGCTTCTTCTCTTGTGGATAAGGCTGATTTTGGAAATTTTGAGGAGGCTGTTGTCTTTGATTTCCTTGATTTCCTGTCCTCCCCATGAAAAATTTGGGTGGTTCCTCCAACCTAGATTATAAGTGTTACTATAAGGGTTATTATTTGATCTGAAAATATTACCTATATAGTTCATTTGTTCGCTCTCTGTGCCCGGTTGGTAGGGTGGGTACTCAGGATTCGCCACAGTTCCACTTGCGTCGCGATCGCATGATTTGGATGTACCTACGAAGAGCGAAACTATCAAGCTTTTTATTCTTCAACTCTACGATTTGATAGCATTATTCTTTGCGTCGAGGTTGTAAACTCATTGCTTTTTGTTGGCCTTGTTCTTGTAACTTGCCGCGATAGTTGTTCAATGACATCTCTTCTATAAATCCGTAGGGTCGCCGGGAGTTTTATTATTCAGAGTTCCACCGGTGGCTGAGTCGATTAGTTGCCTCGTTGAGGGGTTTACACCGTTATAGAAAGTTTGGACTTGGAGCCACAAGGGTAAACCATGGTGCGGACACCTTCTCAAGAGATCCTTATATCTCTCCCATGCATCGTATAATGTCTCTAAATCCATCTGTACAAAAGAAGATATATCATTGCGTAATTTGGCTGTTTTGGCCGGTGGAAAATATTTTAATAAGAATTTTTCGGTCATTTGATCCCATGTAGTGATTGACCCTTGTGGTAACGAGTTTAACCACTGTTTGGCTTTATTCCTTAATGAAAAGGGAAATAACCGAAGAAGTATGGCATCATCAGAAACGCCATTTATTTTAAAGGTATCACAGAACTCTAAAAAGTTGGCTATATGAGTATTTGGATCTTCGTCCTGTAAACCATCAAATTGAACAAACTGTTGAATCATTTGTATAGTGTTAGGCTTTAATTCAAAACTATTAGCAGCTATAGCAGGCCTAACAATACTAGATTTGGCTCCTGTTAAATGCGGTTTAGCATAATCATACATAGTACGCGGAGCATTATTTTCTGCCACATCTTGTGGTGGAAGATTATTTTCTTCCATCCCTTCAGTAGGATTGGATCTGTCTTCTCGCTCTTCTTCTTTGTAATTTAGGGCTCGCCTAATTTCTCTGCGATTTCTCCGAGCGGTAGCTTCAATATCACTGTCGTATTCTAAAGGTACTCTCGGGTTCCTTCTAGTCATAAACTAGAGGTACCTGCTAGGAAAAGAAAGAAAAATTTAGCAAAATTAAAATTAAAACTAAAAATAAAAATAAATTGCGGAAAATAAAAATTGGCTAAAGTAATAAAAATAAAGCTTTCTTAATATTTTAGTTCCCCGGCAACGGCGCCAAAAACTTGATCGTTGTGAATCAGAGCTTTAAAATTTATATAAAGAACGATCGAACCTGGAAACTAACTCTGACAACGATTAAAGGCAAGTGTACCTATCGAATAGTAGTATAGCTTAGGCAAGACCGAATTATCGAACCCAAAAGAACTAAAAGTACTAATACTAACTTTCTTTTTATTATTTAACCTAAAATAAGTGAAGTTGCTTTTAATCTAAAATTAACGAACTACTAAGCTAAGGACACAAAGACGAAAAAGACTAAAATTGGGGAGATAACTTTTAGAAAAATTCAGTTGATTTAGATGATACCCTCAGGAAGAATCCACCTAGACTTCACTTGTTATCTGTCACTGAACCATATGATTTATTTACTTAGCTTGATCCGTAAGACTTCCTAACGTATATTAAACCCTCTCTCCAGGCGAATAACGTCTAACCCTAGGTTAATTAGTGGAACTCTCGTTCTCTTATAATACCCCCTAGAATAGCAGTAAATCGATCTATGGACTCCCATATTAAGTTTCACCCTAATCCTACAAAATCTCGTCACCCTATCTCTAGGCGTGCGATCAACTCCACTTAATTATTCTAGATCTACTCTTAGGCAGGGTCTATTCCTCCTCCACCTAAGCACATTAAATTTGGATAAAGCTCACATAATTAAGAACAAACTAAGTATTTATCATATAATTTAGAAAATAATAACAAGATTCATCATAGGTTTCATCCCCTTCTTATTTAGTTCATAACTAAATAAGAAAATATCTCAAGAGAAAAGATAAAGCAAAACATAAGAAATCCCTAAAACTCCCTGAAGGAATTGAAGGAGATATCCGCCGTCTTGAGTAGAATCCCAGCTTCTTGAGATGGATTAACTGCCTATCTTCGAGTGATTCCCACAAATCTGACCTTTCCGGCTTGGCTCCTTGGCCTAGCTCACCGCCCTCTTTTTAGCTGACCCTTAGGGGGTTTATATAGGCTCTTGGAATACGTTTCTTTCTCCCTAAGTATCCAAATCCGAGTGAAATTGCTCTTTTCAGCGACAGGGACACGGCCATGGCACACGCCCGTGTGGGTCGTGGCCAGGCCGTGCTCGGACTTCTTTAATGAGACACGGCCGTGTGAATCGAGGGAAGGCCGTGTTTTAGATGATCAGTGAGGCACGATCGTGTGGGCTAAGGTTCAGGCCGTGTCGATTTCTTCTTTGGCCCATTTTGGTCCGTTTTGAGCCCGTTTCTCGTTCTTTTTATCCTTGGGTGCTTTCCTGGGTCTAAGACATGGAAAGAAAGGATTAAGAGCACCTTTTTACATAAATCAAGGGATAAATCATCCAAAAGCATACTAAATGTGGGATTAAAATATGTTACTATTTCGATTTATCACCTTTTCTCATACATTTCTCAGCTGCCATAGAAGAAATCACTACAGGCAAGCTATCCGATTCACCTGATTCAACCCGAATAATAACTCCATTTATACATCTCAGTTCAATAAACTTACTACCACAGTTTACTAACACATTATGAACAGTCAACCAATCCATGCCAAGAATTAGGTCAAATTCATCAAACGGTAGTAGCATGAGGTTAGCCGGAAAACAATGGCCTCTAATCCTCAAGGGACAGTTTCTACACACTTTGTCAACTATCACATGCTTGCCTAACGGGTTTGACACTTTTATCATAAATTTTGTAGACTCAATAATCATATTCATGCTAGATACCAATTTCATACAAACATACGAATGAGTAGACCCCGGGTCAATCAAAGCAACAACAAAAATATCATGAAGAGAAAAAGTACCCGTAATCACATCTGGGGATGATGCCTCTTTGCGAGCGCGACTGGCATAAGTCCTTGTAGGCGCTTTACCCTCTGATCTCACAGTAGAATCTTTAGGCGCACCTCAACTGCTAGCCCCACTTCCCAGATTCTTCTGTGGTCTACCCCTCGAAGGTACATTACTCGCTCTCACTTCTTATTTTTTGTCTTTTTCATCCATCTCAGGACAGTTTCGAATGAAGTGGTCTATTGAACCGCACTTGTAGCAAGCTCGATTGTTTCCCCAACACTCTCCAATATGTTGTCTACCACAGTTATGACACTCAGGTTTATTATACTTTGCATTACCCACACTCGCAATCGAGGTGGCTTGAACTCTAGAGCCCAAATATGTTTTACCACGATCTCGGTGTGAATACCCAGGTGAAGCAGTCGTCCGAGGGTTCGTTTCTTTGGACCTCTTTGATTGGGTTTGGAACGACTTACTCATCAGCCTCTTCCTTGCATCTCGGGTCTCAATCATAGCTTTTCTCTTTTCCTTATTCAACTCTTCAGCCTTGCAAGCTCTATCGACCAATACCACGAATTCTTTCAATTCTAAGATCCCGACTAACAATCTAATATCCTCATTCAGCCCGTTTTCGAACCTCTTACACATAATAGCTTCGATAGACACACACTCTTGAGCATACTTACTGAGTCTGACAAATTCACGTTCATACTCTGCCACAGACATTTTGCCTTTCTTCAATTCGAGGAACTCCTTCCGTTTCTGATCGATGAACCACTGACTTATGTATTTCTTTCGTAACTCCTCTAAGAAGAAATCCCATGTCACTCTCTCATTCGAAACTACAGATGTCAGCGTTTTCCACCAGCGGTATGCCGAGTCCTTCAGTAATGATATAGCACATTTTAAGCATTTTTCAGGCGTAAAAGAAAGTTCATCAAACACCCGCATAGAATTCTCAAGCCAAAACTCTTCTTTCTCAGGGTCATCATCTATGTTGGCTCTAAATTTCTCGGCCCCTTGCTTTCTAATCTTATCGATACCTTGAGGAGCTACGGGGACTGGAAGAGGTATAGAAGGGGGTGGAGGAGGTTGAGCATTAGGATTTGTTCGTACAAAATCAGTATACCAATTACTCATCATATGGAGAAAGGCTTCCCGAGCCTCCTCTCCTTGACCTAAGGTCTCAGGTTTACTTTCTACTGGCGCGATCCCTTGCCGGGAGTTGGCGCATTACTTGCAGCATCATCAGCAACAGCTCGATCGGGATCCATTTACTATATGAAGACACAATTTGAAATTGTCAGGAGTCACCACACTATCATAATATATTTATGGCATGTATAGCTAGACTCTCACACACGCTACGGCAGTCTGAGAACCGACTAAACCATAGCGCTGATACCACTGAATGTAACACCCCTTACCCGTATTCGTCACCGAAATAGGCTACGAGGCGTTACCAAACTTATATGCAAGCAATCATACAAAACCGAGACATGAATTTCCACTCAAATTTAAAACTTTTCACAAACATTCATATCACCCCTTAAACAAGCCTACGAGGCCCAAAACATACATAAGGAGGGGTTCGGGACTAAACTGTAAACTTTAGAAAACTTTTTGAGAACCTAGAAAATTTTCCATGAAAAGGGTCCACACGCCCGTGTGGGTGAAGGGACATGCCCATGTGGCATATCACATGCCCGTGTTTCAGGCCGTGTAAAAAATAGGGGGCATTCTTTTTGTGACGTCATCAACCAAATAAGGTCACACGGCCAAGACACACGCTCGTGTCCTTAGGCCGTGTGGCGAATTAAATTCCTAAAATTAAGTGCAGACTTCACACAGCCTGGGCACATGCCCATGTCCTGTGGCCGTGTCTTCCACACGGTTGAGACACACGGCCGTGTCTCAGCCCGTGTGGTTACTACTAGGCATTCTGTTTTGCCAACTTAGGATGCAGGGGGACACACGCCCAAACCACACGCCCATGTGGCAGACCGTGTGTCACACACGGCCTAGACACATGCCGACACGAACAAGGCTATTTACCAAGCCCTTTCTGCCACCCTTACTTGTACCATCATAAGCCACATCAAGCAACCTATTTATTCATGTATAACTATACCATTTATTCAACCATGCAACTTGCACATTCATTAAAAACATCATCATTTCATATAATGATAAGAAATAGCCATCAACTATGGCGTTATACAAAAGAATTCATCTTCAAATAAGCCAACACATTTGGCCCAAAACCATATGATATTCGATAAAAGACTAAGTCCCTATACATGCCATACTCAAATGCTAAATCTAACTATACCAAAATTGCGGATAGTGTGGGTGATTGTAATATCCCGGGTTAGGGGCTGTTTTGTTGTTGCATGATGTTGCATGTGTCTAGTGTGCTGCGTGGCTATTTCTATGTTTTGGGGGCTTAATTGAAGTCTAAATGTATGCTGAGTGAATGGGAAATTTTGATTTTTGGGTGTTAAGCCGGAAATTTATTGGAGCTGGGGTATAAGAGTTTTATTTGGTGTTTTGTTGAACAAGAAAGGAGCTGGTGGAGTGGCAGGATAGGCGCCACTAAGGCTTGTGTGTGTGGCGTCATTTGCGGGAGGAGAGGTCTTGTGTTCAAGCTGCGGAGTGGCCACCTTTTGGCTTTCTTTTTGACGCCTAGGAAGGGAGAGTTTGTAGGCGGTTCAAACTACGCCTTGGACCTAGTCTATGGGTGAGATGGACGGCAAGGAGTGAATTGTGGAAGGAGACTAATTCAAATGCTTTTGAACTGGTGGCTTGGAGTGTTTAGGGGATTGTGGCGAATTTTAGGAGAGAGTTTGGGAATGGCCGGTTTGGTGAGTGCATGAGGGGTGTGCCGAAATGCACTTTTCATTTGGTGCATTTTCGGTCATATTGGGTAAAGGAAGTTCTCCTTTTTGTCGGGTAAGCCGATTTTTTCTAAAGCATTTTCTCTCATTCTCTTCACTCCATCAAGCCGAAACTCTAAGAGAGTTCTTCATACATTCTTTTGCAAAACCGAAAGCTCAATCTCTCTTGTGCGAATCCATATCTCCTCTTTAGCCAAAACTTCTAATTGTTCTTATCATTTCATTAAGCAGAAACCTTAACATCTTGTTCCCTTAAACCTTTCGTTTTATTTTCTTTCTCTTCCCTATACCCTTAGCAGAAACTTTACCTATTTTTCATCTTCTCTCTTTGCACTCAAAGCCGAACATAGGTGTGTTAAGCATCTTGGCGAATCCTCTTTTCTTACGCTTAGTGTGTTAGCCGAATTTCCCCTCTCTCCTAGTGGTGTTCATCTTGGCGAATCCTAGAGAAGTGTTGATGCGGTTGGGGTTTGTTTTTCAATCCATTGGGGCTAGGTAAGTGCTTGGCCGAATGGCCATTTCTCCTCTCTCTTGTGCTTTATCGTGTTGGGTTGGTTAAGAGCCGACTTTGGGTTCGTTGGAAGGAATTAACCTTTTGTTAATCATCGCATTATAGGGCTTTTGGATTGTGGAAGCAAGCAAGAGGAGCCGTTTTCTTACGCCAATTAATTGGTAAGGGTAAGTGATTGGTTGTTGTTAGTTTAATCGTTTGGTTTCGATTAAGTCGTGAATGATAAAAGATTAAGCGCTATTCTTTTCAAGGTGGTGGCCGATCATCTTAGAAGGACCATTGTGGTTCGGGATTTGGTAGGAAACCAAATCGAGTATAGAGGTAAGGTGATTCGACAAACCCCTTGGGTTAATTATTGTTGGCCGAATGTTAGATGTCTAACTCCTATTTGGCCGATTGTAGGATCAAGGATACAAGGAGCTTTAGATCGTTTCTTTTAGTATTAAAGGTTGCGCTTTAGCGGTGTGTAAACTAACACACTTCTTGCTTTGTATATGTTTGATAAACTAATTGATTGGTAAAACCGAAATAGTATGGTTGAGTGATATGATACCCTATGGGGTATGTGCACGGATTCGAGTAAGTCGCGTTTCATTATGAGTCTTGTTATTGATACATGATGTCATGATTTATGATGTATGTGCTATGAGATGCAACGTTAAACATGTTTGCATGATTTGAATACTATACATGAGTTGGTATGATGGATTATTGGATACCCAAAGCGGGGTATGTGTGCGTATCCGGGTAAGTCGGTATTGTTCTGAGATTACTTGATGATCTATATGGTATCATGACTATGTATGTATGTGATATGGGGCATGAGTCAAACATATTAACATGATATGCATAATTTGTATGATATGCATGATTACATGAGTTGGTTTGTTGATGGGTGATATGAGTGGAGAGCGGTGATGATTTGTCTTTGTGAGCACCGGTGTTTTGGTAACACACTTTGTGACTTTGGGTCACCGGTGCTTTGGTAGCACATTTATGTCTTTAGGACACGGAGGTTGGGCACCTCATTGCGACTTGTCCTGTGGTTTGACACCACCGTGGGTTGGCCCCACTTTGAGATATGGGATAAATGCGCTTGTGATTGGGTATCACACGATGGGTTGGCCCCATCATTCGATTATCGTGACTACGGTCACGGTGCTTGGGTAGCACATTGTGTCTTTGGGACACCAGTGTTTTGGTAACACGTTGTGACTATATGTCACGGTGGTTTAGCACCACCGGTGGTTTGGTACCACACGGGGGTAGAAAAAGGAGATACGGATGGTTAGGATCGGGTTGCATTAATTATGTTGCTATGTATGATGTGTGTTAGCATGTTGTTTCATCGGGGCGGGATTTATGCACTGAGTCATTCGACTCACCCTCTCCTTTGACATTTCGGGTGACTCGTGAGACGGACATGGAGCGGGGTGGACTCGGGTGCACATGCCATGCTTTAATAAAAGTTTCGCCCAGACTATTCACTTTGGGTACTTTAGCTTATTTATTTTTATTTGAGATTAAATTTGGATTTGTAAAAGGCCTTTAAATTATGTTTTATGATGGGTATGTTTTAATTAGATTCGCAACCTGCCTAACAAATAACTTGGCATGAAATTTTACTAAAACTTGGAAAGACAACGTTTTCAAAATTATATCGCAATGTGTTTTAAACTATACCATCGGGTATCTCGCTATGTTTTGCTATACAATAAACTCAAATGATTTCCAAATCAAACTCGATTTTCTACTAAGTCTAAAATGTTTCAAAATGGCACTAAGAAACTATTGGAAGCGCTAAATGAAATCAACTCGCTTTAACTATATACTTGGATAAGTTTTCAAAATCTAATCAAACAAGCCTACTCAAATTTTCCTCAAATACACTATGTTTTCACCCCACTTCTAAGCGAAAAAAATCTCGATCACTCAAAGACGTTTTTCTCGTAACATACGGATTCGGGCGTGGTGTCTTGTCCGAGTTTGGGGTGTTACAATTGTGGTATCGAGCCCAGTTCAAAGTTTTCGGTTTGTGGGCACGAGGCCCAAAAATGTTTCAAAAGGTTGTTTTGTTAGTTTTTATTCTCAAAGTATGGTTTGAAAGGCATGGCACCGAGTCTCGGCACTGGCCGCGCGGTAAGTACCCTTACTATTGCTTGTGAATTGATTGGATGTGATATGATTTGATGAATAGCAATAGTATACTACTTAGAGATTGAAACCCGATAGGATTACGTGAACTCGCGAGAACAAATCCTCTTAAAATATTCATAAGACTTGCTTTTAAACAAGTGGAATAAATACTGATGCATAAAAAATTCTTAATCAGATACGTAGGAAGATTAGTCATGAGCGCTAGAGGTGGACGTGGTCGTGGACGAGGTCGTGGTAGGATGACAGTTTCTGAGCCCGTAGGATCTGGTCAGGGTTCAGAAAATGAGATACCGGATTCGCGCCGCTTGTTTGGAGGTGGTGAGTTCCAAGATCGGTGGGACGACGCAGATGTCACGAGCGATCTTTGCGCGAGTGTTGGAAAGAGTAGCTGGTGTAGGTGGTGGTTCAGGAGTTAGGAAATCGGTTCCTGAGCGACTTCGGGCAAATGGGGCCGAATTCTTCCGAGGTGTTTCTGGTGTTGCTCCCAGCACTGCTGAATATTGGTTGGAGGCAAGTGAGCGGATCATGGACGATCTGGACTTGACTGCTTTGAAGAGAAAGTGAAGGGCATCGTATCGCTTCTCGGGATGAGTCATATCGGTGGTGGCTCACGGTTCGAGACGATGTGGCAGCGTGAGAGGATCTAACATGGGATTATTTGGTCGCATATCAAAAGAAGTACATCGGAGCTAGTTATGTCGACTCAAACAAAGGCTTTTCGAGGCTTGTTCGGGGAGTAAATCTGCTTTACAGTACGAGGTGAGTTCTGAAGGTGAGTAGGTATGCCGGGGGCATTGTGGCCTTGAGCATGAGAGGTGCGTTCGTTTTGAGGATGGTGCGAGAGACGACTTGAGGTGCTGATTGCTCCTCGCGGGAGGAGCGAGTTCTTGTCTTAGTTGAGAAGGCTAAGGTAGCCGAGGGTGTTAAGGAGTCGGTGAGGCGGGGTATGGACCGAAATAGGCATAAGAGGAGCTTTGGGTCTTACGGATCGCAGGTAATCCGAGAAGAGAGCTAGACCGAAGTGGGCCAAATCACTGCTAGGGTTGTTCTGCTGCTAGCGAGGACCGCCGCTTGATGTGATCGGTGTGGAAAATCTCATTGGGGTGGCTCTTTGGGTGGAGGAAAAGGTTGCTTGAGTGTGGTTCTCGGAGCATCGTGTGAGGGATTGTCGCGTGAGGTTGGCTAGGATTGATCGAGAGGCGGGGCCGTGTCGATTCGAGAGGTAATGGACCGCCACCGCAGAGGGGCCGTGGTAATGGCGAGAGGTGGTAATGGGTGCAGTCGGGCCGTGGAGCACCGGCAGAGGTGCAGTAGTTCGATGCCGGACAACCCGGATTAGTGTATGCCGCGAGGCGCCGAGAGAGGAGGCGGCGCGACCGGACGTCATAACCGTGACGTTTTGATTTTTGGTTCTCCTTATCTTCGCTTTGATTGATGTGGGTTCAACGCACTCTTATGTTGCCGATAGTATAGTAGAGACCATGGATTTAGACTCTGAGATATCTTCTAGGCAGATGACTGTGATTAGCCCTCTAGGTCACTCTGTAGTAGTAGATAAACTGTTTAGAGAGGTACCCTTAGAACTCCAAGGGGTAGTGTTTGCTGCTGATCTGATGGAACTGCCGTTTGGGGAGTTCGATCTGATTCTTGGGATGGATTGGTTGGTCAAGTATCAGGCGAGGTTGGATTGCGCGGCCAAGCGCATGGTTCTTAAGACGGTCGAGGGTGAAGAGGTGGCTATGATAGGTAATAGGAGAGATTACTTATCAAATGTGGTATCTGCTTTGAAAGCAGAGAAGATGGTCAGGAAGGGTGTGTGAAGCGTATATGGTTCATGTGTATGCGTTGGAGGCTAAGGAGTGCTGTGGAGAAGGTTCGCACCGTTAAGGAGTTTGCGATGTTTTTCCGAGGAGCTTCCGGGTTTGCCGCCAGATCGCGAGGTGGAGTTCGGGATTGATCTCATTGCTAAGCTGCGCCGGTGTCTATTGCTCCGTATAGGATGGCGCCAAAGGAATTGGTGGAGCTTAAGGCTCGAGATCCAGGAGTTATTGGATCGAGGTTTTATTAGGCCTAGTGTTTGGCGTAGTAAGTGCGCCGGTACTCTTTGTTAAAAAGAAAGATGGCTCGATGCGGATGTGTATAGACTACCGCCGATTGAATAAGCCGACGATTAAAAACAAGTATCCGTTGCCACGGATAGACGATTTGTTTGATCACCGGTGAAGGGCTGCGGTATTTTCGAAGATCGACTTGAGGTCCAGGTATCACCGATTAAGAGTTAAGGAGGTGATATCCATAAAAGCAGCGTTTGGACTCGGTATGGGCACTACGAATTTACGGTAATGCCGTTCGGGTTGACCAACGCACCGGCGGCGTTTATGGACATGATGAATAGGGTGTTTCAACGAAGATCTGGATCGGTTCGTGCGTGGTTTTCATAGACGACATCTTAGTGTACTCAGGGCGAGAGGAAGAGCATGATAAGCATTTGCGAGTGGTGTTGCGATTTTGAGGAAAAGCGACTCTATGCTAAGTTCAAGTAAGTGTGAGTTCGGCTTAGAGAAGTGACTTTCTTGGGTCATGTAGTGTCGGTGAGGAATTCGAGTAGATCCTCGTAAGATTGAGGCGATTTTGGATTGGAAGCCGCTAAGTCGGTGGTCGAGATTCTGAGTTTTCTGGTTTGGCCGGATACTACCAGAAGGTTTGTTGAGGTTTTCGTTGATAGCGCGGCGATGACCAAGTTGCCGAGGAAAGAAGTTCCGTTTGTGTGGACCGAGAAACAGCAGGAAAGCTTCGATAAGTTAAAGAAGATTTTTGACCGAGGCTCGGTTTTAATTCAACTTTGAGGTGGTAAGGAATTCCACGATCTATTGCGATGCATCACATACGGGCTTGGGTTGTGTCTTTGATGCAAGAAGGTAAGGTTGTGGCTTACGCTTCTCGTGGTGAGGCCACATGAGGTCAATTATCCGAGCCTTACGATTTGGAGCTAGCGGTGTAGTCTTCGCTTTAAAGATTTGGAGGCACTACTTGTACGAGAGAGATCGATAGTCTACACGGATCACAAGAGTCCGAAGTATCTACCGACTCGGAAGGATTTGAATTTGAGGCGTATGCAGATGGGTTGAGTTCTTTGAAAGATTACGCATCATTCGATTGAGTATCATCCGGGCAAGGCTAACGTGGTGGTCGACGCGTTGAGCCGCAAGGTTGTTTCGGACTTAAGAGCATTGTTTGCCCATTTGAGTTTGTATGACGATGGGAGTATTTCGCAGCGCTGCAAGTTAAGCCTTCTGAGGTGGAGCGGATCGAGAGAAGCTTGATTATTGGATGAGGTTACGAGTGCGCGGAGGTTACAAGTGCGAGGATGGTGGTTTGGAGGGTTCTGACTTGTCCAGTGATGGGGTTCTGTGTTTTCAAGGTAAGGCTTGTATGCCTAAAGATGTTGAGTGAGGCAAAAGATTCTTCAGACGCACATAGCGATCCTCATGCTATGCATCACGGGGTAGCAAGATGTATAGGGATCTTAGAGAGCGATTTTGGTGGCTTTGGCTTGAAGAAGGAGGTGACAGAGTTTGTTGGGAAGTGTCGACTTGTCGGTCAGTCAAGGTGAACATCGATTGCCGTCGGGGTTGCTTGACTGTGAAGATTCCTCGATGGAAGTGGGAAAGGATAACCATGGATTTCGTCGGTGGGTTACCGCTTACGCCAAGCAAGAAAGATTCGGTTTGGGTAGTGGTGGATCGATCGACTAAATCACTCACTTTATTCGGTGAGGTTGACTACTCACTTGAAGCTAAGCAAGCGGTTGTATGTGTCGAGATAGTAAGGTTGCACGGTGTGCGGTTCGATAATCTCGGATAGGGATCCTAGATTTACGTCAAGGTTACGGAAAGCACCGCATCAAGCTCGGGTACTCGTTTGGATTTCAAAGACGGCTTTTCACCCGCTGATCGGCGGTCAATCGAGAAAGGGTCATTCGGATCTTAGAGGATATTTGAGAGGTTGTATCTTGGATTTGAGGTAGTTGGGAGGAGTTTCTACCATTAGTGAGTTTGCCTACAACAACGATTACCAAGCGAGCATTAAGATGGCACCGTATGAGGCGTTGTATGGTAGGAAATGTCGCTCACCCACGTGTTGGACGGAGTTAGGTGAACGTCGGTTGTTAGGACCCGAGTTGGTTGTTTGAGACCAAGACAAGGTTAAGTCGATTCGATCCCGATTGAAGGAAGCTTCGACCCGCAGAAGTCTTATGCCGATCTTAAGCGAAAGAGATATAGAGTTTCTTTGTGGGGATCGAGTGTTTCGAAGGTCTCACCTTGGAAGAAGGTGTTGAGGTCGGGGGAAGAAAGGCAAGCTAAGTCCGAGGTTTATTGGGCGTATAAGGTTACGAGGCGAGTTGGACCGATGGCGTATCAGCTTGAGTTGCCGCAGAGCTTAGTCGATTCACGGCGTATTCCATGTTTCGATGCTTGACGTTATCGCTCGAGATCCGTCGCATGTAGTAGCGATGGAAGAGATCGAGGTAAATCCGATTTGACCATGGAGGAGGAACGTGCGATTCTTGATCGAGATGTGAAGGTTCTGCGTAAGAAAGTCTGTGCCTTTGGTTAAGGTTCTTTGGCGGAATCATGGCGTAGAAGAAGCTACGTGGGAACCCGAGGATATGATGAGACAAGCAATACCGCAACTCTTACGATCGAGGTAATTTCGAGGTCGAAATTATTTTTAAGGGGGTAGAGCCGTAATATCCGGGTTAGGGGCATTTTGTTGTTGCATGATGTTGCATGTGTCTAGTGTCTTTGCGTGGCTATTTCTATGTTTTGGGGGCTTAATTGAAGTCTAAATGTATGCACGAGTGAATGGGAAATTTTGATTTTTGGGTGTTAAGCCGGGGAGCCGTTGAGCTGGGTATAAGAGTTTTATTTGGTGTTTTGTTGAACAAGAAAGGAGGCTGGTGGAGTGGCGGGATAGGCGCCACTAAGGCTTGTGTGTGTGGCGTCATTTGCGGGAGGGAGAGGTCTTGTGTTCAAGGCTGCGGAGTGGCCACCTTTTTGGCTTTCTTTTTGACGCCTAGGAAGGGAGAGTTTGTAGGCGGTTCAAACTACGCCTTGGACCTAGTCTATGGGTGAGATGGACGGCAAGGAGTGAATTGTGGAAGGAGACTAATTCAAATGCTTTTGAATTGGTGGCTTGGAGTGTTTAGGGGATTGTGGCGAATTTTAGGAGAGAGTTTGGGAATGGCCGGTTTGGTGAGTGCATGAGGGGGTGTGCCGAAATGCACTTTTCATTTGGTGCATTTTCGGTCATATTGGGTAAAGGAAGTTCTCCTTTTTGTCAGTAAGCCGATTTTTCTAAAGCATTTTCTCTCATTCTCTTCACTCCATCAAGCCGAAACTCTAAGAGAGTTCTTCATACATTCTTTTGCAAACCGAAAGCTCAATCTCTCTTGTGTGCGAATCCATATCTCCTCTTTAGCCAAAACTTCTAATTGTTCTTATCATTTCATTAAACCGAAACCTTAACATCTTGTTCCCTTAAACCTTCGTTTTATTTTCTTTCTCTTCCCTATACCCTCCTAGCCAGAAACTTTACCTATTTTTCATCTTCTCTCTTTGCACTCAAAGCCGAACATAGGTGTGTTAAGCATCTTGGCCGAATCCTCTTTTCTTCTCGCTTAGTGTGTTAGCCGAATTTCCCCTCTCTCCTAGTGGTGTTCATCTTGGCCGAATCCTAGAGAAGTGTTGATCTGGTTGGGGTTTGTTTTTCAATCCATTGGGGCTAGGTAAGTGCTTGGCCGAATGGCCATTTCTCTCTCTCTTGTGCTTTATCGTGTTGGGTTGGTTAAGAGCCGACTTTGGGTTCGTTTGGAAGGAATTAACCTTTTGTTAATCATCGCATTATAGGGCTTTTGGATTGTGGAAGCAAGCAAGAGGAGCCGTTTTCTTCTGCCAATTAATTTGTAAGGGGTAAGTGATTGGTTGTTGTTAGTTTAATCGTTTGGTTTCGATTAAGTCGTGAATGATAAAAGATTAACTGCTATTCTTTTCAAGGTGGTGGCCGATCATCTTAGAAGGACCATTGTGGTTCGGGATTTGGTAGGAAACCAAATCGAGTATAGAGGTAAGGGTGATTCGACAAACCCCTTGGGTTAATTATTGTTGGCCGAATGTTAGATGTCTAACTCCTATTTGGCCGATTGTAGGATCAAGGATACAAGGAGCTTTAGATCGTTTCTTTTAGTATTAAAGGTTGCGCTTTAGCAGGTGTGTAAACTAACACACTTCTTGCTTTGTATATGTTTGATAAACTGATTGATTGGTAAAACCGAAATAGTATGGTTGAGTGATATGATACCCTATGGGGTATGTGCACGGATTCAGGTAAGTCCGTTTCATTATGAGTACTGTTATTGATACATGATGTCATGATTTATGATGTATGTGCTATGAGATGCAACGTTAAACATGTTTGCATGATTTGAATACTATACATGAGTTGGTATGATGGATTATTGGATACCCAAACGGGGTATGTGTACGTATCCGGGTAAGTCAGTATTGTTACGAGATTACTGATGATCTATATGGTATCATGACTATGTATGTATGTGATATGGGGCATGAGTCAAACATATTAACATGATATGCATAATTTGTATGATATGCATGATTACATGAGTTGGTTTGTTGATGGGTGATATGAGTGGAGGGGGCAGTGATGATTTGTGCTGACGAGCACCAGTGTTTTGGTAACACACTTTGTGACTTTGGGTCACCAGTGCTTTGGTAGCACATTTGTGTCTTTGGGACACCAGAGGTTGGGCACCTCATTGCGACTTGTCCCTGTGGTTTAACACCACCGTGGGTTGGCCCCACTCGAGATATGGGATCGTCGCTAGTGATTGGGTATCACACGATGGGTTGGCCCCATCATTCGATTATTGTGACTACGGTCACCGATTGCTTTGGTAGCACATTTGTGTCTTTGGGACACCGGAGGTTGGGCACCTCATTGCGACTTGTCCACGTGGTTTGACACCACCGTGGGTTGGCCCCACTTTGAGATATGGGATCGTGCGCTAGTGATTGGGTATCACACGATGGGTTGGCCCCATCATTCGATTATCGTGACTACGGTCACCGGTGCTTAGGTAGCACATTGTGTCTTTGGGACACCGGTGTTTTGGTAACACGTTGTGACTATATGTCACCGGTGGTTTGGCACCACCGGTGGTTTGGTACCACACGGGGTAGAAAAAGGAGATACGGATGGTTAGGATCGGGTTGCATTAATTATGTTGCTATGTATGATGTGTGTTAGCATGTTGTTTCATCGGGAGCGGGATTTATGCATCGAGTCATTCGACTCACCCTCTCCTTTGACATTTCGGGTGACTCGTGAAGACGGACATGGAGTAGGGGTGGACTCGGGTGCACATGCCATGCTTTAATAAAAGTTTCCTTGGACTATTCACTTTGGGTACTTTAGCTTATTTATTTTTATTTGAGATTAAATTTGGATTTGTAAAAGGCCTTTAAATTATGTTTTATGATGGGTATGTTTTAATTAGATTCGCAACCTGCCTAACAAACAACTTGGCATGAAATTTTACTAAAACTTGGAAAGACAACGTTTTCAAAATTATATCGCAATGTGTTTTAAACTATACCATCGGGTATCTCGCTATGTTTTGCTATACAATAAACTCAAATGATTTCCAAATCAAACTCGATTTTCTACTAAGTCTAAAATGTTTCAAAATGGCACTAAGAAACTATTGGAAGCGCTAAATGAAATCAACTCGCTTTAACTATATACTTGGATAAGTTTTCAAAATCTAACCAAACAAGCCTACTCAAATTTTCCTCAAATACACTATGTTTTCACCCCACTTCTAAACGAAAAAAAAAATCTGATCACTCAAAGGCGTTTTTCCCGTAACATACCAGATTCGGGCGTGGTGTCTTGTCCGAGTTTGGGGTGTTACAATTGTGGTATCAGAGCCCAGTTCAAAGGCTCGGCTGTGGGCCTGAGGCCCAAAAATGTTTCCAAAAGGTTGTTTTGTTAGTTTTTATTCTCAAAGTATGGTTTGAAAGGCATGGCACCGAGTCTCCGGCACCAGTTCGCCCAGGTAAGTATTGCACACAGCCCATCATTAATACTAACACGGTGGTATTGCACACAGCCCACCAGATATTCACATGTCCACGGTGGTATTGTACACAGCCCACTAAATATTCACATGTACACGGTGGTATCGCACACAGCCCACCAACAACCACTTATTCATGGATATTTATCCGTATCTTTTTTGTATTCCGAAGGTTCAGCCGAGAATTTCCTCACTTTCTATCATTTCAATAAATTTAATAATATTCATTCACCATTCACAATGCATTAATATGTATGAACATAAGTAAAAAGGATGTATCACTTACATATAAACTTAGCTCGATACAAAATATGTCAATTTGCAATTTAGTCTGAAACCTTGCCTTTTCCTCGATCAAGGTTGATTCCACGTTCTTCTTGATCTATAATGATAAATTCACTCATTAAGTAACCTCATTAATCAAATAACTCGACAAATTCCTATTTTGGCAAAATTACCGTTTTGCCCCTAGACTTTCACAAAATTACAATTTTTCCCCAAGGCTCGTAAAATGAAATGTGTTCATTTTTCACACACCCAAGCCTATTCATTTCATATTATCTTTTATAGTAACTCAAAATTCCAATTATTTCACACATTTACCACCTATTTTACAACCTTTACAAAAAAGGTCCCTTTTTAGGTGTTTTCATGAAAATCACTTAACAAAAGTTGTTTATTTAACAACCAAGACTCATTTTCTTCCATAAAAATTCAGCAAACAACACTAATTCTCTTATGGAAAAAACCTAGACTTTCAACCATTTTACAAAATAGTCCCCTCATTAGCTAGATTAAGCTACAAAGATCCCAAAAGTACAAAAATTATAAAAAAATAACATCAAAAACACTTACTAGCAAATGCTCAAGTTGCTGAAAATTTTAAGCTTTCCAAAGCTCTTCTTTTGCTGAAATTTTCGGTGGTAGATGAAGGTGAAAAAGATGATGACATTTTCTTCTCTTTATTTTACTATTATTAGACAATTAAGTCACCAAATACTACACCTAACCATTGACCATGTCTTTTCTTGTCCCTATGGCCGGTCATCACCCTAAATAAGGCCTAATTGCACATTAAGAACCTCCAATTCAATATTCAATAGCTATTTGACACCTTTAGCATGTAAATCAAAACTTTCGCACTTTATGCGATTTAGTCCTTTTTCAAAATTAAGCATGAAATCACTAAAATTAATGCACCAAAATTTTCATGCACTCATATAATCATACCATAAATCACAAAGTAACATAAAAAAATAATTCTCCAGTCTCAGATTAGTGGTTCCGAAACCACTGTTCCGACTAGCCCCAAAGTTGGGCTGTTACATTGCAGATACTCCACAGCTCGTGTGAGTAGCATCGTGTAGCTACGTTCCAACCCACAGCTCGTGGGAGCAGGCCTATTTCCACAGCTCGTGTGAGCATTTTGATTCACAGCTCATGTGAGCATACATGTACAACAATTGACATATTACAGTTATATGAGTTAGCACATTATGTGTGAGCTATCTCGGGTATCCAACGGTATTCTAAATGGTTCAACAGGCATTATTCAGATAAGGAACGGTAAGAGAACGATATGTTTTATGACATGTACATATATGAACTTCCTTGATATGATGATATAAGAAAATTATATAGGTTGAGATGAGTTATAAACTCATGAGATACATGTTGTGGCTAAATGACTATTTATGTTAATGTGCCTACGATTTATATATTGTATGCTAACATGTTTGGTGTAAATGCTTAGGCTTTGGCCAAGTTGTGGTTGAATTATGCAGTGTTAAACTTATAAGTTATGCATTGATATGGTAAGTGCCTAAATGGAAATATGTTGGTGATCATGAAAGAGTGGTAAGGTTTAAGTTATGTAATTTCTATTGAAATGGTTTCATGAATCTTATGGTATTGGTATAGGATTATTTTTTATAAGTATAAATTTCATATTTGAAATGGTTTGATATGACTAAAGTTTATATGAGCTTACTAAGCATTCATTGCTTACGTAGTTATCTTTCTCTTACTTTACAGATTACTGGAAGCTTGATCGAGTTGGAAGCTCGTTGGAGATCTATCACACTATCCAATGATTATATTGATAGATTTTTGCCTTGGTACATTTGGTGCCTTGTTGATATGTGTTAATTTGATAATGTGTTATAGCTTGTTTGAATGGCCCAAGTGATATATGATGAATTGACCTCAACATGGTCATGATATGGTATGCTTTGGAAAGGTTTTGAATAGATATGCATGGTTGGAATATGGTTTATATACATGTTGATTGTTGGAACCATTTATGCATGGTTAGATTTATGTTATATAGATGGCCTTGATGGTTGGAGTTGATATGGTCATTTGAAGTTGTGTTTTGAAATAACCAAATTGGTATGTTTGAATGTAATTTTGGCATGTGCTCTATTATGGTATAACTTGGTATGGAATTTGTAACACCTCTAACCCGTATCCGTCGTCGAAATGGGGTTACGAGGTATTACCTGACAAGACACAACTTCCGAACAATCACAAATACACATAAGTTATGTAAGCATAACTAAATCATAAGTCTGCTTAAACATTAACATACCATTTAAATCGTATTACAAATACTATTCATGCCTTAAAATTTGAATCAAATCCATAACATACTTATAATCCAAAATACACTCTATTTAGCATGCCTCATAGTCATATATTATATGCCTTAAATTACATATACTAATTGAATGCTCATCAAAAAAAAAAATGGTATTCGGATATCTAATAAATATCAAACATTAATAATACATAATTGAATACATGCACTTATTAAACCAATCAAATCATGACACAAACTTTATAACAAGCAACATATGCGGCATCATTAATTTCCTTGTGCACACAAATAATACCAAGTTTATCCAAACATTATTCACTGCATAATGTGTATTACTTTACACGGTCTTAATTAGTAATAACATGGACAAGCATAATTATAAATTCATCTAAGTATTTATGCGTATGGCTATTGAGTCATATATCATTTTAATCATACTTTAATAAATGCCTATATGACTATTTCATATATCAAATATCAAACACCTCATTTCATTAATAATACATGTATGAAATTAAAAACCAAACAATCACAACACGCCACTTAAAAACCAAACATATATGTATCTTTATGTAACACCCCAAACCCGGCCTAGACGTTACGACTGGATCTGACGTGTCACATCGAAGTGTCGCTTGAAAAACGGGCTTGTCGATAAAAGTTCGCTACTAAATTTTAAATCCCACTTAATCAATTGCTATTGAAAACATTAGTGTTGTAAAATCAAATCATGTTGTCTAATTATAGGTCACATCAATTGTTATAAGTCTTATCAATCTGAATTAACATCGCGGAAGCCTTTTTCTAGTTGTAAACTTTAAGATTTGAAAAACATGATTTTCTTTGAAAAATGTTATTATTTTGAAAACCTATGTTCCCTAATCTAGCAGATTAACGTGAAAATTTAAAACCAAATAAAAGTTAAAAACCTCAAATGGACTTATTACATAATTATTAACCCAATATAAAAATAAAATAACTAAGTCTAAGTTTAAATAATAACGAGCGTGTGGCCACCTCCGAGTCCCTCGCAGCTCCAAATCAACTACGGCTGGGGATTACCTGCATAGTTAAGGGAAAGGGTGAGTTACGAGAACTCAGTGTGTAATCCCCAATCATGCAGTGGCAGTCTGGGCTTGAGCCCTATTTAGTATCAGATCAGTCTGGGCTTTAGCCCTATACAGTAGCAGTGTGGGCCTAAGCCCAAAATAATATCAATACAAAACAGAGATGCAACCCAACCCAATCCAACCAACACACCACCCGTACCAACCAACACACCATGTGGGGACTAAGTCGACCCACCCAGCCAATACACCAATATCGCAGCATAGCTGCTAATAGTAACGTAGCAAGGATGCTAGAAACAGTAAACGTGGCCCAGCCACTAAAATCAAAATACGTGGCAAAGCCACTAAAATAGTAAAAACGTGGCAGAGCCACTAGTACAGTACTTCCTGCAAATCAGAATCCCAACCCCAATGCAGAATGTCGTGTCATAAATATTTCGTGTATGTAGTATGTCATTTTCATAAATAGTCATATAGACAGCATTCACACATCAACTAACTACCACTAGGGGTATAATGGTCATTTCGTCGGTTAGGGGTAAAACGGTAATCTCTCCCCTCAGGGGTATTTCGGTAATTTTACCTTTCGATGGTATTTTGGTAATTTTACCTTTCGAGGGCATTTCGGTAATTTTACCTTTCGAGGGTATTTCGGTAATTTTACCCTTTGAGGGTATTTTGGTACAGTTTACGGCCTCTCCAAAGGTTTATCGTCGTCTCGAACGACTCAGACAACTTATATGGCCAAAACAGTATAATTGGGCCCAAGGCCCGTTACTTGGCTCAAGTGGGCCCACACGCTTGCCTGGCTCGTTCAGCCCAAATTGCATTACGGCTATACGAATTTCGCAGCCCAATCCATTATTAGTCACTTACCGTGGATTTCACCCCTATGGGGCCCATGAGCCCATAGGGCCCACATGGCCCATTTCGGCCCAACGAGGCCCATTACGACCTAAGCCCACGAGAACGTTCGTGGCGGCCTCTGTCGCCAACAATTGTGGCTCGATTTGTCCCTACGAGCATTCGCACGCTCGTGAGTCCTCAAATGCCAAAGTTTCGGCTTTTCGGCTTTTGTCGATTCACAACTAAATAGGGGTGTGAATACACACCTCTATTCGTCGATTTGACAGAACAACATTGGGTGTACGATTACAAACCTGTTCGTGAAACTAGATAAGATCCACGCTCTCCGAATCCTATAATCCACCGACATATCATTATCAGATTTACAACCAATAAGGCTAACGCATACTCTTAATCCACCACCGTTATTAACTTAAACCACAACCACTCACCTTGCTCAAGTCACCGATACTAGCACCTCCCCGCTGATCAAGGGCGATTTCCCCCTCCTAACAAGATTTGGCGTAATAAAAGTTGTTAGAAAACAACTAAACATTCGGCCCCCAAGAAAAAACAAAAAGAGAGAGCCGAAGCTTGATAATCAAGCCATAAGAAATCTAACTAATAACGAAATAATAAAGTGATTGAAGTATTCCTTCCTTACCAATACCAATTAACAACGTATTTTGTCAGTTGCTTGACAAGAAGATTCAGCCCGAACCAATAAGAACCAAAAAGATTTGAGAGGGAGAGAGTATGAGTATTCGGCCTAGCAGAGAAAGGGAGACGAAAACTTGGAACAGAAGAAGAAATGGAAGTAAAAGAGAAGGAGACTACCAATTCGGCAGAAAGAAAAGTGTGGAGAAGAAACGAGGGCTTCAATGGAGAATTCGGCAATTGGCAATTGGTATGTTGATTGGAAAAAGTGAAAGACAGTTGAGAGAAAAAGAAAATAGAAAAAAGAAAGACCCGAATGGTCAAAAATGTTGCACGAGATGGCACAAAAAGAAGTAATCCCGAAATGGAAAAGAGAAAAAACCCTAAAATACCAGAGAAAATTCGGCACCTCTAAACTCTCACAAAGCCGAAAATTCACCAAAAATGAATGCCATAGCCAAATTTTCCCTTACTCATGCTCTCGTAATCGGCCAAGACTCCCCTCACAACCCAACTCCTTTAAACTCTCCACCAATTCCTCCTTGATTTGCTCCTAGCCTCCCATTAATATTTGATGACCAAGTCTCCAACCTCCTCTGCAGAGTTTGAATCAAACTCTACCTCTCATGCCACAGAGATGTAAAATAAAATCTCCTTACTGCATGCCATGGGATTCAAACCCCAATTCCCTTGCCACCTTAGTGACACCACAACCATCAAGCCACATGCTCTTTTTGTGACATAAAATCACACACATTAAACATAAGTCCTAACTGTTAACAACCAATTTCACTTAAGAGCAAAAAATAAAAACTTTCCAAGGGCCAGACTCGAACCCAGGCTTCCCAAAAACCCCCAAATACAATAAAATACTTAGCCTTTGAAGCACACATGGAATTTAAGCCAAAGCATGCATAAGTACAAACCCTACATTTTTGGGGCGTTACAACTCTACCCCCTTAAAGGAATTTTGACCTCGAAATTTACCTGGTCAGAATAGGTGAGGGTATTGTTGTCGCATCGCCTCCTCAAGCTCTCACGTGGCTTCCTCTGAATCGTGATTACGCCAAAGACCTTGACCAACGGAATAGATTTCCTCCTTAATACCTTAACATCATGATCTGGTATCTGCACCGGTTCTTCCTCAAAAGTCAGATCAGGTCTAACCTCAATCTCCTCCACCGGCACTATATGTAAGGGATCAGAGCGGTATCGCCTCAGCATAGAGATGTGGAACACATCATGTATCCGGTTTAACTCAGGAGGCAGCTCAAGCTGATAGGCGACCGGTCCTACTCGCTTTAATATTCGATAAGGTCCGATGAATCTAGGGCTCAGTTTGCCTTTCCGTCCAAATCATAGTATTTTCTTCCATGGTGAGACCTTCAAAAAGACATAATCCCCCACAGAGAACTCGATCTATTTACGTTTTAAATCCGCATATGACTTCTGCCTGTCAGATGCTTCCTTTAACCGATTCCGAATCAACTTTACTTTTTCTTCGGTCTCAGAAACCAACTCTGGTCCCAGAACTCGCCGCTCACCCAGTTTAGTCCAACATGTAGGAGTACGACACCTACGACCATATAACGCCTCGTACGATGCCATTTGAATACTGGACTTGTAGCTATTGTTATACGCAAACTCTGCCAGCGGTAAATAGTCCTTCCAGCTGCCTCGAAAATCGATTACACAACTCCTTAACATGTCTTCCAGTATCTGAATCACCCTCTCTGATTGACCATCTTTCTGAGGGTGGAAGGCAGTACTGAAATCCAATCTTGTACCCAAAGCCTCGTGTAACTTCTTCTAGAATCGAGATGTGAATCTAGGATCTCTGTCAGATATGATAGAAACCAGTACACCATGCAGTCTCACAATCTCAGCCACGTATAACTTAGCCAACTTCTGCAGCGAATAATCAGTGTGGACCGATATAAAGTGGGCAGATTTAGTCAGTCGGTCAAAAATAACCCATACCGAATCCTTCTTAGTAGGCGTCAAGGGTAGCCCACTAACAAAATCCATGGTTACCCTCTCCCACTTCTGGAGTGGAATCTTAACTGGTTGCAGTAATCCAGAAGGTAGTTGATGCTCAGGCTTAACTTGCTGGCATGTCAGACACTTACCCACGAAATCGGTAACCTCGCGCTTAAGCCCTATCCACCAGTACAGTTTACGAAAGTCTCGACATAACTTGTTTCCACCAGGATGCATGGCATAAGGACTCATCAGGCGCATCTTGCAATATAGACCGCCTGCATCGTAATCTCTCTGGTACATGGCTCTCCCACGAAAGCATAGTACTCCTTCACTATTCAACCCAAAGTCTGTAGTCTCTCCGCTCTCAACTCGTTGGAAACGAAGAGCCAACGACTCATCCAACAATTATTTCTCCTTAATTTGATCAGTCCAAGTCAGTCTCACTTGAAGTTCAGCTAACATGCTACCATCATCGAACAGGCTGAGACGAGCAAACATTGCTCTCAAATCAGATACAACCCAATGGCTCAGTGCGTCAGCTACAACATTAGCTTTACCAGGGTGGTACTCAATTGAGCAATCATAATCCTTAAGGAACTCTATCCATCTTCGTTGCCTAAGGTTCAACTCCTTCTGAGTAAGGAGGTACTTGAGGCTCTTATGGTCTGTGTAAATAATAAACCTCTCACCGTATAAGTAATGCCTCCAAATCTTCAGTGCGAATACCACCGCAGCTAACTCCAGGTCGTGAGTGGGGTAATTCACCTTATGAGGCTTAAGTTGACGAGATGCGTACGCAACCACCTTACCCTCTTGCATCAACACACAACCCAATCCAGTGTGTGACGAATCACTATAGATAGTGAATTCATTCCCAAACTCTGGTTGTATTAACACAAGGGCTTCAGTCAGAACTTTCTTCAGTTTCTCAAAACTCTCTTGTTGCTTATCGATCAAAATAAACGGTACCCCTTTTCGCAGTAACTTAGTCAGGGTTGTAGCAGTCAGTGAGAACCCCTCAACAAAATGTTCGTGGCGGCCTCTATGGTCTGTCGCTAACGATTGTGGCTCGATTGGTCCCTACGAGCATTCGCACGCTCGTGAGTCCTCAAATGCCAAAGTTTTAGCTTTTCAGCTTTTGCCGATTCACAGCTAAACAGGGGTGTGAATACACACCTCTATACGTCGATTTGACAGAACAACATTGGGTGTACGATTACACACCTGTTCACGAAACTAGATAAGATCCACGATCTCCGAATCCTACAATCCACCAACATATCTTTATTAGATTTACAACCAATAAGGCTAACGCATACTCTTAATCCACCACCGTTATTAACTTAAACCACAATAACTCACCTTGCTCGGAGTCACCGGTACTAGCACCTCCCCGCTGATCAAGGGTGATTTCCCCCTGCTAACAAGATTTGGCGTAACAAAAGTTGTTAGAAAAAACTAAACATTCGACCCCAAAGAGAAAAAAAAAAGAGAGCCGAAGCTTGATAATCAAGCCATAAGAAATCTAACTAATAATGAAATAATAAAGTGATTGAAGTATTCCTTCCTTACCAATACCAATTAACAACGTATTTCGGCAGTTGCCTGACAAGAAGATTTGGCCCGAAACAATAAGAACTAAAAAGATTTGAGAGGGAGAGAGTATGAGTATTCGGCCTAGTAGAGAAAGGGAGACGAAAACTTGCAACAGAAGAAGAAATGGAAGTAAAAGACAAGGAGACTACCAATTCGGCAGAGAGAAAAGTGTGGAGAAGAAATGAGGGCTTCAATGGAGAATTCGGCAATTGGCAATTGGTATGTTGATTGGCAATAGTGAAAGACAGTTGAGAGAAAAGGAAAATAGAAGAAAGAAAGACCCGAATGGTCAAAAATGTTGCACGAGACGCCACAAAAAGAAGTAATCCCGAAATAGAAAAGAGAAAAAACCCGAAAATACTAGAGAAAATTCGGCACCTCTAAACTCTCACAAAGCCGAAAATGCACCAAAAATGAATGCCATAGCCGAATTTCCCCTTACTCATGCTCTCCCAATCGGCCAAGACTCCCCTCACAACCCAACTCCTTCAAACTCTCCACCAATTCCTCATTGATTTTCTCCTAGCCTCCCATTCAAATTTGCTGACCAAGTCTCCAACCTCCTCTGCAGAATTTGAATCGAACTCTACCTCTCACGCTACAGAGATGTAAAATAAAATCTCCTTATTGCATGCCATGGGATTCGAACCCCAATTCTATTGCCACCTTAGTGACGCCACAACCATCAAGCCACTTGCTCTTTTTGTGACATAAAATCACACACATTAAAAATAAGTCCTAACTGCTAACAGCCAATTTCACTTAAGAGCAAAAACTAAATTTTCCAAGGCCCAGACTCGAACCCAGGCTTCCTAAAAACCCCCAAATACACTCAAATACTTAGCCATTGAAGCACACATGAAATTTAAGCAAAATCATGCAAAAGTACAAACCCTACATTTTTGGGGCGTTACACTTTAACTTCATTTTCTTAAGGTCAAAATATACTATAATATTACTTGCTTGAATACACATGTAACTTGTCAATATGAACCAAATTTGAATGAAAATATTGGTTAATTTATAAACTCAATTCGCATACCTAATACCAAACTTTAATTAAATAAAAAATACACAATTATATATATAAATAATTTTCCCTCTACATGTATTTCGGCTATTAACCATTAAAAATTACACTAAAACTTTTATCAAATCAACCTAGTTACAAGTTCAATTCCTTGCTTCATTAGCTGAACCTATTAGCCAAATATCAATCATAATATGTATATATATAAATACATTACCAAATCGATTTAGTACATACCAAAATCCAAAACATATAGTCATCCATCCCACCATTCATAGTATAAAAAAATGCACTTCTAAAATGAACATATACCTTGTTGCCAAATTTATACCTTACTAAATATTTTCATTTTCAATTCATAAAACCAAAGCATCAACCAAGTCAACCATAATTAAATTCAAGGATTAACAAGACATACCAAACTCACTTCACCTGTATACTATAACTGAATTTACCTTATACCGAAACACTTAACAAATCCTTAACAAAACATATCAAACATAATTCACGCATATATATATAAAGCCATGGCCGAATCACCAAAACCAAACATAACATCATTTGATCAAAAGCATAAAACCAAGCTTAACAAAATAAATAAGCCATTTTTGCATGGCTCATATTTACATACCTCAAAATCATACATATTAACTAGCCTATACATGCCATAAGTTCAAATTCAAACTTATAAAAGTACCGAATACAGTCGATAGTGTGATAGACTTCTCTGACGATCCCCGAGCTCGTAACTAGCTTCCAAAATCTATAAAACAAAGAGCAAACACACACAGTAAGCTTTCACAGCTTAGTAAGTCATAAGCAAATGAGACAATCAACCACATTCATAATTCAATTTAGCTAAACCAAAATAATCCATCATAAATTCGTATACATTTCCAAACTTATAATTTCATATATCAAGACATATAATTTTGCATAAGTTTTCCTTTGGCCGATGATGTGCGATGTCAGAGTCTTAAAAATTTATAAAAGAATGATCGAGCCTAGAAACTAACTATGACAACGATTAAGGCAAGTGCACCTATCGAACAGTAGTATAGCTTAGTGGCAAGACCGGATTGTCGAACCCAAAGGAACCAGAAGTACTAATACTAACTTTCTTTTTATTATTTAGCCTAAGAAACAAGGGAATTTGTTATTTAAACTAAAATTAACTAACTACTAAGCTAACGACGCTAAGACAAAGAGAACGAATTTGGGAAAATACTTGTGAGAAAAACCAATTGATTAAGACAATACCCAAGGAAGAATCCACCTAGACTTCAATTGTTATCTAACTCTGAACCAGACGATTTATTCACTTAACTTGATCCGTAGGATTCCCTAATGTATATTAATCCCTCTCTCGAGGCGACTAACGTCTAACCCTAGGTTGATTAATTGAAATCTCTTTCTAATTAAAACCCCTAGAATTGCATTAACTCGATCTATGGACTCCCATATTAGGTTTGACCCTAATCCAGCAGATTTTTGTCACCCTATCTCTAGGCGCGCGAGCAACTCCACTTAACTATGCTAGATCTACTCTTAGGCAGGGACTTTTGCTCCACCACCTAAGCACATCAGTACTTGAATCAATATCCTGGAATATCAAAGCAAGAATTAAGAACACATAATTAAGAACAAATCAAGTATTTATCATATAGTTCAGCAAACGATAACAAGATTCGTCTTAGGTTTAATCCCCCTCAGGTATCTGAGGGTTTAGTTCATAATTATAAAAGAATACATCTCAGAAGAAAAGATAAAAAAAAACATAAGAAAAACCCTAAAACCCCCAGAAGGAATTAAAGAGAAAATCCTCCGTCTTGGTTATGACTCCGACTTCTTGAGATGAATCAACTTGCTTTCTTCGAGTGAATCCCACAATTCTGACCTCTCAGGCTCGACTCCTTGGCCTAGCTGGACGCCCCTTGAAGTTTGGTCTCTAGGGTGTTTATATAGGCTTTTGGAATGGCTTTCTTTGCCTCTAAGTACCCTAATCCGAATAAAATTCTTCTTTGTCACATCAGGGACACACCCATGGCACACGCCTGTGTGAATCGTGGCCAGGCCGTGTTCAAACCTGCTGAAGGAGCACGGTCGTGTGGTCTTGGGCCAAGGCCGTGTCGATTTCGTGATATGGGCCAATTACTCTGTTTTAGGCCCGTTTCTCGTTCTTTTCATCCTCATATGCTCTCCTGAGTATAAAACATGAAATTAAAGGATTAAGAGCACCAAATTACATAATTCAAGGGATAAATCATCTAAAAGCATGCTAAATGTGGAGATAAAATATGTTACCATTACGGTTTATCAAATACCCCCACACTTAATCTTTTGCTTGTCCTCAAGCAAAATTCTCAACTCATAATTAAAACAAACTTCCTCGATTCATAATATTCATCAATAATGTTTCATCATAATTGAAAGATAATTCATACATGGATAATTCAACTCAAAGAGTCCTAAAGATTCAAACAATCTAAGTCATACGTTTTGTAGCATGAAAACATAGGTGTTTCCCCTCATCTAAATAATTACCTCTGATTCAAAATCGATAAGGATTGACATCCTTACTAAAGATTCACTCAAATCACTCGAGGTGTTTAAGGTTCAGGAAAAAGCACTCATAAGTCAAACATGAAAAGTTAATCCCATAGGCTTGCATGAGAATCAAATCTCCAACACTATAATATGAAATGATACACAAATCAAAAGGTCTTTAATAGGGTTGTAACGGGGCTTGGGTTACAGGTGTGGATAAAGGCTGAATTAGAGGGTTAGAATCGAGACTGACCTGACAAATTACCTAACTAGAAACAACGAACTGATAGTAAATAATTACATCAATTGAAAATTTCTTATTACTAATAATAACACGAGCTTCTTCTAAAGATGTGGATTTAACTATTTTAAGCTCATAGAACTAATAATGAATATACTTCGTTTTGTTTTTTTTCAGAACATATCAAGTAATAAAAAGATAGAATTTAACAATTGATAAAGAAAATAGTTAAGTAATCGGTCAAATCAAATCTCGATATAGGGGTAGTCAAGAAGAATGGTGATAATGAATACAAAGGGTTTTGGGTTAATATTAGTGGGTGAGTCAATAAAAAGGGTTGTTAGGATCAAAGGGGTTCACTAGGGGTTAATTGTGAGGGTAGGCTTTTAGTGGAGTAAGTGGGTTAAAACCTAGGTGCCTTTATCATCATAGTATACCAAATCAAAGGTGTGGTCTCGACATGTATAACCGCTGCAAGTTCTAGAATAACAAAACAATGTTGACACACTCATAATAAAAAAAAATGAGCAAGAAAAAGAATATATGCTCTATAAGGCTCAAAATCTCACAAAAATTATGGGTTTTTGATGTCAACCTCGTAAATTTCAAACTTCAAAGTAATATTCAAATTTAGGTAGACAACCTAAAAAAAATTTTAATTTCTAAAAAATAGACTTATCATGCTTGATTCTCTATTATCTTAAAGTTTAAATTATCAATGCACAATTAACTATGACTTAATCCAAAACATATCAATGAAAATCATAAATCAAAGGAAATTTCATTCTAATCGTAATATGAGAAAATTACTTAAGAAACAATATATAAGTCAGGATTTGAGAATAATGCAAAAAGTTTGGCACTTTTAAGATTTACCCCCCACACTTAAGATGTACATTGCCCTCAATGTACAAAGATATATAGAAATTCATAAAAGATAGGGAGAGATGAAACTTCTTGAATTTGGATGGATTCCTTGAGTTGGAGGTGTGGAAACTTGATTCGGAGGTGAAAGATAAGTTGGAGGAGGCGTCTCTGGTGGTGGTATGGGGGTTGTCCACTATTACTGCGCTAGATGAAGAAATTGGGTAGCCCGTGAAGAAATAGCCAAGAAATACTAAGAAAAATTCAAAATAAACTAATTATTTATTTAAGGACAAGAAAGATAAAGAGAATTAAAATAAATGCGATGAAAAAAAGAAAATTAAAAACTAAATGGCCTCAAATATCCTTGGCTTGTCGAGTGGATGAAGCGGCCGGCATGAACTTATGTAGATCGGTCTCCTACAAGGGAAGACTGTGCTAGGATCCTTTCGCTCTTTCGACATGGATATGGTATAGTTTGGAAAAGAGCCAAGAAAGGAGAATATGGAAGGGGGGTCTTAGAATGTATGGAGGAAGGGGAATGGGGAGTAGTTGAGAAGAGGGGGTGGTTTAAATAGAGTTTTGATGTCTGGTACATCCCCACGCCCGTGTACCACGGGCGTGTTGGGTCACACGACCATATCGCACGGTCGTGTTGTGCTTCGTTCGTTTCTCCCACGCCCGTTTCGTGGTCACCACGCCCATGTTTGATAAAACGATGTCGAGCACACACTGTATGTCGCACGCCGTGGTGTTTAGTCGAGCCGTGTGGCTTCCCTTAGTGCCGCCACCACGCCATATCGCACGGCCGTGGCAATTTATAGTCGTCCGTGATGCGGGAATCTTTCGTCATTGGCTCGCGTACTACCTCGCTATGTCGAGATGAAGTCCGTAGTATCCACACGGCCACGGCCGTGTGCAAGGCCGTGTGGCATGGAAATTTTCGCCTAAATATAAATATAAGAAAAGAAATAAAACTATACTTAATTATCAGGGTTAGTGCTCGGGTTGCCTCCCGAGAAGCACTCGTTTAAAGTCTTAAGCTAGACTTACCTCTCATTCGCATAATCAGGGTGGTTTGAAGAGTTAAACATCCTTCCTCATGCTATCAGTTCTACTATCATGATAAAGTTTGAGTCGAGTAGTGTTTACTTTAAAAGTCCCGAAGATAGGATTACTTACCTCGACTGTTCCATATGGGAAAATATTGATTACCTTAAAAGAGATTTCTTTGTTTGTATTAGGGTCGGGCAGAACAATTCGAGGGTCTGTTTTATCTAACAATACCTGATCTCCTATTTTGAAGTGATTTGTCATTCTTATTAGCTCGTCTGGTGGTTCCCTCGGTTTTACTTCGTGTATTCCTAGTTTCTCCTTGAAATGTGTCTTCCCCTCATCTAGGTCATCAACTTGAAGCCTTCGATCCCCATGAGTTATTTCCTTATTGTTATGAGATGTAGGATCTGGCTCGGGTGTGTAGTTCTGTGGTGCTTCCTGAAAAGAAGGTTTAACCGAATGGTCATTAATAGAATTTATTTTCTCACATTGATTGCTCGATGTCCTAGCTGAGTCGAGAGCCTGAAGACTGATTGATTCATCACCTACACGGAGTATTAATTCACCTGTACCCACATCAATTTTCGTTCTGCCAGTTGCTAAAAAGGGTCTCCCTAAAATTAAGGGGGTACTATTGTCCTCATCCATGTCTAAAACAACAAAGTCTACTGGGAATACGAATTTATCAATCTTCACGAGTACATCTTCAATTATACCTCTAGGAATTCGAATAGTTTTATCAGCTAATTGAATGCTCGTCCTAGTTTGTTTGGGTTTCCCTAGACCTAGTTGTTTAAACAATTTATAAGGCATAACATTTATGCTTGCCCCTAAGTCAGCTAAAGCGTTATCAATAGATAAACTACCAATTAAACATGGAATTGTAAAACTCCCTAGATCTTTTAATTTTCGTGGTAGTTTATTTTGTAGAATTGCTGAGCATATTGCGTTGAGCTCCACATGCGACGACTCGTCTAATCTCTGTTTGTTTGTCAGAAGCTCTTTTAAAAATTTCCTCGAATCTGGCATCTGGGAGAAAGCTTCAAGAAACGGTAAGTTAATATGTAATTTCTTTAAAAGTTTAAGAAACTTACCGAATTGTTCTTATGTGTCGTCTTTCATCAATGCATCAGGGTATGGTATACGAGGTTGGTACTCTTTAATTACCGGTTTTGGCTTATCTTGGCTTACCTCCACCTTACCTTCTTCTACCATATTCTCTTGCCCTAAATGGGGCTCATCTAACCTTTCGCTATCTTGAGCTGTTATGGCTTGAATTTTCTCCCTTGGGTTAGTCTTAGCGTTACTTGGTAGGCTTCCTTGTGGTTGTTCTGATATGATCTTGGCGAGTTGCCCTAACTGCTTCTCGATACCTTGAATTGATGCTTGATTATTTTTAAGTGCTGTTTCGGTGTTCTGGAAGCGTGTTTCTGACACCGCGATGAATTTTGTCAGCATCTCCTCAAGGTTCGGCTTCTTTTCCTGTGGGAAGGGCTGTTGTTGGAAGTTTGGAGGGGGTTGTTGCCTTTGATTTCCTTGACCACCCCATGAGAAATTGGGGTGGTTCTTCCAACCATGGTTGTAAGTATTGCTATAAGGATTATTTTGAGATCTAAAATTATTACTTACATAGTTCATTTGTTCGCCTTCTATGCCATGTCCGTAGGGTGGGTACTCAAGATTCGCCACACCTCCACTTGTTTCGCACTACATAACGGGTTGTACCTGCAAAGAACCACATAGACCATCGACCTTCTTATTTAACATCTCTACCTGATTTGATAGCATGGTTACTGCGTCGAGGTTGAAAAATTTAGCTGTTTTTGTTGGCCTTGTCCTTGTGACTTGCCACTGATAGTTATTCAGTAACATCTCCTCTATAAACTCGTAGGCTGCTTCAGGAGTTTTGTTATTCAAAGTTCCGCCGGCGGCTGAATCGATTAATTGCCTTGTTGAAGGGTTCACACCGTTGAAGAAAGTTTGGACCTGTAGCCACAAGGGTAATCCATGGTGTGGGCACCTTCTCAACAGATCTTTGTATCTCTCTCATGCATCATAGAGTGTTTCTAAATCCATCTGCACAAAAGAAGAGATATCATTCCTTAACTTGGCCATTTTGGCCGGCGGGAAATATTTTAATAAATTTTTTTCGGTCATTTGATCCCATGTAGTGATTAATCCTTGGGGAAGAGAATGCAACCACTGTTTGGCTTTATTCTTCAAGGAAAAGGGAAACAACTGAAGACGTATGCCATCATCAGTAACGCCATTTATTTTGAAGGTATCGCAGAATTCTAGAAAATTCGCTAAGTGTGTGTTAGGATCCTCATCCCGCAAACCATCAAACCGAACAAAGCTGTTGTATCATCTCGTATAGTGTTAGGTTTGAATTCGAAATTATTTGCAAAGCAATAGTAGGTCTAACAATACTCGATTCAGTTCCAGTTAAATTAGGTTTAGCATAATCATACATAGTTCAAGGAGCCTGATTTTCGACCACCTCTGGAGGTAGCGGATTATTCTCAGCCATCTCTTCGGTGGTATTGGTTTCGTCTTCTTGCTCTTCCTCTATGTAATTTAAGCTTCGCCTTATCTCTCTATGATTTCTACGAACGGTACCTTCAATATCACTGTCATAAATTAGGGGTCCTGTCGGGTTCCTTCTAGTCATAAACTAGAGGTACCTGCAAGGAACAAATAAAAGAAGAAAATTAGCAAAGTTAAAAATAAAATAGAAGTAAATTGCAAAAATAAAAAAATGGCTAAATTAATAAAAATTGAGTGTTCTTAATATTTTGGTTCCCCGGCAACGGCGCCAAAAACTTGATGTGCGATGTCAGAGTCTTAAAAATTTATAAAAGAATGATCGAGCCTAGAAACTAACTGTGACAATGATTAAGGTAAGTGCACCTATCGAACAGTAGTATAGCTTAGTGGCAAGACCGGATTGTCGAACCCAAAGGAACCAGAAGTACTAATACTAACTTTCTTTTTATTATTTAGCCTAAGAAACAATGGAATTTGTTGTTTAAACTAAAATTAACTAACTACTAAGCTAAAGACGGTAAGACAAAGAGAAAGAATTTGGGAAAATACTTGTGAGAAAAACCAATTGATTAAGACGATACCCAAGGAAGAATCCACCTAGACTTCACTTGTTATCTAACTCTGAACCAGACGATTTATTCACTTGACTTGATCCGTAGGATTCCCTAATGTATATTAATCCCTCTCTCGAGGCGACTAACGTCTAACCCTAGGTTGATTAATTGAAATCTCTTTCTAATTAAAAACCCTAGAATTGCATTAACTCGATCTATGGACTCCCATATTAGGTTTGACCCTAACCCGGTAGATTTTTGTCACCCTATCTCTAGGCGCGCGAGCAACTCCGCTTAACTATGCTAGATCTACTCTTAGGTAGGGACTTTTGCTCCACCACTTAAGCACATCAGTACTTGAATCAATATCCTGGAATATCAAAGCAAGAATTAAGAACACATAATTAAGAACAAATCAAGTATTTATCATATAGTTCAGCAAACGATAACAAGATTCATCTTAGGTTTCATCCCCCTCAGGTATCTGAGGGTTTAGTTCATAATTATAAAAGAATACATCTCAAAAGAAAAGATAAAACAAAACATAAGAAAAACCCTAAAACCCCCTGAAGGAATTAAAGAGAAGATCCTCCATCTTGATTATGACTCCGGCTTCTTGAGATGAATCAACTGGCTTTCTTCGAGTGAATCGCACAATTCTGACCTCTCAGGCTCGGCTCCTTGGCCTAGCTAGACGCCCCCTTGAAGGTTGGCCACTAGGGTGTTTATATAGGCTTTTGGAATGGATTTCTTTGCCTCTCAGTACCCTAATCCGAATAAAATTCTTCTTTGTCACGTCAGGTACACGCCCATGGCACACGCCTGTGTGAATCGTGGCTAGGCCGTGTTCGAACCTGCTGAAGGAGCACGACCGTGTGGTCTTGGGCCCAAGCCATGTCGATTTTGTGATATGGCCCATTTACTCTGTTTTAGGCCCGTTTCTCGTTCTTTTCATCCTCCTATGCTCTCTTGAGTATAAAACATGAAATTAAAGGATTAAGAGCACCAAATTACATAATTCAAGGGATGAATCATCCAAAAGCATGCTAAATGTGGAGATAAAATATGTTACTATTACGGTTTATCAGCTGAATACTCATTTGAACATTAGCATGTTTAACTTTCATTTTCTACATCACGAATACATTATTTAGCCGAATGTATACATTCACATATGCATAAACATAGTTCACATTAACATATAACATTTATCTCATCAATTCAAACATCCAACTTACCATATTTTCATAACTTAGTATGAATATATACCTGAGTCTTTTAACTCGATTTTACACTCGGTCTTAACTTATCATTGCCCGTTGAACCATTCAGAATTAAAAAGGATACTCGGATAGTCGAACATATCATACAATGCCAACGTCCCAGATGTGGTCTTACATATAATCACATATCGATGCCATTGTCCCAGACAGGGTCTTACACGTAAGTCATAAGTCGATGCCAATGTCCCAGATGTGGTCTTACACGATAACACATAACGGAATCCTATGTCATGACATATGTATCCTAGCTATTCCTAAGGTTCGTACGGGACTTTCGAACGCTGTAACTCAATCAAATCGATCTCGTAAACATTGCTCCCAAGCATATAACCATTCGACCATCACTTATAAATATTCATTAAATTCGGTTCAGCATTTAAAGTTCACATATATTCAAAATTAACAGCATTTATTTGCTTATAAACTTACCTCGGATATCGACGGACGGAATAGAAAGGTTATTCAATTATTTTTGTTTTCCCCCGATCCAAGTCTGATTTCTTTGGTTCTCGATCTAAACATATTCAAATTAAACTTATTCAAACGCAATTTTATTCAATTTAGTCCAAAAAAACATAAAAGGGCAAATTACCATTTTGCCCTTAACATTTTACACTTTTCACAATTTAGTCCCTATTGCATAAAACACAAAATATGAAAAATTTCAATATTCCATGCTTAGGCCGAATCTTCCTCATGTTCATACAAGTCCATACATTTCATTTATTTCACATTTTAGTCCCTCAATTTATTATTTTTACAATTTAGCCCTAATTACTCAAATTAATCAAAATTTCAAATACAAAACATATTAATCCAAAACATATCTTTCATAATTCACCATCTAACATCACAAAGCTCATAAATTCATCAATGACATAACTCAAAATATTCATCAAAATTAAAAATTAAGGCATGGGCTTTGTAAATTTCATAGCAACGATATCAAAAACGTAAAAATTATCAAAAATCGAGCTAGATACATACCTTAATCAAGCTTAAATATGGCCGAATGTAGCTTTATTTTTCTTTTTGTTTTCCTTTGGTATATTCGGCTTTAAAAAGATGAACTAAAGCACTAAGTTTAACTTATGTTTTATTATAATACCTTAATTTACTTATTTACTTTATTAATCTTTGTTATTTAATATAATAATCTTATAAACTATGTACATAACCGTCTATCACTTTGTTCCATGGTAAATTTGCAACATAAAAACCTCCTATTAAAAGAACAAAGGAATTTAATACTTTAACAAATAGTTAGCAACTTTTACAAATTACGCGATTAAGTCCTTTTATTAAATCGAACACTCAAACGATAAAATTTTCAAACGAGATTTTCACACATATAAATTCACACATTATAAAAATAGAGAATAATTTTAAAAAAAATTCAGACTTAGATTTGTGGTCCCAAAACCACTATTCCGATTAGGGTCTAAACCGGGCTGTTACAGAATTAAACTATATATATAAGTGAGTTATGGTCAAATATGTTTAAGTTAGACATATGTATATTTGGGATGCATGATAACAATTTGATGGAAGTTCAAATGGTGGATTAAAAGTATATTATAAATGACCTTTTGATATGTTTGAATGTGGTGAATTGGTATAATTGTTATAGATGACATGTATGGCTATTGGTGCTAGATGTAAAATGGCATATTTGGTACTTTTTGTATGGAATTTGATAGGTAAACATAGATGTAAGTTATGACATAAGTTTAGTTATAAGTTAGTTGAACTTTTGGCCAATTTTTGTATATGGATATACATGTTTAATGGTTGTGATTGAGGTGCCTTTTGGGCACATTGGTTGTATGCTTATGTACCTTAATTGGATAACTTATTATAGCATGATTTGGTGCACTTTGGAGTGCTTGATTATATGTGGAAAATTGGTTGTAGGTGGATGCATATTTGGGTGAGAAAAATGGCTTGAAAGTGGCTTATTTTTCGTCCACACAGGTAGAGACACGAGCGTGTGTCTTATCCATGTGTGACACGCGGCCAGGCGTCATAGTCGTGCGTCCCCTATAGTTTTCAAAGGGTTGCAAGTCAAACTGTTACATGGCCTAGTACACAGGTGTGTGGCTTGGCCGTGTGACCCAAGTCAATGAGTTACACGGGCACGGACAAGGGCTGGAAAACGACCGTGTGTCCCTATTTTGAATGCCCACACAGCCTGAGACACGGGCGTGTGTCTCAGTCGTGTGACCCATGCAGTTTGAAAATTTTCATCTTTTCCTGAAAGAGTCTAAATGTTTTCGATTTAGTCCTGATTTGTTTCTAAGGTGTTTTTAGGGCCTCAAGGGCTCGTATAAGGGACAATATGTATGTTATTGATGGAATTTGCTATGATTGATGTTGTGAAGTAAATAATTTATATTTTTGATAGTTTTGAAATGTAAATTCTGGTAATGCTCCATAACCCTATTCTGACGACAGATACGGGTTAGGGGTGTTACATCAACATGGTCAAGATATGGTACGCTTTGGTAAGGCTTTAAATAGATGTGCATGATTGAAATATGGTTTGTATTTGAACGACGGAAATGTGCAAGTGTACACAATTGTAACAAGTAATAAAGTGACAAGTAAATGTCGAGTTATCGTACCCACAGGGACTATGAAAAGAATTATTTATGAATGCTATTTAAAACACTTTGGTGAAGAAAAATATTTTGTTTGAAGAGGGTGATTAAAAACTAAGATTTTAAACAAAGTAAACTAAATAAATAAATCTCAAATGCACGATTTCAAAATACGATTTTAATCAAGATGACAATATTGTGTTAGATTAATTACATTTGTTAACTTAGAATTATTAAACTTATGTTTATATTGTTACGAATAAATTCACGGAAACTCGGTAATTTGCTAACTTATGAACATACTCACGTACCAAATTCCATTCATCTCTTGTCTATATCCCTATGTCAATTCATCCGATTAAACAAATCTTAATAGGCATGTAACGCCCCAAAAATATAGGGTCTTTAATTTTGCGTGTTCTGACACAAATTGCTTGTTTGCTTTAATGGCTAAGTGATTTGGGTGTGTATGGGGGTGTTTGAGAAGCCTGGGTTCAAGTCTTGGCTTTTGCAAAAAAAATATTTTTTCCCCTCAAATGAACCTGGACACTGGCACTTAGGCTTTATTAATAATAATGTTTGGTTAATGACACAAAGAGAGTGAGTGGTCTAGTGGCAAGGTGGCGCTACAGCTGGCAAGGGGTCTGAGGTTCAAATCCTGGGATTAGCAATGAAGTGTTTATTTTGCTGCTTGAGCTGGGAAGGTGGAAGAGTTGGACTGAAACACTGCTGGTGAGAAGTTTGAATTGGTCATAGAGAAATTGTAGGAGCAAATCGTGGAGGGAATCAAGCAATTTCAAAGGTGTGAGTGTTGTAGCCGAACTAGGAGTCTTGGGCATGCAAATTCGGCTAGGGGGTTCCTGAGTGCTTTTCTCTGCTGTTGTTCGGTTGTTGGCATTTTTGTTGTTTTTGGGAGTGCCAAAAATTCAACCTACCATTCATGCATCTTTTGTCTTGCAATTAACCATTTAGGCACTTTTGTTGTTTCGGTTTTGCATTTCTTCTTCAAGCTCTGTTGGCCGAATCTCTACTTCCCTCTCCCTCTCCCAACTTAAGCCGAACGCATTTCCTCTACCTTCCCCTTCGTTCATTCATTTTCTTCTTTTTCCCTTTCTTCTTATAAGCCGAATATCACCTCTCTCCTTTTGTTTTCTTTCGGCTTCGAATTGGCTTGTGAACCGAACCTTTCTCTTTTCTCTTGATTAGTTCGGGGGTGACCAAATTTTTGTTTCCTTTCCTCTCTCTATTTCAGTTCTGCAAGCGTTTTGAAATCAGTAAGTGTTCATATTTTTTACTTCGTGTTTAAAACTGTTCTCCCTATTCCTCTTTTCCCTAAAAGCCGACTATTTCTTTCCTTCATTTTCTTTGATGGCCGAATGGTGACCCCTTCCTCTTGATGTGGTGATCATTGGGTTTTAGGTATTCCTGAGGAGTGGAATAGTGCAAAAGTGACTCAAGTCGTCAACTCTGTCTCTCGTTAAGGGTAAGACCACTACCATACTCTTAGATTAGGCCGAATATTCCTATGGTTGGTAAGTCAACAATTGTGGATTAAAGGCCACATATTTGATCACTGTTTTGATTAATAAGATCTGTTTGGATTCATATATTCGGCATAGGCGTGTGATCAATCCTGATCGGTGGTCTTGAGACATTAAGGTCAATCGTCAAACAAGGTTGGGCGCTCGTGGATCTTGGAACGACTCCATAAGAAGGTGTGTAATCACACTATCGTCTCTGTGAGTCGGCAAAAGCCGAAATGCCGAAAAGCTGAAACTTCGGCATTTGAGGCCTCACGAGCGTGCGATCGCTTGTGTGGTAAAATCGAGCCCACAATCTGTAACATCCCCAAACCCGGCCCATTCACTACGACCGAATCTGGTTATGTCACTGGGAAAAGACGGTTGAAAATCTTCTTAATTTAAATTAAATTGCTACGTGAAAATGATTTATGGTTTGCAACCTATTTATTCAAATTGGATATTATAAACTAAAGTTTTAAAAATGAATGAGTTTAATAGCAAAGTTTTATTCCAAAGATATGTTTTCCAAAATTCAGCAAACTACGATGTTTTATTTTAAATTAAGAAGATTTTCAACCGTCTTTTCCCAGTGACATATGGGCTCGAAACATTTTTCAAAATGGGTTTTTGCAATATGGGTTTTTAAGAAATTTTCAGGTTATTCTGGCATGGCACCTGTACCTCCGACCCGAAGTCCACCAGGTAAGTACCCCTTACTATTGCTTGTGAGTTATTGATGTGATCGGATGATTGCAATAGTGGATTACTTTAGAAAGCGAAACTTTGATTGCTCGAAAGAACGACTTCGAAACTGTTCATAAAATTTGCTCGTGGATTAAACAAAGTGGAACAAAATTTCTAATGCATAAAACTTTTAATCAGATTAAATCGCGACGCTAGATATGAGTTCTAGGGGCGTGGTCGTACTTCTCGTGGACGTGGTAGAGGCGCTTTTGGTATTTGTTTGTTTTGTTGCTCGTAAAGTATGTTAGCTCTTGGAGATCGTGAGTGCGCAGCGATAGCGTAGGGAGAGAATTGGACTGTTAGTTTAGACAAGTAATTTCGAGGACGAAATTATTTTAAGGAGGGTAGAATTGTAACACCCTGGTTTTAGGAAATTTGTGCATATGGGGTATAAATCAAGTGTTAGTAGGTTTTGGGAGTGCTTGGTTGAGTTTTAGAGGCTCTAAGAATGTTGGGATGAGAAGGGAAGGCTTTGGAAAATTTAGATTTTTAGGGTAAAAGGAATTGGGCCTAGGAGAATTGAGCCCAATGGGCCTTAGGCGTAGTAGCGTTTAAATTTTTGGAGAACAAGAGACCGGCTTAAATGCAAGTTGGACCTATTGGATAAGTGATTTTGGAAGGTTAGAGGGCTTCTATGAAGTCCCGGGATCAAATATTAGCTTTGGGGAAATTTTGGTTTTAGGTGCAAAAAACCCTGGAAGTTGGCAGGTAGGCCTTAAGAATAAAATGTGGGGAAAAATGACACAAGTGGAGTGTGTGGTGTAGTGGCAAAGTGACGCCACTTAAGAGGCAAGGGAGTGACGCCACAAGGGAAGGAAGGAGGTCCAAGGTTCAAGTCTTGGCTTTTGCATTTTGGTTTTCTTTTTACTTGGACCTCAAAATTTGGCTATAGATTTATATTTAGTTGCGCATGGTTTAAGACACAAGAGGAGCTTGTGGCCAAGTGGCTAGCAGCATGGATTATGTTGCAAGGGAGCACAGGTTCGAATCTCATGAGAAGCAAGGGAGTATTTATTTTATGATCTGGACTGGAAGAGTTTCATTGAATTTAAACTCTACTGACGAAGGGATCCCACATCGGAAAGATACAAAGAAGGAAGGTGAAGTGCTAGCTATATAAGGAGCATCCTAGGAGGAGAGTAAACACATCTTGGAGGGCGTTTGGGCACAGGAGTGGTCGGAGTGCGGATTAACACCAGAGTCCTATCAGGTGTGTAACTCTCTCTACTCTAGTTGTAGAGCGGCAAATGCCGAAGTGCTTGGCCACGGCAATAGTAGCCACACGAGCGCGCGGCGCGCGCGTGTGGGGCTTCGACGCGATAGTTGAGGCCATAAGTAGTATTCTTGTGGGTTGGGTCGCTGCGGGCGCGATGGGCGAAGTGGGCCCAATGGGCCCGTGGGCCCTTATGAGTAAATTGTGCGATTGTGTAGTATATAGTGAACTAGACTAGATGGAACTTATATACATGGCTAGATTTGTGCTAGGTGGGCCACACGAGCGTGTGGGCCCAAATGGGTCGAAATTGGGCTTTAGGCTCAATAGTCCATTTCGACCGAAATGGTAGTTGGGTCGCTTCGGGCGACATCGGGCCTTTAGAAAGGCCATTCCAGTACGAATTACCGATATACCCTTGGTGGGTAAATTACGAAAATGCCCTTAGTAGGTAAAATTACGATTATACCCTTAAAGGTTGATTAGCATGATTATGTTGTTTAGTTTTGGCCGATTGTAGGGGAAGGCTTGATCTCGCATATCTCGGGTTGTGGCTAGTGCTCGAAAAGTGTTAAGGAATGGGGGATCTAGTGCGTTAGATCTTGATCTACGGGATTTGATAGTCGCATTAGTAATCAGGTGTGTAAACTAACACACTTCTTGCTTTGTATATGTTTCATAAACCGATTGATTGGTAAAACCGAAACAAAGTATGGTTGAGTGATATGATACCCTATGGGGTATGTGCGCGGATTCGTGTAAGTCCGTTTCATTATGAGTCTTGTTATTGATACATGATGTCATGATTTATGATGTATGTGCTATGAGATGCAACGTTAAACATGTTTGCATGATTTTGAATACTATACATGAGTTGGTATGATGATGGGTGATATGAGTGGAGGGGCAAAGTGATATATTGTCTTTGACGAGCACCAGTGTTTTAGTAACACAACTTTGTGACTTTGGGTCACAGAGGTTTGGCACCTCCAGAGGTTTGGTACCTCGGCGTCTCGTCCCGTGGTTAACACCACCGTGGGTTGGCCCCACTTGTGAGATACGGGATTGACGCCCGGTGATTTGGTATCACACGATGGGTTGGCCCCATCACCGCATTCGTGACTACGGTCACCGGTGCTTTGGTAGCACATTGTGTCTTTGGGACACCGGAGGTTTGGCACCTCATTGCGACTTGTCCCCGTGGTTTGACCACCGTGGGTTGGCCCCACTTGAGATATGGGATCGTCGCTAGTGATTTGGTATCACACACGATGGGTTGGCCCCATCATCATTGGATTTGTGACTTGGTCACCAAAGTGCTTTGGTAGCACATTGTGTCTTTGGGACACGGTGGTTTGGTACCACATTGACGGATATTGTGTCTTTGGGACACGGTGTTTTGGTAACACATTGTGACTATATGTCACCGGTGGTTTGGCACCACCAAAGTGGTTTGGTACCACATGGGGTAGAAAAGGTGAATGGATGGTTAGGAGTGGGTGCATATTAATTGGATGCATGATGATTATGTTATGTTTGCATATGATGTTTTGCTAATCCGGGAAAAAGGGTTGCACACTCGAGTCTTGGTGACTCACCTTTTCCTTAACCATTTCGTAGTGCATAAAGTGGGACCGGGATCGGAGAGGACAAGGTGGCCCATGCCGAAGAAGATGTTCAATTATTTCATGCTTGATTTTGATATAAGTACTTTATTTGAATTATTGGGTTGTAATAAAGGCCATTTTATTATTTTGGTATTACTTTAACCATGGTTTATCTAATTTGGATTTCTATGTGAAAATGGTTTTAATTCCAGTACCCTATTTATAAAAGTATGTTTAATAAAGTATTTTCAGACAACTTGTAACTTCTAAAGTTTGCATATTGCTTTAAATGAACATGGTTTTCAAAAAATTGAATTCTTTCATGCTTTATGCTAAGTTAATAAAGATTTTCATCCGACTTTCCCCAGTGACATAACCAGATTTGGTCGTAGCGAATGGGCCGGGTTTGGGGATGTTACACAATCGGGGGCGGTAGACTGAAGAGCCCATTGCGAGTGTTCTCGTGCGATTAGGCCGTGTTGGGCCTCGTTGGGCCGAAATGGGCCGTGTGGGCCCAATGGGCTCGTGGACCCCACACGGGCAAAATTTACGAAAAGTAGTAGAAAATGTTTTGGGGATACGTAGATCACATAACTGTGATAGGATTTGGGCCAAATGGGCCACACGAGCGTGTGGGCCCATCTGAGCCGAATATTGGGCTTTGAGCCCGTTTACACTTTTTTGACAAAATGAAATATCTATGTCGCTCGAGGCAACTGTAGGCCTTAGGAAAGGTCATAAAATGACTAAAATACCCTTAATGAGTAAGATGACTGAAATACCCTTAATGAGTAAAATGACTGAAATACCCTTAATGAGTAAAATGACTAAAATACCCCTAGTGAGAAAAACGACCGAAATACCATTGTAGGGTAGAATTACCGAAATACCCCTAAGGGGTGAAATTACTGTTTTACCCCTAACCGACGAAATGACCATTATACCCATTGTGGTAGTTTTATTGATGTATATATGATACCTATATTATTGGTTGTGAATATGACATACTGCATACACGTAATATTTATGACACGACATTCTGCATTGGGGTTGGGATTCTGATTTGGAGGAAGTACTGTACTAGTGGCTCTGCCACGTTTTTACTGTTCTAGTGGCTTCGCCACGTATCCTGATCTTAGTGGCTAGGCCATGTTTACTATTGTTAGCAGCTTTGCTGCGTTACTGTTAGCAGCGATGCTGCGATATTGGTGTGTTGGCTGGGTGGGTCGACTTAGTCCCCACATAGTGTGTTGGTTGGTACGGGTGGTGTGTTGGCTGAATTGGGTTGGGTTGCATCTCTGTTCTGTACTGTTATTATTTTAGGCTTAGGCCCACACTGCTACTGTATAGGGCTAAAGCCCAGCCTGATCTGCTACTGTATAGGGCTTAGGCCCAGTCTGTTTCTTCTTGCACCGGTTGATGTTTGACTGATTGGGGATTCCACACTGAGTTTTCGCAAACTCACCCTTTCTTTTAACTGTACAGGTAATCCCCAGCCTTAATCGATTTGGAGCCGCGAGGGACCCGAAGGTGGCCACGTGAACACTGTTTTTCCGCTTGAGTTTTAAATATTTTTAATTTATGTTTGGGTTTGATTATATAATAAGGCCATTTGAGGTTTAACTTTTATTTGGTTTTAACTTCTTATTTCTACCTGCTAGATTAGAAAAAACGAGTTTTTCAAAATAATAAATGTTTCCAAAGAAAATCACGCATTTCAAACTTTAAGGTTTACAAATTAAAAAACTTCCGCGGTTTTTAATTCAGATTAATAAACTTACAATAAATGATATGACCAATAAGTGGTTAACAAGTTTTGATTTTACAACCCCAACATTTTCAATAGCAATTAGTTTTAAAAGGATTTAAACCTTTAGTCACGAATTTTCATCGACAGGACCAGTTTTTTTCAAATCAACACTTCGTTGTGACACGTCAGATCCAGTCGCAACGTCTAGGCCGGGTTTGGGATGTTACAAGGAAAATATGTTATTGCACATACACACTTATTAAATCGAAATAATCTCTTGTACATATCCCTATGTGAATTCAAACGATTAATTATATCTAATAAGCACATAAAAGGCTACGTGAAGTAACAAAGTATCCCTACCTTGAAACAGTTTAATCACAATAATCTTGCAAGTTATGCAAGGCTAATGTATCGTCAGATACCGTTGCTAATTTAACCCTCAGCTACCTTAGATGATTAAACATGCACTGATTAAGTACTGTGTCCATTAATTACAATTTCAATCCGTTTAAATAATTAATTCATTAGCTACCTCACAATTGTAATGCAAGAATAACTTAGTCATGATTTAACTTAATCAAGCATCTTACCGAGGCCTATAACAACATAAACACAATTTTAAAAATTTTAGCAAACAAAATGCAATAAACCTAACACAAATTAAATTCAAGCTAAATTGATTAAATTAACCATTCCAACAACATAAATATTCATAGATATGTTCATCATAATAACAACAGAAATTAAAGAGATAGGGAACAAGAATCAAATCCGGTGTTTTTCTGTGCCTTGACTAGTTTGCTCTGTTCTTCCTTCTCCGTTGTCCTCATCGACCAAGGCTGCTATGAACACTTAATTGCTGCTCCAAATGGCTGATGAATGCCCCTTTTCCAAGAGGAGAAATCGGCAAGAGAGCAAGGGAATTTGGAATGGTAAAGAAGAGAGAAGGTGGAGAGAAGAGAGAAAAGATGTGAATGCTTGAGATGTTTTTTTTTTCAAATGACCAGCCTAAGGGGGTTTTTATAGCTGAAGAGGGCTGCTAAAAATAGATAAAATTATCAGCCAAAGAGCCCTCCCTTGGCCAGCCGCACATGTGGCAAGGTTGATAGTTTCAACTTTGCTAATTTAGGCTTGGGGTAAATCTATAAAGCCACCAATTGTGGAGGGGTTTGTTTGCAACTTGAACAAGTCTTCAAGGGCCTCTTTGAAAGCTAAATAATCAACCAATAAGCTGATTTGGGTCAGCATATGGACAGTTTTGGGCTGTCCACTTCTTGGTCGGTTCGGCTCAACTGGACCGCTTTTTTCATAATTAATTAATAATAATTTATTTAATCCAAATAAAATTGGATATAAATTAAAATTAATTATATCATGAATTAATACACATAATTGGACCGACTTAGGCTGAAAATTAATTCACCTTGATACTTCAAATTGCTTCTCGGTTTTGAACTTCTAGCAGTTTCTACTGAGTCGTTTTTTGCCATTTGTGCAAATCTGTCAAAAAATGATCAAAATTAATAAAAATTAATTATAAAATTAATTAAAATTCAACATGTTAATAATTTAAGTGCAATTTAATTATTTTATAAAAATTAATTATTTTTCGATAAGAATTTTATCAAAACTGCATGAATTTAAGTTAAAAAGGGCATGAAAAAGTGTGTATATTTTTGTGTTTCCACACCCCTAAACTTAATTCATTGCTCGTCCCGAGTAATGCACAAATTTGAAAATATTTTCTCGAAAACACCTCTGAAAAACTCCTTTAGAACAACATTCTTCCCAGAATTATGAATTTAATATACTTATGCTCAAAAACAAGAAATTTGATAGTTATGCTACTTAAGTATACATATCATTCAAATTAACCTCAAAAACTATTATGATAGCCAAATTAGACTAAATGGTTCCTTAACAAAGACATGTTAACCCTTACTAATTTTATTTTATTTCCTTATTCAAGATTAAGCTGCAACCATTAAGTTTAACTTATGCCTTCATATGCTGAACATAGCAATTTCTCTCCACTAATGTAGGTAGCATAGAAAACTTGAATCAATAGGTCTTTAAAAAGGGTGTAACGTGGCTAGTCTAGGGGTAGGTAAAATATAGATAAATTTAGGCTTAAAACCTTAGACTCAGCTTCAATCGGACCTTTGGAATAACTTCCCTCAATACACCGACTTACTTTGCTTACACATGCTCTTTTGTACACCTATTTTTGTACATCTATTTTCTTTCAAGTACATGTGCTCTCTTTTTTTCAACACGAGCATTTTACTGTATGTACTACAATTTTTAGAGCATTTGATACTTCTTTCAACTCCCCCAAACTTATTTTCAAAGGATACTCTGAATAGTACTGAGTCTAGTATTTGGGACAATTTAAAGATAATTAAGAGAAAAAGTGATGGCTAAATATTGCAAAGGTTCAAATAAAATTTGGCCATATAGTCTCAAAGTTGAGTTTCAAGGGATAAAATTTCATTATGGCTGGCTTGAAAGGCTCAAACGGTCCCGACAAAAGTTGCCTAAATCATTTCCAACATTCCATGCTTCCTAGGATTTCGCCTCAAGAAACTACTAAGTCAATTCTAAAGACTTAAACTTTCATGCACGTCTAACTTTCCTAAGAAACTAAAAGTTTTATGGTACGATTTGCATGCTTTATTAAAAATACATTTATATCATTATTAAGCTAACATAACAATTTATTGAAATAATAGAACTTTATTTATACTGAATTTTAGCATATTTAACAAAATTTCAAATTATTGAACAAAATATATCCTAATCATAATTAAAAGAACTATTTATTCTGAGTGGAAATAATTTCAATTTTTTGGTCCCCCTACTTAAAATGAACAATGTCCTCATTGTTTAAAGTGAATAGATACTATACACCAGGTAGGATTCTAGAAAAGAGGAGGTGAGTCAATTTGACTACTTAAGTACCAAGCTCTTTCTAAATCCAATCCTAGACATGTATATATCTATTGCCACACTTTATACTTCACGACTTGTTCAATTTTATTAATGATTTCCATCTCTTGTTTTATTATGCGAGAATAAAAGTTCCTAATTAACTTAATCCTAAAATAACCTAAGAACATAAATAAAATAAAGTCGAGATCCCCCTTTATTTATTTGTAGATCCTTCCGAATTTGACTCATCTTTTGCTCCATCATTATTGTCTTTGCATGAATCGCTTCGCTCCTTCTTCGATAATGGGCTCCATGGTTCAAATATGTAATCTGGAAACTCAGGCAGAAAAATAAATGGGTCATTTTAAATTTTCGTAAGAGCACTTCTCATTGAGTCATCCTTTATTTTTGAGTATCTCCAGTAAGCTTGTTGTTGCCACTGCATATGTTGCATTATGTCCATCAACTTTGACAGCTCATCTCGAAGATCTGGGCAAGGCGGTTGAGCTCTGAACATTGTAGTCTCGACATTAGGTTCAGCTTCTGGTTCCATTGGTTCCACCTTATCAGGGACTTCAGCCGATTTCACTGGCTCGATGGGAGCTTCTTCTTCTTTTTCTTCGGGATCCTCACTTTCTTCAACTCGTTGCTGTAGAACAGAGTCTCCAGCTATTCGATAGAGGTCCCAATATGTGATTGTGCCTTGGCTATATCCTGTCTTCTTTATGTTTGCAAGAATTTTAGCTTTCAAGCACAGAATTGTTATTGTAAGAGGAAAGTAAGCTGGGCCAGAACGTCTAACGGCACAATTCCGCATTTCTCTCAAGATGATTTTTCCCACATCAATGGTCTTTGCAATTAAAATCGAGTATAATAAGACCATTCGCTCTAATGAGATTGTAGTCCCATGCGAACTGGGCATAAGGCTGAAACGGATAAAATAGAATCATACCTTTGCGAGTGGTGTCAAATATTCTCTTCTTCAAGTGTGGATTCCTTGTTTTGACACAGTCCACTTAAAACCTGGAATTGTAAGTTCCTCTAGAATTTCATGCAAATTTTTAGGCTCGATATTGCTCATTAAGGAAGAATATTCATCGTTTTCGAAATTAGGTAATTCAAAGAACTCATTAATAGCATTTGAAGTTATTGGTACGTTGGATCCACGAACTAAAACTTCTGTCAACTCACTTAAGGTTAAATTTGCATAGAATTCACGCACTAGCTCTTCATCCACACTACGTCTCTTCTCACAAAACAACTCCTAATTGAGAGTTTCAACAACCTGACGAATACGCGCCATAAAATCAATATAGTTGCTTTCTTTCAATGTGAAGCCTTTCCCTGGATGCATCTGTTGATTCTTGAAGATACTTTTGTATCCCGCTTTGGCTTCATCACAGTGGAACTTGTTTTGTGATTCGTCAATGTGGGCGGAGGCACGAGTTCTCTTGCGAGGCATGATTAACCTGAACATAAGATGGGAAAAATAATTTTCTCAAAAAATTAATTAATAAAAATTATTAATAATTCAATAAATTGAAAAATTAAATAATTGAATAAAATTAAAATTTAGGAGAAAAATTTGTCTTACCACATTTTTTGTAAAAATTAGGAACTCTTAAGAAAATAATTATGAATCAAAAGATGGCAAATTAAAAGAAGTTGGAGGGTTTTTGGCTAAGGGGTTGGTTTGGTGCAAGGTCGGTGTGCCGCCCGGTGTGAGGCAGTGCCAGCGCGCAGTGTGGGTTGGATGTAAGCGCAACGCCGCGCGGCTAGGCTGGATGTGCGAGCAGCGTGCAGATCCTCGTCGAGCATGCCTGGCGTGAGCGCACGCGGAAGCTGGGCACAGGTGCGGGATGAAGGCCTGGGCAACTGGAGCTGGAGCAGTACAAGGCGCGCAATGCAGCGCACGATGGGGCAGGCGTGCGCGTGGTTGGCGTGCGATGTGCGATGGAGCTGGGCTGCTGGCCGAATGGAGTAGGCAGAGTTGGCTAGGAGGCTGCGGCACTTAGGGATTTTGGTGTTTGGAAGGAATGATGTATGAATGAAAAAATAAGCATAGATGGGTGGATTTTATTGTGAGAGGAGTAGGAATTAGAGTAGAATTCTTAGAACAACTTAACAATTAAAAAAATTCTAATTCTAATTCTACTCAAAGTTAACAACAATTAATAAATTAAATTATTAATTGCTATTAATTTATTAAAATAAAAGCTTATTAAATAAAATATGATACTAATCCTAATTTTATGCAAAGTTGATAATAATTAATATATATTATAATAGATATAATTATATATTAAAGATTATCATATGTATATATATTTTATAAAATTAAAAACATTTATTCTAGATGTATTTTGAAAATATTTACAAAAAGAGGCACCTAATTTTTATTATTTACAAAAAGAGCAACCACATTTTAAAAATAGTTCAATTAAGTCCCTAGACTTAATAAAAATTTGAAATTGAGTTGCAATTTTAATACTTGGATCAAAATTGACCCTTTTATTTGAAAATTTGAAAATTTATTTTTCCATTTAGGGAATAATTTCTCGGAAAATTATGTCAAAATCAATTCCCAGGAAAGATTGGAGGGGTCACAAGCGGTCTCGCTTAAGTTCCAATCTCATAGACAGAATTTATTTAAACATACTAATCCCGATAATACATCCTAAATCATTTATTTAAAAAGAAAACAAGAAAATTTAATCATTTGATAAAATGAATGAGATTTGATCCCGTTCAATTTTATCTCCCCAATAATGTTTCAAGCGTTGAGCATTAACTCAAAATTTACCTCCCTTACCTTGAAGTTCAACAACTCTGTATGGATAGACTCGATGAATCATAAATGGACCGGACCAACGTGATTTTAACTTACCTGGAAAGAACCTTAATCTAGATTTGAATAATAAGACTTGCTGTCCTGCTTCAAATTCTCGAACTCGAATGTGCTTGTCATGCCATGTAACATCCTTAAATAGGGGCTATTATGTTTGAACTGTTTGCATGTGTATGGCTTGGTTGTGATATTAATCGAGACGTTTTAGGGTCTAGGTATAAGCCAAGGTTAGGCTAGAACTATAGGAAAATTTTTATTTTTTAAGTTTTGGTTAAGGGGAGCTGAAGGAGCTAGGGGTTAAGAATATTTTGTGGTAAACTTTAGCACAAGAATTACCTTGGTAAAGTGGCAAGAAGGCGCCACTTAGGGCCTTAAGCAGTGATGCCACAAGCAGGGGAAGGAGAGCTTGGGTTCGAGTTGCAGAAATCCCTTGCTGCTAATTCTTTTTGACGCCAGAGAGGGGAAGAGTTGTGCTCAGCTCAAACTCTAATGGATAACTGTTGGACAAGTCAACAGATTTGAACGGGTGGAGAAGAGGGAATTTAGGAGTTTGAACAATTCAAACTCATTTGAATGGTTGGCCAGGAGAAGTTTGAAGAGTTTGCCGAAATTTGAACTCTAGTGTGAGGAGGAGTAATCGGTTGGAAGACTAGGGGAGGGAGTGCCGAAATTCCTTAGTGACATTTTCGGCTAGTGAATGCCTTGGAGCATTCGGTTGTGAGCTAAAGCCGAAACCCCCTTAGCCTTGTCGATTTCTCCATTAATGCACCATGTTGAAGCAAAAGCCGAAAGCACTTTAGGCTCTTTCCGATTTCTTTATTAGGCATTGAGCCGAATCCCCATTTGAACTCCTCTCTCATTTTCTTTGAAGCTGAAGCATTCTTCTTTCCAAACCTTATTCCATTTTGCTCTCTAACTCTCATTTGGTGTGACCGAATCCTCTTCTTCCTCAAGTCACTCTTTACCATTATTTCTCTCATCTTCTTCTCACCATCATTCAAACCGAATACTTCCCTTCCATTCTCTCATTTCATGTTGGTCGAATCTCTTTTGATTTCCTATCTTAAGCCATAGCCGAATCACCTTGATCACTCTACCACATTGCCGAAATCTCTTTACTCTCCCCTTCTCATTCTAACTATTGGCCGAATATCAATCAAGCAGAGATCTCCCTTGATTTCTTCTCTAATCAATTTGGAATAGGTAAGTCTGTCATGATCGAATCTCCTCTATTCTCACTTTCTTTTCTCTGTCGACTCACATGGGACAAAAGCCGAATTTTGGCATTTGTTGACATGATTCCTAACCATCTTTAGAATCGATTTCTTCTAGGATCTCCGGGATTTTAAAGTAGTGGATCGGGGTTATTTATTCTCTATCAATCGGTCTCAGTAAGTCAGTGGTAAGGATGCATATCGATTTGATCTTCCTCTTATTTGTTTGAAAAGCCGAAGGCTATTAGTGATCTTGTTTAGTCTTGGCCGATTGTAGGGAAGACGTGTTATCGAGTGCTTTGGGATTTGATTTAAGCACGAAAGGTAGTAAGGTAAGGATTATGGTTGTGCGTTAACCCTTCGGGATTTGCTAGTTTAGCCGAATGGCCTTTGTTAATGATCTTGGTTTGGCCGAATGTAGGTAAATGGAATCTAGTGCGTTAGATCGGGATCTTCGGGATTCAGTAATCGCGTTAGTAACCAGGTGTGTAACTTACACACTTCATAATCGTTGTAAACTTGTTAATAACCTAAACTATGTTAAAAGCCGAAACTGTGTAGATTTCGATATGATACCTTTATGGGTATGAGCAAGGATTTCGGGTAAGTCCATTTTGTTGAGATTACGGCACATGATTTCTGATGATATTATCTATGTATGTTCGATATATGTCTAATGATTAAGCATGATGGCATGATTTGTATGTGCATTGCATTATTGTGGGTGATATGAGAGGAGGGGAAAGATTGATATCTATGACTTTGGGTCACCAGTGGTTTGGCACCACCAATGGTTTGGTACCACAGTTGATTTCGTGACTTTGGGTCACCAGAGGTTTGGCACCTCATAACGACTCGTCCCGCTGGTTTAGCACCACGAGGTAGGTTGGCCCACATTTGATAAAACGGGATTGTCGCCAAATGATTTGGTATCACAACATGGGTTGGCCCCACAATTGGATTATTCGTGACTTTGGGTCACCAGTTGTTTGGCACCACATTATTATTGATATCAGTGACTTTGGGTCACCAGTGGTTTGGCACCACCAGTGGTTTGGTACCACACGGGGTAGAAAACGGAGTTGTGGATGGCTAGGTTTGGGTGCATGATGTGTTTGCTTGATTATGCCCTGAGTCTTGGTGACTCACCTTCTCCCTTATCTTTTCAGGTGATTCGTAGATCGCGGATGAGGAGCCGGGTGACTCGAGGTGACCATACGATAATTGCTTCGGTTTTACATGGACATTTGATTTGGGTATTTTACTTTAAATTTTGGTTTTTATTTGGGTTTGTAACAAGGCCTTTAAATTATGTTTTGGATTATTTTATCTGCTTTGGATTTGGTTTTAAATATGACTAAGTAATTACTTGATTTGCTTTAATAACCTGATAATCAAAGTTTTCAAATAAGCTACGCAACGAGTTTTCTAAACTCTACCATCGGGTAATACAATTCACATGATTTCAAAGCAACTTAACATTTTCCACTATACATACATCGGTTTCCCCAAACACAAGCAATCGAAGAGTTTTCACCAAAAAAATCGGTAACCTATTTTCTTGAATCGCTTTTTCTCTCGTGACATACCGTATTCGGTCGTGGTGTGTTGACCGGGTTCGGGTGTTACAATTATGGTATCGAGCCAAGTTCAATAGCTCTACTGTGGCCCGAGGCCCAAAATGTTTTAAAGTGTGGTTTTAAAAGTGTTGATGGAAAAAATGTATGGTTTAGCATGGCACCGAGTCTCCTAAGACCGATCCGCCTGTAAGTACCCTTAATCGATGGTTGCATATGATTATGATTATGATGATATATGTTATGGACGACTAGTGATAGTGGACTATCCTAGAGACTGGAACCTATATGACTCGTGACTTCATGAAAACAAAACTACGTAATAGAAAGCATTCATAAGATCGTGCCTTAATAATAGTGGAATAAAGACTCGACGCATAAAACTTTTAAATAAGATAAGTCGAGACTTTAGACATGAGCACTCGAGGTTGGGGTCGTAATATCGTGTGTGGACGCGGTCGGGGTAGGATGATCGCGTGTGCGAACCAAAGTGGGATCTGGTCAAGGGTCGAGAATGAGATGCCACCACCACCACTAGGCTGGCTGGTGTTGAGTACCGAGGATCGCGAGGGGATGATGCGATGACGCAGCGGCGATCTTTGCGAGTTCTTGAGAGGGTGGCCGGAGCGGTGGAGGCACGAGCTCATAAGTTCAGATATCTGGCGACTCGGAGCCAATGGAGCCGAGGTTTTTCGAGGTGTTTTCGTGTGGCGCCCAATACGGTGAGTTTTGGTTGGAGGCGATGGAGCGTATCATGGACGACTTGGATCTGACTGCTGAAGAGAAACTGAAAGGGATAGTGTCGCTCCTTCGGGATGAGTCATACCAGTGGTGGCTCACGGTTCGGGATAGTGCTGCAGCGGGTGATCTCACGTTGGACTATTTTAAGGCAGTGTACCAGAAGAAGTATATTGGGTCCAGTTACATTGATGCGCAGCGAAAGGCGTTTCTGAGGCTGGTTCAGGGAAGTAAGTCCGTATCAGAATACGAGGCAAAATTTTTAAGGTTGAGCCGGTATGCTCGAGGTATCGTGGCGACAGAGCATGAGCGATGTGTCCGGTTTGAGGACGGATTGAGGGACGAGCTGAGAGTGCTGATTGCTCCACAGCAGGAGCGAGAGTTTGCCGTGTTAGTAGAAAAGGCTAAGATAGCCGAAGGGGTAAAGGAATCTGTGAGGCAGAATCAGGACAGGAATAGACATAAGAGAGGTTTTGGATCATGTGGGTCGGTCGGTAATTCTCAGAAAAGGGTTAGGCATGGTGGGCCAAATCAATTCGGGAGGCCTGTTACTGCTAATCAGGGTCCAGCGCAGTGTAATCGGTGTGGGAAATCTCATTGGGGAGAATGTTGGACTGGTGGAAAAGGATGCTTTGAATGTGGCTCGTTGGATCATCGTGTGAGGGATTGTCCACGGAAGTTAGCCAGGATTCAGTCTGAGGGTCAGGGCCGTGCTCAGTTCAGGAATGAGGGACCGCAACCGTAGAGGGGTCGTGGTTCTGGAAGAGGAGGTAATGGTTCTAGTCGGGGCTGCGGAGCACCGGGCAGAGGTGCAGGCAACACTGAGGCAAGACAGCCGGGATTGGTATATGCAGTGAGGCGTCGAGAGGAGGGCGACGCACCGGACGTCATAACCGGTACATTCTTAATCTTTGGATTGCCATATACTGCTTTGATAGATGTGGGTTCGACGCATTCGTATGTTGCTAGTAGCATAGTAGAGACCATGAACCTAGACTTTGAGACTACTTCTAGGGAGATGATAGTAATTAGCCCTCTAGGTCACTCTGTAGAAGTAAATAAGCTGTATAGGGATGTACCCCTAGAACTCCAAGGGGTAGTGTTTGTGGCTGATCTGATGGAACTGCCATTTGGGGAGTTCGATCTGATTCTTGGGATGGACTGCTTGGGGAAGTACCAAGCGAGTTTGGACTGCGCGACTAAGCGCATGGTTTTGAAAACGGTTGAGGTTGAAGAGGTGGTGATGATAGGTAATAGAAGAGATTATCTATCCAATGTGGTGTCCGCTTTGAAATCTGAGAAAATGGTCAGAAAGGGTTATACAAATCTTGGAAGATATGCTGAGGGGCTGTGTTTTGGACTTCAGAGGCAGCTGGGAAGAATTTCTACCGTTAGCTGAATTTGCATACAACAATAGTTACCAGGCAAGCATTAAGATGGCACCATATGAGGCGTTGTATGGTAGGAAGTGTCGTACACCTACATACTGGACAGAGTCGGGTGAGCGTCAGATGTTGGGTCCAGAGTTGGTTACGAAAACTGAGGATAAGGTCAAGTTGATTCGGGCTCATTTGAAGGAAGCTTCGGACAGGCAGAAGTCATATGCCGATCTTAAGCGGAGAGATATAGAGTTCGCAGATGGGTGATGTGGTTTTCTTGAAGGTCTCGCCGTGGAAGAAAGTGCTGAGATTTGGAAGGAAAGGCAAGCTAAGTCCAAGGTTTATTGGCCCATATAAGGTGCCGAGATGAGTGGGACCAGTAGCTTATCAGCTCGAGTTGCCAGCAGAGCTGACTCAGATACACGATGTGTTCCACGTCTCCATGCTTAGGCGTTACCGTTCAGATCCATCGCATGTTGTATCGGTGGGGGAGATAGAGGTGAGCCCAGATTTGACTATGGAAGAGGAACCAGTGCAGATTCTAGAGCGGGATGTGAAAGTTTTGCGCAAGAAGTCAGTTCCATTAGTGAAGGTATTATGGCGAAATCATGGCGTGGAAGAAGCTACGTGGGAACCAGAGGATGTGATGAGGCAACAATACCCTCAACTCTTTTGACCAGGTAATTTTGAGGCCGAAATTATTTTTAAGGGGGGTAGAACTGTAACATCCTTAAATAGGGGCTATTATGTTTGAACTGTTTGCATGTGTATGGCTTGGTTGTGATATTAATTGAGACGTTTTAGGGTCTAGGTATAAGCCAAGGTTAGGCTCGAACTATAGGAAAATTTTTATTTTTTAAGTTTTGGTTAAGGGGAGCTGAAGGATCTAGGGGTTAAGAATATTTTGTGGTAAACTTTAGCACAAGAATTACCTTGGTAAAGTGGCAAGAAGGCGCCACTTAGGGCCTTAAGCATGACGCCACAAGCAGGGAAGGAGAGCTTGGGTTCGAGTTGCGTAAATCCCTTGTCGCTAATTCTTTTGACGTAGGAGAGGGAAGAGTTGTGCTCACTCAAACTCGATGGATAAGCTCATTGGACAAGTCAATGATTTGAACTGGGGGTGGAGAAGAGAGAATTTAGGAGTTTGAACAATTCAAACTCATTTGAATGGTTGGCCAGGAGAAGTTTGAAGAGTTTGCCGAAATTTGAACTCTAGTGTGAGGAGGAGTAATCGGTTGGAAGACTAGGGGAGGGAGTGCCGAAATTCCTTAGTGACATTTTTGGCTAGTGAATGCCTTGGAGCATTCGGTTGTGAGCTAAAGCCAAAACCCCCTTAGCCTTGTCGATTTCTCCCTTAATGCACCATGTTGAAGCAAAAGCCGAAAGCACTTTAGGCTCTTGCCGATTTCTTTCTTAGGCATTAAGCCGAATCCCCATTTGAACTCCTCTCTCATTTTCTTTGAAGCCGAAACATTCTTCTTTCCAAACCTCATTCCATTTTGCTCTCTAACTCTCATTTGGTGTGACCGAATCCTCTTCTTCCTCAAGTCACTCTTTACCATTGTTTCTCTCATCTTCTTCTCACCATCATTCAAACCGAATACTTCCCTTCCATTCTCTCATTTCATGTGGGCCGAATCTCTTTTGATTTCCTATCTTAAGCCATAGCCGAATCACCTTGATCACTCTACCCCATTGTCGAAATCTCTTTACTCTCCCCTTCTCATTCTAACTATTGGCCGAATATCAATCAAGCAGAGATCTCCCTTGATTTCTTCTCTAAATGGTTTGGAATAGGTAAGTCTGTCATGACCGAATCTCCTCTATTCTCACTTTCTTTTCTCTATCGACTCACATGGGACAAAAGCCAAATTTTAACATTTGTTGACATGATTCCTAACCATCTTTGGAATCGATTTCTTCTAGGATCTCCGGGATTTTGAAGCAGTGGATCGGGGTTATTTATTGTCTGTCAATCGGTCTCAGTAAGTCAGTGGTAAGGATGCATATCGATTCGATCTTCCTCTTATTTGTTTGAAAAGCCGAAGGCTATTAGTGATCTTGTTTAGTCTTGGCCGATTGTAGGGAAGACGTGTTATCGAGTGCTTTGGGATTTGATTTAAGCGTGAAAGGCAGTAAGGTAAGGATTATGGTTGTGCGTTAACCCTTCGGGATTTGCTAGTTTAGCCGAATGGCCTTTGTTAATGATCTTGGTTTGGCCGAATGTAGGTAAAGGGAATCTAGTGCGTTAGATCGGGATCTTCTGGATTCAGTAATCGCGTTAGTAACCGGGTGTGTAACTTACACACTTCATAATCGTTGTAAACTTGTTAATAACCTAAACTATGTTAAAAGCCGAAACTGTGTAGATTTCGATATGATACCTTTATGGGTATGAGCAAGGATTTTGGGTAAGTCCGTTTTGTTGAGATTACGCACATGATTTACGATGATATTATCTATGTATGTTCGATATATGTCTAATGATTAAGCATGATGGCATGATTTGTATGTGCATTGCATTATTGTGGGTGATATGAGAGGAGGGGGAAGATTGATATCTTTGACTTTGGGTCACCGGTGGTTTGGCACCACCAAAGGGTTTGGTACCACGATTGATTTCGTGACTTTGGGTCACCAGAGGTTTGGCACCTCATAACGACTCGGCCCCAGTGGTTTAGCACCACGATTGGGTTGGCCCCACATTTGATAAAACAGATTGTCGCTAGTGATTTGGTATCACAACGTGGGTTGGCCCCACAATTGGATTATTCGTGACTTTGGGTCACAAAGTGGTTTGGCACCACCAAAGTGGTTTGGTACCACGGGGTAGAAAATGGAGTTGTGGATGGCTAGGTTTGGGTGCATGATGTGTTTGCTTGATTATGATTTGTGTAAGCATGTTGCAATAATCGGGAGGGGATTATGCCCCGAGTCTTGGTGACTCACCTTCTCCCTTATCTTTTCGTGTGATTCGTAGATCGCGGATGAGGAGCGGGTGGACTCGAGGTGACCATGCGATAATTGCTTCGGTTTTACATGGACATTTGATTTGGGTATTTTACTTTAAATTTTGGTTTTTTTTTGGGTTTGTAACAAGGCCGTTAAATTATGTTTTGGATTATTTTATCTGCTTTGGATTTGGTTTTAAATATGACTAAGTAATTACTTGATTTGCTTTAATAACCTGATAATCAAAGTTTTCAAACTAAGCTATGCAACGAGTTTTCTAAACTCTACCATCGGGTAATACAATTCACATGATTTCAAAGCAACTTAACATTTTCCACTATACATACATTGGTTTTCCCCAAACACAAGCAATCGAAGAGTTTTCACCGAAAATAAATCGGTAACCTGTTTTCTTCGAATCGTTTTCTCTCTGTGATATGCCAGATTCGGTCGTGGTGTGTTGACCGGGTTCGGGGTGTTACATGCCATTTCTTGAGTCTCTCCTTAAGTAATTTGGCATTCTCGTATGAAGACATTCGAAATTCTTCTAACTCGTTAAGTTGAAGCATCCTTTTCTCTTTAGCAATTTTTCAGATCCAAGTTGAGTCGTTGGAGAGCCCAGTAAGCTTTGTGCTCTAACTCCAAAGGCAAATGACAGGCTTTCCCAAAGACCAACCTATAGGGTGACATCCCTAAAGGTGTCTTGTATGTTGTCCTGTAAGCCAATAAAGCATCATCCAGTCTTTTTGACCAATCTCGTCGATTTTGGCAAACTACCTTCTCAAGTATGCCTTTGATCCTTTGTTTGCCTATTCAGCTTGCCCATTCGTCTGCGGATGGTAAGCTGTGGCAACCTTGTGCTTCACTCCATGTTTGTCAAGTAACCATTTCAACCACTTGTTCACAAAATGGGACCCTTCATCACTAATGATGGCTCGTGGGGTTCCAAACCTTGTGAACACATGCTTCTGCAAAAACTTCATCATAACCTTAGCATCATTTTTCAGATATGCTTCAGCCTCAATCCACTTAGACACGTAGTCTACAGCTACCAAGATGTACTTGTGACCAAAAGACGAAGGGAAAGGACCGAGAAAGTCAATACCCCAAACATCAAATAATTCTACCTAAATGATGTTTGTTCGAGGCATCTCGTTTCTGTTGGTGACATTTCCGACCCTTTAACATCGATCACAACTCTTTACGTAAGCATATGCGTCTTTAAATAGTGTTGGCCAAAAGAAACTGGCTTGCAATACTTTGGCCGCAGTACGTGTTCCTCCAAAGTGTCCCCCACTCGGAGCTGAGTGACAGTGGTATAAAATCTTATGTACTTCATCTTCTACCACGCATCTCCTGATCATTTGATCTGCACACTTTTTAAACAAATATGGTTCTTTCCAGAAATAGTACTTCACATTGTGAAATTTTTTTTTCTTTTGATGATATGTCTTATCAATCGGCATCAAACCACAAGCTAAATAGTAAGCAATATCAGCAAACCAATGGGATTATGGACAAGATTTACCTTCAGTATGTGTTCATCTAGAAATGTCTCCTGAATTGGTATAAGTGGAGACTTCCCTTCTTGCGGCTCCAATCTGGACAAGTGATCTGCTACTTTATTTTCTACTGCCTTTCGATCTTGAATTTCTAGATTGAACTCTTGAAGTAGAAGTACCCACCGGATCAGTCTCGGCTTAGCGTCTTTCTTGGCAAGTAAATACTTAATTATCGAGTGGTCCGTATAGACAGTTACTTTGGTACCTACAAGATAAGATTGAAACTTGTCAAAAGCAAACACAATAGCAAGAAACTCTTTTTTTGTTATCGTGTAATTCAGTTGAGCTCCTGTCAGAGTCCGAGTCGCTTAGTAGATGGGATGAAAAACTTTGTTCCTTCGCTGACCCATGACAGCTCCGATCGCGAAGTCACTTGCGTCACACATCAATTCAAATGGAAAATCCCATTCTGGTGTGACTATTATGGGTGCCAAGACTAACCGACTCTTCAAATCATTGAAAGCTCTTAAGCACTCCTCATCAAATTTAAACGCCGTGTCCTTCTCCAATAATTTGTATAAGGGTTTAGCAATTTTGGAGAAGTCTTTGATAAATCTTCGATAGAAACTGGCGTGGCCCAAAAAGCTCCTAACACCCTTTACAAATGTCGGAGGTGGGAGTTTTTCAATAACATTTACCTTCACTTTATCTACCTCGATTCCATGTCTTGTTATCCGATGCCCTAGAACAATACCTTCTCGTACCATGAAATGGCACTTTTCCCATTTAAGTACAAGGTTTGTTTATTCGCATCGCCTTAGTACCTTGGCTAGATTTGCTAGGCAATCATCATATGTATCTCCAAATACTGAAAAATCATCCATAAAAACTTCCAAATATTTCTCAACCATGTCAGTAAAAATAGACATCATACATCTTTGAAATGTAGCAGGTGCTTTACATAATCCAAATGGCATGTGCCTAAAAGCAAATGTACCGTACGGGCAGGTGAATGTTGTCTTGTGTTGATCTTCTGGTGCTACCGTAATCTGATTATACCCCGAGTATCCATCAAGAAAATAGTAATAGTCTCGCCCTGCGAGTCTATCCAGCATCTGATCCAAAAACGGCAAAAGAAAGTGATCTTTTCGAGTCGCCTTGTTTAGCTTCCGGTAATCGATACAAATTCTCCATCCCGTAACCGTTCTAGTTGGTATCAACTCGTTATTCTCGTTTTCAATGACCGTGATACCTCCTTTCTTCAGTACGCACTGGACCAGACTTACCCATGAACTGTCTGAGATGGGGTAAATTATACCCGCATCTAACCACTTGATGATTTCTTTCTTTACTGCGTCCTTCATGATGGGGTTCAGTCTTCATTGTCCATCAATCATCCCTATATCGCCATCTTCTAGTATGATCTTGTGCATGCATACAGATGGACTAATACCGTGAAAATCGGCTATGGTCCATCCGATAGCCTTCTTGAATTGTTTCAATACAAGGATGAGTTTGTCTTCTTGCTCATTGGTTAATTTTGCTGAAACAATCACATGAAAAGTAGAAGCGTTACCTAACTAAACATATTTTAAATATGAAGGAAGTACCTTGAGTTCTAATTTAGGTGGCTCCTTTGTAACACCCTAAACTCGGCCCAGACGTTATGGCCGAATCTGGCGATCTCACATTGAAGTGTTTTTCTAAAACTTAGTTTCTTTGGAAAACCCATGCTTGTTATTAAATCTCGTTTATGAAACTTAACAGAAATTTAAGGAATCTTGTTCTTTTAAAACTCAAGTTGTTTTTTTAGCAAAACGTTGATCATATCAGTTTGTTATTATACTTTAAAACCATGTTTGATGCGGAAGCTTTTATAGTATTTTACGAAAACATGGTGTTTTGGAAAATAGTTATCTTTTGAAAAACCGCATCCTACTACTACTCAGATGTGAATTGAAATAAATAAAATCCCCCAAATTAAATGTTAAAATTTAAAGAGGCCTTATTACAAAACAAATATCCAAATTAAATTTATTGGAAATAAAACTCAAATGTAAAAGCAAGTGCGTTTGTGTGGCCACCTCCGAATCCCTCGCAACACCGGTCTGCCTAAGATTGGGGATTACCTGTACAGATAAACAGAGGGGTGAACTCAGTGTGTAATCCCATATAAGCAAAATGGCCAATTAGGCCGTAAGCAAGTACAGTCTGGCCTAAGCCCAAATCAATAACAGTTCAGTTCAGTTGGGCCTTAGCCCATTACAATATCAGTATTAGTGTGGGCCTTAACCCATAACAGTATCAGTATCAGTGTGGGCCTTAGCCCATAACAGTATCAGTATCAGTTTAGGCATGCAATCAGAAATCCTACCCATCCAGCCTCTACACTCCACTCCATCCAACCCAACGCTCCATGTGGGGATAAAATCACCCACCCATCCCTACACTCCAAAATTAGCAGCGCTTGCGGCACAAAACGGTATTTGCAGCAGAGCTGCCAATACAGTACACTTCCTTTAATCATAATAATCCCATCCCTATGCAACATATCATACATGGATGCAACATATATATATATCGTGGCATGCTCATATACAGTCATACATAACATAAGGCATACAGTCAACTAATATCATAGGGGCATAACAGTCATTTTATCAGTTTGGGGTCTAGGTATTCTTACCGACCCAACAAGAGGGTCCACGATGCGTCTCGAGCGACTGCATAATATAATGATCAAATAGTGAAAATGGGCCCAATGCCCATAATGCGGGTCCACACGCCCGTGTGGCCCACATAGCCTAGAATTGGTATCAGTCATGAAAATTACACAGTTTGGCCCAATTTCCTCCACACGTTCGTGTGGTTTACCCGTGTGGGGCCCACAAGCCCGTTGGGCCCACACGACCCCTTTCGGCCCAGCGTGGCCCAAAACGGCCTAAGACCACGAAATCGCTCATGGTGGCCTCAACAGTCTAACGCTCATGTTTTAGGCGTTCGGTTTACCACGTGAGCGAGCGCACACTCGTGTAGCGTCAATTGTCATATTTTTCGGCTTTTGTCGGTTTACAATTTGGGAAGTGTTTACACACACTTTTCAGCATTTCACCGATATCGTTTATAGAGTGCTGTTACACACTTGGTTATGAAAGATGTGCAGACAGTCCTCGATCACTCCAGAACCTATGTTCACTACAACATTCGGTTACTCACATATCAAGTGAATTTAAAATGTACCCTATTTAATATATATCCACTTGATCGCTAGCCACTTACCTTGATTCAACAACAGAATCCCTACGCACTTCACCCACTGGAAAACGATGATCACTAGATCTCGGGGTTATAACCTACAATCTAGTCGAAACCCCTTATTAACAAGTATCTACAAGAACGATTTAAGCCAAAATGAATATCAACTTATCGAAAGCACCAAATTGTAGACTAGAAATGGAACACTAAATCGGTAGAGATCAAAGAAAAAGTTGGCACAGTGAGGGTACAAGAAGAAAGAATCAGCCAGAAAGAAACAACAGCAAGCGTCGTAATTATTTGGAAAAAAAAGCGAAGAAGAGGCAGGAAAAGGAAGATGGTGTATTCAACCAACAGCCAAAAAATGAGAGAACAGGAGATGAGAAGAAAAGAAAAGGTATATTCGACCAACACAAGCAGGGTGTTAGGAGGAGCAGACCAAGTCAGCAGAGAAGACTAGGAGAGTATGGCGACATAGAGGGAGAAAAAAGGGAAACGATTTAGGGGAGAAGAGGTTTCGACAGAGGGAAAAAAATAAAAATGCAAAAGAAAGGATGAAGAGGTTTCGGCAGAGGGAGGTTTCAGCAGAGGGAAAAAGCACATACAAAGCAGAACCGAAATGAGAAACACCCCTCTAGCCGAATTCTTGAGTGCCTCTGAGTCCAAATTCGGCACAACACTCCCTTTCCCCTCATCCCTTGATTTTCTCCTCAAATCTCTCCATCTGATCACACCTCCCCTCAACCACTCAATTTGAATTCCTCTCAACCACTCCAGTGTTTCAATCAAACTCCAACACCTCCCTGGCACAGCAGCAAAATAAACACTCCCTGTAACAGCCCGATTTTGACCCTAATCGGAAATGTAGTTTCGGGACCACAAATCCAAGTTAGTAAAATATTTTAATATTATATTCGATGCCTATAATATATGATTGTGCATGTATTAAAATTTTGTGAGTTAATTTGTCTATTTGTGTGTTTAATTTAAGAAAAAGGACTAAATCGCATAAGTGGTAAAAGTAGCCTTTTGCTTGATTTAGTGGTTAAATTGATGTGTCTTTATAAAGAGAAGGCCCTATGTTGTAAATTATCCATTTTTGCAAGTATGGTGGACGGCATTAAGAAGGCATTATGCTATTATATGATTATTTATAATGGTTAAGTTAATAATTATAATAATTATTTTAATATAAAGTTATAATAATAAATAAAACATAAAAGAAAGGAAACAAAACATGCATGTTAATATTTCTTGAACCAAAACTAAAAGAAAAAAAGAAAGAAATAAGAACAAGTTACATTCGGCCTTGGTTTTGCTTGATTGAGGTATGTAATTTGTTCGATTTTTTTATTATTTTGACGTTTTTGAGATCGTTGCTTCGAATACTATCTGACCCATACTAGAATTTCTGATTTTGATGCATATTGGGAGTTCGGTCATTGATGAATATATGTGTTTTGTGTTGTTTCATGATAAAATATTAAAGATATGTTTCAGATTAACATGTTTTGTATTGGAGTTTTTGATGATTTTGAGTAATTAGGATTAAATTGAAAAAATAATAAATTGAGGGGCCAAAATGCAAAATAAATGAAATGTATGGACTTATATGATTATAAGGAAGATTCGGCCTAGCTATGTTGTTGTGAGATTTTGCATATTTTGTGTTTTGTACAATAGGGACTAAATTGTGAAAAGTGTAAAATGTCAGGGGTAAAAATGTAATTTTCCCGTTTATGTGTTTTTGGACTAAATTGAATGAAAATATGTTGAATGAGCTTAATTTGAAATTGATTTCGATCAAGAACAAAAAGGATCGGGATTGGATCGGGGAAATGAGAAGTTAATTGAATAGTCGGAAAACAAAGTCCGTCGATATTCAAGGTAAGTTTATTAAGCAATTGGATTGAATTGAATTTTTATCTATATTGAAGTATATGTATTGATAGAGATTAGTAGGTATATTATCATTATGCTGAATGTAAGGTTGATTGGAAGGTATATTTAGCCGAATGTGAGGTATATATATATATGTTAATGATATAGCTATGTGAGACATTAATTTAAGAGATGAATTTGGTTGGAAGTGATGAATATTTGTTTATTCATAGTGTTTAGCCGAATGTGAATTGATATAGAAATGAAATAAGTTAAATTTTATATGTATAAATGTATATGTGATTGGGGTTCAAGTTTTTGTTACATATATGTGCTTATTTAGATAAGTATCAAGTTCAAGTAATGTGCCAAGTAAGTGAATTCAGACACCGAGCACTGTGTGTGTGAAATCGATTAAGTGGCACTAAGTGTGCGAATTTAACATCCGAGTACTAAGTGTACGAAATCTGATAATAAGCACTAAGTGTGTGAATTGAACTTCCGAGCACTAAGTGTGTGAAATCGGATAATGAGAACTAAGTGGGCGAATTGATCTTCCGAGCACTAAGTGTGCAAAATCGGATATGGAAACTTTAAGTGTAAGTGTGCAAAATCGGATATGGAAACTTTAAGTGTATAAATTGAACTTCAGGACATTTCGGGTGCTTAAATTTGGTTGATGAGCAATAAAGGTAGGAGTAAATATAAATTCAAGATTGATTTTGGTAAGTTTCGATGCTATGAGAGATTATTATTTGATTGGTAAGTATAGATTTTGTAAGTAATATATGTATAAGATATCAATTGTTAAATGTATGCATATGCGGTTTTTGGAGCTATGAAAGGTAATAGTTTGGTATGCATTTATATTAAATTGAGGAATGGATTATATATTTGTGTGATGCCTATTATTAAATGCTGGTATATTCGGTTAAAGGGGTTATGAAATGTGTAAATTTTCTTTTAAAATGTTTAAAAGCATTGTTATATGTAATTGCTTATAACTTACTAAACAAAGATATCTTACTTTGTGTGATTGTTGTATTGCTTATTAGGTTTTGAAGTCTAAGCTCGAGCTCGGGGATCATCGTCAAGTCTATCACACTATCAGTGTAACATCCTGAATTTTTGGGCCTATGCGTTTAATGGGTGGATATGTTTAATGTGTTAATTTAAGTGTTAGGAGTCCAAATTGGGCTCAGGCTTAGGTAGAGGCCTTGATTAAAATTATTTGGTTGGGCATTATAGGGTTTAAAAGGTAGTATCTATGTTTAAAATACCAAAGTGGGCTTGTGGCCCAATCTTAGGAGGTGACGCCACACAAGGGAGTAAGGGGCCCAAATTTAAGTTTTATGGAGCCCAATTCTTTTAATTTAAGTTAGCTAAATTTTGGGCATTAGGATTAGGTGGAGTGGATGGCAACAAGGCTAAAATTTAGGATTTTAATGATTAAAATATGTGGATAATATGCTGATAAAGGAGGGAGGAGTTAGAGATAATTAAGTCTCTTTTAGATGAGCTAGTAGATTAAGATAAAGGAGAAAAGATAGGATTTATCTGCAAGGTTAGGTAAGTGCCGGAAATTTCTATAAATAGGGGAATATCTCTTCAATTTCAGCATTTGGGTTTTTCTCTCATTCTTTTCTCTTCTTCTCTCGAGTAAAAGCCGAAAACTCCTAAAGTTCCATCTTCTTCTTCATTCTCTGCAGAAACCCGAAATTTCTAAGCCTATTCCCTCATCTTCACTTTGATTCAAAAGCCAGAAGCTCTTTCCATTCTTTTTCTTCCTAGCCAGAAATCTTTAAGTCTCTTCCTTGTTTTCTTTTCTTCTTCTCTTTTCCTGTCGAAACCGAAACTCCTCACTCAAGTATTTTAAAAGCCAAAGACACATCAGCCTTCTCTTGTTCATACTTTTTCGGGATTTTCCTAAAAGCCGAAATCCTAGATCTCATCTCCTGTGATTCTTGAATTATACTGTGGTGCCTACTTGTAGAAAATCAAGGAAACTTTAGTGGAGTCAATCGCATAGATCTCTAAGTTATAGAATCGTGTTACTTTCGGGATTTCAAGGTAAGGGATCTATTAGTTTTAATGTATAATTTGGGATTTATTAACCTTGGCCGATTGTTGAAGGGGCTAAATCTTTGTGTATTTTTCTGGCTTTCGAGCAAGGCTTTACATTGAGGATAATAGATCCGAATAGCAAGGACATCGACTAAGAACATTGGATTTTGCGATAATAGGTGTGTAATACTTCCCCACCATCTAGATCTGATTATTAATGTATGCTCATAAGTTTATATGTTGTGATAAATACCGATATCTCGGTTTAATGTTGGAAACCCGAAAAGGGTGAAGCAAATCACTGTGTCGTTGAATGTTTGACTTTATATGATAAAAGCATATTGATTTTATGATTTGCATGGGTTGGGTTGATGAAAGGAGGAAGTTATACGTTTTATGTGTAGCGGTTTATACCGTGGACTGTTATATGTTGTAGCGGCTAATGTCGTGATTCATTATAAGGGCTTGGCCATAATATGTTGATGAGCGAGCATGATCGCCATCTTGGCGTGTAGCGGTGTGGGTCGATTGTAGAAATCCCCAATGGTGTGAATGGCTGGTACAGGCGTGTAGAGATGGAAACCTAGGCAAACGGGTTGGGCCTTGCATATTATTTGTTATTTTTTTATAAATGGAATTATTAATCTGTTTTATGGGCCTAAGGCCAAAATCTAGTGGTGCATGAGGGTTGCACACTGAGTCTCGCGACTCACCCTATTAATTAACCTTTCAGGTGATACCTAGTGCTTCGGACCGGGCTGGAGAGGAACGCAAGGTGGCCATGCAAAAGACCAACTGGATCTAGCAAAAAGACTCAAGTCATTATTTTATATTTTTATTTGGTGGATTTTAAAATTTCGTTGTAATAAGGCCATGGGCCACTAGTGTATATTTTGTTTTACTTTTGGGCTTTAATTACTTTTAGTTATTTAATTTTTTTTATATTACTAATTAAACTAAGGCATGTAATTAAGTTTGGTTTTATTTTACAAAGGCATATTCTATATGAAATATATATGGGCTTTTTGGAAAAATACGACATGTTTGACAAAAATTTTCTTAGTGACATACCAGATCCGGTCGTACCAATTGGGCCGAGTTTGGGGTGTTACAAATTGGTATCAGAGCCTGGTTCAAAACTCGGCTCTGGGGGTTTTTGGGCTCAAAACGTTTTCTAAAATGGGCTTTTGAAATATGGATGTCTTTAGGTAATAACAGATCTGTTAGCTCGGCATGGCACGTGCGTCTTCGGCCCAAGTCCGCCAGGTAAGTACTCTGAACCATTGTGTGATATATATCTGTGGGCTTGATGGGCTTGATGGGACGTAGATTAGTTAGATTAGAACTTGATGGACTTTAGGCCTAGCTGAAACAACTCTTAAAATCTCATAAGACTTAACTTCACTAAACAAACCCGTGAACGAGCCGCAAGACTAGGGTGTGGTAACAGGCATACGCATGTCTAGGATTGGATCCGGAAGAGCCTGGTATTTAAGCAGTCCTAGTGACTCACCTCCTCTTCGCTGGAATGCTACCTGGTGCGTAGTGACTATTCACCTTAGCCAAGTTAGGGTGTGGCAATGGGCATACGCATGTCTAGTAGTGGATTCAGGGAGAGCTTGGTACTTAAGCAGTCCTAGCGACTCACCTCCTCTTCACTAGAATCCTACCTGGTGCATAGTGACTGTTCACCCTAGCCACGAGGATTTGTTGACGGGCCAAAATTAATAATTTAAAACCCGAAAGGGACCAGCCATCCTATTTTGCAAAATGACTAAAATACCCCTGATTTATAAAATGACTAAAATACCCCTGATTTGTAAAATTACCAAAATGTCCCCGGATTGAAAAAAATACCAAAATACCCTTCTTTCACAAAATCACCAAGGAACCCTATTTCGGAAAATTATGAAAATACCCCTGTAGGATAAATTACGAAAATACCCCTAGGTAGTGAAATGACGAAAATACCCTTAGGTGATGAATGTAAGTTCTATTTGTATGATTGATGATTGCATGTATGTGTATATGGAACTAGGAGACAAAATTGAGACTGAAACTTGTAGATGTAATTCCGAATTCGAAAGAACTACTCTTAAACTACTGCTCATAAGACTGTTCGTGGTTAAACAATGGAAGAAACTTATTAATTCATAAAATTCTTAATTAGATAAACGTGAACCGATAGCATGAGTACAAGGGGACGAGGACGCTCTAGATGTGAATACCGGTGCGTACTCTACCATAGAATACTAAGTGTTTATTTTGGGTTTAGTATTGGAGTGCGCAGCGAAAGCATGGTAGTGAGACTTAGGTAGTATGATTAATAGTTAGTTGGAAATTTCGAGGACGAAATTTCTTTAAGGGGGCTAGAACTGTAACATCCTGAATTTTTGGGCCTATGCGTTTAATGGGTGGATATGTTTAATGTGTTAATTTAAGTGTTAGGGGTCCAAATTGGGCTCAGGCTTAGGTAGAGGCCTTGATTAAAATTATCTGTTTGGGCATTATAGGGTTTAAAAGGTAGTATCTATGTTTAAAATACCAAAGTGGGCTTGTGGCCCAATCTTAGGTGGTGACGCCACACAAGGGAGTAAGGGGCCCAAATTTAAGTTTCATGGAGCCCAATTCTTTTAATTTAAGTTAGCTAAATTTTGGGCATTAGGATTAGGTGGAGTGGATGGCAACAAGGCTAAAATTTAGGATTTTAATGTTTAAACTATGTGGATAATAAGAAGATAAAGGCTAAAATTTAGGATTTTAATGATTAAAATATGTGGATAATATGCTGATAAAGGAGGGAGGAGTTAGAGATAATTAAGTCTCTTTTAGATGAGCTAGTAGATTAAGATAAAGGAGAAAAGATAGGATTTATCTCGCAAGGTTAGGTAAGTGCCGAAATTTCTATAAATAGGGGAATATCTCTTCAATTTCAAAGCATTTGGGTTTTTCTCTCATTCTTTTCTCTTCTTCTCTCGAGTAAAGCGAAAACTCCTAAAGTTCCATCTTCTTCTTCATTCTCTACAAAAGCCGAAATTTCTAAGCCTATTCCCTCATCTTCACTTTGATTCAAAAGTCGAAACTCTTTCCATTCTTTTTCTTCCTAGCCAGAAATCTTCAAGTCTCTTCCTTGTTTTCTTTTCTTCTTCTTTTCCTGTCGTAAATCGAAACTCCTCACTCAAGTATTTTAAAAGCCAAAGACACATCAGCCTTCTCTTGTTCATACTTTTTCCGGGATTTTCCTAAAAGCCAAAATCCCTAGATCTCATCTCCTGTGATTGTCGAATTACTTCTGTGGTGCCTACTTGTGCCGAAATCTGAAGGGAACTTTAGTGGAGTCAATCGCATAGATCTCTAAGTTATAGAATCGTGTTACTTTTGGGATTTCAAAGTAAGGGATCTATTAGTTTTAACGTATAATTTGGGATCTATTAATCTTGGCCGATTGTTGAAGGGGCTAAATCTTTGTGTGTTTTTCCGGCTTTCGAGCAAGGCTTTACATTGAGGATAATAGATCCAGATAGCAAGGACATCGACTAAGAATATTGGATTTCGCGATAATAGGTGTGTAATACTTCCCCACCATCTAGATCTGATTATTAATGTATGCTCATAAGTTTATATGTTGTGATAAATACCGATATCTCGGTTTAATGTTGAAACCCAAAAGGGTGAAGCAAATCACCAGTCAGTGAATGTTTGACTTTATATGATAAAAGCATATTGATTTTATGACTGCATGGGTTGGGTTGATGAAAGGAGGAAGTTATACGTTTTATGTGTAGCGGTTTATACCGTGATCTGTTATATGTTGTAGCGGCTAATGCCGTGATCTGTTATAAGGGCTTCGGCCATTATATGTTGATGAGCAGCATGACCGCCATCTTGGCGTAGCGGTGTGGGTCGATTGTAGAAATCCCCAATGGTGTGAATGGCTGGTACGGGGGCGTGTAGCGGATGGAAACCTAGGCAAACGGGTTGGGCCTTGCATATTATTTGTTATTTTTTTTATAAATGGAATTATTAATCTGTTTTATGGGCCTAAGGCTAAAATCTAGTGGTGCATGAGGGTTGCACACTGAGTCTCGCGACTCACCCTATTAATTAACCATTCAGGTGATACCTAGTGCTTCGGACCGGGCTGGAGAGGAACGCAAGGTGGCCATGCAAAAGACCAACTGGATCCAGCAAAAAGACTCAAGTCATTATTTTATATTTTTATTTGGTGGATTTTAAAATTTCGTTGTAATAAGGCCATGGGCCACTAGTGTATATTTTGTTTTACTTTTGGGCTTTAATTACTTTTAGTTATTTAATTTTTTTTTATATTACTAATTAAACTAAGGCATGTAATTAAGTTTGGTTTTATTTTACAAAGGCATATTCTATATGAAATATATATGGGCTTTTCGGAAAAATACGACATGTTTGACAAAAATTTTCTTAGTGACATACCAGATCCGGTCGTACCAATTGGGCCGGGTTTGGGGTGTTACAATCAGCTATCTTTGGTACTTTATAAGTAGTACATCGTTTGAAACTATGGCATGTATAGGCTAGCTAATTTGTATAAGTTCGGAGATGAATCTAGCCATGTGATTTGGCTAGTTATGTGTTGGCAATATGTATTAATGAAAATGATATATGATGCATGTTTTGGTATGACTTGATAGCCTTTGAAATCGTTAATTTTTTGGTTAGTAAATATGGATGAATTATGCTTATGTACGCATGTGTTTTAGTCTTGTAAATTGGCATGAATAGAATTGGATTGGAATGTAGAGATTTGTTGATTATTTTGGTATGATCTTGGTTGTCAAATAAGCATGATTTTCTTTGGTCATATGCTTGTAGGTTTGACCCTTATGTGCGCAGCATTTTGGCCTTGCAAATGGCCTATTTTGCCACACAGTTGTGGCACACGGGCGTGCTTGATGACCGTGGGTGTAAGTCAGTATTTAGCTAAGGGTACAAGGCCACGACACATGGGCGTGCTTGGTAGCCGTGTGGTTTAGTCAGAATCGACCATGGCCAAGGTACACAGACGTGCTTGGTGGCCGTGGAGTTAAGTCAGATTCGACAACGGGGGAGGCACATGGGCGTGCCTAGTAGCCGTGGGAGTCACACGGCCTGCCCACATGGGCGTGTAACCTCTGAAACTTAGAAAAGTTTTAAATTTTCGAAAATTTTCGTATGTGTTCTGGTTTAGTCCCGACTCTGTTCAATGCTTGAATAAGGTTTCGTAGATATAAGAAAGGGACACTATGATGTCAGATGATGAGTGTGATTGATGATTTATTTTACAAATTGTCTATTAAAGTTTTCGATCTATCTGGTAATACCTTTAACCCTAATTCAGCGTCGGATACGGGTTAGGGGTGTTACATTTGATTGGTATTAGAGCTACGGTTTAGTCGGTTCTTGGACTAACGTAGCACGTATGAGTCTAGCTATACATGCTATAAATATCTTTATTATGATAGTGTGATGAGTTTTGACAATGAAACATGTTTTCTCTTTTTATATAGTAAATAGATCCTGATCCCGAACGGGTTGTAGCTGATGATGTTGAAAGTGTGGCGCCTACTCCTGCGTAAGGGACTGCGCCGGATGAATCTCGACCAGCTACGAGTAATCAAGATGAGGGGGCTAAGCAAGCCTTCTTTAGTATAATGAATGATTGGTTTAACCAATATATCCGGACCAATCCGGCTGTTCAACAACCCCCGAATCCAAATACTCCACCTGTGGTACCCCCGATTGTTAATCCTGAGAGGTTAAATAAGCCTGCTGTTGATGAAATCAAAAAGTACGGAGCTGAAGAGTTTAGAGCCACAGCTACTGATGATGCTGAGCGGGCTGAATTTTGGCTCGATAATACTATTCGTGTCTTTGATGAACTATCTTGTACACCCGAAGAGTGTTTGAAGTGTGTTATATCTTTATTATGGGATTCTGCCTACTATTGGTGGAACACTTTAGTTTCGGTTGTTCCGAAGGAACGGGTCACTTGGAATTTCTTTTAGACGGAGTTTCGCAAAAAGTATATCAATCAGCGATTCATTGATCAGAAAAGCAATGAGTTTCTTAAATTAAAATAGGGTCGTATGACTGTATCTGATTATGAGCGTGAGTTTGTGAGACTCGGCCGTTATGCCCGAGAGTGTGTTGCAACCGAGGATGCTATGTGTAAAAGATTCGATGAGGGACTGAACGAAGACATAAAATTGCTTGTCGGCATACTTGAAATAAAAGAGTTCGTAGTACTTGTCGAGCGAGCTTGCAAGGCCGAAGAGCTTGGAAAAGATAAAATAAAAGCTGAATTTGAAGCTAGAGATTTTCGCAAGAGATCAGCAAGTAAAACTTCTCTGATGGCATCAAAGAAGTTCTGAAATGACAGTAATCGATCTAAGACTAATGCTGGGATTTCCATACGAGAGCGACCACCAGTGAGTTCACGAGCCACCTCGATTGCTAGTGTTGGCAATACTCGATCGAATAAACCCGAGTGTCAACAATGTGGTAGGCGACATTTTGGTGAATGTTGGGGCAAGTCCAACAATCGAGCTTGCTACAAGTGTGGTTCGCAGGATCACTTCATTCGGGATTGCCCAGAGTTAGCTGAGAAGGATAATGCTCAGAGTGCAAGACCGAGCGAGCGATCTGCAGACTAGAGGTAGACCACCCCGAAATGTGGGAGGTAGGAGCGGCACTCAGAGAGGGACTTCAGATACAGCTATTCGATCAGAGGCTCGTGTGCCTGCTAGAGCCTATGCCATTCGTGCTCGAAAGGAGGCTTCATCTCTAGATGTCATCACCGGTATATTTACTCTCTTTAATACTAGTGTAATTGCTCTGATTGACCCCGGTTCAACTCATTATTATGTGTGTGAAACATTAGTATTCAATAAGACTTTACCTGTTGAGTCCACTGAATTTGTGATTCGGGTTTCGAACCCCCTGGGTCGGTGTGTGCTAGTGGATAAAATGTGCAAGAATTGCCCTTTGATGATTCGAGATTTATGTTTTCTGACTGATTTGATGTTACTACCATTTGATGAGTTCGATATCATCCTCGGTATGGATTGGTTAACTGTGCATGATGCCGTAGTGAATTGCAGACCAAAGACTATTGATCTGCGGTACCAGAACAATGAGATAATTTGGATTGAATCTGCGGATTTAAATGGGCTACTAGCAGTGATATCTTCGATGTTGGCTCGAGAGTATATGAGAAAGGGTTGCGAAGCTTACTTTGCTTATGTGATTGATAATAAAGTGACCAAAAAGAAGATTGAATCTGTACCTGTTGTATGTGAGTATCCGGATGTGTTTTTAGAAGAATTGTCGGGTTTGCCACCTGTTCGGGAAGTAGAGTTTGGTTTTGAATTAGTGCCAGGGACAACTCTGATCTCGATAGCTCCGTATAAAATGGCACCTACTGAATTAAAAGAGTTGAAAACTCAATTGCAAGAATTAATAGATAGAGGTTTTGCTCGACCGAGTTTCTCTCCCTGGGGTGCGCCAGTGTTATTCGTGAAGAAGAAAGATGGAACTATGAGAATGTGTATCGATTATCGACAGCTCAATAAAGTAACCATAAAGAATAAATACCCGTTGCCGTGCATTGATGATCTATTCGATCAGTTAAAGGGAGCCTCAGTATTTTCAAAGATCGATTTAAGATCGGGTTATTATCAGCTGCGAGTTAGAGATTCTGATGTGCCTAAGACTGCTTTCCGAACGAGATACGGCCACTATGAGTTCTTCGTGATGCCGTTCGAACTCACTAACGCCCCTGCTGTTTTCATGGATTTGATGAATCGTATTCGCACGATATTTAGATCGGTTTGTAGTTGTATTTATAGATGATATTCGATCTATTCGCGCGATTTAAACCGAGCATGCCGAACACTTGAGACTTGTGTTACATATTTTGCGTGATAAGCAATTGTACGCGAAATTTAGTAAATGTGATTTCTGGTTAAGCGAAGTTAGCTTCTTGGGGCATGTTGTTTCAGCATCAGGTATTCGAGTTGATCCGAGTAAGATCTCGGCTATACCGATTGGAACCCCCGAGAATATTTCTGAAGTTCGAGTTTTAGGACTTGCCGCTTATTATAGACGCCGTGAAAGGTTTCTCGATGATTGCAACTTTGATGACAAGGTTACTTCAAAAAGATGTTAAATTCGAGTGGACGGAGAAGTGCCAGAAGAGTTTTGATCGGCTGGAAACTTTGTTGACTGAAGCTCCAGTGCTTGTTCAGCCAGAGTCGGGTAAAGAGTTCGTTATTTTCAGTGATGCATCCTTGAAGGGTTTGGGTTGTGTCTTGATGCAGGAGGGTAAGGTTGTAGCCTACGCCTTAAGATAGTTAAAGCCACACGAAAAGAACTATCCGACGCACGATCTTGAATTAGCCGCTATAGTTTTTGCTCTGAAGATATGTCGCCACTATCTGTTCGGTGAAAAATGTCATGTCTATTCCGATCATAAAAGCCTAAAGTACTTGATGACTCGAAGGATCTCGAACGAGACAACGACGATGGTTGGAATTGTTAAAAGACTACGAGCTTGTGATTGATTATCACCCGGGGAAGGCTAATGTGGTTGCCGATGCCCTAAGCCGAAAATCACTGTTTGCTTTGCGTGCAATGAACGCAGATATGGCCATAACTGACAATGGTGCGATCATAGCAGAATTGAAAGCAAGACCGTTATTTGTTCAATAGATTTGCGAAGCTCAAACGATGGATGATAATTTATTAGCAAAAAAGAATCAATATGGTTCGAATGTTGACTCAGAGTTTCAGGTTGATACTGAGGGATGTTTGCGGTTCAGAAACTGAATATGTGTACCAAAGGATCCTGAGTTGATTCGGATGCTTTGTAATGAAGCTCATAATAGTAGATTTTCTGTTCACCCCGGTAGTACGAAAACGTATAATGATTTGAGACAGCATTATTGGTGGCACGGTATGAAATGAGATATTTCAGAATTTGTGACGAAATGTTTGATATGTCAGCAAGTAAAAGTCGAGCATCAGGTGCCATCCGGGTTGCTTCAGCCAATTATGATACCCGAATGGAAATGGGATCGAGTCACAATGGATTTCGTATCTGGATTACCACTGACACTGAGCAAGAAAGATGCAATTTGGATTATTGTTGATGGATTGACAAAGTCGGCTCACTTTATTCCGGTTCGTACAGATTACTCGCTCGAAAAGCTAGCTAAATTGTACATTTCTCAGATTGTACGATTACACGTAGTACCTATTTCTATTATTTTGGATAGAGATCCGAGGTTTACATCGCGGTTTTGGAAGAAACTGCAAGATGCATTAGGTACTAAATTGCATTTTAGCACTGCTTTCCACCCTCAAACGGATGGTCAATCCGAGAGAATTATTCAAATACTTGAGGATATGTTGAGATGTTGTGTTCTCGAGTTCAAGGGTACATGGGAACAATACTTGCCTTTGATTGAATTTGCATACAATAATAGTTTTCAATCAAGTATCAAAATGGCACCTTACGAAGCTTTGTACTGATGTAAATGTCGTACACCTTTTTATTGGACCGAGCTAAGTGAAAGCAAGATACACGTGGTTGATCTAATCAAAGAAACTGAACAGAAAGTAAAAGTGATCCGCGAAAGTTTGAAAACAGCGTCAGACCATCAGAAATCCTATGCGGATTTGAAATGTAAAGATATAGAATTTCATATTGGTGACCGAGTATTTTTGAAAGTCTCACCGTGGAAGAAAATACTTAGATTTGGTCGCAAGGGAAAGCTGAGTCCAAGATTTATTGGGCCGTACGAGATTATTGAGTGTATCAGGCCGGTTGCGTACAAGTTGATGTTGCCACCGAAGTTAGAAAAGATCCACAATGTTTTCCATGTTTCGATGCTTCGACGATATCGATCCAATCCTACTCATGTGATTAATCCGTCAGAAATTGAGATTTAGTCTGATCTGACTTATGAGGAAGAACCGATTCGTATTTTGGCACGCGAAGTGAAATAGTTGCGTAATAAGAAAATCTCGTTAGTGAAAGTACTGTGGCATAAGCACGGGGTTGAGGAAGCAACTTGGGAGCTTGAGGATACAATGAAAGAACGCTATCCAAATTTATTCATCGGTAAGATTTTCGGGGACGAAAATCCCTTAAGGGGGAGAGTTGTAACAGCCCGATTTTGACCCTAATCGGAATAGTGGTTTCGAGACCACAAATCTGAGTTGGTAAAATATTTTAATATTATATTCCATTCCTATAATATATGATTGTGCATGTATTAAAATTTTGTGAGTTAATTTGTCTGTTTGTGTGTTTAATTTAAGAAAAAGGACTAAATCGCATAAGTAGTAAAAGTAGCCTTTTGCTTGATTGAGTGGTTAAATTGATGTGTCTTTATAAAGATAAGGCCTTATGTTGTAAATTATCCATTTTTGCAAGTATAGTGGACGGCATTAAGAAGGCATTATGCTATTATATGATTATTTATAATGGTTAAGTTAATAATTATAATAATTAATTTAATATAAAGTTATAATAATAAATAAAATATAAAAAGAAAGGAAACAAAACATGCATGTTCATCTTTCTTCAACCGAAACTAAAAGAAAAAAAGAAAGAAATAAGAACAAGTTACATTCGGCCTTTGTTTTGCTTGATTGAGGTATGTAATTTGTTCGGTTTTTGATAATTTTGACGTTTTTGAGATCGTTGCTTCGAATACTATCTGACCCGTACTAGAATTTCTAATTTTGATGCATATTGGGAGTTTGGTCATTGATGAATATATGTGTTTTGTGTTGTTTGATGATAAAATATTAAAGATATGTTTTAGATTAACATGTTTTGTATTGGAGTTTTTGATGATTTTGAGTAATTAGGATTAAATTGAAAAAATAATTAATAGAGAGCCAAAATGCAAAATAAATGAAATGTATGGACTTATATGATTATAAGGAAGATTCGGCCTAGCTATGTTGTTGTGAGATTTTGCATATTTTGTGTTTTGTACAATAGGGACTAAATTGTAAAAAGTGTAAAATGTCAAGGGTAAAAATGTAATTTGCCCGTTTATGTGTTTTTGGACTAAATTGAATGAAAATATGTTGAATGAGCTTAATTTGAAATTGATTTAGATCAAGAACAAAAAGGATCGGGATTGGATCGGGGAAAGGAGAAGTTAATTGAATAGTCGGAAAACAAAGTCCGTCGATATTCAAGGTAAGTTTATTAAGCAATTGGATTGAATTGAATTTTTATCTATATTGATGTATATGTATTGATAGAAGTAAGTAGGTATATTATCATTATTCTGAATGTAAGGTTGATTGGAAGGTATATTTAGCCGAATGTGAGGTATATATATATATATGTTAATGAGATAGCTATGTGAGACATTAATTTTAGAGATGAATTTGGTTGGAAGTGATGAATATTTATTTATTCATAGTGTTTAGCCGAATGTGAATTGATATAGAAATGAAATAAGTTAAATTGTATATGTATAAATGTATATGTGATTGGGGTTCAAGTTTTTGTTACATATATGTGCTTATTTAGATAAGTATCAAGTTCAAGTAATGTGCCAAGTAGGTGAATTCAGACACCGAGCACTGTGTGTGTGAAATCGGTTAAGTGGCACTAAGTTTGCGAATTTAACATCCGAGTACTAAGTGTATGAAATTGGATAATAAGCACTAAGTGTGCGAATTGAACTTCCGTGCACTAAGTGTGCGAAATCGAATAATGAGCACTAAGTGTGCGAATTGATCTTCCGAGCACTAAGGGTGCAAAATCAGATATGAAAACTTTAAGTGTATAAATTGAACTTCAGGACATTTTGAGTGCTTAAATTCGGTTGATGAGCAATAAAGGTAGGAGTAAATATAAATTCAAGATTGATTTTGGTAAGTTTCGATGCTATGAGAGATTATTATTTGATTGGTAAGTATAGATTTTGTAAGTAATATATGTATAAGATATCAATTGTTAAATGTATGCATATGCGGTTTTTGGAGCTATGAAAGGTAATAGTTTGGTATGCATTTATACTTGTGTGATGCCTATTATTAAATGCTGGTATATTCGGTTAAAGGGGTTATGAAATGTGTAAATTTTCTTTTAAAATGTTTAAAAGCATTGTTATATGTAATTGCTTATAACTTACTAAGCTAAGATAGCTTACTTTGTGTTGTTGTTGTGTTGCTTATTAGGTTTTGAAGTCTAAGCTCGAGCTCGGGGATCATCGTCAAGTCTATCACACTATCAGCTATCTTTGGTACTTTATAAGTAGTACATCGTTTGAAATTATGGCATGTATAGGCTAGCTAATTTGTATAAGTTCGGAGATGAATCTAGCCATGTGATTTGGCTAGTTATGTGTTGGCAATATCTATTAATGAAAATGATATATGATGCATGTTTTGGTATGACTTGATAGCCTTTGAAATGGTTAAGTTTTTGGTTAGTAAATATGGATGAATTATGCTTATTTACACATGTGTTTTAGTCTTGTAAATTGGCATGAATAGAATTGGATTGGAATGTAGAGATTGGTTGATTATTTTGGTATGATCTTGGTTGTCAAATGTGCATGATTTGCTTTGGTCATATGCTTGTAGGTTTGACCCTTATGTGGGCGGCATTTTGGCCTTGGAAATGTCCTATTTTGCCACACGGTTGTAGGACACAGGCGTGCCTGATGACCATGGGTGTAAGTCATTATTTAGCTAAGGGTACACGGCCATGACACATGGGCGTGCTTGGTAGCCGTGTGGTTTAGTCAGAATCGACCACAGCCAAGGTACACGGACGTGCTTGGTGGTCGTGGAGTTAAGTCAGATTCGACCACGGGGGAGGCACATGGGCGTGTCTAGTAGCCGTGGGAGGCACACGGCCTGCCCACACGGGCGTGTAACCTCTGAAACTTAGAAAAGTTTTAAATTTCTAAAAATTTTCGTATGTGTTCTGGTTTAGTCCCGACTCTGTTTAATGCATGACTAAGGTTTCGTAGATCTAAAAGAGGGACACTATGATGTCAGATGATGAGTGTGATTGATGATTTGTTTTACAAATTTTCTATTAAAGTTTTTGATCTGTCCGGTAATACCTTTAACCCTAATTTGGCGACGGATACGGGTTAGGGGTGTTGCACTCCCTTGCCTTCAGCAAGATTCGAACCTTAGACCACTTGCATAGGTAACACGCCACTTACCCCCTAGACCAGCAAGCTCCTTATCTCTTGTTATACACACAATAATTTAAAAGCCTACTAACTCAAGGCAAGGGTTTTATTCCCTAAAAACCAAAATTTTGCACAAGCCCAGGCTTGAACCCAGGACTTCTCAGACACTCCCAAACACACCCAAATCACTTAACCACTGAAGCAGACATGTATTTGTGTTACAACCATACAAAAATAATTACCTAGATTTTGGGGCGTTACAACTCTACCCCTTAAAAGAAAATTTCGACCTCAAAATTTACCTACTCAAAACGGATCTGAGTCTTAAGCTCCATTAGCTCCTTCGGTGCCATTCTATAGGGAGCGATGGACACCGGAGCTATACCCGGTATGAGCTTAATCCCAAATTCAACTTCACGGTTTGGAGGTGGTCCAGGTAGTTCATCAGGAAAAACATCCGGAAAATCTTTGACTGTCCTGATGTCTTTAACAGTCGAAACCTCAGAATCAGAAACATCGATGTAGGCTATATACGCCTCGCAACCCTTAAGAACCAACTTCTCGGCCTTTAGGGTAGAAATCACAGTTGACAGATAATTCCGACGCTCCCCTATTACCACCACCTCATCACCCTCCACAGTTTTCAGTACCTCCCGTTTAGTAGCACAATCCAAATTCACTTGATGCTTAACCAGCCAATCCATGCCCAATATCAAGTAGAATTTTCCAAATGGAAGTTTCATTAAATCTGCCAAAAAGATGGTTCCTTGAACCTCCAAAGGTCCATCTCTGAACAATTTGTTTACCTTAACTGACTGCCCTAAAGGACTCAACACAGTAACCTCACTCACAGTGGTTTCAACCATTAAACCTAAAGTCTCAGACACCGAGCATGCTATATACGAATGCGTAGACCCAACATCAATCAGTGCAGTATAAGGTACATTATAGATAAGGAACGTACCAGTAATAACTTCTAGGGCGTCTCCGTCCTCTCGGCGACGTGTAGCATAAACCAGAGCTGGCTGCCTCACCTCAGCATGACCATCACCACTGCCCAGTGCTCCACAACCACAGTCCATAGCATTTCCATCTCTAGCCTGCCCACAGCCACTTGGTGGCTGCTGCACACCTCTCAGCGGCTGAATAGTACCTGACCTGTAACTTGCATCTGTTCGGGCCTCCATGGACAATCTCTGATACGATGCTCTAATGATTTGCATTGCAAACATGCTCCAATCCTGATCGTATGTCTATCGAGTTTTAAAATTTATAAAGAGAATGATCGAACCTGGAAACTAACTCTGACAACGATTGAGGCAAGTGCACCTATCGAACAGTAGTATAGCTTAGGCAAGACCGGATTGTCGAACCCAAAGGAACTAAAAGTACTAATACTAACTTTCTTTCTATTATTTAGCCTAAAATAAGTGAAGTTGTTTATTAATCTAAATTAACTAATTACTAAGCTAAAGACGCAAAGACAAAAAGAATGAATTGGGGAAATACTTGGGAAAAACTCAGTTGATTAAGATGATACCCTTAGGAAGAATCCACCTAGACTTCACTTGTTATCTAACACCGAACTGCACGATTTATTCACTTGACTTGATCCGTAGGACTCCTAATTTATATTAAACCCTCTCTCGAGGCGAATAACGTCTAACCCTAGGTTGATTAATTGAAATCTCTTTCTAATTAAAACCCACGGAATAGCGAAGAAATCGATCTATGGACTCCCATATTATGTTTCACCCTAATCGGCAAAATCTCGTCACCCTATCTCTAGTCCGCGCGATCAACTCCGCTTGATTATGCTAGATCTACTCTTAAGCAAGGACTTTTGCTCCACCACCTAAGCACATTCAACTTGAATTAATATCCGCGAAATATCAACACAAGAATTAAGCACACATAATCAAGAACAAATCAAGTATTTATCATATAGTTCAGAAAATAATAACAAGATTCATCTAGGTTTCATCCCCCTTCAGGTATCTGAAGGGTTTAGTTCATAATAATAAAGAAAAACATCTCAGAAGAAAAGGTAAAACAAAACATAAGAAATTCCTAAAACCCCCTGAAGGAATTGAAGAGGAGATCCTCCGTCTTGAGTAGAATTCCAGCTTCTGGAGATGGATCAACTGGCTATCCCTTGAGAGTTTCCCACAAATCTGACCTCTTCGGCTCGGCTCCTTGGCCTAGCTAGTCGCCCTCCTTTAGGTTATACCTAGGGTCTTTATATAGGCTTTTGAAATAGGTTTCTTTGCCCCTAAGTATCCTTTTTCGAGTGAAATTACTCTCCTCCACGGCAGGGGCACGGCCATGGCGCACGCCCGTGTGAATCGTGGCCAGGCCGTGTTGGACTCTGTTAATGAGGCACGACCATGTAGATCAACATCAGGCCGTGTTCTAGTATATTTGAGGAGGCACGTCCGTGTGGGCTTTAGTCCCGGTCGTGTCGATTTCTTCTTTGGCCCATTTTGGTCTATTTTGAGCCCGTTTCTCGTTCTTTTTATTCTTGGGTGGTTTCCTGAGTATAAGACATGAAAAGAAAGGATTAAGAGCACCTTTTTACATAAATCAAGGGATAAATCATCCAAAAGTATGCTAAATGTGGGATTAAAATATGTTACTATTTCAGTTTATCAAATACCCCCACACTTAAGCTTTTCCTTGTCCTCAAGCAAAATTCTCAACTTACAATTAAAACGAACTTTCTATAATTCATAATTCCTATCAACAATGTTTCATCATAATTCATAGATAATTTATACATGGATAATTCAATTCAAAGAGTCCTAAGGATTCAAACAATCTAAGTCATAGATTTGTAGCTCGAAAATATAGGCGTCTCCCCTTATCTAAATAATTACCTTTAATTCAAAACCGACAAGGATTGACATCCTCACAAAAGATTCACTCAAATCACTCAAAGTGTTTAAGGTTCAAAATTTAGGCACTCAAAAGTCGAACATGAAAAGTTAATCCCATAGGCTTGTCTGAAAATCAAATCTCCACCACTATAATATGAGATGATGCACAAATCAAAAGGTCTTTGTCAGGGTTGTAACGGGGCTAGGGTTAAGGTGTGGATATAGGCTGAATTAGAAGGTTAGAATCGAGATTGAATTGATAAATTACCTAACTAGAAATAATAAACTGAAAAATTACATAATGGATTGAAACTTTAAACTAATAATACGAGCTTCTTCTTCAATAAATAGACTTTAATCTGCATAAGCTCGCGCTTTCATCGTATTTTAATATCTTGAATATATATATATATTTTAAGAACGAATCATAAATAAATAACAAAGGATAAATTACTGAAATAAAAACATAGTTAGGCTATTAATCAAATCAAATCTCGATATAAAGGTAGTCAAAAGGAATGGGGATAACAAAAACAAAGGGTTTCTGGGTTAATATTAGTGGTTATGTCAATAAAAAGGGTTGTTAGGATTAAAAGGGGTTCACTAGGAGTTAATTGTGAAGGTAGGCTTTTAATGGAGTTAGTGGGTTAAAACCTAGGTGCCTTAATTATCTCTCAGATATCAAATCATAGGTGTGGTCTCGATATGTATAAACGAGGCAAGTTCTAGAATAACAAATCAATGTTGACATACTCATAATCAATAAAGTGAGCATGAAAAAGAATATATGCTCTATAATGCTCAAAAACTCACAAAAAATATGGGTATTTTTGACATCAACCTCGTAAATTTCAAACTTCAAAGTAATATTTAAATTCAGTTCAACAACCTAGCAAATTTTAATTGAAAAAAATGGACTTATCATGCTTGATTCTTTAGTATCTTAAAATTTAATTATCAATGCACAATTATCAATGACTTAATCTAAAACATATCAATAAAAATCATAAATCATTAGAAATTTTATCCTAATTAGTAATATGAGGAAATTACTTAAAGACAAGGTATAATTCAGGGATTTGAGAATAATGCAAAAAGTTTGGCACCTAGTTTCAGGAATTTGAGAATAATGAAAAAAATTAGGCACTTTTTTAGGTTATTCACCCCCCACACTTAAGATGTACATTGCCCTCAATGTAAAAAGTTAGATAATAACATAATAATACTAAAATCGTAAGATATGGGGAGAAGTGAAACTTCCTGAATTATGGATGAAATCCTTGGAGGATGTGGAAAATACGTTGGAGGGGTCGGTCTGGATGACGATCCTACGCTAGATGAAGAAATTGGGTAGCCCGTGGAGGATTAGCCAGGGATTATTAATAATAATTAGAACTATACTAATTAAATACTTAAAGAAAATCAAGCTAAAGTGAAGAAAAATAAAAAATAAAATAAAGTTAAAAGAAAAGATAAATGGACCGTAATGTCCTTATTGTTGGGTGTGATTTCTAAGGCTGGGGATATGGTGGTGGTCGTGGTGTGATTCCCTAGCAGCCTTTAGAACCTAAAATCAAGAAACTAAAGTAAAATAAGTTAAATTAAGTAGAAGAGAAGTAAAGATAAGGAAATTGAAGCAAAAGAGAAACGAAATAAAAACTAAATGGCCGCAAATATCCTTGGCTCATCGAGTGATTGAAGCAGCCGGCATGAACTTATGTAGATCGATCTCCGTGAGGGAGACTTTGCTTGGCTTCTTCCACTTCTTTGGCATTGTTTTGGTGTAGCTCAAGGGTATAGAAAAAAGGAGTAGGAAAAAAAAATGAAAAGTTGAAGGTTGAAAGTTAGGAGGAGAAGAGGGAAGGGAGGGGGTTAAATAGATTTTTAAACCTGGTACAATCCCATGCCCGTGCGCCTTAGGCGTGTCGATTCACACGGCCGCCTCGCACGGCCGTGTGTCTAGGTGTGTTGGTTCAGCCACGCCCATTTTACAGATTGCCACGCCCGTTGGTGATAAGTCAGTGTCGCCCACGGCCGCGTTGCACGGCCGTGGCATTCTCGCTTCGGTGTCGTGGGGGCGATGGTTGAGTCCGTGACTTCAAGATTTGATTCTCTCGACTGCACCACCTATGCCATGTCAAGATGGCGACCCGGGCATCCACACGTGGCCGTGTGCTAGGCCGTGGTGGCCTGAAATCTGCACTTTTGGTTAGTTTAAAGCTAGATGCTATAAAGAAAGGATAAAATAGAATAAATAAGAAAAATAAAATGTAAAAGATAATGGGGTTAGTGCTCGGGTTGCCTCCCGAGTAGCGCTGCTTAAAGTCTTTAGCTAGACTCTCCTCTCGCTTGCATTGTCGTGGTGGTTTGAGGAGTTGGAAGTCCTTCATGCTATCGCTTTATCCTCGTGGAAAAGTTTAAGTCGAGATGCGTTTATAGTAAAAGTACCAAAAATAGGATTACTTACCTCTACTACATTCCTGTATGAGAAAACACCGTTACCCTAAAAGGTATTTCTTTGTTTGTGTTAGGGTCAGGAGGAGATATTCGAGGATCTTCCTTATCTAACAGAAGACTGGTCTCCTATTTTGAAGTGGTTTGTTGTTCCTATGAGCTCTTCTCGGGGCTCATTCGGTTTTACCTTGTGTGGTTAGGTTCTTCATCGTATCCCTAATTTTTCCTTGAAGTGTGCCTTCCACTCATCTGGATCATCGATCTGAATCCTTCGATCTTCATGAACTACTTGATTACTCGATGTTTTGACTGAGTCAAGAGCCTTGAGGGTGACCGTCTCATTACCTACTAAGTATGAGTTCTCCGTATCAATATCAATTTTAGTCTTGGCAGCTTTGCTAAAAAGGGTCTTCCTAAAATTAAGGGAATCGAATTATCCTCATCCATGTCTAAGACAACAAAATCTACTGGGAAAACGAATTTGTCAATTTTTACAAGAACATCTTCGATAATACCCCTAGGAATTCTAAAGCTTTTATCACTAATTGAACGCTCATCCTAGTTTGTTTGGGTTTCCTAGACCTAATTGTTTAAACAATTTTTAAGGCATGACATTTATGCTTGCCCCTAAATCAGCTAACGCATTATCAACAGTTAGTCTACCAATTAAACATGGAATTGTAAAACTTCCGGATCTTTTAGCTTTTGTGGTAGTCTATTCGTCAGAACATTGCCGAGCATACCGCGGTTTAATTCTACATGTGGATCCTCGCCTAACTTGGCGCTTGTTCGTCAAGAGATGTTTTAAAAATTTCCTCGAACTGCATCCGTGAAAGAGCTTCAAGTAGCAGTAAGTTAATATGTAATTTCTTTAAAAGTTTAAGAAACTTACCGAATTGTTCCTCTGTGTCGTCTATCGTTAACGTTTCGGGATATGGTATGCGAGGTTGTTACTCCTTGATTACCGATTTTGGTTTTTCTTGTGTTACCTTAACTTTACCTTTTTCTACCTCGTTTCTTTGTATTGGACTGGGTTCGTCTAATCCTTCACTTTCTTGAGCTGTTATGGCTTGGATTTGCTCCTTTGGATTAATCTCAGTGTTGCTTGGTCGACGCCCTTGCGATCGTTCAGACATCAGCTTCGCGAGTTGTCCAACTGACTTAGAAACTTCCTCAACTGACTTAGTGACTTCCCTAACTTGGCTTTCGATCCCTTTGATCGATGCTTGTTGGGTCTTTAGGGTGGTTTTAGTGTCTTGGAGACGGTTTTCTGTGGATGCCATGAATCTTGTCAGCATCTCTTCAAGGTTCAGCTTCTTCTCATGTGGATAGGGCTGATTTTGGAAATTTTGAGGAGGTTGTTATCTTTGATTTCCTTGATTTCCTTGACCTCCCCACGAAAAATTTGGGTGGTTCCTCCAACCAGGATTATAATTATTACTATATGGGTTATTATTAGATCTGAAATTGTTACCTATATTGTAATATCCCGGGTTAGGGGCTATTTTGTTGTTGCATGATATTGCATGTGTTTGGTGTGCTGTGTTGTTGTTTGTGTTGTATCGGGGCTTAATTGTAGTCTGGGAGTATGCCCGAGTGAATGGGAAAATTTTGGTTTTGGGTGTTAAGTGAAGGGAGCCGAGGAAGTGGGGTTTAAGAATTTTACTTGTTGTTTTGTTGCACAAAAAGTGAGCTGGCAAGGTGGCAAGCATGCGTTACATGGGGAGCTTGGTGTGGCGTCATCTATATGGAGTGGAGGTCTAGTGTTCGAGCTGCAGAGTCCCCATTTTGGCTTTAATTTTGGACGACATGGGGGAAGAGGTAGAAGGCAAGTTGAATTCTACCTTGGACCAAGTCATACCTTTCAAATGAAAGGTGGAGAGCATTTGTAGGAGGGAGACTTGGTCATGTTGTTTGAATGTGTGGAGTGGAGTGTTGTGGGGGATTTGGCCGAATTTTAGGGAGGAGTTGGAGGGGGAGTGACGGCTTGGTGTGGGGGAAAGGGTGTGCCGAAATTCAATTGGCTTTGTGGGGGTGATTTTCGGTCACTTTTTGGGTGTCAAACAAGGTTCTTCTCATTTTGTCAAAAGCAAGAAACCGAAATACCTAGTCCCTTTAGTTGCCGGGTTGTTTTGCTTCATTTGGTGTGTGTACACCGAATGCAAGATTGCATTTCTCTTCTTGTTTTCACTTGAGTAAGCCAAAGTAAAAGTCTTCTCTTATCATATTTTTCTTCCTTGTTGAACCTTGATAGCCGAACACTCTCTTCTCTCCTTCTCATAATCCATTCTTTTCTCCTAAAGTACTTGTGCCGAAACTCCACCCTTCAAAATACCTCTTTCGTTTCTTTTTTTTCTTTTCTCTTTCTTTTGAACTTTGTAGCCGAATCCTCCTTGTGCTGCCGAAATTTCCCTCTATCATTTGTTGCATTTTGGCCGAATATCAATCCCTCACCAAAGAGTTTGCCTTGGCCGAATATTGGAGTGGGGTGGACCTCTCTTGTGTGGTGTCCAATCGGGTTTGGAATAAGGTGAGTGCTAGCCGAATGTTCTTTTTCTTTTTCTCTTGTGCTCTATCGATTTTGGTAAGGCTAAGGATGATTTTGGTCAATTGTTGATCGAAGGCTAATCTGGGTAATCGACTTTGTTGTAGGACATACGGTTTGTCGAGGGAGTTAAGTGAAGCCTCCTTCTTTCGATTAGCTTTGGTTGGTAAGTAAGGGTAAGTGGTTGATATATTATTATTAGTCCAATTCTTTGGTTTCGATTAAGGCAAGGGTGACTAAGGATTAACTATGTTCTTGATAGGTGTTGGCCGATTATCGTAAGAACCATCGTTGGGTTCGGATTTGGTAGGGAACCAAATCAAGTGTAAAGGTAAGGGTTCAACATTAAACCCTTTGGTTTATTTGGTCTTAGCCGAAAGGTGTGGAAGGCTAACCTATGTTTTGACCGATTGTTATAGGAGCAGGATAATCAGGGGGGCTTAGATCAGTTCGTGAGGTTTAAGGCTTTTGTTACCAGGTGTGTAAACTAACACACTTCCGTTTAGTAATATGATTGATAACCTGTGTGATAATTAATGAAACAGTGATGATTGATATGATACCCTAATGGGTATGATCTTGGACTCGGGTAAGTCAGTATTATTATTATTGTTATGAGTTTACTAATGGTCTATATGATACCATGGCTATGGATATATGTGACATGGGATATGAGGTTAGGCATATTAGCATGATATGCATGATTTGTATGATATGCATGATTACATGAGTATGGTATGTTGATGGGTGATATGAGTGGAGGGAGCAGTGATATTTTGTGCTGACGAGCACCAGTGTTTTGGTAACACACTTTGTGACTTTGGGTCACCAGAGGTTTGGCACCTCCAGAGGTTTGGCACCTCATTGCGACTCGTCCCTGTGGTTTGACACCACCGTGGGTTGGCCCCACTTTGAGATATGGGATCGTCTGCTAGTGATTGGGTATCACACGATGGGTTGGCCCCATCATTCGATTATTGTGACTACGGTCACTAGTGGTTTGGTACCACATTTGTGTCTTTGGGACACCAGAGGTTGGGCACTCATTACGACTGGCCCCCGTGGTTTGACACCACCGTGGGTTGGCCCCACTTGAGATACGGGATCGCCTCGCTAGTGATTGGTATCACACGATGGGTTGGCCCCATCATTGGATTTGTGACTTTGGTCACCAGTGCTTTGGTAGCACAAACGTGTCTTTGGGACACCAAAGTGGTTTGGCACCACATTGATGGATATTGTGTCTTTGGGACACCAGTGTTTTGGTAACACATTGTGACTATATGTCACTAAAGTGGTTTGGCACCACCAAAGTGGTTTGGTACCACACGGGTAGAAAAGGCGATACGGATGGTTAGGATCGGGTTGCATTAATTATGTTGCTATGTATGATGTGTGTTAGCATGTTGTGTTATCGGGAGCGGATTTATACATCGAGTCATTCGACTCACCCTCTCCTTTGATATTTCGGTGACTCAGACGCGACAAGGAGCCGGATGGACTCGGGTGCACATGCCATGCTTTAATAAAAGTTTTGCTCGGACTATTCAATTTGGGTACTTTAACTTATTTACTTTTAGTTGGGTTTTAGTTTGGATTTGTAAAAGGCCTTTGATTTATGTTTTATGATGGTTATGGTTTAATTAGATTCTTAACCTGCTTAACAAATAATTTGGTATGAAATTTTTACTAAAAATTTGGAAGGATAATGATTTCAAAACTATAACGCAATGTGTTTTATACTATACCATCGGGTATCTCACTATGTTTTGCTATAAAGTAAACTCAAATGATTTTCAAATCAAACTCGATTTTCTACTAAGTCAAAAATGTTTTAAAATAGCACTAAGAAACTATTGGAGTTACTAAATGAAACCAACTCGTTTTTAACTATATACCTTGGATAAGTTTTCAAAATCTAATCAAACAAGCCTACTTCAATTTTCCTCAAATTCACTATGTTTTCACCCCGCTTTTAAACGAAAAAAATCTTATCTCTCAAAAACGTTTTCCCCCGTAACATACCAGATTCGGGCGTGGTGTCCTGTCCGGGTTTGGGGTGTTACAATTGTGGTATCAGAGCCAAGTTCAAAGGCTCGGCTGTGGGCCTGAGGCCTAAAAAGTTTTTAAGAGTTTATTTTAAGTGTTTGTATGGTTTGAAAGGCATGGCACCGAGTCTCCGGCACTGGGTTCGCCTGGTAAGTACCCTTACTATTGCTTGTGAATTGATTGGATGTGATATGATTTGATGAATAGCAATAGTATACTACTTTAGAGATTGAAACTGATAGGATTCTGTGAACTCGCGAGAACAAATCTCCTTAAATATTCATAAGATTTGCCTTAAAATAGTGGAATATATGCTGATGCATAAAACTCTTAATCGATACGAGAAAGATTAGTCATGAGCACCCGAGGCGACGTGGTCGTAATACTCGTGGTAGAGGTAGGGGTAGGATGACGCTTCGAGCCCGTAGGATCCGGTCGTGGTTCGTAAAATGAGATACCGCTTTCCGCCACCACCGGAGGTGGTGAGTTCCAAGATCGATCGGATGACGCAGATCACAGCGATGCCTGCAGTGTTGGAAAGAGTAGCTGGTGTAGGTGGTGGTGCAGGAGTTAGAAATCGCTGCTTGAGCGACTTCGGGCAAATGGGGCCGAATTCTTTCGAGGTATATCCGTGTTGCTCCTAGCACCGCCGAACATCGCTAGAGGCAACCGAGCGGATCATGGATGATCTGGACTTAACCGCCAAGAGAAGAAGGAAGGGCATCGACGCTTCTTCGGGATGAGTCATATCGCTGGTGGCTCACGGTTCGGGACGATTGTGGCAAAGCAGAGGATCCGACATGGGATTATTTCGTGGCCGCATATCAAAAGAAATACATCGGAGCTAGTTATATTGACTCCCACTGGAAGGCATTTCGAGGCTTGTTCAGGGAGTAAACTGCTTTTCGAGCACGCAGGTCGAGTTCCCGGTCGAGTAGGTATGCCGTGGGCATTGTGGCCACCGAGCATGAGAGGTGTGTTCGTTTCGAGGATGGTCTCGCGAGACGAGTTGAGGTCGCTGATTGCTCCTCAAAGAAGAGCGAGTTTCTTTGCCTTAGTTGAGAAGGCTAAGGTAGCCGAGGGTGTTAAGGAGTCCGTGAGACAGGCATGGACAGTAAATAGGCATAAGAGGAGCTTTGGGTCTTCCGGATCGCCGGGTAATCCGCAGAAGAGAGCTAGACCGAGTGGGCCGAATCATCAGGCTAGGTTTGTTGTCGCCAGCGTGGGACCGCCGCATGGTATGTAATCGCGTGGGAAATCTCATTGGGGTGGTTCTTTGGATCGGAGGGAAGGGTTGCTTTGAGTGTGGTTCTCTCGAGCACCGTGTGAGGGATCGCCCGCGTAGGTTGGCCAGATTCGGGCCCGAGAGTCAAGGCCGTAATCGCTCAGAGGTAATAGACCGCCATCGCAGAGGGGCCGTGGTAATGGTTCTCGTCGGGGCCGTGGAGCACCGGGCCGAGGTGCGGGTAGTTCGATGCCGCATGGCTGGATTAGTGTATGCTGCGAGGCACCGGGAGGAGGGCGACGCACCGGACGTCATAACCGGTATGTTTTTGATTTTTGGTTCTCCTTATACTGCTTTGATTGATGTGGGTTCAACGCACTCTTATGTTGCCAGTAGTATAGTAGAGACCATGGATTTAGACTCGAGATATCTTCTAGGCAGATGACCGTAATTAGCCCTCTAGGTCACTCTGTAGTAGTAGATAAACTGCTTAGAGAGGTACCCTAGAACTCCAAGGGGTAGTGTTTGTGCCGATCCGATGGAATTGCCGCTTGGGGAGTTCGATCCGATTCTTGGGATGGACTGGTTGGTCAAGTACAAAGCGAGGTTGGATTGCGCCAAGCGCATGGTTCTTAAGACGGTTGAGGGTGATGAGGTGGCTATGATAGGTAATAGGAGAGATTACTTATCAAATGTGGTATCCGCTTGAAAGCGAGAAGATGGTCGGAAGGGTGTGAAGCGTATGTAGTTCATGTGTATGCGTTGGAGGCTAAGGAGTCCGCTGCTGTGGAGAAGGTTCGCACTGTTAAGGAATTTGCTCGATGTTTTTCCCGAGGAACTTCCGGTTTGCCGCCGATCGTGAGGTAGAGTTCGAATAGATCTGTTATCTTGAATCGCGCCAAGTGTCTATTGCTCCGTATAGGATGGCGCCAAAGGAATTGGTGGAGCTTAAGGCCTCGATTCGGGAGTTATTGGATCGGGGTTTTATTAGGCCAAGTGCAGCGCCGTGGGTGCGTGCGCGGTACTCTTTGTTAAAAAGAAAGATGGTACGATGCGGATGTGTATAGATTATCGCCAATTGAACAAGTCGACGATTAAAAACAAGTATCTCGCATTGCCACGGATAGATGATTTGTTTGATCACCGAAGGGTGTCGCGGTATTTTCAAAGATCGATTTGAGGTCGGGGTATCACCAGTTGAGGGTCAAGGAGGTCGATATCCATAAAACAAATAAGCCGGACTCGGTATGGGCACTACGAATTCTCGTAATGCCGTTCGGGCTGACTAACGACCGCAGCATGTTTATGGATATGATGAATAGGGTGTTTCAAAGAAGATCTGGATCGATTCGTCGTGGTTTTCATAGACGACATCTTGGTGTACTCAAAGACAGAGGAAGAGCATGACGCGCATTTTGGAAAGTGGTGTTGCGATTTTGAGGAAGAGCAAACTCTATGCTAAGTTCAGTAAGTGTGAGTTCGCTTAGGAAGTGACTTTCTTGGGTCATGTAGTGTGTCGGCCGAGGGGATTCGAGTAGATACTCGTAAGATTGAGGCGATTTTGGATTGGAAGCCGCCTAAGTCGATGGTCGAGATTCGTAGTTTTCTGGTTTGGCCGGATACTACCAAGGTTTGTTGAGGGTTTCTCGTTGATAGTAGCACCGATGACCAAGTTGCCGAGGAAAGAAGTTCCGTTTGTATGGACCGAGAAAAAAGCAGAAAGCTTCGATAAGTTAAAGAAGATTTTGACCGAGGCTCGGTTTTGATACAACCCGAGGCCGGTAAGGAATTCACGCCTATTGCGATGCATCACATACGGCTTGGGTTGTGTGCGATGCAAGAAGGTAAGGTTGTGGCTTACGCTTCTCGATACCGAGGCCACATGAGGTCAACTATCCGACGATGACTTGGAGCTAGCTACCGTGGTCTTCGCCTTAAAGATTTGGAGGCACTACTTGTAACGCGAGAGAGATCGATAGTCTACATGCATCATAAGAGTTCAAGTATCTTCCGACTCGTAAGGATTTGAATTTGAGGCCGCAGATGGGTTGAGTTGTCGAAAGATTACGATCGCTCGATTGAGTATCATCCGGCAAGGCTAACGTGGTGGCGCACGCGTTAAGCCGTAAGGTTGTTTCGGACTTAAGAGCATTGTTTGCCCACTTGAGTTTGTATGACGATGGGAGTATTCTCGCAGAGTTGCAAAGTTGCCTACTTGGGTTGAGCGATCGTAGAGAAACAGCTTATTGGATGAGGTCCCGAGGGCGCGAAGGTTGCAAGTGCGTAATGGTGGTTTGGAGGGTTACAAGCTTGTCTAGTGATGAGGTGTTGTGTTTTCGGGGTAAGGCTTGTATGCCTAAAGATGTTGAGTTGAGGCAAAAGATTCTTCAGGACGCACATAGCAGTCCTTATGCTATGCATCCTAGAGGTAGCAAGATGTATAGGGATCTTAGAGAGCGCTTTTGGTGGCCTGGCTTGAAGAAAGAGGTGACAGAGTTTGTTGGGAAGTGTTTGACTTGTCAACAGGTCAAGGCTGAGCATCAGTTGCCGTCGGGTTTGCTTCACCGTGAAGATTCCTCGTGGAAGTGGGAAAGGATAACCATGGATTTCGTCGGTGGGTTCGCCACGCCAAGCAAGAAGGATTCAGCTTTGGGTAGTGGTGGATCGATCGACTAAATCACTCACTTCATTCGGTGAGGGTTGACTACTCGCCTAAGCTTTAGCAAAGCCGTATGTTTCGAGATAGTAAGGTTGCATGGTGTGCCGGTTTCGATAATCTCTGATAGGGATCCCCAGATTTACGTTAAGGTTCCGGAAAGCGCTGCATCAAGCTTTGGGTACTCGTTTGATTTCAAAGACGCTTTTCACCCGCAATCGACGGTCAATCGTAAGGGTTATTCAGATCTTAGAGGATATGCCGAGAGGTTGTATCTTGGATTTCGTGAGGTAGTTGGGAGGAGTTTCTACCATTAGCCGAGTTTGCCTACAACAACAGCTACCAAGCGAGCATCAAGATGGCACCGTATGAGGCGTTGTATGGTAGGAAGTGTCGCCACCCACGTGTTGGACGGAGTTAGGTGAACGCCGCTTGTTGGGACCCGAGTTGGTTGCTGAGACCAAGACAAGGTTGTTGATTCGGGCCTCGATTGAAGGAAGCTTTCGGACCGCAAGTCTTATGCCGATCTTAAGCGAAGAGATATAGAATTTGCTGTTGGGGATAAGGTTTTTCTGAAGGTCTCGCCTTGGAAGAAGGTGCTGAGGTTCGGGAAGAAAGGCAAGCTAAGTCCGAGGTTTATTGGGCCGTATAAGGTTCCGAGACGAGTTGGACCATGGCGATCGCCTTGAGTTGCCAAGCAGAGCTTAGTCGATTCACGATGTTTTTCACGTTTCGATGCTTCGGCGTTATCGTTCAGATCCGTCACATGTGGTAGCAGTGGAAGAGATCGAGGTGAATCCAGATTTGACCATGGAGGAGGAACCTGTGCGGATTCTTGATCGAGATGTGAAGGTTCTCGCGTAAGAAGTCCTGTGCCTTTGGTTAAGGTACTTTGGCGGAATCATGGCGTAGAAGAAGCTACGTGGGAACCCGAGGATATGATAAGACAACAATACCCGTAACTCTTCTGATCAGGTAATTTCGAGGTCGAAATTATTTTTTTTAGGGGGGTAGAACTGTAATAACCCGGGTTAGGGGCTATTTTGTTGTTGCATGATATTGCATGTGTTTGGTGTGCTTTGGTTGTTGTTTGTGTTGTATCGGGGCTTAATTGTAGTCCGGGAGTATGCCTGAGTGAATGGGAAAATTTTGGTTTTGGGTGTTAAGTGAAGGAGCCGAGGAAGTCGGGTTTAAGAATTTTACTTGTTGTTTTGTTGCACAAAAAGTGAGTCAGCAAGGTGGCAAGCATGCTACATGGGGAGCTTGGTGTGGCGTCATCTATATGGAGTGGAGGTCTAGTGTTCGAGCTGCAGAGTCCCCATTTTGGCTTTAATTTTGGACGGCATGGGGGAAGAGGTAGAAGGCAAGTTGAATTCTACTTGGACTAAGTCATACCTTTCAAATGAAAGGTGGAGAGCATTTGTAGGAGGGAGACTTGGTCATGTTGTTTGAATGTGTGGAGTGGAGTGTTGTGGGGATTTGGCCGAATTTTAGGAGGAGTTGGAGGGGAGTGACGGCTTGGTGTGGGGGGAAAGGGGAAAATAAATTCAATTGGCTTTGTGGGGGTGATTTTGGTCACTTTTGGGTGTCAAACAAGGTTCTTCTCATTTTGTCAAAAGCAAGAAACCGAAATACCTAGTCCCTTTAGTTGGTTGGGTTGTTTTGCTTCATTTGGTGTGTGTACACCAATGCAAGATTGCATTTCTCTTCTTGTTTTCACTTGAGTAAGCCGAAAGTAAAAGTCTTCTCTTATCATATTTTTCTTCCTTGTTGAACCTTGATAGCCGAACACTCTCTTCTCTCCTTCTCATAATCCATTCTTTTCTCCTAAAGTACTTGTGCCGAAACTCCACCCTTCAAAATACCTCTTTCGTTTCTTTTTTTTTCTTTTCTCTTTCTTTTGAACTTTTGTAGCCGAATCCCTCCCTTGTGCTGCCGAAATTTCCCTCTATCATTTGTTGCATTTTGGCCGAATATCAATCCCTCACCAAAGAGTTTGCCTTGGCCGAATATTGGAGTGGGGTGGACCTCTCTTGTGTGGTGTCCAATCGGGTTTGGAATAAGGTGAGTGCTAGCCGAATGTTCTTTTTCTTTTCTCTCTTGTGCTCTATCGATTTTGGTAAGGCTAAGGATGATTTTGGCCAATTGTTGATCGAATGCTAATCTCTGGGTAATCGACTTTGTTGTAGGACATACGGTTTGTCGAGGGAGTTAAGTGAAGCCTCCTTCTTTCGATTAGCTGGTTGGTAAGTAAGGGTAAGTGGTTGATATATTATTATTAGTCCAATTCTTTGGTTTCGATTAAGGCAAGGGTGACTAAGGATTAACTATGTTCTTGATAGGTGTTGGCCGATTATCGTAAGAACCATCTTTGTTGGGTTCTGGATTTGGTAGGGAACCAAATCAAGTGTAAAGGTAAGGGTTCAACATTAAACCCTTTGGTTTATTTGGTCTTAGCCGAAAGGTGTGGAAGGCTAACCTATGTTTTGACCGATTGTTATAGGAGCAGGATAATCAGGGGGGCTTAGATCAGTTCGTGAGGTTTAAGGCTTTTGTTACCAGGTGTGTAAACTAACACACTTCCGCTTAGTAATATGATTGATAACCTGTGTGATAATTAATGAAACAGTTGATGATTGATATGATACCCTAATGGGTATGATCTTGACTCGGGTAAGTCAAGATATTATTATTGTTATGAGTTTACTAATGGTCTATATGATACCATGGCTATGGATATATGTGACATGGGATATGAGGTTAGGCATATTAGCATGATATGCATGATTTGTATGATATGCATGATTACATGAGTATGGTATGTTGATGGGTGATATGAGTGGAGGAGCAAAGTGATATTTTGTGTCGACGAGCACCAAGTGTTTTGGTAACACACTTTGTGACTTTGGGTCACCAGAGGTTTGGCACCTCCGCAGGTTTGGCACCTCATTGCGACTCGCCCTCGTGGTTTGACACCACCGTGGGTTGGCCCCACTTTGAGATATGGGATCGTCGCTAGTGATTGGGTATCACACACGATGGGTTGGCCCCATCATTCGATTATTGTGACTACGGTCACCAAAGTGGTTTGGTACCACATTTGTGTCTTTGGGACACCAGAGGTTGGGCACCTCATTGTGACTCGCCCCCGTGGTTTGACACCACCGTGGGTTGGCCCCACTTGAGATACGGGATCGCCCGCTAGTGATTGGTATCACACGCATGGGTTGGCCCCATCATTGGATTTGTGACTTCGGTCACCGGTGCTTTGGTAGCACAACGCGTGTCTTTGGGACACCAAAGTGGTTTGGCACCACATTGATGGATATTGTGTCTTTGGGACACCGGTGTTTTGGTAACACATTGTGACTATATGTCACCGGTGGTTTGGCACCACCAAGTGGTTTGGTACCACACGGGTAGAAAAGGCGATACGGATGGTTAGGATCGGGTTGCATTAATTATGTTGCTATGTATGATGTGTGTTAGCATGTTGTGTTATCTGAGCGGATTTATACATCGAGTCATTCGACTCACCCTCTCCTTTGATATTTCGTGTGACTCGTGAGACGCGGACAAGGAGCCGGATGGACTCGGGTGCACATGCCATGCTTTAATAAAAGTTTTGCTCTGACTATTCAATTTGGGTACTTTAACTTATTTACTTTTAGTTGGGTTTTAGTTTGGATTTGTAAAAGGCCTTTGATTTATGTTTTATGATGGTTATGGTTTAATTAGATTCTTAACCTGCTTAACAAATAATTTGGTATGAAATTTTTACTAAAAATTTGGAAGGATAATGATTTCAAAACTATAACGAATGTGTTTTATACTATACCATCGGGTATCTCACTATGTTTTGCTATAAAGTAAACTCAAATGATTTTCAAATCAAACTCGATTTTCTACTAAGTCAAAAATGTTTTAAAATAGCACTAAGAAACTATTGGAGTTACTAAATGAAACCAACTCGTTTTTAACTATATACCTTGGATAAGTTTTCAAAATCTAATCAAACAAGCCTACTTCAATTTTCCTCAAATTCACTATGTTTTCACCCCGCTTTTAAACGAAAAAAATCTTATCTCTCAAAAACGTTTTCCCCCGTAACATACCAGATTCGGGCGTGGTGTCCTGTCCGGGTTTGGGGTGTTACATATATAGTTCATCTGTTCGCTCTCTGTGCCCTGTTGGTAGGGTGGGTACTCAGGATTCGCCACGGTTCCACTTATGTCGCATGCAGACATCGGATGTACTGCGAAGAACACAAACTATCAAGCTTTTTATTCATCATCTCTAATTGTGTTGATAGCATGGTTACTGCATCTATGTTGAAAACTCCGGCTGATTTTGTTGGTTTGGTCCTTGTAACCTACCACTGATAGTTATTCAGTGACATCTCTTCAATAAACTCGTAAGCTGGTTCAGGAGTTCTATTGTTCAGGGTTCCACCGGTGGCTGAATCAATTAGTTGCCTCGTTGAGGGGTTTACACCGTTATAGAAAGTTTGGACTTGGAGCCACAAGGGTAAACCATGGTGCGGACACCTTCTCAAGAGATCCTTATATCTCTCCCATGCGTCGTATAATGTCTCTAAATCCATCTGCACGAAAGAAGAGATATCATTCTGTAATTTGGCCGTTTTGGTCGGTGGGAAATATTTTAATAAAAAATTTCGGTCATTTGATCCCATGTAGTGATTGACCCTCATGGTAACGAGTTTAACCACTGTTTGGCTTTATTCCTTAATGAAAAGGGAAATAACCGAAGACGTATGGCATCATCAGAAACGCCATTTATTTTGAAGGTATCACAGAGCTCTAAAAATTTAGCTATTTGAGTATTTGGATCTTCGTCCTGTAAACCATCAAATTGAACAAATTGTTGAATCATTTTTATAGTGTTAGGTTTTAATTCAAAATTATTAGTGGCTATAGTAGGCCTAACAATACTTGATTCTGCTCCTGTTAAATGAGGTTTCGCATAATCATACATAGTACGCGGAGCATTATTCTCTCCCACATTTTGTGGTTGAGGGTTATTTTCGTCCATCCATTCAGTAGGATTGGATCTGTCTTCTCACCCTTCTTCTGTGTAATTTAGGGCTCGCCTAACTTCTCTGCGATTCCTGCGAACGGTAGCGTCAATATCACTGTCGTATACTAGTGGTCCTCTCGGGTTCCTTCTAGTCATAAACTAGACGTACCTGATAGGAAAAGAAAGAAAGAAAATTTAGCAAAGTTAAAATTAAAAGTAAATTGCAAAAAATAAAAAACTAATGGCTAAAGTAATAAAAATAGAGCTTTCTTAATATTTTAGTTCCCTGGCAATGACTCCAAAAACTTGATCGTATGTCTGTCGAGTTTTAAAATTTATAAAGAGAATGATCGAACCTGGAAACTAACTCTGACAACGATTGAGGCAAGTGCACCTATTGAACAGTAGTATAGCTTAGGCAGGACCGGATTGTCGAACCCAAAGGAACTAAAAGTACTAATACTAACTTTCTTTCTATTATTTAGCCTAAAATAAGTGAAGTTGTTTATTAATCTAAATTAACTAATTACTAAGCTAAAGACGCAAAGAAAAAAAGAATGAATTGGGGAAATACTTGGGAAAAACTCGGTTGATTAAGACGATACCCTTAGGAAGAATCCACCTAGACTTCACTTGTTATCTAACACCGAACTGCACGATTTATTCACTTGACTTGATCCGTAGGACTCCCTAATTTATATTAAATCCTCTCTCGAGGCGAATAACGTCTAACCCTAGGTTGATTAATTGAAATCTCTTTCTAATTAAAACCCCTAGAATAGCAAAAGAAATCGATCTATGGACTCCCATATTAGGTTTCACCCTAATCCGGAAAAATCTCGTCACCCTATCTCTAGGCGCGCGATCAACTCCGCTTGATTATGCTAGATCTACACTTAAGCAGGGACTTTTTCTCCACCACCTAAGCACATTCAACTTGAATTAATATCCGCGAAATATAAACACAAGAATTAAGCACACATAATCAAGAACAAATCAAGTATTTATCATATAGTTCAGAAAACAATAACAAGATTCATCTAGGTTTCATCCCCCTTCAGGTATTTGAAGGGTTTAGTTCATAATAATAAAGAAAAACATCTCAGAAGAAAAGATAAACAAAACATAAGAAATCCCTAAAACCCCCTGAAGGAATTGAAGAGGAGATCCTCCATCTTGAGTAGAATTTCGGCTTCTAGAGATGGATCATCTGGCTATCCCTTGAGAGTTTTCCACAAATCTGACCTCTTCGGCTCGGCTCCTTGGCCTAGCTAGTCGCCCTCCTTTAGGTTATACCTAGGGTCTTTATATAGGCTTTTGAAATAGGTTTCATTACCCCTAAGTATCCTTTTCCGAGTGAAATTACTCTCCTCCACGGCAGGGGCACGGCCATGGCGCACGCCCGTGTGAATCGTAGCCAGGCCGTGTTGGACTCCGTTAATGAGGCACAGCCGTGTAGATCGACATCAAGGCATGTTCTAGTATATTTGAGGAGGCACGGCCGTGTGGGCTTTAGTCTCGGCCGTGTCGATTTCTTCTTTGGCCCATTTTGGTCTGTTTTGAGCCTATTTCTCGTTCTTTTTATTCTTGGGTGCTTTCCTCAGTATAAGACATGAAAAGAAAGGATTAAGAGCACCTTTTTACATAAATCAATGTATAAATCATCCAAAAGTATGCTAAATGTGGGATTAAAATATGTTACTATTTCGGTTTATCAAATCCTTTTCCAGCACTTGCCCTGATGGCGTCTACCACAGTCAACACATGGCTACGGTCCAGTAGCTGCATTAGGGGCCCCAACTCTGACTGCCCATCCACTCTGGTCTTTTTCTTCGGCCCCTGAACGGAACTTAAGGGCTCCGAATCCCTCTTACTCCTACCATTTTTTCTGTTCTGACGCTCAGTATGCTTCACCTTCTCGGCGATCTTTGCTTTATCTACCAGTGTGGCAAAATCTTGCTCCCTCTGTGGAGCTATTAAAACTCTCAGACTATTCCTGAGGCCGTCCTCCAAACGAACACACCGCTCATAATCAGTTGCCACCATCCCACGTGCATAGCGGCTTAGTCGCAAAAATTTAGCTTCATATTCAGCCACTGATTTATCCACCTGAGTCAAATTTAGAAATTCCCTCCTCCGGGCATCCACATAACTAGCGCCCACATACTTCTCTTGGAAAGCAGTCTTGAAGAATTCTCATGTCAATCGGTCAGCCTGAGTACCCTTTTTAACTGTAAGCCACCACTGATAGGCTTCGTCTAGTAACAATGACACGACTCCTTTTAGCTTCTGTTCGGGGGTGCAGTCGAGGTCATCCATGATCCTCTCTTTGGCCTCAATCCAATATTCAGCCACGTTAGGGGAAACTCTAGCAATACCCCTAAAAATCTCAGCTCCATTGGACTGGAGTCGTTCCGTAACCGACCCTCGGCCCCCAGTACCAGTATTGGCCCCAGCGACCCTCTCCAGAATTCGCAACATAGCTTGGGACAATGCGTCGTCCCCAGCCGCTCGATCGTGAGACCCAGTCTCAGTCACAGGTGAAGCCGGTGCCTCACTAGCTTCAGCGTTAGGCATGTGGCCCGATGACGAAGACCTAGCCCGAGCACCTCTACGGCCTCCGCCACGGCCTCTTGTACCCCTTCAACGAGTACCTCTGGTGCTCATTATCGAATCGTGTTTTATCTGAATTAATAGTTTTATGCATCAGTTTACAGTTCCAATGTTGATTAACAGATATCTTATGGAAAGTAATATCAGTATTTAAGAGTTTGTTTTCGCAGCATGCAGTCTTACTACAATTTTCAGTTCACCCTAACTAGAGTGTTTCAGTACTGTCTTCTATAATAGTCTCAGTATTTTTTAGCATTTCAGTTTAAAACAAACAACAGTTTCAGAAGACTTACAGGATCGGCGCCAGAGACTTGGTGTACCACACATTCAGTAGAATATTTCAAAAATACTTCCAAATTGTTTGGAATAATTCTTTTTGAAAATTTCAAGTTTTAGAAAAACCCAAAAACCACAGCCGAGTTTTGCAACCTGGCTCTGATACCACTAAATGTAACACCTCAAACCCGACCCAGACGTTATGGCCGAATCTGGCGATATCATATTGAAGTGTTTTTCGAAAACTTAGTATCTTTGGAGAACCCATGCTTGTTATTAAATCTCGTTTATAAATCTTAACAAAAATTTAGGGAATCTTGTTCTTTTAAAACTCAAGTTGTTTTTTTAGCAAAACGTTGATCATATCAGTTTGTTATTATACTTTAAAACCATGTTTGATGCGGAAGCTTTTCTAGTATATTAAGAAAACGTGGGGTTTCAGAAAATAGTTATCTTTTGAAAAAACGCGTCCTACTACTACTCAGATGTGAATTGAAATAAATAAAATCCCCAAAATTAAATGCTAAAATTTAAAGAGGCCATATTACAAAACAAATACCCAAATTAAATTTATTGGAAATAAAACTCAAATGTAAAAGCAAGTGCGGTTGTGTGGCCACCTCCGAATCCCTCACAACATTGGTCCGCCTAAGATTGGGGATTACCTGTATAGATAAACAGAGGGGTGAGTTTACAAAAACTCAGTGTGTAATCCCATATAAGCAAAATGGCCAATCAGGCCGTAAGCAAGTACAGTCTAGCCTAAGCCCAAATCAATAATAGTTCAGTTCAGTTGGGCCTTAGCCCATTACAATATCAGTATCAATGTGGGCCTTAGCCCATAACAGTATCAGTATCAATGTGGGCCTTAGCCCATAACACTATTAGTATCAGTTTAGGCATGCAATTAGAAATCCTACCCATCCAGCCTCTACACTCCACTCCGTCCAGCCCAACACTCCATGTGGGGATAAAATCACCCACCCATCCCTACACTCCAAAATTAGCACCGGTTGCGGTACTAAACAGTATTTGCAGCAGAGCTGCTAGTACAGTACACTTCCTCCAATCATAATAATCCCATCCCAATGAAACATATCATACATGGATGCAACAAATATATATCGTGGCATGCTCATATACAGTCATACATAACATAAGGCATACAGTTAATTAATATCATAGGCCATAACAGTCATTTTATCAGTTTGGGGTCTAGGTATACTTACCGACCTAACAAAGAGGTCCACGATCGTCTCGCGATCCGTGCAACTTATATGATCAAGCAAGTAAAAATGGGCCCAAGGCCCATAATGCGGGCCCACACGCCCGTGTGGCCCACATAGCTTAGAATTGGTCTTGGTCATGAAAATTACACAGTTTGGCCCAATTTCCTCCATACATTCGTATAGTTTACCCGAGTGGGGCCCACAACCCTGTCGGACCCACACGGCCCCTTTCGGCCAACGTGTCCCAAAACGGCCTAAGACCACGAAATCGCTCATGGTGGCCTCAACAGTCTAACGCCCACGTTTTAGGCATTCGATTTACCACGCGAGCGAACGTATGCTCGTGTAGTTTCAATTGTCATATTTTTTCGGCTTTTGTCGGTTTACGATTTAGGCAGTGTTTACAAACTTTTTGGCATTTCACCGATATCGTTTATAGAGTGCTGTTAAACACCTGGTTACGAAAGATGCGCAGACAGTCCTCAATCACTCCAGAACCGATGTTCACCACAACATTCGGTTACTCACTTATCAATTGAATTTAAAACGTACCCTATTTAGTATATATATCCACTTGATCGCCAACCACTTACCTTGATTGAACAACCAAATCCCTACGCACTTCACCCACTGGAAAATGATGATCACTAGATCTCGGGGTTATAACCTGTAATCCAATCGAAACCCCTTATTAACAAGTATCTACAAGAACGATTTAAGCCAAAACGAATATCAACTTACCGAAAGCACCAAACTGTAGACTAGAAATGGAACACTAAATCGGTAGAGATCAAAGAAAAAGTCAGCACAATGAGGGTAGAAGAAGAAAGAATCGACCAGGAAGAAACAATAGCAAGCGTCGTAATTATTTGGAAAAGAAACGAAGAAGAGGCAGGGAAAGGAAGAGGGTGTATTCGGCCAACAGCCGGAAAATGAGAGAAGATGAGATGAGAAGAAAAGAAAAGGTATATTCGACCAACACAAGCAGGGTGTTAGGAAGAGCAGACCAAGTCGGCAGAGAAGACTAGGAGAGTGTGGCGGCAGAGAGGGAGAAAAAAGGGAAACGTTTTAGGGGAGAAAAGGTTTCGGCAAAGGGAAAAGAAAGAAAAATGCAAAAGAAAGGATGGAGAGGTTTCGGTAGAGGGAAAAAGCACATACAAAGTAGAAATGAAATGAGAAACACCCCTCTAGCCGAATTCTTGAGTGCCTCTGAGTCCCAATTCGGCACAACACTCCCTCTCTCCTCATCCCTTGATTTTCTCTTCAAATCTCTCCATCTGATCACACCTCCCCTCAACCACTCTATGAATTCCTCTCAACCACTCTAGTGTTTCAGTCAAACTCCAACACCTCCTCGGCAGAATAGTAAAATTAACACTCCCTTGCCTTCAGCAAGATTCGAACCTTAGACCACTTGCATAGGTAACACGCCACTTACCCCCTAGACCAGAAAGCTCCTTATGTCTTGTTATACACACAATAATTTAAAAAGCCTAATAACTCAAGGTAAGGGTTTTATTCCCTAAAAACCAAAATTTTGCACAAGCCCAGGCTTGAACTCAAGACTTCTCAGACACTCCCAAACACACCCAAATCACTTAACCACTGAAGCAGACATGTATTGGTGTTACAACCATACAAAAATAATTACCTAGATTTTGGGGCGTTACATCCTCGATTGACGCTTTTGGTTGGGCATAATTCCTATTCTATAACTCCAGAGATTCAAAACGGGATTGTGGATTAAATCCCCTTTGATTAGCTTCTAGCAAAGCTAAGTATTCATCCTCCTCTTCATCAATTTGAGGGTCTGATGTAAAAATTTGTTCTAATGGATCCTCAACACAGTTGAGTTCCTTCTCCACGATGAAATCCTCTAAACCGGACACTGTAGAACAATCATCAATTGTGTCAGGAAATCGTATAGACTTAAAAACGTTAAATGTTACCTGATCATCCTGAACACGCATAGTAAGCTTACCCTTCTGCACATCAATAAGGGTCCTTCCGGTTGCTAAGAACGATTTTCCTAGGATCATTGGCACCTCTTTGTCTGCTTCAAAGTCTAGAATCATAAAGTCAGTAGGAAAGATAAATTTGTCTACACGTACCAATACGTCCTCGATTTTTCCTTCTGGATGTTCTAAGGATCTACCTGCTAGTTGAAGTGCAATCGTAGTCAGTCTAACTTCACCTATCCCTAACTTTCTAAATATTGACATAGGCATCAAGTTGATGTTCGCACCCAAGTCACACAGTGCCTTACCACAATATGTTGCTCCAATGTTGCAAGGTATGGTAAAACATCCAGGATCCTTCAACTTTGGGGGTAGTTTGTTCTGAAGATATGCACTACATTCCTTTGTCAAGGCTACCGTCTCAAATTCTCCAAGTCTTCATTTTTTAGATAGGATATCCTTCATGAATTTGACGTAATTAAGCATTTGTTCAAGTGCTTAAACCAATGGGATGTTGATATGAAGTTGCTTGAGTACGTCTAGGAACTTCTTGAATTGAATTTCCTGCTTCTGCTTCTGAAGTCTTTAAGGGTAGGATGGTGGATGTTTCTTTACTAGAACTTGTTGATTCGTCTTCTGTGGTAATTCTGCATCTAACAGAGTTGTTAGTTGATCAGAATTAGCTGGTTTTGAAGTTACCTTTTCAAATTTTGCAGATTCTGGTTCTTGTGAAACTAGAATTTCAACACTCGGTTGAACTTCCTCTGAGTCTTGAGCGTTAGCTGGCTCCTTCTCAACTTCGACGGAATTGGGCTCTAAAGTCTTTTCTATAACACCCCTTACCCGTAACCAATACCGAAATGGGGTACGAGGAGTTACCAGACTTAAGCCTCACGGTCGCTACTTAGGCTAATTGTGACTACTCTCTTCATTCACCTCAATCACCTCATTCTCGACTTACGAGGCCTCACTCATACACACGAGGACTCTCGAGACTAATCAAAACTTTTACGATTCTTAAAATATTTCTCTTCTATTACAGGGCTCACACGCCGTGTAGAACGAGACACGCCTGCAGCATAGGCACACACGCCCATGTCCCTGCACCGTGTCTAAAAACCGAGATTCTCGCCAATTTGCCCACGGTTAAGGCACACGTTCGTGTATTTTGGCAGCACGCCCGTGTACCCTATCACACGTCCGTGCTTTTTACCCTTGGTCGACACTGACTAATCACACACAGTTTTGACACGCCCGTGGGTCTAAACCGTGCGCCATACCTTAGTATTCAGACTTATTCAACACAGCCTCGGCACGTCCGTGTGCTTTAACCGTGTGACCATTCTAATTCTAAATTTAAAGTGCAGGCTCCACACGGCCTAGACACACGCCCGTGTGCATACCCAAGTGAACCAGAACAAGGCTATTTGCCAAGCTCTTTGCATCCCTATAGCTTAAACAACTCATACTCATCCATCACATTCATAATCACTCGAATTAAATTGCCATCCCACATAGATGAATACATCTTTTCATGTAACATAATAGCCAACAACTATGGCATTTTACAATTATCCCATAACTCATTTAGGCCAACACATTTGGCACAATAACAATGACTTAATCAACCTCATCTACTAGCCCTATACATGCCATGACTCATAATGACTTGATGCCTCATACCAAGTGTCTCCTCGATAGTGTGAAAATATCTCCGGTGGTCTCCAACCCGAGCTAGCTAAATTAACCTATAAGAGATGAGAAAGAAAGAAGGGTAAGCAATAATGCTTAGTAAGTTCATATGCAATTAAGAATCAACTATTATTATCCATATGATTATACTCAATCACCAGGTATTAGAATGAGACCCACTCTTGAACTCACAGTTACCTATTCAATCATTCATAATGCTTCCTCATATCGTCTCTTACCACATTCTAACCATATCTCGGCTTAATGCTCGCATTCATTAACTTACCACATTCTTACCATGCCACAAGCCAATTCGCTCGTTTAATTAGCATACATTCTTGCACTAATCATCACAAGGCCACATAAACAACACATCACACAATCTCAACAAACCACTCATACTACCAATCTCTCGGTGGTTACGCACTTAGCCCACCATTGAATCTCTTATAGGGTGGTATCGAACACAGCCCATCAATCATTTATACTAATTGTCATTTCGCACTTAGCTCACCAATCATTTATAAGCGATGGTATCGCACACAGGCCATCGATTACTAACTTATCAAGTGGTAACGCACACAGCCCACCGATAATAGTGTATTTGATGGTATCGCACACAGCCCATCAATTAATAATTTATCAGGTGGTAACGCACATAGCCCACCGATAATAATATAGTTGATGGTATCGCACACAGCCCATCAACAACCATCAATGAGGTTCATTTGCACAAGCTCACCGTTACTATACATTCACAAATATTTATCCACATACATTTCTCTAATTCAAATGTTCATCCGTGAACACCCTCACTCACTATCATTCTCACTTAACTTTCTACGATTCTCATTAGCGTCCACAAAATACATCAACAAATCTATCTCATGCAACTAAAGTGCAATAATAACACATAGCCCACTAGGGATTTATCAGATATTGAATTCATCTCAATTCAGTTCTAACACGTACTTATACTTCTCGGGGTACAACCACCTACATTCAAATTGTTATCTAACTCTCTTAAGTCTCATACACATAGTTCCCATTGACATCATACCCCAATAGGGTCTTACACATATTAACATATCGATGCCATGTCCTTGACATGGTCTTATACGAACTCTTACACCGAGGCCATAATCAAATGTGGTCTTACATTGAGACTTTAACCATCGTCCTATCGTGCTATACACTTTCCCCATCACTCTAAATTCAATTCATTGACATCTCATCAAGATACATTTCATACATTCATATAATAACATACATTCCATACAACATTGGAATACGCAATAAACTCATTCATAATTGCAACATTCGCACATGAACTTACCTCGATAACGAAAGGGTAGAAGAAAATCCATTTGTTCACATTTCTCTTTTCTCTCGTTCTAGGTCTGAATCTCTTCTCTTCGATCTAGAACAATAGAATTTCACTCATTTAATCACTTACAATCATAATACATCATAATCTACACTTAGGCAAAAATGACTATTTTGCCCTTATACTTCTGGCAAAATTACGATTTTGCCCCTAGGCTAAATAAATCACTTTTCATCACATTTCCTTATCAAATAAGCCTAGCTGAACAATTAATTCTCTTACAACATTTCATAATTCCAACTATTTCATGTACTAATGAACAAATTATAACAGTTGCATCTTAGTCCTAATTAGGTGTTTTCATAACAACACCTTTCACAAAAGTTGTTTCTCATCACTTTAGCATTCATTTTCTTCCAAAAAAACTCAGCCACCAACATAAACTCTTTCATGGCAAGTCCCTAAACTTTCAACCATAATGAAAACTAGTCCTGTCTTTAGAAAGCTTAAGCTTTGGGGGCTCTAAAAGTACAATTTTTATCAAGAAAAATCATCAAAATCACTTACTAGAGAGGAGAATTGCTTGCTAAAATTTTAAGCTTCAAAAACCCCCTTGTTTGCTGAAACTTTCGGTGGAGAAGAAGAGAGAAAAAGATGATATCTTTTCCTTTCTTTATTTTAATATAAAACATCAATTTATCCCACCAACTTTGACCAAAAATTAAAAGCTCTTGTCCCCCCTTGTCAACATGGCCGGCCAACACATCTTAAATGGTCTAATTATCTTTTAAAGACCTCCAATTTACATTTCATGGCCATTTGGTACCTTTAGCCTATAGAATGGAACTTTCGCACTTTATGCGATTTAGTCCTTTTTCGCAATTAAGCCCTCAATTGCTAAAATTAAAGCACCAAAATTCTCATGCCTTTTTATAAACATGTTATAACACATAAAATAACATGAAGATAATTTCCTCTATCCTCGGTTTAGTGATTCTGAGATCACTATTCCGACTAGCCCCTAAATCGGGCTGTTACAATTCTCCCCCCTTAGGGATTTTCGTCCCCGAAAGTCTTACCAGGAGGAATTGCTACCAACATTCTTAAAGCGTTTCCATAAACTCCTCAAAATCACAAATCCACTTATCCTCAAGTTTCTCTTGTCATCAACCTTTAAGCTATCACACACAAGGTTGAAGCATCACATACGACCTAGGTATTTCTTCCTCCAGAGCGTATACTCAGTAATCTACTAATTTAGAACTCTGCACACATCCAAATGATTATTCGGATCTTTACCGGTTGATTTGCTACAATTTAAATGACATTTCTCTTTCTTGGGAATTTTGTCAAACCAATTCGAAATCTATAAGGTTTTATCTCACTTTCTCAGTAAAGCATTTTCCGACTGTAATAATCTTGATTTGTATGCTTTGAAAACTCAGCTTTTAGTGGTCAACTACTTCTGACCCTAAACTCAGTCATATCATGAAATGTACTCTACTGTCAAAACATTTATGCACCTAACTGTACTTTCTTATTTTTGTATCAGTTGATATGCTACTACCAATTCTCATACCAAAACTTCTGTATAAGTTCTGGGTTTATCATTACTCAAAGTCTATCTCGAGGAAGCATCAACAACAGGAATCTTATCCAACATGGATCTATCATCCAAACATATGTACTATGTCTATTATCTGAGAAGTATTACACTAACTATATTCACCACTGTAATAGCTCAAGCCGTTTCACTATTTCATCTTCAAAATCTTCTGTAGCATCAGATACCCTCACTCATTAAAATTCAAAAAATACACATCGATTTTCCCCATGGATCATTACAAAACATCTAGCTCACAACACAGATACAAAAGTGATTGCCTTTGGATCACCAACCTGTCAACTCTTTTTCTCGATTCAGACTGAACTCAATACTAGAACTTTCAATTAATAGTTCCTTTTATAGCTTTCAACTCAACCATCGCAATTTTAACATTTCAATGAGAATATCATCGTATCATGTTCTCTACTCATGAACACACATAAATTTACTCTCTTCGTTGATTCATGCGTGAATATACATAGAACTCGAATCATATCTCAATACATTAATCCATTCTTTTTTCTCCACTTTGAAAACATATTTCAAGCACACTCTCATCCGAGTTTCTCTTTCTATACTAATCTAAAACCTTTACCATCGTCACATCTCACAATAGCGAGTACAATCTTGATCAAATCAATAATTCTATTCGACTGTCCAGAAAACCCATCACACGACGTGAAACTCAGGATTTCACTCCTTATACTAGAATCATCTCTAGCTTCCCTCTCAAAACACCCGAATAGGGTTACGAGGAGAAGAATGTCAATTCCAGTTACTAAACTGACAATCGTTTAATCTAATTTCACAATCGGCTAACATTCTCACACGATCTTGATTCATGAGATAAACAACCCCATTGCCCCTGAAAGGCAAAAGATATTAACACGTAATACTTAAAGAGATCATTATGATCCATACAACTATGGTTATCATAATTGAATACTCTCACAGTTCAAACATTGTTTCTTTAACCATTCTGTCCTCAACTCTTTAACAATTTCTTTCGTTAATGAACATCAACTTAAGAAGATCTCGATAAACATACACCTCAGGCTTCCTATTCACTTGAATCAAATAGCCTAGGCTAACTTTCTCTTTGTTCTTAACATTGTATAATCAATACAATCGTTAAAGCATTCAGACATACTTTCGTACAATTGCCTTTATTAAGCACATACCGCGCCACACTCTATACTCATACTCATTTCCTTGCGACTCACTCACGAGTGCCTGTATTCACTCATTCATGTGACTTTAGTACAATTTTCCTTTCTACCTCTAGACTCATCTATCCGTCCCAAAGATCACTAGGGATACTCAAAGACGCATAATATAATCATTAACACAATTTCAAAGCCAAAGCCGTATTCTAGAGGTGACCTTATATGGAAGCACTTCTAAATGCTAATGCCAATGCCATATTCAAAATATGGTCTTATATGGACTGCCACCTCAAGTATCGATGCCATAATCCGGATATGGACTTATACAATTCTCGTGTTCATTGTAGTCCCCTAGGACTTCAACCTCGTGTTCAACAACAATTACTCTATATAGTAGAGTATCATGTATCAATATGATACAAAACATTCTCAAAATGCTAACATAATCATTGCTCTAACTGAATACAAACTTGCTCAACTTAACTCTCATAACAGCTCGTCATAATTCAACAGTGGTAAGGGGTGAGGTCGTAGCGTCCCATAACTTGACTCTCGTGACCACATACATATGATTTAATAGTCATCATCAATGAGATATCATCATAGTCACACAACTCACTCCAAGTGAGTTTTCACATTTTTTCATGCCACAATTGTTTCTATCTCTCATATTTTCGAACAGTGACTTTACTTATTCAAGTTCCACATTAATATCTACTTGAGTATTCAACATTTGATTCTACTTCCTCTTACTATTGCTTATCAATTTAGAGAGTGTCTTACGGGTTTTGAGTATGTCATTTACTTGATTGCCATAGTCCTACTATGGTCTTACTCGTATCACAACATCATAGCCCAGCTATTACTTTACATGTCATCACGATGCCATAGCCTCGCTATGGTCTTACACGAAATCTCATATCAATACCAATGCCATATCCCAGATACGGTCTTACATGGAAACTCATATCGATGTCGACGCCATATCCCGGATATGGTCTACACGATCTCATCATACACGAAGCGAGGTCCCGGGACGTGGTCTTACAGGATCGCTATTTGTCACCAATGCCATGTCCCGGACATGGTCTTATTTGGGATCACATGTATCGCCATGGTCCAACCATGGTCTTATTCATCATTTTATCATTGAGCGACCAGTACTCATCCCTCTTTGTAACACCCTGGTTTAGGGTTTGTGCATATGGGGTATAAATCAAGTGTTAGTAGGTTTTTGGGAGTGCTTGGTTGAGTTTTAGAGGCTCTAAGAATGTTGGGATGAGAAGGGAAGGCTTTGGAAAATTTAGATTTTTAGGGTAAAAGGAATTGGGCCTAGGAGAATTGAGCCCAATGGGCCTTAGGCGTAGTAAGCGTTTAAATTTTTGGAGAACAAGAGACCGGCTTAAATGCAAGTTGGACCTATTGGATAAGTGATTTTGGAAGGTTAGAAGGCTTCTATGAAGTCCGGGATCAAATATTAGCTTTGGGGAAATTTTGGTTTTAGGTGAAAAAAAAAACCTGGAAGTTGGCGGGTAGGCCTTAAGAATAAAATGTGGGAAAAATGACACAAGTGGAGTGTGTGGTGTAGTGGCAAAGTGACGCCACTTAAGAGGCAAGGAGTGACGCCACAAGGAAGGAAGGAGGTCCAAGGTTCAAGTCTTGGCTTTTGCATTTTGGTTTTCTTTTTACTTGGACCTCGAGAATTTGGCTATAGTTTATATTTAGTTGCGCATGGTTTAAGGCACAAGAGGAGCTTGTGGCCAAGTGGCTAGTAGCGTGGATTATGTTGCAAGGAGCACAGGTTCGAATCTCATGAGAAGCAAGGGAGTATTTATTTTCATGGTGCGGACGGGAAGAGTTTCAGTTGAATTTAAACTCTCTTGTGAAGGATCCCACATCGGAAAGATACAAAGAAGGAAGGTGAAGTGCTAGCTATATAAGGAGCATCCTAGGAGGAGAGTAAACACATCTTGGGGCGTTTGGGCACGGGAGTGGTCGGGCGGATTAACACGAGTCCTATCGGTGTGTAACTCTCTCTACTCTAGTTGTAGAGCGGCAAATGCCGAAGTGCGGTCCACGGCAATAGTAGTAGCCACGAGCGTGCGCGCGCGTGTGGGGCTTCGACGCGATAGTTGAGGCCATCGGTAGTATTCTTGTGGGTTGAAATTTGCTTGGGCCGTGATGGGCGAAGTGGGCCCAATGGGCCCGTGGGCCCTTATGAGTAAATTGTGCGATTGTGTAGTATATAGTGAACTAGACTAGGTGGAACTTATATACGTGGCTAGATTTGTGTTAGGTGGGCCACACGAAGCGTGTGGGCCCGAATGGGCGAAATTGGGCTTTAGGCCCAATAGTCCATTCGACCGAGAAATGGTAGTTGGGTCGCTTCGGGCGACATCGGGCCTTTAGAAAGGCCATTCCAGTGCACGAAGTACCGATATACCCTTGGTGGGTAAATTACGAAAATGCCCTTAGTAGGTAAAATTACGATTTTACCCTTAAAGGTTGATTAGCAAGGTAGGGGCGTGTTAGTTTTCTTTGTGCTATAGTTTTTGTCTTGGCCGAATGGCCTAAGTGTTCATTGTTTTTATGCCAAGGCCGATTGTAGGGAAGAAGAGCACTGTCATTGGGAACCTTTTGTAAGTCCGTTAGTCTCATGGGTGCGAAGCGAATAGCGTTTGGTTTTGGTATCATTTAGGTGCGTAATCATCGCACTATTTTCGTGGTTTGGTTTGCTAACATGTTTATGTGTGTATTATGTGTAATAGCCGTTTATAATGGCATAAGTGATGAATAACTGGTGATGGTAAGTTAATCTTGATATACATTTATATATGTACAATGTGGTAGTGATAAGTGATAAGTGATAAATACTCATTCTATATGATATTCTTGCATGATTTATTGACACATGGGCATGGGATTGGATTGAAGAAGGAAGAAGTGTACACAGGATGTACGTGGTCTAATGATAGCTCGAGGCTACATTAGCGCTTGAGGGTTAGCTTTGTGCTACCTCAAGGAGGTGTTGGCTAGGTGCCCATCTCGGCGGTTGATTGCTATGTGCATCACCGTAGGCGATTACGATATTTGGATCACTTTGGTTGATCGGTGGCTCACCCACGGCCTCGAGCGGCGAGAATGCCGAGGTAAGATTTATGGATCACGATGTGATCGGTGGCTCACCACGGCCTTGTGCAAAGCAGTCCGCGAGGTAACATATGTCGGATCACTCGGTTGTGATCGGTGGATTAGCCACGGCCTTAGGCGAGGAGTCCGCTAAGGTTGGTGTCACGGTTGGATAGTAGGTTGGGGTGAGATGCATTCTTGCATGATTTGTTTCGATGAGGTTTGTGTGGGTATGGGCCAAGCCCATACAGATGGAAATATGTGTTGTGGTTATGCACCGAGTCGGTGGACTCACTCTTTTCATTAACCATTTCGGGTAGTGCATAAAGTGGGACAGGGATCGAGAGGACAAGGTGGCCCATGCCGAGGATGATGTTCAATTATTCCATGCTAAATTTTGATATAAGTACTTTATTTGAATTGTTGGGTTGTAATAAAGACCATTTTATGTTTTTGGTATTACTTTAACTATGGTTTATTTAAATTAAATTGCTACGTGAAAATGATTTATGGTTTGCAACCTATTTATTCAAATTGGATATTATAAACTAAAGTTTTAAAAATGAATGAGTTTTATAGCAAAGTTTTATTCCAAAGATATGTTTTCCAAAATTCAGCAAACTACGATGTTTTATTTTAAGATTTTCAACCGTCTTTTCCCAGTGACATAACCAGATTCGGTCGTAGCGAATGGGCCGGGTTTGGGGATGTTACAGTTTGGTATCAGAGCCCGGTTCAAAACTCGGCTTTGAGGGTTTTGGGCCAAAAAAAAAAAAAACCTTTTCAAAGTGGGCTTTTAAGAAATTTTCAGGTTATTCTGGCATGGCACCTGTACTTCCGACCCGAAGTCCACCAGGTAAGTACCCCTTACTATTGCTTGTGAGTTATTGATGTGATCGGATGATTGCAATAGTGGATTACTTTAGAATCTGAAACTTTGATTGCTCGAAAGAACGACTTCGAAACTACATTCATAAAATTTGCTCGTGGATTAAACGTTGGAACAAAATTTCTAATGCATAAAACTTTTAATCAGATTAAATCGCGACGCTAGATATGAGTTCTAGGGGCGTGGTCGCATTTCTCGTGGACGTGGTAGAGGCGTTTTGGTGACTATTTGTTTTGTTGCTCGTAAAGTATGTTAGCTCTTGGAGATCGAGTCTTGCGCAGATAAGCGTAGTGGAGAGAATTAATTTGTTAGTTTAGACAAGTAATTTCGAGGACGAAATTATTTTAAGGAGGGTAGAATTGTAACACCCTGGTTTAGAAATTTGTGCATATGGGGTATAAATCAAGTGTTAGTAGGTTTTGGGAGTGCTTGGTTGAGTTTTAGAGGCTCTAAGAATGTTGGGATGAGAAGGGAAGGCTTTGGAAAATTTAGATTTTTAGGGTAAAAGGAATTGGGCCTAGGAGAATTGAGCCCAATGGGCCTTAGGCGTAGTAGCGTTTAAATTTTTGGAGAACAAGAGACCGGCTTAAATGCAAGTTGGACCTATTGGATAAGTGATTTTGGAAGGTTAGAAGGCTTTTATGAAGTCCCGGGATCAAATATTAGCTTTGGGGAAATTTTGGTTTTAGGTGAAAAAAACCCTGGAAGTTGGCGAGTAGGCCTTAAGAATAAAATGTGGGGAAAAATGACACAAGTGGAGTGTGTGGTGTAGTGGCAAAGTGACGCCACTTAAGAGGCAAAGGAGTGACGCCACAAGGAAGGAAGGAGGTCCAAGGTTCAAGTCTTGGCTTTTGCATTTTGGTTTTCTTTTACTTGGACCTCGGAATTTGGCTATAGTTTATATTTAGTTGCGCATGGTTTAAGGCACAAGAGGAGCTTGTGGCCAAGTGGCTAGTAGCGTGGATTATGTTGCAGGGAGCACAGGTTCGAATCTCATGAGAAGCAAGGAGTATTTATTTTGATGTCGGACGGGAAGAGTTTTGGTTGAATTTAAACTCCATCGACGAAGGATCCCACATCGGAAAGATACAAAGAAGGAAGGTGAAGTGCTAGCTATATAAGGAGCATCCTAGGAGGAGAGTAAACACATCTTGGAGGGCGTTTGGGCACAGGAGTGGTCGGAGCGCGGATTAACACGAGTCCTATCGGTGTGTAACTCTCTACTCTAGTTGTAGAGCGGCAAATGCCGGAAGTGCGGCCACGGCAATAGTAGTTACACGAGCGTCGCGGCGCTGCGTGTGGGGCTTCGACGCGATAGTTGAGGCCATCGTAGTATTCTTGTGGGTTGGGTTTGCTTGGGCCGTGATGGGAAGTGGGGGCCCAATGGGCCCGTGGGCTCTTATGAGTAAATTGTGCGATTGTGTAGTATATAGTGAACTAGACTAGGTGGAACTTATATACGTGGCTAGATTTGTGTTAGGTGGGCCACACGAGCGTGTGGGCCGATGGGCCGAAATTGGGCTTTAGGCCCAATAGTCCATTTCGACCAGAAATGGTAGTTAGTTGGGTCGCCGGCGACATCGGGCCTTTAGAAAGGCCATTCCAGTACGAAATTACCGATATACCCTTGGTGGGAAAATTACGAAAATGCCCTTAGTAGGTAAAATTACGATTTTACCCTTAAAGGTTGATTAGCAAGGTAGGGGCGTGTTAGTTTTCTTTGTGCTATAGTTTTTGTCTTGGCCGAATGGCCTAAGTGTTCATTGTTTTTATGCCAAGGCCGATTGTAGGGAAGAAGAGCACGTCATTTGGGAACCTTTTGTAAGTCCGTTAGTCTGTGCGTAAGAGAAGCGGAATAGCGTTTGGGTTTTGGTATCATTTAGGTGCGTAATCATCGCACTATTTTCGTGGTTTGGTTTGCTAACATGTTTATGTGTGTATTATGTGTAATAGCCATTTATAATGGCATAAGTGATGAATAATCTGGTGATGGTAAGTTAATCTTGATATACATTTATATATGTACAATGTGGTAGTGATAAGTGATAAATACTCATTCTATATGATATTCTTGCATGATTTATTGACACATGGGCATGGGATTGGATTGAAGAAGGAAGAAGTGTACACGGGATGTACGTGGTCTAATGATAGCTCAAAGCTACATTAGCGCTTGAGGGTTAGCTTTGTGCTACCTCAAGGAGGTGTTGGCTAGGTGCCCATCTCGGCGGTTGATTGCTATGTGCATCACCGTAGAGACGATTACGATATTTGGATCACTTTGGTTGATCGGTGGCTCGACCACGGCCTCGAGCGGCGAGAATGCCGAGGTAAGATTTATGGATCACGATGTGATCGGTGGCTCACACCACGGCCTTGTGCAGCAGTCCGCCGAGGTAACATATGTCGGATCACTCGGTTGTGATCGGTGGATTAGCCACGGCCTTAGGCAGGAGTCCGCTAAGGTTGGTGTCACGGTTGGATAGTAGGTTGGGTGAGATGCATTCTTGCATGATTTGTTTCGATGGTTGTGTGGGTATGGGCCAAGCCCATACGGATGGAAATATGTGTTGTGGTTATGCACTCGAGTCGGTGGACTCACTCTTTTCATTAACCATTTCGGGTAGTGCATAAAGTCGACCGGGACAGGGATCGGAGAGGACAAGGTGGCCCATGCCGAGGATGATGTTCAATTATTCCATGCTAAATTTTGATATAAGTACTTTATTTGAATTGTTGGGTTGTAATAAAGGCCATTTTATGTTTTTGGTATTACTTTAACTATGGTTTATTTAAATTAAATTGCTACGTGAAAATGATTTATGGTTTGCAACCTATTTATTCAAATTGGATATTATAAACTAAAGTTTTAAAAATGAATGAGTTTTATAGCAAAGTTTTATTCCAAAGATATGTTTTCCAAAATTCAGCAAACTACGATGTTTTATTTTAAGATTTTCAACCGTCTTTTCCCAGTGACATAACCAGATTCGGTCGTAGCGAATGGGCCGGGTTTGGGGATGTTACACCTACATTCTACTTAGTCAACTTCCCAGTTTAACTCTCACACCATAATACTTGTAGTTTCATACAGGTCACGAAATAAAACATTATACATCATCTATTTTAATAGTCGCACATGAGATTCAACTATGTGGACATATTGATCATGCATCGTTCAAACAATTACACATACACATATACCCCATTCTCTGGGTAAATTTACTCACTATATGCACCTAACCCAATAGGTTGAGTATATAATGCCTTATGCACATCCAGCCAATGCAGATAAACTTCTCATTTCACGCATTATCACACACATGTCATATACTTCTACTCATACCTCTTTGAACCTCATCATTGCATAAGAGCATTTCAATTTCCCCATTATCACTTACAACATTATTGAATTTAGCTCGGTTGGGAACCATCACTGTTTTAACAAAACAATTTTGTTAGAGCCGGGAGACATCACACTATCACGGTCCACATATGGCATGTATAGCTAGACTCTTACTCACACTAGGTTAGTCCTAGAACTGACTAAACCATAGCTCTGATACCACTAAATATAAAACCCTTTACCCGTAACCAATACCGGAATGGGGTACGAGGCGTTACCGGACTTAAGCCTCACGGTCGCTACTTAGGCTAATCATGACTACTCTCTTCATTCACCTCAATCACCTCATTCTCAACTTACGAGGCCTCACTCATACACACGAGGACTCTTGAGACTAATCCGAAACTTTTATGATTCTTAAAATCTTTCTCTTCTATTACAGGGCTCACACGCCCATGTAGAACGAGACACGCCCGTGCATAGGCACACACGCCCATGTCCTCAGACCGTGTCTAAAAACCCAGTATTCTGCCAATTTGCCCACGGTTAAGGCACACGTCCGTGTATTTTGGGAGCACACCCGTGTACCCTATCACACGTCCGTGCTTTTCACCCGTGGTCGACACTGACTAATCACACACAGTTTTGACATGCCCGTGGGTCTAAACCGTGTGCCATACCTTAGTATTCTGACTTAATCAACACGGCCTTGGCACGCCTATGTGCTTTAACCGTATGACCATTCTAATTCTAATTTTAAAGTGTAGGCTCCACACGGCCTAGACACACGCCCGTGTGCATACCCATGTGAACCAGAACAAGGCTATTTGCCAAGCTCTTTGCATCCCTATAGCTTAAACAACTCATACTCATCCATCACATTCATAATCACTCGAATTGAATTGCCATCCCACATAGATGAATACATCTTTTCATGTAACATAATAGCCAACAACTATGGCATTTTACAATTATCCCATAACTCATTTAGGCCAACACATTTGGCACAATAACAATGACTTAATCAACCTCATGTACTAGCCCTATACATGCCATGACTCATAATGACTTGATGCCTCATACCAAGTGTCTCCTCGATAGTGTGAAAATATCTCCGGCGGTCTCCAACCCGAGCTAGCTAAATTAACCTATAAGAGATGAGAAAGAAAGAATGGTAAGTAATAATGCTTAGTAAGTTCATATGCAATTAAGAATCAACTATTATTATCCATATGGTTATACTCAATCACCAGGTATTAGAATGAGACCCACCCTTGAACAAACAGTTACCTATTCAATCATTCATAATGCTTCCTCATATCGTCTCTTACCACATTCTAACCATATCTCGGCTTAATGCTCGCATTCATTAACTTACCACATTCTTACCATGCCACAAGCCAATTCGCTGGTTTAATTAGCATACATTCCTGCACTAATCATCACAAGGCCATATAAAGCAACACATCACACAATCTCAATAAACCACTCATACTACCAACCTCTCGGTGGTTACACACTTAGCACACCATTGAGTCTCTTATAGGGTGGTATCGCACACAGCCCATCAATCATTTATACTAATGGTGATTTCACACTTAGCTCACCAATCATTTATAAGCAATGGTATCGCACACAGCCCATCGATTACTAACTTATCAGGTGGTAACGCACACAGCCCACCGATAATAGTGTATTTGATGGTATCGCATACTGACCCATCAATTAATAATTTATCAAAGTGATACGCATACACTGACCTACCGATAATAATATAGTTGATGGTATCGCACACAGTCCATCAACAACAATCAATGAGGTGCATTTGCACAAGCTCGCCGTTACTATACATTCACAAATATTTATCCACATACATTTTTCTAATTCAAATGTTCATCCGTGAACACCCTCACTCACTATCATTCTCACTTAACTTTCTACGATTCTCATTAGCGTCCACACAATACATCAACAAATCTATCTCATGCAACTAAAGTGCAATAATAACACATAGCCCACTAGGGATTCATCAGATATTGAATTCATCTCAATTCAGTTCTAACACGTACTTATACTTCTCGTGGTTCAACCACTTACATTCAAATTGTTATCTAACTCTCTTAAGTCTCATACACATAGTTCCCATTGACATCATACCCCAATAGGGTCTTACACATATTAACATATCGATGCCATGTCCTTGACATGGTCGTATACGAACTCTTACACCGAGGCCATAATCAAATATGGTCTTACATCGAGACTTTAACCATCGTCCTATCGTGCTATACAGTTTTCCAATCACTCTAAATTCAATTCATTGACATCTCATCAAGAGACATTTCATACATTCATATAATAACATACATTCCATATAACATTGGAATACTCAATAAACTCATTTATAATTGCAACATTCGCACATGAACTTACCTCGATAACGAAAGGGTAGAAGAAAATCCATTTGTTCACATTTCTCTTTTCTCCCGTTCTAGGTCCGAATCTCTTCTCTTCGATCTAAAATAATAGAATTTCACTCATTTAATCACTTACAATCATAATACATCATAATCTACACTTAGGCAAAAATGACTATTTTGCCCTTATACTTTGGCAAAATTATGATTTTGCCCCTAGGCTCGTAAATCACTTTTCATCACATTTCCTTATCAAATAAGCCTAGCCGAACAATTAATTCTCTTACAACATTTCATAATTCCAACTATTTCATGTACTAATGAACAAATTATAACATTTGCATCTTAGTCCTAATTAGGTGTTTTCATAACAACACCTTTCACAAAAGTTATTTCTCATCACTTTAGCATTCATTTTCTTCCATAAAAACTCAGCCACCAACATGAACTCTTTCATGGCAAGTCCCTAAACTTTCAACCATAATGAAAACCGGTCCCCTCTTTAGAAAGCTTAAGATTTGGGGACTCCAAAAGTACAATTTTTATCAAGAAAAATCATCAAAATCACTTACTAGAGAGGAGAATTGCTTGCTGAAATTTTAAGCTTCAAAAACCCCCTTGTTTGCTGAAACTTTCGGTGGAGAAGAAGAGAGAAAAAGATGATATCTTTTCCTTTCTTTATTTTAATATAAAACATCAATTTATCCCACCAACTTTGACCAAAAATTAAAAGCTCTTGTCCCCCCTTGTCAACATGGTCGGCCAACACATCTTAAATGGTCTAATTGTATTTTAAAGACCTCCAATTTACATTTCATGGCCATTTGGTACCTTTAGCCTATAGAATGGAACTTTCACACTTTATGCGATTTAGTCCTTTTTCGCAATTAAGCCCTCAATTGCTAAAATTAAAGCACCAAAATTCTCATGCCTCTTTATAAACATGTTATAACACATAAAATAACATAAAGATAATTTCCTCTATCCTCGGTTTAGTGATTCCGAGATCACTGTTTCGACTAGCCCCTAAATCAGGTTGTTACATTTCTGCTCCTCAATGTCAACGCTTTACAATGCTCCTTCCCTAGATTCCTCGGATTCTCCATATCACTAGGTAAAGCACCTTGTGGTCGGTTCCTGAGTTCAGTAGCAAGCTGGCCCATTTGGTTTTCCAGATTTTTCAATGTAGCTGCTTGGCTTTGAATTAAGGCATCATTCTTCGCCATGTATGCCTTTAACAAATTTTCTAAGCCATTGGATGGTTCAGCTTGGGTTGGTTTCTGAACTTGTTGGGGAAAACCAGGTGGCTGGATTGATCTAGGTTGGGCGTAAGTGTTACTGGTTCCAGCCCCTTGGTTACTCCAGGAAAAATTCGGGTGGTTTCGCCATGATGGGTTATAGAAATTGGATTACAGTCCTTGCTTTCCTCGATTTTGGTTCTGGTTACCCATGTAATATACGGATTCTGGGTTCGATGGACATTCTTCAAACAAATGTCCTTCCCCATAATAGACACAGGCTATATTTTCAAATTGATTTGGTGGCTTTGCTGCAAAACTATTAGACCCATTAGTAGTAAGATTTTTTAACAATGAGAATATTGATGATACTTGAGATGCGAGTGAAGTAAGACCGTCTACTTCATGTATTCCAAAAACTCGTCTTCCTGACGCTGCTGGATTGGTGTGCCATTGATAATTATTGCTGCCAATCCTCTCACTGATTTCATAAGCCTCATTATAAGACTTAGAAAGGATAGCACCGTTAGCAGAAGCGTCCACTACCATTCTCGTGTGAGCATTGAGACCATTATAAAACGTCTCAAGTTGGATGCAATGTGGGATTCCATGATGAGGGCACTTCCGTAATAATTCTTTGTACCTTTCCCATGATCATACAAGAACTCATCATCTATTTTTTGGAAATCAGTGATCTCGTTCCTCAACTTAGCATTCTTGCTAGGCTGGAAATACTTCATGAGGAATCTTTCTGCTAATTCTAGCCATGTGGTAATTGAATTTGGTGGCAATGAGTTCAACCAGGCTCAAGCTCTGTCCCTTAGTGAATATAGGAATAGCTTCAATCATAATACATCTTCGGGTACTCTGGCTAACTTGAAAGAATCGCTTAACTCCATAAACAGTCTTAAGTGTAGGTGAGGATCTTCGGTAGGCATTCCACTGAATTGGCCCACTGTTTGAAGAATCCGGAACATGACTGGCTTCAGCTCGAACTGTTGTGCCTAGATTTTAGGTCTCCTAATACCCGGATTAAGATCATTAAACATTGGCACTGCATACTGTCTTAAAACTCTATCCCTATCATCAACAATAAGGATAGGATTTTGAGCAGGGTCTGCTTCGTTTCCTTGATTCAGATTTTCAAAGTTCATCTCTTCGGTCCTTCTCTGACTTGCTTGTCTTCTTCGTTGTTGAAAAGTTTGTTCAATCTCAGAGTCTACAGGAAGTAAATTGATAATTCGGTCAATACTCATAAACACCTGAAATAATCACAGAAAAATTAATTAAGTTAAAATTTAAACAGAAAAATAAATCAAAATGCAAAACTAACAAATTCACAAATAATGACTTTTTAAAACAGTCCCCGGTAACGGCGCCAAAAACTTGGAACGACGAAAATGTGTAAGTGTACACAATCGCAACAAGTAATAAAGTGACAAGTAAATGTCGAGTTATCGTACCACAGGGACTGTGAAAAGAATTTTTTATGAATGCTATTTAAAACATTTTGGTGAAGAAAAATATTTTGTTTGAATAGGGTGATTAAAAACTAAGATTTTAATCAAGATGACAATATTTTGTTAGATTAATTACATTTATTAACTTAGAATTATTAAACTCATGTTTATATTGTTACGAATAAATTCACAGCAACTTGGTAATTTGCTAACTTATGAACATACTCACCTACCAAAATCCTTTCATCTCTTGACTATATCCCTATGTCAATTCAACCGATTAAATAAATCTTAATAGGAAAATTATTGCACATACATACTTATTAAATCGAAATAATCTCTTGTACATATCCCTATGTCAATTCAAACGATTAATTAAATCTAATAAGCACATAAAATACTACTTGAAGTAACAAAGTATCCCTACCTTGAAACAATTTAATCACAATAATCTTGCAAGTTATGCAAGGCAAATGTATAAACGATATCGTTGCTAATTTAACCTCACTACCTTAGATGATTAAACATGCACCGATTAAATCATCTGTGTCCATTAATTACAATTTCAATCCGTTTAAATAATTAATTCATTAGCTACCTCACAATTGTAATGCAAGAATAACTTAGTCATGATTTTACTTAATCAAGCATCTTACCGAGGCTTATAACAACATAAACACAATTTTAACAATTTTAGCAAATAAAATGCAATCAACCTAACACGAATTAAATTCAAGCTAAATTGATTAAATCGACCATTCCAACAACATAAATATTCATAGATATGTTCACCATAATAACAACAAAAATTAAAGAGATAGGGAACAAGAATCAAATCCGATGTTTTTCCGTGCCTTGACTAGTTTGCTCCGTTCTTCCTTCTCCATTGTCCTTGTCGACCAAGGCTACTATGAACACTTAATTTCTGATCCAAATGGCTGATGAATTCCCCTTTCCAAGAGGAGAAATCGGCAAGAGAGCAAGGGAATCTGGAATGGAAAAGAAGAGAGAAAGTGGAGAGAAGAGAGAAAAGATGTGAATGCTTTAGATGTTTTTTTTTTTCAAATGACCAGCCTAAGGGGGTTTTTATAGCTGAAGAGGGCTGCTAAAAATAGATAAGATTATCAGCCAAAGAGCCCTCCCTTGGCCGACCACACATGTGGCAAGGTTGATAGTTTCAACTTTGCTAATTTAGGCTTGGGGCAAATCTATAAAGCCACCAATTGTGGAGGGGTTTGTTTGCAACTTGAACAAGTCTTCAAGGGCCTCTTTGCAAGCTAAATAATCAGCCAATAAGCTGATTTGGGTCAGCATATGGACAACTTTGGGCTGTCCACTTCTTGGTTGGTTCGATTCACTCGGTTCAGCTCAACTGGACCACTTTTTCATAATTAATTAATAATAATTTATTTAATCCAAATTAAATTGGATATAAATTAAAATTAATTATATCATGAATTAATACACATAATTGGACCGACTTAGGCTAAAAATTAATTCGCCTTGATACTTCAAATTGCTTCTCGGTTTTAAACTTCTAACAGCGTCTGCCGAGTCATTTTTTGCCCTTTGTGCAAATCTGTCAAAAAATGATCAAAATTAATAAAAATTAATTATGAAATTAATTAAAATTCAAAATGTTCATAATTTAAGTGCAATTTAATTATTTTATGAAAATTAATTATTTTTCGATAAGAATTTTATCAAAACTGCATGATTTTAAGTTAAAAATGGCATAAAAAAGTGTGTATATTTTTGTGTTTCCATGTATACATGTTGATTGTTGGAACCATCTAGATATGGTTAGATTTGTGTCATTTAGATGGCCTTGATGGTTGGAGTGGAAATGGTCATTTGAAGTTGTGTTTTGAATAACCAAATCGGTATGTTTGAATGTGATTTTGGCCTGTTGTCAATTATGGTATAACTTGGTATGGAATTAAACTATATATATGTATATATGGATAAGTTATGGTCAGATATGTATAAGTTAGATATATGTATATTTGGGATGCATGAAAACTATAGTTCAAATGATAAGTTCTAATGAAAAGGTATAATTTAAACATGACATGTTTTAAAATGGTAGTAAGGTGATCAGTTATGCATATGTGTTGTTAAGTTGAGTGCTTTCTTTGAGGTGCCTTTTGGGTATATTGGATGTATGGATAAATACGATATTGATCTAGCTTTATTATGCATGTTTTAGGTATATTTTTGAATTCTTGAAATAGGTACAAGGGCTTGTATGTATGAGCATGTTTTGGGTGAAAGAAATTGCTTGAAAATGGCCTATTTCTTGTCCACATGGCCTAAGACACGGGCGTGTGTCTTAGTCGTGTATGACACACTGTCACATGACACGGTCGTGTGTCCCTACTTCGAATGCCTACATGGCCTGAGACAAGGGCGTGTGTCTTAGCCGTGCAAGTCAGACGGCTTGGCCACACTGCTGTGTGACCCTTGTAGTATGAATATTTCTATCTTTTGCCATGAAGTTCTAAATGTTTTTTATTTAGTCTCGAATCCTTTCCAAAGTGTTTCTAAGGCTTCGAGGACTCAAAAAGGGGTGTTATGCAAGTGTTTGCATGGATTATGATATGATTTATGAAATGTTTGAGAATGACTATTTTTATGTTAAAAGTTTTCGGTAATGCTCCCTAACCCTATTTTGGCGATATATACGGGTTAGGGGTGTTACATTTAGTGGTATTAGAGCTACGATTTAGTCTGTTCTCGGACTGAATGTAGCATGTATGAAGTCTAGAAATACATGCCATTATTTAACCTGTGATTGTGTGATATCTCCCGACTCTGATGAAATTTGTTTCATTTTTATGTAGAGATGCTTTCCAACCGAGCTAATTTCGATAATGCTAGAAGCGATATTAATGTGCATAAGTAAAAAGTTGCTTATGATGAGTCGGAATTCATAAAGGTATGAATAAAAGTTCATAAGATTATGTTAATGATGAATGTTGTGTGTATATATATATGAGAGTCAAATTTAGAGGCTTTACGACCTTTACCCCCTCACCTTCAAAATCATATACAATGAAATTTACAAGATTTATGTTGATTAAGCCCACAAGTATGAAATCAAAGAGTCCAGGGGCTGAATGAATAATAATGCGGTTAGAGCCGAGGATGGGTTAGCAAGTAAAAAGAGTTCTAGAAGAGATATTAGATTTTTCGGAAGATCACTGTAACATCCCTATCCCGTATCCGTCACCGGATTAGGGTTAAAGGTGTTACCGGACAGATCGAAAACTTTAACAGACAATTCGTAAACAAATCATCAATCGCATTCATCATGTTCCATCTATAGGTCAACGAGACCTTAGTCATGCTTTAAACAGAGTCGAGACTAAACCGGAACACATACGAAAATTCTCAAAAATTTAAAACTTTTCTAAGTTATGCAGGACACGAGCCCGTGTGGGCAGGCCGTGTGCCTCTCACAGCTGCTAGACACGCCCATGTGTCTTCCCCGTGGTCGAACCTGACTTAACTCTACGGCCACCAAGCACGCCCGTGTACCTTGGCCGTGGTCGATTCTGACTATACCACACGGCTACCAGGCACGCCCGTGTGCCATGGCCATGCATTCTTAGCTAAATACTGACTTACACCCACGGTCATTAGGCACGCCCGTGTGCCACAACCGTGTGGCAAAACAGGCCATTTTCAAGGCCAAAATGCCACCTACATAGGCTCATACCTATAAGCAAATCACCAATACAACTTATGCACATTTGGCAACCACAAACATATCAAAATAACCATCCAAGCTCTACAATCAAATCCAATTCAAATCATGCCAATTTACAAGACTAAAACTTATGTATACACAAGCATAATTCATCCATACACTTACCATGAACTTAACCATTTCATATGCTATCAAACCATACCAAAACATGCACCATTTGTCATATTCATTAATGCATGTTACCAACACTTAACTAGCCAAATCACATGGCTAAGTTCACGTCTCATTCTTAACCAAATATCTAGCCTATACATGCCATATCTAGCTATATTCATTTCCAAAAGATACCAAAATGAGTTTGCGTAGTGTGATGACGATCCTCGACGGTCCCCGAGCCTTCAGTAGCTTTGACGATCTATAAAACAGAGAAAACACACACAGAGTAAGCTTTCCAAAAGCTTAGTAAGTCATATACAAATAAACTTAACTTAAAATGTACATAGCATATTTATACAATGACAATAATAGTTCTCATAACATATACATCTCACATAGAGTTTGGCTCAATTGTTTAGCCATAATTTATCACATACTTCAGCTCATTTCCACATATGTACTTAGTTTATCTAAGCATAATTTCAAATATCATCTCAACATTCCATTGCACATATTCATTTTAGTAAGTTCATATAGATACTTACCTTTCATACACACCTTGTGTACTTATTAAACGTACCTGAAACGGATTTATAATCCACATAACCTTTCGTATCACAGAATTTCCCGTTGAACCATTCGGAATCTAATAAGATAATCAGAAAACTTGGAATAATCGTTCAATTCCAACGTCCCAGACGAGGTCTTACATGCACTCAAATATCGATGCCACTGTCCCAGACAGGGTCTTACACGAATCAATACGATGCCAATGTCCCAGACATGGTCTTACACGTAAAGCTCATATTGATGCCAACATCCCAGACGTGGTCTTACACGAAATTTTAAATCAATGCCAACGTCCCAGACATGGTCTTACATGATATATCAGAACAGATACCTATGTCATGACATAGCTAGTCCTATCTATTCCTAGGTTCGTACGAGACTTCTTGGACATTGCCACTATGTCGTTCTTATCTCGAAATTCACGTACACATCATCTCATAAACATTCATCGTTATCAATAGTTATATGAACATACACAATTCAATACAAATACGTTTATTTGCATAATGACTTGCCTCGGATTCGATTTAACGGAAATAGAAATGGCTACTCGGTTACTTTCTCTTTCCCATGATCTAAGTCTGATTTCTTCGGCTCTTGATCTATACATATTCAAATTTAACCCTTTTATTTATCAACACTTTCAATTCAATCCAAAAACACACATTTAGGGCAATTTGCAATTTAACCCTCACATTTGTACAATTTATCAATTTAGTCCATTTTTCTCAAAACATCAAATACACAAAATCATCACATACTCATGCTTAACCGAATGCTTATGTATATCATACAAGCCCATATTTTCCATCAAATTCACAATTTAGTCCCTCAAATTGCTATTTTCTCAATTTAGCCCTAATTAGCTAAATTCATCAAAATTTCAAGAACAAAGCATGTTCATTTAACACATAAACTCATTACAAAGCTCACCATTACATCAATGGTACATTTCATGAACATCACCATTTCTTCAAATTACAACATGGGCTTGATAGTAAACTAAGCAACAATCTCAAAAACATAAAAATCATCAAAATCTAAAGCCAAAACATACCTTAATTTTGGATCAAACCTAGCCGAAACCTTGGAGGTTCTTATTCTTTCTTTTCCTTTTGTATATTCGGTCAAATGAAGGAAATAAAAGATGAACACTTTCATCTTTTTGTTTTATTATTTTAACATTACCACCTATTTTACTAAATTAACCTTTAATAAACATAAAAGACAAATATAATTCAATGTCATTTTTGTCCATTAACAATCCACTAACTTATAAATGGCTTAATTGCCATATAAGGCCTCCCTATTAAAAAGCCATCTCAATTAAGTGTCGTTTCATAAAGCATGCAGAAATTGCATTTGATGCAATTTAATCCTTTTATCAAATTAAGCACACAAACGAACAAATTAACTTACAGAAATTTAACACATGCTTAGTCACATGCCAACGACACAGAAAATAATATTAAAATAATTTACTAACTCGGAGTTGTGGTCCCGAAACCACTGTTCCGACTAGGGTATAAATCGGACTGTTTCAATTCTCCCCCTTAGGGATTTTTGTTCCCAAAAATCTTATCGTTAAACAGATTCAGATATTGTTGTTTCATTGATTCTTCAGGCTCCCACGTAGCCTCTTCTATTCCGTGTCGATGCCACAACACTTTCAATAACGGAATTTTCTTGTTTCGCAATTCTTTCACTTCACGAGCTAAGATACGGATTGGTTCCTCTTCATAAGTCATATCAGACCGAATTTCAATCTCAGACGGAGTAATCATATGTGACGGATCATAACGGTATCTACGGAGCATCGAAACATGGAATACATAATTTATCTTTTCTAGCTCAGAGGGCAATGACAATCTATACGCAACTGGTCCAACTCGTTCGATAACCTCATATGGCCCGATGAACCTCGGACTCAACTTGCCTTTACGTCCGAATCGGAGTACTTTTTTCCACGGAGACACTTTCAGAAATACTTTGTCACCGATCTCAAATTCAATCTCTTTTCTTTTCAAATCCACATAAGACTTCTGACGATCAGATGCTGCTTTCAAACTATTACGGATTACTTTTACTTTCTGTTCAGTGTCTTTTATCAAATCAACCCCTTGTAGCTTATTTTCACTGAGCTCAGTCCAATACAGAGGTGTTCGACATTTACGTCCGTACAAAGCTTCATAAGGTGCCATTTTAATGCTCGACTGAAAACTATTATTATACACAAACTCAACCAATGGCAGATACTGTTCCCACGTACCGATAAACTCAAGAATGCAGCATCTCAACATATCCTCAAGAATCTGAATGATTCGCTCGGATTGTCCATCCATTTGCGGATGAAAAGCTGTATTGAAATGCAGTTTCGTGCCTAAAGCTTCTTGCAATTTCTTCTAGAATCGTGATGTAAACCTCGAATCTCTATCTGACACGATAGATAGTGGTACCCCGTGCAATCTCACAATATCAGAAATGTAAAGCTCGGCTAACTTATCAAATGTATAATCAGATCTCACCGGAATGAAATGGGCAGATTTCGTCAATCTATCAACTACGACCCAAATCGCATCTTTCTTTCTCGGAGTCAGAGGCAATCCAGAAACAGAACCAGACGAAACCTGATGTTCAGCTTTTACTTTCTGACAGATTAAACATTTCGACACATAGTCAGAAATATCTCGTCTCATACCTGACCACCAGTAGTGTTGCTTCAAATTTTGATACATTTTAGTGCTTCCCGGATGAACAGATAAGCGACTACTATGAGCTTCACTCAGAATTAGCTGTAACAACTCAGAGTTTCTTAGAACATAGATACGGTCTCGAAATCTCAAGCAATCATCAATAACTCTAAATTCAGAATCAGAATTCGAATCACACTGAGCTCGTTTCGCTAACATTTTGTTGTCAACTTTCTGAGCATCACATATCTATTGTAAAAATAACGGTTTAGCTTTCAATTCAGCCATTACGAAACTATCATCAGACAGGTCTAACTGAGCATTCAAAGAACGCAATGCAGACAACGATTTCTGACTCAGTGCATCGGCTACAACATTAGCTTTACCCGGATGATAATCTATCACAAGCTCATAGTCTTTCAACAACTCTAGCCATCTTCTCTATCGCAGATTTAAATCTTTCTAAGTCATCAGATATTTCAAACTTTTATGATCTGAAAATATGTGACATTTCTCACCAAACAGATAATGTCGCCAAATCTTTAATGCGAACACAATCGCAGCTAGCTCAAGGTCGTGTGTCGGATAATTCTTTTCATGAGGTTTCAGTTGTCTCGAGGCATAAGCTATTACTTTGCCTTCCTGCATCAATACACATCCCAGACCATGCAACGAAGCATCACTGTATATTACAAACTCTTTTACCGATTCCATTTGTACTAACACCTGGAGCTTGATTATGTGAGTTTTCAACTGATCAAAGCTTTTCTGACATTTATCAGACCATTCAAATCTCACATCTTTCTGAAGCAATTTAGTCAATGGAGTAGCTATTGTCGAAATGCCTTTTACAAATCTGCGGTAATAACCAGCAAGTCCCAAAAAACTACGAATTTCTGATACATTCTTTGGAGGTTTCCAATCTAGTATAGCAGAAATCTTGCTCGGGTCAACTCTTATTCCAGAGGCCGATACAATGTGTCCCAAAAAACTGACTTCACGCAACCAGAATTCGCATTTGCTAAATTTTGCATACAATTACTTTTCTCTCAGAGTTTGCAACACAATTCTCAGATGTTCGGCAATTTCAGTCTCATCCCGTGAATAAATTAGAATGTCGTCTATGAATACAACAACAAATCGATCTAGGAACGGTCTAAAAATTCTGTTCATAATATCCATAAAAACATCAGGAGCATTTGTTAGTCCAAATGGCATAACTAAAAATTCATAATGCCCGTACCTCGTTCTGAAGGCAGTTTTTAGAATATCTGAATCTTTTACTTGCAACTGGTAGTAACCCAATCTCAGATCTATCTTCAAAAACACAGTAGCTCCTTTTAACTGATCAAACAAATCGTCAATCCTGGGCAACGGATATTTGTTCTTTATGGTATCTTTGTTCAACTAACGGTAGTCAATGCATATTCCCATCGTGCCATCTTTCTTTTTCACAAACAGAACGGGAGCACCCCAAGGTGAGAAACTCGGTCTAGCGAACCCTCTGTCAGTCAACTCTTGTAACTGTGACTTTAATTCTTTCAACTCTGTTGGTGCCATTCTATACGGAGCTATCAAAATAGGTGTAGTACCAGGCAACAATTATGTGAGCATTGTTATATATTACGGTTATATATTGACTTGAGATAATTATATCTATTACGGTTATAATTCCTAGTTCAATCATGGCAGCACGGTTATATAGATCTCAGGTTTTTAGAGGCTGTGTTCTTGTACTAGTTGTTACTGGAACTACATTCGATTTTCCTCTTTTATTTAGGGGTACACTATTGATGTTGAGGTTTTGTTCTATCTATACGTTTGAAACGTTGGTCTTATTATAGCACTATGGTTTTAATTCATCTGATGGTTGTGGCTCTGGTATGGTTCAAAGCTTTGATGTTAATAATTGAAATAGTTTTATTATATATAACATTTCTAGCTTTTGTGAAGAGGTAGGCATTGAAAAAGTATAGATGTGGAATATCGAACTTAACCTTGCATATTGGTTCTCATTATTAAGGTAATCTTAGATTATGTCAATGAGTCAAAATGGGATGTTATATTTCGTTTGAGTTAATGCAGTTTGTGGTGATCTTTGATTGGTGTTCTGAGGGAACTATGATAGGTTGTATGTCTGAGTTGTCTTGACAACAAGAAGAAGGGATTATTTTGAAATGTTATTATCCAATAGTTAAGATCAACTCAGTTGTTTTAATTAGAATGGGTTATTCATTTGAAAAGTAAATTGAGTTATATGCATTTGAGTTTATCCAGGTTCGAAAATAAATTTTACGGATTCACGGGTAAATAGACGGACAGTCTGAATGAAGAATTCATATTCTAGAAGACATGATACAGAAATATATCTATCAGATCAGTTATTATCGAGAAATGTCATTATGGGTTAAAGTCGTCTCGATAGTTGAAATTGATGCGTTTGTGTTAAATGATATTGCTTGACGTTTTCCATGTAAAGGGAACAAATATCAGTTGAAAGTTACAGATGCAAAAATGTCAGAATCATCAGTTAGAGTTTGGTAATACGGGTTTCTCGATTATGTTTCATCAGACGATCACTGGGAATTTCTCATTAGTTATACTACTAATGATAAGTTATGACAGGAGAACATCATAGCTGTGCAGTGAAGTTTCGATATAGTATCAAGTTTTAATATGAGTTCTGATGCAATTTCTATATTGAGATGAGTTATAAATGACTTATCTGTGGATTACCATTAAGAATATGATAGAAAGACTCGACTTGGTGGCTTGTAACAGGTAAGAAATTTTGACGACGAAATTTTCGTAAGGGGGAAAGTTGTAACAACCCCTTTTTCAGTGCTGTCAGAAACAGTGGTTTCGGGGCCACCAAATCCGACAAATAAGTTTGTAAATATTATTATTTAATATTTACGAGTCAAACATGGTGCTAAAATGGTTTTTGATTTGATAACTTATATAAGCGATTTATTAAGTTCAAGTGGTATGACCCTAAGGTCAAGTGGTTTTAGAAAATGAGGTATCTGGACCTCGTTTCTATAAATTGAGCCGTATATATTTTTATAAATATTTAAAGAGTGTCATTAAGGTGGTATTATATTCAACAGATTTAGAAGGTATATCTTGTTGAAAACATAAGAAAACATAGAGCTTACAAAGAGAGCTTGCATGAAATCATGTCTTAAAACATAGTTATAAATAGATTTTTAAAGAATAATTTGCACTTATAGGAAAGAATTACTCTTGGAACTTAGGACAAAACCGTAATCTCCTTATTAACATTATGGTTCACACACACAAGTGGAGATCCCTAAACACTCACCGATTGTTTGTGAACTTTAAACAAGTTTTGTCTTTCCCTTGTCCCTATTGGTAGATGGTCCGACTGGTTCGTAAGACATATAATCATATACATATTACTTTACAGATAAAACACATTAAATTCAAACATATGAGCGAACCTAGTTTTCTGGATAATTAACTCTAATAGAGCAGGGTCTTACCTTGGATTCTAAGAGCTAGGTTCTGGGTAGCGTTTTTAACACTAAATAATCGATGAGAGAATTTTTCATTGGAAAGGGCTTAATTTATAGGCACTAAGTGTTTTAGTATTGTTAGGAAACCTTAATTGACATATGAAAAAAGTTACGTGCATGAGTAGTGCCCTAAGAGGTCAATAAGTAAACTTCATAATTTAGGTATAACTCGACTTATGCCGGCGTACCCCACTTTGCAAAACTTATTTGGCATACTCAGCTCATCACGACTATTGGCGAACTACCCTCAATAAGTCTTTTGACATACACTGTTCGCCGAACTTGCTGGCTAACTTTGCTAAATAATTCTTCTGGCAGATACCGACTCACCAAACCACTGGCAAATACTTGTTTGCTTGGCTTAAACTCCCAGGCCCTATCTCGAGATGTTACATGTTTAGTGTCCCATCAGACTATTTATGATGCCATAGCGTCTTTCAGCTAAGTTCTTGTTGATTTTGCTGTCAAATCATCACTTGATGCCATAACATCTTTCAGCTATGGTATTACTCAATCTAACCCCGTGTTTACCATCCCGACGGACTATCAAAGGATGACATAATATCTTTCAGTTATGGTATTAGTCCTATTTACAATGATGCCATAGCGTCTTTCAGCCATGGTCTTACTCATTTCTGTTATGATGCCATAGCATCTTTCAGCTATGGTCTTACTCATTTTAGGTGTATAGCCTCCCATTAGTCCTAGGCCTAGCCCCGGTCTTTCATTCACTCACCCTATCACATCCCATCGATTCCTCCATTCACCATCATATACCTTGATGCTCGAACACCATAGTGTCCCCTCTGCAAGGCCCGGAGCTTCGTTCATCATAGTTACACACAACAACACCGTATTAGGTATCTAATAGAATCACTCTCTTTTTCCCATTCCTAACTTTGTCTAGCCCAATGTGAATCCCCTTTTTACACTACCACCACAAACATGCATCTCATGCATTTCCTTAATTAAATATCATAGATTATGCCTGCTGACTAAAAAGGTGGATGCTTATAGACTCATGCAAACATCAGACATAATTAGCATTTCAGGATTGGAGTGCAGAAACTCACTTGGTGTTAAGCATGACACCAGAGCTTTCATTCTCTTGGAAGCTAAGCATGACAACCAAATCATGGGTTAAACTTAGTGTTTTTACTTTAAACCTCAATTTTTCAGAAACATGTAGAACCCTTAAAATGATTATGAAAACTCTTAAGTCTGTTTTCTGAATCTTACGTATTCCAAAGGGTTTAGAACCTTACCAGCTTATTGGTTTCTCTATTTTTCTGATTTAAACCTCACGATCATCGCTCCATGCAAAGCTTTCTAATACCATTGCTTCCTCAAAGAAACCATAAAAGATGAAGAAGAGGAGAGAATGAAATGGTCTGAGAGGAATCCGTTTGAGGATTCATTTCTCAGCTATTTATAACCCTTCATGCACGGTCTCCAATCGTACATTAACCATTCATCCATAATCATTTTGTCTTCCACTAAGATGCTGAGTGGTTCTAATTTAACTGAACCAGACTTGGTTTTCAACCATATCCCATTTTGTTCCTAATTTTTTTCTTAGTTTTTCAATAGAGACCGCCAATTTGCAGTCTGTTTCAATATAACTCCTAAATGTTCTAAATTTTATGGTTTAAAGGATTTCAAGTGTGACAAATCACATGAACAAGGGCTTCTTCATCAAACTATTTGGGAGACATCAAAGGTTTTGCACAACAATGAATGGGATTCGTGTAAAGGATGAAGCAACTACAACACTTGAGCTTTGGACTTTCTCAAAGTTCTTGTTTTCATATCCCTTAAAGCTTTCCACTTCATCACTCTTAGATAAGAATGACTTGTAAAAGTTTCTCTTAATTCCAACAACCAGAGTAGCACATTCATGCCATGAAAAATATATGTTAAGTTTCTTCCTAAAAAAATACATAAAACTTCTTATTTTTCTTCAAATGATCCATTCTCATAAGAGAAAGAAAAAAGGTGCGGGGAATTAACTCTTTTAACAAGATAAAGGAAAAAATAGAGAGGAATGATGATTTATGGAAAGAACCTGAAATTGGTTGGATAATTTTAATATTCTTTCTACTTCGGAAGCCTGATCTCATAAGTAAACAGTGATTTGGCACAAGTTTTAATAGGGCGTATAAGAGAAACTCCTTTTTCTTTAATGATATTTGTGGATTTCATCCATGCTATCGTATCATCACACCTCTTGACATTCTTTCTTCTTCCTCTTCAAGTAAGGCTAATTCTCGTGTTGGTGGTGCATGATCTTCCTTGAATTTAACACAAAACAAGGATATTATGACTATTTTGGATGAAGTCTGTGATAAAGAAAGGGCTACTGGTGCTCAACCCAAGAAAATATCAACAAAGAAAACTTAAAAGAGATTGGTGGAAGAAAATACCTAAGAGACCGAAGAAAGTGAGCGCCCTTTAGTTAACACGATGCAGACATAGAAAATGGCTTGCCCTAGTAGTAACTCATACTTCACTAGTTTTAGCCCTAACTACTATTCCTCAATTCCTACACAACCAGCGGAGTCTGCCCACTTTGTAGACTTCCCTTTACGTAATAATGATCCCCCCTGGCTGAGATCCTTATAACGAGTCCAAAACAACCTGTAATAGCCCGATTTTAGGTCTAGTCAGAACAGTGGTTTCGGGACCACAAATTCAACGTAGTAAAAATTATTTTTATTATATTTTAGTCTACAGTTTTATGAAATGATGTCATGAAAATTTCGTTCGAAAATTTTGACGTTTGGGCACTTAATTCAGTTAAAAGGACTAAATTGCAAAAAGTGAAAAATGTGTGTTCTAGAAGCTAGAGGTGTCTAATTGCTATGAAACTTTAAATTGAAGGTCCTTAGATGTTAATTAGACCATTGGTTAAGTTAGTGGACAAAAATGGACATGGAGTAAGAGAATTTTTTATGTTTTAAGTTAGGGGAATTTTGGTCATTTGGCTAATTAAATAAATTAAAAATCAAATTAAATGCCAATTTTTGCTCATCTTATACCCCTTGGATGAAATTTACAAGAGGGAGACATAGCTAGGGTTTTTCAAGCTTCCAAGCTCGATTGTAAGTCCGTTCTAGCCCCAGTTTTAATGATTTTTATGTTTTTGAAATCCTTGTAACTCGATCTACCTATTTCTAGTACTAATTTGAAGTATGATTGAGATCTAGGGTTTGATCCATGTTAGGTATTTGTGTATTTTTATGTTTAATGGTAGATTATGCAAATTTGATGTTGGATAAACAACTTTTACTAAGTGATTTTAAGTAAAAATGTCAAAAAGGACCTATTTGTAAAAGTTATAAAATATGTAGTAAAAGTACGATTTAATGAAAAATATGTGCTGGTATGAGCATAAAAAATAGTTCGGCTAGGTTTGTGTATTAAAGAAATTGAACATATTTCATTTTACGAGCCTAAGGACTAAAATATAAAATGTCAAAAGTTTAGGGACAGAAATGTAATTTTTACCATAATATGATTTTTGGGCTGAATTGAATAATGTGATGATTGAATGAGTTAAATTTGTTATTATAGATCAAGAAAAATGAGGTACAGACCTAGACCGGGGGAAAACAAAGTATTTGACGATTAGGTCAAATCCTACTATTTTTGTACCGAGGTAAGTTCGTATGTAAATAATGCAATGTTATATTTGTATTTTAATGTTTTGATATTGCATGAAATGTATGATTGATTTTATGAGCATATTTGACAAAGTTTCGGGAAGAAAGAAATCCCGGTTGAACATTAGGAAAAGATAGGATACAAATGTCATGACATTAGGGTTACTGAGATTACATGTAAGACCATATCTGGGATATGGCATCAATATGAGACTTCGTGTAAGACCATATATGGGATATGGCATCGATATGAGACTTCGTGTAAGACCATAGCTGGGCTATTGGCATCGATACGTGACTACATGTAAGACCATATTTGGGATATGGCATTAGTACGGTACTATGTGTACGAGATTCTCGAGTATCCTTTAGTATTCCAAATGGTTCAGTGGGAAATTCGATGAGTATGTCAAATATGATATATGTTATGTGATTCATGTGACAAATGCATATTATTGTTGTTTATTAATTGCATATGAACTTACTAAGCTATATAGCTTACCCACCTTTCTTTCCCTTGTCTTATAATGTCACCAAGCTAGCTCGGGATTGGAGATCGTCGGAGATCCATTCACACTATCAACTATTATTTTGGTACCAATGAATTCAACATTTTGAGTTATGGCATGTATAGGGACTTGGTCATTTTGTTATGTGTCATAATTGATTTGGCCAAATGTGTTGGCTTATATTGGTTGAAAGTTCATTTTGTATAAGGCCTTTGAAAATTGACTACAATTGGTATGAGTAATTTATATGATGATGCCTTTCATAGATGTGGGAATTTACATGATTTGAGTTGATAAGTATATAATGTTTGTGTATGATAGATGGTAGCATGTGAATGATGTGTTGATGTCTTAGTTGTAGCTGATTTGATTGTATGTATATGCTTGAATTGGTGCTATGTTATATGGTGTACGTATGTGTATTAAATGGTGGCAAAATGGCTTGGTAAATAGCCTTATTTTTATCTACATGGGTAGACACACGGGCGTGTGTCTAGGCCGTGTGTGACACACGGTCTGCCCCACGGGCATGTGTTTCAGTCGTGTGTCCCTTGTACCTTAATTATTGCAAAATAGAATGTCCAGAATATAGCACACGGGCAGAGACACGGGCGTGTGTCTCGACCGTGTGTGCTACACGGCCTTGGACACGGGTGTGTGTCTCGGCCGAGTGAAGTCTGCACTTATTTTATGAAAAATTATGAAAATTAAATCGACCACACGGCCTAGCACACGGGCGTGTGGCACGACCGTGTGGCACAAGTCAGAGAGCTCCCTATTTTGGACACGGGCTGTAGTGTAACATCCTGGAAAGGGCCTATGCATTTTCGGTTTAATTGTACGAAGTAACATGTTTTATGTACTAAGAATAAATTTTGAACATTTTGGAAACACGAAAATGGATGGAAATGATTTGGAAATGATTCAAAATAGGAAAGTGCACATTTCTGGAAACTTGGAAATGTAAGAAAATGTCAAGTTTACAGAGCCGAACGAAAATTTTTGGAAACTTAGAAATGACTTAGAAATGTCGAGTTTTAAATTTTAAAAGAGGAAATTAAGGCAAGGTGGCCTTAAAAGAAAAAGTTTGTGAAATTTGACACACAAACAGGCTTGGAAAAGTGGCCTAAAGATGCCACTTAGGGCCTCTGGAAATGGCGCCACATGCAAGGTGTTGGGCCTGGGTTCGAGTCACTTGGGAAGCAAATAAAAGAAGTTTTATTTTTGCTTCCAGAAGCTCTGAGGTGGACGACACAAGCCTTCTAGAAAGGAGGAGTTTTATTCTCTTTAATATTCGATTAATAAGGTGATAAATAAGGGATTTAATTTGGATTGTTTTTGAAGAGATAATAAAAGATTATTCTCTAATTACTTTAAATTAGGAGATAAAGCTATCAAATAAAGAAGAGTGGTGGCCAAGTAAGGGATTCTGAGGAGTAGTTTCGGCTATAAAAGGAAGGAAATAGGGCTACTCATCAATTTTTCTTCCTCCTCCTCTCTCTGCCGAATTTCAAAGTGCTCTCCTCTCTTCTCTTCTCTTTTTCTTTTGTCAAGCCGAATCTATAGTCCATCATTGCCAAAATTCTCAAGTTTCTTTTCCTTATTTTCGTGGAAACCAAATACCCCAAGAGAACCTCTAGTCGACTTCTCCATTAAATCCCAAAAGCCGAAACTTTATCATCTAGTCATCAAGGCTGATTCTTTAAGGGGCTTTTAACAAGGGTGCTACCGATTTCTTAAAAAGGGTAAGATCCAAAGTTTGGTTTCAATTCTTTTATATTTTAAACCTATCTAAAATTTAGGGACTAATCTCTATTATGGATTTTGGCCGAGTTATGGAAGGGTGTTTTCGGGATTTAAGAAATTGTCAACTACAAGAAGGTATCCTTTGAACTTCTAAGATCTAAGGTAAGTTATGAATACCATTCGGCCATAAGCTATATTATTTTGATTTAATGTTAGATTGGATCTAACATGGGTACATAGGGATTTCGGCTGACAATAAAGAAGCAAGGATCCAATTTGGGATTTAAGATTTGGAAGGTAAGAACAAAGGTAAATTCGGCCAAGGCCTATTTTAGTAGTAGATCTATTATTATGTGTTTTAAGCCGAAAACTAACCAATTCAAGGGATTTAGTGACTAGCCGATTTCAAAGGGGAAAAATACGAGTTTACGGGATTTGATTAAATCATCAAATCGACACCAAGGAACTTGAGATCTAAAGCGATGGATCGATTTGAGATTTCGATGAAGTGGTTAAGCAAATCAGGTGTGTACCCCACACTACTTCTTAATATGTTTCATGGCTGCTTTATTAAAATATGTGATATTAAGAATATGAAAGTGGCTAGGGTACCATGTTATGGTACTAAGTACTCAGTGCACGTTTCCTACTTCTACAAAGAATATGAAAAAGGTCATTAGTAACATGAGAATATGATAAGAATGTGAACTCGGCATATTTATGCATATCATTATTATATGGGGCATATGGGTTTGTTTGAAAGGGAAGTGAATGTGGTGACTTAAGACCACGAACACGGTGACCTAAGACCGTGATATCGAAAGTGGTGACCTAAGACCACGATGTCTGAAAGTGGTGACCTAAGACCACGATGAACTGAACGTGGTGACCTAAGACCACGAATGCGGTGACCTAAGACCGTAATTTGGAGTGTAGCGGAAGGAGGGTCGACTTAGTAGTCCCCACGGTGTGCATGGTTTGGTGCGGGGTGTGTAGCGGATGGACAATTAGGTTTGGGTTTGGGAATGCATCATAACTTGTATTCTATGTTTTGAAGGTGTAACTCTGTATGCCCGATTCTATTATGACTTAGTGTCGTGTACACATTGAGTCCGTTTGACTCACCCCGTTGTCGGACCATGTTTGGTGATGAGCATGTGATGGACCGGGACGGCGGAACTTGTGGTGGCCATGCTCAACATGAAGTTTTTATTTTATGAACTACTATTTTTATTTAAGTACTTGAATAACTTGGAAATTATTTGATGTAATAAGGCCATAAGGCCATAGTTGAATGGTTTTCCATTTATTTCTATTTATTATGATTATGAGTTTTACCTATTAAAGTTTAAGTAAACTTTTAATATAAAGAATTGAATTCGTGTTCAACACAAGCCCAACCCAAACAATGGTTTTTTTTTTAAAATCGCACAAATTTTTCCTAAGGACAAAAGAACTTTGAACCGGTTTACTTGAGGAACATACCAAATCTGGTCAAAGCTCGTGGGCGGGTTTGGGGTGTTTCAGTTTGGTATCGAGCCAGTTTTAAAACTCTCGGCTGTGGGCCAAGGCCCAAAACGTTTTCAAAGCGAGCCCAAATGAGTTTTTTTGAAAATATTTTATGAAACAAGCGAGGTTTTACGGCATGGCACCTAAAGTCTCCGACCGTGATCCACGGTAAGTACCCTAACTATTTGTGTGATTATGTGTAATGAATATTAGAAGGGTAGAAAAGGAATGGGCGTAGAATAGCATGATAGGAACTTGAACCCTAGGACTAGTCTACTCAAACACAAACACATAAGACTTAAGGAGCGTTAAACAAACCCATGGCTAAGTCACTAAGTTAGGGTGTGGTAAACCCCGCAGGCGCATGTCTAGGATTGGATCCGGGAAGAGCACGGTATTTAGCGATCCTAGTGACTCACCTCCTCTTCGCAGAATCCTGCAGTGCGTAGCTTCGGTTCACCCTAACCTGAGAGGGCTCAGTGAGGTGTGGCAACCTGCGTGCGCATGTCTAGGAATGGTTTTGGTGGGAGCTTGGTATTTAAGCAATCCGCGTGACTCACCTCCTCTCCACTCGAATCTCGCTGGTGCGTAGCTTTGGTTCCCCCCGACCAAGAGGACTCGGTCATAGGCTAAACACAATAACTAAAACCCGAAAGGGAATTAGCCGTGTTTTTATAAAAACAACAAAACCCTAGTTTTAGAATTCTTAAAACTTTCTTCTAAATTCATGAAAACCATCTTTACAAAATTTTCCGAAAGATTTCCGATTTATACAAAAATGCCCCTAGTGGTAAAATTACCAAAATACCCTTGGTTTATAAAATGACCAACTACCCAACATTTTTGCCAAAATTTCATTATTTTATCAATGTTCAAAAACCCTAATTTGAAAATTATCAAAAATACCTTGAATTTTGGAAATTTCAAAATTGCCCCTAACTTATAAAATTACCAAAATGACCCTGATTTCCAAAATTTTTGCAACATCACCATTTTGAAAAGTACAATTCTCAAAAAGAACCCTCAAAGTTTTGTAACCTTTGAAATATCCCTGATTTATAAGATTTTACAAATTTACCCCGGCTTGGAAAAAAAAATCACCAAAATACCCCCGAGGTCCAAAATCACCGAAATACCCCTGAATTTCAAAATTTTTCAAAATACCCCAGAAATTTAAAAATACCAAAATACTTTGTGACAAAATACCAAGGAACTTTTTCCTTTTGAAAAATTACTGAAATATACCTGAGGGACAGATCAGTAAATACCCCTAGGTAGTGGAAAAAAACAATAACAATGAAAACTACAACCTTTCTCTGAATGAGCGAGAGTTCATGATTTTTTGATGGATGTATGGATGAATGAATGGAAAGAGCGTGTGCATCTGAAAGAACCACTCCTAAAAAATTTCTTGTGGGTAATCAAGTGAAACAAAGACTAATTCATAAAACTTCTTAATCGGATCACGACGTTAGAAATGAGCTCTAGAGGACGTGGTCGTCGTGGATGAGGTAGAGGAAGGATGGCGGTGTCGAGAACCCGTTAGATCGGGTCAAGGGTCCGACAATGAGATACCGCCACTACCACCCCCATTTGTTGGTGTTGAGCGGCAAGCTCGCACGGGGGGATGATCTTTGTGTCGCAGGCCGTGCTACGAGTTTTGGAGTTGGTGGGTGGTGCAGGAGGAAATTCGAGGGAACCCGTAAATCGCGCTCGAGCGGCTCCGAGCTAATGGAGTGAAATGTTTCGTGGAGTATCGGGTGTGGCACCCGATTCGGTGAAATCTTGGTTGGAAGTAACAGAGCGCATCATGGATGAGCTTGACTTGACCCCGAGGAGAAGTTAAAGGAATGGTGGCCGCATACGCGCGATGAAGCGTATCAGTGGTGGTTGACTATTCGGGATGGTGCCACGGCTGAGGATCTGACCTGGGAATATGTTAAGGAAGCATTTCAGAAGAAGTATGTGGGAACCAGGTATACTGATGAGCAAAGGAAGGCATTTCTGGGGCTGGTTCAAGGGAACAAGTCCGTGGCAGAGTATGAGGCTGAATTCTTGAGGTTGAGCCGATATGCTCGAGGAGTAGTGGCAACTGAGCATGAGCGTTGTGTCCGTTTTGAGGACGGGCTAAGGGATGATCTGAGACTGTTGATAGCACCGCATCAGGAGCGGGAGTTTTCTGCTTTGGTAGAAAAGGCCAAGGTGGTGAGGAATCAAGGATTCTACAAAAGCGGGCTATGGATAGGAATAGGCCCAAAAGAGGTTTTGGAACGTCTGGAAAGGTTCATAAGAGGCCTAGAGTTGATGGGCCGCGAGGTCAGCAAGTTGGTTCAGAAGGGCGGTATCGACCTTGTGATGTGTGTGGAAAGAAGCACTTAGGAGAGTGCTGGAAGAAAACATGAGGATATTTTAGATGTGTGTCCAAGGACCATGTGATCAAGGATTGTCCTAAGCAATCGGATGAAAGCCGACCAACACTCGAGAATGTTGGTCGACCGGTAGAGGAGGACCGCAGCCTCAACGAGGTCGTGGTTCGAAAATGAGGTAATGGTCTTTGGCAGAGGCCGTGGAACACAAGGCGAGAGGTGTTGCTAATCTTTGAGGCAAGGCAACGAGTTTGGTTTATGCGGTTCACGGAGGGAAGATGGAGACGCGCGGGCGTTATAACCGAGTCACGTTCTTTATTTTTGACAAGCCCTATTTTTCTCTAATTGATGTGGGCTCGACCCATTCCTATGTTGCATGTAGTGTAGTGGAAACACTAGGCCTAGACTCGAACCTTCCGATAGGCGGATGAGTTGTAGTAAGCCCATTAGGCCTAAGCGTAGTGGTGGATAAGATCTTTCGGAATGTACCCCTAGAGATTCGGGGGAGTGAACTTTGGTGACTTAATGGAACTACCTTTCGGGGAGTTTGAACTTATACTTGGAATGGACTGGCTAGTAGAGCACCGAGCCATATTGGATTGTGCGGCTAAACGAATGGAACTAGGGACCCCGGAGGATGAAGTAGTAGTAACGATCGGAGAGAGAAGAAACTACCTGTCCAACGTAGTTTCAGCGTTGAAGGCTGAGAAAATGGTTAAGAAAGGGTGCAAGGCGTTCTTAGCCTTCGTAAGCGCGTTAGGTGGAAAGGAAGAAGGTGTCAGTGGAGTTAGAACGGTGAAAGACTTTGAAGATGTATTTTCGGAGGAATTACCAAGAATACACCCAGATAGGGAGGTGGAGTTCGGAATAGACTTACTACCGGGAACAGCTCCTATGTCAATCGCTCCATACCGAATGGCGCCAAAAGAGTTAGTTGAGCTCAAGGCTCAAATCCAAGAGTTGTTGGATCGTGGGTTCATACGACCCAGTGTGTCTCCATGGGGAGCACCAGTTCTGTTTGAAAAGAAGAAGGACGGAACTATGCGTATGTGCATAGATTATCGTCAGTTGAATAAGCTGACCATCAAGAACAAGTACCCTTTGCCAAGGATAGACGACTTGTTCGATCAGCTTAAGGGGGCCGCCGTATTTTCAAAGATCGATCTAAGGTCTGGATATCATCAGTTGAAGGTGAAGGAGGCAGATATCCATAAGACCGCCTTTAGGACAAGATACGGCCATTATGAGTTTGTAGTAATGTCGTTTGGGTTGACGAATGCTCCAGTCGCGTTCATGGATATGATGAACCGAGTTTTTCAACCCTACTTGGATAGGTTCTTCGTTGTGTTCATCGATGATATTTTGGTGTATTCTAAGTCTGAAGAGGAGCATGATGAACATCTCCGAGTGGTGCTACAAGTGTTAAGGGAGAAGAAGCTCTATGCCAAATTCAGCAAGTGTGGATTTTGGCTTAAGAAGGTGGCATTCTTAGGGCATGTGGTATCCGCAGAAGGAATAAGAGTGGATCCTAGGAAGATTGAAGCAGTGTTGGATTGGAAACCACCTAGGTCCGTGGCTGAGATTCGAAGTTTCTTAGGTTTGGCAGGCTATTACAGAAGGTTCGTAGAAGGATTCTCGTTAATAGCTGCGCCTTTGACAAAGTTACTAAGGAAGGAAGTACCCTTTGAATGGTCTGATAAGCAACAGAAGAGCTTTGACAACCTTAAGAAGGTGTTGATGGAGGCTCCAGTGTTAATTCAGCCGGAGGCTGGGAAGGATTTCGTGGTGTATTGTGACGCTTCCCATACAGGCTTGGGTTGCGTACTGATGCAAGAAGGAAAAGTAGTCGCTCATGTCTCTCGGCAACTAAGGCCTCATGAGGTTAACTACCCAACTCATGACTTGGAACTGGCAGCAGTGGTTTTCGCCCTTAAGGTTTGGAGGCACTACCTCTATGGAGAAAGGTCGGTGATCTACACACAGGACCACAAGAGCCTTAAGTATCTGTTGACTCAGAAGGAGTTGAACTTGAGGCAACGAAGGTGGGTGGAGTTGTTGAAGGACTACGACTGTTCGATAGAATATCATCCGAGCAAGGCGAATGTGGTAGCTGATGCCCTAAGTCGGAAGGTTGTGTCGGATCTAAGGGCTATGTTCGCTCACTTAAGTTTGTACGATGATGGAAGCCTGTTGGCAGAGTTGCAAGTCAAGCCCACATGGCTGAAGGAGGTGAAAGAGGGACAGTTGGTTGATAAGGATCTAAGTGCTAAGTTACAGCAAGTGCAGAACGGGGAATTAAAGGATTATGGCGTTAATGATGAAGGAGTATTGTGTTACAAAGGAAAAGTCTGTATGCTGAAGGACAAGGAGTTAAGACGAAGGATTCTTTGGGAGGCGCATAGTAGCCCTTATGCTATGCATCCGGAGGCATTAAATTTGTCTGAGATTTAAGGGAACAATTTTGGTGGTGCGATCTTAAGCAAGAAGTGGTGAATTTGTGGGGAAATGTTTGACGTGTCGACATGATGTTAAATTTGAACACCAAGTTCGAGCTAAACACCAAGTTCCATCGAGATTGCTTCAACCAATCGAGATTCCGCAATGGAAGTGGGAGAGAATTACCATGGATTTCGTTAGTGGGCTTCCCCTTACGCCTACTAAGAAGGACTCGGTATGGGTGATAGTGGACCGTTTGACTAAGTCCGCGCACTTCATCCCGGTAAGAGTTGACTATTCTCTTGGTGGCTAAGTTATGTGGCGCGAAATTGTGAGGTTACATGGTGTACCGGTATCGATCATCTCCGATAGAGACCCAAGGTTTACGTCTCGGTTCTGGAGGGCACTTCATCAAGCTTTAGGCACTAAGTTGGACTTCACTACGGCTTTTCATCCACAATCGAGACAGGCGATGCGAGCGAGTTATACAAGTGTTAGAGGATATGTTGAGAGGTGTGTGATGGATTTCGAGGAAGTTGGGAAGACTATTTGCCTTTATTTGAGTTCGCCTACAACAACAACTATCAGGCTAGCATTCGTATGGCACCATATGAAGCATTGTATGGTGGAAGTGTAGAACTCCTACTTGTTGGGTGAGTTAGGAGAACGTCGAGTTTTGGGTCGAGTTAGTGGCGGCGAAGAGAAGGTTGAGATGATTTGAGCACGGTTAAAGGAAGCCTCTAATAGGCGAAGTCGCATGCAGACCTTAAGCGGAAGGAAATAGAGTTTGAAGTGGGAGACCAAGTGTTTCGAAAGTCTCACCTTGGAAAAAGGTAATGAGGTTTGATCGCAAGGGAAGTTAAGCCCAAGGTTTATAGGGCCCTATCAGTCTTGAGGCGAGTTGGAGCGATGGCATACCAATTGGAGTTGCCACGAGTTGCGGAAGATGCACGACGTATTCCATGTATCCATGCTACGTCGTTACCGATCGGATCCGTCTCATGTGTGGTACTGTCGGAGAAGTAGAGCTAAGGCCGGACTTATCCTACGAGGAAGAGCCGATTCGGATATTGGGCGTGATGTGAAAGTGCTACGGAGGAAGTCGGTTCCTCTAGTCAAGGTGTTATGGCGCAATCATGGATTGGAAGAAGCCGTGGGAACCGAGAAGAGGCAATGCGACAACAATACCCTCAATTATTTTAGTTAGAAAATTTCGAGGACGAAATTATTTTAAGGGGTAGAACTGTAACATCACGGAAAGGGCCTATGCATTTTCGGTTTAATTTATGCAAGTAACATGTTTTATGTACTAAGAATAAATTTTGAACATTTTTGGAAACCTAAAAATGGGTGAAATGATTTGGAAATGATTCAAAATAGGAAAGTACACATTTTGGAAACTTGGAAATGTAAGAAAATGTCAAGTTCTGAGCCGAACGAAAATTTTGGAAACTTAGAAATGACTTAGAAATGTCAAGTTTTAAAGTTTAAAAGAGGAAATTAAGGCAAGGTGGCCTTAAAAGAAAAAGTTTGTGAAATTTGACACACAAGCAGGCTTGGAAAAGTGGCTGAAGATGCCACTTAGGGCCTCTGGAAATGGCGCCACATGCAAGGTGTTGGGCACTGGTTGAGTCACTTGGGAAGCAAATAGAAGAAGTTTTATTTTTGCTTCGGAAGCTCTGAGGTGGACGACACAAGCCTTCTAGAAAGGAGGAGTTTTATTCTCTTTAATATTCGATTAATAAGGTGATAAATAAGGGATTTAATTTGGAATATTTTTGAAGAGATAATAAAGGATTATTCTCTAATTATTTTAAATTAGGAGATAAAGCTATCAAATAAAGAAGAGTGGTGGCCAAGTAAGGGATTCTGAGGAGTAGTTTCGGCTATAAAAGGAAGGAAATAGGGCTACTCATCAATTTTTCTTCCTCCTCCTCTCTCTGCCGAATTTCAAAGTGCTCTCCTCTCTTCTCTTCTCTTTTTCTTTTGTCAAGCCGAATCTATAGTCCACCATTGCCAAAATTCTCAAGTTTCTTTTCCTTATTTTCATGGAAACCAAATACCCCAAGAGAACCTCTAGTCGACTTCTCCATTAAATCCCAAAAGCCGAAACTTTATCATCTAGTCATCAAGGCCGATTCTTTAAGGGGCTTTTAACAAGGGTGCTACCGATTTCTTAAAAAGGGTAAGATCCAAAGTTTGGTTTCAATTCTTTTATATTTTAAACCTATCTAAAATTTAGGGACTAATCTCTATTATGGATTTTGGCCGAGTTATGGAAGGGTGTTTTCGGGATTTAAGAAATTGTCAACTACAAGAAGGTATCCTTCGGAACTTCTAAGATCTAAGGTAAGTTATGAATACCATTCGGCCATAAGCTATATTATTTTGATTTAATGTTAGATTGGATCTAGCATGGGTACATAGGGATTTCGATGACAATAAAAAGCAAGGATCCAATTTGGGATTTAAGATTTGGAAGGTAAGAACAAAGGTAAATTCGGCCAAGGCCTATTTTAGTAGTAGATCTATTATTATGTGTTTTAAGCCGAAAACTAACCAATTCAAGGGATTTAGTGACTAGCCGATTTCAAAGGGGAAAAATACGAGTTTCTGGGATTTGATTAAATCATCAAATCGACACCAAGGAACTTGAGATCTAAGGCAGTAGATCAGATTTCGGGATTTCAGTGAAGTGGTTAAGCAAATCAGGTGTGTACCCCACACTACTTCTTAATATGTTTCATGGCCTGTTTTATTAAAATATGTGATATTAAGAATATGAAAGTGGCTAGGGTACCATGTTATGGTACTAAGTACTCAGGTACGTTTCCTACTTCTACAAAGAATATGAAAAAGGTCATTAGTAACATGAGAATATGATAAGAATGTGAACTCTGGCATATTTATGCATATCATTATTATATGGGGCATATGGGTTTGTTTGAAAAAGGGAAGTGAATGTGGTGACTTAAGACCACGAACACGGTGACCTAAGACCGTGATATCTGAAAGTGGTGACCTAAGACCACGATGTCTGAAAGTGGTGACCTAAGACCCACGATGGCGAACGTGGTGACCTAAGACCACGAATGCGGTGACCTAAGACCGCAATTTGGAGTGTAGCGGAAGGAGGGTCGACTTAGTAGTCCCCACGGTGTGCATGGTTGGTACGGGGGTGTGTAGCAGATGGACAATTAGGTTTGGGTTTGGGAATGCATCATAACTTGTATTCTATGTTTTGAAGGTGTAACTCTTGTATGCCTGATTCTATTATGACTTAGTGTCGTGTACACATTGAGTCCGTTTGACTCACCTCATTGTGGGACCATGTTTTAGGTGATGAACAGTGATGGACCGGGACGGCAGAACTTGTGGTGGCCATGCTCAACATGAAGTTTTTATTTTATGAACTACTATTTTTATTTAAGTACTTGAATAACTTGGAAATTATTTGATGTAATAAGGCCATAAGGCCATAGTTGAATGGTTTTCCATTTATTTCTATTTATTATGATTATGAGTTTTACCTATTAAAGTTTAAGTAAACTTTTTAATATAAAGAATTGAATTCGTGTTCAACACAAGCCCAACCCAAACAATGGTTTTTTTTTTAAAATCGCACAAATTTTTCCTAAGGACAAAAGAACTTTGAATCGGTTTACTTGAGGAACATACCAAATCTGGTCAAAGCTCGTGGGCCGGGTTTGGGGTGTTTCATGTAGCATGGGCATGTCCAAGGGTCACACGGGCGTATCCCTTGGACCACATGGGCGTGTGAGCCCTGTAACAAGAAAAATTTTCTATGTTTTGTAAAATTTTCTAAAGTTCTCGGTTTAGTCCCGAACCACTTCCAAAGCATGTATTGAGCCTCATAGGCTCGTTTTAGGGACGATATGAATGTGTATGAAAAGTTTTAATTTGAAAGGAAATTTATGACTTGAAAATGTATATTTGCTTGTGTTTATGCCCGGTAATGCCTCACAACCTGTTCCGGCGTTGAATACGGGTAAGGGGTGTTACATTTAGTGGTATCAGAGCTATAGTTTAGTTGATTCTCGGACCAACGTACCGTGTGTGAAAGTCTAGCTATACATGCCATAAATGAACTGTGATAGTGTGATGGCTCTTGACAATTTTAAAATGTGTTTTCATATAGTAAATGGATCTCAATCGAGCTAAAGCTGATGACGTAGAAAGTAATGCAATGGCTCCCGCTCAAGGGGCAGCGCCGTCTGAAAGTAGACCTCCCACGGTTAGTCAGGGAGGAGCAGAAGGGGGTAGGGAAGCCTTCCTCCACATGATGAACGAGTGGTATACGAAATTTGTAGGAACAAATCCGAATGCTCAACCTCCTCCACCCCCACATATTCCTCAGCTGGTTCAAGTAGCTCCTCAAGTTATGGAATATATAAGAGTGAGTAAGCCCCCGGTTGATAAAATCTGAAAACATGGGGCTGAAGATTTTAGGGCAAATGTTGACGATGATCCCGAGAGGGCAGAATTTTGGCTTGAGAATTCTATCAGGGTATTCGAAAAACTGTCTTACACACCGGATGAATGTCTGAAACGTGTCGTATCACTTCTGAGAGACTCAACATACCGGTGGTGGAAAACTCTTGTGCAAGTAGTACCGAGAGAGAGGGTTAATTGGGAATTCTTCCAAGATAAATTTTAGAAGAAGTATATCAGCCAACGGTTCATTGATCAGAAACGTAAAGAGTTTTTAGATATGAAATAGGGCCGAATATCTGTAATCGAGTATGAACGAGAGTTTTTCAGGCTCAGTAAGTACCCTCAGGAATGTGTTTCCACTGAGGCTATCATGTGCAAAAGGTTTGAAGATGGGTTGAATGAGGATATCCGATTGTTAGTTGGAGTCCTTGAGATGAAAGAATTTGTGGTGCTATTCGACCGAGCTTGTAAAGCTGAAGAATTAAGCAAGGATAAGAGAAAAGCCGAGTCTGAGGCTAGAGATGCAAGAAAAAGGCCAATGAGTAAGTCATTTCAATCTCAGTCTAAGAAATCGAGAGATTTGTATGTTCGATCGAGTGTTTCAGCTGGGTATCCCAACAGAGATCGTGGGAAACAATACTCGAGTTCTAAAGCCCAAACTACATCAGTAGCGAGCGTTGGTAACGCTAAGTCTGGTAGGCCTGAATGTCAGCACTGCGGCAAGCGACACACCGGTGAATGTAGACTGAATGATCAGGTTTGTTTTAAGTGTGGCTCTCAAGACCACTTTATTCGAGATTTCCCAGAGATGGTTGAAAAGGATAAGTTTCAGACTGTAAGATCGGGCAACACTGCCTCTAGAGGGAGACCACCAAGGAACACGAGAAATGGATCTAGTAGTAAAGGTGTGACAAAAGATACAGCTTTAAGATCTGAGGCCAGGGTACCCGCTAGAGCCTATGCTATACATGCTCGCGAAGAAGTGACATCTCCCGATGTTATCACTGGTACTTTTTCTCATTATAATACTAATGTAGTTGAATTGATTGATCCTGGATCGACTCATTCTTATGTTTGCATGAAATTGGTAGCTAGTAATAGCTTGCCTGTTGAGTTTACTGAATTTGTGATTAAAGTGTCAAACCTCTTAGGCAAATATGTGCTAGTTGATAAAGTTTGCAAGAATTGTCCATTGATGATTCGAGGTCACTATTTTTCGGCTGATCTAATGTTGTTGCCATTTGATGAGTTTGATGTCATTTTGGGTATGGATTGGTTGACACTGCATGATGTTGTAGTGAATTGTAAACGGAAAATTATTGAATTGAAATGTAAGAATGGTGAAATTTTTTGAATTGATTCAGATGATTCGGGTGAGTTACCTGTTGTGATTTCTTCAATGACTGCCCAAAGATATGTGAGAAAGGGTTGTGAAGCTTATCTAGCTTATGTGTTGAATACAAGAGTGATTGAAATAAAGATTGAATCAGTACTGGTAGTTTGTGAATATCCAGATGTGTTTCCAGAAGAGTTACCTGGGTTACCTTTGATCAGAGAGGTTGAGTTTGGTATTGATTTAGTACCAGGGACTTCACCGATATTGATCGCTCCATATAAGATGGCTCCGACTGAATTGAAAGAATTGAAAGCTCAATTGCAAGAGTTGACAGATAAGGGTTTTGTGAGACCGAGTTTTTCTCCCTGGGGTGCTCCAGTGTTATTTGTAAAGAAGAAAGATGGATCTATGAGACTTTATATCGATTATCGACAGCTCAACAAGGTGACTATAAAGAAAAAGTATCATGTGCCGAGGATTGATGACTTGTTTGATCAGTTGAAAGGAGCAACGGTATTCTCGAAGTCTGATTTGAGATCTGGTTACTATCAGTTGAGAGTTAAAGAGTCTGATGTGCCGAAAACTACTTTTAGGACAAGGTACGGGCATTATAAATTTCTTATTATGCCTTTTGGATTAACTAATGCCCCTGCTATATTTATGGACTTGATGAATCGAATTTTCCGATTGTACTTAGATAAGTTTGTGGTTGTGTTCATCGATGACATTTTGATTTATTCTCAAGATGAGTCTAAGCATGCCGAACATTTAAGAATTGTGTTGCAGACTTTGAGAGATAAGAAATTGTTTGCTAAGTTCAGCAAAAGTGAGTTTTGGCTCCGAGAAGTCGGATTTTTGGGACACATTGTTTCTGGAGATGGTATTCGGGTTGATCCGAGTAAGATTTTAGCAATTGTTGATTAGAAACCGCCGAGAAATGTATCGGAGGTTAGAAGCTTTTTGGGCTTAGCGGACTATTATAAATGTTTTGTTAAGGGTTTTTTGATGATTGCTACTCCTATGACTAAGTTGTTGCAAAAAGATGTTAAGTTTGAATGGTCAGAAAAATGTCAGCAAAGTTTTGAGAAGTTGAAAACATTATTGACTGAGGCGTCAGTTTTTAGTGCAACCTGAACAGGGAAAAGAGTTCGTAATTTATAGTGACGCGTCACTGAATGGGTTAGGATGTGTATTGATGCAAGAGGGTAAAGTGATAGCCTATGCCTCGAGACAGTTGAAACTGCACAAGAAGAATTATCCGACGCACGATCTAGAATTGGCGGCCATAATGTTTGCTTTGAAGATTTGGAGGCATCACTTGTATGGTGAGAAATGTCATGTATTTTCGGATCATAAAAGTTTAAAGTATTTGATGTCTCAGAAAGATCTGAATTTGCGGCAACGGAGATGGCTCGAGCTACTAAAAGATTATGAGCTAGTGATTGACTACCATCCCAGAAAGGCAAATGTAGTCATAGATGCTTTGAGTATAAAGTCCTTATTTGCTTTGAGAGCTATGAGTACGAGATTGACTTCGTCTAATGATGGTTTGATTTTGGCTGAGTTGAGAGCTAGACCGATATTTCTTCAGCAGATTTGTGAAGCTCAGAAAAGTGATAGTGAATTGCAAGCTAAAAGAGCTCAGTGTGAATCTGGTAATGATTCAGACTTTCGGATCGGTTCGGATGATTGTTTGATGTTCCGAGATAGGGTATGTGTACCGAAAATGATGAGATTATTCAGAAGATTCTTTACGAAACACATAATGGTTGTTTATCTGTTCATTTGGGAAGTACGAAGATGTATAATGATTTAAAGAAACTGTATTGGTGGTCAGGTATGAAGCGAGATATCTCTAAATTTGTATCGAAATGTTTGATTTGTCAGCAAGTGAAAGCCGGACACCAAATACCTTCGGGTTTACTTCAGCCAGTGATGGTACCCGAGTGGAAATGGGATAGAATTATGATGGACTTCGTGACGGGTTTACCATTGACTCCTAAAAAGAAAGATGTCGTTTGGGTCGTTGTTGATAGATTGACGAAAGCGGCTCATTTTATTCCGGTACGTACCGATTTCTCACTTGATAAGCTAGCTGAATTGTACATTGCTGAAATTGTGAGATTGCACAGAGTGCCTATTTCTGTTGTTCCAAATAGAGATCCGAGGTTTACTTCACGATTCTGGAAGAAGTTGCAAGAAGCTTTGGGTACAAAGTTTAACTTTAATACCACATTTCATCCGCAAATCGACTGCCAATCTGAGAGAACAATTCAGGTTCTCGAAGATATGCTTCGTTGTTGTGTTTTGGAGTTCGAAGGTAGTTGGGAAAAATATCTACCTTTAGTCGAATTTGCTTATAACAACAGTTTTCAGTCAAGTATAAAGATGACACCGTATGAGGCATTGTACGGTCGCAAGTGTCAAACTCCGTTGTATTGGACCAAAATTAGTGAGAAACAGATTCATGGGGTTGACTTGGTTAGAGAAACTGAAGAAAAAGTAAAGGTAATTCGTGACTGTTTGAAAGCCGCTTCAGATCGAAAAAAGTCGTACGCAGATTTGAAAAGAAAAGAGATCGAATTTCAGATTGGTGATAAGGTATTTCTAAAAGTGTCTCCATGTAAGAAGATTTTGAGATTTGGCAGTAAAGGCAAGTTAAGTCCACGTTTCATTGGGCCGTATGAAGTTATTGAAAGAATAGGGCCAGCGGCATTTCGATTAGTTTTGCCGACAGATTTGGAAAGGATTCACAATGTATTTCATGTGTCAATGCTGCGATGCTATCGATCAGACCCTTCACATGTGATTTCTCTGACAGAGGTTGAGATTTGACCTGATATGACTAATGGTGAAGAACCGATTAAGATTTTGGCTCGGGAAGTTAAACAATTGAGAAATAAAAACATAGCCCTAGTTAAAGTTTTCTGGAAATGACACGGAGTCGAAGAGGCTACATGGGAACCTGAGGAAGCTATGCGAAAACAGTACCCAAACCTATTTTCTGGTAAGATTTTCGGGGACGAAAATCCCTAAGGGCTCCACAGCCCGATTTTGGGTCTAGTCGGAACAGTGGTTTTGGGTCCACAAATCTGACGCACTAAAATTTTTTTATTATATTTTTATGGTCTACATTTTTTACAAAATGATTTCATAGAAATTTCGTTCGAAAATTTTGACTTTTGGGCAGTTAATTTAGTTAAAAGGACTAAATTACAAAAAGTGCAAAATGTGTGTTCTAGAAGCTAGAGGTGTCTAATTGCTAAGAAACTTTAAATTGAAGGTCCTTAGATGGTAATTAGACCATTGGTTAAGTCAGTGGACAAAAATGGACATGGAGTAAGAGATTTTTTTTTAAGTTAGGGGTATTTTGGTCATTTGGCTAATCAAATGAATTAAAAATCAAATTAAAAGCCAATTTTTGCTCATCTTCTACCCCTTGGCCGAAATTTACAAGAAGGAGACATAGCTAGGGTTTTTCAAGCTTCCAAGCTCGATTGTAAGTCCGTTCTAGCCCCATTTTTAATGATTTTTATGTTTTTAAAATCCTTATAACTCGATCTACCTATTTCTAGTACTAATTTGAAGTATGATTGAGGTCTAGGGTTTGACCCATGTTAGACATTTGTGTATTTTGATGTTTAATGGTAGATTATGCAAATTTGATGTTGGATAAATGATGTGTCTCTAACTAACTATGACCACAATAAAGGCAAGCGCACCTATCGTTATATAGTATAGTTATGGTAAGACCGGTAATATCGTATCCACAAGGACCAAGAGTACTAGTAATTACTATCTTCTTATTATCTAGCCAAAGAATTGGAGTGATTTCTTTTAAACTAAAAATTAATTAAAAGCACGACAGAGAATGAATTTAGGAAAATACTTTTAGACAACTTATATGATAAAGGCAATACTCAAGGAATAATCCACCTAGACTTCACTTATTACTTTTGATTCATATGATTTATTCACTTGACTTAATCCATAGAAATCCCTAAATTATGTTAATATCTCTTTCAAGACTAAAAACAACTGACTCTAGGTTGATTAATTAAAATCTCTTTCTAATTAAAACCCCTATTGTCGCATTAACTCGATCTATGGATTCCCTTATTAGATTTGACTCTAATCCGGTAGATTTTTGTCGCCCTATTTCTAGGGTTGCAATCAACTCCGCTTAATTGTGTTGATCTACTCTTAAACAGGGACTTTTGCTCCACTGAATAAGCACATTCGACTTGAATCAATAACCTAAATTATCAAAACAAGAATAAGAACTCACAATTAAGAATAAGAACAAGTATTTATCTTAGAAATCAAATAATAATAAGATCCGTCTTAGGTTTCATCCCCTTAGGTATTTAAGGGATTTAGTTCATACTGATAGAGGGAAACATCATCGAATAGGAAAAACAAAAAAACATAAGAAAACCCAAAAAATTCTAAAGAACTTGATAGGAGATCTTCAGTCTTGATGGAGATCCTTCTTTCGAGCTGCTCCCGATGGCTGTCTTCGAGTGTTTTTTGCCTTCTACTCTGCGTCCCCTTTTAGGTTACCCCCTAGGGAGTTTATATAGGCTTTGGAACGTCTTTCTTGGCCCACAAGTAGCCTATTCCAAATAGAATTAGTCTTGGATTCGGCAGGGACACGCCCATGTGTTATGCCCGTGGTGGATTCCTTCGATCATGCTCGCTTATGCTCACCACACACGGCCGTGTGGTATGTCCGTGTACATTGATCCAAGCCGTGTTTGATTCTTCTCGTAAGACACGGCCGTGTTTGATAGTCCAGGCCGTGTTGATTTCTAAGGTAGGCCCATTTTGTCCCTTTTTGGCCCGTTTCTCGTTCTTTTCGACTCCCTAAGCTCTCTTGAATGTAAAACATGAAATTAAGGGATTAGGAGCATCGAATTCATCAAATCTAATGAGAATTCATCCAAAAATAAGCCAAGCATGGGGTTAAAATATGTGTAAATTATGGTTTATCAAATATCCCCACACTTAAGCATTTGCTTGTCCTCAAGAAAAATCCTCAACTCACAATTAAAATTAACTTCCTTAATTCATAACTCTCATCAATAATGTCTCATCATAATTCACGGATAATTCATACATTGATAATTTAACTTAAGGAGTCCTAAAGATTCAAACAATCTAAGTCACAAATTTTTGTAGCCCGAAAACATAGGTGTTTCCCCTTACCTAAATAATTACCTTTGATTCAAAATCGACAAGATACGACATCCTTACTAAAGATTCACTCAAATCACTCAAGGTGTTTAAGGTTCAAAAATTAAGCACTCAAAAGTCAAACATGAAAAGTTATTACCATAGGCTTGCATGAAAATCAAATCTCCACCACTATAAAATGAGATGATACACAAATCAAAAGGTCTTTAAAGGGTTGTAACGGGGCTTAGGTTAAAGGTGTGGATAAAGGCTAAATTAGAGGGTTAGAATCGAGATTGAATTGACAGTTTACCTAACTAGAAAAGAAAATGAACTAACACTGAATAATTACATTAATTGAAAACTTATCACTAATAACACGAGCTTCTTCTCAGAATGTGAAATTAATCGCTTAATCTCAAATAACATAGAACAAATAATGAATAGATTTCCAACTTTTTTTTAAGAATAAGATTTTACAATAATAAGATAATTTAACAACCGAAATAAAGAACATAGTTAGGCAACTAGTCAAATCAAATCTCGACAAAAGGGGAGTCAAGAAAATGGGAATAACAAATCAAATAACTTGGTTTCGGGTTAATATTAGTGGTATATCAACAAACGGTTAATTAGGATCAAAGGGGTTCACTAGGGATTAATTATGAAGGTAGGCTTTTTGGGGTAAGTGGGTTAAAACCTAGGTGCCTCTATGTAACACCCTTAACCCATATCCGTCGCCGGATTAGGGTTACAGGACATTACTATGCTTAGCACAGACCATAACAAAAATAATTACTATATAAATAATCATAACCGATTACTCAGTTAATAAAAAAAATATATTTTCAAGTAATGCTTAAACATTTATGCGCTTAGCTTAATTCTATTCAACCAAACACACACATAAAAGTATACATTTTACATCACTTAGTAAAAGTCACTATTCATTTGGTCATTTTAAATTATTAGCCGAATATGCTCAACTATGATTTAACTTAATTCGCTCAAATCTCATTACCAATACCAACATAAACACATTAACATTTCTACTCCAAAATACGTTCATACTATGGCCGAATCTATATAAACTGTAATACCATAATTTAATCATTTATAAACCAGATCAAATAGTCACATTCATAAGGCATAACAAAGTCATCTCATATCTTAACTTATAGATACATATATATTAAAGCAAAAGAACATCCGTTATCTAAAATATACTATATATCTTACATCCAAAATGAGTTATTTACAAGGTTGATTGTAGAACACTCATAACCTTACTCAAAGCCAAAATTCATGTACTCAATTATCAAATATATATATACCATGAAATGTACTTCCAAGATAAGCTTATAACATGGCCGGACATACACAAACATTAGCACCATGATTAAATATAACCAAACCAAACCAAAGCATAGAAATATAGCCATTTTCGCATGGCATTACATATACATCTCATTCATAGTGATCTCAAAAGAGTAATATAGCCTATACATGCCATAGTTTCAAAAGAAATTCAGCTTACAAGATACCAAAATAGTTGATAGTGTGATAGACTTGACGATGATCCCCGAGCTCGAATCTCGACTCCAAAATCTAATAAAACAACACAACAACTACTTAAAGTAAGCTTCCATAGCTTAGTAAGTTATAAGCAATTACATAACAAAGCCTTAAAGCATTATAATAGAAAATTCACACCTTTAATAACCCTTAAAATGAATATCCCAACATTTAAAATAGACTTCTCATAGATCTCAAATCCATTCTTCACCTTAATACAAATGCATACTAATCTATCACCTTTCAAAGTTCCAAAATTCGAATATACATACATTTAACAATCGGTTTCTACACATATACTACTTATGAAATTTATACTTTCCATTCAAATGATAAGCTCTCATAGTATTAAAAACTTACCAACTTCAACCATTAAAATTGTATTTATATTCATACCTTCAATGCTCATCAACCGAATTTTGTACCAAATGTGTTCTCAAGTTCAATTCAAGCACTTAAGGTTCTTTATCCGATTTTGCACACTTAGTGCTCGGAAGTTAAATTCGCACACTTAGTGCTTATTATCCGATTTCATACACTTAGTACTCGGATATTAAATTCGCACACTTAGTGCTTATTATTCGATTTTGTACACTTAGTACTCGGATGTTAAATTCGCACACTTAGTGCCACATAACCGATTTCACACACACAGTGCTTGGTATTTGAATTCGCTCGCTTAGCACATTACTTGAACTTGATACTTGTCTAAATAAGCTCATATATGTAATTAAAACTTGAACCCCAATCACATATACATTTATACATATACAAATTAACTTATTTCATTTCTATATAAATTCACATTCGGCCAAACACTATTAATAAACAAATATTCATGACTTTCAATCCAATTCATCTCTTAAATCAATGTCTCACATAGCTATCTCATTAACATATATATATACCTCACATTCGGTCAATTACACCTTTCAATCAACCTTACATTCGGCATTATGATATTATACCTACTTACTTCTATCAATACATATACATCAATATAGATAAAAATTCAATTCAATCCAATTGCTAAATAAACTTACCTCGAGTATCGACGGACTACGTTTTCCGACTATTCGATTAACTTCTCCTTTCCCCGATCCTTTTTGTTCTTGATCTAAATAATTTCAAATTAAGATCATTCAAACATATTTTCATTCAATTTAGTCCAAAAACACATTAATGAGAAAATTACATTTTTACCCCTAATATTTCACATTTTCACAATTTAGTCCCTATTATACAAAACACAAAATATGCAAAATCTCACAACAACATAGCTAGGTCGAATCTTCCTTATAATCATATAAGTCCATACATTTAATTTATTTTGCATTTTGGCCACTCAATTTATTATTTTTGCAATTTAATCCTCATTACTCAAAATCATCAAAAACTCCAATACAAAACATGTTAATCTAAAACATATCTTGAATATTTTATCATCAAACAACACAAGACACATATATTCATCAACGGCCGAACTCCAAATATGCATCAAAATCAGAAATTCTAGTATGGGTCGGATAGTATTCGAAGCAACGATCTCAAAAACGTAAAAATTATTAAAAACTGAGCTAAACACATACCTTAATCAAGCTTTACCAAGGCCGAATGAAGCTAAGTTTTTTTCTTTCTCTTTTCTTTTGGTTTCGATCAAAAAGATGAACACTTCCATGTTCTTCTTTTTCTTTTATGTTTTATAACAATTTTACTAATAAAATCATTTTTATTCTTATTATAAACTTAACATATAAAATAAACATATAATTATTTAATATGCATGCATGTTGCCAAATCACTACTATTGCAAAAGGGAAATTTACAACATAAGGCCTCCTCTTGTAAAGACACATCAATTTAATCACTCAATCAAGTAAAAGGCTACTTTTACCACTTATGGGATTTAGTCCTTTTTCTTAAATTAAACACACAAACGAACAAATTAACTCACGAAATTTTAACACTTGCTCAAACGTATATCATAGATACCGAATATAATATTAAAATATTTTATTGACTTGAATTTGTGGTCCCGAAACCACTATTCTGATTAGGGTCAAAATCGGGCTGTTACAACTCTCCCCCCTTAGGGATTTTCGTCCCCGAAAACCTTATCGGTGAATAGGTTAGGATAACGTTCTTTCATTGAATCTTCAAGCTCCCAAGTTGCTTCCTCGACCCCGTGCTTATGCCACAGTACTTTCACCAATGAGATTTTCTTATTACGCAACTCTTTCACTTTGCGTGCCAAAATACGAATCGGTTCTTCCTCATAGGTCAGATCAGACTGAATCTCAATTTCTGACGGATTAATCACATGAGAAGGATCGGATCTATATCGTCGAAGCATCGAAACATGAAAAACATTGTGGATCTTTTCTAACTTAGGTGGCAACATTAATCTGTACGCAACCGGCCCGATACGCTCAATAATCTCGTACGGCCCAATAAATCTCGGACTCAGTTTGCCCTTGCGACCAAATCTAAGTATTTTCTTTCATGGCGAGACTTTCAAAAATACCCTGTCACCAATCTGAAGCTCTATATCTTTACATTTCAAATCTGCATAAGATTTTTGACGGTCTGACGCTGCTTTCAAACTTTCACTGATCACTTTTACTTTATGTTCAGTCTCTTTGATTAGATCAACCCCGTGTATTTTACTTTCACTTAGCTCGGTCCAATACAAAGGTGTACGACATTTACAACCGTACAAAGCCTCGTAAGGTGCCATTTTGATACTCGATTGAAAGCTATTATTGTATGTAAATTCAATCAAAGGAAAATATCGTTCCCACGTACCCTCGAACTCGAGAACACAACATCTCAACATATCCTTGAGTATTTGAATAATTCTCTCGGATTGACCATCCGTCTGGGGGTGAAAAGCTGTGCTGAAATGCAATTTAGTACCTAATGCATCTTGCAGTTTCTTCCAAAACCGTGATGTAAACCTCGGATCTCTATCTGAAACAATATAAATAGGTACTCCATGTAATCGTACGATTTGAGAAATATACAATTCAGCTAGATTATCGAGCGAGTAATCTATACGGACCGGAATAAAGTGATCCGACTTAGTCAATCTATCAACAATAACCCAGATTGTATCTTTCTTGCTCAGTGTCAACGGTAACCCAGATACGAAATCCATCGTGACTCAATCCCATTTCCACTCGGGTATCATAATCGGCTGAAGTAGTCCCGATGGCACCTGATGCTCGGCTTTTACTTGCTGACATATCAAACATTTCGACACAAAATCTGAAATATCTCGTTTCATACCGTGCCACCAGAAATGCTGTTTCAAATCATTATACATCTTCATGCTACCCGGGTGAACAGACAATCTACTATTATGAGCTTCATTACAAATCATCCGAATCAACTCAGGATCCTTTGGTACACATATTCGGTTTCTGAACCGCAAACATCCCTCAGTATCAATCTGAAATTCTGAGTCAGCATTCGAACCACATTGATTCCTTTTTGCTATCAAGCTATTATCAACCCTTTGAGCTTCTCAAATCTGTTGGACAAACAACAATATCGCTTTCAATTCTGCAATAATCGCACCATTGTCAGTCATAACTATATCTGCGTTCATTGAACGTAAAGCAAATAGTGATTTTTGGCTTAGAGCATCAGCAACCACATTAGCTTTTCCCAGGTGATAATCAATCACAAGCTCGTAGTCTTTTAACAATTCTAACCATTGCCGTTGTCTCAGATTCAGATCCTTCTGAGTCATTAAATACTTTAGGCTTTTATGATCGGAATAGACATGGCATTTTTCACCGAACAAATAGTGGCGCCATATCTTCAAAGCAAAGAGTATAGCGGCCAATTCGAGATCGTGCGTCAAATAGTTCTTTTCGTGCAGCTTTAACTGTCTCGAAGCATACGCTACAACTTTACCCTCTTGCATCAAAACACAGCCCAAACCATACAAGGATGCATCACTGAAGATAACGAACTCTTTACCCGACTCTGGCTGAATGAGCACTGGAGCTTTAGTCAACAAGGTTTTCAACTGATCGAAACTCTTCTGGCACCTCTCCGTCCACTCGAATCTAACATCTTTTTGAAGTAGATTTTTCATCGGATTTGCAATCATGGAGAAACCTTTCAGGAAGCGTTTATAATAACCGGCAAGTCCTAGAAAACTCTGAACTTCAGAAACATTATGCGGAGGTTTCCAATAAAGTATAGCCGAAATCTTACTCGGATCAACCCGAATACCTGATGCTGAAATAACATGTCCCAAGAAGCTAACTTCACGTAACCAGAACTCACATTTACTGAAATTAGCGTATAACTGCTTATCACGCAAAATCTGTAACACAAGTCTCAAGTGTTCGGCATGCTCGGTTTCGTCGCGCGAATAGATCAGAATGTCATCTATAAACACAACTACAAACCAATTCAGATACTATCTGAATACCCGATTCCTCAAATCCATGAAAACAGCAGGGGCGTTAGTGAGTCCAAACGGCATCACCAAAAACTCGTAATGGCCGTATCTCATTCGAAAAGCGATCTTAGGCACATCGAGTCTCTAACTATGAATCGATAATAACCCGATCTTAAATCAATCTTCGAGAATACTGAAGCTCCCTTTAACTGATCGAATAGATCATCAATGCGCGGCAACGGGTATTTATTCTTTATGGTCACTTTATTGAGCTGTCGGTAATCGATGTACATTCTCAAAGTTCCATCTTTCTTCTTCACGAATAACACTGGGGCACCCCAGGGAGAGAAACTCGGTCGAGCGAAACCTCTATCTGTCAATTCTTACAACTGAGCTTTCAACTCTTTTAATTCACTCGGTGCCATTCTATACGGAGCTATTGAGATCGAAGTCGTCCCTGGTACTAACTCGATTCCAAACTCTACCTCCCGAATAGGTGGCAAACCCGGTAATTCTTTCGGAAACACATCTAGATATTCGTATACAACCGGTATAGATTCAATCTTCTTTTTGGTTACTTTACTAGCAATTACATAAGCAAAGTAAGCTTCGCAACCCTTTCTCATATACTTTCGAGCCAACATCGAAGATATCACTGCTGGTAGCCTATTTAAATCTGCAGATTCAATCCGAATTATCTCATTATTCTGACACTGCAGATCAATAGTCTTTCGTCTGCAATTCACTACGGCGTCGTGCACAGTTAACCAATCCATACCGAGGATGATATCAAACTCATCAAATGGTAGTAACATCAAATCAGCCGGAAAACATGAATCTCGAATCATCAAAGGGAAATTCTTGCACATCTTATCAACTAGCACACACCGGCCCAGGGGGATCGAAACCTGAATCACAAATTCAGTAGACTCGACAGGTAAAGTCTTACTGAATACTAATGTTTCACACACATAGGAATGAGTTGAACCGGGGTCAATCAGAGCAATTACACTAGTATTAAAGAGAGTAAATATACCGGTGATGACATCTGGAGATGAAGCCTCCTCTCGGGCACGAATGGCATAGGCTCTAGCCGCACACGAGCCTCTCGATCGAATAGGCTGTATCAGGAAGTCCCTCTCTGAGTGCTGCTCCTACCTCCCACATTTTGGGGTGGTCTACCTCTAGCTGCAGTACCGCTCGGTCTTGCACTCTGAGCATTATCCTCTCAGCAAACTCTGGGCAATCCTGAATGAAGTGATCCTGCGAACCACACTTGTAGCAAGCCCGGTTGTTGGACTTGCCCCAACATTCACCAAAATGTCGCCTACCACACTGTTGACACTCAGGTTTATTCGGTCGAGTATCGCCAACACTAGCAATCGAGGTAGCTCGTGAACTCACTGGTGGTCGCTCTCGTATAGAAATCCCAACATTAGTCTTATATCGGCTACTGTCATTTCAGAACTTCTTTGATGCCATCTGAGAAGTTTTACTTGCTGATCTCTTGCGAAAATCTCTAGCTTCGAATTTAGCTTTTCTTTTCTCTTTTTCGAGCTCTTCGGCCTTGCAAGCTCGCTCGACAAGTACTACGAACTCTTTTATTTCAAGTATGCCGAAAAGTAATTTTATGTCTTCGTTCAGTCCCTCCTCGAATCTTTTACACATAACATCCTCGGTTGCGACACACTCTCGGGCATATCGACTGAGTCTCACAAACTCACGTTCATAATTAGATGCGGTCATACGACCCTGTTTTAACTCAAAAAATTCTTTGCGCTTCTGATCAATGAATCGCTGACTGATATACTTTTTACAAAACTCCATCTGGAAGAAATCCCAAGTAACCCTTTCCTTCGAAACAACTGAAACCAAAGTGTTCCACCAATAGTAGGCAGAATCCCGTAATAAAGATATAGCAAACTTCAAGCACTCTTCGGGTGTACAAGATAGTTCATCAAAGACACGAATAGTAGTATCGAGCCAAAATTCAGCCCATTTCGGCATCATCGATGAATCGTGGCCCTAAACTCTTCAGCTCCGTACTTTCTAATTTTATCAACAGGAGGCTTGTTTAATCTCTCGGGAATAATGATCGAAGGTACCACAGGTACTACAGGTGGATTATTCAGATTCGGGGGTTGTTGAACAACCGGATTTGTCTGGATATACTGATTAAACCAATCATTCATTATACTAAAGAAGGCTTGTTTAGCCCCCTCATCTTGGTTACCCGTAACTGGTAGAGATTCAACCGGCGCAGTCCCTTGCGCGGGAGCAGGTGCCACACTCTCAACATCATCGGCTAAAACTCGCTCGGGATCAGGATCCATTTACTATATGAAAGAAGAAAAACACATTTCACGGTCAGAAGTCATCACACTATCATAGTAAAAATTATGGCATGTGTAGCTAGACTCATACGCGCTACGTTAGTCCGAGAACCGACTAAACCGTAGCTCTGATACCAATCAAATTGTAACACCCTTAACCCGTATCCGTCGCCAGATTAGGGTTACATGACATTACTATGCTTAGCACAGACCATAACAAAAATAATTACTATATAAATAATCATAACCGAATACTTAGTTAATAAAAAAAATATATTTTCAAGTAATGCTTAAACATTTATGCACTTAGCTTAATTCTATTCAACTAAACACCCACATAAAAGTATACATTTTACATCACTTAGTAAAAGTCACTATTCATTTGGTCATTTTAAATTATTAGCCGAATATGCTCAACTATGATTTAACTTAATTCGTTCAAATCTCATTACCAATACCAACATAAACACATTAACATTTCTACTCCAAAATAAGTTCATACAATGGCCGAATCTATATAAACTGTAATACCATAATTTAATCATTTATAAACCACATCAAATAGTCACATTCATAAGGCATAACAAAGTCATCTCATAACTTAACTTATAGATACATATATATTAAAGCAAAAGAACATCCGTCATCTAAAATGTACTATATATCTTACATCCAAAATGAGTTATTTACAAGGTTGATTGTAGAACACTCATAGCCATACTCAAAGCCAAAATTCATGTACTCAATTATCAAATATATATATATATATATACCATGAAATGTACTTCCAAGATAAGCTTATAACATGGCCGGACATACACAAACGTTAGCACCATGATTAAATATAACCAAACAAAACAAAGCATAGAAATATAGCCATTTTTGCATGGCATTACATATACATCTCATTCATAGTGATCTCAAAAGAGTAATATAGCCTATACATGCCATAGTTTTAAAAGAAATTCAGCTTACAAGATACCAAAGTAGTTGATAGTGTGACAGACTTGACGATGATCCCCGAGCTAGAATCTCGACTCCAAAATCTACTAAAACAACACAACAACTACTTAAAGTAAGCTTTCATAGCTTAGTAAGTTATAAGCAATTACATAACAAAGCCTTAAAGCATTATAATAGAAAATTTACACCTTTAATAACCCTTAAATTGAATATCCCAACATTTAAAATAGACTTCTCATAGATCTCAAATCCATTCTTCACCTTAATACAAATGCATACAAATCTATCACCTTTCATAGTTCCAAAATCCGAATATACATACATTTAACAATCGATTTCTACACATATACAACTTATGAAATTTATACTTACCATTCAAATGATAAGCTCTCACAGTATCAAAAACATACCAACTTCAACCATTAAAATTGTATTTATATTCATACCTTTAATGCTCATCAACCGAGTTTTTTACCAAATGTGTTCTGAAGTTCAATTCAAGCACTTAAGGTTCTTTATTCGATTTTGCACACTTAGTGCTCGGAAGTTAAATTCGCACACTTAGTGCTTATTATCCGATTTCGTACACTTAGTACTCGGATATTAAATTCGCACACTTAGTGCTTATTATCCGATTTCGTACACTTAGTACTCAGATGTTAAATTCACACACTTAGTGCCACATAACTGATTTCACACACACAGTGCTCGGTATTTGAATTCACTCGCTTAGCACATTACTTGAACTTGATACTTGTCTAAATAAGCTCATATATGTAATAAAAACTTGAACCCCAATCACATATACATTTATACATATACAAATTAACTTATTTCATTTCTATATAAATTCACATTCGGCCAAACACTATTAATAAACAAATATTCATCACTTTCAATCCAATTCATCTCTTAAATCAATGTCTCACATAGCTATATGATTAACATATATATATACCTCACATTCGGTCAACTACACCTTTCAATCAACCTTACATTCGGCATTATGATATTATACCTACTTACTTCTATCAATACATATACATCAATATAGATAAAAATTCAATTCAATCCAATTGCTTAATAAACTTACCTCAAGTATCGACGGACTACGTTTTCTGACTATTCGATTAACTTCTCCTTTCCCCGATCCAATCCCGATCCTTTTTGTTCTTGATCTAAATAATTTCAAATTAAGCTCATTCAAACATATTTTCATTCAATTTAGTCCAAAAACACATTAATGAGCAAATTACATTTTTACCCCTAATATTTCACATTTTCACAATTTAGTCCCTATTGTAAAAAACATAAAATATGCAAAATCTCACAACAACATAGCTAGGCCGAATCTTCCTTATAATCATATAAGTCCATACATTTCATTTATTTTACATTTTGGCCACTCAATTTATTATTTTTTTCAATTTAATCCTAATTACTCAAAATCATCAAAAACTCCAATACAAAACATGTTAATCTAAAATATATCTTTAATATTTTATCATCATACAACACAAGACACATATATTCATAAACGATTGAACTCCAAATATGTATCAAAATCAGAAATTCTAGTATGGGTCGGATAGTATTCGAAGCAACGATCTCAAAAACGTAAAAATTATTAAAAACTGAGCTAAACACATACCTTAATCAAGCTTTACCAAGGCCGAATGAAGCTAAGTTTTTTTCTTTCTGTTTTCTTTTGGTTTCGATCAAAAAGATGAACACTTCCATGTTCTTCTTTTTCTTTTATGTTTTATAACAATTTTACTAATAAAATCATTTTTATTCTTATTATAAACTTAACATATAAAATAAACATATAATTATTTAATATGCATGCATGTTGTCGTCCACTACTATTGCAAAAAGGGAAATTTACAACATAAGGCCTCCTCTTGTAAAGACACATCAATTTAATCACTCAATCAAGTAAAAGGCTACTTTTACCACTTATGTGATTTAGTCCTTTTTCTTAAATTAAACACACAAACGAACAAATTAACTCACGAAATTTTAACACATTCTCAAACATATATCATAGATGCCGAATATAATATTAAAATATTTTGTTGACTCAGATTTGTGGTCCCGAAACTACTATTCTGATTAGGGTCAAAATCGTGCTGTTACACTTTATCATCTCAATATATCAAATCAAGGGTGTGGTCTCGACATGCATAATCGAAGCAAGTTCTAGAATAACAAATCAATATTGACACACTCATAACCAAAGAAGTGAGCAAGAAAAGAATATGCTCTAAAAGGCTCAAAATCTCACAAAAATTATGGTTTTAGATGTCAACCTTGCAAATTTCAAACTTCAAGGTAATATTTAAATTTAGGGAAACAACCTAATAATATTTTTTATTATGAAAATAGACCTATCATGCTTGATTCTCTAATATCTTTAAAGTTTAAACCATCGATGCACAATTACCTATGACTTAATCCAAAACATGTCAATAAAAATCATAAATCAATAGAAGTTTCATTCTAATTAGTAATATGAGAAAATTTACTTAAGAACGAGGCATAATTCAGGGGTTTTCTGGCAATGAAATCAATAACCTCCCCACACTTAAGATGTACATTGTCCTCAATGTATAACGATAAGTAATGACTAATAGTAAGAAAACCATAGGATAGGGAGAGAAGTGAAACTTCCTGAATTTTGGATGGAGTCAAAAAAAAGAAACCTGCTGAAATTGGGCAGAGGTGGGGGAGGATACTCCGGTGGTGTGTTCGTTCTTTAATAAAAATAGCCAGAGATAAAAAGGAATCAAAATATACTAATATAAATTAAAGACAAGAAAGATAAAGGGAAAAAATTTAAAAATAAAGATAAAAGAAAAAGAAAAAATGAATGGACTTAAAGGTCCACGTCTTGTCGAGTAAATGAAGCGGCCGGCATGAACTTATGTAGAGTGGTCGCGCACGTGGAGACTGCGCCAGGATCTTTCGTCTTTTCGACACGGGGATGGTGGCCTTGGTCTTGCCTCTAGTATTAGTCATTGTGTATGGTGGCAAGGATGGTGGTTGGTGTGGTGGCGATGTAAAGAAGGAATAATGAAAAGGGGAAAAGGGAAAAGAAGGAAGAAAGATAATGGGGAAAAGAAAAGGGAAGAAAGGGGGTTTTTTGGCTGAACAATAGGTGGGGAAGTGGAGTAAAGTGGAGTAAAGTGAAGTAAATGGAGTGAGGAGGCGATGGTCGATGGTGAAAAGGGAGAAAAGCTGTGGTGGCTATGGTTGGGGAGGAAGGGATATGGGGAAGAAAGTGAACATAAAAAGAGGTTTAAATAGAAATTTGGACACATAGTCGCGGCCCACGCCCGTGTGCCCTGGGCTTGTTAGGTCACACGGCCGAACCGCACGGCCGTGTGACACTTCATTCATTTCTCCCACGCCGGTGTAGAGGTTTCCACGCCCATGTTGATTAATCAGTATCGACCACAGCTTATAGGCACGGGCGTGTCGCACGCCCGTGTGCTTTACTCAGTATTGCCCACGATCTTAAAGAACGCCCATGTGGATTTATCAGCATCCCGTGTTCCTTAGTCAGTGTCGACCACAGCCGCATCGCACGGTCGTGGCATTTTATCGCAACCTATTTTTTGGGGAAAATTTTGTCCTTGGCACACACGGTCTCTGTCACGCTGATGTGCCTCCTCGTGGTGTCCACACGGCCACGGCCATGCCTGTGTAAGGCCGTGTGGTAGGGAAACCTGTGCTTATTAATTTGGTTAGATTTTAGTTAAGTGCTAAAAATTGAAAATAGGGGTATCAATGGGGTTAGTGCTCGGGTTGCCTCCCGAGAAGCGCTTGTTTAGAGTCCTAAGCTAGACTTTCCTCGTATTCGTGTAGTCATGGTGGTTCGAGGAGTTGAAACTCCTCAATCCTGCTATCAATTTTAATAAGATAAGGTTTTAGACGAGTACCATTTACCTTGAAGGTGCCGAATTGAGAATGAGTTACCTCGACTGTACTATATGGGAAAATACTAAGTACCGTGAAAGGGGTTGTTCCATTAGGTTTAGAAGTGGCAACACGAGGATCAATTGCATCTAACAGTACCTGATCTCCAACCTTGAAATGATTTGCTTTTCCTTTAAGCTCGTCATGGAGTTGCCTCGGTTTCGCTTCGTGTGATCTTGGTTTCTCCTTGGCATGTGTCCTCCATTTGTCTAGTTCATCGATCTGAAGCCTTAGCTCCTCGTAAGTTATTTCATTGTTGGCACGAGGACTAGGATGTGGCTCAGTTGTGTATTTTTGAGGTGCTTCCTGAAAAGAGGGTTGAACCGAATGGTTATTAATAGAATTTATGTGCTTACCGTTATTACTCGACGTCCTAACCGAGTCACGAGACTGAAGAGTGATCGTTTTGTCACCTACACGAAGTGTGAGCTCACCTCTACCAACATCAATTATAGTTTTAACAGTTGCTAAAAAGGGTCGCCCTAAAATTAAAGGTGTGTTACTGTCCTCATCCATGTCTAGAACAACAAAGTCAACTGGGAATATAAATTTATAAATTTTTACAAGCACATCCTCAACAATTCCCCAAGGAAATCTAATAGTTTTATCTGCGAGTTGAATCCTCATCCTATTTTTTTTAGGTTTCCCAAGACCTAGTTGCTTAAACATTTTATAGGGCATGACGTTAATACTCGCCCCTAAATCAGCTAACGCATGTTTAACATTTAAACTACCAATTAAACAAGGAATAGTAAAACTCCCTGGATTCTTTAATTTATCGACTAGTTTATTCTTTAAAATGGCTGAGCAAACTGCGTTTAACTCCACGTGCGACGCATCATCTAAGTTCCGCTTGTTTGCTAGAAGCTCCTTCAAAAATTTGACTGAGTTGGGCATCTGCGAAAGAGCTTCAATAAACGGTAAGTTAATATGTAGTTTCTTTAAAAGTTTAAGAAATTTACCAAATTGTTCATCTGTGCGGTCATTCTTTGTCGCGTTAGGATAAGGTACACGAGGTGCATACTCTTTACTTATCGGTGTTTGTGTATTGTGGCTTTCCCCACCCTTACCTTTACTTACCACAGGTTCTTGCCTCGATTCAGATTCAGATTCTACTAACCCTTCGTTGTCACACACCATGATGGCATTGAGTTGCTCCCTTGGATTAGGTTCAGTATTAATTGGCAAGCTACCTTATGGTCGTTCTGAGATCAGCTTAGCAATTTGGCCTATTTGGTTTTTGAGCCCTTGAATCGATGCCTGCTGATTTTTGAGTGTTGTTTTGGTGTTTTGGAAATGGGTTTCTGAAACTGCGATGAATTTTGTTAGCATCTCCTCAAGGTTCGGCTTCTTCTCTTGTGGATAGGGTTGTTGTTGAAAGCCTAGAGGGGGTTGTTGTCTCTGATTTCCTTGACCACCTGATCGTTGTGTTTTGCGATGTCAAAGTCTTAAAATTTATAAATGAGAATGATCAAACCTAGAAACTAACTATGAAAATGATTTAAGGCAAGCGCACCTATCGAATAGTAGTATAGTTAAGGCAAGACCGGAATGTCAAACCCAAAGGAACTAAAAGTACTAATACTAACTTTCTTTTTATTATCTAGCCTAAAATAAAGGGAATTTGTTGTTTAAATCTAAATTAACTAATTACTAAACTAAAGACTCTAAGACAAAGAAGAATGAATTTGGGGAAAATACTTGTGGGAAAAACCAGTTGATAAGGACAATACCCGAGGAAGAATCCACCTAGACTTTACTTGTTATCTAACTCTGAACTAGACGGTTTATTCATTTGACTTGATCCGTAAGATTCCCTAATTTATATTAAACCCTCTCTCAAAGCGAATAATGTCTAACCCTAAGTTGATTAATTGAAATCTCTTTCTAATTAAAACCCCTAGAATTGCATTAACTCGATCTATGGAATCCCATACTAGGTTTCACCCTAATCTGGCAAAATCTTGTCACCCTATCTCTAGGCGCGAGATCAACTCCACTTAACTATGCTAGATCTACTCTTAGGCAGGGACTTTTGCTCCTCCACCTAAGCACATCAAACTTGATTAATATCCTGGAAATATCAACACAAGAATTAAGAACACATAATTAAGAACAAATCAAATAATTATCATATGGTTCAGCAAACGATAACAAGATTCATCTTAGGTTTCATCCCCCTCAGGTATCTGAGGGTTTAGTTCATAACAATAAAAGAAAACATCTCTGAAGAAAAGATAAAACAAAACATAAGAAATCCCTAAAACCCCCTGAAGGAATTGAAGAAGAGATCCTCCGTCTTGTATGATTCTGGCTTCTTGAGATGGATCAACTGGCTATATTCAATTAAACCTCCACAAATCTGCCTCCTTTGGCCTAGCAAGATGCCCCTTGACAATAACCTTGGGCTCCCCCTTTTAGGTCATACTTAGGGTGTTTATATAGGCTTTGGAATGTGTTTCTTTGCCCCTAAGTATCCTAATCCGAGTGAAATTTCTCTTTGTCACGGCAGGGGCACGGCCATGACACACGCCCGTGTAAATCGTGGACAGGCCGTGTGGAGTCTGTTGATGAGGGACGGGCGTGTGGTCTTGGGCCCAGGCCGTGTCGATTTCGTGATGTGGCCCATTTGGCCCGTTTTAAGCCCGTTTCTTGTTCTTTTCATCCTCCGGTGCTTCCCTGGGTATAAAACATGAAAACAAAGGATTAAGAGCACCAAATGACATAAAATAAGGGATAATTCATCCAAAAGCATGCTAAATGTGGGCTTAAAATATGTTACTTTTACGGTTTATCAAATACCCCTAGACTTGAGCTTTTGCTTGTCCTCAAGCAAAATTCTCAACTCATAATTTAAACGAACTTCCCATAATTCATAATATTCATCAATAGTGTTTCATCATAATTCAAAGATAATTCATACATGGATAATTCAACTCAAAGAGTCCTAAAGATTCAAACATTCTAAGTCATACATTTGTAGCACAAAAACATAGGTGTTTCCCTTCATCTAAATAATTACCTCTGATTCAAATCAACACAAATTGGCATCCTCACTAAAGATTCACTCAAATCACTCAAAGTGTTTAAGGTTCAGAATTAAGCACTCAAAAGTCGAACATGAGAAGTTAATCCTATAGGCTTGCATGAAAATCAAATCTCCACCACTGAAATATGAGATGATACACAAATCAAAAGGTCTTTAATAGGGTTGTAACGGGGCTTGGGTTAAGGTATGGATAAAGGCTGAATTAGAGGGTTAGAATCAAGATTGACATGAAAAATTACCTAACTAGAAACAACGAACTGAATATAAAAAAAATTACATCAATTGAAAACTCATAACACTAATAATAACAGGAGCTTCTTCTAAAGATGTGAATTTAACTATTTTGAGCTCATAGAACATAGAACTAATAATGAATATACTTCATTTTTTTTAAGAATAAATCAAGTAAGTAATAATAATATAGAATTTAACAACTGATAAAGAAAATAGTTAAGTAACCGATCAAATCAAATCTCGATATAAGGATAGTTAAAAGGAACGGTGATATCAAATACAAAGGGTTTTGGGTTAATATTAGCGGGTGAATCAATAAAAAGGGTTGTTAGGATCAAAGGGGTTCACTAGGGGTTAATTATGAGGGTAGGCTTTTAGTGGAGTAAGTGGGTTAAATCCTAGGTGCCTTTATCATCTTAGTATATCAAATCAAAGGTGTGGTCTCGACATGTATAATCGATGCAAGTTCTAGAATAATAAATCAATGTTGACACACTCATAATCAATAAAGTGAGCAAGAAAAAGAATACATGCTCTATAAGGCTCAAAATCTCACAAAAATTATGGGTTTTTGATGTCAACCTCGTAAATTTCAAACTTTAAAGTAATATTTAAATTTAGGTAGACAACCTAAATTTTTTTTTTAATTTTGAAAAATAGACTTATCATGTTTGACTCTCTAGTATCTTAAAGTTTAATCATCAATGCACAATTATCAATGACTTAATCTAAAACATATCAATAAAAATCATAAATCATAGGAAATTTCATTCTAATCATAATATGAGAAACTTACTTAAAGAAACAAGATATAATTCAGGGATTTTCAAATAATACTATAGTTAACCCCCCCACACTTAAGATGTACATTGCCCTCAATGTACAAAGATAGATGATAGAAAAATAATAAAATCATAAGATAGGGAGAGAAGTGAAACTTCTTGAATTTTGGATGGAGTTAATGAAAAGAAACCGGATAGGATTGGCAGAGGTGAACGTGGGGGAGCGCCTTGAACCGTTTGAATTTGAATCCTCGAAGCAACCGGCCTGATTTTATTGTATCATAAGCTAAATCTAAATGGCATGAAGAAAAAAGAAGAAAAAAATAAAAATAAAAATAAAATTAAATAATGGAAAATGAAAGAAGAAAGACAACTGGAAAAGAAAAAGGAAGAAGGGGGTTTAAATAGAGATGCAGCCCATTGTTTTGGGAAAAATTTTGTCCTGTTGCCACACGTCTATGGCCACGCCCCTTTTACCTACCTATGGTACCCACACGGCCACGGCCACGTCCGTGTGCAAGGCCGTGTGAGTATGGAAAACCTGTGCCTAAACATGGAAATAAATAAAACTAAACTAATTAGTAGGGTTAGTGCTCGGGTTGCCTCCCGAGAAGCGCTCGTTTAAAGTCTTAAGCTAGACTTACCTCTCATTCGTATAATCAGGGGTGTTTGAGGAGGTGAAAATCCTTTCTCATACGATCTATTCGGTTATTGATATAAAGTTTAAGTCGAGTAGTGTTTACCTTAAAGGTGCTGAGTTTAGGACTAGTTACCTCGACTGTTCCATCTGGGAAGATTTTGAGTACCTGATCTCCTATCTTAAGCTGGGTTGTCCTATCGTTAAGTTTCTGGTGGAGTTGCCTCGTTTTTGCTTCGTGTATTTCTTTGAAGTGTATCTTCCACTCGTCTAGTTCATCGATCCGAAGCTTCCGTTCCTCGTGAATTTCTTCTTTATTGACACGAGGTCTAAGATCTGGCATCTGCGAAAGAGCTTCAAGAAACGGCAAGTTAATATGAAATTTCTTTGGAAGTTTAAGAGACTTACCGACTTGTTCCTCTGTGTGGTCTTTCTTTATCGTATTGGGGTATGGCACACGGGGTTGGTACTCTGTAATTACCGGGTTTGATAAATCCTGGCTTACCTCAACCTTACTTTCACTTACCACAGGCTCTTGCCTCGGGTCAGATTCCACTAACCTTTCACTGTCATAAGCTGTTACGGCTTGAATTTGCTCTTTTGGGTTAGTTTCAGTGTTGCTTGGCAAGCTTTCTTGTGGTTGTTCTGAGATCAGCTTAGCAAGCTGACCTATTTGATCCTTGAGCTCCTGTGTCAATTTTTCAAGTTGATGTTTAAAGGATGTCTCCGTATTCTAAAAACGTGTTTCTGTGGCTGCCATGAATTTTGTCAGCATCTCCTCGAGGTTTGGCTTCTTTTCCTGTGGGTAGGGCTTTTGTTGGAAATTTTGGGATGGTTGTTGCCTTAGATTTCCTTGACCACCCCATGAGAAATTGGGGTGGTTCTTCCAACCTGGATTGTAAGTGTAACACCCCAAACCCGGCCCATTCGTTATGACCGAATTTGAAATGCCACTGCGGAAAAACGTTTGAAGACTGATTTCACTTTTGGGAAAAACATTAAAAATTTTGTCATTTGAAAACCATGTCCAATTAAAAATTCTAAATAATATAAGCTTGATAAAAATATCCAAATTAAAACTTTATTATAAGCTTTTAAAATATAAGTTGCCAAAATTAAAAGCACTTCCCAATAATAATTTAATGGTCGTCTAGCTTAAACATAATAAAAATGTTCAATCACTTTAATGGGCCTTATTATAATAAACACTTAATCAAAATACTGAAAATATAACTACTTAATTAATTAAAATATCTTTTCGCATGGAAATCGTCGCATGGCCACCTTTGTATCCACTCCAACCCGGTCCAAAAATCACGATCACTGCGATGTTTAATAAAAATTGGGTGAGTCATACGGACTCGAGTGTGTAATTAGTCCACTTTGAATTCCACCCACATGTTAACCACATATTAACTCATATATCGGATATCAATTATCAAATTCACATGTTATCACATTCTGGACTTGGCCCATATTCATATCACATTCATCTAATAAGGTAGTTAACCACATAATTCCCACATACTGGGCTTAGCCCATTTCCACACTGATCCACATTCATATACTAGGATTTGCCCATTTTTACATTAATCCACATATCATATTGGGCTTGGCCCATTTCCACATATGTTCACATACGAAATCATGCAATTATGAAGCCCAACCCAAACCTAGGGTCCATCCGCTACACACCCCTTATCCGACCTACCACACACGGGGATTATCAAATCACCCTCTCCTTTTCACTCCAAAGGCAATCACTACCGTCTACGTGCAATTAAGCACAATAGTCCACAACGCGACCTCAGTCAGCGCCAATCCACGATGTAACCGTAGCTAACACCAAAACCACGATGGGACACATAGTCACTCATCAACCACGATATGGCACATAGCCGATATCAACCACGATGAGGCACATAGCCACTCATCAAGCCACGCAAACTAAATCGTAATTAATCCACAACGCGTGACCTCGATCCAACGTCAATCCATGATGTAGCTCAAGGCTAACACCAAAACCACGATGGGACACATAGTCACTCATCAACCACGATATGGCACATAGCCGATATCAACCACGATGAGGCACATAGCCACTCATCAAGCCACGCGAACTAAATCGCAATTAATCCACAAGCGTGACCTCGATCCAACGTCAATCTCACGATGTAGCTCAACGCTAACATCAAACCACGTACTCGAAGTACACCCGTACCTTCTTTCATATCCCAACCCATGCACATGCCACATAAAATAATGATACAACGTAATGATGCATGAACATGTTCATCAAGCATGTTATCACATATTCTTATTAATAATCACATATCATCAGGTTTGGTACTTACGGATTATCGACATACCCCTTGAGGGTATCCTTATCACAATTTCCACTGCACTAGTTAGCACATTCATAACACATACACATTTCACATACATATCATATACCCGAAAACGGTGGGTTAATCACACACACGATCACTTGGAGAACTATGCTTTCGTCATCGATGCTATCACTAGGCGATACTACGACTATTTGCCTACTTTCTTGTTACGACCTTTGGTCCACACCCGGTGGCCAATCCCTAACCGCCGAGACAGATCTCTTCTTAAACCGGGATAGGGACCTTCCTTTTCCCTTCTGAATGGTATTCGCCTCCATCAACACACTTAATCAGAACAATCGATTTAATCATCAATATACGAATTCTTAACCAAATATCCACAACTTATCATACTTACCGAAAGGGTCTTGAAATCCCGAAAAGCTTGATCTAATGCTTAGATCCTTAATCCCTACATTTGATTAATCACCTACTACTTTAATAAAAAGCCATTCGACCATAAATCCAAATCCTAGTAGGATTAGTATACTTAAACTTACCTTGTTGCCGTTTGACTTAAGAATCAAGTCTTGAAATCTCTACTATACTCTTCTTGCATTCGGCCAAGCATTGAATCAATTAACTTGGTTAGTTTTCGGCTTTTGAATAATTAATGAACACATATATTTACCAAACATGGCCTTGGCCGAATGCTATAGACACTTACCTTGTGGATTTTAAATCCGAAACTCACCGAATAACTAGGGAACACGTGGCCTATGGTGTACCTTCGGAAAAGAACTTCTCCTTCCTTGTAGTCGACACTTAGTAAATCCCGAAAGATCTCCTTACTTGAAGAAATCGATTGCACCTTCACTTCAACCTTCAGAGATTTGGCTATGGCGGATGATGATCTCACAACTTTTGACTTTTGGAGGATTAGAAAGAAAAGAGAAGGAAGAATAAAGATGGAGGATTCGGCTATGGCTTCTAATGGAGAGGAAAATATTCGGCTAGGTTCCAATAATTACTTAATTTCGGCTTGACAAAAGAAAAGAAAGAAAAGAAGAGAAGAGAGCACTAAGAATTCGTGCAGAGAAAGGAGGAAGCACAAATTGATGAGTAGCCCTCCTTCCTTCCTTTATAGCCGAAATTATCATCTAAGGAGTCCCTTACTTGGCCACCACTCCTCTATTTTAATAGCTTTATCTCTTTAATTATCACTTAAAATAAAAGATAATTCAGCAACTATCCTTACTTAGCCAAAATTATTAAACTCAAAGTCCCTTACTTGGCCATCACTTCTCCCTTATTTTCCTATTTATCTCTTTATTCAAATTAAGCGAATTTAATCCAACAATTATCTCTTGAAAATAATGATAAATAAATCCCTTATTTATCCACTATTTATAAAATAATAAAAGCTCCTAATTTATAGCCATGTGCCGTCCACCTCTCTCTGCTCCTTGTAGCAAAATAAAATTTCTTTTATTTGCTTCCCATGTGACTCGAACTTAGGCCCATTCCTCTTGCATATGGCGCCATTTCCATAGGCCCTAAGTGGCATCTTCAGGCCACTTTTCCAAGCTGTTTGTGTGTCAAATTTCACAAACTTTTTCTTTTAAGGCCACCTTGCCTTAATTTCCCTTTTAAACCTTAAAACTCGTCATTTCTAGGTCATTTCTAAGTTTCCAAAAATTTCGATCGGCTCTGTAAACTTGACATTTCCTTACATTTCCATGACATTTCCTTACAAGACATTTCCTTACATTTCCAAGACATTTCCTTACATTTCCATGACATTTCCTTACAAGACATTTCCTTACATTTCCAAGGTTCTAAAAATGTTCACTTTCCTCTTTTAAACTTAACATTTCCATACATTTCGGGTTTCCAAAAGTGTTCAAAATATATTCATAACACATAAGATATGTCATTTCGTACAATTAAACCAAAAATTCATAGGCCCTTTTTAGGATGTTACAGTTCTACCCTCCTTAAAAATAATTTTCGTCCTCAAAATTACTTATTAACGAATAATCGTACATCTTAACTCACCGCACTACGCTTATCACTGACTCGATCTTAATAGAACCATCATACTTTCTAGGCACAGTCTCTAAGTTCACGTCCCCTAGAACTCATTTCTAACGTCGCGATTTAATCTGATTAAAAATTTTTATGCATCGAAAGTTTGTTCCCGCGATTATTCGCGAGCAGTTTTATGAAAAGAGATGTTGAAGTAGTTCTTTCGATCAACCAAAGTTTCTAGTTCAAGTTCACTACTCTAACCTGAGGAGTCACATTCACATTCATAATCAGAGACACATTCATTTCTCCATGAAGTCACATTCATTCACAACATCATTCACTACACTTTTATGGCCATTCCATCCATTTCCCTACCAGGTAATTTCGTCATTTTCCCTCTGAGGTATTTTGGTAATAAATCGGGGTCAATTCGAAAATATTTTTCAAATTAGAGGTATTTCAGAATTTACAAAATCTTTGGGTTATTTTGTTTTCCAAATCGGAGGTGTTGCAAAAATTTGAAATCGAGGTTATTTGGTAATTTTGGAAGTCGAAGCGATTAAGTAAATTTTCCAAATCGGGGTATCTTGTTATTTGTAAAATGAAGTTTTGATATCTTTGTAAAGTAGAAATATTTTAACAAAAGTCGAGGGTATTTTTTTGAAAATCTTAAAGCGAGGGTATTTTAGTAATTTTGTAAATCGGAGATATTTTGGAAAAAAATTCGCAATAGTCTTTTACTACAATTAAAAGGGTAATTTAGGGATTTTAAAACTAGGAATTTTATAAAACTGCATGGCTAGTCCCTTTCGGGTTTTAATGATTGGTTTAGCCAGTGAATAAGTCCTCTTGGTTAGGGTGAGCAGTTACTACGCACGGTAGGATTCGAGTAAAGAGGAGATGAGTCGCTAGGATTTGCTTAAGTACCAAGCTCTTCATGAATACCAATCCTAGACATGCGTACTATGGTTGCCACACCTTAACTCGGCGACTTAGTTCACAGGTTTGTTTAATGGTCCTTACGTCTTATGCATGTGTTTGAGTGCACTAGCCCTAGGGTTCAATAGCCCTAATATTCTAATCTACGAGCCCAAATAAGCCCATATGAGTTCACATAAACAAGTCACTTCAATAATTAGAAGTACTAACTGGTGGACTTGGGCCGGAGATACAGGTGCCATTCCAGAATAACCTGAAAAGTTTATGAAAGCCCATACTTTTGAAAAGCCCATCTTTGAAAAAAATTATTTTTGGACCCAAAACCCTCAAGGCCGAGTTTTGAACCTGGCTCTGATACTAAACTGTAACACCCCAAACCCGGCCCATTCGTTACGACCGAATTTGAAATGCCACTGCAGAAAAACGTTTGAAGACTGATTTCACTTTTGGGAAAAACATTAAAAATTTTGTTATTTGAAAACCATGTCCAATTAAAAATTCTAAATAATATAAGCTTGATAAAAATATCCAAATTAAAACTTTATTATAAGCTTTTAAAATATAAGTTGCCAAAATTAAAAGCACTTCCCAATAATAATTTAATGGTCGTCTAGCTTAAACATAATAAAAATGTTCAATCACTTTAATGGGCCTTATTACAATAAACACTTAATCAAAATACTGAAAATATAACTACTTAATTAATTAAAATATCTTTCTGCATGGAAATGCATATGCATGGCCACCTTTGTATCCACTCCAACCCCCGGTCCAAAAATCACGATCACTGCGATGTTTAATAAAAATTGGGTGAGTCATACTGGACTCGAGTGTGTAATTAGTCCACTGAATTCCACCCACATGTTAACCACATATTAACTCATATATCGGATATCAATTATCAAATTCACATGTTATCACATTCAGGCTTGGCCCATATTCATATCACATTCATCTAATAGGGTAGTTAACCACATAATTTCCACATTTGGGCTTAGCCCATTTCCACACCGATCCACATTCATATACTGGGCTTTGCCCATTTTTACATTAATCCACATATCATATTGGGCTTGGCCCATTTCCACATATGTTCACATACGAAATCATGCAATTATGAAGCCCAACCCAAACCTAGGGTCCATCCGCTACACACCCCCTTATCCGACCTACCACACACGGGGATTATCAAATCACCCTCTCCTTTTCACTCCAAAGGCAATCACTGCGCCGCCCACGTGCAATTAAGCACAATAGTCCACAACGCGACCTCGATCGGCGCCAATCCACGATGTAGCCGTAGCTAACACCAAAACCACGATGGGACACATAGTCACTCATCAACCACGATATGGCACATAGCCGATATCAACCACGATGAGGCACATAGCCACTCATCAAGCCACGCGAACTAAATCGCAATTAATCCACAGCGTGACCTCGAGTCCAACGTCAATCCATGATGTAGCTCAAGGCTAACACCAAAACCACGATGGGACACATAGTCACTCATCAACCACGATATGGCACATAGCCGATATCAACCACGATGAGGCACATAGCCACTCATCAAGCCACGCGAACTAAATCGCAATTAATCCACAACGCGTGACCTCGAGTCAACGTCAATCCACGATGTAGCTCAAGGCTAACATCAAACCACGTACTCGAAGTACACCCGTACCTTCTTTCATATCCCAACCCATGCACATGCCACATAAAATAATGATACAATGTAATGATGCATGAGCATGTTCATCAAGCATATTATCACATATTCTTATTAATAATCACATATCATCGGGTTTGGTACTTACTAGGATTATCGACATACCCCTTGAGGGTATCCTTATCACAATTTCCTTTGCACTAGTTAGCACATTCATAACACATACACATTTCACATACATATCATATACTCCGGAAAGCGGTGGGTTAATCACACACCGATCACTTGGAGAACTATCCTTTCGATCATCGATGCTATCACTAGGCGATACTACGGCTATTTGCCTACTTTCTTGTTCGTATTTGGTCCACACCCCGGTGGCCAATCCCTAGCTGCCGAGATAGATCTCTTCTTAAACTTCGGGATAGGGACCTTCCCTTTCCCTTCTTGAATGGTATTCGCCTCCATCAACACACATAATCGAACAATCGATTTAATCCTCAATATACGAATTCTTAACCAAATATCCACAACTTATCATACTTAGAAAGGGTCTTGAAATCCGAAAAGCTTGATCTAATGCTTAGATCCTTAATCCCTACATTTGATTAATCACCTACTACTTTAATAAAAAGCCATTCGCCATAAATCCAAATCCTAGTAGGATTAGTATACTTAAACTTACCTTGTTGCCGTTTGACTTAAGAATCAAGTCTTGAAATCTCGCTATACTCTTCTTGCATTCGGCCAAGCATTGAATCAATTAACTTGGTTAGTTTTCGGCTTTTGAATAATTAATGAACACATATATTTACCAAACATGGCCTTGGCGAATGCTATAGACACTTACCTTGTGGATTTTAAATCCCGAAACTCACCGAATAACTAGGGAACACGTGGCCTATGGTGTACCTTCGGAAAAGAACTTCTCCTTCCTTGTAGTCGACACTTAGTAAATCTCGAAAGATCTCCTTACTTGAAGAAATCGATTGCACCTTCACTTCAACCTTGAGAGATTCGGATATGGCGGATAATGATCTCACAACTTTCGGCTTTTGGAGGATTAGAAAGAAAAGAGAAGGAAGAATAAAGATGGAGGATCTGGCTATGGCTTCTAATGGAGAGGAAAATATTCGGCTAGGTTCCAACAATTACTTAATTTCAGCTTGACAAAAGAAAAGAAAGAAAAGAAGAGAAGAGAGCACTAAGAATTCGCAGAGAAAGGAGGAAGCACAAATTGATGAGTAGCCCTCCTTCCTTCCTTTTATAGCCGAAATTATCATCTAAGGAGTCCCTTACTTGGCCACCACTCCTCTATTTTAATAGCTTTATCTCTTTAATTATCACTTAAAATAAAAGATAATTCAGCAACTATCCTTACTTAGCGAAATTATTAAACTCAAAGTCCCTTACTTGGCCATCACTTCTCCCTTATTTTCCTCTTTATCTCTTTATTCAAATTAAAAGAATTTAATCCAACAATTATCTCTTGAAAATAATGATAAATAAATCCCTTATTTATCCACTATTTATAAAATAATAAAAGCTCCTAATTTATAGCCATGTGCCGTCCACCTCTCTGCTCCTTGTAGCAAAATAAAATTTCTTTTATTTGCTTCCCATGTGACTCGAACTTAGGCCCATTCCTCTTGCATATGGCGCCATTTCCATAGGCCCTAGGTGGCATCTTCAGGCCACTTTTCCAAGCCTGTTTGTGTGTCAAATTTCACAAACTTTTTCTTTTAAGGCCACCTTGCCTTAATTTCCCCTTTTAAACCTTAAAACTCGTCATTTCTAGGTCATTTCTAAGTTTCCAAAAAATTTCGATCGGCTCTGTAAACTTGACATTTCCTTACATTTCCATGACATTTCCTTACATTTCCATGACATTTACTTACAAGACATTTCCTTACATTTCCAAGACATTTCCTTACATTTCCATGACATTTCCTTACAAGACATTTCCTTACATTTCTAAGGTTCTAAAAATGTTCACTTTCCTCTTTTAAACTTAACATTTCCATACATTTCCAGGTTTCCAAAAGTGTTCAAAATATATTCATAACACATAAGATATGTCATTTCGTACAATTAAACCAAAAATGCATAGGCCCTTTTCAGGATGTTACAGTAAGTATTACTATAAGGTTTATTGTTAGATCGAAAATTGTTACCCATATAGTTCATTTGTTCGCTCTCCATGCCCTGTCCCTAGGGTGGGTACTCAATATTCGCCACGCCTCCGCTTGTTTCGTACTGCATAACTGGATGTACCTGCGAAGAACCGTATACACCACTAAATTTTTTATGTAACATCTCTACCTGATTTGATAGCATGGTTACTGCGTCAAGGTTATAAACTCCGGCTGCTTTTGTTGGCCTTGTCCTCATACTTTGCCACTGATAATTATTCAGTGACATCTCCTCTATAAACTAAAATAACCTGTCAAAAGCAAATAAAAGAAAAATTAGCAAAATAAAAATAAAATTTAATTGCAAAAATAAAATATGGCTAGAGTAATAAAAATTGAGCTTTCTTAATATTTTAGTTCCCCGGCAACAGCGCCAAAAACTTGATCGTTGTGTTTTGCGATGTCAAAGTCTTAAAATTTATAAATGAGAATGATCGAACCTAGAAACTAACTATGACAATGATTTGAGGCAAGCACACCTATCGAACAATAGTATAGTTAAGGCAAGACCGGAATGTCGAACTCAAAGGAACTAAAAGTACTAATACTAACTTTCTTTTTATTATCTAGCCTAAAATAAAGAGAATTTGTTGTTTAAATCTAAATTAACTAATTACTAAACTAAAGACTCTAAGGCAAAGAAGAATGAATTTGGGGAAAATACTTGTGGGAAAAACCAGTTGATAAGGACAATACCCGAGGAAGAATCCACCTAGACTTCACTTGTTATCTAACTCTGAACCAGACGATTTATTCATTTGACTTGATCCGTAAGATTCCCTAATGTATATTAAACCCTCTCTCGAAGCGAATAACGTCTAAGCCTAGGTTGATTAATTGAAATCTCTTTCTAATTAAAACCCCTAGAATTGCATTAACTCGATCTATGGAATCCCATATTAGGTTTCACCCTAATCCGGCAAAATCTCGTCACCCTATCTCTAAGTGCGCGATCAACTCCGCTTAACTATGCTAGATCTACTCTTAGGCATGGACTTTTGCTCCTCCACCTAAGCACATCAAACTTGAATTAAGATCCCGGAAATATCAACACAAGAATTAAGATCAAATAATTAAGAACAAATCAAATATTTATCATATGGTTCGGCAAACGATAACAAGATTCATCTTAGGTTTCATCCCCCTCAGGTATCTGAGGGTTTAGTTCATAACAATAAAAGAAAACATCTCAGAAGAAAAGATAAAACAAAACATAAGAAATCCCTAAAACCCCCTGAAGGAATTGAAAGAGAGATCCTCCGTCTTGAGTATGATTCCGGCTTCTTGAGATGGATCAACTGGCTATCTTCAAGTAAACCTCCACAAATCTGCCTCCTTTGGCCTAGCAAGACGCCCCTTGACAACAGCCTTGGGCTCCCCCTTTTAGGTCAAACTTAGGGTGTTTATATAGGCTTTGGAATGCGTTTCTCTGCCCCTAAGTATCCTAATCTGAGTGAAATTTCTCTTTGTCACGGTAGGGGCACGGCCATGGCACACGCCCGTGTAAATCGTGGGCAGGCCGTGTAGAGTCCGTTGATGAGGCACGACCGTGTGGTCTTGGGCCCAGGCCGTGTCGATTTCGTGATGTGGCCCATTTGGCCCGTTTTAAGCCCGTTTCTTGTTCTTTTCATCCTCCGGTGCTTCCCTGAGTATAAAACATGAAAACAAAGGATTAAGAGCACCAAATGACATAAAATAAGGGATAATTCATCCAAAAGCATGCTAAATGTGGGCTTAAAATATGTTACTTTTACGGTTTACCACCACCCCATGAGAAATTTGGATGGTTCCTCTAACCTGGATTGTAAGTGTTACTATAGGGATTATTCTGAGGTCTAGAATTATTACCCATATAGTTCATCTGTTCGCTTTCTATGCTAGAGTTGTAGGATGGATATTCTTTATTGCTCATTCCTCCTCCATTCGTATCGCACTGCATCACTGGATGTGCCTGTGAAGAAACACATAAACCATCAATTTTTTTACTTAAAAGCTGTAATATCCCGGATTTAGGGGTTATGAAAATTTTTGCTTGAATGTGTGCATTGTTGTTATGTGCTCTTTGTATGAGTTCTAGGGACTTTGGGAATTTTAAAAAGTAAAGGATTGCCTTAGAAAATATTAGATTTTAATCTTAGAAGGGGAACTAAGCAAGTTTGGCCTTAAGAGAATTAATTTGATGTTTTGATCATAAGTTGAGCTATTGGTAAAGTGGTGAAGGTGCATGGGTGAATGCATGAGGTGAGAGGTTCGAATCCTTTAGCCAGCAATTGGGAGGAATTTTAATTTTTGTTTTCTTCCTATAGTGTCGGTCAAACCTTATCCTTAATAGATGGACTATTCTTTTATTTTTGGATAGTAGACCAATAAGAAAAGGCAAGTTAGGAGTTATGGTAAGGAATCAAGTGGATAAGGAAAGTTTAGGGGACAAGAGGCTTGAAGAGTGGGTGTTGTTTTGGAAGCTTTTCCATGGTCATGTGACCATGAACCTAGACGGCATAAGGGGCTAAGGGAGTGGTTTAATTGTGTTGGAAATTATGGGGTTGATAGGGAAGAATTAAGGAGGAAAAAGGGGATTGTGTAGGCTATTGTGTTGGCCGAATTTTTGGTATGGGATTTGGGAGGTTTTAGTTGACCAAAAGTTGTCAATTTGTGCATTTTTCCTTTGTCCAAAAATATTTCTCTTAACCGAATTTATCAATAGGCATTTGGTAAAAGTTTGCTTTGTTTTGGCCTTTGTATTTTGACCAAATAGATACTTTTATTTCTTCTTTTCCTCTCAAGTTTACTTTCTTTTGGAACCAAAATATTGTCATCTTTGAAGACATTTACCATTCTTTTCTTCCTCTCTAGTGCCGAATCCATCTTACACCAAAAGCATTCTCTTTTATTTTCTTTTTCATTCTCTTCCTCTCTTCCCTTTTCCTATCATAACCGAAAATTATCCTATACCATTTTCATCATTCTTTTCCTTCCTTTTCTTTCTTTTGTTAAAGTAAGAAATTATCATTCTTTTCTTTTAAGTTGTTAAGGCCGAATTTCTTGATAGTTCTAGTAAGGGTTAATCGATCATCGTGTTCGGGTAAGGCTTTTCTATTAATGGTTTTTCTTTATTTTCTTTGGATTAATCGATTTTAGGAATCTAATCCTCTTATTTCTCCGTGGCTAAACCTTTGAAGGAAGAGTTTGGGGTTGTCTTGTAGTCAACGTTAGGAAGAGATCATTCAAATTTGAATAATCCAAGGTAAGGGATAATGATATTGGCCAAAGGCCATATCTTTTAGTGATAAGCGATTTCTCACATAGTGATATGTAGGTTCTGTTGACGTGTAGGCAAGAGTCGGAAATCCTAAAGTTTCTATCGCTCTTTGTGTTTGCAAGGTGTGTAACTTATACTAAACATCTAATTGATTAGTAGCTTTATTTATATAGATGTGTTTATAATGAAATATGAACGATTATAGCTTTGGGTACCACTCAATGGTACGATGAATTGAGGTACGTTTTCCTTCGTACTATGTAAGTTTTTAATATGAAACATATTCAATAATTGATTATGATTTTGGGATTTTTTCAAAGGCATGATATTTATATCATAAATAATGCTATATGCATAATATGAAATGTTTTCGATTCCGATATGATTATGGGGTATATGGCATGATATTGAAATAATATGTTATTGCATGGGCATATGGGCAATATTGAAAGGGGAAGTGTTTCGGTGGTTTTACCACATAATCCGGTGACTTCGGTCACGATATTATGAATCCGGTGACTTGGTCACGATATTATGAATCCGGTGACTCTGTCACAATTATCCAGTGGCTATGCCACGATTATAAGGGCGATGTGCATGTTATTGATCGCAAGCGCCTTCGATGGTGTGTAGCGGATGGAGGGTCGATTTAGTAATCCCCACGGTGTGATTGGTAGGTACGGGTGGTGTGTAGCGGATGGATATCTAAGTTGGGTTCGGGATTGCATTTCATTTATATGTATATGTGTAACACCCCAAACTCGGACAAGACACCACGCCTAGAACCGGTATGTTACTGGGAAAACGTCTTTGAGTGATCAGATTTTTTTTCGTTTAGAAGTGGGGTGAAAACAAAGTGAATTTGAGGAAAGTTTGAGTAGGCTTGTTTGATTAGATTTTGAAAACTTATCCAAGTATATAGTTAAAACGAGTTAATTTCATTTAGGACTTCCAATAGTTTCTTAGTGCCATTTTGAAACATTTTAGATTTAGTGGAAAAAAAATCGAGTTTGATTTGGAAATCATTTGAGTTTATTGAATAGCAAAACATAGCGAGATACCCGATGGTATAGTTTAAAACACATTGCGATATAAGTTTGAAAACATTGTTTTTCCAAGTTTTAGTAAAATTTCATGCCAAGTTATTTGTTAAGCAGGTTGAGAATCTAATTAAAACATACCCATCATAAAACATAATTTAAAGGCCTTTTACAAATCCAAATTAAAACCCAAATAAAAGTAATTAAACTAAAGTACCCAAATGATAGAGTTGGAGTAAAACTTTATTAAGCATGGCATGAGCACCCGAGTCCATCCCGGCTCCATGTCGCGTCTACGAGTCATCTGAAATGTCAAAGGAGAGGGTGAGTCGAGTGACTCAGTGCATAAATCCCGCTCCCGATGAAATAACATGCTAACACACATCATACATAGCAACATAATTAATGCAACCCGATCCTAACCATCCGTATCTCCTTTTTCTACCCCGTGTGGTACCAAACCACTTTGGTGGTGCCAAACCACCTGGTGACATATAGTCACAATGTGTTACCAAAACACTGGTGTCCCAAAGACACAATGTGCTACCCAAGCACCGTGACCGTAGTCACGATAATCGAATGATGGGGCCAACCCATCGTGTGATACCCAATCACTAGCAGACGATCCCATATCTCATGTGGGGCCAACCCACGGTGGTGTTACCACGGGGACAAGTCGCAATGAGGTGCCCAACCTCACGTGTCCCAAAGACACAAATGTGCTACCAAAGCACTGGTGACCGTAGTCACAATAATCGAATGATGGGGCCAACCCATCGTGTGATACCCAATCACTAGCAGACGATCCCATATCTCAAAGTGGGGCCAACCCACGGTGGTGTTACCCACAGGGACAAGTCGCAATGAGGTGCCCAACCTCTGGTGTCCCAAAGACACAAATGTGCTACCCAAGCACTGGTGACCCAAAGTCACAAAGTGTGTTACCAAAACACTGGTGCTCGTCAGCACAAATCATCACTGCCCCTCCACTCATATCACCCATCAACAAACCAACTCATGTAATCATGCATATCATACAAATTATGCATATCATGCTAATATGTTTGACTCATGCCCCATATCACATACATACATAGTCATGATACCATATAGATCATCAGTAATCTAGTAACAATACTGACTTACCCGGATACGTACACATACCCCGTTTGGGTATCCAATAATCCATCATACTGTCATGATTTTAATAGGCAAACAGTTTATTAATAACATTACTAGATATCGGTGTGTTAGTTTACACACAGTAATCTGAGTCTAGAAATCGACAAAAGCGATCTAAGTCCCTCGATTAACTAGCTCCTACAATCGGCCAAGACATAGGGTTAGGTGCTAAAGCCATTCGGCCAAGGATTTTAAGCCAACAGAATTGCTACCAACCCTTACCTTCACTTGATTTGGTTTCCTACCAAATCGAACCTGATGGTTCCTTCTTCAACAATCGGCACCCTATCAAAATAGTTAATCACAAATCACCTTTGACTTAATCGAAATCACGAATAAACCATGAACGATATATCACCATCACTTACCGGATTGGTTAACAAAGGAGAAGGCTCCACTGATCGCTTGGAACTCCACGATTGCCCTATCACACAATCGGTTCAATCATAAGAGACCACACCTTTACCACATGCCTAGAATCGGCTAATAATCCAATCAACACCCATTAAGCACTAGAGAGGGAAGAAATGGCTATTCGGCCTAGCACTTACCAACACCAACCAATTATTCGGCCAAGACGCCACTAGGGAAGAAGATAGGTTCGGTCCACACTTTGCACCACAATCAAACAAAAGGTACGGCTAGGGGTTTATCACTCTTATTTTCGGCCAAAAGGAGGAAAAATAGAGGTGGGAAGAAATGGGGAAATCGGCAATTGAGTTTAAAGAAAAGAAGAGGAATAAAGTTGGATAAGGGAGGGTACTTTGACTTGTAAATGAAAGAAGAAGAAGAAGATGTGTTCTAAGAGAATGGAGTTTGGCTAGCAAGAAAAGAAGTGGAAAAACGGTTTTGGAGAGGTGGGGTTTCGGCTCAACACAATGAACAAAAGAAATAGGTGAGAGGGAGCATTCGGCCTACACCAATGAAAGAGGGACAGAGATGATTGAAAACTTTTGGTTTGCAAAAGTAAAGATGGAGTCACTCACTTGGATTCTTGGTTTCAAGAAGTGAAGAAAATGAGAAGAAACCTTGAAGAAAATTCGGCTACAAGTATCAAAAGGAACTTTGCTTTTTACCAAATGTGACCGAAAATGCCAAAATTTCCAAAAAATTTGGCACCCCACCAACATCACACTACTATGCCGTCACTCCCCTCCCAACTCCCTAAAATTCGCCATGATCCCCACCTACTCCATGCCACACATTCAAATGTGTTTACCAAGTCTTCCTCCTAAAATCCCTCTCCACCCTCCATTCAAATGGGAAGACTTAGTCTTAGGCAGAGTTTGAACCGCCACAAACTCCTCCCTCCATGCCGTCAAAATGAGTGCCAAAAAGTGGCCACTCATGGCTCGAACACAAGGCCTACACCCTTGCATTAGGCGTTACCCACACAAAGCCTTAGTGGCGTCTAGCTTGCCACTACACCAGCTCTCCTTTTTGTGCAATAAAACATCAAAGAAAATCCTTATACCCTAGCTCCAATAGCTCCACGACTTAACACCCAAAAATCAAAATTTTCCCATTCACTCAGTGCACACTCCTAACCCACAATTAAGCCCCTAAAACACCGAAATAGCAACACAAACACACTAAACACATGCAAAAACATGCAACAACAAAATAGCCCCTAACCCGGGATATTACGGTTCTACCCCCTTAAAATAATTTCGACCTCGAAATTACCCGATCGTAAGAGTTGCGGGTATTATTTTGTCTCATCATATCCTCGGGTTCCCACGCCGCTTCTTCCACGCCATGATTCCGCCAAAGAACCTTAACCAAAGGCACGGACTTCTTACGCAGAACTTTCACATCCCGATCTAGAATCGCACGAGTTCTTCTTCCATAGTCAAATCACGGATTTACCTCGATCTCTTCCATTGCTACCACATGCGACGGATCCGAACGATACCTCAAGCATCGAAACATGGAAAACGTCGTGAATCGACTAAGCTCTGCTGGCAACTCAAGCCGATACATGCTGGTCCAACTCGCCTCGTAACCCTATACGCCCAATAAACCTCGGACTTAGCTTGCCTTTCTTCCCGAACCTCAACACCTTCTTCCAAGCGAGACCTTCGGAAAACTCGATCCCCATAGCGAACTCTATATCTCTTCGCTTAAGATCGGCATAAGACTTCTGCCGGTCCAAGCTTCCTTCAATCTAGATCGAATCGCCTTAACCTTGTCTTGACCTCGACCAACCAACTCGGGTCCCAAAGAATCGACGTTCACCTAACTCCGTCCAACACGAGGGTGGCGACACTTCCTACCATACAACGCCTCATACGGTGCCATCTTGATGCTCGCGCAGTAAGCGTTGTTGTAGGCAAACTCGAGCTAATGGTAGAAACTCCTCCCAACTACCTCGAAGTCCAAGATACAACCTCTCGGCATATCCTCTAAGACTGAATGACCCTTTTCGATTGACCGCCGATCGATGTGGGTGAAAAGCCGTCTTTGAAATCCAAACGAGTACCCGAGCACGATGCGGTGCTTTCGAGAACCTTGAGCGTGAATCTAGGATCCCTATCCGAGATTATCAAACCGCACACCGTGCAACCTCACTATCTCTCGACACATCTGACTTCGCTAGCTTCAAGTGAGTAGTCAACCCTCACCGGAATAAAGTGAGTTGATTTAGTCGATCGATCCACCACTACCCAAACTGAATCTTTCTTGCTTGGCGTAAGCGGTAACCCACTGACGAAATCCATGGTTATCCTTTCCCACTTCCACTGAGGAATCTTCACAGGCTGAAGCAACCCCGACGGCAACTGATGTTCAGCCTTGACCTGCTGACAAGTCAGACACTTCCCAACAAACTCTGTCACCTCCTTCTTCAAGCCAGGCCACCAAAACTGCTCTCTAAGATCCCTATACATCTTGCTACCTCCAGGATGCATAGCATAAGGACTGCTATGTGCGTCCTGAAGAATCTTTTGCCTCAGCTCAACATCTTTAGGCATACAAGCCTTTCCTTGAAAACACAGAACCCCATCACGGACAAGTCAGAACCCTCCAAACCACCATCCGCACTTGCAACCTCGCGCACTCGTAACCTCATCCAATAACTGTTTCTCTCTGATCTGCTCAACCCAAGTAGGCTTAACCTGCAACTCTGCCAGAATACTCCCATCGTCGTACAAGCTCAAGTGGGCGAACAAAGCTCTTAAGTCCGAAACAACCTTGCGACTCAACGCGTCAGCCACCACGTTAGCCTTGCCCGGGTGATACTCAATCGAAGCAGTCATAATCTTTCAAAGAACTCGACCCATCTGCGGCGCCTCAAATTCAAATCCTTACGAGTCGATAGATACTTCAAACTCTTGTGATCTGTGTAGACTATCGATCTCTCCGTATAAGTAGTGCCTCCAAATCTTTAAAGCGAAGACTACGGTTTGCTAGCTCCAAATCGTGCGCGTCGGATAATTGACCTCATGTGGCCTCGGTGCCGAGAAGCGTAAGCCACAACCTTACCTTCTTGTATCAAGACACAACCCAAGCCCGTATGTGATGCGTCGCAATAGATCGTGAATTCCTTACGGCCAAAGTTGAATTAGAACCGGAGCCTCGGTCAAAATCTTCTTTAACTTGTCGAAGCTTTCTGCCGCTTCTCGGTCCATACAAACGGAACTTCTTTCCTCGGCAACTTGGTCATCGGCGCCGCTATCAACGAAACCCTCAACAAACCTTCGGTAGTATCCGCCAAACCCGTAAAACTCGAATCTCACCATCGACTTAGGCGGCTTCCAATCCAAAATCGCCTTAATCTTACGAGGATCTACTCGAATCCTCACCAACACTACATGACCCAAGAAAGTCACTTCTCTAAGCGTAACTCGCACTTACCGAACTTAGCATAGAGTCGCTTTTCCTCAAAATCGCAACACCACTCGCAAATGCTTATCATGCTCTTCCTCTCGCCCTTGAGTACACCAAGATGTCGTCTATGAAAACCACGAATCGATCCAGATCATTGTTGAAACACCCTATTCATCATGTCCATAAACGCCGCCGATGCGTTAGTCAACCCGAACGGCATTACGTAAATTCGTAGTGCCCATACCGAGTCCAAACGCTGTTTTATGGATATCACCTCCTTAACCTTTTAATCGGTGATACCCGGATCTCAAGTCGATCTTCGAAAATACCGTAGCCCCTTCGGTGATCAAACAAATCGTCTATCGCGTGGCAAGCGGATACTTGTTTTTAATCGTCGACTTGTTCAATCAAGCGATAGTCTATACACATCCGCATCGTGCATCTTTCTTCTTTGACAAAGAAACCGGCGCACTTACACGGCGTAAACACTTGGCCTAATAAAACCTCGATCCAATAACTCCGGATCTCGAGCCTTAAGCTCCACCAATTCCTTTGGCGCCATCCTATACTGAGCAACAGACCGCGCAGATTCCGGGTAACAGATCAATCCCGAACTCCACCTCGCGACCGGCGGCAAACCCGAAGCTCCTCGGGAAAAACATCAAGTAAACTCCTTAAGCAGCACGAACCTTCTCCACAAGCACGGACTCCTTAGCCTCCAAGGCATACACATGAACTACATACGCTTCACGGCCTTTTTCGACCATCTTCTCGCCTTCAGAGCGGATACCACATTTGATAAGTAATCCCTCCTATTACCTATCATAGCCACCTCATCACCCTCAACCGTCTTAAGAACCATGCGCTTGGCGCGCAATCCAACCTTGCACGGTACTTGACCAACCGGTCCATCCCAAGAATCGGATCGAACTCCCCAAACGGCGGTTCCATCGGATCGCAACAAACACTACCCCTTGAAGTTCTAAGGGTACCTCTCTAAACAGTTTATCTACTACTACAGAGTGACCTAGAGGGCTAATCACGGTCATCTTCCTAGAAGATATCTCGAGTCTAAATCCATGGTCTCTACTATACTACTCGGCAACATAAGAGTGCGTTGAACCCACATCAATCAAAGCGGTATAAGGAGAACCAAAAATCAAGAACGTCATCGGTTATGACGTCCGGTGCGCCGCCGCCTCTCTCGGCGCCTCGCAAAGATACACTAATCCAGCCGTCTAGCATCGAGCTACTCGCACCTCCGCGCCGGTGCTCCACGGCCCGACTCAGAACCATTACCACCTCTCGCCATTACCACGGCCCCTCTGCGGTGGCGGTCCACTACCCGAGGCGACACGGCCCGACTCTCGGATCGAATCCTAGCCAACCCCACGCGGACGAGTCCCTCACACGGTGCTCCAGAGAACCACACTCGAAGCAACCTTTTCCTCCAGTCCAAAGAACCACCCCAATGAGATTTCCCACATCGATCACATCGCTGCGGCGGTCCCGCGCCTAGCGAAGAACAAACCTAGCAGCGGTGGTTCGGCCCACTCGGTCTAGCCCTCTTCGCGGGTTACCCGACGATCCGTAAGACCCAAAGCTCCTCTTATGTCTATTTCCATCCATACCGCCTGCCTCACGACTCCTTAACACCCTCGGCTACCTTAGCCTTCTCAACTAAGACAACAAAACGCGCTCTCGGCGAGGAGCAATCAGCGACCTCAAGTCGTCTCGCGGACCATCCTCGAAACGAACACACCTCTCATGCTCGGTGGCCACAATGCCCCCGGCATACCTACTCGGCCAGAACTCACCAGCGTACTCGGCAAATGATTTACTCCCGAACAAGCCTCGAAATGCCTTCCACTGGGAGTCAATATAACTAGCTCCGATGTACTTCTTTTGATATGCACACGAAATAATCCCATGTTAGATCCTCTCACGCCACACTATCTCGAACCGTGAGCCACCACCGATATGACTCATCCCGGAGAAGCGATCGATGCCCTTCACTTCTCTTCGATGAGTCAAGTCCGGATCGTCCATGATCCGCTCGCTTGCCTCCAACCAATATTCAAAGCGAAGGCTGGAGCAACACGAAACACCTCGGAAGAATTCGACCCCATTGGCCCGAAGTCGCTCGAAGAAAGCATTTCCTAACTCTCGCATTACCACCAACACCGGCTACTCTTTCCAACACTCGCAAAGATCGCTCTGTGACATCTGCGTCGCCCCCGGTCGATCTTGGAACTCACCACCTCCGGTGGTGGTGGATGCCGGTATCTCATTTTCTCGAACCACGACGGATCCTACGGGCTCGAAACCGTCATCCTACCACGACCTGCGCCCACGACCACGTCCACCTCTAGCGCTCATGACTAATCTTCCTACGTGATCTCGATTAAGAATTTTTATGCATCAATATTTATTCCACTTGTTTAAGAGCAAGTCTTATGAATATTTTAAGAGGATTTGTTCTCATGAGTTCACAAAATCCTATCAGTTTCAATCTCTAAAGTAGTATACTATTGCTATTCATCAAATCATATCACATCCAATCAATTCACAAGCAATAGTACGGGTACTTACAGGCGGCTGGTGCTTGAGAGACTCGGTGCCATGCCTTTCAAACCATACTTTGAGAATAAAAACTAACAAAACAATCTTTTGAAAACATTTTTGGGCCTCGGGCCCACAAATGAGCTTTTGAACTTGGCTCGATACCACAATTGTAGCACCCCAAACTCGGACAAGACACCACGCCCCGAACGGTATGTTACGGAAAACGTCTTTGAGTGATCATATTTTTTTCGTTTAGAAGTGGGGTGAAAACAAAGTGAATTTGAGGAAAGTTTGAGTAGGCTTGTTTGATTAGATTTTGAAAACTTATCCAAGTATATAGTTAAAACGAGTTAATTTCATTTAGGACTTCCAATAGTTTCTTAGTGCCATTTTGAAACATTTTAGATTTAGTGGAAAAAATCGAGTTTGATTTGGAAATCATTTGAGTTTATTGAATAGCAAAACATAGCGAGATACCCGATGGTATAGTTTAAAACACATTGCGATATAAGTTTGAAAACATTGTTTTTCCAAGTTTTAGTAAAATTTCATGCCAAGTTATTTGTTAAGCGGGTTGAGAATCTAATTAAAACATACCCATCATAAAACATAATTTAAAGGCCTTTTACAAATCCAAATTAAAACCCAAATAAAAGTAATTAAACTAAAGTACCCAAATGATAGAGTTGGAGTAAAACTTTATTAAGCATGGCATGAGCACCCCGAGTCCATCCGGCTCCATGTCCGTCTCACGAGTCACCTGAAATGTCAAAGGAGAGGGTGAGTCGAGTGACTCGATGCATAAATCCCGCTCCCGATGAAATAACATGCTAACACACATCATACATAGCAACATAATTAATGCAACCCAATCCTAACCATCCGTATCTCCTTTTTCTACCCCGTGTGGTACCAAACCACTTTGGTGGTGCTAAACCACTGGTGACATATAGTCACAATGTGTTACCAAAACACCGGTGTCCCAAAGACACAATGTGCTACCCAAGCATTGGTGACCGTAGTCACGATAATCGAATGATGGGGCCAACCCATCATCGTGTGATACCCAATCACTAGCAGACGATCCCATATCTCATGTGGGGCCAACCCACGGTGGTGTTACCCATGGGGACAAGTCGCAATGAGGTGCCCAACCTCCGGTGTCCCAAAGACACAAATGTGCTACCAAAGCAATGGTGACCGTAGTCACAATAATCGAATGATGGGGCCAACCCATCGTGTGATACCCAATCACTAGCGCAGACGATCCCATATCTCAAAGTGGGGCCAACCCACGGTGGTGTTACCCACAGGACAAGTCGCAATGAGGTGCCCAACCTCACGGTGTCCCAAAGACACAAATGTGCTACCCAAGCCTTTGGTGACCCAAAGTCACAAAGTGTGTTACTAAAACACTGGTGCTCACAAGCACAAATCATCACCGCCCCCTCCACTCATATCACCCATCAACAAACCAACTCATGTAATCATGCATATCATACAAATTATGCATATCATGCTAATATGTTTGACTCATGCCCCATATCACATACATACATAGTCATGATACCATATAGATCATCGTAATCTAGTAACAACAATCTTGACTTACCCGGATACGTACACATACCCCGTTTGGGTATCCAATAATCCATCATCTTGTCACATGATTTTAATAGGCAAACAGGTTTATTAATAACATTACTAGATATCGGTGTGTTAGTTTACACACTGTAATACGAGTCTAGAAATCCTCGACAAAAGCGATCTAAGTCCCTCGATTAACTAGCTCCTACAATCGCCAAGACATAGGGGTTAGGTGCTAAAGCCATTCGGCCAAGGATTTTAAGCCAACAGAATTGCTACCAACCCTTACCTTCACTTGATTTGGTTTCCTACCAAATCCGAACCTGATGGTTCCTTCTTCAACAATCGGCACCCTATCAAAATAGTTAATCACAAATCACCTTTGACTTAATCGAAATCACGAATAAACCATGAACGATATATCACCATCACTTACCGGATTGGTTAACAAAGGGAGAAGGCTCCACCTGACTGCTTGGAACTCCCTGATTGCCCTATCACACAATCGGTTCAATCATAAGAGACCACACCTTTACCACATGCCTAGAATCGGCTAATAATCCAATCAACACCCATTAAGCACTAGAGAGGGAAGAAATGGCTATTCGGCCTAGCACTTACCAACACCAACCAATTATTCGGCCAAGACGCCACTAGGGAAGAAGATAGGTTCGGTCCACACTTTGCACCACAATCAAACAAAAGGTACGGCTAGGGGGTTTATCACTCTTATTTTCGGCCAAAAGGAGGAAAAATAGAGGTGGGAAGAAATTGGGGAAATCGGCAATTGAGTTTAAAGAAAAGAAGAGGAATAAAGTTGGATAAGGGAGGGTACTTTGAACTTGTAAATGAAAGAAGAAGAAGAAGATGTGTTCTAAGAGAATGGAGTTTCGGCTAGCAAGAAAAGAAGTGGAAAAACGGTTTTAGAGAGGTGGGGTTTTGGCTCAACACAATGAACAAAAGAAATAGGTGAGAGGAGCATTCGGCCTACACCAATGAAAGAGGGACAGAGATGATTGAAAACTTTTCGGTTTGCAAAAAGTAAAGATGGAGTCACTCACTTGGATTCTTGGTTTCAAGAAGTGAAGAAAATGAGAAGAAACCTTGAAGAAAATTCGGCTACAAGTATCAAAAGGAACTTTTGCTTTTACCAAATGTGACCGAAAATGCCAAAATTTCCAAAAAATTTGGCACCCCACCAACATCACACTACTATGCCGTCACTCCCCTCCCAACTCCCCTAAAATTCAGCCATGATCCCCCACCTACTCCATGCCACACATTCAAATGTGTTTACCAAGTCTTCCTCCTAAAATCCCTCTCCACCCTCCATTCAAATGGGAAGACTTAGTCTTAGGCGAGTTTGAACCGCCACAAACTCCTCCCCTCCATGCCGTCAAAATGAGTGCCAAAAAGTGGCCACTCATGGCTCGAACACAAGGCCTACACCCTTGCATTAGGCGTTACCCACACAAAGCCTTAGTGGCGTCTAGCTTGCCACTACACCAGCTCCTTTTTGTGCAATAAAACATCAAAGAAAATCCTTATACCCTAGCTCCAATAGCTCCCGACTTAACACCCAAAAATCAAAATTTTCCCATTCACTCAGGCACACTCCTAACCCACAATTAAGCCCCTAAAACACCAAAATAGTAACACAGCACACTAAACACATGCAAAAACATGCAACAACAAAATAGCCCCTAACCCGGGATATTACAATATGTGATTTAATCATATTATTATTGATTTGTTATATTATGGACTTTGTTACTATGATCGATTGGACTTTTAGTATAATGTTACACATTGAGTCTGTTGACTCACCCTTCGTGGGATAACTTTTTCAGGTGATACACAATGATTTTGGACCGGGTTAAAGAGGATCGCATGGTGGCCATTGCTCAACTCCGTAAATTGAAATTTTCACTTTTTATTAAATTTACTACGTTTTCTTATATATTTTGGGTTTTTTTTTGGGGATATGTTTTTGTGATAAGGCCGCCATTAGTTATGTTACTTTTACGTTTTAAATTTTTATTCTGCTACGATCAATTTCAACTAATCAATTAAATATTTTCGATAATCGTATTAAAAACGGTTTTTATCAAGTTCGTACTTAAATTTATTCTTTTACCCCAAAAATCACATCTTATTACAAAACGACAAAAAAATGAGTTTTTCTTAAGAAGCATACCATATCCGGTCGGGCTTGTGGGCGGGTTTGGGGTGTTTCAACTTGTATCGAGCCCAATTTTAAACACTCAGCCTTGGGTTTTGAAGTCCACAACGTTTTCAAAATTTGGCCCAAATGAATGATTTTGAAAATTTTTGGTTAAAAATGGTTTTATGGAAGCATGGCACCTTTGAGAGTTCTTGACCAAGTCCACGGTAAGTACCTCAAATTATTGAGTGAATTATTATATGATTGTTATATGGGCATACTTGGGCTCGTAGATTAGAGAACTAGGATCTATTAAACCCTAGGGCTAGTGCACTCAAACATAGGCATAAGACTTAAAAACAATGAACAAACTCGTGAAGTAAGTCGCCGAGTTACGGTGTGGCAACCATTGTGCGCATGTCTCAGGAGTGGATTCATGAAGAGCTTGGTATTTAAGCAACCCTAGCGACTCACCTCCTCTTTACTCGAATCCTACAGTGCGTAGCTACGGTTCACCCTAACCAAGAGGACTTATTCACGGGATAAACTTGATAATTAAAACCCGAAAGGGACTAGCCATGCAGTTTTATAAAAACTCTAGTTTTTAAATCACTAAATTACCCTTTTGATCTGTACAAACTATTTTGAAGATATTTCTCAAAGTATTTTCGACTTCCAAAATTACAAAAATACCCTGTAGGAAAATGACGAATTTACCCTGGGTTAGGAACGAATGGAAATGCTCATAGAAGTGTGTTGAATGTTGTGGATGAGTGAATGTGTCTCAATTGATGTGAATGTGTGATTCTTTGAATTAGAATAGTGATCTTGAACTAGAAATTTTGATTGATCGAAAGAACTACTTCTGAAAACTCCTTTTCATAAAATTTGCTCGTGGATAAATAGTGAAACAAAATACTAATGCATAAAACTTCTTAATCAGATAAGACGCTAAGTAGACATGAGTTCTAGGGGACAAGGTCATCGTGGTCGCGGTAGAGGCAGAATGGCTGTTTCGGAACCAGTTAGGTCTGGTCAGGGTTCCGAAAATGAAGCTCCGCCACCAGCTGTTGGAGTGGAATTTCAAGAGCAAGCTGGAGGAGATGATTTGTATCATAAGCTATGTTGCAAGTCCTAGAACGAGTAGCGGGAGCTAGTATGAGTAATGGAGCGCGAAAAACAGTGGCTGAGAGACTTAGATCTAACGGAGCTGAGGTTTTTAGGGGAGTATCTGGGGTAGCTCTGAATGTAGCGGAGTACTGGCTAGAGGCAGTCGAGAGGATCATGGATGATTTAGACTGCACCGCCGAGGAGAAATTGAAAGGTACTGTTTTGTTGCTTCGTGACGAGGCGTATCAATGGTGGCTCACTGTCAAAGAGAGTATTCCTACGGATCGAGTAGATTGGGGGTATTTTAAGATCAAGTTTGAAGGGAAATATGTTGGAGCTAGTTACATTGACTCTCAGAGAAAGGCGTTCTGAATGCGGTACAAGGAAATAAGTCGATAGCTGAATATGAAGTGGAGTTTCTGCGATTAAGCCGTTATGCCAGAGGGATTGTAGCTACTGATTATGAGCGGAGTATCAGATTTGAGGATGGGTTGCGAGATGAGCTGGGAGTGATGATTGCACCGCATCGAGAGAGAGATTTTGCGGTTTTAGTGGATAGAGCTAGGATATTTGAAGAAGTCAAGCGGCACCGAGAGACGTAAGAGCAGATCGAGGTCGAATAAGAATAAGAGGAGCTATGGATCTTCGAGGTCATCAGGGAATTTCCAAAAGAAACCTAGAGTTGAGGGGCGCGACTTCGGCAAGATGCTACGGAGGAGGGCGATGCCGTACTTGTGCTCGGTGTGGAAAAATGCACGGGAGAATGTTGGAAGAAGACGGGGATGTTTTAAGTGCGGATCCAAGGATCATATGATTAGGGATTGTCCATTGGATCTCGAGAGGAATCGTCGAAGAGGTCGGGAGTTCTAATCAGTGTGGCAGAGGTGGGCCAGCCAATGAGGGGTCGTGGTTCGAGTGGCGCAGGTAATGGTTACGGTAGAGGTCGCGGGACTCGGGCAGAGGAAGTGGTAGCATTGAGGCTAGACAGTCGAGTTTGGTGTATGCGGTTCGTCGGAGGGAAGATAGTGATGCACTGATGTTATCAGTGCACGTTTCTTATTTACAGGTTGCCCTTTATTGCTTTGATAGATATAGGGTCAACTCATTCTTACATCGCTAGTGAAGTATCCGGAACTCTACATGTGAACTCGAGATTGTACCTAGGAAGATGGTGTACTTAGTCCTTTAGGACAGATCGTAGTAGTAGATAAGCTCTTTAAGGAAGTGCCTTTAGAAGTTCAAGGGGACGCAGATTTAAGCTAATTTAATGGAGTTGCCATTTGGAGAATTTGATTTGATCCTAGGCATGGATTGGCTAGTGAAGTATCGTGCGAATGTGGATTGTCTTTGCTAAGCGGATGTCACTAAGGTCTATGGACGATAAGGAAGTTGTGGTAATGGGCGAGAGACGGAACTACTTATCAAATGTAGTATCCGCTCTTAAGGCAGAAAAGATGGTTAGGAAAGGTTGTTTGGCTTTTCTTATGTTGGTCAGTGCCTTGGAGGCTAAAGAGGCAACTGTTGAAGAGGTCAGGACTGTGAGAGAATTCGTGGATGTCTTTAGGAAGAACTTCGGGGTTGCCTCCGGATCGGGAGGTGGAATTTGGGATTGACTTATTGAACAGGCGCGCGGATCTATCGCTCCGTATAGAATGGCACCAAAGGAGTTGGTTGAGCTTAAGGCCCAAATTCAAGAGTTGCTTGATCGTGGGTTTATCCGACCTAATGTGTCTCCATGGGGAGCACCGGTCTTGTTCGTGAAGAAGAAGGGCGGGACTATGCGTATGTGCATAGATTACAAGCGATTGAATAAGCTAACCATCAAGAACAAGTATCCTTTGCCAAGGATAGATGACTTGTTCGATCACCTTAAGGGAGGCTGCGGTATTCTCAAAAGATAGATCTAAGGTCGGGGTATCATCATTTGAAGGTGAAGGAAGCGGATATCCATAAGACGACTTTACGAACAAGATATGGGCATTATGAATTTTTGGTAATGCCGTTCGGATTGACGAACGCCCCATTGCGTTTATGGATATGATGAATCGGGTTTTTCAACCCTACTTGGATCGATTTGTTGTTGTGTTTATAGATGACATTCTTGTGTATTCCAAGTCGAAATTCTGACATGATGAGCATCTTGGATAGTGTTGCAAGTGTTGAGAGAGAAGAAGCTTTATGCCAAATTCAGCAAGTGCGAATTTTGCATTTGAAAGAAGTTGCGTTTTTAGGCCATGTGGTGTCTGCGGAAGGGATAAGGGTGGATCCTCGAAAGATTGAGGCGGTGTTAGATTGGAAACCACCTAAGTCTCAGAAGTGAAGTTCGTAGTTTCTTGGGATTAGCGGGTTACTACGATGAAGGTTCGTCGAAGGATTCTCCTCGATAGCGGCACCTTTGACGAAGTTGTTGAGAAAAGAGATACCTTTCGTGTGGGCGAATAAGCGACAAGAGAGCTTTGAGAAGCTTAAGAGGGTTTTGTGAAGCTCGGTGTTGATTCACTGAGGCGGGGAAGGACTTTGTGGTGTATTATGATGCGTCTCACATTAGATTGGGATGTGTTTTGATGCAAGGCGGGAATGTGGTTGCGTATGCATCTCGGCAATTGAGGCCTCACGAGGTTAACTACCCGACGCATGACTTGGAGTTAGCGTGGTAGTCTTTGCTCTTAAAGTGTGGAGGCATTATTTGTATGGAGAAAAGTCAAGAAATCTACACGGACCACAAGAGTCTTAAGTATCTGGCGACTCGGAAGGAGTGAATCGAGACAACGAAGATGGGTGGAGTTGTTGAAAGACTACGATTGTTCGATAGAGTATCACCGGGCAAGGCGAATGTAGTGGCGGATGCCCTAAGTAGGAAAGTGGTGTCAGATCTAAGAGAGATGTTCGCACATCTTAGTCTTTATGACGACGGAAGCTTGTTGGCGAAATTACAAGTAAAGCCGATGTGGTTGAGTCAGGTGAAAGAAAAACAGTTGGTAGATGATGATTTAAGTGTTAAGCTGCGGCAAGTGCAAAATGGAGAGTTGGAAGATTATGGTGTTAACAAAGCGATGGAGTTTTGTGTTTCAAGGGTAAGGTCCGTATCTTAGAAGGATGAGGAGCTTAGGCGAACAATTCTTCAGAATTGCATGGTGGTCCTTATGCGATGCATCCGGGAGGTAGTAAGTTGTCTGAGGATCTTCGGGATCAATTTTGGTGGCCTGGTCTTAAGCGAGAGTTACGGAGTTTGTGGGGAAGTGCATAACGTGTCGCAAGTTAAGAAATTCGAACACCAAGTTCCATCGGGATTGCTTGACCAATAAATATTCCGCAATGGAAGTGGGAGCGTATCACCATGGACTTTGTTAGTGGGTTTCCCCTTACGCCTACCAAGAAAGATTCGGTGTGGGTGATAGTGGATCAATTGACGAAGTCGCACATTTCATTCTGTGCGAATTGATTACTCTTTGCGTAAATTGGCGAAGTTGTATGTGGCGAGATTGTAAGATTGCATGGAGTGCCGAGTGTCGATTATATCGGATAGGGATCCGAGGTTTACGTCTCGATTACGGAAAGCATTACATCAAAGCTTTGGGCACCGATTAGACTTGATGACGGCATTTCATCCACGATCGATGGCGGCCCGAGCGAGTAATCCAAGTATTAGAGGACATGTTAAGGGGATGTGTGATAGATTTCAGAGGAAGCGGGAAGAATTTTTGCCTTTAGCGAGTTTTGCGACAACAACAATTACCAAGCCGGTGATTCGGATGGCACCGTATGAAGCACTATATGGACGAAAGTGTCGCACTCCTACGTGTTGGACGTAATTAGGGAACGTCGGGTTTTGGGTCCGGAGATTGTGGTGAATCCGAAGAAAAGGTTAAAGTAATTCGGGCTCGGTTGAAGGAGGCATCGAATAGGCAAAAGTCGACGCAGATTTGAAACGAAAGGACATAGAGTTTGTTGTGGGAGACCAAGTGTTCCTAAAGGTTTCGCCTTGAAAAAGGTGATGAGATTTGGTCGCAAAGGAAAGTTAAGCCCCAGTTTATAGGACCTTATCGGGTTTTGAAGCGGGTTGGACCAGTGGCATATCGATTAGAGTTTCTTGAGTTGAATCAAATGCATGATGTGTTTCATGTTTCGATGTTACGTCGTTACACGGTCGGATCCATCTCATATAGTGCCGATTGAGGAGGTAGAACTACGACCGATTTGTCCTATGAGGAGGAGCCGATTCAAATTCTAGATCGAGATGTGAAGGTGTTACGGAGGAAATCGGTTCCTCTCGTCAAAGTATTATGGCGCAATCATGGATCGGAAGAAGCTTCGTGGGAGTAGGAGGAGGCTATGCGACAAGAATATCCTCACTTATTCTTGTCGAGTAATTTTGGGGGCGAAATTTTTTTAAGGAGGGTAGAATTGTAATATCCGGATTTAGGGGTTATGAAAATTTTCGCTTGAATGTGTGCATTGTTGTTATGTGCTCTTTGTATGAGTTCTAGGGACTTTGGGAATTTTAGAAAGTAAAGGATTGCCTTAGAAAATATTAGATTTTAATCTTAGAAGGGAACTAAGCAAGTTTGGCCTTAAGAGAATTAATTTGATGTTTTGATCATAAGTTGAGCTATTGGTAAAGTGGTGAAGGTGCATGGGTGAATGCATGAGGTGAGAGGTTCGAATCCTTTAGCCAAACAATTGGGAGGAATTTTAATTTTTGTTTTCTTCCCTATAGTGTCGGTCAAACCTTATCCTTAATAGATGGACTATTCTTTTATTTTTGGATAGTAGACCAATAAGAAAAGGCAAGTTAGGAGTTATGGTAAGGAATCAAGTGGATAAGGAAAGTTTAGGGACAAGAGGCTTGAAGAGTGGGTGTTGTTTTGGAAGCTTTTCCATGGTCATGTGACCATGAACCTAGACGGCATAAGGGGCTAAGGGAGTGGTTTAATTGTGTTGGAAATTATAGGGTTGATAGGGAAGAATTAAGGAGGAAAAAGGGGGATTGTGTAGGCTATTGTGTTGGCCGAATTTTTGGTATGGGATTTGGGAGGTTTTAGTTGACCAAAAGTTGTCAATTTGTGCATTTTTCCTTTGTCCAAAAATATTTCTCTTAACCGAATTTATCAATAGGCATTTGGTAAAAAGTTTGCTTTGTTTTGGCCTTTGTATTTTGACCAAATAGATACTTTTATTTCTTCTTTTCCTCTCAAGTTTACTTTCTTTTGGAACCAAAATATTGTCCTCTTTGAAGACATTTACCATTCTTTTCTTCCTCTCTAGTGCCGAATCCATCTTACACCAAAAGCATTCTCTTTTATTTTCTTTTTCATTCTCTTCCTCTCTTCCCTTTTCCTATCATAACCGAAAATTATCCTATACCTTTTTCATCATTCTTTTCCTTCCTTTTCTTTCTTTTGTTAAAGCCGTAAATTATCATTCTTTTCTTTTAAGTTGTTAAGGGCGAATTTCTTGATAGTTCTAGTAAGGGTTAATCGATCATCGTGTTCGGGTAAGGCTTTTCTATCAATGGTTTTTCTTTATTTTCTTTGGATTAATCGATTTTAGGAATCTAATCCTCTTATTTCTCCGTGGCTAAACCTTTGAAGGAAGTTTCGGGGTTGTCTTGTAGTCAACGTTAGGAAGAGATCATTCAAATTTGAATAATCCAAGGTAAGGGATAATGATATTCGCCAAAGGCCATATCTTTTAGTGATAACCGATTTCTCACATAGTGATATGTAGGTTCGTCGACGTGTAGGCAAGAGTCGGAAATCCTAAAGTTTCTATCGCTCTTTGTGTTTGCAAGGTGTGTAACTTATACTAAACATCTAATTGATTAGTAGCTTTATTTATATAGATGTGTTTATAATGAAATATGAACGATTATAGCTTTGGGTACCACTCAATGGTACGATGAATTGAGGTACGTTTTTCCTTCGTACTATGTAAGTTTTTAATATGAAACATATTCAATAATTGATTATGATTTTGGGATTTTGATTCAAAGGCATGATATTTATATCATAAATAATGCTATATGCATAATATGAAATGTTTTCGATTCCGATATGATTATGGGGTATATGGCATGATATTGAAATAATATGTTATTGCATGGGCATATGGGCAATATTGATAAAGGGGAAGTGTTCCGGTGGTTTTACCACATAATCCGGTGACTTCGGTCATGATATTATGAATTCAGTGACTTCAGTCACGATATTATGAATCCGGTGACTCTGTCACAATTATCTGGTGGCTATGCCACGATTATAAGGGCGATGTGCATGTTGACTGCAGCAACTGCCTTCGATGGTGTGTAGCGGATGGAGGGTCGATTTAGTAATCCCCACGGTGTGATTGGTAGGTACGGGTGGTGTGTAGCGGATGGATATCTAAGTTGGGTTGGGATTGCATTTCATTTATATGTATATGTGATTTAATCATATTATTATTGATTTGTTATATTATGGACTTTGTTACTATGATCGATTGGACTTTTAGTATAATGTTACACATTGAGTCTGTTGACTCACCCTTCGTGGGATAACTTTTCAGGTGATACACAATGATTTTGACCGGGTCAAAGAGGATCGCGTGGTGGCCATTGCTCAACTCCGTAAATTGAAATTTTCACTTTTTATTAAATTTACTACGTTTTCTTATATATTTCGGGTTTTTTTTTTTGGGGATATGTTTTTGTAATAAGGCCGCCATTAGTTATGTTACTTTTACGTTTTAAATTTATATTCTGCTACGATCAATTTCAACTAATCAATTAAATATTTTTGATAATCGTATTAAAAACGGTTTTTATCAAGTTCGTACTTAAATTTATTCTTTTACCCCAAAAATCACATCTTATTACAAAACGACAAAAAAATGAGTTTTTCTTAAGAAGCATACCATATCCGGTCGGGCTTGTGGGCCGGGTTTGGGGTGTTTCAAAAGCTCTACCTGGTTTGATAGAATTGTCAATGCATCGAGGTTGAAAACTAAGGCGGTTTTTGTTGGCTTCGTCCTCATAACTTGCCACTGATAGTTATTCAGTGACAGCTCTTCAATGAACTTGTAAGCCGCTTCAGGAGTATTGTTATTTAGGGTTCCACCGGCGGCTGCATCTATCAGTTGTGTAGTTGAGGGGTTCAAACCGTTGTAAAAGGTTTGAACTTGTAACCATAGAGGTAACCCATGGTGTGGGCACCTTCTCAACAAATCTTTGTATCTCTCCCATGCATCGTAAAGCGTTTCTAAATCCATCTGCACAAAAGAAGAGATATCATTCCTTAATTTAGCCGTTTTAGTTGGCAGAAAGTATTTTAATAAAAAAATTTTGGTCATCTGTTCCCATGTAGTGATTGATCCTCGTGGTAACTAGTTCAACCACTATTTAGCTTTATTCCTCAACGAGAAGGGAAACAACTGAAGGCGAATGGCATCGTCAGAAACGCCATTAATCTTGAAAGTGTCGCAGAAATCCAGAAAATTTGCTAAGTGATTGTTTGGGTCCTCATCCTGCAAACCATCAAACTGAACAAACTGCTGAATCATCTGAATAGTATTAGGTTTCAATTCAAAATTATTTGTAGCAACGGCAGGTCTAACAATACTTGATTCAGTTCCTGTTAAATTAGGTTTAGCATAATCATACATAGTACGAGGAGCGGTGGTTACGATTTCATTGGATTTGCAGACCGACCACGGAGGTAGCGGATTATTCTGGGGATCAGCCATCTCCTCGGTATTAGTGATATCGTTCTCTTGCTCTTCCTGTATGCATTGTAAACTTCGCCTTATCTCTCTTTGGTTTCTGCGAGCTGTACTCTCAATCTCACTATCATAAAGTAAAGGTCTTGACGGGTTTCTTCTAGTCATAAACTAAAGACGCCTGCCAGAAGCAAGAAAGAGAAAATTAATAAAAGTGAAAATAAAAATAAAAATAAATTGCAATAAAATAAAAAATGGCTAAAGTAATAAAAATTTAGTGTTCCTAATATCTTAGTCCCCGGCAACGGTGCCAAAAACTTGATGTGTCTCTAACTAACTATGACCACAATAAAGGCAAGCGCACCTATCGTTATATAGTATAGTTATGGTAAGATCGGTAATATCATATCCACAAGGACCAAGAGTACTAGTAATTACTATCTTCTTATTATATAGCCTAAGAATTGGAGTGATTTCTTTTAAACTAAAAATTAATTAAAAGTACGACAGAGAATGAATTTAGGAAAATACTTTTAGAAAACTTATATGATAAAGGCAATACCCAAGGAAGAATCCACCTAGACTTCACTTATTAATTTTGATTCATATGATTTATTCACTTGACTTAATCCGTAGAAATCCTTAAATTATGTTAATATCTCTTTCAAGACTAAAAACAACTAACTCTAGGTTGATTAATTGAAATCTCTTTCTAATTAAAACCCCTATTGTCGTATTAACTCGATCTATGGATTCCCTTATTAGATTTGACTCTAATCCGGCAGATTTTTGTCGCCCTATTTCTAGGGTTGCAATCAACTCCGCTTAATTGTGTTGATCTACTCTTAAACATGGACTTTTGCTCCACTGAATAAGCACATTCGACTTGAATCAATAACCTGAATTATCAAAACAAGAATAAGAACTCACAATTAATAATAAGAACAAGTATTTATCTTATAAATCAAATAATAACAAGATCCGTCATAGGTTTCATCCCCTTAGGTATTTATGGGATTTAGTTCATACTGATAGAGGGAAACATCATAGAATAGGAAAAAATAACAAAACATAAGAAAACCCAAAAACTTCTAAAGAACTTGATAGGAGATCTTCAGTCTTGATGGAGATCCTTCTTCCGAGCTGCTCCCGATGGTTGTCTTTGAGTGTTTTCTGCCTTCTACTCTGCGTCCCCTTTTAGGTTACCCCCTAGGGAGTTTATATAGGCTTTGGAACGTCTTTCTTGGCCCACAAGTAGCCTATTCCGAATAGAATTAGTCTTGGATTCGGCAGGGACACGCTCGTGTGATACGCTTATGGTGGATTCCTTCGATCGTGCTCGCTTCTGCTCACCACACACGGCCGTGTGGTATGTCCGTGTAGGTTGATCCAGGCCGTGTTTGATTCTGCTCATAACACACGACCGTGTTTGATAGTCCAGGCCGTGTTGATTTCTAAGGTAGGCCCATTTTGTCCCTTTTTGGCCCGTTTCTCGTTCTTTTCGACTCCCTAAGCTCTCCTGAATGTAAAACATGAAATTAAGGGATTAGGAGCATCAAATTAATCAAATCTAATGAGAATTCATCAAAAAATAAGCCAAGCATGGGGTTAAAATATGTGTAAATTATGGTTTATCAATAAACAACTTTTACTGAATGATTTTCGATAAAAATGTCAAAAAGGACCTATTTGTAAAAGTTATAAAATATGTAGTAAAATTACGATTTAATGAAAAATGTGGGCTGGTATGAGCATAAAAAATAGTTCGGCTAGGCTTGTGTATTAAAGAAATTGAACATATTTCATTTTACAAGCCTAGGGACTAAAATGTAAAATGTCAAAAGTTTAGGGGTAGAAATGTAATTTTTACCATAATATGATTTTTGGGCTGAATTGAATAATGTGATGATTTAATGAGTTAAATTTGTTATTATAAATCAAGAAAAACGAGGTACAGACCTAGACCGGGGGAAAAATAAAGTATTTGACGATTAGGTCAAATCCTACTATTTTTTTAACGAGGTAAGTTCGTATGTAAATAATGCAATGTTATATCTGTATTTTAATGTTTTGATATTCCATGAAATGTATGATTGGTTCTATGAGAATATTCGACAAAGTTCCGGCAAGAAAGAAATCCCGGTTGAACATTAGTAATAGATAGGATACAAATGTCATGACATTAGGGTTACTGAGATTACATGTAAGACCATATCTGGGATATGGCATCAATATGAGACTTCGTATAAGACCATATCTGGGATATGGCATCGATATGAGACTTCGTGTAAGACCATAGCTGGGCTATTGGCATCGATACGTGACTACATGTAAGACCATATCTGGGATATGGCATTAGTACGGTACTATGTGTACGAGATTCTCAAGTATCCTTTAGTATTCCAAATGGTTCAGTGGGAAATTCGATGATTATGTCAAATATGAGAAATTATGTGATTAGGTTACGAGTTGGTACAGGTATGTACGACAAACTCAAAGGAAATGAATTCGTTATATGACAAAATGTAGGTAAGAATGTGATTGAGTGTGTTATGTTCATGAAGTTTTAGAGACATTATGTTTGATATATGTTATGTGATTCATATGACAAATGCATATTATTGTTGTTTATTAATTTCATATGAACTTACTAAGCTATATAGCTTACCCACCTTTCTTTCCCTTGTCTTATAGTGTCACCAAGCTAGCTCGGGATTTGAGATCGTCGGAGATCCATTCACACTATCAACTATTATTTTGGTACCAATGAACTCAACATTTTGAGTTATGGCATATATAGGGGACTTGGTCATTTTTTTATGTGTCATAATTGATTTGGCCAAATGTGTTGGCTTGTATTGGTTGAAAGTTCATTTTGTATAAGGCAATTGAAAATTGACTACAATTGGTATGAACCATTTATATGATGATGCCTTTCATAGATGTGGAAATTTACATAATTTGAGTTGATAAGTATGTAATGTTTGTGTATGATAGATGGTAGCATGTGAATGATATGTTGATGTCTTGGTTGTGGCTGATTTGATTGTATGTATATGCTTGAATTGGTGCTGTGTTATATGGTGTAGTTATGTGTATTAAAGGGTGGAAAAATGACTTGGTAAATAACCTTATTTTTGTCCACACGGGTAGACACACGGGCGTGTGTCTAGGCCGTGTGTGACACATGGTCTACCCCACGGGCATGTGTTTCAGCCGTGTGTCCCCTGCATCTTAATTATTGCAAAACAGAATGTCCAGAATATAGCACACGGGCAGAGACACGGGTGTGTGTCTCGGCCGTGTGTGCTACACAGCCTTGGACACAGGCGTGTGTCTCGGCCATTTTTAGTCTGAACCTATTTTATGAAAAATGATGAAAATTAAATCAACCACACGGCCTAGCACACGGGCGTGTGGCAGGACCGTGTGGCACAAGTCAGAGAGCTCCCTATTTTGAACACGGCCTATAGCACGGGCGTATCCAAGGGTCACACGGGTGTGTCCCTTGGACCACACGGGCGTGTGAGCCCTGTAACATGAAAAATTTTCTAAGTTTTGTAAAATTTTCTAAAGTTCTCGATTTAGTCTCGAACCACTTCCAAAGCATGTATTGAGTCTCGTAGGCTCATTTTAGGGACAATATGAATGTGTATGAAAATTTTTATTTTGAATGGAAATTTATGATTTGAAAATGTATGTTTTCTTGTGTTTATGTCCGGTAATGCCTCGTACCCTGTTTCGACATCGAATACGGGTAAGGGGTGTTACACAACCAGTAGTTCCATCTAGTTCCTAACCTCCTAATGCTTGCTCTGGCGAAGCTGGAGAGTTCTTCCCCTGGCGTGATTTGCTAAGGTTAAGGTCATCATCTTTTTTTTGAGCTTTATATTTCAATAGCAGATTCATTCAATGCTTCAACAGATAAAAGAGGCTTTCCTGTCCTATCTCTCTTCAAATTCTAAATAATTTTCTCTTTCATTCTTGACAAAGTCTTCACAAGCCCCATCGATAGAGTATGGGCTTTAGAGTTGGCTCCTCCAAGAAACTAGTATTCAATATTGAGCTAAAATAACATGTATGGAGGAGTGTATAAAAGCTAGTGAACAGACTATAGCCAGACTATGCCAAATTGGTTAGATTTAGAAGAAGAAGATCGAGCAACTCAATTGCTATGTCATGGCTTGAGAGACTAAGTTCAAAGATATGCAAACTAAGTGCACCCAACTAAAAGGGGAGATCGGATCACTGAAGGAGAGAGAATTCTCTCTACAGGAGAAACTTAGGGCTCAAAAGCTACACCACAAGGCTGAGCTGGATAGTTCACGCAAATCCAGTAAGGAAGCTCTTAGGAAATATAAAGAAGACACCACAAAAAACTTGACGAAGGCCTACCCGAGATAAGATCTAATTTGGTTCTTCAAACACAAGTGGCTACTAGCCCACTAGACTTAAGTAAGGTAGATTTCAATTTCCTTCAGGACTTCTCTAATGAGTCTCTAAGGTTTAACGCCTATCACCCTGAGGGCGAAGACTGAGGAAATTTTCAAAAGAAATGGAAACAAACAGCTTGTTTCCTCTTTCCTAATACAACTAAAGTAGAGAACCAAAAAAATGATTTGGAAGATTCTATTGACTAGGAGAAAGCTCCTGAGGATTGTGCACAAATAGAAGAGGTTGATAGCCTCTGGACGTACTAACGTTGAGAGTGTGAATACTGCAACTGAAGATATAATATTGAGGTGGTGACTACAAGTATACGGGTGAGGTTGTAATATAGTTACAATGGAGTCAGTAAGTACTCCAAGGATCATACCAAAGGGAGTTGAATACTAAATTAATGTTAACCTAAATGAAAATAGATCTAATTAGTACTTTAAATAAATTATATTACAATTAAACATAAGTAAAAAATTTGGGTTTTATAAGAAAAGAAATAAATATGAAAATAAAGTGAACACGGAAAACAATGAAGTAACTTAACCAAGTCTAAGGCATGGGTGATTAGCTTCCTTCAGTGATCATAACTAATTCCTATTTTGGGTTTCTACTCAATGAACTAGTCGCTACCCTGGCAGGATCTCTCGATCTTCCACTAAACTAACGAGTCAATAAGAACTACTTATCTCTCGACCTCATAGTCCAAACCGTATTGGGGTAAGGGTTTATGGATAAACAATACCAATTTTGGGTTAATTCTCACATAGATGACTTCCTAGGGTTATAGGCCTAGGGTTAAGTTCTTCCTATCCCTAACAGTTGATCCGCTAAGAAAACCCTACATAGAAATTAATTAATCACACTTCCACTCACTAATCCCCCATAAGAGGATTAGTTCCTCATGTATTCCATAAACACATTAAACTTGATAAAATAAGTAGAAATTAAAAGCAAATCAAGGCTAATAATTTAAAGAGAAATCCTGATTGTATTTAATAGATGAAGTGCAAAATCCACGAAGAGTTTGGTCGGATCCATAAAGTAGGTCCACCGATGAACACGAATGAAAATAGCTGAAAAGAAAACCAAAGGCTAAAAAGAATTGAAAATTGAAAACTAAATTACAAAGAAAATTCTAATCTATGAAAAATGTCTTTTTCAAGTGTCTAATCAGTCTATTTATAGAGTTAGCGTTGGCCGTTGTCCTTAGCCCTCGGTCGGCTGATGTTTTCATGTTAATTTCCATTTTATAGACCAAAACACCCTCAACTCGATAATGCTTTCATGTATAAGGCCGGTTTTACGACATCTACTGCTTGTGTCGCGACATCGAAGGCAGTTTGCTTAGCTCAAGTTTAGCTTCAGGGGTATGTCACGACACCAAAGACAGTCTTGGAATTTTGGCACTTTGCTCACTATGTTATGACATTGGACACCCGTGTTGCAGCATTGCGACCAACGTCGAGCTCTTATTCCTTTGAATGGTGTCCTACACACTTACTAAGTACGTTAATCCTCCCTTAAGCCTTTCGGCCACTAATGTCATAAACGACTCAAAATACACTTTTTATTGAATTAAAACTAAAATAGAAAAACTAACTAAAACATAATAGAATTTCTCGTACTCAAGCTCCTTAAGGTTGAAAAATAGTTTAATCTGCTACAACAAATTACGACAGATTAAAGGTCCTTGCTGAACCCACAGACCATCACGCCGAGGGAGGAAATTAATTTTTTTTCTTTTTGTTCTGTATTGTACTTTTCTTTCTGTTATTTGATGTACTGAAACTCTTCTACTCTTTTTGTGTGAATCATTTTCATGACATTATCATTATGTTTTTCCACTATCTTTCTTATCACAATATTTCCAATATAATAATGTATTCTTCACACAAACAAAAGTTTTTAACATACTTGAGAGACTAAGCCAGGTCTGATGTACTATGCGTACATGATTGAGTTTCACTTAATTGTTAGAGGATCGACTAAACCGATAGCTCTGATACCAACTTATAACACCGTAACTCGACCCAGATCACTAGATCTGAATCTTGGTTATTACCAACAAAATACACAAATTTCAAAACGGTCATCAGGTACACTTGACTTGAAACATTTTTCTTATTATTTTATCTAAGTTCTCATTATTAAAAGAACAAAGAAAAATATTTAAAAAAATAAAATAATACATCAGACTTATCTTGACTTATCACATCACAAAAGTTTACTAAAGATAGTCTCTTTAAGGTGTAACCCTACTATACACCACTTTCCCAAGTAGTTCACTATATGCATAATGACATGGGTCGCCACTTTCTTGGTGTATTCCTTGCTTGTCCGTCCTGGCACACTAATCAATACCTGAAACAAAAATAAACACACGTAAGTTCGAGAGAACTTAGTGAGCTTTAATATAGAATACCTTGGTGGTTACTTTTATATTTTTAGATGTATGTCATACGCCAGTTTCCATACTTAACCTGTCATATATTGTAACAGCTCGATTTTGGGGCTAGTCGAAATAGTGGTTTCGAGACCACTAATCTAAGGTTGTGGAAAATTATTTTGGTATTATTTTATGTGTTATAATATGTTTATAATAATTCTTGGGAATTTTGGTGCTTTAATTTTAACGATTGAATGCTTAATTGTGAAAAAGGACTAAAACGCATAAAGTGTGAAAGTTCTATTTTTCAAGGTAGAGGTGTCTAATAGCCATGGAATATTAAATTGAAAGTCCTTAAAGTGCAATTAGGCCATATAGAGTGTGTTGGCCAACCATAGGAAGCAAGGGGACAAGAGCATTAATTTTAGTCAAAATTTGGTGACATTAGGTGATAAAAAAATGAATAAAATAAGATGAATAAAAGAGTTGTCATATTTTACTATTCACACTTCTTCTCCACCAAAAACTGAAGAGAGAATAGGGGTTTTTGAAGTTCAAATTTTCAGCTACATCTCATCCTTGCAAGTAAGTCATTTTGATGATTATTTTTTATGATTTTTGTACTTTTGGAGTCCCCAAAGCTTAAGCTAGCTAATGAGGGGACTAATTTGTTAAATGGTTGAAAGTTTAGGGACTTCCCATGAGAGTGTTCATGTTGTTTGCTGAGTTTTTATGGAGGAAAATGAATGATAGTGAGTTATGGAACAACTTTTGTGAAAGGTGTTAGCATGAAAACACCTAAATAGGACTTGAATGCAAAGATTGAAATTGTGTAATAAATGCATGAAATAAATGGTTTTGTGAGTTGTTGTAAGAGGAATAAATGTTTAGCTAGGCTTTTTTAATGAGAAAATGTGTTGAAAAATGATTTACGAGCCTAGGGGTAAAATCGTAATTTTACCATAGTACAAGGGCAAAATGGTCATTTTTGCCTGAGTAAAGATTATGAAGCATTATGATCATAAAATGATTTATATGAGTGAATTTTGTTGTTATAGATCAAGAAGAGTGCGGGATTAACCTTGACCGGGGAAAAGGCAAGGTTTTAGATTAAACCGTAAATTTACACATTTTGCACCGAGGTAAGTTTATGTGTAAACTATTCATTTCGAATATACATGTTGTTAATAAATGGTGCATTGTGTGAATAGAATTATTCATGATTGAGATGAATTGAATTCTGTAACGACCCGAATTTGGGCCCATTGGGCCTTGGGCGTGGGTATGTTTAAAATTTTTGGGAACAAGAGAACGGTACTAAAGCAAGTTGAACCTATTAGGTGAGTGATTTTTGGAAGGTTATGGGGCTTCCATGAAGTCCTGAGATCAAACCTGAGCTTTAGGAAAAATTTTGGTTTTAGGTGAATAAAACCCTGGGAATTAGAAGGTAGGCTTTAAGAATAAAATGAGGAGAAAAATGACACAAGAGATCTTGTGTTGTGGTGGCCATGCATTGATTCTTTAGTAAACTCCGTTTTGCATTACTTTAAATTTATTTTAATTTGGGATTATGTTCTGTAATAAGGCCACTGGGATTTTAATTTGGTTTTTGTTTTTAACGCATTTATGATTTATTATGAATTGATCAAAATGGGGTTTTCCTAAAAACGTAAATAACTGTTTTCCAAAATATTAATGAACGGTCCACAAACTATTGATAATTAGACACGGGATTTTCTTAAAACTACCACCACTGTTTTCAAAACGTCACATTTCTGAAACCCACTGAATCTGATTTTTGTTATAAAACAAGTTTTCGGTGTTAGTAATATTAATAACGTTTTGCAAGAATACCTTAAAAATGAATCTAATTTTCAAAATGAAAACAAAACTCGAAATTTTCAACAATCGCGTAGTTTCTTTAATAACCTTTTCCATGTGGCATGCCAAATCCGGTCGTAACGTCTAGGCCGGGTTTGGGGTGTTACATTTTTTGGTATCAGAGCCCAGGTTGCAAAACTCAGCTGTGGAATGGGTTCGAAAACATTTTCCAAAAATTTGTTTGAAACATGGTTTAAAAATACATGTCTTTTCGGGAAGTATGGCACCACTGGTCTCCGGCACCAAATCCGTAAGTTTCCTGACATTTTACTTTGTTATATGCTGTAATGATTGTATTTTTGGTAGTTATTCTGTGTGTGTTTGATTTGGATGTGATGTTTGGATATAGTAATTGATTGCGTATGGGATATCTGTCTGCTTTAATGGTTAAGTGTTTTGAGTATGTGTAGGGAGTTCCAAATTCTAGTTAGAATATGATAGGGATATTAGAATCAGAGTGCATAGCGGCAGCGTAGTAGAGTAGTCTGTGTTAAACGACTGTTAGATAGTTGGAAATTTCGAGGATGAAATTTCTTTAAGGGGGTAGATTTGTAACAACCCGAATTTGGGCCTAGTAGAATTTGGGCCCATTGGGCCTTAGGCGTGGGTATGTTTAAAATTTTTGGGAACAAGAGAACGACACTAAAGCAAGTTGGACCTATTAGGTGAGTGATTTTTGGAAGGTTAGGGGGCTTCCATGAAGTCCCAGGATCAAACCTGAGCTTTAGGAAAAATTTTGGTTTTAGGTGAATAAAACCCAATGAGTTAGAAGGTAGGCTTTAAGAATAAAATGAGGAGAAAAATGACACAAGAGATCTTGTGTTGTGGTGGCCATGCATTGATTCTTTAGTAAACTCCATTTTGCATTACTTTAAATTTATTTTAATTTGGGATTATGTTCTATAATAAGGCCACTGGGATTTTAATTTGGTTTTTGTTGTTAACGCATTTACAGTTTATTATGAATTGATCAAAACGTGGTTTTCCTAAAAACGTAAATAACCATTTTCGAAAATATTAATGAACGGTCCACAAACTATTGATAATTAAACACGTGATTTTCTTAAAACTACCACCACTGTTTTGAAAACGTCACATTTCTGAAACCCACTGAATCTGATTTTTGTTATAAAACAAGTTTTCGGTGTTAGTAATATTAATAACGTTTTGCAAGAATACCTTAAAAACGAATTTGATTTTCAAAATGAAAACAAAACTCAAAATTTTCAACAATCGCGTAGTTTCTTTAATAACCTTTCAATGTGGGTTGCCAAATCCGGTCGTAACGTCTAGGCTGAGTTTGGGGTGTTACAAATTCAATAGATATTGAGTAATTCCCGTGTGAGTTTAATTATAGATTAATGGTGGGCTATGTGCGATACCACCGTAAATACTCTTCATGGTGGGCTAAGTGCGATACCACCTTACTATTCATTCATGATGGGATGTGTGCGATACCATCATTTATATTATCATTTGGTGGGCTAAGTGCGATACCACCGTAATTATTCTTGTTGGTGGGCTATGTGCGATACCACCCTTATTATAGGTCAATGGTGGGCTATGTGCGAAACACCGAGTGTTTTGTATTATTTCAATGGTTCATCGAGGAATTGTTTAAGTGTTTGTTTCATGTGGCTTTGTGGTGATAAGTGCAGGGAATGTATACCATTAAATGTGAGCATTATGCTTGTTATATTATTGGAATATGGTAAGAGATGAATTGAGTAAACATGAGTATAGATTGAGGATTGATCTTTCTTAGTACATATTGCTATTTATTGACTAGCATGTGTTATGATGTTTATTTTTTACATGTAAACTTACTAAGCTTTAAAGCTTACTCTCTTTATTTTTCCCTTATTTTATAGTGTCAACGGGCCGGGTCGGGATACGAAGATAATTGGAAGATCACCCACACTATCAGCCCATCTCGGTATAACTAGACTTAGTATTTTGAGTATGGCATGTATAGGGGCTAGACTAGGTGAATTGTTTGGTTATTTTGGCCAAGTATGTATTGGCTCCCTTAAGGATGAATTCTTTTCTATATTGCCATAGTTGATGGCTCATTATGTTTAATATATGAAACATGAGGTTATTCAAGAAAGTGTTGTTGCACAAATTGAGTTGCTTGATGATGTGTTGAATGGAATTATGTTGTGTGAGCTAGGGTGGAAAAAAGAGCTTGGAAAATAGCCTTGTTTATGTCCACACGGGTAGGCACACAGGCGTGTGTCTAGGCCGTGTGTGACACAGGGTCAGTCTCATGGGTGTGTGACTAGGCCATGTGTCCCCTGCGTGTTAGTGTTTCAAGTAAGTGTCGACCATGGGCTAGCCACATGGGCATGTGCTTAGGCCATGTGTCCCTTATGAGATTGCTGACGTCACAAATAGAATACCCAGGTTTTTACACACGGGCTAGGACACGGGCGTGTCTAGGCTGTGTGGAGCACACGGGCCATGAACATGGGCGTGTGTTCGGCCGTGTGAAAACCCCTGTAGGTTCGAAATGAAAATAATTCCCACACGGGGTCGGGACATGGGCGTGTGCAACCACACGGCCTGCCCACACGGGCGTGTCCCATTTCACACGGGCGTGTGGCCCCTGTTTAGACAAAAAAATTTAAGTGCACAAAAGTTTCTGGTTGGGTTCCAAAACCCTCCGTATGCTCAAATAAGGCCTCGTAGACCCTTAATGAGAAGTGTTAACATGGGATGAAGTTTTATAACTTAAAGTTGTACGACCAAGTGAGTTGAGTACGGTAACGCCTCGTACCCAGTTCCAGCTTAGAATACGGGTAAGGGGTGTTACATTTATGTTTTAGGGCGAACACTTTCATAACATCGGTCTTGCACGTATAGTCCAAGTACCATACTTAATATATCAACTTTCCTTTTCACTACTTGGCTGCCTTCAGATCTTACTAGACAATATATTATTATCTTCTTTCTCATAGAACAACAAAGATACTTCTTAAAGGAATATTTCTATTGAGCCCTCTTCATACGAATTTATTGTTCATATAAACATTTTCCAAATTGGACGTTCACAAATACTACTAACTAACGGATACTTACTATTTGAACTCACATTTTGGCGGATTCCCATACTTAATTTGATACATCAGTCTACGAAATAGGTCATATTCTAGTTCAAAGCCCAACATATGCTCAAACTGATTCTGAGCAATCCAGATCATTCAAAAGGATTCCAAACACTTTTGTTACAAAACATAAGAAAACCTAAGATGACAACAATTCAGATTCCATAAGGTTCCAGAATGAGGTATGCTACTATTTAAATATGGTGAATACCATATGAAACGTATTTCAACTCTATTTAGCATAGGTGAACTAAAACCGATAAATTCTTATATCTTTCAAAAATACAAATACATATTTTCATCCAGGAATTTTCCTTAAAACACATTCAACTACAACACAGAACTAATGAAATCAAATTAACTTCAGACTTATCATACCCTTATCATAGAATTATTTATAAAATAACTCTCAGGCTTACCCAGAACTTATCACAAAGGTGAATAACCATATTCTGCCACATCGACATCAATGAACACGCCAATGATACAATACAAAATTTGCCTCAAAGGCCATAAAAAATACGCAACATAAGCTATACAAAATATGCAACAAAGCCTTAGCAGGTCACGCCACACATATAACATATAAAATCATGTGTTTACTGTCCTGACGGACTTTCATAGAAGGTGCCATGGATTTCTTTCTCATGGACTTATACATATTTTCATGTCGTGATATGCCAGTCTGATTTACATATTACCGAAAGGCATCACCATGAATATTCATACTATCATATCATGCCATGGGTCTCAGCCACATGGACTTATACATTCTCATGTCGTGATCTAACAATCCAACCTTCATCTTATTGGATGCATCGCCATGAGTGTCTTCACATCACACAATGCCATAGTTCTCAGCCACATGGTTGTACACTTATTTCATATCGTGATCTAAAAATTTGGTTAGAAATATAATTGCCCTACCAGAGGAATCACAAAGGAATATTTTACTTAGAATTCATGTACCCAGATTTTTTTACACACACCTGATCCATTTGTACTCTTCCCATATCAAACTTTACCTGTATACTTACTGCTCAACTTCTTATTCAGACAGCACCTTCAACATACCATCATCAGACATGTACCAACTAATATGCTTTACACGCTTATCGAATATATGAGGTGTTAATTGATAACTCTAAAATATAGAGTTACCTATAGCACTTTCTAGCTCAAAATTCTTGTAAATTCTGATAATTTTGATAGTGTGGTGGCTTCTGACAATTTTAAACTTTGTTTTTATATAGTAAATGGATCCCGATCGAGCGGCTGTTGATGACACAGCTAAAATACGTCGGCTCCCGCGCAAGGGACCGCGCCTGTAGAGAGTGGACCCGAGACTATGGGTGAAGGAGAAGAGGCCCGGGAAGCCTTTCTCCAAATGATGAGTAATTGGTACACAGAGTATGTACGAGCAAACCCTAATGCTCAACCTCCTCCACCCCCTCCTATACCTCAGCCAGTTCTAGTGGCTCCTCAAGGTATAGATTTAGTGAGGATGACCAAACCCCCGGTAGACAAGATTCGGAAGCAATGGGCTGAGGAGTTCAGAGCAAATATAGACGATGACATTGAGAGGGCAGAGTTCTGGCTTGAGAACTCGATGAGGGTATTTGATGAACTCTCCTGCACACCTGAGGAGAGCTTAAAATGCGTCGTGTCCTTGCTGAGGGACTCGGCATACCATTGGTGGAAAACGTTGACGTCGGTGGTCCCAAGCGAGAGAGTGACGTGGGACTTCTTTTTGGAAGAGTTTTGAAATAAGTATATAAGTCAGAGGTTTGTGGACCAAAAACGGAAAGAATTCCTTGAATTGAAGCAAGGAAAAATGACTGTGGTAGAATATGAGCGCGAGTTTGTTAGGCTCAGCAAGTATGCACAAGAGTGCGTGTCTACAGAAGCTATTTTGTGCAAGAGGTTTGAAGATGGACTGAATGAGGATATCAGACTTCTAGTTGGGATTTTAGAATTATAAGAGTTTTTAGTGTTAGTTGATAGGGAATGTAAGGCCGAAGAACTGAATAAGGAAAAAAGGAAAGCTGTGAGTGAGGCCCGGGATGCAAGAAAAAGACTGATGAGTAAATCATAGCACGCTCGATCAAAGAGGTCCAAGGAAGTAAACCCTCGAACGACTGCATTAGTTGGATACTCACATAGAGATCGAGGTAATACCTACGGGCTCAAGAGTTCAAACCACTTCGATGGCAAGTGTGGGCAATCTGAAGTCAAAACTGGAGTGTCCAAATTGTGGTAGACAGCACATTGGGGAGTGTTGGGGAAACAACCGGAATTGTTATAAGTGTGGTTTCCCCGATCATTTTATTTGAAATTGTCCTGAGAGGGATGACAAGGAAAGGAAGCAAGAGATAAGATCTAGCAATGTATCTTCAAGGGGTAGATCACAAAAGAACCCGGGAGGTGGGACTAGCGGTAGAAGTATGTCTTGAGATTCTACTGTGAGACCGGAGGGTCGGGCACCTGCAAGGACTTATGCCATTTGCGCTCGCGAAGAGGCATCATCTCCAGATGTGATAACGGGTAGTTTTTCTCTTCATGACACCTTTGTTATTACTTTGATTGATTCGGGGTCTACCCATTCTTACATTTGCATGAAATTGGCATCTAGTATGAGCATGATTGTTGAATCTACGGAATTTGTAGTAAAAGTGTCAAACCCGTTAGGCAAACATGTGCTAGTTGACAAGGTGTGTAGGAATTATCCTTTGACAATTAGAGGTCATTGTTTTCCGGCAAACCTTATGTTGTTGCCGTTTGATGAATTTGACTTGATTCTCGGTATGGATTGGTTGACTGCCCATAATGTTTTAGTGAACTATGGTAGCAAGTTTATTGAATTAAAATGTGAAAATGGAGATGTCATTTGGGTTGAATCAAGTAAATCGGATAGTTTGCCTGTGATAATTTCAACTATGGTAGCTGAAAAATACTTGAGGAAAGGATACGAGTCATATCTCGCCTTTGTGCTGAATACTTAAGAGTCAGAGGTAAAGATTGAATCAGTGCCGGTGGTATGCGAATATCCAGATGTGTTTTTGAAAGAGTTATCCGGGTTACCTCCAGTTAGAGAGGTCGAGTTTTGGATTGAGTTAGTTTCGGGAATGGCACCTATCTAGGTTACTCCGTATAGGATGGAACCATTGGAGTTGAAAGAACTGAAGGTTCAGTTGCAAGAGTTAACGGACAAGGGTTTTGCAAGACCGAGCTATTCACCGTGGGGTGATCTTGTACTTTTTATGAAGAAGAAAGATGGGTCGATGAGATTGTGCATAGACTACAAACAGCTCAACAAAGTGACCGTGAAAAATAAGTATCCTTTGCCAAGGATAGCTGACTTATTTGACCAACTGAAGGGAGCTACAGTGTTCTCCAAGATAGATTTAAGGTCTGGTTATTATCAGTTGAGGGTTAAAGAGCAAGATGTGCCGAAAACTGCATTTCGGACGAGGTATGGCCATTATGAGTTTCTTGTCATGCCATTTGGTTTAATGAATGCTCCTGCGATTTTCATGGACTTGATGAATCGCATCTTCCGACCGTACTTGGATAATTTTGTAGTCGTTTTTATTGATGACATATTAGTCTATTCTCGGGATGAGAGTGAACATGCGGAACATCTAAGAATTGTTTTACAGACTTTAAGAGACAAGCAGTTGTATGCTAAATTTAGCAAGAGTGAGTTTTGGCTCCAAGAGGTCAGATTCCTGGGACACATTGTGTCGGGTGATGGTATTAGAGTTGATCCGAGTAAGATCTCGGCTATTGTAGAGTGGAAACCGCCAAGAAATGTGTCAGAAGTCAGAAGCTTTTTGGGTTTAGCGGGGTACTACAGATGGTTCGTAAAAGGGTTTTCCATGATTGCTACCCCAATGACGAAACTGTTGCATAAGGATGTCAAGTTTGAATGGACTGAGAAATGCCAGCAGAGCTTCGAGAGACTGAAAACATTATTGACTGAAGCGCCGATTTTAGTGCAACCTGAGTCGGGCAAGGAGTTTGTGGTATATAGTGATGCATCATTTAATGGGCTCAGCTGTGTGTTGATGCAAGAAGGTAAGGTAGTAGCTTACGCCTCGAGACAGCTAAAACCGCACGAGAAGAATTATTCGACTCATGATTTGGAGTTGGCTGCGATTGTTTTCGCATTAAAGATTTGGCGACATTATTTATATTGGGAGAAGTGCTGAATCTTCACCTATCATAAGAGTTTGAAGTACTTAATGGACCAAAAGGATTTGAATTTGCGACAACAGCGGTGGCTTGAATTATTGAAGGACTATGAGCTAGTAATTGATTATCATCCGTGGAAAGCAAATGTTGTGGCAAATGCCTTGAGTAGAAAATCTTTGTATGTTTTGAGGGCCATGAGTACGAGCTTAGCATTGTCTGATGATGGTGCTATATTAGCCGAGTTGAAGGCTAGATCATTATTTTCTTAACAGATATGTGAGGCTCAAAAGAATGATAATGAGATGCAAGCTAAGAGAGTTAAGTGTGAATCGGGAAGTGATTCTGACTTTTGGGTGAATTCGGATGGTTGCTTGATGTTTCACGACAGGATTTGTGTACCAAAAGATGATGAGTTGATCTGAAAAATTTTACGTGAAGCACACAGTGGTCATTTGTTAGTACATCCCGTAGCACGAAAATGTACAATGATTTGAAGCAATTTTATTGGTGGTCGGGTATGAAAAGAGACATTCTTGAGTTCGTGACAAGATGTTTGATCTGTCAACAAGTGAAAGCCGAGCATCAAGTACCTTCGGGATTGCTTCAGCCGGTGATGGTTCCTGAGTGGAAGTGGGATCGAATCACTATGGATTTTGTGATGGGGTTGCCTATGACTCCGAAAAAGAAAGATGTTGTATGGGTTATTTTTGATAGACTAACGAAGTTGGATCACTTTATATCATGCGTGTTGATTATGCAGTTGATAGGTTGGTCGAGTTGTATATTGCTGACGTGTGAGATTACATGGAGTGCCTGTATCTATTATCTCGGATAGAGATCCAAGATTTACTTTGAGGTTTTGGAAGAAGTTGCAGGAGGCCTTGGGTACAAGGTTGAATTTTAGTACTGCATTCCATCCTCAAACTGACGGCCAATCTGAAAGAGTAATTCAAGTTCTTGAGGATATGCTCCGATGCTGTGTGTTAGAGTTCGGAGGTAGTTGGGAAAGATATCTACCTTTGGTTGAGTTTGCTTATAACAACAGTTATCAGTAGAGTATACGGATGGCACTGTACAAAGCTTTATATGGTCACAAGTGCCGGACTCCTTTGTATTGGACCGAGCTTGGTGAGAAGCAAATTCATGGGGTCGATCTAGTTAAAGAGACCGAGGAGAAAGTGAAAGTGATTCGTGATAGTCTGAAAGTTGCTTCAGACCGACAAAAGTCGTATGCAGATTTGAAAAGGAAAGAAATCGAGTTTTAGGTGGGCGACAAAGTATTTCTAAAATTATCTCCGTGGAAGAAAATATTGAGATTTGTTCGTAAGGGCAAATTGAGTCCACGATTCATAGGACCGTATGAGATTACTGAAAGGGTTGGGCCAGTGGCATACTGGTTGGCTTTGCCGATAGAGTTAGAGAGAATGCACAACGTGTTTCATGTATTGATGTTGCGGCGATATCGTTCCGATCCTTCGTATGTAATCCCTCAATCGGAAATTGAGATACGACTGGACATGACTTATGAAGAGGAACCAATTAAGATTATGGCTCGGGAAGTTAAACAGTTGAGGAATAAGAGTATAGCTTTAGTGAAGGTGTTATGGCAAAAACACGGTGTAGAAGAGGCTACGTGGGAACAGAAAGAAGCCATGAGAGGACAATATCCAAACCTTTTTACCGGTAAGATTTTCGAGGGCGAAAATCTCTAAAGGAGGGGAGAGTTTTAACAGCCCGATTTTAGGGCTAGTCAGAACAGTGGTTTCAAGACCACTAATTTTAGGTTGAGGATAATTATATTGGTATTATTTTATGTGTTATAACATGTTTATAATAATGCATGGGAATTTTGGTGCTTTAATTTTAACGATTGAATACTTAATTGTGAAAAAAGACTAAATCGCATAAAGTGCGAAAGTTCTATTTTTCAAGGTAGAGGTGTCTAATAGCCATGGAATATTAAATTGAAAGTCCTTAAAGTGAAATTAGGCCATATAGAGTGTGTTGGCCGGCCATAGGAAGCAAGGGGACAAGAGCATTAATTTTAGTCAAAATTTGGTGACATTAGGTGATAAAAAATGAATAAAATAAGATGAATAAAAGAGTTGTTATATTTTACTATTCACACTTTTTCTCCACCGAAAATTGAAGAGAGAATAGGGGTTTTTGAAGTTCAAATTTTCAGCTACATCTCATCCTTGCAAGTAAGTCATTTTGATGATTATTTTTGATGATTTTTGTACTTTTGGAGTCCCCAAAGCTTAAGATAGCTAATGAGGGGACTAATTTGTTAAATGGTTGAAATTTTAGGGACTTTCCATGAGAGTTTTCATGTTGTTTGCTAAGTTTTTATGGAGGAAAATGAATGATAGTGAGTTATGGAACAACTTTTGTGAAAGGTGTTAGCATGAAAACACTTAAATAGGACTTGAATGCAAAGATTGAAATTGTGTAATAAATGCATGAAATAAATGGTTTTGTGAGTTGTTGTAAGAGGAATAAATGTTCAGCTAGGCTTGTTTAATGAGAAAAATGTGTTGAAAAATGATTTACGAGCCTAGGGGCAAAATCGTAATTTTGCCATAGTACAAGGGCAAAATGGTCATTTTTTCCTAAGTAACGATTATGAAGCATTATGATCATAAAATGATTTATATGAGTGAATTTTGTTGTTATAGATCAAGAAGAGCGCGGAATTAACCTTGACCAGGGAAAAGGCAAGGTTTCGGATTAAACCGTAATTTTACACATTTTGCACCAAGGTAAGTTTATGTGTAAACTATTTATTTCGAATATACATGTTAATAAATGGTGCATTGTGTGAATACAATTATTCATGATTAAGATGAATTGAAATCAATAGGTATTGAGTAATTCTCGTGTGAGTTTAATTATAGATTAATGGTGGGCTATGTGCGATACCACCGTAAATACTCTTCATGGTGGGCTCAGTGCGATACCACCTTACTATTCATTCATGATGGGCTGTGTGCGATACCATCATTTATATTATCATTTGGTGGGGTAAGTGCGATACCACTGTAATTATTCTTGTTGGTGGGCTATGTGCGATACCACCCTAATTATAGGTCAATGGTGGGCTATGTGCTAAACACCGAGTGTTTGGTATTATTTCAATGGTTCATCGAGGAATTGTTTAAGTGTTTGTTTCATGTGGCTTTGTGGTGATAAGTGCAGGGAATATATGCCATTAAATGTGAGCATTATGCTTGTTATATGGTTGGAATGTGGTAAGAGATGAATTGAGTAAGCATGAGTATAGATTGAGGATTGATCTTGCTTAGTACATATTGCTATTCATTTACTAGCATGTGTTATGACGTTTATTGTTTACATGTAAACTTACTAAGCTTTAAAGCTTACTCCCTTTCTTTTTCCGTTGTTTTATAGTGTCAAAGGGCCGGGTCGGGATACGAAGATAATTGGAAGATCACCCACACTATCAACCCATCTCGGTATAACTAGACTTAGTATTTTGAGTATGGCATGTATAGGGGCTAGACTAGGTGAATTATTTTGTTATTTTGGCCAAGTATGTATTGGCTCCCTTAAGGATGAATTCATTTGTATATTGCCATAGTTAATGGCTCATTATGTTTAAGATATGAAACATGAGGTTATTGAAGAAAGTGTTGTTGCACAAATTGAGTTGCTTGATGATGTGTTGAATGGAATTATGTTGTGTGAGCTAGGGTGGCAAAAAAATCTTGGCAAATAGCCTTTTTTTATGTCCACACGGGTAGGCACACGGGCGTGTGTCTAGGCCATGTGTGACACAGGGTTAGTCCCATGGGTGTGTGACTAGGCCGTGTGTCCCCTGCATGTTAGTGTTTCAAGTCAGTGTCGACCACGGGCTAGCCACACGGGCGTGTGCTTAGGCTGTGTGTCCCTTATGAAATTGCTGCTGTCACAAACAGAATACCCAAGTTTTTACACACGGGCTAGGACACGGGCATGTCTAGGCCGTGTAGAGCACACGTGTAACAGCCCAATTTAAGGGCTAGTCAGAACAGTGATCTCAGAATCACTAATTCGAGGTTAGAGAAAATTATTTTCATGATATTTTATGTGATATAACATGTTTATAAGGATGCATGGAAATTTTGGCGCCTTAATTTTAGCGAATTCTAGCTAAATTGTGAAAAAGGACTAAATCGCATAAAGTGCAAAAGTTCTATTTTAATTGCTAGAGGTGCCAAATAGTCATAGAATATTAATTGGAGGTCCCAAATCTACAATTTGGCCTTGTTAAATGTGTTGGCCGGCCATAGAAAGTTAAGGGGACAAGAGCATTAAATTTTGGTCAAAAGTTGGTGATATTAGTTGACAAATGAATAAAAAAAAGATGAAATAAGCAAAAGCTATCATCTTTTTTATTTTTTCTCTTCTTCCACCGAAAATAGCAGCCATGGGAGGGTTTTTTGAAGCTTAAAATTTCAGCAAGAAATTCTCCTCACAAGTAAGTGATTTTGATGATCTTTCTTGATAAAAATTGTACTTTTGGAGTCCCCAAAGCTTAAGCTTTCTAAAGAGGGGACTAGTTTGCAAAATGGTTGAAAGTCTAGGGACTTGCCATGATAGAGTTCATGTTGTTTGATGAGTTTTATGGAAGAAAATGAATGATAGAATGATGAGAAACAACTTTTGTGAAAGATGTTTTCATGAAAACACCTATTTGAGACTAAAATGCAAAAGTTGTAAATTGTTCATAAAGGCATGAAATAGATGGAATTGTTGATAGTTTTAAGAGGATAAAATGTTCAGCAAGACTTGTTGAACAAGAAAATGTGATGAAATTTTATTTACGAGCCTAGGGGTAAAATGGTAATTTTGCCAAAGTGTAGGGGCAAAATAGTCATTTTTGCCTAAAGTTTAGATTATGGTATATCATGGTTTATAAGAGATTAAATCAGTAAATTTCATTGTTCTAGATCAAAGAAAATGAGTTTCGGACCTAGAACGGATGAAAAGAGAAATGTGGGCAAAAAGTCCTTTTCGACTCTTTCGACATCGAGGTAAGTTCATGTGCAAATGTTGCAATTACTTATGAGCTTATTTAGCATTCCAATGTTGTATGGAATGTATATTATTATATGAATGTATGAAATGTCTCTTGATGAGATGTGAATGGAATTGAATTTAGAGTAATGGGAAAGGTGTATAGCATGATAGGACGATGGTTAAAGTCTCGAGTAAGACCATATTAGAATATGGCCTCGGGGTAAGAATTAGTAAAAGACCATGTCAGGGACATGGCATTGATATGTTAATGTATGTAAGACCCAATTGGGGTATGATGACGATGAGAACTATGTGCATGAGACTCAAGAGAGTTATTTAACAATTCGCATGATTCAATGTATGTGGTTGTACCATGAGTAACACAAGTATTTGTAGAATTGAATTGAAATGAATTCATTATATGATGAACCCCTAGTGGTGTTTGTGTAGTTGATGCACTGTGTGAATGAGAACGAGTATCGTAGAAAGTTAAGTAAGAATAGAAACATGTGAGAATGTTCTCGAATGAACATTTGAAATAGAGATATACTTTTGGATTATTATCCATGAATGTAAATAACGGTGAGCTATCTGCGGTATCACCTTATTGATAGTGGTGATGGGCTGTGTGCGATACCATCAACTGTGTTATTTATTGGTGGGCTGTGTGCGTTACCACCTGATTGATTATTAATTGATGGGCTATGTGTGATACCATCTCTTATAAATGACTGGTGAGCTAAGTGCGAAATCACCATAGATAAATGATTGGTGAGCTAAGTGCGAAATCACCTTAGGTATAAATGATTGGTGGGCTGTGTGCGATACCACCCTGTAAGAGATTCAATGGTGAGCTAAGTGCGTAACCACAGAGATATTAGTAGCACGAGCGACTTATTGAAAATGCTTGATGTGTTGTTTTATATGATCATGTGGTGATCAATGCAGGAATGTATGCTAATTAAACGAGCAATTGGCTTGTGACATGGTAAGAATGTGGTAAGAGGTTGAATGAGTAAGTTTCAAGAATAGTTGAATAAGTAACCATGAGTTTATGAGAGAAACTCTTCATGATACTATGTAACTAAGTATATGATGAACCATAAAAGTAACATATTTAAAGCCCACATTTAATATTCTTTTGGATGATTTAAGCCTCAATTTATGTAAAAAGGTGCTCTTAATCCTTTCTTTTCATGTTTTATACTCAGGAAAGCACCCGATGACGAAAAGAACGATAAACGGGCTTAAAGCGGACTAAATTGGGCCAAAGCCACGAAATCGACGGCACGGACTTCAAGCCACTGCGGTCGTGCCTCCTTAATTATCTAGAACATGGCCTAGCCACGATTTACACGACCGTGCCTCATCAACAGAGTCCAACACGGCCTGGCCACGATTCACACGGGCGTGTGCCATGGTCGTGTCCTTGCCGCGGGAAAGAGGAATTTTACTCGGATTTGGATGCTTGGAGGCAAAGGAACACATTCCTAAGTCTGCTTAATCTCCCAAATAGGAATGGCACTCAAATTAGGATATTTGGAGGCCAAGTAACACATCTCAAAGCCTATATAAACACCCTAGGTAGCAACTTAGAAGGGGAGTTCGGCAGAAGCCTTCTGCCAGGGCTTTTGTTAGGGCGGTGAGCTAGGCCAAGAAGCCAAGCCGAAAAGGTCAGATTTGTGGGATTCACTCAGGGATAGCCAGTTGATCCATCTCAAGAAGCCAGAGTTATACTCAAGACGGAGGATCTCCTCTTCAATTCCTTCAGGGGGTTTTAGGGATTTCTTATGTTTTGTTTTATCTTTTCTCTTGAGATGTTTTCCTTTATTGTTATGAACTAAACCCTTCGGATACCCAAAGGGGATGAAACCTATGATGAATCTTATTCTTTGTTTTCAATTATATGATAAATATTTAGTTTGTTCTTAATTATGTGAGCTTAATCCAAATTTAATGTGCTTAGGTGGAGGAGGAATAGACCCTGCCTAAGAGTAGATCCAACATAATTAAACGGAGTTGATCGCACGCCTAGAGATAGGGTGACGAGATTTTTCCGGATTAGGGTGAAACCTAATATAGGAGTCCACAGATCGATTTACTGCTATTCTAGGGGGTTACTATAAGAGAAATAGATTTCCACTAGTTAACCTAGGGTTAGACGTTATTCGCCTCGAGAGAGGGTTTAATATACGTTAGGGAGACCTACGGATCAAGTCAAGTGAATAAATAATATGGTTCAGTGTTAAATAACAAGTGAAGTCTAGGTGGATTCTTCCTAAGGGTATCACTTGAGTCAACTGAGTTTTCTGAAAAGTTATTTCCCGAATTCATTCTTTTTGTCTTTGCGTCTTAGCTTAGTAAGTAGATTAGTTTTAGTTTAAACAACCATCACTTTATATTAAGGCTAAATAATAAAAAGACGGTGAGTATTAGTACTTTTAGTTCCTTTGGGTTCAACAATCTGGTCTTGCCTAAACTAAACTATTGTTCGATAGGTGCACTTGCCTTTAATCGTTGTCAGAGTTAGTTTCCAGGTTCGATCATTCTTTTATAAATTTTAAAACTCTGATTCACAGCGATCAAGTTTTTGGCGCCGTTTTCGGGGAACTAAAACATTAAGAAAGCTCTATTTTTATTACTTTAGCCATTTTTTTTTATTTTCTGCAATTTATTTTATTATTATTATTATTATTTTTATTATTACTTTGCTAAATTTTCTTTTATTTGATTTTGATAGATAGAGGAGATGGCACTGAATAACCATCAGTGGCAAGTTACGAGGACAAAGCCAAAAAACGCAGCCGATATCTACGACCTCGACCCAAGAACGGGCTATCAAACCGATTAGAGATGTTACATAAAAATTTAATGGTTTATACGGTTCCTCGCAGTACATCCGGTTATGCAGTGTGAAACAAGCGGAGGTGTGGCGAATCCTGAGTACCCACCCTACGGACATGGCATGGAAAGCGAACAAGTCCACTATATGAGTAACTATTCTAAACCTCAAGATAATTTTTATAGTGACACTTATAATACAGGTTGGAGGTACCATCCTAATTTCTCGTGGGATGATCAAAGTAGCCAAAGACAGGAACTTCCTTTAAATTTTCAACAACCACCTTACCAACAGGAAGAGGAGTCGAACCTTGAAGAGATGCTGACAAAATTCATGGCAGCTACCGATAACCGTCTCCAAGACACTGAAACCACCCTTGAGACCCAACAAGCATCGATCAAAGGGATCGAGAGCCAAGTTAGGAAGTCACCGAGTCGGTTGGGGAACTTACTAAGTCGATTATACAACTTGCTAAGTCGATCTTAGAACTACCACAAGAAAGCTTGCCACGCAATACTGAAACTAACCCGAGAGAGCAAAATCAAGCCATTTACGATAGTGAAGGGTTAGACGAACCAAACCCAAGGGAAGAACATGTGGTAAGTGAAGGTAAGGTTGAAGTGTGCCATGATATATCAAAACCGGCAATTACAGAGTACCAACCTCGTGTGCCATATCCCGATGCAATAAAGAAAGACCACACAGAGGAAGAAGTCGGTGAACTCACACTTCGTGTAGACGACGAAACAATCACTCTTCAAGCTCTTGACTCAGCTAGGACATCGAGTAATAAAGCTACGAACGTTAATTCTATTGGTAACCATTTGGTTCAACCTTCTTTACAGGAAGCATCACGAAATCACCTAGCTGAGCTAGATCTTAGACCTCGTACCCATAAAGTAATAATTCATGAAGGACTAAGGCTTCAGGTCGGGGAACTAGACAAGTGGAAAACATTCTTTAAAGAGAAACTAGGAATAACAAATCACTTCAAAATACGGGGACCAGGTATTGTTCAATAAGGAAGACCCTCGAATCACAAATTCAGACCTCAAGACAACTGAAGAAATCACTTTTGAGGTACTTAATGTCTTCCTATACGGGACAGTCGAGGTAAGCAATCCTAAATTCAGCACTTTTGAGGTAAACACTACTCGACTTCAACTTTCTATCAAAAATCGAGTTGATCGCATGAGAAAGGATTTTCACCTCCTCAAACCACAATGACCATACGAATGAGAGGTAAAGTCTAGCTTAAGACTATAAACGAGCGCTTCTCGGGAGGCAACCCGAGCACTAACCTCATTAATTTTTACATTTTTAATTCTTCTTTTACTTTTATTTTTCCTTTTAGCACCTAACTATAAAACTAACCAAAGTGCAGATTTCCATACCCAACACGACCTTGCACACGGCCGTGGCCGTGGGCCGTGAATGAACACTACTGAGTCGGCACATGGGCGTGGACCGTATCACTATTTAATTATTCACTTTTATTTTTATTTTTATTTTTATTTTTATTTTCATTCTTATTTTCATTTTTATTTTCATTTTCATTTTTTTATTCTTATTCTTATTCTTATTCTTATTTTTCTTTTATTTTTATTTTATTTTCTTTATTATTTTCTTCTTATTATTCATGCCATTTAGATTTAGTTTAGGATATAATAAAACCAGTCTGGTTGCTTTGAGGATTCAAATTCAAACGGTTCAAGATGCTTCCCCACGTTCACTTCAAATTCCTATCCAGTTTCTTTTCATTAACTTCATCCAAAATTCAGGAAGTTTCACCTCTCCCTCTCTTTTGATTTTCTTACTATATGCTATTATTTATCTTTGTACATTGAGGACAATGTACATCTTAAGTGTGTGGGGGTTAACCTAGTATTATTTGAAAACCCCCCGATTATGCCTTGTTCTAAAGTAATTTCCTCATATTATGATCAGAATGAAATTTCCTTTGATTCATGAGTTTATTGATATGTTTTGGATTAAATCATTGATAATTGTGCATTGATGATTAGATTTGAAGGATACTAGAGAGTCAAGCATGATAAGTCTATTTTTCAGAATTAAAAATTTTCTAGGTTGTCTACCTGAATTTGAATATTACTTTGAAGTTTAAAATTTACGAGGTTGATATCAAAAACCCATAATTTTTGTGAGATTTTGAGCCTTATAGAGCATATATTCTATTTCTTGCTCACTTTATTGATTATGAGTGTGTCAACATTGATTTGTTATTCTAGAACTTGCATCGATTATACATGTCGAGACCACACCTTTGATTTGATATACAGAGATGATAAAGGCACCTAGGATTTAACCCACTCACTCCACTAAAAAGCCTACCTTAACAACTAATCCCTAGTGAACCCCTTTTAATCCTAACAACCCTTTTTATTGACTCACCCACTAATATTAACCCAAAAAAAAAACTTTTGTATTTGTTATCACCATTCTTTTTTTTACTACCCTTTTTGTCGAGATTTGATTTTGAGCAGTTACCTAACTATGTTCTATATTTCAGTTGTACTTTCTTATTATTTTAAATAGTTAATGATATGTGTTCTTAAAAAAAAGAAAAAAGAAAAAAAAAGAGACAAAGTATATTCATTATTAGTTTTATTAGTCCTACAAATTAAGTGAGCTTACATATTAAAATTCCACATCTTGAAGAAAAAGCTCGTATTATTAGTATTACAAGTTTTTAGTTGATGTAATTATTAGCTCATTTTCTAGTTAGGTAATTTGTCAATTCAATCTCGATTTTAACCCTCTAATTCAGCCTTTTTCCACACCTTAACCCTAGCCCCGTTACAACCCTTTCAAAGACCTTTTGATTTGTGTTTCATCTCATATTTTAGTGGTGGAGATTTGATTTTCATGCAAGCCTACGGGATTAACTCTTCATGTTCGACTTTTGAGTGCCTAATTTTGAACCTTAAACACTTTGAGTGATTTGAGTGAATCTTTAGTGAGGATGTCAACCCTTGTAGGTTTTGGATCAGAGGTAATTGTTTAGATGAAGGGAAACACCTATGTTTTGTGCTACAAATGTATGACTCAGACTGTTTGAATCTTTAGGACTCTTTGAGTTGAATTATCCATGTATGAATTATCTCTGAATTATGATGAAACACTATTAATGACTATTATGAATTGAGGGAACTTCGTTTTAATTATGAGTTGTGAATTTTGCTTGAGGACAAGCAAAAGCTTAAGTGTGGGGGTATTTGATGAACCATAAAAGTAACATATTTAAAGCCCACATTTAATATGCTTTTGGAGGATTTAAGCCTCAATTTATGTAAAAAGGTGCTCTTAATCCTTTCTTTTCATGTTTTATACTCAGGAAAGCACTCGATGACGAAAAGAACGAGAAACGGGCTTAAAACAGACTAAATTGGGCCAAGCCATGAAATCAGCATGGCCTGGACTTCAAGCCACACGGCCGTGCCTCCTTAATTACCTAGAACACGGCTTAGCCACGATTTACACGGCCGTGCCTCATCAACGGAGTCCAACACGGCCTGGCCACGATTCACACGGGAGTGTGCCATGGCCGTGTCCCTACCGCGGGAAAGAGGAATTTTACTCAGATTTGGATGCTTGGAGGAAAAGAAACACATTCCTAAGTCTACTTAAACTCCCAAATAGGAATTGCACTCAAATTAGGATACTTGGAGGCCAAGTAACACATCTCAAAGCCTATATAAACACCCTAGGTAGCAACTTAGAAGGGGAGTTCGGCAGAAGCCTTCTGCCAGGGCTTTTGTTAGGGTGGTGAGCTAGGACAAGAAGCCAAGCCGAAAAGGTCAGATTTGTGCGATTCACTCAGGGATAGCCAGTTGATCCATCTCAAGAAGCCAGAGTTATACTCAAGATGGAGGATCTCATCTTCAATTTCTTCAGGGGGTTTTAGGGATTTCTTATGTTTTGTTTTATCTTTTCTCTTGAGATGTTTTCCTTTATTGTTATGAACTAAACCCTTCGGATACCTGAGAGGGATGAAACCTATGATGAATCTTGTTATTGTTTTCTAAATTATATGATAAATACTTAGTTTGTTCTTAATTATGTGAGCTTAATCCAAATTTAATGTGCTTAGGTGGAGGAGGAATAGACCCTGCCTAAGAGTAGATCCAACATAATTAAGCAGAGTTGATCGCACGCCTAGAGATAGGGTGACAAGATTTTGCCGGATTAATGTGAAACCTAATATGGGAGTCCACAGATCGATTTACTACTATTCTAGGGGGTTACTATAAGAGAAAGAGATTTCCACTAGTTAACCTAGGGTTAGACGTTATTCGCCTCGAGAGAGGGTTTAATATACGTTAGGGAGTCCTACGGATCAAGTCAAGTGAATAAATCATATGGTTCGGTGTTAAATAACAAGTGAAGTCTAGGTGGATTCTTCCTAAGGGTATCGCTTGAGTCAACTGAGTTTTCTGAAAAGTTATTTCCTGAATTCATTCTTTTTGTCTTTGCGTCTTAGCTTAGTAAGTAGATTAGTTTTAGTTTAAACAACCATCACTTTATATTAAGGCTAAATAATAAAAAGACGGTGAGTATTAGTACTTTTAGTTCCTTTCGGTTCGACAATCCGGTCTTGCCTAAACTATACTACTGTTCGATAGGTGCACTTGCCTTTAATCATTGTCAGAGTTAGTTTCTAGGTTCGATCATTCTTTTATAAATTTTAAAACTCTGATTCACAGCGATCAGTATACAATGAATATCAATGTTGACACTTATTGCAGATGAGCTTACTAAGCATTATTTCTTACTCCTTTACTTTTCTCATCTCTTATAGGTTATATTAACTAGCTCGAGTTGGAGACAGCCGGAGATGCTTTCACACTATCGAACAGATACTTGGTATGAGGTATCAAGTCCTTATGAGTCATGGCATGTATAGGGATTATTATAAGGTTGATTAAGTCCTAATTTATGTAGCCAAATTGTATTGGCCTAAGAGAACCTAGAGTTGGTTGTAAATGTATTTGATAAAGTTCTCCCTAGTGTATGGGATGAAAACCTTAACTCTTTAAGGATTAAATGTATTAATTCATGTGTCCTAATGGATGATTGAGAATGTTTTGAAGTAGTATATGAATGTATGAAACAAGAGTAGTAAAAATCTTGGTAAGATAGTTTCTAAGTGCCCACACGGATAGACACACGGGCGTGTGTCTAGGCCGTGTGCACCCTGCACCTTAGTACCTTAAGTCAGAATAGACCACGGGCTGATCACTAGGCTGTTTGTTCAAGTCGTGTGATACGCACGGCCAGCACATGGGCGTGCACCTAGGCCGTGTTGAATAAGTCAGTATATCAAGGTATAGCACACGGTTTAGGCCCACGGGCGTGTCAAGGCCATGTGTGATTAGTTAGTGTCGACCGCGGGTTGAAGGCACGGACATGTAATAGAGTACACGAGTGTGTTCCCAAACCGTATGGGTGTATGCCTTAACCGTGGGGCATTTGGCAGAATGCTTGGGTTTTTAAGCACGGTTGTTGAACATGGGCGTGTGTGTCTACACACGGGCGTGTCTCGTTCTACACGGGCGTGTGAGCCCTGTATTTGAAGAGAAAAATTTTAAGAATCGTAAAAGTTCCGGATAAGTCTCGAGAGCCCTCGTGTGTATGAGTGAGGCCTTGTAAGTCGAGAATGAGGTGATTTAGGTGACTAAAGAGAGTAGTCACGATTAGCCTAAGTAGCGACCGTGAGGTTTTAGTACGGTAACGTCTCGAGCTCGGTTCCGGCGTAGAACCCGGGTAAGGGGTGTTACATTTACAGGTATCAGAGCATGGTTTAGTCAGTTCTCGGACTAACCTAGCACGAGTAAGAGTCTAGCTATACATGCCATATGTGGATAATGATAGTGTGATGTCTCCCGGCTCTAACAAAATTATTTTGTTAAGACAGAGATAATTCCCAACCGAGCTAATTTCAGTAAGTTTGTGTGATTTCTAAGCTTTATGATTTCTATCATTGAATTGCTTAGTATAACGCACATTATTATCATGGAGTGCTTAATGTTTTGCTAAACAAAGAAATCAATGAGATTAAATACGAGCATGTCCCAATTGAAGATGGAATTTCCCAGGATACTCGATCTACCACATGAGATTAGAAAGTCCGTATAAGACCAAGCCAAGGCATTGCATCGGCAATCAAGCAGAGATATCATGTAAGTCCAAGGCAAGCTTGGCATTGAACAAGTTATCATGTGAGTCCAAGGCAAGCTTGGCATTGAACAGATATCATGTAAGTCCAAGGCAAGCTTGGCATTGAAAAGCTATCAAGAGAAAGAGATCCCATGTAAGTCCAAGCCAAGGCATGGCATTGGTGAGAACAAGCAAGACTTCGTATAAGTCCATGTCAAGACATGGCCTCGAAACCAAGATGAGATATTCCATGTAAGACCGTATCTAGGATATGGCTTTAGCATCAAGTTCATGTGAAGAGATTTAGTATCCTCGGTTATTCGCAGAAATTCATCGGGCAAATAAGTAAAGTTAAAGTGAGATAGCAAGAAAGTTGAGTAAGCAAAGTTATTATCAAGTTGAAAATGAGTATTATTCTTGTTATGAATGATGAATCGAGATTATGCTTGTTATAGTAAAGTATCTTGATCTATGTGATCAAGTGTTACAGTACCTTGTTTACCTTACAAACATGAGACTAGTAAGTACCATGATGTATGTGAGAAGCGATGAAGAGTAAGTAAGCATTTGAGATTTGTGATGCCATTGTTTATGATAAATATGTCCACATGGTTAAATCTCACATGTGATCATTAAAGTAGAGAATGCATGATGTTTTGTTTTATGACTCTGATATGAAGCCACACATATTATGGTGTGGAAGTTAAAACTGAAAAGTTTGACTAAGTAGAATGCAGGAGATGAGTACGGTCATTCAATGATAAAATGATGAATAAGACCATGGTTGGACCATGGCGGTATATGTGATCCCTTATAAGACCATGTCTGGGGCATGGCATTAGCATCTATACATGATCCCGTATAAGACCATATCTGGGATATGGCATCGGCATCAAATAGTAATCCCGTGTGAGACCACGTCTGGGACCTGGCTTTGGTATAAGATTTTGTGTAAGACCATATCTGGGATATGGCATCGACCTCGATATGAGTTTCCATGTAAGACCGTATCTGGGATATGGCATTGGTGTTGATATGAGATTTCGTGTAAGACCATAGCGAGGCTATGGCATCGTGACGACATGTAAAGCAATAGCTGGGCTATGATGTTGTGATACGAGTAAGACCATAGTTGGACTATGGCAATCAAGTAAACGACGTACTCAAAACCCGTAAGACATTCTCTAGATTAATAAGAAATAGTAAGAGGAATTAGAGCTTAATGTTGAGTACTTGAGTAGACATTAAGGTGGAACTTGAGTAAGTGAAGTCACTGTTCGAAATTATGGGTGATAGAAACCATTATAACATGAGTAAGTATGAAAACTTGCGTGAGGCGAGTTGTGTGACTATGATGATATTTCATTGACATTGAGTAGTAAATCATATGTATGTAGTCACGAGAGTTAGGCTAAGGGACTTTGCAACCTCACTCCTTACCCTTTGTTGAATTATGATGAGATGTTATGAGAGTTAAATTGAGTAAGTTTATATGTGATTAATGCAGTATTTATGTTAGCATTTTGAGAATACTTTGTATCACATCAATGCATAATACTCTACTAAATAGAGTAACTGTTTTTGAACATGAGGTTGAAGTCCTAGAGGACTAAAATGATGAGGCTATCATCGAGATATGAGATAGACAAGGTCCCATATAAGATCATGTTCGAGGCATGGCCTCGGCACCAAGTTATGATTCCGTATAAGACCATATCTAGAATATGGCATCAGTAATGAATATGAGAATTGTGTAAGACCATATTCAGAACATGGCATCGATGCTTGATGTGGAAGTCCATATAAGACCTTATCTAGAATATGGCATTGGCATTTAGAGGTGACTTCATATAAGACCACCCCGGGGGTGTGGCATTGGTTTCGTGCCTACATGAATGACGACAAATTTGTGTATTTGATTATCTCTAGTGATCAATGGGACAAATAGATGAGTCTAGAAGTATAAATGAGATTAGTACTAAAGTCATGTGAATGAGTGAATGCAGATATTCGTGAATAAATCACGAAAAAACTAGTACGATGTGTGGCACGATATGTGCTAAATAAATGGCAAGTATGAGTAAGTTGGCTCGAAGCTTGTGGTTTGTGCATGGTTAGTTAATGCCATGGATGGGATTATAATGATCTCCTTTAGTATTATGTACTGATACATGTTTCCCTTCAGGGATGATGTAGTTGTTCTTTTCATAAATTGTGATTGTGTGAGAATGTTAGCTGATAGTAAAAATCAGACAAAACGGTTGTCGATTTAGTTAATTGAAATTGACATTTCCTTTATCTCCTCGTAACCTTAATTGGGTACCTTGAGGAGGAAATTGGTGATGATTCGTGTATAAGAGGTGAAATCACAAGTTTCACGTTGTGTGATGGGTTTTCGGGTAAGCCAGATAGAGTTAACGAATTCGATCGAGATGTCCCTGCTATCGTGAGATATGACGATCGTAAAGGTTCTAGATTGGCATAGCAAGAGAAACTCAGATGAGAGTGTGCTTAAAATATCTTCTCAGTATGGAGAAAAGAGTAGATTAAGATATTGAAATATGATTCAAGTTCTGTGTATATTCACGCATGAATCAGTAAAGAGAATAAAATTCTGTGTGTACGTGAGTAGGGAGCATAATATAAAGATATGCTCATCGAAATGTTCAAACCATGATGGTTGAGTTGTAAGCTATTGAAAGAACTGTTTATTTGAAAGTTCTAGTATTGAGATCAGTCTGAATCAAGAGAAAGTGTTGACAGGTTGGTGATCCAGAGACAATCACTTTTGTGTCTGTGTTGTGAGTTAGATGTTATGAAAAGATCCATGTTAAGCAATGCGAGTTAGTTACTCGGTTGACCCTAGTTGGTAACATCTTAGTTTCAGCAAGGTTAATGACTAGAGCGAGTCTTCTTTTCAGAACAAAAAGGGTTCAGAAGAGATATAGTAAATGGTATTTTAAATAAGCTCCGAATGAGTTTATTTGAGATGGTAAATATAGGTTGTATAAGTTTTCGTTGTTGATGATGAATCTAGAACTTATACAGAGCTTTGGTATGAGATTTAGTAGCAGCATATCTAATAAAGCAAGAATAAGGAAGTACAGTTATGTAGATAAATGTTTTGACAATAGAGTACATTCCACAGTATGATTGAGATTATGGTCAGGAGTAGTTGACCACTAAAAGCTGAGTTTTCAAAATGTACAAGTCAAGATTTCTACAGTCGGTAAATGTTTTAATGAGAAAGTGAGATGAACCTTATAGATTTTAATTTTGGTTTGACAAAATTTCCAAGAAAGAGAAATGTCATTTGAATAGTGGTAAGTCAACCAGTAGAGATCTGAACGATCATTTGGACATATATAGAGTTCCAAATTGGTGGATTTCTGAGTATATACCTTCGAGAAAGAATAACCTAGGTCTCAAGTTACGCTCGACCTTGTGTATCACAGCTTAAGAGTCGTGTCAAGAGAAACTTGAGGATAAGTGAATTCGTGATTTTGAAGAGTTGATGGAAATGTTTTAAGAGTGTTTGTAGTAACTCCTTCTGATAAGATTTTCGGGGACGAAAATCCCTAGGGGGAGAATTGTAATAGCCCGATTTAGGGGCTAGTCAGAACAATGATCTCAAAATCACTAATTCGAGGTTAGACAAAACTATTTTCATGATATGTTATGTGATATAACATGTTTATAAGGATGCATGGAAATTTTGGTGCCTTAATTTTAGCGAATTCTAGCTAAATTGTGAAAAAGGACTAAATCGCATAAAGTGCGAAATTTCTATTTTAACTGCTAGAGGTGCCAAATAGTCATAGAATATTAATTGGAGGTCCCAAATGTGCAATTTGGCCTTGTTAAATGTGTTGGTCGGCCATAGAAAGTTAAGGGGACAAGAGCATTAAATTTTGGTCAAAAGTTGGTGATATTAGTTGACAAATGAATAATAATAAAAAGATGAAATAAGCAAAAGCTATCATCTTTTTTATTTCTTCTCTTCTTCCACCGAAAATAGCAGCCATGGGAGGGGTTTTTGAAGCTTAAAATTTTAGCAAGCAATTCTCCTCACAAGTAAGTGATTTTGATGATCTTTCTTGATAAAAATTGTACTTTTGGAGTCCCCAAAGCTTAAGCTTTCTAAAGAGGGGACTAGTTTGCAAAATGGTTGAAATTCTAGGGACTTGCCATGATAGATTTCATGTTGTTTGATGAGTTTTATGGAATAAAATGAATGATAGAATGATGAGAAACAACTTTTGTGAAAGATTTTTTCATGAAAACACCTATTTGAGACTAAAATGCAAAAGTTGTAAATTGTTCATAAAGGCATGAAATAGATGGAATTGTGGATAGTTTTTAGAGGATAAAATGTTCAGCGAGACTTGTTTAACAGGAAAATGTAATGAAAATTTATTTACGAGCTTAGGGGAAAATGGTAATTTTGCCAAAATGTAGGGGCAAAATAGTAATTTTTGCCTAAAGTTTAGATTATGGTATATCATGATTTATAAGAGATTAAATCAGTAAATTTCATTGTTCTAGATCAAATAAAATGAGTTTCGGACCTAGAACGGATGAAAAGAGAAATGTGGGCAAAAAGTCCTTTTCGACTCTTTCGACATCGAGGTAAGTTCATGTGCAAATGTTGCAATTACTTATGAGCTTATTTAGCATCCCAATGTTGTATGGAATGTATATTATTATATGAATGTATGAAATGTCTCTTGATGAGATGTGAATGGAATTGAATTTAGAGTAATGGGAAAGGTGTATAGCATGATAGGACGATGGTTAAAGTCTCGAGTAAGACCATATTAGAATATGGCCTCGGGGTAAGAATTAGTAAAAGACCATGTCATGGACATGGCATTGATATGTTAATGTATGTAAGACCCAATTGGGGTATGATGACGATGAGAACTATGTGCATGATACTCAAGAGAGTTATTTAACAATTCGCATGATTCAATGTATGTGGTTGTACCATGAGTAACACAAGTATGTGTAGAACTGAATTGAAATGAATTCATTATATGATGAACCCCTAGTGGTGTTTGTGTAGTTGATGCACTGTGTGAATGAGAACAAATATCGTAGAAAGTTAAGTAAGAATAGAAACATGTGAGAATGTTCTCGAATGAACATTTGAAATAGAGATATACTTTTGGATTATTATCCATGAATGTAAATAACGGTGAGCTATGTGCAGTATCACCTTATTGATGGTGGTGATGGGCTGTGTGAGATACTATCAACTGTGTTATTTATTGGTGGGCTGTGTGCGTTACCACCTGATTGATTATTAATTGATGGGCTATGTGCGATACCATCGCTTATAAATGACTGGTGAGCTAAGTGCGAAATAACCATAGATAAATGATTGGTGAGCTAAGTACGAAATCACCTTAGGTATAAATGATTGGTGGGCTGTGTGCGATACCACCCTGTAAGAGATTCAATGGTGGGCTAAGTGCGTAACCACCGAGATATTACTAGTACGAGCGACTTATTGAAAATGCTTGATGTGTTGTTTTATATGATCATGTGTGCAAGAATGTATGCTAATTAAACGAGCAATTGGCTTGTGACATGGTAAGAATGTGGTAAGAGGTTGAATGAGTAAGTTTCAAGAATAGTTGAGTAAGTAACCATGAGTTTATGAGAGAAACTCTTCATGATACTATGTAACTAAGTATACAATGAATATCAATGTTGACACTTATTGCAGATGAGCTTACTAAGCATTATTGCTTACTCCTTTACTTTTCTCATCTCTTATAGGTTATATTAACTAGCTCGGGTTGGAGACCGCCAGAGATGCTTTCTGTAATGACCTGAATTTAGGCCTAGTAGAATTGGGCCCAATAGGCCTTGGGCGTAGTAGCGTTTAAAATTTTGAGAACAAGAGAACGGCTTGTTGGACCTATTAGGTGAGTGATTTTGGAAGGTTAGGGGGCTTCTATGAAGACCCGGGATTAAACTTGAGCTTTAGGAAAATTTTGGTTTTAGGTGAAAAAAACCCTGGGAGTTTGTAGGTAGGCTTTAAGAATAAAATGTGGAGAAAAATGACACAAGTGGAGTGTGTGGTGTAGTGGCAAAGTGACGCCACTTAAGAGGCAAGGGAGTGACGCCACAAGGAAGGAAGGAGGTCCAAGGTTCAAGTCTTGGCTCTTGCATTTTGGTTTTCTTTTTAAATGAACTTGGACTTTAGCCATAGATTTATATTTAGTTGCGCATGATTTTAGACACAAGAGGAGCTTGTGGCTTGGTGGCAAGTGGCGTGTTGAACTATTAAAGGGAGCCTGGGTTCGAATCTCATGAAAAGCAAGGGAGTATTTATTTTTGCGAATTGGACGGCAAGAGTTTGAGTTGGATTTAAACTCTCTCGACAAAGGGATCCCACATCGAGAAAGATACAAAGAAGGAAGGTGAGAAGCTAGCTATATATAGAGCATTCTATGATAGAAGGAAGGATACCTTGGAGGCGTTTGGGCACGAAGTGGTCGGAGTGCGTGTAGCACCGATTCCTATCGGTGTGTAACTCTCTCTACTCTAGTTGTAGAGCGGCAAATCTTTGAAGTGCCGGTCCACGGCAATAGTAGCCACACGAGCGTGGCGAACGCACGTGTGGGGCTTCGACGCGATAGTTGAGGCCATCAGTAGTATTCTTGTGGGTTGAGGCTGCTTGGGCCACGATGGGCCGAAGTGGGCCCAATTGAATAAAATGTATGATGGTGTAGTATATAGTGAACTAGACTAGGTGAATCTCATATACGTGGCTAGATTTGTGTTAGGTGGGCCACATAAGCGTGTGGGCCCGAATGGGCCGAAATCGGGTTTTAGGCCGAATAGTCCGGTACGACCGGAAATGGTAGTTGAGTCGCTTGAGGCGACATTACGCCTTTGGAAAGGCCATTGCAGATGCGAAATTACTGAAATACCTTTGGTTTACAAAATTACTAAAATACCCTTGGTTTACAAAATTACTGAAATACCTTTGGTTTACAAAATTACTAAAATACCCTTGGTTTACAAAATTACTAAAATACCCTTGGTTTACAAAATTACTGAAATACCCTTGGTTTACAAAATTACTAAAATACCCTTGGTTTACAAAATTATTGAAATACCCTTAGTTTACAAAATTACCGAAATACCCCCGGTTTATAAAATTATGGAAATACCCCCGATTTGCGAAATTACCGAAATACCTCTGGTTTGCGAAACAAGCGAAATACCCCCAATTTGCGAAATTACTGAAATACCTTCGATTTGTGAAATTACCGTTTTACCCCTACACGACAAAATGACTGTTGTACCCTCGTGGTAGTACTAGCGTTGTATGTGTTAATTGTATGATTGATTATGTTTGATATGCGTTGCATACATGGATTGGTTATGAGTAGAATTACCGAACTACCCCTGTAGGGTAGAATTACCGAAATACCCTTGTAGGGTAAAATGATTGATTTGCCCTTGTAGGTAAATGATCGACTTGTGCAATGAGTGGACTAATTTGGCTGTGGTTGTATGACTGATATGCTTTTATTACATGTTTACATAATTGTTACTGAGCATGGCCATTTTGCATACACGTGTAATGATTGAGCATGACATACACGACATATTGCATGGGGTTGGGATTATTAATACAGAGGAAGTGCTAATAGGATCGCATGGTCGCTGACGCATCGTGGATCCACCAGAAGGCGTTATAGCCACCGAAAGCGACCATCTTTGCACCGATAATGTTACCGAGGGTTGTGTGCCATTAATATGGGCTTCGTGCGTAATTATGGGCTTTGTGCCAATACCAAGAAAGTGTGTGCCGATATTATGGCTTTGTGCCAATCGTATTTACCGTGGCTATGTGCCTAACTTATATATTGATGACTCTGTGTTGATCATATTTACAATCGTTGTGTGCCGATTATATTACCGTCACGATGGCTATGTGCCAAATATAATACTGATCACCGATGGCTTTGTGCCAATTGTAATACCGCCTCTTGAAGGCTTTTTAGCCACCGAGCAAAGCTATGTTTCACCGATAAGTTAGTGCCGCAACCAGTGCTACATAAGGAGTGTAGGGATGGGTGGGTCGATTAAATCCCCACAGGAGTGTAGGGTTGGACAGGAGACGGAGTGCAGGGTTGGTATGGGCATTAACGCATTGCATATCTGGATAATATCACTAAGATGGGCTTAGGCCCCGATTTATATGTATGACATGTGACATTTGACTTGGGTTAAGGCCCAACCGAGGCTATTGTGGGCTAATGCCCAATTGCCACCGTTACTTTGATGGGCTTGGGCCCGAATTGTTTTGATGCATGTTCTTAAAGATTTTGTTCGTAAGGGGAATTACACACTGAGTTTTCGTAAACTCACCCCTTCTTTTTAATTTTTCTTAGGTAATCCTCAGTAGGCGGTTCGACGTATTGGAGGACTCGGAGGTGGCCACACTACGAGCAGTTTTGGATTTTAGTGTTTTACTTATTTTTAACTTGGGTTGATATTTTGTAATAAGGCCGCTTTAACTTTAAATTTGGTATTTTATTTGGTTTAGCTTTTAATATGATACTGCCTATTATTCTTAAATGTTTAATACGGGATTTTCCTAAACCCTTAATAACCATTTTCCAAAATGTTAACAAAAGGATAACAAGCGAATGCATAATTAAACTCGAAATTTTTAACAAACGCGCATTTTTTAAACTACCCTTTTATGTGACATGCCGGATCTGGTCGTAATGTTTTGACCGGGTTTGGGGTGTTACAATTATGGTATCAGAGCCTAGGTTGCAAAACTCGGCTGTGGATTGGGTTTTCAAAATTGAATTTCTGAAAGTATTGTTTCAAAAAGGCTTGAAAATATTTAAAGTTCGAAATTGTATTGACCGATTTTTGAAAGTGTGGTACACCAGAGTCTCCAAAGACCGAATCCGTAAGTTTCGACCTTATACTGCTGTTATGTCTTTGTAATGAAATTTGTATTTTTGGTATTTATATTGTATGTGTTTTGTTTGGATGTGATGTTTGGATATAGAAATTAGTTGCGTATAAGATATGTCATGCTGCTTTAATGGTTAGGTGTTTTGAGTATGTGTAGGGAGTTCCAAATTCTAGTAAAAATGTGATAGGGATATTAGAATCAGAGTAATGCAATGGTAGCGTAGTGTGGTAGTTGTTACACGACTACCCTATTAGCTAGAAATTTCGGGGATGAAATTTCTTTAAGGGGGGTAGATTTGTAACGACCTGAATTTGGGCCTAGTAGAATTGGGCCCAATAGGCCTTGGGCGTAGTAGCGTTTAAAATTTTGAGAACAAGAGAACGGCTTGTTGGACCTATTAGGTGAGTGATTTTGGATGGTTAGGGGGCTTCTATGAAGTTCCGGGATTAAACTTGAGCTTTAGAAAAATTTTGGTTTTAGGTGAAAAAAACCCTGGGAGTTGGTAGGTAGGCTTTAAGAATAAAATGTGGAGAAAAATGACACAAGTGGAGTGTGTGGTGTAGTGGCAAAGTGGCGCCACTTAAGAGGCAAGGAGTGACATACAAGGAAGGAAGGAGGTCCAAGGTTCAAGTCTTGGCTCTTGCATTTTGGTTTTCTTTTTAAATGAACTTGGACCTTAGCCATAGATTTATATTTAGTTGCGCATGATTTTAGACACAAGAGGAGCTTGTGGCTTGGTGGCAAGTGGCGTGTTGAACTATTGAAGGGAGCCTGGGTTCGAATCTCATGAAAAGCGAGGAAGTATTTATTTGGCGAATTGGACGGCAAGAGTTTGAGCTGGATTTAAACTCTCTTGTGAAGGATCCCACATCGGAAAGATACAAAGAAGGAAGGTGAGAAGCTAGCTATATATAGAGCATTCTATGATAGGAGGAAGGATACCTTGGAGGCGTTTGGGCACGAGGAGTGGTCGGAGCGCGGATTAGCACCGATTCCTATCGGTGTGTAACTCTCTCTACTCTAGTTGTAGAGCGGCAAATGCCGAAGTGTCGGTCCACGGTAATAGTAGCCAAGCGAGCGTGCGAATGCACGTGTGGGGCTTCGACGCGATAGTTGAGGCCATCAATAGTATTCTTGTGGGTTGAGGTCGCTTGGGCCACGATGTAGAAGTGGGCCCAATGGGCCATGGGCCCAATTGAATAAAATGTATGATGGTGTAGTATATAGTGAACTAGACTAGGTGAATCTCATATACGTGGCTAGATTTGTGTTAGGTGGGCCACACGAAAGGCGTGTGGGCCGAATGGGCGAAATCGGGTTTTAGGCCCAATAGTCCGCAGACGTTGGAAATGGTAGTTGAGTCACTCGAGGCGACATTACGCCTTTGGAAAGGCCATTGCAGGTGCGAAATTACTGAAATACCTTTGGTTTACAAAATTACTAAAATACCCTTGGTTTACAAAATTACTGAAATACCTTTGGTTTACAAAATTACTAAAATACATTTGGTTTACAAAATTACTAAAATACCCTTGGTTTACAAAATTACTAAAATACCCTTGGTTTACAAAATTACTAAAATACCCTCGGTTTACAAAATTACTGAAATACCCTTAGTTTACAAAATTACCGAAATACCCCCGATTTGTAAAATTACCGAAATACCCCCGATTTGAAAAATTACTAAAATACCCCCGATTTGCAAAATTAGCAAAATACCCTCGATTTGTGAAATTACTGAAATACCTTCGGTTTGCGAAATTACCGTTTTACCTCTACACGACAAAATGACCATTGTACCATCGTGGTAGTACTAGCGTTGTATGTGTTAATTGTATGATTGATTATGTTTGAGATGCGTTGCATACATGGATTGGTTACGAGTAGAATTATCGAACTACCCTCGCAGGTAGAATTACAGAAATACCCTTATAGGGTAAAATAACTGATTTGCCCTTGTAGGTAAATGATCGACTTGTGCAATGAGTGGACTAATTTGGCTGTGGTTGTATGACTGATATGCTTTTATTACATGTTTAAATAATTGTTACTGAGCATGGCCATTTTGCATACACGTGTAATGATTGAGCATGACATACACGACATATTGCATGCGGTTGGGATTATTAATACGGAGGAAGTGCTAATAGGATCGCATGGTCGCTTGACGACTGTGGATCCACCGAAGGCGTTATAGCCACCGAGCAGCCATGCTGCACCGATAATGTTACCGAGGGCTGTGTGCCATTAATGTGGGCTTTGTGCCGTAATTATGGGCTTTGTGCCAATACCGAATGATTTGTGTCGATATTATGGCTTTGTGCCAATCGTATTTACCGTGGCTATGTGCCTAACTTATATATTGATGACTCTGTGTTGATCATATTTACCCAATGCTGTGTGCCGATTATATTACCGTCGCTGATGGCTATGTGCCAAATATAATACAGTCACTAATGGTTTTGTGCCAATTGTAATACCGCTACTGAAGGCTTTTTAGCCACCGAAGAGCAGCTATCTTTGCAGACCGATAAGTTAGTGCCGCAATCGGTGCTACATAAGGAGTATAGGGATGGGTGGGTCGATTAAAACCCCACAGGAGTGTAGGGTTGGACAGGAGACGGAGTGCAGGGTTGGTATGGGCATTAACGCATTGTATATCTGGATTATATCACTAAGATGGGCTTAGGCCCCGATTTATATGTATGACATGTGACATTTGACTTGGGTTAAGGCCCAACCGAGGCTATTGTGGGCTAATGCCCAATTGCCACCGTTACTTTGATGGGCTTGGGCCCGAATTGTTTTGATGCATGTTCTTAAAGATTTTGTTCGTAAGGGGAATTACACACCGAGTTTTTGTAAACTCACCCCCTCTTTTTAATTTTTCTTAGGTAATCCTCAGTAGGCGGTTCGATGTACTGGAGGACTCGGAGGTGGCCACACTACGAGCAGTTTTGGACTTTAGTGTTTTACTTATTTTTAACTTGGGTTAATATTTTGTAATAAGGCCGCTTTAACTTTAGATTTGGTATTTTATTTGGTTTAGCTTTTAATATGATACTGCCTATTATTCTTAAATGTTTAATACGGGATTTTCCTAAACCCTTAACAACCGTTTTCCAAAATGTTAACAAAAAGATAACAAGCGAATGCATAATTAAACTCAAAATTTTTAACAAACGCGCAATTTTTAAACAACCCTTTTATGTGACATGCCGGATCTGGTCGTAACGTTTTGACCGAGTTTTGGGTGTTACAATTATGGTATCAGAGCCTAGATTGCAAAACTCGGCTGTGGATTGGGTTTTCAAAATTGAATTTCTGAAAGTATTGTTTCAAAAAGGCTTGAAAATATTTAAAGTTCTGAAATTGTATTGACCGATTTTTGAAAGTGTGGTACACCGAGTCTCCAGAGCCGAATCCATAAGTTTCCTGACCTTATACTCTGTTATGTGCTGTAATGACTGTATTTTTGGTATTTATATTGTATGTGTTTTGTTTGGATGTGATGTTTGGATATAGAAATTAGTTGCGTATAAGATATCACATCGCTTTAATGGTTAGGTGTTTTGAGTATGTGTAGGGAGTTCCAAATTCTAGTTAAAATGTGATAGGGATATTAGAATCAGAGTACGTAGCGGTTGCATAGTGGGGTAGTTGTTACACGACTACCCTATTAGTTGGAAATTTCGGGGACGAAATTTCTTTATGGGGGGTAGATTTGTAACGACCTGAATTTGGGCCTAGTAGAATTGGGCCCAATAGGCCTTGGGCGTAGTAGCGTTTAAAATTTTGAGAACAAGAGAACGGCTTGTTGGACCTATTAGGTGAGTGATTTTGGAAGGTTAGGGGGCTTCTATGAAGTCCCGGGATTAAACATGAGCTTTAGGAAAATTTTGGTTTTAGGTGAAAAAAACCCTGGTTGTTGGTAGGTAGGCTTTAAGAATAAAATGTGGAGAAAAATGACACAAGTGGAGTGTGTGGTGTAGTGGCAAAGTGACGCCACTTAAGAGGCAAGAGAGTGACGCCACAAGGAATGAAGGAGGTCCAAGGTTCAAGTCTTTGCTCTTGCATTTTGGTTTTCTTTTTAAATGAACTTGGACTTTAGCCATAGATTTATATTTAGTTGCGCATGATTTTAGACACAAGAGGAGCTTGTGGCTTGGTGGCAAGTGGCGTGTTGAACTATTGAAGGGAGCCTGGGTTCGAATCTCATGAAAAGCAATGGAGTATTTATTTTGCGAATTGGACGGCAAGAGTTTGAGTTGGATTTAAACTCTCTTGACGAAGGATCCCACATCGGAAAGATACAAAGAAGGAAGGTGAGAAGCTAGCTATATATAGAGCATTCTATGATAGGAGGAAGGATACCTTGGAGGCGTTTGGGCACGGGAGTGGTTCTGAAAGCGCGGATTAGCACGATTCCTATCGGTGTGTAACTCTCTCTACTCTAGTTGTAGAGCGGCAAATGCCAGAAGTGTCGGTCATGGTAATAGTAGCCACACGAGCGCGCGAACGCGACGTGTGGGGCTTCGGACGCGATAGTTGAGGCCATCATGAGTATTCTTGTGGGTTGAGGTCGCTTGGGCCACGATGGGCGAAGTGGGCCCAATGGGCCCGTGGGCCCTATTGAATAAAATGTATGATGGTGTAGTATACGATGAACTAGACTAGGTGAATCTCATATCGTGGCTAGATTTGTGTTAGGTCGGCCACACGAAGCGTGTGGGCCCGAATGGGCCAAAATTGGGTTTTAGGCCCAATAGTCCCGCATCTGAATCTAAAATGGTAGTTGAGTCGCTCGAGGTGACATTACGCCTTTGGAAAGGCCATTGCAGTCTTGAAATTGCTGAAATACCTTTGGTTTACAAAATTACTAAAATACCCTTGGTTTACAAAATTATCAAATACCTTTGGTTTACAAAATTACTAAAATACCCTTGGTTTACAAAATTACTAAAATACCCTTGGTTTACAAAATTACTGAAATACCCTTGGTTTACAAAATTATCGAAATACCCCCGGTTTGTAAAATTACCGAAATATCCCCGATTTGCAAAATTACCGAAATACCCCCGGTTTGCAAAATTAGCGAAATACCCCCGATTTGCGAAATTACTGAAATACCTTCGGTTTGTGAAATTACCATTTTACCCCTACACGACAAAATGACCGTTGTACCCTCGTGGTAGTACTAGCGTTGTATGTGTTAATTGTATGATTGATTATGTTTGAGATGCGTTGCATACATGGATTGGTTATGAGTAGAATTATCGAACTACCCCTGTAGGGTAGAATTACCGAAATACCCTTATAGGGTAAAATGACTGATTTGCCCTTGTAGGTAAATGATCGACTTGTGCAATGAGTGGACTAATTTGGTCGTGGTTATATATGGTGATATGCTTTTATTACATGTTTAAATAATTGTTACTGAGCATGGCCATTTTGCATACACGTGTAATGATTGAGCATGACATACACGACATATTGCATGGGGTTGGGATTATTAATACGGAAGAAGTGCTAATAGGATTGCATGGTCGCTTGACGACTGTGGATCCACCGAAGGCTTTATAGCCACCGCAGGCTTTTTAGCCACCAAGCAGCCATGCTGCACCGATAATGTTACCGAGGGCTGTGTGCCATTAATATGGGCTTCGTGCCGTAATTATGGGCTTTGTGCCAATACCAAAGGCTTTGTGCCGATATTATGGCTTTGTGCCAATCATATTTACCGTGGCTATGTGCCTAACTTATATATTGATGACTCTGTGTTGATCATATTTACCCAATGCTGTGTGCCGATTATATTACCGTCACTGATGGCTATGTGCCAAATATAATCTGATCCATCGATGGCTTTGTGCCAATTGTAATACCGCCATGAAGGCTTTTTAGCCACCGAGAGCAGCTATCTTTGCACCGATAAGTTAGTGCCGCAACCGGGTGCTACATAAGGAGTTTAGGGATGGGTGGGTCAATTAAATCCCACAGGAGTGTAGGGTTGGACAGAGACGGAGTGTGTGGTTGGTATAGGCATTAACGCATTGCATATCTAGATTATATCACTAAGATGGGCTTAGGGCCCGATTTATATGTATGACATGTGACATTTGACTTGGGTTAAGGCCCAACCGAGGCTATTTTGGGCTAATGCCCAATTTCCACCATTACTTTGATGGGCTTGGGCCCGAATTGTTTTGATGCATGTTCTTAAAGATTTTGTTCGTAAGGGGAATTACACACTGAGTTTTCGTAAACTCACCCCCTCTTTTTAATTTTTCTTAGGTAATCCTCAGTAGGCGATTCGACGTACTGGAGGACTCGGAGGTGGCCACACTACGAGCAGTTTTGGACTTTAGTGTTTTACTTATTTTTAACTTGGGTTAATATTTTGTAATAATGCCGCTTTAACTTTAAATTTGGTATTTTATTTGGTTTAGCATTTAATATGATACTTCCTATTATTCTTAAATGTTTAATACGGGATTTTCCTAAACCCTTAATAACCGTTTTCCAAAATGTTAACAAAAGGATAACAAGCGAATGCATAATTAAACTCGAAATTTTTAACAAACGCGTAATTTTTAAACAACCCTTTTATGTGACATGTCGGATCTGGTCGTAACGTTTTGACCGAGTTTGGGGTGTTACACTTTCACACTATCGAACAGACACTTGGTATGAGGTATCAAGTCCTTATGAGTCATGGCATGTATAGGGATTATTATAAGGTTGATTAAGTCCTAATTGATGTAGCCAAATTGTTTTGGCCTAAGAGAACCTAGAGTTGGTTGTAAATGTATTTGATAAACTTCTCCCTAGTGTATGGGATGAAAACCTTAACTCTTTAAGGATTAAATGTATTAATTCATGTGTCCTAATGGATGATTGAGAATGTTTTGAAGTATTATATGAATGTATGAAACAAGAGTAGTAAAAAGCTTGGTAAGATAGTTTCTAAGTGCCCACACGGATAGACACACGGGCGTGTGTCTAGGCCGTGTGCACTCTGCACCTTAGTACCTTAAGTCAGAATAGACCACGGGCTGATCACTCGGCCATTTCTTCAAGTCGTGTGATACACACGGCCAGCACATGGGCGTGTTCCTAGTCCGTGTTGAATAAGTCAGTATATCAAGGTGTAGCACACGGTTTAGGCCCACGGGCGTGTCAAGGCCGTGTGTGATTAGTCAGTGTCGACCACGAGTTGAAGGCACGGACATGTAATAGAGTACACAAGCGTGTTCCCAAACCGCATGGGTGTGTGCCTTAACCGTGGGGCATTTGTCAGAATGCTTGGGTTTTTAAGCACGTTTGTTGAACATGGGCGTGTGTGTCTACACACGGGCGTGTCTCGTTCTACACGGGCGTGTGAGCCCTGTATTTGAAGATAAAAATTTTAAGAATCGTAAAAGTTCCGGATAAGTCTCGAGAGCCCTCGTGTGTATGAGTGAGGCCTCGTAAGTCGAGAATGAGGTGATTGAGGTAACTAAAGAGAGTAGTCACGATTAGCCTAAGTAGCGACCGTAAGGTAACGTCTCGAGCCCGGTTCCGGCGTAGAACCTGGGTAAGGGGTGTTACAACACGGCCCATGAACACGGGCGTGTGTCCAGCCGTGTGAAAACCCCTATAGGTTCGAAATGAAAATAAATCCCACACGGGGTAGGGACATGTGCGTGTGGGACCACACGGCCTGCCCACACGGGCGTTTCTCATTTCACACGGGCGTGTGGCCCCTGTTTATACAAAAAAATTAAGTGTACAAAAGTTCCCGGTTGGGTTCCAAAACCCTCCATATGCTCAAATAAGGCCTCGTAGACCCTTAATGAGAAGTGTTAATATGGGATGAAGTTTTATAACTTAAAGTTGTACGACCAAGTGAGTTGAGTACGGTAACGCCTCATACCCGGTTCTGGCTTAGAATACGGGTAAGGGGTGTTACATTTATGTTTTAGGGCGAACACTTTCATAACATCAGTCTTGCACGTATAGTCCAAGTACCATACTTAATATATCAACTTTCCTTTTCACTACTTGGCTGCCTTCAAATCTTACTAGAAAATATATTATTATCTTCTTTCTCATAGAACAACAAAGATACTTCTTAAAGGAATATTTCTATTGAGCCCTCTTCATACGAATTTATTGTTCATACAAACATTTTCCAAACTGGACGTTCACAAATACTACTAACTAGCGGATACTTACTATTTGAACTCACATTTTGGCGAATTCCCATACTGGATTTGATACATCAGTCTACGAAATAGATCATATTCTGGTTCAAAGCCCAACATATGCTCAAACTGATTCTGAGTAATCCAGATCATTCAAAAGGATTCCAAACTCTTTTGTTACAAAACATAAGAAAACCTAAGATGACAACAATTCAGATTCCATAAGGTTCCAGAATGAGGTATGCTACTATTTAAATATGGCGAATACCATATGAAACGTATTTCAACTCTATTTAGCACAGGTGAACTCAAACCGATAAATTCTTATATCTTTCAAATATACAAATACACTTATATTCTAAACTAGTAGGTTACTATGGAAGATACCTTCATTAAAAATACAAATAAATATTTTCATCCAGGAATTTTCTTTAAAACACATTCAACTACAACACATAACTAATGAAATCAAATTAACTTCAGACGTATCATACCCTTATCATAGAATTATTTATAAAATAACTCTCTGGCTTACCCAGAACTTATCACAAAGGTGAATAACCATATTCTGCCACATCGACATCAATGAACACGCCAATGATACAATACAAAATTTGCCTCAAAGGCCATACAAAATACGCCACATAACCTATACAAAATATGCAACAAAGCCTTAGCAGATCACGCCATACATATAACATATAAAATCATGTGTTTACTATCCTGACGAACTTTCATAAAAGGTGCAATGGATTTCTTCCTCATGAAATTATACATATTTTCATGTCGTGATATTCCAGTCCGGTTTACATATTACCGAAAGGCATCACCATGAATATTCATACTATCATATCATGCCATGGGTCTCAGCCACATGGACTCATACATTCTCATGTCGTGATCTAACAGTCCAACCTTCATCTTATTGGAAGCATCACCATGAGTGTCTTCACATCACACAATGCCATAGTTCTCAGCCACATGGTTGTACACTTATTTCATATCGTGATCTAACAATTTGGTTAGAAATATAATTGCCCTACCAGAGGCATCACAAAGGAATAGTTTACTTAGAATTCATGTACCCAGATTTGTTTACACACACCTGATCCATTTGTACTCTTCCCATATCATACTTTACCTGTATACTTACTGTTCAACTTCTTATTCAGACAGCACCTTCAACATACCATCATCGCACATGTACCAACTAATATGCTTTACACGCTTATCGAATATATGAGGTGTTAATTGATAACTCTAAAATATAGAGTTATCTATAGCACTTTCTAGCTCATAATTCTTGTAAATTTTGAGTAATTGAGAATAATTTTTGTGGTTTTTATTACAAAATTAATGAGTTGAATAATTTATTTTAAAAATATATTTTTATTCAATTCCATGTAAATTCTACTTGATTTCATATTATTTTTGAGCAGTTGACGCACTAGTGACAATTTGATCATTAAGCTCTTCTGTTGAGGCCCTGACAGTGTAGCTTGGCAAAGCATCATCAACCAGTCTGCCAAAAATTCATCAAGGGACATCCAAATAAAGTAATTTGAACCTTCAAATTATTGAAGGACCAAGGTGCAAATGGGTAGAAAAAATTGGATCACTTATAGCAAAGATAAAGGCCCAAAATTCTACCCAAAGAAAGAAAGCTCCACACGTCCAAGGAAGGCCCAAATCCAGCACCCAAGAACCGGCCATAATGCTGTCCAAATTATCTCTTTAAGATGATTTTAAACATTTCGAAACCAACCCTCGAAATCTCGTACTCATCCATTCTAACCCCTCCACTTTTCAAGCGTTGCACTTTGTGCATTATGCTTAAAATGGAAAAACCAATCAACCATCCTCTCCACAATTCATGGCCGGACACATAAGGGAGAAGATTGTGGCTAAAAATCTCTATTTTTAGCCTTCTCTCAAGTGTATAAATAAAGGCCAAAACCCATTCAACAATCACTCAACATTCATTCATTTTATTCTCTTCAACTCCATGCCTAAAGCCTCTCATTTTCTCCATCTTTCCATTCTCTCTTTGCGAGTTCCCTTAGCAAGCATTTCTTGAGAGAAAAATTTGTTATAGTATTCCCAAAGACCAATCATGAGATGATTGTAATTACATACTTGTTTTACCTTGTTTATTAATATAAGACATTGCGATTATTATTTCAGTTTCTTTTTGTGTATAGAAATAAACTAAATTGTAATAAAGTGCTAAGAAAATATTATTATTCTTAAAAGGTTCTTAGTCAAGTATTATTCTGGGCTTGGACAACAATAATGCATTGAGATAATGTGTAGTGTATTGATGACAAAAAGTTGTCATTGACATAGGGATGTCAAAATCAATACATGAGTATGAATTAGAGAACAACATATTAGACTGACTCGCTATGAGTATGTTTCTTGGATTATTATGTAATAGTCACAATATTACTCACAGTAATGACTATGTATATGATCCTCAGACTTGAGATCATCATTTTCCCAACATCGTGAGTCGTATATTTTGATATAGTCAAACGTCTACTGTAACAAGTTGTACTATAAAGACTGATGTTGGATATACCACAATCCACGTAGTGTGATATTGTTGATCAAGATAGGATTTATCCCTCCTACATAATGGGAGCAATAACTTAGGCCACTTGATAGAGTGAAACTAGAAATGCATGGCCATGCTCGAATAAGTTGATATGAGATATCACACTTATTTGTTTATTGTAGTCTACTCAGAAAATCAAGAAATATGAGATTGGACTATACAAGTGTGACTATTCCATGACTTGTGTCCAATCTAGATATTAAGGATAAAATGATATAATATATGAAAAGATTATCAGAGAAAGGTTATGTCGAATCAAGACTTCTTGTAACTTGGGTAGCAATGATGCATTGCTAGATGCCACTCGTTGCTTGTAATGTTAGAAGCATTCTAGTATTACTACAAACATTACAATAGCCTACTGGGTCACACTCTATAGTTGAAGCGAAAAGAATCCAAATACATTTGGTATTGTATTTATTTGTCACATAAATTAAATTAATTGTCAATTAATATGAGAGTTAAATATTAAGCACATTATATGTACAAACTTGTTGTACACAAATAGAGAACATAGATAAAATTAATATATAAATTTGATTCATACAAAATATTAATTATATATATTACTGGAATTATTAATATAAATAGTTATAATAATTTCGATCAAAATATAAAAGGACATGGAAAGTGATATTCTTTTGGAAAGAATATAATCCTTTTCCTGACTTTCCATTTGTTTCTCTAATAATAATGGAATAATCCCATTTTTATTTTTTGAGATATGATATCAAAGGTAATAAAAATGAAACGAATCCCTTAGGGTGTTAAGGTTACCAAGAAAAAAAAATAAGGTCTAGCAGCTGTCTTTGAATTCTCTTTGAAATTGTTGAAAGAGTTTTTCTGTTTGTGGTTGACTAGGTGGACTAAATAAAGGCCGAGACATTTTTTGTTGTGACTTGGAATAGACATCAAATCAGCAACATCCTTTCATCATTTTTCAGTTGAGAAGGTATATCTTCAACCCTATTCCAACCTGATTCATTCTTCGTACGTGGATCCATGGCTATGGATCTCCGAAATAATTTTTCCGTTGTGCCACGAGAGATATCGATGGTCCCAATAGTGGTATCATAGTCACTTGTACGATACTAATTCGGGATTTAATTGATTGGTTGATGCGATTGTATGAGATGCATATTATTTGATATGTTTAATCAATCTATTTTATGAATATATGATATCTATTAACTATTGTTTAAAACATGCATGTTTAATCTGTTAAAATTATGTGATGATTTGTTCCTCTCAATCAATGATTAAGTTTTAATCATTGATTTTGAATCCTATTGGATCATGTATATGGTTTGTTAAGTGTTAAGGAATCTATTTTGGGGCAGTGGGATTTTTTTCATTCGAAGTTAATTGTTAACTTGATTACATTTGAAAAAGGAGCAAAAGTTGTTTCAGTAAGAATCATCTCAGATCAAAATTTAAAAAAAAAATTATTCTATTTTGATAAAAGTTATCAAACAGTAACGATTTTCCACATATATTTGAGTGTAATTTTTAAAATTTTGTCGGGGTCTACCACCTTCTGACCTCTATGCGTAGGCAATATTAATTGAATGGACAATTTGGTAATTCACATTAACAAGCTGTTAAATAAAACCTATCATATATTGTATACGATGTTTGATATGCACGATGTTTGGAAATGCATGGTTATAACCCAATAGCCCATTTAATTTATTAATTGAAAAGGTTGTAATTTTATAAATACGGCCTGTGTGTCGTGGATTTCTTTTTTTTTTGTATTTCTGTTCTCATCATACTCCCTTGTATGTAACACGAGTTTCTATAATTGTAAATTGTACAAGCTGCTGTAGATTAGAGGAAAAGAAAGTTGGGCTACCTAAAGTTGAAAGGAAGCTTGGGAAGTGGTATACACCCTTAGGATTCTTTTCGGCTCTCCCATTAGCTTGGGAGGAACCACCTTAGTATTATGGGCTATAACCATTGCATTTATTTACTGGTTTATATTTTTCTTGTATATGATACGATGGATGATATGTTAGCATGCATGTTATAGAACATTGATAAGATCAAATAAAGGATTAAAATGGGCAAATGTTGACCATTAATGGTGAGATTAATTTAATTTAAAACCCCTCAATAAAATATTAAGTTAAAATTGCCTTCCAAGATTTACCATCGTTAAAGCCGCGATCGATACAATGAGGGTTCTGCTAAAGCGAAGTACATGTATCTATCTTGGTCAAACACGAAGAATAAGAAAGTGATATTCGTTGGTTATAATATTGGTTAATAACTTAACTAGGTTACTTTAATAGGATTAGATACGTAGAGGGAAGAGTTTTGGACAATCATGAGATCATTGGAACAAGAGTTGTTCACAAAAAGGAGTTACATGTGATGTAATTAGCAAGTGTTGCTTACCTAAATAACCATAATCTTGAGAGTAATGTGACCACATCTGGACATACTAACGTCCAGAGTGTGAATACTACAACAAAATATAGAAAGACAAGGCGTTATCCGCAAGCATATGGGTCGAGTTGTAATATAGTTTTACAACGATGTAGGTGAGTACTCCGAGGATCGTATCTAAAGGAGGCGAGTGTAAGATCAATTCTAACCTAAACATTAAAAGATATAATTAATACTTTTAAACCAGTTATAGTACAAAAAATATGAAATAAACGATTTTTGGGGGCTTTATAATAATATGAATAAAAACAAAATAACATAAAAAGATAAAATTCAGGAGATTAAAAACGGAGAAAAAATCAAATTTGATTGTGGGTGATTAGCTCACTTCAGTAATCTCCATCAACTTTCGTTTCGGGTTCCTCGTCAATCAACTAGTTGCTACCCTAGCAGGATCTTCCAATCTTCCACTAATATAACGAGTCAGTAAGAACTACTTATATTCCGACCTAACAGCTCAGACTAGTTCAGGGTTAAGGTGTTCACAGATGGGCAATACAAATTTTGGGTTAATTCCCACCTTGATGACTTCTTGGGGTTGTCAGGCCTAGGGTTTGTTCACGTTCTTCCTTTCCCAAACAACTGTTCTGTTGAGTAACCCTACAAAATAGTTAATAGATGATACCTCCACTTGCTAATCCCTCATAGAGGGATTAGTTCCTCATGGCTTCCATAAACAATATATAATCGATGTAAAGAGAAAGCATGCTAATTAAATCAACAAGATAAAGTAAATGAAAGAGCCTGATTGTATTGAAATTAAGCACGAATTCACAGAGTTTGAACTCGTCCACAATTCAGATATCTTGAAATCAACAAGAACAATTGAAGTAAATCTAAAACCCTAAGAAGAAAGAAAGCTAAACTAAATTTACAAGAGAAAATCTAGGCTAAAGGAATGATGATCCTAACAAGTGACAAATGAGCATATTTAAAGCCTTCAGGTGGACGTTGTCCTTAACCCTAGGTTAGCTGACGTTCCTAAGCTTAAAGTTTGATTGTACAGACAAAAATGCCCCTGCTTCGTGTGTTGTTTCCATCATAGAGTCGATATCGCGATACACCAGGACCTGTGTCGCGACATAGCAATCAGTATACTCCTCTGCAACAATCTTCAGGGGTATGTCGCGACATCCTCAGTCTATGTCATGACATCGAATGTAGACTTGAGTTTTCTCCATTCTGTTCCCTATTTTGTGACATCGAGTCATTCGTGTTGCGACATAGCTACCAGTATTCGTTTAATATGCCTTTTAATGGTTTCCTGCACACTCACAAAGTGCGTTAGCTCACCCTTGGGCCTCATTCGGCCCCTAAGGTCAATAAAAGACTTAATTTGCACATTTTATTGAATGTAAATAAAACAAAGAAAACTTAACTAAAACATAACTAAAATGCTTGTATTCAAGCTCCTTAAATGCGAAAACTAATATAATCAGCTACACCGAATTATGATAGATCAAGCTCCCCCAGACTTAAGCCATTGCTTGTCCTCGAGCAACATAAGAAATAAAAGCGACGAACCTTGAGCAAATATCATACAAGTATTGACTTCAGAGCATATGACTTAGGGATTTCATGCTTACTAATAACTTTAACATAATGATATTTGACTTACCACTTTTGACTTCAAACATCTAGGTTTAGTATGTTATAAAATAGACAAGTATTAAGGGTCTCACCTATAGGGATCCATCTATAAATTATACAAGTACTTTGATTATCTGAACAAAATACAAAGAGTCATTTTATGCATATGTTTAGTATGATTTCCTTTTATGTATAAGGATATTTAGGTCAAATAGGACTTTTCGGCTTGTAATGTTCTGAGCCTTAGGACAAGTATGTTATTCAAAGATAGAAAGTATCAAGAGGGTTACAAACACGAAAATAGTTTGGCACATCGCATTGATCCCTATTCTTCCCCCCTTAGTGACCCTTACCCACTCATCACCTTATTTCTCCTTCTCTCACCTTCATTGTCTCTCCATATACTTTGATTATCTGAACAAAATACAAAGAGTCGTTTTATGCATATGTTTAGTATGATGTCCATTTGTGTATAAGGATATTTAGGTCAAATAGGACTTTTCGACATGTAATGTTCTGAGGCTTAGGACAAGTATGTTATTCAAAGATAAAAAGTATCAAGAGGGTTACAAACACGAAAATAGTTTGGCACATCGCATTGATCCCTATTCTTCCCCACTTAGTGACCCTTACCCGCTCACTGCCTTATTTCTCCTTCTCTCACCTTCATTTTCTCTCAATATATAGGAAGCCAAAGCATTACATAGTAATTACGGCTAGCCTTACGAGTTTTTTTTGCACTAATGAACAATATTTTCTTTCTTCTGTGGCTTCGTGACTTTTCTCTTTTTTAATACATCTCACTCATGAATGCTTTTTCACTGGTTTAGGAACTTTTCTACTCATACTAATTTTCTTTTTGGATTTTTCATTTTGTTTCACACATTAGGCTAACTTATAGTTCCTATATCATACTAATTTTTCCTATTTCACTTTATTTTTACAAATTCCACCGTGATGTATCTACTTAACCCTCAATACGTATGGCCAGACGTCTATAGTTGTGCAGTGTAGGACCAAAGAAAAAGGGCAAATACAAATTAACATTTTCAGGCTTGGGGTATGTAATGAGGTTCATCCAGAAGTGTCAATAGGCTAAAAAATTGGTATTAAAGGTGACGTACAAATAGGCCAGCTTTTTGGTTCTGGATGTGTTTCAAACAATTCCTTAGGTCATCCCTAAATATTTCAACATGCACAAAATTATTCAATTGAAAAAATACAAATTCAACCATTTATCATTCGTACTAGCATGCTTGTTTCCTGGTATTTTCTATATCACTTGGTACAGTTGATTGCTTAATGCCTATTTACAATGTAACATATAGAAATTTAGTCTAATAATAAAAAAATTGAAATCGCCTACCATCATGCCAAATTTATTTGTAAAAAAAAAAAGCAACCTATGTACATGCTCCTAACCAATCACTTGTATTTCTACAAGCTCAAGCACACAGAGGATAAGATAAAATAAAAGAAAAATGTAGAAATTGGAAATCAACAAGTTTTCTACGTTAACCCCACACTTTAGTTGACACATTTTCCTCAATGTGTAGCCCATAAATAGATAAGGAAAGAAGTTACTCGATTGATTGTGGTCGCTCTAACTGCTAATGGTGGGTGTTTCCTCCTTTGATCGTGTTAAGCTGGAATTGTTTGTGTCTCCTTCATGTTGGGTTTCTACATAGAAAAGTTGAATAAAATGCTATAAAAAAGAAAAAAAAACTACTATCAGTCTTATTCCTACAAGGTTAATTGTAACACCCCAAACCCGGCCTAGACGTTATGGCCGAATCTGGCGATATCACATTGAAGTGTTTTTCGAAAACATACTTTCATTGGAAAAACCCGTTCTATATTAATTCTTGTTTAGGATCATAACGAACATTTAAGGGTATTTTGTTCATTTAAAACTCAAGTTGTTTTTAGTAAGACATTGATCATATTAGTTTGTTACTATACTTTAAAACCATGTTTGATGCGGAAGCTTTTATAGTAAGTTACGAAAACGTGGTGTTTTGGAAAACAATTATCTTTTGGAAAATAACCGCGTCCTACTACTACTCAGATGTGAATTAAAATAAGTAAAATCCCCAAATTGAAAGTTAAAATTTAAAGAGGCTTTATTACATAACAAAAACCCAAATTAAATTTATTGGAAATAAACAGAGAGGTGAGTTTACGAAAACTCAGTGTGTAACCCCATGTATGTAAATAGCCAATGCAATTACAGTCTGGGCCTAAGCCCAATCAATAACAGTTCAGATCAGTTGTGCCTTAGCCCATTACAACATCGATGATCGGTGTGGGCCTTAGCCAATTCTGATGCTCGACATCGATTGTGCGCCTTAGCCCATTTCAATGACAGTAACAGTTTAGGCATGCAATCAGAAATCCTAACCATCCAGCCTCTACACTCCACTCCATCCAGCCCAACACTCCATGTGGGGATAAAATCAACCCACCCATCCCTACACTCTAAAAATTAGCACTGATTCATGTGCACTAAGCGATATTTGCGGTAGGGCGCGCAAGACAATACACTTCCTCCAATCATAATAATCCCATCCCCATGCAACATATCATACATGGATGCAACATATATATATCATGGCATGCTCATACACAGTCATACATAACATAAGGCATATAGTCAATTAATATCATACGGGCATAACAGTCATTTTACCATAGGGGCATAATGGTCATTTTATCAGTTTAAGGTCTAGGTATACTTACCGACCCATCAGTAGGTCCACAGTCGTCTTAGGCGACCCGTGCAACCTTAACAGTCAATCAGTGAAAATGGGCCCAAGGCCCATAATGTGGGCCCACACGATCGTGTGGCCCACATAGCCCAGAAATGCTCTCGGCCATGTAATTTACACAGCTTGGCCCAATATTCTCCACATGTTCGTGTGGTTTACCCATGTGGGGCCCACAAGCCTGTTTGGCCCACAGGCCCATTTCAGCCCAATGTGGCCCGAAACGGCCTAAGACCACGAGATCACTCATGGTGGCTTCACAGTCTAACGCCCACGCTTTATGTGTTCGGTTTACCACACGAGCGAGTGCACGCTTGTGTAGCGTCAATTGCCATATTTTTTCGGCTTTTGCCTGTTTATGATTTGGGCAGTGTTTACACACTTTGTTTCGATTCGCCATGAACAGTCACTCAAGTACTTACCAACCTACAATTGGTCAGTCAACACCACCATCAGCCCCACTTTACGGTTAAAAAGAAACCCGAAACCAACAATCCATTCTTAGAATAGAGTAGCCTTACCTTCAATCGAACCACGATGATTCCCACGAATCTTAGTCCTTAGCGATTGATTAGGAGTTCTCTGAATCCTTCCTTAACTGCCATACAATTGCTATCAGTTATCACTTAAGGCTGAAGAAGAAAGGGAATAATGATTCGTTTATAGTACTTACTGAAAGAGAGCAAGAGAACCGAATAGTGGAAGGATTCGACACTAGCACAGCCTTTCAAATTCAATTTATAACTGTCAAAAATAGTTAAACAAAATCCCACTTTAGTAACTCAAAAGCCAAAACTTCAAGTGCCATATCCACTTACCAAAAATAAAGGAGCAAAGTCAATTAGTAGTAAAAAAGGAATGGTTTTGGCAGTGATCAGAACTGGAAATCGGCATCACAACACTTGAGGGAGAGAAGAGGAGAATTGGTTTAGGGGAAAAGAGAGGAAAGAAATCGAAGGAGGCAGATAAGGTATATTCGGCCAACACAGTGAAAGAAGAGAAGAGGAGATGAAAAGAAAAGAAAAGGTTGTCAAAAAGTGAAACAAAAGAATGTGCAAACACCCTTACCACATTCGGCTTCAAGCAAAACAGAGGAAAACACCAATACGAAAAACCCGAAAATGGAAAGAAGAGGTTTCGGCAGAGGGAACAACACAAACAAAGCAAAATCAAGAAGAAAAAATGAGAAGCACCCCTCTAACTGAATTCTTAAGTGCCCACAGTCCCATTTCGGCACAACACTCCCTCTCCCCTCATCCCTTGATTTTCTCCTAAAATCCCTTCTCAAACCCCTCCATCTGATCACACCTCCCCTCAACCACTCAAATTGAAATCTTCTCAACCACTTCAGTGTTTCAGTCAAACCACAACACCTCCCACAGCACAGCAGCAAAATAAATACTCCACTGCTCCCACCAAGATTCGAACACCAGTCCTCTTGCATAGGTAACATGCCACTTACCTCTAGACCAGTAGACTCTTTATGTCATGCTTTACCCACAATAATTTAAAAGCCTACTAACTAAAGGCAAGGGTTTTATTCCCTAAAAACCAAAATTTTACACAAGTCCAGGCTTGAACCCAGGACTTCTCAGACACTCCCAAACACACCCAAATAACTTAACCATTGAAGCAGACAAGTATTTGTTTTACAAACATGCAAAAATAAATACTTAAATTTTTGGGGCGTTAGAACTCTACCCCCCTAAAAGACATTTTGGCCTCAAAATTTACCTGATCAAAATAGATGAGGGTATTGTTGACGCATCGCCTCTTCGGGCTCTCACGTGACCTCATCTGAACTGTGATTGCGCCAAAGTACCTTAACCAGCGGGATAGACTTCTTCCTCAAGACTTTCACATCACGATCTAAAATCTGAACCGGTTCTTCCTCAATAGTCAGGTCCGGTCTAACCTCAATCTCCTCATTCGATATCACGTGTGTGGGATCAGAGCGATAACGCCTCAGCATAGAGACATGGAACACATATGAATCCGATCTAACTTTGGAGGTAACTCAAGTTGATAGGCAACCGGTCCCACACGCTTCAGTATGCGATAAGGGCCAACAAATCTAGGGCTCAACCTGCCCTTCCGTCCAAATCTCAGTACCTTCTTCCATGGTGAGACCTTAAGAAAGACGAAGTCCCCTATAGAATACTCAATCTCCTTGCGCTTCAAATCCGCATAGACTTCTGTCTGTCAGATGCTGCCTTCAATCGATCCAGAATTAATCTAACTTTGTCCTTAATATCAGAGACCAACTCAGGGCCCAGAACATGCTGCTCACCCAACTCAGTCTAACACGAAGGAGTACGACACCTACGGCCATATAATGCCTCGTAAGGTGCCATCTGTATGCTAGACTAGTAGCTGTTGTTATATGCAAACTCTGCCAATGGCAAATAGTCTTCCCAACAGCCTCGGAAATCTATTACACAACACCTTAACATATCTTCCAGTATTTGAATCACCCTTTCTGATTGACCATCTATCTGGGGGTGAAACGCAGTACTGAAGTCCAATCTTGTACCCAAAGCCTCGTGTAACTTCTTCCAGAACCGAGACGTGAAGCGAGGATCTCTATCTGGTATTATGGAAACCGGTACCCCATGCAGTCTCACTATCTTGTGTAACGTACTACTATGCCCTCTCGCAGTATAGACTGCCTCAAATCAGTATCCCTTGGTATACAGACTCTCCCACGGCAACACAGTACCCCTTCGCCATTCAGTCCAAAATATGAAGTTTCCCCATTCTAAATCTGTCGGAATCGAGGACCCAAATACTCATCCTCCAACTGTTTACCCTTAATCTGTTCAATCCACGACGGTTTCACTTGAAGTTCGGCCAACAAACTACCATCATCAAATAAGCTACGACGAGCAAACAACGCCCTCAGATCCGTCATAGCCCTACGGCTCAGTGCGTCAGCCACCATATTGGCCTTACCTGGATGGTATTCGATCGAACAATTATAATCCTTAAGCAGCTCAATCCATCTACGCTGCCTAAGATTTAGCTCCTTCTGAGTGAGGAGATATTTGAGGCTCTTGTGATCTGTGTAAATGATACACTTTTCACCGTATAAGTAATGCCTCCAGATTTTCAGTGCGAATACCACAGCGGCCAACTCCAAGTCATGCGTTGGATAATTTGCCTCATGAGACTTAAGCTGGCGAGACCCATACGCCACTACCTTACCCTCTTGCATCAACACACATCCCAAACCGACATGTGATGCATCAGAGACATGAATTCTTTCCTGGACTCTATTCAGTATTAAGACAGGGGCCTTCGTCAGAACCTTTTTAAGTTTCTCAAAACTCTCTTGCTGCTTATCAGTCTAGACAAACGGTACCCCTTTACGCAATAATTTAGTTAGAGGTGCAGCAATCAACGAAAACCCCTCAACAAAACATCTATAATACCCTGCCAGACCCAGAAAACTTCGAATCTCAGATACCGTCTTAGGCAACTTCCAATCCAAAACAGCTTTAATTTTTCGAGGATCAACTCTAATCCCTTCAGCAGATACCACATGGCCTAAAAATGTTACCTCTCGTAGCCAGAATTCACACTTGCTGAACTTAGCGTATAATTGTTTCTCCCTCAGAATCTGCTAAACAACTGAGAGATGTGCATCATGTTCATCTTCAGTTCTCGAATACACCAAAATGTCATCTATAAACACCACTACGAACCAGTTCAGATAAGGCTAGAACACTCGATTCATCAGGTCCATAAAAGCTGTTGGTGCATTCGTCAGCCCAAACGGCATCACAAGAAACTCGTAATGACCATAACGAGTTCTAAACACTGTCTTGTGAACATCAGCCTCTTTGACTCTCAGTTTATGGTACCCCGATCGGAGATCAATATTAGAGAAGACCGAAGCTCCTCGAAACTGGTCGAATAGATCATCAATCCTCGGCAGGGGGTACTTATTCTAAATAGTCAATTTGTTCAGTTGCCGATAGTCAATGAACATACGCATGGATCCATCCTTCTTTTTCAAAAATAACACTGGTGCTCCCCATGGAGACACAGTAGGGCGGATGAACCCTCGATCCAGCAACTCCTGAATCTGAGCCTTAAGCTCCACTAGCTCATTCGGTGCCATTCTATAAGAAGCGATGGACACCGGAGCTGTACCTGGTAGGAGCTCAATCCCAAATTCAACTTCACGGCTTGGAGGTAGTCCAGGTAGTTCATCGGGAAAAACATCCAAAAAATCTTTGACTGTTCTGATATCTTTAACAAACGGAACCTCAGAACCAACACCACTGATGTAGGCTATATACGCCTCACAACCCTTACGAACCAACTTCTCGGCCCTCAAGGCAGAAATCAAATTTGACAGATAATTTCGATGCTCCCCTATTAGCACCACCTCACCACCCTCCACAGTTTTTAGTACCACCCGCTTATCAGCACAATCCAAATTCACTTGATGCTTAACCAGCCAATCCATGCCCAGTATTAAGTTGAATTCACCAAAAGGAAGTTCGATTAAATCCGCCAAAAACATGATTCCCTGAACCTCCAACAGTACATCTCTGAACAATTTGTTTACTTTAACTGACTGCCCTAAAGAACTTAACACAGTAACCTCACTCGCAGTGGTTTCAACCCTTATACCCAAAGTCTCAGACACCGTGCATGCTATATAAGAATGCGTAGACCCAACATCAATCAGTGCAATATAAGGTACATTATCGATAAAGAACTTACCAGTAATAACATCTGGGGCGTCTCAATCCTCTCGGTGACGTGCAGCATAAACCAGAGTTGGCTGCCTCACCTCAGTATGACCAGCACCTCTGCCTGGTGCTCCACGACCACGGTCCATGCCATTTCCATCTCTAGCCTGACCACGACCTCTCGGTGGCTGCTGAACACCTCTCTGCAGCTGAACTATACCCCGGCCAATAACTTGCATCTAATCGGGCCTCCGTGGATAATATTTGATACGGTGCTCTAATAATCCGCACCTCAAACATGCCCCAATCCTTTTCCAGCACTCGCCCTGATGGCGTCTACCACAACCAGCACATGGCTGCAGTCTAGTAGCAGCAATAAGGGCCCTAACCCTGACCGGCCCATCCACTCTGGCTTTTTTATTCGGCCTCTGAACGGAACTTGAAGGCTCTAAATCCCTCTTATTCCAACCCTTTTCTCTGTTCTGACGCTCAGTAGGCTTCACCTTGATAAATTGCAATAGTAACATATTTTAAGCCCATATTTAGCATGCTTTTGGATGATTTAAGCCTTGAATTATGTAATTTGGTGCTCTTAATCCTTTGTTTTCATGTTTTATACTTAAGAAAGCACCGTAGAATGAAAAGAACGAGAAATGGGCTTAAAACAGACCAAATGGGACAAATCACGAAATCGACATGACCTGGGGCCAAGACCACACGGCCGTGCCTCATTAATAGACTCGAACACGGCCTAGCCACGACTTACACGGGCGTGTGCCAAGGGCGTGTCCCTGCTGTGGCAAAGAGAAATTCTATTCGGATTAGGATACTTAGAGGCGAAGTAACACATTCCGAAGCCTACATAAACACCCTAAGTATGACCTAAAAGGGGGAGTCGACGAGGAATCGATAGAAGCCTTCTGTCGGGGCGTCCAGCTAGGCCAAGGAGCCGAGCCAGAGAGGTCAGAATTGTGGGAATTTACTCGAAGAAAGCCAGTTGATTCATCTCAAGAAGCCGGAGTCATACTCAAGACGAAGGATCTCTCTTCAATTCCTTCAGGGGGTTTTAGGGTTTTTCTTATGTTTTGTTTTATCTTTTCTTCTGAGATTTTTTCTTTTATCATTATGAGCTAAACTCCTCAGATACCAAAGGGGGATGAAACCTAAGATGAATCTTGTTATTATTTTCTGAACTATATGATAAATACTTGATTTGTTCTTAATTATGTGTTCTTAATTCTTGTTTTGATATTTCCGAGATATTAATTCAAGTTTGATGTGCTTAGGTGGAGGAGCAAAAGTCCCTGCCTAAGAGTAGATCTAGCATAATTAAGCGGAGTTGATCGCACGCCTAGACATAGGGTGACGAGATTTTGCCGGATTAGGGTGAGACCTAATATGGGAGTCTATAGATCGAGTTAATGCAATTCTAGGGGTTTTAATTAGAAAGATATTTCAATTAATCAACCTAGGGTTAGATGTTAGTAGCCTCAACGGAGGTATTAATATAACTTAGGGAATCCTACGGAACAAGTCAAGTGAATTAATCGTCTGGTTCAGTGTTAGATAACAAGTGAAGTCTAGGTGGATTCTTCCTCGGGTATTGTCTTAATCAATTGGTTTTTCCCACAAGTATTTCCCAAAATTCATTCTTCTTTGTCTTAGAGTCTTTAGCTTAGTAGTTAGTTAATTTAGATTAAACGACAATTCTCTTTATTTTAGGCTAGATAATAAAAAGAGAGTTAGTATTAGTAATTTTAGTTCCTTTGGGTTCGACAATCTGGTCTTGCCTTAACTATACTACTGTTCAATAGGTGCACTTGCCTCAAATCATTATCATAGTTAGTTTCTAGGTTCGATCATTCTCTTTATAAATTTTAAAACTTTGACAAATCACAGCGATCAAGTCTTTGGCACCGTTGCCGGGGAACTAAAATATTAAGAAAGCTCAATTTTTATTACTTTAGCAATTTTTTTTATTTTGCAATTTACTTTTATTTCTTAGTTTGTTTTTAACTTTGCTAATTTTCCTTCTTTTGTTCCTTTCAGGTACCTCTAGTTTATGACTAGAAGGAACCTGACAAGACCCCTACTTTACGACAGTGAATTTGAAAGCAGAGTTCGCAGAAATCGTAGAGAAATAATGCGAAGCTTAAACTACATAAAATAAGAGCAAGAAGACGAAATTAATACTACTGAAGAGATGGCTGAGAACAATCTGCCACCTCTAGAGATGGCCGGCAATCATGCTCCTCGAACTATGTATTATTATGCTAAACCTAGTTTAACAGGAACTGAGTTAAGTATTATTATACCTGCTATTGCCGCAAATAATTTGGAACTAAAACCTAACACAATTCAGATGATACAGCAATTTGTTCAGTTTGATGGTTTGCAGGATGAAGATCCAAATAATCACTTGGCAAATTTCCTAGAATTTTGCAACACTTTCAAAATAAATGGCGTTACTGATGATGCCATCCGTCTTCGGTTATTTCCCTTTTCTTTGAGGCATAAAGCCAAACAGTGGTTGCATTCTCTTCCACGAGGGTCAATCACTACATGGGATCAAATGACCGAAAAATTTTTATTGAAATATTTTCCGCCGGCCAAAACGGCCAAGTTAAGGAATGATATCTCTTCTTTTGTACAGATGGATTTAGAGACACTTTACAATGCATGGGAGAGATACAAGGATTTGTTGAGAAGGTGCCCACACCATGGATTACCCTTGTGGCTACAGGTCCAAACTTTTTACAACGGTGTGAACCCCTCAACAAGGCAATTAATCGATTCAGCCACCGGTGGAACTTTGAATAACAAAAATCCTAAAGCAGCCCATGAGTTTATAGAAGAGATGTCATTGAATAACTACCAGTGGCAAGTTACAAGGACAAGGCCAACAAAAGCAAATAGAGTTATCAACCTCGACGCAGTAACCATGCTATCAAATCAGGTAGAGGTGCTAAATAAAAAGATTGATGGTTTGTATTCTTCACAGGTACATCCGGTCATGCAGTGCAACACAAGTGGAGGCGTGGTGAATCCTGAGTACCCACCCTACCATCCGGGCACAGAGAGCGAACAGATGAACTATATGGGTAACAACTTTAGATCTAACAATAACCCTTATAGTAATACTTATAAACCATGTTGGAGGAACCACCCCAATTTTTCATGGGGTGGTCAAGGAAATCAAAGACAACAACCCCCTCCAAATTTTCAAAATCAGCCCTACCCACAGGAAAAGAAGCCGAACCTTGAGGAGATGCTGACAAAATTCATAGCAGTTTTAAAAACTCGTCTCCAGAATATAGAAACAAAACTTGAAAAAAAGCAAGCATCGACACAGGAGCTCAAAGATCAAATTGGGCAACTTACTAAGTTAGTTTCTGAAATACGACCAGAAAGTTTACCTAGGGAAAAAGAGCAGGTAAAGGCAGTGACGCTAAGAAGTGGAAAGGAGTTAGTCGAAATGAAGAAAAAGATACCACACGAAACCGATGAGGCAAATGCAACCCCGACCCGTGAGGAAAGTAAACCACTGATCCCATATCTAGCAAAGTTGAAGAAAGACCGCTTAGACGCATAATATGGTAAATTTCTTGAACTTTTCAAACAGTTGCATATTAACTTACCTTTTGTTGAAGCTATTTCGTAGATGCCAACATATGCAAAATTTTTAAAGGAGCTTCTAACATATAAGAGGAAGTTCGAAGAAATTTCAACAGTGGAACTTAATGAAGAATGTTCAGCTATCATCCAAAACAAGCTACGAACTAAATTAAAAGATCCAGGAAGTTTCACTATTCCCTGTTTAATTGGTAGTTTGAACATAGAAAAAGCATTAGCTAATCTAGGTGCCAGTATTAATTTAATACCTTATAGAATGTTTAAGCAACTTGGTCTAGGGGAACCTAAACCCACTAGGATGAGTATTGATTAGGTAATGACGGATCATTAAATATCCTAGGGGAATTATCAAAGATATTCTGGTCAAAGTTGATAAGTTTATATTTCCTGTTGATTTTGTTGTGCTTGACATAAATGAGGATGTAGAGGTGCCTTTAATTTTGGGACAACCCTTTTTAGCCACTGCTAGGGCTGTCATTGATGTTGGTGATGGTAAACTTGCACTAAGGGTAGGTGATGAGGAAATTATTTTTTAGATTTATGATTCTATGCGATACTCTAGAGAACAAGATGATTCTTGTTACTTTGTTGATGCCACTGATCACACTATTCAAGAGTCTTTACAGGAAATCATGCACAATGACACGATGGAACTGTGTCTTACACAAGGTGAGGGGATAGATGACGATATCGATGAACTGAATCCTAATACATCCTCCTCTAGACAGACAAAAATAGAGGGTATTGAAATCAACGACGAACTAAAACAAAAACCCTCTATTGATGAGCCACCAAAATTGGAATTAAAATATTTGCCAAAACACTTAGAATATGCATTTCTCGGGGATAATTCTACGCTACCAATAATCACCTCCTCAGAACTAGAACCCAAAGAGAAAGAAGAGTTGCTAAAGGTACTAAGGGAACATAAAAGATCCATAGCTTGGAAAATGTCTGACATTAAGGGAATAAGCCCATCGTTTTGCACCCACAAAATTTTAATGGAAGATGAATATAAACCGTGTGTGCAACCTCAGAGATGATTGAACCCCAATATGAAAGAAGTTGTCAAGGCTGAGATAATTAAACTTCTAGATATAGGAATAATTTATCCTAATTCTGACAGTACTTGGATAAGTCCTGTGCAGGTAGTTCCAAAGAAAGGAGGCATGAATGTTGTAGCCAACGAAAAGAATGAATTGATTCCAACAAGAACAGTCACAGGTTGGAGAGTCTGTATTGACTATAGAAAGCTGAACGACGCCACCAGAAAAGATCACTTCCCTTTTCCTTTTATTAACCAGATGTTAGAAAGATTATCTGGGCATATGTACTACTGCTTCTTGGACGGACTCTCCAACTACTTCCAAATTCCAATAGCCCCTGAAGATCAAGAAAAGACAACATTTACATGTCCATATGGTACGTTTGCTTATCGTAGAATGCCTTTTGGATTATGTAATGCTCTTGCTACTTTTCAGCGCTGCATGCTAGCCATTTTTGACGAACTTGTGGAAGACATTATGGAGGTATTCATGGACGACTTTTCGATATTCAGTAATTCCTTCCATCTCTGCCTTAAAAAATTAAAACGAGTTCTAATGAGATGTGAGGAAACGAACCTTGTTTTAAATTGGGAAAAATGTCACTTTATGGTTCGTGAGGGGATTGTGCTAGGACATAAAATTTCTAGTAAAGGGATTGAGGTAGATAAAGCGAAAGTGGAAACCATAGAAAAATTAGCTCCTCCGAGTTCAGTCAAGGCCATTAGAAGCTTTTTAGGACATGCAGGATTTTATAGAAGATTCATTAAATATTTCTCTAAAATAGCTAAGCCTTTGACAAAATTACTAGAAAAAGATGTACCTTTCAACTTTGATCAAGAATGTTTAGATGCCTTTAATATCCTCAAAGATAAATTAATAAATGCTCCAATTATAATTGCACCTGATTGGAATTTACCTTTTGAACTAATGTGTGATGCGAGTGATTTTGCAGTAGGTGCAGTTTTAGGAAAGCGAAGAGACAAGCACTTTCACCGATCTATTATGCCAGCCAAGACATTAATGACCACACAAGAAAATTACACCACCACGAAAAAGAATTACTAGTCATTTGTGGTTTTGAATTTGATAAATTTAGACAATATTTGATATTATCTAAAGCGATTGTTTACATCGACCATTGACTCTTTGTTATCTTTTGACCAAATCCGATGCAAAACCCGACTCATAAGATGGATTCTTATTTTACAGAATTTGATTTGGAAATTCGGGATAAGAAGGGAGTGAAAATCTTCTTGCAGTGACTCATCTCTCCGAGCTTGAAAATCCACATATCAAAGAGCTAGATGATAGTGAGATAAACGACTCCTTTCCTGAAGAACAACTCTTTTCTATAACCAACTCTGAGGTACCTTGTTTTGCAGATATTGAAAATTATTTAGCTGCTAACATCTTACCAAAATGGTTAACACATCATCAAAAGAAGCGATTCTTTGCTGATGCGAAGAACTATTTTTGGGAGGACCCCTTTCTTTTCTGTATATGCGCAGATCAAGTAATTCGGAGATGCGTTACAAAGGCAGAAGCAAGCAAAATCCTAGAACATTACCATTTAGGACCTTCAAAAGGACATTACAGCGGGAGTAAGACCGCACACAAAACACTCGAATCAGGTTTTTATTGGCCTGACTCTGTTTAAAGATGCCAACAGGTATGTCACTTCGTGTGATAAATGCCAAAGAACATGCAATATCTCTAAACGTGATGAAATGCCTCAAACATATATGTTATCATGTGAAATATTCGGCGTATGGGGTATTGACTTTATGGGTCCATTCCCTAGTTCATTCGGAAATAAATACATCTTAGTAGTAGTAGATTACATGTCAAAATGGGTAGAAGCCTAAGCTTTACCTACTAACGATGCTAAAGCTGTAGTAAGATTTCTTAAGAAACTCTTCTCTCGTTTTGGAACACCCAGAGCGATTATTAGTGATAGGGGTACTCACTTTTGTAATACTCAATTTGATAAAGTTTTTAAAAAAATATGGAGTACACCACAGGACAGCTACCCCTTATCACCCTCAAACCAGTGGGCAAGTGGAAATGGCAAATCGAGAGCTTAAACGGATCTTAGAGAAAACATTTGAATCAAACAGGAAAGATTGGGCATTAAAAGTAGATGATGCTTTATGGGCCTATAGAACAGCGTTTAAAGCTCCCCTAGGAACATCCCCTTACAAGCTTGTCTACGGAAAAAGTTGTCATCTACCTTTCGAGTTAGAACACAAAGCTTTTTGGGCTATAAAATTCTTAAATTACAATCTTAAAACCGCAGGTGAGAAAAGGATGATGCAGATGAATGAGCTAGATGAATGGCGAGCTAATGCCTATGAAAATTCACGACTATATAAGGAGGAAACAAAACGACGACATGATGCTCGTTTAAAACAATCAAAGCAATTCGAAGTAGGAGACTTGGTCCTGCTGTATAACTCAAGGCTCAAACTGTTTCCTGGAAAGCTAAAATCAAGGTGGTCAGGCCCATTTGTGATCAAAACTATTTTTCCTTACGGCACAGCCGAGGTAACCCATCCAACTCATGGGACATTCAAGGTAAATGGTCGTCGACTGAAACTTTATAATGGTGAAGATTTCAAGGAATTGAGAGAGGAGCTTCAGCTCCGTGAACCTTCATTTAAAAATGAAAACAGGGTGAGTCTAGCTTAAGACTATAAACGAGCGCTTCTCGGAAGGCAACCCGAGCACTAACCCCACTAACGTCCATATTTTCGAATTTTAGCATCTAACTAAAAACTAACCAAATTTTTAAGCGCAGGTTTCCCTACCACACGGCCTTGCACACGGGCGTGGCCGTGGCCGTGTGGAAACAGGACAAAACTTATCCCAAAACACGGACTGCAATAAAATGCCACGGCCGTACGATTTGGTCGTGGTCGAAACTGAGAAATCTACACGGGCGTGCGACACGCCCGTGGGACCTTTGAGTCCATTTATATTTTTCTTTTTCTCCTATTTTAATTTTTAATTTCTCTTCTTTTATCCTTCTCGTCTTTAAATTTATATTCCTATATTTTGATTTCTTTAATTTAGGTTCAAGGGGCTGTTAACGAACAGCACCAGATATGTCAGCACCTTCACATTTCATCGTCACACCCACCTCGCGAACCATCCAACAATAAGGACTTCTCAGTCCATTAATCTTTTCTTTTAGTTTTATTTCACTTTTTAAACTCTTTCTTTTTTTTTCTTTTCTTTAAATATATAATTAGTATAATATGAATTATTCTTATTATTTCCTGGCTAATTCTTCATGAGTTACCCAATTTCTTCATCTAGCGCAGAAATTGTTGGCGGCCACTACACCACCACCAAAGACGCCTCTTCCAACTTATCTTTTACCTCCAAATCAAATTTCTACACTTCCAACTCAAGAAATCCATCCAATAATCAGGAAGTTCTAATTCTCCCTCTTACTATAATGTTTTTATCTATCTTTGTACATTGAGGACAATGTACATCTTAAGTGTGGGGGGGTGAAACTTAAAAGTGCCTAACTTTTTTTCATTATTATCTAATCCTGAATTATATCTTGTTCTTAAATAATTTTCTCATATTACGATTAAAATGAAATTTACTGTGATTTCTGATTTTTATTGATATGTTTTGGATTAAGTCATAGTTAATTGTACATTGATCATTTAAACTTTAAGATACTAGAGAATCAAGCATGATAAGTCTATTTTTCGTAAATAAAAAAAAAATTAGGTTGTCTACCTGAATCTAGTTATTACCTTGAAATTTGAAATTTACAAGGCTGATGTCAAAAAGCCATAATTTTTGTGAGATTTTGAGCCTTTTAGAGCATATATTCTTTTTCTTGCTCACTTTATTGATTATGAATGTGTCAACATTGATTTGTTATTCTAGAACTTACATCGATTATACATGTCGAGACCACACCTTTGATTTGATATACTAAGATGATAAAGGCACCTAGGATTTAACCCACTCACTCCACTATTCATAATTAACCCCTAGTGAACCCCTTTGATCCTAACAACCCATTTTATTGACTCACCCACTAAGATTAACCCAAAACCCTTTGTATTCGTTATCACCATTCTTCTTGACTACCCCTATATCGAGATTTGATTTGATCAATTACGTAACTATTTTCTTTATCAGTTGTTAAATTTTATCTTCTTATTACTTGATTTGTTCTTAAAAAAATCGAAGTATATTCATTATTAGTTCTGTGATTAAGTGAGCTTATACGTTTAAATCCCAATTGTTGAAGAAAAAGCTCGTATTAGAGTGTTATTAGTAAAAATTTTCAATTGATGTAAATATTTATATTCAGTTTATTGTTTATAGTTAGGTAATTTATCAGGTCAGTCTCGATTCTAACCCTCTAATCTAGCCTTTATCCACACCTTTAACCAAGCCCCGTTACAACCCTGTTAAAGACCTTTTGATTTGTGTATCATCTCATATTATAGTGGTGGAGATTTGATTTTCATGCAAGCCTATGGGATTAACTTTTCATTTTTGACTTATGAGTGCTTTTTCTTGAACCTTAAACACCTCGAGTGATTTGAGTGAATCTTTTCTGAGGATGTCAATCCTTGTCGATTTTGAATCAGGGATAATTATTTAGATGAGGGGAAAACACCTATGTTTTCATGCTACAAAATGTATGACTTAGATTGTTTGAATCTTTAGGACTCTTTGAGTTGAATTATCCATGTATGAATTATCTATGAATTATGATGAAACACTATCAATGAATATTATTAAAGAATTTTGTTTTAATTATGAGTTGAGAATTTTGCTTGAGGACAAGCAAAAGCTTAAGTGTGGGGGTATTTGATAAACCGCAATAGTAACATATTTTAAGCCCACATTTAGCTTGCTTTTGGATGATTGAAGCCTTAATCTTTTGTTTTCATGTTTTATACTCAGGAAAGCACCGGAGAATGAAAAGAACAAGAAACGGGCTTAAAACGGACCAAATGGGCCAAATCACGAAATCGACACGGCCTGGGGCCAAGACCACACGGCCGTGCCTCATTAATGGACTCAAACACGGCCTGGCCACGACTTACACAGGTGTGTGCCAAGGGCGTGTCCCTACCGTGGCAAAGAGAAATTCTATTCAGATTAGGATACTTAGAGGCGAAGTAACACATTCAGAAGCCTATATAAAAAACCTAAGTATGGCCTAAAAGGGGGAGTCGATGGGGAGTCGACAGAAGCCTTCTGTCGGGGCGTCCAGCTAGGCCAAGGAGCCGAGCCAGAGAGGTCAGAATTGTGGGAATTTACTCGAAGAAAGCCAGTTGATTCATCTCAAGAAGCCGGAGTCATACTCAAGACGGAGGATCTCTCTTCAATTCCTTTAGGGGGTTTTAGGGTTTTTCTTATGTTTTATTTTATCTTTTCTTCTGAGATGTTTTCTTTTATCATTATGAACTAAACTCCTCAGATACTTGAGGGGGATGAAACCTAAGATGAATCTTGTTATTATTTTCTGAACTATATGATAAATACTTGATTTGTTCTTAATTATGTGCTCTTAATTCTTGTTTTGATATTTTCGGGATATTAATTCAAGTTTGATGTGCTTAGGTGGAGGAGCAAAAGTCCCTGCCTAAGAGTAGATCTAGCATAATTAAGCGGAGTTGATCGCACGCCTAGACATAGGGTGACGAGATTTTGCCGGATTAGGGTGAGACCTAATATGGGAGTCCATAGATCGAGTTAATGCAATTCTAGGGGTTTTAATTAGAAAGAGATTTCAATTAATCAACCTAGGGTTAGATGTTAGTAGCCTCGAATGAGGTATTAATATAACTTAGGGAATCCTACGGAACAAGTCATGTGAATAAATAAATGCAGTTCAGGTGTTAGATAACAAGTGAAGTCTAGGTGGATTCTTCCTCGGGTATTGTCTTAATCAATTTGTTTTTCCCACAAGTATTTCCCCAAATTCATTCTTTTTTGTCTTAGAGTATTTAGCTTAGTAGTTAGTTAATTTAGATTAAACGACAATTCTCTTTATTTTAGGCTAGATAATAAAAAGAGAGTTAGTATTAGTACTTTTAGTTCCTTTGGGTTCGACAATCCGGTCTTGCCTTAACTATACTACTGTTCGATAGGTGCACTTGCCTCAAATTGTTGTCATAGTTAGTTTCCAGGTTCGATCATTCTCTTTATAAATTTTAAAACTTTGACAAATCATAGCGATCACACCTCCTCGGTGATCTTCGCCTAATCTACCAGTGTGGCAAAATCTCGCTCCCTCCGTGGAGCTATCAAAACTCTCAAACTATCTCTGAGGCCGTCCTCGAAATGAACACACTGCTAATAATCAGTTGCCACCATCCCACGTGCATAGCGGCTTAATCGCAAAAATTCAGCCTCATATTCAGCCACTGATTTATCCCTCTGAGTCAGATTTAGAAATTCCCTCCTCCGGGCATCCACGTAACTAGCGCCCACATACTTCCCTTGGAAAGTAGTCTTAAAGAATTCCCATGTCAATCGATCAGCCTGAGTACCCTCTTTAACTCTAAGCCACCACTGATAAGCTTCATTTTATAACAATGACACGACTCCTTTTAGTTTCTGTTCGGGGATGCAGTCAAGGTCATCCATGATCCTCTCTGTGGCTTCAATCCAATATTCAGCCACGTTAGAGGCAACTCCAACAATACCCCTAAAAACCTCAGCCCCATTAGACCGAAGTCGTTCCGTGACCGACCCACGACCCACAGTACCAGTATTAGGCCCAGCGACCCTCTCCAGAATTTGCAAAACATAGCTTGGGACAATGCGTCGTCCCCAGCCGCTCGATCGTGAGACCCAGTCTCAGTCACAGGTGAAGCCGGTGCCTCTCCAGCTTCAGCGTTAGGCATGTGGCCCGATGACAAAGACCCAGCCCGAGCACCTCTACGGCCTCTACCACAGCCTCTTGTACCCCTTCCACGAGCACCTCTGGTGCTCATTATCTATTTACGTATTATCTATTTTTAACAATTTTATGGATCAGTTTACAGTTCCAGTGTTGTTTAACAGATGTCTTATGTAAAGAAGTATCAGTATTTAAGAGTTTCTTTTCACAGATCGCAGTCTTACTACAGTTTTAGTTTTCCCTAACCAGAATATTTCAGTACAGTCTACTACTTATAGTAGTCTCAATATTTCACTTTAAACAAACAGAAGTTTCAAAGGACTTACCAGATCGGCACCGGAGATTCGGTGTACCACACATTCGGTAAAAATATTTCGAAATACTTCCATATCGTTTGGAACAGTTCTTTTTGGAAATTTTGAGTTTTTAGAAGAAACCCAAAAACTACAGCCAAGTTTTGCAACATGGCTCTGATACCACTTAATGTAACACCCCAAACCCGGCCTAGACGTTATGGCCGAATCTGGCGATATCACATTAAAGTGTTTCTCGAAAACATACTTTCCTTGGAAAAACCCGTTCTATATTAATTCTTGTTTAGGATCATAACGAACATTTAAGGGTATTTTGTTCATTTAAAACTCAAGTTGTTTTTAGTAAGACATTGATCATATTAGTTTGTTACTATACTTTAAAACCATGTTTGATGCGGAAGCTTTTATAGTAAGTTACGAAAACGTGGTGTTTTGAAAAATAATTATCTTTTGGAAAAAAACTGCGTCCTACTACTACTCAGATGTGAATTAAAATAAGTAAAATCCCCAAATTGAAAGTTAAAATTTAAAGACGCCTTATTACATAACAAAAACCCAAATTAAATTTATTGGAAATAAAACTCAAACATAAAAGCAGGTGCGGTTGTGTGGCCACCTCCGAATCCCTCGCAGCACTGATCCGCCTAAGATTGGGGATTACCTGTACAGATAAACAGAAGGGTGAGTTTACGAAAACTCAGTGTGTAACCCCATGTAAATAAATAGCCAATGCAATTACAGTCTGGGCCTAAGCCCAACCAATATGAAGCCACTCGAGTTGGGCCTTAGCCCATTCTGAGATCGATGATCGGTGTGGGCCTTAGCCCATTTCGATGTGATGAAGAACAGATTTAGGCATGCAATCAGAAATCCTACCCATCCAGCCTCTACACTCCACTCCGTCCAGCCTAACACTCCATGTGGGGATTGTAACACCCCAAACCCGATCAAAATGTTACGACCAGATCCGGCATGTCACATAAAAGGGTTGTTTAAAAATTGCGCGTTTGTTAAAAATTTCGAGTTTAATTATGTATTCGCTTGTTATCCTTTTGTTAACATTTTTGAAAACGGTTATTAAGGGTTTAGGAAAATCCCGTATTAAACATTTAGGAATAATAGGCAGTATCATATTAAAAGCTAAACCAAATAAAATACCAAATTTAAAGTTAAAGCGGCCTTATTACAAAATATTAACCCAAGTTAAAAATAAGTAAAATACTAAAGTCCAAAATCGCTCGTAGTGTGGCCACTCTCGAGTCCTCCAAAGACGTCGAACAACCTACTGAGGATTACCTGAGAAAAATTAAAAAGAGGGGGTGAGTTTACGAAAACTCAGTGTGTACAACCCTCATCAGTAAGAACATGCATCAAAATAATTTGGGCCCAAGCCCATCAAAGTAACGGTGGCAATTGGGCATTAGCCCAAAATAGCCTCGGTTAGGCCTTAACCCAAGTCAAATGTCACATATCATACATATAAATCGGGGCCTAAGCCCATCTCAGTAATATAATCCGGATATGCAATGCGTTAATACCCATACCAACCCTGCACTCCGTCTCCTGTCCAACCCTACACTCCTGTGGGGATTTAATCGACCCACCCATCCCTACACTCCATATGTAGCACTGGTTGCGGCACTAACTTATCGGTGCACAATAGCTGCTCGGTGGCTAAAAAGCCTTCAGTAGCGGTATTACAATTGGCATAAAGCCATCAGTGACTGTATTATATTTGGCACATAGCCATCAGCGACGGTAATATAATCGGCACACAGCCTTGGTTAAATATGATTGACACAGAGTCATCGATATATAAGTTAGGCACATAGCCACGGTAAATACGATTGGCACAAAGCAATAATATCAGGACAGAGCCTTCAGTATTTGCACAAAGCCCATAATTACGGCACGAAGCCATATTAATGGCACACAACCCTCAGTAACATTATCGATGACAAAGATGGTCGCTGCTCGGTGGCTAAAGTACACTGCGGTGGCTATAAAGCCTTGGTGGATCCACGATCGTCAGCGACCATGCGATCCTATTAGCACTTCCTCCGTATTAATAATCCCAACCCCATGCAATATGTCGTGTATGTCATGCTCAATCATTACGTGTATGCAAAATGGCCATGCTCATTAACAATTATTTAAACATGTAATAAAAGCATATCAGTCATACAACCACACCAAATTAGTCCACTCATTGCACAAGTCGATCATTTACCTACAAGGGCAAATCGGTCATTTTACCCTATAAGGGTATTTCGATAATTCTACCTACGGGGTAGTTCGGTAATTCTACTTATAACCAATCCATGTATGCAACGCATCTCAAACATAATCAATCATAAATTAACACATACAACGCTAGTACTACCACGAGGGTACAACGATCATTTTGTCATTTAGGGGTAAAACGATAATTTTGCAAACCGAGAGTATTTCAGTAATTTCGTAAATCGGGGGTATTTTGCTAATTTCGCAAACCTGGGGTATTTCAGTAATTTTGCAAATCGGGGGTATTTTGCTAATTTCGCTAACCGGGGGATTTTGGTAATTTGACAAATTAGGGTATTTCAGTAATTTCACAAACCGGGGTATTTCAGTAATTTCACAAATCGAGGGTATTTCCATAATTTTGCAAATCAGGGGTATTTCGGTAATTTCGCTAACCGGGGGTATTTTGGTAATTTCACAAATCGGGGGTATTTCGGTAATTTTACAAACCGGGGGTATTTCGGTAATTTTGTAAACCAATGGTATTTCAGTAATTTTGTAAACCAAGGGTATTTTAGTAATTTTGTAAACCAAGGGTATTTTAGTAATTTTGTAAACCAAGGGTATTTTAGTAATTTTGTAAACCAAAGGTATTTCAGTAATTTCGCACTTGCAATGGCCTTTCCAAAGGCCTAATGTCACCTCGAGCGACTCAACTACCATTTCCGGTCGTACCGAACTATTAGGCCTAAAACCTGATTCGGCCCATTTGGGCCCACACGCTCGTGTGGCCCACCTAACACAAATCTAGCCACGTATATGAGATTCACCTAGTCTAGTTCACTATATACTACACCATCATACATTTTATTCAATTGGGCCCACAGGCCCATTGGGCCCACTTCGGCCCATCATGGCCCAAGCAGCCTCAATCCACAAGAATACTACTGATGGCCTCAACTATCGCGTCGAAGCCCCACACGTGCATTCGTACGCTCGTGTGGCTACTATTACCGTGACCGGCACTTCGGCATTTGCCGCTCTACAACTAGAGTAGAGAGAGTTACACACCTGATAGGAATCTAGTGCTAATCCGCGCTCCGACCACTCCTGTGCTCAAACGCCCTCCAAGGTATCATTCCTCCTATCATAGAATGCTCTATATATAGCTAGCTTCTCACCTTCCTTCTTTGTATCTTTCCGATGTGGGATCCCTTCGTCAGTAGAGTTTAAATCCAACTCAAACTCTTGCCGTCCAATTCGCAAAATAAATACTCCCTTGATTTTCATGAGATTCGAACCCAGGCTCCCTTCAATAGTTCAACACGCCACTTGCCACCAAGCCTCAAGCTCCTCTTGTGTCTTAAACCATGCGCAACTAAATATAAATCTATAGCCAAATTCTAAAATCCATTTAAAAAGAAAACCAAAATGCAAGAGCCAAGACTTGAACCTAGGACCTCCTTCCTTCCCTGTGGCGTCACTCCCTTGCCTCTAAGTGGCGTCACTTTGCCACTACACCACACCTCCACTTGTGTCATTTTTCTCCACATTTTATTCTTAAAGCCTACCTACCAACTCCCAGGGTTTTTTTCACCTAAAACCAAAATTTTCCTAAAGCTCAAGTTTAATCCCGGGACTTCATAGAAGCCCCCTAACCTTCCAAAATCACTCACCTAATAGGTCCAACAAGCCATTCTCTTGTTCTCAAAAATTTTAAACACTACTACGCCCAAGGCCCATTGGGCCCAATTCTCCTAGGCCCAATTTTGGGATGTTACAAATCTACCCTCCTTAAAGAAACTTCGTCCTTGAAATTTCCAGCTATAGAAACAGTCGCACATCCTAACCTACAACACTACACTCACGCTGCGCACTCTGATTCTAAAATAGTAATACACTTTCTAACTTAAGCTTGCAACCTCTTCACACAACCAAATATCTAATACAGAAGCAAACAAATATTTAACACTCATACATAAAAAAATTTCATTCAAACATCACATCCAAAACATACATAGAATAAATACAGTCATTACAGCACATAACAGAGTATAAGGTCAGAAAACTTACGGATTCGGCGCCGGAGACTCGGTGTACCACACTTTCAAAAATCGGTCAATACAATTTCAGAACTTTAAATATTTTCAAGCCTTTTTGAAACAATACTTTTAGAAATTCAATTTTGAAAACCCAATCCACAGCTGAGTTTTGCAACCTAGGCTCTGATGCCATAATTGTAACACCCCAAACCCGGTCAAAACGTTACGACCAGATCCGGCATGTCACATAAAAGGGTTGTTTAAAAATTGCGTGTTTGTTAAAAATTTCGAGTTTAATTATGTATTCGCTTGTTATCCTTTTGTTAACATTTTGGAAAACGGTTATTAAGGGTTTAGGAAAATCCCGTATTAAACATTTAAGAATAATAGGCAGTATCATATTAAAAGCTAAACCAAATAAAATACCAAATTTAAAGTTAAAGCGGCCTTATTACAAAATATTAACCCAAGTTAAAAATAAGTAAAATACTAAAGTCCAAAACTGCTCGTAGTGTGGCCACCTCCGAGTCCTCCAGTACGTCGAACCGCCTACTGAGGATTACTTGAGAAAAATTAAAAAGAGGGCGTGAGTTTCCAAAAACTCAGTGTGTACAACCCTCATCAGTAAGAACATGCATCAAAACAATTCGGGCCCAAGCCCATCAAAGTAACGGTGGCAATTGGGCATTAGCCCAAAATAGCCTCGGTTGGGCCTTAACCCAAGTCAAATGTCACATATCATAAATATAAATCGGGGCCTAAGCCCATCTCAGTAATATAATCCAGATATGCAATGCGTTAATGCCCATACCAACCCTGCACTCCGTCTCCTGTCCAACCCTACACTCCTGTGGGGAATTAATCGACCCACCCATCCCTACACTCCATATGTAGCACCGGTTATGCACTAACTTAACGGTGCAAAGATAGCTTTGCTCGGTGGCTAAAAAGCCTTTAGTAGCGGTATTACAATTGGCACAAAGCCATCAGTGACTGTATTATGTTTGGCACATAGCCATCAGCGACGGTAATATAATCGGCACACAGCCTTGGGTAAATATGATCGACACAGAGTCATCGATATATAAGTTAGGCACATAACCACGGTAAATACGATTGGCACAAAGCCATAATATCGGCACAGAGCCTTCGGTATTGGCAAAAAGACCATAATTACGGCACGAAGCCATATTAATGGCACACACCCTCAAGAACATTATCGGTGCAAAGATGGTCGCTTTCGGTGGCTAAAAAGCCTACGGTGGCTATAAAGCCTTCGATGGATCCACGATCGTCAGCGACCATGCGATCCTATTAGCACTTCCTCCGTATTAATAATCCCAACCCCATGCAATATGTCGTGTATGTCATGCTCAATCATTACACGTATATGCAAAATGGCCATGGTCAGTAGCAATTATTTAAACATGTAATAAAAGCATATCAGTCATACAACCACAGCCAAATTAGTCCACTCATTGCACAAGTCGATCATTTACCTACAAGGGCAAATCAGTCATTTTACCCTATAAGGGTATTTTGGTAATTCTACCTACAGGGGGTAGTTCGGTAATTCTACTCATAACCAATCCATGTATGCAACGCATCTCAAACATAATCAATCATACAATTAACACATACAACGCTAGTACTACCACGAGGGTACAACGATCATTTTGTCGTTTAGGGGTAAAACGGTAATTTCGCAAACCGAGGGTATTTCAGTAATTTCGCAAATCGGGGGTATTTTGCTAATTTCTCAAACCGGGGGTATTTTAGTAATTTTGCAAACTGGGGGTATTTCGGTAATTTCGCTAACTGGGGGTATTTTGGTAATTTCACAAATCGGGGTATTTCAGTAATTTCGCAAACCAGGGTATTTCAGTAATTTCAAAAATTGAGGGTATTTCCATAATTTTGCAAATCGGGGGTATTTCAATAATTTCGCTAACTAGGGGTATTTTGGTAATTTCACAAACCGGGGGTATTTCGGTAATTTTACAAATTGGGGGTATTTCGGTAATTTTGTAAACCAAGGGTATTTCAGAAATTTTGCAAACCAAGGGTATTTTAGTAATTTTGTAAACTAAGGGTATTTTAGTAATTTTGTAAACCAAGGGTATTTTAGTAATTTTGTAAACCAAAGGTATTTCAATAATTTCGCACCTGCAATGGCCTTTCCAAAGGCCTAATGTCGCCTCGAGCGACTCAACTACCATTTTTGGTCGTACCGGACTATTGGGCCTAAAACCCGATTTCGGCCCATTCGGGCCCACACGCTCGTGTGGCCCACCTAACACAAATCTAGCCACGTATATGAGATTCACCTAGTCTAGTTCACTATATACTACACCATCATACATTTTATTCAATTGGGCCCACGGGCCCATTGGGCCCACTTCGACCCATCGTGGCCCAAGCAGCCTCAATCCACAAGAATACTACTGATGGCCTCAACTATCGCGTCGAAGCCCCACACGTGCGTTCGCACGCTCGTGTGGCTACTATTGTCGTGACCGGCACTTCGGCATTTGCCGCTCTACAACTAGAGTAGAGAGAGTTACACACCTGATAGGAATCTGGTGCTAATCCGCGCTCCGACCACTCCTATGCCCAAACGCCCTCAAAGGTATCCTTCCTCCTATCATAGAATGCTCTATATATAGCTAGCTTCTCACCTTCCTTCTTTGTATCTTTCCGATGTGGGATCCCTTCGTCAAGAGAGTTTAAATCCAACTCAAACTCTTTCCGTCCAATTCGCAAAATAAATACTCCTTGCTTTTCATGAGATTCGAACCTGTGCTCCCTTCAATAGTTCAACACGCCACTTGCCACCAAGCCACAAGCTCCTCTTGTGTCTTAAACCATGTGCAACTAAATATAAATCTATAGCCAAATTCTAAAGTCCATTTAAAAGAAAACCAAAATGCAAGAGCCAAGACTTGAACCTTGGACCTCCTTCCTTCCCTGTGGCGTCACTCCCTTGCCTCTAAGTGGCATCACTTTGCCACTACACCACACCTCCACTTGTGTCATTTTTCTCCACATTTTATTCTTAAAGCCTACCTACCAACTCCCAGGGTTTTTTTCCCCTAACCTTCCAAAATCACTCACCTAATAGGTCCAACAAGCCGTTCTCTTGTTCTCAAAAATTTTAAACGCTACTACGCCCAAGGCCCATAGGCCCAATTCTCCTAGGCCCAATTTCGGTATGTTACAGGGATAAAATCACCCACCCATCCCTACACTCCAAAAATTAGCACCGGTTACGGCACTAAGCAGTATTTGTAGCAAGGCTGCCAGTACAATACACTTCCTCCAATCATAATAATCCCATCCCCATGCAACATATCGTACTTGGATGCAACATATATATATCGTGGCATGCTCATACACAGTCATACATAACATAAGGCATACAGTCAATTAATATCATACGGGCATAACAGTTATTTTACCATAGGGGCATAACGGTCATTTTATTAGTTTGGGGTCTAGGTATACTTACCGACCCATCAGTAGGTCCATAGTCGTCTCGGGCGACCCGTGCAACCTTAACAGTCAAACAGTGAAAATGAGCCCCCATAATGCGGGCCCACACAATCGTGTGGCCCACATAGCCTAGAAATGCTCTCGGCCATGTAATTTACACATCTTGGCCCAATATTCTCCACACGTTCGTGTGGTTTACCCGTATGGGGCCCACAAGCCCATTGGGCCCACACGGCCCATTTTGGCCCAACGTGGCCCAAAACGGCCTAAGACCATGATAAACCGTAAAAGTAACATATTTTAATCCCACATTTAGTATGCTTTTGGATGAATTATCCCTTGATTTATGTAAAAAGGTGCTCTTAATCCTTTCTTTTCATGTTATATACTCAGGAAAGCACCGGTGGATGAAAAGAACGAGAAACGGGCTTAAAACGGGCCAAATGGGCCAAAGCACGAAATTGACACGGCCTGGACCTACGACCACACGACCGTGCCTCCTCAATATTCTCGAAACACGGTCTAGCCACGAGATACACGGACGTGCCTCATCAACGAAGTCCACACGACCTGGCCACGACTTACACGGGCGTGTGCCAAAGGCCGTGCCCCTGCCGTAGCAAAGAGCAATTTCAATCGGATTTGGATACTTAGGTGCAAAGAAACACATTCCAAAAGCCTATAAATACACCCTAAGTATGACCTGAAAGGGGGAGCCCAAAGCTATCGTTTAGGGGCGTCTTGCTAGGCCAGAGAGGGCAGATTTGTGGGGATTCGCTCAGGGATAGCCAGTTGATCTATCTCAAGAAGCCGGAATTATACTCAAGACGGAGGATCTCCTCTTCAATTCCTTCAGGGGGTTTTAGGGATTTCTTATGTTTTGTTTTATCTTTTCTTCTGAGATGTTTTCTTTTATTGTTATGAACTAAACCTCAGATACACGAGGGGATGAAACTTAGATGACTCTTGTTATTGTTTGCTGAACTATATGATAAATATTTGATTTGTTCTTAATTATGTGTTCTTAATTCTTGTGTTGATATTTCGCGGATATCGATTCAAGTTTGATGTGCTTAGGTGGAGGAGCAAAAGTCCCTGCCTAAGAGTAGATCTAGCATAGTTAAGCGGAGTTGATCACGCGCCTAGAGATAGGGTGACGAGGCGTTGCCGAATTAGGGTGAAACCTAATATGGGAGTCCATAGATTGAGCAATTCTAGGGGTTTTAATTAGAAAGAGATTTCAATTAATCAACCTAGGGTTAGACGTTATTCGCCTTGAGAGAGGGTTTAATATAAATTAGGGAATCCTACGGATCAAGTCAAGTGAATACATCGTCTGGTTCAGAGTTAGATAACAAGTGAAGTCTAGGTGGATTCTTCCTTGGGTGTCGTCTTAATTAATTGGTTTTTCCTCAAGTATTCTCCCAAATTCATTCTTCTTTGTCTTAGAGTCTTTAGTCTAGTAGTTAATTAATTTAGATTAAACAACCATTCGCTTAATTCTTAGGCTAAATAATAGAAAGAAAGTTAGTATTAGTACTTTTAGTTCCTTTGGGTTCGATAATCCGGTCTTGCCTAAGCTATACTATCGTTCGATAGGTGCACTTGCCTCAATCGTTGTCGAGTTAGTTTCGTGTTCGATCATTCTCTTTATAAATTTTAAAACTCGATGACATACGATCAAGTTTTTGGCGCCATTGCTTAGGGAACTAAAATATTAAGAACACTTTATTTTTATTACTTTAGCCATTTTTATTTTTTGCAATTTAATTTTATTTCTTATTTTATTTGCTAATTTTTCTTCTTTTATTACTTGTTCCTTCCAGGTACCTCTAGTTTATGACTAGAAGGAACCCGAGAGGACCTTTAGTATACGACAGTGACATTGAAGCTACCGTTCGTAGAAATCGCAGAGAAATTAGGCGAGCCCTAAATTACCAAGAAGAAGAACAACAAGACGAATCCAATCCTTCTGAAGGGATGGATGAGAATAATCCACCACCACAAGATGTGGCAGAAAATAATGCTCCACGTACTATGTATGATTATGCTAAACCTCATTTAACAGGACCCGAATCGAGTATTGTTAGGCCTGCTATAGCTGCTAATAATTTTGAATTAAAGCCTAACACTATACAAATGATTCAACAATTTGTTCAATTTGATGGTTTGCAGGACGAAGACCCAAACACTCATATAACTAATTTTTCAGAGTTCTGTGATACCTTCAAAATAAATGGCGTTTCTGATGATGACATACGCCTTCGGTTATTTCCCTTTTCTTTGAGGAATAAATCCAACAATTCGACTTTCTTGTACACATGGTGAAGGTCCCTTATCACCCATGTGACCTAGCCATTCCATCTCGTAGCTTTCTTGTCTACATGGCGTCCAACACTAGGAACCACTCATGTGACCTAGCTACTCATAACCCGTAGCTTTCTTGTACACATGGTATACACACAGTATTACACATGTGACCTAGTTACATATGAAATTATTATCCCGTAGCTTTCTTGCACACATGGTGAAAGTCCCTTATCATCCATGTGGCCTAGCTACATATCAAATTTTGCCATCTCGTAGCTTTCTTGTGCACATGGTGAAGGTCCCTTATCACTCGTGTGACCTAGCTACATATTGTTCGTATCTCTTGTTTTCCGAAGGTTCCATTGAGAATTTCCCATTCCATACATTTTCATATTTTAGTTATCACCCAATGATTTCCATAATATCTAGCCAAATAATTATTGAAAAAGTAAAATAAATGCATTATTTACATATCAACTTTATAGTCATAGAAAACACCTTTAAGCACAACAATTCAACTCATTTTCCATGTCACCTATGTCACCTTTTAGCATAAACATATTATTAAATCAATTCACCAACATAATGTACTAAACATGTAATTCAACAAATCAATTTAGTACCACAATTTAGGTTTCAAACATACATTACGACATTATTGCATTATTATTAACACACCAACTTACCTCGGATCCAGAAACGGTAATTTACCAACTTTCCTGATTTTCGATTTTCCTCCCGTTGTAGGTCTAAATCTCATTTTCGGTGTCTAAAACATCACATTTCACTTATTTAATTAATGCACTACTCAAAACAGTCCCTAACTCAAACTTTGGAAAAATTACAATTTTGCCCCTAAACTTTTTCAAAAATTACACTTTTACCCCTAGGCTCGTAAATTAAACTTTATTCCTTTTTCTTATGTTTTATGACATGCTGAACATTTTTCCCTTCTATAGCAACATCAAATTCTTGCTCTAACATACACTTATAAACAATAATAATTTTTACCGATTATGTCGTTTTACTCGTTTTTACTGAAAATTGCTTAGCAAAAGTCGTTTAACATAATTCTAAGCTTCATATTCGGTCAAAAAACATCAAAATACACACTTTTCACATATGGGTAATTTTCCAAATATAAACCCTAGCTCGAATTAATGGTAGAATTAGCTTAATCGAGTTACCAGGATTCCAAAAATACGATGAACATTAAAAACGGGGCTGAAAAACACTTACTATGAAGCTTGAAAAGCTTGAAACCCTTAGCCATGGAGTCTATAAATTTTCGACAGCAACTTGTAGAAGATGAGCAGATTTTTTTTTCTTGTATTTTGTCTTTTTATTCATTTAAAACACTAAATGACTAAAATACCCTTAAGGCTTTTCTTTCAATTTTGTCCTATTCATGCCCATTTTTGTCCATCAAGTTATCAAATGGTCTAATTACACTTTAAGGACCTCAAATTTTAAAACACATAACAATTAGACACCTCTAACATGTAGAACTCAACTTTTGCACTTTTTACAATTTAGTCCTTTTGACTAAATTGAGTGCCCAAACGTCAGAATTTTCGAATGATATTTTCACGAAATCGTTCCGTGAAATTGTAGACCATAAAAATATAATAAAAATAAAATTTTCCTCGTCAGATTTGTGATCTCGAAACCACTGTTTCGACTAGGCCCTAATTCGGGATGTTACATTTCTCCCCCCTTTAAGGATTTTCGTCCTCGAAAATCTTACCAGAAGAGTGGATTAGTATCTTTCTCATAATTTCCAACATCACTAAATAATCTTTTTCAAGACGATACTTTCAGAAACACTCTGTCATTGATCTGAAACCTAATAGAACTCAGTGAATTCTGTCAAACAAGGAATCGATACATATTGAAATTATTATGCTAATTCCATCAAACATTCGAAAACAACCCACTAGCATTTCTCTTGGCTCCCCACAGATCAATCAATAATCACTCACAATCTTTCAATAGCTGAATTCATCACCACTGTCTTAAACTCAAATTTTGCTATGCCATCAGATATATTAAACTCTCGAAACCAGGAACATATGACAATCCTTGTTAAACAAACAGTGTCATCAAATTTTTCAATACAGACATAATAATAACCATCTCTAAATTACTAACCGAATAGCTCTTTTTAATGTAATATTAATCGTCTGAAAACATGAACCATTACTTTACATTCTAGAGAATATATACACATTCAAATCCGTTCAAGTTCACTAGTGCGTCACTGAAAAATCATAATTCCATTGTGTTCCAAAATCGATTATAACAGAGATAAAACATATTCTATACAGATATAAACAGAACAATAGCCAAAGGAAACAGTAGAATCATTTCATATAAGTTCACTGTCAACTCTTATCTCAGACGTAACAGAATTGAATTCCAATAAAAGATAGTGGAATACCAATCATTGATCAATCAAACTGACGATTCTTTACTCAGGAAACAAGCAATCATAATTGTCTCTGAAAAGATACGAACACATAGAATGCCCAGAAGAGATAGTCGTAAATTGCTCAACTATGACTTTCATACTTAAACATCTTCACATGTCAAACATCATTCTTCTGACTAATTCCGCCCTCACTAATTTCCACATTATTCCTTTCAGTATCTTATCTGAATAAGTCGATTTATCAAAGTTAAAATTTTCACTAATTATGATATTGTATAAACCAAATAATTCTTGAGTCAATCTGATATTTCTCTAATTATGTCCTTCATTTGTCAACCATCCTCAGTCTTTGATCATATCTATAGTTATTCTATAACTGAACTCTTTAATTCCACACTTAGGAACTTAATCAACATGATTCTCATGAATTTCCGTTATAAACACCTCATCGGTAAGGGGGTGAGGTCGTACAGCCTCTAATTCGATTCTCACACATATACATATGACACATCTTTCATTATCAACATATGTCATTATAACTATACTACCCACTTCGAACAATTTATCATTCATATTTGCCTTACATAAAATTTCCAATTATCTCATTCAAACAAGTGCACTCATTCATACAATCTACGAAATTTGAATAACTTACTTATCACATTCACTAATCAATTTTTTTGTCAAGCATGCTACAGTATGTGAAGGTCAGAAAAATATGAATAAGCATATTACTATATAAACTTTCATTTCACACATTATCACATATACACATTACGAATTCTTATTCATACTTTTCCGAGTTTAACTCATCATAGCTACACTTTATTCAAATACTTCAGTATCACTATCAAATGGTCGGATATAGCTCCGTTGGAGAGTACTTCTCTTTTAATAAGATTATCCTCAATCGCGTCAGAATGCATCACACTATCACATATTGGTGGCATGTATAACTAGACTTTAGACTCTCACACTGGCTATGTTAGTCCGAAAACCGACTAAACCATAGCTCTGATACCACTAAATGTAACACCCCTCACCCGTGTCCAACTCCGAAACAGGGTTCGAGGCGTTACCGTACTTAAACATTCACAATCATACAAAACTGGGTTACCAAATTTCGCCAAAAATTAAAACTTTTCAAACACATGCATTTGACCTTGTCATCTATTTAATCACTTATACCACATAACAAGACATTAACACATACCACGGACAAATAGTCTTATAAGCCAAAATCATTATAAGCTACATCTCATGGCTATAATCAACAAATCAATATAAACCAATACATTTGACTAATCACAACAACATCCATTATAGAAAAATTAAGTCCCTATACATGCCACTCACTTGAAAACATTTAACATACATATGCCAATACTCCAAGGATAATGGCTCGATAGTGTGATGTTGCCTCCGACGATCTCCAACCCTGAGCTGACCTGAAAAAACTAAAAGAAATGGAAAGGAGGGAGTAAGCTTTACGCTTAGTAAGCTTGCATGAAAATAATAAGCAATGCGATAACATGCTATTTTCATATTCTTTCTATTTATTCAAGTTCTAGTTAAGCTGTTTTCTCGAGTCACAGTCATTAAATTATTTATATCTGGAGCTACGGAACTCCAAATTAAGATCCGTAAATTTTCGCTGAAACTAGACTCACATATATTCTTACCATAAAATTTCCAGAATTTTTGGTTTATCCAATAAATACAGTTTATTCATTAAATATTCCCCTGTTTCTCTGTTCAATAGCTCTAACATCTCTTCACTAAAATTAAAATTTCTCATTATACAAAGTTTGGATAACCTTCCGGTTTGTCTCTCTCCAAAGTAGACTCACCAAGGATTCTGAGAATATAAATTACACACCATAACCATTTTTATACAATTTTTAGTGATTTTCCAAATTTGGAAGAGGGGATTTCCGAAACCATTCAGACCCTGTCTCACCAAAATTTAAATATCTCATAATAGAAATTTTATTTACTCACACCATTTCTTTTATGTAAAAATAGACTCAATAAGCTTTAATTTAATCTCTCATTAAGTATATAATTCAATTTCTACTATTTATGGTGATTTTTTAAAATCACGTAACTGCTGCTGTTTCAATCTATTTTACTGAAAATTTTACTCTCCCATGTTTTCTTTATATTACTTCCATATATGCACACATAACACCGAACATATTCAAAACTAGCCATACAAATGAATAATCATCACCAATATTTACGAGTACTCATAATGGAGTTTACACCATATCAGCCTTACCACAATTTCAATCACGTATCACATATCAAACACATTATGAACATACACACATGGTCACATGCACCCTTCCTCACACGTACACTTGCCACATTTCTCAATTGGTCACATTCACTCCTGCACTTATTCATAACATGATCGCACCAATCACCATTAGTAAGTTATCTCGTTGAACCCCTTCGAAAACGCCCGATACTCGGTGATCTCAGCACATAGCTTCACCTACACATAATTCGACTTTCTTGTACACATGGTGAAGGTCCCTTATCACCCATGTGACCTAGCCATTCCATCTCATAGCTTTCTTGTCTACATGGCGTCCAACACTAGGAACCACTCATGTGACCTAGATACTCATAACCCGTAGCTTTCTTGTACACATGGTATACACACAGTATTACACATGTGACCTAGTTATATATGAAATTATTATCCCGTAGATTTCTTGCACACATGGTGAAAGTCCCTTATCATCCATGTGGCCTAGCTACATATCAAATTTTGCCATCTCGTAGCTTTCTTGTGCACACGGTGAAGGTCCCTTATCACTCGTGTGACCTAGCTACATATTGTCCGTATCTATCGTTTTCCGAAGGTTCAATAGAGAATTTCCCATTCCATACATTTTCATATTTTAGTTATCACCCAATGATTTCCATAATATCTAGCAAAATAATTATTGAACAAGTAAAATAAATGCATTATTTACATATTAACTTTCCATTTTACATAATAACCATAGTCATAGAAAACACCTTTAAGCACAACAATTCAACTCATTTTCCATGTCACCTATGTCACCTTTTAGCATAAACATATTATTAAATCAATTCACCAACATAGTGTACTAAACATGTAATTCAAAAAAATCAATTTAATACCACAATTTAGGTTTCAAACATACATTACGACATTATTGCATTATTATTAACACACCAACTTACCTCGGATCCAGAAACGACAATTTACCAACTTTCCTGATTTTCGATTTTCCTCCCGTTCTAGGTTCAAATCCCATTTTCGGGGTCTAAAACATCACATTTCACTTATTTAATTAATGTACTAATCAAAAAAGTCCCTAACTCAAACTTTGGAAAAATTACAATTTTGCCCCTAAACTTTTTCAAAAATTACACTTTTACCCCTAGGCTCGTAAATTAAACATTATTCCTTTTTCTTATGTTTTATGACATGCTGAACATTTTTCCCTTCTATAGCAACATCAAATTCTTGCTCTAACATACACTTATAAACAATAATAATTTTTACCGATTATGCCGTTTTACTCATTTTTACTGAAAATTACTTAGCAAAAATCGTTTAACATAATTCTAAGCTTCATATTCTGTCACAAAACATCAAAATACACACTTTTCACATATGGGTAATTTTCCAAATATAAACCCTAGCTCGAATTAATGGTAGAATTAGCTTAATCGAGTTACCAGGATTCCAAAAATACGATGAACATTAAAACGGGGCTCAGAAACACTTACTATGAAGCTTGAAAAGCTTGAAACCCTTAGCCATGGAGTCTAGAAATTTTTGGCAGCAACTTGAAGAAGATGAGCAGATTTTTTTTCTTGTATTTTGTCTTTTTATTCATTTAAAACACTAAATGACTAAAATACCCTTAAGGATTTTCTTTCAATTTTGTCCTATTCATGCCCATTTTTGTCCATCAAGTTATCCAATGGTCTAATTACACTTTAAGGACCTCAAATTTTAAAACACATAACAATTAGACACCTCTAACATGTAGAACTCAACTTTTGCACTTTTTACAATTTAGTCCTTTTGACTAAATTGAGTGCCCAAACGTCAGAATTTTCGAATGATATTTTCACAAAATCGTTCCGTGAAATTGTAGACCATAAAAATATAATAAAAATAAAATTTTCCTCGTCGGATTTTTGATCTCGAAACCACTGTTCCGACTAGGCCCTAATTCGGGATGTTACATGGGGAGGACAAGGAAATCAAAGACAACAACCTCCTCAAAATTTCAAAAATCAGCCCTATCCACAGGAGAAGAAGTCGAACCTTGAAGAGATGCTGACAAAATTCATGGCAGCTACAGATAACCGTCTCCAAGACACTGAGACCACCCTTAAGAACCAACAGGCATCAATTAAAGGGATCGAGAGCCAAGTTGGGGAACTCACTAAGACAGTTGGAAAACTTACTAGCACAGTTGGACAACTTGCAAAGATAATTTCCTAACGACCGCAAGGGCATCTACCAAGCAACACTGAGATTAACCCAAAGGAGCAAATCCAAGCCATCACAGCTCATGATAGTATAGGGTTAGACGAACCCAGTCCAATACAAGAAAACGAGGTAGAGCAAGGTAAAGTTGAGGTAACACAAGAAAAGCCAAAACAGGTAATCAAAAAGTACCAACCTCGCATTCCTTATCCCGAAGCAATGAAGAGAGACGATACAGAAGAACAGTTCGATAAGTTTCTTAAACTTTTAAAGAAACTACATATCAACTTACCTCTTCTTGAAGCTCTTTCACAGATGCCAGATTCGAGGAAATTTTTAAAACATCTCTTGACGAACAAGCGTAAGTTAGACGAGGAGCCACATGTGGAATTAAACGCAGTATGCTCAGCAATGTTACAGAATAGACTACCGCAAAAGCTGAAAGATCCAGGGAGTTTTACAATTCCATGTTTAATTGGTAGACTAACTGTTGATAATGCGTTAGCTGATTTAGGGGCAAGCATAAATGTCATGCCTTATAAATTGTTTAAACAACTAGGTCTAGGGAAACCCAAACAAACTAGGATGAGCATTCAATTAGTCGATAAAAAGCTGTTAGAATTCCTAGGGGTATTATCGAAGATGTTCTTGTAAAAATTGATAAATTCGTTTTCCCAGTAGATTTTGTTGTCTTAGACATGGATAAGGATAATTCGATTCCCTTAATTTTAGGAAGACCCTTTTTAGCAACTACTAGAACAAAAATTGATGTTGGTACAGGAGAACTCATACTTCTTGTAGGTAACGAATCAATCAGTTTACAAGCTCATGACTCAGCCAGGACAATAATTGATGAAGGTGAGAAAGTAAATTCAGTTGATAACCAAGTTGTTCAACTTTCACCACAGGAAACACCACAAGGTTACAAACCTGATCCGAGTCATGGACCCCATGCCAACAAAGAAGAATTACATAAGGAACGAAGCCTTAGGGTCGACGAACTAGAAGAGTGGAAAACACAATTCAAAGAAGAATCGGGACCACACGAAGTAAAACCAAATGAGCCCCCAGAAGAGCTCATAGGAACAACAAACCACTTCAAAATAGGGGACCAGGTGCTGTTAGATAAAGCAGATCCTCGCATAATCACATCAGACGTAAACACAAACAAAGAAATCCCTTTTAGGGTAATCAGTGTTTTCCCATACGGAACAGTCGAGGTAAGTAATCCTATTTTTGGTACTTTCAATATAAATGCATCACGACTTAAACTCTACCATGATAATGAAAATGATAGCATGAGGAAGGACTTTCAACTCCTCAAACCACCCTGACGATACAAACGAGAGGTAAGTCTAGCTTAAGACTTTAAACGAGCGCTTCTCGGGAGGCAACCTGAGCACTAACCGTAGTTACTTTTGCTTTTGTTTTCAATTTCTTTTCTTCTCTTAGTCTTAAACACCTAGCTTTAAACTAACCAAAAGTGCAGATTTCCAGGCCACACGGCCTTACACACGGCCGTGTCCGTGTGGAAGCACAAAATCGTCGTACTGACACGACAGAGAGGGTACAAGTCAGAAAGAATCAAATCTTCGAGTCACGGACTCCAACCACCCCTACAGGCACCGACAAAATGACACGGCCGTGCGATGCGGCCGTGGACGACACTGACTTACTAGAAACAGGCGTGGAAGAAACGAACGAAGCCCACCACGGCTGTGCGATGCAGCCGTGTGAAACAACACGCCCACGAGACACGGGCGTGAGGTTGTACCTGATTTGTGAATTCTATTTAAACCACCCACCCCTCCCTCTTCTTACCTAACTTTCACCCTTCTTCCTCCCTTACACCCTTACACCATACATTCTTAGCATTCTTCTCAATCTTTTGGCCATGTCGAAGAAACGAAAGGATCCCAGCATAGTCTCCCTCATGGAGACCGATCTATATAAGTTCATGCCGGCCGCTTCAATCACTCGACAAGCCAAGGACATTTGAAGCTATTTAGTTTTTATTTCATTTTTCTCTTTTGCTTCAATTTCATTATCTTTACTTCTCTTCTGCTTAACTTAGTTTCTTCTATTTTAGTTTCTTAGTGTCAGATTCTACAGGCTGCTTGGGAATCACACCACGACTACCACGATAACCTCAGCCTTAGAAATCACACCCAACAATAAGGACCCTGCGGTCCATTTATCTTTTCTTTTAATTTTAGTTTTATTTTTATTTTTCTTCACTATAGCTTGCTTTTCTTTAATTATTTAATTAGTATAGTTTTAATTTTTAGTATTTTATCCTGGCTAATCCTCCATGAGCTACCCAATTTCTTCATCTAGCGTAGGATCGTCATCCAGATCGACCCATCCAACTATCTTTCACCTTTAAACCAATGATGCCATCCGAAAATTCAGGAAGTTTCACTTCTTCCCATATCTTATGATTTTATAATGATATTATCTATCTTTGTACATTGAGGGTAATGTACATCTTAAGTGTGGGGGGTGAATCTTAAGGATGCCTAACTTTTTGCATCATTCTCAAATCCCTGAATTTAGTCTTGTTTTTAAGTAATTTTCTCATATTACTAATTAGGATGAAATTTCCATGATTTATGATTTTTATTGATATGTTTTAGATTAAGTCATTGATAATTGTGCATTGATGATTGAATTCTAAGAATACTAGAGAATCAAGCATGATAAGTCTATTTTTCAAGAAAATAAAAAATTTTCTAGGTTGTCTACCTGAATTTGAATATTACTTTGAAGTTTGAAATTTACGAGGTTGACATCAAAATACCCATAATTTTTGTGAGATTTTGAGCCTTATTGAGCATAAATTCTTTTTCTTGCTCACTTCATTGATTATGAGTGTGTCAACATTGATTTGTTATTCTAGAACTTGCATCGATTATACATGTCGAGACCACACTTTTTGATTTGATATACAAAAATGATAAAGACACCTAGGATTTAACCCACTTACTCCACTAAAAACCTACCTTCATAATTAACCCCTAGTGAACCCTTTTTAAACCTAACAACCTTTTTATTGACTTACCCACTAATACTAACCCAAAACCCTTTGTATTTGTTATCACCATCCTTTTTAAGTACCCTTATATCGAGATTTGAGTTGATTAATAGCCTAACTATGTTTTTTATTTCAGTAATTTATCCTTTGTTATGTATTTATGATGTAAAAAAAAATCAATCAAAAGTTTATTCATTATTAGTTTTGTGATTAAAGATCTTATACGTTTGAATTCCAAATATTGAAGAAGAAGCTCGTAGTATTAGTATTTTTTCAAATTGATGTAATCACTTTTACTTAGTTCATTGTTTCTGGCTAGGTAATTTGTCAATTCAATCTCGATTCTAACCCTCTAATTCAGCCTTTAACCACACCTTTAACCCAAGCCCCATTACAACCCTGTTAAAGACCTTTTGATTTGTGTATCATCTCATTTAATAGTGGTGGAGATTTGATTTTCATGCAAGCCTATGGGATTAGCTTTCCAGGTTTGACATTTGAGTTCTTAATTCTGAACCTTAAACACCTTGAGTGATTTGAGTGAATCTTTAGTAAGGATGTCAATTCTTGTCGGTTTTGAACCAGAGGTAATTATTTAGATGAGGGGAAACACCTATGTTTTGTGCTACAAATGTATGACTTAGACTGTTTGAATCTTTAGGACTCTTTGAGTTGAATTATCCATGTATAAATTATCCTTGAATTATGACTACTATGAATTATGGAAAGTTCGTTTTAATTCTAAGTTGAGAATTTTGCTTGAGGACAAGTAAAAGCTTAAGTGTGGGGGTATTTGATAAACCGTAAAAGTAACATATTTTAATCCCACATTTAGTATTCTTTTGGATGAATTATCCCTTCATTTATGTAAAAAGGTGCTCTTAATCCTTTCTTTTCATGTTATATACTCAGGAAAGCATCGGAGGATGAAAAGAACGAGAAACGGGCTTAAAACAGGCCAAATGGGCCAAATCGACACGGCCTGGACCTACGACCACACGGCCGTGCCTCCTCAATAATCTCGAAACATGGTCTAGCCACGAGATACACGGTCGTGCCTCATCAACGAAGTCCACACGGCCTGGCCATGACTTACACGGGCGTGTGCAAGAGGCCGTGCCCCTACCATGGCAAAGAGCAATTTCAATCGGATTTGGATACTTAGGGGCAAAGAAACACATTCCAAAAGCCTATAAATACACCCTAAGTATGACCTGAAAGGGGGAGCCCAAAGCTATTGTTTAGGGGCGTCTTGCTAGGCCAGAGAGGGCAGATTTGTGGGGATTCACTCAGGGATAGCCAGTTGATCCATCTCAAGAAGCCGGAATTATACTCAAGACGGAGGATCTCCTCTTCAATTCCTTCAGGGGGTTTTAGGGATTTCTTATGTTTTGTTTTATCTTTCCTTCTGAGATGTTTTCTTTTATTGTTATGAACTAAACCCTCAGATACCTAAGGGGGATGAAACTTAGATGAATCTTGTTATCGTTTGCTGAACTATATGATAAATATTTGATTTGTTCTTAATTATGTGTTCTTAATTCTTGTGTTGATATTTTGCGGATATCGATTCAAGTTTGATGTGCTTAGGTGGAGGAGCAAAAGTCCCTGCCTAAGAGTAGATCTAGCATAGTTAAGCGGAGTTGATCGCGCGCCTAGAGATAGGGTAACGAGGCGTTGCCGGATTAGGGTGAAACCTAATATGGGAGTCCATAGATCGAGCAATTCTAGGGGTATTAATTAGAAAGAGATTTCAATTAATCAACCTAGGGTTAGACATTATTTGCCTCGAGAAAGGGTTTAATATAAATTAGGGAATCCTACGGATCAAGTCAAGTGAATACATCGTCTAGTTCAGAGTTAGATAACAAGTGAAGTCTAGGTGGATTCTTCCTTGGGTGTCGTCTTAATTAATTGGTTTTTCCTCAAGTATTCTCCCAAATTCATTCTTCTTTGTCTTAGAGTCTTTAGTCTAGTAGTTAATTAATTTAGATTAAACAACCATTCCCTTAATTCTTAGGCTAAATAATAGAAAGAAAGTTAGTATTAGTACTTTTAGTTCCTTTGGGTTCGATAATCCGGTCTTGCCTAAGCTATACTACTGTTCGATAGGTGCACTTGCCTCAATCGTTGTCAGAGCTAGTTTCCAGGTTCGATCATTCTCTTTATAAATTTTAAAACTCGACAGACATACGATCATACCACGAGATCGCTCATGGTGGCCTTACAGTCTAACGCCCACACTTTATGCATTTGGTTTACCACACGAGCGAGCGCACGCTCGTGTAGTGTCAATTGCCATATTTTTCTAGCTTTTGCCGGTTTACGATTTGGGCAGTGTTTACACACCTTGTTTCGATTTGTCACGAAAATTCACTCAAGTACTCACCAACCTACAATTGGTCAATCAACACCACCATCAGTCCCACTTTACGGTTAAAAAGAAACCCGAAACCAACAATCTATTCTTAGAATAGAGTAGCGTTACCTTCAATCGAACCATGGTGATTCCCACGAATCTTAGTCCTTAGTGATTGATTAGGAGTTCTCTAAATCCTTCCTTAACTGCCATACAATTGCTATCAGTTATCACTTAAGGCAGAAGAAGAAAGGGAATAATGATTCGTTTATGGTACTTACCAAAAGAGAGCAAGAGAACCGAATAGTGGAAGGATTCGACACTAGCACAGCCTTTCACCTTCGATTTATAGCTATCAAAAATAGTTAAACAAAGCCCCACTTTAGTAACTCAAAAGCCGAAACTTCAAGTGCCATGCTCACTTACCGAAAAGAAAAGAGCAAAGTCAATCGGCAGAAAAAGAGGAATGGTTTCGGTAGTGATCAGAATTGGAAATTGGCAGCACAACATTTGAGGGAGAGAAAGTAGAATCGGTTTAGGGGAAAAGAGAGGAAAGAAATCGAAGGAGGCAGATAAGGTATATTCGACCAACACAGTGAAAGAAGAGAAGATGAGATGAAAAGAAAAGAAAAGGTTGTCAAAAAGTGAAATAGAAGAATGTGCAAACACCCTTACCACATTCGGCTTCAAGGAAAAGAGAGGAAAACACCAATATGAAAAACCCAAAAATGGAGAGAAGAGGTTTCGGTAGAGGGAACAACACAAACAAAGCAAAATCGAGAAGAAAAAATGAGAAGCACCCCTCTAGCCGAATTCTTGAGTGCCCACAGTGCCATTTCGGCACAACACTCCCTCGCCCCTCATCCCTTGATTTTCTCCTAAAATCCCTCCTCAAACCTCTCCATCTGATCACACCTCCCCTCAACCACTCAAATTGAAATCTTCTCAACCACTTCAGTGTTTCAGTCAAACCACAACACCTCCCACAGCACAGCAGCAAAATAAATACTCCACTGCTCCCACCAAGATTCGAACACCAGTCCTCTGGCATAGGTAACATGCCACTTACCCTTAGACCAGTAGACTCTTTATGTCATGCTTTACCCACAATAATTTAAAAGCCTACTAACTAAAGGCAAGGGTTTTATTCCCTAAAAACCAAAATTTTGCACAAGCCCAGGCTTGAACCCAGGACTTCTCAGACACTCCCAAAGACACCCAAATCACTTAACCACTGAAACAGAGAAGTATTTGTTTTACAAACATGAAAAAATAAATACTTATGTAACACCCCCAAACCCGGCCCACAAGTCTCGTCCGGATCTGGTTATGTCACTGCGGAATGACGGTTAAAAATCTTTGTCTTTAGAGTAAAACTTGAAAATTTTGTTAACTTTCGGGAAGTAAGTCCATTAAAATTATTAAATAATATAAGCTTGGTTTGAATTAAAACTTTATTATAATTTATTATAATATAAATCCTTTGTAAAAATATTACTAAATACGATATAACCTTTATCAACTATAAATAGAGTACTTTAATCAAAAGTGGCCCTTATTATATCAAATAAATTCCCAAAATACGGATAATATAAAAATCACTATTAATTAACTAAACAAGTAAAACATCTACTGCATGAAAAATCGTCGCATGGCCACCTTTGTATCTACTCCAACCCGGTCCATTACTCACGACTCACCTGCGATGTTGGATAAATAATTGGGTGAGTCATACTGGACTCGGTGTGTAATTAAACCACCGATATCCACCCACATGTTAGCCACAAATCAACCCAATTATAAAATGCAGCATGTAAATATAATCATTTAAACATTACCACAACGGGCTTGGCCCACAATCAAATCATATTCAAGCACTTTGGGCTAGGCCCTTTTTCATCAATCCATCGATCTGGGCTTGGCCCATTTCCACGTATGTTCTCAAAACATACCTTTCCACATGTCATATGGGGCATGGCCCATTTCCATATTATTTCACAACGGAACAATGCAACATGAAACCCAACCCAATCCTAAGGTCCATCCGCTACACACCCCCTTATCCACCTACCACACACTGTGGGGACTATCGAGTCACCCTCTCCTTTTCCCTCCAAAAAGGCAACCAATGCCATCCACGATGTAGCGTATAGCTAACATCAAACCACGATGGAGCACACAAAGCAATCCATCAAGCCACGATAAGGCATAGAGCCGATATCAATCAAGGTAACCACGCGAACTAAATCGCAAAGATCCACAACGCGACCTCGATCGGCGCCAATCCACGATGTAGCACAAAGTCGACATCAACCACGCACTCAAGTACACCCCGCCCTTCTTTCATAACCCACCCATGCACATGTAACATAATATGATCTTTGAGATGATGCATGTACATGATATTCACAATCATAGGCATGCTCACATAGTTAAAATCAATTATCACATATTAGCCAATTTGCTACTAACTCGGTCGTCATCATACCCCTTTAGGGTATCCATTACACATATGGCAATCGCATTCATTAGTAAACATATAACACAACATGTATATCATACAAATCCCGAAACAATGGTCTAACCACACACCTTATAACTCAAGTGCTAGACTTTCAATCCCGACGGCCTCCTTTACTCTTGTCGATTTGCCCTATAACCCATAGTCAACATCGGTCAACACAAGAACATATCTAATGGCCTAAGGCCGAATACCCAAAGGATCACTTACCCACTTACTCGGATCCCGAAACACCAATAGTCTCAAGGAGTTGCCGAAAATCCTGTTACAAAACCATTAGAATCGGCCTACAACAACAATCCATGAAAAGGCCCTTTGGCCGAATACTCACCATCACCTTACCTTAGATGATCGAATCCAAGAGACTTCCTCAATGCTTCCTTCTTTCGGCTACACACAAGAGAACATACTTAATGGCACTATGACATTCGGCCATGTTATAAAAACTAAGACCAATCACTTGGTTTTGACGTACCAATATAAGAACTCAAAACCAATTGTTTAGAGTGACGATTACTTACCACTACACTTGAGACGAAATTAAGAGCAAGAGATCGGCAACACCATCTTAGGAGATTCGGCAATGGCTTTAAAGGTAATGAGATATTCGGCTCTTGAAAACAACAATGGTAAAGAGAAGATGCTTGATGAGGCTTACTTAGAAATTCGGCTATCAATAAAACAAATGTGGAGTTGAAGAAAAGAAAAGTGGAAGAACGGTAGGGACTTAGGAGCATTCGGCTTTCATAGGAATATAAAGAAATTTGGCAAACAACTAAAAAAAAGAAAGAAAAAGGGAATGGGTGCTTATTAAAAGAAGAATTCGGCACTACCCCCTTCTATATGACCGAAAATGCCTACCCAAAAGAGTCCCACACTCATCTATTATCTTAATATTTAAAACAATTAAAAACAAGCCTTATAACTTCATTTAAGGAAAAAATAATAATAAAGAAACACAACCATTATCCCTTATCACTTATTCAATAAAATAAGGCCACCCTTACCTTCTATCTTAAAATAAATAAATAAAAATAAAATTCAAAGATTTATCCTATATCCCAAATTAATTCAAAAACAAAACAAACTTAATCCTTACCTTTTAGAAACCCATGTGCCGTCCAACTCTTCTCCATTCAAGCATCAAAAGAAGGAAAACCCCACCTGCACCTCCAAGGTTCGAACACGGGACACGGGGGAAATCAAAGACCAAGTAGCGCCTGTGCCATTCGGCCAACTCCGCCTTTCATGTTACAAGGCCCCAACATTTATTTTTAACTCCTTCCTACTTCAGCCCATCACATAGCAAAATAAAAACGCAAAAATGCCGCTGCCCCACTCGAACCAGCGCCCTTTCTTCCCTTCAGCGCCTAAGTGGCGCATGAGAGCCACTTTGCCATCTGGACTTTCATGTCCACCAATCTGGCCATTAATTTTTAAGGCCTACTTAGCCCGATCCTTTGGTCGACGCAAAAATAAAACAAAAATTGCGCCTTAGCGGCTCGAACCCTTGCTCCTTAGGCGTCCCCTTTCAAAGCTCCAAGCGCGCCTCCATGCCACTCCACCCAACTGTTTCTTGTGTCCCAAACTCCACAAAATTGTTTTAAGGCCTTCTTGCGCAGTTTCCCCTTTTTACACATAAATCCAATTTTTTTTCCAAAGCATTCCCTTATAATTTAAAGTTCCCGAAACCTTTAAAACATGTCCAACCATACTCCAAGCCTACTATCACTCGATTTTTGCACGAACGCATAACCCCGAACCTGTGGTGTTACAATTCTACCCCCCTTAAAAATAATTTCGTCCCCGAAATTTCTTACTATTATAACTCGCTACTCTACGTCTCTGCTGCGCACGCTGATCTTAACAAATCTATCCTGCCTTCTAGACACAGCCTAAAGGTTCACATCCAAAGTTCCTATACTTCGCTAGCCATACCAGAATGAGCTAAACTTCACATCAACAAGACAATAAAGGGGTCCAAAGAACGTACCTGATATCAAGTCCTTGGCTGACTCGCATCCGATCCTTTAGCACCTCTGTCGGTACCTTTTCCTTCATGGCTCCAACCTCGACCTCTCGTTGCCTGAGGACAGTTCTTAACCAAATGGGCCTTCGACCCACACCGGAAACATTCCTTACTATTTCCCCAACATTCTCCTAAATGAGTTCTCCCACACTTAACACATGAATGATTTCGATCAGCTGGTACAAGTGCACATACATGATTCTCGATCCTTGGTCTTTTCTCAGGCGTTACTAAGCGATCGCCGATGGTCCAAAACTTCTCTTATTCTCGTTCCTATTCTTCTCTCGGTTTTCTCTTATAGTCTTCTTAACCTTCAGCTATATACGAGCTTTCTCCACTAGCACCGCTGAAGTCCCTTTCTCTCATGGAGCTATCAACTCCCGCAACTCATCTCGCAGCCCATCTTGAATCGAACACTCCTTTCATAATCGTGAGCCACGATCCCCTTGGCGTCATCGACTAAGTCGCATTTAATTCCGCTTCATACTCCGCTACCGACTTATTCCCTTGTACTAGGTTTAGAAACGCTTTCCTTTGCGAGTCCAAATAAGCGGCTCCTACGCACTTTCCTTCAAACTTAGCCTTAAAGAAGTCCCAATCCAGCTTGATCTCGCCAGTACACCTTGTTTGACAATGAGCCACCAACGATAAGCTTCGCCGCTAAGTAAAGAAACAAAGACCTTCGCCTTTTCTTCATTGGTGCGGTCCAAATCGCCCATGATTCTTTCGATCGCTTCTAGCCAATACTCCGCTACGTTCGAGCTACTCCCGATACCCCTCTAAAGATCTCACTCCGCTCAATCTAAGCCTTTCCGAGCATCGACTTTCGAGTTCCGTTTCCCTACTAACTCCCGCTACTCGTTCTAGCACTCGTAACATGGCCCGCGAGCATCGCTGCGTCATCTTCACCTACCGATCTTGCTCCTCTGCGCTTCACCGGTGGTATGACTTCACTTTCTCGACCCATGGCCGGACCCTACCGGTTTCGATGTCGCCACTCTACCTCTACCGCGTCCCCTAGAACTCATCTCTATCGTTGCGATTTATCTGATTAAAAAGTTTTATGCATTAGTAATTTGGTTCCACTATTTAACCACGAGCTTATTTTATGAAAGAAAGATTTTAGAGGTAGTTCTTTCGATCACACAAGGTTTCAGTTCAAATTCGCTATTCTAATTCAGAGAATCACTTTCACACTCATCAATAGAGCCACCTTCATTTCACAATGAAGCCACATTCCTTCCTCAATAGAGGCACATTCAGTGGTATCTACCACACACATTCACTATTCAGACATTTCTGCCCGTTTCTACCCCAGGGGTATTTTCGTCATTTTCCTATAGGTGTATTTTTGGTAATTTTGTAAATCGAGAAAACATCTTTCAAAATCAGATTTAGAGTTTATAAACCAAAGGGGTAAATTTTGGAAATTTTAAAACTAAGGGTTTTAAAACTAGGAATTTTATAAAACGGCACGGCTAGTCCCTTTCGGGTTTTAATAATTGGTTTAGCCTATGAACAAGTCCTCTTGGTTAAGGTGAACCGTAGCTACGCACTGTAGGATTCGAGTAAAGAGGAGGTGAGTCGCTAGGATCCGCTAAGTACCAAGCTCTTCATCGAATACCAATCCTAGACATGCGCATAATGGTTGCCACACCTTACTCTGACTTACTTCACTGAGTTTGTTTAATGGTCCTTAAGTCTTATGTGTTCAATGTTTGAGTAAACTAATCCTAGGGTTCAATAGCCCTAATATTCTAATCTACGAGCCCAAATAAGCCCATAACAATTCATAACAAATTACTTCACAAATCAAGTACTTACGGGCGGACTCTGCCGAGGTACAGTGCATGCCGATCATACAAAATATTTCATAAAAACCCGTATTTTTGAAAAGCCCATTTTTAAAATGTTTTGGGCCCAAAACCCTCAAAGCCGAGTTTTGAACCGGGCTCGATACCAAATCAGAACACCCCCAAACCCGCCCACAAGTCTCGCCCGGATCTGGTTATGCCATCATGGAATGACGATTAAAAATTTTTGTCTTTAGAGTAAAACTTGAAAATTTTGTTAACTTTCTGGAAGTAAGTCCATTAAAATTATTAAATAATATAAGCTTGGTTTGAATTAAAACTTTATTATAATTTATTATAATATAAATCCTTTGTAAAAATATTACTAAATACGATATAACCTTTATCAACTATAAATAGAGTACTTTAATCAAAAGTGGCCCTTATTACATCAAATAAATTCCCAAAATACGGATAATATAAAAATCACTATTAATTAACTAAACAAGTAAAACATCTACTGCATGAAAATCGTCGTGCATGGCCACCTTTGTATCTACTCCAACCCGGTCCATTACTCACGACTCACTGCGATGTTGGATAAATAATTGGGTGAGTCATACTGCACTCAGTGTGTAATTAAACCACCGATATCCACCCACATGTTAGCCACAAATCAACCCAATTATAAAATGCAGCATGTAAATATAATCATTTAAACATTACCACACAACGGGCTTGGCCCACAATCAAATCATATTCAAGCACCGGGCTAGGCCCTTTTTCATCAATCCATCGATCATTGGGCTTGGCCCATTTCCACGTATGTTCTCAAAACATACCTTTCCACATGTCATATGGGGCATGGCCCATTTCCATATTATTTCACAACGGAACAATGCAACATGAAACCCAACTCAATCCTAAGGTCCATCCGCTACACACCCCCTTATCCAGCCTACCACACACCAGGGGACTATCGAGTCACCCTCTCCTTTTCCCTCCAAAAAGGCAACCAATGCCATCCACGATGTAGCGTATAGCTAACATCAAACCACGATGGAGCACACAACAATCCATCAAGCCACGATATGGCATAGAGCCGATATCAATCATGGTAACCACGCGAACTAAATCGCAAAGATCCACAACGCGACCTCAGTCAGCGCCAATCCACGATGTAGCACAAAGCTGACATCAACCACGTACTCGAAGTACACCCTGTCCTTCTTTCATAACCCACCCATGCACATGTAACATAATATGATGCTGAGATGATGCATGTACATGATATTCACAATCATAGGCATGCTCACATAGTTAAAATCAATTATCACATATTAGCCAATTTGCTACTAACTAACTGTCGTCATCATACCCCTTTAGGGTATCCATTACACATATGGCACTGCATTCATTAGTAAACATATAACACAACAGATATCATACAAATCCCGGAAACAATGGTCTAACCACACACCTTATAACCTGAAGTGCTAGACTTTCAATCCCGACGGCCTCCCTTTACTCTTGTCGATTTGCCCTATAACCCATAGTCAACATCGGTCAACACAAGAACATATCTAATGGCCTAAGGCCAAATACCCAAAGGATCACTTACCCACTTACTCGGATCCTGAAACACCAATAGTCTCAAGGAGTTGCCGAAAATCCCTGTTACAAAACCATTAGAATCGGCCTACAACAACAATCCATGAAAAGGCCCTTTTGGCCGAATACTCACCATCACCTTACCTTAGATGATCGAATCCAAGAGACTTCCTCAATGCTTCCTTCTTTCGGCTACACACAAGAGAACATACTTAATGGCACTATGACATTCGGCCATGTTATAAAAACTAAGACCAATCACTTGGTTTTGACGTACCAATATAAGAACTCAAAACCAATTGTTTAGAGTGACGATTACTTACCACTACACTTGAGACGAAATTAAGAGCAAGAGATCGGCAACACCATCTTAGGAGATTCGCAATGGCTTTAAAGGTAATGAGATATTCGGCTCTTGAAAACAACAATGGTAAAGAGAAGATGCTTGATGAGGCTTACTTAGAAATTCAGCTATCAATAAAACAAATGTGGAGTTGAAGAAAAGAAAAGTGGAAGAACGGTAGGGACTTAGGAGCATTCGGCTTTCATAGGAATATAAAGAAATTTGGCAAACAACTAAAAAAAAAAGAAAGAAAAAGGGAATGGGTGCTTATTAAAAGAAGAATTCGCACTACCCCCTCTATATGACCGAAAATGCCTACCCAAAAGAGTCCCACACTCATCTATTATCTTAATATTTAAAACAATTAAAAACAAGCCTTATAACTTCATTTAAGGAAAAATAATAATAAAGAAACACAACCATTATCCCTTATCACTTATTCAATAAAATAAGGCCACCCTTACCTTCTATCTTAAAATAAATAAATAAAAATAAAATTCAAGATTTATCCTATATCCCAACCGAATTCAAAAACAAAAACAAACTTAATCCTTACCTTTTAGAAACCCATGTGCAGTCCAACTCTTCTCCATTCAAAGAAAAAAGAAGGAAAAACCCCACCTGCAGCCTCCAAGGTTCGAACACGGGACTGGGGGAAATCACAGACCAAGTAGCGCCTGAGCCATTCGGCCAACTCCGCTTTCATGTTACAAGGCCCCAACATTTATTTTTAACTCCTTCCTACTTCAGCCCATCACATAGCAAAATAAAACGCCAAAAAATGCCGCCCCACTCGAACCAGCGCCCTTTCTTCTTCCTTCGCCTAAGTGGCGCATGAGAGCCACTTTGCCATCCGGACTTTCATGTCCACCAATCTGCCATTAATTTTAAGGCCTACTTAGCTCAAATCCTTTGGACGACGCAAAAATAAAACAAAATTGCTGCCTTAGCAGCCGAACCCTGCTCCCTTAGGCGTCCCCTTTCAAAGCTCCAAGCAGCGCCTCCATGCCACTCCACCCAACTGTTTCTTGTGTCCCAAACTCCACAAAATTGTTTTAAGGCCTTCTTGCCCAGTTTCCCCTTTTTACACTTAAATCCAATTTTTTTTCCAAAGCATTCCCTTATAATTTAAAGTTCCCGAAACCTTTAAAACATGTCCAACCATACTCCAAGCCTACTATCACTCGATTTTTGCACGAACGCATAACCCCTGAACCCAGGGTGTTACAACTTAAATTTTTGGGGCGTTACATTAATATTAAAAGTATCCAAAAATTAATATAAGTTTTCCCAAAAATAAAAATGTTCAATCATCCTTTTCAAAATGCATCTCCTCACTTCCGTCATCCTCCTTGCTATCTTACCCCTCTTCTTCTTGTTCCATATTTGTTGGCCAGAACATGTCAAGTGTATAATTGGAGATCCAGATGCTGTTTTGCCTAGCAAATTCTTGAAAAATTGGTCCTGGTTATTGCATCCACTGAATCATCCAATCTAGCTTTGGATGACTACTCTTACCAACTTCTTGTTGAGCTGGTGTAGTTTTTCCTTCTTGTTGTCACTTGTTCCAATCTTTTATCTATTTGGAACAAGGTGCCCCCGATGATACTTCTAGAAGGTTTCAGCAGTTGCTCAGTGGATGTCTTAGGCACATCAAATTTTTGCATAAGGCCATCACTAGATAGGGAAAGAAAACTCCCACCTTCTGGCCACTAATGCATCTCTTCATGTTTTGGTGGATCCATTTACTGATACAAACCTGCTTTTTTTGTAAAATAGTATAGAGTAAAACTGCTCTCTAAAAGTATTAACGTTAGAAACATTTAAAGCATGTACTATTCATGTGAACACAAATTGAATCCACATTTTAGCCTCAGGAAACATAATTGATTGATGAAAAGATACAGGGATATTGGTGCCTGCGCGATATTTCCATTTACCCCTCTCTTTAGTAAAAAAACTTATAATACTATCCATATCTATATCTCAAAAATATTCTAGATCAGTTTCATCAATAAAATCACTCTCATAGTATGGAGCATTATAAAAGTCACAAATAATTCAATGGGTTGCTCACACTTCCTTTCCCCATGCAAGTACCATATCCCACATATGACCTTTAGTATTTCTAAACTCTCGGTGTCGTAATGACTCATAAAACTCCTGAACAATAGGGACCACAAAATTTTCTTTCGAGATCATCCAAAAATATTCCCACCTATGGTATCTTACTAAAGGCCATATTTCTTTACACAGGATCATTGACGGATCAAATACCCTTTCTTGGATAAAGGATTTTCCTTGTGGTTAACTAAAATATTTTCCAATATCTAGGTTTGTAAAATTAAAGGGTTTGGACATGTCGATGGTTCGGGTTCATTGGTTTTTCTATCCTTTTCTAGGAGGCATGTTTAAACAAAGAAACAAATCAAGCAATATCCAATAAAAAATTAAAAAAGTTCGAGTTAGGAACCCTTAACCTCGAAGAAATATTAAAGTCCTTACCGTTCGCGTTGGTAAATGGTTCCTTTGTGTGATCCCTTCATTTTCTACATCGAAAGATCTTGAATGATGAGTGATTCTTACTAGTTGCAAGAAGGAGTTTGGATTTAGGATTGTAAAAGCCCATTTTCAGTGAAATTGGAAAAAGTGGTTTCGAGACCACAAATCCAAAATTAGATAATTTATTTTATTATTATTTTATTGTCTACAGCATGATAGTGTTACCATATAAAAAATTTGTTAAGAAATTTTACTGTTTACTTGCTTAATTTAATAAAAAGGACTAAATTACGTAAATTGCAAAAAGTTAAGTTCTAATAGCTAAAGGTATTAAATAACTATAGAACTTTAAAGTAGAAGTCCTTATATGGTAATTAGACCATAAATGAAATAGTGGAAGATGTTGGCTTGGAAATTGTGTAATTATTAAAGTTTATAAAGGTTAATTAAGTAAAATAGTAATTAATGATAAAAATAAAAATAAAAACAAAAATGTCATCATCTTCCATTACCATCTTTCATAGATTTTTTCAAGGGAAAGAAGCCATTTTTGTGCTAAACATTCGGCCAAGCTTGTAAGCTCAATTAGGTATGTGTTTTTGTCCCATTTTTGATGATTTCTATGTTTCTGGGATCGTTGTAACTTAATCTAGCTAGCCGTGGACTAATTTATGAAACTGTGAAATTGTCAGGGTTTTAGCATTGATGAGTATTTATGAGTTTTGAAGTTTAATGATAAAAAATGAATGGTTGTTGTTAGATAAACAACTTTTGTAAAATAATTATTGATGAAATTATCAATTAGGGGCTAAATTGAAAAATAGAAAATATTGTGTTGTGAAACTGTGAATTTATGAAATATATGGGCTTCTACTAATATGTATAAAAATCAGCTAGGCTTGTGTAAGGGTTAAATTGTATGAATTTCATTTTTTTGAGCCTAGGGACTAAATTGCAAAGAAATTAAAAGTATTGGGGCAAAATGGTAATTTTGCCAAAAATATGTGTTGGACTAAATTTAATGTGAAATATATTTAATTGGCTTAAATTTATCCATATAAATCCAGTTCGACCTCATACGGAGTTAGATCGAGGCAAAGAGAAAATCTCGGATTAATCGCCTTCGTATCTATGTATACTCGTCGAGGTAAGTTCGTGTAACTAAATTGAGTATTTATACGTTTTAATTGAATTATATGTATGTGATTTGTATAATTGTCATGTATACATATCGATTGCATATCCGATGATGTACGACGATTATCGAGCCCTGTTTGAACCTTAGGAATTTGTAGGATACAAACGATATGTCTTTAGGGTTACCGATTTAGTTGAGGTCTAGCATGTGTTGTGGACACACCACAGCTCGTATGAGCTTACCAATTTGTAGCTCGTAAGAGCTTACCGATTCTCAGCTCGTATGAGCTTACCGATTTTTAGCTCGAGAGAGCATACCGATTCATAGCTCATATGAGCATACATGTACAAGAATTGACAGATTAGAGTTTAGCACACTATGTGTGAGCTATCCCGAGTATCCAACGGTATTCTAAATGGTTCAATGGGCAATGTTCTGCTACGAGATTGATATGATTTCGATACGAACTATTACAAGTAATTACACAAAACAAATGGAAGTGATATTGTATGATATATTGAAACATGAAATGGATGCTACATGTATATGAAACTTGCTTAGTTGTTATGTTCATCCATGCTTATTGGCTATTATATGTGTTTTACATGGCTAACATGTTGGTGAATATGTGCTTTGGCATTTGGCTAGATTGAGTTAGGATATGATATGTTTACTTACCTAATTTGTAACTAAATGGTAAGTTAAATTCTATGTTATACGAACTTACTAAGCTTACATGCTTACTATGTGTATTTTCTGTGTTTTTAGTGAATCGGAAGCTCGTTCCGGTTGGAAGCTTGTTTGAGCTATATCACACTATCCATCGGCTCTTTTGGTACTTTCAGTTGGTTTAAGTTTGGTTATAATGGCATGTATAGGTTATTTTGGCTAATGTTGGCCTATATGTGTTGTTTTGATTGTGGCCATATGATTTGGCTTGTGTTTTGGCATATTTTGGTATGTATATAGGTAGCCTTATCATGTTGATGTATGGCTTGATATGGTAGAGTGATGGAAGGTAAAATGGTGGTTTGAATATGCATTTTGTATAAGCTTTGAAGCTTGATAGAATTGTTGTGAATTGGTACTTGTTTGAATGCCTTATTTGGTGTTTTTAGTGTACAAGTTATATGTGAATTATATGACCATTTGATGGTACTTATTAAATGGTATAATTGGTACCAAATGGTATGTTTTGATAATTTATCTACACGGTAAGTTTTGGCAGAATTATACATATATGTTAGTTGATCAATTGGTTATATTGAACACATGGTTAGTCATGTTTATAAATTGTCATTTGAGGTGCCTAAGGGCATATTGGTTGTATGTGACCATACCATTTGTATAAGGCTAGAAAATGCATGGTTTTGGTACCTTATTATGGTTTGCTTATATGCATAATGTTGGGTGTAGGTTTATGCCAATTTGGGTGAGAAATATGGCTTGTAAAATGACCTATTTTTGTCCACATAGGCAGAGACACAAGCGTGTGTCTTAGCCGTGTGTGACACACGGCTAGGTGACATGGTCGTGTGTTCCCTGTAGCTTTTAAAGTGTTGCAAGTCAGGCTATTACACGACCTAGCACACGGCCTCACACACGGACGTGTGAGGTTACTTCGAAGGGTACACGACCTAGCACACAAGCATGTGGCTTGGCCGTGTGACCAAGTCAGAGACTTACACGGGCACGGACACAGGCTGGTACACGGCCGTGTGTCCCTATTTTGAATGCCCGTACGGTCTAAGACATGGGCGTGTCTCTTGGCCGTGTGAGTCACATGGCCTGGCCACACGACCGTGTGACCTCTGCAGCTTTGAAAATTTTTAATGTTTTTCGAAAAATTTTCTGAATTCCCGATTTAGTAACGACTTGTTTCTAATGTGTATTTTGGGCCTTGAGGGCTCGTAGAAGGGATAATATGTATGTTTGGAATTGGTTTTGATATGTTTATTGATATGATATGAAATGTTTGAAAATTTCTATCCGTTTAAATTGTAAACTTTGGTAATACTTTGTAACCCTATTCTGGCAACAGATACGGGTTAGGGGTGTTACATTTGTTGGTATCAGAGCTATGGTTTAGTCGATTCTTGGACTGAACATAGCGTGTACAAGTATAGCTATACATGCCATTATATAACATGTGACAGTGTGATATCTCCTAACTATTTGAAACATGTTTTCATATAGCAATGACATCAAACCGAGCTGACTCCGATGAAGTAGAGAATAATTCTCAAGCCTCCATCCACGGAGTAGCTTTGAGCGGTACGAGGCCCGTATCTGAGGGCCGGGGAGGAGAGGCTAAGGAAACCTTCTTCCAGATGATGAATGAATGGTTTATCGAGTTTGTACAGACGAACTCGGTTGCTCAACATCCTCCACCACCTCCTGCTCCCCAACCGGTTCTTGTTATTCCTCAAGGTATGGAACCAATCTGAGTTAGTAAGCCACCTGTTGATAAGATTTGTAAGTACGGGGTTAAAGAATTCTGAGCTACTGTTGAAGATGATCCTAATAGAGCTGAATTCTGGTTAGAGAATACAATCAGGGTTTTTGATGAGTTATGCTGTTCACCGGCTGAGTGCGTGAAATGGGTGGTATCATTATTGAAAGATTCGGCTTACAAGTGGTGGAACACATTGATTTCTTTTGTGCTAAGAGAGTGGATCACCTGGGAATTTTTCCAAATTAAGTTTCGAAAGAAATATATTAGTCAGAGTTTCTGAATCAGAAACATAAATAATTTCTGGAGCTTAAATAGGGTCGTATGGCTGTGTCAGAGTATGAGCGGGAATTTGTTAGATTGAGAAAATATGCCTAGGAGTGTATTCCGGCTGAGATTGCCATGTGTAAAAGATTTTAAAAAGGGTTAAACGGGGACATTAAGCTTCTAGTTAGAATTCTTGAGTTGAAAGAATTTGTTGTATTGGTTGAATGAGCACATAAAGCCGAGGAGCTGAGTAAAGAGAAAGGAAGTGCTGATTTTGAAGCTAGAGACTCGAGAAAGAGATCGACAGGGAAGTCATATCAGTCAGTATCAAAGAAATCAAAAGAACATCATAGCTGTTCTACAACTTTTGTGGGTTGTTCTAGTAGTAGACAGTGGTACCCAACGCTTCAGTCCAAAATCTCAGGCTACATCTGTAGCGAGTGTGGGTAGTGTCAGAGATGCCAGACCCGAGTGTAAGTACTGTAACAAACCACATTATGGTGAGTGTTGAGTGAAGAACGGAGCGTGTTTTAGGTGTGGTTCCTTAGACCACTATCTTAGAGATTGTTTAGAGAAATCCAAGAAAGAGAACGCTCAGACCATGAGGCCGAGCAATATTGTTGCGAGAGGTAGACACCTCGTACTCTTAGAAATGTAAGTGGTAGCTGTGATGTGACGAAAAATTTATTGTGAGATCTGAGGCACGAGTGCCAGCTAGGGCTTATGCTATTCGCGCACGCGAGGATGCTTTTGCACTAGATGTTATTATCGATACATTCTCTATTTATGATACTGATGTTATTGCTTTGATTGATCCAGGATCAACCCATTCATATGTTTGCACAAATTTAGTGTCTAGTAATAATTTACCTGTTGAGTCCACTGAATTCGTGGTTAAAGTATCAAACCCCCTAAGTTAGCATATGCTAGTTGATAAAGTTTGCATGAACTGTCATTTGATGACACAAGGTTACAGTTTTTTGGCTGATTTGATGTTGTTACCGTTTAATGAATTCAATGTGATTTTGGGCATGGATTGGCTAACTCTGCATGATGCTGTTGTAAACTGTAGACGAAAGCTTATCATATTAAAATGTCAAAATGGTGAGACGCTTCGTATTGAATCAGATAATCTGAGTGGGTTGCCAATTGTGATATCAGCTATGTCAGTGTGGAAATATGTGAGAAAAGGTTACAATGCTTATCTTGCTTATGTATTAGATACTAAAGTGTCTGAATTGAAGTTTGAGTCAGTGCCTCTGGTTTGCGAGTATCCCGATGTGTTTCCAAAGGAGTTACCTAGATTACCGCCGGTCAGAGAGGTTGAGTTTGCTATAGAACTTGTACCGAGAACTTCACCGATATCGATAGCACCTTACAGGATGGCTCCTATTTAGTTAAAAGAGTTGAAAGCACAGCTGCAAGAGTTGACAGATAGGGGTTTTCCTCGACCTAATTTTTCACCTTAGGGTGCACCAACTCTGTTTGTTAAGAAAAAGGATGGATCGGTGAGATTATGTATTGACTACCGTCAGCTTAATAAGGTTACAATCAAGAATAAATATCCACTACCTCGAATTGATGACCTGTTCGATCAGTTGAATGGTGCAACAGTATTCTCAAAGATTAATCTTCATTCTAGTTACTATCAGCTACGAGTGAAAGATTTGGATGTGTCGAAAACTGCATGTAGAACCAGGTACGGTCACTATGAATTTCTTTTGATGTCATTTGGTTTAAATAATGCACCTACAGTATTTATGGATTTGATGAACAAAATATTTAGACTGTATTTAGATAGATTTATTGTTATATTTATTGATGATATTCTGATATATCCCCGAGATGAATCCGAGCATGCTAAGCATTTGAGAATTGTTTTGCAAACTCTGTGAGATAAACAACTATTTGCTAAATTTAGCAAATGTATAAATAACTATTTGCTAAATTTAGCAAATGTGAGTTTTGGCTCCGAGAAGTCAGTTTTCTGGGACATATAGTATCGACTGAAGGCATCACAGTTGATCCGAGTAAAATTTCAGCAATTGTTGATTGGAAACCACCGAAAAATGTATCTGAAAAGTTTTTTGGGATTAGCTGGCTATTACAGAGGATTTTTCAAAGGGTTATCAATGATATCTACACTAATGACGTGACTATTACAGAAAGATGTAAAGTTTGAATGGTCTAAAAAATGTTAGCAAAGTTTCAATTAGTTGAAAGAACTATTGATCGAATCACCAGTTTTGGTTCAGCCTAAATCGAGTAAAGATTTTGTTATTTTCAGAGATACATCTTTAAATGGTTTAGGTTGCGTTTTGATGCAGAAAGACAAAGTAATAGCTTATTCTTCTAGACAGTTAAAGCCGTATGAAAATAACTATCCAACACATGACCTAGTGTTGGCAGCAATTGTGTTTGCATTGAAAATTTGGCGACACCATCTGTTCGGAAAAAAATGTCATATATTTACCGATCACAAAAGTTTAAAGTATCTGATGTCGCAGAAAGATTTGAATCTGAGACAACGTAGATGGCTCGAGCTATTAAAAGATTATGAATTGATCATTGATTATCATCCGAGAAAAGCAAACGTAGTTTCTGATGCTTTGAGTAGAAAGTCCTTGTTTGCTCTGCGAGCGATGAATACACGGCTGACATTATCTAATGATGGTTAAATCTTCACTGAGTTGAAAGCTAAACCGATGTTTTTACAGTAGAACTGCGAAGCTCAGAAATGTGATAGTGAATTTCTAGCTAAACGGGCACAGTGTGAATCGACTTCTGATTCAGAATTTCAAATAAGACACAATGGTTTTTTATTGTTCAGAGATAAAATTTGTGTACCGAAGAGTTCAGAACTCATTTAGAAAATCTCACACAAAGCTCATTGTGGTATCTTGTCTTTTCACCTGGGAAGTAATAAAATGTACGGTGATTTGAAACAGATGTACTGGTGGTCGGGAATGAAATGTGAGATATCTGAATTTGTATCTAAATGCTTAGTATGTCAGTAAGTTAAAGCAAACATCAGGTACCTTCTGGACTATTACAGCCAGTGATGATAACGGAGTGGAAATGGGATCGAGTTACTATAGACTTTGTAACGGGTTTACCCCTATCTTAGAGAAAGAAAATGCCATTTGGGTTATCGTTGACCGTTTGACGAAGTCTATACATTTTATTTCGGTACGTATAGATTTCTCCCTTGATATATTGGTTGATTTATATGTCTCTGAGATTGTCAGATTACACGGAGTGCCAATCTCCATTATTTCGGATAGAGATCCAGGGTTTACATCACGATTTTGGAGAAAATTATAGGAAGCTCTTGGTACACGGTTGCATTTTAGCATTACATTCCACCCTTAAACTGATGGTCAGCCGAACGTGTGATTTAGATTCTCGAAGATATGCTTCTTTGTTGTGTATTAGAGTTTGAAGGCAACTGAGAGAAATATTTATCGTTAGTCGAATTTGTGTATAATAACAGTTTTCAGTCGAGTATAAAAATGGCACCGTATGATGCTGTGTATCGTCATAAATGCCAAACTCTGTTATACTGACTGAGCTCGGTAAGAAAAAGATACACGGGGTTGATTTGATTCGTGAGACTGAAGAAAAAGTGAAAGTGATCTGAGATGGTTTGAAAGCAGCTTCATATCGTCAGAAATCATATGCAGATCTTAAACGTAAAGACATAAAGTTCCAAGTCAGCGACAGAGTATTCTTTAAAGTTTTTCCCTGGAAGAAAGTTCTTCGGTTTGGTCACAAAGGAAAGCTGAGTCCGCGATTTATCGGGCCGTATGATATTACAGAAAGAATCGGACCTGTTACATACCGATTAGCTTTACAGTTAGAACTTGAAAGAATTCATACTGTCTTTCACGTGTCTATGTTATGACGGTACTGATCTGACCCTTCAAATGTTATTTCCCTGACAGATTTCGAGATTCAGTCTGACATGACATACAATGAGGAACCGATCATAATTCTGACACGATAGGTGAAATAATTGAGAAATAAGAACATAGCTTTAGTGGAAGTTCTATGGCAACAACACGGAATAGAAAAAGCTACCTAGGAACCCGAGATAGCTATGAGGAAGCAATATCCGGACCTCTTTTCCGGTAAGAATTTTCGGGGACGAAAATCCCTTTAGGAGGGAGAGTTGTAACAACCCGTTTTTAGCAAAATTAAAAATAGTGGTTTTGGGACCACAAATCCGAAGTGAAAAAATTTATTTTATCATTATTTTATTGTGTACAGCATGATAGTGCTACCGTATAAAAATTTCGTTAAGAAATTTTACCGTTTACTTGGTTAATTTGATAAAAAGGACTAAATCGCGTAAAATGCAAAAGTTGGGTTCTAATAGCTAAAGGTATTAAATAGATATAGAAATTTAAAGTGGAAGTCCTCATATGGTAATTAGACCATAAATGAGATAGTGGAAGATGTTGGCTTGGCAATTGTGTAATTATTAAAGTTTATAAAGGTTAATTAAATAAAATAGTAATTAATGATAAAAATAAACAAAACAAAATTATCATCATCTTCCATTACCATCTTCCACTGATTTTTACAAGGGAAAGAAGCCATTTTTGTGCTAAACATTCGGCCAAGCTAGTAAGCTCAATTAGGTATACGTTTTTGTCCCGTTTTTGATGATTTCTATGTTTTCAGGATCGTTGTAGCTTAATCTAGCTAGCCCGAGGACTAATTTGTTAAACTGTTAAATTATTAGGGTTTTACCATTGATGAGTATTTATGAGTTGTGAAGTTTCATGATAGAAAATCAATGGTTGTTGTTAGATAACCAACTTTTGTACAATAATTTTTGGTGAAATTATCAATTAGGGGCTAAATTGAAAAATAGAAAATATTGCGTGGTGAAATTGTGAATTTATGAAATACATGGGCTGCTACTAATATGTATAAAAATTGACTAGGCTTGGGTAAGGGTTAAATTGCATGAATTTCATTTTTCGAGCCTAGGGACTAAATTGCAAAGAAATTAAAAGTATTGGGGCAAAATGGTAATTTTTCCAAAATGTGTGTTGGACTAAATTGAATGTGAAATATATTGAATTGGGTTAAATTTATCCGTATAGATCCAGTCCGACCTCATACAGAGTTAGATCGAGGCAAAGAGAAAATCTCGGATTAATCGCCTTCGTATTTACGTATACTCGTTGAGGTAAGTTCATGTAACTAAATTGAGAATTTATATGTTTTAATTGAATTATATGTATGTGATTTGTGTAATTGTCATGTATAAATATAAATTGCATATCCGATGACTTATGACGATTACCGAGTCGTGTTTGAACCTTAAGAATTCATTGGATACAAGTGACATGTCATTAGGGTTACCGATTTGGTTGAGGTCCTGCATTTGCTGCGAACACACCACAACTCGTATGAGCTTACCCTTTTCTTGTAATATTTTGTATTTTTTAGATCATTGCAACTAGGTCCAGCTAGCTCGTACCTTTGTTTTTGATTCTGTTAAAAATTTTAGAAGTTGCCATTGATGAAACTTGAATATTGTTTATGATAATTATGTTTTTGAAGCTTTGATTGTGGTATTTGGTTGTTTTGCGAAATGATTTTTATTAGATTTTGATTTAAGGATTAAATTGTTAAAATGTCAAAATTTCAAGGTTTATTGGTGAATAAGTGGTGTTTTGTGAATTGTTTAGAAGTCTTGAATATTCGGCTATAGATTTTGACTTGAGAAAATGGTTAATTTGATGATTTTCAGGTTAAGGGACTAAACTGAAAAAGTTGTAAAAGTTAGGGGTAATTGTGTAATTTTTAAAAATAAAAGGGTGTAAAATGTAGAATAAATTGGAATATGTAATGTAAGCTAATAATTCAAAATTTTATATTTTAGATCAAGACCCTGTTGATTTACGTGGAAAAGGGAAAATTACGAAATAGTCCATGAACTTCTGGAATTATTACAACTTAGTCCAGGTAAATTCATATGATTTGTAATTTAATATTTGTATGAATTGTATGATGACATGAAATGAAATAGTGGATATAAATTATTCTATTGATGATGTAAGTTGTTTGGGAAAATGTTGTTGAATATTGATACTTGGGCTGGATGAACGCGAGATAGAGTACAATTGAATGATGGCGTGTTATTCGAGGTTGGAGTGGAGATTGATGTGGAGAGCTTTATATATTTTTCCTGAGTATACCGAGGTTCATCATTTCTTGCGAACTCTCGTGTTATACTACCCTAATCTGGCATGTTATGGGGGCGGATGTATAGCCTGCGGGGTAGGCACTTAGTGTCGTGGCGTGTTATCGGTTGGATTAGCTCTTATGAGCGTTTGGCGTGTTTCGGTTGGATTACTTGTATAATCGTATCTGTAAGTCATTCATCAGGTCGTAAATCATTGTATTATAACTTATTTAATGATTTTGAAAGGCATGACATGTATTTGACATCTTGAATTGACCCGTTGTGGACATATATGTTTTCTCGAAAATTATTATTTGAGCTTTGAATTGAATTATGCAATTCACCGGTTTGACATTGTGGATAACAGGAAACACTCGTTGTTGAATTATTTTTGATTGAATTGTTATATTTACTTTGGTAATATTTATTTTTTGTATTCGTCGAACTTACAAAGCTTCAATAAGCTTACTTGTGTTAATTTTTGTTTCTTGTAGATACTTTTAAAGGTTAGACGATCGGATCAGCACTCAAGTCACACTATCCATACGATTTCAATAGTTTTTGAATTTGTTTTGGATTATATGGCATGTAATAGGCTTGTTTTGTCATTACCTTTTTTTGGTATGTATATATAGAAAGAATAAGCTTAAGTGCAAGTAGACAACTTATTGTTATATATGTGAATGAAAGAAGATGTCTTTGGTACAAATTTCTTGCATTGTTGTGAATTGAGGTGCCTACAATAGGCATATTGGTTAGAAGTTTAAGTTGTGTGAATTGGTATATTTTGGTTGATGATTTGTATTATTGTATAAGTGTGTATACTTGTGGTACCAATGAAGGTACATTGGTTAAGCACATAAGATGGATGAATTAGTATGATTTGAGCATGTTTAATGGCATTTTGAATGCCTCTAATGGCTAGTAAATGGATTACTTAATGTCCAAGAAATTTTGAAATGTTAAACTTGATTTTTAAGGTTCATTTAGGTGCACACGACCTGGGACACGGGTTGCCACACGGTTGTGTGCCACACACGGCCTACAACACGACCATGTGTATTAAGTCAGTGTGTTACACAGCCTGCGACACAGCCATGTGTCACTAGTTAGAGAGTTACATAGTCTGGCACACGATCTGCGACATGGCCGTGTGACCCAACTCAGTGAGATACACGGACAGAGACACGGGCTGGGACATGGCCGTGTGTCCCAACTTCAAAAGTTACACGGCTTGTAGCATTCCACGCGACCATGTGTCCCTTGTTTTTGAAATTTTTCATATTGTCCTGAAATTTTCTATTTTATTTCGAATTAGTTCCTGAGGGTTTTAAGATTAATTCTTTAGTCCCTAAAGCTCGATGTATGTAACAACCCAAACCTGGCCCAGAAGTTAGGCCCGAATCTGGCGTGTCACATTGAAGTGTTTTTCGAAAACCATGTTCTCATTGAAAACCCTTCTTAATTAAAAGCTTGAGTAAAATCCCAGTTACGTTAGTTTATTTATTATTATTTAAAACATGGTGCATAGAGAAATTCTTAAGTTTATTCCCAAAATTTCTTTTCGATTCATGAAGCTAAGTTTAAAAGTAATCGATTTATTTAAAACGTGATGTTTAAAGATTAAGTTGTGGAAGCACAGTGTTTTGAAAACAGTTATTGTTTTGGAAAACCGCGATCTACTTTTAACAGATAGAAAATGTAATGACTGAAAATCCCAAATTAAAAACCAGTAATTAAAAGAGGCCTTATTATAACCCAATAAGAATGCGGTTTAAGTAAGGTAAAATAGAATACTAAAATTTAAAGCTGTTCGTAGTGTGGCCACCTCTCGAGTCCTCCGAAGACATCGAACCGCCATCGAGGATTACGAAAAATTAAAAGAGGGGTGAGTTTGCGAAAACTCAAAGTGTGTACAACCCTCATCGATCATAAAGCATGCATCACATAAATCCGGGCCTAAGCCCATTACAGTAACCAATGTGGGTCTAAGCCCAACACAGTAACGGTGGCATTTGGGCCTTAGACCATAATAGCCTCAGTTGGGCCTTAGCCCATAACAAATGTCACATATCACATCTATCTGGGCCTAAGCCCATCTCAATATCAGTATCAGTGTATGCAATGCATAAATGCCCAAACCAACCCTGCACTTTATCTCCTGTCCAACCCTGCACTCCTGTGGGGATTTAATCGACCCACCCATCCCTACACTCCTTATGTAGCACCGGTTGCGGCACTAACCAATATTGCAGCAGAGCTGCCAATCACGTAATTGGCGTACAGCCATTGATGGATCCACAGTCGTCAAGCGACCATGCGGCCCTAACAAATCATATACTTCCTCTAAATCAATGATCCCACCCCTCATGCAGCATAATATCACATGAATGCAAAATGGTATACAATAACAATCATATAACATGTAGGGGCATTTTAGTCATTTTGCCCTTCAGGGGCATAACGGTCAATTTACTCTAAAGGGGTATTTCAGTCATTTAACAACTTCCCGAAGGTCTACAGTCGCCTCGAGCGACACAGATAACATATATGGTCAAAACGGTGCAATTGGGCCCAATGCCTAATATTTGGCCCAAGTGGGCCCACACGCTTCTTTGTGGCCCATTTAGCCCAAATTTAGTAACGGCTATGTGAACGTTATAGCCCAGTTTAGTTTCTGCCACTTATCGTAAATTTTATCAGTGTGGGGCCAACGAGCCCATTGGGCCCACTCGACCCATTTAACCCAAAAGCGGCCCAAGACCATGAGACTGTTCATGGTGGCCTCTGTCATTGTATCGACTTTCCCACACGAGCGTTCGTGCACTCGTATGGTAACTGTTGCCATATTTTTTGCTTTTCGGCATTTCGGCATTCCGGCATTTGCCGATTTACAATTTGAGTGGTGTGTGTACACACCTTGTTGGAGAAAATGCAGTAGCCGCGAGCGTAGAACCTATATCCAACATGATACACCATCAGTCCTTTAACAACAGGATTTAAACAATCCCTTTCTATACCACTATCCAAGATATGATTTATTACTTGCCTTGATCGAACGATTGAGGATCACTCACTTAAACCATCACAAGAGATTGATCAATAGGCCTTAGGGGTTATCTGCATTCCAACCAACACTTATCAACCATCAAACAATTGAACAGTTTGAACTAGACGAGAAGTCACTTACCGAAAACGCAGAGTCCAGATTATAAGAAAAGAACAATTGCCACCCCCACACAAAAGCTGAAAGTACAGAGAATGATAGAGGCAAAATTGAATAATCGCACCCCTGAGATGGAATGTTCGACTAACACAAAACATAGAGAACCGACAGAACAAAATGAGGGAAACAGTATTCAGTTTTAGCAATACAATGAGGGACACTCGAAAAGAGTCGAAGGAAAGAGAGAAAAAGGGAAAAATGGGTATTCGGCCAAGGACGAATTGAAATTGAGGGAAGAAAGAAGCAGGGTTCGGCCAAGAGAAAAGTTAAGGAGAAGAGAAGAAAAACTAGGTTATTGACTACCAAGGCATTTGGTTTCCATATTAAAAAGAAAACAAAAAAAGAAGAAGATAGTGCCAGGGAAAAAATAAAGTATTTGGCCACTTAAGAAAAGAGGAAAACACAAAGTCGAAGAGGCAAAAACTCTAAATAGAAAAGCGCCGAAATTAACCTACAAGATTCGGCCACCACATGCGAAAAGGAGAAAAGAAATCCCTTCCAAGCACTTACAATTTCCAAAAATGCACAAAAGGACTCCCTAGCCGAATATGCACATACCAGCTACCTAATTCGGTTACAACTTCTCCCATTTTCAAATTTCTTAAAAAAAAAATCTCCACCAATCCCTCCACCTGTAACAGCCCGACTTAGGGCCTAGTCGGAATAGTGGTGCGAGACCATAAATTCGAAGTAGAAATATGAATTTTATGATTTCCATGAGGCTTATGAGGTGATTTCATGATTGTGTGAAAATCTCTTGAAGAAATTTTATTAATTAGTGATTTAATTGTCTATTAGGACTAAATTGCAAAGAATAGAAAATATGAGATTCTAGAAGATTTAAGTATGAAATAAAATTATAAAAATTACTAGAGGTTCTTATTTAGTAATTAGGCCATTATATGTTATGATGGACAAAAATGGACATGGGAAGGAAAAATCTCAAGAAAGGATCATTAAGGGCATTTTTGTCATTTGGTTAATAAAAGAATTAAAAGGGAAAAAGAAGCATAAATGATGTCCATCTTCTTCCTCTAGTGCCGAAATTTGCAAGGAGCCATAGCTAGGGTTTCTTCAACTTTCAAGCTTGATAGTAAGTGCATCCTAGCCCCGTTTTAAATGTTCTTCGTATTTTTGTGACCCTCGTAGCTCGGTTTAGCTATTTCTAGCTATATTTTGAGCTAGGGTTCATGCTCAAAAGTTTACCCATGTGTGACATGCATGTGTTTTTATGTTTTATGGAATAATATGAAAGTTTGATGTAGGATAAACATCTTTTTCCAAGTGATTTTTATGAAAAATGCATAAAATGACTAATTTGTAAAAGTTATAAAAATGGCCATACATGAGTAAAATAGTGGAAATTGAAAGTTGCTATAGTTGAGAATATGATTCGGCTAGGCTTGAAATACAAGAAAGTTGAATGAAAATCATTTTACGAGTCTAGGGGCAAAAAAGTAATTATGTAAAAGTTTAGGGGCAAAATTGTACTTTTTCCAAAATTTTAATTATGAGTCAATTTAGTCAACGTGTGTATTTAACAAGTGAAATTATTATTATAGATTAAGAAACACGAAGCCCGGATCAAAACTGAGGCAATAACAAACTCGAGGACTAAATCGAACATCGATACACATTTTGAGAATTGAGGTAAGTTTGTATGAAGTTAGAGTTTCATAATGTTCGATATTTGAAATTACTTAATATTATGACAATGTATGTTAATGCTATGAAAATCAAGTGAAGAAGCCTCGATGAGTAAAGGGTGAAAATAAGTTATTGTGAAATTCCGGCTAAAGATTCGGAATAATGAGGTTACCCATGTATTAGGATTGAATAAAGAAGGTCCCGTGTAAGACCATGCCAGGGATATGGCTTCGACACCAAAGGAATATCTCATATAAGACCATGTCTGGGACATGGCATCGACATTCATGTACGATCTCGTATAAGACCATGTCTGGGACATGGCATCGACATCGAGTTATAAGATCTCGTGTAAGACCATATCTGGGATATGGCATCGGCATCAAGGGGTGATCCCATGTAAGACCATATCTGGGATATGGCGTTGGCATCAAATTTTATGAACGATGAGTTCGAGTATCCTACGATGATTTGATTAATTCGTGGGCAAAAGAGCTAAGTATGTAAAAGGGGTATAGAGTCAAATTCGTTTATGGATGACCTTGAGTTTCACCTATGATAAGAATGATGAAGATTTGAGTTTATGTTCATGTTAGCATATGTGCTAAGTCATGTGACTAAGTGATACAGGTACCATGAATAAGTACATGTTACGAAATCATAATGTGACATGAGATGGGTAAGAATAAGTGTGAGTAAGTACGAATAAGATGCCTAAGCATTTGAGACTTATGTTGCTATTGTTTCATAAGATGAAAGAATTTAGTTTGAGTAATTATGTTACTTTAGAATTTCATGCAAACTTGCTAAGCTATATGCTTACCCCTCTCTTTTCCCTTTTCCTTGTAGTTTCGCTAAGTTAGCTCGGGGATCACAGAACGTCGGAGCTCAGATCACACTATCAACCATTCTTTTGGTAGAGTAAAGTTAATTCATTTTGAGTATGGCATGTATAGGAACTTGATCGTTTTGTGTCATGTCATGTTTAAAGACCAAAGGGTTGGCTATTAATGTTTTACACTCATTTTGTAAATGGCCATGATGAATTTGCCAATATTGCCAAGTTCATGTTCTAAGGTTGATGTGTAAAATGAAATGAATGTTCATGCAACATAATGAGTAAAATGTGGATGGAATGAATGATAATTTAGGGATTTTTTTTCATGGTTTGATATTGTTATATTATGTGTTTCTTGTGCTGAAATGAATGAGTTTAAGTTTTAGGGTGGCAAAAAGGGCTTGGAAAATAGCCTCTAATTGTCCACACGGGTAGACACACGGGCGTGTGTCTAGGCCGTATGTGACACACGGTCAACCCATATGGGTGTGTTGATAGGCCGTGTGTCCCCTGCATTTTAATTACGAGAATTTGATTGGTCACACGGGCCAGCACACGAGCGTGTGCCCTGGCCGTGTGCCATTATGGGTTTGATGACGTCATAAACAGAGAGCTCCATGGGTGAAGGACACGAGCGTGTCTAGGCCGTGTGAGGGACACGGGCTACAGACACGGGCGTGTGTCCGGCCGTGTGAAAATTCCTGTAGGTTCGAAGGAAAATAATTTTTTTACACGGGCTAGGGACATGGGCGTGTGAGACCACACAGCCTGCCCACACGGGCGTGTCCCAAGTCACACGGGCGTGTGACCCCTGTTTAAGCCAAAAATTTTCAAAGAGTGCAAAAGTTTTCGGTTGAATTCCGAAATCTCCCGGATGAGTGTTTAAGGCCTCGTAGGCCCGTATTATGAACGTTATGATTAAGACGAAAAGGTTTTAAGTCAGAACAAAATTTTATAGCTCGATAATGCATGTCAAAGTAAGGTTAAGCACGGTAATGCCTCGTATCCTGTCCCAACGTCGGACACGGGTAAGAGGTGTTACATTTAGTGGTATCAGAGCTACGGTTTAGTCGATTCTTGGACTAACATAGCGTGAGTATGAGTCTAGCTATACATGCCATACGTAAGAGTACTTGTGTAGTGATCGTGTGACGACTCCTGACGATTTGAATTGTATTTTTATATAGTTAATGGATCCTGATCTTGACCGAGCTGCAGCCGATGATGCTGCAAGTAATGCACCGGCTCCCGCGCAAGGGACCGCGCCAGTAGAGAGTAGACCCAATACTTTGGGTCAGGGAGAAGAGGCCCGGGAAGCTTTTCTCCGTATGATGAGCAATTGGTACACAAAGTACATTCGAGCAAATCCTAATGCTCCACCTCCTCCACCCCCGCCTATTCCTCAACCTACCCCTGTAGTTCCTCAAGTGGTAAAAGTGGTAAGAAAAGAAAAGCCTGCGGTTGATAGAATCTAAAAACAAGGAGCCGAGGAATTCCGGGCTAGTAAAGATGATGATCCGAAAAGAGTCGAATTTTGGCTTGAAAATACCATCAGAGTATTTGATGAATTATCTTACACACCTGAAGAGTGCATGAAGTGTGTGGTTTCTCTTTTAAGAGATTCCGCTTATCAGTGGTGGAATACCCTTATGTCAGTGGTACCAAGGGAAAGAATTACATGGGAATTTTTCCAAGAAGAATTCCAGAAAAAGTATATAAGTCAAAGATTTATTGATCAGAAGAGAAAGGAATTCTTGGAACTGAAACAAGGTAAGATGATGGTGACTGAGTACAAGCTTGATTTTGTGAGACTCAGCAAGTACGCTCGGGAGTGTGTGTCCTCTAAGGCCATCATGTGTAAGAGGTTTGAGGACGGACTAAATGAAGATATCCAATTATTTGTTGGTGTCCTCGAGTTGAATAAATTTGTTGTGTTAGTGGACCGGGCTTGTAAGGTCGAGGAATTAGTGAAAGAGAAAAGAAAAGCCGAGATGGAGTCTCGCGACTCAAGAAAGAGACAGATGAGTAATTCGTTTCAATCTTCATCCAAGAAGTCAAGAGACTTTCCTACCCGATCGCCTACTTGGTGGGTTTTCGAGCAAAAGCAAGAGCAACAAAGATTCGTGGTCTAAAAGCCGGCACCACATCGGTTGCTAGTGTTGGCAACGCCCGACCGAGTAGACCGGAGTGCCCGCAGTGTGGCAGACGTCATTCCGATGAATGTCGAGCCAATGAGAAGGCTTGTTTCAGGTGTGGGTCTCTAGACCATTTTATTAGAAATTGCCCAGAGGGGGATGAGAAAGAGAAGCCTCAGGATGTAAGACTGGGAGGCACTGCTAGAGGAAGACCACAGAGAAACCCGGGAAGTGGAACAAGTAGTAAGAATATGCACAGAGAGCAGGCTGCGAGATCTGAGGGTAGAGCGCCTGCGAGGACCTATGCCATTCGTGCCCGCGAAGAGGCCTCATCTCCTGATGTAATTACGAGTACATTTTCTCGTCATGATACTAAAGTTATTACTTTAATAGATCCGGGATCTACCCATTCATACATTTGCATGAAATTAGTATCTAGAATGAGTATGCCCGTAGAGTCTACAGAATTTGTAATAAAGGTGTCAAATCCTTTAGGCAAAAGTGTGCTAGTTGATAAGGTATGTAAAGATTGCCCATTGATGATTAGAGGTCATTGTTTTAAGGCAAATCTCATGCTATTGCCATTTGATGAATTTGACATTATTCTTGGTATGGATTGGTTAACCACTCATAATGTGACAGTAAATTATGGAAAGAAATATATTGAGTTGAGATGTGAAAATGGGGACACTCTTCATGTTGAATCAGATGAATAAGACAAGTCGCCGGTAGTGATCTCTCACATGTCGGCTCAGAGGTATGTAATAAAAGGGTATGAGGCGTATCTTGCTTTTGTGATGAATGCCAAGGAAACTGAGTTAAAGATTGAATCAGTACCGATAGTATGTGAGTACCCAGATGTTTTTCCCGAGGAATTGCCAGGATTACCTTCGGTTAGAGAGGTACTATTCGGTATTGAGTTAGTTCCTGGTACGGCACCCATATCAGTTGCTCCATACAAAATGGCTCCAACAGAGTTGAAGGAATTGAAGGCACAGTTGCAAGAGTTGACGAACAAAGGTTTTGCAAGACCAAGTTATTCCCCGTGGGGTGCTCCAGTGCTATTTGTGAAAAAGAAAGATGTTTTCATGAGATTATGTATAGATTACCGGCAGCTTAATAAGGTAACAGTGAAGAACAAGTATCCGTTGCCAAGGATCGATGATTTATTTCATCAATTGAAAGGAGCCATTGTGTTCTCTAAGATAGATTTGAGGTCGTGATATTACCAGTTAAGAGTAAAAGACTCAGATGTGCTAAAGACTGCTTTTCGAACGAGGTATGGGCATTACAAATTTTTAGTCATGCCTTTTGGTTTAACTAATGCCCCTGCGGTGTTTATGGATTTGATGAACCGCATCTTTCGGCCATTTTTGGATAGGTTTGTTGTGGTTTTTATTGATGATATACTGATATATTCCCGTGCTGAGAGTGAGCATGCTGAGCACTTAAGGACAATTTTACAGATTTTGCGAGATAATCAGTTGTATGCCAAGTTTAGTAAAAGTGAATTTTGGCTCAAGGAAGTTGGATTCTTGGGACACATTGTCTCGGGAGATGGAGTCCGAGTTGACCCAGGTAAGATTTCGGCTATTTTCGACTAGAAACCACCGAAAAATGTATCTGAGGTTAGAAGTTTTCTGGGCTTAGCTGGTTACTATAGGCGGTTCGTCAAGGGGTTTTCCATGATAGCGACTCCAATGAAGAAACTGTTACGGAAAAATGTAAAGTTTGAATGGACGGAAAAGTGCCAACAGAGTTTTGAAAAATTAAAGGCAATGTTGAAAGAGGCTCCAGTTCTAGTACAACCTGAGTCGGGAAAGGAATTTGTGATCTACAGCGATGCATCCTTAAGTGGATTGGGCTGTGTACTTATGCAAGAAGGCAAGGTGGTAGCATATGCCTCCAGACAGTTAAAGCCACATGAGAAGAATTACCCGACGCATGATTTAGAGTTGGCTGCTATTGTTTTTGCATTAAAGATATGGATACACCATTTGTATGGTGAGAGATGTCGGATATTCACTGATCATAAAAGTTTAAAGTACTTAGTGACTCAGAAAGAATTGAACCTAAGGCAGCGAAGATGGTTAGAGTTGATAAAAGATTATGAGTTGGTTATTGATTACCCCCGGAAAAGGCAAACATAGTCACCGATGCTTTGAGTAGGAAATCCCTATTTTCATTGAGGGCTATGAATGCACAGGTGACACTGTCAGATGACGGTTCTATTCTAGCTGAGTTGAGAGCTAGACCGGTGTTCCTTCAAGAGATTTACGAAGCTCAAAAAGATGACAGTGATTTGCAAGCCAAAAGAGTTCAGTGTGAGACTGGAGTTGAGTCTGACTTCCGGATTAATCCTGATGGATGTTTGATGTTCTGAGACAGAGTCTGTGTACCGAGGAAACATGAGATGATTCAGAAGATTTTGCACGAGGCATAGTGGATGCCTATCCGTACATCCAGGTAGTACTAAGATGTATAACGACTTGAAGAAATGGTATTGGTGGCCGAGTATGAAGAAAGATATTTCTGAGTTTGTTTCAAGATGTTTGATTTGTCAGCAAGTAAAGGCTGAACACCAAGTACCCTCAGGTTTGCTTCAACCTATTATGGTACCCGAGTGGAAATGGGATCGGGTTACCATGGATTTCGTAACGGGTTTGCCGTTGACACCGAGCAAGAAAGATGTTGTATGGGTCGTAGTTGATAAACTTACGAAGTCAGCCCATTTCATACCGGTGCGTGTCGACTATTCATTGGATAAGCTGGGAAACTTGTACATTTCTGAGATTGTGAGGCTACACGGAGTGCCTTTATCGATTATATCAGATAGAGATTCGAGATTCACATCCAGATTTTGGAAAAAGTTGCAAGAGGCCTTTGGCACAAAGTTGAATTTTAGTACAACTTTTCACCCCCAAACCGACTGTTAGTCGAAGAGGTTAATACAAGTACTTGAGGATATGTGCCGGTGTTGCGTTCTTGAGTTTCAAGGCAGCTGGGAAAAGTATCTACCATTGGTAGAATTTTCCTACAATAACAGTTTTCAGTCAAGTTTGAAAATGGCGCCTTATGAGGCTTTGTATGTGCGTAAGTGCCGAATGCCTTTATATTGGAATGGACTTAAGGAAAATCAGATCCATGGGGTTGATTTGGTTAGAGAAACCAAAGTGTAACATCCCAAAAGTTAGGGGTTGTGTTTTTGTGCAATTGTATGTTAGGCTTGCTCTGTGGGTTGTTTGAGGGTATTATGGGGCTTTAGGGAGGCCTGGGGTCAAGTCGGAGCCCTGGTAAAATTTTGGTTTTTGGGCACTTTAGGGTGGAGGACTGCTGGAAGCAAGGCTTAAGGAAATTTGTTTGTGTTTTGCTAACACAAGAGAGCATATGGCAAGGGGGTTGTGGCGTCAATGAGAGAGCTTGAAGGGAAGGGGTTCGAATCCCACTTGTGTCAAGTCAAGGTTTTTATTTTTGTGTTAGCTGGATGGAGGAAGTAGAGTTTGATTAGAACTCTACAGGAGAGACAGAAGACTTGGTCAAATGGTTTGAATGGGAGGTGGAGAGTGTTTGGTGGAGCAAAAAGTGGAGGGAATCATGGGGTTGGATGAGTGAAGGGAGTTGGCCGAATATAGGGGGGAGTATAAAGAATTTTGGCCAAAGTTTTTGGCATTTTGGAAGTGCATATTCGGTCAGTTTAAGGGAGTGTCGTTTTTCCAAAATTCATTTCAGAGAGTGTTGTTTTGGCAATTTCGGCTAGAGCATTTCGGGTTTTCTTATTTGGCATGCTATTTGTCTTCTCTTTGTACACTTTTCTCCCCTCTTTCTTTCTCCCAATTTTGTTTTGGCCGAATCTGCTTGTGAGATTGACCACTCGTGCATTTGTCTTCTTCAACTTTTCTTCTCTTCTCTTTGAGCCAAATAGCCACATCTCTTCTATGTGATTTCCCTTTAAGCTGTACATCAATCGGTTGGAGTTCTCTTTTGTTGGTCGAACGTGGTAAGCCTTTGCACTCATTCCATTTCTTTTCTCCCTCATTCTATTTTTTTCCTTGACCGAGCATAACATCCTCTCATTCTAGTCAGATCTTACTTCTTTCTCTTTTAGACATAAGCCGAAACACTCTAGTTGGGGGTAGGCCGAATTCTCTAGCAAACAACGGGTGTAGATCGTTAACTTTGGTTTCGGTAAGGTGAAGTTGTGCAAATACTTTTTATTCAATACTAGTTTATTCTTGGGGTCCTATTTTGTGAAGTTGGCATCTGTTTCTTTCTCCCTTGGGGGAGGACCGAATGTGGGTTGGATGCTAACCTCTTTGGTGCATCAATGGCTTTCTTTAGGGAACTCGGGGTGGTAGCCAAGAGGAAACAAAACCAAAAAGTGGTCACTCAGTTGTAGAAGGTCACATCTAGTGGTAAGTGGTGATTGGTGATTATTTGGACTCAAGTCTTAACTATGTTTTATCGGTGATGAAACTAATGGATTGGGTTGTTTTGATCTCATAGGTGCGTAATCTCGAGGGTTCAATCTACGCTCGTAACAGGTGTGTAATCTCACACCCCTCTGAATGATTGCATGTGATGTTTGTAAATCGGCCAAAAGCCGAAAAGCTAAAAACTCGGCAACTGTGACCACCCAACTATGCGAGCGCTCGTAATGGTAATCGAAACACGAATATTGACGGTAAGCCATTGGGAGTGTCACGAGCACTTCCGCGATACTGAGGTTGTAATGGGCCTAACCGAGCCGAAACGGGCTGAATGGGCCCATATGGGCAAAATTGATGGAAAACTATCAAATGATAGATGTGGTTGTGAAATCTGAAAAACTGAGACCGAAACCATGCGAAATGGGCCACCCGAGCGTGTGGGCCCGTTTGGGCCTGAAATGGATTTCAGGCCCAATAGCTCCGTAGAGACCCAACAAGGGTCCTGTGTCGCTCGAGGCGACAGTAGGCCTTCGGGAAGGCCGTTAAGTTCAGAAATACCCCTGGAAGGGTAAATTACCAAAATACCCCTGGAGGGTAAATGACCTTTATACCCTTGATTATGGTTGGTTATCATGTATATGCTTTATTTACACTTTTGTACGTATGATGCATTTCATTTATAATATGTTGCATGGGTTGGGATTGATGATCGGAGGAAATGTTTTCTGGTGGCTCTGCCACATTCTATGAAGTGGTTATGCCACGTATGTTCTGTTATTCTGGTGGCATCGCCATAAATTCCGTGATTTGCAACTTTCTGCCATATTGGTGTGTAGGGCTGGGTGGGTTGACTTGGTCCCCACAGGTGTGTAGGTCGAAATACGGGTGGTGTGTAGGGTTGGATTGGGTTGAAATTTGCATACTCTGCTTTGCATTATCATGTTTATAGGGCTAAGGCCCAGATTGTTACCGAATAAGGCTTCGGCCCAGTCTACTTCCGTATGGGCTCGATCCCAGTTAATGACCGATTTAGGGATTACACACTGAGTTCTCGTAACTCACCCCTCTGCTTTAACCTTGCAGGTGATCCCCAGCGTTAGAGGATTTGGAGCTGCAGAGGACTCTGTGGTGGCCATCGGAGTATTTCTCACAAACTTCAGTAAATTTCATTTTGCTTCATTTTAAGATTATTTTAATTTGGGTTTAATATTTTGTAATAAGGCCATTGGATTTTATTTTTCTTTTAAACTTTCATTTCAGTTATATTCAAACTATAAATGATTAAACTCTGGATTTTCTTAAAACAACAATAACTGTTTTCAAAATATCACATTTTCGCAATCCACTGGATCTGCTTTCTGTTATAAATAAAGTTTTCAGAAATAATAATAATAATTATAATAATAATAACATTTTTACAAGAAAACCATAAAAGCAAATATGAATTTCACAAACAACAAAGCTCGAAGTTTCAAAAAGAATACGAACTTTTTAACGAACGCGCAGTTTTTAGATAACCCTTCTATGTGACATGCAAGATCCGGTCATAACGTCTGGGCCGGGTTTGGGGTGTTATATTTTATGGTATCAGAGCCCGGTTGCAAAACTCGGCTGTGGAATGGGTTCGAAAATGTTTTTCAAAATTTGTTTGAAATATGGTTTAGAAGGTATATATCTTTATTGGAAGTATGGCACCCCGAGTCTCCGGCACCAAATCCGTAAGTCCTCTTACTTTATCTGATGATATGATGAGATAACTGTAGAGAGAAAACTACTAGAGTTAGTGGTAGTACACTGGAACTGTTAGCTATAGGAATTAAGACTATAGGGACTGAAACAGTAGGAAATTCGATCCGCGAAAACAACTCTTATACGTGTTTTCCATAAAACAATTGTTAATAAATATTGGAATTATAGACTGATTCATAAAATTCTTAATCAGATTAACTCGATTCAGCAGTATGAGTACAAGAGGACGTGGACGGGGTACACGCAGCAGTGGTAGAGGCCAAGGTGCTAGGGCTGGATCCTCTGAATCGGGGCATGTGCTCAAGGGCGAGGTGCCGTGCGATGCTCGGCGATAAAACGGGTCTCATAACCGGACTTGAGGGGACGATGCTTTGTCCCAAGCAATGCTACGAGTTTTGGAACGAGTTGCTGGAGCAAGTACTGGGTCGGTAGTTTGGGGATCCATTTCTGAGCGACTCCGGTCAAACGGGGCTGAAGTTTTTAAGGGCATCTCTGGTGTAGCCCTGAATGTAGCGGAGTACTGGTTAGAGGCGGTGGAACGAATTATGGATGACCTAGACTGCACTATGGAACAGAAATTGAAAGGAGCAGTGTCTCTACTGCGAGATGAGGCATACCAGTGGTGGCTCACTGTGAGGGAAGGTACACAAGTAGATCGTATAACATGGGACTTCTTTAAAATAGCTTTCCAGGGAAAATATGTCGGGGCTAGTTATGTGGACGCCCAGAGGAAAGAATTTTTAAATTTTGTTCAAGAAAACAAATTCGTAGCAGAATATGAGGCGGAGTTTCTGCGCTTGAGTCGTTATGCTTGGGGTATAGTCGCGACCGACTATGAGCGCTGTGTGCAGTTTGAGGATGGTCTGCGGGATGAGCTGCGAGTACTGATAGCTCCGCAACGAGAAAGAGATTTTACCACTTTGATTGAGAAAGCAAAGATTGCCGAGGAGGTGAAACGTTCTGAGAGACAAAATCGAGATAAGGAAAGGGGCAAGAATAAGAGAGGTTTTGGGTCTGCAGGTTCTTCTGGGGGATTTCAAAAGAGGCATAGCTTGGATGGGCCAGCGCGAGTTGGAGTGCCAGTTGCTGCGGGTCGGTTGCAACCTTGTGTGCAGTGTGGGAAAATACATCCGGGGGAGTGCTGGAAAAGATCTGGTGGGTGTTTCAGATGTGGGTCTAAGGATCATCGGATAAAGGGTTGTCCTCGAGAGCCTGTTGGGACGCAGGTAGTAGGTCAGAGGTTTATGCAGCCAGGGAGAGGTGGTCAGCAGCCACCGAGAGGTCGTGGTCTGCCCAGAGGGGGAAATGGGTTAGGACGTGGTCGTGGAGCACCGGGCAGAGGTGCTGGCAATGCGAGTAATACAGATGCAAGGCAGCCGAGACTGGTTTATGCTACTCGACGTCGGGAGGATGGCGACGCACCGGACGTCATAACTGGTACGTTTCTTGTATATGATGTGCCATTTACAACTTTAATTGATATTGGATCTACCCATTCATATGTTTCCTGTACTGTGTCTGGGACTCTAGGTATACATTTGAGTTTGCTGATAGGGGAATGTCGGTAATTAGTCCTTTAGGACAATCCGTAGTGGTGAGTAAGTGCAAGGGATTATATTCCCAACAGATTTGATGGAACTGCCGTTAGGCGAGTTTGATCTTATACTGGGCATGGATTGGTTAGTGAGACACCGTGCGAACTTGGATTGCGCTGCAAAGAGAATGGTATTAAATACCTCAGAGGACGAGGAAGTGATTGTGATAGGAGAAAGAAGGGATTATCTGTCCAATGTAATCTCAACGTTAAGGGCTGAGAAGTTTGTGCGTAAAGGTTGTGAGGCGTTCATAGCTTATATCAACACGACTGATGCTGATAATTTATCGGTTGAGAATGTCAGGACTGTAAAGGAATTTCTAGACATATTTTTTGAAGAGCTTCCGGGGTTGCCTCCGAATCGCGAGGTCGAGTTTGGCATTGAGCTACTACCGGGAACGGCTCCGGTGTCGATCGCCCCTTATAGGATGGCACCGAAGGAGCTGGTAGAACTAAAGGCTCAGATCCAAGAGTTGTTGGATCGAGGATTTATCAGACCAAGTGTATCTCCGTGGGGAGCGCCGGTGTTGTTCGTAAAAAAAGAAGGATGGGTCAATGCGTATGTGTATTGACTATTGTCAATTGAACAAGCTAATGATTAAGAATAAATATCTGCTACCAAGGATAGACGACCTGTTCGATCAGTTGCGGGGAGCTTCGGCCTTCTCGAAAATAGATTTAAGGTCGGGATATCATCAACTAAGGGTCAAGGAGGCAGATATATACAAGACTGTATTCCGAACTCGTTATGGGCATTACAAGTTTTTGGTTATGCCGTTCGGATTAACGAATGCACTAGCTACTTTCATGGATATGATGAACCGGGTCTTCCAACCCTACTTAGACCGGTTCGTGGTGGTATTCATAGATGACATCTTGGTGTATTCAAGATCTGAGGAGGAGCATGATTCACATCTTCGGGTTGTCCTACAGATATTAAGAGAAAAGCAACTTTATGCCAAATTCAGTAAGTGCGAGTTTTGGCTGAAGGAAGTGACATTCTTGGGTCATGTTGTGTCTGCTGAGGGGATTAGGGTTGATCCTCGGAAAGTTGAAGCTGTATTGGATTGAAAGCCACCAAAGTCGTGATCGTAGATCCAAGCTTTCAGGTTTGGTTTGGTTACTACTGCGGCGGTTGTTGAGGGGTTTTCGTTGATTGCTGCACCCCTAACGAAGTTACTGCGTAAGGGCGTACAGTTTGTTTGGACGGATAGGCAGCAAGAGAGTTTTGAGAGACTGAAGAAGATTCTGACTGAAGCACCGATTTTGATTCAGCCTGAGGCTGGGAGAGAATTTGTTGTCTATTGTGATGCGTCGCACACAGGTTTGGGTTGTGTGCTGATGCAAGAAGGGAAGGTAGTGGCGTATGCATCTCGTCAACTAAGGCCACATGAGGTGAACTATCCCACTCACGACTTGGAACTAGCTGCAGTGGTGTTTGCGCTAAAGATATGAAGACACTACCTGTATGGGGAAAAGTCGACCATCTACACCGACCATAAGAGTCTTAAGTATCTCCTTACCCAAAAGGAGCTGAATCTAAGGCAACGAAGATGGATAGAGTTGTTGAAGGACTACAACTGCTCAATTGAATATCATCCGGGTAAAGCCAATGTGGTAGCGGATGCACTAAGTCGGAAGGTGGTATCTGATTTGAGAGCAATGTTTGCTCATATCAGCCTTTATGAGGATGATAGTTTATTAGCAGAACTTCAGGTCAAACCGATGTGGGTTAGTCAGATTAAGGAGAAGTAGTCGTTGGATGAGTCGTTAGGTTCTCGTTTTCAGCAAGTTAAAAGTGGAGAGGCGGTGGATTTTGGGCTGAACAGTAAAGGGATGTTATGTTTCCGTGGAAGAGTTTGTATGCCGAAGGACTCAGAATTAAGACAGATGATTCTGTGGGAGGTGCATAGTAGCCCATACGCTATGCATACCGGTGGAAACAAGATGTACCGAGATCTACGAGAACTGTACTGGTGGCCAGGACTAAAGCGTGAGGTTATCGACTTTGTCAGCAAGTGAAGGCTGAGCATCAACTGCCTTCGGAACTACTGCAACCGGTGAAGATTCCACTCTGGAAGTGGGAGAGGATAACAATGGATTTTGTTAGTGGGCTACCCCTAAATCCTACTAAGAAAGATTCAGTGTGGGTAATTGTAGACCGGTTGACTAAGTCCACATACTTCATACCGGTTCGCACTGACTACTCGCTACAGAAGTTGGCCAAGTTATACGTGGCAGAAATTGTGAGGCTACATGGAGTACCAGTGTCTATTATATCAGACAGGGACCCTAGGTTCACATCTCGGTTCTGGAAGGTGTTACATGAAGCTCTGGGTACAAGACTAGACTTTAGCACAGTGTTCCACCCACAGACTGATGGTCAGTCGGAGAAGGTAATCCAGATTTTGGAAGACATGTTAAGAGGCTATGTGATTGACTTCAGGGGTAGTTGGGAAGATTATTTACCGTTAGCGGAATTTGTGTATAACAACAGCTACCAATCCAGCATTAAGATGGCACCGTACGAGGCGTTATATGGTCGTAGGTGTCGTACCCCTACCTGTTGGACAGAACTGGGTGAGCGACGGTTGTTGGGACCAGAATTGATTTCGAAAACTAAGGAGAAGGTAATGTTGATACGGGGTCAGTTAAAAGAAGCCTCTGATAGACAGAAGTCGTATGCTAATCTTAAGCGTAAAGAAATCGGGTACTCGGTGGGAGACTTTCTTTTCTTAAAGGTCTCACCGTGGAAAAAGATCCTGATATTTTGACGGAAGGGCAATTTAAGCCCTAGGTTCATTGGACCTTATCGGGTGTTAAAACGTGTTGGACCGGTCGCATATCAGCTTGAGCTGCCCCCAGAGTTAAACCGGATATTAATGTATTCCACGTTTCTATGCTGAGGCACTACCGCTCAGATCCTTCTCATATAGTGCTGGTGGAAGAATTTGAGATAAGACCTGATCTGACTTTTGAAGAAGAACCAGTGCAGATTCTAGAGCGGGATGTTAAAGTGTGGAGGAGGAAATCTGTTTTGCTAGTCAAGGTTTTGTGGCGTAATCACGATTCAGAGGAAGCCACGTGGGAGCCGGAGGAGGCAATGCGACAGCAATACCCTCACCTCTTTTAATCAGGTAAAATTTTGAGGCCGAAATTTCTTCAGGGGGTAGAATTGTAACATCCCAAAAGTTAGTTTGTGCAATTGTATGTTGGGCTTGCTATGTGGGTTGTTTGAGGGTATTATGGGGCTTTAGGGAGGCCTGGGGTCGAGTCGGAGCCCTAGTAAAATTTTGGTTTTTGGGCACTTTAGGGGGGAGGACTACTGGAAGCAAGGCTTAAGGAAATTTGTTTGTGTTTTGCTAACACAAGAGAGCATATGGCAAGGGGGTTGTGGCGTCAATGAGAGAGCTTGAAGGGAAGGGGTTCGAATCCCACTTGTGTCAAGTCAAGGTTTTTATTTTTGTGTTAGCTGGATGGAGGAAGTAGAGTTTGATTAGAACTCTATAGGAGAGAGAGAAGACTTGGTCAAATGGTTTGAATAGGAGGTGGAGAGTGTTTGGTGGAGAAAAAAAGTGGAGGGAATCATGGGGTTGGATGAGTGAAGGGAGTTGGCCAAATATGGGGGGGAGTATAGAGAATTTCGGCCAAAGTTTTTGGCATTTTAGAAGTGCATATTTGGTCAGTTTTAGGGAGTGCCGTTTTTCCAAAATTCATTTCGGAGAGTGTTGTTTTGGCAATTTCGGCTAGAGCATTTCGGGTTTTCTCATTTGGCATTCTATTTGTCTTCTCTTTGTACATTTTTCTCCCCTCTTTCTTTCTCCCAATTGTGTTTTGGCCGAATCTGCTTGTGAGATTGACCACTCGTGCATTTGTCTTCTTCAAATTTTCTTCTCTTCTCTTTGAGCCAAATAGCCACATCTCTTCTATGTGATTTCCCTTTAAGCTGTACATCACTCGGTTGGAGTTCTCTTTTGTTGGCCGAACGTGGTAAGCCTTTGCACTCATTCCCTTTCTTTTCTCCCTCATTCTATTTTTTTCCTTGACCGAGCATAACATCCTCTCATTCTCGTCAGATCCTACTTCTTTCTCTTTTAGACTTAAGCCGAAACACTCTTGTTGGGGGTAGGCCGAATTCTCTAGCAAACAACGGGTGTATATCGTTAACTTTGGTTTAGGTAAGGTGAAGTTGTGCAAATACTTTTTATCTGATGCTAGTTTATTCTTGTGGTCCTATTTTGTGAAGTTGGCGTCGGTTTCTTTCTCCCTTAGGGGAGGACCGAATGTGGGTTGGATGCTAACCTCTTTGGTGCATCAATGGCTTTCTTTAGGGAACTCGGGGTGGTAGCCAAGAGGAAGCAAAACCGAAAAGTGGTCACTCAGTTATAGAAGGTCACATCTTGTGGTAAGTGGTGATTGGTGATTATTTGGATTCAAGTCTTAACTATGTTTTATCGGTGATGAGACTAATGGATTGGGATGTTTTGATCTCATAGGTGCGTAATCTCGAGGGTTCAATCTACGCTCGTAACAGGTGTGTAATATCACACCCCTCTGAATGATTGCATGTGATGTTTGTGAATCGGCTAAAAGCCGAAAAGCTGAAAAGTTGGCAACTGTGACCACCCGAGCGTGCGAGCGCTCGTAGTGGTAATCGAAACACGAATATTGACGGTAAGCCATTGAGAGTGTCACGAGTACTTCCGCGATACTGAGGTTGTAATGGGCCTAACCGAGCCAAAACGGGCTGAATGAGCCCATATGGGAAAAATTGATGGAAAACTATCAAATGATAGATGTGGTTGTGAAATCTGAAAAACTGAGACCGAAACCATGCGAAATGGGCCACACGAGCGTGGGGGCTCGTTTGGGCCTGAAATGGATTTCAGGCCCAATGGCTCCGTAGAGACCCAAAAAGGTTCCTGTGTCGCTCGAGGCGACAGTAGGCCTTCGGGAAGGCCGTTAAGTTTAGAATTATCAAAATATCCCTGGAAGGGTAAATTATCAAAATACCCCTAGAGGGTAAATGACCGTTATACCCTTGATTATGGTTGGTTATCATGTATATGCTTTATTTACACTTTTGTATGTCTGATGCATTGCATTTATAATATGTTGCATGGGTTGGGATTGATGATCGGAGGAAGTGTATTCTGGTGGCTCTGCCACATTCTGTGAAGTGGCTATGCCACGTATGTTTTGTTATTCTGGTGGCATCGCCACAAATTCTGTGATTTGTAGCTTGTCTGCCATATTGGTGTGTAGGGCTGGGTGGGTTGACTTGGTCCCCACAGGTGTGTAGGGCTGGTACGGGTGGTGTGTAGGGTTGGATTGGGTTGGGCTGCATTATCATGTTTATAGGGCTAAGGCCCAGATTGTTACCGAATAGGGCTTCGGCCTAGTCTGCTTCCGTATGGGCTCGAGCCCAGTTAATGATCGATTAGGGGATTACACACTGAGTTCTCGTAACTCACCCCTCTGCTTTAACCTTGCAGGTGATCCCCAACGTTAGAGGATTTGGAGCTGCGGAGGACTCTGTGGTGGCCATACATCGGAGTATTTCTCACAAACTTCAGTAAATTTCATTTTGCTTCATTTTAAGATTATTTTAATTTGGGTTTAATATTTTGTAATAAGGCCATTGGATTTTATTTTTCTTTTAAACTTTCATTTCAGTTATATTCAAACTATAAATGATTAAACTCTAGATTTTCTTAAAAGGACAATAACTATTTTCAAAATATCACATCTTCGCAATCCACTGGATCTGATTTCTGTTATAAACAAAGTTTTCAGAAATAATAATAATAATAACCTTTTTACAAGAAAACCATAAAAGCAAGTCTGAATTTCACAAACAACAAAGCTCGAAGTTTAAAAAAGAATACGAACTTTTTAACGAACGCGCAGTTTTTAGACAACCCTTCTATGTGACATGCTAGATCCGGTCATAACGTCTGGGCCGGGTTTAGGGTGTTACACGAAGAGAAAGTAAAGGTGATTCACGATTGTTTAAAAGCTGCTTTTGATCGACAAAAATCCTACTCGGATTTAAAAAGGAAAGAAATTGAGTATCAAGTTGGTGATAGAGTATTCTTGAAAGTGTCACCATGGAAGAAAGTTCTTAGATTTGGCCGGAAAGGCAAATTGAGCCCGCATTTTATCAGACCATATGAGATCACCGAAAAGATAGGGCCGGTAGCCTATCGTTTGGCTTTGCCATTCGAATTAGAGAAGATTCATGATGTGTTTTACGTGTCTATGTTGCGACGCTACCGATCAGACCCTTCGCATGTGATCACACCGACAGAGGTTGACATTCAACCCTACATGACATATGGTGAAGAACTAGTTAAGATCCTAGCTCGGGAAGTCAAACAGTTGAGAAATAAGAGTATAGCTCTTGTGAAAGTATTGTGGCAAAGACATGGGGTTGATGAGGCTACATGGGAGCCCGAGGAGGCTATGAGGAACCAACACCTAGACCTTTTCACTGGTAAGATTTTCGAGGACAAAAATCCCTAAGGGGGGAGAATTGTAACAGCCCGACTTAGGGCCTAATCGGAATAGTGGTGCGAGACCACAAATCCGAAGTAGAAATATGAGTTTTATGATTTCCATGAGGCTTATGAGGTGATTTCATGATTGTGTGAAAATCTCATGAAGAAATTTTATTAATTAGTGATTTAATTGTCCATTAGGACTAAATTGCAAAGAATAGAAAATATGATATTCTAGAAGATTTAAGTATGAAATAGAATTATAAAAATTACTAAAGGTCCTTATTTAGTAATTATACCATTATATGTTATGATGGACAAAAATGGACATGGGAAGGAAAAATCTCAAGAAAGGATCATTAAGAGAATTTTTGTCATTTGGTTAATAAAACAATTAAAAGGGAAAAAGAAGCATAAATGATGTCCATCCTCTTCCTCTAGTGCCGAAATTTTTAAGGATCCATAGCTAGGGTTTCTTCAACTTTCAAGCTTGATAGTAAGTGCATCCTAGCCCCGTTTTTAATGTTCTTCGTATTTTTTATAACCATGTAGCTCGGTTTAGCTATTTCTAGCTATATTTTGAGCTAGGGTTCATACTCAAAAGTTTACCCATGTGTGACATGCATGTGTTTTTATGTTTTATGGAATAATATGAAAGTTTGATGTAGGATAAACATCTTTTTCTAAGTGATTTTCATGAAAAATGCATAAAAGGACCAATTTGTAAAAGTTATAAAAATGGTCATACATGAGTGAAATAGTGGAAATTGAAAGTTCCTATAGTTGAGAATATGATTCGGCTAGGCTTGAAATACAAGAAAGTTGAATGAAAATCATTTTACGAGCCTAGGGGCAAAAATGTAATTATGTAAAAGTTTGGGGGCAAAATTGTAATTTTGCCAAAATATAAATTATGAGTCGATTTAGTCAATTTTTGTATTTAACAAGTGAAATTATTATTATAGATCAAGAAACACGAAGCCCAGATTGAAACCGAGGCAAGAACAAACTCGAGGACTAAATCGAACATCGATACACATTTTGAGAATCAAGGTAAGTTTGTATGAAGTTAGAATTTCATAATGTTCAATATTTGAAATTACTTAATATTATGACAATGTCTGTTATTGCTATGAAAATCAAGTGATGAAGCCTCGATGAGTAAAGGGTGAAAATAAGTTATTGTGAAATTCCGGCTAAAGATTCAGAATAATAAGGTTACCCATGTATTAGCATTGAATAAAGAAGGTCCCGTGTAAGACCATGTCAGGGATATGGCCTCAGCACCAAAGGAAGATCTCGTATAAGACCATTTCTGGGACATGGCATCGACATTCATGTATGATCTCGTATAAGACCATGTCTAGGACATGGCATCGACATCGAGTTATAAGATTCTGTGTAAGACCATATCTGGGATATGGCATCAGCATCAAGGGGTGATCCCATGTAATACCATATGAAACACCCCAAACCCGGCCCACAAGCCCGACCGGATATGGTATGCTTCTTAAGAAAAACTCATTTTTTTGTCGTTTTGTAATAAGATGTGATTTTTGGGGTAAAAGAATAAATTTAAGTACGAACTTGATAAAAACCGTTTTTAATACGATTATCGAAAATATTTAATTGATTAGTTGAAATTGATCGTAGTAGAATATAAATTTAAAACGTAAAAGTAACATAACTAATGGCGGCCTTATTACAAAAACATATCCCAAAAAAAATATATATATATATAAGAAAACGTAGTAAGTTTAATAAAAAGTGAAAATTTCAATTTACGGAGTTGAGCAATGGCCACCACGCGATCATCTTTGACCCGGTCAAAAATCATTGTGTATCACCTGAAAAAGTTATCCCACGAAGGGTGAGTCAACAGACTCAATGTGTAACATTATACTAAAAGTCCAATCGATCATAGTAACAAAGTCCATAATATAACAAATCAATAATAATATGATTAAATCACATATACATATAAATGAAATGCAATCCCGAACCCAACTTAGATATCCATCCGCTACACACCACCCGTACCTACCAATCACACCGTGGGGATTTCTAAATCGACCCTCCATCCGCTACACACCATCGAAGGCGCATCGCATCCAACTAGCACATCGCTTCTTATAAATTGTGGCATAGCCACGGATAATTGTGACAGAGTCACCGGATTTATAGTATATGACCAAGTCACCGGATTCATAATATCGTGGACCGAAGTCACTCGGATTATGTGGTAAAACCACGGAACACTTCCCCTTTCAATATTGCCCATATGCCCATGCAATAATATATTATTTCAATATCATGCCATATACCCCATAATCATATCGGAATCAAAAACATTTCATATTATGCATATAGCATTATTTATGATATAAATATCATGCCTTTGAATCATAATCCCAAAATCATAATCAATTATTGAATATGTTTCATATTAAAAACTTACATAGTACGAAGGAAAAACGTACCTCAATTCATCGTACCATTGAGTGGTACCCAAAGCTATAATCGTTCATATTTCATTATAAACACATCTATATAAATAAAGCTACTAATCAATTAGATGTTTAGTATAAGTTACACACCTTGCAAACACAAAGAGCGATAGAAACTTTAGGATTTTCGACTCTTGCCTACACGTCGACAGAACCTACATATCACTATGTGAGAAATCGGTTATCACTAAAAGATATGGCCTTTGGCCGAATATCATTATCCCTTACCTTGGATTATTCAAATTTGAATGATCTCTTCCTAACGTTGACTACAAGACAACCCCGAAAATCTTCCTTCAAAGGTTTAGCGACGGAGAAATAAGAGGATTAGATTCCTAAAATCGATTAATCCAAAGAAAATAAAGAAAAAAAAACCATTGATAGAAAAGCCTTTACCCGAACACGATGATCGATTAACCCTTACTAGAACTATCAAGAAATTCGGCCTTAAAAACTTAAAAGAAAAAGAATGATAATTTCGGCTTTAACAAAAGAAAGAAAAGGAAGGAAAAGAATGATGAAAAAGGTATAGGATAATTTTCGGTTATGATAGGAAAAGGGAAGAGAGGAAGAGAATGAAAAAGAAAATAAAAGAGAATGCTTTTGGTGTAAGATGGATTCGGCACTAGAGAGGAAGAAAAGAAGGGTAAATGTCTTCAAAGATGACAATATTTTGGTTCCAAAAGAAAGTAAACTTGAGAGGAAAAGAAGAAATAAAAGTATCTATTTGGTCAAAATGCAAAGGCCAAAACAAAGCAAACTTTTTACCAAATGCCTATTGATAAATTCGGTTAAGAGAAATATTTTTGGACAAAGGAAAAATGCACAAATTGACAACTTTTGGTCAACTAAAACCTCCCAAATCCCATACCAAAAATTCGCCAACACAATAGCCTACACAATCCCCCTTTTTCCTCCTTAATTCTTCCTATCAACCCCATAATTTCCAACACAATTAAACCACTCCCTTAGCCCCTTATGCCGTCTAGGTTCATGGTCACATGACCATGGAAAAGCTTCCAAAACAACACCCACTCTTCAAGCCTCTTGTCCCTAAACTTTCCTTATCCACTTGATTCCTTACCATAACTCCTAACTTGCCTTTTCCTATTGGTCTACTATCCAAAAATAAAAGAATAGTCCATCTATTAAGGATAAGGTTTGACCGACACTATAGGGAAGAAAACAAAAATTAAAATTCCTCCCAATTGCTAGCTAAAGGATTCGAACCTCTCACCTCATGCACTCACCCATGCACCTTCACCACTTTACCAATAGCTCAACTTATGATCAAAACATCAAATTAATTCTCTTAAGGCCAAACTTGCTTAGTTCCCTTCTAAGATTAAAATCTAATATTTTCTAAGGCAATCCTTTACTTTCTAAAATTCCCAAAGTCCCTAGAACTCATACAAAGAGCACATAACAACAATGCACACATTCAAGAGAAAATTTTCATAACCCCTAAATCCGGGATATTACAGTTCTACCCTCCTTAAAAAAAAATTTCGTCCCGAAATTACCCGACAAGAATAAGTGAGGATATTCTTTGTCGCATAGCCTCCTCGGCTCCCACGAAGCTTCTTTCGATCCATGATTGCGCCATAATACTTTGACGAGGAACCGATTTCCTCCGTAACACCTTCACATCTCGATCTAGAATTTGAATCGGCTCCTCCTCATAGGACAAACTGGTCGTAGTTCTACCTCCTCAAGCGGCACTATATGAGATGGATCCGACGGTAACGACGTAACATCGAAACATGAAACACATCATGCATTTGATTCAACTCAAGGTAACTCTAATCGATATGCCTTTGGTCCAACCCGCTTCAAAACCCGACAAGGTCCTATAAACACGGGGCTTAACTTTCCTTTGCGACCAAATCTCATCACCTTTTTCCAAGGCGAAACCTTTCGGAACACTTGGTCTCCCACAACAAAATCTATGTCCTTTCGTTTCAAATCTGCATACAATTTTGCCTATCCGATGCCTCCTTCAACCGAGCCCGAATTACTTTAACCTTTTCTTCGGATTCAGCCACAATTTCTGGACCCAAAAACGACGTTCCCTAATTTCGTCCAACACGTAGGAGTGCAACACTTTCGTCCATATAGTGCTTCATACGGTGCCATCCGAACATCGGCTTGGTAAATCGTTGTTGCACGCAAAACTCGCTAAAGGCAAAAATTCTTCCTTCCTCTGAAATCTATCACACATCCCCTTAACATGTCCTCTAATACTTGGATTACTCGCTCGATCGCCATCGATCGTGGATGAAATGCCCGTACTGAAGTCTAATCTGGTGCCCAAAGCCTGATGTAATGCTTTCCAGATTCGAGACGTAAACCTCGGATCCCTATCCGATATAATCGACACTGGCACTCCATGCAATCTTACAATCTCTACCACATACAACTTCGCCAATTTCTGCAAAGAGTAATCAATTCGTACAGGAATGAAATGTGCAGACTTCGTCAATCGATCCACTATCACCCACACCGAATCTTTCTTGGTAGGCGTAAGGGGAAACCCACTAACAAAGTCCATGGTGATACGCTCCCACTTCCATTGCGGAATCTTTATTGGCTGAAGCAATCCCGATGGAACTTGGTGTTCAGCCTTAACTTGCGACACGTTAAGCACTTCCCCACAAACTCGTAACTTCTCGCTTAAGACCAGGCCACCAAAATTGATCCCGAAGATCCCTGTACAACTTACTACCTCCCGGATGCATCGCATAAGGACCACCATGCGATTCCTGAAGAATTGTTCGCCTAAGCTCCTCATCCTTCGGCATACAGACCTTACCCTTGAAACACAAAACTCCATCGCTGTTAACACCATAATCTTCCAACTCTCCATTTTGCACTTGCCGCAGCTTAACACTTAAATCATCATCTACCAACTATTTTTCTTTCACCTGACTCAACCACATCGGCTTTACTTGTAATTCTTCCAACAAGCTTCCGTCGTCATAAAGACTAAGATGTGCGAACATCGCTCTTAGATCCGACACCACTTTCCTACTTAGGGCATCTGCCACTACATTCGCCTTGCCCGGGTAATACTCTATCGAACAATCGTAGTCTTTCAACAACTCCACCCATCTTCGTTGTCTCAGATTCAGCTCCTTCTGAGTCAGCAGATACTTAAGACTCTTGTGGTCCGTGTAGATTACTGACTTTTCTCCATACAAATAATGCCTCCACACTTTAAGAGCAAAGACTACCGCTGCCAACTCCAAGTCATGCGTCGGGTAGTTAACCTCGTGAGGCCTCACTACCGAGATGCATACGCAACCACCTTCCCGTCTTGCATCAAAACACATCCCAATCCAATGTGAGACGCATCACAATACACCACAAAGTCCTTCCCTGCCTCAGGCTGAATCAACACCGGAGCTTCGGTCAAAACCCTCTTAAGCTTCTCAAAGCTCTCTTGCTGCTTATTCGCCCACACGAAAGGTATCTCTTTTCTCAACAACTTTGTCAAAGGTGCCGCTATCGAGGAGAATCCTTTGACGAACCTTCTGTAGTAACCCGCTAATCCCAAGAAACTACGAACTTCGGGCCACTGAGACTTAGGTGGTTTCCAATCTAACACTGCTTCAATCTTTCGAGGATCCACCCTTATCCCTTCCGCAGACACCACATGGCCTAAAAACGCAACTTCTTTCAGCCAAAATTCGCACTTGCTGAATTTGGCATAAAGCTTCTTCTTTCTCAACACTTGCAACACTATCCGAAGATGCTCATCATGCTGTAACTCAGACTTGGAATACACAAGAATGTCGTCTATAAACACAACAACAAACTGATCCAAGTAGGGTTGAAAAACCCGATTCATCATATCCATAAACGCAGCTGGGGCGTTCGTCAATCCGAACGGCATTACCAAAAATTCATAATGCCCATATCTTGTTCGGAAAGCTGTCTTATGGATATCCGCTTCCTTCACCTTCAGCTGATGATACCCCGACCTTAGATCTATCTTTGAGAATACCGCAGCTCCCTTAAGCTGATCGAACAAGTCGTCTATCCTTGGCAAAGGATACTTGTTCTTGATGGTTAGCTTATTCAACTGTCGGTAATCTATGCACATACGCATAGTCCCGTCCTTCTTCTTCACGAACAAGACCGGTGCTCCCCATGGAGACACACTAGGTCGGATAAACCCACGATCAAGCAACTCTTGAATTTGGGCCTTAAGCTCAACCAACTCCTTTGGTGCCATTCTATACGGAGCGATAGATACTGGCGCCGTTCCAGGTAATAAGTCAATCCCAAATTCCACCTCCCGATCCGGAGGCAACCCTGGAAGTTCTTCAGGAAAGACATCCACGAATTCTCTCACAGTCCTGACCTCTTCAACAGTTGCCTCTTTAGCCTCCAAGGCACTGACCAACATAAGAAAAGCCAAACAACCTTTCCTAACCATCTTTTCTGCCTTAAGAGCGGATACTACATTTGATAAGTAGTTTCGTCTCTTGCCCATTACCACAACTTCCTTATCGTCCATAGACCTTAGTGACATCCGCTTAGCAAAGACAATCCACATTCGCGCACGATACTTCACTAGCCAATCCATGCCTAGGATCAAATCAAATTCTCCAAATGGCAACTCCATTAAATTAGCGGAAATCTGCGTCCCTTGAACTTCTAAAGGCACCTCCTTAAAGAGCTTATCTACTACTACTACGATCATCCTAAAGGACTAAGTACGATCATCTTCCTAGGAACAGTCTCAGAGTTCACATGTAGAGTTCCAAATACTTCACTAGCGATGTAAGAATGAGTTGACCCTATATCTATCAAAGCAATAAAGGCAACCTGTAAATAAGAAACGCACAGTGATAACATCAGTGCATCACTATCTTCCCTCCGACGAACCGCATACACCAAACTCGGGTGTCTAGTCTCGGTGCTACCATCGCCTCTGCCGAGTCCCACCTCTACTTAGAACCATTACCTCGCCACTCGAACCACGACCCCTCATTGGTTGTTGCCCACCTCTGCCGCCACTGATTAGAACACGACCGACTTCACCGAACGATTCCTCTCGTTATCCAATGGACAATCCCTAATCATATGATCCTTGGATCCGCACTTAAAACATCCCCGTCTTCTTCCAACATTCTCCGGTGTATTTTTTCCACACTGAGCACAAGTACGGTACTGTCCTCCCTTAGTATCTTGCTGAAGTCGCGGCCCCTCAACTCTAGGTTTCTTTTGGAAATTCCCGGATGACCTCGAAGATCCATAGCTCCTCTTATTCTTATTCTGACCTCGATCTCTGTTCTGTCTCTCGGTCCGCTTGACTTCTTCAGCTATCCTAGCTCTATCCACTAAAACTGAAAAATCTCTCTCTCGATGCGGTGCAATCATCACTCGCAGCTCATCTCGCAACCCATCCTCAAATCTGACACTCCGCTCATAATCAGTAGCTACAATCCCTCTGGCATAACGGCTTAATCGCGAAACTCGCTTCATATTCAGCCTATCGACTTATTTCCTTGTATGCATTCAGAACGCCTTTCTCTCGAGAGTCAATGTAACTAGCTCCAACATATTTCCCTTCAAATTTGATCTTAAAATACCCCAATCTACTCGATCCGCAGAATACTCTCTTTGATGATGAGCCACCATTGATACGCCTCGTCACGAAGAAACTAAACAAAGACCTTTCAATTTCTCCCAAGGCGGTGCGGTCTAAATCATCCATGATCCTCTCATTGCGCTCTAGCCGAAGACTCGCTACACCGGAGCTACCCCAGATACTCCCTAAAAACCTCAGCTCCGTTAGATCTAAGTCTCTCACCCACCGACTTTCGCTCCATTACTCATACTAGCTCTCCGCTACTGTTCTAGGACTCGCAACATAGCTTGATACATGGCGTCATCTCCTCTAGTTTGCTCTTGAAATTCCACTCCAACGGTGGTGGCAGAGCTTCATTTGGAACCACGACTGACCTAATCGGTTCCAAAGCGACCATTCTCGCCTCTCACGCGACCACGACGACTCTGGCCCCCTAGAACTCATGTCTACTTAGCGCCTTATCCGATTAAGAAGTTTTATGCATTAGTATTTTGTTTCACTGTTTATCCACGAGCAAATTTTATGAAAAGGAGTTTTGTAAGTAGTTCTTTCGATCAATCAAAATTTCTAGTTCAAGATCACTATTCTAATTCAAAGAATCACACATTCACATCAATTGAGACACATTCACTCATCCACAACATTCAACACACTTCTATGAGCATTTTGTCTGCTCCCAACCCTGTGGTAAATTCGTCATTTTCCTACAGGGTATTTTTGTAATTTTGGAAGTCGAAAATACTTTGAGAAATATCTTCAAAATAGTTTGTACAAATCAAAAGGGTAATTTAGTGATTTAAAAACTAGAGTTTTTATAAAACTGCATGGCTAGTCCCTTTCGGGTTTTAATTATCAAGTTTAGCCCGTGAATAAGTCCTCTTGGTTAGGGTGAACCGTAGCTACGCACCAGGTAGGATTCGAGTAAAGAGGAGGTGAGTCTCTAGGACTGCTTAAATACCAAGCTCTTACTGAATCCACTCCTAGACATGCGCACAATGGTTGCCACACCGTAACTCGGCGACTTACTTCACAGGTTTGTTCAGTTGTTTTTAAGTCTTATGCCTATGTTTGAGTGCACTAGCCCTAGGGTTTAATAGATCCTAGTTCTCTAATCTACGAGCCCAAGTATGCCCATATAACAATCATATAATAATTCACTCAATAATTTGAGGTACTTACCTGGTGGACTTCGGGTCAAGAACTCGGGTGCCATGCTTCCATAAAACCATTTTTAACCAAAAATTTTCAAAATCATTCATTTGGGCCAAATTTTGAAAACGTTGTGGACTTCAAAACCCAAGGCCGAGTGTTTAAAACGGGCTCGATACCAAGTTGAAACACCCCAAACCCGCCCACAAGCCCGACCGGATATGGTATGCTTCTTAAGAAAAACTCATTTTTTTGTCGTTTTGTAATAAGATGTGATTTTTGGGGTAAAAGAATAAATTTAAGTACGAACTTGATAAAAACCATTTTTAATACGATTATCGAAAATATTTAATTGATTAGTTGAAATTGATCGTAGTGTAATATATAAATTTAAAACGTAAAAGTAACATAACTAATGGCGGCCTTATTACAAAAACATATCCCAAAATATATATATATATATATATATATAAGAAAACGTAGTAAGTTTAATAAAAAGTGAAAATTTCAATTTACGGAGTTGAGCAATGGCCACCACGCGATCCTCTTTGACCCGGTCTAAAATCATTGTGTATCACGTGAAAAAGTTATCCCACGAAGGGTGAGTCAACAGACTCAATGTGTAACATTATACTAAAAGTCCAATCGATCATAGTAACAAAGTCCATAATATAACAAATCAATAATAATATGATTAAATCACATATACATATAAATGAAATGCAATCCCGAACCCAAATTAGATATCCATCCGCTACACACCACCCGTACCTACCAATCACACCGTGGGGATTTCTAAATCGACCCTCCATCCGCTACACACCATCGAAGGCAGTTGCTGCAGTCAACTAGCACATCGCCCTTATAAATTGTGGCATAGCCACCAGATAATTGTGACAGAGTCACCGGATTTATAGTATATGACTGAAGTCACCGGATTCATAATATCGTGACCGAAGTCACCGGATTATGTGGTAAAACCACCGGAACACTTCCCCTTTCAATATTGCCCATATGCCCATGCAATAATATATTATTTCAATATCATGCCATATACCCCATAATCATATCGAATCAAAAACATTTCATATTATGCATATAGCATTATTTATGATATAAATATCATGCCTTTGAATCATAATCCCAAAATCATAATCAATTATTGAATATGTTTCATATTAAAAACTTACATAGTACTGAAGGAAAAACGTACCTCAATTCATCGTACCATTGAGTGGTACCCAAAGCTATAATCATTCATATTTCATTATAAACACATCTATATAAATAAAGCTACTAATCAATTAGATGTTTAGTATAAGTTACACACCTTGCAAACACAAAGAGCGATAGAAACTTTAGGATTTCCGACTCTTGCCTACACGTCACAGAACCTACATATCACTATGTGAGAAATCGGTTATCACTAAAAGATATGGCCTTTGGCCGAATATCATTATCCCTTACCTTGGATTATTCAAATTTGAATGATCTCTTCCTAATGTTGACTACAAGACAACCGAAAATCTTCCTTCAAAGGTTTAGCCACGGAGAAATAAGAGGATTAGATTCCTAAAATCGATTAATCCAAAGAAAATAAAGAAAAAAACATTGATAGAAAAGCCTTACCCGAACACGATGATCGATTAACCCTTACTAGAACTATCAAGAAATTCGACCTTAACAACTTAAAAGAAAAGAATGATAATTTTCGGCTTTAACAAAAGAAAGAAAAGGAAGGAAAAGAATGATGAAAAAGGTATAGGATAATTTTCGGTTATGATAGGAAAAGGGAAGAGAGGAAGAGAATGAAAAGAAAATAAAAGAGAATGCTTTTGGTGTAAGATGGATTCGGCACTAGAGAGGAAGAAAAGAAGGGTAAATGTCTTCAAAGATGACAATATTTTGGTTCCAAAAGAAAGTAAACTTGAGAGGAAAAGAAGAAATAAAAGTATCTATTTGGTCAAAATGCAAAGGCCAAAACAAAGCAAACTTTTACCAAATGCCTATTGATAAATTCGGTTAAGAGAAATATTTTTGGACAAAGGAAAATGCACAAATTGACAACTTTTGGTCAACTAAAACCTCCCAAATCCCATACCAAAAATTCAGCCAACACAATAGCCTACACAATCCCCCTTTTTCCTCCTTAATTCTTCCCTATCAACCCCATAATTTCCAACACAATTAAACCACTCCCTTAGCCCCTTATGCCGTCTAGGTTCATGGTCACATGACCATGGAAAAGCTTCCAAAACAACACCCACTCTTCAAGCCTCTTGTCCCCTAAACTTTCCTTATCCACTTGATTCCTTACCATAACTCCTAACTTGCCTTTTCCTATTGGTCTACTATCCAAAAATAAAAGAATAGTCCATCTATTAAGGATAAGGTTTGACCGACACTATAGGGAAGAAAACAAAAATTAAAATTCCTCCCAATTGCTAGCTAAAGGATTCGAACCTCTCACCTCATGCATTCACCCATGCACCTTCACCACTTTACCAATAGCTCAACTTATGATCAAAACATCAAATTAATTCTCTTAAGGCCAAACTTGCTTAGTTCCCCTTCTAAGATTAAAATCTAATATTTTCTAAGGCAATACTTTACTTTCTAAAATTCCCAAAGTCCCTAGAACTCATACAAAGAGCACATAACAACAATGCACACATTCAAGCGAAAATTTTCATAACCCCTAAATCCGGGATATTACACCATATCTGGGATATGGCGTTGGCATCAAATTTTATGAATGATGAGTTCGAGTATCCTACGATGATTTGATTAATTCGTGGGCAAAAGAGCTAAGTATGTAAAAGGGGTATAGAGTCAAATTCGTTTATGGATGACCTTGAGTTTCACCTATGTTAAGAATGATGAAGCTTTAAGTTTATGTTCATGTTAGCATATGTGCTAAGTCATGTGATTAAGTGATACAGGTACCATGAATAAGTACATGTTACGAAATCATAATGTGACATGAGATGGGTAAGAATAAGTGTGAGTAAGTACGAATAAGATGCCTAAGCATTTGAGACTTATGTTGCTATTGTTTCACAAGATGGATGAATTTAGTTTGAGTAATTATGTTACTTTAGAATTTCATGCAAACTTGCTAAGCTATATGCTTACCCCTCTTTTTTCCCTTTTCCATTTAGTTTCGCTAAGTTAGCTCGAGGATCACAGAACGTCGGAGCTCGAATCACACTATCAACCGTTCTTTTGGTATAGTAAAGTTAATTCATTTTGAGTATGGCATGTATAGGAACTTGATTGTTTTGTGTCATGTCATGTTTAAAGGCCAAAGGGTTGGCTATTAATGTTTTACACTCATTTTGTAAATGGACATGATGAATTGACCAATATTGCCAAGTTCATGTTCTAAGGTTGATGGGTAAAATGAAATGAATGTTCATGCAAGATAATGAGTAAAATTTGGATGGAATGAATGATAATTTAGGGATTTTTTTCGTGGTTTGATATTGTTATATTATGTGTTTCTTGTGCTGAAATGAATGAGTTTAAGTTTCAGGGTGGCAAAAAGGGCTTGGAAAATAACCTCTAATTGTCCACACGGGTTGACACACGGGCGTGTGTCTAGGCCGTGTGTGACACACGGTCAACCCATATGGGTGTGTTGATAGGCCGTGTGTCCCCTGCATTTTAATTGCAAGAATTAGATTTGTCACACGGGCCAGCACACGGGCGTGTGCCCTGGCCGTGTGCCATTATGGGTTTGATGACGTCATAAACAGAGAGCTCCATGGGTGAAGGACACGGGCTTGTCTAGGCCGTATGAGGGACACGGGCTACTGACACGGGCATGTGTCCGGCCGTGTGAAAATGCCTGTAGGTTCGAAGGAAAAATAATTTTTTTACACGAGCTAGGGACATGGGCGTGTGAGACCACACGGCCTGCCCACACGGGCGTGTCCCAAGTCACACGGGCGTGTGACCCCTGTTTAAGCCAAAAATTTTCAAAGAGTGCAAAAGTTTCCGGTTGAATTCTGAAATCTCCCGGATGAGTGTTTAAGGCCTCGTAGGCCCGTATTATGCACGTTATGATTAAGACAGAAAGGTTTTAAGTCAGAATGAAATTTTATAGCTCGATAATGCATGTCCAAGTAAGGTTAAGCACGGTAATGCCTCGTATCCTGTCCCGGCGTTAGACACGGGTAAGAGGTGTTACACCACCGAATTTTCTCCTTCATTTACTCCAACTCCCCATTAAAATTCAATTCGAATTCTTTTGACCAATTCAACCACAAAGTTCAGTCCAGTTCCAACACTTCCCCAGCTCAAGCAGCAAAATAAACATACAATTGCGCACTCCATGCCTCGAACCTCAGACTTCTTGCCACACATGCAGCGCCACCTTGCCACTAAATCACCCCCTCTCTTTGTGTCACATTTTACCTTCAATAAATTAAAAGATCTAAAGGCCAAAGTCCAGGTTCCTTGAAAAGAAAAACGAAAACAATTTTCAAGAGCCAAGACTTGAACCCAGGCTCCCTTGCAACCTTAATGACGCCACAACCACTAGACCACATGCTTCCTTGTGTCATTTTTTTAACACAATAATTTAAAATGCCTAAACCAGGAGCCATGGTTCCCCTAATGCTAAAAATAAAAATTTCCTTATGACATGGCTTGACCCCAGGACTTCATAGAAGCCCCCTAACCTTCCAAAATCACTCACCCAACAGATCTAACATGCAATTGTGCTATTGTCTTATTCTCAATAATTTTAAACGCTCCAATTCCCAAGGCCTAATTCTTCTAGGCCCAAAATTCAGGGTGTTATAATGTAGGCCTCGTAATTGCAAACTATCATTGTAATTCAATTGTCTTATGGTATTTTAGAAATTATATTGAAATGATCATGATTTTACTTGTTTAGTTTTGTTAACTTGTTGTAGCATTCTTGTAACATTATTTCGGTAACGGATACGGGTTAGGAGTGTCACAATTTTTGTCTCACCATTGATTTTCATAATTAATTCGTTCTTTTCTACATTAATGGTAGACCTAAAAGTAGCCAAAAAGGGTCTTCCTAATAAGATCGGTATCTCATAATTTTCTTCGAAATCAGGCATCACAAAATCTGCAGGGATAATGAAACTTTGTTCCTTAACTAACACATCTTCCAATACCCCTTTCAGATGTACTGCAGACCTATCTGCCAACTGTAATGTTATCTGAGTAGTTTTAAGATCCCCTAACCCGAGTTTTTCAAAAATTCATAGAGGCATCAAATTAATACTAGCTCCTAAATCACATAGAGCTCTATTAAAATGAATACTCCCTATCTCTATAGATATAGTAAAAATCTTGGGGTCTTTCAATTTCTAAGGTACCTGTTTGGAAATAGTCATGCTACATGAAGCATTTAATTTAACTTGTTCTCCTACCTTAATTTTCTTACGCCTAGCTATCATCTCCTTTAAAAACTTAGTGTACTTAGGAACCTTTTCAAGTAATTCAATTAGAGGTAGGTTAACATTTAATGTTTTAAATAGGTTTAGGAAACTTACAAATTCATCTTCATCCCGCTTTTGTTTTTCCTCTAGTCTTGAAGGGAATGAGATTTTTGCACCGTAGAATCTTTAGTTATTTCCTTCTCTGTCTGCGCTGCCAGTGTGATTACCTCCTCTGATTCTGGCTCATATTATGCTTCTAGCGATACCTCTTGAAGATCGTCATAATTCTCCGCAATTGTCTCTGGAGTTGTGGCTTCTGGGCTACTCAGTACTTTGTCCAATCGAAGGGCAATTGCTTTCATGTGCTCCTTACCTTCTCTCCATGGATTATTTTCCATGTTGCTGGGAATACCTGTGTCAATTTGTCTTTTGATATCACTCATCATGCTCATAAATTGGCTCATTTGATTCTCGAGTTTCGTCAATGTTCTTGTTGAATCGGTGCACTCAGATTGCACTTGCTTGACATCTATTCTCATTAACTGCATCTCTCCCTCAACTCTATCTAGATGTTGACCACATGTAGCATGGTCATTTTGGTTGGCTCTATCCTGGGGTTTCTACAAATAAGGAGGTTGGTAATTAGTGTTTTTAGCCTGATTTGAATTATTACCTGCTCCTTGATTCCCTCTCCATCTCAGATTCGGGTGATCTCTCCATTCGGGATTATATGTATTCGAATAAGGGTTTCCACCCATATCCCCAATGTAATTTACATCATCTACAGGATTTTTGATATAGTGGAAGAGCGATTTGTCCCCCATGCAAACACGATGTAAAAGCAAATTCGATACAGTTGAGTCTATCTACTAATTGTTGATACTTCATTCTCTTGGATATCTTTTACCATGGCAGGTTTCTAACCAAATATGAATCATTCAATTGGCCACTAATAGCAGTTTAGTGACATATTCTCAATGATTTCGTATGCATCCTCTTATGTTCTGTTCATAAGGGCTCTTGCTTCTTTTATATCTAATCCAGATTGTGCATTTGCATCCAACCCATTATAAAATACCTTCAGTTGCATCCACTCGGGAAATACGTTGTGTGGGCATTGTTGAATCAACATTTTGAAATGTTCTAATGCCTCATAGAAACTTTGTCCCTTGATCTGTCTAAAAACAACAATCTCTCTTCTTAGTTGAACTGCTTTGCTAATAGGGAAGATTTTTTATAAGAACTTTCCAGCTAGTTCATCCATGTCGTGCTAGACCCTAGTGCCTGTGAGTCTAGCCAAGAAAATGGGTTATCAATTAAAGAGAAAGGGAACAACCAAAGATGAATAGCATCATCAGTGACCTCATTATACTTAAAAGTATCACAGAGTTGGAGAAACCATTTTAAATGCTAGTTAGGGTCCTCTGTCATAGTGCCCCTAAACTGTAGATTATATTGAATCATCTAAATCATCGCTGATTTTATCTTGAAATTATTAGTTGTAATCGTCGGCCTTGCTATACTTTCTTGAACCATATCCAAACGTGGTAAGGCATAATCCCTTATGGTTCTCTCGATCTGAGCCATATATACGTTTACGGGTAAATGTGGTGCTGGTGGATTTCCTAAAATGTTATAGTCAGTGTCACCGAACAATGGATTTTCCCGTGGTACTTTACCTGCAGCAGGTAGTGGTGGATCTTGCATTTGTTGTTGCTGACGGTGATTTCTTCAGATTATTCTCTCTGGATCTGTGGCTACTACAAAAGGCCTGCCCCTACTGCGAGTCATACACTAACTCAGAATGAAGAGATTAGTAACAATAAATAAGATCGTATCTATAACTGAGAAATTTCCTAATTATTCTTTTATGTGTAAAAATTAAAATTAACCTAGTGATGTTGCCTCCCCGACAACGGCGACAACAATTTGACTGCCTTCAGACGTACTGACATTTAGAGTGTGAATACTGCAATAAAATATAGAAAGACAAGGCGATATCCGCAAGTATACGGGTTGAGTTGTAATATAGTTTTACAACGAAGTAGGTGAGTGCTCCGAGAATCGTACCCAAGGGAGGCGAATGCCAGATCAATTCTAACCTAAACACTAAAAGATCTAATTAATACTTTTAAATCAATTATAGTACGAAAAGTATGAAATAAATGATTTTTGGGGTTTTATAATAATGGTAATAAAAATAAAAAAAACAAAAAAGATAAAATTCAAGAGATTAAAAAATGAGAATAAACCAAATCTGAATATGGGTGATTAGCTCTTCAGTAATCTCCATCAACTGTCATTTTGGGTTCCTTGTCAATCAACTAGCCACTACCCTAGCAGGATCTTCTAGTCTTCCACTAACATAATGAGTCAGCAAGAACTAGTTATCTTCCGACCTTACAGTTCAGACTGGTTTAGGGTTCAGGTGTTCACAGATGGGCAACACAAATTTTGGGTTAATTCCCATCTTGATGACTTCCCGGGGTTTTCAGGCCTAGAGTTTGTTTTACGTTCTTCCTTTCCAAACAACTATTTTGTTAAGTAACCCTACAAAACAGTTAACAGATCATACCTCCACTTGCTAATCCCCCATAGAGGGATTAGTTCCTCATGGCTTCAATAAACAATATATAATCGATGTAAAGAGAAAGCATGCTAATTAAATCTACAAGATAAAGTAAATGAAAGAGCCTAATTTTATTGAAATTAAGCACGAATTCACAGAGTTTGAACTCTTCCACAATTTAGATATCTTGAAATCAACAAGAATAATTGAAATAAATCTAAAACCCTAAGAAGAAAGAAAGGTAAACTAAATTTACAAGAGAGAATCTAGGCTAAAGGAATGATGATCCTAACAAGTGACAAATAAGCCTATTTATAACCTTCTGGTGGACGTTGTCCTTAACCCTAGGTTATCTGACGTTCTTGAGCTTAAAGTTTGATTATGCAGACCAAAATGCCCCTGCTTCATGTGTTGTTTCTGCCACAGAGTCGATGTTATGACACACCAAGACCTATGTCGCGACATAGCAATCAATATACTCGTCTGCAGCTATCTTCAAGGGTATGTCATGACACCCTCAGTCTATGTCTCGACATCGAGTCATTTGTGTAACATCATAGCGACTAGTATTCATTTAATACGCCTTCTAATGGTCTCTTGCTCACTCACAAAGTGTGTTAGCTCACCCTTGGGCCTCATTCGACCCCTAAGGTCAATAAAAGACTAAATTTGCTCATTTTATTGAATGTAAATAAAAATAAGAAAAAATAACTAAAAAATAACAAAAATGGTTGCATTCAAGCTTCTTAAATGTGTAAACTAGTTTTATCTGCCACAACTAATTACGACAGATCATAAAGCCAAAGCTAACTTAAGAAGAGGTGAAATATGGGTCCTTACCCACTAGAAAACTTTAGAGAAAGTCTTTCTAAAATTAAAATATGAGAGTTATTAATTTTGAATAAAATAGTGGGAGCATCATTTAATAAAGTCCTTTTTAATGATTATACTAAACTTGGTAAATGTACTCATGAGCATATTTTATTATTGTAGATTAATAATGGCAAACAAAACAAACTCTTTATCATTGTGATTTGCCATTGAGAAGGACAAGTTGAATGACTTGAACTTCCTTGACTGGTTCCGTAACTTGAGGATTGTCTTCAAACAAGAATGGAAATTATATGTCATTGAGGAACCAATTCCTTTTGAACCAGTAGCTAATGCCTCTAGAGATGACAAGGATGCTTATAAGAAGCATCTTGATGACATGTTAGACATAGGATGTCTAATGTTTGGCACCATGACTCCTGAGCTTCAAAAGCAACATGAGAATATGGTTGCCTACGATATGATCCAGGACCTCAAGGAATTATATGAGGGGCAAGCACGTCAAGAGAGGTACGAGACCTCTAAAGCTCTGTTTCGATGCAAAATGGTGGAGGGATCTCATGTGGGAACTAACATTCCCAAGGTGATAGGTTATATTGAAAGCCTTGAAAAACTAAGATTTCCTCTAGGTGTGGAGTTGGCCACCGATGTCATCCTGTAATTTTTTTCCGGATGGTTTTAGCAAATTTGTCCTTAATTTCAACATGAATAAGATTAATAAGACTTTTCCACAGTTACTCAGCATGTTACAAACTGTTGAAAGTAACATGAAAAAAGTTGGGCCTAAAACTATTCTGATGGTCCGCAAGGACAAAGGCAAAGGAAAGGCTAAGGCAAAGCCCAAGGACAATGGCAAGACAAAGCCGAACAAAGGAAAAGATGCATTTGAACCTAAAGGAGGAATTTCTAAGGAAGGAAAATGTTTCCATTGTGGTAAGACCGGACATTGGAAGAGGAATTTTCCTGCCTATCTTGAAGAGGTCAAGAAGGCAAAAGAAAGTAGAGCATCCATTTCAGGTATTTATGTTATTGATATTAATTTATCAACATCTACTTCTTGGGTATTAGATATCAGTTGTGATTATCATTTTTGTACATATGTACAGGGACTGTAAAGGAGTAGGAATTTGGCTAAAGGAGATCTGGACTTGTGAGTTGGAAATAGAGCAAGAGTTGTTGCATTAGTTGTAGGAATACATATTTTATCATTTCCTAGTGGACTTGATTTAATTTTGGATGACTGTTATTTTGTTTCAAGTTTGACTAGAAACATTATTTCAATTTCTTGTTTAGACAAAATTGGTTTTGACATAATGATTAAGAATAATTGGTTTTGAGATAATGATTAAGAATAATTGTTGTTCATTTTATCTCGATAACGTTTTCTATCGTTCGACACAATTAGTAAATGGCCTCTATATTTTAGATCAAGATATGCCCATTTATAACATAAATACTAAAAGATAAAAAATAAATATCTCTAATCAAACTTATCTTTGGCATTGTCGATGGGGCCATATAAGTGAGAAGCGCATATCAAAGCTCCATAAATATGGTATTTTGGACTCTTTTGTTTTCAAACAATTGAATATATGTGAGTCTTACTTGTTGGGTAAAATGACTAAAACTCCTTTTAATAGTAAAAGTGAATGAGCTAGTGATTTATTGGGCTTAATACATAGTGATGTATGTGGACCAATGAACACACAAGCCAGAGGAGGTTTTTATTACTTCATTACTTTCACTGATGACTTCAGTAGCTATGGGTATATTTATCTTATGTGCCATAAATCTGAAGCCCTTGAAAAGTTCAAGGAATTTAAAAATGAAGTAGAAAACCAACTAGGCAAAAGTTTTAAGGAACTTCGATTAGATCGATGAGGAGAATACTTAAGCTTAGAATTTAATGAGTTTTTGAAAGAATGTAGGATTGTCTTACAACTTACACCTCCTAACACACCACAACAGAATGGAGTTTCTAAAAGAAGAAATCAAACATTGTTAGACATGTTTGGATCAATGATAAGTCATATTGATCTTCTACTTCCTTTTGGGGACATGCACTTGGAAAAACTGCTTTCACACTGAATCGTGTTCCATCTAAATTGGTTCAAAAGACACCATATGATATGTGAACTGGGAAGCATCCTAATATGCTTACATAAAGATTTGGGGTTGTGAAGCTTATGTTAAATGTCAGACATCTACTGAGCTTGAACCCAAATCTCAAAAGTGAATCTTTGTAGAATATCTTAAGGAAACTAAATGATGTTATTTCTACAATCCTACCGAGAACAAAGTGTTTGTTGCTTGGACAGGAGTCTTCCTTGAAAGAGATTTTTTCTCTAGAAAAGGAAGTGGTAGAAGAATAGAACTCAGAGAAATTCGAGAATAACAAAAAAATATTGAACTAGAGATTGAACAACAATAGGTTCCATAAGTTGTTGCAGAACAATCAGTTGTTTTGGAAACACAACTACCGTGAAGAAATTTGAGAGAATGCCATGTACCTGAGAGATATGGATTTCTCATTACAACCCATGGTGATATTCTACTTATGGATCAAGATGAGCCTAGGACTTATCAAGAAGTGGTGGCGAGCCTAGATTCTGAGAAATGGCTTGAGGCCATGAGGTCAGAGATGGATTCCATGTCAGAAAACCAAGTATGGATCTTGGTTGACCCACCTGAAGGGGTAAACCCATACAGTGCAAGTGGGTTTTCAAAAAGAAAACTGACATGGATGGTAATGTACAAACATACAAAGGGAGATTAGTCGCTAAAGGTTTTTGCCAAGTTCATGATATTGACTATTATGAAACCTTTTCTCCTATTGCTATGTTTAAATCCATCTGGATCTTACTTGCAATAGCTGCATTTCCTGATTATGAAATCTAGCAGATGGACATCAAAATAACTTTTGTAACAGCCCGGTTTAGACCCTAGTCAGAACAGTGGTTTCGAGACCACAAATCCGAGGTCGAAAAAATATTTTAATATTATTTTCTGTGTTTACAGTATGTGATTAAGCATGTGTGAAAATTCTGTGTGAAAATTTTATCGTTTATGTGTTAAATTGCGAAAAAGGACTTAATCGCATTAAATGCAAAAGCTGTGTGCTAGTTGTTAAAGTACTTATTTTGTTATTAAACCATTAATAGATGGGATGGACAAAAATGCCTAAGGTTAGTGGAATTTAAATGTTTATAATAAGGCTATTTTAGTAAATGGTTTATTTAAATGATTTATAATAAAACAAATCCATTTTTCTCTCATTAACATCACTTAGCCAAATTTGAAGAAGAAAAAAAGAAAGCTTTTATGTTCATTTAGGGTTCGGCACTTGTGAGCTTCAATTGGTAAGTGTTTTGAGCTCGGTTTTTGATTATTTATACATTTTTGTGATCGTTGCTTTGTGTTCTAGCTAGCCCATGTCTTAATTTTTGAATTTGTTGGTGATTTTGAAAGATGCCTGATAAACCAAAATAGTAACATATTTTAGGCCCACATTTAGTATGCTTTTGGATGAATTATCCTTTGATTTATGTAAAAAGGTGCTCTTAATCCTTTCTTTTCATGTCTTATACCCAGGAAAGCACCCAAGGATAAAAAGAACGAGAAACGGGCTCAAAAACGGACCAAAACGGACCAAAGAGGAAATCGACACGGCCTGGACTTGGACCCACGCGGTCGTGCCAAGTCAATCATCTAGAACACGGTCTAACCCCGACTCACACGGCCGTGTCTCATTAAAGAAATCCGAACACGGCCTGGCCACGATTTACACGGGCGTGCGCCATGGTCGTGCCTCTGCCGTGGAGAAGAGCAATTTCATTCGGGAAAGGATACTTAGGGAGAAAGAAACGTATTTCAAAAGCCTATAAATACACCCTAAGTATGACCTGAAAAGGAGAGCCCAAAGCCATCATTTAGGGGCGTCTTGCTAGGCCAGAGAAGGCAGATTTGTGGGGATTCACTCAGGTATAGCCAGTTGATCCATCTCAAGAAGCTAGAATTCTACTCAAGACGGAGGATCTCCTCTTCAATTCCTTCAGGGGGTTTTAGGGATTTCTTATGTTTTGTTTTATCTTTTCTCTTGATATGTTTTCCTTTATTGTTATGAACTAAACCCTTCGGATGCCCGAAGGGGATGAAACCTATGATGAATCTTGTTATTTGATTTTTTGAATTATATGATAATAACTTAGTTTGTTCTTAATTGTGTGAACTTAATCCAAATCTAATGTGCTTAGGTGGAGGAGGAATAGACCCTGCCTAAGAGTAGATCCAACATAATCAAGCAGAGTTGATCGCACGCCTAGAGATAGGGTGACGAGATTTTGGCAGATTAGGGTGAAACCTAATATGGGAGTCCACAGATCGATTTACTGCTATTCTAGGGGGTTACTATAAGAGAAAGAGATTTCCACTAGTTAACCTAGGGTTAGACGTTATTCACTTCGAGAGAGGGTTTAATATACATTAGGGAGTCTCACAGATCAAATTAAGTAAATAAATCATATGGTTCAAGGTTAGATAACAAGTGAAGTCTAGGTGGATTCTTCCTACGGTATCGTCTAAATCAACTGAGTTTTTCCCAAGTTATTTTCCAAATTCATTCTTCTTTGTCTTAGAGTCTTTAGTTTAGTAGTTAATTAATTTAGATTAATAAACAACTTCACTTATTTTAGGCTAAATAATAAAAAGAAAGTTAGTATTAGTACTTTTAGTTCCTTTGGGTTCGACAATCCGGTCTTGCCTAAACTATACTACTGTTCGATAAGGTGCACTTGCCTTTAACCGTTGTCGAGTTAGTTTCGTGTTCGATCATTCTTTTATAAATTTTAAAACTCGATTTACAATGATCAAGTTTTTTTTGCCGTTCTTTGAGGAACTAAAATATTAAGAAAGCTCTATTTTTATTACTTTAGCCATTATTTTTTTTTCTTTTTCGAAATTTATTTTTATTTTTAGTTTTTATTTTAATTTTGATAAATTCTCTTTCTTTCTTTTCCTAACTTGTACCTCTAGTTTATGACTAGAAGGAACCCGAGAGGACCTTTAGAATACGATAGTGATATTGAAGCTACCGCTCGGAGAAATCGCAGAGAAATTAGGCGAGCCCTAAATTACCAAGGAGAGCGAGAAGACAGATCCAATCCTACTGAAGGGATGGACGAAAATAATCTTCCACCACAAGATGTGGCAAGAAAATAATGCTCCCGTTCTATGGTTTGATTATGCTAAACCCCATTTAACGGAGCCGAATCTAGTATTGTTAGGCTCGCTATAGCTGCAAATAATTTTGAATTAAAGTCTAACACTATACAAATGATTCAACGATTTGTTCAATTTGATGGTTTACTGGGCCCGAAGATCCAAACGCTCATATAGCTAATTTTTTAGAGTTCGTGATACCTTCAAAATAAATGGCATTTACGATGATGCCATACGACTTTGGTTATTTCCTTTTCATTAAAGAATAAAGCTAAGCAGTTGGTTAAACTCGTTACACGAGGGTCAATCACTACATGGGAACAAATGACCGAAAAATTTTTATTAAAATATTTCCCACCGGCCAAAACGGCCAAATTACGTAATGATATATCTTCCTTTGTGCAGATGGATTTAGAGACATTATACGATGCATGAGAGAGATATAAGGATCTCTTGAGAAGGTGTCCACACCATGGTTTACCCTTGTGGCTCAAAGTCCAAACTTTCTATAACGGTGTAAACCCCTCAACGAGGCAACTAATCGACTTACGGCCGGTGGAACCACGAATAATAGAACTCCCGAGGCACCCTACGAGTTTATTGAAGAGATGTCGTTGAATAACTATCGGTGGCAAGTTACAAGAACAAGGCCAACAAAAAGCAATTAAGTTTACAACCTCGACGCAAGATAACCATGCTATCAAATCGGTAGAGTTGATGAATAAGAAGGCGATAGTTTGTGTTCTTCGCATGTACATCCGGTCATGCAAAGGCGACGCAAGTGGAACTGTGGCGAATCTCGAGTACCCACCCTACCAACCGGGCACAAGAGAGTGAGCGGATGAACTATATAGGTAACAATTTCAGATCTAATAATAACCCATATAGTAATAATTATAATCCAGGTTGGAGGAACCACCCAAATTCTTCGTGGGGAGGACAAGGAAATCAAGGAAATAAAAGAGAACAACCTCCTCAAAATTTTCAAAATCAGCCCTATCCACAGGAAAAGAAGTCGAATCTTGAAGAGACGTTGAACCAATTTATAGCATCCACAGAAGCCCGTCAAAAAAAAAGCGAGGTAACACTCGACACCCAACAAACATCGATCAAAAAGATCGAGAACCAAGTTGGAGGACTTACAAAGGCAATCGAGGAAATTACCCGATCGATCGGAGAAATTGCAAAGCTATTATCCGAACGACCGTAAGGCGTCTCTGAAAGTAATCTTGAAATTAATCCAAAGGAGCAAATCCAAGCCATAATGACTCAAGAAAGTGAAGAAGTAGACGAACCGGTCAATACAAGGAAACGAGGTAGAAGAAGGTAAAGATGAGGTACCACAAGACAAGCCAAAATCGGTAATCAAGGAGTACCAACCTCGCATACCATATATCGGCGTTAACAAGAGGCGACACAGAAGAACGATTGGTAAGTTTCTTAAACTTTTAAAGAAATTACATATTAACTTACCATTACTTGAAGCTCTTTCGCAGGCTTGATTCTAGGAAATTTTTAAAAGAGCTTCGACAAACAAACGAAAGTTAGATGAGTCGTCACATGTGGAACTTAACGCAAAGTGCTCAAAGCAATTCTCCAAAATAGACTACCACAAAAGCTAAAAGATCTAGGAGTTTTACAATTCCATGTTTAATTTGTAGACTAAGCGTTGATAATGCGTTAGGTGATTTAGGGGCAAGCATAAATGTCATGCCTTATAAATTGTTTAAACAATTAGGTCTAGGGAAACCCAAACAAACTAGGATGAGCATTCAATTAGGTGATAAAGCTGTTAGAATTCCTAGGGTATTATCGAAGATGTTCTTGTAAAAATTGTGATTCGTTTTCCCAGTAGATTTTGTTGTCTTAGACATGGATGAGGATAATTCGATCCCCTAATTTTAGGAAGACCCTTTTTAGCAAGCGCCAGACTAAAATTAATGTTGATGCAGGAGAACTCATACTTTGTGTAGGTAATGAGGCAGTCACCATCAAGGCTCTCGACTCGGCTAGAACATCGAGTAATCAAGGTGAGAACGTAAATTCTCACGATAACCATTTGGTTAACCCTTATTTTGAAAGCACCACCAAAGAATACAATCGAACCCGATCCTAAACCCCATGCCAACAAAGAAATAACCCATTAAGATCGAGGATTCGGTTCAACGATCTAGGCAGTGGAAGACACACTTCAAGGAGAAATTAGGGATACACGACGAAGAACCAGGAACCACACAAGATAAAACCGAAGGAGCCCCAAAAGAGCTAATAGGAACAACAAACCACTTCAAAATAGGGGACCAGCATCTGTTAGATCAGGTAGATCCTCAAATATCTCCTCAGGACCTAGCACAAACAAAGAAATATCTTTTAGGGTAACCAGTGTTTTCCACACACGGAACAATCGAGGTAAGTAATCCTATTTTTGGTACTTCTACTATAAACACATCTCGACTTAAATTTTTTCACAAAGACACAAATGATAGCATGAGGAAGGACTTCCAACTCCTCAAACCACCCTGACAAAGCAAACGAGAGGAGAGTCTAGCTTAAGACTATAAACGAGCGCTTCTCGGGAGGCAACCCGAGCACTAACACAATTTATTTTTTCATCTTGCTTTAAATTTATTTTTCTTTTTCTTCTCTTCTTTACACCTAGCTTTAAACTAACAAGGGGTGCAGAATTCAGACACACGGTCTTACACACACGGCCGCGTGGCGTGGCCGTGTGGACCATAAGAATCCCTGTACTGACATAGCAGAGGCCGTGCGAATCAATTCTAACCACTTTTCGACGTCACGGATCCAACCATTACACCACGGGCACCGACAAAGGGGCACGACCGTGCCCCATAATCGTGTGAAGCTACTGACTTTCAAACCACGGGTAGAACACGCCCGTGCCTTAAACCTGCGCCAACATATTGACTTGTCGAACACAGGCTAGACACGAGCATGGGGTAACCAACGCGCCTAGGAACACGACCGTGCGATGCGGCCGTGTGAATCGACACACCCTCAACCCACGGACGTGGTAAATTGCCAGACTTGAGATTCTATTTAAATACCATGCCCCTCTCCTTTCTCTCCTTACCTACTCTTATTCTTCTTCCTTTCTTTCTTTTCTCCCTTTTCGTTTTTTTTCCTTTTCCTAATAAATCCTCAGACTCTTGAGCTACAACAAAATCATATCCATGGCAAAGAAGCGTAAAAGGCCAATCTCCTCAAAGGAGACCGATTCACCTGAGTTCATGCCGGCAGCTTCATCCAAACAACAAGCCAAGGGTCTTTGAGACCAATTATCTGTTCTTTTATTTTTATCTTCTCCTTTATATTCTTTATATTTACTTCTCTTCTACTTAATTTAGTTTATTTTATTTTAGTTTCTTGTTTTTAGGTTCTTAAGGCTGCTTGGGAATCACGCCACTTCCACCATCACCAACAACTCCATCACCTTCAAAGTCACACCCACCTCTCGAACCATCTACCATAAGGATTCTCAAGCCCCTTTATCTTTTAAACTTAGTTTATTTTCCTTCTTAGTCTCCTTCTCTTTATCTTTCTTGTCTTTAATTATATTATTAGTATATTATTAAGGTTTCTTTAGATTTCTTAGCTAATCCTGTATGAGCTTCCCAATTTCTTCATCTAGCGCAGAATCGTCACCCAGACCGCTCCTCCAACTTATACTTCACCACGACCACTGCCAACTCAAGGAGCTCATCCATAATTCAGGGAGTTTCACTTATCCCCATATCTTCTGATCTGAACATTACATTTATCTTATCTATCTTTGTACATTGAGGACAATGTACATCTTAAGTGTGGGGGGGTGAACAACCTAAAAAGGTGCCTAACTTTTTTCATTATTCTCAAATTTCTAAAATTAGGTACCAAACTTTTTGCATTATTCTCAAATCCCTGAATTTAGTCTTGTTTGAAAGTAAATTACTCATATTACTAATTAGGATAAAATTTCTGATGATTTATGATTTTTATTGATATGTTTTAGATTAAGCCATTGATAATTGTGCATTGATAATTAAATTTAAAGAATACTAGAGAATCAAGCATGATAAGTCTATTTTTCAGAAATTAAAAATTTTCTAGGTTGTCGAACCGAGTTTAAATATTACTTTGAAGTTTGAAATTTACGAGGTTGAAATCAAAATACCCATAATTTTTGTGAGATTTTGAGCCTTATAGAGCATAAGTTCTTTTTCTTGCTCCCTTTATTGATTATGAGTATGTCAACACTGATTTGTTATTCTAGAACTTGCATCGATTATACATGTCGAGACCACATTTTTTGATTTGATACACAGAGATGATTAAGGCACCTAGGATCTAACCCACTAACTCCATTAAAAAGCCTACCTTCACTATTAACCCCCAATGAACCCCTTTTAATCCTAACAACCCTATTTATTGACATAACTGCTAATATTAACCCAGAACCCCTTTGTTTTTGTTATCACCATTCCTTTTGACTACCCTTATATCGAGATTTGATTTGATTAATAGCCTAACTATGTTTTTATTTCAGTAATTTATCTTTTATGTATTTATGATTGTTCTTAAAAAAAATGAAGTATATCCATTATTCATTATTAGTTATGTGATTAAATGAGCTTATACATAAATTCCAAATATCGAAGAAGAAGCTCGTATTATTAGTATTATTAGTTTTCAATTGATGTAATTATTATTATTAGTTCGTTAGTTCTTAGTTAGGTAATTTGTCAATTCAATCTCGATTCTAACCCTCTAATTCAGCCTTACTCCGCACTTTAACCCTAGCCCCGTTACAACCTAACAAAGACCTTTTGATTTGTGTTTCATCTCATATTTCAGTGGTGGAGATTTAATTTTCATGCAAGCCTATGGGATTAACTATTCATGTTTGACTTTTTGAGTGCCTAAATTTTGAACCTTAAACACTTTGAGTGATTTGAGTGAATCTTTTGTGAGGATGTCAATCCTTGTCGATTTCGAATCAAAGGTAATTATTTAGATGAAGGGAAATACCTATGTTTTGTGCTACAAAATCTATGACTTATAATGTTTGAATTTTTTAGGACTCTTTGAGTTGAATTATCCAGGTATAAATTATCTATGAATTATGATGAGACACTATCAATGACTATTATGAATTATAGGAAGTTCGTTTTAATTGTAAGTTGAGAATTTTGCTTGAGGACAAGCAAAAGCTTAACTGTGGGGGTATTTGATAAACCGAAATAGTAACATATTTTAGGCCCACATTTAGTATGCTTTTGGATGAATTATCCCTTGATTTATGTAAAAAGGTGCTCTTAATCCTTTCTTTTCATGTCTTATACCCAGGAAAGCACCCAAGGATAAAAAAAAAAGAAACGGGCTCAAAAACGGACCAAAAGCGGACCAAAGAGGAAATCGACACGGCACGGACTTGGACCCCACACGATGCAAGTCAATCATCTAGAACACGGTCTAACCCCGACTCACTGCGGTCGTGTCTCATTAAAGAAATCCGAACACGGCACCGCCACGATTTACACGAAGCGTGCGCCATGGCCGTGCCTATGCCGTGGAGAAGAGCAATTTCATTCGGGAAAGGATACTTAGGAGAAAGAAACGTATTTCAAAAGCCTATAAATACACCCTAACTATGACACGAAAAGGAGAACCCAAAGCCATCGTTTAGGGCGTCTTGCTAGGGCAGAAGAAGGCGATTTGTGGGGATTCACTCAGGATAGCCAGTTGATCCATCTCAAGAAGTCGAATTCTACTCAAGACGGAGGATCTCCTCTTCAATTCCTTCAGGTTTTTTAGGATTTCTTATGTTTTGTTTTATCTTTTCTCTTGAGATGTTTTTCGTTATTGTTATGAACTAAACCCTTCGAATACCCGAAGGGGATGAAACCTATGATGAATCTTGTTATTTGATTTTTTGAATTATATGATAATAACTTAGTTTGTTCTTAATTGTGTGAACTTAATCCAAATCTAATGTGCTTAGGTGGGGGAGGAATAGACCCTGCCTAAGAGTAGATCCAACATAATTAAGCGGAGTTGATCGCACGCCTAGAGATAGGGTGACGAGATTTTGGTGGATTAGGGTGAAACCTAATATGGGAGTCCACATATCGATTTACTGCTATTCTAGGGGGTTACTATAAGAGAAAGAGATTTCCACTAGTTAACCTAGGGTTAGACGTTATTCGCTTTGAGAGAGGGTTTAATATACATTAGGGAGTCTCACGGATCAAATTAAGTAAATAAATCATATGGTTCAAGGTTAGATAACAAGTGAAGTCTAGGTGGATTCTTCCTAGGGTATCGTCTAAATCAACTGAGTTTTTCCCAAGTTATTTTCCAAATTCATTCTTCTTTGTCTTAGAGTCTTTAGTTTAGTAGTTAATTAATTTAGATTAATAAACAACTTCACTTATTTTATGCAAAATAATAAAAAGAAAGTTAGTATTAGTACTTTTAGTTCCTTTGGGTTCGGCAATCCGGTCTTGCCTAAACTATACTACTGTTCGATAGGTGCACTTGCCTTTAATCGTTGTCAGAGTTAGTTTCCAGGTTCGATCATTCTTTTATAAATTTTAAAACTCTAATTTACAGCGATCAATTCCATTGATGAATGTTTGAGCTTTGTGGTAGTTGATGATGAATAATGAATAATTGTTGATAGATTTTAATGTTTTGTAAAGTGATTTTTAGCAAAAATGTCAAAAATAGGCTAAATTATGAAAATGAGAAATTGAAGGACTAAAATGTGAAATAAATGAAATATGTGGGCTTGTATGAGCTAGGGGAAAATTTGGCTAAGCATGTGTAAATGGAAATTATGTGTATTTGATGATTTTTTGAAATCGGGACTAAAATGTAAAAATGCGCAAATGTGAGGGCTATTTTGTAAAATGCTCAAAATATGTGTTGTTGGATTAAACTGAATGATTTGGTAAATGAATGAGCTAAATTTGATTATGTATAGATCAAGAAAAGAGGGATTCAGATCGAGATCGAGGCAATAATAAAGTGCTCGATTAATCGACTTATATCGTTGTTTTTACGTCCGAGGTAAGTTCGTGTATAATACGATTTGTTTAAATCATATACATGTATTATGAAATGTATGAATATATGTTGATGAATTAGTAATGCTATATATGGATTTAAGAGATGTGGCACTAAGTGTGCGAAACAGAATTGATATAGTATGAACGGCACTGTGTGTGCAAAATAAAGAAAGTATCGACTATATTGATGGGCACTATGTGTGCGGTACCAAGTTAAATTTGGTTTAATGTAAAGGCACTAAGTATGCGATGATATTAAAGCTTCGGCTAAGAAAATGGCACTAAGTGTGCGAGTAAATCGAATGGTTAATGAAGGTCGAACAAATTGTGGTATTGAGCTTTGAGTAGCAAAAGTGATCGTTAACTAAGTGTTGGCACAGGTATGTACGGAACCTATGTGGTTGATGATATCGTATATGGATAAATGGATGATTATGTGAGTAATGACTATGATTGAGATTGTATATCATTGTGAATTGAACCACGTGATATTTTATTTTGTATATTGAATTTGATGTGTGGAGTTAAATGTATTATAAGAGGAACTTACTAAGCTCTTAAGCTTACTGTGTGAAGTGTTTCTCTGTTTTACAGTGTCATTAAAACTAGCTCAGATCCGGGGATCGTCAGTGACTCAATCACACTATCGGCTATCTATTTTGGTACTTTTGGAAGTTGTATATACTTGGTATATGGCATTTATAGGCTAGTGATTATGGTATGTTTTGGGATGTATAAATCTTGCCATGTGATATGGCTTGATGTTTGAATGCCTTTAGTATATGTTTTGGATGTGTGAAAATGATGGTCATAATGTGTATATGTGGTTTAAGTGATTGATGATTATGGTATGAATTGGTGATAATGGAAATGGTATGTTTCATGCTTGAATTGTTTGGTGGAAATGATGGTCAAGATGTATGTTTTAGATGCATTTGAGGTATGATTTTGGATAGGTTTGATGCTTGTAGGTGTGACCCAAAGTGTGGGTGGCAAATTGGCCTTGCAAATGGCCTGTATTTGCCCACACGGTTGAGCACACGGGCGTGTGGCTCGACCGTGTCTCTTAATTTTGCAAATCAAAACAAGTCAGACTCGCACACGGGCTAGACACACGGGCGTGTGATTGGCCGTGTGAAATAAGTCAGTGTCGTCCACGAGTTAGGCACACGGGCGTGTCTTCAGCCGTGTGGACAAGTCAGTATGTATGCCCTGTTTTGACACGGCTTGGACACACGGGTGTGTCTGCGGCCGTGTGAGGCACACGGCCTACCCACACGGGCGTGTGACCTCTGTAGCTTTGAAAAATGATAAGTTTTTGGAAAAATTTTGTATGTGCTCAGTTTAGTCCCGACCCCTTTCCAATGCATGCTTATGGTCCCGTAGACCTCATTAAGGGACTTAATGACATTGATTGATTATGGTTCAATGTTGTATTAGCTATGATGTTAAAGGTTACAATTTGATCGGTAATACCTCATAACCCTAGTCCGGCGACGGATACGGGTTAGGGGTGTTTCAACTTTCTTTAATGGGAAACTAGAAGAGGATGTGTACATGAAACAACCTGAAGGTATTGTCGATCCAAAAGATGATGGTAAGATATGCAAGCTACAAAGATCCATTTATAGATTAAAGCAAGCTTCTCGAAATTGGAATCTTCATTTTAATGATGCGGTCAAAGAGTTTGGTTTTATCAAAAATAAAGACGAGTCTTTTGTTTACAAGAAAATTAGTGGGAGAACTATTGTATTCTTGGTACTATATGTAGATGACATACTTATCATAGGAAATGACATACCTACCCTACAGTCTGTTAAGACTTGGTTAGGAAGTTGTTTTTCTATGAAGGACTTGGGCGATGCTACATTGATATTAGAGTCAAAATCTATAGAGATAGATCAAGATGACTCCTAGGTCTAAGCCAAAGTACATACATAGATAAAGTACTAAAATGGTTTAGTATGGAAGAATCTAAGAGATGATTCCTACCTATTAGACATGGTATTTCACTCTTGAAGGAAATGTGTCCTTCAACTTCACAAGAAAGAGGACGTATGAGTAAGATTCCATATGCTTTAGCTATTGGATTTATCATGTATGCCATGCTATTTACTCATCTAGATGTATCGTATGCTTTAAGCATGACAAGTCGGTACCAAGCAGATCCCAATCTAGGTCATTGGGTCACAGTTATAAATATCCTTAAGTACTTAAGAAGGACTAAGGACATATTCCTTATATATGGAGGCGAGGAAGAGTTGAGTGTAAAAGATTACATTGATACTAGCTTCCAAACCAACAAATGATTCACGATCGAAATCGAGTTTTACGTTTTTCCTTAATGGTGGCACTGTGAGCTGGAAAGCTTTGAAGCAAGATACAATAGCTGATTCTACAACTGAGGTTGAGTATATTGCAGCTAGTGAGGCTGCAAAAGAGGCTATTTGGATCAAGAAGTTCATATTTGAACTAGGGGTTGTGCCTATCATATCAGATGCCATAGAACTTTGTTGTGACAACAACGGAGCTTGTAACAACCCATTTTTCAGTGGTTTCAGGGTCACCAAATGTGGTTTTAAAAAGGTTTTTGATATAGTGATTTTTGTTATATTGATGATTAATTAAGTTCAAGTGGTAAGACCCTAAGATCAAGTGGTCTTAGAAAATGAGGTATCGGACCTCGTTTCTATAAATTGAGCCTGTAAATATTTTTATAAATATTTACAGAGTGTCATTAAGTTGGTATTAAAGTTTCGTTGAAAAATTTTAACGTTTAGATAGTTAATTAAGCAAAAAGGACTAAATCGTAAAAGTTAAAAAAGTCAATCACTGTTAGTTTAAATGTGTTAATTCATTAAAGATTTATAATTGGAGGGCCTTAATGGGTAAAATACCCATTCTTAAGTTGGTGGATGGTTAAAGCTTTATGTTCTTTTAATTTTATAAGTGATTTATATGTATTATAATGTTATTATTAAATGAAAAAGAAAAATAAAGAATAAAAAGGTTAAAAAAACTAAAACAAAATGCATCTTCTTCTTTACACACCTTACGGCCATGGAAATAGAAAGGGAGAAGCTTGAAGCTTCGGCTTTCACTTTGAAGGTGCATGTAAGTCTGTTTTAGCCCCATTTCTCGTAATTTTTATGTTTTTGAGATCGTTACAACTAGGTCCAGCGAGCCCGTACCTTCGATTTTGAAACTGTTAAAGATTGTGAATGTTGCCATTGATGAATCTTGTGATTTTTTATATTAAATGATGAATTTGAACTGTTGGCTGATATTTAAAAGTATTTTGTTAAGTGATTTTGATAAATTTTCCTATTAGGGACTAAATTGTTAAATTTGTAAAAATACAAGGATTGGATGTGAAATTATTACAAATGTGGGCTGTTTTGTGTGCCATGAGTATTATGCTGATGTGAATTGGTATTAGAAATGGTTAATTTGCATGTTTTAGGCCCAGGGACTAAATTGAATAAAAGTAAAATTTTAAAGATAATTTTATAAAAATGTCAAAAGTGACTAAATTTCATAAAATGAATTGTTTTACAATCTAAATTAATAAATTGAATTAAATTATTAATTTAGATCAAGACCGAGTGGAAAATCGAGGAGAATGGAAAATTACCAAAATGCCCCTATACTTTGTCATTTTTGCAATTTAGCCAGGTAAGTTCATATGAACTGAATTCTGTATAATTCTAATTAATTGAATGTTAGTATGTGATTCTATTGTGATTGAATCAATATATATATGTCATTATACAATTTATCGAGTAAGGAAATGATGGAAATTCAACGACATACGACGACTATCGAGCCCCGTTTGAACCTTAGGAATATATAGGATAAAAATGACATGTCATTAGGGTTACCATGTTTCGGGTGCTGGTCCTGAATGTCCTACCGGTGGCTGAGTTCCGACATTAGTTGCGGATACTCAACAGCTTGTGTGAGCAGCACCGTGCAGCTACATTCCGACTGATAGCATGTGTGAGCAGACCCTGGTTACTATGTTTCGGGTGCTGGTCTTGAATGTCCTACCGATGGCTGAGGTCTGGCATTAGTTACGAATACTCAACAGCTTGTGTGAGCAGCATCGTGTAGCTTACATTCCGACCGAAAACTTGTGTGAGCAAACCCATTTTACAACTCGTGTGATCTACGACTATATGTTTAGCACACTTTGTGTGAGCTTTCCCGCATATCCTGTATTATTCTAAGTGAGTCAACGGGCATGAAAAAGGATGAATCGGTGAGGGTTCCGATTGACTTCACTACGACAATTATGGAAAGGTATGATGTATCGATGATCAAAGTATGAGCATTCATGGTTATGAAAAGTCTGATTTAAGTGATGTTATGTTTATGTATCATATCTTATCGTGTGATCATATTGCTAAGTTATGTGTTTAATCACTAGCTTGTGGTTATGGTTAATGTTATGTTTATGTCTTATGTGTTATGTGTTATGCAAATGAAATGGCAAGTGTTCAATAGGAACCAAGACATGTATGTATAAAACTCATTGAAATGGTGATACATGGAAAACATGATATGTTATGAAGGATGATAAATCCAATTGGATCATGCTTAAGTATAGTGGTTATCTATGTTAAGTTCACATGAATTATGTTTAAGTATGCTAACATGTGTTGTCGATGTGCTTAGGCTTGTGCCAAGCTTATGATTGGATTATATCATGCTTAGTCTTAACGAAATACATTGAAATGGTAAGTGTTCATTTGGTAATATGCCTATGTACATGAAAAGGGTGGTATAAATTAAAGTATGTAATTTCTTATGAAATAGTTTATCAAGTAGTTATTTTTAAAAGAGCTATCTTAAATGCACTAGCTCATAGTCATGGTTGATAGTATGCTTATGTATTGTATTATACAAAGGAAATGGGTATGAAAAGGTAATGAAATTGGTAAGTTCATAGTTGAAAGGAAATATGATGAAACAAAAGGGAATAATGAGTTAAAAGATGTATTTGTATGTATGAAGTTTACGTATGTTATGGATGAATATACCTAGTTCATGAACAAATATACTAATTAATGAATTGATGTTGTTAATTAAGCTAAAGTAAGTAAACGGAAAGGTTTAAAGTCTTATGAAATCCTACTATGCTAGGAATGATAAATATAAATATGGTGTTGATAAACTTATTCCATTGTGAGTTGATAATTATGGTTCGATAAATATTGAGGCATTGATATAGGTTTATATTTAACCTATAATGTTGATTATTGAAATGGAATGCTATGTTTAAGTTTATACGAGCTTACTAAGCATTCATTGCTTATGTGTTTATCTTTCTTTTACTTTATAGACTATCAAAAGCTCAATCGGGTTGGAAGCTAGTCAGAGATCCATCACACTATCCATCGAATTTATCGGTAGATTTTGATGGTTTTAAGTCATGGTTATAATGGCATGTATAGGTGTTTTGTGCTTAATGATATGGCCATTATGTTTGGCTTGTAAATATGGTTTATGGTTGATGACATTTTGGAATATTTGGGCTTGATGGCTAATGTTGAAATGGTTTAGTGATGATATGTTTTGAATGGCTAAATTGGTATGCTTGTGTGTGATATTGGCATGAAATGTTGCTTTGAGTTTGTGAAACTTATGCTATTTTGATGCCTTGATGGTTGGTGTGCTTTTGACACTTTGATGCTTAATGGTTGGTGTTTATATGATCAAATTGATGCATGGTTTTATGGTCAAACTGGTATGTGTTGGCATGTTAACAAAGTGATCATTTAAGGCATGTTTTGGTATGTATATGTAACAGCCCTAACTCGTATTCAACGCCGAAATAGGGTTAAGGAGCATTACCGGACTTGCAACTCAATTATACATACTATTAGCATATATTTCATCAATTCAAACATTCGTCAATCAACCTCAATCAATATGTCCCTAATACGAGCCTACGAGGCCCTATTCATCCATTGGAAGTGGTTCGGGACTAAACCGATAACCTTTAAAACAATTTGAGCACCTAGAAATTTTTTTCTCCAAAATAGGGGACACACGTCCATGTGGCCAAGTCGCGTGTCTCACACGGCCACCAGACATGCCCGTGTGACAGGACGTGTGGACATTTGAAATGGGATCACATGGCCGTGTCCCAGCCCATGTCCTACCCCGTGTCCAAACAAGTGAGCTTACTGACTTGGGTCACATGGCCAACCACACGCCCGTGTGCCCTTCGAAGTAGCTACACACGCCCGTGTGCAAGGCCTTGTGCTAGGCCATGCCAAACCTGTAGGGTATACTGACTTATGCAACACGGCCAAGTTACACGCCCGTGTGCTAGGCCGTGTGCAAATTAGGGGGTATACTGACTTGTGCCACACGGTCGATCACACGCCCGTGTGTGAGACCGTTTGGAGCATACTGATTTCATTTCAATTTCAACACAAGGGGACACACGGCCGTGCAACATAACTGTGTGTCACACACGGTTGAGACACAAGCCCGTGTCTCTGCCTGTGTAGACAAAAATAGGCTATTTACCAAGCCATTTTTCCACCCATTTTGCACATACCTACACAAGCTCAAATGGTACCATTTTAAGACACAAATATGCAGCCAAAAGTCATCAATCAATACACAATCATGCTATATCTATTTCAACCATTTTAATACTCAATTCAATACCATTTATCAATTCAAGTACCTATCAACTCATCTTACTTTACTAGACAGAATTCACATATATAACTCATTTAATTAACTAAACCATTCCAAACATGCAACATCCATTCAACCTCAATCACTCATTATAGGTCAATTAACTAACTCAAAATAATACCATTTGCACATTTATAAACAACATCAAATTCACCATCACAAGCCAACTCAAATGGCCTAAATACATGTTCATCAAACATACCAAAATGACTCAAGCCTATACATACCATATACCATATATACACAATTCAAAAGTACCAAAATAGATGTCCGGTAGTGCGATGAAGTCTCTGACGATCCCCGGTTTCGAGCTAGCTTCGATATACTATAAAACATAAAAGAAAATAAACAAAGTATGCTATAAAGCTTAGTAAGTTCGTATATAAATATGAAATAATCTCATCATTCATTAACATTTCTAAATAGATAACATAAATTGCATTTAAAGCATCATTCAATGAGTTAACATAAAATTTAACCACATAGTAACTCGTAAGCTCTCAACTTCTTTTAATTCGTTACTCGAATAGTTTTTCATACGTACCTGTACCGATATTTATCTATTTCTAAACAATTCTCTTATCAAACCACTCCGGCTTATAAATGCTTACAAAACAATACATCGATTTTCCGATGCCATTGTCGAACTATGGTCTTAGACATTGTCAAGGCCCTGCCGTGGTCTTACATTCACATGCCATAACCCGGTTATGGTCTTATTTTCTGATTTGCCATAGCCCAGCTATGGTCTTATTTATCAACCCGTCTCATTTAAACCGTACAATTAATTTAATATTTCCAAATTTAACTAATAGAATAAATACAATCTCAATTCCATCCATCAATTAAACAAATGCACAATTAAGTTCAATTATACGAACTTACCTCGTGTACGGAAATGACGAAACGGACCGACTGTTCAATTAATTTGCTTTTTCCCCGATCTAAGTCTGAATTCCTCTTTTATTTATCTATAAGTAATCAAAATCAACTTATTTAATCTTCTATTTATTCAATTCAATCCAAAACACACATTAGGGCTATTTTACACATTTGCGCCTAAACTTTCACATTTTTACAATTTAGTCCTTATTTCACGAAATCACAAATTCATGAAATTCATGACTAACCCATGCTAGCCAAATTACCATTATACCCCTAGCAGCTCATATTTTTCATTTATTTCACATTTTAACCACACATTTTTCACATTTCACAATTTAGCCCCTAATTTGCATTTTCACCAAAAATCACTTAACAAAACTTGTTTAACTAACATCAATTATTCATAATGTATCATTAAACATAAAAAATCATACATATTCATCAATGGCAACTTTCAAAATCTTTAATAGTTTTGCAAGTTAGTCCCTGGGCTAGCTAGTACTAGATGCAACGATCACAAAAACATAGAAATTATTAAAAACGAGACAAAAATCGTACCTAATTGAGCATAAATAGCAAGGCCAAATGAAACCCTAAAATGAAAGCTTTTCTTCTCTTCAAAATTTGGCATTGAAGAAGATGATAACACCCAAATTTTGTTTGTTTTATTTATTATCATATTAATTACCAAATTACAAAAATAACCTTATTAATTAAACATTAAAATCATATAATGGTCGTCCATAATTTTCCACTTACCATTATAATGGTCTAATTACAACATAAGGACCTTTACTATAAGGTTCTATAGCTATTTAATACCTTTAGCTAATAGAACAACACTTTTACACTTTACGCGATTTAGTCCTTTTTATCAAATTGACTATTCAAATGATAAAATTTCTTAACGAAATTTTCACACAAACATAATATCATTCTATAGACATTAAAATAATAATAAAATAAATATTTTGACTTAGGATTTGTGGTCCCGAAACCACTGTTTCGATTTGATTAAAAACGAGATATTACAACTCTCCCCCTTATGGATTTTCGTCCCCGAAAATCTTACCAGTGAATAGGTTAGGGTACTGTTTTCTCATAGCTTCCTCGGGCTCCCACGTAGCCTCTTCAATACCGTTTCATTTTCAAAGTACTTTTACGAGAGCTATGCTTTTATTTCTCAACTGTTTAACCTCACGTACTAAAATTTTGATCAGTTCTTCGTTATACGTCATATCAGGTTGAATTTTAATCTTTGACGAAGAAATCACATGTGATGGATCATATCTATATCGGCGCAACATCGAAACATGGAATACATTATGAATCTTTTCTAACTCCAATGGTAAGGCTAATCGATATGCTACAGGCCCTATTCTTTCAATGATATCATACGGCCCGATGAATCGCGGACTCAATTTACCTTTCCGACCAAATCTAAGGATTTTCTTCCACGGATATACTTTCAAAAACACTTTGTCACCGATTCGAAATTCAATATCTTTTCGTTTCAAATCTGCGTATGATTTCTGATGATTTGAAGCTGCTTTCAAATAGTCGCGAATTACTTTCACTTTCTCTTTTATTTCTCTAATCAAATCGACCTCGTGAATCTGTTTCTCGCTAAGCTCTATCCAGTACAATAGAGTTCGGCATTTACGACCATATAAGGCTTCGTACGGTGCCATCTTTATACTCAATTGAAAACTGTTATTATACGTGAATTCAACCAATGGAAAATATCTCTCCTAGATGCCTTTAAATTCCAAAACACAACAACAAAACATATCTTCGAGAATCTGAATTGCTCTCTCAGACCGACCGTCGGTTTGCAGATGAAAAGATGTACTAAAATTCAACTTTGTACCCAAAGGTTCTTGCAATTTCTTCCAAAACCGCGATGTAAATCTCGTATCTCTATCAGAAATAATAGATAGTGGCACCCCGTGCAATCGAACAATCTCAGAAATGTACAATTCAGCTAGTCTATCAAGTGAGTAATCTATACGTATAAGTATGAAATGAGCAGATTTCGTTAGTCGATCAACGACAACCCAGATAGCATCTTTCTTTTTTGGAGTTAGCGGCAATCCCGACACAAAATCCATTGTAACTCTATCCCATTTCCACTCGAGAATCATCACAGGCTGTAGAAAACACGATGGTACTTGATGTTTAGCTTTAACTTGCTGACAAATCAAACATTTAGAAACAAACTCTAAGATATCTCATTTCATACCTTGCCACCAATAGAACTGTTTCAAATCGTTGTAAATTTTGGTACTCCCCGGATGAACAGATAAGCAGTTATTGTGCGCTTCGTGCAAAATCTTCTAAATAAGCTCAGAATTTCTCGGTACACAAATTCTACCTCGGAACATCAAACAATCATCAGATCCGATTTGGAACTCTGAATCAGAAGTTGACTCACACTGAAACCGTTTAACTTGCAATTCTTTATCACATTTCTGGGCTTTACCGATTTGCTGAAGAAATAATGGTTTTACTTTCAACTCAGCTACAATCGAACCGTCATCAGACCAAGCTAACTGTGTATTCATCACACAGAAAACAAATAATGACTTTCTGTTCAAAGTATCAGCTACTACATTCGCTTTCCCAGAATGATAATCAATTACTAGCTCATAGTCTTTCAGTAATTCAAGCCATCTTCGTTGTCGCAAATTCAAGTCTTTCTGAGTCATCAAATATTTTAAGCTCTTGTGATCTGTATAAATGTGGCATTTCCACCAAACAAGTGATGTTGCCAAATCTTTAATGCGAACACAATCGCGACTAATTCTAAATCGTGTGTCGGATAATTCTTTTCATGCGGCTTCAACTGTCTAGAAGCATAAGCTATTACTTTGCCTTCCTGCATCAATACACAACCCAAACCGTTCAACGACGCATCACTGAAAATTACGAATTCTTTACCCCACTCAGGCTGTATTTACACTGGTGCCTCTGTCATTAACGCTTTCAACTGTTCGAAACTTTGTTGACACTTCTCAGACCATTAAAACTTTACATATTTCTGAAGTAATCGAGTCAACGGTGTTGCAATCATAGAGACTCCTTTCACAAAACATCGATAATAACCAGCTAGTCCAAGAAAACTTTGGATTTTAGATACATTTCTCGGAGGTTTCCAATCTGTAATTGCAGAAATCTTGCTCGGGTCAACTCTAATACCTTCGGCTGAAACGATATGCCCCAGTAATCCAACCTCTCGGAGCCAAAACTCACATTTACTGAACTTTGCAAACAATTGCTTATCTCTCAAGGTTTGTAACACTATTTTCAAATGCTCAACATGCTCGGATTCATCTCGAGAATAAATTAGAATATCATCAATAAATACAACAACGAATCTGTCTAAATACGGGCTGAAAATTTGATTCATCAAATCCATAAAAATCGCAGGAGTGTTAGTTAATCCAAAAGGCATAACAAGGAATTCATAATGTCCGTACCTCGTTCTGAATTTTGTCTTCGACACATCTGAGTCTTTAACTCGCAACTGATAATAACTATATCTCAAATCAATCTTTGAAAACACTGTTGCACCTTTCAAATGATCAAACAAATCATCAATTCTTGGTAGAGGATATTTATTCTTGATTGTTACTTTGTTGAGCTATCGATAGTCTATACACATTCTCATAGAACCATCCTTTTTCTTTACAAACAACACTGGTGCACCCCAGGGCGAGAAACTCGGTCTTGCAAATCTTCTATCAGTTAATTATTACAACTGAGCTTTCAACTCTTTCCACTCTGTCGGAGCCATTCTGTACGGAGCTATCGATATTGGTGAAGTTCCCGGTAATAAATCAATAAAAAATTCAACCTCTCTGATCGGTGGCAATCCCGGTAACTCTTCTGGAAACACATCTGGATATTTGCAAATAACTTGTACTGATTCAATATTTGTTTCTGACACTTTTGTAACAAGTACATTTGCAAGATATGCATTGCATCCCTTTTTCACATATTTCTGAGCTATCATTGACGAAATTACAGCTGGTAAACCCTTCAAATCATTTGATTCGATTCAGAGAGTTTCATTATTCTGACATTTCAACTCAATGGTCTTTCATCTACAATTTACTACTGTATCATGAAACATCAACCAGTCCATACCCAGAATAACATCAAACTCGTCAAACAGAAACAACATCAAATCAACCATAAAATAGTAACCCCGATTCATTAACGGACAATTCTTGCAATTCTTGTCAACTAGGACATATCTGCCTAAGGGGTTCGACACTTTTATAACAAACTCAGTAGAATCAACAAGTAAATTCTTATTAGACACTAACTTCACACATAAGTATGAATGAGTTGATACGGGGTCTATCAATGCAACTACATCAGTTTCATAAAGAGAGAATGTACTGGTAATAATATCTAGAGATGACGCTTCTTCGCGAGCGTGAATAGCATAAGTTCTGGCGGGTGCTCTAGCCTCTGATCTCACAGCAGCATCTCGTGTTGCACCTCTACCACCACTCACATTTCCAACATTACGAAATGGTCTTCCTCTCCCAGTCGTGTTGCTTTGTCTTACACTCTGAGATTTATCTTTCTCATCTAACTCAGGACAATCTTGAATGAAGTGTCCGTACGAACCACATCTAAAACAGGCTTTATTATTCATTCTACACTCTCTGAAATGTCGTTTTCCACATCGTCCACATTCAGGTTTATTCGGTCTAGCATTACCCACACTAGCCATTGATGTAGCTGGAGTTTTTGAACTCGTAAATTGCTTCCCATGATCTCTATTAGAGTACTCCACTAATGTATTTGATCGACTATACGAATCTCGGGATTTCTTTGATGAAGAGTGATAAGGTTTATTCATCAATCTCTTTCTCGAATCTTTAACTTTAGAATCAGCCTTTCTCTTTTCTTTGCCCAGTTCTTCAGCTTTACAAGCACGCTCAACTAACACAACGAATTCTTTTAAATCCAATATCCCGACCAGAAGTTTAATATCTTCGTTCAACCCGACAACAAACCATTTGCACATTATCTCTTCAGTCGAAACATAATATCGAGTATATTTACTTAGCCGTACAAATTCTCTCTCGTACTCGGTTAAAGTCATGCGGCCTTGTTTCAGTTCTAAAAACTCTTTATGCTTTTAATCCAGAAATCGTTGACTTATGTACATTTTTCGGAACTCGATCTGAAAGAACTCCCAGGTGACTCTCTCTCTTGGCACCACAGATATTAATGTATTCCACCACTGATATGCAGTATCTCTCAAAAGGGATATAGCACACTTTAAACATTCAGCCAGTGTGTGAGAAAGTTCATCAAACACTCGGATTGTATTTTCAAGCAAAAACTCGGCTCTCTTAGGATCATCATCAAGATTAGCCCTGAACTCTTCAGCCCCATGCTTACAAATTTTATCGACTGGAGGCTTGTTCAATCGTATTGGATCAATAACTTGAGGAACTACGGGGATTGGTTGAGGATTTGGCGGGGCTGGAGGTTGTTGAGTAGCCGGATTTGTCTGGACATATTGAGTGAACCACTCTTTCATCATCTGGAAAAAGGCTTCTTTAGCCTCACCTCCGTGACTACTCGACACGAGTCTAGATTCAGACGGCGCTGTCCCTCTAGCAGGAGCTGGTGCATTACTCATAACATCATCTGCTACAGCTCGTTCGGGATCCATTACTATACGAAAACATAGTTTATAATGTCAGGATTCATCACACTATCATAGGTTAGATATGGCATGTATAGCTAGACTCTCACACACGCTACATTAGTCCTAGAATCGACTAAACCGTAGCTCTGATACCAATAAATATAACACCCCTAACCCGTATTCAACGCCAGAATAGGGTTAAGAAGCATTATCGGACTTACAACTAAATTATACATACTATTAGCATATATTTCATAAATTCAAACATTCGTCAATCAACCTCAATCAATATGTCCCTAATACGAGCCTACAAGGCCCTATTCATGCATTGGAAGTGGTTCGGGACTAAACCGATAACCTTTAAAACAATTTGAGCACTTAGAAAATATTTTCTCCAAAACAGGGGACACACAGCCACCAGACACACCAGTGTCACAGGCCGTGTGGACATTCGAAATGGGATCACATGGTCGTGTCCCAGCCCATGTCCTACCCCGTGGCCAAACAAGTGAGCTTACTGACTTGGGTCACACGGCCAACCACACGCCCGTGTGTCTAGCCCGTGTGCCCTTCGAAGTGGCCACACACACTCGTGTGCAAGGCCGTGTGCTGGGCCGTGCCAAACCTGTAGGGTATACTGACATATGCAACACGGCCAAGTCACACGCCCGTGTGCTAGGCCATATGCAAATTAGGGGGTCTACTGACTTATGCCACACGGTCGATTACACGCCCGTGTGTCAGACCGTGTGGAGCATACTGATTTCATTTCAATTTCAACATCAAGGGACACACGACCGTGCAACATAACCGTGTGTCATACACGGCTGAGACACACGCCCGTGTCTCTGCCCATGTAGACAAAAATAGGCTATTTACCAAGCCATTTTGCCACCCATTTTGCACATACCTAAACAAGCTCAAATGGTACCATTTTAAGACACAAATATGCAGCCAAAAGTCATCAATCAATACACAATCATACTATATCTATTTCAACCATTTTAATACTCAATTCAATGCCATTTATCAATTCAAGTACCTATAAACTCATCTTACTTTACTAGACATAATTCACATATATAACTCATTTAATTAATTAAACCATTCAAAACAGTCAACATCCATTCAACCTCAATCACTCATTATAGGTCAATTAACTAATTCAAAAAAATACCATTTGCACATTTATAAACAACATCAAATTCACTATCACAAGCCAACTCAAATGGCCTAAATACATGTTCATCAAACATACCAAAATGACTCAAGCCTATACATGCCATATGCCATATATACACACTTCAGAAGTACCAAAATAGATGTCTGATAGTGTGATGAAGTCTCTGACGATCCCCGGTTCTGAGCTAGCTTCGATATACTATAAAACATAGAAGAAAATAAACAAAGTAAGCTATAAAGCGTAGTAAGTTTGTATGTAAATATGAAATAATCTCATCATTCATTAACATTTCTAAATAGATAACATAAATTGTATTTAAAGCATCATTCAATGAGTTAACATAAAATTTAACCACATAGTAACTCGTAAGCTCTCAACTTCTTTTAATTCGTTACTCGAATAGCTTTTCATACGTACCTGTACTGATATTTATCTATTTCTCAACAATTCTCTTATCAAACCACTCCGGCTTATAAATGCTTACGAAACAAATACATCGGTTTTCCGATGCCATAGTCAAACTATGGTCCTACACATACATTGCCAAGGCCCTGCCGTGGTCTTACATTCACATGCCATAACCCAATTATGGTCTTATTTTCTGATTTGCCATAGCCCAGCTATGGTCTTATTTATCAACCCGTCTCATTTAAACCGTACAATTAATTTAAGATTTCCAAATTTAACTAATAGAATAAATACAATCTCAATTCCATCCATCAATTAAAAAAATGCATAATTAAGTTTAATTATACGAACTTACCTCGTGCACGGAAATGACGAAACGGACCGACTATTCAATTACTTTACTTTTTCCTCGATCTAAGCCCGAATTCCTCTTTTCTTGATCTATAAGTAATAAAAATCAACTTATTTATTCTTCTATTTATTCAATTCAAACCAAAGCACACATTAGAGCTATTTTACACATTTTCCCCTAAACTTTCACATTTTTTCAATTTAGTCCTTATTTCACAAAATCACAAATTCATGAAATTCAAGACTAACCCATGCTAGCCGAATTACCATTATACCCCTAGCAACTCATATTTTTCATTTATTTCACATTTTAACCTCACATTTCATAATTTAGCCCCTAATTTGCATTTTTACCAAAAATAATTAACAAAACTTGTTTAACTAACATCAATTATTCATAATCTATTATTAAACATCAAAACTCATACATATTAATCAATGGAAACTTTCAAAATCTTTAACAGTTTTGCAAATTAGTCCCTGGGCTAACTAGTACTAGATGCAACGATCACAAAAACATAGAGATCATTAAAAACGGGACAAAAATTGTACCTAATTGAGCATAAATAGCAAGGCTGAATGAAACCCTAAAATGAAAGCTTTTCTCCTCTTCAAAATTTGGCAATGAAGAAGATGATAACACCTAAATTTTGTTTGTTTTATTTATTATCATATTAATTACCAAATTACAAAAATAACCTTATTAATTAAACATTAATATCATATAATGGTTGTCCATAACTTTCCACTTACCATTATAATGGTCTAATTACAACATAAGGACCTTTACTATAAGGTTCTATAGCTATTTAATACCTTTAGCTAGTAGAACAGCACTTTTACACTTTACGCGATTTAGTCCTTTTTATCAAATTGACTATTCAAACGATAAAATTTCTTAACGAAATTTTCACACAAACATAATATCATGCTTTAGACATTAAAATAATAACAAAATAAATATTTTGACTTCTGATTTGTGGACTCGAAACCACTGTTCCTATTTGACTAAAAACGGGCTGTTCAGTATATATATTGGATGCTGGAACCATTTGGTAATGGTTAATTTTGTGTCATTTATATGGTTTTGATACATGAAAGAAGTGGTCCAAATGGTAATGTTAATTTTCTATGGTATGAACCTAACATGGTAAGGCTGGTATGTGTCAATTGTGGTATGTTTTGGTATGGAAACAAGTCAATTGATAAATGGTTAAATATGCACAAGTTGAGGTATGTTCAATGTATGTGCTTGAGGTGCCTTTATGGCATATTGGTTGTATGCACAAAAAGTATAATGATATAGTTTTATTATACATGTTTTAAGTACTTATTAAATTCTTGAATATAGGTGCAAATGGCTTGTGTGTGTAAGCTTGTTTTGGGTGAGAGAATTGGCTTGAAAATGGCCTATTTCTTGTCAAAACAGCCTAAGACACGGGCGTGTGTCTCATTCGTGTGTCCCCTGTAGGTTCTTTAAAGGTTGCATTTCGAGAGCTACATGGCTTGGCACATGGGCGTGTGGCTTGGTCGTGTGACCTAAGTCAGAGAGTTACACAAGCACGGACACGGGCTGGGACATGGCCGTCTGTCCCTACTTCGAATGCGTGTCTCAGCCGTGTGAGTCACATGGCCTGGTCACACGGTCGTGTGACCCTTGTAGTATGAAATTTTCTATCTTTTTCCATGAAGTTTTAAATGTTTTTAATTTAGTCCCGAATTGTTTCTAAAGTGTTTCTAAAGCCTCGAGGGCTGGAAAAAAGGGACGTTATGCATGTGTTTGATTGGATTTTTCAATGATTATGAAATGATTTAAAATGAATGTTTTAATGTTATAGTTTTTCGGTAATGCTCCATATGTAACGCCCCAGAATTTGGGCCTAAAAGTATTGGGCCTTGAGCAAGGGAACAATTAGGAAATTGTGCATAAAAGTTTATGTGAGCTAGGAAATGACACAATTGATTGTTTGCTTTGATGGTTAAGTGAGTTTGGAGTGTTTGGGGATGTCTGAGAAGTCCTGGTTCAAACCTGGGCTTTAGGAAAAATTTTGGTTGTAGGTGAATAAAACCCTGGGAGTAAGTAAGTAGGCTTTAAGAATAAAATATGGTAAAAGGTGACACAAGAGGAGCTTGTGGCCTAGTGGCAAGGTGGCGTTACAATTGGCAAGAGGTTTGAGGTTCAAGTCTTTAGATAAGGAAGGGAGGTTTTATTTTGCAGTTGTGACGCCTAGTGGTTGTGTTGTAGTGGGATTCTGCTCAAGTGGTTGTGGAATTGGTCTTGGGGGAGTGATTCATGGGATAAAGATTTGTAGGAGTTTGAAAGTGTTTCAAATTAGGGGTGTTGAGAGATTTGATGAGATTTTCAAGGGATTTGGAGGAGAGGAGTGTTGTAGCCGAATTGTGCAACTTCTATGTGCAAATTCGGCTAGAGGAACCATTTGGTGCATTTTTCGGCAAGGTGAGAGTGTAGAAGCCGAATTCCTTCTCTGCTGTTTTGGGATTCTTTTTTTTCGTTTCGGGTTTTTCTCTCTTTGTGGCATCTCGTGCAACATTCTTGACCATTCAGGTCTTTCCCTTTTTAGTTCACTTTTGCCGAAACATATATACCAAGTGCCGAATTCTCCCTTGAAACTTCTCTTTTCTTCTTCACATTTTCTTTCTGCCGAATTGGCATTCTTCTTCTTCTCTTTTGCTAAATCGAATTAGGTTTCTTCTGTTTCCTCTCTTCTTGAGTAATAGCCGAATACCATGTTGCTTGGATTCTTTACTCCTACATTTCGTACTCTTTCTATTCCTATTTCTAATGTGTCAAGTAATCTCTATTAATCGAACTTCCGATGGGTGAACAGGGTGCTAATAATAAAGTGATGGCGAAGGTGCCGGCTGAGATTGAGCGCGTAGCCTCTACTCCCAAGTTTAAGAGGCATGCGGTGTCGGCTATTCGGGACTTTCCGCCAAGATGCGGAAGGGTGGCTGCACCAAACTCTAGTTAGAGTCGACTAATCACATTCGACCGATCTAGTCAAGGCAAGTGGTAGTCGACCTCTCGGTTAAGTGGTTGTTAAGAGTTTTTCTAACACTATTTGTTAAGTGATTAAAGGAATGTTATGTTTGAATATAGGTTCTGACGATCAGGAATTTTTAGTACTCTACGTGATCAAGTGTGTAACAGTACCCTGTATTCAATAGTCGGTAAGAAAGCCGATAGAGTGTGAGTAACTGTATTCTATGTTTGATAAACGGCTGAAAAGCCGAAAGTATGTGTTGTTTACACTGCTATGACTGTAGATCGACAAAATGCCGGAAAGCCAGAAATATGGCGTATGATGCCACACGAGCGTGCGATCGTGCGTTTGGTGAACCGAGCCCACGAACATGGGCGTTAGTCTGTAGAGGCCACCACGAGCGCTATCGTGGTCTTGGGATGTTCTGGGCCTCGTTGGGCCAAAATGGGCTGTGTAGGCCCAGTAGGCTTGTGGGCCCACACGGATAAAATGTATGTGATGTGGTAAGTGTTGTTTGACCGTGACGTTTGCATAAGCGTGGTCGTTTTGGCTAAATGGGCCACACGAGTGTGTGGGCCCACTTGGGCCGAGTAATGGGCCTTAGGCCCATTTACACCGTTGTGACTGTTTAGGTTAATTAAGTCGCTCGAGGCGACAGTGGACCTTCTGTTGGGTCGTTGAGACCCTGATTTGTGAAATTACCGAAATACCCTCGATTTGTAAAATTGCCGAAATACCCTTAATTTCTGAAATTACCGAAATACCCCCAATTTGTGAAATTACCAGAATACCCCTGATTTGTGAAATTACCGAAATACCCTCAATTTGTAAAATTACCAAAATACCCTCGATTTGTTAAATTACTGAAATACCCCCTATTTGTAAAATTACCAAAATACCCTCGATTTGTGAAATTACTGAAATACCCTTAATTTGTGAAATTATCGAAAAACCCCCAATTTGTGAAATTACCAAAATACCCTTGATTTGTGAAATTATTGAAATACCCTTGATTTGTAAAATTACTGAAATACCCTTATAGGGTAAAATGACTGTTTTGCCCTTGTAGGTAAATGACTGACTTAGACTATGAATTTGATTGATTTGTTTGTGATCGTATGATCGTGTTTTAACCGACTTGATCGTAGTCGTGTGGTGATATGCTTTTAATATGTGTTTAAATGACTGTTACTGAGCATGGCCATTTTGCATACACGTGTAATGATTGAGCATGGCATACACAACATATTGCATGGGGTTGGGTCATTGATACGGAGGAAGTTCTGATAGGGTCGAACGGGTTGCATGAGATGAATGTGGATCCAGTATTGATCTGTTAAGGTCGCACGGGTCGCATGAGACGACTGTGGATCGACGGACGGCTTAAAGCCGTGTAATCTGATATGGCTCTGTGCCAACCTAAATATGGCTCTGTGCCATATTGATTTTGGCTTTGTTCCAATCGTATTTACCCGTGGATATGTGCCTAACATATATACTGATGACTCTGTGTCGATCATAATTACCGTGGCTGTGTGCCGATTATATTATCGTCGCTGATGGCTATGTGCCAAACTTATTACAGTTACCGATAGCTTTGTGCCATCCTAATTATGGCTCGGTGCCATCCTGATTATGGTTTATAACCATTCTGATTATGGCTTTTAGTCGTTCTGTCCACGGCACTGAGCCGTTCTGTTGACTTAGTGCCGCAACCGGTGCTTAGCTTGGTGTGTTGGTTGGGTGGGTCGATTTTATCCCCACAGGAGTGTAGGGTTGGTTCGGGTGGTGTGTTGGCTGGACCGGGGTAGGATGCATCCTCACACTGTTGCATATCTGTTTATGAGATCTGTCACTATACTGGGCTTAGGCCCACTTGTTCTGTTATTGGTTTGGGCTAGGCCCAATTGATTCTATTTTGGGCTGTGACCCAAATGATATTGTAGTGGGTTTGGCCCACGTATGCTATGAACTGGACTGCATTGTTACTGTTAAAGGGCTTTGGCCCTGCATCATTTGGAGGTTACTGTTTTGATATCTTGATTATTACTCTAGTAAGGGGATTACACACTTTGAGTTTTGTAAACTCACCCCATTTTTAACTGTGCAGGTAATCCCTAACGTTAGGAGGATCAGTGCTGCGAGGGACTCGGAGGTGACCACACGACTGCGACTGTTATGCTTTGGACTTTACATATGGTTTAAATTCCATTTTGGGTTTTAATTTCTGTAAGAAGGCCTTTATGGATTTAATACTGAATTTGGGATTTTGTTACGTTTTATATACATTAGGCGAGACGCGAGTTTTCAACCCAATCATCTTTTTTTTAAAACATACGTTTAAACTTCTTTACCTTAAATTAGCTTCCGCAACTAAAAGAGATTTTTAACGAAGTTAATAATGTTTTTTTTAAAGTGAATAACTTTTCATTGAACCATGTTTTGAAATTGAATGAACACAAACTGAGACTTTAGTTTTTAAATATTAATGAGGGTTTTCAATGAAAACATGGTTTTCGAAAAACACTTCATTTTGACACGCCAGATTCGAGCCTAACTTCTGGGCCGGGTTTGGGGTGTTACACCGTAACCCTATTCCAACGATGGATACGGGTCACGGGTGTTATAGAGCCATTGCACAAGCAAAAGAAACCAGATCTCACCAACGGTCCAAATATATACTTAGCCACTTCCATCTTATTCGAGAAATCATTGATCGAGGAGATGTGAAAATATGCAAAGTACCAACAGATGATAACATTTCTGATCCATTGATGAAGCCTCTGACATAGCAGAAGCATGATCGTCATACTAAGTCACTTGATATTAGATATATGAGTGATTGGTCTTAGTGTTAGTGGAAGATTGTTATAGTATGCCCAAAGACCCATCATGAGATGATTGTAATTACATACTTGTTTTACCTTGTTTATTAATATAAGACATTGCCATTATTATTTCGGTTTCTTTTTCTGTGTATATAAATAAACTAAATTGTAATAAAGTCATAAGAAAATATTATTATTCTTGAAAGGTCCATGGACAAGTATTATTGTGGGCTTGGACAACAATAATCCATTGAGACTAATGTGTAGTTGATTGATGAAAAAAAGTTGTCATTGACATAGGGATGTCAAGATAAATACATGAGTATGTGTTAGAGAGCAACATATTGGACTGACCCGCTTTGAGTATGTTTCTTAGATTATTATCTAATAGTCACAATATTACTCATAGTGATAACTATGTATATGATCCTCAGACTTGAGATCATCATTGTCCTAATATCGTGAGTCGTATATATTGATATAGTCTAACATCTAGCGTAACAGGCGATACTATAAAGATTGATGTTGGATATACCACATCCATGTAGTGTGATGTGGTTGATCAAGATAAGATTTATCCCTCCTACATAATGGGAGAAATATCTTAGGCCTCTTGATGGAGTGAGACTAGAAATGCATGGTCGTGCTCAAATAAGTTAATATGTGATATCACACTTATTTGTCTATTGTAGCCTACTCAGAAAATCAAGAAATATGAGATTGGACTATATAAGTGTGACTATTCCATGACTTCTGTCCAATCTAGATATCAAGGATAAAATTATATAATACATGAAAAGATTATCACAGAAAGGTTATGTCGAATCACGACTTCTTGTAACTTGGGTAGAAATGATACATTGCTAGATGCCACTCATTGCTTGTAATGTTAGAAACGTTATAGTATTACTACCAACATTGTAAGAGCCTACAGGGTCACTCCCTATAGTTGAACCGAACAGAATCCAAGTACATTTGGTATTATATTTAACTGTCACATAAATTAAATTAATTGTTGAATTAATTTAATTTAATAGTTAAATATTAAACACATTACATGTACAAACTTGTTGTACAAAGTAGAGAACATAGATAAATTTAATATATGAATTTGAATCCTACAAAATATTAATTATATATATTACTGAATTTATTAATACAAACAATTATAATAATTTCGGTCAAAATATAAAAGGACATGGAAAGTGATATTCTTTTGGAAAGAATATAATCTTTTTCCTGACTTTCCATTTGTTTCTCTAATAATAAGGGAATAATCCCATTTCTATTTTCTGAGATATGATATCAAAGAGAATAAAAAGGAAACAAATCCCTTAGGGTGTTAGGGTTACCAAGAAAAAAAGGGTCTAGCAGCCGTCTTTGAATTCTCTCTGAAATTGTTCAAAAAGTTTTTTTGTTTGTGGTTAACTGGGTGGATTACGTAGAGAATAAGACATTTTTTATTGTGGCTTGGAATCGACTTTGAATCAGCAACACCCTTTCTATAACACCCCAAACCTGGCCAACACACCACGACTGAATCTGGCATGTCACAGAGTGAAAACGATTCGAAGAAAACAGGTTACCGGTTTATTTTCGGTGAAAACTCTTCGATTGCTTGTGTTTGGGGAAAACCGATGTATGTATAGTGGAAAATGTTCAGTTGCTTTGAAATCATGTGAATTGTATTACCCGATGGTAGAGTTTAGAAAACTCGTTGCGTAGCTTAGTTTGAAAACTTTGATTATCAGGTTACTAAAGCAAATCAAGTAATTACTTAGTCATATTTAAAACCAAATCCAAAGCAGATAAAATAATCCAAAACATAATTTAAAGGCCTTGTTACAAACCCAAATAAAAACCATAATTTAAAGTAAAATGCCCAAATCAGATGTACATGTAAAACCGAAGCAATTATCGCATGGTCACCTCGAGTCCACCCGGCTCCTCATCCGCGATCTACGAATCACACGAAAAGATAAGGAGAAGGTGAGTCACCAAGACTCGATGCATAATCCCCTCCCGATTATAGCAACGTGCTTACACAAATCATAATCAAGCAAGCGTATCATGCACCCAAACCTAGCCATCCACAACTCCGTTTTCTACCCCGTGTGGTACCAAACCCTTGGTGGTGCCAAACCACTTTGGTGACCCAAAGTCACGAATAATCCAATTGTGGGGCCAACCCACGTTGTGATACCAAATCACTTTGGCGACAATCCCGTTTTATCAAATGTGAGGCCAACCCTTTGTGGTGCTAAGCCATGGGACGAGTCGCTATGAGGTGCCAAACCTCACGGTGACCCAAAGTCACGAAATCAGCTGTGGTACCAAACCTTTGGTGGTGCCAAACCACCCTTTGGTGACCCAAAGTCACGAGATATCAATCTTCCCCTCCTCTCATATCACCCACAATAATGCAATGCACATACAATTCATGCCATCATGCTTAATCATTAGACATATATCGAACATACATAGATAATATCATCGAAATCATGTACCGTAATCTCAACAAAAGCGGACTTACCCGAAATCCTTGCTCATACCCACAAAGGTATCATATCAAAAATCTACAGTTTGGCTTTTAACATAGTTTAGGTTATTAACAAGTTTACAACGATTATGAAGTGTGTAAGTTACACACACAGTTACTAACGCGATCATTTGAATCCGAAGATCCCGATCTAACGCACTAGATCCCCTTTTCCTACATTCGGCCAAACCAAGATCATTAACAAAGGCCATTCGGCTATACTAGCAAATCCAGAAGGATATGTCGCACAAAGGTAGCTTTGCAATGGTCTTTCCAAAGGCCTAATGTCGCCTCGGCGACTCAACTACCATTTACGGTGCGTGCCAGGACTATTGGGCCTAAAAACCGATTTGGCCCATTCGATTGTGCCCACACGCTCGTGTGGCCCACCTAACACAAATCTAGCCACGTATAGGAGATTCACCTAGTCTAGTTCACTATATACTACACCATCATACAATTTTATTCAATTGGGCCCACGGGCCCATTGGGCCCAAGCGACCTCAATCCACAAGAATACTCACGATGGCCTCAACTATCGCGTCGAAGCCCCACACGCGTGCGTTCGCGCGCTCGTGTGGCTACTATTGCCGTGGCCGGCACCCGGCATTGCCGCTCTACAACTAGAGTAGAGAGTTACACACCTGATAGGAATCTGGTGCTAATCCGCGCTCCGACCACTCCTGTGCCCAAACGCCCTCCAAGGTGTATTCATCCTCCTCCTAGAATGCTATATATATAGCTAGCTCCTCACCTTCCTTCTTTGTATCTTTCGATGTAGGATCCTTAGTCAAGTGAGTTTAAATCAACTCAAACTCTTCCTGTCCAATCTGCAAAATAAATACTCATTTGCTTGTCATGAGATTCGAACCCTTGCTCCCTTCAATAGCTCAACACGCCACTTACCACTAGGCCACAATCTCTTCTTGTGTCTAAAGCCATGCGCAACTAAATATAAATCTAATGCCAAATTCTAAAGTCCATTTAAAAAGAAAACCAAAATGCAAGAGCCAAGACTTGAACCTTGGACCTCCTTCCTTCCCTGTGGCGTCATTCCCTTTCCTCTAAGTGGCGTCACTTTGCCACTACACCACACCTCCACTTGTGTCATTTTTCTCCACATTTTATTCTTAAAGCCTACCTACCAACTCCCAGGGTTTTTTTCACCTAAAACCAAAATTTTCCTAAAGCCAAAGTTTGATCCCAGGACTTCATAGAAGCCCTCTAACCTTCTAAAATCACTCACCTAATAAGTCCAACTTGCACTAAATCCATTCTCTTGTTCTCTAAAAAAAATTTAAACGCTACTACGCTCAAAGCCCATTGGGCCCAATCCTACTAGGCCCAATTTCGGGATGCTACACTTTCATTATTTTTCAATTGAGAAGGCATATCTTCAACCCTATTCCAACATGTTCCGTTCTTCTTACATGGATCCATGGCTGTGGATCACCAGAATAATTTTTTCGTTGCACCACGGGGCTTACCGACGGTCTCAACAAAAGCTCTCTTTTCCGGCCACCTTGTGGAGTGATTTTCATCAGAGCAACAACAGAAATCGGAGAAAGCCACCACATATAGTTCTCGGGAAATCAACGAATTCATCTCAAAGTTTCTTCTTCCTTTCTCTTTTAATTTTTCTTAGTTTAAAAACATGATTGCAAATTATTTAATTGTTTTTTCATTAATAATAATGACTTAAATTTGTTTAGCTAGAATTATTGCGATGCATTGGTTTAATTCATTCAATCCATGTTTATTTTGTTCTGTTCTACAATTTTTTATGTTTCCAATTAAAATCATTCATGTTGTTCATGCATTAAGATATGTTTGACTACATAAGAATTAATTGCTTAATCTGAACCAGATGGTGGTTAATGAACATAAAAATTGGAAAGTGCATGCTTAATTCATATTGGAACCAGAATGAAATAAAGGTTCGTAATAATTCTGAAAGAACACTATTTCCCTTCATAACTTTATATTTATGTAATTAAATTGTTTTAAACCTAACCCGTTCATGTTACTTTGCATAAATTCTAAGGAATCCTTAGTTAAATGTTGACATAGAAATATGCATGTTTTCCTAAGTATAAGACTTCGAAAGAACTTATAATAGATTCCAAGTTCATAAATGATCGAGTTGCATTTTTTGGAACATTATTAAACATGATAAAGAATGAATTGAGTTAAGATATGTAATTGTTCTAGCTTATTCATGTTATTATTGTTAAAAATTGTGAATTGCTGCTAAAACATTTCATTTCATTTAGGTTAATTCATTTCCATATAGTTGATTAATTTAATTTTAACATCCATCATTGAAATATTGTGTTTTCTTAACCAACTTGTAAATATTAATTTTACAATTATTGTTTTAAGCACAGTCCCTGTGGAGACGATACTCTATATTACTTGATAATGACTTTGTATACTTGCACATTTTGTCGCAAACCAAGTTTTTGGTGCCGTTTCTGGAGACTATTAATTTAATCATTATTTGTGAAATTATTTATTTCAATTTGGTTTATTTATTTTTATTTTTATTTAATTAACCTTTAATTTTTTGTGATTTTATTTTTAGGTGTTTACGAGCATTGATCGAATCATCAATTTACTCCCTGTAGACCCTGAAATCGAGAAGACATTTAGACAAAGGAGACAAGAAAGACTAGCCCAGAGACAAGTCATAGAAATGGACTGAAAATCAAAATGAAGTTCAAGGGGATGGAGATGCTAATTGTAACACCCCAAACCCGGCCTAGATGTTATGGCCGTATCTGGCAATGTCACACGATAGTGTTTTTGAAACCTCGTTGTTACGATGAAAACATTCCATGTTATTATCTTTAGTAAACCTTTGTTAAAACTTAGGAAGTCGTCTTTATTCATTTAAAATATTTATTTTGAAACATCCCTCGTTGTGGAAGCTTTAATAAAACAGTCTAGGTGATCATGCGTTTAGAAATTACTTTAACTTTTTGAAAATCGAATTTCCTACGACCAGCAGGTATAAATCCATAAAGTAAAATAAATAAATAAAAACCCAAATTTAAAACCAATGTCCTAGAGGGTCCTTAAATTACAACCCAAAAAATCAATAATAATCAAATCATAAATCGTAAATTGAAAACCATGAAGTCTAAAAATTACTGTGGTCAACGCTGAGTCCTCCGTCGCACCAATCCGTCTAAGTCTGGGGATTACCTGTGCACATTAAACAAAAAGGGTGAGTTTACATAAACTCGGTGTGTAATCCCATGAGAAACAAACAAACAATCGGTATTCACGGTGCAGCATTGAGCAGTCTTGGGCCTAAGCCCTTTCCGATGCTCGATGTGAGTTTGGGCCTTAGCCTATCTCGATCTGATGTCAAAAATGCGATAGGGCATTAGCCCATCACAATATCGATGTGATATGATTATGCAGTAGCAAAATCCTACCCAACCAGCCTCTACACACCATCTCCGTCCAACCCTACACTCCATGTGGGGATATAATCAACCCACCCATCCCTACACTCCAAGTAGTACCGAATGCGGCACAATACAGTAGTTTGCAGCGGTGCTTGATGAAATTAAGCTTAAAGCCTTTCAGTACACTTCCTCCGAATAACAAACCCCAACCCAATGCAATGCAACACACAATGGATGACATGCTATTATGCAATTTCAGTACATATATTCAGTTCAGATATTAACATGCCCAATATAGATATCATTCAGTCAATTTCACACATTTAGGGGCTAAGTAGCGCTTACCGACCCTACAGTAGGTTCACAATCGACTTGGGCGACCCGTGCAACCTTAAAAACATTTCGGTAAAAATGGGCCCACACGCCCATGTGATCTGCCCGTGTGGCCCACTTGGCCCAAATTGGCCTTGGCTGTGTGATCCATTTTTAAAGTAACCCATGCTAGCTCAATACTCATATATGTTTTCTGTAACACTCTTAAATCGGGGTCTCTACATTTTGTGTGTTATTGTATGTGATATTATGTTGGTTGTGCTAGTGTAGCATGTTTTGGGGTCCAGACATGACTTCGGGTTAGGCCTGAGTCATGGCTAATTTTTTTTTGTTTTTGGTACTTAGAGAGAGGAAGCTAAGAGAGTTAGGGTTAAAAGAAATTGTCGGAGGGTTTAGACACAAATAGTTTGGTGGTAAAGTGGCAAAGGAGGCGCCACTAAGGTGCCAGGAAGGTGACGCCACATGCGGGAAGGAGAGCTTGGGTTTTTGCAAAATCCCTTCGCTTATTCTTTTTCACGCGGAAGCAAGGAAGAGGTGTGCTCAGGTGGGACTCTCTTGAATGGATGAGGATTGGATCATCAGATTTGAAATGGATGGAGAGGAGAAAATTGTGGAGCTTGACTCATTCAAACCAATTTGAATGAGTGGACGGGGAGAGTCTTGAGGTGTTGGCCGAATTATGGGGTGTGGGGAGGAGGTGTAATCGATTTGGGAAGCTAGGTGTGCTGAATCTCCATAGCCAAGTAAGGGTGCATTTTAGGCTAGCATAGAAGGCTTCTTCATTTTCGATTGGTGTCAAAACCGAAACCTCATTTGGTATTTTCTCTTTCGCCAAGCTGTGGTACTTGGCAACCAAACCTTGCCATCCCTTTGAAGAGCCGAAACCTCCTTACTTTGCCGAAACCATCCATCTTTGTTCACTTATTCCTCTCCCTATTTTGCTCAAAGCCAGAACTTGACCCTCACATCTTCTTCTCCATTTCTTTCTACTTCATCTTTCTCTTTTCTCAAACCCATTGCCGAATCTATCCCTTCCTATTTCACTTCTTTTCTCCATCTTTTCCCGAAATCAATCCATCACTTAAGCCGAATCTTGGTTCCATTCTCTTCTTCCATCTCTTCTATCTTGAAAAGCCGAAACCTTGTTGAGTTCTCTTCTCTTTTTTCAAAGAGTTTGGCCCAATATCCTTAGTTTATTTTCTTCTCTTCTCACGAGTGATAATCCCTTTGAAAAGCCAAAAACTATTCTATCTTTTGGGATATAGCCGAATCTCCTGGTAAGTGTAGTTCTTCTTCTCTTCTTGACTTATTTGGGTAATATCAAAATCCCACCTCTCTGCTAGTTCTCCATTTGATTTTAGATCCAAGTCTGAAACTCTATTCTTGTTCTATATTGGTAGCCAAAACCCCTAACATCACTAGGGTGTGCCGAACTTTGGTGATTGAGGCCGAATCTGTCAGTAAGGTAAGGGGTATGTGTTTTACGGTTTCAACACCTTCTGTTGTGGTTAATATCGAAGGCTTTAATCCAATGATAGTGGTACTTGGCCGATTGTAGGGAGAAGTGTAGCCGAATACAGTGGATCTTCAGGATTTGGTTGGAAACCAAATCGGTGTTAAGGTAAGTGCTACCTTCGGGCGACATATCTTCGGGATTTTGTGATTAAACCGAATGGCTTTAGTCTTAAAAGTATGGTGTTGGCCGATTGTAGGAAAGGTGAAGGCAAACATTTCGGGATTTCGCTTAGATCTACAAGTAGTCGGTGTGTAACAACACACACTTCATTAGTATTATATGTTCATTGTGTTTCTTGTTAAAAGCCGAATGGCCATTGAAATCGATGATTTTGCCTTGTGGGCATGGCGTGGACTCGGGTAAGTCCTCGTTATGCGGATCTCGATATATGTGTTATTATGTCACTGTATAATGGTATGCTATGGGTTATTTGCATCATAACATGATATTATGCCACGATTGATATGGACATGATGATGGGATTGATGAGAGGAGGGGAAGGATGATTTGGTATCACGATGAGTTTTGACTACACGGCGCGGGTTGGCCCCGCTTTTGATACTATATTTATGACTAAGTCCCAGTGGTTTTGACCACGAGTGGTTTTGACCACATATGGATATTGTGACTCGTCCCGGTGGTTTGGTACCACGGTGGGTTGGCCCCACATGTTGATTACGGGATTGTCATCCGTGGTTTTGACCACACGATGGGTTGGCCCCATCACTTGATTTGTGACTATGGTCACCAAAGTGGTTTTGACCACACTTATATATTTGTGACTTTGGTCACGGTGGTTTTGACCACGGTGGTTTTGACCACACGGGGTAGATAAAGGAGATCGGATGGTTAGGTTTTGGGGTTGCATGATTTGCATGTTTCATCGATGATTTGCGTAAGTGCTTGCACTATCGAGTTGGGGATTTATACACTCGAGTCTCGGTGACTCACCCCTTCCCTTATATTTTGCGGATGAGGCATAGATCGCGGATATGGAGCCGGGGAGGACTCGAGGTGGCCATGTATCTAAATTTGGGTTTATTTTTAAATTACTATTAGGGTTATATTTCCTTTAAATTTGGTTTTGGTTTTGTAATAAGGCCGCTAAGTATTATTTTGGGTTTTTAATTGCTTGATTTTATTTTAATTATCTTATGCATGTGATTAATAACTTGATTTGCTAAAGTAACCGGGATTAAATCGATGTTTCCAAATCTATACTCTTTAACGAGATTTTCAAACGCTACCATCGGGTAACATCATTCACAAAATGATTACGAAGGTAACTTAGATGATTTTCAAATTTAATTTTTCAACCAAGTTCAAATGCAAATGGTTTTAAACTTGATTGTGCTCAACTCACTCGGATTTTAAAAAGTATCTAAAGGTTTTCCAAAACTAGAAACAGCAAACGGATTTTCCAGCAAAAGAGATTCTTCGGGTTTTAAAGCAACACTAAAACCATTTCAACATCACTTTATACGAGGTATTCTAAACCTTAAAATGATAAAGGAGTTTTACAATAGAAATTAATCGGAAAACTTGTTTTATTCAAAATGTTTTCACTCTGTAACATGCCAGATTCGGTCGTGGTGTGTTGACCGGGTTTGGGGTGTTACAATTTTGGCATCAGAGCCAAGTTCAAAAGCTCGGCTGTGGGCCCAAGGCCCAAAATGATTTTAGAATGGGTTATGAAAGGTTTTTTTTATTTATTTATGGTTGGGAAAGCATGGCACCGAGTCTCGGCATCGATCGGCGTGGTAAGTACCCTAACTATTGTTTATATACTTGTAATGATGATGCTATGACTAATAGGAATCACTTTAGAGACTGAAACCTTACGGTTGTGTGTGAACCTACGGAAACAATCCCGTACTAAACTATTCATAAGGCGTGCTTTAATAATAATGGAATAGGTCTAACGTATAAAACTTTTAAATCAGATCAATTCGTGAGCGATAGTCATGAGTAGAGCGAGGACGTGGGCGGAATACACGTGGGACGAGGTAGAGGTAGGATGTGATGTCCGAGCCGGTAGGGGTCCGGACATGGGTCGAAAATGAGGTACCACCACCGCCACGGTGTGGCGCGGAATTTCGGATCGACGGGTGGTGATGACGCATGTCACGAGCAATGCTGCGGGTTACGGAGAGAGTCGCGGGTGCAGGCGTTGGAACGGGAGCTAGGAAATCTGTGTCCGAACAACTCCGGGTTAATGGCGTAGAGGTATGCAGAGGTGTATCTGGTGTGGCTCCCAATACGGCGGAGTATTGGCTGGAGGCGACAGAACGTATCATGGACGACCTGGACTTTACGACTAAGGAGAAGCTGAAGGGTATAGTATCTCTTCTCCGAGATGAGTCATATCAATGGTGGCTCACAGTTGGGGATGGAGCAATGGCGGACGACATCACTTGGGATTTCTTTAGGGCAGCCTATCAGAGGAAATACGTCGGGGCTAGTTACATCGATGCGCGGCGTAAGGCGTTCTGAATTTGGTTGAGGAAATAAGTCGAGATCGGAATATGAGGCGAGAATTTCTTCGGTTAAGTCAGTATGCACGGGGTATTGTGGGCACGAAACATGAGCGCTGTGTCAGATTTGAGGATGGGTTGAGAGATGAGCTGCGGATATTGATTGCTCCACAGCAGGAGAGAGAATTTACGGTCTTAGTAGAGAAGGCCAAGGTTGCTGAGGAGGTAAAACAGTCAGTGAGACAGAACTAGGATAGGAGTTGGAATAAGAGGAGTTCTGGGTCATCGTGGTCGGTGGGAATCGCGAGAAAAGGGCTAGGTATGGTGGGCCGAATCAAGCGACGAGGCCTGCTGCTGCTGCTACTCAGTGGCTACCACGGTGTGCTCGATGTGGGAAGTCTCACACGGGGGAATGTTGGATCAAAAATAGAGGGTGCTTGAGTGTGGGTCAATGGGGCCTTTGGGTAAGGGATTGTCCGCAGAGGTCGGCTAGATTTCACCGAGGGTCGGTCGTATACGATTGGGAGGGATGGTCAATGACCATAGAGGGGTCGCGGTTCGGCCGGGGAGGTAATGGTTACGGGCGAGGCCACGGAGCACCGGGCGCAGGTCTTTGGGAGCTCGAGGCGAGACGGATTGGATTAGTCAATGACGAGGCGTCGAGAGGAGGCGGACGACCGGACGTCATAACCGGTGACGTTCTTAATTTTTGACCGCCTTATACCGCTTTGATAGATGTTGGTTCGACGCACTCGTATGTTGCCAGTAGTATAGTGGAAACTATGAACTTAGACGTTGAGAGTACTTCTAGGGAGATGACAGTAATAAGCCCTCTAGGTCACTCTGTAGAAGTAAATAAACTATATAAAGATGTACCCCTAGAACTCCAAGGGGTCGTGTTTTTGGCTGACTTGATGGAACTTCCGTTTGGGGAGTTCGATCTGATTCTCGGGATGGATTGGTTAGTGAAGTACCAGGCTAGTTTGGATTGCGCAGCTAAGCGCATGGTGTTGAAGACAATGGAAGGCGAAGAGGTGGTGATGATAGGTAATAGGAGAGATTACCTATCCAATGTGGTATCTCTTATTTGAAGGCGGAGAAAATGGTGAGGAAAGGTTGTGAGGCATTTATGGTGCATGTCTCTGTGCTTTGGAAGCCAAGGATGCGGTTGTGAGAGAATGTCCAAACCGTGGGGAATTTTTTGATGTATTTCTAGAGGAACTTTAGGTTTGCCTCCGACCGCGAGGTTGAGTTTGGTATAGACTTGTTACCGAAACCGTGCGGTGTCTATTGCCCCGTATAGGATGGCAAGAAAGAATTGGTGGAGTTAAAGGCTTAGATTCGTGGAGTTTTGGGACAGAGGTTTCATCCGCCGAGTGTATCACCTTGGGAGCACTGTGCTTTTGTTAAGAAGAAAGACGGTACTATGCGGATGTGTATAGACTACCGCCAGCTGAATAAGTTGACGATCAAAAACATGTATCCGTTGCCCAGGATAGACGACTTGTTTGATCAGCTTAAGGGTGCATCGGTATTCTCTAAGATAGATCTTAGGTCGGGGTATCATCAACTCAAGGTGAAGGAGGTCGATATTCATAAAGGCGGCATTTCGTACTCGGTATGGGCATTACGAGTTTTTGGAGATGCCATTCGGGTTGACCAATGCGCCGGCAGCATTTATGGACATGATGAATCGGGTGTTTCAGCCGTATTTGGATCGATTCGTCGTAGTGTTTATAGACGACATTTTGGTGTACTCGAAATGCGAGGAGGAGCATGATGCGCATCTACGGGTGGTTCTCTGATTACGAGGAGAAGTAACTATTCGCTAAGTTTAGTAAGTGCAGTGCGGCTTAAGGAGGTAACTTTCTTGGGTCATGTGGTGTGGTGAGGATTAGGGTGGATCCTCGAGAAGATCAAAGCGATGTTGGATTGGAAACCACCTAAGTCGGTTCTTGAGAGATTCGAGTTTTCGGGTTTGGCGAGGATACTATAGAAGGTTCGTGGAGGGTTTCTCCTTGATTGCAGCGCCGCTGACTAAGTTGTTGAGAAAAAGGGTTCCGTTTTTGTGGTCTAAAAAACAGCAAGAAAGTTTCGACAAGTTAAAGAAGATTCTGACTGAAGCTCCAGTGTTGATTCAGCCTGAGGCAGGAAAGGAATTCACGGTCTACTGTGATGCATCGCATATGCGGCTTAGGGTGTATCTTCGATGCAAGATGGAAAGGTGGTCGCTTATACGCGTCTCATCAATTAAGGCCTCATGAGGGTAACTACCCGACACATGACTTGGAGTTGGCTGCAGTGGTTTTCACCTTGAAAATTTGGAGGCATTACTTGTATGGGGAAAAGTCGATAGTCTACACGGATCACAAGAGTCTCAAGTACCTCTTGACTCGAGAAAGATTTAAATTTGAGGCGGCGAAGGTGGATCGAGTTGTTGAAGGACTAAGGCGCTCGATTGAGTACCATCCGGTAAGGCTAACGTAGTAGTGGCGCGCGTTGAGCCGTAAGGTGGTAGCGCACACGAGAGCGATGTTTGCTCACCTTAGTCTATATGACGACGGAGTCTTTGGCGCGCATTGCAAGTAAAGCCGATGTGGATTGATCGAGTTAAGGAGGCTTGGTGGTGGATGAGGTTCTAAGTGCTCGGAGGTTGCAAGTGCAAGGTGGTGAATCGGAGGGTTCTGGCTTGGGTAGTGATGGAGCATTGTGTTTTCAAGGGAAAGTATGTATGCCCAAGGACGTTGAGTTGAGAGCATGGATTCTTCAGAAGCTCATAGCGGCCCATACGCTATGCATCCCGGAGGCGATAAGATGTATCGTGATTTGAGGGAACAGTTTTGGTGGCCAGGTCTTAAGCGAGAAGTAACGGAGTTTGTGGGCAAGTGTCTGACATGCCAGCAAGTTAAAGTGCCGAATCGCCATCGTCGATCAGCTATTGCGGCCGGTAAAGATCCGCAGATGGAAGTGGGAAAGGATTACGATGGATTTCGTCTGGGCTACCCTTACGCCTAGCAAGAAAGACTCGATTTGGGTAATTGTGGATCGTCGACAAAATCGGCTCATTTCATACGACCGAGTTGACTATTCGCTCCAGAAGTTAGCCAAGTTGTATGTGGCAGAGATAGTAAGGTTGCATGGAGTGCCAGTGTCAATTATTTCGGATAGGGATCCCAGGTTTACATCGAGGTTCTGGAAAGCTTTGCATCAGGCGTTGGGTACGAGGTTGGATTTCAGCATGGCTTTTCATCCATAGTCTGATGGACAGTCTAAGAGGGTAATCCAGATTTTGGAAGATATGTTAAGGGGTTGCGTTCTGGATTTTAGCGGTAGTTGGGAGGAGTATTTACCATTGGCAGAGTTCGCTTATAACAACAGTTATCAAGCGAGTATTCAGATGGCACCATATGAGGCACTATATGGACGGAAATGTCGTGACTCGACGCGTGTTGGACGTAATTGGGTGAACGGCGGATGTTGGTCCAGATTGGTGGCGTAAGCGGACGATAAGGTTAAGGTAATTGTGCTCGTCTAAAGGAAGCATCGGACAGCGTAAGTCTTACGCCGATCTTAAGCGCAGGATATAGAGTATGCGATGGGTGACAAGGTCTTCCTGAAGGTATCGCCGTGGAAGAAAGTGTTGAGATTTGGGCGAAAGGGCAAGCTAATCCCTAGGTTTATTGGGCCATTTACGGTGTTGAAGCGAGTGGGACCAGAGCTTATCACTCGAGTTACCTGCAGAGTTAAGTCGATTCACGACGTGTTCCATGTCTCAATGCTTAGGCGCTTATCGATCGATCCGTCACATGTTGTGCCGATTGAGGAGATAGAGGTGAGCTCGGACTTGTCTTTCGAGGAGGAACCGCAGTGCAGGTTTTGGATCAGGATGTCAAGGTTCTGCGTAGGAAGTCGATTCCTTGGTGAAAGTATTATGGCGGAACCATGGTACGGAGGAAGCCACGTGGGAACTCGAGGATGTGATGCAAAGCAATACCCTCAACTCTTTCGACCTGTAATTTCGAGGCCGAAATTATTTTTAAGGGGGTAGAACTGTAACACTCTTAAATCGGGGTCTCTGCATTTTGTGTGTTATTGCATGTGATATTATGTTGGTTGTGCTAGTTTAGCATGTTTGGGAGTAGGGCATGACTTGGGTTAGGCACGAGTCATGGCTAATTTTTTTGTTTTTGGTACTTAGAGAGAGGAAGCTAAGAGAGTTAGGGGTTAAAAGAAATTTTGGAGGGTTTAGACACAAATAGCTTGGTGGTAAAGTGGCAAAGGAGGCGCCACTAAGGTGCCAGGAAGGTGACACCACATGCAGGGGAAGGGAGCTTGGGTTGAGTGCAGAAATCCCTTCTCGCTTATTCTTTTCACGCCGAAGCAAGGAAGAGGTGTGCTCAGGTGGGACTCTCTTGAATTGATGAGGATTGGATCATCAGATTTGAAATGGATGGAGAGGAGAAAATTGTGGAGCTTGACTCATTCAAACCAATTTGAATGAGTGGACAGGAGAGTCTTGAGGTGTTGGCCGAATTATGAACTGTGGGGGGAGGAGGTGTAATTGGTTTGGGAAGGTAGGTGTGCCGAATCTCCATAGCCAAGTAAGGGTGCATTTTCGGCTAGCATAGAAGGCTTCTTCATTTTCGATTGGTGTCAAAACCGAAACCTCATTTGGCATTTTTCTCTTTCGCCAACTGTGGTACTTGGCCGAACCAAACCTTGCCATCCCTTTGAAGAGCCAAAACCTCCTTACTTTGCCGAAACCATCCATCTTTGTTCACTTATTCCTCTCCCTATTTTGCTCAAAGCCGAAACTTGACCCTCACATCTTCTTCTCCATTTCTTTCTACTTCATCTTTCTCTTTTCTCAAACCCATTGCCGAATCTATCCCTTCCTATTTCACTTCTTTTCTCCATCTTTTCCCGAAATCAATCCATCACTTAAGCCGAATCTTGGTTCCATTCTCTTCTTCCATCTCTTCCATCTTGAAAAGCCGAAACCTTGTTGAGTTCTCTTCTTCTTCTTTCAAAGAGTTTGGCGAATATCCTTAGTTTATTTTCTTCTCTTCTCACGAGTGCTAATCCCTTTGAAAAGCCGAAAACTATTCTATCTTTTGGGATATAGCCAATCTCACGGTAAGTGTAGTTCTTCTTATCTTCTTGGTGATTTGGGTAATATCGAAATCCCACCTCTCTGCTAGTTCTCCATTTGATTTTAGATCCAAGTCCGAAACTCTATTCTTGTTCTATATTGGTAGCGAAACCCCTAACATCACTAGGGTGTGCCGAACTTTGGTGATTGGAGGCCGAATCACATCGATAAGGTAAGGGGGTAAGTCTTTTACGGTTTTAACACCTTCTCATTGTGGTTAATATCGAAGGCTTTAATCCAATGATAGTGGTACTTGGCCGATTGTAGGGAGAAGTGTAGCCGAATCTGATGAGATCTTCTGGATTTGGTTGGAAACCAAATCGGCATTAAGGTAAGTGCTACCTTGGGCGACATATCTTCGGGATTTTGTGATTTTTGAATGGCTTTAGTCTTAAAAGTATGGTGTTGGCCGATTGTAGGAAAGGTGAAGGCAAACGTTTTGGGATTTCGCTTAGATCTACAAGTAGTCGGTGTGTAACGCCACACACTTCATTAGTATTATATGTTCATTGTGTTTTATTGTTAAAAGCCGAATGGCCATTGAAATCAGTGATTTTGCCTTGTGGGCATGAGCGTGGACTCCGAGTAAGTCCCCTGTTATGCGGATCTCGATATATGTGTTATCATGTCACTGTATAATGGTATGATATGGGTTATTTGCATCATAACATGATATTATGCCACGATTGATATGGACATGATGATGGGATTGATGAGAGGAGGGGGAAGGATGATTTGGACTGTCACCAGTGGTTTTGACCACACGGCGGGTTGGCCCCGCTTTTGATACTATATTTGTGACTAAGTCCCAGTGGTTTTGACCACCAGTGGTTTTGACCACATATGGATATTGTGACTCGTCCCAGTGGTTTGGTACCACAGTGGGTTGGCCCCACATGTTGATTACGGGATTGTCATCAGTGGTTTTGACCACACAATGGGTTGGCCCCATCACTTGATTTGTGACTACGGTCACCAAAGTGGTTTTGACCACACTTATATATTTGTGACTTTGGTCACGGTGGTTTTGACCACGGTGGTTTTGACCACACGGGTAGATAAAGGAGAGACCGGATGGTTAGGTTTTGGGGTTGCATGATTTGCATGTTTTCATCGATGATTTGCGTAAGTGCTTGCACTATCGAGTTGGGGATTTATACACTTCGAGTCTCGGTGACTCACCCTTCCCTATATTTTGCGGATGAGGCATAGATCGCGGATATGGAGCCGGGGAGGACTCGAGGTGGCCATGCATCTAAATTTCGGGTTTATTTTTAAATTACTATTCCGGGTTATATTTCCTTTAAATTTGGTTTTGGTTTTGTAATAAGGCCGCTAAGTATTATTTTGGGTTTTTAATTGCTTGATTTTATTTTAATTATCTTATGCATGTGATTAATAACTTGATTTGCTAAAGTAACCGGGATTAAATCGATGTTTCCAAATCTATACTCTTTAACGAGATTTTCAAACGCTACCATCGGGTAACATCATTCACAAAATGATTACGAAGGTAACTTAAATGATTTTCAAATTTAATTTTTCAACCAAGTTCAAATGCAAATGGTTTTAAACTTGACTGTGCTCAACTCACTCGGATTTTAAAAAGTATCTAAAGGTTTTACAAAACTAGAAAGAGAAACGAATTTTCCACCAAAAGAGATTCTCCGGGTTTTAAAGCAACACTAAAACAATTTCAACATCACTTTATACGAGGTTTTCTAAACCTTAAAACGATAAAGGAGTTTTACAATAGAAATTAATTGGCAAACTTGTTTTATTCAAAATGTTTTCACTCTGTAACATGCCAGATTCAGTCGTGGTGTGTTGACCAGGTTTGGGGTGTTACATTTTCACAATTTACTTATATGTTCATTCAAAGGTGTCTACTTGAGTCATTATCACTAAATTATTTATATCTTGAGCTACAGAATTCCAAATTAAGATCAGCTTGATGTTTTTGAAACTAGACTCAAATACCTTTCTACCATAAAATTTTCAGAATTTATAGTTTATCAAATAAGTATAGTAAAATCTTTAAATTTATCCCTATTCTGCTATTTGACAACTTCATCCTTTCCTTACTAAAAATTATTTATCTCTTAGTACATAATTTAGATGATGTTTCTGTTTGTTTCTCTTGAAAATAGACTAGTTAAGGATTTAAACATATAAATTTAAGCCCCTAATTATTTTTTACCATTTTTGATGATTTTCCTAAGTCAAAATAGGGGAACCTGAAATCATTCTGACCTTGTCTCACAAAATTTATTATATCTCATGATTTACAATTCCATTGATTACATTGTTTCTTCTATGAAAAACTATACTCAATAAAATTTAATTTCATATTTTATTCAACCTCTAACTCAATTCTCACTATTTTTTATGATTTTTTAAAGTTAGACTACTGCTGCTGTCCAAAAGTATTTTCGTGTAAAATGTTGATTTCCAAGTTTATAACACCCTTATTTCCTTTCTCTACAATTTTTCGCATCATTTTCTCTTATTTCTCTTATTTCTCGACAGCAAGCAATTTCGACTTTTTGCCCGATCCCTTTTTCTTTGTTTCGGGTACACACCTGGTATCGTTTCTGATGCGTAAGCACTCCTAAGCCTCCAGAACCTAAAAATCGACCAATATATCTCTGGATTAATCACTTAAATCGTTTTTAATCAACCAATTTCGGAAGGAACTCGACTAAAAACCTAGCAAAACCCTTACCTCGCTTGAGTAACCACGACTTCGCACAATCACAGTGTCGATTCAAAACCACCAGCCCCTTGATTAACTCCTAAGCACCAAAAAGGAATCCCCCTTTTAGAGATTAACCAATAATGATTAACAATAGACAAAACCGTTACTTACCGAACACGCACAACCAACGATGAACAACCGAATCAATTGGAAAAAGAAAGAAAGAAACGAAAGGGGACAAAATAATGGAAATTTCGGCAGCAACTAGGGGAAAGAATCGATAGATGAGGGAAAAAAAGAAGAAGAAGAAAACGTCAGAAAAAGTTTGGGGAATTGGAGAGAAAATTTACCAATTCGTACTATACCTGAACTTACCTCGAACGTCGAAGTAACAAAATGAGTCGATTAATCAAGCACTTTATCTTTGCCTCGATCTCGATCCAAATCCCTGTTTTCTTAATCTATACATATTCAAATTTAGCTCATTCAATCACCAAATCATTCAATTTAGTCCAAGCACACATATTTAGGGCAATTTACAAATTAGCCCTCACATTTTCACATTTTAACATTTAAATCCCTATTTCACAAAATCACAAAATACAAATAATTTCTTTGTACCCATGCTTAGCCGAATTTTCACATGCTTCACATAAGCCCATATATTTTATTTATTTCACATTTTAGTCACTCAAAATATTATTTTCACAATTTAGTCCAAATTACTCAAATTCACCAAATATCCAAAGACAAAACATGTTAATCTAACACATATATTTCATATTTCATCACTAACATCACAAAGCTCAAACACTCATCAATGGCACATCTGAAAATCTTCATCAAATTCCAAAATTAAGACATGGGTTTTGTAGTACTCGAAGCAACGATCACAAAAACGTAGAAATTATCAAAAAATAAACAACTATCATACCTTAATTTTGCTTGAACCTAGCCGAACCCTTAAACCTTTTCTTCTTTCTTTTTTTCTTTCAATATTCGGTGGTGGATGGATGAACAATCCACTAACATTTTTCAATTGTTTTATTTATTACATGTTAATATATTATTTACTTTATTAACCTTTGAAATTTAATAAGTTAACCACATAAACCAAGCCCATAACCGTCCATCCCAAGGTCTAATGGCCAAATTACAACATAAGGACCTTTCATTTAATAAGGCATGCAAATTAAGCACTTTAACAATCAGCACACAGCTTTTGCATTTTATGCGATTAAGTCCTTTTTGCAAATTAAGCACACAAACGTTAAAATTTTTACACAGAACTTTCACACATGCTCAATCACATATTGTAAACACCAAAGATAATTTTAAAATATTTTCTGACCTCGGAGTTGTGGTCTCAAAACCACTGTTCTGACTAGGGTCTAAACCGAACTGTTACAATTCTCCCCCTTAGAGATTTTCGTCCCCGAAAATCTTACCAGTGAATAAGTTTGGATATTGCTTTCTCATAACATCTTCAGGCTCCCACGTAGCCTCTTCAACTCCGTGTTTGTGCCACAACACTTTCACTAAAGAAATTTTCTTGTTTCTGAACTCTTTAATCTCTCGTGCCAAAATTCGGATCGGTTCTTCACTATACGATAAATCTGATTGAATCTCGACTTCAGTAGGAGCAATCACATGAGATGGATCAGATCTGTATCGTCGAAGCATCGATACGTGAAACACATTATGAATCTTTTCTAACTCAGGTGGCAACAACAATTTATAAGCAACCGGCATAATTCGTTCAATAATCTCATACAGCTCGATGAACCTCGAACTCAACTTGCTTTTTCTGCCAAAACGAAGTATTTTCTTCCACGGAGACACTTTCAAAAACACTTTATCACCGATCTCAAATTCAATATCTTTCCGTTTCAAATCTACATAGGACTTCTGACGATCTGAAGCCGCTTTCAAACTGTCACGAATCACAATCACTTTCACTTTTTGTTCAGTCTCTTTGATTAAATCAACCTCGTGAATCTTATTCTCGTTAAGCTCAATCCAGTACAATGGAGTTCGGCATTTTTGACCATAAAGAGCCTCATATGGTGCCATTTTGATGCTAGATTGAAAACTATTATTGTATGCAAATTCAATCAACGGCAAATGCTTTTCCCACATACTTTCAAATTCAAGTATACAACATCTCAACATATCTTCAAGAATCTGAATGATCCGCTCGGATTGACCATCCGTTTGCGAATGAAATGCAGTACTGAAATGCAGCTTTGTGCCTAAAGCCTCTTGCAATTTCATCCAAAATCGCGAGGTAAATCTCGGATCTCTGTCAGATATAATAGACAGTGGCACCCCGTGCAATCTTACAATCTCAGAAATATACAATTCAGCTAATTTATCAAGTGAATAATCGGTTCTCACCGGAACAAAATGATCTGATTTAGTCAATCTGCCAATTATCACCCAGATTGCATCTTTCTTTCTCGAAAATAAAGGTAGTCCCGACACAAAGTCCATCGTGATTCTGTCCCATTTCCACTAAGGAATCATAATCGGTTGTAACAAACCGGATGGAACCTTATGTTCAGCTTTAACTTGCTGACATATTAAACATTTTGAAACAAACTCTGAGATATCCCGTTTCATACCATGCCACCAATAAAACTGTTTCAGATCATTATGCATTTTTGTACTTCCCGGATGAACAGCCAAACGACTATTGTGAGCTTCGTTCAAAATCAACTGAGTCAATTCTGAATTCCTCGGAACACAAATTCGATCTCTGAATCTCAAACAATCATCATTATCCATTCAAAATTCTGAAACAGAATTCTAACCACATTGAGCTTGTTTTGTCATCATCTCATTATCACTTTTCTGGGCATAAAAAATCTGACGTATAAACATCGGCCTCACTTTCAACTCAGCCAAAACCGAACCATCATCACACAGATCTATTTGAGTACTCATTACTTGCAAAGCAAATAAAGACTTTAAGCTCAAAGCGTCAGCAACAACATTAGCTTTTCCCGGATGATAATCAATTACTAATTCATAATCTTTTAGTAATTCTAACCATCTCCGCTGTCTCAAATTTAATTCTTTCTGAGTCATCAGATATTTCAAACTCTTGTGATCAATATAAATGTGACATTTCTCACCAAATAGGTAATGACGCCAAATCTTCAATGCAAATACAATCGCAGCTAATTCAAGATCGTGCGTTGGGTAGTTCTTTTTGTAACACCCCTTACCCGTATTCAACGCCGGAATCGGGTACAAGGCATTACCGGACTTATCTCATTTGAACATACAACACTGGGCTATCAAATTTCATTTCCAATTTAAAACTTTTCATTCACATCCATAACATTCTTATTATGGGCCTACGAGGCCTAAATCATGCAAACGGAGGGCCTCGAGATCAAACCGGGAACTTTTGAAAACTTATAAAAATTTTGCTTTACCGTGGCCACACGCCGCGCCGTGTGGAGAGAGGACACGCCGTGTCACGTGCCGCGACGCCGCGTGTCGCGTGCGCACGCGCGCCGTGTCACGTGCGCACGCCCGTGTTCGACACCCGTGGTCGGCGGTGACTTGTATCACACGGCCGTCACACGCCGCCCGTGTCCGCCCGTGGTCGCCTCGACTAGCATCACACGGCGATCACGCGCGTGTCCTTAACCGTGTGGCAAATTAAATTTCAAATTCAGGTGCAGACTTCACACGGCCTGGGCACACGCCCATGTCCCTGGCCGTACCTTCCACACGGCTGAGACACACGGCCGTGTCTCTGCCTGTGTGTTTACTACAGAGCTTACTGACTTGTAAAACTAACATGCAGGGGACACACGGCCTAGCCACACACCCATGGGACTGAGTGTGTGTCTCACACGACCTAGACACACGCCCGTGTCCTACCCATGTGGACAAGAACAAAGCTATTTGCCAAGCTCTTTTCATCACCCTACATCACACAACCTAAATCCATTCAACCAATTGCTAAGCAAAGCAATTATGTAACATACACATTCATGAATAACCTTGTCTTTGCATAAATTAGTAATAATAAGCAATCAACTATGGCTATATACAAAAGAATTCATCTTTAAGGGAGCCAATACACACTTGGCCAAAATAACAAAACAATTCATCTAGTCTAGCCCCTATACATGCCATACTCAAAATACTAAGTCTAGATATACCGAGATGAGCTGATAGTGTAGGTGGTCTTCCAATTATCCTCGTATCTCGACCCGACTCTTTGACACTATAAAACAAGGGGAAAGGAAAGGGAGTAAGCTTTAAGCTTAGTAAGTTTACATGTAAGCAATAAACATTATAATACATGCTAGTCAATATATAGCAATATGTACTAAGCAAGATCATTCCTCAATCTATACTCATGCTTACTCAAATCACCTCTTACCACATTCCCACCATATAACAAGCATAATGCTCACATTTAATGGCATACATTCCCTACACTTATCACAACAAAGCCACATGAAACAAGCACTTAAACAATTCCTCGATGAACCATTGAAATGATAACAAACACTCGGTGGTTTCGCACATAGCCCACCGTTAATCTATAATTAGGGTGGTTTCGCACATAGCCCACCAACAAGAATAATTACGGTGGTATCGCACTTAGCCCACCAAATGATATTATAAACGATGGTATCGCACACAGCCCATCGTGAATGAATAGTAATGTGGTATCGCACTTAGCCCACTATGAAGAGTATTTACGGTGGCATCGTATATAGCCCACCATTAATCTATAATTGAACTCATACGAAAATTACTCAACATCTATCGAATTCAATTCATCTCAATCATGAATAATTTCATTCATACAATGCACCATTCATTAACAACATCTATATTCAAAATGAATAGTTTACACATAAACTTACCTCGGTGCAAAATTTGTTAATTTGCGGTTTAATCTGAAACCTTGCCTTTTCCCCGGTCAAGGTTAATTATGCGCTCTTCTTGGTCTATAACAACAAAAATTCACTCATTCAATCATTTTATAATCATAATGCTTCATAATCTTTACTTAGGCAAAAATGACCATTTTGCCCTTGTACTCTGGCAAAATTACGATTTTACCCCTAGGCTCGTAAATCATTTTTCATCACATTATCTCATTAACCAAGCCTAGCTGAACATTTATTACTCGTACAACTACTCATAAATCCAATTATTTCATGCATTTATTACACATTTTCAATCTTTGCATTCAAGCCCTATTTAAGTGTTTTCATGCTATCACCTTTCACAAAAGTTGTTTCTCATCTCACTAACATTCATTTTCTCCCATCAAAACTCAGCAAACAACATAAACACTCTCATGGAAAGTCCCTAGACTTTCAACCATATTGCAAATTAGTCCCCTCATTAGCTAGCTTAAGCTTTGAAGACTCCAAAAATACAAAAATCATCAAGAAAGACCTCTAAGATCACTTACTTGCAAGGAGATAGCTTAGCTGAAAGTTTGAACCCCAAAACTCTCTATTTTCTCTTAAATTTTCGGTGGAAGAAGAAGGGTGAATAGTGAAAGAAGATATCTTTCCTTTTTATCATATTTTATTCATCTTTTATCACCTAAAGTCACCAAATTTTGACTAAAATTAATGCTCTTGTCCCCCTAGCTTCCTATGGTCGGCCAACACATTCTTTATAGCCTAATTACACTTTAAGGATCTTCAATTTAATATTCTATGGCTATTAGACACCTCTACCTTGAAAATAGAACTTTCGCACTTTATGCTATTTAGTCCTTTTTCACAATTAAGCATTCAATCGTTAAAATTAAAGCATCAAAATTTTCTTGAAGCCATATATTTATTCTATAACACATAAAATAAGTACTAAAATAATTTTCCTCAACCTCGGATTAGTGGTCTCGGAACCACTGTTCCGACTAGCCCCAAAATCGGGCTGTTACACTTTTCATGTGGCTTTAACTATCTCGAAGCATAAGCTATAACTTTGCCATCTTGCATCAGCACACAACCCAAACCATTCAACGATGCATCACTATAAACTATAAATTCTTTACCCGATTCAAGTTGGACTAACACTGGTGCCACTGTCAACAATGCTTTCAACTGTTCAAAACTCTGCTGGCACTTTTCTGACCACTCGAATTTAACATCTTTCTGTAACAATTTCGTCAATGGAGTCGCAATCATCAAAAAGCCTTTCACAAACCGCCTATAATATCCCGTTAGTCCCAAAAAACTACTGACTTTAGACACATTTCTCGGAGGCTTCCACTCTAAAATTGCTGAAATCTTGTTTGGATCAACTCGTATTCCTGCAACTGATACAATATGTCCCAGAAAACCCACCTCACGCAACCAAAACTCACATTTGCTAAACTTTGCATACAATTGATTTTCACGCAGAGTCTGTAACACGATTCTCAAATGCTCGGCATGTTGCGTCTCATCACAAGAATAAATCAGAATGTCATCAATAAACACCATGACAAATCGATCCAAATACGATCTGAATATCCGATTCATCAAATCCATAAACACTGCAGGAGCATTCGTTAGTCCAAAATGCATAACTAAGAATTCATAATGTCCGTACCTCGTTCTAAAAGCAGTTTTCGACACATCTGATTCTTTAACTCGTAGCTGAAAATAGCCCGATCTCAAATCTATCTTAGAAAACATTGTAGCTTCTTTCAGCTGATCAAACAAATCATTGATTTGCGGTAGAGGATATTTATTCTTTATCGTCACTTTATTCAAATGTCGGTAATCAATACACATCCTCATATTTCTTTCTTTCTTTTTCACGAACAACACAGGAGCACCCCAGGGCGAGAAACTCGGTCGTGCGAATCCTCTATCTGTCAACTATTGCAACTGAGACTTCAACTCTTTAAATTCTGTCGGTACCATTCTATATGGCGCTATTGAGATAGGAGTCATTCCCGGCACTAAGTCAATACCAAACTTAACTTCTCGTATTGGAGGTAATCTCGGTAGTTCTTTAGGAAACACATCTAGGAACTCGTAAACTACAGGTACAGATTCAACTTTCTTTTCAGTCACTTTTGTATCTATCACATACGCAAGATAGGTTTCACAACCCTTTTTCACATACTTCAAAGCTTTCATCGAAGATACAACAGCCTGTAACCCATTCAAATCACTGGATTCAATTCAAACTATCTCACCATTCTGACTTCTCAAATCAATACTCTTTCGTTTACAATTCACAATAGCATTATGCAAAGTGAGCCAATCCATACCAAAAATTATATCAAATTCTTCGAATGGTAGCAACATCAAATTAGCCGGAAAAAAATATCTCGAAACATCAATGGACAGTTCTTGCATACTTTATCAACCAGAACACACTTGCCTAAGGGGTTCGATACTCTAATTACAAATTCAGTAGACTCAACAGGCAGAGTCTTACTAGATACTAGATTCACACACACATATGAATGAGTAGATCTTGGATCTATCAATGCAATCAAATCAGTATCAAACAGAGTAAAAGTACCAGTTATGATGTCTGGAGATGTCACTTCTTCACGAGCGCGGATAGCATAAGCTCGGGCAGGTGCTCACGCCTCTGATCTCACAGCTATATCTGTTGTCCCTCTCTGGCTACCACTCACATTTTTGGTGTTTCTGGGTGGTCTACCCCTAGCCGTCATATTACTCAGCCTCGCACTCTGAACATTGTCTTTCTCAGCTAACTCTGGGCAATCTCGAATGAAATGATCTCGTGATCCACATTTATAGCAAGCTCTATTATTATACTTGCCCCAACATTCTCCAACATGTCGTCTCCCACACTGTCTACACTCAGGCTTGTTGCTTTTGACACTTCCAACACTTGATTCAATCGGAATTTCAGTTCTTGGACCAACACTTTGTCTCATACGATCTCTACTCGAATGTCCAAACGAAACATTTGATCGATTGCTTGCATCTTTAAATCTCTTTGATGGAGGTTGATACGACTTGTTTATAGATCTTTTTCTTTCATCTCTAGCTTCGGATTTTGCTTTCTTCTTTTCTTTGCTCAGCTCTTCATCTTTGCAGGCTCTTTCAACTAACACTACAAATTCATTCAAATCAAGTATTCCTACCAACAATTTAATGTCATCATTCAGCCCTTCAATGAAACGTTTACACATAGTAGCTTCGGTCGGAACACATTCTCGTGCATACTGACTTAATCTCACAAATTCCCGCTCGTAAACAGACATGCGGCCTTGTTTCAGCTCTAGGAACTCTTTACGATTCTGATCTATGAATCGTTGACTGATATATTTCTTTCGAAATTCAACTTGAAAGAAATCCCAAGTGATTCTCTCTCTCGGAACCACGTATATCAACATTTTCCACCAATTATATGCCGTAGCTCTCAACAATGAAACAACACATTTTAAGCATTCATCAGGAGTCAATGACATCTCATCAAACACTCAAATTGTATTCTCGAGCCAAAACTCAGCTCGTTCAGCATCATCATCAACCGTAGCTCTAAACTCTTCAGCCCCATACTTTCGAATTTTATCCATAGGAGGCTTACTCAATCGGATTGGATCTGTCACTTGTGGCACTACGGGTACTTGAGGGGGTAGAGGTTGTTGAGTAGCCAGATTTGTTCGAACGAACTTCGAAAACCACTCACTCATCATACAGAAGAAGGCTTGCTTAGCCTCTTCCTCTTGATTACTAGCAATCAGCCTAGACTCGGCCGGCGCTATCCCTTGAGCGGGAGCAGGCGCATTGCTCTCAACATCATTAGCAACTGCTCGATCGGGATCCATTTACTATACGAAAACACATTTTTAACTGTCAAGATTCATCACACTATCACAATTATATATATGGCATGTACAGCTAGATTCTCACGCACTACGTTAGTCCTAGAATCGACTAAACTGTAGCTCTGATACTAAATAAAATGTAACACCCCTAACCCGTAACCGTCGCCGAAATAGGGTTAAGAGGTATTACCAATCATTTCGGAACATTTAATTTCATTCCACATCAAACATAGCAATTGACATTCAGATAGTCCCTTAACTAGGTCAACGAGACCTTAATCATGCATTACAAAGGGGTCGAGACTAAACCAAACACATACAAAAATTTCTGAAAATCAAACATTTTTCAAGGCTACAGAGGCCACACGCCCGTGTGGGTAGGCCGTGTGCCTCACATGGTATCGAACACGCCCATGTGTCCAAGTCGTGGCAAAACAGGGCATACATACTATCTTGTCCACACGGCCTGAGACACACCCGTGTGCCTCACCCGTGGTCGACACTGACTTGCACCACACGGCGGTCACACGCTGTGTGTCCGGCCCCGTGGTCGAGTCTGACTTGTTTTGAAATACAACCACGAAGGACACAGTCGAGCCACACGCCCGTGTGCTCAACCGTGTGGGCAATTATAGGCCATTTGCAAGGCCAAACTTGCCACTCACACTTAGAATCACCTACAAGCATCATACCATATGCATTTATACCTCAAATGGAAACCCAAAACATACCAATATATGCACCAAATAATCATCAACCACACCATTTACTTCCATGCTCAAATTCAAATCAAATAAGTCCATCTAAAATATCAATTTCATATCCCAAAACTTATAATCTATTCAACATTCATTCCTTACCAATTCTATCATGAAACATACCATTTCCATTTTGCTAATTTATGCCATAATGATCATTCACAAGAAACATACACATACATATATAAGTCATTCTTTAACATGTTCAAAACATATACCAAACCGTCAAACTACCAAGCCAAATCACATGGCAAAGTTTATACACTTCAAAACATGCTATATCTACTAGCCTATACATGCCATATACCATATATATATATACATCTTCCAAAAGTACCAAAATAGTTAGCCGATAGTGTGATTAAGTCGCTGATGATCCCCAGATCCGAGCTAGCTTTAAATACACTATAAAACAAAGAAACATTTCACACAATAAGCTCTAAAGCTTAGTAAGTTTGTAATATAATACATTTAACTCTATGATTCAAAATCCATATACAAAATACACCATCACAAAGATTATATTCAAGAATGCACAATCTCATCCTTAGCCATATGCTTACACAACTAACCATTTGTCTATAAATGATATCATCAACCACATAGGTGTTGAACATACCTTTGCCAACACTTAGTTAACATTCATTCTTGCTACTCAATGTTCGGTATCACATTTCGATAAATCTTCGTTATTTGTTTGATTTATTCGCACACTTAGTGCCCAATTCATAGCCGAAGCTTAAATATCATCGCACACCTAGTGCCTTTACTTCAAACCGAATTTAACTCGGTATCGCACACATAGTGCCAACCAATATAGCCGAGACTTCTTTTACTTCGCACACACAGTGCTATTCACCACTGTCTCTATTCCAACTACGCACACTTAGTGCCACTTTTCTCAATTCCACATATAACAATTCTAATTCTGTAACACCCCTAACCCGTAACCATCTCCGATCTAGGGTTAAAGGCGTTACCGGACAAATCAAAATCTTTTATAGACATGTCATAGCATAATCCAAACAAACAAATCAAAGTGTCCCTTAAATAGGTCTACGAGACCTTAAACATGCATTAGAATAGGGTCGAGACTAAACCGAACATATACAGAGATTCTCAGAAATTTAAAAAATTTTCTAAGTTACAGAGGACACACGCCCGTGTGGGCAGGCCGTGTGCCTCTCACGGCCTCAGACAAGCCCGTGTGTCTAAGCCGCGTCCAAACAGGGCATACATATTGACTTGTCCACACGGCCGTGGACACGCCCGTGTGACTCACCCGTGGTCGCTACTGACTTGCACCACACGGCCAGTCACACGCCCGTGTGTCTAGCCCGTGGTCGAGTCTGACTTGTTTTAAAATACAACCACGAGGGACACGGTCGAGCCACACGCTCGTGTGCTCAACCGTGTGGGCAATTATAGGCCATTTGCAAGGCCAAAATGCTACCCGCACTTTGGGTCATCCCTACAAGCACAATTAAGCATCAATCCAAGCATCAAAGACAACCAATACATACCAAAATGATCATCATTTCTAACCATTTATGAGCTTAACAATCACACCATCTTATATGCCATTTAACACAATCCAATCACAACATTTCTAGATAATATCCATCCACACACTTACCATTTCATTATAATAACCATTCATCAAATATATGCTTGCTTTGCATCAATAAGCTTACCATTATTATGACCATTTCACTAGCCAACAAACCATACCAAAACTAAGCATCATAAGACATGATTGTTCATTCATATTATGTCATTATCTAGCCATATCACATGGCTAACTATACACCCTTTCAAAACATAACCATATCAACTAGACTATACATGCCATACTTAATATATACACATTCAAAAGGTACCAAAAGGTTATTTGAGTAGTGTGATGACGATCCTCGACGATCCCCGAGCCCTCAGTGGCTTTAACGATCTATAAAACAAAGCAAACACACACAAAGTAAGCTTTCAAAAGCTTAGTAAGCCATATACAAATAAACTTAACATATAAACATTTAGTATCATATCAACCACAAGTTCATTCATGTATATAACAATTGCAAATCCATATTTCATTCTTGGCTCTTTTGTTTAGCCATTTCTTACTAACCAACACATCTCCATACACATCATTAGAGCATAGCATTTTCATACATATATCACATTTTACATAAACAATTCTAAGCACATATCTCATTTAGGTAAGTTCCTATATATACTTACATTCCATACACATACATAGTGTACATTTCGAACATACCTAATTCGTTTATACATTTCACATAGCCTTTCGTTTTCTCAGAATTTTCCCGTTGAACCGTTCAGAATCCAATAGGATACTCAGAATGCTCGAAATAGTCGTACAATGCCAACGTCCCAGACGTGGTCTTACATGTACTCAGATACCGATGCCACTATCCCAGATAGGGTCTTACACGAATCAAATACGATGCCAATGTCCCAGACATGGTCTTACACGTAAATCTCAAACCGATGCCAACGTCCCAGACGTGCTCTTACACGATATCACTTATCAGAAACCTATGTCATGACATATGTAATCCTATCTATTCCTAGGTTCATACGAGACTTCTCGGACATTGTTACATTGTCGATACATTCCTCGGATTTCATGTATATGTCAACTCATACACATTCATCACAATTAGATTTCATATGTACATGCATAAATCAACATAAATACATTTATTTGTATATAGACTTACCTCGGATTCGAATAAACGTACGGACTCGACTATTCGATCACTTTCAACTTTCCACGATCTATATATGTTTTCTTCGGTTCTTGATCTATACATATTCAAATTTAATCCATTTATTCACCAAATCATTCAATTCAATCCAAAAACACATATTTAGGGCAATTTACAAATTAGCCCTCACATTTTCATATTTTGACATTTTAGTCCCTATTTCATAAAATCACAAAATACACCAAATTTGCATACACTATGCTTAGGCCGAATATTACCCATGCTCATACAAGTCCATACATGTCATTTATTTCACAATTTAGTCCCTCAAAATATTATTTTCTCAATTAAGTCCAAATTACTCAAAATCACCAAAATTCCAAAGACAAAACATGTTAATATAACACATATATTTCATATTTCATCATCAAACATCACAAAACTCATGGATTCATCAATGGCATATTTCAAAATCTCCATCAATTCACAAAATTGAAGCATGGGTTTTGAAGAGCACTAAGCAACGATTACAAAAACGTAGAAAATATCAAAAACCGATAAAAAAATACATACCTGATTTATGCTTAGACCATGGCCGAATGTTGAAGAACTCAACCTTTATTTTCTTTCTTCTATTTCAGCAAAGCAAAGATGCTAATGGTCATCTTTAATGTTTATTTTTATTAAATAAATCTTAAAAATCAATTTACATTTTTATCCTTTTTAATTTAACATTAAAATGCCACTATAAAATGTCCATTGCCATCCAAGCCACATTAAAATGGCCTATTTACAACATAAGGCCTCATATATAGAAAGACACATCAATTCGGCCATTATTCAAATAGAAGGCTACTTTTACATTTTATGCGATTTAGTCTTTTTTTTTTTCAAATTAAGCACACAATTGACAAAATTAAATCACAGAAATTTCACACATACTTAATCATATACTATAGGCACAGAAAATAATATTAAAATATTTTTCTGACTCGGATTTGTGGTCCCGAAACCACTTTTCCAACTAGGGTCTAAACCGGACAGTTACAAATTCAATAACCACATATTTATTCATTTCATAACACATAGATATGAATTTAACAATTCGTATTATACCCGAACTTATCTCGGACGTCGAAGTAACAAAATGAGTCGATTAATTGAGCACTTTATCTTTGCCTCTATCTCGATCCAAATCCCTCTTTTCTTGATCTATACATATTCAAATTTAGCTCATTCAATCACCAAATCATTTAATTTAGTCCAAGCACACATATTTAGGGCAATTTACAAATTAGCCCTCACATTTTCACATTTTGACATTTAAATCCCTATTTCACAAAATCATAAAATACACATAATTTCTTTGTACCCATGCTTAGCTGAATTTTCACATGCTTCATATAAGCCCATATATTTTATTTATTTCACATTTTAGTCCCTCAAAATATTATTTTCACAATTTAGTCCAAATTACTCAAATTCACAAAAAATCCAAAGACAAAACATGTTAATCTAACACATATATTTCATATTTCATCACTAACATCACAAAGCTCAAACACTCATCAATGGCACATATGAAAATCTTCATCAAATTCCAAAATTAAGACATGGGTTTTGTAGTACTCGAAGCAACGATCACAAAAACGTAGAAATTATCAAAAACCGAACAACTATCATACCTTAATTTTGCTTGAACCTAGCCGAACCCTTAAAGTTTTTCTTCTTTCTTTCTTTCTTTCAATATTCGGTGGTGGGTGGATGAACAATCCACTAACATTTTTCATTTGTTTTATTTATTACATGTTAATATATTATTTACTTTATTAACCTTTGAAATTTAATAAGTAAACCATATAAACCAAGCCCATAACCATCCATCCCAAGGTCTAATGGCCAAATTACAACATAAGGACCTTTCATGTAATAAGCCATGCCAATTAAGCACTTTAATAATCAGCACACAACTTTTGCATTTTATGCGATTAAGTCTTTTTTGCAAATTAAGCACACAAACGTTAAAATTTTTACACAGAACTTTCACACATGCTCAATCACATATTGTAAACACCAAAATTAATTTTAAAATATTTTTTTGACCTCGGATTTGTGGTCTCAAAACCACTGTTCTGACTAGGGTCTAAACCGGACTGTTACAACTCTCCCCCTTTAGGGATTTTCATCCCCGAAAATCTTACCAGTGAATAAGTTTGGATATTTCTCTCTCATAACATCTTTAGGCTCCCACGTAGCCTCTTCAACTCCGTGTTTGTGCCAAAACACTTTCACTAAAGAAATTTTCTTGTTTCTCAACTCTTTAATCTCTCGTGCCAAAATTTGGATCGGTTCTTCACTATACGATAAATTTGACTGAATCTCGACTTCAGTAGGAGCAATCACATGAGATGGATTAGATATGTATCGTCGAAGCATCGATATATGAAACACATTATGAATCTTTTCTAACTCAGGTGGCAACAACAATTTATAAGCAACCGGCATAATTCGTTCAATAATCTCATACGGCCCGATGAACCTCGGACTCAACTTGCCTTTTCTTCCAAAACGAAGTATTTTCGTCCACGGAGACACTTTCAAAAACACTTTATCACCGATCTCAAATTCAATATCTTTCCGTTTCAAATCTGCATAGGACTTCTGACGATCTGAAGCTGCTTTCAAACTGTCACGAATCACTTTCACTTTCTGCTCAGTCTCTTTGATTAAATCAACCCCGTGAATCTTATTCTCGTTAAGCTCAGTCCAGCACAATGGAGTTCGGCATTTTCGACCATAAAGAGCCTCATATGGTACTATTTTGATGCTAGATTGAAAATTATTATTGTATGCGAATTCAATCAACGGCAAATGATTTTCCCACGTACTTTCAAATTCAAGTATACAACATCTCAACATATCTTCAAGAATCTGAATGATCCGCTCGGATTGACCATCCATTTGCGGATGAAATGTAGTACTGAAATGCAGCTTTGTGCCTAAAGCCTCTTGCAATTTCTTCCAAAACCGCAAGGTAAATCTCGGATCTCTGTTAGATATCATAGATAGTGGCACCCCGTGCAATCTCACAATCTCAGAAATATACAATTCAGCTAATTTATCAAGTGAATAATCGGTTCTCACCGGAACAAAATGAGCTGATTTCATCAATCTGTCAACTATCACCCAGATTGCATCTTTCTTTCTCAAAGATAAAGGTAGTCCTGACACAAAGTCCATCGTGATTCTCTCCCATTTCCACCCAGGAATCATAATCGGTTGTAACAAACCGGATGGAACCTAATGTTCAGCTTTAACTTGCTGACATATTAAACATTTCGAAACAAACTCTGAGATATCCTGTTTCATACCATGCCACCAATAAAATTGTTTCAGATCATTATACATTTTTGTACTTCCCGGATGAACAGCCAAACGACTATTGTGAGCTTCGTTCAAAATCAACTAAGTCAACTCTGAATTCCTCGGAACACAAATCCGATCTCGAATCTAAACAATCATCATTATCCACTCGAAATTCTGAATCAGAATTCAAACCACATTGAGCTCGTTTTGTCATCATCTCATTATCACTTTTCTAGGCATCACAAATCTGTCGTATAAACATCAGCCTCACTTTCAACTCAGCCAAAATCGGACCATCATCACACAGATCTATTTGAGTACTCATTGCTCGCAACGCAAATAAAGCCTTTCAGCTTAAAGCGTCAGCAACAACATTAGCTTTTCCCTGATGATAATCAATTACTAATTTATAGTCTTTTAGTAATTCTAACCATCTCTGTTGTCTCAAATTTAATTCTTTCTGAGTCATCAAATATTTCAAACTCTTGTGATCAGTATAAATGTGACATTTCTCACCAAATAGGTAATGACGCCAAATCTTCAATGCAAATACAATCGCAGCTAATTCAAGATCGTGCGTCGGGTAGTTCTTTTCATGCGGCTTTAACTGTCTCGAAGCATAAGCTATAACTTTGCCCTCTTGCATCAGCACACAACCCAAACCATTCAACGATGCATCACTGTAAACTATAAATTCTTTACCCGATTCAGGTTGGACTAACATTGGTGCCTCTATCAACAATGCTTTCGACTATTCAAAACTCTGCTGGCACTTTTCTGACCACTCAAATTTAACATCTTTCTGTAACAATTTTGTCAACGGAGTCACAATCATCGAAAAGCCTTTAACAAACCGCCTATAATATCCCGCTAGTCCCAGAAAACTACGGACTTCAAACACATTTCTCGGAGGCTTCCACTCTAAAATTGCGGAAATCTTCTTCGGATCAACTCGTATTCCCGCAGCTGATACAATATGTCCCAGAAAACCCACCTCACGCAACCAAAACTCACATTTGCTAAACTTTGCATACAATTACTTTTCACACAGAGTCTGTTACACGATTCTCAAATGCTCGGCATGTTGCGTCTCATCACAAGAATAAATCAGAATGTCATCAATAAACACCACGACAAATCAATCCAAATACGGTCTAAATATCTGATTCATCAAATCCATAAACACTGCAGGAGCATTCGTTAGTCCAAAAGCCATAACTAAGAATTCATAATGTCCGTACCTCGTTCTAAAAGTAGTTTTCGGCACATCTGATTCTTTAACTTGTAGCTAATAATAGCCCGATCTCAAATCTATCTTAGAAAACACTGTAGCTCCTTTCAGCTGATCAAACAAATCATCGATTCGTGGTAGAGGATATTTATTCTTTATCGTCACTTTATTCAACTGTCGGTAATCAATACACATCCTCATAGTTCCATCTTTCTTTTTCACGAACAACACAGGAGCACCCCAGGGTGAGAAACTCGGTCGTGCAATTCCTCTATCTGTCAACTCTTGCAACTGAGACTTCAACTCTTTCAATTCTATCGGTGCCATTCTATATGGCACTATTGAGGTAGGAGTCATTCCCGGCACTAAGTCAATACCAAACTCAACTTCTCGTATTGGAGGTAATCCCGGTAGTTCTTCAGGAAACATATCTAGGAACTCGCAAACTATAGGTACAGATTCAACTTTCTTTTCAGTCACTTTTGTATCTATCACATACGCAAGATAGGCTTCACAACCCTTTTTCACATAATTCAAAGCTTTCATCGAAGATACAACAGCCGGTAACCCATTCAAATCACTGGATTCAATTCGAACTATCTCACCATTCTGACCTCTCAAATCAATACTCTTTCGTTTACAATTCACAATAGCATTATGCAAAGTGAGCCAACCCATACCTGAATTATATCAAATTCTTGAATGGTATGACATCAAATTAATTTGGAAAACAAATATCTCGAAACATCAATGGGACAGTTCTTGCATACTTTATCAACCAGAACACACTTGCCTAAGGGGTTCGATACTCTAATTACAAATTCAGTAGACTCAACAGGCAGAGTCTTACTAGATACTAGATTCATACACACATATGAATGAGTAGATCCTGGATCTATCAATGCAATCACATCAGTATCGAACAGAGTAAAAGTACCAGTTATGATGTCTGGAGATGTCACTTCTTCACGAGCGCGGATAGCATAAGCTCAGGCAGGTGCTCTCGCCTCGGATCTCACAGCTGTATCTGTTGTCCCCCTTTGGCTACCACTCACATTTCTTGAGTTTCTGGGTGGTCTACCCCTAGCCATCATATTACTCGGCCTCGCACTCTGAACATTGTCTTTCTCAGCTAACTCTGGGCAATCTCGAATGAAATGATCTCGTGATCCACATTTATACCAAGCTCTATTGTTATACTTGCCCCAACATTCTCCAACATGTCGTCTCACACACTGTCTACACTTAGGCTTGTTGCTTTTGACACTTCCAACACTTGATTCAATCAAAATTTGAGTTCTTAGACCAACACTTTGTCTCACACGATCTTTACTCGAATGTCTAAACGAAACATTTGATCGATTGCTTGCATCTTTAAATCTCTTTGATGGAGGTTGATACGACTTGTTTATAGATCTTTTTCTTTCATCTCTAGCTTCGGATTCTTCTTTCTTCTTTTCTTTGCTCAGCTCTTCAGCTTTGCAGGCTCTTTCAACTAACACTACAAATTCATTCAAATCAAGTATTCCAACCAATAATTTAATGTCATCATTCAGCCCTTCAATGAAACGTTTACACATAGTAGCTTCGGTCGAAACACATTCTCATGCATACTGACTTAATCTCACAAATTCTCGCTCGTACTCAGTAACAGATATGCGGCCCTATTTCAGCTCTAGGAACTCTTTACGTTTCTGATCTATGAATCGTTGACTGATATATTTCTTCCAGAATTCAACTTGAAAGAAATCCTAGGTGATTCTCTCTCTCGAAACCACGGATATTAACATTTTCCACCAATTATATGCCGTATCTCTCAACAATTAAACAGCACATTTTAAGCATTCATCAGGAGTCAATGACATCTCATCAAACACTTGAATTGTATTCTCGAGCCAAAACTCAGCTCGTTCAGCATCATCATCAACCGTAGCTCTAAACTCTTTAGGCCCATACTTTCGAATTTTATCCACAGGAGGCTTACTCAATCGGATTGGATTTGTCACTTGTAGCACTACAGGTACTTGTAGGGGTGGAGGTTGTTGAGCAGCCGGATTCATTGAAACGAACTCCGAAAACCACTCACTCATCATTCGGAAGAAGGCTTGGTTAGCCTCTTCCTCTTGACTACTAAAAATCAGCCTAGACTCGACCGGCGCTGTCCCTTGAGCGGGAGCAGGTGCATTGCTCTCAACATCATTAGCAACTGCTCGATCGAGATCCATTTACTATACGAAAACACAGTTTTAACTGTCAAGATTCATCACACTATCGTAATTATATATATGGCATGTATGGCTAGACTCACACGCGCTACGTTAGTCCTAGAATTGACTAAACCGTAGCTCTGATACCAAATAAAATGTAACACCCCTAACCCGTAACCATCGCCGGAATAGGGTTAAGAGGTATTACCAATCATTTCGGAACATTTAATTTCATTCCACATCAAACATAGCAATTTACATTCATATAGTCCCTTAATTAGGTCAACGAGACCTTAATCATGCATTAGAAAGGGGTCGGGACTAAACCGAACACATAAAAAAAATTTCTAAAAATAAAAAATTTTTCAAAGCTACAAAGGCCACACGCCCGTGTGGGTAGGCCGTGTGCCTCACACGGTCTTGGACACGCCCATGTGTCCAAGCCGTGGCAAAACAGGGCATACATACTGACTTGACCACATGGCCTGAGACACACCCGTGTGCCTCACCCGTGGTCGACACTGACTTGCACCACACGGCCAGTCACACGCCCGTGTGTCCAGCCCGTGGTCGAGTCTGACTTTGTTTAAAATACAACCACGAAGGACACGGTCGATCCACACGCCCGTGTGCTCAACCGTGTGGGCAATTATAGGCCATTTGCAAGGCCAAACTTGCCACTCACACTTAGAATCACCTACAAGCATCATACCATATGCATTTATACCTCAAATGGCAACCCAAAACATACCAATATATGCACCAAATAATCATCAACCACACCATTTACTTCCATGCTAAAATTCAACTCAAATAAGTCCATCTAAATTATCAATTTTATATCCCAAAACTTATAATCTATTCAATATTCATTACTTACCAATTCTATCATGAAACATACCATTTCCATTTTGCTAATTTATGCCATAATGATCACTCACAAGGAACATACACATACACATATAAGTCATTCTTTCACCTGTTCAAAACATATACCAAACCATCAAACTACCAGATCCGAACTAGCTTTAAATACACTGTAAAATAAAGAAACATTTCACACAATAAGCTCTAAAGCTTAGTAAGTTTGTAATATAATACATTTAACTCTATGATTCAAAATCCATATACAAAATAAACCATAACATAGATTATATTACAAGAATGCACAATCTCATCCTTAGCCATATGCTTACACAACTAGTCATTTGTCCATAAATGATATCATCAACCACATAGGTTTCGAACATACCTTTGCCAACACTTAGTTAACATTCATTCTTGCTACTCAATGTTCGATACCACATTTCGATAAATCTTCGTTATTTGTTCGATTTATTCGCACACTTAGTGCCCAATTCATAGTCGAAGCTTAAATATCATCGCACACTTAGTGCCTTTACTTCAAACCGAATTTAACTCAGTATCGCACACACAGTGCCAGCCAATATAGCCGAGACTTATTTTACTTCGCACACACAGTGCTATTCACCTCTGTCTCTATTCCAACTACGCACACTTAGTGCCACTTTTCTCAATTCCACATATAGCAATTCTAATTCAATAACCACATATTTATTCATTTCATAACACATAGATATGAATTTAACAATTCGTATCATACCCGAACTTACCTCGGATGTCGAAGTAACAAAACGAGTCGATTAATCGAGCACTTTATCTTTGCCTCGATCTCGATCCAAATCCCTCTTTTCTTGATCTATACATATTCAAATTTAGCTCATTCAATCACCAAATCATTCAATTTAGTCCAAGCACACATATTTAGGGCAATTTACAAATTAGCCCTCACATTTTCACATTTTGACATTTAAATCCTTATTTCACAAGATCACAAAATACACATAATTTCTTTGTACTCATGCTTAGCCAAATTTTCACATGCTTCATATAAGCCCATATATTTTATTTATTTCACATTTTAGTCCCTCAAAATATTATTTTCACAATTTAGTCCAAATTACTCATATTCACCAAAAATCCAAAGACAAAACATGTTAATCTAACACATATATTTCATATTTCATCACTAACATCACAAAGCTCAAACACTCATCAATGGCACATCTCAAAATCTTCATCAAATTCCAAAATTAATGCATGGGTTTTGTAGTACTCGAAGCAACGATCACAAAAACATAGAAATTATCAAAAACTGAACAACTATCATACCTTAATTTTGCTTGAACCTAGCCGAACCCTTAAAGCTTTTCTTCTTTCTTTTTTTCTTTCAATATTCGGTGGTGGATGGATGAACAATCCACTAACATTTTTCATTTGTTTTATTTATTACATGTTAATATATTATTTACTTTATTAACCTTTGAAATTTAATAAGTAAACCATATAAACCAAGCCCATAACCGTTCATCCCAAGGTCTAATGGCCAAATTACAACATAAGGACCTTTCATTTAATAAGCCATGCCAATTAAGCACTTTAACAATTAGCACACAGCTTTTGCATTTTATGCGATTAAGTCATTTTTGCAAATTAAACACACAAACGTTAAATTTTTTACACAAAACTTTCACACATGCTCAATCACATATTGTAAACACCAAAAATAATTTTAAAATATTTTTCCGACCTCGAATTTGTGGTCTCGAAACTACTATTTCAACTAGGGTCTAAATCGGACTGTTACACCATATGCTCAACCATGCGAATTTTCACATTCATTAAAACATCATCATATGCATATGACAATAACAAATATTAGCCATCATCTATGACCTTATACAAAATGATCTATCAAATAACAATGGCCCACATTTAGCAAATTCAGCTATGACACTTAACAACATAATTAAATCTCCTATACATGCCACAACTCAACTACTTGAACTCAACAATACCCGAAGTAATAGCTTGATAGTGTGATGGTATCTCCGGTGTTCTCCAACTCGAGCTAGCCTGAGGACATTATAAACATGGAAAATAAATAGAGTAAGCTATATAGCTTAGTAAGTTGGTATGTAAATAATAAGCAATTCATTAACATACTTTTAACAATCCTCTTAATAAGTTCTCAAGTTAATACAATCATAATTGCACAAAGTTCCACTATTCACTTTTGAGCATATCAAGCTGTCTACGCGAGTCATAGTCACTAAATTATTTATTTCTTGAGTTAAGAAACTCCAAATTTAGTTCTGCTAATTTTCCCTGAAACTAGACTTACATATATTCTTACCATATATTTTTCAGAATTTTTAGTTTAGCCAATAAGTACAGTTTATTCTTTAAAGTCGTCCCCATTCTTTTGTCTGGTAATTTCGACCCTTCTTCACTAAGAATTATTTATCTCCTACTACGGGACTCGGATGATGTTCCCGTTTAATTTTATTGAAAATAGATTCATTAAAAATTTTAAAAATATAAATTATAACTCGTAATTATTTTTATACTATTTTTAATGATTTTCCAAAGTTAAAACAGGGGATTCTAAAATCATCCTGACCCTGTCCCACAAAAATTAAAACATCTCATAATATGAGATTCTTTTTCTTACTCTGTTTCTTCTATGTGAAACTAGACTCAATAATATTTAATTTCATATCTTATTCAACCTATAATTCTATTTATACAATTTTTGGTGATTTTTCAAAGTTCTATGACTGCTGCTGTCCAAAACTGTTTTATTGCTAATTTTACTCTTTCATGATTGCTTTGTATTAACATCCATTTAATCATACATAACACCAAAGCATATCCTTAACTAGCCATTCCAATAGCTATTCATTATCGAATATTTACATGCCATTCATTTGCCCCTTTAACCTATACATCAACAACAAAACTTAAACTTATCATGTCTCAATTTAATTTGGCCTAAAAGCCTCACATATGATCATCAATCAAATTTACCACCTATTTGTACATCATAAGTATAGACCTATCGTCACAAGGTCATCACAAGACCATTTTCATAAGTATTAATTACTCATTTACATTCTTACCAAATGGTCCATATACATCGAAATTCAGTACTTATGAATTTTGCGTACATACATGTACCCTTTCAACATGATCATACCTTGTCATTTCTTTGACATCATCTTTGGATTTACCCGTTGAACCTCTTGGGATACTAAGGATACTCGGGAAAACTGATACATGATGTATCGTACTAATGCCATGTCCCAGACATGGTCTTACGCTGGCTCTCATATTGTGGCCGATGCCATGTCCCAGACATGGTCTTACACTAGCACACATATCAATGCCGATGCCATGTCCCAGACATGGTCTTACACTGGCTCTCATATCGTGGCCGATGCCATGTCCCAGACATGGTCTTACACTAGCACACATATCAATGCCGATGCCATGTCCCAGACATGGTCTTACACTAGCACACATATCAATGCCGATGCCATGTCCCAGACATGGTCTTACACTAGCACACATATCAATGCCGATGCCATGTCCCAGACATGGTCTTACACTAGCACACATATTAATGCCGATGCCATGTCCCAGACATGGTCTTACACTAGCACACATATTACCATGGTCCAACCATGGTCTTTACCGTCAATTCATCACATGTCGAAATTCAATCATACTCAGCCCTGCATTTCTCTTAATTTGATCTTTCAATACAATCTCATAATTTTATATTATTCATGATCCAAAAATAACATACGAAATAACACATAATATCGGCTAAGCATTTAAACATATCAAATTTAATGCTTATTAACATACGAACTTACCTCGGTATGAAACGACGAAATAAGTCAATTGCTCGATTATCTTGCTTTTCCCCCGATCTAATTCTGAATCTCATCTTCCTTGATCTATAACGACACATTTAATTTATTTACTCATCATGCTACTCAAATTATCCCAATTTCACATTTTTGGTAAAATTACATTTTTACCCCTAAACTTTGTCATATTTACACTTTTGCCCCTAGGCTCGTTAAATGAAATGTGTTTAATTTCTTTACTATCCATGCATAGCCGAACCTTTTTCATGCTTATAGAAGCCCACATTTTCCATTATTTCACACCTCTACCACCTATTTTACAAATTTTACAAAATGGTCCATTTTAGGTGTTTTCATGAAAATCACTTAACAAAAGTTGTTTATTTAACAACCAAGATTCATTTTCTTCCATAAAAATGCAGCAAACAACATGAATATTCTCATGGAAAAACCCTATACTTTCAACCATTTTGCAAAATAATCCCCTCATTAGCTAGACTAAGCTACAAGGGTTCCAAAAATACAAAAATCATAAAAAATTACCATCAAAATCACTTACTTGTGAGGGTTAGAAGTTGCTGAAATTTTCAAGCTTCCATTGCCATTTCCTTAGGTAAGAATCGGTGGAGAAGAAAGAGAAATAAAAAGATGGTAGCTTTTGTTGTTTTGTCTTATTATACCTATTAACTTATTTACCAATTTAACCTTTTAATAACTTCTCCAAATCCACCTACTACATGTCCATCTTTGTCTCCTCACTTTTCTATTGGTATAATTACCATGCAAGTGCTCATAATTTTCAATTCTATAGCTATTTAGTGCCTTTATCAATTAGACCTCAAGTTTTGCACCTTACGCGATTTAGTCCTTTTTATCAAATTGAGCACTCAAACGAAGAAATTTCTTTATGAAAATTTCACACAAATTTAGTATCATACTGTAGACATCAAAATAATAATAAGATAAATTTTTTATGTCGATTTAGTATCAACTTTAGTATCATACTGTAGACATGTGCTCCCATTTCGAATGTTCACACGGCCTGTGACACGGGCATGTCTGGTGGCTGTGTGAGACACAAAGCCTGGTCACACGGGTGTGTGTCCCTTATTTTTATAAAATTTTCAAAGTTTCTTGAAAGTTTCTTAAGTTATCGTTTAGTCCCGAACCATTTCCAAAGCATGTTTAGGGCCTCATAGGCTCATTTTAGGGACAAATTGATTGAGATTGAATGATGAATGCTTGAATTGATAAAATGTATTCTAAATGGATGTTTAATTGTTCAATGCTCCGTAACCCTATTCCGGCGTTGAATACGGATGAGGGGTGTTACATATTCATTTTGTAACATCCTGATTTAGGGCCTAGTCAGAATAGTGGTGTGAGACCACAAATCCGAGCGTTATAAATGATTTTTTGAGGTTTATGCCTTGTATGCATGCTAGTGTGAAAGTTTCATGAAGCAATTTTATGAAATTGCGGTTGAATTGTTAAAAGGACTAAATTGCAAAAGTTGCAAAATGTGTGTTTCTAGAAGCTATATGTGTGAAATAGCTTTAGATTATTAATTAGAGGTCCTTAATGAGCAATTTTCCCAATTTTTAGTTTTTGGACAAAAATGGGCATGGATGAATTAAAATAGGAAGTTTATCAAAAAGGGCATTTTGGTCATTTGGTTATTAAATGATTAAAAAGGAGAAAAGATGACAAAATCATGCTCATCTTCTTCCCCTCATTGCCAAAAATTTGAAGGAAGCCATAGCTAGGGTTCTTCAATTTTTCAAGCTTGCTAGTAAGTGCATTTAAGTCCCGCTTTTGATATTCTTTATATTTTTGAAGTCCCGGTAGCATGAGTAAGCTATTTTTAGCTATTTGATGAGCTATAATGGATGTTCAAAAATGTGGTCATGTATGACATGCATGTATGTTGATATTTTATGGAAGATTATGAAAGCTTGATGTAGTAGAAACATCTTTTGTTAAGTGATTTTCCATGAAAATGCATGTAGGGACTTGATTGTGAAAATCTTAAGTTCGGTCATACATGTGTGTTTTAGTGAGAATTGATGATAGCTTTAGTTGAATAAGTTGTTTGACTAAGCATGAAAGACTAGAAAGTTGAACAAAAATCACTTTTCGAGCCTTTGGGGCTAAAGTGTAAATATGAGAAAGTTTAGGGGCAAAAAAGTAATTTTCCTAAAGTATGAGATAAGGGTCAATCTAGTCAATGTGTGTATTGAATAAGCTGATTTATTCATTATAGATCAAGAAAGGCAAAGCCCGGATCGAAACCGAGGCAAAAGCAAGGTGGTGGACTAAATTGCAAGTCTCAATACTTTTGAGTACCGAGGTAAGTCTTTGCATAAACAATGCATTCATACTTACAAATTGTTAATGCTAGATAGTGTATAGCATGGTTGAGAATGATTGAGAACCTATTTGGTTCAAGTGAAATGGATGGATGAATGATTAAGTAAGTAGATTTGTGAATGTGTTGTGATAATGCTAACTGGTAAGCTAAGTGTGATACCATCCTAATGCATATTGACGATGCGCTGGCTATGTGCAATGCTATCGTTAGGTATATTATCTAGTGGGCTATGTGTGAAACCACTATGAATACCTTGTTGGTAGGCTAAGTGCGATACTACCTTATCAATTGATTATGGTGGGCTAAGTGCGAAACCACAGAGACATTAGCGTGTGGATTAGCTGTGTGGATTAGCTGTGTGGATTAGCTGTGTGAATTAGCTGTGTGGATTAGCTGTGTGGATGTATTATCGAGAAATAATGATATGTTGTATATTGTGTAAATGTGATATTGAATGTAGGGGTGCATGTCAATGGTTATGAGTAAGTGACTCATGATGTGTTGGAATAAATGTGGTAAGGGATAGAAAGAGTAAGCATAGTTGTACATTATATGTTAGTATAATGCTAATTGTTGTTTAGCTTATACTATGTTGCTTAATTGTTTATGTGTAAACTTACTAAGCTCAAAGCTTACTCTCTTTCTTTTCCCTTGTCTTATAGAGTAAAAGTGTTGAATCGAGATACGAGGATCAATTGGAAGATCGCCCACACTATCAACACACTCTGGTACATTAGACTCAATGTTTTGTATATGGCATGTATAGAGGATAGACAAATTAGTGAATTTTTGGTGTAAATGGCTAAGATGTGTTGGCCTTTAGATGGATAGTGTATTTTGTATAATGCCATGGTTGTTAGCTATTACATTATATGAAATAAAGATTTAGTTTTCTATGTGAGATCGCACTTCAATTTGAGTTGATTATGGATGTGTTGTATGAGTGCATGTTGTGTAAGCTATAAGGGTGAGAAGAGCTTAGCAAATAGCTTTGTTCTTGGCCATGTGGATAGACACACGAGCGTGTGTCTAGGCCATGTGTGACACACGGTCAGCCCACGGGCGTGTGCTTTGACCGCAAGCGTCCCTGCCGCAGTTGACATATTAAGTCAGAATTGGCCACGAGCTAGACACACGGGCGTGTGTCTAGACTCCAGGCCGTGTGAGGGAAGTTAGTGTTTACCACGGTTGGGAAGCACGGGCTTGTGCCTTGGCCGTGCGGCATTGGCAGAATGCTGGGTTTTTAAGCACGGTTTTGGAACATGGGCGTGTGTGACTTCACACGGGCGTGTTGTACCTTGCACGGGCGTGTGAGCCCTGTTCAAAAGAGAATTTTTTTTTAGATTGGAAAAAGTTCCGGTTTAGTCTCGAGAGCCCTTGTGTGTATGAGTGAGGCCTCGTAAGTCGAGAATGAGGTTGTTGAGATAACTTCAGAGAGTAGTTACGACGAGCCTAAGTGGCGATCAAGTGGTTTGAGTTCGGTAACGCCTCGGGCCCGGTTCCAGCATAGAACCCGGGTAAGGGGTGTTACATTTAGTGGTATCAGAGCTATGGTTTAGTCGGTTCTAGGACTACCGTAGCGGGTGTAAGAGTCTAGCTATACATGCCATAAGTGTACAATGATAGTGTGTAGCTTCTGATGATTTTAAATCTTGTTTAGGATAGTATATGGATCCCGATCCATCGACTGCTGATGAAGCAGCTAGTAATGCGCCGGCTCCTATGCAAGGAACCATGCCTGTTCAAAGTGGACCCGAGGCTAGGGGTCAAGGGGAAGGGGCTCGGGAAGCCTTTCTCCAGATGATGAGTAATTGGTACTCAGATTATGTTTGAGAAAATCCTACTGCTCAACCTCCTCCACCTCCTCCTATACCTCAGCCAAATCCAGTGGCTCCTCAAGGTATGGATGTAGTGAGGATATCGAAACCCCCAGTGGATAAGATTAGGAAACATGGGGCTGAGGAGTTTAGAGCTAAGGTAGATGATGACCCAGAGAGGGCGGAGTTCTGGTTGGAGAACTCGATGAGGGTGTTCGATGAACTCTCATGTACGCCTGAGGAGAGCTTGAAGTGTGCCGTATCCTTGCTGAGAGATTCGGCATACCATTGGTGGAAAACACTAACGTTGGTAGTCCCGAGAGAGCGGGTGACGTGAGACTTCTTTCTGGAAGAGTTTCGGAAGAAGTATATAAGCCAGCGATTTACTGATTGAAAAAGGAAGGAATTCCTTGAGTTGAAGCAAGGAAGAATGTCAGTAGCAGATTATGAGCGTGAGTTTGTTAGGCTTAGCAAATACGCTCAAGAATGTGTGTCGTCAGAGACCATGTTATGTAAGAGGTTCGAAGACGGACTGAATGAGGACATCAAACTCCTAGTGGGTATATTGGAGTTGAAAGAATTTGTGGTGTTGGTCGAAAGGGCATGTAAGGCCGAAGAGTTGAGTACAGAAAAGAGAAGGGCTGTGAGTGAAGCCCGAGATGCTAAAAAGAGGCCGATGGGCAAGTCTTACCAAGCTCAATCGAAAAGATCTAAGGAAGTGAATCTTCGGACGACAGCACCAGTGGGTTATTCGCATCGAGACTTGGGCAATACTCGTTCAGGTTTGAGAGTCCAAGCTACCTCGATGGAAAGTGTGGGCAATCCGAAGAGTAAATCGGAGTGTCCAAGTTGTGGTAGATATCACACTAGAGTGTGTTGGGGTAACAGTCAAAACTGTTATAAGTGTGGTTCCCCCGACCATTTTATCTGAAACTGCCCGGAGAGGGACTATAAGGAAGAGAGGCAAGAGATGAGACCTAGTGATATGTCTACAAGGGGTAGACCACCAAGGAACCCAAGAGGTAGGGCTAGTGGTAGAGGTGCGTCTAGGGACTCTGCTGTGAGATCAGAGGGTCGGGCACCTGCGAGGACGTATGCTATTCGCGCTCGCGAAAAAGTATCCTCTCTGGATGTGATAACGGGTACATTTTATCTCTATGATAGCTTTGTTATTGCTTTAATAGATCCAGGGTCTACTCATTCTTATATTTGCATGAGATTAGCATCTAGTTTGAGTATGACCGTTGAGTCTACGGACGTAGTGGTTAAGGTGTCAAACTCGTTAGGAAAGCATGTGTTAGTGGACAAAGTGTGTAAGAATTGTCCTTTATTGTTTGAGAATCATTATTTTTCGGCAAACCTTATATTGTTGCCGTTTGATGAGTTTGATTTAATCCTAGGCATGGATTGGTTGACTACCCATAGTGTCTTAGTGAACTGTGGTAGTAAGTTTATTGAATTGAAATATGAGAGTGGAGATGTGGTTCGGGTTGAATCAGGTGGATCGGATAGTCTACCAGTGATGATTTCTTCCCAAGTGGCTGAGAAATGTTTGAGAAAAGGATGTGAGTCCTATCTTGCTTTTGTGTTGAATACTCGAGAGGTTGGAGTAGAGTTCGAAACAGTGCCAGTGGTTTGTGAGTATCCGGATGTATTCCCAGAAGAGTTACCCGGATTACCTCCAGTGAGAGAGGTTGAGTTTGGGATTGAGTTAGTTCCGGGAACGGCACCTATCGCTCCGTATAGGATGGCACCTTTAGAGTTGAAGGAACTGAAGGTTCAATTGCAAGAGTTGACAGATAAAGGTTTTGCAAGACCGAGCTACTCGCCGTGGGGTGCTCCGGTATTATTCGTGAAGAAGAAAGATGGGTCTATGAGGTTGTGTATAGACTATAGACAACTGAACAAGGTGACGGTGAAGAATAAGTATCCTTTACCAAGGATTGATGATCTTTTGATCAACCGAAGGAGCTACAGTGTTCTCCAAGATAGACTTGAGGTGCAGTTATTATCATTTCGAGTGAAAGAGCAAGATGTGTTGAAAGCTGCATTTCGGACAAGGTATGGCCATTATGAGTTTTTGGTTATGCCGTTTGGTTTGACGAATGCACCTGCGATTTTTTATGGATCTGATGAACTGTGTTTTCAGACCGTATGTGGACAAGTTTGTAGTTGTCTTTATTGACGATATATTGATCTATTCTCGGGATGAGAACGATCACGAAGAGCATTTGAGAATTGTCTTGCAAACTTTGAGAGATAAGCAGTTGTATGCTAAGTTTAGCAAGAGTGAGTTTTGGCTCCGAGAGGTCGGATTCCTAGGACACATGGTGTCAGGTGATGGTGTTAGAGTTGAACCGAGTAAGATATCGGCTGTTGTGGATTGGAAACCGCCGAGGAACGTGTCTGAAATCAGAAGTTTCTAGGGATTAGCAGGATATTACAGACGTTTCGTAAAGGGGTTCTCCGTGATTGCTACTCGGCGACGGTTGTTGCATAAAGATGTCAAGTTTGAATGGACTGAGACATGTCAACAGAGCTTCGAGAGACTAAAAACAATGTTGACTGAGGCACCGGTTTTGGTTCAACCAGAATCGGGAAAAGAGTTCGTGGTTTACAGTGACGCGTCATTTAATGGTCTCAGTTGCGTGTTGATGCAAGAGGGTAAGGTAGTCGCCACGCCGCCGAGGCGGCTAAAACCGCATTTAAAAGAATTATCCGACTCATGATTTGGAGTTAGCTGCGATTGTTTTTGCGTTAAAGATTTGGCGACATTACTTGTATGGTGAGAAGTGTCGAATCTTTACGGATCACAAGAGTTTAAAGTATTTGATGGATCAAAAGGATCTGAATCTGAGATAGAGACGGTGGCTTGAGTTGTTGAAAGACTATGAGTTAGTCATTGACTACCACCCGGGAAAAGCGAATGTGGTTGCGGATGCCCTGAGCAGGAAATCCTTGTATGCTCTAAGAGTTATGAGGACAAGTTTAGCATTGTCTGATGATGGTGCTATTTTGGCAGAGTTGAGAGCTAAGCCACTATTTGTTCAACAGATATGTGAGGCTTAGAAGTATGACAGTGAGATGCAAGCTAAGAGAGCTAAGTGTAGATCAGAAAGTGATTCTAATTTTCGAGTGGACTCGAATGGTTTTTTGTTGTACCGTGACAAAATATGTGTACCTAGAGATGAGGAGTTAATCCAAAAGGTTTTGCATGAGGCCCACAGTGGATGTTTGTCAGTACATCCGGGCAGTACGAAAATGTATAATGACTTGAAGGAGTCTTATTGGTGGCCGGGTATGAAAAGAGATATTTCAGTGTTCGTGACAAAGTGTCTAATTTGTCAACAAGTGAAAGCTGAGCATCAAGTGCCTTCGGGATTGCTTCAGCCAGTAATGGTACCCGAATGGAAGTGGGATCGGATTACCATGGATTTTGTGACGGGGTTGCCGATGACTCCGAGAAAGAAAGATGCTGTGTGGGTTGTTGTGGATCGATTGACAAAGTCGGCTCACTTTATTCCAGTATGTGTTGATTATTCACTGGATAAGTTAGCTGAGTTGTACGTGGCAGAGATAGTGAGGTTGCATGGTGTACCTGTGTCTATTATATCGGATAGAGATCTGAGGTTTACTTCGAGATTTTGAAAGAAGTTGTAAGAGGCCATGGGTACGAGATTGAATTTCAGTACTGAGTTCCATCCGCAAACTGATGGTCAGTCTGAAAGAGTAATTCAAATTCATGAAGATATGCTTCGATGCTGTGTGTTAGAGTTCGAAGGTAGTTGGGAGAGATACCTACCTTTGGTCGAATTCGCCTACAATAATAGTTATCACTCGAGTATACGGATGGCTCCGTATGAGGCTTTGTATGGTCGGAAGTGTCGGACTCATTTGTATTGGACCGAGCTTAGTGAGGAGCGGATCCATGGGGTCGATCTAGTGAAAGAAACCGAAGAGAAGGTGAAAGTAATCTGTAATAGTCTGAGAGCTGCTTTGGACCGACAGAAGTCGTACGCGGATTTGAAAAGAAAAGAAATTGAGTTTAAAGTGGGCGACAAAGTGTTTTTTAAAGTGTCCCCGTGGAAGAAGATTATGAGATTTGGACGAAAAGGGAAATTGAGTCCAAGATTCATAGGGCCGTATGAGATTACTGCATGCAATTGGGCTCAGAAGCGCACTCGGTTGGCTTTGCCGGTAAAGTTGGAAAAGATTCATAATGTGTTCCATGTGTTGATGTTGCGACGGTATTGCTCCGATCCTTCACATGTGATTCCTTCGACGGAAGTTGAGATAAGACCGGATATGTCTTATGAAGAGGAGCCGATTAAGATCTTGGCTCGAGAAGTGAAACAGTTGAGAAATAAGAGCATAGCACTAGTGAAAGTGTTATGGCAGAAACATGGTGTGGAAGAGGCTACGTGGGAAACGGAAGAAGCTATGAGAGAGAAACATCCAAACCTCTTTTATCGTAAGATTTTGAAAGTAAAATCTCTAAAGGGGGGAGAGTTGTAACATCCCAGTTTAGGGCCTAGTCGGAATAGTGGTGCAAGACCACAAATCCGAGGGTTATAAATGAGTTTTTGAGGTTTATGCCTTGTATGCATGCTAGTGTGAAAGTTTCATGAAGCAATTTTGTGAAATTGCGGTTGAATTGTCAAAAGGACTAAATTGTAAAAGTTGCAAAATGTGTGTTTCTAGAAGCTATATGTGTGAAATAGCTTTAGATTATTAATTAGAGGTCCTTAATGAGCAATTTTCCCAATTTTTAGTTTTTGGACAAAAATGGGCATGGATGAATTAAAATAGGAAGTTTATCAAAAAGGGCATTTTGGCCATTTGGTTATTAAATGATTAAAAAGGAGAAAAGATGACAAAATCATGCTCATCTTCTTCCTCATTGCTTAAAAATTTGAAGGAAGCCATAACTAGGGTTCTTCAATTTTTCAAGCTTGCTAGTAAGTGCATTTAAGTCCCATTTTTGATATTCTTTGTATTTTTGAAGTCCTGGTAGCATGAGTAAGCTATTTTTAGCTATTTGATGAGCTATAATGGATGTTCAAAAATGTGGTCATGTATGACATGCATGTATGTTGATATTTTATGGAAGATTATGAAAGCTTGATGTAGTAGAAACATCTTTTGTTAAGTGATTTTCCATGAAAATGCATGTAGGGACTTGATTGTAAAAATCTTAAGTTTGGTCATACATGTGTGTTTTAGTGAGAATTGATGATAGCTTTAGTTGAATAAGTGGTTCGACTAAGCATGAAAGACTAGAAAGTTGAATAAAAATCACTTTACGAGCCTTTGGGGCTAAAGTGTAAATATGAGAAAGTTTAGGAGCAAAATAGTAATTTTCCTAAAGTATGAGATAAGGGTCAAACTAGTCAATGTGTGTATTGAATAAGTTGATTTATTCATTATAGATCAAGAAAGGCAAAGCTCGGATCGAAACCGTGGCAAAAGCAAGGTGGTGGACTAAATTGCAAGTCTCAATACTTTTGAGTACCGAGGTAAGTCTATGCATAAACAATGCATTCATACTTACAAATTGTTAATGCTAGATAGTGTATAGCATGGTTGAGAATGATTGAGAACCTATTTGGTTCAAGTGAAATGGATGGATGAATGATTAAGTAAGTAGATTTGTGAATGTGTTGTGATAATGCTAAATAGTGGGCTAAGTGCGATACCATCCTAATGCATATTGACGATGCGCTGGCTATGTGCGATGCTATCGTTAGGTATATTATCTAGTGGGCTATGCGCGAAACCACTATGAATACCTTGTTGGTAGGTTAAGTGTGATACTACCTTATCAATTGATTATGGTGGGCTAAGTGCGAAACCAGTGAGACATTAGCCATGTGGATTAGCTGTGTGGATTAGCTGTGTGAATTAGCTGTGTGGATTAGCTATGTGGATGTATTATTGAGAAATAATGATATGTTGTATATTGTGTAAATGTGATATTGAATGCAGGGGTGCATGTCAATGGTTATGAGTAAGTGACTCATGATGTGTTGGAATAAATGTGGTAAGGGATAGAAAGAGTAAGCATAGTTGTACATTATATGTTAGTATAATGCTAATTGTTGTTTAGCTTATACTATGTTGCTTAATTGTTTATGTGTAAACTTACTAAGCTCAAAGCTTACTCTCTTTCTTTTCCCTTATCTTATAGAGTAAAAGTGTTGAATCGAGATACGAGGATCAATTGGAAGATCGCCCACACTATCAGCACACTCTGGTACATTAGACTCAATGTTTTGTATATGGCATGTATAGGGCCTAGACAAATTAGTGAATTTTTGGTGTAAATGGCTAAGATGTGTTGGCCTTTAGGTGGATAGTGTATTTTGTATAATGCCATGGTTGTTGGCTATTACATTATATGAAAGAAAGATGTAGTTTTCTATGTGAGATTGCACTTCAATTTGAGTTGATTATGGATGTGTTGTATGAGTGCATGTTGTGTAAGCTATAAGGGTGAGAAGAGCTTAGCAAATAGCTTTGTTCTTGGCCATGTGGATAGACACACGGGCTTGTGTCTAGGTAATGTGTGACACATGGTCAGCCCACGGGCGTGTGCTTTGGTCGTGCGTCCCATGCAAGTTGACATATTAAGTCAGAATTGGCCAAGAGCTAGACACACGGGCGTGTGTCTAGACTCCAGGCCGTGTGAGGGAAGTCAGTGTTTACCACGGTTGGGAAGCACGGGCGTGTGCCTTGGCCGTGGAGCATTGGAAGAATGCTGGGTTTTTAAGCACGGTTTGGGAACATGGGCGTGTGTGACTTCACACGGGCGTGTTGTACCTTGCACGGGCGTGTGAGCCCTGTTCAAAAGAGAATTTTTTTATTTTTTTTAGATTGGAAAAAGTTCCGGTTTAGTCTCGAGAGCCCTCGTGTGTATGAGTGAGGCCTCGTAAGTCGAGAATGAGGTTGTTGAGATGACTTCAGAGAGTAGTTACGACGAGCCTAAGTGGCGATCAACTAGTTTGAGTTCGGTAACGCCTCGGGCCCGGTTCCGGCATAGAACCCGGGTAAGGGGTGTTACACGTTTTCATTAACTTTAGCCAATTTAATTAATTTTCCTATTTTATCACTATTCATTTTAAAAGAGGGAACTTTAAGTCGTTTTTCCATCCTATAAATGTTGACATGAAGTTAGTTAAGTAGGTGTTACATTTTAATGAAACCATAAGTTTTTTACATTCAGATTTAGGTTAGTCTTTAAGATCTTATCTACCATTTACCCTAGAAAAATTATAAATAATATGTAAGATATTTTTTTAGGGTTTTAAACTAATTTTAAATATCGTATAGGATTAGAATCTTAAATTAATATTCTTTTGGACTTTATTCAAGATTAAAACTAAAGATTTTTATAGGTGAATTGTAAATCATGAGTAGGTCTTTCTAAGTATTTTATTTTAGAAAATTTTTAAAAAAGCTAATAAATATTACTTAATATATATTATTTTAGGATTTTGACGAATTTAAATCTTAGATCAAGAATTTTAAAGTAAGATAAATCATAAACCCGGCATAGGATACTTTTGTAAGATCTTAATCGGTTCAACGTTATTAATTAAATCTTTTAAATAATAATAATAAAAGATCAAATAAGTTGTAGATGAATTTTAATATTTCTCTTAATTCATTGGTAATTTTTAGGTTTTTTTTAGAATTCTTAAATAGAATTAGTTTTAGGAATCGAAGGTATTTTACTAGAATTATTTAGGTATCCTTTAAGGTTCCCTTTAAAAGTAAAAATCTCTAATTTAAGTTTCAAATTAGATAAATTTGGTGAACACATCTTAATTGAGTTACAAGTAAACCAAAGACATTTTCTTTAGAGTTTTTATTTAATGTTTCCATAAGATTTTAGCTTAGATTAAGACATTAATATGCTTAAATAAAAAAAAAACCTAGCTTCTAAGACCCTGTAGGACTATCCTCGGATAGGCGTTGTGGGGGTGCTATAACCTTCCCCACACGTAACCGTACTCCCGAACCTGAAATTTGGTGATGAGACCGAGTCTAGACTTTTAGGATTTTTTGTAGTATTAATTCTAGACTTTTAGACGATAGATGGCTAACCAACCTAGCCCTAATTGGTTAGTGGCCACTCTACGTTAATTTAGGCTCTCCGTGTCTAGCTTTGCTTACTAGGCCTCGGACTCTTATGTAGGCAACGTTATGACACATATAAATTTTTGAATCGATCTGATATCTCTATTATACCGATCCAAAATATTATATATATTAATATTTATTGAATGGTTAAAAGTTTTTTTATATATAGTTAGAAATTTTAAAGTTACGCTGAATTTGACATGCATAATTTACATGAATGGAACATGAAATAGAACAATTGAATTGTAAAAAATATTAATAGTATAAAAAGTTATAGAAGTGTATAAAATTACTGTAAGTTTACACCAATATAAATGTATCCCTCCTAATATGGAGGGGTTTAAATTTTATCTAAATTTTTAATTTTCAAGAGTGAATTTATTTATTTAAATATACATAAGAAATAATTTTAGAATTTATATGAATTCAAATTTTTCCTTCAAATTTCACTCAAGTGTGTTTAGATGAATTTTAAAATTTTAGATATTTTAAAAAGCTATCATGTTAAAATTTTTGAATTGTAATTGTTTTGTTTGGATAAATAATTATTTTATAAGAATTTAAATTATTTGAAGTTTATAAATTTAAAAATAATATTAAAAATAAATAGCATAATATGGATTTATTAAATTAGTAAAAAAATATAAATATATTTAATAAAGTAAAATAAACATATATATTATAATAAATAAAATTAATTTTTGAAATTTAAATTCTTTATTTTATAATGAAATCGTATGCTTTAAATAAATTAAAATTATGAGAAATTTAAAAACATTTTGAATAAAATTTGAAAAAAAAATAAACTACTCAAATCTCTTTAATTCCTCACAAATTTTAAAATTCTTCATTATATTTATCTAAATAAATAAATACATTTTTAAATTTTTAAAAACTTAAATATAAATAAAATTTATTTTCTAAATTTCTTATCCAAACACAGTTAATATTATATATAATATATAAATGATTCTGACTCCGTGTAGCATATCGGATGTTGAAATATCTTCAAACACATTTAACAAAACAAACGTTGAGAGGGAGGGGCAGACAAAGATGATTAGTTAGGAAAACATAATAGCGTCGTGAAAATCAAATTTTAGGTACACCAATATCTTACCTTGCATTACGTTACATTATAATTTTGATAATATTTTTATTCAATTTTAGTAATTATTTTCTCATATATATTCATCTACATAAACAGGCTGGAAAAAGCTTTGAAAGCCATGAAAGACAATTCAAGGACGGATCTAAAGCTCCTGCTTGGCATCGTTACCCTGGAGCTTGGGTGCTTCATTAGCCTCTCCGCCAGCAATGTCAACAACCCTCGGACCCTTAATCTTATCGGGAGACAACTTGGCCAATGACAAAGTAAGCACCCCATCTTCAAGCTTAGCCTTCACAGTGTCCAAGTCCACGTTCTCAGGCAGCCTAAATTGTCTCCAAAACTTGCCATAGGAGCGTTCCACCCTGTGCCAATGGTCGCCCTTCTTCTCTTCCTCTCTCTTCCTTTCCCCGCTCACCCTCAGCACACGGTTCTCTTCCACTTCGATCTTCAGCTCTTCCTTCTTCAACCCTGGCACATCCAACATTATCGTATGCCCCTCCGCTGTTTCCTTCCAGTCCACCCTGGCTGGCGACCGTGCCAAGCTCTCGTCCCTCTCCAGGGTAAGTGGGATTTGCTCTAACACTCGGAACGGATCAGGCAAAAACAGACTGCCACTGCCTGGATCCATGAATGGCAGCAAACTCGATCCATTGCATAGGCCAACATAACAGGCCAAGAGCAACAGCAAGAGCCTCATTGTGTATATATGCTGAGTGAGAGTGAACTAGATTTCTTGAATTGGAAGTCTGGAACTAGCGAATTAAAGGGAATGCTACTTCAATGTTAAATTCTGTTGCCATTGTAAGAAGATTTGAGGGGATATTTATATGTGGATAAAAGTAGTGAAATTCTTGAAATTTCTGATGATGTGATTAATTTGTAGAGAAATTGGGAAGATTCTAGCGATAACCAAACTCAGCAGCACAGTGCAACTCGAAAAGAGAGCAGCCGATAGGCCGAGCAGGAGGTGGATGCATCGTCCAGGTTCTAGAGTCTTTCATGTCTAATTACTTTTGTCTATTGGATCTATTCCAAGTTTCCTTCACAGCCCTAGTCCAATCGGATTTAATATTTCTTTTGTTTGTATTATTATATTATATGGTTTTAGCAAAAAGATATAGCCCTTCCTTTTGGATTGGAGGGAAGATATATAGGTCCCAAGTTTGGATTATCATAAGGCAAGCTTTCCGTGGGCTTAGCAATAAAACTAGTTTGGATCAACATTGAAGGCCTTAGGCTTTCCGGGACTAATTGCCTGCTATTCATTTGAAGGCAAGGTGAGAACAAGCCTAAGAACTACTTACTAGAACCTGCAATACTGGCTTTTGCTTGACGTCTTTATTATTTCTATAAATGATCATATATGGATATTAGAACATTTTGATAAACAGTGTTTTGTTGTTAAGAGTTTCGAAATGTTGGAAAGACTGCAAGGAACACATCAATCAGTCATGGACCATGGTGTCCTTTGCAATGCTTTAGCCAAAGCCTGGTTGCACCACATCAATAATGGCTTTCCCAAGAATTATTCAGCGGTTTCATATTTGTGTAAACTGTAAAGTTCAACTTAAAATTTAAGAATGAGTTTCATTTTAAAGTTCAATTTAATGTAAAGAATGAATTATTTTACATCTTTTTTGCTTGATAGCTCCAACTTAAGTTCAACCAAATAAATATGGTTGTCAAAAAAAAAAAAAAACAATACAGTTCCATGGAAAGATTAACATGTTCTTGGCTTAGTAGTAAAATGTTATGTCGAGGCAGTAGCATGAAACATTGACAGACATCATGAATAGTTACTACCCTAAGTCGTCATTGCTTCTCACTTTGTAATTGACGATGAGATATCTAAAGATTTGTTTGTTGTCTCCCATATTTTTTTTTCACATGTTCACCTGACAGACTCACTTTTTCGTGTTTCGTTTACTGCTTTTGGATCCTATCTTTACAATAAGATTTTTAATTAAAAAAAATATTTTCAAAAGAAAATAACAGCAAATTTTCCAATGCCTGCAGGGATTATAACACGCCAAGTAGGATATCTCTAGTTATGCTTCTTGCAACCTAATCTGTCACACAATTACATTTCCCAAACAAGTGACTAAAATGGACAAAGGAACAATAAGAAATAATAGATAAAATGTCATCCGCAGCAACTTTAATCCCCCAGGGGGAATTGTAAGGGTCTGTGAGGCTCTTAATTACAACATTATTATCTGAGTCAAATATCACATTTCTCCAGCAGCAACTCATTGTCAAATTGGCACTAAGCCTTAAAGCTATGGCTTCAACCACTTGTGCTTGGTATCTTCTATAATCTTTCCGGTGTAGTATACCTACAATTTTTTTCATTAGTTTTAGTAGCAGCATCACTATTAATTTTGATTGTGTTCATACGTTAGTTCAATATAACTATGAATAACAGTAGACAAAAACGACAAATGAGAAGTACATTATATGTGCAAGAGATAATTTAGGATTAATTATATTTTTTGAAATTATTATTTAATTATATCTAAAAATTAAATTAAATAATCATTGTTGTTTAATTCTATTCAAATAATTACATATGTTTACATATAAAATCTAGTACGGTAAAATCTTCATGATTTTAACAAAATTAGAACTGAACTGTGTAAATTAATCAATTATTTCCTGAAAAAATATTTTATTATTAAATTAATTAAATATATAAGTTTGACTTTTTATTTAAATCAAGAGAGATAAACTCATATAATTAAACCGACTCAACTAGCCCATTATAACTTGTGTGTTATGGCACTAATTCGACTAGGATGTTAACTTTAACATAAGAAATTCCTAATGGAATTTGAACTCCTCTTATTTAATTAATAAATGTGCTTAGAATAAAAATTAAGTTCTTCCAAATATCCTTCTGTTAAAATTGAATAATCCGAATCATTATTTAAATAAAATATAGTGGTAAAATAAAATAAAAGTAAAATTCATATAGGACTACACTTCTTTTATTTTATTTTAGAATAAGGTTTTTTAAACCTTATTATCTATTTGATATTGATTAGAATAAGGTGTTTCAATCTTACTACACTCCTATTAGAATATGGTTTTACAAGTCTATAAATAGACATAGCTTACTCCTCTTGTAATCATTCGAATTCGACATAGTGAATTATCTTCTCCTCTACCCGTGGTTTTTTCCTGAATGGGTTTCCACGTAAAATCTGTGTGTTCTTTATTTTTCTTTCTCTTTTCATTGCGATACATTGTCATTATAGATGTTCTATTTTTCACAAACTGATATCCGAGCTTCCGGGTTGTTCATCTCAATCACGATAATGGCGTCTTTGAAGTATGAAATTCCGTTGTTGGATCGCAATACCAGATTCGCGTTGTGACAGATAACGATGCATGCAGTTCTTGCATAGATGGACTTAGAGGATGCCCTACTAGGGATAGATAAGATGCCTTCGACATTGACGGAGGAAGAGAAGAGGCGTAAAGATAGAAAGGCATTAACATAGTTACATCTACATTTGTCTAACGAAATTATGCAAGATGTGATGAAGGAGAAGACCACCGCTGCATTATGGAAGAGGTTGGAACAAATATGTATGTCGAAAACTCTAACCAGCAAGCTGCATATGAAGCAGCATTTTTATGCTCATCGTTTGGAGGAAGGTGTGTCTGTACACGAACACTTAACAGTGTTTAAAGAAATTCTCTCAAACTTGGAAGTTATGGAGGTTCAGTATGATAAGGAAGATCTAGGGTTGATTCTACTTTGTTCGTTGCCCCCGTCTTATTCAACCTTTAGAGACACGATTTTATATAGCCGCGAGTCTCTCACAGTTGATGAGGTTTATGATTCTTTAACCTCGTATGATAAGATGAAGTATCTTGTGGTTAAACCCGACTCTCAGGGAGAGGGTGTCATTGTGCATGGGATACAAGATTAGAATGCTGATGATGATCGTGGAAGGACACAGGAACAAAATCCTCACGGTAAATCTAAGGGTAGATCGAAGTCTTCAAACAGAGGTAAAACTTGTAACTTCTGCAAGAAAAAAGGTCACATTAAATCTGAGTGCTATAAACTACATAACAAGATCAAAAGAGAGGTTACGAATCAAAAGGGAAAACAACCAGAAAAATCCGGTGAAGCTGATGTTGTAGAAGACTATAGTGATGGTGAACTTCTAGTTGCTTCTTTCAATAATTCTAAAGTGAGCGATGAGTGGATCCTTGACTCGGGCTGCACCTTCCACATGAGTCCCAATCGAGATTGGTTTACAACTTACAGAATAGTGCCTGAAGGTGTTATTTTTATGGGAAATAATGCTTAGTGTAAAATCACATGTGTTGGAACGATTAAAGTTAATATGTTTGACAGAGTTGTCAGAACACTTAGTGACGTGCGACATGTTCCAGAATTGAAGAGAAATTTAATCTCGTTGAGTTCTTTTAATTCAAAAGGGTACAAATACACAGTTGAAAGTGGGGTTTTGAAGATTTCTAAAGGTTCCCTCGTTGTGATGAAAGGGTAGAGAAAGACTGCCAAGTTATATGTTTTACAAGGTTCTACTGTTACTAGTGTAACATCCTAAAATTTGGAATTTTATGTGTTGCATTGTTTTTGGTGTTAAGCTTGTTAAATTATTAATTTTGTATGTTTAGGAGGTCCTGAGAAGGCTCGGGGTTTATTTGGACCTAGTAAATTTTTTTTTTTCATTTAGCACTTTAAGGAAATGGAGTAAGTGACCTTGAAGCATATGGGAATAATTGAGTAAATAGCTAGCATAATTGAGCATTTAGTAAAGAGGTAGTGGCGCCATATGATGGACTTGATGGGAGGAAGTTCGAATCACTTTGTGTACAAATTTGGACTTTTTATTTTTTGCACTCATCCATCAAGTGTCGGCCAAGCATGTTATTATGGTAAGTTGGACTTTCATTTTTATGGCAAGATGGCTAAAGAGATTAAGGAAAGATTGAAGCTGGGGAAAGGAATCAAAAGAAATAGGTAAGTAAGGGGGACAAGAGGCTCATTTCGTGGATAGTGTTTTGGAAAGTATGGGTGGCAAATTGTTGACCATTTTAGCTATGTATGTGGACGGTTTTTGGGGCTTAAGGGGCATAGCCGAATTTTTGTTAGTGTTGCTAAGGCTTTAGTATTAGTTTTGGACAATTCCATTAGCATCAAGTGTGTTTTTTTTCTCTTCTCAAATTCTTTTCTCCTAGCCGAATTTGGTCTTGGCAATTGGTGAAAGTTTTAGTTTTGTTTTTTTTTTGGCCAAAATTCATTTATGCAACATTGGTGACATTTTTGTTTCTCTCAAAATCTTCCTTATTGCCGATTCTTCAAACCATTGGTGAATTTATTCTCATATTTTCTTCTTTTGTTGCCGAATGTACACAACTTTGAGACCATTTCTTTTGTTCACTCATCATTCTTGAAAACCGAAACTAATCCACCATTCTACTTCTTTCCCTTCTTTTCTTTTCGCAAAATCCTTCAAGCATCACTTCCACTCTAATATTATTCACCATAGCCGAATATTGATTTACATTTTCTTTATAATCGAACTCACATTTCTTTTCTACCGTTCTTCTCATTCGTACTTACATTCAATATTTAATCAATCGGTAAGCGTTCTTCCCACATTTTATCTTGTTTTCTTTCTCTTAGTTTCGAATATAAGTTTTGATTTGGGAGGGTCATATGAACCAAAACCATCATATTATTATACTCTCTCAAATAAAATCATTCTCTTCCTTGTAGTGGAATAGGGGAGTGTTGATTACTACAACATCGCTTAATCGACTTTAGCCATAGGAAGATCGTGTGAAACGAGAATTTCATTGTTCAAGGTAAGGAAGTTCTCTCATAGTCTTTTCAATAACTCCCTTGGTTATTGTATTAATCGGACTGAAGGATAATTTATCGACTATATGTTTTAGGTACTTAACCGCTCGATTTATCATTTTGCGATCATACGAATTTTGTGGTAAGCCGACCTTACTCCTAAGATCGATCGTTCATAGTAACGTAATATTAGTTGGACTAATAATTGTTTTCAATGGAGGCAAGCAATATCGAATCAAAAGGGGTAGTGATTGGTGATCGAAAAAGGAGCGGATTTACGATCCCCACTCCTAAATTCAAGCGAAGGGCTGTTTCAGCTATTCGAGACTTTCCACCGGGTTGTGGACCCTCATCCGGTGAGAATCAATTATTCGAGGTCGTTCGTAATTGTGAGGCATCAACTATTCGGGATTTTCCACCGGGTTGTGGACCGTCAGCCGGGGAGAACCGACAAATCGTAGTTGTTCCTAACTCCGAGGGTAATTGTTAGATCGTTTGTTTTTAAATAGATTTATTAAATCGCGTATGTCGACTAATCAAACGTTATAAACTTTTAGGTGTCAACGATCGAGAAAGCATAGTGCTAACCGTAATCAGGTGTGTAATCTCACACCGTATTTCATGGGTTAGATATTTTAAAAACGTGTTAGTGGTAAATCGCTTGATTAAATCACATTTTGGTGAAATTGGGTAAAATGGCATAATTATCACTATTTTGGTAAAGACTATGAAATTGGTATTAAGACTGTGAAAATTATGAAAATACCCTTAATGGGCCAAATAAAAATATTTTGCTAAATGGGCCAAATCGATATATGACTATAAGGGCCGATTGATATTTGACTATATGGGCCGATTGATATTTGACTATATGGGCCGATTGATATTTGACTATATGGGCCGATTGATATTTGACTATGTGGGCCTATTGATAATTTGCTATATGGGCCAATGTGAAAATATGACATATGGGTCGATGTGATGATATGATATATGGGCCGATGTGATAATTTGATATATGGGCCAATTTGAGATTTGCTATATGGGCTGATGTGATATTTTGATATATGGGCCAAGATGATAATTTGCTTAATTGGCCTACTTGATAAATTGTTATAATGGGGTATAATGTTTGTAAGAAATATCTGAACAAATTGTTGTGAATGGCTATGCATTATATACATGATTTACATGGGATGGGATATTGATGAAGAGAAGTTCTGGTAGCTCTGCTACGTAATTCTGGTGGCTCTGCCACAAATATGAAAAATGGCAATGCCATGTAAATTCTGTTAATCTGGTGGCTTGTCCACAAACTTGATATATACGGCTAAATGCCTACTTTTGGTGTGTTGGCGGGGGTGGGTGACTAAAGCTCCCCACAGGTGTGCTGGTTGGTACGGGTGGTGTGTAGCGGATGGAAATTAGGTTTTGTTTGGGAATTGCATATCATATACATATTATATATTATATTAATTTTTATAATTGTAAATGGGTTTTGGCTCAACTGAAAGTTTAATTGAAATTTTGGCCCAGTGGACAATGGTAAGTGGGTTACACACTGAGTTCTACTAACTCACCCCCATTTTCTTTATCCCTTTCAGGTAATGATCAGTGATGGAGACTTGGGCCGTGGATGACTCGGTGGAGGCCATACTTCATAAACGGTTAAATTTGAATTTTGGATTTCTTTTAGTATTTTTAATTACTTTACTATTTTTGAATTAAGGTTGTAATAAGGCCTCTGGATTAATTTTTGTTTTGTTTATTGTGTGATGAATTTATAAACTGCTTAAAGTATTTCAAATTATAATTTTATTTTGCTAAAAACTTAAATAAATGATTATTCAAAAATGAATATTTAGAAAGGATTTCATAATAATTTTTCATATTTAAACCGGAAAATTAATCTTAAGATTTTCATCGATACTTTTCTAAAAATACATTTTTATTTCTTTTAAAATTTTCTCGAACTGTTAACGATATTTTTTTTTAAATTTCGATTTATAAGATCTTACATCTCAAATTGTCGATTTATCAATTAAATCTTTTACTCAATAAATACTTCGTCAAAATTTTGAAATCTGTTTTACTTAAAAAGGAATCAAAGTGTATTTATTTTGTGTGACATGTCAAATCTGGCCTTAACGCATAGGCCGGGTTTGGGGTGTTGCATTTTATGGTATCAGAGCCCGGTTCAAAACTCGACTGTGGTTTGGGTTCAAAAAAAAACATTTTTGTTCAAAACTATTTTGAATTATAGAACGTATGTCTTTAAAGGAAGTATGGCACCACGAGTATCCGGCACCAAGTCAAGTAAGTGTATGTTAATTGAATGATTATTATTATTGTGATATGACTATAGGAACACTCTAGAACTTTTAGTTTTAGATGTTGAAACTATAGAGATTGAGACTATAGGATGCGTTTACGAAAATGACCTTACTTCTTATACCTTATAAGATATTGTTTAATAAATATCGAAATAGTATACTGATTCATAAAACTTGTAATCAGATTTAATCGAAATATTCAATATGAGCGCTAGAGGATGTGGACGTGGTAGACGTGGTCGTGGTAGAGGCCGAGGTGCTAGAGTTGTGTCTGAGGCATCGGGATATGTGCCGGAAATGGATGCATCGGCGTCACCTGTGTCAGAAAATAGATCACATGACCGTATGAGAGAAGACATTGCTCTGTCCCAAGCAATGTTACGAGTCTTGGAAAGGGTTGTTGGGGCTAGATCGGGGCCAGTAGCTCGTGGGTCAATATCGGAGCGACTCAGATCAAATGGTGCTGAGGTTTTTAGGGGTATCTCGGGTGTAGCCCCAAATGTTGCGGAGTATTGGCTCGAAGCTGTGGAGCGGATCATGGATGATCTGGAGTACACCACCGAGTAGAAGCTAAGAGGAGCTGTGTCTTTGTTGAGAGACGAGACATATCAATGGTGGCTCACTGTTCGGGAAGGCACTCAGGCCGATCGTGTTACTTGGGATTTCTTCAAAACTGCATTCCAAGGGAAGTATGTCGGGGCTAGCTATGTAGATGCCCGAAGGAAGGAATTCCTTAATCTGGTTCAAGGAAGTAAGACCGTGGCAGCTTATGAAGCAAAATTTCTGTGTTTGAGCCGTTATGCCCGAGGTATTGTGCCAACTGACTACGAACGCTACGTGCATTTTGAAGACGAGTTGAGTGATGAGTTGCGGGTATTGATAGCCCCACAACAAGAAAGGAATTTCGCCACACTGGTGGAGAAAGCAAAGATAGTCGAAGAGGCTAAGCACTCGGAGCGGCAAAATCGAGAAACAGATAGAGGCAAGAGCAAGAGGGACTTTAAGTACGCGGGTCCTGCAAAAAGGTTTCAGAAGAGGCCCAGGAATGATGAGCCAGCTTAAGCTAGAGCACCTGTTGCTACCAATCAGATACAACCATGTGCTGACTGTGGAAGACGACACCCTGGTGAATGCTGGAAGAGAACCGGTGGTTGTTTCAAATGTGGTTCTAAGGATCATCAGCTTAAGAATTGTCCCCGACGGACTGCTCCGACTCAGAAAGCTCGTAACTATGACACACAGCCAGCTAGAGGCGCTCAGCAGCCACTGAGAGGCCGTGGGCCAGGTCGAGGTGGTAACGGCGGAGGACGAAGTCAGGGTGCACTGAGTAGAGGTGTTGATTTCAGGGGTAACGCGGAGGCGAGGCAGCCAGGGCTGGTTTATACGGTCAGACACCGAGAGGATGGCGATGTACCTGACGTGATAACCGGTACGTTCATCATATCTGATGTTCCTGTTACTGCTTTGATAGATATCGGATCCACCCATTCGTATGTTGCTAGTGCTGTATCTGGAAACCTGAACATTAGATTTGAGATTTCTGCTAGAGAGATGACGGTAATTAGTCCTTTAGGACAGTCTGTGATAGTAAATAAATTGTTTAGAGATGTACCCTTAGAAGTACAAGGAGAAACATTTTTGGCGGATTTGATGAAATTGCCTTTCGGTGAGTTCGACCTTATTTTGGGCATGGACTGGTTGGTGAAACACCGTGCGAACTTGGATTGTGCTGCAAAGCGGATGACGATAAGAACTTCGGAAGATAAAGAAGTGGTGATGATAGGTGAAAGGAGAAATTATCTATCGAATGTGGTATCTACTTTAAAGGCAAAAAAGTTGTTGCGAAAAGGGTGTGGAGCATTCCTAGCCTTCATTACCGCGTTGGATGCCAAGGAAGCGTCAGTAGAAGGTGTAAGAACGGTGAAGGAGTTTTCGGATGTCTTTCCCGAGGAACTTCCTAGATTGCCTCCAGACCGGGAGGTAGAGTTTGGCATTGAGCTATTGCCCGGAACGGCTCCGATGTCTATTGCTCCTTATAGAATGGCGTCGAAAGAGTTAGCGGAGCTTAAAGCTCAAATTTAGGAGTTGTTGGATCGGGGATTCATTCGACAGAGTGTGTCACCGTGGGGAGCATCGGTCTTGTTCGTCAAGAAGAAGGATGGGTCGATGCGTATGTGCATCGATTATAGGCAGTTGAATAAGTTGACAATCAAGAATAGGTATCCGTTGCTGAGAATTGATGACCTGTTCGACCAACTGCAAGGAGCTTCAGTTTTCTCGAAGATAGATTTGAGATCGAGTTATCACCAGCTTAAGGTCAAGGAGGCGGATATTCATAAGACGGCGTTTCGAACTCGTTATGGACACTATAAGTTCTTGGTGATGCCGTTTGGGTTGACCAATGCACCAGCTGCATTTATGGACATGATGAACCGGGTCTTCCAACCCTATTTAGACCGCTTTGTGGTGGTGTTCATAGATGACATCTTGGTATACTCGAAGAATGAAGAAGAGCATGATTCACATCTGCGAATAGTATTGCAAATATTGCGGGAAAAGCAACTTTATACCAAATTCAGTAAGTGTGAATTTTGGCTGAAGAAAGTGACTTTCTTGGGACATGTTGTGTCGGCCGAAGGAATTAGAGTTGATCCCCGGAAAGTAGAAGCTGTTTTGGATTGGAAACCACCAAAGTCAGTGGCCGAAATTCAGAGTTTCTTAGGGTTGGCTGGTTATTATCGGCATTTTGTTGAGGGGTTTTTTTATTGCTGCACCCCTAACTAAACTGTTGCGCAAGGGAGTACCATTTGTGTGGTCAGATCAACAGCAAGAAAGTTTTGAGAAATTGAAGAAGATTCTGACGGAAGCACCAGTATTGATTCAACCTGAGGCTGGAAAAGAGTTTATTGTTTACTGCGATGCGTCACACACGGGCTTGGGATGTGTGTTGATGCAAGGTGGAAAAGTGGTGGCTTATGCATCTCGTCAGTTAAGGCCGCACGAAGTAAATTATCACACTCATGATTTAGAGTTGGCTGCGGTGGTGTTTGCCTTGAAGATTTGGAGACACTACCTATACGGTGAGAAGTCGATCATTTATACGGATCATAAGAGTCTAAAATACCTCCTTACCCAAAAGGAGTTGAACTTAAGACAGCAGAGGTGGATAGAACTGTTGAAGGATTACGACTTCTCAATCGAGTATCATCCTGGAAAGGCTAACGTGGTGCAGACGCGTTGAGTCGTAAGGTGATATCGGATTTGAGAGCGATGCTTTCTCATCTCAGTTTGTATGAAGATGGTAGTCTGCTAGCCGAACTTCAGGTGAAGCCTATGTCGTTGGGTCAGATTAAGGAAAAGCAGTTATCAGATGAAAAGTTGGGTTCTTTACTTCAGCAAGTGGAAAGTGGTGTTAAAGGGGATTTCAGAATGAATAATGATGGAGTATTGTGTTTCCGCAGAAGAATTTGTATGCCCAAAGATTCGAAATTGAGACAAATGATTCTGCGAGAGGCGCATAGTAGCCCTTATGCTATGCACCCCGAGGGAAATAAAATGTATCGAGACCTCCGTGAGCAGTATTGGTAGCCAGGGTTAAAACGGGAGGTTATCGATTTCGTGAGTAGATGCTTAATATGTCAACAAGTGAAGGCGAAACATCAATGGCCGTCGGGATTGCTACAACCGGTGAAGATTCCCTTATGGAAATGGGAACGGATAACGATGGATTTCGTTAGTGGGCTACCCTTATCGCCTACTAAGAAAGATTCCGTTTGGGTGATAGTGGATCGGTTGACGAAGACTACCCATTTCCTACCTGTTCGTACGGATTACTCATTACAGAAGTTAGCCAAGTTGTACGTAGCAGAGATTGTGAGGTTACATGGGGTACCAGTGTCTATTATTTCGGACAGGGACCCTAGGTTTACATCACAATTTTGGAAAGTTTTACATGAAGCTTTGGGAACAAAGTTAAATTTCAGCACGGCTTTTCATCCTCAGTCAGATGGTCAGTCGGAAAGAGTAATCCAGATTTTGGAAGACATATTAAGGGGTTGTGTGATTGACTTCAGGGGTAGTTGGGAGGATTTCCTACCGTTGGCAAAATTTGCGTATAACAATAGTTATCAATCCAGTATCCAGATGGCACCCTACGAGGCATTGTATGGCCGTAGGTGTCGTACTCCTACTTGTTGGGTGAATTGGGGAGCGGCGATTCATCGGGTCCCGAAATGATATCGAGACGGAGGAAGAGGTAAAGGTAATTCGGGCACGGTTAAAGGAAGCTTCGAATAGGCAAAAATATTATGCGGATCTGAAGCGTAAGGATATTGAGTTTGCGGTGGGAGATCAGGTCTTTCTAAAGGTCTCACCTTGGAAGAAGATCTTCAGATTTGAAAGGAAGGGCAAGTTGAGCCCTAGGTTCATCGGACTGTACCGTGTGTTGAAACGAGTTGGGCCAGTGGCTTATCAGCTTGAGTTACCTCTGGAGTTGAGTCAGATACATAGTGTATTTCATGTCTCAATGTTAAGGCGTTATTGATCGGATCCATCTCATATAGTACCGGTAGAGGAAATTGAGATAAGACCTGATTTGTCGTTCGAAGAGGAACCAGTGCAAATTCTAGATCGAGACGCTAAGGTACTGAGAAGAAAGACTGTGCCGTTAGTCAAAGTTCTATGGCATAATCACGGAGCAGAGGAAGCCACGTGGGAGCCTGAGGACGCGATTCGACAACAATATCATCACCTCTTTTAATCAGGTAAATTTTGAGGACGAAATTTTATTTAAGGGGGGTAGAATTGTAACATCCTAAAATATGGAATTTTATGTGTTGCATTGTTTTTGGTGTTAAGCTTGTTAAATTATTAATTTTGTATGTTTAGGAGGTCCTGAGAAGGCTCGGGGTTTATTTGGACCTAGTAAAATTTTTTTTGTCATTTAGCACTTTAAGGAAATGGAGTAAGTGACCTTGAAGCATATGGGAATAATTGAGTAAATAGCTAGCATAATTGTAACATCCTGAATCAAGGGCCTTTGCATTTTATGTGTTTGCATGTAGATACTGTGGTTGTCATGTTAGTTCAGGGTACTTCAGGGTCCAGGTGTGACCTGGGGGTAGGCCGGAGCCTTAGGAAAAAATTGGTTTTTTGGGTGCTTAGAAGGGGAGCTGAATGGGATAGGAGTTAAGGGGTGTTTAGTGGTATGTTTTGACACAAGAAGTGCCTTGGTAAAGTGGGAAGGAGGCGCCACTTAAGGCTCAAGGAAGTGACGCCTCAGGGAAGCTGGCAGGGACTTGGTTCGAGCTGCGGGGATTTCCTTTTGGGGATTTCTTTTTTACGCCAAGGCAAGGGAGAGTTGCACTCAGTTTGGACTCTGGTGGATGAGTATTGAAGGGGTCAACACCTTTGAATAAGTGGAGGAGAGAAATTCAAGGAGTTTGAAGCATTCAAACAAGTTTGAATGTGTGATCAGGAGAAAAACAAGGAAGGAAAGAAGGGATTGAAGAGGGGTGAGTGTTAGCTGAATTTGAAAGGAATTAACTGAGGAGGGGCATTCGGTTTTTGGGTGTAGCTTAGGGGGTGGCCGATTGTTGGTAAGTAGCGTTGGGGGTGTTGAATATTCGGTTAGTTAGGGAGCATCTAGGGCCTTTTCCTCTCTTTTCTTTTGTGTCGAAACCACACTTCTTAATTTGCATTCTTTTTTTTCTCTCAAATACCAAACCGAGTGGCTTTCCAAATTTCTTCTTCTTCTTCTTTTGTGCTTGGCCGAAACTTGTTATTTCCTTCTCTCTCAAACGCCATAGTCGAATCCTCCTAGCATCTTGTGATCTCTTGTTCTTTTACTTTCTTTCATTTGATTCAGCAAGAGCCGAAACTCTATTTCTCATCCCTTCTCTTCATCTCTTCTAAGCCGAAACTTATCTTCTCTTCTCTATTCCTTTCGGTTCAATAGCAGAACAACTTCGGCACTTGGGTAAGTCCTTTTTACTTTGGCCGAATCTCTCTAACCCACTCATCTCTTTCCCATTCATTTTTTTTGGAAGGAAAAGCCGAAACTTGCCATCTGTTTTAAGTAGTTCCGATTTATTTGTGAGCCAAAATTCTCTGGCACTCAAATCTTCTCTTTTGACTCCTGGTTGCAGTGGATCGCCGTTATTGATCTGTCATCACTCTCAATCGGTTTCTCTAGTGGTTGTGGTAAGGGTCTTCTTTCGTTTCAATCATCTTTCTTGCGTTGGGTGCCGAAGGCAGTAATCCTATTCTATTAACTCTTGGCCGAATATAGGTGGGGGTGGTGACGCTTTCTTTTGGAGACTTTCGGGATTCGTTTGGCTTGTGAATCAAGCCTAAAGCCTCGGGATTTGTCGATTTAGGTAAGGGTCTTAGCTTTGAGTGTTAATTTCTTTTGATTCGATTTCACTGCTTTAATCCGGTCTAGTGACCAAGGTTTGTTCATGGACTCAAATGTCACCAGCGATAGGAGGGGTTGGATCTATAAACCGCCCCTAAGTTTAAGAAGTTTAGCGATGTCGTGATTCGGGATTGGCCACCGGGTTGTGGGCCGACTTACGAGCGAGTAGTAGGCGGATAGCGGTAGTGCCCATCAACGAGTGTCGACGTAGAAAGTATTGTGTTACGCGTTATCAGGTGTATAACTCTTACACACTTTATATGTTAAATATGTTATTATCTGGGTGTTGCCAAAACCCAAAGTGATGGTAGGGATCACTAAGTTACCCTTGTGGGTAAAAGCGAGGACTCCGGGTAAGTCTATTATGGTTGCTAATGTTAATTGCATATCTTGAAACCTGAATGTGCCATGTTATTTAAATCATTAAGTATGATCATACCATATTGTAATGCGTGTACATGCAATTGGGGCATGATGAGAAGAGGGAGAAAATATGATCTTTCAGACTGTCACCAGTGGTTAGGTACCACAAGTGGGTTGGCCCCACATATCATCATTTTGTGACTAAGTCTCAGTGGTTTGGAACCACCAGTGGTTAGGTACCACATATATTTATTTCTGTGACTCGTCCTAGTGGTTTGGTACCACAGTGGGTTGGCCCCACATATTGATATAAGGGATTTTCACCAGTGGTTAGGTACCACGAGTGGGTTGGCCCCACATATGATTATTTGTGACTTTTGTCACTAGTGGTTTGGAACCACCAGTGGTTAGGTACCACCAGTGGCTAGGTGCCACAAATGTTGGGTAGACACAGGAGGTGCGGATGGATATCTAGGTTGGTTGGGTTGCATGGCATACATATTTTGCATATGAATCTGTGTGAGGGCCTAAAATCTATTGGACGGGGATTTACACACTGAGTCTCGGTGACTCACCCCTTCCATTATTTTTTTACAGGTAATCCTTAGATCGCAGATATGGAGCCGAGGTGGACTCGAGGTGGCCATGCACGATATTTTGATTTTTATTTTAAATAGTTATTTCGGATTTATTTTACTTTAAGTTAGATTTTGGTAATGTAATAAGGCCATCTAAATTTTAACTTGGATTTATTTATTTTGTTAATTTTCTTTAATTTTGTTTTGATCGTTAAGGCATGCCTAATAAATCATGAAATGGATGTTTTTCAAAACTTAAATAAATTTTGGGATTTTCAAGATTTTTATAATCGGGTAATTAACAGTAATGAGTATTAATAACAAAGCAACTCAACTTTTCAAACTAAGTCTCAAAATGGTTCAACTGGTCCCTCAATACAAACTCTGTTTTTATAAATTCAAAGGTTTTCTTTTTAATTCAAGACGATAACTCAGTTTTCAAAAATGTTTTCTTCCCTGTGACATGCCAGATTCGGTCGTAGCATTTTGACCGGGTTTGGGGTGTTACAATTGTGGTATCAGAGCCTAGGTTCAAAAGCTCGGCTGTGGGTATAAGGCCCAAAATATTTTACAATAGACGGTTTACAAAATGGTTTTGATGAAATACATGTTTTGGGAAGCATGGCACCTGAGTCTTCGGCACCGATCCGCGACGGTAAGGCTTCTAATTGCTGATTGTATATTTTGTGATATGAATGCTAGTATTAGGAAATTTACCTTAGAGACTGAAGCCTGTAGGACTGTGTGCATTTGCGAGAACAACTACTCTGATAATATACTCATAAGACTGTGCCGTAATAAACAGTGGGAAGAAAGCTAACTCGTAAAATTCTTGAAATCAGATTAAATCGTGAACGTCAGTCATGAGCACTCGAGGACGTGGGCGTAATGTACGTGGTCGTGGTCGTGGTAAGGGTAGGATTACTGTATCGGAACCAGTAGGGTCTGGCCATGGGTCAGAGAATGAGGTGCCGCCACCGCCAGCTGTGGGCGCAGAGTTTCAGGATCAAACAGGTGGAGATGATGCGGTGTCTTAGGCGATGCTACGGGTTCCGAGAGAGTTGCCGAGCAAAGCGGCGTGGCACGGAGCTCGAGAAATCTGTGTCTAAATGACTCCGAGCTAGTGAAGCGGAGGTATTTAGGGGCGTTTGGCGTAGCCCTAACTTGGTGAATCATCGTTAGAGGCGACTGAGCGCATAATGGATGATCTTGACTTCACGGCTGAGGATAAGTTGAAAGGGATCGTGTCTCTTCTTGGGATGAATCCTATCGGTGGTGGCTCACGGTCGTGGGGCGGTCGCGATGGTCGAGGATATCACCAGGATTTCTTCAAAGCGGCATATCGGAGGAAATACGTCGGGTCGATTATGTGGATGCGCAGATAAGGCATTTTGAATTTGGTTCGTGGAGTAAGTCGGTGTCCGAATATGAGGCGAATTCTTACAGTTAAGCCGTTATGCCGGGGTGTTGTGGCTACGGACCATGAGCGCTGTGTTAGGTTTGAGGATCTGGCCGAGAGAGATGAGTCATGCGGTGTTGATTGCTCCACAATGAGAGAGAGAATTTACCGTTCTTGTGGAAAAGGCCAAGATAGTTGAGGAGGTGAAGCGATCGAGAAATAGAATCGGGACAGAAATAGGAGTAAAAGGAGTTTTGGGCCATCGAGTGGTCTGCTTGGGGGTTTCGAGAAAGGGCTAGATTTGGCGGGCCGAGTCGAGCGCAAATAAGCTTCTTTGCTCGATGGCCACCCACAGATATGCTGGATGCAGGAAGTTTTATTCGGAGAGTGTTGGATGGAGTAACAGAGGGTGCTTCGAGTGTGGGTCGATGGATCATCGGATTAGGGATTGTCTGCGGACGCCGCTTAGGGACACATCGAGGGTCAGGACGTGCACAATCGAGAAGAAGAGATGGTCGCAATCGCAGAGGGTCGTGGGTCCACCGGAGGTGGTAATGGTAACAGACGGGGCCGTGGAGCACCGGCAGAGGTTTGGGAGTGCTGGATGCAAGAGCGATGCAGGTTGGTCTATGCGGCTAGGCGCCGAGAGGAGGGCGATGCACTGGACGTCATAACCGGTACGTTCTTAATTTATGGGTTGCCTTATACTGCCTTGATTGATATTGGTTCGACGCAACTCTTATGTTGCTAGTATTAAAGCGGGAACTCGAACCTAGCCTATGAGACTTCTTCTAGGGAGATGATCGTAGTTAGCCCTCTAGGACACTCTGTGGTGGTGAACAAAGCAGATAAGGATGTACCCCTAGAAGCGCAAGGGGTAGGGTTTCCGGCTGATCTGATGGAACTGCCATTTGGGGAGTTCGATTTGATCTTAGGTATGGATTGGTTAGTAAAATATCAAGCAAATTTGGACTGTGCAGCCAAGCGCATGGTGTTGAGAACTATCGAGGATGAAGAGGTGGTGGTGATAGGTGAGAGAAGGAACTACCTATCTAATGTGGTATCCGCTTTGAAGGCCGAGAAAATGGTGAGGAAAGGATGTAAGGCGTGTGTGGCGTATGTTTGTGCTTTGAAGGTTAAGGAATCAACTGTGGGGGATGTCCGAATGGTAAAGGAATTTTCTGACGTTTTCCCGGAAGAGTTGCCGGGATTGCCTCCAGATCGCGAGATTGAGTTTGGTATTGACCTTCTACCCGGAACAACGCCAGTGTCTATTGCCCCATATAGAATGGCGCCAAAGGAGTTAGTGGAGCTGAAAGCGCAGATTCAGGAGTTGTTAGACCGGGGTTTTATCCGGCCGAGTGTGTCGCATTGGGGGGCACCCGTGCTCTTTGTTAAGAAGAAGGACGGATCGATGCGAATGTGTATAGATTACCGTCAGCTGAATAAGTTAACGATTAAGAATAAGTATCCGTTCTTTGAGGATAGACGATCCGTTTGACCAACTTAAGGGAGCATCGGTCTTTCCAAGATAGATTTGAGGTCGGGTATCACCAAACTTAAGGTCAAGGAGGCGGATATTCATAAGACGGCATTTCGACTCGTTATGGTCACTACGAATTCTTGGTGATCTTCGTTTGGATTGACCAACGCGCCAGCCAGCGTTTATGGATATGATGAATCGGGTTTTTCAACCGTATTTGGATCGGTTCATCGTAGTGTTTATAGACGATATTCGGTGTACTTGAAGTCCGAGGAGGAGCATGATGCACATCTTCGTGTGGTTTTGCAAATTTCGAGGAAAAGCGCTTATTCACAAAGTTTAGTAAGTGCGAGTTTCGCTAATGGAAGTTACCTTTTTGGGTCATGTGGTGTCGGTGAGGGGATTAGATTTGACCTCGGAAGATTGAAGGTGTGTTAGGACCGAAACCACCTAAAGTGCGTGGTAGAGATTCGAGTTTTCTGGTTTAGTGGGGTATTCTGAAGGTTTGTGGAAGGGTTTTCTTTGATTGCAGCGCCGTAACCAAGTTGCTAAGGAAAGGGGTTCCGTTTGTGTGGTCGGACAAACAACAAGAAAGTTTTGAGAAGTTAAAGAGGATTTTGACTAAGCTCGGTATTGATTCACTGAAGCGGGGGAAAGAGTTTACGGTTTATTGTGATGCGTCGCATACAGGGTTAGGATGTGTGCTGATGCAAGAGGGGAAAGTAGTAGCGTATGCTTCTCGTCAGTTGAGGCCTTACGAAATGAATTATCCGACGCATGATCTGGAGTTCGCTGCAGTGGTTTTCACCCTGAAAATTTGGAGACATTACTTGTATGGGGAGAAGTCTATTGTTTACATGGATCATAAGAGTTTGAAATACCTCCTTACTCAGAAGGAGTTGAATTTAAGGCAGCGGAGGTGGATTGAGTTGTTGAAGGATTATGACTGCTCGATTGAGTACCATCCGGGTAAGGCTAACGTGGTGGCGCACGCGTTGAGTCATGAAGGTGGTATCGGACTTAAGAGCAATGTTTGCCCACCTTAGTGCGTATGATGACGGAAGTCCGATAGCGAGGCGCAAGTGAAGTCGACATGGGTGAATCAGGTTAAAGAGAAACAACTATCAGATGATGTCTTGGGCGCTCGATGTTTGCAAGTGCAGAATGGGGGATTAGAGGGGTATAGCTTGAGCAGCGATGGAGTGTTATGTTTCGGGGGAAGGTTTGCATGCCAAAAGATGTGGAGTTAAGGTAGAAGATTCTTGAGAAGCACATAGCATCCATACGCTATGCATCCGGAGGTAGTAAGATGTACCGGATTTGCGGGGAGCGCTTTTTGGTGGCAGTCTAAAGCGAGAGTTAACTGAATTTGTGGGTAAGTGTTTGACGTGTCAGCAGGTAAAGGCAGAACATCAGTTACCTTTGGGATTGTTGCAACCGACGAAGATTCCGCAGTGGAAATGGGAAAGGATTACGATGGATTTTGTCATTGGGCTACCCCTCATGCCTACTAAAAAGGACTCGGTTTGGGTGATTGTTGACCGTTTGACAAAGTCTGCTCATTTCATACCTGTGCGTGTGGATTACTCACTTCAGAAGTTGGTTGGATTATATATAGCGGAGATTGTAAGGTTGCATGGGGTGCCAGTGTCGATCATCTCGGACAGAGACCCTAGATTTACGTCAAGATTTTGGAAGGCGTTGCATCAGGCTTTGGGTACAAAGTTGGATTTTAGTATAGCGTTTCATCCACAGTCTGATCGGCAGTCATAGAGGGTAATTCAGATTCTGGAGGATATGTTGAGGGGCTGTGTCTTAGACTTTAGAGGTAGTTGGGAAGAATTCCTACCGTTGGCGGAATTCGCTTATAACAATAGCTACCAGTCGAGTATTCAGATGGCACCGGATGAAGCGCTATATGGGCAGAAGTGTCGTACCCCTATGTGTTGGACAGAGTTGGGTGTGCGTCAATTGTTGGGTCGAGAGTTGGTGGCTGAAACGGAAGATAAGGTTAACTGATTCGAACTCGTTTGAAGGAAGCTTTGGACAGGCAGAAGTCCTATGCTGATCTTAAACGGAAAGATATAGAATTTGCAGTGGGTGACAAGGTTTTCTTAAAGGTGTCGTCGTGGAAGAAGGTGCTAAGGTTTGGTCGGAAGGGCAAGTTGAGCCCCAGGTTTATCGGGCCTTATCGGGTGTTGAAGCGTGTGGGACCAGTAGCTTATCAGCTCGAGTTACCTTCAGAGTTGAGTCAGATCCAGGACGTATTCCATGTTTCGATGCTTAGACGTTATCGTTCGGATCCATCTCATGTTGTGCCAGTAGAAGAAATTGAAGTAAGCCCAGATTTGTCTTTTGAGGAGGAACCAGTGCATATCTTGGATCGGGATGTCAAAGTATTGTGTAGAAAATCAGTTCCTTTGGTGAAGGTGTTATGGCAGGATCATGGATCAGAAGAAGCCACGTGGGAGCCAGAGGAGGTTATGCGGCAGCAATACCCTCAACTCTTTTGACCAGGTAATTTCGAGGCTGAAATTATTTTTAAGGGGGGTAGAACCGTAACATCCGTAATCAAGGGCCTTTGCATTTTATGTGTCTGCATGTAGATACTATGGTTGTCATGTTAGTTCAGGGTACTTCAGGGTCCAGGTGTGACATGAGGGTAGGCCGGAGCCTTAGGAAAAATTTGTTTTTTTGGGCGCTTAGAAGGGGAGCTGAATGGGATAGGAGTTAAGGGGTGTTTGGTGGTATGTTTTGACACAAGAAGTGCCTTGGTAAAGTGGAAAGGAGGCGCCACTTAAGGCTCAAGGAAGTGACGCCTCAGGGAAGCTGGCAGGGACTTGGTTCGAGCTGCGGGGTTTTCCTTTTGGGGATTTCTTTTTGATGCCAAGGCAAGGGAGAGTTACACTCAGCTTGGACTCTGGTGGATGAGTATTGAAGGGGTCAACACCTTTGAATAAGTGGAGAAGAGCAATTCAAGGATTTTGAAGCATTCAAACAAGTTTGAATGTGTGATCAGGAGAAAAACAAGGAAGGAAAGAAGGGATTGAAGAGGGGTGAGTGTTAGCCGAATTTGAAAGGAGTTAGGTGAGGAGGGACATTCGATTTTTGGGTGTAGCTTAGGGGGTGGCCGATTGTTGGTAAGTAGCGTTGGGGGTGTTGAATATTCGGTTAGTTAGGGAGAATCTAGGGCCTTTTCCTCTCATTTCTTTTGTGCCGAAACCACACTTCTTAATTTGCATTCTTTCTTTTCTCTCAAATACCAAACCGAGTGGCTTTCCAAGTTTCTTCTTCTTCTTCTTTTGTGCTTGGCCGAAACTTGTTATTTCCTTCTCTCTCAAACGCCATAGTCGAATCCTCCTAGCATCTTGCGATCTCTTGTTCTTTTACTTTCTTTCATTTGATTCAGCAAGAGCCGAAACTCTATTTCTCATCCCTTCTCTTCATCTCTTCTAAGCCGAAACTTATCTTCTCTTCTTTATTCCTTTCGGTTCAATAGCAGAACAACTTCGGCACTTGGGTAAGTCCTTTTTACTTTGGCCGAATCTCTCTAACCCTCTCATCTCTTTTCCTTTCGTTTTCTTTGGAAAGAAAAGCTGAAACTTGCCATCTGTTTTAAGTAGTTCCTACTTATTTGTGAGCCGAAATTCTCTGGCACTCAAATCTTCTCTTTTGACTCCTGGTTGCAGTGGATCTCCGTTATTGATCTGTCATCACTCTCAATCGGTTTCTCTAGTGGTTGTGGTAAGGGTCTTCTTTCGTTTCAATCATCTTTCTTGCGTTGGGTGCCGAAGGCAGTAATCCTATTCTATTAACTCTTGGCCGAATGTAGGTGGGGGTGGTGACGCTTTCTTTTGGAGACTTTCGGGATTCGTTTGGCTTGTGAATCAAGCCTAAAGCCTCGGGATTTGTCGATATAGGTAAGGGTATTAGCTTTGAGTGTTAATTTCTTTTGATTCGATTTCACTGCTTTAATCCGGTCTAGTGACCAAGGTTTGTTCATGGACTCAAATGTCAGCCAAGCGATAGGAGGGGTTGGATCTATAAACCCAGCCCCTAAGTTTAAGAAGCGAGCAGTGTCAGCAGTTCGGGATTGGCCACTAGGTTGTGGGCCTACTTCTGAGCAGAGTAGTAGGCAGATAGCGGTAGTGCCTGTCCACAAGAGTGTCGACGTAGAAAGTATTGTGTTACGCGTTATCAGGTGTTTAACTCTTACACACTTTATATGTTAAATATGTTATTATCTGTGTGTTGCCAAAAGCCGAAGTGATGGTAGGGATCACTAAGTTACCCTTGTGGGTAAAAGCGAGGACTCCGGGTAAGTCTATTATGGTTGCTAACGTTAATTGCATATCTTGAAACCTGAATGTGCCATGTTATTTAAATCGTTAAGTATGATCATACCATATTGTAATGCGTGTACATGCAATTAGGGCATGATGAGAACAGGGAGAAAATATGATCTTTCAGACTGTCACCAGTGGTTAGGTACCACAAGTGGGTTGGCCCCACATATCATCATTTTGTGACTAAGTCTCAGTGGTTTGGAACTACCAGTGGTTAGGTACCACATATATTTATTTCTGTGACTCGTCCCAGTGGTTTGATACCACAGTGGGTTGGCCCCACATATTGATATAAGGGATTGTCACTAGTGGTTAGGTACCATGAGTGGGTTGGCCCCACATATGATTATTTGTGACTTTTGTCACCAGTGGTTTGGAACCACCAGTGGTTAGGTACCACCAGTGGCTAGGTGCCACAAATGTTGGGTAGACACAGGAGGTGCGGATGGATATCTAGGTTGGTTGGGTTGCATGGCATACATATTTTGCATATGAATCTGTGTGAGGGCCTAAAATCTATTGGACGGGGATTTACACACTGAGTCTCGGTGACTCACCCCTTCCGTTATTTTTTTACAGGTAATCCTTAGATCGCGGATATGGAGCCGAGGTGGACTCGAGGTGGCCATGCACGATATTTTGATTTTTATTTTAAATAGTTATTTCGGATTTATTTTACTTTAAGTTAGATTTTGGTAATGTAATAAGGCCATCTAAATTTTAACTTGGATTTATTTATTTGTCAATTTTCTTTAATTTTGTTTTGATCGTTAAGGCATGCCTAATAAATTATGAAATGGATGTTTTTCAAAACTTAAATAAATTTCGAGATTTTCAAGATTTTTATAATCGGTAATTAACAGTCGAGTATTAATAACAAAGCAACTCAACTTTTCAAACTAAGTCTCAAAATGGTTCAACTGGTCCCTCAATACAAACTCTGTTTTTATAAATTCAAAGGTTTTCTTTTTAATTCAAGACGATAACTCAGTTTTCAAAAATGTTTTCTTCCCTGTGACATGACAGATTCGGTCGTAGCGTTTTGACCGGGTTTGGGGTGCTGCAATAATTGAGCATTTAGTAAAGAGGTAGTGACGCCATATGATGGACTTGATGGGAGGAAGTTCGAATCACTTTGTGTACAAATTTGGACTTTTTATTTTTTGCACTCATCCATCAAGTGTCGGCCAAGCATGTTATTATGGTAAGTTGGACTTTCATTTTTATGGCAAGATGGATAAAGAGATTAAGGAAAGATTGAAGTTGGGGAAAGGAATCAAAAGAAATAGGTAAGTAAGGGGGACAAGAGGCTTATTTCGTGGATAGTGTTTTGGAAAGTATGGGTGGCAAATTGTTGACCATTTTAGCTATGTATGTGGACGGTTTTTGGGGCTTAAGGGGCATAGCCGAATTTTTGTTAGTGTTGGTAAGGCTTTAGTGTTAGTTTTGGACAATTCCTTTAGCATCAAGTGTGTTTTTTTTTTCTCTTCTCAAATTCTTTTCTCCTAGCCGAATTTGGTCTTGGCAATTGGTGAAAGTTTTAGTTTTGTTTTTTTTATGGCCAAAATTCATTTATGCAACATTGGTGACATTTTTGTTTCTCTCAAAATCTTCCTTCTTGCCGATTCTTCAAACCATTGGTGAATTTATTCTCATATTTTCTTCTTTTGTTGCCGAATGTACACAACTTTGAGACCATTTCTTTTGTTCACTCATCATTCTTGAAAACTGAAACTAATCCACCATTCTACTTCTTTCCCTTCATTTCTTTTCGCAAAATCCTTCAAGCATCACTTCCACTCTAATATTATTCACCATAGCCGAATATTGATTTACATTTTCTCTATAATCGAACTCACATTTCTTTTCTACCGTTCTTCTCATTCGTACTTACATTCAATCATTGATCAATCGGTAAGCGTTCTTCCCACATTTTATCTTGTTTTCTTTCTCTTAGTGCCGAATATAAGTTTTGATTTGAGAGGGTCATATGAATCGAAACCATCATATTATTATACTCTCTCAAATAAAATCATTCTCTTCCTTGTAGTGGAATAGGGGAGTGTCGATTACTACAACATCGCTTAATCGACTTTAGCCATAGGAAGATCGTGTGAAACGAGAATTTCATTGTTCAAGGTAAGGAAGTTCTCTCATAGTCTTTTCAATAACTCCCTTGGTTATTGAATTAATCAGACTGAAGGATAATTTATCGACTATATGTTTTAGGGACTTAATCGCTCGATTTATCATCTTGCGATCATACGGATTTTGTGGTAAGCCGACCTTACTCCTAAGATCGATCGTTCATAGTAACGTAATATTAGTTGGACTAATAATTGTTTTCAATGGAGGCAAGCAATATCGAATCAAAAGGGGTAGTGATTGGTGATCGAAAAAGGAGCGTATTTACGATCCCCACTCCTAAATTCAAGCGAAGGGATGTTTCGGCTATTCGAGACTTTCCACCGGGTTGTGGACCCTCTTCCGGTGAGAATCAATTATTCGAGGTCGTTCGCAATTGTGAGGCATCAGCGATTCGGGATTTTCCACTGGGTTGTGGATCGTCAACCGGGGAGAGCCGACAAATCGTAGTTGTTCCTAACTCCGAGGGTAATTGTTAGATCTTTTATTTTTAAATAGATTTATTAAATCGCGTATGTCGACTAATCAAATGTTATAAACTTTTAGGTGTCAACGATCGAGAAAGCATAGTGCTAACCGTAATCAGGTGTGTAATCTCACACCGTATTTCATGGGTTAGATATTTTAAAAACGTGTTAGTGGTAAATCGCTTGATTAAATCACATTTTGGTGAAATTGGGTAAAATGGCATAGTTATCACTATTTTGGTAAAGACTATGAAATTGGTATTAAGAATATAAAAATTACGAAAATACCCTTAATGGGCCAAATAAAAATATTTCGCTAAATGGGCCAAATCGATATACGACTATATGGGCCGATTGATATTTGACTATATGGGCCGATTGATATTTGACTATATGGGCCGATTGATATTTGACTATATGGGCCGATTGATATTTGACTATGTGGGCCGATTGATAATTGGCTAAATGGGCCAATGTGAAAACATGACATATGGGCCAATGTGATGATATGATATATGGGCCGATGTGATAATTTGATATATGGGCCAATTTGAGATTTGCTATATGGGCCGATGTGATATTTTGATATATGGGCCAAGATGATAATTTGCTTAATTGGCCTACTTGATAAATTGTTATAATGGGCTATAATGTTTGTAAGAAATATCTGAATAAATTGTTGTGAATGGCTATGCATTATATACATGATTTGCATGGGATGAGATATTGATGAAGAGAAGTTCTGGTAGCTCTGCTACGTAATTCAGTGGCTCGCCACAAATATGAAAAATGGCAATGCCATGTAAATTCTGTTAATCTGGTGGCTTGTCCACAAACTTGATATATCTGCTAAATGCCTACTTTTGGTGTGTTGGCGGGGTGGGTGACTAAAGCTCCCACTTTGGTGTCTTTGGTTGGTACGGGTGGTGTGTAGCGGATGGAAATTAGGTTTGGTTTGGGAATTGCATATCATATGCATATTATATATGATATTAATTTTTATAATTGTAAATGGGTTTTGGCTCAATTGAAAGTTTAATTGAAATTTTGGCCTAGTGGACAATGGTAAGTGGGTTACACACTGAGTTCTAGTAACTCACCCCCATTTTCCTTATCCCTTCGAGTAATGATCGATGATGGAGACTTGGGCCGTGGATGACTCGGTGGAGGCCATACTTCATAAACGGTTAAATTTGAATTTTGGATTTCTTTTAGTATTTTTAATTACTTTACTATTTTTGAATTAAGGTTGTAATAAGGCCTCTGGATTAATTTTTGTTTTGTTTATTGTGTGATGAATTTATAAACTGCTTAAAGTATTTCAAATTATAATTTTATTTTTCTAAAAACTTAAATAAATGATTTATTCAGAAATGAATATTTAGAAAGGATTTCATAATAATTTTTCATATTTAAACCGGAAAATTAATCTTAAGATTTTCATCGATACTTTTCTAAAAATACATTTTTATTTCTTTTAAAATTTTCTCGAACTGTTAACGATATATATTTTTTTAAAATTTTGATTTATAAGATATTACATCTCAAATTGTCGATTTATCAATTAAATTTTTTACTCAATAAATACTTCGTCAAAATTTTGAAATCTGTTTTACTTAAAAAGGAATCAAAGTGTATTTATTTTGTGTGACATGTCAAGTCTGGCCTTAACGCATTGGCCGGGTTTGGGGTGTTACAACTAGTAATGCAGCTATCGCTTCCTCTTCCTTGTCAGATGATGATGTTACTAAACTTTGGCATATGCGCCTAGGGCATATGAGTGAGAATGGCATGACAGAATTCAGCAAAAGAGGAGTTCTTGATGGGCAAGGAATTTGCAAACTGAAGTTTTGTGAGCACTGCATTTTTGGGAAGCAAAAGAGAGTTCGATTCACCAGAGGAATCCATAACACGAAAGGAACATTGGAGTATATTTTATTCTGATCTGTGGGGGCCATCCAGAGTGCCTCCGAGAGGTGGAGCTAATTATATGCTAACACTTATTGATGATTTTTCCAGAAATGTTTGGGCGTTTTTCTTGAAGCAGAACAGCGATTTGTTTTCTGCATTTAAGTCTTGGAAAACTATGATTGAAAAACAGTCGACAAATCAAATCAAACACCTCTGTACAGACAATGGCTTAGATTTCTGTTCTGATGAGTTTAATGAATTATGCAAGTCAGAAGGGATCGTGAGACACTTGACACTTTGTCATACTCCACAACAAAACGGCATTGCAGAACGAATGAACAGAACGACCATAGAGAAATTTCAATGCATGTTGTCGAATGCTAACTTATCGAAGTCATTTTGGGCTGAAGCAGCCTTTACTGCATTTTTTTGATCAACCGATCTCCATCTATTTCCATTGAGAAAAAGACTCCATAAGAGGTATGGTCTGGTAATCCTGCTAATTATTCTGATTTAAATATCTTTGGGTGTCCTGTGTATGCTCATGTTGATAATGGAAAATTGGAACCTAGATCCATTAAATGTGTTTTTATTGGATATAAAGATGTTGTAAAAGGGTATAAGTTATGGTGTCCTAAAAATAGAAAAGTTGTGATTAGTAGAGATGTTGTTTTTGATGAAAATGCTATGCTACCTAACTTATCTCTTAAAGACTCTTCCAATAAAAAAACATTAAAATCAGGTGGAGCATCAGATTAATCCAGAATCTACAACAGAGTCGACTCCTCAAGCCAGTACAGAAATTCAGAATAGAGTTGCTTCTTCACCACAATGCTCTATCGCCAAAAATAAAACTAGAATAGAAATTAAACCTTCAAAGAAGTATGCCGAGGCTGATCTAGTTGCTTATGCTTTAAATGTGGCTGAAGATATAGATGCAAACCAAGAGCCATCTAATTATTCTGAGGCGGTTAGCTGTGAAGACTCAAAAAAGTGGATGTTTTCTATGCAAGAGGAGATGGAATCACTCCACAAAAATAGAACATAGGATCTTGTGAAGCTTCCTAAAGGCAAAAAGGTTGTTCGTTGTAAATGGGTGTTTAAAAATAAAGAAGGGACTCTAGGAGTTGAAGAACCCAGATATAAAGCAAGGCTTGTTGCAAAAGGTTACAGTCAAATTCCAGGTGTGGACTTCACAGATGTGTTCTCCCCAGTTGTGAAGCATAGTTTGATTTGAGGTTTGCTCGGTCTTGTGGCCATGCATGATTTGGAGCTTGAGCAGTTAGATGTAAAAACTGCATTTTTGAATGGAGAACTTGAGAAGGATATTTACATGCAACAACTAGATGGCTTTACAGTTTTAGAAAAGGAGGACTATGTTTGCTTGCTGAAAAAGCCCCTTAACGGTTTGAAACAGTCACCAAGACAGTGGTACAAGAGGTATGATTCCTTTATGACTTCTCATGATTTCAAAAGAAGTAGCTTTGACAGTTGTGTTTAATTTAAGAAAAATAGTGATGGTTCTTTTGTATATCTACTCCTTTATGTTGATGACATGTTGATAGCAACGAAAGATAAATGAGAGATAAGAAAGGTCAAAGCCCAACTAAGTGAAGAATTTGAGATGTAACACCCCTATCCCATTTCCGTCGCCGGAATAGGGTTTTGGAGCATTACCGAAGTTTTTCGATCAAACAGACATAAATTACAAACATTTCATATCATATAATATTCAGGTCAGAAATCAAATTTAACTTATACATACTGTCCCTTATTCGAGCCCTCGAGGCCCAAAATACGCGTTAGAAACAAGTCGGGACTAATTCGGAAACTCAAATAATTTTTCAAATATATTAAAAATTATTCAAGTCCAAATTATAAACACACCTAATTTAATCCATTTTGCCTAGTTTATGAACACTTAAACATCAATTTAACATGCCATAATAAAGCTTCAAACACAAACACTTATTCATATGTATATACCAACCAATATTAAACTTATAACCTCATTTACAATCAAACCACAAAATAACTATTATTTAGACACCCTAGGTACATGCCGACACAAAGGATAAACATCACCACATTTGAGTTCGGGATCGTTGTTGGATGTTGAATCAGCAGTTAAAAGTTAAGTACCTAACTTGCGCACGGAAAACAAAACCGTACGCTGAGTAAAAAATCAGCGGTATTTCTATAATCCGAATATTTAAAGACAAAATAATATAATAGGTACAATTAAATTATCAAGACATATTAATGTCTAGTATCATGACTATTATTTTTCATTTATTAAAAAATATCCTAATTCACACAATTGCTATATAAATGGTTAATTACATATCAAACCATATTTATTCTGTAACAACCCGATTTTGACCCTAATCGGAATAGTGGTTTCGGGACTATAAATCTGAGTCCAAAAAATATTTTAAAATTATTTTCAGTGTTTATTATGTGTGAATTTGCTTGTGTTAAAGTTTCGTGTTTTAATTTCATTGTTTGAGTGTCCAATTAAATAAAAGGGCTTAATCGCGTAAAATAAAAATTTGATGGTTAAATATGAAAGTACCTAATTGTTGTTGTCTTTATACTTTGGAGACTTTATGAAGCAATTAGGCCATTATTAAGGTTAGTGGGCGGAAAATGACAAAATAACCTTAATGTTTTTATAATTTATATGTTTAAATAAAAGGTTAAATAGGTAAAAGAATAAATATTATATGTTATAATAAAAACAAAAAATTAAAATGGCATATTCTTCATCTTTCTTTGAACCGAAACAAAAAGAAAAGAAAAAAGAATAAGAAAGCTAGGTATTCGGCTCTCATTCAAGCAAATTGAGGTATGTTTCGGTTTCGATTTTTGATAATTTTTACGTTTTTGAGATCGTTGGTTCGTATACTTTAAAACCCATGCTTGAATTTTTGAAATTGATGATGGTTTTGTGTTATGCCATTGATGGTAGTTTGTGGTTTTTGTTGTTTGATGATAGAATATGGAAAATATGTTTTAAATTAACAAGTTTTGTATTTGGATTCTTGATAATTTTGAGTAATTTGGACTAAATTGTAAAAATAAATTTTCGAGGGACTAAAATGTTAAAAAAAATGAAATATATAGACTTTTATAATGCTTGTGAATATTCGGCCAAACTATAGTATGTGTGAATTTTTTTAATTTGTGTTTTATGCAATAGGGACTAAATTGCAAAAAGTGTGAAATATTAGGGGCAAAATGGTAATTTGCCGATTTATGTGTTTTTGGATTGAATTGAGTGAATATGTGGTTAAATTAGTTAAATTTGAATTTATTTAGATCAAGAACGGAAGAAAACGAAATTAGATTGGGGGAAGTCAAAAGTAGTCGAGTAGTTGATTTCGTCCGTCGATATCCGAGGTAAGTCAATAAGCATTTAAATGTTGTTATATTTATGAATATATATTGCTATGTGATAACTTGAATTATTTGATTAAAATTATGCCTTAGCCGAATGTGAAATTGAGAATTGACTATGTACCGAGTTTGATTCGATCGAGATCCGATGTTCGAAAGCCCCGTACGAACCCTAGGAATAGTTAGGATACATATGTCATGACATAGGATATCTGATATGTGTTATCGTGTAAGACCACGTCTGGGATGTTGGCATCGACTTGTGTTTACGTGTAAGACCATGTCTGGGACAGTGGCATCGATATGTGATTACATGTAAGACCACGTTTGGGACGTTGGCATTGTACGAGCTTCCTACTATCCGCGTATCCTTTTTAATTACGAGCGGTTCAGCGGGCTTTGTTAAGTGAAGATTCAATGTGAAAATCGAATTAAAAGGGCTCGTGTATGTATTTAAAGCGTGTTATGAAATAAGGTAAGTTGATTGTTTATTTGATCAAATAAATGCTAAAGTATTAAATATAATCTATGCATAAGCATACTAATTATGTATATTCGGCCAAATGTGTTTTATGTGATCTTAACAATGAAAATGATATATGTTTAGGTGAATTTGTACAAATAGCATATGATATAAGTATACAAGATTTAAATGATAAGCTTATATTTGTGGATATGTATATTTTGTATTGTTAACTTGGTGTTAAATATGTAATAGTTGATATTTAGTTTGCTTATGAATTTCTAAGCTTAAATAGCTTACTCTGTGTATTCTTGTCTATCTCTGTTTTATAGATTTTGGATTCAAGTTACGAGCTCGGGGATCGTCAGCAAAGCCTAACACACTATCGACTGTATCTTCGGTATTTTACTAAGTGAATATGGGTTTATGGCATGTATAGTATAGATGGAGTATATTTGATTTTGGAATTTATATGTATATAAGCCATGCGAAAATGGCTTGGTCATTTTGTTAAGGTTTGGTTTTAAATGTTCTTGGTTAAGTGTTTGTGTGGTTGATTTCTATGCTTGATATTGATGATAATTGATTATGGTAATTTAGATATATTGGTATGTTTTGTTAATGATTTGTTTAAGTTTGGTCATGGATTGTATATGTATGTGAATTTTTTTTTAAATTGGGTTATACTTAGAGTTAAGTCTTGAAATGTGAGTTAAATAATGAATATATTCGAAGCAGATTGTATGAAATTAATATGGTTGGTCGAATAGGTATATGTGATTACTTGAATGGTTTGATATGTGTATATTATGGCATATTAACTAGTTAATGAATTGATTGAATTTATGGTAATTTTTTGTACTCTAGTTGATTTTAATGGATTGATTATATGTGTGTACATTTGTGTTTAATGAAGTAGATATATATATATGTTGGCATATATTGATGTAAGAAATGCAATGACATATGCTGGAATATGTATTAAGTATATAAATGCCATTAACATTAGAGTTATGTGGTTCGGACCTTTATATGTATTAGGTACATGTAATATGGTTTTGTTGCTATTATTAATTTGAATTTGTGGTTATATAAAAGTTGTTAATATGTTTGAGATATGAAGCATAGTTTGCAAATGTATTATAGGTAAAGGAAGTATGTATAATGGATAATTTAAGGTGAGTAATGTTTTAGGTCTAATAGTTCATGAGATGGTTGACTAATTGTGTGGTTTAATTTAGTTAATGACTTTATACAACGAATATGTTATAATTGAATTATGCAAATTTATTGTAAGTTATGTTACATGATTTGTTTAGTTAATATGTATTTACGAAGAGGTAAAGAGTAGTATATTTTATGTATAAATTGATAAGACATATGATCGAATGTTAATATGTATGCGCATGGTGTTTATAATGTAATTGAGTTATCTTATTATTTTGATAATTTAAAAGCATGAATGAAGTTTATAGAAGATTTGAATAGTGTAACTAGGATTATTTGTTTGATATGAGTCTGGTTAATTTTTGAGATATGAAATGTATTTGTTTGATGATTTATAATGTAAGTTTATTGTTTAAACAGACATACGATTTAATTATATGAATATGACATGTGCGCATATGCAAATGCTTCGGAGTGGTGTTTTGTCTGGTAACGCCTCGTAACCCTATACCAGAGACGGATGTGGGTTAGGGGTGTTACATTTGATTGGTATCAGAGCTACAGTTTAGTCAATTCTATGACTAACGTAGCGCGTATGAGTCTAGCTATACATGCCATATTTTATACTGCGATAGTGTGATGACTTCTGACATCTAAAAATGTGTTTTCGTATAGTAATGGATCCCGGTCGAGCCGTAGCTGATGATGTCGAGAGTATAGCGCCTGCTTCTATGCAAGGGACAGCGCCGGTTGATTCTCGACTGACTTCGAGTAACCGGGAGGGGGAGGCTAGACAAGCCTTCTATCAAATGATGAATGACTGGTTTACTCAATATATCCGGACTAATCCGGCTGCACAACAACCTCCACCCCTGATTAATCCATCTTCAGTACCTACTATACCTCAAGTGAGTGATCCACTGAGATTGTCTAAGCCTCCTATTGATAAAATTAGAAAACATGGAGCCGAAGAATTCAGAGCTATTGATGATGATGATGCTGAGTGAGCTGAGTTCTGGCTCGATAATACTATTCGAGTGTTTGATGAATTATCCTGCACCACTGATGAATGTTTAAAATGTGCCATATCTCTGCTACGGGACACTGCATATCACTGGTGGAATACACTAGTATCGGTGGTTTTGAAAGAACGAGTGACCTGGGAATTCTTTCAGACTGAGTTCCATAAGAAATATATCAGTCAGAGGTTTATTGATCAGAAACGTAAAGAATTCCTTGAATTGAAACAGGGACGGATGACAGTGACAGAGTACGAGTAGAAATTTGTGAGACTCAGTCGGTATGCCAGAGAGTGTGTTTATACCGAGGCTATTATGTGTAAATGATTTGAAGATGGGCTGAATGAAGACATTAAACTGTTAGTTGGCATACTTGAGATAAAAGAGTTCATGGTACTTGTTGAGCGAGCCTGCAAAGCTGAAAAGCTTGGGAAAGAAAAAAGAAAAGCTGATTCTGAAGATAGAGATTCACATAAGAGATCATTCAGTAAGCCATTTCAGTCGACCTCAAAGAAGCTCCGAGATGATGCTAGCCGTTCGAAGACTACTGCGGGTTATTCTAGACGTGAACGAGATAGACCACCTGTGAGCTCGAGAGCTACCTTAGTAGCTAGTGTGGGTAATGTCAGATCAAATCAACCTGAGTGTGAACATTATGGTAAAAGATATCTCGGCAGTTGCAGATTGCATGACAGAGCCTATTTTAAATGTGGATCTAGAGATCATTTCATTCGGGAGTGTCCAGAGTTAGCGGATCAAAATCCGGTTCAAAATACTAGATCGGGTAATACTGCAGTTCGAGGTAGACCACCCAGAAATACGGGTAATGTGAGTGGCAGTCAGAGAGGGACCAAAGATTCAGCTATTAGATCTGAGGCTTCTGCACCAGCCAGAGCTTATGCTATTCGCGCACGTGAGGAGGCTTCATCCCCAAACGTCATTACTAGTACTTTCACTCTTTATGAGACTAGTGTTGTTCCATTGATTGACCCTGGTTTGACTCATTCTTATGTGTGTGAGACTTTAGTATCCAGTAAGACTTTGCCTGTAGAGTCTATTGAGTTTGTGATTAAAGTATAGAACCCCTTAGGTCAGTGTGTTTTGGTTGATAAACTGTGCAAGAATTGTCCGTTGATGATTTGAGATTCATGTTTTCTGGTTGATTTGATGTTGTTGCCATTCGACGAGTTTGATATAATTCTGGGTATGGATTGGTTAACTTTGCATGATGCTATTGTGAACTGCAAACGAAAGACAATTGATTTACGGTGTCAGAAAGATGAGATTATTTGGATTGAATCAAATGATCTGAATGGTTTACCGGCAGTGATATCTTCAATGTTAGCTCAGAAATATGTGAGAAAGGGTTATGAAGCTTATTTTGCTTATGTGCTCGACTCTAAAGTGACAGAAAAGAAGATCGAATCAATACCTGTTTTGTGTGAGTATCTGGATGTGTTTCCTGAAGAGTTACCGGGTTTGCCACCTATTCGAGAAGTTGAATTTGGTATTGAACTTGTAACAACCCAAACCCGGCCCAAACATTACGACCGAATCTGAGTTATTACGGAGAAAAACCTTGTGAACACTATTTCAATACCTATTTAGGTATTATTGAAAGCTTCTTGTTTTTGGTTATCTTGCCAAAGCTACACTTGGATTTAATTCGGAAATTTAATTAAGTCCGGTTATTATACAAGATTCAAGTGTGCCCGATGGCACTAAAAAGCATTTTCGTGTTAATTTAAGAAACATGTGATCTTAGTCCAATTTAAATAACATAGCTTAAATAAAATATCCAACATATCAGAAAGAACGAAAATAAAGTTTATGGAGGCCTTATTACAACCAAAGTAAAAATAATCAAATAAATAGTTCTAAAAATTTAAATCCTTTGCATGGCCACCTCGAGTCCAATCGGCTCCTCAACCGCCATCTACGAGTCACTGAAAAATGTTAAAGGAGAAGGTGAGTCACCAAGACTCGATATGTAACCCTTCCCAGTTAATACAACATTTCATACACAACATATAATGATTAATTATACAGAGTATCGTGTACCCAACCTAGCCAACCAAACGCCTTTGTCTACCCCATGTGGTACCAAACCACTGGTGACCGTAGAGTCACGATGTGTTACCAAAACACGGTGGTGCCAAACCACTTTGGTGACATATAGTCACAATGTGCTACCAAAAGCACGGTGTCCGTAGACACAAATCGGGTGATGGGGCCAACCCATCGTGTGATACCAAATCACCGCGAGCGATCCCATATCTCAAGTGGGGCCAACCCACGGTGGTGTTAACCACAGGGACAAGTCGCTATGAGGTACCAAACCTCTGGAGGTACCAAACCTCTGGTGACATATAGTCACAGTGTGTTACCAAAACACTGGTGCTCGTCAGCACGATATCACTGCCCCCTCCTCTCATCAACCCATGTCAAGCAGTTAATAACAGAACATACATATATCACATGTATCAAATAACCCATGCTTCCCAAAAGCATTATTATCAATCTCATACAAATAGAGACTTACCGGGATCCTCGCTTGTACCATTAAGGCACTACTGCCATATCTACATAGAGCAGATTTACACATAACATACACTTAATACACTTTATTAACTATTATAAGTGTGTATGCACACACCTGATTTAAATGCTAACTCCAAATCCCAAAGAGTCAATCGGCCACCTCCTGCTCTCTTGTCCCTATATTGGCCAAACTCAAAGGTTTAGTGTCCTTTGTCCATTCGGCCAAACCACCATATCCAAAGGGTTAATTATTGAACCCAAAAACCTTACCTAATACCTTCGGTGCTAATCTTAGTACACTTTTTACACCTCTGTTTCCACCCTACAATCGGCAACCATTAGTAGCCACTTAATAGCCTTGGCTTATAATACTAAAGAGATTGAACTAATAACACATCCTTACCACGACTTACCAACCAATTGCTCGAAGGTGACGGCTTTACTAGATCAACACCTCGAAAGCCCTACAACGACCGATTCGAATCGGATGATTCATACTTGCAATCTAATGCCAAAATCGGCTCTTACCCTTGTTGATAGTCGATAGAGAAAAGAATGTGGGAGAAGAGTTTCGACATACTTACTTTCTTCTATGACCGATTGGAAAAACTAAAAGGGATTACCCTTGCTTGATATTCGGCCAAGACTTCACAAAATAAGGAGAAAAGAATTGGCTAAAGTGGAAAGAAAATAGTGAGAAAAGGAGATAGGGATTCGGTTTTGAGAAGAAAGAAAAGAAAAGAGAGGGAAAGAGAATAGGTGTTTGGCTAAGGGTCAAAAAGAATAAGAGAGGTAGATGGCAATGGTGCTTTCGGTTTGGGAGAGAATGAAAAAAAAACAAAAGAGATGAAGACTAGCCGAAAATTAGAAAGAAGAGACTTAAGAAAATTCGGCACTATCCTCCCCTATACTTGCCAGTCCACTCCTCTCATGAGGAGTTCAAATTTCGGCCAACTCCTTGTTTCTCTCTTGGCCACTAATTTGAAATAATTCAAAAGAATTTGAATTAACACATGCCTACTTTTTCTCTTGCCACCTTTTTAGATTATTCCCATAATATCTAGTTAAATCCTTATTAAAAAACAAAGAGTTTAAAGAGAGAAAATCTCTCCCCCTATGCCGTCCCATTCAAAGAGCAAAAAGAGGGATTTTCGCGACTCGAACACAGGCTCTCCCTTGCTCATTGTGGCGTCACTTCCAGCTCCCAAGTGGCCTTCCTTTTGCCACTTTTCCAAGGCTTTTTTTTGGTGTCAGATAATCCTCCATTTATTCTTGTAACCCCTTCCTACTAAGGCTCCCTACCTTAAAGCTTACCAAATTAAATTTCCTCCTATTCCGAGCCTACTCGAGACCCCTAATTAGGCCTTATTATTCCATAAATAACATCACAAAGAAAAAGAGAGGGAAAGAGAATAGGTGTTTCGGCTAAGGGTCAAAAAGAATAAGAGAGGTAGATGGCAATGGTGCTTTCGGTTTGGGAGAGAATGAAAAAAAAAAATAATAATAATAATTCAATCTCAAATAGCCTCAATTTTAGGATGTTACAGTTCTACCCCCCTTAAAAATAATTTCGACCTCGAAATTACCTGATTAGAAGAGGTGGGGGTATTGCTGCCGCATCACATCCTTGGGCTCCCACGTAGCTTCTTCCACTCCGTGGTTCCGCCATAACACTTTTACTAAAGGCACTGCCTTCCTACGAAGAACTTTCACGTCTCGATCTACTATCTGAACCGGTTCTTCCTCAAAAGATAAATCCGAGTTCACCTCGATCTCTGCGCATTGGCACAAGCGTGCGAAGGATCCGACCGATACCGTCTCAAAGATTGACACATGAAATCGTTATGAATCGACTCGATTCTCACTGGCAACTCTAGGCGATAAGCCACTTTGGTCCTACTCGCTTCACAACGAGATATGGCCCAATGAACCTTGGGCTTAACTTCCTTCCGTCCAAATCTCAACACCTTTTTCCAAGGCGACACTTTCGGAAAGACTTTGTCTCCCACAAAGATACTCCACTTCCTTGCGTTTGAGATCGGCATAAGACTTACGCCTATCCGATGCTTCCTTGAGACGAGACCGAATCACCTTGACTTTGTTTTCCGTCTCGGTTACGGTCTGGACCCAGAACTTGTCTTTCTCCCAACTCCAGTCCAACATGTAGGAGTACGACACTTTCGTCCATATAGGGCCTCGTATGGAGCCATTTGAATACTCGCTTGATAGCTATTGTTATAGGCGAATTCCGCTAATGGTAGGTACTCCTCCCAACTACCACTAAAATCCAAGACATGACCTCTTAACATGTCTTCTAAAACTCTGTATCACCCTTTCCGATTGTCAGTCGATTTGTGGATGGAAAGCCGTCTTGAAATCTAACCGTGTACACAAAGCTTGATGCAACGCTTTCCAAAACCTTGACGTGAATCTGGGATCCCTATCCGAGATAATCGACACTGGCACGCCATGCAACCTCACTATTTCACCCACATATAGCTTCGCTAGCTTCTGGAGTGAGTAATCCACTCTTACCGGCATGAAGTGAGCTGATTTAGTCAGGCGATCCACAATTACCCAAACTGCGTCCTTCTTGGTGGGCGTAAGGGGTAGCCCACTAACAAAATCCATGGTGATCCTCTCCCATTTCCATTGAGGGATCTTTATCGGTTGAAGTAGTCCCGATGGTGACTGATGTTCAGCCTTAACCTGCTGACACGTCAGACACTTCCCTACGAACTCCGTTATCTCACGCTTCAACCCCGGCCACCAGAACTGTTTCCGCAAATCTCCATACATCTTGCTTCCTCCAGGATGCATAGCGTATGGGCTGCTATGTGCATCTTGGAGAATTTTCTGTCTTAATTCTGTATCTTTTGGCATACATACTCGTCCTTGAAAACAAAGCACTCCATCACTAGACAGACTGTACCCCTCCAAACCACCGTCTTGAACTTGTACCCTCTTAGAGCTCAAGCCTTCATCCACTAACTGCTTTTCTTTAATCTCCTCAACCTAAGTCGGCTTTACTTGGAGTTCCGCCAAAAGACTCCCATCATCATACAGACTTAACCGAGCGAACATTGCTCTTAAGTTCGTCACCACCTTCCGGCTCAATGCGTCAGCTACCACATTAGCCTTACCCGGATGGTACTCGATTGAACAATCATAGTCCTTTAGTAGTTCAATCCATCGACGCTGTCTCAGATTCAGATCCTTCTGAGTCAGAAGATACCTCAAGCTTTTATGATCCGTGTAGACCATCGACTTCTCTCCATACAGGTAATGTCTCCATATCTTCAGAGCGAAGACGACCGCTGCTAACTCTAAGTCGTGAGTTGGGTAGTTAACCTCATGCGATCTTAATTGACGGGGACGCATAGGCTACTACCTTCCCATCTCGCATCAACACACATCCCAAGCCGGTGTGAGATGCATCACAATAAATCGTGAATAACTTTCCGCTTCAGGTGCACCAAAACCGGAGCTTAAAGTCAAAATCTTCCTTAACTTATCAAAGCTTTCTTTGCTGCTTCTCCGTCCATACAAATGGGACACCTTTTCTTAGCAACTTAGTTAACGGTATTTGCTATTAGAGAGAATCCTTCCACGAATCTCCGATAGTATCTGCTAAACCAGAAAACTTCGTATTTCGGGCCACCGCCCTAGGTGGTTTCCAATCCAATCTTGCTTCAATCTTGCGAGGGTCTACCCTAATTCCTTGGTGATACTACATGACCTAAGAAAGCCACTTCCTAAGCCAAAATTCACACTTCATCGAATTTGGCATATAACTCCTTCTCCTCAATACTTGCAGAACTATCCGTAAATGCTTGTCATGCTCCTCTTACGTCTTTGAATAAACCAATATGTCGTCTATAAACACCACGACGAACTGGTCCAAATCTTCTTTGGAATACTCTATTCATCAAGTCCATGAATGCCGCCGGCGCATTAGTCAACCCAAATGGCATCACCAAGAACTCGAAATGCCCATACCGAGTTCGGAATGCCGCTTTTGTGAACATCGACCTCCTTTACCTTAAGTTGATGATATCGACCTCGAGTCTATCTTCAAAACTTGAGGCACCCTTCGTTGATCAAACAAGTCGTCAATCCGAGGCAGCGGATACTTATTCTTGATCGTTAACTTGTTCAATCGACATCAGAGTCGATGCACATCCGCATAGAACCGTCCTTCTTCTTGACAAACAACACGGTGCTCCCCACGGAGATATACTTGGTCGTATAAACCCTCTATCCAAGAGCTCCTGAATTTGAGCCTTTAGCTCCACCAATTCCTTTGGTGCCATTCGGTATGGTGCTATGGACACAGGTGCCGTTCCAGGTAGCAAGTCTATACCGAATTTGACTTCTCGATCCGGAGGCAAACCCGGAAGTTCTTCTGGGAATACATCAGTAAATTCCCCAACCGTTCGGACCTTTTCCATTACTAACCCCTTGGCTTCCAAAGCACAGATTTGAACCAAATACGCCTCACAACCCTTCTTGACCATCTTTTCAGCCTTCAAGGCAGTCACTACATTGGATAGATAATTCCTTCGATCTCCTATCATAACCACTTCATCACCTTCGGCCGTCCTAAGGACCATGCGCTTGGCCGCGCAGTCCAACCTTGCTTGGTACTTAACCAACCAATCCATACCAAGGATCAAATCGAACTCCCCAAACGGTAGTTCCATTAGATCAGCTACAAATGCTACCCCTTGAAGTTCTAGGGGTACGCCTCTATAGAGTTTATCTACGACTACGGAGTGACCTAAGGGGCTAACTACAGTCATCTCCCTAGAAGCAGTTTCAGAGTTTAGGTCCATAGTTCCTACCACACTACAAGCAATGTACGAGTGCGTCGAGCCCACATCAATCAATGCAACATAAGGAAAACCAAAAATTAGAAACGTACCAGTTATGACATCCGGTGCGTCACCTTCTTCGCGACACCTTGCTGCGTAAACTAAGCCAAGGTTGCCTAGCCTCGTGTTGCCCGAACCTCGCGCCTTGAGTTCCACGACCTCGGTTAGGGACCGTTGTTTCCTCTACCATTACCACGACCCCTCCGTGGTCCTATATTTCTATCCACGAGCAGCAGTTACGTCTTCCAGGTCGCTTCTTAGCTAGTTTCGGGGACAATCTCGACGCGATGCTCCAAAGACCCACACTCAAAACATCCTTTGTCACCAGTCCAAAGAACCTCCCAATGGGTCTTTCCACAACGATTACACGAGTCGGCCTTTGATTAGCGATCGTGGGCCTCTTTGCCTGATTGGGCCCACTTGGCCTAACCTTTTTACGAGCACTTCCGCTTGACCCGGTGACCCAAAACTTCTCTTACGATTGTTCTTACTATAGTTACGCCTCACGGCCTCCTTGATTCCTTCGGCTACCTTAGCCTTCTCCACTAGAGATGAGAACTCACGAACCTCTTTGTGGGGCAATCGGTAACCTCAAATCATCTCGAGTCCGTCCTCAAAGCGGACACGGCGCTCATGTTCGAGAGCCACGATGCCTCTCGCATATCTACTCACCTTAGAAATTCGCCTCATATTCCGACACACGGACTTAGTTCCTTGAACTAATCCCGAGAAAAGCCTTCCTCTGCGGCGTCGGTGTAGCTAATGCCCACATACTTTTTACGATACGCGGTTCGAAATACTCCCAAGTCAAATCATCGTTTGTAGCCCCATCTCGAACCGTAAGCCACCACCGATACGCTTCATCCTTTAGAAGCGACACGCGCTCTTTCAACTTCTCTTCCTCGGTCGGTCAAGGTCATCCATGATTCTTTCGATTGACTCTAGCCAATATTCTGCCTTGACCTGGGTGCCACTCGACACACCTCGGAATACCTCCGCTCCGTTAGATCGAGTCGCTCGAGGACAGATTTCCGAGCTCCTACATTTTTCCACCGCCCTGACCACCATCTCCAAGACTGCTTGAACACGACTTGCGATACCGACTCACCACCGGTGCCGCTCGGCTCCTCACTCTAAAAGTAGGAGGTGGTGGTGGCAGTGGTACCTCATTTTCAGAACCTTGTCCTGACCTGACGGGTTCAGACACCGTCATCCTACCCCTACCACGTCCACGGCGTCCACGTCCTCTAGAACTCATTCTATCTACCGTGCTTTTAATCGATTAAGAAAATTTTATGCGTTAGCATTTGTTTCACTTTATTACTCGCGAAGAAATTTTATGAATACGATTTAATCAGAGATTCTTTCGAACAACAACGTTTCAGTTTCCTATCCTAGTTCACACAAAGAAGTTCATGCATCCATTCCTTAATACTTTCCATACCTATTCACTCATCGGACATTTACGCCCATTTCTAACCTGGGGGTATTTTCGTCTTTTTCCTACAGGGTATTTTCGTATTTTTCAGAACCAAGATATTTTGCTGATGATTTCCAAAGCTAAGTTATTGAATATTTGTAAACTAGCTAAAATTTTGGGCAAAACCGTCGAATCAATATTTTATGGGTCAGGGGCATTTTGGTAATTTTACTCCTAAGGGTATTTCTGTAATTTTTCACAAGTCAAGTTTTCCGAGAAAACATTGTATACCTAGTGTTCTAGGGTTTAAGAGGGTTATTGGATAAGTTTTGAAAACATTAGGGCTTTTTGTCTCGTTCTATTTTGAAAAACAAGGCTAATTCCCTTTTTGGGTTTTAATCATTGTTTCTAGCCTATGACCGAGCCTTCACGGTCGGGAGTGAACCAAAGCTACGCACTGTGCAGAATTCAAGTGAAGAGGAGGTGAGTCACGCGGACCGCTTAAATACCAAGCTCACTTTGAACCTTTCTAGACATGCGCACTGAGGTTACCACACCACCGAGCCTTACGAGTTAGGGTGAACCAGAAGCTACGCACTGTAGGATACTGCGAAGAGGAGGTGAGTCACGAGGACCGCTTAAATACAGTGCTCTTCCGGATCCAATCCTAGACATGCGTCTGGGGTTACCACACCCTAGCTCATTGACTAAGTCATAGGTTGGTTTAGTTCCTTAAGTCTTATGCTTCGTTGTGTTTGAGTAATCTAACCCTAGGGTCCAAGTCCTATAAGTCTATCTACGTTCCATGCTTCCTACCCTTCTACAGAATATATTTCACAAAAAGGTTTAGATGTACTTACCAGGCGGATCGGGTTGGGAGACTCGGGCCATCTTTGTTCAAAAACCAAAAATCATTCAAAAGGCCTTTTAAAACATTTTTGGGCCTTGGGCCCCACACCGAGCTTTGAACTGGCTCTCGATACCAGTGCAGTAACAACCCAAACCCGGCCCAAAAATTACGACCCGATCTCGAGTTATTACGGAGAGAAAAACCTTGTGAACACTATTTCAATACCTATTTAGGTATTATTGAAAGCTTCTTGTTTTTGGTTATCTTGCCAAAGCTACACTTGGATTTAATTCGGAAATTTAATTAAGTCCGGTTATTATACAAGATTCAAGTGTGCCCGATGGCACGAAAAAGCATTTTCGTGTTAATTTAAGAAACATGTGATCTTAGTCCAATTTAAATAACATAGCTTAAATAAAATATCCAACATATCAGAAAGAACGAAAATAAAGTTTATGGAGGCCTTATTACAACCAAAGTAAAAATAATCAAATAAATAGTTCTAAAAATTTAAATCCACTGCATGGCCACCTCGAGTCCAATCGGCTCCTCAACCGCCATCTACGAGTCACCTGAAAAATGTTAAAGGAGAAGGTGAGTCACCAAGACTCAGTATGTAACCTTCCCCCGGTTAATACAACATTTCATACACAACATATAACAGTTAATTATACAGAGTATCGTGTACCCAACCTAGCCAACCAAACGCCTTTGTCTACCCCATGTGGTACCAAACCACTGGTGACCGTAGTCACGATGTGTTACCAAAACACCTGGTGGTGCCAAACCCTTTGGTGACATATAGTCACAATGTGCTTGCAAAGCAACTTTGGTGTCCGTAGACACAAATCGGGTGATGGGGCCAACCCATCGTGTGATACCAAATCACCGCGCACGATCCCATATCTCAAGTGGGGCCAACCCACGGTGGTGTTAACCACGAGGGGACAAGTCGCTATGAGGTACCAAACCTCCTGGAGGTACCAAACCTCTGGTGACATATAGTCACAGATGTGTTACCAAAACACCGGTGCTCACAAAGACGATATCAACGCCCTCTCCTCTCATCAACCCATGTCAAGCGGTTAATAACAGAACATACATATATCACATGTATCAAATAACCCATGCTTCCCAAAAGCATTATTATCAATCTCATACAAATAGAGACTTACGGGATCCTCGCTTGTACCATTAAGGCACTACCGCCATATCTACATAGAATGATTTACACATAACATACACTTAATACACTTTATTAACTATTATAAGTGTGTATGCACACACTGATTTAAATGCTAACTCCAAATCCCAAAGAGTCAATCGGCCACCTCCTGCTCTCTTGTCCCTATATTCGGCCAAACTCAAAGGTTTAGTGTCCTTTGTCCATTCGGCCAAACCACCATATCCAAAGGGTTAATTATTGAACCCAAAAACCTTACCTAATACCTTCGGTGCTAATCTTAGTACACTTTTACACCTCTGTTTCCACCTACAATCGGCAACCATTAGTAGCCACTTAATAGCCTTCTGACTTATAATACTAAAGAGATTGAACTAATAACACATCCTTACCACGACTTACCAACCAATTGCTCGAAGGTGACGGCTTTACTAGATCAACACCTCGAAAGCCCTACAACGACCGATTCCGAATCAGATGATTCATACTTGCAATCTAATGCCAAAATCGGCTCTTACCCTTGTTGATAGTCGATAGAGAAAAGAATGTGGGAGAAGAGTTTCGGCATACTTACTTTCTTCTATGACCGATTGGAAAAACTAAAAAGGGATTACCCTTGCTTGATATTCGGCCAAGACTTCACAAAATAAGGAGAAAAGAATTCGGCTAAAGTGGAAAGAAAATAGTGAGAAAAGGGAGATAGGGATTCGGTTTTGAGAAGAAAGAAAAGAAAAAGAGAGGGAAAGAGAATAGGTGTTTCGGCTAAGGGTCAAAAAGAATAAGAGAGGTAGATGGCAATGGTGCTTTCGGTTTGGGAGAGAATGAAAAAAAAACAAAAGAGATGAAGACTAGCCGAAAATTAGAAAGAAGAGACTTAAGAAAATTCGGCACTATCCTCCCCCTATACTTGCCGTCCACTCCTCTCATGAGGAGTTCAAATTTCGGCCAACTCCTTGTTTCTCTCTTGGCCACTAATTTGAAATAATTCAAAAGAATTTGAATTAACACATGCCTACTTTTTCTCTTGCCACCTTTTTAGATTATTCCCATAATATCTAGTTAAATCCTTATTAAAAAACAAAGAGTTTAAAGAGAGAAAATCTCTCCCCCTATGCCGTCCCATTCAAAGAGCAAAAAGAGGGATTTTCGCGACTCGAACACAGGCTCTCCCTTGCTCATTGTGGCGTCACTTCCAGCTCCCAAGTGGCCTTCCTTTTGCCACTTTTCCAAGGCTTTTTTTTGGTGTCAGATAATCCTCCATTTATTCTTGTAACCCCTTCCTACTAAGGCTCCCTACCTTAAAGCTTACCAAATTAAATTTCCTCCTATTCCGAGCCTACTCGAGACCCCTAATTAGGCCTTATTATTCCATAAATAACATCACAACAATTCAAACACATAAAAAAAAATAATAATAATTCAATCTCAAATAGCCTCAATTTTAGGATGTTACAGAACTAGTGCCGGGGACGACTCTGATTTTGATAGCTCCGTACAGAATGACACCTACGAAATTAAAAGAATTGAAAGCTCAGTTGCAAGAGTTGACAGATAGAGGTTTTGCGCGATCGAGTTTCTCTCCCTGGGGCGCACTAGTTTTATTTGTGAAAAAGAAAGACGGAACCATGAAAATGTGTATCGACTATAGACAGCTTAATAAAGTGACTATAAATAATAAGTATCCGTTGCCACGGATTGACGATCTGTTCGATCAGTTGAAAGGGGCTACAGTGTTTTCAAAAATAGATTTGAAATCAGGCTACTATCAGTTGCGAGTTAAAGACTCTGATGTGCCAAAGACTGCTTTTCGAACGAGGTACGGACATTATGAGTTTCTGGTTATGCCTTTCGGACTTACTAATGCACCTGCTGCTTTCATGGATTTGATGAATCGGATCTTTAGACAGTATCTGGATCGGTTTGTGGTAGTATTCATAGATGACATTTTGATTTACTCCCGTGATGAAACCGAGCATGCCGAACATTTGAGACTTGTGCTACAAACTTTGCGAGATAAACAGTTGTATGCAAAGTTTAGTAAATGTGAGTTCTGGTTACGCGAAGTTAGTTTTCAGGGCCATGTTGTATCAGCATCGGGTATTCGGGTTGATCTGAGTAAAATTTCAGCTATACTTGATTGGAAACCTCTGAGAAATGTCTCTGAAGTTTGAAGCTTTCTGGGACTTGCTGGTTATTACAAACGGTTCGTGAAAGGTTTCTCTACGATCGCGACACCTATGACGAAGTTATTACAGAAAGATGTTAAGTTTGAGTGGTCAGAAAAGTGTCAGAAAAGTTTCGATCAGTTGAAAGCTCTTTTGACCGAAGCTCCAGTGTTAGTTCAGCCAGAATCGGGTAAAGAATTTGTCATTTACAGTGATGTATCTTTGAGTGGTCTGGGTTGTGTTTTGATGCAGGAAGGAAAAGTCATAGCTTATGCCTTGAGACAGCTTAAGCCACACGAAAAGAACTATCCGACACATGATTTGGAATTAGCAGCTATTGTGTTCGCATTGAAGATTTGGTGTCACTATTTGTTCGGTGAGAAATGTCATGTTTATTCTGATCATAAAAGTCTGAAGTATTTGATGACTCAGAAAGATCTGAATTTAAGACAACACCGATGGTTAGAGTTGTTAAAAGACTACGAGTTAGTGATTGACTATCATCCGGGAAAGGCTAATGTTGTTGCTGATGCTTTAAGTCGAAAATCATTATTTGCTTTGCGTGCAATTAATGCACATATGGTTATATCTGATGATGGTTCGATAATAGCCAAATTAAAAGCAAGACTGTCATTTGTTCAATAAATTTGTGATGCTCAGAAAGTTGATAACGATCTGATAGCAAAGCGAGTTTAGTGTGAAACGAATGTTGAATCTGAATTCCGAGTTGATGAAAATGGTTGTTTGAGGTTCAGAAACTGAATATGTGTTCCGAGGAACTCAGAGTTGATTCAGATGATTTTGAATGAAGCTCACAGCAGTGAGTTATCTGTTCATCCGGGTAGCACGAAAATGTATAATGATCTGAAACAGTTCTATTGGTGGCCTGGTATGAAACGAGACATATCTGACTTTGTTTTGAAATGCTTAGTCTTTCAACAAGTAAAAGCCGAGCATCAGGTACCTTCTGGGTTACTTCAGCTGATTATGATACCCGAGTGGAAATGGGAAGAGTCACAATGGATTTTGTATCTGGTTTACTGTTGACACCAAGCAAGAAAGATGCAATCTGGGTTATTGTGGATAGATTGACTAAATCTGCTCATTTTGTTCCGATTCGCACAGATTATTCACTTGATAAATTGGTTGAATTATATATTTCTCAGATTGTGAGATTACATGGTGTGCCTATTTCTATTGTTTCAGATCGAGACCCGAGGTTCACATCGCGGTTTTGGAAGAAATTGCAAGATGCTTTAGGTACGAAACTACACTTTAGCACAGCTTTCCATCCGTAAACAGATGGCCAGTCCGAACGAATCATTCAGATACTTGAGGATATGTTGAGATGTTGCATTCTCGAGTTCGAAGGTACGTGGGAACGATACTTACCTTTGATTTGAATTTGCTTATAGTAATAGCTTTCAATCTAGTATCAAAATGTCACCTTACAAGGCTTTGTACGGTCGTAAATGTCGTACACCATTGTATTGGACTGAGCTCAGTGAAAATAAGATACGCGGGGTCGATTTGATCAAAGAGACTGAATAGAAAGTGAAAGTGATTCGCGATAGTCTGAAAAAAACATCGGATCATTAGAAATCATATGCTGACTTGAAATGAAAAGATATAGAGTTTCATATCAGAGATAAAATGTTTTTGAAAGTCTCACCGTGGAAGAAAATACTCAGATTCGGTCGTAAAGGCAAATTGAGTCCGAGATTTATTGGGCCGTATGAGATTATAGAGTGTATCGGGCCGGTTGCTTATAGACTGCTGTTGCCCCCTGAGTTAGAAAATATTCATAATGTATTCCATGTTTCGATGCTTCGTAGATATCGATTCGATCCTTCACATGTGATTAGTCCGACAAAGGTTGAGATTAAGTCCGATATGACATATGAAGAAGAACCGATTCATATTCTGGCTCGTGAGATTAAAGAATTGCGAAATAAGAAAATTCCGTTAGTTAAAGTACTGTGGCATAAGCACGGAGTTGAGGAAGCAACTTGGGAGTTGAGGAAGAAACTTGGGAGTCAGAGGATACAATGAAAGATCGTTATCCAAACCTATTCACCAGTAAGATTTTCGGGGACGAAAATCCCTAAGGGGGAGAGTTGTAACAGCCCGATTTTGACCCTAATCAGAATAGTGGTTTCGGGACCACAAATCCGAGTCCAAAAAATATTTTAAAATTATTTTCAGTGTTTATTATGTGTGAATTTTCTTGTGTTAAAGTTTCGTGTTTTAATTTCGTTGTTTGAGTGTCCGATTAAATAAAAGGGCTTAATCGCGTAAAATGAAAATTTGATGGTTAAATATGAAAGTACCTAATTGTTGTTGCCCTTATACTTTGGAGACTTTATGAAGCAATTAGGCCATTATTAAGGTTAGTGGGCGGCAAATGATAAAATAACCCTAATGGTTTTATAATTTATATGTTTAAATAAAATGTTAAATAGGTAAAAGAATAAATATTATATGTTATAATAAAAACAAAACATTAAAATGGCATATTCTTCATCTTTCTTTGAACCGAAACAAAAAGAAAAGAACAAAGAATAAGAAAGCTAGGTATTCGGCTCTCATTCAAGAAAATTGATGTATGTTTCGGTTTCGGTTTTTGATAATTTTTACGTTTTTGAGATTGTTGCTTCGTATACTTTAGAACCCATGCTTGAATTTTTGAAATTGATGATAATTTTGTGTTATGCCATTGATGGTAGTTTGTGATTTTTGTTGTTTGATGATAGAATATGGAATATATGTTTTAAATTAACAAGTTTTGTCTTTGGATTTTTGATAATTTTGAGTAATTTGGACTAAATTGTAAAAATAAATTTTTGAGGGACTAAAATGTGAAAAATATGAAATATATGGACTTGTATAACGCTTGTGAATATTCGGCCGAACTATAGTATGCGTGAATTTTGTGTAATTTGTGTTTTATGCAATAGGGACTAAATTGCAAAAAATGTGAAATATCAGGGGCAAAATGATAATTTGCCCATTTTTGTGTTTTTGGATTGAATTGAGTGAATATGTGGTTAAATTAGTTAAATTTGAATTTATTTAGATCAAGAACGGAAGAAAACGAAATTAGATTGGGGGAAGTCAAAAGTAGTCGAGTAGTTGATTTCGTCCGTTGATATCCGAGGTAAGTCAATAAGCATTTAAATGTTGTTATATTTATGAATATATATTGCTATGTGATAACTTGAATTATTTGATTAAAATTATTCCTTATTCGATTGTGAAATTGAGAATTGACTATGTACCGAGTTTGATTCGATCGAGATCCGATGTCCGAAAGCCCCATACGAACCATAGGAATAGTTAGGATACATATGTCATGACATAGGATATCTGATCGCTGTAAATCAGAGTTTTAAAATTTATAAAAGAATGATCGAACCTAGAAACCAACTCTGACAATGATTAAAGGCAAGTGCACCTATCGAATAGTAGTATAGTTTAGGCGAGACCGGATTATCGAACCCAAAGGAACTAAAAGTACTAATACTTACCGTCTTTTTATTATTTAGCCTTAATATAAAGTGATGGTTGTTTAAACTAAAATTAATCTACTTACTAAGCTAAGACGCAAAGACAAAAAGAATGAATTTGGGAAATAACTTTTGGAAAAACTCAGTTGACTCAAGCGATACCCTTAGGAAAAATCCACCTAGACTTCACTTGTTATTTAACCTTGAACCATATGATTTATTTACTTAGTTTGATCCGTGAGACTCCCTAATGTATATTAAACCCTCTCTCGAGGCGAATAACATCTAACCCTAGGTTAATTAGCGGAACTCTCGTTCGCTTATAATAACCCCCTAGAATAGCAGTAAATCGATCTGTGGACTCCCATATTAGGTTTCACCCTAATCTGGCAAAATCTCGTCACCCTATCTCTAGGCGTTCGATCAACTCCGCTTAATTATGTTGGATCTACTCTTAGGTAGAATCTATTCCTCCTCCACCTAAGCACATTAGATTTGAATTAAGTTCACACAATTAAGAACAAACTAAGTTATTATCATATAATTCAAAAATCAAATAACAAGATTCATCATAGGTTTCATCCCTTCTTCTGTATCCGAAGGTTTAGTTCATAACAATAAAGGAAAACATCTCAAGAGAAAAGATAACACAAAACATAAGAAATCCCTAAAACCCCCTGAAGGAATTGAAGAGGAGATCCTCCGTCTTGAGTAGAATTTCGGCTTCTTGAAATGGATCAACTGGCTATCTTCGAGTGATTCCCACAAATCTGACCTTTTCGGCTTGGCTTTTTAGCCTAGCTTTTCCGCCCCCTTTCAGCTGGTACCTAGGGTGTATTTATAGGCTTTTGAAACACGTTTCTTTCTCCCTAAGTATCCTTTCCCGAATGAAATTCCTCTTCTCCACGGTAGAGGCATGGCCATGGCACACGCTCGTGTAAATCGTGGCCAGGCCGTGTTCGACACTGTTGAATGAGGCACAACCGTGTAAGTCATGGGCAAGGCCGTGTGGAGTGGAGTTCAGGCCGTGTCGATTTCGTGGCTTGGCCCAACTTGGTCCGTTTTAAGCCCGTTTCTCGTTCTTTTCGTCTTCGGGTGCTTTTCTGAGTATAAGATATGAAAAGAAAGGATTAAGAGCACCTTTTTACATAAATTGGGGCTTAAATCATCCAAAAGCATACTAAATGTGGGTTTAGAACATGTTACTTTTACGGTTTATCAAATACCCCCACACTTAAGCTTTTGCTTGTCCTCAAGCAAAATTCTCAACTTACAATTAAAACGAACTTTCCGCAATTCATAATTCCTATTGATAGTGTCTCATCATAATTCATAGATAATTTATACATGGATAATTCAATTCAAAGTGTCCTAAAAATTCAAACAGTATAAGTCATAGATTTTGTAGCTCGAAAACCTAGGCGTCTCCCTTCATCTAAATAATTACCTCTGATTCGAAATCTACAAGGATTGATATCCTCTCAAAAGATTCGCTCAAATCACTCAAAGTGTTTAAGGTTCAGAATTTAGGCACTCAAAAGTCAAACATGAAGAGTTAATCCCATAGGCTTGCATGAAAATCAAATCTCCACCACTGAAATATGAGATGAAACACAAATCAAAAGGTCTTTGTTAGGGTTGTAACGGGGTTAGGGTTAAGGTGTGGAGTAAGGCTGAATTAGAGGGTTAGAATCGAGATTGAATTGAGAAATTACCTAACTAAGAACTAATGAACTAATAATAATAAATACATCAATTGAAAACTAATAATACTAATAATACGAGCTTCTTCTTCGATATTTGGAATCCAAACGTATAAGCTCATTTAATCACAACTAATAATGAATAATGGATATACTTCATTTTTTTTAGAACAAACTAAATACATAATAAAGGATAAACTACTAAAATTCATAATTAGGCAACTAATCAGATCAAATCTCGATATAAGGGTAGTCAAAAGGAATGGTGATAACAAAAACAAAGGGGTTCTGGGTTAATATTAGTGGGTATGTCAATGAAAAGGGTGTCCGATTAAAACGGGGTTAACTAGGGGTTAATTTGTGACGGTAGGATTTTTAGGGAATTAGTGGGTTAAATCCTAGGTGCCTTTATCATCTCTATGAATCAAATCATAAAATATGGTCTCGACATGTATAATCGATGCAAGTTCTAGAATAACAAATCAGTGTTGACATACTCATAATCAATAAAGTGAGCAAGAAAAAGATTTTATGCTCTATAAGGCTCAAAAACTCACAAAAATTATGGGTATTTTGATGTCAACCTTGTAAATTCCAAACTTCAAGGTAATATTTAAACTCAGTTCGACAACCTAGAAAAAAAATTTAATTTCTGAAAAATAGACTTATCATGCTTGATTCTCTAGTATTCTTCAAATTTAATTATCAATGCACCATTATCAATGACTTAATCTAAAACTTATCAATAAAAAATCATAAATCATCAGAAATTTCATCCTAATTAGCAATATGAGAAAATTCACTTAAAAACAAGACTCAATTCAGGGTTTTTGTTAGGTATCTTCTTAGGTTGTTCACCCCCCACACTTAAGATGTACATTGCCCTCAATGTACAAAGATATATAATGACAATTAATATGTAAAATCAAAAGAGAAGGGAGAGAGTGACACTTCCTGAATGAATGGATGATTCCTTGAGTGGAAAACACGGTGAGGCATCAGGATGGTGTTGGTGTTGGCTGATGACTTGAGTAGTGGTTTATTGCTCGTTGAAACTGCTAAGTCATCAGTTAGAATTCTATTGGGGTGTAATTAAATAAATGTTAGGAATACTCGAAGGTTATGAGTTAATGGTAATCATGATAAAAGTTATCAAATGTATGATTATAATGTTCAAACTTAAGATGAATCGAAATTAAATGAAAATAACTAGACAATAAAATAAAATAAAATAAAAATTAAAAATAATAATAAAGAATAATAATAAAAAACTTGAAAGTAAAAGAAAACTAGATAAAAGGACTCAAAAGTCCTCATCCTCTGCCGGGTCCTATGGTGGTCCTGGTGGTGAGATATGCAGGTGCTGGCATATTTGTTGAAGGGTGGCCTCTAACCCGTCAAAGCGCCGAGTGTTTTCAGCAAAATACAGCTCAAACTGGTCAAGCCGTGCAGAGATTTCCGCTAATGATGGTTCTATATGGGACGGTCGCTGACTCGGAACCGGTACCTCCTGTGATGGTGGTGGGACATCGTCAGTAATGTCCTCGGGCTCCCCCTCGTCTGTGGCGGTCACTAATCGGTATTGAGGGGGTTCAGTCCCTCATCGGTGTTTAATCATCCTCATGTGTAGCATTGTCTGGATGCCTTGAGGTACCATGTTGCCAATCAGTGTGAGGGAGGTGATCTGAGCTTTAGTGTCGAGGAGGTTGAAGTGCTGAGCCAACCTCGTAATGTATGGCCCCATTGACAAAATCCCCTTCCTATGTTGCTCTGTCTGATGTTGAATCGCGCATGGGATAAAATATGCTAAGTCGAAAACATGTCCTTCAGACATGCATGATAGGAAGTAGACGTCCTGCTTGTTTACGACGCCCGTGCTTTCTCTGCGATCTGTGATGGTGTGCGCGAGAATGGCGTGAATATACCTTAGAGCTGAGGAAAGTGCCGTTGCCTTAGAGCGGCTGGGATCGTAGATGCTTGTATTGGGGTGTAGGTTTCGCCAGCATACGATTGGAGTACAGTGGAGCTCACGGTTTAGATCGTCGAGTGGGTTTTCTTCTATGAATTCCGATGTGTAAAGTCCTAGAGCTATGCCGAATTGTGGTATGCTCAGTCGACGTACCGTACCCCCTAGACGGAACTGTACCATTCCTGGATCATCGAACTGCGCCATCACAGTTTGCAAAGTGAAGGTGGTACAAAACTCGAGGGTAAGCTCCATGTATGTGGGCTCGATGATGGAAAAGAATTGCTCCCACGGATCGGTTGAAATGAAGGCTCGAATATCGGTTGCGAGTCCGACATGTTCCACTGCGTCCCAATCGATGCACCTACCAGTGCCGAGGGGTCTATCCTGGAGTGCTTTGTAATGCTCTTCCTGAGTGTTTTGAGAAAATCAGAGGAATGGATGCCTAAGCTCGGAAGCAGCACTCGTGGAAGATGATCCTGGCCCCTTTCTTTTCTTGCTTGGGGCTGATCGTTTGTAATGTGGTGTTGACATGGTACCTGAAATTTGTAATCAGGCAGTTCAAGCTTCATCAATAGCACATCCATCATATGCCCACTAAGTCAAAAAATTTTAGGAGTTTCTTCTCTTGAGTATGTTAATTAGCAGGGGAAAATTTTCTCGGACAATAGTGGGCAGAGCAATGTATCAATTTCATGAGTTCATAATTCAATAATTAGTATAAAATCTAACAACAAATCTCCTAAATCACAAAAAATCATGCTTTTTTAAGCTTTAATCTAAACAAAATCTGGAAATAAACATGAATACTAAAAGACTAAGTCAAGAAAAGGGAACCAGGGATTGTGATGGTGGAGGACGATCAAACACGGGCGGAGCACGGTGGTGGTGCGAGCTTTTGCAGGACTAACACAGCGATGGCAAGGGCGTACGCTCGGCGGCACGGTTGTGGTACGGGCTTGCGAGCGGTTTTTGGGTGGTTTTTGGAGAGAAAAGGCAAGGGGAGGATACTTTGGGTGGAGGAAGGTGTATGTGCGACCGGATTTGGGAGAAAAGAGCGTTTAAAACTGATTCTAGGGTTAGGTTTTGGGGGGGGGGGAAGACGGTTTGATTTATATAGGGGAGGTGGCACGGTCTATTGCCACACCCATGTGCTTTTTGAAAATGCCCGTGCTTTTTGCGATATCCAACATTTGGGCGCGTTTCAAGGTTCTTGGCACGACCGTGGGTAAAGTAGCACGCTCGTGTTTGAATTGTCAGTATGTTGGCACGGTGAGGTCACACGGGCGTGTGTTACCCGTGTTCGATAAGTCAGTAGCCTCGCACGGTTGTAGGCCACGGGCATGTGCAGCCCGTGCTCGATAAGTCAGTAGCCTCGCATGGTTGAGGGCCATGGTCGTGTTTAGCCCGTGCTTAATAAGTCAGTATATTGGCACGGTTAGCTGGCACGGGCATGTTCTGATGTCGCAGCCCGTGTGGGGTAAATCGTTTCGTCCCTGTTTGTGCACGGCTACTGGCACACCCGTGTCAAATCCCCTGTCTTCCACACGGCCATAGGCACGCCCGTGTCGAAAGCCGTGGGGTTTGAAACCTGCTCTTTTATTAGTCTAAGTTAGTATGGAGTTAGATGCTGAGTAAAAGAGAAAATAAAAAATAAAATTTTAAAATAAAATGTTAGTGAATTAGTGCTCGGGTTGCCTCCCGAGAAGCGCTTGTTTATAGTCTTAAGCTAGACTTTCCCTGTTTTTGGTTCTGAAAGGAGGCTCATGGAGCATAAGCTCCTCTCTCATATCTCCAAAATCTGCCCCATTATAAATTTTAAGTCGGTGGCCATTTACCTTGAATGTGCCTTTAGTGGGATGAGTTACCTCGATGGTGCCATATGGAAAAATTGTTTTGATCATAAATGGGCCTGACCATCTTGATTTTAACTTTCCTGGAAATAGTTTAAGCCTTGAGTTGTATAGTAGGACCAGGTCTCCTACTTCGAATTGCTTTGATCTCTTGAGACGAGCATCGTGGCGTCGCTTTGTTGCTTCCTTGTACAGTTTTGAGTTCTCGTAGGCTTCCGTTCTCCACTCGTCCAGCTCGTTCATCTGCATCATTCTTCTTTTTCCTGCAATTTTAAGGTCAAAATTCAAAAATTTTATTGCCCAAAAAGCTTTGTGTTCTAATTCGAATGGTAGATGACAACTTTTCCCGTATACAAGTTTGTATAGGGATGTCCCTAGGGGTGTTTTAAATGCTGTTCTATAGGCCCATAAAGCATCATCTACTTTAACTACCCAATCTTTCCTATTTGATTTAACCGTTTTTTCTAGAATGCGCTTAAGTTCTCGGTTTGCTACCTCAACTTGCCCGCTAGTTTGAGGATGATATGGGGTGGCTGTCCTGTGGTATACTCCATATTTTTTTAGGACTTTTGCAAATTGAGTATTACAGAAATGAGTACCCCTATCGCTAATGATGGCTCTCGGTGTGCCAAATCGGGAAAATAGTTTCTTGAGAAACTTGACTACTACCCTAGCATCATTGGTAGGTAAAGCTTCCACTTCTACCCATTTTGACATGTAATCAACTGCCACTAGGATGTACTTGTTTCCAAACGAACTAGGGAATGGTCCCATGAAATCAATACCCCACACATTAAATATTTCACATGATAACATATATGTTTGAAGCATTTCATCACGTTTAGAAATATTACCAATTCTTTGGCATCTATCGCACGAGGTAACATACCTGTTGGCATCTTTAAATAGAGTGGGCCAATAGAAACCTGATTCGAGTATTTTGTGTGCTGTCTTAATACCACTATAGTGTCCTCCTGATGGTCCTGAATGGCAATGCTCCAAAATTTTGCTAAACTCGTCTTTGTAACACATCTTCGAATTATCTGATCTGCACATATGCGAAAAAGAAAGGGATCTTCCCAAAAATAATTTTTCACATCAGCAAAGAATCACTTCTTTTGGTGATGTGTTAAGTTTCTTGGCACGACGTTAGCTGCTAAATAATTTTCAATATTAGCAAACCATGGTACCTCAGAATATGTTATAGAAAAGAGTTGTTCTTCGGGAAACAAATCATTTATTTCACATTCATCGATTTCTTTAGTGTGTGGATTTTCAAGTCTGGAAAGGTGATCAGCTGCAAGATTCTCGGCTCCCTTCTTATCTTGTATTTTTAAGTCGAATTCCTGCAAGAGAAGAATCTATCGTATGAGTCTGGGTTTTGCATCAGGTTTGTTTAAAAGATAACGAAGAGCGGAATGATCAGTGAAAACGACAACTTTAGACAATATTAGATACTGCCTAAATTTATCAAAAGCAAAAACTACTGGCTAGCAATTCTTTCTCTGTGGTGGTATAATTTTCTTGTGTGCGGGTGTTAGTGTTCGCTAGCATAGTAAATTGGCTGAAAATGCTTGTCTCTTCGTTGTCCCTAATCGCACCTACCGCAAAGTCACTTGCATCACACATTAGTTCAAAGGGTAGATTCCAATCAGGTGCAATTATAATTGGAGCATTTATTAGTTTATCCTTAAGGATATTGAATGCATCTAAACATTCCTGATCAAAATTGAAAGGAACATCGTTTTCTAGCAATTTTTTTAAAGGCTTAGCTATTTTAGAAAAATCCTTAATGAATCTTCTATAAAATCCCGCATGTCCTAAAAAGCTTCTAATGGCCTTAACTGAACTGGGAGGAGGTAATCTTTCTATGGTTTCAATTTTTTGTTTATCTACATCGATCCCTTTACTAGAAATTTTATGTCCTAATACTATTCCTTCTTGTACCATGAAGTGACATTTTTCCTAATTCAAAACAAGGTTTGTTTCCTCACATCTCATTAGGACTCGTTTTAAATTTTTAAGGCAAAGATGGAAAGAATTACCGTAAACAGAGAAATCATCCATAAATACCTCCATGATATCTTCCACGAGTTCATCAAAGATCGCTAGCATGCAACGCTGAAAAGTAGCAGGAGCATTACATAATCCAAAAGGCATTCTACGATAAGCGAATGTACCGTATGGGCATGTGAACGTTGTCTTTTCCTGATCTTCAGGTGCTATTGGGATTTGGAAATAGCCGGAGAGTCCATCTAGGAAGCAATAGTACATGTGTCCTGATATCCTTTCTAGCATTTGATAAATAAAGGGTAGGGGAAAATGATCTTTTCTAGTGGCGTCATTCAGTTTCCTGTAATCTATGCAAACTCTCCAACCTGTGACTGTCCTGGTAGGAATTAGTTCATTCTTTTCGTTAGCTACCACGGTCATGCCTCCTTTCTTTGGGACAACCTGCACAGGACTCACCCACTTGCTGTTAGAAATAGGATAAATTATTCCAGCATCTAGAAGTTTAATTACCTCGGCTTTCACGACTTCTTTTACGTTGGGATTTAGATGTCTTTGTGGTTGCACACATGGCTTGTACTCATCTTCCATTAAAATTTTGTGGGTACAAAATGTTGGGCTTATTCCCTTAATGTCAGAGATTTTCCAAGCTATGGCTTTTTTATGCTCTCTCAGTACCTGTATCAACTCCTCTTTTTCCTTGGGTTCTAATTCTGAAGAGATAATTACTGGTAACATAGAATTTTCCCCAAGGAATGCGTACTCTAGGTGCTTTGGCAGTTGCTTTAATTCTAAATTCGGCGGTTCATCAACAGAGGGTTTTTGTTTGAAATCGTCATCAAATTCGATGCTTTCTTTCTCCGTTTGTTTTGATGATAATTTTAGCTCAGAAGCTTCATCTTCTTCTCCCTCTTCTTGAGTGAGACACAGTTCCATCGTGTCATCATGCAGGATTTTCTGTAAAGAGTTTTGAACAAGATGGTCATTGGAATCAACAAAATAACATGAATCATCTTGTTCTCTGGAATATTTCATGGCATCATAAATTTGAAAACTAATTTCCTCATCACCTATCCTTAATGCAAGTTTACCATCACCTACATCAATAACAGCCCTAGCAGTAGCTAAAAAAGGGCGCCCTAGTATTAAAGGGACCTCAATGTCTTCATCCATGTCAAGCACAACAAAATCAACAGGAAAAATAAATTTATCAATTTTTACCAAGACGTCTTCGACAACTCCCCTAGGATATTTAATAGACCTATCAGCTAGCTGAATAGTCATCTTAGTGGGTTTTGGTTCCTCGAGATCTAGTCGTTTAAGCATCTCATAAGGCATTAAATTAATACTGGCACCTAGATCAGCTAATGCTTTCTTAACATTTAAACTGCCAATTAAACAAAGAATAGTAAAACTTCCTGGGTCTTTTAATTTGGTTGGTAGCTTGTTTTGGAGGATGGCCGAACATCCTTCATTAAGCTCCACCATTGATATTTCTTCAAGCTTCCTTTTATTCGTCAGGAGTTATTTCAAGAATTTTGCGTACGTCGACATCTGTGAAATGGCTTCAACAAAAGGTAAGATAATATGTATCTGTTTAAAAAGATCGAGAAACTTACCATATTGGGAGTCTAATCATTCTTTCTTCAACCTTGCTGGATATGGGATCGGTGGTTTACTTTCTTTATGTACTGGAATTACATCCTCAATTTTCATATCCCTTGTTTTGTCATCTATGGGTGGCATTCTTTTCTCTGGTTCGACTAGCTCCTTTCCGCTTCTTAGTGTAACTGCCTTTGCCTGTTTCTTTAGAGAGAATCGCTGATCGAATTTCGGAAACCATCTCAGTAAGTTGTTTGATTAACTTAATAAATTCCCCAACTTGACTCTCGATTATTCTGATCGCTGTTTGCTGATTATCTATTGTTGTCTCAGTCTTTTGGAAACGAGCCTCTGTCGATGCCATGAATTTGTTCAGCGTCTCTTCAAGACTCGGCTTCTTGTCCTGTGGATAGGGCTGATTTTGAAAATTTTGAGGAGGTTGTTGTCTTTGAGTTCCTTGACTTCCTTGTCCTCCCCACGAAAAATTTGGGTGGTTCCTCCAACCTGAATTATAATTATTACTATATGGGTTATTATTGGATCTGAAATTGTTACCTATATAGTTCATCTGTTCGCTCTCTGGTTGGTAGGGTGGGTACTCAGAATTCGCCACAGTTCCACTTGCGTCGCACTGCATGACTGGGTGTACCTGCGAAGAACACAAACTATCAATCTTCTTATTCATCAACTCTACCTGATTTGATAACATGGTTACTGCATCGAGGTTGTAAACTCCGGCTGTTTTTGTTGGCTTTGTTCTTGTAACTTGCCACTGATAGTTATTCAGCGACATCTCTTCAATAAACTCGTAGGCTGCCTCAGGAGTTCTATTATTCAGGGTTCCACCGGCGGCTGAATCAATTAATTGCCTCGTTGAAGGATTCACACCGTTGTAAAAAGTTTGGACTTGGAGCCACAATGGTAATCCGTGGTGTGGGCATCTCCTCAAGAGATCTTTGTATCTCTCCCATGCGTCGTATAATGTCTCTAAATCCATCTGCACAAAAGAAGATATATCATTACGTAACTTGGCCGTTTTGGCCGGTGGAAAATATTTTAATAAAAATTTTTCGGTCATTTGTTCCCATGTAGTGGTTGACCCTCGTGGTAACGAGTTTAACCACTGTTTAGCTTTATTCCTTAATGAAAAGGGAAATAACCGAAGACGTATGGCATCATCAGAAACACCATTTATTTTGAAGGTATCACAGAACTCTAAAAAGTTAGCTATATGGGTGTTTGGGTCTTCGTCCTGCAAACCATCAAATTGAACAAACTGTTGAATCATTTGAATAGTGTTATGCTTTAATTCAAAATTATTAGCAACTATAGCAAGCCTAACAATACTCGATTCTCGCTTCGTTAAATGAGGTTTAGCATAATCATACATAGTACGAGGAGCATTACGATCCGCCACATCGCTTTGTGGTGGTGGATTATTCTCGCCCATCCCTTCAGTAGGATTGGATCGGTCTTCTCGCTCTCCTTGGTAATTTAGGGCTCGCCTAATTTCTCTGCGATTTCTTCGAGCGGTAGCTTCAATGTCACTGTCGTATTCTAAAGGTCCTCTCGGGTTCCTTCTAGTCATAAACTAGAGGTACCTGCTAGAAAAAGAAAGAAAGAAAATTTAGCTAATTTAAAATTTAAAACTAAAAATAAAAATAAATTGCGAAAAATAAAATAATGGCTAAAGTAATAAAAATAGAGTTTTCTTAATATTTTAGTTCCCCGGCAACGGCGCCAAAACTTGATCGCTATAAATCAGAGTTTTAAAATTTATAAAAGAATGATCGAACCTGGAAACCAACTCTGGCAATGATTAAAGGCAAGTGCACCTATCGAATAGTAGTATAGTTTAGGCAAGACCGGATTATCGAACCTAAAGAAACTAAAAGTACTAATACTTACCGTCTTTTTATTATTTAGCCTTAATATAAAGTGATGGTTGTTTAAACTGAAATTAATCTACTTACTAAGCTAAGACGCAAAGACAAAAAGAATGAATTTGGGAAACAACTTTTGGAAAAACTCAGTTGACTCAAGCGATACCCTTAGGAAAAATCCACCTAGACTTCACTTGTTATTTAACCTTGAACCATATGATTTATTTACTTAGTTTGATCCGTGAGACTCCCTAACGTATATTAAACCCTCTCTCGAGGCGAATAACATCTAACCCTAGGTTAATTAGTGGAACTCTCGTTCGCTTATAATAACCCCCTAGAATAGCAGTAAATTGATCTGTGGACTCCCATATTAGATTTCACCCTAATCCGGTAAAATCTCATCACCCTATCTCTAGGCGTGCGATTAACTCCGCTTAATTATGTTGGATCTAGTCTTAGGTAGGGTCTATTCCTCCTCCACCTAAGCACATTAGATTTGAATTAAGTTCACACAATTAAGAACAAACTAAGTTATTATCATATAATTCAAAACCAAATAACAAGATTCATCATAGGTTTCATCTCTTCTGTATCAGAAGGTTTAGTTCATAACAATAAAGGAAAACATCTCAAGAGAAAAGATAACACAAAACATAAGAAATCCCTAAAACCCCCTGAAGGAATTGAAGAAGAGATCCTCCGTCTTGACTAGAATTCCGGCTTCTTGAGATGGATCAACTGGCTATCTTCGAGTGATTCCAACAAATCTGACCTTTTCGGCTTGGCTTTTTAGCCTAGCTTTTCCGCCCCCTTTCAGCTGGTACCTAAGGTGTATTTATAGGCTTTTGAAACACGTTTCTTTCTCCCTGAGTATCCTTTCCCCAATGAAATTCCTCTTCTCCACGGCAGAGGCACGGCCATGGCACACGCCCGTGTAAATCGTGCCCAGGCTGTGTTCGACACTGTTAAATGAGGCAGGACTGTGTAAGTCGTGGGCAAGGCCGTGTGGAGTGGGGTTCAGGCCGTGTCAATTTCGTGGCTTGGCCCAAACTGGTCCGTTTTAAGCCTGTTTCTCGTTCTTTTCATCCTCGGGTGCTTTCCTGAGTATAAGATATGAAAAGAAAGGATTAAGAGCACCTTTTTACATAAATTAGGGCTTAAATCATCCAAAAGCATACTAAATGTGGGTTTAGAACATGTTACTTTTACGGTTTATCAATATTCGATATGTGTTATCATGGAAGACCACGTCTGGGATGTTGGCATCGACTTGTGTTTACGTGTAAGACCATGTCTGGGACATTGGCATCGTATTTGATTCGTGTAAGACCCTGTCTGGGACAGTGGCATCGATATGAGATTACATGTAAGGCCACGTCTGGGACGTTGGCATTGTATGAGCTTCCTACTATGCGCGTATCCTTTTTAATTCTGAACGGTTCAACGGGCATTGTTAAGTGAAGATTCAATGTGAAAATCGAATTAAAAGGGCTCAGGTATGTATTTAAACTGTGTTATGAAATAAGGTAAGTTGATTGTTTATTTGATCAAATAAATGCTAAAGTATTAAATATAATCTATGCATAAGCATACTAATTATGTATATTCGGCCAAATGTGTTTTATGTGATCTTAACAATGAAAATGATATATGTTCAGGTGAATTTGTGCAAATAGCATATGATATAAGTATACAAGATTTAAATGATAAGCTTATATTTGTGGATATGTATATTTTGTATTGTTAACTTGGTGTTAAATATGTAATAGTTGATATTTAGTTTGCTTATGACTTACTAAGCTTAAATAGCTTACTCTGTTTATTCTTGTCTATCTCTGTTTTATAGATTTTGGATTCAAGTTACGAGCTCGGGGATCGTCAGCAAAGCCTAACACACTATCGACTGTATCTTCGGTATTTTACTAAGTGATGGGTTTATGGCATGTATAGTATAGATGGAGTATATTTGATTTTGGAATTTATATGTATATAAGCCATGCGAAAATGGCTTGGTCATTTTGTTAAGGTTTGGTTTTAAATGTTCTTGGTTAAGTGTTTGTGTGGTTGATTTCTATGCTTGATATTGATGATAATTGATTATGGTAATTTAGATATATTGGTATGTTTTGTTAATGATTTGTTTAAGTTTGGTCATGGATTGTATATGTATGTGATTTTTTTTTTAAAATTGGGGTATACTTAGAGTTAAGTCTTGAAATGTGAGTTAAATAATGAATATATTCGAAGCAGATTGTATGAAATTAATATGGTTGGTCGAATAGGTATATGTGATTACTTGAATGGTTTGATATGTGTATATTATGGCATATTAACTAGTTAATGAATTGATTGAATTTATGGTAATTTTTTGTACTCTAGTTGATTTTAATGGATTGATTATATGTGCGTACATTTGTGTTTAATGAAGTAGATATATATATTGGCATATATTTGATGTAAGAAATGCAATGACATATGCTGGAATATGTATTAAGTATATAAATGCCATTAACATTAGAGTTATGTGGTTCGGACCTTTATATGTATTAGGTACATGTAATATGGTTTTGTTGCTATTATTAATTTGAATTTGTGGTTATATAAAAGTTGTTAATATGTTTGAGATATGAAGCATAGTTTGCAAATGTATTATAGGTAAAGGAAGTATGTATAATGGATAATTTAAGGTGAGTAATGTTTCGGTCTAATAGTTCATGAGATGGTTGACTAATTGTGTGGTTTAATTTAGTTAATGACTTTATACAATGAATATGTTATAATTGAATTATGCAAATTTATTGTAAGTTATGTTACATGATTTGTTTAGTTAATATGTATTTACGAAGAGGTAAAGAGTAGTATATTTTATGTACAAATTGATAAGACATATGATCGAATGTTAATATGTATGCGCATGGTGTTTATAATGTAATTGAGTTATCTTATTATTTTGATAATTTAAAAGCATGAATGAAGTTTATAGAAGATTTGAATAGTGTAACTAGGATTATTTGTTTGATATGAGTCTGGTTAATTTTTGAGATATGAAATGTATTTGTTTGATGATTTATAATGTAAGTTTATTGTTTAAACAGACATATGATTTAATTTTATGAATATGACATGTGCGCATATGCAAATGCTTCGGAGTGGTGTTTTGTCTGGTAACGCCTCATAACCCTATTCCGGAGACGGATGTGGGTTAAGGGTGTTACATATTCATATAATGGCATTAGTCATGTAACAGCCCAAATTCGGTGAAATTTGAACAGTGGTCTCGGGACCATAAATCCGAGCCAAAAATAAAATTTATTTTATTTTATTTTATGATCCGTATTATTATAGACATGTTATGTGAAAATTTTGATAAGAAAATTTTACCGATTATGTGTTTAATTACGAGAAGGACGAAATCGCATAAAATGCAAAAGTTGGATTCTAGTAGCTAGAAGGATCAAATAGCTATGGAATTCAAAACTTAAGGTCCTTATATGGTAATTAGACCATTAATGAAAGTATGTAGATATTTTCAGATGACTCATCCATGGAAAATTTAAAAAAGGGTAGGGACTAAATTGGAATTCAACTAGATTAATTAATTAAAAGATGATAAAAAGAAATATCATCTTATTTTTCTCATCTTCTTCCCCAAAAAATACATGGAAACCCTAGAAGAGAGAGAAGAAACTTTCATGGCCAAATTGGGTAAGTTTCCTTAGCCCATTTTTAGTAATTTTGATATTTTTGAAACCGGGATAGCTTAATCTATCTATTTAGGGGATCAATTTGTAAAGTTATCAAAGTATGGAAAATGGGTTATGGATTTATATGCTGGAAATTAGAAATTTATGATAGAAAATGAAAGATTATTGATAGATAAACAATTTTTACAAAGTGATTTTAGATGAAAACATGATTTAGGGACTAAAATGTAAAGTTGTAAAATTTGATGAAAAATTCTAAATTTTTATGAATACATGTGCTGTAAAATTTGTAATGGGGCTTTGGTTAGGCTTGGAATAGGGAGTTATTTGCACAAGTTTCATTTTCCGAGCCTAGGGATGAAATCGAAATTTATGAAAAAGTTAGGGGTAAAATGGTAATTTTGCCTAGGACGTAAATTGAGTCCAAATAAATATGAAATGTAATAAATTGATGTTAAATTTACTCGTATAGATCAGAATAGACCAAATTCGGAGTTAGAACGAGGAAAATGTCGGATTAGTAGATGTTTGTACACGAACACTTGTCGATGTAAGTTCGTGTAACTAAATTGTGTTTATTTACATGCTTGCATTGATTGTGTTTATGTAAATTGTATAAATGCCATAAATATGTGAAAACGATTACATATCCAATCAAGCCCGATAAATGAAAATGTTTGAATTAAATGATAATGCCCGATAGATGTTAAAGGATAAACGATGAGAATGTTACTTATATGCTTGAAATGAATGTGGAATGTGTTTATTTGAATTATATGAATGTTGTGGATGTATGAAATAATCACATGCCCGATAATTCTTGAAAAATGTTTCAATACCAGTTGAAGAAAATGGAAATTCGATGGATATGTCATTTCCGGAAATGAATGAGGTCTTGCATTTGTTGCTGACGGGATTTAGCTCCGACGAGTAATCCTATTGACCTTATCATAGAAAAGGATTTAGCCCGAACGGGTAATCCTAATATGAGTCCTCTCGAGCACATGTTAGAGATTGGATTTAGCCCAGACGGGTAATCCAGATCAAGCTCCTTAGAGCATATGTCATAAAAAGGATTTAGCCTGGACTGGTAATCCTATTGTATACATGTGTGGCTCGAGAGTGTACTCTCTGATATAGTACCTTATGGGTACCGTTGAATATGAATTGACGAAACCTGATTTGTACACCACGAGTGTACTACCTGTGTATCCACCGATATTTCAGATAAATTCAACGGGTAAAAGTTCTTGACATGAGAAGATATGAATAATAAATGAGTTATTACACATATCGGCCTGAAATATATGAAAATGACGATACGTGATAATTGATATATAGAAATATGAAATGACGATATTGTATGTGAAATTTATTTGATGAGTATGTACATCCTTGATTATAGACTTATACACCTTGAGTGTACTAATCGTGGCCTTGATATTCCGATTAATATGACTAAAGTTCTGATATGAAATGAGTTGAACTTGAGATGAATTAGAATGAAATTATACTTGTAATAACGAGATAAATTATGCATGTTGAATGAATACATGTCGTGGAAAGCATATGTGCTTGGAATCTTGATTGTTGTTGAGCCCATATATGTTTTGATGTTATTATGGATTATATTACTAACAAGGGAAATGAAGATATGTGTAGGGCTTGAGGTCACATTGAATGAATGTTCCTTACATAGTTACCTCAAAATAGAATGAATGGTAAGTTAAGTACCATGTTATACGAACTTATTAAGCATTTTATGCTTACTTAGTTTTATTTCCCTGTTTTAGAGTAAATCGGAAGCTCGTTGGATTAGAAGCTTGGCGAAGATCACTCACACTATCCATTGGCCCATGTCGGTACAATATGGTAAATCAATTATGGTTTAATGGCATGTGTAGGATATATTGGCCATATTGGCATGTAAATGCAAATGATGCTTGTAATCTAGCCATTGGAATGGCTAATAATGGTTTGTTTAAATATACTTGTAATGTCAAACTATGGTAGCTACATATATGTTAAGTAGTTGATCAAATCATGTTTAATACATGGATTGAACTAAGGTAAGATTGTAGACACGTATACATGAAATGATATGCCATGATGAATGATGGAATTTTCTTGATTTGAATGCTTGAAATGGTTGGTATTTGGATGTGTGATTCAAGTGCAGGTCATGGGTGTATTTTAGGTGAGAAATGAAGCTAGGAATGGCTTTATTTTGTCCACACGGGTAGACACACAGGCGTGTGTCTAGACCGTGTGTGACACACGACCGGGTACATGGGCGTGTAGTTAGGCTGTGTGTCTCCCGCACCTTAATTTTGAGAAACAGAATGCTCAGAATTGAGCACACGGGTAGAGACACGGGCGTGTGTCTCAGCCATGTGTGCTACATGGCCTAGAACACGGGCGTGTGTCTTGGCCGTGTGAAACTTGCACCTAATTTCAAATTGAATTAATTAACCACACGGCCTAGCACACGGGCGTGTGGCATGGCCGTGTGCACAAGTCAGAGAGTTACACAGGGTCGAACACGGCCTCCATCACGGGCGTGTCCTAGGGTCACACGGGCGTGTCCCTTTGACCACACGGGCGTGTGAGCCCTGCACCTTGGAAAAATTTTGAAAAGTCGCGAAAAATTCTTAGAGGTTCCGATTAAGTCCTGACTCAATTCTAATGCTCGTATTTGACCTTGAGGGTCCATTTAAGGGACGTTATGAATAAATCTCAGTTAATGAATAGTAATTGACTTGAAATATCTGCAAATGTTCTTAAAAATTTTGGTAACGCTCCGTAACCCTATTCCGGTGACGTATACAGGATAGGTGTGTTAAAAGTCATGCAATACTCAATTCATGAATACATCATTTCATACCATACTCAATTCATGAGTATATAACTCACATATTCCATGTATTGCGAACATATTTATATTCTATTTTCTATTCACTATATCACTTCCATTTCTCATACATGCCATTTCAATATCAATTATAGAACTTTATTATTTATTTAACCTTATTAACACGACTCAGACTTGGACAGATACACGAATCCAACCAACACACCAGTTTGGCACCCAGTGCCTCATCGTGTAAATCTGAAGTAAAAACTTTGCCCAACGCTATATAAATTTGACACCCAGTGTCTCATCGGTTAAACCGAAGTAAAATGGCACCTAGTGCCTCACCGACTCGAAGTCAAAGAAATCCTTGAACTCTTCCAATCCTATGGCATGCCATCTATATCCGACTCAGCCCGATACAATTAATAGGGTTCCAATTCACTTTCCAAATACAACAATATCCAATATCATATTTGTTTTTATATATATATATATATATCAATTCAATCCAATTCAATCAACTTTAAATCAATTCAATAATCAAAGTGCCATATACTCACCTTAACCACTTACCATATACATTAATTTAAAATACAACAATTAACAACTAGGTTCAGATTATGGAAATACAAATCAGGAATTTCGAGCTATTCCACGTCGACTATTTCTTTTCCCTTTTTAGTTGAAGATTCCGGTACAACATTAGCTACGGATGTAACACCCCAAACCCGACCTAGACGTTATGGCTGAATCTGGTGATGTCACATGGAATGGAATTTGAAATCGAGTTTATCAAGTTAAAATCGTTTCCGTTTATTATCTATTGTTACTCTCTCGTTAATTTCAAAATTATTTTCTCGTTAATTTGATTCGTTTAAAAACATATTCTATGGCAGAAGCTTTTAAAACCGTGAAATTTTAAGAAAACCGTTCGCGTTTAGGAAAAATGTTGTGTTTAGTAAACCGAGTTTTCGTTATAGTTCAGAAATTCATAAAAACAATTAAAATCCAAATTAAGGAAAACAGTCCAAAAGTCCAAATTTACATCAAAATACCCCCCAAAAAATAATAGAATTCAAAAACCTTAAATGGAATTAACTCGGTTCAAAAGTTATGTGGTCACCGTTGAGTCCTCCACCACACCGATCCATCTAAGTCTGGGGATTACCTATACAGATAAAACAGAGAGGGGGGAGTTTACGTAAACTCAGTGTGTAATCCCCACAGAAGACATGCATACAGTCAAGCAACAACAAACAGTCAAATGCAGTCTAGGCCTAATCCCATTTCAGTTTCAGTATCAGATATGCATTAGGCCTAAGCCCATCACAGTAACAGTATCAGATATACATTAATCAGTAAAGAGAGTCCTACCCAACCAGCCTCTACACACCATCTCCGTCCATTCCTACACTCCATGTGGGGTTTAAAACACCCACCCATCCCTACACTCCAAGTAGTACCGAATGCGGCACATAATCAGTAAATTGTAGCAGAGCTGCCAGATAATAGGCTTAAGAGCCTTTCAATACACTTCCTCCAAATATCAACATCCCAACCCAATGCAATGCAACATACAGTATATGACATGCTAATACAAGAAGATCAGTTATACATAAAGTTCAGTATTCATTCATATAATCGTCATTCTCAGTACATACATCATACATACAGTTCACGCATTTAAGGGTCTAAGTAGTGCTTACCGATCCTACAGTAGGTTCACAATCGACTTGGGCAACCCGTGCAACCTTAGAACACATTTCAGTTGAATGGGCTCACACGCCCATGTGATCTGCCCGTATGGGCCCACACGCTTGTGTGGACCATACGGCCCAATTTAGCCTTGGCCGTGTGGATCACACGGCCTGGCCCAGAATCCCACCGCCCATGTGGACCCACACACCCTTGTGGCCCACACGGCCCAAATTAGTCTAGCCCGTGTGTCGCACACGGCCTACCTGGCCATCACATGACCGTGTCTTGCGCGCACGGCCTGGCCTCGTTGATCACACGCCCGTGTGGCGTCGTTAGTGTGGTTTTTGGCTTTCGTCAAAACCCCGTTTCCTGCATTTCAGGTACACACCTGGTTCGTTTTGATGTGAGAACGCTCCCAAATTAAATAGCTCCTTACATTGACCAAAACCATCAAATTAGTCACTTCAATTGACGCTAAACCAAGTTATCCCAAAAATGATAACATTTTATTCCTTCAAAACCCTTACCTTCAAATCAGTAACAGAGATTTTGCAACCTTAACGCCTAGATTGAAGACCTTCCACCCCCTTAATCCTCTCCTAACACCAAACGAAACTCATTAGTTAATGATTCAACAATCCCAACCAGAGACAACACCCACCAAACTTACCAGACACGAAGGGGACGCACCGAGACAACGAACTATGAAAAACCAACAGCGATAGAGAGAAGAAAAACGACAACAAGCAAAAAGGAAAAGGAAAGAAAGAAATGATATAGAGCAGAAAGAAAAGGAGCAACGTTAGATTTTTAGGAAATTTCGGAAAGAGAAATTTTGAAAAAGAATAATCCCAATTCCCCCAAATTTCTCCCACAAAACCCACTACATCTCAACCAACTCAGAAACCCAACTCCACTGAGACTCTTGCACAGAACCGACAAAAAATAAATATTCATGCTTGCGCAAGGATTCGAACACAAGACCTCCACCACGCCAACACACATCTTAACCACTAGACCAGCGGGCCTATTCTTATAAGGTTTTACAAATAGTTTAATATAAGCCCGCTGGAAAAGTATAAGGCTTAAGTCAGAAAAATACCAAAATTTACCAAAGGTAAGGCTTGAACTTGGGACCTCTCACAAACACCCAGAACACATAACCATTGAAGCATATACTCAATTGTGTCAAATTTATCCAGAAACAGAAATATGAAATTTGGGGTGTTACAACTCTACCCCCTAAAAGAAAATTTCGGCCTTAAAATTTACCTGATCAGAACAGATGAGGATACTGCTGACGCATCGCATCCTCAGGCTCCCACGTGGCCTCCTCAGTGCTATGATTCCGCCACAGCACCTTCACTAATGGGATAGAATTCCTCCGTAGAACCTTTACATCGCGATCAAGAATCTGAACAGGCTCCTCCTCGAAGGTCAAATCTGGCCAAATCTCAATCTCCTCAACAGGGATAATATGAGTAGGATTAGAGCGGTGACGCCTCAACACCGATACGTGGAAAATGTCATGAATACAGTCTAGCTCTAGAGGTAACTCCAACTGGTAAGCGACCGGTCCCACTCGCTTCAGAATTCGGTAAGGCCCAATAAACCTACGTTTCAATTTGCCCTTGCGACTGAACCTCAGAACATTCTTCCATGGCGAGACCTTGAGAAACACGAAGTCCCCCACAGAATACTCAATCTCACGCCTTTTCAAATCTACATAGGACTTATGTCTGTCAGAAGCCACCTTTAGATGATCCCGAATCAGTCGAACCTTATCCTCAGCCTCAGAAACCAATTCAGGACCCAAAACTCGACGTTCACCCAACTCAGTCCAACACAAGGGAGTGCGACACTTATGACCATACAGAGCCTCATAAGGTGCCATCTGAATTCTAGACTGGAAGCTGTTATTATAGGCGAACTCTGCTAACAGCAGATAATCCTCCCAATTGCCTCGAAAATCGATAACACAACTCCTCAACATATCCTCCAGTATCTGAATCACCCCCTCAGATTGACCATCAGTCTGAGGATGGAACGCAGAACTGAAGTCCAATCTCGAGCCCAGAGCCTCATGTAACTTTTTCTAGAACCGAGAAGTAAAATGAGGATCCCTGTCAGAAATGACCGACACTGGAACCCCATGCAGTCTCACTATTTCAGAAATGTACAACTTCGCTAGCTTCTACAGTGAATAATCAGTTCGGACTGGAATAAAGTGTGCAGACTTGGTCAATCGATCCACGATGACCCAGACAGAATCCTTCTTAGTGGGTGTCAAGGGCAACCCGCTAACGAAGTTCATCGTTACTCGCTCCCACTTCCATAGTGGAATCTTAACCGGCTGTAGCAAACCCGAAGGTAACTGATGCTCAGCCTTAACCTGCTGGCATGTCAGACATCGTGCCACAAAATCAGTAACCTCCCGTTTCAATCCTGGCCACAAATATAGTTCCGGAAGATCTCGATACATCTTATTCCCACCGGGATGCATAGCATAAGGGCTACTATGCGCCTCTCTTAGAATAGACTACCTCAGATCAGTATCATTCGGTACACAAATCTGACCTCGGAAATAGAGTACCCCATCATTATTCAGCCCAAAGTCCGTAGTGCTGCCACTCTCAACCTGACAGAATAGAAGACCCAACGATTCATCCTCTAATTGCCTATCTCGAATCTTTTCTATCCAAGTCAGTTTAACTTGTAGCTCAGCCAAAAAAATTTCGTCGTCGAATAAACTAAGTCGAGTGAACATCACACTCAGATCAATCATTGCCCTACGGCTCAACGCATCGGCCACCACATTTGCCTTGCCAGGATGGAACTCAATAGTACAGTCATAGTCCTTAAGCAGCTCAATCCATCACGCTACCTAAGATTCAACTCCTTCTGAGTCAGGAGGTACTTGAGGCTTTTGTGATCAGTGTAGATAATACACCTTTCACCGTACAGATAGTGCCTCCAGATTTTCAAAGCAAAGATTACAGCGTCCAGTTCTAGATCATGGGTTGAATAGTTTGCCTCATGCGTCTTGAGTTGAGAAGACGCATATGCCACAATCTTACCATCCTGCACCAGAACACAACCCAAACCCACATGCGAAGCATCGCTATATACTACAAACTCCTTACCGGATTCAGGCTGTATCAGAATAGGATCCTGAGTTAGGATAGATTTGATCATCTCAAAGCTCGATTGCTGCGCATCAGTCCAGGCAAACGGTACACCCTTACGTAGCAGCTTAGTTAAGGGCGCATCAATCAGTGAGAAGCCTTCCACAAACCGCCGATAATAAACCGCCAGACCCAAAAAACTGCGGATCTCAGACACATTCTTCGGATCTTTCCAATCCAGTACAGCCTCAATCTTCCTAGGATTGACTCGGATCCCCTCAACAGACACTACGTGCCCTAGAAAAGGGACTTTACAAAGCCAGAACTCACACTTACTGAATTTAGCGTAGAGTTGCTTCTCACGCAGAATTTGAAGCACTACTCTAAGATGTTCATCATGCTCATCTTCGGTCTTAGAGTAAACTAGAATGTCGTCGATAAAAACTATGACGAACTGATCCAAGTAGGGCTGGAACACTCGATTCATCAGATCCATAAATGCGGCCGGTGCATTCGTCAACCCGAAAGGCATAACTAGGAACTCGTAATGCCCATAACGAGTCCTAAAAGCAGTCTTGTGAATATCCACATCCTTAACTCTAAGCTGATGGTACCCAGAACGAAGATTTATCTTAGAAAATACCGAAGCCCCTCGAAATTGATCAAATAAGTCGTCGATCCTCGGAAGCGGATACTTGTTCTTGATAGTCAGCTTGTCCAACTGCCGATAATCTATACACATCCTCATGGTCCCATCCTTCTTCTTAACAAACAGTACCGCTGCTCCCAATGGAGACACACTGGGACGAATGAAGCCATGGTCCAACAACACCTGCAGTTGAGCCTTAAGCTCTGTAAGCTCCTCCGGTGTCATTCGATAGGGAGCGATAGACACCGGAGCTGTACCAGGAAGAAGCTCAATCCCAAATTCCACTTCCCAATTCGGAGGTAAACCGGTAGCTCCTCAGGAAAGACATCCTAAAAATCTGTTACAGTTCTAATGTCCTTTACTGTAGAGTCCTCAGAAACAAAAACACTAACATAGGCCAAGAACGCCTCACATCCCTTACGAACCATTTTCTCAGCCACCAGTACAGAGGCATATTAGCCAAATAATTCTGACGTTCCCCAACCATGACTACCTCATTATCCTCCTCAGTTCTCAAGATGACCCTCTTAGTCGTACAGTCCAGACTGACACAGTGCCTGACCAACCAATCCATACCCAGAATCAGGTTAAACTCCCCAAACGAAAGCTCTATGAGATTAGCTAGAAATACTGACACTTGAACCTCTAACGGAACATCTCTATACAGTTTGCTAACCCAAACCGATTGCCCCAGTGGACTCAGTACAATCACCTCACAAGAAGTACTCTCAACCAAAATCCCCAAATTTCTAGACACAGTGCTAGCTACATAGGAATGTCTGGAACCTATGTCTATCAAAGCAAAGTAAGGTACATCATGAATTAAGAACGTACCGGTAATGATGTCTGGAGCATCTCTGTCCTCTCGACGACGAGTAGCATAAATAAGAGCAGTCGCCGCCCCTCGGTCGTCCAAAGACCTCTGCTCGGTGCTCTCGCCCACGACCCTGCACGTTACCACCCCTAGCCTGACCACGACCCCTCGGTGGTTGCTGAACTACCCTTTGTGGCTGCGCAGTACCAGAACCCGGAGCTTGCACCTGATCGGCCCTCAGCAGACACTCCCAAATACGGTGCTGTAATGACCCCCACCTCAAACATGCCCTAGTCCTCCTCCAACACTCGCCCTGATGGCGTCTACCACAATCTCCACACAGTTGCAATCCAGTAGGAGCAACAGGGGGCTAAGCTCTAATCGGCCCATCAGTCCTGGCCTTTTTCTTAGGCCTCGGTACCAAACTTTAGGGCTTCGAATCCCTTTTGTTCTTACCCCTCTCACGGTCTCTGTTTTGGCGCTCAGTGCGCTTAACCTCTTCGGTGATCTTCGTCTTCTTTACTAGGACAGAAAACTCGCGCTCCCTCTATGGAGCTATCAATGCCTTTAGATTATACCTAAGACCATCCTCAAAATGGACGCATCTCTCATACTCATCTGCCACCATGCCTCGAGCATAGCGGCTAAGCCTAAAGAATTCAGCCTCATACTCGGCCACAGACCGGTCTCCCTGAGTGAGTTTTAGAAACTCACGCCTACGAGCATCGATGTAACTTACCCCCACATACCTCCCTTGGAAGGTAGACTTAAAGAACTCCCAAGAGAGACGATCGGGCTGAGTGCTCTCCTTAACGGTCAGCCACCACTGATAGGCCTCATCGCGAAGCAACGAGACTGCACCCTTCCATTTCCGCTCAGGGGTACAGTCTAAATCATCCATTATCCTCCCAGTCACCTCCATCCAGTATTTAGCCACGTTAGGGGCGACTCCAGTGACACGCCTAAAAAGTTCAGCTCCATTGGACCGGAGTCGTTCCGTAACCGACCCTCGGCCCCCAGATCTAGTGTTAGGCCTAGCGACCCTCTCTAGTATCGTCAGCATAGCTTGGGACAGTGCGTCGTCCCCAGCCGAGTGACTTTGAGACCCAGTCTCAGTAGCAGGTGACACGGGTGTTTCACCCGTGTCTAGATTCGGCATGCTACCCAGAGATGAGGAATCAGCTCGAGCCCCTCTACGGCCTCTACCACGGCCTCGAGTACCACGTCCACGGATACCTCGTGCGTTCATTGTAAGTTCAAAGTGTATCTGTATTATGAATTTTATGAATCAGTTACAGTTTCAGTAGTTATTAACAGATGTTTTATGAAAAATAGTATCATATATTCGAAGTTTGTTCTTGTAAGTACAGTCTCTATCAGTTTCAGTTTCACTATAGTTTCAATATACACTAACTAGAGTGTTTCAGAACAGACTATCTATCACAGTTTATTAGAATACTTACAGGATCGGCGCCGGAGACTCAGTGTACCACATTCTCAGTCAAATCATTTCAAATCATTTGAAAACCAATTCTTTAAAAACCAAACTTTAGAACCAAAAATCCACAGCCGAGTTTTGTAACCTGACACTGATACCACTAAATGTAACACCCCAAACCTAGTCTAGACGTTATGGCCGAATCTAGTGATGTCACATGGAATGGAATTTGAAATCGAGTTTATCAAGTTAAAACTGTTTCCATTTATTATCTATTATTACTCTCTCGTTAATTTCAAAATTATTTTCTCGTTAATTTGATTCGTTTAAAAACATATTCTATGGCGGAAGCTTTTAAAACTGTGATATTTTAAGAAAACCGTTCGCGTTTGGGTAAAACATTGTGTTTAGTAAATCGAGTTTTCGTTGTAGTTCAGAAATTCATGAAAACAATTAAAATCCAAATTAAGGCAAACAGTCTAAAAGTCCAAATTTACATCAAAAGACCCCCAAAAAAATAATAGAATTAAAAAACCTTAAATGGAATTAACTCGGTTCAAAAGTTACGTGGTCACCGTTGACTCCTCCGCCGCACTGATCTGTCTAAGTTTGGGGATTACCTATACAGATAAAACAGAAAGGGGTGAGTTTATGTAAACTCAGTGTGTAATCCCCAAAGAAGACATGCATACAGTCAAACAACAACAAATAGTCAAATGCAGTCTGGGCCTAAGCCCATTTCAGTTTCAGTAGCAATTCGGGCCTTAGCCCATTTCAATTTTAGTATCAGATATGCATTAGGGCCTAAGCCCATCACAGTAACAGTATCAGATATACATTAATCAGTAAAGAGAGTCCTACCCAACCAGCCTCTACACACCATCTCCGTCCATCCCTAAACTCTATGTGGGGTTTAAAACACCCACCCATCCCTACACTCCAAGCAGTACCAAATGTGGACATAATCAGTAAATTGCAGCTGAGTTGCCAGATAATAGGCTTAAGAGCCTTTCAGTACACTTCCTCCAAATATCAACATCCCAACCCAATGCAATGCAACATACAGTATATCACATGCTAATACATGAAGATCAGTTATACATATAGTTCAGTATTCATTCATATAATCATCATTCTCACTACATACATCATATATACAGTTCACGCATTTAATGGTCTAAGTAGTGCTTACCGACCCTACAGTAGGTTCACAGTCGACTTGGGTGACCCGTACAACCTTAGAGCACATTTCGATTAAATGGGCTCACACGCCTATGTGGTCTGCCCGTGCGAGCCCACACGCTTGTGTGGCCCATACGGCCCAATCTAGCCTTGGCCGTGTGGATCACATGGCCTGGTCCAGAATCCCGCACGCCCGTGTGGACTACCCATGTGGACTACCCGTGTGGCCCACACAGCTCAAATCAGTATAGCCCGTGTGTCGCACACGGCCTACCTGGCCATCACAAGGCTGTGTCTTGCGCGCACGGCCTGGCCTCATCGATCACACGCTCGTGTTATGGCACACGGGCGACCACACGCCCGTGTGGCGTCAACAGTGGGGTTTTTGGCTTTTGTTGAAACCCTGTTTCTTGCGTTTTCAGGTAAACACCTGGTTTGTTTTGATTTGAGAATGCTCCCAAATCAAACAGCACCTAAAATTGTCCAAAACCATCAAATTTGTAGCAGCCCGATTTTGGGCCTAGTCGGAACAGTGGTTTTGGGGCCACAAATTTGATGAGGAAAAATCTTATTTTTATTATATTTTTATGGTCTACGATTTTACGGAAAGATTCTCTAAAAATTTCGTTCGAAAATTTTGACGTTTAGGCACTCAATTTAGTCAAAATGACTAAATTGTAAAAAGTGCAAAAGTTGAGTTCCACATGTCAGAAGTATCCAATTTCTATGAAATTTTAAAATGGAGGTCCTTAAATAGCAATTAGACCATTGGTTAAATTTTTGGACAAAAATGGGCAGTAGATAAGTGAAATAGGATATTTTAAAGTTAGGGGCATTTTTGTAATTTGGTAATTAAATGGAATAAAAGACAAAATAAAAGCCAAAAACCTTTGTCCATCTTCTTCCTTGGCCGAATTTAGCATGGGGGAAGCCATGGCTAGGGTTTTCAAGCTTTCAAGCTAAATAATAAAAGAAAACGAGGTTCGGACTTAGAACCGGGGGGGGAACGAGTAACTGACGATTAGGTCTCTTCTTGCCATTTTGGTATCGAGGTAAGTTTGTGTGAAATTAAAGCTACGTAATGTCTTTATATTTTTAATTGCCTGATATTATGTGAAATGAATATTATTTCTATGAAAATCGACTAATGATGCATCGATGAGAATATGATGAGAATATGTTAAGTTGAAGTCCCGGTTGAACATTTCGGAATAACAAGGATACCTATGTCACAACATGAGATAAGGAAGGTCCTGTATAAGACCATATTTGGGACATGGCATTGGCACTGAATAAGGAAGGTCCCGTATAAGACCATGTCTGGGACATGGCATCGGCACCGAATGTAGGTCCCGTATAAGACCATGTCTGGGACTTGGCATCGGCACCGAATGTAGGTCCCATAGAAGACCATGTCTGGGACATGGCATCGACATCTATGAACAATCTCGTATAAGACCATATCTGGGATATGGCATCGACATCGAGATATGAGATCCCGTGTAAGACCATATCTGGGATATGGCATCGGCATTAAGATGTGATCCAATGTAAGACCATATCTGGGATATGGCATTGGCATCATGATACATGTATGATGAGATTGAGTATCCTTTGATATTCCAAGTAGTTCAGCGGGCAAAGAGCTAAGTTTATGCATCAATGAAAAAAGAGCTAAGTTTATGCATCAATGACAAAAGAGCTAAGTTTATGCATCAATGACAAAGAGCTAAGTTTATGTATCAATGACAAAGAGCTAAGTCCATGCTTATGATGTAAAAATATGTGGGAAATGTGGATTGTGATCATGTGTGAGGCTTTTAAGCCAAATTAAATTGAGAAATGAAATGTTCAAGTTTTTGTTGTTGATGTGTAAGTTAAATTGGCCAATGAATGGCTTGTAAATATTTGATGATGACTAGCTATTGGCATGGCTAACTATGGATATGCTTTAGTATTATAAGTGTGTAAATGAGAATTAATACAAAGAAAACATGATAGAGTAAAATTAGCAATAAAACAGTTTGGACAGCAACAATTGAATCACTTTGAAAATTCACCAAAAATGGTGGAAATTGAATTAGAAGTTGAATAAGATATGAAATTAAAGCTTATTGAGTCTATTTTCGCATAAAAGAATTTCAGATTATGAGATATTTGAATTTTTATAAGACAGGGTCAGAATGATTTCGGAATCCCCAGTTCTGACTTTAGAAATTCATTAAAAATTGTACAAAAATAATAAAGGGATAAAATTTAAATTCTTGAATTTCTTAATGAGTCTATTTTCAAGAGACACAAATGGGAACGTCTTTTGAGTTCTTTGCAAAGATAAAATATTTTTTTATTGAAGAGAGGTCAGAACTGTCAGACAGCAAAATAGGGGAAACTTTAAAGAATAAACAATACTGATTGGCTAAACCAAATATTCTGGAAATTTTATGGTAAGAAGATATGTGAGTCTAGTTTCAAGGAAAATTAGCGGATCTTAATTTGGAGTTCCGTAGCTCCGTATAAAAATAATTTAGTGATTATAACTCGAGTAGACAGCTCAAGATGAACATAAGTGAATTGAGAAATTTTATGCAATAATGATGGCATTATCTTGAGAACTCAAAATAAGGATTGTTAAAAGCATGGTAATAAATTGTTTATTATTTAAATACATACTTACTAAGCTTTATAGGTTACTCCCCTTCCTTTCTCATATCATGTAGGGTTTTTTTACTAGCTCGGGTTGGAGATCGCCGGAGATGCTATTACACTATCAAGCTATCATGTTGGGTATAAGTGATTGCAAAACCTTTTGAGTCTATGGCATGTATAGGGACTTAGTCAATTGTTTATGTGTCATTTGATTTGGACAAATTTGTTGGTTCATATTGGTTAATGAGTTGTAATGCCTATTTATACGTGTGTGCTTATACTAAAGGTTTTATGTGATGTGGTTATATGTGTTTGGGATGGATGGATTGAAGTTGTGTTTAAGTATGTGAAAATGAGGGTGCCAAATGGTCTGGAAAATAGCCATTTTCTTGGCCACATGGGCAGAGACACGGCCGTGTGTCTCAGCCGTGTGGAGAACACAACCCCGGGACATGGGCGTGTGCCTAGGGCGTGTGCCCAGGGCGTGTGAAGTCTGTATTTACTTTTCAGAATTTAATTTGCCACACGGCCTAATCACACGGGCGTGTGACTTGGCCGTGTGACCCAATTTTGTTGAGACGTTATAAACAGAGAGTCACACGGGCTAAGGAAATGGGCGTGTGTGACCACACGGCCTACCCACATGGGCGTGTCCCAAGCCACACGAACGTGTGACCCCTGTTTTGATGAAAAAATTTTCTAAGTCTTCTTAAAGTTTCCTAAGTTCTCGATTTAGTCCCGAACAGTTCCTAATGTATATTTTGGGCCTTGTGGGCCCATATAAGGGGTGATTTGCATGTGAATGAGGAATGTTAAAGTGAATGAAATTTTATAGCCGGTTTTGTATAAAGGTTTTTATTTAAGTTTGGTAATGCCTCGTATCCTGTCCCGGCGTCGGGCACGGGTAAGGGGTGTTACAAAATTAGTCACTTCAATTGACACTAAACCGAGTTATCCCAAAAATGATAACCTTTTATTCCTTCAAAACCCTTACCTTCGAATCAGTAACAGAGATTCTGCAACCTTAACGCCTAGATTGAAGACCTTCCACCCTCTTAATCCTTTCCTAACACCAAACGAAACTCATTAGTTGGCGATTCAACAATCCCAACCAAAGACAACACCCACCAAACTTACCAAACACGAAGGGGACGCACCGAGACAACGAACTATGAAAAACCAACAGCGATAGAGAGCAGAAAAATGGCAGCAAGCAAAAAGGAAAAAGAAAGAAAAAAACGATATAGAGCAGAAAGAAGAGGAGCAACGTCAGATTTTTGGGAAATTATGGAAAGAGAAATTTTGAAAAAGAATAATCCCAACTCCCCCAAATTTATCCCACTAAACCCAGTACATCTCAACCAACTCAGAAACCCAACTCCACTGAGACTCTTGCACATAACCGACCAAAAATAAATATTCATGCTTGCGCAGGGATTCAAACATAAGACCTCCACCACACCAACACACATCTTAACCACCAAACCAGCAGGCCCATTCTGATAAGGTTTTACAAATAGTTTAATACAAGCCCGCTGAACAAGTATAAGGCTTAAGTCAGAAAAATACCAAAATTTACCAAAGGTAAGGCTTGAACTTGGGACCTCACACACACACCCAGAACACATAACCATTGAAGTAGATACTCAATTGTGTCAAATTTATCCAGAAACAGATATATGAATTTTGGGGCGTTACAAACAATTAAAATTAATCAATACAACACATTCAATTTCATATTGAATATTTCAAATTTGACTCAATATTTGCTAAATTTTCAATTTAGTCCCTAAACCGAGACTAACTTTATTTTTTTTACAATTAATCCTATATTTTCATACAAATTCCACTTTAAACTAAATTTAACTCCTTATTTTCACTTAAATCCCTAAATTTTGAATTTTTCACAATTCAGTCCCTATTACTCAAAATTTATAATTTATTCTACAATTTAATCCTTTTTAATTTCTAACTTAAAAATCTATCAATTTAATCCCTAATACTAAAATTATTCAACATTAACAACATTTAAAAACTCAATAATTGTTAAAATTTTGACATAGGTCGGGTAGTACTTAACACCGGGATTCCAAAAACATAAAAATTACAAGAAAAGGGACTAAATTGACTAACCAATTGAACTTGGAAACTTTGAAACCCTAGCCTTGTCTTTCTCCTTTCTTTCTTTCCGCTTTTTCTTTTCTTTCTGTTTCGTTTAGCCTTCTTGCCTTTTTTTTATTTATTCATTTACTTATTATTATTATAAAAATATAATATATATACTTAAATATTAAGTAAACATATTTTATTAATATATACATATGTATATTAAATTTACACATGTAATCACTAATACCATCCACTTGTTGAAATAAGGATTAATTGCTTATTTAGTCCTTTTAATAGTTTTTTTTATATATAATTTAATTTTCATTGTAACAGCCCGGTTTAGACCCTAGTCGGAATAGTGGTTTCGAGACCACAAATCTGAGGTCAAAATAATAAATTAATGTTATTTTTTGTGTTGATTCTATGTGACATAGTCTGTGTGAAAATTCTGTGTGACAATTTTATCGATTGTGTGCCAAATTAATAGAAAGGACTTAATCGCGTAAAGAGTAAAAGCTATGTGCTGATTTATAAGTACCTAAGTGTGGTTGTCTTTTTAATGTGAAGGCCTTATGAGGTAATTAGCCCATTATTAAAATTAGTGGATGGTAGATGGACATAAATGGCCTAATATTTGCTTGATAAATGGTTGATTCATTAAGGGCAAATTGGTAAAACATGAAATAAGTTGATATTAAAATAAAACAAAAGCTAAATGGTGCTCATCTTTGTTTCCATCAACCGAAAATAAGAAAAGAAGATAAGGGTTTGAGGCTTTGTGAATTTCAGCAATAGTGAACTTCAATTGGTAAGTGTTTTGAGCTCGGTTTTTGATAATTTCTACGTTTTTGTAATCGTTGCTTTGTGCTCTACAAAACCCATGCTTAAATTTTGTGAATTGATGATTTTTATAAAATGTGCCATTGATGAAATGGTAAGCTTTGTGATGAGTGTTGGTGTTAAATGAAAGATATGTGTTTAATGAACATGTTTTATTCTTGAACTTTTGATGAATTTAGCTTATTAGGGCTAAATTAAGAAAATAGCATTTTGAAGTATTAAAATGTGAAATAAATGAAATGTGTGGGCTTGTATGAATATAGTGAGAATTCGGCTAGGCATGGGTGCAAGCTAATTATGTGAATTTGATGATTTTGTGAGTTAGGGACTAAAGTGTCGAAATGTAAAAATGTGAGGGATATTGTGTAAAATTCCCTAAATGTGTGTGTTTGGACTAAAATGAATGATTTCATGATTGAATGGATTGAATTTGAATGTGTATAGACCAAGAAAGGAAAGGTTCGGATCGAGATCGAGGCAAGGAAAAAGTGCTCGATTAATCGACCGTTTCGGTATTTTGACGTTCGAGGTAAGTTCAGACATAATACGAATACTTAGTTATGTTAATTGCTATGAAATGAATGTTATAATGATATTGAAATGTGGATGCTATGTGAGAGTTTGAGTTATGTGGCACTAAGTGTGCGTATTCGTAAATATGATCGAGATGATTGGTGCGTGTGTGTATGCAATTGATATAAGCTCGGACTTTGTGGTTGTACTTTGTGTGTGCGATATCGATTTAAGATCGGATTGATATGGATGCACCGTGTGTGCAATGTTAATTAAATTTCAGCTCTACTGAATTAGCACTTTGTGTATGCGATCATCGATACAAGTTCGGTTTAACGAACTGGCACTAAGTGTGTGATGATAAATAAGTTTTGATTACGAATTGGCACTAAGTGTGCGAATAAATCAAAAGTATGGTAAAGATCGATTGAAATGTAAAGTCGAGCAATTGAGTAGCTTGGTTGGTGAGTAACTATGTGTTGGCAAAGGTATGTATGATAACTACGTATTAGCTAAGGTATGTATGATAACTATGTGTTGATTAAAGTATGTATGATATCTATGTGTTGGTGGATTTTGAAAGTAGATGGATGGAGTGCTATGTGAACATTGAGTATAGTTGAGTTAGTGTAGCATTGATAAATTAATCTAAGTGATGGCTTATTTTTGTATATTAATTTGAATTATTAAATTACATGTATTATATTACAGACTTACTAAGCTTTAGAAAGCTTACTGTGTGATTTGTTTCTCTGTTTTGCAGTGTCAGTATAGTTAGCTCGGATCGGGGAATCGTCAGCATCTCAGTCTCACTATCGGCAATCTATTTTGGGGTATTTTGGAATGATGCACATAGTTAAATATGGCATGTATAGGCTGGTCATTTGAATCATGTTTGATATTTGTAAGTAGCCATGAGATGTGGCTAGATATGTGCTAGTTTTAGCAAGAATGGTTTTGGTATATGTGATGCATCTTTTGGTATGGATTATGAGTTGAGAAATTTACTTATGAATGGTAACTTTGTGTTGGTAAAATGCTAGTATGAATTAGTGAAATTGAAAAAGGATGATGTTTGGTAATGAATGAATTATGCTTGTGATGATATGAGTTTTAATCTTTAAAATTGTCATGGTTGGAATTGGTTTGAATGACTATTTTGGTATGTTTTTGGTTGTAATGTGTGCATGAGATGTCTTGGTTAATATGGCTTGTAGGTTTGACCCTTATGGGTGGCATTTTGGCCTTGTAAATGGCCTATAATGTCACACGGTCGAGGCGCACGAGCGTGCCTAAAGACCATGGGTGAATTGGCAGAATGTAGCTTAGTATCACACGACCTTGACACGGGGGTGTTAGCTAGTCGTGGTGTACAAGTCAGTAGCTAGCTAAGAGTACACGGCCATGGCACACGGGCGTGCTTGGTGGCTGTGGTGAGGAAGTCAGTATATGGCTTAGTAGCACACGACCATGACACACGGGCGTGCCTAGTGACCATGTTAATATAGTCAGTATATAGACACAGATGGACACACGGGGGTGTCTAGTAGCCGTGGAGGGCACACGGCCTCCTTCCACGGACGTGTCTCCCTTGTATCTTAGAAAAGTTTTAAATTTCTGAGAATTTCTGTATGTGTTTCAATTTAGTCCTGACCCCTCTTTAGCATGTGAATTAGGTCTCGTAGAACTTGATAAGGGACACCATGATTGTAATTGAATGAGATTGAAGATGATTGACTTTGTGTCGTAAATTCTAGATGTTAAATATTCTGATTGATCGATAATACCTCTTAACCCTGCTCCGGCGATGGTCTCGGGTTAGGGGTGTTACATTTTATTGGTACCAAAGCTACGGTTTAGTCGATTCTCAAACTAACGTAGCGCGTGTGAGTCTAGCTACACATGCCATATATGAAATTGCGATGGTCTGATGAATGCTGATAGTTGAAAATGTGTCTTCTTATAGTAATGGATCCCGATCGAGCAGTTGCTGACGACGTAGAGAGTAATGCGCCTACTCGCACTCAAGGGACAGCGCCGGCCACATCTAGGCTGAATGAAGGTAGTGAGGGAGGAGAGGCTAAGCAAGCCTTCTTCCGTATGATGAGTGAATGGTTTACGGAGTTCGTTCGAACGAATCCGACTACTCCACAACCTCCACCCCCACAAGTACCTGTTGTGCCACAAGCTGTAGATCCGATCCGACTGAATAAGCCTCCTGTGGATAAGATTCGTAAGTTTGGGGCCGAAGAGTTTAGGGCCATAGCTGATGACGATGCTGAGCGAGCCGAGTTTTGGCTCGAGAATACAATCCGAGTATTCGATGAGATGTCGTTGACACTTGAAGAATGTATAAAATGTGTTGTTTCGTTGTTGAGGGATACGGCTTATAATTGGTGGAAGACGTTGACATCCGTGGTTCCGAGAGAGAGAATCACCTGGGATTTCTTTCAAGTTAAGTTCAGAAAGAAGTATATCAGTCAACGATTCATTGATCAGAAACGTAAAGAGTTTCTAGAGTTGAAACAGGGTCGTTTGACAGTTACTGAGTACGAGCGAGAATTTGTGAGATTGAGCCAGTATGCACGAGAATGTGTTTCGACCGAAGCTACAATGTGTAAACGCTTTATAGAAGGGCTGAATGAGGACATTAAGCTGTTGGTTGGGATACTTGATATCAATGAATTTGTTCTGTTAGTTGGAAGAGCTTGCAAAGCCAATGAGCTAAGTAAAGAAAAGAAGAAAGCCGATTCCGAAGCTTGAGATGAAAGAAAAAGATCGATGAGTAAGTTGTCTCAACCTTCGACAAAGAGATTTAGAGATGCAAGCAACCGATCAAATACTTCATTTGAATATCCGTATAAAGACCACGCAAGACTAAGTGTTGGTCCGAGAACTCAAGCTCCAATTGAATCAAATGTTGAAAGTGCTAAAAGCAACAAACCTGCGTGTAGACGGTGTGGAAGAAAACATGTGGGAGAATGCTGGGGCAAATACAACAATAGAGTTTGCAATAAATGTGGATCACGAGAACATTTCATTCGAGATTGCCCAATGTTAGCTAAGAAAGAAAATGTTCAGAGTGTGAATCCGAGTAATGTGATGGCTAGGGGTAGATCACCTAGAAATGCCAGAAATATAAGTGGAAGTCAAAGAGGGATTACTGATACCACTGTGAGATCGGAGGCGAGAGCACCTGCCCGAGCTTATGCAATATGTGCACGAGAGGAAGCTTCATCTCCAGACATCATCGCTGGTAGATTTACTCTATTTGATACTGATGTGATTGCATTGATAGATCCAGGATCTACTCATTCGTATGTGTGTGTGAATTTAGTATCAAGTAAGACTCTACCTATTGAGTCTACTAAATTGGTAATTAGAGTATTGAACCCTTAGATAAGTGTGTCTTGGTGGATAAAGTGTGCAAGAATTGTTCATTGATGTTTCGGGATATATGCTTTCCGGCTAATTTGATGATATTACCATTCGATAAATTTGATATAATTTTGAGTATGGATTAACTCACTTTGCATAATGTCATTTTGAATTATAAACGAAAGAGTATAGATTTGAGAAGTCAAAATGGTGAGATAGTTTGAATTGAATCTAGTAATATGAAAGGGGTACCAGTTGATGTATCTGCAATAAAAGCTTTGAACTATGTAAGAAAGGGTTGCGAAGCTTATTTGACATATGTGATTGACATAAAAGTGACTGATAAGAAAGTTGAATCTGTGCTTGTGATTTATGAATTATTAGTTATGCCTTTCGGACTAACGAATGCTCTTACAGTGTTTATGGATTTGATGAATCGTATATTCAAACCATATGTGGATTGTTTTATTGTGGTGATTATTGATGACATTCTGATTCATTTATCTGATAAGATGCAAGATGACGAGCGCTTGAGAGTTGTGTTATAGACTTTGCGCGAGAAACAATTGTATGCTAAGTTTAGAAAATGTTAGTTTTGGTTGCGTGAGGTTGGATTTCTGGGCATATTGTATCAGCTGCGGGAAATACGAGTTGTTAAATTTATATCTAAAAGTTATTAAATGAATGAATATGTAATTATTGACTAGAAATGCTATATGTGGAATTGAGAAAGGTGGCACTAAGTATGCGAAATTAAAAAATCGGGACGAAGGTGAATAGCACTGTGTGTGCGAAGTAATGGAAGCCTCAGCTTTATCAATCGGCACTGTGTGTGCGATACCCAATTAAATTCGCTTTATAGTAAAGGCACTAAGTGTGCGATTAATTTGAATAAATAACAAAGAGCAATTGATGTGTAGTATCGAGCATGGAATAGCATGTATGATCGTTAACTAAGTGTTGGAAAAAGGTATATATGGAACCTACGTGGTTGATGAATTTAAAAATAGATGAATGGATGGTTATGTGAGTATCGAATATAGTTAAGTTTGAGCATTTTGGTGAAACTATCTATATGATGGTTTACTTTGTATATTGATTTGATTTAGTGAGTTGAACGTATTATGTTATGAATTTGTGATTGATTATCATTCAGGGAAGGATAATGTTGTTGTTGATGCCTTGAGTCAGAAGTCTTTATGTGCTTTGCGAGTTATGAATTCTCAGATAGATCTGTGTGATGATGGTTCAGCTTTGGCTGAGTTGAAGATGAGACTGATGTTCGTACATCAGATTTGTAATGCCCATAAAATGGATGATGAGATGATAGCAAAACGAGCTCAATATGATTTGAATTTCGATTGAACTTGAGTTGATAGTGATGATTGTTTGAGATTTAGAGATCGATTTGTGTTAGAAAAATTGAGTTGATTGATTGATTTTGAATTGGTGGCTCGGCATGAAAGCAGGACATCTCTGACTTTGTGTCGAAGTGTTTAGTAGCCATCAAGTTAAGGCTTAACCTCAGGTTCCGTCCGGTTTGTTACAACCAATTATGAATCCTGAGTGGAAATAGAAGAATCATGATAGACTTTGTGTCGGGATTGCCTTTATCTCCGTGGAAGGAAATACTTTGAATCGAGTCGTATGAGATCGTTTAACGAGTTGGGCCGGTTATTTATAGATTGATGTTGCCACCTGAGTTGGAAAAGATTCATAATGTGTTTCATGTGTCTATGCTTCGATAGTACAGATCTGAACCGTCTCATATAATTGCTCCTACTGAGGTTGAGATTCAGTCAAACTTGTCGTATAATGAGGAACCGACCCGAATTTTGGCATGAGAGAGTAAAGAGTTGAGAAACAAAAGAATTTCCTTAGTGAAAGTATTCTGGCATAAGCACGGAGTTGAAGAGGCTATGTGGGGGCCTAAGAACGTTATGAGAGAGCAATATCCGCACCTATTCACTGGTAAGATTTTTGGGGACGAAAATCCCTAAGGGGGAGAGTTGTAACAACCCAGTTTAGACCCTAGTCGGAATAGTGGTTTCGAGACCACAAATTCGAGGTCGAAATAATAATTTAATGTTATTATTGGTGTTGATTCTATGTGACATAGTCTGTGTGAAAATTCTGTGTGATAATTTTATCGATTGTATGTTGAATTAAGAGAAAGGACTTAATCGCGTAAAGAGTAAAAGCTATGTGCTAATTTATAAGTACCTAAGTGTGGTTGTCTTTTTAATGTGAAGGCCTTATGAGGTAATTAGCCCATTATTAAAATTAGTGGATGGTAGATGGACATAAATGGCCTAATATTTGCTTGATAAATGGTTGATTCATTAAGGGCAAATTAGTAAAACATGAAATAAGTTGATATTAAAATAAAACAAAAGCTAAATGGTGCTCATCTTTGTTTCCATCAATCGAAAATAAGAAAAGAAGATGAGGGTTTGAGGCTTTGTGAATTTCGGCAATAGTGAGCTTCAATTGGTAAGTGTTTTGAGCTCGGTTTTTGATAATTTCTACGTTTTTGTAATCGTTGCTTTGTGTAACATCCCAAAATTGGGCCTAGTAGGATTGAGCCGAATGGGAATTTGGCTTTAGGAAAATTAGAATATTATTTATTTTTGTGTTGGCTTGGGTATGAATTTTGTGTGTTAGAATAGTCTTGTGAAGGCTTGTTTTTATTTAGGAAGTTAGAATAATTTTAGTATGGTTTATTTAATGAAGTAGGATTAAGTAAGCTTGACACTTAAGTTAATTAAGTGTTCATTTAAAGCATAAGAGGAGTAAGTGGCAAGTTGGTTAAGGAGCTTGAAAGGTAGCTTGAGGTTAGAGGTTCGAGTGGTATGTTTAGCATTTTGAAGGTTTATTTTTGTGTATTAGCATTGATGGTAGGTCAAACTTATTTATGATAGGTGGACTAATAACTTTTGGTAAGTTGAATTTATGATTAAGGAAAGCTTAATTTAGGGGATAAGAATCTTGAACTTATGGCATGATGAGGGACAAAGGCATGGAATAGGGAGGATGTTTTGGAAAGTAATCCTAGGCTTTAGTGCATGTATGTGGACGGCATGGGTGTCTAGGTGGGTGGCGAATTTTGTTAGGTGGTTTAGGGGAATATTTGGCCAATTCCTCTTTTGTGCATCTTTTGCATTTTGCTTTTCCTCTCCAAAAACTCTTCTTTGGCGAATGCTTATTGTACATTTTGTGCAAATTTTGCTTTTGTTTTAGCCTTCATTTCATTGAACCAAAAATACTATTTTCTTTCTCTCATCTTTCCACTTGAAACTAAAACTTCATTTTGGCATTTTATGCACTTTTCTTTTGGTAAACAAAGAGTTGGCGAATCTTTCAACCCCATTTCTCTCTTATTCTTTTTCTTTCATTTGGCCGAACCTCTTTCTTCCTCAAATCCTCTTTTCTTTTCTTTCTTCCATTGTTGATTAAACCGAATCCCCATTCACTCATTGTTATTCTCTTTTCTACTTATATTCCCTCACTTTTATTCACATATTTTTCTCCTTTCATTACTATATAGCCAAAATCTTTCCTTCTCCATTAGAGTTACTTTGGTCGAATATCAAGGAGCACAAGATCCTTTTTGGGATTCTTTTTCAAGCATTAGTAAGAGGAAGCCATAGCCATTAAGGGAAGCTTTTGGGATTTATTCTCCTAAGGAAAGGTGGTAAGTAACATTCGGCTATAGGCTTTGGTTATGAATAGATGTGCAAGCTAATTATTATCAAGTGTTTTGGTAGGAATCTCGATAGGACAAGTGACAAATACGGAATTCGGTGAATTAGAGGAAACAACGTCTCGAGATTTCGCTAGTATATTCGAGAATTGCTAGAAAATAGGTGTGTAAGATCTCTATACACACTTTATTAATTTACGTGCTATTATTATTTGCCTTAGATCTTTTGGTTGTGATTTGCTTATGACTAAGCATGGAATTGAGTAAGTCCCTAAATTGTAATTTTTGATATATGATTTGTATGCCATTACATGATGTTAAATGCTATGACATGAAACATGATAATTGATATATAAGCATGTGATGGTGGGATTGATGAGAGGAGGGGATGAATTATGGACTATGCGTCGGTGGTTTTGACCACAAGATGGGTTGGCCCCATCAGATTATTTGTGACCTATGGTCATCGGTGGTTTTGACCACAACGATTGATTAATTTGCGACTAAGTCCCGGTGGTTTGGTACCACCATGGTTTTGACCACATTTGATAAATTGTGACTCATGGTCATCGGTGGTTTTGACCACCACGATGGGTTGGCCCCATCATCCGATTTGTGACTCTAAGTCATCGGTGGTTTTGACCACAGTGGTTTTGACCACGGGGTAGAAAAGGAGTATGGATGGCTAGTTGGGTTGCATGTGCATGTTTATTAATGACTTGTGTATGAGTTACTTTACCGGGTGGGGGATTACACACTGAGTCTTGGTGACTCACCCCTTTCCCTTAACATTTTGCAGATGAGTAGATCGCGGAAATGGAGCCGGATGGACTCGAGGTGGCCATGCAGTGGAGTTTTTAATAAATGAATTTTAGATTTTATCTATCTTTCTTTTGGATTTATGTTGTTTAATTGTAATAAGGCCTCCTAGGATTATTTTATTATTCTTTGCATGTTTTGAATGTTTTGTTTAAACTATTCGATGATGTTAAAACGGATGCACATGTTTTTTCAAATTAAACATAAAATGTTTTAAGGTACCATCGGGTACATTTGAAATTTGTAAACAACTCGACTCAACAAATATTTATTAAGTATGGTTTTTAACAAAGAAATTTAATTTGAAAGGCATTTCGACAAATTTTAAAATCAGTCTTAAAAATGGTTTCCAAAATGTTTTCTCTGTAGCAAACCAAATTCGATTCGTAATGTTTGGGGCGGGTTTGGGGATGTTACAAAATTGGTATCGAGCTAAGTTCAAAGCTCATACTGTGGGGCCCAAGGCCCAAAAATGTTTTAGTAGGCCTTTTGAAATATTTTGGGTTTGAGCGACATGGCACCGAGTCTCCGCACACCGATCCGCTCGGGTAAGTACTTCTCATTTCTTTGTGAATTATTATTGGTAGAAGGGTAGGTATGGAGCGTAGTTAGTGTGATAGGTGTTGAACATTAGGACTAGATACCCCAAACAAAGACATAAGACTTTAAAAGCCTAATTAAACCAACCTACGACCAAGTCGCCGAGTTAGGGTGTGGTAACCTTGGTGCGCATGTTCAGGATTGGATCCGGAAGAGCTTGGTACTTAGCAGTCCTCGTGACTCACCTCCTCTTCATGAGATTCCTACAGTGTGTAGCTTCTGGTTCACCCTAACCAAGAGGACTCGGTCATAGGCAAAACCCTAAATAAAACCCGAAAGGGACTAGACATGTTTTAAGGAAAACTTCGGTTTTAAAATCACTAAATTATCTCTTTTAGATAGTAGGAAAAATTTATCTTTGGAAATTATCAAATATTCGGTTTATCAAAATTACTAAAATGCCCTTAGTGGCAAAATTACCAAAATACCCTGGTTTTCAAAATTTTCTTTGTACCTTTAAATTGCGAAATTTACAAGGAATACTCCTCAGTTTTAGAAGTTACAAAATGTTTTGATTCATTAAAATTTTAAAATTTTCTTGATTTATTACTAAAATACCCAGTAGGAAAATGACGAAAATACCCTTGGGATAGAAACCGATGAAAACGTCCAAGAGTGAATAGGAATGAAAGGTATTAGGGAATGGATGTTCTTCTCTGTATGAACTAGGATAGAGGACTTAAAACCTTATGTGATCGAAAGAATCTCTATTAAACTCCCTTCATAAAAATTTCTTCGCGAATAACCAAGTGAAACAAAGTACTAATCCATAAAATTTTTCTAAATAGATTAAAAGCACGATAGTTAGAATGAGCTCTAGAGGACGGGGTCGTCGTGGACGCGGAAGGGGAAGGATGACCGTGTCTGAACCCGTTAGGTCGGGTCAAGGTTCTGAGAATGAAGTACCACCGCCACCACCACCTCCAACTTTTGGAGCTGAGGAGCAGGATCAGACCGGAGGTGAGGCAGTGTCGCAAGCTGTGTTGCGAGTCCTTGAGTTGGTGGCTGGGGCTAGTGGAAATTTGGGAGCTCGGAAATCTGTTCCCGAGCGACTCCGATCTAACGGAGCTGAGGTATTTTGGGGTGTGTCGGGAGTGGCACCCAGTGCGGCGGAGTATTGGTTGGAATCCACTGAAAGGATTATGGGTGATTTGGATTTCACCGCTGAGGAGAAGTTGAAGGGTATTATCTCCTTGCTTCGGGATGAGTCTTATCAGTGGTGGCTCACCGTAAGGGATGGAGCAGTGTGAGTAAAAATCTCACGTGGGAATTCTTCAGGGAACTTACCAAAAGAAGTATATTGGAACTAGCTATGTAGACGCACAGCGAAAGGCTTTCTTGAACCTGGTTCAGGGAAATAAGTCAGTGGCGGAATATGAGGCCGAGTTCCTCCGGTTGAGTAGGTATGCTCGTAGTATGGTGGGTACCGAGCATGAACGTTGTGTTAGATTCGAAGATGGGCTGAGAGATGAGCTGAGAATGATGATAGCTCCACAGCAGGAGCGGGAGTTTCTTTGTCCTAGTAGAGAAATCAAAGGTTTTGAAGAGGTAAGACAGTCAGTTAAAGCGGAACCAAGAACGGAATTGGAATAAGAGGAGCTCGGAACCTTCAAGGTTCTCGGGTAATGAATGTAAGAGGACGAGGTTTGATGGGGTCGATCAAGCCGCTAGGCTGCTGCTTTGCTACTAATCCTCAATGGCCGCCACGGTGTGATAAGTGTGGCAAGTTTCACAAGGGGAGTGTTGGAATGGTAATCGAGGATGTTTTGAGTGTGAATCGTTCGATCACCGTGTAAGGGATTGTCCCCTGGAAGTTAGCTAAGAATCACCAGAGGGTCGAACCGCGTGCTCGGAGTTAGAAATGAAGGACCACCACAGAGAGGTCGTGGTAATGGTGATGGTAACAGGCGTGGCCAAGGTTTGAAGGTACAGAGGCGAGGCAACCAAGGTTGGTTTATGCAGTTGGCCATCGCGAGGAGGAAGATGTGCCAGATATGACATCGGGTAAGTTCTTATCTCTGGAATACCCTCAATTGCCTTATTTGTGGTTACGTTAATTTGTTATTTTGAGTTGGTGAAGTGTGGGAAAAATTTGATTATGAACTTGGAGAATGTGTTTAGAAATATGATAATTCTTTAAGATCGAGTGCGTGTGATAGGAGCGTAGTGTGGCGAGATAGAGGTACGACTGTGAGCTAGTTGGAAATTTCGAGGACAAAATTTCTTTAAGGAGGGTAGAATTGTAACATCCCAAAATTGGGCCTAGTAGGATTGAGCCGAATGGGAATTTGGCTTTAGGAAAATTAGAATATTATTTATTTTTGTGTTGGCTTGGGTATGAATTTTGTGTGTTAGAATAGTCTTGTGAAGGCTTGTTTTTATTTAGGAAGTTAGAATAATTTTAGTATGGTTTATTTAATGAAGTAGGATTAAGTAAGCTTGACACTTAAGTTAATTAAGTGTTCATTTAAAGCATAAGAGGAGTAAGTGGCAAGTTGGTTAAGGAGCTTGAAAGGTAGCTTGAGGTTAGAGGTTCGAGTGGTATGTTTAGCATTTTGAAGGTTTATTTTTGTGTATTAGCATTGATGGCGGTCAAACTTATTTATGATAGGTGGACTAATAACTTTTGGTAAGTTGAATTTATGATTAAGGAAAGCTTAATTTAGGGGATAAGAATCTTGAACTTATGGCATGATGAGGGGACAAAGGCATGGAATAGGGAGGATGTTTTGGAAAGTAATCCTAGGCTTTAGTGCATGTATGTGGACTGGCATGGGTGTCTAGGTGGGTGGCCGAATTTTGTTAGGTGGTTTAGGGGGGAATATTTGGCCAATTCCTCTTTTGTGCATCTTTTTGCATTTTGCTTTTCCTCTCCAAAAACTCTTCTTTGGCCGAATGCTTATTGTACATTTTGTGCAAATTTTGCTTTTGTTTTAGCCTTCATTTCATTGAACCAAAAATACTATTTTCTTTCTCTCATCTTTCCACTTGAAACTAAAACTTCATTTTGGCATTTTATGCACTTTTCTTTTTGGTAAACAAAGAGTTGGCCGAATCTTTCAACCCCATTTTCTCTCTTATTCTTTTTCTTTCATTTGGCCGAACCTCTTTCTTCCTCAAATCCTCTTTTCTTTTCTTTCTTCCATTGTTGATTAAACCGAATCCCCATTCACTCATTGTTATTCTCTTTTCTACTTATATTCCCTCACTTTTATTCACATATTTTTCTCCTTTCATTACTATATAGCCAAAATCTTTCCTTCTCCATTAGAGTTACTTTGGTCGAATATCAAGGAGCACAAGATCCTTTTGGGATTCTTTTTCAAGCATTAGTAAGAGGAAGCCATAGCCATTAAGGGAAGCTTTTGGGATTTATTCTCCTAAGGAAAGGTGGTAAGTAACATTCGGCTATAGGCTTTGGTTATGAATAGATGTGCAAGCTAATTATTATCAAGTGTTTTGGTAGGAATCTCGATAGGACAAGTGACAAATACGGGAATTCGGTGAATTAGAGGAAACAACGTCTCGAGATTTCGCTAGTATATTCGAGAATTGCTAGAAAATAGGTGTGTAAGATCTCTATACACACTTTATTAATTTACGTGCTATTATTATTTGCCTTAGATCTTTTGGTTGTGATTTGCTTATGACTAAGCATGGAATTGAGTAAGTCCCTAAATTGTAATTTTTGATATATGATTTGTATGCCATTACATGATGTTAAATGCTATGACATGAAACATGATAATTGATATATAAGCATGTGATGGTGGGATTGATGAGAGGAGGGGGATGAATTATGGACTGTCGTCAGTGGTTTTGACCACAAGATGGGTTGGCCCCATCAGATTATTTGTGACCTATGGTCATCAGTGGTTTTGACCACAACGATTGATTAATTTGCGACTAAGTCCCAGTGGTTTGGTACCACCAGTGGTTTTGACCACATTTGATAAATTGTGACTCATGGTCATCAGTGGTTTTGACCACACGATGGGTTGGCCCCATCATCTGATTTGTGACTCTAAGTCATCAGTGGTTTTGACCACCAGTGGTTTTGACCACACGGGGTAGAAAAGGAGTATGGATGGCTAGTTGGGTTGCATGTGCATGTTTATTAATGACTTGTGTATGAGTTACTTTACCGGGTGGGGGATTACACACTGAGTCTTGGTGACTCACCCCTTTCCCTTAACATTTTGCAGATGAGTAGATCGCGGAAATGGAGCCGGATGGACTCGAGGTGGCCATGCAGTGGAGTTTTTAATAAATGAATTTTAGATTTTATCTATCTTTCTTTTGGATTTATGTTGTTTAATTGTAATAAGGCCTCCTAGGATTATTTTATTATTGCTGCATGTTTTGAATGTTTTGTTTAAACTATTCGATGATGTTAAAACGGATGCACATGTTTTTTCAAATTAAGCATAAAATGTTTTAAGGTACCATCGGTACATTTGAAATTTGTAAACAACTCGACTCAACAAATATTTATTAAGTATGGTTTTTAACAAAGAAATTTAATTTGAAAGGCATTTCGACAAATTTTAAAATCAGTCTTAAAAATGGTTTCCAAAATGTTTTCTCTGTAGCAAACCAAATTCGGTCGTAATGTTTGGGCCGGGTTTGGGGATGTTACAGCTTTGTGCTCTACAAAACCCATGCTTAAATTTTGTGAATTGATGATTTTTATAAAATGTTCCATTGATGAAATGGTAAGCTTTGTGATGAGTGTTGGTGTTAAATGAAAGATATGTGTTTAATGAACATGTTTTATTCTTGAACTTTTGATGAATTTAGCTGATTAGGGCTAAATTGAGAAAATAGCATTTTGAAGGATTAAAATGTGAAATAAATGAAATGTGTGGGCTTGTATGAATATAGTGAGAATTCGACTAGGCATGGGTGCAAGCTAATTATGTGAATTTGATGATTTTGTGAGTTAGGGACTAAAGTGTCGAAATGTGAAAATGTGAGGGCTATTGTGTAAAATGCCCTAAATGTGTGTGGTTGGACTAAAATGAATGATTTGGTGATTGAATGGATTGAATTTGAATGTGTATAGACCAAGAAAGGAGAGGTTTGAATCAAGATCGAGGCAAGGAAAAAGTGCTCGATTAATTGACCGTTTCAGTATTTTGACGTTCGAGGTAAGTTCGGACATAATACGAATACTTAGTTATGTTAATTGCTATGAAATGAATGTTATAATGGTATTGAAATGTGGATGCTATGTGAGAGTTTGAGTTATGTGGCACTAAGTGTGCGTATTCGGAAATATGATCGAGATGATTGGCACTGTGTGTGCGAATTGATATAAGCTCAGACTCTGTGGTTGGCACTGTGTGTGCGATATCGATTTAAGATCGGATTGATATGGATGCACTGTGTGTGCAATGTTAATTAAATTTCAGCTTACCAAATTAGCACTGTGTGCGTGATACCGATACAAGTTCGGTTTAACGAACTGGCACTAAGTGTGTGATGATAAATAAGTTTTGATTACGAATTGGCACTAAGTGTGCGAATAAATCAAAAGTATAGTAAAGATCGATCAAAATGTAAAGTCGAGCAATTGAGTAGCTTGGTTGGTGAGTAACTATGTGTTGGCAAAGGTATGTATGATAACTACGTATTAGCTAAGGTATGTATGATAACTATGTGTTGATTAAAGTATGTATGATATCTATGTGTTGGTGGATTTTGAAAGTAGATGGATGGAGTGCTATGTGAACATTGAGTATAGTTGAGTTGGTGTAGCATTGATAAATTAATCTAAGTGATGGCTTATTTTTGTATATTAATTTGAATTATTGAATTACATGTATTATATTAAGGACTTACTAAGCTTTAGAAAGCTTACTGTGTGATTTGTTTCTCTCGCTGCAAAGTGTCGAGTATAGTTAGCTCGGATCGAGGAATCGTCAGCATCTCAGTCTCACTATCGGCAATCTATTTTGGGGTATTTTGGAATGATGCACATAGTTAAATATGGCATGTATAGGCTGGTCATTTGAATCATGTTTGATATTTGTAAGTAGCCATGAGATGTGGCTAGATATGTGCTAGTTTTAGCAAGAATGGTTTTGGTATATGTGATGCATCTTTTGGTATGGATTATGAGTTGAGAAATTTACTTATGAATGGTAACTTTGTGTTGGTAAAATGCTAGTATGAATTAGTGAAATTGAAAAAGGATGATGTTTGGTAATGAATGAATTATGCTTGTGATGATATGAGTTTTAATCTTTAAAATTGTCATGGTTGGAATTGGTTTGAATGACTATTTTGGTATGTTTTTGGTGGTAATGTGTGTATAAGATGTCTTGGTTAATATGGCTTGTAGGTTTGACCCTTATGGGTGGCATTTTGGCCTTGTAAATGACCTATAATGTCACACGGTCGAGGCGCACGGGCGTGCCTAAAGACCGTGGGTGAATTGGCAGAATGTAGCTTAGTATCACACGGCCTTGACACGGGGGTGTTAGCTAGTCGTGGTGTACAAGTCAGTAGCTAGCTAAGAGTACACGGCCATGGCACACGGGCGTGCTTGGTGGCCGTGGTGAGGAAGTCATTATATGGCTTAGTAGCACACGGCCATGACACACGGCGTGCCTAGTGACCGTGTTAATATAGTCAGTATATAGACACGGATGGACACACGGGGTGTCCAAAGAGGCGTGGAGGCACACGGCCTCCTTCCACGGGCGTGTCTCCCCTATATCTTAGAAAAGTTTTAAATTTCTGAGAATTTCTGTATGTGTTTCAATTTAGTCCCGACCCCTCTTTAGCATGTGAATTAGGTCTCGTAGACCTTGATAAGGGACACCATGACTGTAATTGAATGAGATTGAAGATGATTGACTTTGTGTCGTAAATTCTAGATGTTAAATGTTTTGATTGATCGGTAATACCTCTTAACCTTGCTCCGGCGATGGTCTCGGGTTAGGGGTGTTACATTCACCCTATAGGAAATTTAGTCCTTATACCTAATTACTCTTAATTCATGCAAATTCACTTAACCAAAGCCTAATTAACTACACAACTAACTTCGTAAATATTTTTAATAAATATTTACGAATTTGATTTACGGGAACGAAGTCTCGGGAATGCACTTTTCGACACCCCTGACTATCGGGTCGTTACATGAGATGAAAGATTTGGGACCGGCAACGAAGATACTTGGTATGGAGATTCTCAGAGATAAAAAAGCAAGTAAATTGTACCTAAGTCAGAAGGGGTACATTGAGAAAGTTCTTTGCAGGTTCAATATGCAGAGTGCTAAGTCTGTTAGTACTCCTTTAGCAGCCCATTTCAGGCTTTCATCGATTTTTTATCCACAATCAGATGATGAGATTGAGTACATGTCACATGTTCCATATTCTAGTGCAGTGGGATCTCTCATGTATGCAATGGTTTGTTTACGTCCAGATTTATTATATGCAATCAGTGCAGTTAATAGATACATGACGAATCCCGATAAAGAACATTGGAAAATAGTTCAGTGGATCTTAATATACTTACGAGGTACTATTAATGTTTACTTACAGTTTGGAAGAACTACAGATGGAGTCATTGGGTATGTTGATGCTGATTTTGTTGGAGACCTTAATAGAAGAAGATCTCTTACAGGTTATATCTTTACAATCGGAGGTTGTGCAATCAGTTGGAAAACCACTTTGCAAACTATAGTCGGCTTGTCTACCACTGAAGCTAAGTACTTGGCGATTACTGAGGCTTGTAAATAAGCCATTTGGTTGAAGGGACTTTTTAGTGAACTCAATGAAGACTTTCAAATCAGTATAGTATTTTGTGATAATCAAAGTGCCATCTTCCTTTCAAAAGATCAAATGTTTCATGAGAGAAGCATTGCTTAGACTTGGTTGGAGTTCATTGTTGAAGTTAAACCATTAAGGGGTTTTATGAAAGAGGTGGAGAACTTGTTCGTTGAGAGTTCGCGATGAAGAACTTGTTCATTGAGAATTCGTGTCAAGGTGGAGATTGTTAGAATTGAGTGACCTGAATCCTTATTTAAATAAAATACAGTGGTAAAATAAAATAAAAGTAAAATCCATATAGAACTACACTTCTTTTATTTTATTTTAGAATAAGGTTTTTTAAACCTTATTAAACTCCATCTATTTGATATTGATTAGAATAAGGTGTTTCAATCTTACTACACTCCTATTAGAATATGGTTTTACAAGCCTATAAATAGACATAGTCTACTCCTCTTGTAATCATTCGAATTTGACATAGTGGATTATCTGCCCGTGGTTTTTCCCCGAAAGGGTTTTCACAAAAAATCTGTGTGTTCTTTATTTTTCTTTCTCTTTTCTTTGAGATACATTGTCATTATCGACATTCTATTTTTCACACCTTTTACATAAACCCCATGATAGCCAAAAATTATGTAGTCATTGTACTAAGAAAAGTTATATTAAGAAAAGTTATATTGATTTTTCTTTTTTAGTTTGGATTTTAGATTTGTGATCAATTATAATTTAGTAAAAGTTTTATATGGTTAAAATTTTCTTATACCTGACTAAATTCATTTTTTTTTTAATTTAGATTCTAGATTTGTAGGAGTTATAATTGCAAATAATCTATCAATTATAATTTAAGTCTAGAAGATAATTTTTTTATTTGAAATACATAGAGGATTCCGACTTCCACTCACTAGGAAGTCTTGGTTTTTATCATTTATTCGGTTCTTTGAGTAGAGCCCACACTTTAAGCTATTGAAAATTCAAGAATGAGAAAAAGATAATTTAGTTTAGAGCTTAAAAGTTTTTAACTTCAATTCAAGTTTATCAGAAAATCTATACACATTTCTAAAACCCATATGCAAATATTTATGTAACACAATCACTTATTTAATCAAATTTATTATTTTAAATATCTCGGCAAAAATCTATAGTACAAAAAAATTCAAATTCCATTTGTGTCAACTTTCATATGTTTTTCTAAATAAGTTTCCAGCATTCCTCCCCACCAAAATTTGTTTAGCTCTGAATTAACTCTTTGGCAGAAAGATGGGATTCCAAAAACATTGTATCGCAAATACAGGAATAACAGATGCAATTGTCTTTGTAAGGATCTCCCTCCCTGTTTGAGAAAGTAGTCTTCCTTTCCAATTTTGATTTTTAGAACGTAGTTTATCCATGATAAACCCCAATGTTCAGGATTTTTCCTCTTTGGGAGCCCCAAATAAATCAAGTTGGCTTTATGATTGGAATTCTCATTCTTCCTTAGATTCCGTTTTTCACAAAGGTATTTTGTGAAAATAAAATAGATATTTTTCATCGATTTAACGATTGACTCATAACATCTTAAAACTGATTAAGAGCACTAAAAATAGCTTCACAGCTTTGATTTTTCACACTTGTGAAAAATAGATAACCGTATGCAAACAGAAAGTGTGATAGTGTAGAACATCTTTGATTGATTTTAAATGCTTCAAGATCACCTTGTAGTTCGGATTTTTCCAAAAGCTTTGAAAACATGGTTACCTCTGGGAGAAAGAGGTAGGGGAGAGTGGTCTCCTTGCAATAATCCCCTTATTAAAATAAAGTAACCTTTACTAGCCTCAATAAATAGTAGTGTGATTTTAACTATTGAAACACATTCATGAATCCTATTGACCATCGTTTACAAAAACCCATTCTCTCCACTAATATCTTCAAGAAGGGCCAATTCACTTTATCATAATTCTTGACAAGATCTAACTTGGTAGCCATACATCCTTTCTGCTCCCACTTTCAGTTTTTCAAGGCATGGAAGGCCTCAAGGGCCGATCAGATATTATCTTGTATCGCTCTATCAGCAAAGAAAGCAGATTGTGTACATGATATAACTTCCAAAATGAGAAATTTCATCCTTGAAGCCATGATTCAAGCTATAATTGTATAGATAGATTGCAACAACTGATTGGGCGAAAATTAGAAAATGCTTCAGATTGTTTTTTCAAGTTTGGAGTAAGGATTATGTTAGTATTGTTAATATCATCAGATTACAGTTAAAATTGAAGAAATCTTTAATTAAGTTACATGTTTTCTATTTTTTTTTGGTTTAAGTACAGGTGTCTTCATCCATTTCAAGTAAAGCCTTCACAATAATGTCAATTTCAAAATTCAAACTTAATTCAAATATTGATAAAAAAAACTCTTTTAATATCTTTATTTGAAATAAAAAATTATAATTTTCATGCACTATTTAAATATATTCTAATTTAATTTTAGATTTTATTATTTACAATTATGATTTTGATTTTACTTATAATTATATTTATAAACTCTTTAAAGAAAATTCATGACAAAATTATTGATCTTTCGTTGCTCTTGCTAAATCTTTTTTAATAGATTAGTTGTAATTTCCTAAGGCATGAGATTGGTTATATAAATTTTGATTTTTGTTGGCTATTCATCTTAGATAATTCTTTCTATAAATCAGTATAACGAAATTGATTTCAACTTGTAATTTCCTAGAGGTGCTGTTTCTCAGGTCAGCTGCACGGCGGCTTCATTGGACCTTGGCTCTCTCTCCCCTCCTCCTCTGCCACGGTGGTGGTTGTTTAGGTACCAGGTTTTCAAGGTGGCTTTGTGAACTAAACCTTGGGCTTTGATATGTTTTTATTTGGGCTTTGGCCCATATCCTTTGTACTGACTCTATGATGGATGCAGTTCAATGTATTTATTTGGGCTTTGGCCCATATCCTTTGTACTAACTCTATGGTGGATGGAGTTCAATTGACCAAATAATTAACTTGTAATCGCAAAACCATTCATTCAACATTTACTTCATCATAGTGTTTACTATGTGTCTTGATGTATTTTCAATGTTGGAAAGTATTTTATTTTCATATAAGTCATTTCATTCTAATAGAATTTTCATACATTTCAAATTTATTTTTATTCATTTATTTAAAATTTGTACTTCTCTATTTATTTATATTGAACTATTAAAATCACTTACTTTAAATAAATAATTATTACATATTTAATTTATCATCAAATGTAACACCCGGCCTAGGCGTTATGGTCGAATCTAGAAAAATTACGCAAACTCATTTTAAAACTTCAGATTTTAAACTAGAAAATTGTGTGTTTCGAAAATATTAACTTTGACAAATCTCTTACAGTTTTTTAGAAAAATACGCGTTGAACTTATTTATTTAACAACAAAAAACACTTATTTGGTTACTTAGTTTTGCAACGAAAGTTTCAAAGTTGTTAATTTGTAAAATGTGATTTCAAAATGAGAAAGCATATAATTTGCAAATTATCGAAAACAAAATACAGTAGAAAATCCAAAAACTAAAAATAAAGTCCAAAACATTTATACAGTCCAAAAAGTCCAAAATTAAGTTTAAAATTATAAATTGTCTTTTTATTTAGCTAAAATTCAATCCGAGCTCCCGCACGTCGCCTGATCCTAAGTTTGTTGATTACTTGAGAAGATAAATTATTGGGTGAGCTAATAAAGCTCAATGTGTAACTTAGCCCTCATGCACATAGCAGATATCAGACAATCATACAGATTCAATAACTAAACAGACACAGATGGCATAACATTTTTATGCAATACAACATATTAAACAGATCAGATACAAATGGTGTTGGACCACTGGTACGTCCCGGGGCGCAGTGGAAAAAAATATCCTACCGATCATCAACCACAGATCCATGTACGATGATCGAATCTGGTTGAAAAAGGGTTGAAGATATACCTTAGAAAATTGAAGAATGGCGAATAACGCTGTTGGTTGAATTCCTTTGGGCATTCTCAATCCTAGCTGCAACAAAAAAAATAGTCTTGGCCTCTACGTAGTCCACCTAGTTAAACACGAATAGCAAAAACTCTTTGAATTTTTCTGCTACTAGACCCTTTGAATTTTTCTTACTTATTCACTCCCACATGATCAGGGATTATCTTCCTTTTATTAATATCATATATTAAAATGAAATAATTCTCTTTTACTTTACAGAGAAAATCATGGAAGATATTGAAATTATATTCTTTCCAAAAGAATACTAACTTTAATAAATATTAATTCTGGAAAAAAAGTTGTGAATCGTATCCACCAGGTTATACTATCCGTTAGGCGATATTGTTCGTCGGGCAATATTGTTCGCCAGGTGATACTTATCCGCCAATGATAACAATCCACCATAGTTGTATGTAATAAGGTATACACCCATTGTATTGGCACGAAGTCTGTTCGCTTTAACCATTGGGTGTGACCCTGTAGGTTCTTGTAACGTTTATAGTAATACTAGAAAATTTTTAATGTTACAAGCAATGAGTGACATCTAGCAATGCATCATTCCTACCCAAGTTACAATAAATCGTGATTCGACATAACATTTCTGTGATAAACTTTTCATGTATCATATCCTTTTATCATTTATATCTACGTTGGACACAAGTCATGGTATAGTCACAATTGTATAGTTCATGTAACAGTCCGATTTAGACCCTAGTCGGAACAGTAGTTTTGGGACCACAAATTCGAGTCAGTAAAACAATTTAATATTATTTTCTGTGTCTGCAGAATATGATTTAGCATGTGAGAAATTTCTGTGAATCAATTTGATCATTTGCATGCTTAATTTGAAAAAAGGATTAAATTGCATTAAATGCAAAACTAGCATGCTATTTATTAAAGTACCTATGTGTTGTGGCTTTTAAAAGAGGAGGCCTTATGAGGCAATTAATAAAAGACATAAATGCCCATAATGTTTATATGTATATATGTTTAGTAAAAGGCTAAATATGTCATTTATGTATTAAAATGTCTTTTGATAAAAAAACAAAACATGAAAATGGGCATTAATTCATTCATCCTTCCACCGAAAACACAAAAGAAAGAAAGAGTTTGAAGCTTTCTAACATTCGGCTCTTTGTCTTCTTGATTAAGGTAAGTTTTGACTTCTGTTTTTGATAATTTTTACGTTTTCGTAATCGTTGCTTTGTTCTCTACAAAACCCATGTCTTGATTTTGAAAATTGATGATGTTTTTGAGATGAGCCTTTGATGAACTCATGTGTTTTATGAAGTTTGATGAAGAATTATGAAAGATATGTGTTTGATTATCATAGTTTGTATTTGAGTTTTTGATGAATTTGAGTAATTAGGGCTTAATTGAGAAAATAGCATTTTGAGGGACTAAATTGTGAAATAAATGAAATGTATGGACTTGTATGAGACATATGAACTTTCAGCTAAGCATGGGTATATGGTAATTTTTTGTATTTGTGATTTTGTGAAATAGGGACTAAAATGTCCAAATGTGAAAATGTGAGGGCTAAATTGCAAATTGCCCTAAATGTTTGTTCTTGGATTGAATTGAATGAATTAGTAAATAAAAGGGTTAAATTTGAATATGTATAGATCAAGAACCGAAGAAAACGGATTTAGATCGCGGGAAAGCGAAAGTAACAGAGTAGCCGTATACGTTTCTGTAAAACCGAACTCGAGGTAAGTCTATATACAAATAAAAGTATTTGTATTGAATTATGTATGTTCATATGACTATTGATAATGATGAATGCTATGACACGATGTATACATGAATTCCGAGGTAAGATTGACATAGTGTTAATATCCAAGAAGTCCCGTACGAACCTAGGAATAGATAGGATTAACTATGTCATGACATAGGTGTCTGTTATGTGATATCATGTAAGACCACATCTGGGACGTTGGCATTGATTCGAGATTTCGTGTAAGACCATGTCTGGGACGTTGGCATCGAAATGAGATTTACGTGTAAGACCATGTCCGGGACATTGGCATCGTATTTGATTCGTGTAAGACATGCTCGGGACAAATGGCATCGATATCTGATTACATGTAAGACCACGTCTGGGATGTTGGCATTGTACGGCTATTCTGAGCATTCTGAGTATCCTATTAGATTTCGAATGGTTCAACGGGCAAGTCTGAGAAACAAACGATTATGTGATCAGTATATCCGTCTCAGGTACGTTCGATATGTACACTAAGTGTGTATGAAAGGTAAGTGTCTATATGAACTTACTATGATGAATATGTGTTTTGAAATGATGAGATAATATGTGAAGATATGTTTGAATGAGCCATATGTATATATGATATTTGAGTTATATTTGAGTCAAAGAATATATGAGATGAATTTGCTATGAGAACCAATAATGTTATTAAATCATTTTGGTTATGTGCATAATATGCTAAGTTTATTTGTATATGGCTTACTAAGCTTTTGAAAGCTTACTCTGTGTGTGTTTGCTCTGTTTTATAGATCGTCAAAGCTACTGAAGGCTCGAGACCATCAAGGATCGTCATCACACTACTCAAACTCATTTTGGTATCTTTTGAAAATGTATATATTAAGTATGGCATGTATAGGCTAGTTATTTGGTATAAATTTGAGATATGAACTTAGCCATGTGATGTGGCTAGTTATATGTTGGTATTATGCATTTGTGAATAAGGTATATGATGTTGGTTTTGGCATGATCTCATAACTATGAAATGGACAAGTTTAAGGTAAGTATATGGATGAAATTTTGAGTATGTATGTTTGAGAAAAGAAATGGTTATATGAAAGGTAAATGTAGATGAATCATGCTTGGATGTATATGTGTTTTGGTTGTACAAATTGGTATATAAGTTAGCATGATTGGAGTTGTGATTGGATGAAATTACATGTTGATCTTTTGACATAATTGTGAATGTCAAATGTGTTTGAAATGAATTGGTATGTTGTTTGTAGGGTTGACCCAAGTGTGGGTGGCATTATGGCCTTGCAAATGGCCTGTTTTGCTTACATGGTCGTGGCACACGGGCGTGCTTAGTGACCGTGGGATTTAGTCAGTAGCTAGCCCAAGTATACACGGCCATGGTACACGGACGTGCCTGGCAGCCGTGTGAAATAGTCAGTATCTAGCCTAGGAGTACACGTCTATGGCACACGGGCGTGTCTGGTGGCCGTGGAGTTAAGTCAGTATACAAGCTCTGTTTTGACGCGGCCAAGACACATGGGTGTGTCTAGTAGCCGTGGGAGGCACACGGCCTGCCCACACGGGCGTGTGACCTCTGTAACTTTGAAAAGTTTCAAATTTTTGAGAACTTTAGTATGTGTTTGGTTTAGTCCCGACCCTATTTTAAAGCATGATTAAGGTCTCGTTGACCTAATTAAGGGACACTTTGATGTGAAACGATGATTAAGTTATGAATTATCTGTAAAAGTCTCTGATCAGTCTGGTAATGCCTGTAACCCTAATTCGGCAATGGATACGGGTTAGGGGCGTTACATTTGATTGGTATCAGAGCTACGGTTTAGTCGATTCTCAGACTAATGTAGCGTGTAAGAGTCTAGCTATACATGCCATATATCTGAACTGTGATAGTGTGATGAATTCTGACGTGTAAAAATGTGATTTTCATATAGTAATGGATCCCAAAAGAGCCATAGCTGACGATGTAGAAAGCAATGCGCCTGCTCCCGCTCAAGGGACAGTGATCGTATGTCAGATGCTTAAAAATTTATATAAAGAATGATCGAGCCTAGAAACTAACTATGACAACGATTAATGTAAAATCCAGAAATTGGGCCTAGAAGAATTGGGCCCAATGGGCCTTGGGTGTAGGAATGTTTAAAATTTTCAAGAATATGAGAATGGTGTTATTGCAAATTGGACTTATTAGTTAAGTGAATTTGGAAGGTTACGAGGTTTCTAGGAAGTTCGGGGTTTAATTGGGCCTTAGTAAAAGTTTGGTATTTTAGCACTTTAAGGAGAGAAGGTAAGGGGCATCAAGGCTTGAGGAAATAAGTGTGCATATTGCTAGCATAAATGAGCTATTGGTAAAAAGGATATGGCGCCACATGATGGACTTTGAGGGAGGAGGTTCAAATCCGATTGTGTGCAAATTTTGACTATTATTTTTGCATTCTTTCCTTAAGTGTCGGCCAAGCATGTAAATAAGGCAAGGTGGACTTTTTATTTTTGGCAAAATGACTAAGGAAAATAGGAAAGGTTGAAGGTGAGGAAAGAAATCAAGAGAAAGGGGAAAGTAAGGGGAACATATGGCCTTTTTCAAGGGAAATGTTATGGAAAGTATGGTTGGCAAATTTCTTGACCATTATGGTCATGTATGTGGACGGTTTTGTGTGTTAGGGGGGATAGCCGAATTTTCCTTGGTGTTTTGGTAAAGTTTTAGTGCTTGTTTTAGTCAAATTTTTTTAGCATCAAGTGTGTCATTTTCTCCAAACTACCATTCTCTTAGCCGAATTTTGTCTTTGGCAATTGGTAAAAGTTTTGGTATTGTTTTTGGCCAAAATTCCTATATGCAACTTTGGTGTCATTTTTCTTTTCTCTCCAAATTTCCTTCTTGTCGAATCTTCAAGCCATTGGTGAGCTTATTCTCTTCTTTTCTTTCTTTTTGTTGCCGAATGTACCCAAATCTTTGAGACCAAAATTTGTTCACTCATCACCTTTTGAAAACCGAAACTATTGGACACCATTTTCTCTTTTTCTTTTCTTTTAATCATCCTTTCAACCTTTCTTCCATTTCTTAAAAGCAAAACTTCATTTTGATCAAATCCTTCTCCTTTATTCATTCTCCTATAACCGAATATCAAATTACATTTTCCTCTATAACCGAACTTTCATCTCTCTCTCTATCTCTTCTTCTCATCGTCATCGACACTCAATCCTTGATCAATCGGTAAGTATTCTTCTCAACATTTTTTATTTTCTTTCTCTTAATGCCGAATCTATGTTTTGGTTTGGGATGGTCATTTTGACCAAGACCATCACCTTACTTCTCTCTCAAACGAGATCACTTCTTCTTCGTAGTGATATAGTGGAAGGCCGAAACTCTGATTCTTCCGAAGTCATCGTATAATCGTTGGGAATCGGTCCTAAAATCTTTAAGGTAAGGAGTTCTTCGAGGATTCTATAAAATCGTTCTTTATTCGTTAAGATGATTATTGGATAGTGATGATTAACCGATTACAATTATAGGGATTAAATCGCTCGATCTATCCAACCGTTGATCACTCAGAATTAGTGGTAAGCCGATCTTTACCCTTTGTCAATCCATATTTCATCGTAATATCAATCTATATAAGATCTAAGCGAATGGAGGCTTGTGGTATCGATCCGAAAGGAAAGTCGAGTGGAGATCTCAAAAGGAGCGGATTAGCGATCCCTACTCCTAAATTCAAGCGAAGGGCGGTATCGGCAATTCGGGACTTTCCACCGGGTTGTGGACCCTCATCCGGTGAGAATCGACTATTCGAGGTCGTTCCCAATTTTGAGGCATCAGCGATTCGGGATTTTCCACCGGGTTGTGGACCGTCAACCGGGGAAAACTAACAAATCGTGGTCATTCACGATTCCAAGGGTAAGCACCGTAGATCTTTCATTTTAGTGTTGATTAATAAATCGCGTATGTCGACAAATCAAGCGTTATAATATTTTAGGTGTCGACGATCAAGAAAGCTTAGTGCTTACCATAATCAGGTGTGTAATCTCACACCGTTTTCCGTGGGTTAAAGATTAATATCATAATGATAGTAAATCGCTTGACTAAAATCGTATTATGGTGAAACCGGGAAAATTAGCTTAGATCTCACTATTTTGATAAAATTGACAAAATTGGTATTAACACCGTGAAAGATTACGAAAATACCCCTAATGGGCCGATTTGATAATTTGCTATATGGGCCGATTTGATAATTTGTTATATGGGCCAATCCGATATTTTGCTATATGGGCCGATTTGATAAATTGCTATATTGGCCGATCTAATATTTTGTTATATGGGCCGATCTGATATTTTGCTAAATGGGCCGATCTGATATTTTCCCATATGGGCCTAATTGATAATTTGTTATAATGGGCCGTACTGTTGATAATGAATATCCAAATAAATTACTGTTGTTATATTGTAAAAGTCATGAATTGTTATGCTTTATATAGATTATTTTGCATGGGATGGGATAATATTGAAGAGAAGTTCTGGTGGCTCTGCCACATAATTTTGGTGGCTCTGCCACAAATCTGTATAGTGGCAATGCCACATAAATTCTGTTATTCTGGTGGCTTGTCCACAATTATTTTTGTTATAAATGGCTTAATGCCTGCGATTGGTGTGTTGGCAGGGTGGGTTGACAAAAGATCCCCACAGGTGTGTTGGTTGGTACGGGTGGTGTGTAGCGGATGGATTACTAGGTTTGGTTTGGGAATTGCATTTCATACATATGTTATAATTGATACATTATTATCATTGTAAATGGGCTTAGGCCCAAATTATCGCTTAATGGGATTTTGGCCCAGTGGACAACGGTAAGTGGGTTATACACTGAGTTCTTGTAACTCACCCCCTTTTTCATAACCCTTGTAGGTAATGCTCCGTAATGAGGACTTGGGCCCATGGATGACTCGGTGGAGGCCATACTTCAGAAACGGTGTTTTATTTTGAACTTTATATTTTTAATTCTGTTCACTTTACTATTTTTGGTTTTTATATTGTAATAAGGCCTCTGGAGTGTTTTATTATTTTCTTTATGGTTGATATACTTATTATTTTTCTTAAATTGTTTAAAACGAGAATTTTCTAAAACTTAAATAAAGGTTTTCCAAAATTGATTAATAAATGGATTTTATAACAAACTTTTACAAATATTTTAACTCGGAAATTTTCTCTCGAATTATCAACAATAATTTCAAAGCCACGGTTTTAAAGCTCACTACCTCGATTTTCAACTCATCAAACGATCTTTCAAAAATACTTGTATTTTATCTACGTTTCCGCAACGATTTCAAAATACTTCTGCAACTCTATTTCTAAACATCACATTTTTGTAAATTGTTCATTTCAAAAATGCTTTCGCTACTAAAAAGGTTTTTAAAGATTATTACGTTTTCAAGTAGTTAACAATTGCTTAAGTATTTTTGGTTTTAACAAAGAGGCTGTATTTCTCAAGCAAGTTTTTAATAATCGCAATGATGGTTTTTACTTCCATGTGACACACCAGATTCGGGCCTAACTTCTAGGCCAGGTTTGGGGTGTTACAATTGAGGCAAGGGCACCTATCGAACAGTAGTATAGTTTAGTGGCAAGACCGAATTATCGAACCCAAAGGAACTAAAAGTACTAATACTGACTCTCTTTCTATTATTTAACCTAAGATTTAAAGAATTTGTTGTTTAAACTAAAATTAACTAACTACTAAGCTAAAGACGCTAAGACAAAGAGAATGAATTGGGGAAAATATTTGTGGGGAAAACCAATTGATTAAGACAATACCCGAGGAAGAATCCACCTAGACTTCACTTGTTATCTAACTCTGAACCAGACGATTTATTCACTTGACTTGATCCGTAGGATTCCCTAATGTATATTAATCCCTCTCTCGAGGCGACCAACGTCTAACCCTAGGTTGATTAATTGAAATCTCTTTCTAATTAAAACCCCTAGAATTGCATTAACTCGATCTATGGGCTCCCATATTAGGTTTGACCCTAATCCAGCAGATTTTCGTCACCCTATCTCTAGGCGCACGAGTAACTCCGCTTAACTATGCTAGATCTACTCTTAGGCAGGGACTTTTGCTCCACCACCTAAGCACATCAGTACTTGAATCAATATCCTCGAATATCAAAGCAAGAATTAAGAACACACAATTAAGAACAAATCAAGTATTTATCATATAGTTCAGCAAACGATAACAAGATTCATCTTAGGTTTCATCCCCCTCAGGTATCTGAGGGTTTAGTTCATATTTATAAAAGAATACATCTCAGAAGAAAAGATAAAACAAAACATAAAAAAAACCCTAAAACCCCCTGAAGAAATTAAAGAGAAGATCCTCCGTCTTGAGTATGACTCCGGCTTCTTGAGATGAATCAACTGGCTTTCTTCGAGTAAATTCCACAATTTTGACCTCTCTGGCTCGGCTCCTTGGCCTAGCTGGACGCCCCGACTGTAACATCCTAAAATTTGGAATTTTATGTGTTGCATTATTTTTGGTGCTAAGCTAGTTAGATTATTAATTGTGTATGTTTAGGAGGTCATGAGAAGGCTCAGGGTTTATTTGGTCCTAGTAAAAAAAATTGGCATTTAGCACTTTAAGGAGATAGAGTAAGTGACCTTAAAGCTTATGGAAATAAATGAGTAAATTGCTAGCATAATTGAACAATTGGTAAGAAGGATATGGCGCCACATGAAGTACCTTGAGGGAAGAGGTTCAAATCCCTTTGTGTGCAAATTTTGACTATTATTTTTGCATTCTTTCCCTAAGTGTCGGCCAAGTATGTAAACAAGGCAAGGTGGACTTTTTATTTTTGGAAAGATGGCTAAGGAAAATAGGAAAGAATGAAGGTGAGGAAAGAAATCAAGAAAAAGGGGAAAGTAAGGGGAACATATAGCCTTTTTCAAGGGAAGTGTTATGGAAAGTGTGGTTGGCCAATTTTTGACCATTATGGTCATGAATGTGGACGGTTTTGTGGTTAAAGGGAGGTAGCTGAATTTTACTTGGTTTTTTGGTAAAACTATAGTGTTTGTTTTGGTCAAAAATACCTTTAGCTTTAATAGTGTCATTTTCTCCAAATTGCTACTCTTTGTGAGTTTTAGTTTTTTTTCTTTTCTTCTTTTTTTCTTCTTTGCCGAAACCTCCTAGCACATTTGTGCAATTTTTTTCTTCTCTTTTGTTTGGTCAAAACATTCACCTCATGTTCATCTCTCTTTGATAGCCGAATCACCTAGTATCCATCCAACCTTCCATCATTTTCTTTTAACCATTCCTCTAATCTTTTCTCTTCTCTAAATCGACACCACCATTAAATCATATTTTCTTATTTGATTATCCTCCATTGCCGAATATCAATATTCATTTTCTTCTATAACCGAACCTTCATCTCTTTTCTATCTTTTCTTCTCATCTGTAGTTACACTCAATCCTTGATTAATCGGTAAGTGTTCATCTCAACATTTTTATTTTCTTTCTCTTAATACCGAATCTATGTTTTGGTTTGGGATGGTCATTTTGGACCGAGACCATCACCTTACTTCTCTCTCAAACGAGATCACTTTTTCTTCGTAGTGATATAGTGGAAGGCCGAAACTCTGATTCTTCCAAAGTCATCGTATAATCGTTGGGAATTGGTCCTAAAATCTTTAAGGTAAGGAGTTCTTCGAGGATTCTATAAAATTGATCTTTATTCGTTAAGATGATTATTGGATAGTGATGATTAACCGATTACAATTATAGGGATTAAATCGCTCGATCTATCCAACCGTTGATCACTCAGAATTAGTGGTAAGCCGATCTTTACCCTTTGTCAATCCATATTTCATCGTAATATCTATCTATATAAGGTCTAATCGAATGGAGGCTTATGGTACCGATTCGAAAGGAAAGTCGAGTGGAGATCTCAAAAGGAGCGGATTAGCGATCCCTACTCCTAAATTCAAGCGAAGGGCGGCATCAGCGATTCGGGATTTTCCACCGGGTTGTGGACCATCAACCGGGGAAAATCGACAAATCGTGGTCATTCACGATTCCAAGGGTAAGCACCGTAGATCGTTCATTTTAGTGTTGATTAATAAATTGAGTATGTCGACTAATCAAGCATTATAATATTTTAGGTGTCGACGATCAAGAAATCTTAGTGCTTACCATAACCAAGTGTGTAATCTCACACCGTTTTCGGTGGGTTAAAGATTAATATCATATTGGTAGTAAATCGCTTGATTAAAATCGTATTATGGTGAAACCGGGAAAATTGGCTTAGATCTCACTATTTTGATAAAATTGACAAAATCGGTATTAACACCGTGAAAGATTACGAAAATGCCCCTAACGGGCCGATTTAATAATTTGTTATATGGGCCGATTTGATAATTTGCTATATGGGCCGATTTGATAATTTGTTATATGGGCCAATTTGATAATTTGCTATATGGGCCGATTTGATAATTTGTTATATGGGCCAATCTAATATTTTGCTATATGGGCCGATTTGATAATTTGTTATATGGGCCAATCCGTTATTTTGCTATATGGGCCGATTTGATAAATTGCTTTATTGGTCGATTTGATATTTTGTTATATGGGTCGATCTGATATTTTGCTAAATGGGCCGATCTGATATTTTCCCATATGGGCCTAATTGATAATTTGTTATAATGGGCCGTACTGTTGATAATGTATATCCAAATAAATTACTGTTGTTATATTGTAAAAATCATGAATTGTTATGCATTATATACATGATTTTGCTTGGGATGGGATAATATTGAAGAGAAGTTCTGGTGGCTCTGCCACATAATTTTGGTGGCTCTGCCACAAATCTGTATAGTGGCAATGCCACGTAAATTCTGTTATTCTGGTAGCTTGTCCACAATTATTTTTGTTATAAATGGCTTAATGCCTGCGATTGGTGTGTTGGCGGGGTGGGTTGACAAAAGATCCCCACAGGTGTGTTGGTTGGTACGGGTGGTGTGTAGTGGATGGATTACTAGGTTTGGTTTGGGAATTGCATTTCATACACATGTTATAATTGATACATTATTATCATTGTAAATGGGCTTAGGCCCAAATTATCGCTTAATGGGATTTTGGCCCAGTGGACAACGGTAAGTGGGTTATGCACTGAGTTCTAGTAACTCACCCCGTTTTTCCATATCCCTTTTCAGGAAATGATCAGTGATGGAGGCTTGGGCCATGGATGACTCGGTGGAGGCTATACTACAAAAACGGTTTAATTTGGAATTTGGATTTCTTTTTAGTACTTTTAATTACTTTACTTTTTTGAGTTAAGGTTGTAATAAGGCCTCTGGATTAATTTATGTTTTGTTTATTGTTTGACGAATTTATAATTTGCTCTAAGTACTTCAAATTAAGGCTTTTCTAAAAACTTAAATAAACGTTTTCTTAAAATGGATATACAAAAAGGGTTTAATAATAAACTTTCATAAATATATTTTTAGCTCAGAAATTTCTCAAATAATTTTCATCAACATTTTACGAAAATTATTTCCAAATTCTTCTCGAACTATTAATGATATTTCCAAAGTCATGGTTTTTAAGATTTTATTCAAATTTATCGATTTATCAATCAATCTTTATTCAATAATACTTTATTAAAAATTTTTAAATGGGAGTTGTTTTAAATGATTTTAAATCTAAATCTTTTTATGTACAAATGAGAAAGGACTTAGTAGTATTTTTCTCATGTAACATGTCAAATCTGGCCTGAACGCATGGGCCGAGTTTGGGGTGTTAAATTTTATGGTATCAGAGCCCAGTTCAAAACTCGGCTGTGGTTTGGGTTCAAAAACATTTTTTTCAAAGCTGTTTTGAAATGTAAAATTTAGAACGTATGTTTTTAAGGAAGTATGGCACCACGGGTATCCGGCACCAAGTCAAGTAAGTGTATGTTATTATTGTATGATTATAATGATTATGATATGATTGTAGGAATACTCTAGAACTTCTAGTTTTAGGAATTGAAACTATAGAGATTGAGACTATAGGATGCGACTACGAAAATAACTTTACTTATTATGTTTCATAAAACATTGTTTAATAAACACCGAAATAGTATACTGATTCATAAGACTTTTAATCAGATTAAATCGAATTACCCAATATGAGCGCTAGAGGACGTGGACGCGGTAGACGTGGTCGTGGTAGAGGCCGAGGCACTAGAGTTGCGTCTGAAGTGTCGGGACATATGCCGAAAATGGATGCACCTGCATCACCCGTGACTGAAACTGGATCACATGACCGTATGAGGAGGACACTGCTCTGTCCCAAGCAATGTTGCGAGTCTTGGAAAGGGTTCTTTGGGGCTAGAGAGTGGGCGGCACTCGTGGATCAATTTCGAAACGACTTAGATCAAATGGTTCTGAGGTTTTTAGGGGTATCTCGGGTGTAGCCCCAAATGTAGCAGAGTATTGGCTCGAGGCAGTGGAGCGGATCATGGATTATTTGGAGTGCACCACCGAGAAGAAACTGAGAGGAGCTGTGTCCTTATTGAGAGACGAGGCGTATCAATGGTGGCTTACTGTTCGAGAAGGTACTCAGGCCGATCGTGTTACCTGGGATTTCTTCAAAACTGCATTCCTAGGAAAGCATGTTGGGGCTAGCTCTGTGGATGCCCGAAGGAAGGAATTCCTAAATCTGGTCCAAGGAGGTAAGACTGTGGCAACTTACGAGGCAAAATTTCTGCGTCTGAGTCGTTATGCCTGGGGTATAGTGCCAACTGACTACGAACGCTGTGTGCGTTTTGAGGACGAGTTGAGTGATGAGTTGCGGGTACTGATAGCCCCGCAACAAGAAAGGAATTTTGCCACACTTGTGGAGAAAGCCAAGATAGCTGAAGAGGCTAAGCACTCAGAGCGGCAAAACTGAGAAAAATATAGAGGAAAGAGCAAGAGGGATTTTAAGTACTCAGGTCCTGCTAGAAGGTTTCAGAAGAGGCCCAGGAATGATGAGCCAGCTCGAGCTAGAGTACCAGTTGCTACCAATCAGATACAGCCATGTGCGAATTACGGAAAATGACACCCGGGTGAATGTTGGAAGAGAATCGGTGGTTGTTTCAAATGTGGTTCCAAGGACCATCAATTCAAAAATTGTCCTCGATAGACTGCTCAAGCTCAGGATGCTCGTAATTATGATGCACAGCCAGCTAGAGGCGCTCAGCAGCCACCGAGAGGCCGTGGGCCAGGTCGAGGTGGTAATGGCGTAGGACGAGGTTAGGGTGCACCGGGTAGAGGTACTGGTTTCAGGGGTAACGCGGAGGCGAGGTAGCCAGGGTTGGTTTATGCGGTCAGACGCCGAGAGGATGGTGATGCACCTGATGTGATAACCGGTACGTTCTTCATATCGATGTACACATTCGCTTTGATAGATATCGGATCCACCCATTCGTATGTTGCTAGTGCTTGTATCTGGAAATCTGAACATTAGATTTGAGATTACTGCTAGAGAGATGACGGTAATTAGTCCTTTAGGACAGTCTGTGATAGTGAATAGATTGTTTAGAGATGTGCCCTTAGAAATTCAAGGAGAAACATTTTTGGCAAATTTGATGGAACTGCCTTTCGGCGAGTTCGACCTTATTTTGGGCATGGACTGGTTGGTGAAACACCGTGCGAACTTGGATTGTGCTGCAAAGCGGATGACGCTAAGAACTTCGGAAGATAAGGAAGTGGTGATGATAGGTGAAAGGAGAAATTATCTATCAAATGTGGTATCTGCTCTAAAGGCAGAAAAGTTAGTGCGAAAAGGGTGTGGAGCATTCCTAGCCTTCATTAGTGCGTTGGATGCCAAGGAATTGTCGGTGGAAGGTGTTAGAACGGTGAAAGAGTTCTTGAATGTCTTTCCCGAGGAACTTTCTGGATTGCCTCTGGATCGGGAGGTAGAGTTTGGCATTGAGTTATTGCCAGGAACGGCTCCGGTGTCCATTGCTCCATATAGAATGGCGCTGAAGGAGTTAGCGGAGCTTAAAGCTCAAATTCAGGAGTTGTTGGATTGGGGATTCATTCGACCGAGTGTGTCACCGTGGGGAGCACCGGTCTTGTTCGTCAAGAAGAAGGATGGGTCGATGCGTATGTGCATCGATTATAGACAGTTGAATAAATTGACGATCAAGAATAGGTATCCGTTGCCGAGAATCGATGACCTATTCGATCAACTGCGAGGAGCTTCGATTTTCTCGAAGATAGATTTGAGATCTAGTTATCATCAACTTAAAGTCAAGGAGGCGGATATCCATAAGACTACGTTTCGAACTCGTTACGGACATTATGAGTTCTTGGTGATGCCGTTTGGGTTGACTAATGCACCATCTGCATTTATGGACATGATGAACCGAGTCTTCTAACCCTACTTAGATCGGTTTGTGGTGGTGTTCATAGATGACATCTTGGTATACTCGAAGAATGAAGAAGAGCATGATTCGCATCTGCGAGTGGTATTGCAGATATTGCGGGAAAAGTAACTTTATGCCAAATTCAGTAAGTGTGAATTTTGGCTGAAGAAAGTGACCTTTTTGGGGCATGTTGTGTCGGCCGAAGGAATTAGAGTTGATCCCCGGAAAGTAGAGGCTGTGTTGGATTGGAAACCACCAAAGTCAGTGGCTGAAATTCGGAGTTTCCTAGGATTGGCTGGTTACTACAGGCGTTTCGTTGAGGGGTTTTCGTTGATTGCTGCACCTCTAACTAAACTATTGCGTAAGGGAGTACCATTTGTGTGGTTAGATTAGCAGCAAGAGAGCTTTGAGAAATTGAAGAAGATTCTGACGGAAGCACCAGTTTTGATTCAACCTGAGGCTGGAAAAAAGTTTATTGTTTACTGTGATGCGTCACACACGGGCTTGGGATGTGTGTTGATGCAAGGTGGAAAAGTGGTGGCTTATGCATCTCGTCAGTTAAGGCCGCACGAAGTGAATTATCCCACTCATGATTTGGAGTTGGCTGCAGTGGTGTTTGCTTTGAAGATATGGAGACACTACCTGTATGGTGAGAAGTCGATCATCTATACGGATCATAAGAGTCTAAAGTACATCCTTACCCAAAAGGAGTTGAACTTAAGACAGCGGAGGTGGGTAGAACTTTTGAAGGATTATGACTTCTCAATCGAGTATCATCACGAAAAGGCTAACGTGGTGGCAGATGCGTTGAGTCGTAAGGTGATATCGGATTTGAGAGCAATGTTCACTCATCTCAGCTTGTATGAAGATGGTAGTCTGCTAGCCGAACTTCAGGTGAAGCCTGCGTGGGTAAGTCAGATTAAGAAAAGCAGTTATCAGATGAAAAGTTAGGTTCCATACTTCAGCAAGTGGAAGGTGGTGTGAAAGGGGATTTTGGATTGAATAATGATGGAGTATTGTGTTTCTGCGGAAGAATTTGTATGCCCAAAGATTCAGAATTGAAACAAATGATTCTGCGTGAGGAGTATAGTAGTCCTTATGCTATGCACCCCAGGGGAAATAAAATGTATCGAGACCTCCGTGAGTAGTATTGGTGGCCAGGGTTGAAACGGGAGGTTACTGATTTTGTGAGTAGGTGCTTGACATGTTAGCAAGTGAAGGCGGAACATCAATTGCCGTCGGGATTACTACAACCGGTGAAGATTCCATTATGGAAATGGGAACGGATAACGATGGACTTTGTTAGTGGGTTACCCTTATCGCCTGCTAAGAAAGATTCCGTCTGGGTAGTAGTGGATCGGTTGACGAAGACTGCCCATTTCCTACCTATTCGCATGCATTACTCATTGCGAAGTTGGCCAAGTCATGCGTAGTAGAGAGATCGTGAGGTTACATGGGGTACCAGTGTCTATCATTTCAGACAGGGACCCTAGGTTTACATCACGATTTTGCAAAGCCTTACATGAAGCTTTGGGAACAAAGTTAAATTTCAGCACGGCATTTCATCCTCGATCGGATGGTCATCGAGAGAGAGTAATCCAGATTCTGGAAGACATGTTAAGGGGCGTGTGTGATTGACTTCAGGGGTAGTTGGGAGGATTTCCTACCGTTGGCAGAGTTTGCTTATAACAATAGCTATCAGTCCAGCATCCAGATGGCACCCTACAAGGCGTTGTATGGTCGTAGGTGTCATACTCCTACTTGTTGGACCGAATTGGGGGAGTGACAGTTATTGGGTCCTGAGCTGATATCAGAGACGGAGGAAAAAGTAAAGGTAATTCGGGCACGGTTAAAGTAAGCTTCGGATAGACAAAAATCGTATGCGGATTTGAAGCGTAAGGATATTGAGTTTGCGGTGGGAGATCAAGTCTTTCTAAAGGTCTCACCTTGGAAGAAGATCTTCAGATTTGGAAGGAAGGGCAAGTTGAGCCCTAGGTTCATCGGACTGTACCGTGTTTTGAAGCGTGTTGGGCCAGTGGCTTATTAGCTTGAGTTACCTCCGGAGTTGAGTCACATACATAGTGTATTTCATGTCTCAATGTTAAGGCGTTACCGATCAGATCCATCCCATATAGTACCGGTAGAGGAAGTTGAGATAAGACCTGACTTGTCGTTCAAGGAGGAGCCAGTGCAAATTTTAGATCGGGATGTTAAGGTGTTGAGAAGGAAGTCGGTACCGTTAGTCAAGGTTTTATGGCGCAATCACGGATCGGAGGAAGCTACATGGGAGCCTGAGGACGCGATTCGGCAGCAATATCCTCACCTCTTTTAATCAGGTAAATTTCGAGGACGAAATTTTCTTTAAGGGGGGTAGAATTGTAACATCCTAAAATTTGGAATTTTATGTGTTGCATTATTTTTGGTGCTAAGCTAGTTAGATTATTAATTGTGTATGTTTAGGAGGTCCTGAGAAGGCTCGGGGTTTATTTTGTCCTAGTAAAAAAAATTGGCATTTAGCACTTTAAGGAGATAGAGTAAGTGACCTTAAAGCTTATGGAAATAAATGAGTAAATTGCTAGCATAATTGAACAATTAATAAGAAGGATATGGCGCCACATGAAGTACCTTGAGGGAAGAGGTTCAAATCCCTTTGTGTGTAAATTTTGACTATTATTTTTGCATTCTTTCCTTAAGTGTCGGCCAAGTATGTAAATAAGGCAAGGTGGACTTTTTATTTTTGGCAAGATGGCTAAGGAAAATAGGAAAGAATGAAGGTGAGGAAAGAAATCAAGAAAAAGGGGAAAGTAAGGGGAACATATGGCCTTTTTCAAGGGAAGTGTTATGGAAAGTGTGGTTGGCCAATTTTTGACCATTATGGTCATGAATGTGGACGGTTTTGTGGTTAAAGGGAGGTAGCCAAATTTTACTTGGTGTTTTGGTAAAACTATAGTGTTTGTTTTGGTCAAAAATACCTTTAGCTTCAATAGTGTCATTTTCTCCAAATTGCTACTCTTTGTGAGTTTTAGTTTTTTTTCTTCTCTTCTTTTTTTCTTCTTTGCCGAAACCTCCTAGCACATTTGTGCAATTTTTTTCTTCTCTTTTGTTTGGTCAAAACATTCACCTCATGTTCATCTCCCTTTGATAGCCGAATCACCTAGTATCCATCCAACCTTCCATCCTTTTCTTTTAACCATTCCTCTAATCTTTTCTCTTCTCTAAATCGACACCACCATAAAATCACATTTTCTTGTTTGATTATCCTCCATAGCCGAATATCAATATTCATTTTCTTCTATCTTAGAACCTTCATCTCTTTTCTATCTTTTCTTCTCATCCGTATTTACACTCAATCCTTGATTAATCGGTAAGTGTTCATCTCAACATTTTTATTTTCTTTCTCTTAATACCGAATCTATGTTTTGGTTTGGGATGGTCATTTTGGACAGAGAACATCACCTTACTTCTCTCTCAAACGAGATCACTTCTTCTTCATAGTGATATAGTGGAAGGTCGAAACTCTGATTCTTCCGAAGTCATCGTATAATCGTTGGGAATCGGTCCTAAAATCTTTAAGGTAAGGAGTTCTTCGAGGATTCTATAAAATCGTTCTTTATTCGTTAAGATGATTATTGGATAGTGATGATTAACCGATTACAATTATAGGGATTAAATCCCTCGATCTATCCAACCGTTGATCACTTCATAATTAGTGGTAAGCCGATCTTTACCCTTTGTCAATCCATATTTCATCGTAATATCGATCTATATGAGATCTAATCGAATGGAGGCTTGTGGTACCGATTCGAAAGGAAAAACGAGTGGAGATCTCAAAAGGAGCAGATTAGCGATCCCTACTACTAAATTCAAGCGAAGGGCGGCATCAGCGATTCGGGATTTTCCACCGGGTTATGGACCGTCAACCGAGGAAAACCGACAAATTGTGGTCATTCATGATTCCAAGGGTAAGCACCGTAGATCGTTCATTTTAGTGTTGATTAATAAATCGTGTATGTCGACTAATCAAGCGTTATAATATTTTAGGTGTCGACGATCAAGAAAGCTTAGTGCTTACCATAACCAAGTGTGTAATCTCACACCGTTTTCCGTGGGTTAAAGATTAATATCATATTGGTAGTAAATCGCTTGACTAAAATCGTATTACGGTGAAACCGGGAAAATTGGCTTAGATCTCACTATTTTGATAAAATTGACAAAATCGGTATTAACACCGTGAAAGATTACGAAAATGCCCCTAACGGGCCGATTTAATAATTTGTTATATGGGCCAATTTGATAATTTGCTATATGGGCCGATTTGATAATTTGTTATATGGGCCAATTTGATAATTTGCTATATGGGCCGATTTGATAATTTGTTATATGGGCCTATATGGGCCGATTTGATAATTTGTTATATGGGCCAATCTGATATTTTTGCTATATTTGTTATATGGGCCAATCTGATATTTTGCTATATGGGCCGATTTGATAAATTGCTATATTGGCCGATCTGATATTTTGTTATATGGGCGATCGATATTTTGCTAAATGGGCCGATCGATATTTTGCCATATGGGCCTAATTGTTAATTTTTTATAATGGGTCAAATCGTTGATAATGAATATCCAAATAAATTACTATTGTTATATTGTAAAAATCGTGAATTGTTATGCATTATATACATGATTTTGCATGGGATGGGATAATATTGAAGAGAAGTTCTAGTGGCTCTGCCACATAATTTTGGTGGCTCTGCCACAAATCTGTATAGTGGCAATGCCACGTAAATTCTGTTATTCTGGTGGCTTGTCCACAATTATTTTTGTTATAAATGGCTTAATGCCTGCGATTGGTGTGTTGGCGGGGTGGGTTGACAAAAGATCCCCACAGGTGTGTTGGTTGGTACGGGTGGTGTGTAGCGGATGGATTACTAGGTTTGGTTTGGGAATTGCATTTCATACACATGTTATAATTGATACATTATTATCATTGTAAATGGGCTTAGGCCCAAATTATCGCTTAATGGGATTTTGGCCCGATGGACAACGATGGCTGGGTTATACACCTGAGTTCTAGTAACTCACCCCGTTTTTCCTTATCCCTTTTCAGGTAATGATCAGTGATGGAGACTTGGGCCATGGATGACTCGGTGGAGGCCATACTAAAAAAACGGTTTAATTTGGAATTTGGAATTCTTTTTAGTACTTTTAATTACTTTACTATTTTGAGTTAAGGTTGTAATAAGGCCTCTGGATTAATTTATGTTTTGTTTATTGTTTGACGAATTTATAATTTTCTCTAAGTACTTCAAATTGAGGCTTTTCTAAAAACTTAAATAAACGTTTTCTTAAAATGGATATACAAAAAGGGTTTCATAATAAACTTTCATAAATATATTTTTAACTCAGAAATTTCTCAAATAATTTTCATCAACATTTTACGAAAATTATTTCCAAATTCTTCTCGAACTATTAATGATATTTCCAAAGTCATGGTTTTTAAGATTTTATCTCAAATTTATCGATTTATCAATCAATCTTTATTCAATAATACTTTATTAAAAAATTTTAAATGGGAGTTGTTTTAAATGATTTTAAATCGAAATCTTTTTATGTACAAATGAGAAAGGACTTAGTAGTATTTTTCTCATGTAACATGTCAGATCTGGCCTTAACGCATGGGCCGAGTTTGGGGTGTTACACCGACAGAGGGCTTCTATCGAACTCTCCCTTTAAGTTGCCCCCTGGGGTGTTTATATAGGCTTTGGAATGTGTTTCTTTGCCTCCAAGTATCCTATTCCGAGTGAAATTCTTCTTTGTCACGGCAGGGACACGCCCGTGGCACACGCCCATGTGAATCGTGGCCAGGCCGTGTTATAACCTGCTGAAGGAGCACGGCCGTGTGGTCTTGGGCCCAGGCCGTGTCGATTTCGTGATATGGCCCATTTACTCTGTTTTAGGCCTGTTTTTCGTTCTCTTCATCCTCCGGTGCTCTCCTGAGTATAAAACATGAAATTAAAGGATTAAGAGCACCAAATTACATAATTCAAGGGATAAATCATCCAAAAGTATGCTAAATGTGGGTTTAAAATATGTTATTATTACGGTTTATCAAATACCCCCACACTTAAGCTTTTACTTGTCGTCAAGCAAAATTCTCAACTCACAATTAAAACAAACTTCCTCGATTCATAATATTCATCAATAATGTTTCATCATAATTCAAAGATAATTCATACATGGATAATTCAACTCAAAGAGTCCTAAAGATTCAAACAATCTAAGTCATACAATTTTGTAGCATGAAAACGTAGGTGTTTTCCCTCTTCTAAAAAATTACCTCTGATTCAAAATCGACAAGGATTGACATCCTCACTAAAGATTCACTCAAATCACTCGAGGTGTTTAAGGTTCAGGAAAAAGCACTCATAAGTCAAACATGAAAATTTAATCCCATAGGCTTGCATGAAAATCAAATCTCCACCACTATAATATGAGATGATACACAAATCAAAAGGTCTTTAATAGGGTTGTAACGGGGCTTGGGTTAAAGGTGTGGATAAAGGTTGAATTATAGGGTTAGAATCGAGATTGACTTGACAAATTACCTAACTAGAAAAATGAGCTAATAATTACATCAACTAAAAACTTGTAATACTAATAATACGAGCTTTTTATTCAAGATGTGGAATTTAAATATGTAAGCTCACTTACTAATAAAACTAATAATGAATAAACTTCGTCATTTTTTTTAAGAACAAATCATTAAATATTTACAATAATAAGAAAGTACAACTGAAATATAAAATATAGTTAGGCAACTGCTCAAAATCAAATCTCGACAAAAAGGGTAGTCAAGAAGAATGGTGATAACAAATACAAAGGGTTTTGGTTTAAAATTAGTGGGTGAGTCAATAAAAAGGGTTGTTAGGATCAAAAGGGGTTCACTAGGGGTTAATTGTGAGGGTAGGCTTTTAGTGGAGTAAGTGGGTTAAAACCTAAGTGCCTTTATCATCTCTGTATATCAAATCAAAGGTGTGGTCTCGACATGTATAATCGATGCAAGTTCTAGAATAATAGATCAATGTTGACACACTCATAATCAATAAAGTGAGCAAGAAAAAGAATATATGCTCTATAAGGCTCAAAATCTCACAAAAATTATGGGTTTTTGATATCAACCTTGTAAATTTCAAACTTCAAGGTAATAATTAGATTCAGGTAGACAACCTAGCAACTTTTTAATTATGAAAAATAGACTTATCATACTTGATTCTCCAGTATCTTAAAGTTTAAATCATCAATGTACAATTAACTATGACTTAATCCAAAACATATCAATAAAAATCATAAATCACAGGAAATTTCATTCTAATCATAATATGAGAAAATTACTTAAGAAACAAGACATAATTCAGGATTTGAGAATAATGCAAAAAAGTTAGGCACTTTTAAGTTTCACCCCCCACACATAAGATGTACATTGCCTTCAATGTATAAAGATAGATATAGATGCAAAATAATAATAGAATCATAAGATAGGGAGAGAAGTGAAACATCCTAAATTTTGGATGGAGTCAATGAAAAGAAACCAGATAGGATTGGGCGGAGGTGAATGTGGGGGAGCGCCTCGAACTGTTTGGATTTGAATCCTCGAAGCAACCGGTCTGATTTTATTGTATCCTAAGCTAAATCTAAATGGCATGAAGAATAATAAGAAAATAATAAAGAAAGTAAAAATAAAAATAAAAGTAAAAGTAAATAATGGAAAACGAAAGAAGAAAGACAACTGGAAAAGAAAAAGGAACAAGGGGGTTTAAATAGAGATGTAGCCCGTGTTTTTAGAAAAATTTTGTCCTGTTGCTACACGTCTACGGCCACGCCCTTCTACCTACCTGTGGTGCCCACACGGACACAGCCACGACCATGGCCGTGTGCAAGACCGTGTGAGTATGGGAAACCTATGCCTAAACATGGAAATAAATAAAACTAAACTAATTAGTAGGGTTAGTGCTCGGGTTGCCTCCCGAGAAGCGCTCGTTTAAAGTCTTGAGCTAGACTTACCTGTTATTCGTATGATCATGGTCGTTTGAGGAGGTGAAAATCCTTTCTCATGCGTTCAATTCGGTTATTGATGTATAGTTCAAGTCGCGTAGTGTTTACCTTAAAAGTGTTGAATTTAGGATTAGTTACCTCGACTGTTCCATTTGGGAGGATTTTGAGTACCTGATCTCCTATCTTAAGCTGGGTTGTCCCATTGTTAGGTTTGTCGTGGAGTTGCCTCATTTTTGCTTCGTGTGTTTTTAGTTTCTCTTTGAAGTGTGTCTTCCACTCGTCTAGTTCAACGATCTGAAGCCTTCGTTCCTCATGAATTTCTTATTTATCGACATGAGGTTTAGGCTCTGGCTCGGTTGTGTAGTTTCATGGTGTTTCCTGTACAGAAGGTTGAATCAAATGATTGTTAATAGAATTTATGTTTTTACCTTGATTACTCGATGTCCTAGCCGAGTCAAGAGCGTGAAGAGTGATCGTTTCGTCGCCTACACGAAGTGTGAGTTCACCGAATTGTTCCTCTGTATGGTCTTTCTTCATTGTATCGGGATATGGCACACGAGGTTGGTACTCTGTAATTGCCGATTTCAATATATCATGGCTCACCTCAACCTTACCTTTATCTACCAAGTTTTCTTGCCTTGGTTCTGGTTCATTTAACCCTTGTGGTTGTTCTGATATGATCTTGGCAAGTTGTCCTAACTGGTTCTTGATCCCTTGAATCGATGCTTGTTGATTTTTAAGTATTGTCTCAGTGTTTTGAAAGCGAGTTTTTGACACTGCTATGAATTTTGTCAGCATCTCCTCAAGGTTCGACTTCTTTTCCTGTGGGTAGGGCTGTTGTTGGAAGCATGGGAGGGGTTGTTGCCTCTGATTTCCTTGACCTCCCCATGAGAAGTTGGGATGGTACCTCCAACCTGCATTATAAGTGTTACTATAAAGATTATTTTGAGGTCTAGAATAGTTACCCATATAGTTGACTTGTTCGTTCTCTGTTCAACTTGAATAATATCTCCATTTACACATCTCAGTTCAATAAACTTACTACCACAATTTACTAACACATTATGAACAGTCAACCAATCCATGCCAAGAATTAGGTCAAATTCATCAAACGGTAATAGCATGAGGTTAGCCGGAAAACAATGGCCTTTAATCATCAAGGGACAGTTTCTACACACTTTGTCAACTATCACATGCTTGCCTAACGAGTTTGACACTATTATCATAAATTCTGTAGACTCAATAATCATATTCATGCTAGACACCAATTTCATACAAACATACGAATGAGTAGACCCCGGGTCAATCAAAGCAATAACAGAAATATCATGAAGAGAAAAAGTACCCGTAATCACATCTGGGGATAATGCCTCTTCGCGAGCGCGAATGGCATAAGTCCTTGTAGGCGTTCTACCCTCTGATCTCACAGTAGAATCTTTAGGCACACCTCTACTGCTAGCCCCACTTCCTGAATTCTTCTGTGGTCTACCCCTCGAAGGTACATTACTCGCTCTCACTTCTTGTTTTCTGTCTTTTTCATCCATCTCAGGACAATTTCGAATGAAGTGATCTAGTGAACCGCACTTGTAGCAAGCTCGATTGTTTCCCCAACACTCTCCAATATGTTGTCTACCATAGTTTTGACACTCAGGTTTATTAGACTTTGCATTACCCACACTTGCCATCGAGGTGGCTTGAGCTCTAGAGCCCGAATATGTTTTACCATGATCTCGGTGTGAATACCCAGTTGAAGTAGTCGTCCGAGGGTTCGTTTCTTTGGACCTCTTTGATTGGGTTTGGAACGACTTACTCATCGGCCTCTTCCTTGCATCTCGGGCCTCAATCATAGCTTTTCTCTTTTCCTTATTCAACTCTTCAGCCTTGCAAGCTCTATCGACCAATACCACGAATTCTTTCAATTCCAAGATCCCGACTAACAATCTAATATCCTCGTTTAGCCCGTCTTCGAACCTCTTACACATAATAGCTTCAGTAGACACACACTCTTGAGCATACTTACTGAGTCTGACAAATTCACGTTCATACTCTGCCACAGACATTTTGCCTTGCCTCAATTCGAGGAACTCCTTCCGTTTCTGATCGATAAACCGCTGACTTATGTATTTCTTTCGGAACTCCTCTAAGAAGAAATCCCATGTCACTCTCTCCTTCAGAACTACAAACATCAGCATTTTCCACTAGCGGTATGCCGAGTCCTTCAGTAATGATACAGTATATTTTAAGCATTCTTCAGGCGTGCAAGAAAGTTTATCAAACACCCGCATAGAATTCTCAAGCCAGAACTCTACTTTCTCAGGGTCATCATCTATGTTGGCTCTAAATTCCTCGGCCCCTTGCTTTCTAATCTTATCGACCCAGGGTTTAGTCAGTCTTACCAAATCGATACCTTGAGGAGCTACGGGGACCGGCTGAGGTATAGAAGGGGGTGGAGGAGGTTGAGCATTAGGATTTGCTCGTACAAATTCAGTATACCAATTACTCATCATATGGAGAAAGGCTTCCCGAGCCTCCTCTCCTTGACCCAAGGTCTCGGGTCTACTTTCTACTGGCGCGGTCCCTTGTGCGGGAGCCGATGCATTACTTGCAGCATCATCAACAGCAGCTCGGTCGGGATCCATTTACTATATGAAGACACAGTTTGAAATTGTCAGGAGTCACCACACTATCATAATATATTTATGGCATGTATAGCTAGACTCTCACACACGCTACGGCAGTCCGAGAACCAACTAAACTATAGCTCTGATACCACTAAATGTAACACCCCTTACCCATATTCGTCGCCGGAACAGGGTATGAGGCGTTACCAGACCTATATGCAAGCAATCATACAAAACCGAGACATGAATTTCCACTCAAATTTAAATCTTTTTATAAACATTCATATCACCCCTTAAACGAGCCTACGAGGCCCAAAACATACATAAGGAGGGGTTCGAGACTAAACCGTGAACTTTAGAAAACTTTTGGAGAACTTAGAAAATTTTCCATGAAAAGGGTCCACACGCCCGTGTGGGTGAAGGGACACGCCCGTGTGGCATATCACATGCCCGTGTTTCAGGCCGTGTCAAAAATAGGGGACATTTTGTTTGTGACGTCATTAACCAAATAAGGTCACACGACCAAGACACACGCCCGTGTCCTTAGGCCGTGTGGCGAATTAAATTTCTAAAATTAAGTGCAGACTTCACACGGCCTGGGCACATGCCTATGTCCTGTAGCCGTGTCTTCCACACGGTTGAGACACACAGTCGTGTCTCAGCCCATGTGGTTACTACTGGGCATTTTGTTTTGCCAACTTAGGATGCAGGGGGACACACGGCCAAACCACACGCCCATGTGGCAGACCGTGTGTAACACCCCTAACCCGTATCCGTCGCCGAATTAGGGTTACGAGGCATTACCGAACATAGCTCAGTTCAGAACAGACATTCATATATTTTTTAAAACATTTCACATATACAAATCATGCTTTATTAATACAAATTTCGAATCGTGTGAAGATCAAATGCATGGCTTTCGAATGGCTAAAATATTATCAAACATACTTCAATCATATCATATCACATCATAGTTGAACATAACTTTGATATTATTATAACATACTCATATCACTATAGTCACATTAAACATTATTGAACACAAAAAACAAATCCTAGTATACCAAATTCGCATGCTTTATAATCAATCCAAAGTACATATACCGAACCATTCAAGCATAATAAAGGTGCATACTTTTCCATTACAACCAAATCATAATAACCTATGTATATTCGAACATATAAACATCTCATACCTAGCAAGCATTAAGATATTGTAACACCCCAAACCCGGCCCAAACGCTACGACCAGATCTGGTATGCTACGGGGTTTATTGTTAAAAACTTTACTTTAATGGTTCTTGGAAATCTCAGTTTCTTTACTTAGGCATTTGTTAAAAATAAGATATTTGTTGAAAACCTTTGTTTTTTTACGTTGAACATGTTTGGAAAACCCATTTAACTACTTTTTATGACTTAAGTCCTTGAACATAAACTTTCAAACTGTAAACATGAACAAATGTAAAGCGATAACCCAAGCCATGGGGCCTTATTACATAAATAGTCCCAAAATTAAAACTTAAAGAAAACTGGAAATAGTTCATGAAGATAAATAAAATAAAACTTGATGGCCCCTCGAGTCCGCCTCTCGCTCCCATGTCCACGATCTACCGCTCATCCGAAAAGTCGGGAAAAATAAAGGGGTGAGTCACCAAGACTCAGTGTGCAAATCCCGAAAACACATAAAAGGCTTTAGGCCCACAAACACATTATGGGCCTTGGCCCATACACAATGGCAACAAAATATTTACATGCAACATGGCCCAACCCAACCTAGAGATCCATCCTCTACACACCAGCCCGTACCAACCAACACACCTTGGGGATTTCTACAATCAACCCACCAACCGCTACACACCATATTGACCGTCATGCTGCCTATTCCTAACAATCAGGAATCAATTTAACGTGGCTTAGCCACCGATCACTATGTGACCTAATTTTATAGTTCGTGGTTTAACCACCGATCACCAAGTGACCTATTAACATGCTCTTCCCCTTCATCGTATTAACCCTATCCCATGCATACATCCAAGCAAATTCAAAACAGTATACTACCTAAAGATCACAGGTTTTTACATACATCGATACACACATAGAGAAGTTTCTATGGTTACGTACCTGGCATCCTTTGCCTACCCTTTTTGGGTAACACGACTGTCCATACAGCCTTTTTTCGACTTTTAGCCCATAGCATATATATACAGATTAATTAGTGTGATAGAGATCTACACACCTGATTACAGTTAAGACGAGACTTTCTATGTCGACACTATCAGAAGCCGAAACGACTGCTAACTGTCTAAGGTTTTGTTCTGACGCCGATCCACAACCCGGTGGCCAATCCCGAACTGCTGACACCGCTTGTTTCTTAAACTTAGGGATTGGTTTAACAGATCCAATCCCCTCCTTCACCTGATCGATATTTGATTCCATCCAAAAGACCTTTTCAGTTGCTACCATCATAACATATAGTTAAGATCATAAATACAATAGCGAATCTAACGAGAATCCATAGAGAACCCCTTACCTTGAAATCTTGAAAGAGATGGAGTTTAGAGCCTAGCGATTTCCGGCTTTTAGATCTAGACGATCTACTTCGATTCTCGATGTGTCGCCCAACACATAAACACAATAAACCAACGATCCATTAGCCTTTCGGCTTTGTCTTCCAAAAACCGAAAGAGAAAAAGAATAGAGCAGAAGAAATTGGAACCTACCTTTACAGAGAATTCGGCTTTGATGAAGAAATCGGCAAAGAGAAAGGAATAGACTAGGGTATTCGGCTTATGGAGATGAACACAATGAGATTTTCGGCTTTTGCATAAAAGTGGAGATGAGAGCTTGGGATTAGGGGTTTTGGCTTAGCAGAGAATGAGAGAAAAGAAAAAGAACAAACCCTAATGTCGAAAATAAAAAGGTATTCCCCCACTTAATCACAAAATTTCGGCACCTACTTCCTTAAACCGAAAATGCCCTTTTGATGACTTAAAGTTGAGCTACTAATCAAGGGAAATTTCAGCACCCCTTAGCCATATTAAACCAATTCCTCCTCCCCCTCAGTGTTGGAATTTTGGCCACCACTGTGACCAGTAGATAAATCCTAAATTTCCTCCCTTATCTTTATCTGATCACATCTCCAAAAGAAGCCTAGATCACACCACCTCTTCCTCCCTTTATCTTCCATATTATCTACATTTTCCACTCAAATTAATCCTCCTAATTTCAAGCATCATTGTCGTCCTACTCTACCCACTTAAATGCCAAAAATTAACAAATCTTAATTAAAATAATTGGGCTTCATGTGACTCGAACTTGAGCCTCCTCAGCTGACGCCACATCCCTGCTCTCTAAGTGGCGCCACTTTGCCACTGGGCCACAAGCCCATCTGTGTCTTACTTTACAGATAATATCTTTTAAGCCCCTATTCTAACTGGCTTTCCACTAGAGTGTCCGAACAAAAAATTTGATTAAGGCCTCGGCCCAACCTTAAGCCCAATCTGAACCCCTTAAACACTCCAATTAACACATTAAGCATAACAACATATTAAACGCAAAGGCCTATTAATTCAGGATGTTACAGACATCCATTAATTCAATTTCGTTTATTTAACAATTACCAAACTTACCATATACTTAGCCATTTTAATTGATCACAAGACTATGAGAATAAACTATAATAATTTAAAACATCTTGAACACAATTAACAACTAATATTACACTTATTTCACATTCTCGAATACCATAGTTAGAATACATACACTTAACCAATAAATTAACTACCTATTCGGTTATATAAGAAACCTTTAACACATCATATTTATATAATCATGCCATACACCATATCACACATATATTAACAAATCAGATATACTCATGCACATTGTAAACCGAAACAAAATGTCAAATAATATAATTGAATCATAAATAGCTTATATCCATCTCCTATTTTAAATCACACACAAACCATACCTTAAAATACACTTCCAAATAAATTATTTACAAAGCCGAATAACCTTAACATTTTCACTACTCAAAATCAACCTAGACCAGCCATTTCAAGAATACAACCATGAAACATACTTTATAACAATTTGAATCATGATCAAATACATATAAAGATTAACCTTCACATGAAGTTCAACCATTAACCTAAATACCAAAACACATGACTAAATTAACTCAAACATTAGCATTATAAACAAGCAATTATATCAAATGCATAATACATAAACTTGACTAAAAGAAACAGGCCATAGCCAAATTACTAATACCAACACGCCAAACACTTAACCAAGAACAAATAAAACCGAACCTACACAAAATGATCAAGCCATTTTTTTAACCAAAACCGAACACAAGCATGGAAATTAAGCCATCTTCGCACGGCTATTATACATATATACATGTCCCAAAAATTAGGCATTTCAACTACGCTATACATGCCATAAGCCCAAAATTTAACTTAGTAAAATACCGAAAGAAATAGTCGATAGTGTGATAGACTTTGCTGACGATCCCCGAGCTCATAACGTGACTCCAAAATCTATAAAACAGAGGTAAACAAAAACAAACACACAATAAGCTATTTAAGCTTAGTAAGTCATAAGCAAAAACATATATATTAACACTTGCATAATAACTTTAGGCTAATAAGGCCGAATACCCAATATATCAAGCACAATTTATCATTTAGTACAAAGATCACATTTAACTTTCTCACATAAATATCATATAGCCGAATACACATATTAACTTCAAAAGGCCGAATATATAATGATCACATAATCTATCACATAATTCACATTAATAAGTATTATTATCTCAATAATTCAATTATTCAGCTTACCTTCCCTTCATACTTAGTATATGTACATACCTGAACCTTTTTATTCGATTTCACATTCGGTCTTCACTTAACATTGCTCGTTGAACCGTTCGGAATTAAAAAGGATACGCGGATAGTCGGAAGCTCGTACAATGCCAACGTCCAAGACGTGGTCTTACATGTAATCACATATCGATGCCTTTCGTCCCGCACGGTGGTCTTACACGAATCAAATACGATGCCAATGTCCCTGACATGGTCTTACACGTAAACACAAGTTGATGCCAACGTCCCAGACGTGGTCTTACACGTAAACACATATCAGAATCCTATGTCATGACATATGTATCCTATCTATTCCTAGGGTTCGTACGGGACTTTTGGACATTGAATCTCGATCGAAACGAGCTCGAACCATAGTTTCCTATCTCAAATCACATTCGCCAAACTCATATATATAATCGAATAATTAATTTCATCACATAACATATATATATATATATATTCTCAAGTTTAACAACATTTAAATGCTTATAGACTTACCTCGAATATCGACGGACTGTATAATCGACTATTCGACTACTTTCGACTTCCCCCGATCTAATTCCGTTTTCTTCCGTTCTTGATCTAAATAAATTCAAATTTAACTAATTTAACCACATATTCATTCAATTTAATCCAAAAACACATAAATGGGAAAATTACCATTTTCCCCTTACATTTCACACTTTTTGAAATTCAGTTCCTATTACATAAAACACAAAATACACAAAATTTACACATACCATAGCTTGGCCGAATATTCACGAGCATTGTACAAGTCCATATATTTCATTTATTTCACATTTTAGTCCCTCAAAACATTATTTTTACAATTTAGTTCAAATTACTCAAATTCATCAAAAATCCAAAGACAAAACATGATAATTTAACAAATATCTTTAATATGTCATCATCAAACAACAAAAATCACAAGCTATCATCAATGGCAAAACAAAAAATCATCATCAAATTCAAAAATTAAGACATGGGATTTGAAGATAACTTAGCAACGATCTCAAAAACGTAAAAATTATCAAAAACCGAGCTAGATACGTACCTTAATCAAACTCAACAATGGCCGAATGCCCTAACTCTCTTCATTTATTTTTCTTTTCCTTAGTTTCGGTCATAAACAAAAAGATGAACATGGTTTCATTTTGTTTTGTTTTATTATAAATACATTTTTTATTCATTTACTTATTTAACCTTTTATTAAACATATAAAACATTTATATATTAAGGTTATTCTAGTCCATTGCCGCCCACTATCCCTAATAATGGCCTAATTGCATCATAAAACCTCAAAATTATAAAGACAACAACAATTAGGCACTTTCATTTTTAACCATCAAATTTTTATTTTACGCGATTAAGCCCTTTTCTCAAATTAAGCACACAAACAATAAAATTAATTCACGAAACTTTCACACATGTAAATTCACACATAATTAACACGGAAAATAGTATTAAAATATTTTTCAAACTCGAATTTGTGGTCCCAAAACCTGTAACATCCTAAAATTGGGCCTAGTAGGATTGGGCCCAATGGGCCTTGAGCGTAGTAGCGTTTAAAATTTTTGAGATTAAGAGATCGGCTTTAGTGCAAGTTGGACCTATTAGGTGAGTGATTTTGGAAGGTTGGGGGGGCTTCTATGAATAAAACCCTGGGAGTTAGTAGGTAGGCTTTAAGAATAAAATGTGGAGGAAAATGACAACAAGAGGGGTTGTGGTGCAGTGCCAAAGTGGCGCCACTTAGGGAGCAAGGGGGTGACGCCACAAGGAAGGAAGGAGGTCCAAGGTTCAAGGCGTGGAACTTGCATTTCTTTTAGATTATTTTATTAAATGGATTTAGACCTTGGCCATAGACTTACATTTAGTTACGCATGATTATAGACACAAGAGGAGCTTGTGGCCTAGTGGCAAGGTGGCGTTACAGCTGGCAAGAGGTCTGAGGTTCAAGTCTCGGGATCAGCAAGGGAGTATTTATTTTGCGGATTGGACAGTCAAAGTTTGAGTTGGATTTAAACTCTGCTAGCGGAGGGATCCTACATCAGAAAGATACAAAGAAGGAAGGTGAGAAGCTGGCTATATATAGAGCTATCTATGATGGGAGGAGGCATACCTGGTTGGCGTTGGGCATAGGAGCATTCGGAGCGCGGATAAGCTTCAGACTCCTATCAGGTGTGTATTCTCTCTACTCTAGTTGTAGAGCGGCAAATGCCGAAATGCCGATCACACGAGGATAGTAGCCACACGAGCGTGCGAGCGCACGTGTGGGGGCCTCAACGCGATAGTTGAGGCCATCGTTAGTGTTCTTGTGGGTTGATGTTGTTTGGGCCATGATGGGCCGATAAGGGCCAAGTGGGCCCAATAGGCCGTGGGACCATATGAGTAGATTGTATGATTGTGTAGTATATATTAGACTGGACTAGGTGAATCTCATATCTATGGCTAAATTTGTGCTAGTTGGGCGACACGAGCGTGTGGGCCTGAATGGGCCGAAATCGAGTTTTAGGCCCAATAGTCCGGTAACGAGCGAAAGTGGTAGCCGAGTCACTCGGGGCGACATTAGGCCTTCGGAAAGATCATTGCAGGTGCAAAATTACTGAAATACCCTCGATAGGTAAATTACGAGAATACCCTTGATAGGTAAAATTACTGTTATACCCTTAGAGGTTGATTCGCTTGATTACGTTGTATTCCGTTTATCTGATTATGATGGTAATCCATGTTATACGTTATATTTGATATATGTTTTGCATACATGACATACTGCATATACGAATTATTATGTCATATTGCATGGGCTTTGGGATATGATTGAAAGGGGAAGTATTAGAGACTGTCACAGTGGTTTGGTACCACAAGTGGGTTGGCCCCACATATACCTGATTCAGTGACCATGTCTCGGTGGCTTGGTGCCACGGTGGTTTAATACCACGTATATATATGATGATTTAGTGACTCGTCCGGTGGTTTGGTACCACAGATTAGGTTGGCCCCACATATATTCTTGAGGATTGTCACGGTGGTTTGATACCACGGTGGGTTGGCCCCACGCATGATAATAGTGACTTTGTCACGGTGATCTAGTATCACGGTGGTCTGGAACCACGAGTGGCTTGGTGCCACACATGAGGTGTGTAGCGGATGGAGGGTTGATTGTAGAAATCCCCATTGTGTGTTGGGCAGGTACGGGTGGTGGGTTGATGATGGAAAACTAGGTTGGGCTGGGCTGCATTGCATACATGTGATATATGCTATATTGAGTGGGCTAAGGCCCAATGTGCACCTGTGGGCTTAAGGCCCAGATTTTGTTTCATGGGGATTTACACACTGAGTTTTCGTAAACTCACCCCCACTTTTTATTAAATGTTTCAGGTAATTCCCAGCGATAGAGGATTGGGAGCCGTGGAGGACTCGAGGGTGGTTATACATCGGAGATACTACTCGTGAAATTTAGTAACTTCGATTTTTACCTTATTTTAATATTATTTATTTTGGGTTAATATTTTGTAATAAGGCCATTGGTTTCTTTTTTCTAAGTTTTCATTTATAACTGTTAAACTTATAAATACGGGGTTTTCTTAAAACATTAGCAATTATTTTTTATAATATCATGTTTACGCAACGATGCAAGTTCAACTTTCATAATAAAACAATTTTTCAAAATAATAACAACTTTTAAACGGTCATTTAGCAAATCGCGTTTTTCTCAAACAAATAACGAACTCGGAGTTCAAAAATTCGATAAAACTTTTCTAAACAATTGCTTAGCTTTTCAACTTCCTTCAATGTGACACGCCAGATTCGGGCCTAACTTCTAGGCCGGGTTTGGGGTGTTACAATTATGGTATCAGAGCCTGGGTTGTAAAACTCGGCTTGCGGAATGGGTTCGAAAATGTTTTTCAAAATTCATTTGAAAACTGGTTAGGAAAAATATGTCTTTTTGGATGTATGGCACCTGAGTCTCCGGCACCGAATCTGTAAGCTTCTTTTTACACTATAATCTATTATATGCTGAAATATCTGTATTGCTGGTATTTATTCTGTGTGTTTGGTTTGGATGTGATATTGGATATAGAAATTGTGTGCATATGTGGTAAGATCTGTTTTCTTCTGTATTAGATATTTTGTTGTGTAAAGTGGTTCCAAGATTAAGATAGAAAATGAATTAGTGTTATTAAGATCAGAGTGCACAGGGTGAGTGTAGTGATGTAGGTTAGGATGTACGACTGTTGGTTAGTTGGAAATTTCGAGGACAAAATTTCTTTAAGGAGGGTATATTTGTAACATCCTGAAATTGGGCCTAGTAGGATTGGGCCCAATGGGCCTTGAGCGTAGTAGCGTTTAAAATTTTTGAGATCAAGAGATCAGCTTTAGTGCAAGTTGGACCTATTAGGTGAGTGATTTTGGAAGGTTGGGGGGCTTCTATGAAGTCCCGGGATCAAACTTGGGCTTAGGAGAAATTTTGGTTTTAGGTGAATAAAACCTTGGGAGTTATTAGGTAGGCTTTAAGAATAAAATGTGGAGGAAAATGACAACAAGAGGGGTTGTGGTGAAGTGGCAAAGTGGCGCCACTTAGGGAGCAAGGGGGTGACGCCACAAGGAAGGAAGGAGGTCCAAGGTTCAAGGTGTGGAACTTACATTTCTTTTAGATTATTTTATTAAATGGATTTAGACCTTGGCCATAGACTTATATTTAGTTGCGCATGATTATAGACACAATAGGAGCTTGTGGCCTAGTGGCAAGGTGGCGTTACAGCTGGCAAGAGGTCTGAGGTTCAAGTCTCGGGATCAACAAGGGAGTATTTATTTTGCAGATTGGACAGTCAGATTTTGAGTTGGATTTAAACACTGCTAGCGGAGGGATCCCACATCAGAAAGATACAAAGAAGGAAGGTGAGAAGCTGGCCATATATAGAGCTATCGATGATGGGAGGAGGCATACCTGGTTGGCGTTGGGCATAGGAGCATTCGGAGCGCGGGTAAGCTTCAGACTCCTATCAGGTGTGTATTCTCTCTACTCTAGTTGTAGAGCGGCAAATGCTGAAATACCGGTCACACGACGATAGTAGCCACACGAGCGTGCGAGCGCACGTGTGGGGGCTTCGACGCGATAGTTGAGGCCATCGTTAGTGTTCTTGTGGGTTGATGTTGTTTGGGCCATGATGGGCTGGTAGGGGCCAAGTGGGCCCAATAGGCCGTGGGCCCATATGAGTAGATTGTATGATTGTGTAGTATATATTAGACTGGACTAGGTGAATCTCATATTTGTGGCAAAATTTGTGCTAGTTGGGCCACACGAGCGTGTGGGCCCGAATGGGCCAAAATCAGGTTTTAGGCCCAATAGTCCCAGAACGACCGCAGAAAGTGATAGTAAGTCGCTCGGGGTGACATTAGGCCTTTGAAAAGATCATTGCAAAAAGCGAAATTACCTGAAATACCTCGATAGGTAAATTACGAGAATACCCTTGGTAGGTAAAATTATTTGTTATACCCTTAGAGGTTGATTAGCTTGATTACGTTGTATTCCGTTTATTTGATTATGATGGTAATCCATGTTATACGTTATATTTGATATATGTTTTGCATACATGACATACTGCATACACGGATTATTATGTCATATTGCATGGGCTTTGGGATATGATTGAAAGGGGAAGTATTAGAGACTGTCACAGTGGTTTGGTACCACAAGTGGGTTGGCCCCACATATATCTGATTCAGTGACCATGTCTCGGTGGCTTGGTGCCACGGTGGTTTAATACCACGTATATATATATGATGATTTAGTGACTCGTCCCAGTGGTTTGGTACCACAGTGGGTTAGCCCCACATATATTCTCCAGGGATTGTCACGGTGGTTTGATACCATGGTGGGTTGGCCCCACGAATGATAATAGTGACTTTGTCACGGTGATCTAGTATCACGGTGGTCTGGAACCACGAGTGGCTTGGTGCCATACATGAGGTGTGTAGCGGATGGAGGGTTGATTGTAGAAATCCCCACGGTGTGTTGGGCTGGTACGAGTGGCGTGTAGAGGATGGAAAACTAGGTTGGGCTGGGCTGCATTGCATACATGTGATATATGCTATATTAAATGGGCTAAGGCCCAATGTGCATCTGTGGGCTTAAGGCCCAGGTTTTGTTTCATGGAGATTTACACTCTGAGTTTTCGTAAACTCACCCCCTCTTTTTATTAAATGTTTGTGTAATTCCAGCGAGAGGATTGGGAGCCGTGGAGGACTCGGGGTGGTTATACATCGGAGATACTACTCGTGAAATTTAGTAACTTTGATTTTTACCTTATTTTAAGATTATTTATTTTGGGTTAATATTTTGTAATAAGGCCATTGGTTTCTTTTTTCTAAGTTTTCATTTATAATCGTTAAACTTATAAATACGGGTTTTCTTAAAACATTAGCAATCATTTTCTATAATATCATGTTTACGTTAGCGATGCAAGTTCAACTTTCATAACAAAAGCGATTTCTCAAAATAATAACAACTTTTAAGCGGTCATTTAGCAAATCGCGTTTTCTCAAACAAACAACGAACTCGGAGTTCAAAAATCGATAAAACTTTTCTAAACAATTGCTTAGCTTTTCAACTTCCTTCAATGTGACACGCTGATTCGTGCCTAACTTCTAGGCCGAGTTTGGGGTGTTACAAAACCACTATTTCGATTAGGGTCAAAATCGGACTGTTACAACTCTCCTTCCTTAGGGATTTTCGTTCCCGAAAACCTTCCCGAGTGAATAGGTTCGGATAACACTCTTTCATTTTATCTTCTGATTCCCAAGTTGCTTTGTAACACCCCAAACCCGGCCTAGAAGTTAGGCCCGAATCTGGCGTGTCACATTGAAGGAAGTTGAAAAGCTAAGCAATTGTTTAGAAAAGTTTTATCGGATTTTTGAACTCCGAGTTCGTTGTTTGTTTGAGAAAAACACGATTTGCTAAATGACCGTTTAAAAGTTGTTATTATTTTGAAAAACTGTTTTGTTATGAAAGTTGAACTTGCATCGTTGCGTAAACATGATATTTTAGAAAATGATTGCTAATGTTTTAAGAAAACCCCGTATTTATAAGTTTAACAATTATAAATGAAAACTTAGAAAAAAAAATAAACCAATGGCCTTATTACAAAATATTAACTCAAAACAAATAATCTTAAAATAAGGTAAAAATCGAAATTACTAAAGTTCACGAGTAGTATCTCCGATGTATAGCCACCCCGAGTCCTCCACGGCTCCCAATCCTCTATCATTGGAATTACCAAACATTTAATAAAGAGGGGGTGAGTTTACGAAAACTCAGTGTGTAATCCCCCTTACGAATAAAATCTGTAAGAACATGCATAAAAACAATTCGGGCCCAAGCCCATTAAAGTAACGGTGGCAATTGGGCATTAGCCCAAAATAGCCTCGGTTGGGCCTTAACCCAAGTCAAATGTCACATATCATACATATAAATCGGGGCCTAAGCCCATCTCGATAATATAATCCGGATATGCAATGCGTTAATGCCCATACCAACCCCACACTCGCCTCTCTGTCCAACCCTACACTCTTGTGGGGATTTAATCAACCCACCCATCCCTACACTCTGTATGTAGCACCGGTTGCGACACTAACATTTTTGGTGCAGCATGGCTGCTTGGTGGCTAAAAAGCCTTCAGTAGCGGTATTACAATTGGCACAAAGCCATCAGTGACTGTATTATATTTGGCATATAGCCATCAGCGACGGTAATATAATCGGCATTACGACCAGGTAAATATGATCGACACAGAGTCATCGATATATAAGTTAGGCACATAGCCACGGTAAATACGATTGGCACAAAGCCATAATATCGGCACAGAGCCTTCGGTATTGGCACAAAGCCCATAATTACGGCACAAAGCCATATTAATGGCACCACGACCCTCGATAACATTATCGGTGCGCAGCATGGTCGCTTTCGGTGGCTAAAAAAGCACCGCGGTGGCTATAAAGCCTTCGGTGGATCCACGATGCGTCAGCGACCATGCGATCCTATTAGCACTTCCTCCGTATTAATAATCCCAACCCCATGCAATATGTCGTGTATGTCATGCTCAATCATTACACGTGTATGCAAAATGGCCATGCTCAGTAACAATTATTTAAACATGTAATAAAAGCATATCAGTCATACAACCACAGCCAAATTAGTCCACTCATTGCACAAGTCGATCATTTACCTACAAGGGCAAATCAGTCATTTTACCCTATAAGGGTATTTCGATAATTCTACCCTACAGGGGTAGTTCGATAATTCTACTCATAACCAATCCATGTATGCAACGCATCTCAAACATAATCAATCATACAATTAACACATACAATGCTAGTACTACCACGAGGGTACAACGGTCATTTTGTCGTTTAGGGGTAAAACGGTAATTTCGCAAATCGGGGTATTTTGGTAATTTCACTAACCGGTGGTATTTTGGTAATTTCACAAATCGGGGTATTTCAGTAATTTCGCAAACTGGGGTATTTTAGTAATTTCAAAAATTAAAGGTATTTCTGTAATTTTGCAAATCGGGGGTATTTCAGTAATTTTACAAACTGAGGGTATTTCGGTAATTTCACAAACTGAGGGTATTTCGGTAATTTTACAAACCGAGGGTATTTCGATAATTTCACAAATCGAGGGTATTTCGGTAATTTTGCAAACCGATGGTATTTCAGTAATTTCACAAACCAGGGGTATTTCGATAAATTTGGAAACTGGGGGTATTCAGTAATTTTGTAAACCGGGGGTATTTCAGTAATTTTGTAAACCGAGAGTATTTCCGTAATTTTGCAAACCAAGGGTATTTCCGTAATTTTGCAAACCAAGGGTATTTCAGTAATTTTGCAAACCAAGGGTATTTCTGTAATTTTGCAAACCAAGGGTATTTGATTAATTTTGTAAACCAAGGGTATTTCAAGAATCAAGGGTATTTGATAATTTTGTAAACCAAGGGTATTTCGTAATTTCAAGACTGCAATGGCCTTTCCAAAGGCCTAATGTCGCCTCGGCGACTCAACTACCATTTCCGGTCGTCATCAGGACTATTGGGCCTAAAACGATTTGGCCCATTCGGCCCACACGCTCGGGTGGCCCACCTAACACAAATCTAGCCAAGTATATGAGATTCACCTAGTCTAGTTCACTATATACTACACCATCATACATTTTATTCAATTGGGCCCACGGGCCCATTGGGCCCACTTCGCCCATCGTGGGCCTGGCGCAAATTTCAACCCATAAGAATACTATTGATGGCCTCAACTATCGCGTCAAAGCCCCACACGCGTGCGTTCGCGCGCTCGTGTGGCTACTATTGTCGTGGACCAAGACGCCCGGCATTTGCCGTTATGCAACTAGAGTAGAGAGAGTTACACACCGATAGGAATGCGGTGCTAATCTGCGCTCCGCCACTCCCCGTGCCCAAACGCCTCCAAGGTATCCTTCCTCCTATCATAGAATGCTCTATATATAGCTAGCTTCTCACCTTCCTTCTTTGTATCTTTTCGATGTGGGATCCCTTCATCAGTAGAGTTTAAATCCAACTCAAACTCTTGCCGTCCAACTCGCAAAATAAATACTCCCTTGCTTTTCATGAGTTTCGAACCCAGGCTCCCTTCAATAGTTCAACACGCCACTTGCCACCAAGCCACAAGCTCCTCTTGTGTCTTAAACCATGCGCAACTAAATATAAATCTATAGTCAAATTCTACAGTCTATTTAAAAAGAAAACCAAAATGCAAGAGCCAAGACTTGAACCTTGGACCTCCTTCCTTCCCTGTGGCGTCACTCCCTTGCCTCTAAGTGGTGTCACTTTGCCACTACACCACACCTCCACTTGTGTCATTTTTCTCCACATTTTATTCTTAAAGCCTACCTACCAACTCCCAGGGTTTTTTTCACCTAAAACCAAAATTTTCCTAAAGCTCAAGTTTAATCCCGGGACTTCATAGAAGCCCCCTAACCTTCCAAAATCACTCACCGAATAGGTCCAACTTGTATTAGAGTCGTTCTCTTGTTCTCAAAAATTTTAAACGCTCCTACGCCTAAGGCCCAATGGGCCCAATTCTACTAGGCCCAAATTCAGGTCGTTATAAATCTACCCCCCTCAAAGAAATTTCGTCCTCGAAATTTCCAACTATAGAAACCATCGCACATCCTAACCTAGCACACTATGCTTTCGCTGCGCACTCTGAGTCTAATACGCCTATCATATTTTAACTAGAATTCGGAACTCCCTACACATACTCAAAACACCTAACCATTAAAGCAGAAAGATATCTTATACGCAACCAATTTCTATATCCAAACAAAACACATACAAAATAAATACCAAAAATACAGTCATTACATATAAATCGGGGCCTAAGCCCATCTCAGTAATATAATCCAGATATGCAATGCGTTAATGCCCATACCAACCCTGCACTCCGTCTCCTGTCCAACCCTACACTCCTGTGGGGATTTAATCGACCCACCCATCCCTACACTCTGTATGTAGCACCGGTTGCGACACTAACATTTTTGGTGCAAAGATGGTCGCTGGTGGCTAAAAAGCCTTCAAGATGGCGGTATTACAATTGGCACAAAGCCAACAAAGGATCAGATTATATTTGGCACATAGCCATCGGGCGACGGTAATATAATCGGCGTGACACGCCTTGGTAAATATGATCGACACGAGTCATCGATATATAAGTTAGGCACATAGCCACGGTAAATACGATTGGCACAAAGCCATAATATCAAAGACAGAGCCTTTCGGTATTGGCACAAAGCCCATAATTACAGACAAAGCCATATTAATGGCACACGACCCTCGCAAGAACATTATCGGCAAAGCATGGTCGCTCGGTGGCTAAAAACACTGCGGTGGCTATAAAGCCTTCGGTGGATCCACGATCGTCAGCGACCATGCGATCCTATTAGCACTTCCTCCGTATTAATAATCCCAACCCCATGCAATATGTCGTGTATGTCATGCTCAATCATTACACGTGTATGCAAAATGGCCATGCTCAGAACAATTATTTAAACATGTAATAAAAGCATATCACCATACAACCACACGGCCAAATTAGTCCACTCATTGCACAGTCGATCATTTACCTACAAGGGCAAATCGGTCATTTTACCCTATAAGGGTATTTCGATAATTCTACCCTATAGGGGTAGTTCGGTAATTCTACTCATAACCAATCCATGTATGCAACGCATCTCAAACATAATCAATCATACAATTGACACATACAACGCTAGTACTACCACGAGGGTACAACGGTCATTTTGTCGTTTAGGGGTAAAACGGTAATTTCGCAAATCGGGGTATTTTGGTAATTTTGCTAACCGAGGGTATTTTGGTAATTTCGCAAATTGGGGTATTTCAGTAATTTCGCAAACTGGGGTATTTTACTAATTTCACAAATCGAGGGTATTTCCATTATTTTGCAAACCGAGGGTATTTCGGTAATTTCATAAATCGAGGGTATTTCGTTAATTTCACAAACCGGAGGTATTTCGGTAATTTTACAAACCAAGGGTATTTCGGTAATTTCACAAATCGAGGGTATTTCGGTAATTTTGCAAACCGAGGGTATTTCAGTAATTTCACAAACCAGGGGTATTTTGTAATTTTGGAAACTGGGGGTATTTCAGTAATTTTGTAAACTGGGGGTATTTTAGTAATTTTGTAAATCGGGGGTATTTCCAAATTTTTCAAACCAAGGGTATTTCCGTAATTTTGCAAACCAAGGGTATTTCTGTAATTTTCTAAACCAAGGGTATTTCAGTAATTTTGTAAACCAAGGGTATTTCAGTAATTTTGTAAACCAAGAGTATTTTAGTAATTTTGTAAACCAAGGGTATTTCAGTAATTTCGCACCTGCAATGGCCTTTCCAAAGGCCTAATGTTGCCTCGAGCGACTCAACTACCATTTCCGGGTCGTACCGGATTATTGGGCCTAAAACCTAATTTCGGCCCATTCGGGCCCACACGCTCTTGTGGCCCACCTAACACAAATCTAGCCACGATATGAGATTCACCTAGTCTAGTTCACTATATACTACACCATCATACATTTTATTCAATTGGGGCCCACTGCCCCCATCAGGCCAAGCAAACCTCAACCCACAAGAATACTCACGATGGCCTCAACTATCGCGTCGAAGCCCCACACACGTGCGTTCGCACGCTCGTGTGGCTACTATTGCCGTGGACCGGCACTTCGGCATCCGCCGCCTACAACTAGAGTAGAGAGAGTTACACACCGATAAGAATCGGTGCTAATCCGCGCTCCGCCACTCCTCGTGCCCAAACGCCTCCAAGGTATCCTTCCTCCTATCATAGAATGCTCTATATATAGCTAGCTTCTCACCTTCCTTCTTTGTATCTTTCGATGTGGGATCCCTTCGTCAGTAGAGTTTAAATCCAACTCAAACTCTTGCCGTCCAATTCGCAAAATAAATACTCCCTTGCTTTTCATGAGATTCGAACCCAGGCTCCCTTCAATAGTTCAACACGCCACTTGCCACCAAGCCACAAGCTCCTCTTGTGTCTTAAACCATGCGCAACTAAATATAAATCTATAGTCAAATTCTACAGTCCATTTAAAAAGAAAACCAAAATGCAAGAGCCAAGACTTGAACTTTGGACCTCCTTCCTTCCCTGTGGCGTCACTCCCTTGGCTCTAAGTGGTGTCACTTTGCCACTACACCACACCTCCACTTGTGTCATTTTTCTCCACATTTTATTCTTAAAGCCTACCTACCAACTCCCAGGGTTTTTTTCACCTAAAACTAAAATTTTCCTAAAGCTCAAGTTTAATCCTGGGACTGAATAGAAGCCCCCTAACCTTCCAAAATCACTCACCGAATAGGTCCAACTTGTATTAGAGTCGTTATCTTGTTCTCAAAAATTTTAAACGCTCCTACGCCTAAGGCCCAATGGGCCTAATTCTACTAGGCCCAAATTCAGGCCGTTACATGCTTCCTCAACTCCGTGCTTATGCCACAGTACCTTAACTAAAGGAATTTTCTTATTTCGCAATTGTTTAATCTCGCGAGCCAGAATACGAATCGGTTCTTCTTCATATGTCATATCAGACTTAATCTCAATCTCTTTCGGACTAATCACATGTGAGGGATCGGATCGGTATCTATGGAGCATCGAAACATCGAATACATTGTGAATCTTTTCTAGTTCAGGTGGTAACAGCAGTCTATAAGCAACCGGCCCGATACGCTCGCTGATCTCATACGGTCCAATGAATCTCGGTCTCAATTTTCCTTTACGACCAAATCTAAGTATTTTCTTCCACGGTGAGACTTTCAAAAAGACTTTATGTCCAATCTGAAACTCTATATCTTTTCTTTTCAGGTCTGCATATGGTTTCTGATGATCCGATGCTGTTTTCAGACTATAGCGAATCACTTTCACTTTCTGTTCAGTCTCTTTAATCAAATCGACCCCGTGTATATTATTTTCACTGAGTTCAGTCCAATACAATGGTGTACGACATTTACGACCGTACAAAGCCTCGTAGGGTGCCATTTTGATACTAGATTGAAAGCTGTTATTATAAGCAAACTAAATCAAAGGTAAGTATCGTTCCCACGTACTTTCAAACTCGAGAATGCAACATCTCAACATATCCTCAAGTATCTGAATGATTCGTTCGGACTGGCCATCTGTTTGCGGATGGAAAGTTATACTAAAGTGTAGTTTCGTACCTAAAGCATCTTGCAATTTCTTCCAAAACCGCGATGTGAACCTCGGATCTCGATCCGAAACAATAGAAATAGGCACTCCGTGCAATCTCACAATCTGAGAAACATATAATTCAGCCAACTTATCAAGCGAATAATCTGTACGAACCGGAATAAAGTGAGCCGATTTAGTCAATCTATCCACAATAACCCAAATTGCATTTTTCTTGTTCGGTGTCAACGATAAACTAGATACAAAATCCATCGTGACTTTGTCCCACTTCCACTCGGGTATCATAATCGGCTGAAGTAACCCAGAAGGTACTTGATGCTCGGCTTTTACTTGTTGACAGACTAAACATTTTGAAACAAAGTCAGATATGTCTCGTTTCATACCAGGCCACCAATAAAGCTGTTTCAGATCATTATACATTTTCGTACTACCCTGGTGAATAGATAACCGAATGCTATGAGATTCGTTCAAAATCATCTGAATCAATTCTGAATTTCTCAGAACACATATTCAGTTTCTGAACCTCAAACAACCAATAGTATCATCTCGAAACTCAGATTCAAGATTCGATTCACATTGAGCTCGCTTTGCTAACAAATAATTATCAACTTTTTGAGCATCCCAAATTTGTTGAACAAACAACGGTCTTGCTTTTAATTAAGCTATTATCGAACCATCATCAGATATAACCATATGCGCATTCATTGCACGCAAAGAAAATAATGATTTTCGACTTAAAGCATCAGCAACAACATTAGCTTTTCCCGGATGATAGTCAATCACAAGCTCGTAGTCTTTTAACAAATCTAACCATCGACGTTGTCTTAAATTTAGATCTTTCTAAGTCATCAAATACTTCAGGCTTTTGTGATCAGAATAAACATGACATTTCTCACCGAACAGATAGTGACGCCATATCTTCAATGCGAACACAATAGCTGCCAATTCCAAATCATGTGTCGGATAGTTCTTTTCGTGCGGCTTTAACTGTCTCGAGGCATAAGCTATGACTTTGCCTTCCTGCATCAAAACACAACCCAGACCACTCAAAGATGCATCACTATAAATAACAAATTCTTTACCCGATTCTAGCTGAACTAGCATTGGAGCTTCGGTCAAAAGAGCTTTCAACTGATCGAAACTTTTCTGGCACTTTTCTGACCACTCGAACTTAACATCTTTCTGTAACAACTTCGTCATCAGTGTTGCAATCATAGAGAAACCTTTCACAAATCGTCTATAGTAACCAAAAAGTCCCAGAAAACTCCGAACTTCAGAAACATTTCTCGGAGGTTTCCAATCAAGTATAGCTGAAATTTTACTCGGATCAACCCGAATACCCGATGCTGATACAACATGGCCCGTAAAATCGACTCAGCAGAACTGTAATTCACATTTACTGAACTTTGCATACAACTGTTTATCTCGAAAAGTTTGTAACACAAGTCTCATATGTTCGGCATGCTCGGTTTCATCACTAGAGTAGATCAAAATGTCATCTATGAATACTACCACAAAATCAAAATGTCATCTATGAATACTACCACAAACCGATCCAGATACTGTCTGAAGATCCGATTCATCAAATCCATGAAAACAAAGCAGTGTATTAGTAAGTCCGAAAGGCATAAACGTAAACTCATAGTGTCCGCACTCGCTCGTAAAAAAAGATTTGGCACATCAGAGTCTTTAACTCGTAACTTATAGTAGCCTGATCTCAAATCTATTTTTGAAAACACTGTAGCCCCTTTCAACTGATCGAACAAATCGACAATCCATGGCAACGAATACTTATTCTCTATAGTCACCTTATTGAGCTGTCTGTAGTCGATACACATTCTCATAGTTCTGTCTTTCTTTTTCACAAATAATACTGGTGTGCCCCAGGGAGAGAAACTCGGTCGCACAAAACCTCTATCTGTCAACTCTTGCAACTGAGCTTTCAATTCTTTTAATTTTGTAGGTGCCATTCTGTACGGAGCTATCGATATCAGAGTCGTCTCCGGCACTAATTCAATACCAAATTCAACTTCTCGTATAGGTGGCAAACCCGGTAATTCTTCAGGAAACACATCCGGATACTCACACACAACAGGTACTGTTTTAATCTTCCTTTCGGTTACTTTACTATCAAGCATATATGCAAAGTAAGCTTCCCAACCTTTTCTTACATATTTCTGAGCTAACATCGAAGATATCACTATTGGTAAACCATTCAGATCATTAGATTCAATCCGGATAATCTCATCATTCTGGCACCGTAAATCAATAGTCTTTCTTTTGCAGTTTACAACAGCATCGTGCAAAGTCAACCAATCCATACCGAAAATTATGTCGAACTTATCAAATGGCAATAACATCAAATCACCCGAAAAGCATGAATCTCGAATCATCAGGGGACAATTCTTACGCACTTCATCAACCATAACACACCGGCCCAAGGGGTTCGATACTTTAATTACAAACTCAGTAGACTCAACAGGCAAAGTCTTACTGAATACTAAAGTCTCACACACATATGAATGAGTCGAACCAAGATTAATCAATGCAACAACACTAGTATCATAGAGAGTGAAAATACCAGTAATAACATCTGGGGATGAGGCCTCCTCACGTGCGCGAATAGCATAGGCTCCGGCAGGTGCACGAGCCTCAGATCTAACTGTTGTATCTTTAGTCCCTCTCTGACCGCTACTCAAATTACCCGGGTTCCTAGGTGGTCTACCTCGAGCTGCAGTGTTACCTGATCTCGTATTCTGTACCGAATTTTGCTCCACTAACTCTGGGCACTCACGAATGAAATGATCCATCGATCCACATTTAAAACAGGCCCGATCATACAATCTGCAACTGCCGGGATATAGTTTAGCACAATTTTCACGCTCGGGTTGATTTGATCTGGCATTACCCACACTAGCTACTGAGGTAGCTCTCGAGCTCAACAGGTGGTTTATCCCGATCACGTCTAGAATAACCCGCAGTAGTCTTTGAACGGCTAGCATCATCTTGGAACTTCTTTAATGTCGACTAGAATGAATTACTGAATGGTCTCTTACGTGAATCTCTAGCTTCAGAGTCAGCTTTTCTTTTCTCTTTCCCGAGCTCTTCGGCTTTGCAAGCTCGCTCAACAAGTACCACAAACTCTTTTATCTCAAGTATGCCAACTAACCGTTTAATGTCTTCGTTCATCCCATCTTCAAATCTTTTACACATTATAGCTTCGGTCAAAACACACTCTCGGGCATACCGACTGAGTCTCACGAATTTTCACTCATACATTATCACAGTCATCCGACCCTGTTTCAACTCAAGAAATTCTTTGCATTTCTGGTTAATAAATCTTTGGCTGATGTATTTCTTACGAAACTCAGTCTGAAAGAATTCCCAGGTCACTTGCTTTTTTGGAACCACCGATACTAGCGTATTCCACCAGTGATATGCAATGTCTCGTAACAAAGATATAACACATTTTAAACATTCGTCAGGGGTGCAAGATAATTCATCAAACACACGTATAGTATTATTGAGCCAGAATTCGGCTCGCTCAGCATCATCAACATCAGTGGCTCTGAACTCTTCGGCCCCGTGTTTTCTGGTTTTATCCACAGGAGGCTTAAGCAATCTCAACGGATCACTCACTTGAGGTATAATAGGTATCGAAGATGGATTAGTCAGGGGTGGAGGTTGTTGTGCAGCTGGATTAGTTCGGATATATTGAGTAAACCAGTTGTTCATCATTTGGTAAAAGGCTTGTCTAGCCTCTCCCTCCTGCTTACTCGAAGTCGGTCGAGATTCAACCGGCGCTGTCCTTTGCGTGGGAGCAGGCGCTATACTCTTGACATCATCAGCTATGGCTCGATCGGGATCCATCACTATACGAAAACACATTTTCAGATGTGAGAAGTCATCACACTATCGCAGTATAAAATATGGCATGTATAGCTAGACTCACACGCACTACGTTAGTCCTAGAATCAACTAAATCGTAGCTCTGATACCAATCAAATGTAACACCCCTAACCCGTATCTGTCGCCAAATTAGGGTTACGAGGCATTACCGAACATAGCTCAGTTCAGAACAGACATTCATATTTTTTAAAAACATTTCACATATACAAATCATGCTTCATTAATACAAATTTCGAATCGTGTGAAGATCAAATGCATGGCTTTCGAATGCCTAAAATATTATCAAACATATTTCAATCATATCATATCACATCATAGTTGAACATAACTTTGATATTATTATATCATACTCATATCAGTATAGTCACATTAAACATTATTGAACACAAAGAACAAATCCTAGTATACCAAATTCGCATGCTTTATAATCAATCCAAAGTACATATACCAAACCATGCAAGCATAATAAAGGTGCATACATTTCCATTACAACCAAATCATAATAACCTATGTATATTCGAACATATAAATATCTCATACCTAGCATGCATTAAGACATCCATTAATTCAATTTCGTTTATTTAACAATTACCAAACTTACCATATACTTAGCCATTTTAATTGATCACAAGACTATGAGAATAAACTATAATAATTTAAAACATCTTGAACACAATTAACAACTAATATTACACTTATTTCACATTCCCGAATACCATAGTTAGAATACATACACTTAACCAATAAATTAACTACCTATTCGGTTATATAAGAAACCTTTAATACATCATATTTATATAATCATGCCATACACCATATCACACATATATTAACAAATCAGATATACTCATGCACATTCTAAACCGAAACAAATGGTCAAATAATATAACTGAATCATAAATAGCTTATATCCATCTCCTATTTTAAATCACACACAAACCATACCTTAAAATACACTTCCAAATAAATTATTTACAAAGCCGAATAACCTTAACATTTTCACTACTCAAAATCAACCTAGACCAGCCATTTCAAGAATACAACCATGAAACATACTTTATAACAATTTGAATCATGGTCGAATACATATAAAGATTAACCTTCACATGAAGTTCAACCATTAACCTAAATACCAAAACACATGACTAAATTAACTCAAACATTAGCATTATAAACAAGCAATTATATCAAATGCATAATACATAAACTTGACTAAAAGAAATAGGCCATAGCCGAATTACTAATACCAACACGCCAAATGCTTAACCAAGAACAAATAAAACCGAACCTACACAAAATGATCAAGCCATTTTTTTAACCAAAACCGAACATTAGCATGGAAATTAAGCCATCTTCATACGGCTATTATACATATATACATGTCCCAAAAATTAGGCATTTCAACTATGCTATACATGCCATAAGCCCTAAATTTAACTTAGTAAAATATCGAAAGAAATAGTCGATAGTGTGATAGACTTTGCTGACGATCCCCGAGCTCGTAACGTGACTCCAAAATCTATAAAGCAGAGGTAAACAAAAACACACACACAATAAGCTATTTAAGCTTAGTAAGTCACAAGCAAAAACATATATATTAACACTTGCATAATAACTTTAGGCTAATAAGGCCGAATACCCAAAATATCAAGCACAATTTATCATTTAGTACTAAGATCACATTTAACTTTCTCACATAAATATCATATAGCCGAATACACATATTAACTTCAAAAGGCCGAATATATAATGATCACATAATTCACATTAATAAGTATTATTATCTCAATAATTCAATTATTCAGCTTACCTTACCTTCATACTTAGTATATGTGCATACCTGAACCTTTTTATTCGATTTCACATTCGGTCTTCACTTAACATTGCCCGTTGAACCGTTCAGAATTATAAAGGATACGCGGATAGTCGGGAGCTCGTACAATGCCAACGTCTAAGACGTGGTCTTACATGTAATCACATATCGATGCCACTGTCCCAGACAAGGTCTTACACGAATCAAATACGATGCCAATGTCCCTGACATGGTCTTACACGTAAACACAAGTCGATGCCAACATCCCAGACGTGGTCTTACACGTAAACACATATCAAAATCCTATGTCATGACATATGTATCCTATCTATTCCTAGGGTTCGTACAAGACTTTCGGACATTGAATCTCGATCGAAACGAGCTCGAAACATAGTTTCCTATCTCAAATCAAATTCGGCCAAACTCATATATATAATCGAATAATTAATTTCATCACATAACATATATATATTCTCAAGTTTAACAACATTTAAATGCTTATAGACTTACCTCGGATATCGACGGACTGTATAATCGACTATTCGACTACTTTCGACTTCCCCCGATCTAATTCCGTTTTCTTCCGTTCTTGATCTAAATAAATTCAAATTTAACTAATTTAACCACATATTCATTCAATTTAATCCAAAAACACATAAATGGGAAAATTACCATTTTGCCCCTGACATTTCACACTTTTTGCAATTTAGTCCCTATTGCATAAAACACAAAATACACAAAATTTACACATACCATAGCTAGGCCGAACATTCACAAGCATTGTACAAGTCCATATATTTAATTTATTTCACATTTTAGTCCCTCAAAACATTATTTTTACAATTTAGTCCAAATTACTCAAATTCATCAAAAATCCAAAGATAAAACATGATAGTTTAACACATATATTTAATATTTCATCATCAAATAACAAAAATTACAAGCTATCATCAATGGAAAAACACAAAATCATCATCAAATTCAAAAATTAAGCCACGGGCTTTGAAGATAACTTAGCAACGATCTCAAAAAACGTAAAAATTATCAAAAATCAAGCTAGATACGTACCTTAATCAAACTCAACAATGGCTGAATGCCGTAACTCTCTTTATTTCTTTTTCTTTTCCTTATTTTCGGTCATAAACAAAAACATGAATATGGCTTTCATTTTGTTTTGTTTTATTATAAATACATTTTTTATTCATTTACTTATTTAACCTTTTATTAAACATATAAAACGTTTATATATTAAGGTTATTCTAGTCCATTGCCGCCCACTATCCCTAATAATGGCCTAATTGCATCATAGAACCTCCAAATTATAAACACAACAACAATTAGGCACTTTCATATTTAACCATCAAATTTTCATTTTACGCGATTAAGCCCTTTTCTCAAATTAAGCACACAAACAATAAAATTAATTCACGAAACTTTCACACATGTAAATTCACACATAATTAACACGAAAAATAATATTAAAATATTTTTTAGACTCAGATTTGTGGTCCCGAAACCACTGTTCCGATTAGGGTCAAAATTGGACTGTTACACCGTGTGTCACACACGGCCTAGACACACGCCCGTGCGTCTACCCGTGTGGACAAGAACAAGGCTATTTACCAAGCCCTTTCTGCCACCCTTACTTGTGCCATCATAATCCACATCAAGCAACCTATTTATTCAAGTATAACTATACCATTTATTCAACCATGCAACTTGCACATTCATGAAAAACATCATCATTTCATATAATGATAAGAAATAGCCATCAACTATGGCCTTATACAAAAGAATTCATCTTCAAATAAGCCAACACATTTGGCCCAAAACAATATGATATTCAATAAAAGACTAAGTCCCTATACATGACATACTTAAATGCTAAATCTAACTATACCAAAATTGCGGATAGTGTGGGTGATCCTCCAACGGTCTCCGTATCCCGAGCTGGCTTTTTGACACTATAAAACAAGGGAAAAAAGAAGGGAGTAAGATTTAAGCTTAGTAAGTCTATATGTAAACAATAAACATCATACCACATACTTATCAATCAAGAACGTTACATACTAATTAAGAACAATTCAGATTCTCAGAGTTGTACTTACTCATTCCAAATCTTACCATGTTCCAAAAACATATCATAAACATCGTTCACATATACATGCATATATACCCTGCACTTGTCTTCACACAATCACACGTAATTTCACTTAGTTAAAGTTTCTCGTTGAACACTTCAGAATAATATCGGATACACGAAGGTATCGCACACAGCCCATCATTAATACTAACACGGTGGTATCGCACACAGCCCACCAGATATTCACATGTCCACGGTGGTATCGCACACAGCCCACTCAATATTCACATGTACACGGTGGTATCGCACACAACCCACCAACAACCACTTATTCACGGATATTTATCCGTTTCCTTTTTCTATTCCGAAGGTTCATCCAAGAATTTCCTCACTTTCTATCATTTCAATAAATTTAATAATATTGATTCACCATTCACAATATATTAATATGTATGAACATAAGTAAAAAGGATGTATCATTTACATATAAACTTACCTCGATACAAAATATGTCAATTTGCAATTTAGTCTGAAACCTTGCCTTTTCCTCGATCAAGGTTGATTCCACGTTCTTCTTGATCTATAATGACAAAGTCACTGATTAAGTAACCTCATTAATCAAACCACTCCAAAAATTCCTATTGTAACACCCCATACCCGAGTCTGAGGCTTAGACCGGATACGAGACATTACTATGCTTGAACTTCCTTAAACATGCATTTACGGGTAATGAAATTTCGTTGCAAATTAAAAACTTCTCTTTCTTAAACAACTCATACGTCTCATTGCCCTACGAGGCCTTAAACTTGCTTCCGAAAACTTTTACGAGCTAAAAGAAACTTTTCTTTAAAACAGGGGCCACACGCCCGTGTTGGTATAGGGACACACCCGTGTGCCCTTAAGACATGCCCGTGCCTTCCACCCGTGGCCGACACTGACTAAATCTACACGGCCTGGACACACTCGTGGCCCTGGCCCGTGTGACAATTAAATTTCTAAGTGTCAAGTGCAGACTTCACACGGCCTTGGCACACGCCTATGTGCCAACCGTGTGTATCACACGGCTTGAACAAATGGCCGTGTGACCAGCCCGTGGTCTAATCTGACTTAAGATACCAAGGTGCAGGAGACACACGGCCTAGACACACGCCCGTGTGTCTATCCGTGTGGGCACTTAGAGGCTATCTACCAAGCCTTTTTACCACTCTCATTTACATACATCATCACATAACTCCACATAGCATCAGTTTAACTCTTGAATTAAAGACATTTAATCATTTAAAGAGACAAGGACTTCATCCCATACACCAGGGAGAACTATTTTCCCATGTAATTTCAAACAACTTAAGCCATCATCTATGGCTATACATAAACAAACTATAAGTTCTCTTAAACCAACACAATTTGGCTACATCAATTAAAACTTAATCAACCTTAAACACTAGCCTTATACATGCCATGACCCATAAGGACTTGATACCTCACATCAAGTGTCTGTTCGATAGTGTGAAAACGTCTCCGGCAATCTCCAACCCGAGCTAGCTAAATTAACCTATAAGAGATGGGAGAAAGACAGGAGTAAGCAATAATGCTTAGTAAGTTCATATACAAATAAGAAGTAGTTACCGATATTCATTCACCAGGTATTATAATGAGTTTTTCTCGCAGACTCATGGTTACCTACTCAATCATTCTTGAAGCTTACTCACTCTATCTCTTACCGCATTCTAACCGTGCCACGAGCCAATTGCTCATTTAACTATCATACAACCCTGCACTGATTACCACATGATCATATAAAACAACTCATCAAGCATTTTCACTAAGCCACTCATACTACTAATTTCTCGGTGGTTTCGCACTTAGCCCACCATCAGTCTCTAGTAGGGTGGTATCGCACATAGCCCACCAATTATTTATACTTGTGGTGGTATCGCACTTAGCCCACCAATTATTTATACTTATGGTGGTATCGCACTTAGCCCACCGAATGATTTTATAAGCGATGGTATCGCACACAGCCCATCGATTAATAATTTACTAGGTGGTAATGCACACAGCCCACAGGTAATAACATAGTTGATGGTATCGCACACAGCCCATCGATTAATGATTAATCAGGTGGTAACGAACACAACCCACCGTTAATAACATAGTGATGGTATCACACACAGCCCATCGATTAATGATTAATCGGTGGTAACGCACACTGACCCACGATTAATAACATAGTGATGGTATCGCATTACACCCATCGATTAATGATTAATCAGGTGGTAACGCACCGACCCACCGTTAATAACATAGTGATGGTATCGCACACAGCCCATCACTAACCATCAATAAGATGATATCGCCCTTAGCTCACTGTTATTATACGTTCATGGATAGTTATCCACATGAAATTCTCTATTTTAAACGTTCACCCAGGAACATCCTCACACACTACTATACTTTCTTAACCTTCTACGATACTCGTTTGCATTCACACAATGCATTAATAAATCTATCTCATACAATTAAAGTGCATTAGTTACACATAACCCACTAGGGTTCATTATATACTGAATTCATCTCCATTCAATTCTAACACACACTTGTGCTTCTCATGGTACAACCACATACATTCTCACCTTCACTTACCCGTTGAATCACTCAAATTGTTAAATGACTCTCTTGAGTCTCATACACATAGTGTCGCCTTGACATCATACCCCAATAGGGTCTCACTTGCATTAACATGTCAATGCCATGTCCAAGACATGGTCTTATACGAATTCTTACACTGAGGTCATATTCCAATCTGGTCTCACACGGAACCTTAACTATCATCATTTCTTACTATTTACATCTCTTACTATTCTTAGGTTCAATTCACTTAACAACTTATCAACAAGTACTTAATACATTCATTGCGTAATTATACATTTCGCACAACATTGGAATATTTAAAATAATTCATACGTAATTACCACATCTGCACATGAACTTACCTCAATGACGAAAAGGCCAAAAAGGACTTTTTGCCCACATTTCTCTTTTCTCCCGTTCTAGGTCCGAAACTCGTTTTCTTTGATCTAGAACAATGAAACTTAGTGATTTAATCACTTAAAAAACACAATTCACCATAAACTACACTTTAGGCAAAATGACTATTTTGCCCCTACACTTTGGCAAAATTATGATTTTGCCTCTAGGCTTGTAAATAAATTTTCATCACATTTCCTTGTTAAACAAGCCTATATGAACATTTAATCCTCTTACAACTATCCACAATTCCAACTATTTCATGCCTTAATGAACAAATTACAACTTTTGCATTTTAGCCCAAATTAGGTGTTTTCATAACAACACCTTTCACAAAAGTTGTTTATCAACATCCTATCATTAATTTTCTTCCATAAAAACTCATCAAACAACATGAACTCTATCATGGTAAGTCCCTATACTTTCAACCATGTTGCAAATTAGTCCCTCCATTTGTAACATCCCGAATCAATGGGCTTATGCGTTTAATGTGTAGACATGTTTAATGGGTTAATATGAGAATTAGAGGTGCAAATTGGGCTCAAAAATGGGCCGAGGTCTTGGCTAAATATTTTGTTTAGGGACTATGGGATTTAAATAAAGTATTGAGAGTGAAATAGGCAAAACAGGCTTATGGCCAAAGAACAAGAGGCGCAGTAGGAGGGAGCTATAAGTGGCGCCAATAGGCAAAGAAGGGGGCCTCAGTATGGCCGCTTGGAGCCCAAAAAATTGGGCTAATTTTGGCAGCCCAAGGAGAGCTAGGGGGACGGCAATGTGGCTACAAAATAGGGGATTTTATGTTTTAAATTATATGGATATAATGCTGATAAAGGGGAAGTAGTGATGTGGTATAGGTCTCTGTTGGATGAGTGTTCTGTTAAGGATAAGGGATAGAATGATAAGAGTGATCTCTTGGTTGCAGAGTTGGCCGAAAATCAAACACAGGAGAGGGGGAAAATCGGTTCAGTATAGGCAAGGGGTGTCTTAGAATTTTTCATTGTGTTTCACGAGAATAGTCTCAAGTTTTCTCTCTTTTTCGGCAACTAGAATCATCTTTTCTTCTTTTTATTTTCTTTTTGTCAGAAACTGAAACCCCTGCAATTTACCTTCTCTTCTCTTTCAAACTCTTTGGCCGAATCTCTTTATCTACTTCCTTGCCCATCTTTTCAATTCCTAGTTCTTCCGAGAAGTTTAAAACGCATCAGTATTCCTCCGTTCATCTTTTAGAGATTTTCTTAAAAGCCAAAATCTCCTAAGAGTAGCCGAATCTCCTCTATTAAGGTAGGTGTCGACTCTTGTTATTTCTTAAGATCTCTTTCAGTTTTTAGGAGTCAAGGCCAAATGGCCACTTGGTTTGTTAAGGCTGTCGATTGAGGCTAATACTTTCCCTCTTTTGGCGTTTTGGGCAGCATTCCGGGATTTGAAGGAAACCTGATCGTCTAGATCTAAAAGTCAGAAATCGCTAGTCTCTAATTTTAGGATTTTAAGGTAAGGGGGTTCTCTTTAGATTTCCGTTAGATTTGCTAACACATTTGAGATCTTAACCATATGTTATGGTTTAAAAACCCTATTTCGTTATAGTAGTTCTGACAAGGACTTTTGATGGAACCGAATATGGATCAGGCAAAGGAGAGGATTGGGTCTGTAAACCCAATCCCTAAGTTTAAGAAACGTGCGGTGTCAGCGGTTCGAGATTGGCCACCGGGTTGTGGACCGGCTTCTGAACAACATCTTAGGCAGATAGTAGTTGTGTCGACTACGGATAGCGTTGACATAGGAAGTATCGTTTTATCGGTAATCAGGTGTGTAATTTCTCACACCATCTTTGTTGTCTGATATATATATGCATGAATCTGTCTATATTCTGTTAAATGCCGAAATCCCGACATGGTTGTTGAAAACCTGTGGAGGGTAAAGACGAACAACCAGGTTAGTGATTTCTGTCATTCATAAGTGAATGTTTCTGTTGAGATGCTATGTTTTATATGTATGCCGATTTCTATGTATGCGGGGTTGGGTGGTGATGAAGGGGAAGTGTTCGTGCGGTGGCTCGCCACGATCGTTGTAGTGGCTTTGCCACGATCTATTCTGAGTGACTATGTCACAAATCGACGATGAGCGACTAAGCGTAGCATGAGCGCCATCGGTCTTTGTGTAGCGGTGAGGGTGATTGTAGAAATCCCCATTTGGTGTGATTGGCGGTAAGGGTGGTGTGTAGCGGATGGATCTAGGATTTGGGATGGGCTTTGTTTAGTCCGATATGCGATATTGTTATTCTTATTCGTGGGGATAAGGCCCGATCGATGGTGCATGAGGGATTGCTGCGAGTCTTGTGACTCACCCCGTTGTTTAACATTTTTCAGGTAACACTTAGTGCATCAGACCGGGCTGGAGAGGCGAGCAAGGAGGTCATGCCTGGATTTATTTTGGTTCAATAAAGGACGTTGTTTTAATTATTTTCCCTTAGTATTTTCAATTTGTCTGGTTTTATATTTTATTGTAATAAGGCCATCGGCTATTGTTTATTGGTTTTACGTGCTCGTTTTCGGGTTTCCATACATTTAGATTTTATGATTAATTGAAATTAAGGCATGTGTTTAAATAATAGAACTCAGAGGCAAAATTTCGGTTTTTATTAATTAAGACATTAATTAAAATTTATTTCTTTTGCAAAATTTTCAAATTATTAAGTTTTTCCCGATAAACGTTTAAACTATGCTTTTAAAAAAAAGAATAAATGCGACAAGTTTTCTAAAATCTTCTTAGTGACATGCCAGATCCGGTCGGGGTGTTTGGGCCGGGTTTGGAGTGTTACAAATTGGTATCAGAGCCCGGTTTAAAACTCGGCTTTGGGGATTTTGGGCTCAAAACATTTTCTAAAGATGGGTTTTGGAAACATGCATGTTTATAAATAGTACAGGATGGTTTTCTCGGCATGGCACCTGCGTCTCCAGCCCAAGTCTGCCAGGTAAGTATTCAGAACACACTGTGTGTTATATATGTATGTGGGCTTGATGGGCTTTATGGGACGTAGATTATTCTAGTGAGAGGTTGATGGACCTTAGGCCTAGTTAAAAAAATCTTCAATTCCATAAGACTTAATTCAACCGAACAAACCTGTAAACAAGTTACAAGACTAGGGTGTGGCAATGAGGCATACGCATGTCTAGGATTGGATTCGAGGAGAGCTTGGTACTTAGCGATCTAGTGACTCACCTCCTCTTCGCTGGAATCCTACGATGCGTAGTGGACTGTTCACCCTAGCCACGAGGATTTGTTGTGAGGCCAAAATTTATAACTAAAACCCGAAAGGACCACCATCCTATTTTGTAAAATTACTAAATTACCCACGATTTATAAGTGACCAAAATATCACGATTTGTAGGATTACGAAATACCCCCGGATTGTAAAATTACTAATATACCCCAGATTGCAAGAATTACCAAAATACCCTTCTTTCACAAAATCACCAAGGAACCCTATTTTAGAAAATTACAAAAATACCCTGTAGGATAAAATTACGAAAATACCCCTGGGTAGTGAAATGACTAAAATACCCTATGTGTTGAATGTGGGTTCATGGATGTAAATCGTATGTTGATGGTTGATGTGTGTGGTTCCTAGAACTAGGAGACAAACTTAAGACTGAAACTTGTAGATGTAATTCCGAATTCGAAAGAACTACTCATAAACTACTGTTCATAAGGCTGTTCTTGGTTAATCAGTGGAAGAAAACTATTAATTCAAAAAATTTCTAACCAGATAAACGTCAATCGGAAGAATGAGTGCAAGGGGTCGAGGACGTCCGCCGCGTGGTCATGGTAGGGGTAGGATGACCGTGTCAGAGCCAGCAGGGTCTGGCCACGGGTCAAGAAACGAGATGCCGGATATGCCGGCTGTGGAGGGAGAATTTCGAGACCAGGTGCCCGGAGATGATGCGGTATCTCAGGTGATGTTGCGGGTCCTCGAATGAGTTGCTGGGGCAGGCACGGGTTTAGGAGCTTAGAAATCTGTGTCAGACCGACTCCGAGCCAACGGAGCAGAGATGTTTAGGGGTGTTTCTGGCGTAGCCCCTAATATAGCTGAGTATTGGTTAGAGGCAAGTGAGCGTATAATGGATAACCTTGACTTCACTGTAGAGGAGAAGTTGAAGGGGGTCGTGTCTCTTCTGTGAGACGAGGCTTATCAGTGGTGGCTCACGATAAAGGAGGGTACTACCGCAAACCGGATTGAGTGGGATTTCTTTAAGGAGTCATTTCGGGGAAAGTACATTGAGGCCAGCTATGTGGATGCACAGAGGAAGGCATTTCTGAATTTGGTGCAGGGAAGTAAATCTGTGTCTGAGTATGAAGCAGAATTTCTGCGTTTGAGCCATTACGCTCGGGGAATTGTAGCGACTGACTATGAGCGCTGTGTATGGTTCGAAGATGGATTCCGGGATGAGTTGAGAGTGTTGGTAGCACCGCAGCGAGAAAAGGACTTTGCCGTCCTGGTTGAGAAAGCTAAGATAGCTGAGGAGGTGAAGCGGACAGAGAAACTAAATCAGGATAGAGATAGGGATAGAAGTAAAGGGAATTTTGGATCGCCAGAGGCAGCTGGACGTACTCAAAAAAAGCCTAGGTCAGACGGGCCGAGGCAGGAAGAGAGACCTGCTGCTGTTGGTCAGACACAGGAGTGTGTTCGATGTTGTAAATTCCATGTAAGCGAGTGTTGGGCAGGCAGTGGGAAGTGCTTTAGGTGTGGATCTACGGACCACCAAGTTAGAAACTGTCCGCAGCAACGGGGCAGTGAAGGGCCCACGGGCCAAAGGAATGCACGGCCGGGAAGAGGTGGTCAACAACCACCAAGGGGCCGTGGTCAAGTCAATGGTGGCAATGGCACGAGGACATGGTCGTGGAGGTGTAGGTTATCTTTGAGGCGAGGCGACCAACTTTGGTCTATGCAAAGACGTCGCCAAGGGGCGAGGCGCTCTAGATACGAATACTGCGGTGCGTACTCTACCATAGTATACTAAGTGTTTCTTTTGACTTTAGAATTAGAGTGCGCAGCGAAAGCATAGTGGTGAGACTTGGGTAGTACGATTAATAGTTAGCAGGTAAATTTTGAGGCCGAAATTTATTTTAAGGGGGGTAGAACTGTAACATCCCGAATCAATAGGCTTATGCGTTTAATGTGTAGACATGTTTAATGGGTTAATATGAGAATTAGAGGTGCAAATTGGGCTCGGGAATGGGCCGAGGTCTTGGCTAAATATTTTGTTTAGGTACTATGGGGTTTAAATAAAGTATTGAGAGTGAAATAGGCATAATGGGCTTGTGCCCCAGGAACAAGAGGCGCAGTAGGAGGGAGCTATAAGTGGCGCCAATAGGCAAAGAAGGGGGCCTCAGTATGGCCGCTTGGAGCCCAAGAAATTGGGCTAATTTAGGCAGCCCAAGGAGAGCTAGGGGGGATGGCAATGTGTCTACAAAATAGGGGATTTTATGTTTTAAATTATGTGGATATAATGCTGATAAAGGGGAAGTAGTGATGTGGTATAGGTCTCTGTTGGATGAGTGTTCTGTTAAGGATAAGGGATAGAATGATAAGAGTGATCTCTTGGTTGCAAAGTTGGCCGAAAATCAAACACAGGAGAGGGGGAAAATCAGTTCAGTATAGGCAAAGGGGGGTGTGCCAAATTTTTCATTGTGTTTCTTGAGAATAGTCTCAAGTTTTCTCTCTTTTTCGGCAACTAGAATCATCTTTTCTTCTTTTTATTTTCTTTCTGTCAGAAACCGAAACCCCTGCAATTTACCTTCTCTTCTCTTTCAAACTCTTTGGCCGAATCTCTCTATCTACTTCTTTGCCCATCTTTTCAATTCCTAGTTCTTCCAAAAGCCGAAAACGCATCAGTATTCCTGTCGTTCATCTTTTCCGAGATTTTCTTAAAAGCCGAAATCTCCTAAGAGTAGCCGAATCTTCTCTATTAAGGTAGGTGTCGACTCTTGTTATTTCTTAAGATCTCTTTCAGTTTTTAGGAGTCAAGGCTGAATGGACACTTGGTTTGTTAAGCTGTCGATTGAGGCTAATACTTTCCCTCTTTTTGCGTTTTGGGCAGCATTCCGGGATTTGAAGGAAACCTAATCGTCTAGATCTAAAAGCTGGAAATCACTAGTCTCTAATTTCGGGATTTTAAGGTAAGGGGGTTCTCTTTAGATTTCCGTTAGATTTGCTAACACATTTGAGATCTTAACCATATGTTATGGTTTAACAACCCTATTTCGTTATAGTAGTTCTGACAAGGACTTTTGATGGAACCGAATATGGATCAGGCAAAGGAGAGGATTGGGTCTGTAAACCCAATCCCTAAGTTTAAGAAACGTGCGGTGTCAGTGGTTCGAGATTGGCCACCGGGTTGTGGACCGGCTTTTGAACAACACCTTAGGCAGATAGCAGTTGTGTCGACTACGGATAGCGTCGACCTAGGAAGTATCATTTTATCGGTAATCAGGTGTGTAATTTCTCACACCATCTTTGTTGTCTGATATATATATGCATGAATATGTCTATATTCTGTTAAATGCCGAAATCTTGGCATGGTTGTTGAAAACCCGTGGAGGGTAAAGGCGAACCACCAAGTTAGTGATTTCTATCATTCATAAGTGAATGTTTCTCTTGAGATGATATGTTTTATATGTATGCCGATTTCTATGTATGCGGGGTTGGGTGATTGATGAAAGGGAAGTGTTACGCTGCGGTGGCTCTGCCACGATCTGTTGTAGTGGCTGCCACGATCCATTCAGTGACTATGTCACAAATCGGCGATAAGCGACTAAGCTGCGGCATGAGCGCCATCGTCTTTGTGTAGCGGTGAGGTGATTGTAGAAATCCCCATTTGGTGTGATTGGCGGTAAGGGTGGTGTGTAGCGAGATGGATCTAGGATTTGGGATGGGCTTTGTTTATTCGATATGCGATATTCTCGTTATTCGATTACGTGGGGCTAAGGCCCGGTCGATGGTGCGAGGGATTGCACTGCGAGTCTTGTGACTCACCCCGTTGTTTAACATTTTTCAAGTAACACTTAGTGCATCGGACCGGGCTGGAGAGGAGAGCAAGGTGGCCATGCATGGATTTATTTTGGTTCAATAAAGGACGTTGTTTTAATTATTTTCCCCTAGTATTTTCAATTTGTCTGGTTTTATATTTTATTGTAATAAGGCCATCGGCTATTGTTTATTGGTTTTATGTGCTCGTTTTCGGGTTTCTATATATTTAGATTTTATGATTAATTGAAATTAAGGCATGTGTTTAAATAATAGAACTCAGAGGCAAAATTTCGATTTTTATTCATTAAGGCATTAATTAAAATTTATTTCTTTTGCAAAATTTTCAAATTATTAAGTTTTTCCCGATAAACGTTTAAACTATGCTTTTAAAAAAATAATAAATGCGACAAGTTTTCTAAAATCTTCTTAGTGACATGCCAGATCTGGTCGGGGTGTTTGGGCCGGGTTTGGGGTGTTACACCATTAGTTAGCTCAAGCTTTGGGGACTCCAAAAATGCAATTTTTATTAAGAAAGATCATCAAAATCACTTACTTGCTAGGGAATTTGTTGGCTGAAAGTTTGAGCTCCGAAACCCTTGTTTTTCTCTTCAAATTTTTGGTTGTTGAAGGTGAATGAATAGTAAAAGATGATAACATCTTTTATTCATCTTATTTTATTCATTTTATCACCTAATTCCCACCAATTTTGACCAAAATTAAATGCTCTTGTCCCCCTTATGTCACATGGCCGGCCAACCCACTTAAACAAGGCCAAATTGCACATTTGGGACCTCCAATTAATAATCCATAGCTATTTGGCACCTCTAGCAAATAAAATAGAACTTTCGCACTTTACGCGATTTAGTCCTTTTTAGCGATTAAGCATGAAATCGCTAAAATTAAAGCACCAAAATTTCCATGCATCGTTATAAACATGTTATAACACATAACATAACATGAAAATAATTTTCTCCAACCTCGAATTTTTGATTCTGAGATCACTGTTCCGACTAGCCCCTAACTCGGGCTGTTACACCTATTTTGGCAAAATTACTGTTTTGCCCCTAAACTTTCACAAAATTATGATTTTGCCCCAAGGCTCGTAAAATGAAATGTGTTCATTTTTCATACACCCAAGCCTAGCCGTTTCATATTCTCTTCTATAGTTACTCAAAATTCCAATTATTTCACACATTTACCACCTATTTTACAACATTTACAAAAAGGTCCCTTTTTAGGTGTTTTCATGAAAATCACTTAACAAAAGTTGTTTATTTAACAACCAAGACTCATTTTCTTCCATAAAAATTTAGCAAACAACACTAATGCTGTAACGCCCCAAAATCTCGAAACTTTAAATTCTGTGCACTGAAGATGGTATGTTTAAGTAGCACTTAGAATATTAATTTTAAGGTATTACCAGGGTTATTTGAAGTCTTAGGAATAGGGGAGAACATAGGCAAAATTTTAATTTTTGCCTTAGTGGAACCCTAGTCTCAGGTAATAGGCCTCTTAAACAGATTAAGGGGAAAATATGACACAATTGGGCTTGTGGTCCAGTGGCAAGGTGGCGTCACTTGGGGAGCTATAAGGTGACGTGATTGTCGGGTGAAGAGGTCCAGGGTTTGAGGATTAAGAGTGGTGAATTGAGGGGTTTTATTTTTTGCACATGAAAGGAAAGTAGTGGCACTGGAGTGGACTCTGGAAGGGAGTGTTCAGGAGAGAAATTTAAGGTAAAGATAAGAGAGAAAAGATAGGGGATTGAGGTGTGGATGTGTTGGTGCCGAATGGGACTTTGGGGGAAGGTAGTTTCGGCTTTGGCTATAAAAGGAGAGTGCTAAATTCTGTTGGAAGGTTCTTTGGGTTTCCATTACTTTTATCTTTCCCCCCATTCTGTTCTTCCATAGCCGAATTCTTCCATTGCCGAATTACCATCATTCTTTCTTGCTGAAATCCCTATTTGTGCCGATTCCTTGTTGTTTTTCCTCCATCACAAATCTGTTGCTGTTATCTACTCTTAGTCAAGTTTAAAAGCCGGATCTCGTTCAGTAGCTATCTAGGCCGCAGGATCAAAGGTTGGATTCGGTAAGTACTTAGTCAATCTCCTTTAGTGTGTTTTGGTAAAAGCCGATGAGCTATATAACTCTTTCTTGTTGTTAACCCTGTATTAGCAAGGGTAGGGTTCAAAGATCGCAAGTGTAGTAAGGATCGCTAGCAAGTGGTAAGTGTACTCGTCTCGATTGTGGCTTAGTAAGTGGCCGAATGTAAGTGTGGCTTATAGAGGTGACTTGTGTGGAATATGAGTCACTTGATTTTTTATAGTATATGTGTGGGTGCAGATCTAGGGGATATTCGTGAATAGTAGCTAAGGAAGGGCTACTAGAACTGGTGGCACACGGTAAGGTTGTGGTAAGGTTTCGGTTTTTAGGTAAATATTGTGGTTAAGTGTGAGATTGATTAGAGATTGGTATTGATTGAAGGTTCAAGGCTGAGGATAGTGTAGCACGTCGCATTAACCAGGTGTGTACATACACTTCACACACGACAAATCAAAAAAAGCCAAAAGGTTGGCGCCGGCAACCACACGAGCGTGCGAACATTTGTGTGGGAACACCGATACGATTACCGGGGCCGAGAGAGTGATCTCATGGTCTCGAGCCACTGTTTGGCTAACCGAGCCAGATGGGGCTAAACGGGCCTACCGAGCTCGTGGGTCCAAATCGGCAAGAGTTGATGATCGCTGTAAATCAGAGTTTTAAAATTTATAAAAGAATGATCGAACCTGGAAACCAACTCTGACAACAATTAAAGGCAAGTGCACCAATCGAACAGTAGTATAGTTTAGGCAAGACTGGATTGTCGAACCCAAAGAACTAAAAGTACTAATACTCACCGTATTTTTATTATTTAGCCTTAATATAAAGTGATGATTGTTTAAACTAAAACTAATCTACTTACTAAGCTAAGACGCAAAGAAAAAAAGAATGAATTCGGGAAATAACTTTTGGGAAAACTCAGTTGACTCAAATGATACCCTTAGGAAAAATCCACCTAGACTTCACTTGTTATCTAACCTTGAACCATATGATTTATTTACTTAGTTTGATCCGTGAGACTCCCTAACGTATATTAAACCCTCTCTCGAGAGGCGAATAACGTCTAACCCTAGGTTAATTAGTGGACTCTCGCTCGTTTATAATAACCCCTAGAATAGCGATAAATCGATCGTGGACTCCCATATTAGGTTTCACCTAATCCGGCAAAATCTCGTCACCCTATCTCTAGGCTGCGATCAACTCCGCTTAATTATGTTGGATCTACTCTTAGGCAGGGTCTATTCCTCCTCCACCTAAGCACATTAGATTTGGATTAAGTTCACACAATTAAGAACAAACTAAGTTATTATCATATAATTCAAAAAATCAAATAACAAGATTCCTCATAGGTTTCATCCCCTTCGGGTATCCGAAGGTTTAATTCATAACAATAAAAGACAACATCTCAAGAGAAAAGATAAAACAAAACATAAGAAATCCCTGAAACCCCCTGAAGGAATTGAAGAGGAGATCCTCCACCTTGAGTAGAATTCAGGCTTCTTGAGATGGATCAACTGGCTATCTTCGAGTGATTCCCACAAATCTGACCTTTTTGGCTTGGCTTCTTGGCCTAGCTCTCCGCCCCACTTTCAGATGGTACCTAGGGTGTATTTATAGGCTTTTGAAACACGTTTCTTTCTCCCTAAGTATCCTTTCCCGAATGAAATTGCTCTTCTCCACGGCAGAGGCACGACCATGGCACACGTCAGGTGTAAATCGTAAGCGGCCGTGTTCGACACTATTGAATGAGGCACGACCGTGTAAGTCATGGTAAGGCCGTGTTCTAGTAGGAATGGTGGCACGGCCGTGTGGCTTGAAGTCCAGGCCGTGCTGATTTCGTGGGTTGGCCCAATTTGGTCCGTTTTAAGCCCGTTTCTCGTTCTTTTCGTCATCGGGTGCTTTCCTGAGTATAAGACATGAAAAGAAAGGATTAAGAGCACCTTTTTACATAAATTGGGGCTTAAATCATCCAAAAGCATACTAAATGTAGGCTTAGAATATGCTACTTTTACAGTTTATGAAATACCCCCACACTTAAGCTTTTGCTTGTCCTCAAGCAAAATTCTCAACTTACAATTAAAATGAACTTTCCTCAATTCATAATAGTCATTGATAGTGTCTCTTCATAATTCATAAATAATTTATACATGGATAATTCAATTCAAAGTGTCCTAAAAATTCAAACAGTATAAGTCATAGATTTTGTAGCTCGAAAACATAGGCGTCTCCCCTTATCTAGATAATTACCTTTAATTTGAAATCGACAAGGATTGACATCCTTACAAAAGATTCACTCAAATAACTCAAAGTGTTTAAGGTTCACAATTAGGCACTCAAAGGTCGAACATGAAGAGTTAATCCCATAGGCTTGCATGAAAATCAAATCTCCACAACTGAAATATGAGATGAAAACACAAATCAAGAGGTCTTTGTTAGGGTTGTAACGGGGCTAGGGTTAAGGTGTGGAGTAAGGCTGAATTAGAGGGTTAGAATCGAGATTGAATTGACAAATTACCTAACTAAGAACTAATGAACTAATAATAATTACATCAAATAAAAACTAAAAGTACTTAATAATACGAGCTTCTTCTTCGATATTTGGAATTTATGTATAAGCTCATTTAATCACATAAACTAATAATGAATAATGGATATACTTCGTTTTTTTAAGAACAATCATAAATACATAATTACTAAAATAAAAACATAGTTAGGCTATTAATCAAATCAAATCTCGATATAAGGGTGATCAAAGGAATGGTGATAACAAAAACAAAGGGGTTACGGGTTAATATTAGTGGGTGAGTCAATAAATGGGTTGTTAGGATTAAGCGGGGTTGGTAGGGATTAATTGTGAAGGTGGGTTTTTAGTGGAGTAAGTGGGTTAAATCCTAGGTGCCTTTATCATCTCTGTATATCAAATCAAAAGAAATGTGGTCTCGACATGTATAATCGATGCAAGTTCTAGAATAACAGATCAATGTTGACATACTCATAATCAATAAAGTGAGCAAGAAAAAGAATTTATGCTCTATAAGGCTCAAAAACTCACAAAATTTATGGGTATTTTGATGTCAACCTCATAAATTTCAAACTTCAAGATAATATTTAAACTCAGTTTTGACAACCTAGCAAATTTTTAATTTCTGAAAAATAGACTTATCATGCTTGATTCTCTAGTATTCTTAGAATTTAATTATCAATGCAGAATTATCAATGACTTAATCTAAAACATATCAATAAAAATCATAAATCATCAGAAATTTCATCCTAATTAGTAATATGAGTAATTTACTTTCAAACAAGACTAAATTCAGGGATTTAAGTTAGGTATCTTTTTAGGTTGTTCACCCCCCCACACTTGAGATGTACATTGCCCTCAATGTACAAAAATATATAATAACCTTGTAATAAAATAATCAGATATGGGGATAAGTGAAAACTTCTTGAATTTTCAGATGATTCTTTGAGAGGAGATTGTGCCTTTGGTGGTGGTGATGGGCCGTCTGGATGATGAACCTGCGCTAGATGAAGAAATTGGGAGGCTCGTGGAGAATTAGCCAGGGATCATTAAGACATAATTAAAGTAAACTAAATATAAAATTAAGGACAAGGAAGATAAAGAGAAGGAGGCTAAGAAGAAAACTAAAATTAAAAGAAAAGATGAATAGACTGGGAGGTCCTTATTGTTGGGTGTGATTTCTAAAATTTGAGGTTATGGTGGTGGTGGTGGCGTGATTCCCAAGCGACCTTTAGAACCTAAAATTAAGAAATTAAGATAAAATAAGCTAAATTAAGTAGAAGAGAAGTAAAGATAAGGAAAATAAAGGAGAAGATAAAAATAAAAGAACAGATAATTGGTCTCAAAGACCCTTGGCTTGTTGTTTGGATGAAGCTATCGGCATGAACTCATGTGAATCGGTCTCCTTTGAGGAGACTGTGATTGGCCTTTTACGCTTCCTTGCCATGGATATGATATTGTTGTGGCTCAAGAGTCGAAGGATTTATTAGGAAAAAGGAAAAAGAAAGAGGGAGAAAAGAAAGAAAGAAAGAAAGAAAGAAAGAAAAAGAAAGGAGAAGAAATAAAGAAAGTGGGTTAAAAAGAGAAAGGAGAAGGGTATGGTGTTTAAATAAACTTTCAGATCTGGCAGTTTCCCACGCCTGTGGGTTAAGGGTGTGTCCATTCACACGGCCGCCTCACACGGCCGTGCTCTAGGGCGTGCTGGTTCCCTACGCTCGTGTCTAGCCTGTGTTTGACAAGTCAGTATATTGGCACGGTTATCCGGCACAGGCGTGTTCAGCCCGTGGTTGGCAAGTCAGTAGCCTCACACGGCCGTAAAGCATGGCCGTGCCACTTTGTTGGTGCCTGTGGGGTAGTAGTTGGGTCCGTGATTTTGAAAATCTGTTTTGCCCTGACATGTACCTTCTCTGCTCTGTTAGTCCAAAGCGTCGGAGTACCCACACGGCCACGGCCACGACCGTGTGTAAGGCCGTGTGGCCTAGAATTCTGCACTTGGTTAGTTGGTTGTTAGTTGCTAAAATGGAAGATAAAAAGGAAAATTAAGATAAACTGAATATATAAAAAAATACTAGTATTAGTGCTCGGGTTGCCTTCCGAGAAGCGCTCGTTTATAGTCTTAAGCTAGACTCTCTTCTCGTTTGCATCTTCAGGGTGGTTTGAGGAGTTGGAAGTCCTTCCTCATGTTATTATCTGTATCCTCGTGAAAAAATTTAAGTCGAGATGCGTTTATAGTAAAAGTACCAAAAGTAGGATTACTTACCTCATTATTAAAGTGTGGGAAAACACTGGTTACCCTAAAAGATATTTCTTTGTTTGTGCCAGGGTCCGGATGAGATATTCAAGGATTTACCTGATCTAACAGTACTTGGTCCCCTATTTTGAAGTGATTTGTTGTTCCTATTAGCTCTTTTGGGGGCTCATTCGGTTTTATCTTGTTTGGTTCTGGTTCTTTGTCGTGTATCCCTAATTTCTCCTTGAAGTGTGTCTTCCACTCGTCTAGATCATCGAACTGAATCCCTCGATCTTCATGAGTTCTTTCTTTGTTGGCATGGGGTTTAGGATCGGGTTCAGTTGTATTCTTTTATGGTGCTTCCTGAAAATAAGGGTTAACCGAATGGTTATTAGTAGAATTTACGTTCTCACCTTGATTACTCGATGTTCTAGCCGAGTCGAGAGCCTTGATGGTGACTGTCTCATTACCTACACAAAGTATGAGTTCTCTTGCATCAACATCAATTTTAGTCCTGGCAGTCACTAAAAAGGGTCTTCCTAAGATTAGGGGGATTGAATTATCCTCATCCATGTCTAAGACAATAAAGTCTCTTTGGGAAAAGCGAATGCATCGATATTCACAAGAACATCTTCGATAATACCCTAGGAATTCTAACGGTTTTATCACTAATTGAATGCTCATCCTAGTTTGTTTGGGTTTCCTAGACCTAATTGTTTAAACAATTTATAAGTCATGACATTTATGCTTGCCCCTAAATCGGCTAACGCATTATCAACGATTAGGGCGGTTCTTACGTGTGCTTTTCAAAAGCATACGGCTCCAAAAGCACTTTTGGAAGAAAAGGCATGCGAGAACAGTTTGCTTTTGGCTAAAATTTTTAGCTTTTCTTCTCCCAAAAGCACTTTTAGTGCTTAATTACTTTTTCACCCCTCTAATAACATAGTACTTTCCCTTTTTTTTTCTTGGTGCTTAATTACAAATGTGTTAAAATCATTAATTAAAAATAAAAAAATATTTTTTAAAATACTAATTACAAATATTTAATGGTTATATTTAAATATTTAAAATGTAGTTTATATAATTCTAAATAAATTTTATAAGTAATTAATATTTATTACTTAAAAATATTTAAAATTTATATTTCATATATTAAAATATTAAAAAGTTATAGTAATTTTTTTATATTCTTACTAAAATATAATAATATTAACTAATTTAAATTTTATTTAAATGCATATTTGTTACTTGATAATAACATGTCTAAAATGGACATTTTATTTCTCAAAAGCACTTTTTGACAGCAATGCTAAACACTCAAATTTTAAAGCAAACTTTTCAAAAGTACTTCTCAAAGGCACTTTTCCACAGCACTTTTCAAAAGCACTTTTCAAAAGCATTGCCAAACTAGCCCTTAGTCTACCAATTAAACATGGAATTGTAAAACTCCCTGGATCTTTTAGCTTTTGTGGTAGCTTGTTTTGGAGAATTGCTGAGCACTTTGCGTTAAGTTCCACATGTGATGACTCGTCTAACTTCCGTTTGTTTGTCGAAGCTCTTTTAAAAATTTCTAGAATCGGCATCTCATGTGAGCTTCAAGTAATGGTAAGTTAATATGTAATTTCTTTAAGAGTTTAAGAAACTTACCGAACTATTCTTCTGTGTTGTCTCTTCTTAATGCCTCAGGGTAAGGTACGCGAGGTTTGTACTCCTTGATTAACGGTTTTGGCTTATTTTGTGTTGCCTCAACTTTATCTTTTTCTACCTCGTTTCCTTGTGTTGGGTAGGTTCGTCTAATTCTTCGCTTTCTTGGTACATTATGGCTTGGATTTGCTCCTTTGGATTAATTTCGGTATTACTCGGTGAGACGCCCTTGCGGTCGTTCGGATAATAGCTTTGGAATTTCTCCGTATTTGAGTAATTTCCCGATTGCCTTTGTAAGTCCTCCAACTTGGTTCTCGATCTTTTTGATCGATGTTTGTTGGGTGTCGAGTGTTACCTCATTTTTTTGGAGAAAGGGCTTCTGTGGATGCTATGAATTTGTTCAACGTCTCTTCAAGACTCTGCTTCTTTTCTTGTGGATAGGGCTGATTTTGGAAATTTTGAGGAGGTTGTTGTCTTTGATTTCCTTGATTTCCTTGTCCTCCCCACAAAAAATTTGGGTGGTTCCTCCAACCTGGATTATAGTTATTACTATATGGGTTATTATTAGATCTGAAATTGTTACCTATATAGTTTATCTGCTCGCTCTCTGTGCCTGGTTGGTAGGGTGGGTACTCAGAATTTGCCACAGTTCCACTTGCGTCGCACTGCATGACTGGATGTACCTGCGAAGAACACAAACTATCAATCTTCTTATTCATCAATTCTACCTGACTTGATAGCATGGTTACTGCGTCGAGGTTGTAAACTCCGGCTATTTTTGTTGGCCTTGTTCTTGTAACTTGCCACTGATAGTTATTTAGCGACGTCTCTTCAATAAACTCGTAGGCTGCCTCAGGAGTTCTATTATTCAGGGTTCCACCGGCGGCTGAATCAATTAATTGCCTCGTTGAAGGATTCACACCGTTATAAAAAGTTTGGACTTGGAGCCACAAAGGTAAACCATGGTGCGAACACCTTCTCAAGAGATCCTTATATCTCTCCCATCCATCGTATAATGTCTCTAAATCCATCTTCACAAAAGAAGAGATATCATTACCTAATTTGGCCGTTTTGGCCTGTGGGAAATATTTTAATAAAAATTTTTCGGTCATTTGTTCCCATGTAGTTATTGACCCTCGTGGTAACGAGTTTAACCACTGTTTAGCTTTATTCTTTAATGAAAAGGGAAATAACCGAAGACGTATGGCATCATCAGAAACGCCATTTATTTTGAAGGTATCACAGAACTCTAAAAAATTAGCTATATGAGCATTTGGATCTTCGTCTTGTAAACCATCAAATTGAACAAACTCTTGAATCATTTGTATAGTGTTAGGCTTTAATTCAAAATTATTAGCAGCTATAGCAGGCCTAACAATACTAGATTCGGTTCCTATTAAATGAGGTTTAGCATAATCGAACATAGTACGAAGAGCATTATTTTCTCCCACATCTTGTGGTGGAAGATTATTTTCGTCCATCCCTTCAGTAGGATTGGATCTGTCTTCTCGCTCTCCTTGGTAATTTAGGGCTCGCCTAATTTCTCTGCGATTTCTTCGAGCGGTAGCTTCAATATCACTGTCATATTCTAAAGGTCCTATCGGGTTCCTTATAGTCATAAACTAGAGGTACCTGCTAGGAAAAAAAAAAGAAATTTTAGCAAATTTAAAATTAAAACTAAAAATAAAAATAAATTGCAAAAAAAAATAAAAAATAATGGCTAAAGTAATAAAAATAGAGTTTTCTTAATATTTTAGTTCCCCAGCAACGACGCCAAAAACTTGATCGTTGTAAATCAGAGTTTTAAAATTTATAAAAGAATGATCGAACCTGGAAACCAAATCTGACAACGATTAAAGGCAAGTGTACCTATCGAACAGTAGTATAGTTTAGGCAAGACCGGATTGTCGAACCCAAAGGAACTAAAAGTACTAATACTCACCGTCTTTTTATTATTTAGCATTAATATAAAGTGATGATTGTTTAAACTAAAACTAATCTACTTACTAAGCTAAGACGCAAAGACAAAAAGAATGAATTCGGGAAATAACTTTTGGGGAAACTCAGTTGACTCAAACGATACCCTTAGGAAAAATCCACCTAGACTTCACTTGTTATCTAACCTTGAACCATATGATTTATTTACTTAGTTTGATCCGTGAGACTCCCTAACGTATATTAAACCCTCTCTAGAGGCGAATAATGTCTAACCCTAGGTTAATTAGTGGAACTGTCATTCGCTTATAATAACCCCCTTGAATAGCAATAAATCGATCTGTGGACTCCCATATTAGGTTTCACCCTAATCCGGCAAAATCTCGTCACCCTATCTCTAGGCGTGCGATCAACTCCGCTTAATTATGTTGGATCTACTCTTAGGCAGGGTCTATTCCTCCTCCACCTAAGCACATTAGATTTGGATTAAGTTCACACAATTAAGAACAAACTAATTTATTATCATATAATTCAAAAAATCAAATAACAAGATTCCTCATAGGTTTCATCCCCTTCGGGTATCCGAAGGTTTAATTCATAACAATAAAAGACAACATCTCAAGAGAAAAGATAAAACAAAACATAAGAAATCCCTAAAACCCCCTGAAGGAATTGAAGAGGAGATCCTCCGTCTTGAGTAGAATTTTGGCTTCTTGAGATGGATCAACTGGCTATCTTCGAGTGATTCCCACAAATCTAACCTTTTCGGCTTGGCTTCTTGGCCTAGCTCTCCGCCCCACTTTCAGATGGTACCTAGGGTGTATTTATAGGCTTTTGAAACACATTTCTTTCTCCCTAACTATCCTTTCCCGAATGAAATTGCTCTTCTCCACGGCAGAGGCACAGCCATGGCACACGCTAGTGTAAATTTGTGGCCAGGCTATGTTCGACACTGTTGAATGAGGCACGGCCGTGTAAGTCGTGGTAAGGCCGTGTTCTAGTAGGAATGGTGGCACGGCCGTGTGGCTTGAAGTCCAGGCCGTGCTAATTTCGTGGCTTGGCCCAATTTGATCCGTTTTAAGCCCCTTTCTCGTTCTTTTTGTCATCGAGTGCTTTCCTGAGTATAAGACATGAAAAGAAAGGATTAAGAGCACCTTTTTACATAAATTGGGGCTTAAATCATCCAAAAGCATACTAAATGTGGGCTTAGAATATGTTACTTTTACGGTTTATCAGTTGATATGTGAAATTGAGTGATGGATGGTTGTATGATTTGATTATGATCGGGCCTAATTGGCTATACGGACATGATTGAGCTTAATGGGCTATACGGACATGATTTGGCTTAGTGGGCCTTATGGGATTTTAGAAATGCATGCTAGGGTTTTAATGGACTCTAGGCCTAGTTCTGATAAATTCTTAAATAGCATAAAACTTAATTTAAAAATCAAACATGTTTGTGGACAAGTCGATAGGTTAGAGTGTGGTAATGGACGTATGCATGTCTAGGATTGGATCTAGGAAGGGCTTGGTACTTAAGCGGTCCTAGTGACCCACCTCCTCTTCTCTGGGATCCTACCTGGTGCATAGTGTCTGTTCACTTTAGCCACGAGGACTTGTTGATGGGCCAAAGTTCATAACTAAAACCCGAGGTGAAAGAAATTACGGAAATACCCCTGTAGGGTAGAATTACGGAAATACCCCTGTAGGGTAGAATGACGAAAATACCCCTGTAGGGTAGATTTACTAAATTGCCCTGGGTAGTGAAATGACTAAAATACCCTAAGGTGCTTAATGTGTGAAAATGTGTATTTTCCATTCATGAGATATATGTTGCACTTGGGTGGGTTTGATGATATGGAGGAAGATATGTGAGGATCACATAGTCGTTTGATGACCGTGGATCCACCGGTGGCTTTAAGACCATTATATGCTTAGCAGCCTTGCTGCAACATTTGAGTAGTGCCGCTGTTGGTGCTACCTTTGGAGTGTAGGGATGGGTGGGTTGATATTTATATCCCCACAGGAGTGTAGGGTTGGAAGGGAAATGGAGTGCAAGGTTGGATTTGGGATGGGAGCATTGCATTCATGTGATACTGATGTGATATGAGGTCATTGTGGGCTAAGGCCCAAGACCATCGATTTTGATAGGGCTTAGGCCCAATGTGATAATTGCATGTTGATTGGATTACCAAGGGTCGTACACACTGAGTTTCGAAACTCACACCCTTTAATTTAATGTTTCAGGTGATCCACAATAGGTGGCTCGACGTGAGAGAGGACTCGGAGGTGGCCACACTGCAAGCTACTTAGAAGTTTTTAATTAGTTTCGAATGACTTTACTTTTAATTGCTTTATTTTCATTGGGATGTAATAAGGCCTTGTACCTCCAACTTGATTTTACATTTGGGTTTTAATTATTTTTTCAACTGTTTAATCATTAAACTTCAATAAATTTTTAAGTCTTAAACTTAAGGTTTTTTTTCTAACTATGCAAATTTTCTACTGAACATAAATAAAGTCGTTTTGGAATTATCCTTTTGATGTGACATCACCAGATTCAAAAATAACGTCTAGGCCGGGTCTGGGGGTGTTACAAATGCTCTTATGGCAAAACCCTAGACTTTCAACCATTTTACAAAATAGTTCCCTCATTAGCTAAATTAAGCTACAAAGGTCCCAAAAGTACAAAAATTATCAAAAATAACCATCAAAAACACTTACTAGCAAAGGCTCAAGTTGCTGAAAATTTTAAGTTTTCCAAAGCTCTTCTTTTGCTGAAATTTTCGGTGGTAGAGGAAGGTGAAAAAGATGATAACATTTTCTTCTCTTTATTTTATTATTATTAGACAATTAAGTCACCAAATACTACACCTAACCATTGACCATGTCTTTTCTTGTCCCTATGGCCGGCCATCACCCTAAATAAGGCCTAATTTCACATTAAGGACCTCCAATTTAATATTCAATAGCTATTTGACACCTTTAGCATGTAAATCAAAACTTTCACACTTTATACGATTTAGTCCTTTTTCAAAATTAAGCATGAAATCACTAAAATTAACGCACCAAAATTTTCATGCACTCATATAATCATACCATAACTCATAAAAGGGTAAATATAGGTACTAAGGATGAATAAATACAAATTAACATTTTTGGCTCTTACAAGTTCAAGACCTAAGAAAAAAGGTAAATACAAATTAACATTTTTGGCTCTTGTTTTGTATGAAGGTTCATAAAGAAGTGTTTTCTAGCTTAAATATAGGTACTAAGGATGAATAAATAGGGTTAGCTTTTTGGCTCTGGGTGTATAACAAATAATGCCTTAGGTCATCCCTAGGTATCTCAATATTCAAAAATTTAATCAATCAAACAATCACAAATTCAACAGTTTATCATACATACTAGCATGCTCATTTTCCTTTATTCTCTATATCATTTGGTATATTCAATTGCTCAATGCCTATTTACAGTGTAATATATAGAACTCAGTAGTCTAAAATTCAAAAATTTAAAATCATTCACTATCATGCAAAATTTATAGTAAATACAATCAACCTATATACATGCTCTTAACCAATCACTTGTATTTCTAGAGGCTAAAGCACAAATTTGACAATTAAAATTAAAAGAAAAGTATAAAAATCAAAAATAAATTTCTTATGTTATTCCCCACACTTTAAATAGTACATTGTCTCTAATGTGCAGCTTTGAATAGATAAGAAGTTACCCGATTGATCATGAAATTGTTGTAATCTACTCGTGGGTTCACCCTTTTTTGTTGTAAGCTCATAAATATCGTGCTTATTTTTTGTGAGGTCTTAATATAGAGAAAAAAGCAAACACAATTTATATAATTCTAATATTTCTATAAATTAAATTAATTAAAATTCCCTAATAATCAAATATACTTTAAATAAATTGTCCTAGTTGGTATATGTATAATCCTAAGGTATGTCCATATAATCCTAAATATGCATATGTAATAATAAAGGTTAAAAAGAACTTCCTCGTTCATCTCCCTCCTGCATTCCTCGTTTTCTCATCTCTTCCTTTTTCCTTCTATGGAGTATTACAAATTGTCTATATAGGTCATCTCGTAATAATTCATTTGAAGGATTCATCTCCTTATCAAGTCGATCCATATGTACTCTTTCCCTTTTGCATAATTTAGTTATTAGATGTGGCAAGAATGTTCCTTTTGATTGATCTCGTACACACTCAATCATATTATGATAAATCTAGGTACCGATGCATATCAGTTTCTTTTGCAAGAATGCATATACCAAAATAGCCTGTATTGGGCTAATATTGGAGATATCTGCTATGGGCCAGATTCTTGAACATACGAACTTCATCCAGATTTTTGGCCTTAGGGTCATTAATGCTTGATTGAATGTTTCCGATATCTTTGTTCCTGGTTAGTACGTCCATTCTTCTTTTCCTTAAGTTAAAAATGTCAAAACCTCTTCTATGTCTACATTTTTTAATTGTTTGAGATCTATTTTGAACATATAATTGTTGGATTGTCGATATGCCCTGTGGCACAGCGAATATATTATTCTGGTGATCATCAACCATGGATCCATGTACGAGGAATGAATCAGGTTGAAATAGGGTTGAAAATATACCTTTTACAAACTAAAATATAGCGTGTAACATTGTTGGTTGGAATCCTTTGTGCGATGTTAATCCAAGCCGCAACAAAAGTGTCTCGGCCTTTACATAGTCCACCCAGTCAACCACGGACAGAAAAACTCTTTGAACAATTTCAGAGAGAATTCAAAGATGGCTGCTAGACCCTTTGAATTTTTCTTTCTTACTTATTAACTCCCACATAATCAGGGATTATATTCCAATTATTAATATCATATATTAAAGCGGAATAACTCCCATTTTTAGATTGTATAGAAAATCATGGAAGATATTGAAATTATATTCTTTCCAAAAGAATACTAACTTCCATAAATATTAATTCTGAATGATGTTGTGAATCATATCCGCCAAGTAGTCATACTCGCCAGGTAATTCTATCCACCAAGCTATACTATTCGCTAGGCAATACTATCCGCTAGGTGATACTGTTTGTTAGATGATACTGTTCACTAGACGAAACTATCTGCCAGGTGATACTTATCCGCCAATGATAAGAAAATGCCATATCATATGTAGGAAAGTATACGCCCATTCTTTTGGCGTGAAGTCTATTCGCTTTAACCATAGGGTGTGACCCTATAGGTTCTTGTAATGTTGGTAGTAATACTAGAACATTTCTAATGTTACAAGTAAATAGTGGCGTCTAGTAATACATCATTGCTACCCAAGTTACAAGAAGTCGTGATTTGACATAACCTTTCTATGATAAAATTTTTCATGTATCATATCATTTTATCCTTTATATCTAGATTGGACATAAGTCATGGTATAGTCACACTTGTATAGTCCAATCTCTTATTTCTTGATAATTGTAGTAAACTATGTTAAATAGATAAGTGTGATAACTCATATAAACTTATCTGAGCATGACCATGCATTTCTAGTCTCACTCCATCAAGTGGACCAAGATATTACTCCCATTATGTAGGAGGGATAAATCCTATCTTGACCAATCATGTCCCACTACATGGATTGTGGTATATCCAACATTAGCCTTTATAGTACAACCTGTTACGATAGACATTTGACTGTATCAAAATATATGACTCACAATGTTGGGAAAATGATGATCTCAAGTCTGAGGATCATATACATAGTAATCACTATGAGTAATGTTTGTGACTATTACATAATAATCCAAGAAACATACTCTTGGCGGGTCAGTCTAATATGTTGTTCTCTAACACATACTCATGTATTGATTTTGACATCCCTGTGTTAGTGGCAATACTTTGTCATCAATCAACTACACATTAGACTCAGCGAATTATTATTGTCCAAGCCCAAGATAATACTTGACTAAAGACTTTTTAAGAATAATCATATTTTCTTAAGATTTTATTATAATTTAATTTATTTATATATACAGGAAAAGAAACTAAAATAATAATTACAATGCCTTATATTAATAAACAAGGTAAAATGAGTGTGTGATTACAATCATCTCATGATTGGTCTTTGGGCATACTCTAACAATCTCCCACTAGCACTAAGACCAATCAATCATATATTTTATACCAAGTGACTTAGTGTGACTAACATTGTAATAGCCCGTTTTTCGGTGGTATCAGAAACAGTGGTTTTGGGGCCACAATTCCGATGAGTAAGTTCATAAACATTATTTTTTAATATTTACGAGTTAAATATGGTTTTAAAAAGGTTTTTGATATGGTAATTTATGCTATTCGAACGATAAATTAAGTTTAAGTGGTAAGACCCTAAATTTAAGTGGATTTAGAAAATAGGGTATTGGGACATTGTTTCTATAAACCGAGCCATAAATATTTTTATAAATATTTTTATAAATATTTACGGAGTGTTATTAAGGTTGTATTAAATTTTCGTTAAGAAATTTTAATGTTTTGATAGTTAATTAAGCAAAAAAGACTAAATCGTAAAGTTGAAAAAGTAAATTACTATTAGTTTAAAGGTGTTAAATGATTAAAGAATTATAATTGGATTGACTTAATGGGTAAATAACCCATTCTTAAGTTGGTGGACGGTTAAAGCTTTAAAAGATAAAGATAAAATAAAGAATAAAAAGTTAATAAAATAAGAAAACAAAAGGTTTTCTTATTCATTTGATATGTTCATCACCGAAACACCATGGCAAAAAGAACCAAGGTTCGGCCATGCTTCAATTCATGCATGATCAAGACCGAGTGGAAAATCGAGGAGAATGAAAAATTACCAAATAGCCCCTATACTTTGACATTTCTGAAAATTTGGCCAGGTAGGTTCGTATGAACTATAAACACTTAAATGTTGATTAGATTGAATGTTTAATGTGTTGTTCTATTGTAAATGAATCAATCTATTGTAAAGAAACGATGAAAATCCAACGATGTTCGACGACTATCGCATCCCGTTTGAACCTTAGGAATGTATAGGATACAAACATCATGTCATTAGGGTTTTCATGTTTCGGGTGCTGGTCCTGAATATCCTACCGATGGCTAAGTTCTGACACTTATTGCGGATACTCGTCAGCTTGTGTGAGCGGCATCGTGTAGCTACATTCCGACCGTCAACTTGTGTGAGTAGACCCAGGTTACCATGTTTAGGATGCTGGTCCTGAATGTCCTACCAATGGCTGAGTTTCAACATTTGTTGTAGATACTCGTTAGCTTGTGTGAGCAGACCGATTTATGGCTTGAATGAGCAATGATGAAAAGAAATGGTTTCGACCATATGTTTAGCACACTTTGTGTGAGCTTTCCCGCGTATCTGATATTATCCTAAGTGGTTCAACGGGCATGAAAAGGGAAGGAACGGTAAGTATTCAAATGACTTATATCATGAAAACTATGGAAAGGTAAATGAACTATGTTTAAATGAGCTATGTTTAAATGAACTAGTTTATCTTGTAGTTGATTCCAAAAGAGCTATGTTTAAATGAACTAGTTTGTAGCCATGGTTGATGTTATGCTTATGTCTTGTGTGTTATGCATATGAGATGGGTGAGGAAAGGTAATGAAATGGTAATTTCCTAGTTGAAATGTAATATGATGAAAAGGGAATGATGAGTTGAATGATGTATTTATATGTGAGAAATTTACGTATGCTATGGATGAATTTACCTAGTTCATGAACAAATATACTAATTAGTGAATTGATGGTGTTATTTAAGTTTATGCTAAGTAAATGAAATGGAAAGGAAGTAAATGGAATGGTAAGAAAATAAATGGAGTGGTTCATAGCATTATGAAAAGGTTAATGATTGAGTTATATGTTTTACAAATCCTATTATGATAGGATTGAAAAATATATGTGATATTGATGAACTTACTCATTTATGAGTTGATGGTTATAAAGTTTGATAAACTTTATGGTATTAGTATAGGTTTATAATTACCCCATAAAGTTTATTATTGAAATGAATTATTATGTTTAAAGTTTATACGAGCTTACTAAGCATTCATTGCATACGTAGTTATTTTCATTTACTTTACAGATTATTAGAAGCTCGATCGGTTTTGAAGCTTGTTGGAGACCTATCACACTATCCAGTGAATATTGGTAGATTTTGATATTTTGATCAAGGCTAAAATGGCATGTATAGATGGACTTGTGGTTTATCTTAGTTGATGAGTTTGGCATGTCTATGTCATTTTGGTTGATGTAACCTTGTTACTTTTGATGCCTTGTTGATGTGTGTTATTTTGACAATGTGTTAATGCATGCTTGAATGGCCAAAATGCTATGTGATTAATTGACCTCAACATGGTCAAGTTATGGTATGCTTTGGAAAGGTTTCGAATAGATGTGCATGATTGAAATATGGTTTGTATATTTTTTGGTTGTTGGAACCATTTGGAAATGACTAGATTTGTGTCATTTAGATGGTTTTGATGCATGTGAGAAATGGTCCAAATGATAAAGTTGTTTTGGTATGGCATGAATCTAATATGGTATGGTTGATATGTGTCAATTGTGATATGTTATGGTATGGAAACAAGTTAGTTGATAAATGGTTAAATATGAACATGTTTAGGTATGTTTGATGTATGTGCTTGAGGTGCCTATATGGCATATTGGTTGTATGATTTATTAGCCTATTGTATAGACCTTTTTATGCAGGTTTTGAGCATGTTCAGAAGCCTTGATCATGTGTGCAAAAGTACTTAGGCTTATGCTTGAGAAGGGTGAAAGAAATGGCTTGATTTTAGCCATTTTCTTATCTACACGGCCTAAGACACGAGCGTGTGTCTCAGCCATGTGTGACACACAACCATGTGACATGGCTGTGTGTCCCCTGTAGGTTTTAAAGGGTTGCAAGTCAGGCAGTTAGACGGCCTAGCACACGGCTTGATACACGGGTGTGTGAAGCCATTTTGAGAGTTACATGGCCTAGCACACGGGTGTGTGGCTTGGCCGTGTGACCCAATTCATAGAGTTACAAGGGTACGAAAACGTGCTGGGACATGGCCGTCTGTCCCTATTTCTAATGTTACACGACCTGGCCATATGGCTGTTTGACCCTTGCGGTGTGAAATTTCCTATCTTTTTCCATAAAGTTCTAAATGTTTATGATTTAGTCCCGAATCGTTTCTAAAGTGTTTCTAAGGCCTTGAGGGTTCGAATAAGGGATGATATGCATGTGTTGGAATGAATTGTACTATGATTTATGAAATGTTTAGAATTGAATGTTTTAAGTTACGATTTTATGGTAATGCTCTGTAACCCTATTTTGCTGACGGATACGGGTTAAGGGTGTTACAATCATGCTTTTGCTGTGTTAGAGGCTTTGTCAGTGGATCATCGATGTTGTCATCTACTGGAACTTTTCATATTTTCACATATCCTCGATCAATGATGCATCAAATGAGATGAAAATGTCTGAGTATGTGTTTGGATCACTGGTGAGATCTGGGTTCCTTTGCCTGTGCAATGGCTCCGTTGTTGACACAAAAAAGTTCTATAGGATCTGATATGCTAGGTACAACCCCTAGTTCATATATGAACTTCTTGATCTAAACAACCTCTTTTGCAACCTCCATGGCTACAATGTACTCGACCTCAGTTTTAGAATAAACTACTGTATCTTGCTTTGAGCTTTTCCAGCTCACAGCGCCACCATTAAGGCAGAACACAAAACTTGATTGTGATCATGAATCATCCTTGTCAATTTGGAAGCTAGCATCAGTGTAACCTTTTATATTTACCTCTTCCTCACCTCCATATAAAAGGAATGTATCCTTAGTCCTTCTCAATTACATAAAGATATTTTATACTGCGACCCAATGACCTTCACTGGGATCTACTTTGGTATTGACTCGTCATGCTTAAAGCATATGATACATCTGGACTCACATAACATGGCATATGAAATCTTACTCATACATTTTCTCTTTTGTGGAGTTGAAGGACACATTTCCTACGAGAGTGACATACCATGTCTCATAGGTAAGAATCCTCTATTAGATTCTTCCAAGCTTAACCTTTTTATTACTTTTTCTATGTATGTACTTTGGCTTAGTCCTAGGAGTCGTCTTAGTCTATCTCTATAGATTTTGACTCCTAATATGTATGTAGTCTCGCCCAAGTCCTTCATAGAAAAATAACTTTCTAACCAAGTCTTAATAGAATGTAGGGTAGGTAAGTCATTTCCCATAATAAGTATGCATGTAACGCCCCGAATTGTGGCCTAGAAGGAATGGGCCTTGAGTGTGGGATCAGCTAGGAGACTGCACATAAAAGTTTATGTGTGCAAGGAAATAACGCAATTGACTGTCTGCTTCAATGGTTAAGTGATTTAGCAGTGTTTGGGAGTGTCTGAGAAGTCCTAGGTTCAAACTTGGGCTTTAGCAAAATTTTTGCTAATTGCTCTTAAGTGAATCTTGGCCTTAGCTTGAAGGCTTTATAAATATTTTTGATGAAATCATGACACAAGAGGAGCTTGTGGTCCAGTGGTAAGTGGTGTGTTCAAGGTTGCAAGGGAGCTCAAGTTTGAGTCTCATAATGCGCAAGGGAGTATTTATTTTATTTCCTTGCAGCATGAGAAGTGGAGTTAGACTGAAACTTTGTCAGGTGAAGTTTGAATTTGTCTTGGAGGGTTTTGTGGAGCAAATCAAGGAGGAGATTGGGGAGAAAATCAAGGAAATTCGAAAATGGGAGGTTGGTAGGGTGTTGTGGCTGATTGGGACTCTAAGGCTTAGTGAAATTCGGCTAAGAGGAAGCGAGGGAGCATTTTTCGACAGAAGGCAATTCTTTGTTCGGTTTTGAGAGGGTTGAAAGGAAGGTGCCAAATATTCTTTGGGATTTTTCTACCATTCGAGGTTCCTTTCGGGTTTTCTTTTTAGCTATTAAAGTGACCAAAATTTCCACTACTTTCCTCCTTCCTACAATTGCCGTATAGGTAACCTTCTTTTTGGTTTCTTTTTCTTTCTTTGTCGAATTCCCTTTCCTCTCTCACTCTTGGTTCTACTTCATCTTTTCCTTCTGAATCCTTCTCCTTTCGACCTCCCTTCTAAACCGATCCTACTCTCTATCTTCTTCTTCTCTGCTTTCCACTCTCTTCCAATCATAGCCGAATTCTTCATAAGGCTTTTTGTGTACGTTCAGTTCATCATCTTTCTGTAACAACCCAGTTTAGACCCTAGTCAGAACAATGGTTTTGGAACCACAAATTTGAGGTCAGAAAAATATTTCAATATTACTTTTGGTGTTTACAGTATGTGATTAAGCATGTGTTAAAATTCTGTGTGAAAATTTTAACGTTTCTGTGCTTAATTTGAGAAAAGGATTTAATTGCATAAAATGCAAAAGCTGTGTGTTGATTGTTAAAGTGCTTAATTGTCATGACTTCTTAAATGAAAGGTCCTTATGTTGTTAATAAACCTTTTGATAGTAAATGGATGATAATGGCATGGCATTGGTTGTTATTATTAAAATTCATTAAGGGTAATTTATTAAATGATGAATTAATATGGTTATAATTAAAATAAAACAAATTAGATGGCGATTACTCATCTTTCTTCCACCGAAAAATAGAAAAGAAGAATAGCCATTGAAGCTTTGTGATTTTAGGCTAGGGCTCAGCTTGATTGAGGTATGTTTTTTACTCGATTTTTGATAATTTCTACGTTTTTATGATCGTTGCTTAGTGTTCTAGCTAGCCCATGCTTAAATTTTTGAAATTAATGGAGATTTTAGATAAGCCATTGATGAATATGTGAGCTTTGTGTTGTTAGTTGGTGGAATATGAAAGCTTAGTGTTGGGTTAACGTAGTTTGTATTTGGATTTTTGGTGAAATTGAGTAATTTGGTCTAAATTGTGAAAATAATATTTTGAGGGACTAAAATGTGAAATAAATGAAATATATGGGCTTGTATGAGACTAAGGAGAATTCGGCCTAAGCATGGTGTAGTAAAATTTTGTGTATTTGATGATTTTATGAAATAGGGACTAAAGTGTCGAAATGTGAAAATGTGAGGGCTATTTTGTAAAATGCCCTAAATATGTGTGTTTGGACTAAATTAAATGAATTGGTGATTAAATGAGCTAAATTTTAATATGTATAGACCAAGAAAGGAGAGATTCGGATCGAGATCGAGGCAAAGACAAAGTACTCGATTGATCGGCTAGTTTCGGTATTTGGACGTCCGAGGTAAGTACGGATATAATACGTGTTCTTAAATTATATTTAAATGCTATGAAATGAATAGTTATGTAATTTTGGATTAGTAATGCTATGTGTGGAATCGAGTTAGGTGGCACTAAGTGTGCGTATTTGAAAATGAGACTGAGATGATTAGCACTATGTGTGCGAAATAATAGAAGCTTCGGCTTTTTGATTGGCACTGTGTGTGTGATACCGAATTAAGTTCAGTTTTACATTATGGCACTAAGTGTGTGATGTTAATTAAGCTTCGGCTATGAATTAGGGCACTAAGTGTGCGATTGAATTGAAGATATAGCGAATGTTGAATGAATTATGATATCGAGCATTGAATAGTAAGAACATTTGTTAACTAAGTGTTAGCAAAGGTATGTTTTGAACCTATGTGGTTGATGATAATGTTTATGGTTAAATAGATGGATGTATGAGTATTTGGTTGAGTATGATAATGTGTTTAGTTGTGAATCTATCTAAGTGATGATTTATTTATGTATTGATATGGTATTTTTGAGTAATATGTATTATATTACGAACTTACTAAGCTCTTAAGCTTACTGTGTGATTTGTTTCTCTGTTTTACAGTGCCAGTAAAGCTAGCTCGGATCCGGGGATCGTCAGCAACTTAATCACACTATCGGCTATCTATTTTGGTATTTTGAAAGATGTATATATTTGGTATATGGCATGTATAGGCTAGTGGTTATGGTATGTTTTATAATGTTTGGACCTTGCCATGTGATATGGCTTGGATGTTGAATGTTGATGGTTTATATGTGAAGCTATGGAAATGATGAATGTGGTATGAAATAGTGATAGTGGAAATGGTATATTTCATGCTTGAATTGGTTGATGAGAATGGTATTTTAAGTGTGAATTTGAGGTATGACTAGATGATGCTTAGTTATATGATTGAGTTGTGAATATGGTGTTTTAGATGGATTTATTTGAGTAGGAATTGAGTATGGAACTAAATGATGTAATAGATGATTAGTTGGTGCTTGAAATGGTATGATTTAATTGCATTTGAGACATGAATTGGTATTGGTATGATGCTTATAGGTGATTTCAAAGTGTGGATGGTAATTTGGCCTTGAAAATGGCCTATAATTGCCCACACGGTTGAGCACACGGGCGTGTGGCTCGACCGTGTATTTTGAGTTTGTAATTTGAAACAAGTCAGGCTCGACCACGGGCTGGACACACGGGCGTGTGACTGGCCGTGTGGTGCAAGTCTGTGTCGACCACGGGTGAGGCACACGGGCGTGTCTCAGGCCGTGTGGTCAAGTCAGGAGGTTTTCCCTATTTTGCCATGGCTTGGACACATGGGCGTGTCCGAGGCCGTGTGAGGCATACGGCCTACCCACACGGGCGTGTGACCTTTGTAACTTAGAAAAATGTTTGAATTTTGAAATTTTCCGTATGTGTTTGGTTTAGTCCCGACCCCTTTTTAACACGTGTTCAAGGTTTCATTGACCTATTTAAAGGACTATGTGAATGTGAATTGTTATGTTTGGTTGTGATTTGTTATGAAATATTCGGAAAAGATTAGTAATGCCTCTTAACCCAAATCCAGCGACGGTGACGGGTTAGGGGTGTTACATTTTATTGGTATCAGAGCTACGGTTTAGTCGATTCTAGGACTAACGTAGCACGTGTGAGTCTAGCTATACATGCCATATATATAATTGCGATAGTGTAATGAATCCTGACAGTTAAAAATGTGTTTTTATATAGCAAATAGATCCCGATCGAGCAGTTGCTGATGATGTAGAGAGTAACGCACCTGCTCCCGCTCAAGGGATGGTGCTGGCCACATCTAGGCCGAATGATAGTAGCCAAGAGGGAGAGGCTAAGCAAGCCTTTTTTCGATTGATGAGTGAGTGCTTTTCAGAGTTCGTTCGAATGAATCCGGCTGCTCCACAACCTCCACCCCCTAAAGTTCCTGTTGTGCCACAAGTGACAGATCCAATTCGATTGAATAAGCCTCCTGTAGACAAATTCGAAAGTATGGGGCCAAAGAATTTAGGGCCACAGCTGATGATGATGCCGAGCGAGCTGAGTTTTGGCTCGAGAATACCATTCGAGTGTTTGATGAGATGTCTTTGACTCCTGATGAATGCATTAAATGTGTTGTTTCCTTATTGAGAGATACGTCATATAATTGGTGGAAAACATTGATATCCGTGGTTTCGAGAGAGAGAATCACTTGAGATTTCTTTCAAGTTGAATTTTGAAAGAAGTATATCAGTCAACGATTCATAGATCAGAAACGTAAAGAGTTTTTAGAGCTAAAACAGGGCCGTATGTCAGTTACGGAGTATGAACGGGAGTTTGTGAGATTGAGTCAGTATGCACGGAAATGTGTTTCGACTGAAGCTACTATGTGTAAATGTTTCGTTGAAGGGCTGAATGAAGACATTAAATTGCTGGTTGGAATACTTGACTTGAATGAATTTGTTGTATTAGTTGAAAGAGCCTGCAAAGCCGAGGAGCTTAGCAAAGAAAAGAAGAAAGCAAATTTCGAGGCTAGGGATGAAAGAAAAAGATTGATGAGTGAGTCATCCCAACCTTCGATGAAGAGATTTAAAGATGCAAGCAATCGTTCAAATGCTTCGTTTGGACATTCGGGTAGAGACCGGGTGAGACAAAGTGTTGGTCCAAGAACTCAAGCTCCAACTGAATCAAGTGTTGGTAGTGTTAAAAGCAACAAGCCTGAGTGTAGACAGTGTGGAAGATGACACATTGGAGAGTGCTGGGGCAAGTACAATAATAGAACTTGCTACAAATGTGGATCACGAGACCATTTCATTCGAGATTGCCCAGAGTTAGCTGAGAAAGACAATGTTCAGAGTGCGAGACCGAGTAATATGATGGCTAGGGGGAGACCACCAAGAAATAATAGAAATGTGAGTGGAAGTCAGAGAGGGACTATCGATACAGCTGTAAGATCTGAGACGAGAGCACCTGCCCGAGCCTATGCTATTCGCGCTCGTGAAGAAGCATCATCTCCAGACATCATTACTGGTACTTTTACTCTATTTGATACTGATGTGATTGCATTGATAGATCCAGGATCTACTCATTCCTATGTGTGTGTGAATTTAGTATCTAGTAAGACTCTACCTGTTGAGTCTACTGAATTTGTGATTAGAGTATCAAATCCCTTAGGCAAGTGTGTCTTGGTTGATAAAGTGTGCAAGAACTGCCCATTGATGTTTCGGGATGTTTGTTTTTCGGCTAATTTGATGTTACTACCATTTGATGAATTTGATATTATTCTGGGTATGGATTGGCTTACTCTGCATAATGCTATTGTGAATTGTAAAAGAAAAAGTATTGATTTGAGAAGTCAGAATGGTGAGATGGTTCGAATTGAATCCAGTGAGTTGAATAGACTACCGGCTGTTATATCATCTATGAAAGCTTTGAATTATGTGAAAAGGGGTTGCGAAGCTTATCTTGCATATGTAATTGATACAAAAGTGTCAGAAAAGAGAGTTGAATCTGTGCCTGTGGTTTGTGAATTCCTTGATGTGTTTCCTGAAGAACTACCGGGATTACCTCCGATACGGGAAGTTGAATTTGGTATTGATCTAGTGCCAGGGATGACTCCTATCTCAATAGCTCCGTATAGAATGACATTGACTGAATTGAAAGAGTTAAAGTCTCAGTTGCAAGAGTTGACAGATAGAGGATTTGCATGACCGAGTTTCTCGCCCTTGGGTGCTCCTGTGTTGTTTGTGAAAAAGAAAGATGGCACTATGAGGATGTGTATTGATTACCGACAGTTGAATAAAGTAACGATAAAGAATAAGTATCCCCTGCCACGTATTGATGATTTGTTTGATCAGCTGAGAGGAGCTACAGTTTTTTCTAAGAGAGATTTGAGATCAGGTTACTATCAGTTGAGAGTTAAATAATTAGATGTATCGAATAGTACTTTCAGAACGAGGTACGGACATTATGAATTCTTAGTTATGCCTTTTGGACTAACGAATGCTCCTGCAGTGTTTATGGATTTGATGAATCGGATATTTAGATTGTATTTGGATCATTTTGTTGTGGTGTTCATTGATGATATTTTGATTTACTCATGTGATAAGATGTAACATGCCGAGCATTTGAGAATTGTGTTACAGACTCTGCGTGAGAAGCAATTGTATGCAAAGTTTAGCAAATGTGAGTTTTGGTTACGTGAGGTTGGTTTTCTGGGGCATATTGTATCAGCTACGGGAATACGAGTCGATCTGAGTAAGATTTCAGCTATTTTAGAATGGAAGCCTCCGAGAAATGTGTCTGAAATCCTTAGTTTTCTGGGACTAGCGGGATATTATAGACGGTTTGTGAAAGACTTCTCGATGATTGCGGCTCTGTTGACGAAGTTGTTACAGAAAGATGTTAAATTTGAGTGGTTAGAAAAGTGCCAGCAGAGTTTTGAACAGCTAAAAGCATTGTTGACAGAGGCACCCGTGTTTGTTCAACCTGAGTCTGGTAAAGAATTGATAGTTTACAGTGATGCATTGTTGAATGGTTTGGGCTGTGTGCTGATACAAGAAGGAAAAGTCATCGCTTAAGCTTCGAGACAGTTAAAGCCGCATGAAAAGAATTACCCGACACATGATCTTGAGTTAGCCGCGATTGTATTTACATTGAAGATTTGGCGTCATTACCTATTTGGTGAGAAATGTCATATTTTTACAGATCACAAGAGCTTGAAATAATTGATGACTCAGAAAGATTAGAATCTGCAAAAAAGAAGATGGTTAGAGCTTTTGAAAGACTATGAGCTTGTGATAGATTATCATCCGAGTAAAGCTAATGTTGTTGCTGATACTTTGAGTTGAAAGTCTATATGTGTTTTGCGAGAAACGAGTACTCAGATAGATCTGTGTGATGATGGTTCGATTTTGGCTGAGTTGAAAGTTAGACCGATGTTTATACGTCAGATTTGTGATGCCCAGAAAAGTGATGATGAGATGATAGCAAAATGAACTCAATGTTATTCAAATTCTAATTCAGAATTTCGAGTAGATAACGATGATTGTTTGAGATTCAGAGATCGGATTTGTGTTCCGAGGAATTTAGAGTTGATTTAGTTGATTTTGAACGAAGCTCACAATAGTCGTTTGACAGTTCGTATTGGCAGTACAAAAATGTATAATGATCTAAAATAGTTTTATTGGTGGCATGGTATGAAACGGGATATCTCAGAATTTGTTTTGAGATGTTTGGTTTGTCAGCAAGTTAAAGCTGAACATCAGGTTCCATCTGGTTTATTACAACTGATTTTTATTCCTGAATGGAAATGGGAGAGAATCACGAGGGACTTTATGTCGGGAATGCCTTTATCTCCAAGAAAGAAAGATGCAATCTGGGTGATAGTCGACAGATTGACAAAATCAGCTCATTTTGTTCCGGTGAGAACAGATTATTCACTTGATAAATTAGCTGAACTGTATATTGCTGAGATTGTGAGATTGCACGGGGTACCACTATCTATTGTGTCTGATAGAGATCCGAGATTTACCTCGCGGTTTTGGAAGAAATTGCAAGAAGCTTTAGGCACAAGGTTGAATTTAGTACTGCATTTCATTCGCAAACGGATGGACAATCCAAGTAGATCAGTCAGATTCTTGAAGATATGTTGAGATGCTGCATTCTTGAATTTGAAAGTACGTGGGAAAAACATTTGCCGTTGATTGAATTCTCATACAATAATAGTTTTCAATCTAGCATTAAAATAGCACCATATGAGGCTCTTTACGGTCAAAAATGTCGAACTCCGTTGTATTGGACTGAGTTGAGTGAAAATAAGATTCACGGGGTTGATTTAATAAAAGAGACTGAGCAGAAAGTGAAAGTGATCTGTGACAGTTTGAAAGCAGCGTCAGATCATCAGAAGTCCTATGCAGACTTAAAATGAAAAGATATTGAATTTGAGGTTGGTGACAAAGTATTTTTGAAAGTGTCTCCGTGGAAGAAAATACTTCGATTTGGTCGAAAAGGCAAGTTGAGTCCAAGGTTCATCGAGCCGTATGAGATCATTGAACGAATTGGGCCAGTTGCTTATAAGTTATTGTTGCCACCTGAATTAGAAAAGATTCATAATGTATTTCACGTATCAATGCTTCGACGATATAAATTTTATCCATCGCATGTAATTGCTCCTACTGAGGTTGAGATTCAGTCATTTTTATCGTATATTTAAGAACCGATTCGAATACTGGCACATGAGATTTAAGAATTGAGAAACAAAAGAATTTCCTTAGTGAAAGTATTGTGGCACAAACACGTAGTAGAAGAGGCTACGTGGGACCCTGAAGATGTTATGAAAGAACAATATCCGAACCTATTCACTAGTAAGATTTTCGGGGACGAAAATCCCTAAGGGGAGGAGAGTTGTAACGACCCGGTTTAGACCCTAGTCGGGACAGTGGTTTTGGGACCACAAATCCGAGGTCGGAAAAATATTTCAATATTATTTTTGGTGTTTACAGTATGTGATTAAGCATGTGTGAAAGTTATGTGTGAAAATTTTAACGTTTGTGTGCTTAATTTGAGAAAAAGACTTATTTGCATAAAATGCAAAAGCTGTGTGCTGATTGTTAAAGTGCTTAATTTTCATGACTTCTTAAATGAAAGGTCCTTATGTTGTTAATAAACCTTTTGATAGTAAATGGATGATAATGGCATGGCATTGGTTGTTATTATTAAAATTCATTAAGGGTAATTTAGTAAATGATGAATTAATATGGTTATAATTAAAATAAAACAAATTGGATAGCCATTACTCATCTTTCTTCTATCGAAAAATAGAAAAGAAGAATAGCCATTGAAGCTTTGTGATTTTCGGCTAGGGCTTAGCTTGATTGAGGTATGTTTTTTTACTCGATTTTTGATAATTTCTACGTTTTTGTGATTGTTGCTTAGTGTTCTAGCTAGACCATGCTTAAATTTTAGAAATTAATGGAGATTTTGAGATAATCCATTGATGAATATGTGAGCTTTGTGCTGTTAGTTGGTGGAATATGAAATCTTAGTGTTGGGTTAACATACTTTGTATTTGGATTTTTGGTGAAATTGAGTAATTTGGGCTAAATTGTGAAAATAATATTTTGAGGGACTAAAATGTGAAATAAATGAAATATATGGTCTTGTATGAGACTAAGGAGAATTCGGCCTAAGCATGGTATAGTAAAATTTTGTGTATTTGATGATTTTATGAAATAGGGACTAAAGTGTCAAAATGTGAAAATGTGAGGGCTATTTTGTAAAATGCCCTAAATATGTGTGTTTGGACTAAATTAAATGAATTGGTGATTAAATGAGCTAAATTTGAATATGTATAGACCAAGAAAGGAGAGATTCAGATTGAGATCGAGGCAAAGACAAAGTACTCGATTGATCGGCTATTTTTGGTCTTTGGACGTCCGAGGTAAGTTTGGATATAATACGTGTTCTTAAATTATGTTTAAATGCTATGAAATGAATAGTTATGTAATTTTGGATTAGTAATGCTATGTGTGGAATCGAGTTAGGTGGCACTAAGTGTGCGTATTTGAAAATGAGACCGAGATGATTAGCACTATGTGTGCGAAATAATAGAAGCTTTGGCTTCTTGATTGGCACTGTGTGTGCGATACCGAATTAAGTTCGGTTTTACATTATGGCACTAAGTGTGCAATGTTAATTAAGCTTCGGCTATGAATTAGGGCACTAAGTGTGCGATTGAATTGAAGATATAGCGAATGTTGAATGAATTATGATATCGAGCATTGAATAGTAAGAACATTTGTTAACTAAGTGTTGGCAAAGGTATGTTTTGAACCTATGTGGTTGATGATAATGTTTATGGTTAAATATATGGATGTATGAGTATTTGGTTGAGTATGATAATGTGTTTAGTTGTGAATCTATCTAAGTGATGATTTATATATGTATTGATATGGTATTTTTGAGTAATATGTATTATATTACGAACTTACTAAGCTCTTAAGCTTACTGTGTGATGTGTTTCTCTGTTTTACTGATTGTCGGTAAAAAGCTAGCTCGGATCCGGGGATCACAATGACTTAATCACACTATCGGCTATCTATTTTGGTATTTTGAAAGATATATATATTTGGTATATGGCATGTATAGGCTAGTGGTTATGGTATGTTTTATAATGTTTTGACCTTGCCATGTGATATGGCTTGGATGTTGAATGTTAATGGTTTATATGTCAAGCTATGGAAATGATGAATGTGGTATGAAATAGTGATAGTGGAAATGGTATATTTCATGCTTGAATTGGTTGATGAGAATGGTATTTTAAGTGTGAATTTGAGGTATGACTAGATGATGCTTAGTTATATGATTGAGTTGTGAATATGATGTTTTAGATGGATTTGTTTGAGTAGGAATTGAGTATGGAAATAAATGATGTAATAGATGATTAGTTGGTGCTTGAAATGGTATGATTTAATTGCATTTGAGACATGAATTGGTATTGGTATGATGCTTATAGGTGATTTCAAAGTGTGGATGGTAATTTGGCCTTGAAAATTGCCTATAATTGCCCACATGGTTGAGCACACGGGCGTGTGGCTCGATCGTGTCTTTCGAGTTTGTAATTTGAAACAAGTCAGGCTCGACCACTGGCTGGACACACGGGCGTGTGACTGGCCGTGTGGTGCAAGTCAGTGTCAACCACGGGTGAGGCACACGGGTGTGTCTCAGGCCGTGTGGTCAAGTCATGAGGTATGCCATGTTTTGCCACGGCTTGGACACATGGGCGTGTCCGAGGCCGTGTGAGGCATACGGCCTACCCACACGGGCGTGTGACCTCTGTAACTTAGAAAAATGTTTGAATTTTGAAAATTTTCGTATGTGTCCGGTTTAGTCCCGAGACCTTTTTAACACATGTTTAAGGTTTCATTGACCTATTTAAGGGACTATATGAATGTGAATTGTTATGTTTGGTTGTGATTTATTATGAAATGTTCAAAAAATATTAGTAATGCCTCTTAACCCTAATCCGACGACAGTCACGGGTTAGGAGTGTTACACATTCCTTATTGTGCTTGGCCGAATATACCTAAACTATTCCAACCGATTCCATCATCATCAATTTTGGTAAGTCTTCCTACTTTTTTCCAAGTGAGTTATTTCCGTAGCAACGTGTTTCCAAGCCACGCTTATTTTGTTCTTAGGGTTCTAAAATCTCTAGAAGAGAAATCGAGGTTTCCGATAATATGTTGCATAAAGAGATATCAATGGTGGCGAGTAGTAGCCATTCTGAGGGAGGATCAAGAATGGTGCCAGCTGAGAATGGTCACGAGCCTGACCCCAAATTTAAGCGGCGTAAAAAGAAAAGTTGTTCGGGATTTTTCGCCGGGGTGCGGCAGGGTGGCTGCACCAATCTCTGGATCAAGTGGACAAACCACAACCGAGTGATCTAGTCAAGGGAGAGGTAATCTGTTGGACAAGTATTTTCGGTAGAGGCTGTTTTTGATAAGTGTATTGGGATTCGATTAACCCGATTGACAAGTGATTAATGGATTGCCTTGATTGAATGTAGGTTGGAGTTCTCGTGGGTCATTCTCACATTTCGCAATGAGGTGTGTAATCACACTATCTCTGTTGTGAATCGGCAAAAGCCGAAAAGTCGAAAGTCGAAATTTCAACATTCAACGCCTTACGAGCGTGCGATCGCTCGTGTGGTAAACCGAGCCCACAAATCATGGGCAATAGATTGTAGAGGCCACGATGAGCGTTCTTGTGATCTTGGGCCTCGTTTGGCTGAAATGGGTTGTGTGGGCCCAATGGGCTCGTAGGCCCCACACGGATAAAATCCACGTTAAGTGGCAAATACTAGATTGGGCTATGTAGTTCGCATAGCCGTGACTGAATTTGGGCTAAATGGGCCACACGAGCGTGTAGGCACACTTGGGCTGAATAATGGGCCTTGGGCCCATTTACACCGTTATGACCATCTAGGTTATCTGCGTCGCTCGAGGCGATTGTGGACCTTTGGAAAGGTCGTTATCTGCACTGAAACCCTAAAATAAGTAAAATGACCATAAAACCCCTGTAGGGTAAGATGACCGTAATACCCCTGTAGATTAAAATGACTGTAATACCCCTGTAGGGTAAAATGACCGTAATATCCCTGTAGGGTAAGATGACCGTAATACCCTTGTAGGGTAAAATGACCATAATACCCCAGTAGGGTAAGATGACCGTAATGCCCCTGTAGGGTAAAATGACCGTAATGCCCCTGTAGGGTAAAATGATCGTAATGCCCTTGTAGGGTAAATGACTATTTTGCCCCTCGAGGGTAAATGACTGACTTGTGCTATGATTTGACTGATTTGACTGTGGTTGTATGACTATGGTTTTATTGGCTTAACTGTGAATGATATGATTGTTTCTGAGCATGGCATACTGCATACACGACATACTGCATGGGGTTGGGATACTATTATGGAGGAAGTGTATCAGCATCGGTGGCTTTGCCACATATATCAGCATTCTTGGCGGCTCTTTGCATTATTGTCTTGGCGGCTCTGCTGCGTTATTGCACATGGCACCTACGCCGCAATATTGGTTAGTGCCGCAACCGGTGCTACATAAGGAGTGTATGGATGGGTGGGTCGATTTAATCCCCACAGGAGTGCAGGGTTGGACGGGAGACAGAGTGTAGGGTTGGTATGGGTATTTATGCATTACATATACTGATTCTGATATTGAGATGGGCTTAGGCCCAGAAGGATGTGATATGTGACAATTGTTATGGGCTCAGGCCCAACCGAGGCTATTGGGGGCTAAGGCCCAATTACCACCAGATTATGAGAATGGGCTAAGGCCCACACTGCATCAAGTTATCTTTATTATAGCGCTGAGCCAGGCATCGATTTGCATTTCAGATATAATCGACTATTTCTTTAGTAAGGGGATTACACACTGAGTTTTCATAAACTCACGCAGTTTTTAACTTTTCAGATAATCCCAGCCTTAGACGATTTGGAGCCGCGAGGGACTCAGAGGTGGCCACACGTTCGCTGATGGTTGGTTTAGACTTATATATTTCTTTTATATTGGGCTATTAATTTTGGTAATAAGGCCTTTGGTGGATTTAATTTTCTTTTTGATTGGGTTTTTAATTTCTTATTTTGAACTGCCAACCTGATACAAACAAGTTTAAAAAAAAAGTAATAATTGTTTTGAAGACAAACACTCATTTCCAAACTGCAAGATGATTTTAATTAGAGTAGCTTCCACAAATTTTAATTAACTAATTAACAAATGGTAACTAACATGGCAATCGTTTTAATAAGCAATTTTTCAAACTTAATAACTTTTTAATAAACCACGGTTGAAAAGAAACAAACGCAAACTGAGGTTCTGTACAAGTTTTGAATGGCAAGAAGTTTTAAATTTCAAGAAGGGTTTTCAATGAAAACATGGTTTTCAAAAAACACTTCAATGTGACGCGCCAGATTCAGCCATAACGTCTAGGCCGGGTTTGGGGTGTTACATTTAGTGGTATCAGAGCCAGGTTGCAAAAATCGGCTGTGGAATGGGTTTTCAAATTTTGGATTTCAATAAGTTGTTTTTCAATATGTGAAGGGTTTGAGATATTTCTTCTGTAAAGTGTGGCACACAGAGTCTCCGGCGCCAAATCTGTAAGTTTTCTGAATACTTTTGTCTGTTTAGAAACTAAAGTGCAGTAAGTTAGGAAGTATTGTGGCTACTTTAGAAATTAGACCATACCACTCTAGATAGAGCGAACTAAAACTATAGAAAACTGAAAACTGTAGCAAAACTTCGATCTGCATAAAACTGTTAGTTCTGATAAAACGCGAATAGAAAATGGGCACAAGAGATACACACGAACGTGGTTCAAGAGGCTGTAGTAATGTTTTGAAATCGGAGTGCGCAGCGAAAGCGAGGTGGTGAAGTCTGTGTGATACGACTATCTTATTATTTGGAAATTTCGGGGACGAAATTTCTTCAAGGAGGGGTGAATTGTAACGCCCCGAATTTGGGCCTAGAAGGAATGGGCCTTGAGTGTGGGATCAGCTAGGAGACTACACATAAAAGTTTATGTGTGCAAGGAAATAATGCAATTGACTGTGTGCTTCAGTGGTTAAGTGATTTAGCAGTGTTTGGGAGTGTCTGAGAAGTCCTGGGTTCAAACCTGGGCTTTAGCAAAATTTTTGCTAATTGCTCTTAAGTGAATCTTGGCCTTAGCTTGAAGGCTTTATAAATATTTTTACTGAAATCATGACACAAGAGGAGCTTGTGGTCCAGTGGTAAGTGGCGTGTTCAAGGTTGCAAGGGAGCTCAAGTTCGAGTCTCAAGATGCGCAAGGGAGTATTTATTTTATTTCCTTGCAGCATGAGATGTGGAGTTAGACTGAAACTCTATCAGGTGAAGTTTTAATTGGTCTTAGAGGGTTTTGTGGAGCAAATCAAGGAGGAGATTGGGGAGAAAATCAAGGAAATTTAAAAATGGGAGGTTGGTAGGGTGTTGTGGCTGATTGGGACTCTAAGGCTTAGTGAAATTCAGCTAAGAGGAAGTGAGGGAGCATTTTTCAACACAAGGAAATTCTTTGTTCGGTTTTGAGAGGGTTGAAAGGAAGGTGTTGAATGTTCTTTGGGATTTTTCTACCATTCGGGGTTCCTTTCGGGTTTGCTTTTTAGCTATTGAAGTGACCAAAATTTCCACTACTTTCCTCATTCCTACAATTGCCGCATAGGTAACCTTCTTTTTGGTTTCTTTTTCTTTCTTTGCCGAATTCCCTTTCCTCTCTCACTCTTGGTTCTGCTTCTTTTTTTCCTTCTGAATCCTTCTCCTTTCGGCCTCCCTTCTAAACCAAACCTACTCTCCATCTTCTTCTTCTCTGCTTTCCACTCTCTTCCAGTCATAGTCGAATTCTTCATAAGGCTTTTTGTGTACGTTCATTTTATCATCTTTCCCTATTGTTCTTAGCCGAATATACCTAAACTATTCCAACCGATTCCATCATCATCAATTTTGGTAAGTCTTCCAACTTTTTTCCAAGTGAGTTATTTCATTAGCACTGTGTTTCCAAGCCACGCTTATTTTGTTCTTAGGGTTCTAAAATCTCTAGAAGAGAAATTGAGGTTTCCGATAATATGTTGCATAAAGAGATATCAATGGTGGCGAGTAGTAGCCATTCTGAGGGAGGATCAGGAATGGTGCCAGCTGAGAATGGGCACGTAGCCCATGCCCCCAAATTTAAGCAGCGTAAAGTGTCAGCTGTTCGGGATTTTCTGCCGGGGTACGACAGGGTGGCTGCACCAATCTCTGGATCAAGTGGGCAAACCACAACCGACTGATCTAGTCAATGGAGAGGTAATCTGTTGGACAAGTATTTTCAGTAGAGGCTATTTTTGATAAGTGGATTGGGATTCGATTAACCCAATTGAAAAGTGATTAATGGATTGCCTTGATTGAATGTAGGTTGGAGTTCTCGTGGGTCATTCTCACATTTTGCAATCATGCGTGTAATCACACTATCTCTGCTGTGAATCGGCAAAAGCCGAAAAGCTGAAAAGCCGAAACTTCGGCATTCGAGGCCTCACGAGCGTGCAATCGCTCTTGTGGTAAACCGAGCCCACAAATCATGGGCGATAGATTGTAGAGGCCACTACAAGCGTTCACGTGATCTTGGGCCTCGTTTGGCTGAAATGGGTCGTGTGGGCCCAATGGGCTCGTGGGCCCCACACAGATAAAATCCACGTTAAGTGGCAAATACTAGACTGGGCTATGTAGTTCGCATAGCCGTGACTGAATTTGGGCTAAATGGGCCGCACGAGCGTGTGGGCACACTTGGGCCGAATAATGGGCCTTGGGCCCATTTACACTGTTATGACCATCTAGGTTATCTGTGTCGCTCGAGGCGATTGTGGACCTTTGAAAAGGTCGTTATCTGCACTGAAACCCTAAAATAAGTAAAATGACCGTAATACCCCTGTAGGGTAAGATGACCGTAATACCCTGTAGAGTAAAATGACCGTAATACCCCTGTAGGCTAAAATGACCGTAATACCCCTGTAGGGTAAGATGACCGTAATACCCCTGTAAGGTAAGATGACCGTAATACCCCTGTAGGGTAAAATGACCGTAATACCCCTGTAGGGTAAGATGACCGTAATGCCTCTTTAGGTTAAAATGACCGTAATGCCCCTGTAAGGTAAAATGACCGTAATACCCCTGTAAGGTAAATGACTATTTTTCCCCTCGAGGGTAAATGACTGACTTGTGCTATGATTTGACTAATTTGACTGTGGTTGTATGACTATGGTTTGATTGGCTTAACTGTGAATGATATGACTGTTTCTTAGCATGGCATACTGCATACACGGCATACTGCATGGGGTTGGGATACTGTTATGGAGGAAGTGTACTGTTACTGGTGGCTTTGCCACATATACTGCTACTGGCAGCTCTGTTGCGTTATTATTACTGGTAGCTACGCTGTAATATTGGTTGGGTGGGTCGATTTAATCCCCACAGGAGTGCAGGGTTGGACGGGAGACGGAGTGCAGGGTTGGTATTGGTATTTATGCATTGCATATACTGATTCTGATATTGAGATGGGCTTAGGCCCAGATGGATGTGATATGTGACATTTGTTATGGGCTCAGGCCCAACCGAGGCTGTTACGGGATAAGGCCCAATTGCCACCGTTACTGTAATGGGCTAAGGCCCACACCGCATCAAGCATTACTATTATAGGGCTCGTGCCACGATCGATTCATTTTCAGATATCGATTGTTTCTTTAGTAAGAGGATTACACACTGATTTTTCGTAAACTCACCCCGTTTTTAACCTTTCAGGTAATCCCCAACCTTAGACGATTTGGAGCCGCGAGGGACTCGGAGGTGGCCACAGGTTCGCTGATGGTTGTTTTAGACTTATATATTTCTTTTATATTGGGCTATTGATTTTGGTAATAAGGCCTTTGGTGGATTTAATTTTCTTTTTGATTGCGTTTTTAATTTCTTATTTTGAACTGCCAACCTGATACAAACAAGTTTAAAAAAAAGTTATAACTGTTTTGAAGGCAAACACACATTTTCAAACTGCAAGATGATTTTAATTAGAGTAGCTTCCACAAATTTTAATTAACTAATTAACAAACGGTAACTAACATGGCAATCGTTTTAATAAGCGATTTTTCAAACTTAATAACTTTTTAATAAACCACGATTGAAAATAAACAAACGCAAACTGAGGTTTTGTACAAGTTTTGAATGGCAAGATGTTTTAAATTTCAAGAAGGGTTTTCAATGAAAACATGGTTTTCGAAAAACACTTCAATGTGACACACCAGATTCGGCCATAACGTCAAGGCCGGGTTTGGGGTGTTTCAATGCATCTACATACAGTACCAAGAATGCTACAGTGCTCCCACTAACTTTCTTGTAAACACAATACTCATTTTCATTTTTTATAAAACTAAACTCTTTGATTGCATCATTAAAATGAAGATTCCAAATTTGAAAAGCTTGCTTCAATCCATAAATGGATCTTTGTAACTTGCATATCTTTCTGATATCTTTTGGATTGACAAAACCTTCAGGTTGTACCACGTACACATCCTCTTCCAATATTCCATTAAGGAAAGCTTTTTGACATCCATCTGCCAGATTTCGTAATCATGAAATTCAACTATTGCAAGTACGATTCGGATGGAGTTAAAAATGGCATTAAGAGAAAGGGTTTCATCATAGTCTATACCATGAACTTGTCGAAAACCTTTAATGACTAATCACCCTATGTATGTTTGTAAATTACTATCAATATCGATTTTTTTAAAACCCACTTGCACCCTATGGGTTTAACCCCTTCAGGTGGGTTGTAACACCCCTAACCCAAATCCGTCGCCGGAACAGGCTTACGGAGCATTAGTGGAGATTACAAATAAAACAGATAGAAACTTCAAACATTTCATAACATAATAATAACCACACAAAAACCAGTCAACATCATATATATTGTCCCTTATACGAGCCCTCGAGGCCCTAAATACGCATTAGAAACAAGTCGGGAGTATATCGAAAAATCAGAGAATTTTTTAGAAAATAGTAAAACTTTTCAAACCTGCAGGGGTCAAACAACCGTGTGGCCAGGCCATGTGACTCACATGGCCAAGAGACACGCCTGTGTCTTAGGCGATGTGGGCATTTGAAATAGGGACACACGGCCATGTCTCAGCCCGTGCTAGTGCCCGTGCCTGTGTAACTCACTGACTTAGGCCACACGGCCAAGCCACACGTCAGTGTGCTAGGCCGTGTACCCTTCGAAGTAACCTCACATGCCTGTGTGCCAGGCTATGTGCTAGGCCGTGTAACAGCCTGACTTGCAACCCTTTGAAACCTACAGGTGACACGCGGCTGTGTCACCTGGCCGTGTGTCACACACGGCTGAGACACACGCCTCTATCTTAGCCTATGTGGATGAAAATAGGCCATTTTACAAGCCATATTTCTCAGCCAGTTTGACATGTACCTACAACCAACAATGCACATATACGCAAGCCATAAATAGGCATCCAAAACAAGCATAACCAAGCCTTATACAAATGGTATGATCACATACAACCAATAAGCCCTTAGACACCTCAAATGACAACTTAGAAACATGACCAACCATATGATAACTATAACCAATTAATCAACTAACATATATGCATAATTGTATCAACACTTACCATGTAAATTACTTACCAAAACACATCTATTTGGTACCAAAGATTCCATTCTAAAACTAGTACCAAATGACCATATAAACCATATCCACTAAAACACCAATTTACCACAATTACATCCTATCACAAAGCACATATTCAATATGCATATTCATACGACAATTTTCATCTTCCATAATTCAACCATACCAAGTTATTCATCAACCATTAGAGAGAAAATATTTACATACCATATACTAGACTTATACTATCATTAAAGTGCCAAAACACTAGCCAAACAAATGGCCAAATTATAATAAAAAAAACATATAGGCCGACATTAGCCAAAATAACCTATACATGCCATTATAACCAAACTTAAACCAACCAAAAGTATTGAGTGAGCCGATGGATAGTTTGATACAGCTCCGACAAGCTTCCAAACCAAATGAGCTTCTGAGACAGTAAAAACATGGAAAAGAAATACAAAGAGTAAGCATTTAAGCTTAGTAAGTTCATATAACATAGAATTTAACTTACCATTTAGTCACAATTTAGGTAAGTAAATATAGCATATCCCAACTCAATTTGGCCAAATTCCTAAGCACATGTATTCACCAATATGTTAGCCATGTAAAACACATATAATAGCCAATAAAAATAGATGAACACAACAATTAAGCAAGTTTCAAATACATGTATCATCCATTTCATGTTTCAATATATCATGTAATGTTATTTCCATGTATTTCACGTAAATACCTTTAATAGTTCGTATCGAACTCATATAATCTTGTAACAAAACATTGCTCGTTGAACCATTTAGAATATCGTTGGATACTCAGGATAGCTCACACATAGTGTACTAAGCTGTAATCCGTCAATTCCTATACATGTATGCTCATACGAGCTGTGAATCAATATGCTCTAATGAGCTGTAAATTGGTAAGCTCATACGAGCTGAGAAACAGTAAGCTCTCACAAGCTGAGAATCGGTAAGCTCTCACGAGCTGCAATTGGTAATCTCTAATGACATGTCATTTGTATCCTACGAATTCCTAAGGTTCAAACGGGACTCAGTAAACGTCGTACATCGTCGGATATGCAATCGATATTTATACATGGAAATTATACAACTAACATACATATAATTCAATTAAAACATATAGATACTCAATTTAATTACACGAACTTACCTCTACGAGTATACGAAGATATGGAGGCGATTCATCCGAGATTTTCACTTTGCCTCGATCTAACTCCGTACGAGGTCTCACTGAATCTATATGGATAAATGTTGCTCAATTTAATATATATTTCATTCAATTTAGTCCAACACATATTTTTGGAAAAATTACCGTTTTGCCTCTATACTTTTAATTTCTTTTCAATTTAGTCCCTAGGCTCAAAAAATGAAATTCATGCAATTTAACCCTTACTGAAGCCTACTTGATTTTTATACATATTAGTAGCAGCCGATATTTTTCATAAATTCACAATTTCACCACAAAATATTTTCTATTTTTCAATTTAGCCCCTAATTGATAATTTTATCAAAACTCCCATTACAAAAGTTGTTTATCTAACAACAACCATCCATTTTCTATCATCAAACTTCAAAACTCAAGCATGTTCATCAATGGTAAAACGTTAATAGTTTAACTGTTTCACAAATTAGTCCCCAGGCTAGCTAGATTAAGCTTCAACGATCCTAAAAACATAGAAATCATTAAAAACGAGACAAAAATGCATAAATCATTAAAAACGAGACAAAAATGCATACCTAATTGGAAAAAATAAGCTTGCCGAACCTAGGTATCAAAAAATGGCTTTCTTCTTTGAACATTCGGTTGAAGAAATGATAATGGAAGATGATGATATTTTGGTTTTATTTTAATTAACCTTTTATTTACAAATTTCCAAAATTAACCTTAAAAACTAACCAAAATTTCAATAATGCCAAACCATACTCATCCACTAACACCATTAATGGTCTATTTACCATATAAGGACTTTGACTTTAAATTTCTATAACTATTTAAAACCTTTAGCTATTAGAACTCAACTTTTGCTCTTTACGCGATTTAGTCCTTTTTATCAAATTGAACATGTAAACAGTAAAATTTCTTAATAAAATTTTATACGGTATCACTATCATGCTATAGAAAATAAAATAATAATAAAATAAATTTTTTGACTTTAAATTTGTTGTCCCAAAACTACTATTCCGATTTCATTGAAAACGGGTTGTTACAACTCTCCCCTAAAGGGATTTTCGTCCTCGAAAATCTTATCAAAAAAGAGGTTCAGATATTGCTTCCTCATAGCTTCCTCGGGTTCCCAGGTAGCTCTTCTATTCCATGTCGTTGCCAGAGAACTTTTACTAAAGCTATGTTCTTGTTTCTCAATTCTTTCACTTCTCGTGACAGAATTCTGATCGGTTCTTCACTGTACGACATATCAGACCGAATCTCGACATCCGTCGGGGAGATAACATGTGAAGGGTCAGATTGGTACCGTCGTAACAAAGACACATGAAAGACATTATGAATTCTTTCAAGTTCTGTCGGTAAAGCTAATCAGTACGCAACAGGTCTGATTCTCTCAATAATCTCATACGGCTCGATAAATCGCGGACTCAGCTTTCCTTTGTAATCGAATCGAAGAATTTTCTTCCAGGGCGATACTTTCAAGAATACTCTATCAGCGACTTGAAATTCTATATCTTTACGTTTAAGATTTGCATACGACTTTTGACGATCTAAAGTTGCTTTCAAGCTATCTCGGATTACTTTCACTTTTTCTTTAGTCTCACGAATCAAATCAACCTCGTGAATCTTTTTCTCACTGAGCTCGGTCCAATATAATAGAGTTTGGCATTTACGACTATACAGAGTCTCATACGGTGCCATTTTTAAACTCGACTGAAAACTGTTATTATACACGAATTTGACCAACGATAGATATTTCTCCCAGTTTCCTTCGAACTCTAATACACATCCACGAACAAAATTTTTGAGAATCTAAATCACACGTTTGGACTGACCATCGGTCTAATGGTTAAATGCAGTGCTAAAATGAAACCATGTACCAAGAGCTTTCTGTAACTTTCTCCAAAATCGCGATGTAAACCGTGAATCTCTATCCGAAATAATGGAGACTGGCACTCCGTGTAATTTGACAATCTCAGAGACATATAACTCAACCAATCTATCAAGGGAGAAATCTACACATACAGGAATAAAATTTGCAGATTTCATACGATGATCCAAATTGCATCTTTCTTTCTCGGTGATAGGGGTAACCCCGATACTAAATCCATAGTAACTCGATCCCATTTTCACTCCGGTATCATCGCTGGATGTAACAGTCTTGAATGTACCTGATGTTCAGTTTTAACTTGCTGACATATCAAACATCTTGATACAAAATCAGAAATCTCCCGTTTCATTCCCAGCCACCAATACATCTGTTTCAAGTCACCGTACATTTTATTACTTCCCGGATGAACATATAAGCTACCACTATGAGCTTCGTGTAAGATTCTCTGAATAAGCTTTGGATTCCTCAGTTCATAAATTCTACATTTGGACAGTAAACAATCATCAGATCCTATCTGAAATTCTGAATCAGAAGTCAATTCACACCGTACCCGTTTAGGTAGCAACTCACTAAACATTTCTGAGCTTCGCAGATCTACTGTAAAAGCATCTGTTTAGCTTTTAACTCGGCTAAGATCGAGCCATCATCAGATAATGCCAATCGTGTATTCATCGCTGGTAAAGCAAACAAGGAATTTTTACTGAAAGCATCAGCAACTATGTTTGCTTTTCCCGAATGATAATTAATGATCAACTCATAATCTTTCAACAGTTCGAGCCATCTGCGCTGTGTCAGGTTAAAATATTTGTACGACATTAGATACTTTAAACTCTTGTGATTGGTAAATATGTGACATTTTTTTCCGAACAAATGGTGTCGCCAAATTTTCAATGCAAACACGATAGTTGCAACTCTAGGTCATATGTGGGATAGTTATTTTTGTGTTACATTAATTTTCTGGAAGCATAAGCTATTACTTTGCCTTCCTACATCAAAACACAACCTAAACAATTCAAAGATGCGTCGCTAAAAATTACAAATTCTTTACCCTATTCTGCCTGAACCAAAACTGGTGCTTCTGTCAACAGTGCTTTCAATTGATTAAAACTTTGCTGACATTTATCAGACCATTCAAACTTCACATCTTTCTATAATAGTCGCGTCATCGATGTAGCTATCATTGAGAACCATTTGATGAACCTTCGATAATAGCCAGCTAATCCTAAAAAACTTCTAACTTCAGATAAGTTTCTCGGTGGTTTCCAGTCAACAACTGTGAAAATTTTACTTGGATCAACTCTGATGCCTTCAGCCGACACTATGTATCCCAGAAAATCGATGTCTCGAAGCTAGAACTCACATTTGCTAAATTTAGCAAACAATTGTTGATCTCATAGAGTTTGCAAAACAATTCTCAAATGCTCAGCATGCTCAGATTCATCTCGGGAATATATCAAAATATCATCAATAAATACCAAAACAAATCTATCTAGATATGGTCTGAAGATTCTGTTCATCAAATCCATAAATAGTGCAGGTGCATTAGTTAAACCAAATGGCATCACAAGAAATTCATAGTGTCCGTACTTGGTTCTAAATGCAGTTTTCGGCACATCCAAATCTTTCACTCGTAGCTGATAGTAGCCAGAACGAAGATCAATCTTCAAGAATAATGTGGCACCTTTCAACTGATCGAACAAATCGTCAATTCGAGGCAGTGGATATTTGTTCTTGATTGTTACTTTATTGAGCTGACGGTAATCTATACACAATCTCATCGATCTATCGTTTTTCTTAACAAACAGAATTGGTGCACCCCAAGGTGAAAAACTAGGTCGAGCAAAACCCTTATCTGTCAACTCTTACAGCTGTGCTTTCAACTCTTTTAACTCGGTAAGAGCCATTCTGTAAGGTGCTATCGATATTGGTGATGTTCTCAGTACAAGTTCTATAGCAAACTCAACCTCTCTGACCGACGGTAACCCAGGTAACTCCTCTGGAAACACATCAGAATACTCACAAATCACTGGCACTGACTCAAGCTTCGACAAAGACACTTTAGTATCCAGTACATATGTAAGGTAAGCATTGCAACCTTTTCTCACATATTTCTGCGCCGACATAGCTGATATGACCATAGGCACCCCACTCAGACTATCTGATTCAATACGAAGTGTTTCTTTGTTCTGACATTTCAATACAATAAGCTTTTGTCTACAATTTACAACGCATCGTGTAGAGTTAGCCAATCCATGCCCAAAATCACATCGAATTCATCAAGTGGTAATAACATTAAATCAGCCAGAAAACTGTAACCCCGTGTCATCAAAGGACAGTTCTTGTAAACTTTATCAACTAGCACATATTGACCTAAGGGGTTCGATACTCTAACCACGAATTCAGTGGAATCAACAGGTAAATTTTTACTAGATACAAAATTTATGCAAACATATGAATGGGTTGATCCTGGGTCAATCAAAGAAGTAACATCAGTATCATAAATAGAGAAAGTACCGGTAGTAACATCTGGCGCAGAAGCAATTTCGCGAGCTCGAATAGCATAAGCCCTAGCTAGTGCTCGTGCCTTAGATTTCACAATAGAATCTTTTGTAACACCACTGATACCACTAACATTTTTAGGATTACGAGGTGGTCTACCTCTCGTAGCTGTGTTGCTCGGTCTCGTAGTTTGAACTTTCTCTTTCTCAAATTTCTCTAGGCAATCTCTAAGATAGTGGTCTAAGGAACCACACCTGAAACTTGCTCCACTCTTTACTAGACACTCATCATAATGTGGTCTGTTACAGTGCTTACACTCGGGTCTGGCATCTCGGACATTACCCACACTCGCTACAGATGTAGCCTGAGGTTTAGGACTGGAGTGTGAGGTACCTCTGTCTCTACTAGAAAATCCCACAAAAGCAGTAGACAGTTGTGGTGTTCTTTCAATTTCTTTGATACTGACTAATAGGACTTCCCAGTCGATCTCTTTATCGAGTCTCTAGCTTCAAAATCAGCACGTCTTTTCTCTTTACTTAGTTCTTCGGCCTTATGTGCCAGATCAACTAGTACAACAAACTCTTTCAGTTTAAGAATTCCAACTAGAAGCTTTATGTCTTTGTTTAACCCTTCTTCAAATCTTTTACACATGGCAGTCTCAGTCGGAATACACTCCCAGGCATATTTGCTCAGTCTAACAAATTCCCGCTCATACTCTGACACAGTCAAAGGACCCTATTTAAGCTCTAGAAATTCTTTACGTTTTTTATCCAGAAACCTTTGACTAATAGATTTCTTTCTGAACTTAGTTTGGAAAAATTCCCATGTGAACAACAAAAATTAATGTGTTCTACCACTGGTACCCCGAATCTTTCAATAATGATACTGTAATATCCCGGGTTAGGGGCTGTTTTGTTGTTGCATGATATTGCATGTGTCTAGTGTGCTGCGTGGCTATTTCTATGTTTTGGGGGCTTAATTGAAGTCTAAGTGTATGCCTGAGTGAATGGGGAAATTTTGATTTTTGGGTATCAAGTCAGGGGAGCTGTTGGAGCTAGGGTATAAGAGTTTTATTTGGTGTTTTGGTTGAACAAAAAAGGAGCTGGTGGAGTGGCAGGATAGGCGCCACTAAGGCTTGTGTGTGTGGCGTCATTTGCAGGAGGGAGAGATCTTGTGTTCAAGCTGCGGAGTGGCCACCTTTTGGCTTTCTTTTTGACGCCTAGGAAGGGAGAGTTTGTAGGCAGTTCAAACTCTGCCTTGGACCTAGTCTATGGGTGAGATGGACGGCAATGAGTGAATTGTGGAAGGGGACTAATTCAAATGCTTTTGAATTAGTGGCTTGGAGTACTTTGAGGAGTGGTGGCCGAATTCTAGGGGATTTGGGGGGAGTGTGGACGGCTTAGTGTGGGAGAAGGGAAGGCCGAATGTACCTTGGTTTGGGGTACATTTTCGGTCACATTTGGTAAAAAAAGAAAAGCTCTCTCTCTTTTGTCTTTTGTAGCCGAAACTTCAAGAGAATTTCTCTCATCTTCTTCACTTCTTGAAACCGAAAACTTTAAACCCCTTTAGTTGCCGAAAAGTTGCTTTGTTTCTTTGGTTTTATGCTTGTGGCCGAATGCTTCTTTTCACTTCTTCCTTCTATCTCATTTGAGCAAGCCGAATGTGGAACTCTCTCCTCTCCATATTTTTCTTTCTTTGATTTGAAAACCTTGTTAGCCGAAATTTCATTCCCTAGAAACACTTCCTTTATTTTCTTTCACTTTCAAGCCGAAGGTACCCTCCCTCATCTATCTTTTATTTTCTTTCTTCTCCTAAACTCTATTGCCGATTTCTCTATTCTTCTCACCTTTACTCTTATTTCTTTTCACGCTAAACCGATCCTAGTAGTGTTCATATTGGCCGAATCTCCTTTTCTCCTAGTGGTTTGGTTGGCGGTTAGTGGTTGGTGTTGGGGTAAGTTCTTGGCCGAATGGCCATTTCTCTTTCTCTCTAGTGCTTGTGGGTTCGATTTGATTAAAGTCTATTTTGGTTTTGGTGGGAAGGAGTTAATTATTTCGTTTTAGGGTCTCAGATTTTTGGTGGCGATCATCAGTGAAGCGATCATCGTTGGTTGATCGTTGGTAAGTGGTGGTAAGAGTGATGTTATTAGGCTATTCCGTTAGTTTCACTAAATCGAGTTGCAAAAGATTAACTGTTATTCTTTTCAAGGTGGTGGCCGATCATCTTAGAAGGACCATTGGGGTTCGGGTTTGGTAGGAAACCAAACATTTGCAAGGTAAGGGTTATTTGATAAACCCTTTTTGGGTTAAATGGCTATGGCCGAATGGTCTAAGTGATTAACTCTTGTTGGCCGATTGTTATAGGAGCCAGTAATCAAGGAGCCTTAGATCGCTTTTGTCAGGATTTCTAGACTCGTAATTACCAGGTGTGTAACTAACACACCCATACTTAGTGATATTGTTATTAAACCTGTTTACCTATTAAAATCATGACAAGATATGATGGATTATTGGATACCCAAACGGGGTATGTATGCGTATCCGGGTAAGTCAGTATTGTTACTAGATTACTGATGATCTATATGGTATCATGACTATGTATGTATGTGATATGGGGCATGAGTCAAACATATTAGCATGATATGCATAATTTGTATGATATGCATGATTACATGAGTTGGTTTGTTGATGGGTGATATGAGTGGAGGGCGGTGATGATTTGTCCGACGAGCACCGAGTGTTTTGGTAACACACTTTGTGACTTTGGGTCACCGGTGCTTTGGTAGCACATTTGTGTCTTTGGGACACGGAGGTTGGGCACCTCATTGCGACTTGTCCCCGTGGTTAACACCACCGTGGGTTGGCCCCACATTGAGATATGGGATGAAATCGCTAGTGATTGGGTATCACACGATGGGTTGGCCCCATCATTCGATTATTGTGACTACGGTCACGGTGCTTTGGTAGCACATTTGTGTCTTTGGGACACGCAGAGGTTGGGCACCTCATTGCGACTTGTCCCCGTGGTTAACACCACCGTGGGTTGGCCCCACATGAGATATGGGATAAATCGCTAGTGATTGGGTATCACCACGATGGGTTGGCCGTCAATTGATTTGTGACTACGGTCACGGTGCTTTGGTAGCACATTTGTGTCTTTGGGACACGGTGTTTTAGTAACACATTGTGATTTGTATGTCACGGTGGTTTGGCACCACCGGTGGTTTGGTACCACACGGGGTAGAAAAAGCGATACGGATGGTTAGGATCGGGTTGCATTAATCATGTTGCTATGTATGATGTGTGTTAGCATGTTGTCTCATCGGGAGCGGGATTTATGCATCGAGTCATTCGACTCACCCTCTCCTTTGACATTTCAGTGACGTGTAGACGCGGACATGGAGCTGGGGTGGACTCGGGGTGCACATGCCATGCTTTAATAAAAGTTTTGCTCCGACTATTCACTTTGGGTATTTTAGCTTACTTATTTTGATTTGAGATTTAATTTGGATTTGTAAAAGGCCTTTAAATTATGCTTTTTGATGGTTATGATTTAATTAGATTCGCAACCTGCTTAACAAATAACTTGGTATGAAATTTTACTAAAATTTGGTAAGATAATGTTTTCAAAATTATCACGTAGTGTGTTTTAAACTATACCATCGGGTATCTCACTATGCTTTGCTATAACGTAAACACAAATGAGCTCCAAACCAACTCGATTTTCTACTAAGTCTAAAATGTTTCGAAATAGTACTAAGAAACTATTGGAAATGCTAAATGAAAATCAACTCGTTTTAACTATATACTTCGGATAAGTTTTCAAAACCTAATCAAACAACCCTACTCAATCTTCCTCAAATTCACTATGTTCTCACCCCGCTTTTAAACGAGAAAAAAAAAATCTGATCACTCAAAGACGTTTTTCCCCGTAACAAACCAGATTCGGGCGTGGTGTCTTGTCCGAGTTTGGGGTGTTACAGATACCGCGCATTTAACGCATTCGGCCGGTGAACAGGATAGCTCATCAAAAACCCTGATTGTATTCTTTAACTAGAATTCAGCTATCTCGGGATCATCTTTAGCAGTAGCTCAAAATTCTTCAGTCCCATAGTTATGAATCTTATCAACAGACGGCTTATTGATTCGGATTGGTTCCAAACCTTGAGAAATAACGGGAAACAGTTGAGGAACAGGAGGGGGTGGAGGTTGTTAAGCAGCCGGGTTCGTCCGTACGAACTCGGTGAACCATTCATTCATCATCTGGAAGAAAGCTTCCTTAGCCTCTCTTCCTCAGCCCTTAGATATAGGCCTCGTACTGCTCGAAGCTACTTCGTGAATAAAGGCTTGAGCATTACTCTCTACTTCATCAAAATCAGCTCGAGTTAATGTCATTGCTATATGAAAACATGTTTTAAAACGGTAAGGAGATATCACACTATCACAAGTTATATAATGGCATGTATAGCTAGACTCGTACATACTATGTTCAGTCCCAGAATCAACTAAACCATAGCTCCGATACCAATAAATGTAACACCCCTAACCCGAATCCGTCGCTAGAACAGGCTTACGGAGCATTACCGGAGATTACAAATAAAACAGACAGAAACTTCAAACATTCCATAAGATAATAATAATCACATCAAAACCAATCAACATCATATATATTGTCTGTTATACGAGTCCTTGAGGCCCCAAATACACATTAGACACAAGTCGGGACTAAATCAGAAACTCAGAGAATTTTTTAAAAAATAGTAAAAATTTGCAAAGTTGCAGGGGTCACACGGCCGTGTGACTCACACGGCCAAGAGACACGCTCGTGTCTTAGGCTGCGTGGGCATTCGAAATAGGGACTCACGGTCGTGTCCCAGCCCATGGCCATGCCCGTGTAACTCATTGACTTTGGCCACACGGCCAAGCCACATGTCTGTGTGCTAGTCTGTGTACCCTTCGAAGTAACCTCACATCAGCGTGCCAGGCCGTGTGCTAGGTCATGTGTAACGCCCCAAATTTTGGGCCTAGAAGAATTGGGCCTTGGGCATGGGAGCGTTAAAAATTTTTGGGAATAAGAAAATGGCACAATTGCATGTTAGTCTATTGGTGAGTGATTTTGGAAGGTTAGGGGGCTTCTATGAAGTCCTAGGGTCAAGCCATGTCATAAGAGAAAATTTTATTTTTAGCATTAGGGGATCCATGGCTCCTGGTTTAAGCCTTTTAAGTAATCGTGATTAAAAAGAGACACAAAGGAGCCTGTGGTGTAGTGGCAAGGTGGCGTCACAGGTGTGGCAAGGAGGTGGCATTACAGGTATGGCAAGGAGGTCAGAGGTTCAAGTCTCACTGCATGTAAGTGGGATTATTTATTTTGCTCATGAGTGGGCAAGAGTTGGTGTTGGATTCGAACTCTGTGTTGGAGAGTTTGAATGGGTTAAGTGAGGGATTTAAGGAGTGGATTATGGAGTGATAAGGGGAGGAAATCAAGGGGATTTTATTTGTTAGGGAGTTGGAGCAGAAATGGACAATAGGTAAGCACAGGTTTCAGTTTTGGCCATTTGTTTTCGGGTGTTGGAGTGTTGTTTTTATGATAGCCGATTTTTGCCTGTGTAAGTTCTCTCGTTTTCTTTTTCGTTTTGTCCCTTTTGGCCACACGGTTTCAAGAGTCTTTATTTTTAGGTTCACTTTGTTTTTAGCCAAAATAGCATCATCATTTAGGTCATTCTTGGTGCCGAATATACTTGTTCAACCTTAGGTCGATTTATTTATCATTCTTCTCTTCACGATTTCTTTTTCTTGATTTCTTACCTTTTCATCTCTAAACTGAATCCTTTTTCCTACTCTTTCAAATTTCTGCAGTGCTGCTCATTTGCATAAAGCCGAAAACTTTCACTTTGCTTATTGAGAATATTTAGTCGACTTCTATACTTTCCTTCTTCTATCTTCTTTGTTTTCGCCATCCATCTTCGATCCCCTTAGTTTTAAATCTTCGACTGTTTAGCCAGTGAGCTCGAGTTAGGGATCTCTCCTCTTTATCGAATGTGATAGTAAGTGATGGTTAATGCTTTTAACAGTTTTCGATATTGATGGTATTCCTCTTTATCTACCGAATCTCCTTTCTTATCTTGACCGATGATTGGTTTGTTTAAGGTTCCTCGAGGGGCGATTAAAGGGCAAGTGAGTAGTAGTAGCCGACTTGTTACTCTAAAGTTTGATCAAAGTAAGTACTCGGTCAAGGAATCTTGGGTAAGGCCGAATGTTAGTTCTTGTTTGGGCACGTGTTTTCGTTGAATTAGCATATGATTAACTCTAGTTAGTAGATAATGTTAACTGAAAGATTACGTTTGCGGTTCAGATAAGCCACGAGGAGGGGGAATCGATTCTTAACCAAGCGACCTAATGAAAAGGATAGGCCGTTGTTATTCAGTCAAGGTAGGTAGTGGTTAATCGGTTTGGGGAATAAGTGTTATGATCTTTAAAGATGAAAAGGCTAACTATATCCCTTGACTGAATATAGGTTTGTTGCTAAGGGCTTGGAAGTGCGGTTCATAAACCAGGTGTGTACACACACCATTCCAACTGTAGATCGACAAATGCCGAAATGCCGAAATGCCAAAAATAGCAACGGTTACCATACGAGTGCACGAACGCTCGTGTGGGGAAGTCGATACAATGACGGAGGCCACCATGAGCGGTCTCATGGTCTTGGACAATTTTTGGGTCTAATGGGCCAAAATGGGCCGTGTGGGCCTAATGGGCTCGTGGTCCCCTCACGGATAAAATTTACGAAAAGTGGTAGAAATTGAACTGGGCTATAACGTTCACATAGCCGTGATTGAAATTGGGCTGAATGGGCCACACGAGAGTAATATTGGGCTTTGGGCCCATTTACACTGTTTGATCATATATATTATCGGTTTCGCTCGAAGTGACTGTAGACCTTCAAGAAGGTTGTTAAATGACCGAAACACCCCCATAGGGTAAAATGACTAAAATGCCCCTACATGTTATATGATTGTTATTGTATGTCGTTTATAGTATGTTTGCATTCATGTGATATTATGTTGCATGGGGGAAATGGGATCATTAATTCAGAGGAAGTGTATGATTTGTTAGGGTCGTATGGTCGCTTGACGACTGTGGATCCACCGATGGCTTTAAGCCGATTATGAGATTGGCAGCTCTGCTGTAATATTAGTTAGTGCCGCAACCGATGCTACATAAGGAGTGTAGGGATGGTTGGGTCGATTAAATCCCCATAGGAGTGTAGGGTTGGAAAGGATTCGGAGTGCAGGGTTGGTTGGGAATTTGTGCATTGCATGATTTGATTTGATTGAGATATGGGCTCAGGCCCAACTGAGGCTATTATGGGCTAAGGCCCAAATTCCACCGTTATTGTGTTGGGCTTAGGCCCACATTGGTTACTGTAATGGGCTTAGGCCCGGATTGATGTGATGCATGCTTTGAGATTGATGAGGATTGTACACACTGAGTTTTCGTAAACTCACCCCCTCTTTTTAATTTTTTTCCCGGTAATCCTCAGTAAGCGGTTCGACGTACTGAAGGACTTGGAGGTGGCCACACTACGAACAGCTTGAAATTTTAGTATTCTATTACCTTACTTAAACCACTTTCTTATTGGGTTGTAATAAGGCCTCTTTTAATTGCTGGTTTTTAATTTGGGATTTTTAGTTATTAAGTTTTCTATCTGTTAAAAGTAGATCGCAGTTTTCCAAAACAATAACTGTTTTCAAAACACTATGCTTCCACAAGTTAATCTTTAAACATCACGTTTTCGTAAATCAGTTACTTTTAAACTTAGCTTCCACAACTGAAAAGAAATTTTGGGAATAAACTTAATAATTTTTCTAAGAATCACGTTTTAATAAATAAACTAACATAATTGGGATTTTACTTAAGCTGTTAATTAAGAAGGGTTTTCAATGAAAATATGGTTTTGAAAAACACTTCAATGTGACACGCCAGATTCGGGCCTAACTTCTAGGTCAGATTTGGGGTGTTACATCGTGTAACAGCCTGACTTGCAACCCTTTGAAAGCTACAGGGGACACACGGCCCTGTCACCTGACCGTGTGTCACGCACGACTGAGACACACGCCCGTGTCTCTGTCCGTGTGGATTAAAGTAAGCCATTTTACAAGCCATATTTCTCACCCAATTTGACATGTACCTACACCTGTAACATCCTAAAAATTGAGTATCGATATGTTGCATAATTTTGGTGCTTAGCTTGTGAATGATTCAATTTGTGTGTTTAATATAGTCTTGAGAAGGCTCGGGATTTATTCGGAATTAGAATAAATTTTAGTAATGCGTACTTTATTGAAGTGGAACAAGTAACCTTGATGTTTAAGGAAATTAAGTGATAAAAGTTAGCATAAGATGAGCTAGTAGTAAAGTGGAGTTGGCGCCATGAGTGTTGCTTGAGGGAAGAGGTTCGAATCCCCTAGTATGTATTTTGTGACTTTAATTTTTGCTCATTCCTAACAAATGTCGGCCAAGCATTATTTTTTTGGTAAGTTAGACTTTTATTTTATGGTATGGTGGCTAAAAGATATGGTAAGAATGAACTTAAGGTAGGGAATCATGAGAATATGGCATGTAGGGGGAGCACAAGGCATGAAACAAGGGTGATGTTTTGGAAACTTTTGGGTGGCTAAAACTTTGACTTTTGGCCAATGTACTTGGAAGATTTTGGGGGCTAGGGGGGTGGCCGAATTTTTGAGGTAGGCTTTGGTAAGGATGTGTAGCTAATGTTTACTCTCATTTTGGTCATTTTTGTTTCTCCCAAAACACATTTCTTTTCATCTTTTTCTTTCATTACCGAATGCACTTTAGGCTTTGGTGAACATCTTTATTTCACTTTCTTTTGGTCATTCTTTTTTACCATTTGGTCACATTTTTGCCTAACCTCTCAAGTCTTGTTTCACTATTGCCGAAAACACCAAAATACAAAGGCCATTTTTTTTCTCTTTTTCTTTTCTTCTCCATTGCCGAATGCTCTTGTCCCAAAACCTCTCATCCTCTATTTCTTTCTTTCTCCATTATTGTTCAAGATCACAAACACATTTTCTTCTTCTCTTTTTCCCCATGGCCGAATGGTGCTAACACCATTTCTTCAAATTTTTCTTTACAGCCGAATCTCCTCTTCACATATATTGTTCTTGTTAATCATTCATTCAACCCTCATTTTAATCAATCGGTAAGGACCCTTTTCGAATATTTATTCTCTTCTTTTCTTTAGTCAAATACACATTTTAGTTGGGAGGGTCTTTGACCGAAATAGCATCCTCTATTCCTTTCTCTTAAATAATCTTTTCGTCTTTATAGTGATAAAGTGAAGGCCGAAACTCAGAGTATTCGTAATCATCGTGAATCGCTAGGATTCGATTCAAAGTGTTAAGGTAAGGGTTTCTATCAAGGACTTCCATATTACTCGTTATTTCGTCAAAGATGGGTTACTAATCAATTTTATCTTAGGAACGTTATCGCTCGATTTTCATTCCGCGAACGCAAAGATATTTTTGTGGTAAGCCGATCTCACCCTTAAAACCCATAGTCTTAAATTTCGATATATATATGTTGGGCTAATAATCTTTTGTCAATGGAGGCAAACAAGATAGGGTCGAAAAGGGTGGTGAATAGTGTTCGGAAGAGGCGCTTTTGCTATTCCTCTAGATTTAAGCGAAGAAATTTGTTTCGGCAATCCGAGATTTTCCACCGGGTTGTGGACCCGCATCCGGTGAAAATCAATTATTCAAAGTTGTTCGTAGTTCGAAGCCATTAGCTGTTCGGGATTTCCCACCGGGTTGTGAACCGTCAATCGGGGAGAACCGCCAAATAGTAGTTGTTCGAGATTCCGAGGGTAAAGATCTAGATCACTTATCTTTAGTATGGATTTATATTAAATATTAGTGTTCTAATCAAGCGTGACATATATATAGGTATCGACGAGCGGGAAAGTATAGTTCTCACCGTAATCAGGTGTGTAATTTCACACTTATCTCATGCGTTAGATGTTATATTGTAAGCATTAGAATAAAAATCGTAAAGTTGGTAAAATCGGAAAATACAATATATTAACACTTTTTGTGTAAGTGCATGAAATCGGTATTAAAGTCGTGGAAATTTTAGAATCGCCCTCAATGGGCTAATTTGATAAAAAGTAATTTTTGGGCCTCATGTGATTAATGGGCCAATTTGCTAGATCGCTTAATGGGCCAAATTGCTAGATCGCTTAATGGGCCAATTTGCTAGATCGCTTAATGGGCCAATTTGCTAGATTGATTAATGGGCCAAATTGCTAGATTGATTAATGGGCCGAATTGCTAAATTGCTTAAGGAGTCGATTTGATAAATTACCATATGGGCCAAATTGAGAAATGGGCCAACTTGTAGTATGGGCCTTATGTTGAAATTATCATATGTAAATTTTTAAGCTTTGTTTAGGTATACATGATTGCATGGGTTGGGATTAAATTGAAGAGAAGTTCTGGTGGTTCTACCAAAATCTAGTTCGGGTGGCTCAGCCACAAACATTTTAAATGGCTTTATGCCTGCGATCGGTGTGTTTGGCGGGGTGGGTTGACTTGATCCCCACAGGTGTGCTGGTTGGTACGGGTGGTGTGTAGCGGATGGAAATTTAGGCTTGGTTGGGAATTGCATATCACGTGCATTTTATGATTGCTATATTGTTATATTTGTATATGGGCTCAAGCCCAATTAAATGCTTATATGGTTTTGGCCCAGTGGACACGGTAAGTGGGTTACACACTGAGTTCTAAGTAACTCACCCCGTTTTCTTACCCTTCTCAGGTAATGATAATTGATGGAGGCTTGGACCGGGGATGACTTCGTGGAGGCCATACTTCAAACGATGGTTTTTATGAATTTTAAACTACTCTTTAGTATTATTACTTAATTATTATTTTGGCGATGTAATAAGGCCTCTAGTATGGTTTTTATGGATTTTATTTCGTGGATGGATTTTAATATGTTTTAGATACTTAAAGTAGACTATTTTAAGTTTATAAATGTTTTCTTTAAATTACGTATAAAAAAAGGGGTTTCTTAAATATCACTATCTCGTAAAAATTTTGGTGAAAACTCTTTTATAAATTTCGTTTCCAAAGTCCTTTTTAACTTTTTTTTTTAAATTTATTTAAAAATTTAACCAATTAATTCTCTGAGATCAAATCATAAACTCTTATGTTCTAAAATCATAGATTTTAAATTAACCTCGGTTTTTGATAAACTCCATCTCCAAAATAGTTTTTGAAGACCTGTTTTCTTTAAATCATTAGATGACTAGATGTATATTCGATTTGTGTAGCATACCAAGTCTGGTCTTAACGCATAGACCGGGTTTAGGGTGTTACATTTTATGGTATCAGAGCCAGGTTCAAAACTCGACTGTGGTTTGGGTTCAACAATAATTTTGTTTAAAATTGCTTGAATTTCTAAAATTTATGTTCTAAAGGTAGTATGGCACCACGAGCATCCGGCACCAAGTCAAGTAAGTATTTGTATATTGAATGTTTATTGTTGTGATATGATCATAGGAACACTCTAGAACTTCTAGTTTTAGGTGTTGAAACTGTAGAGATTTAGACTATAGGATGTGATTGCGAAAACAACTCTATATCTTATATCTCATAAAATATCGTTAATAAACACTGAAATAGTTTTCTGATTCATAAAACTTGTAATCAGATTTAACCGAAATAGTCGGTATGAGCTCTAGAGGACGTGGACGCGGACGCGGTAGACGTGGCCATGGTAGAGGACGAGGTGCTAGGGTTGCGTCTGAAGCGCCAGGTCATATGCCAGAAATGGACGAACCAGCATCACCCGGGAGTGAGACTAGATCACATGACCATACGAGAGAGGACAATGCTTTAACTCAAGCAATGTTGCGAGTTCTAGAAAGGGTTGCTGGGACTAGAACTGGGCCAGCAGCTCGTGGATCAATATCGGAACGACTTAAATCAAGTGGTGCCGAGGTTTTTAGAGGTGTCTCCGATGTGGCTCCAAATGTTGTGAAATATTGGCTCGAGGCTGTAGAGCAAATTATGGATGATCTGGAGTGCACCGTCGAACAGAAACTGAGAGGAACGGTGTCCTTGCTAAGGGATGATGCGTACCAATGGTGGCTTACTGTTCGAGAAGGCACCGAGGCTGCATTTGTTACTTGGGATTTCTTTAAAGCTGCTTTCCAAGGGAGGTATGTAGGGACAAGTTATGTGGATGCCCGGAGGAAGGAATTCTTGAATCTGGTTCAAGGAAATAAGGCGGTGGCAGCTTACGAGGCAGAATTTCTACGCTTGAGTCGTTATGCTCGGACGATAGTGCCAATGGATCATGAGCGCTGTGTAGGCTTTGAAGATGGGCTGAATGATGAGTTGCGGGTACTGATAGCCCCACAGCAAGTAAGGATTTTTTCCACGCTTGTGGAGAAAGCCAAGATAGCCGAAGAGGCTAAGAACTCAGAATGCCAGAACCGGGAAAGAGTCAGAGGCAAGAGGGACTTTAAGTACTCGGGTTCTTCAACAAGGTTCCAAAAGAGGCCTCGAAATGATGAGCCAACTCAAGCTAGAGCACCTGTGATTACCAATCAGAATCGAGACTGTGCTGACTGTGGAAAATGACACCCCGGGGAATGCTGGAAGAAAATTGATGGTTGTTATAAATGTGGTTCCAAGGATCATCAATATAGGAATTGCCCTCGGCTGCATCGCTCCGACTCAGGAAGCTTGTAACTTTGATGCACAGCCAGCTAGAGGCACTCAGTAGCCACCGAGAGGCCATGGATCAGGTCGTGGTGGTAATGGTACTGGACGTGGTCAAGGTGCACCGGTCGAGGTAATGGCTTTAGAGGTAGCGGAGGCAAGGCAGTAGGGGTTGGTCTATGCGGTCGAGCATCGTGAAGATGGCGATGCACTGATGTGATAATCGGTATGTTCTTCATCTTTGATGTACACATTCGCTTTGATAGATATCGGGTCTACCCACTCGTATGTTGCTAGTGCCATAGCTGGAAACCTGAACATTAGATTTGAGATTACCAATAGAGATATAACGGTAATTAGTCCTTTAAGACAGTCCGTAATCGTGAATAAATTGTATCGAGACGTGCCTTTGGAAATTCAAAGAGAGATATTTTTAGCGGATTTGATGGAATTGCCTTTCGGTGAGTTCGATCTTATTTTGGGCATGGATTGGTTGGTGAAGCACCGGGCGCAATTGGATTGTGCTGAAAAGCGGATGTCAATCAGGACTTGGGTTGATAAGGAAGTAGTAATGATAGGCAAACGAAGGAACTTTTTGGCAAATGTGGTATCTGCTTTAAAGGCAGAAAAGTTGGTGCGAAAAGGGTATGGAGCGTTCCTAGCCTTCATTAGTGCCTTGGATGCCAAGGAATTATCGGTGGAAGGTGTGAGAACGGTGAAAGAATTTTCAGATGTCTTTCCCGAAGAACTTCCAGGTCTACCTCCAGATCGAGAAGTAGAATTTGGCATTGAGCTGTTGCCCGGAACGACTCCGGTGTCCATTGCTCCTTATAGAATGGCACCGAAGGAGTTAGCGGAGCTTAAAGCTCAAATTCAAGAATTATTGGATCGAGGATTTATTCGACCGAGTGTGTCTCCGTGGGGAGCACCGGTTTTATTCTTCAAGAAGAAGGATGGGTCGATGCGTATGTGCATTGATTATAGGCAGTTGAATAAATTAACGATCAAGGATAGGTATCCATTGCCGAGAATCGACGACCTGTTTGATCAATTGAGAGGAGCTTGATTTTCTCCAAGATTGATTTGAGATCGGGTTATCATCAACTCAAGGTTAAGGAGGCGGATATTCATAAGGCGGCATTCGAACTCGTTATGGACATTATGAGTTTTTGGTGATGCCGTTTGGTTTGACCAATGCACCAGCTGCATTTATGGACATGATGAACCGAGTCTTTCAACCCTATCTAGACCGGTTCGTGGTGGTGTTCATAGATGATATCTTGGTATATTTGAGGAATGAAGAAGAGCATGACTCACATTTACGCATGATATTGCAAACATCGCGAGACAAGCAACTTTATGCCAAATTCAGTAAGTGTGAATTTTGGCTGAAGGAGGTGACTTTCTTGGGGCACGTTGTGTCAGCCGAAGGAATCAGAGTTGATCCTCGGAAGGTAGAGGCGGTGTTGGATTGGAAACCACTGAAGTCAGTGGCTGAGATTCGAAGTTTCTTAGGTTTGGCAGGTTATTATAGACGCTTTGTTGAGGGGTTTTCATGGATTGCTGCACCCCTAACTAAGCTGTTGCGAAAGGGAGTACCGTATGTGTGGACCGATAAACAATAAGAAAGTTTCAAGAAACTGAAAAAGATTTTAACGGAAGCGCCAATACTGATTCAACCTGAGGCTGGAAAAGAGTTTATCGTTTATTGTGATGCGTCACACACGGGTTTAGGATGTGTGCTGATGCAAGGTGGAAAAGTGGTGGCTTATGCTTCTCGCCAGTTAAGGCCGCACGAAGTTAATTATCCTACTCATGACTTGGAGTTGGCTGCGGTAGTGTTTGCTTTAAAGATTTGGAGGCACTATCTCTACGGTGAGAAGTCTATCATTTTTACGGACCATAAGAGTCTTAAGTACCTTCTTACCCAGAAGGAGTTGAACTTGAGACAACGAAGGTGGGTGGAGCTGTTAAAGGACTATGATTTCTCAGTTGAGTATCATCCTGGAAAGGCTAACGTGGTGGCAGACGCGTTGAGTCGTAAGGTAGTAGCGGAGTTAAGAGCAATGTTTGCTCATCTTAGTTTGTATGAAGATGGCAGTCTGCTAGCAGAACTTCAGGTGAAGCCCCTGTGGTTAGAACAGATCAAGGAAAAGTAGTTATCAGATGAAAAGTTGGGTCCGTTAATGCAACAAGTTGAAAGTGGCGTAATAGGGGACTTTGGAATGAACAAGGATGGAGTGTTGTATTTTCATGGAAGAGTTTGTATGCCCATGGATTCGGATTTGAGACAAATGATTTTGCGTGAGGCGCATAGTAGCCCTTATGCTATGCACCCTGGAGGAAATAAGATGTATCGAGATCTCCGTGAGCAGTATTGGTGGCCAGGATTGAAGTGAGAGGTTACTGATTTTGTGGGTAGGTGCTTGACTTGTCAACAAGTGAAGGCGGAACATCAATTACCGTCGGGCTTATTGCAACCGATAAAGATTCCTCTATGGAAATGGGAGCGGATAACGATGGACTTTGTTAGTGGGTTACCCTTAACACCTATTAAAAAGGATTCCGTTTGGGTGGTAGTAGATCGATTGACGAAGACTGCTCATTTTCTACCAGTTCGCACGGATTACTCGCTGCAGAAGTTGGCTAAGCTGTATGTATCTGAGATCGTGAGGTTGCATGGGGTACCAGTGTCTATCATATCAGATAGGGACCCTAGGTTTACATCACGGTTTTGAAAAGCTTTGCATGAGGCTTTGGGAACAAAGTTAAACTTCAGTACGGCTTTTCATCCTCAATTAGATGGTCAATCAGAAAGAGTAATTCAGATTTTGGAAGACATGTTACGGGGTTGTGTGATCGACTTCAGAGGTAGTTGGGAGGATTTTTCATTGGCGAGTCGCGTATAATAACAGTTACCAATCCAGTATCCAGATGGCACCCTATGAAGCATTATATGGTCGTAAGTGTCGTACCCCTACTTGTTGGACTGAATTGGGGGAACGACAGTTGTTGGGTCTTGAATTGATATCTGAGACGGAAGAAAAGGTAAAGCTGATTCGAGCACGGTTAAAGGAAGCTTCGGATAGACAAAAGTCGTATGCAGATCTGAAGCGCAAGAATATTGAGTTTGTGGTGGGAGATCAGGTTTTTCTAAAAGTCTCACCTTGGAAGAAAATTTTCAGGTTTGGAAGGAAGGGCAAGTTGAGCCCTAGGTTCATTGGACCGTACCGTGTGTTGAAGCGTGTAGGACCAGTGTCCTATCAGCTTGAATTACCTCCGGAGTTGAGTCAGATTCATAGTGTTTTCCATGTTTCTATGCTGAGGCGTTATAGATCGGATCCGTCTCACATAGTACCGGTTGAAGAAGTGGAGATAAGGCCGGACTTGTCTTTCAAGGAGGAACCGATGAAAATTTTAGATCGAGATGTTAAGGTGCTAAGAAAGAAGTTGGTACCGTTGGTTAAGGTTCTATGGCGTAATCACGAAGCGGAGGAAGCTACGTGGGAGCCTGAGGACGCAATTCGGCAAAATATCCTCACCTCTTTTAACCAGGTAAATTTCGAGGACGAAATTTTCTTTTAGAGGGGTAGAATTGTAACATCCTAAAAATTGAGTATCGATATGTTGCATAATTTTGGTGCTTAGCTTGTGAATGATTCAATTTGTGTGTTTAATATAGTCTTGAGAAGGCTCGGGATTTATTCAGAATTAGAATAAATTTTAGTAATGAGTACTTTATTTAAGTGGAACAAGTAACCTTGAAGTTTAAGGAAATTAAGTGACAAAAGTTGGCATAAGATGAGCTAGTAGTAAAGTGGAGTTGGCGCCATGAGTGTTGCTTGAGGGAAGAGGTTCGAATCCCCTAGTATGTATTTTGTGACTTTAATTTTTGCTCATTCCTAGCAAATGTCGGCCAAGCATTATATTTTTGGTAAGTTAGACTTTTATTTTATGGTATGGTGGCTAAAAGATATGGTAAGAATGAACTTAAGGTAGGGAATCATGAGAATATGGCATGTAGGGGGAACACAAGGCATGAAACAAGGGTGATGTTTTGGAAACTTTTGGGTGGCTAATTTTTTGACTTTTGGCCAATGTACTTGGACGGTTTTGGGGGCTAGGGGGGTGGCCGAATTTTTTAGGTAGGCTTTGGTAAGGATGTGTAGCTAATGTTTACTCTCATTTTGGTCATTTTTGTTTCTCCCAAAACACATTTCTTTTCATCTTTTTCTTTCATTGCCGAATGCACTTTAGGCTTTGGTGAACATCTTTGTTTCACTTTCTCTTGGTCATTCTTTTTGACCATTTGGTCACATTTTTGCCTAACCTCTCAAGTCTTGTTTCACTATTGCCGAAAACACCAAAATACAAAGGCCATTTTTTCTCTTTTTCTTTTCTTCTCCATTGCCGAATGCTCTTGTCCCAAAACCTCTCATCCTCTATTTCTTTCTTTCTCCATTATTGTTCAAGATCACAAACACATTTTCTTCTTCTCTTTTTCCCCATGGCCGAATGGTGCTAACACCATTTCTTCAAATTTTTCTTTATAGCCGAATCTCCTCTTCACATATATTGTTCTTGTTAATCATTCTTTCAACCCTCGTTTTAATCAATCGGTAAGGACCCTTTTCGAATCTTTATTCTCTTCTTTTCTTTAGCCGGATACACATTTTAGTTGGGAGGGTCTTTTGACCGAAATAGCATCCTCTATTCCTTTCTCTTAAATAATCTTTTCGTCTTTATAGTGATAAAGTGAAGGCCGAAACTCGGAGTATTCGTAATCATCGTGAATCGCTAGGATTCGATTCAAAGTGTTAAGGTAAGGGTTTCTATCAAGGACTTCCATATTACTCGTTATTTCGTCAAAGATGGGTTACTAATCAATTTTATCTTAGGAACGTTATCGCTCGATTTTCATTCCGCGAACGCAAAGATATTTTTGTGGTAAGCCGATCTCACCCTTAAAACCCATAGTCTTAAATTTTGATATATATATGTTGGGCTAATAATCTTTTGTCAATGGAGGCAAACAGGATAGGGTCGAAAAGGGTGGTGAATAGTGTTCGGAAGAGGGGCGGTTTCGCTATTCCCTCTAGATTTAAGCGAAGAGTTGTTTCGGCAATCCGAGATTTTCCACCGGGTTGTGGACCCGCATCTGGTGAAAATCAATTATTCGAAGTTGTTCGTAGTTCGAGCCATTAGTGTTCGGGATTTCCACCGGTTGTGAGAACCGTCAACCGGGAGAAGCGCCAAATAGTAGTTGTTCGAGATTCCGAGGGTGAAGATCTAGATCGCTTATCTTTAGTATGGATTTATATTAAATATTAGTGTTCTAATCAAGCGTGACATATATATAGGTATCGACGAGCGGGAAAGTATAGTTCTCACTGTAATCAGGTGTGTAATTTCACACTTATCTCACGGGTTAGAAGTTATATCGTAAGCATTAGAATAAAAATCGTAAAGTTTGTAAAATTAGAAAATACAGTATATTAACACTTTTTGTGTAAGTGCATGAAATCGGTATTAAAGTCGTGGAAATTTCGGAATCGCCCTCAATGGGCTAATTTGATAAAAAGTAATTTTTGGGCCTCATGTGATTAATGGGCCAATTTGCTAGATCGCTTAATGGGCCAAATTGCTAGATCGCTTAATGGGTCAATTTGCTAGATCGCTTAATGGGCCAATTTGCTAGATTGATTAATGGGCCAAATTGCTAGATTGATTAATGGGCCGAATCGCTAAATTGCTTAAGGAGCCGATTTGATAAATTACCATATGGGCCAAATTGAAAAATGGGCCAACTTGTAGTATGGGCCTTATGTTGAAATTATCATATGTAAAATTTTAAGCTTTGTTTATGTATACATGATTGCATGGGTTGGGATTAAATTGAAGAGAAGTTCTGGTGGTTCTACCAAAATCTAGTTCGGGTGGCTCTGCCACAAAATCTAGTTCGGGTGGCTCTGCCACAAAATCTAGTTCGGGTGGCTCAGCCATAAACATTTTAAATGGCTTTATGCCTGCGATCGGTGTGTTTGGCGGGGTGGGTTGACTTGAACCCCACAGGTGTGCTGATTGGTACGGGTGGTGTGTAGCGGATGGAAATTTAGGCTTGGTTGGGAATTGCATATCACGTGCATTTTATGATTGCTATATTGTTATATTTGTATACGGGCTCAAGCCCAATTAAATGCTTATATGGTTTTGGCGCAGTGGACACGGTAAGTGGGTTACACACTGAGTTCTAAGTAACTCACCCCATTTTCTTACCCTTCTCAGGTAATGATAATTGATGGAGGCTTGGGCCGGGGATGACTTCGTGGAGGCCATACTTCAAACGATGGTTTTTATGAATTTTAAACTACTCTTTAGTATTATTACTTAATTATTATTTTGGCGATGTAATAAGACCTCTAGTATGGTTTTTATGGATTTTATTTCGTGGATGGATTTTAATATGTTTTAGATACTTAAAGTAGACTATTTTAAGTTTATAAATGTTTTCTTTAAATTACGTATAAAAAAAAGGAGTTTCTTAAATATCACTATCTCGTAAAAATTTCGGTGAAAACTCTTTTATAAATTTCGTTTCCAAAGTCCTTTTGAACTTTTTTTTAAAAATTTATTTAAAAATTTAACCAATTAATTCTCTGAGATCAAATTATAAACTCTTATGTTCTAAAATCATAGATTTTAAATTAACCTAGGTTTTTGATAAACTCCATCTCCAAAATAGTTTTTGAAGACCTGTTTTCTTTAAATCATTAGATGACTAGATGTATATTCGATTTGTGTAGCATACCAAGTCTGGTCTTAACGCATAGACCGGGTTTGGGGGGTTACAACACCCAACAATGCACATATACACAAGCTATAAATAGGCATCCAAACAAGCATAATCAAGCCTTATACAAATGGTATGATCACATACAACCAATATGCCCTTAGGCACCTCAAATGACAACTTATAAACATGACCAACCATATAATCACTATAACCAATTGATCAACTAACATATATGCATAATTGTATCAACACTTACCATGTAAATTACTTACCAAAACACATCAATTTGGTACCAAAAACTCCATTCTAAAACTAGTACCAAATGACCATATAAATCATATCCACCAAAACACCAATTTACCACAATTAGATCCTATCACAAAGCACATATTCAATATGCATATTCATACGGCAATTTTCATCTTCCATAATTCAACCATACCAAGTTATTCATCAACCATTAGAGAGCAAATATTTATATACCATATACTAGACTTATACTATCATTAAACTGCCAAAACACTAGCTAAACAAATGGCTAAATTATAAAAAAAAACATATAGGCTAACATTAGCCAAAATAACCTATACATGCCATTATAACCAAACTTAAACCAACCGAAAGTATCGAGTGAGCCGATGGATAGTGTGATATAGCTCTGACAAGCTTCCAACCCAAACGAGCTCCCGATACACTAAAAACACGAAAAAAATACACAAAGTAAGCATTTAAGCTTAGTAAGTTCGTATAACATAGAATTTAACTTACCATTTAGTCACAATTTAGGTAAGTAAATATAGCATATCCCAACTGAATTTGGCCAAATGCCTAAGCACCTGTATTCACCAATATGTTAGCTATGCAAAACACATATAATAGCCAATAAACATGGATGCACACAACAATTAAGCAAGTTTCAAATACATGTATCATCCATTTCATGTTTCAATATATCATGTAATGTCATTTTCATGTATTTCATGTAAATACCTGTAATAGCTCGTATCGAACTCATATAATCTCGTACCAAAACATTGCCTATTGAACCATTTAGAGTATCGTTGGATACTCAGGATAGCTCACACATAGTGTGCTAAGCTGTAATCCATCAATTCTTGTACATGTATGCTCATACAAGCTGTGAATCGATATGCTCTCACGGGCTTTAAATCAGTAAGCTCATACGATCTGAGAATCGGTAAGCTCTCATGAGCTGAGAATCGGTAAGCTCTCACGAGCTGCAATCAGTAATTCCTAATGACATGTCATTTGTATCCTACGAATTCCTAAGGTTCAAACAGGACTCGATAATCATCGTACATCGTCGGATATGCAATCGATATTTATACATGGCAATTATACTTACGGAAATGATACTAACAGATTCCTCTACCTTAATTCCAAATTTTAATGGAAACTCTACTAGATTACGCTTACCACAATATCTACAAGTCGAAACCTTAGCTGATCTACCAGTTTCTCAAATAATAACTACTACAAGCTTCCGTTGAGGTCTAGATCCTCTGGCCCACTTTAAAGGTCGTGAATTTGGACTAGTGGAAGCAGAGTCTGTCCTTTTTCGAATTTTAATCTCTTCCTTTCTCTTGCACTCTAAATAGTTACTCTCTCCCTTCATATTAGTCCTTTCAACCATAATCTTGAAAACCTTTTCTAAGACTCCCAATATCACTGGAGACACTGCATCATCCCCAACCTCCTGGTTTTCACGTTCAGAAGTAGGCGCAATCATGATGTCATTCATCTCAAGGTTAGGCACAATTCCTTGAAAAGAAAATGACTCAACCTGGTAGCTCAACGTTGAGCCTCATGGTTTCTCATTCTACGGTTGTTCATTATGTATCCTATGGTCTTAAATTTGATCTACAATTTTAGAAAAAAATAATCACTACCTAACTTCAATCAGTTTTCTATTTCCTATCTTACAGTTTCAAAGAAAAATTATATACTAAATATTTCAGTTCTATGTCTATAATAATACACCTCAAGTGTTTACCTATAATTGAATAGTAACTTTTCTATGGCAATTGGCATCAGAGTCTTAGACCTATTTTTCTTTGTAAAATATCAGTTTCAAAATTCTCTTTGGCTTATTTTTCCCAAATTTCCCCCTTTTTCATGTATGCATACATGTAGAATCATTTTTGAAAATCAAAATTCTGTCTGAGGTTTTGAACCTATGCTCTGATACCACTTAATGTAACCTCCCAAATCCAACCTAGATGTTATGGCTAGATTGAGAAGGCAACATTAGCCACTGAAGTGGCTAAGCTAACTTACGTTACTTTTGAAGACCTTAAACAAACTCATTTTAGAGAAAACCATAGTTGTTCTTTGAGTTAGCTTAAAAGCATTCATTCATCATGTAACAGCCCGATTTTGGGGCTAGTCAGAACAGTAGTTTCGGAACCACTAAATCTGAGGTTGGAGAAATTAGCTTTAATATTATTTTATGTTTTATAGCATTATTATATGAATGCACAAAAATTTTGGTGCATTAATTTTAGCGATTGCATGCTTAATTGCGAAAAAAGACTAAATTGCATAAACTGCGAAAGTGTTGTTCTACAAGCTAAAGGTGTTTAATAGCTATATAATATTGAATTGGAGGTCCTTAATGTGCAATTAGACTCTTAGGAAAGGGTTAGCCGGCCATAGGGGACAAGAAATGTCAAAATTGGTCAAAGTAGGTGAATTAGGTGACTAAATTGAAGGAAATAAATAAAATAAAGAGAAAGATGATATCACCTTTTTCATTCATCTTCTTCCACCAAAAATATCAGCCAATGAGGGGTTTTGGAAGCCTAAAATTTTTAGCAACTTCTCACCCTTGAAAGTAAGTGATTTTGGTGGTATTTCTTGATAATTTTGTACTTTTGGGACCATTGTAGCGTGATCTAGCTAATGAGGGGACTGTTTTGCAAAATGGTTAAGAGTCTAGGGTTTTTCCATGTTAACATTTATGTTATTTGCTTAATTTTTATGGAAGAAAATGAATCTTAGTTGTTAAATAAACAACTTTTGTGAAAAGGGTTTCCATGAAAACCCCTAAAAGGACCTTTTTTGTAAAGGTTGTAAATAGGTGGGGAATGTGTGAAATAATTGGTATTGTGAGTTGCTATAAGAGTAATAAATGTTTAGCTAGGCTTGTTAAAGGAGGAAATTTGATTAGAATCGATTTACGAGCCTAGGGGCAAAATCATAATTTTGTAAAAGATTAGGGGCAAAATTGTAATTTTTGCCAAAGTATGATTCATGAGTTATTTTAATCAATGTGATCATTAAATAAGTGAAATTTTTATTTTAGATCAAGAAACACGAAGTCCGGACAGAAACCAAGGAAAAGGACAAAATTGTGGACTAAATCGAACAACTATACATATTTTGGTATCGATGTAAGTTTGTGTGAAATTAAAGCTACATAATCCTATTATGTTTTTAATTGCTCGATATCATGAGAAATGTATATTATTTCTATGAAATTGATTAATGATGCCTCGATGAAAGCATAATGAAATTATGTAAAGTTGAAGTCCCGGTTCAACATTAGGAATAGCAAGGATACCATTTTCACAACATGAGATAAATAAGGTCCCGTATAGGACCATGTCTAGGACATGGCCTCGGCATTGAAAGGAGATCTCGTGTAAGACCATGTCTGGGACATGGCATCAACATCGATATACGATCTCATATAAGACCATATCTGGGATATGGCATCGACATCGAGATATGAAATCCCGTGTAAGACCATATCTGGGATATTGCATCGGCATCAAGATGTGATCCCATGTAAGACCATACATGGTATATGGCATTGGCATCGTGTTACGTGTATGATGAGACTGAGTATCCTTCGATATTCCAAGTAGTGCAACGAGTAAAGAACTAAGTTTATGTTAAAGATAGCAAAGAGCTAAGTCTATGTTCAAGAGAATAAAAGTGCTAAAGTTATGTGATAAAGTGATACAGGTACCCATGAGTAACTTACGAGTAATGAATGCAAAATGTGATATGTGATTTGGTAAAAGTAAGCATGAGTAAGTTATGTTGATGTGTTTGAGAACTTGTGTATTATTTAGTGTGATGAACGGATGTTATCATGAACTTTTATGTTGCTATTTATTTCATGTAAACTTACTAAGCTTTATGCTTACCCCTCTCTTTTCCCTATTCCTTGTAGTATCGCCAAGCTAGCTTGGGGATCGAAGGAAGTCAGAGGTCGATTCACACTATCAATTATTCTTTTGGTATAGTAAAGTTGATTAATTTTGGGTATGGCATGTATAGGAACTTGGTTATTTTGTGATATGTCATATTTGCTAGCCAATGTGTTGGCTATTAATGCTACTCATTCATTTTGTAAATGGCCATTGGAATTGGCCAATATTTGTTAATTTTTTATATAATTAATGATGATGAAATTCATGAAATACAAATTGTGCAATTGAATGAGTTATGAATGAAGTATGTGCATGATGAAGTAGGTTGATGATAAGGTGTGGATGTTTTGTTTTTAGATACTAAAGGTGCCTTATTGTCATATTGTGTGTTGCATTGAAATGGTATAAGTGTAGTTGTTTTTAGGGTGACAATTGACTTGGTAGATAGCCTTATAGTGGTCCACATGGGTAGGCATACGGGCGTGTGTCTAGGTCGTGTATGACACACGGTCAGCCCCATGGGCGTGTGCCCAGGCCGTGTGAAGTCTGCACCTGAATTTAGGAATTTAATTCGCCACACAGTCTAAGGACACGAGCGTGTGCCTTGGCCGTGTGACTTTAATAGGTTGATAACGTCAAAAACAGAATGTCAAGGTTTTTGCACACGGGCTAAAGCACGGGCGTGTCTAAGTCGTGTGAGGGACACGGGCCATGGACACGGGCTTGTGCCCGGCCGTGTGAAAACCCCTGTAGGTTTGAAATCAAAAATAAAATCCACACGGACTAGGGACATGGGCGTGTGTGACCACACGGGCGTGTTCCTCACCACACGGGCGCGGGGCCCTATTTTAAGCAAAAATTTTCTAAGTGTTCAAAAGTTTTCGGTTTAGTCTCAAACCATTCCGTATGTATGTTTAGGGTCTTGTGGACCTATAATAGGGACGTTACGGTCTCGAATGAGAAGTTTTAAGTCGAAATGTAATTGTATGTCTCGATATTGCATGTTTGAGCAGGTTAAGTACGATAATGCCTCATATCCGATTTCGGCGTCAGATACGGGTAAGGGGTGTCACACATCATGTCGTGTACACTTAGGATTCATTTTATTAGTTGCCTTATCGATTTATTTTTCAAAAATGGTTCCTTTGCAATGCAGTGGAATCTAGGGAACAATATCAAATTGTACTTAATCTCGATATCATGCATTATTCGGTTATTATGCTTGAGTAATCCATGCATGCAAAAATCCCAAAAGAAAAGTTACCAAGCCAGGGACCAAAAGTCATTAAAAATTACAAACCAAAACCAATAGTGACTGATTAATACTTCTTAAAAAATAATCTGAGGTTCAAGGTGATTCTTCGAATGTTGAGTCCGGTCCTAATTTCAAGGTTTACCTGAAAAGTTAAACTCTATTGGGGGTGAGCTTATAAAAAGCTCAGTGCGATCCAAAAACTTATTTAAACAAACATAAATATCAAATACAATGAAACAGATTACCTGTAATAGAAGAAAACAGAACCATCATAGGAATTTCATATCATTACATAGCCATTATCAAATTGATGTCAAATGGTGTATGAGCATGGGACATCATTCATTCGAGTAATAATCATTAATTTTGATACCATTAAATATAACACACTACAACACATGTAATAAATCAATAACATTCGAATATGTCGTGAGCATGATGCAATGCAAATAGGTTCTTACCCATACCATCCGCTACACACCATGTGTTCCCCAAAACTTGTCATCCGAACTCCAAAACATTATGGGCTTAAACCCATTGTGGTTAAAACCACCGATAACAATATGCAAAAAAATTTACCAGTAAAAATGCAGACAAGCTACCAGTAAAAATGCGATAAATCACCATTCCCTTTGGTACTCTAGGTGCAGTGCACTGACTACGAATAATGCAGACTTAATATGCCGCCAGTACTCCACAGAACACCTCCGTCAACCACAGAATCCCAACCCAATGCATATGCAATATGTCACACAATCTCATACATAATCATATATTAATACTTTCCACATTCATTTGACATGCTCAGCATGTCCTCAATAATCACATACTTTCATTAAATTGAAACAGTGTTCCAATCTTTCAAATTACCATTATGTTGGTATCAATCAATATCGTTCAATTTCACATACTTTACTGATTTTCATTGTGCATAAATAGCACCCTTTTCATTACACAATATAACAAATATCTCATGCGTTTAAATCATACTTAAGCTTAATATCTCAACTAATTATATCATTCAGTCAAACATTCTCATATCTCATAACTCAAATATGCAATTACAAACTCAATCAAACATTCATACTATCAAACTAGCAATTTTGCCAACACGTCAATCTTTTAAGGCTCGAAACATACCTAGTCTGACCACTCACAAAATCAATAATTTTGGTTATTAAGACAATCCAATCAGCAAGTTAATTTATCAAATATAACATGATATTTAACATTTTCAAACAATTTTATGAGTTTAGGACCCACACCTTATTTTTTGTTTCCTTACAGCACACTAGCAAATCTTCCAATTTTCCTTAATAATTCATGAAATGAACCTAAACCAAAATTTAGTATAAATTCAATAAATTTACCATTAAACCAGCCCCCAAACACCCACTTATGAGTTCAAACCAATTGTTGAAATTATAACTATTTTATGAATCCAAACTAGTTAGATTCCTTACACTGTATCGATGTGAACCGTACGTACAATCGTTTTTCACCTTGTGATAGTTGTTGTGAAAGTGTTAATTGTGAGCATGTTGAATATGGCGATTGGGAGAGATAATGTTTTGTTTATAATGTAAATATGCAGTGAAAAAGTGCAAAAAATGGTAAGTGATTATGTGGTTTAATATGGATACTTTGGCCTTGTGACTTTATGGGACCATTGGATATAGTTGGCTTACCATAGGATTGTGGATACTCACCTTTGTGTTGTGTTTTTGGGGCATTGAGGCCCAGAACAATTTTGGAGAGATAAGGTAATGTGAGCTAAGCTCCATTCACCGGGATATGTTGGTGTGTTAGAGAGTGTTAGCTATATGCTATGCTTTTGGGATATGTTCAACTCAATAAGTCATTTGGTTTGTTGGAGATCCGTGTATCTGATGTGTGGTGATAGAGCCCACTCTTATGTTTCATAACCTCAAGTGCCAATGTATCATTAAATGTAATACTGTAAAATGTGATGTATGCATAAATGTGTGGCCATAATGTTGAATGAGCTGTTAAATATTGCATGAAAGTTATAGTAGGTTGATATGGTAAACTAAGTATGTGAATTTTCCTTTGTCATTTTCATTTAATGTATGACTTCATGTTTACTTGGTGGTTATTCCGACCATTCACTGAGCTTGTTAAGCTCACCCACTCTTTTTAAACCATTGCAGACTGTTAGAGTTGCGGTGTGAGTAGTGCGAAAAATTCCAAGGGATTGATCCAAATATATTTAACATTTGAATAGGTGTTTTATATTTATTATTTCGAATTGTGGGAATAAGGCAATGTGGTTGACTTTTAGCTGATTATTGCCATGATATTTTGGATGCTTTCATGACATTATTGGTCTTAGGATTTGTGGCTATTGATCTTGGTATATTGATTGCTTGTTCAGACATATTTGTGATGTTTTGAACTGCCATTATAGTTGTTTTGATGATTGTTTGATGAGGTAATAGATACATGTTGAGTAGAGATAAATTAGAATTGACTAAACGCTTAAATATGTTGTGCTTTTTATGTCTGGAGCAGAGGTATCAATATCCGGGTTTTAATATCTATACCTCCATGATATTTCGAATGTGCAAGAAGTCAGTAACACAATTTGGTATCAGTACCATATCACGAGTATTGATACTCAGGGTAAAAACATCGATACTTTTTGAAATGTACCAATAAATTCATGAGTTTTAATTTTAAGCAAGAAACAGAATACTAATTTGTTACCGATTTTCTAGGTCGTATCGATACCATCTATAAGATTTATCAATACCTTAGATTCTGTTTGGTGACATTTTTTTTTAATAATATTGTACTCTTCTATCTACCAACATTTGTGCTAACTTATATATTTTCATTTTCATTACAAAATATTTTTTTTATCTTAGTTTCCAATTTTTATATAAGAAAAAGGAATTCTAGACAGTAAACAACTTCAATTTTTATCAAGATATTTAGGACAACATTGAGTTTTATTCCAATAAACTCAATCTTAGTATAACTTACAAATATAAAAGAAGATTTTTCTATATTATCAAATATGCCAAAAGAAGATTTGTGCAATGATCTTATAATATTTGTAACAACAACATCAACAACAATAAAAATTAAAATGATCATAAATTAATTTAAACAAAAATAAGCACAATAAAATGATAGAGAAAAAAATAAAAGGAAATAACAAAGAGATTAATCCAACATTTTTTATCCTAGTAAAATTGAATTCAGGTTAAAAAAACACAATAAAACCATTTCTCAATAAATTCAAGCAAAGCAAGGTTTGGCTAATCTAAATTGTAATAGCCCGTTTTTAGTCAAATTGAAACAGTGGTTTTGGGACAACAAATCTGAGGTCAAAATAATTATTTTATTATTATTTTAATGTCTATAGCATGATATTTTGATTGTGTGAAAATTTCGTTAAGAAATTTTTTCATTTGAGTGCTTAATTTGATAAAAAGGACTAAATTGCGTAAAGTGTAAAATTTGTGTTCTATTAGCTAAAGGTGTCTAATAGCTATGGAATATTTAAGTAAAGGTCCTTAAATGGTAATTAGACCATTTATGTTGATAGTGGATGTACATGGTTTGGTATAAGTGAAAATTTTAATAATTTTAAAGGTTAATTAAGTAATTTAGTAATTAATGTTAAAATTAAATAAACAAAAGCAAATTCTTTTCTATCATCTTCATCATCCACCGATTTTTTGAAGGAAGAATAAGGCATATCTAGGTTTTCATTCGGCCAAGCTTCTCATGCTCATTTAGGTATGGTTTTTGTCCCGCTTTTGATTTCTACGTTTTTGAGACCGTTGCAGCTTAATCTAGTTAGCCCAGGGACTAATTTGCAAACTTTTTAAAGGTTTAGGGTTTTTCCATTGATTAATTTTGGTGTATTTTGATGTTTGAAGATAGAAAATGCATGCTTGTTGATAGATAAACAACATTTGTTAAGTGATTTTTAGTAAAATGTCCAAATAGGGATTAAATTGTGAAATGTGTAAAATTCATGGTTAATTTGTGAAATAAATGAAAAATGTGGGCTGCTAGGGACCTAATTGAAATTCAACTAGCATGGTTTTAGGTTGAATTGCATGAATTTTTATTTTTATGAGATAATGACTAAATTGTAAAAATATTGAAATATTAGGGGCAAAAGTGTAAAGTTTCCTTAATTTGTATTTTGGACTAAATTGAATAGAGTGATAATTAAATAAGTTAATTTTGATTACACTTAGATCAAGAAAAGTGAAATACGGATTTAGATCGGGGAAAGAACAAGGTTTTGGACTAATCGACTCATTTCGTCGTTTTTGCATTCGAGGTAAGTTCATATGTAATAAGCATTGTTATATTTGTGTTTTAAATGATTTTATATTGCATAAATTGTGAATACGACCTTCCGAACATATTCGACGATGATTCAGCAAATATGAAATCTCGGTTGAACCTTAGGAATAGAATAGGATACAAATGACATGTCATTAGGGGTTATGTGATTTGGGTGCTGGTCCGTATGTCCTACCGGTGGTTGAGTTATCTGGCATGTGTTGCGGATACTCATCAGCTTGTGTGAGCGAGCAGAGTGTAAGCCGTCATAATCGTCGACTTGTGTGAGCGGACCGTTGATAGCTTGAGAGTGAGCATTATATGTGATACGAGATTGAGATAGCTTCGGCTATGTATGTGGCACATAGGGTGCGAGATTCCTGAGTATCCAATAGTATTCAAAATGTTTCAACGGATATATGAAAGATATGGATCAGTTTGAGATTGATACGAGATGGTACAGGTATGTACATGAACCGTATAAGCTTTGGATCGAAGAAACTTGAAAAGTTCACATCTAACCTTGTGATTGAATATGTGATAGGTTTGTGTATTTATATGAGTTGTATATTCATATGATCAATTATTTTAATTGTATATCTTTGGTAAGTTGAGTTATTTTCATACGAGCTTACTAGGCTTTATAGCTTACATTGTTTATTTTTTCGTGTTTTATAGTGAAATCAAAGCTAGCTTGGATTCGAGAATCGTCGGAGACCTCATCTCACTATCCAACTATCACTTTGGTACTTTTTAACTTAAGTATTTTGGGTATATGGCATGTATAGGATTATGGTCATTTTGATATATAGTTTGGTAATGAATATAGTCATTTGAAATGGCTTGTAAATGTTAAGTGTTTAGTTTTGTATTTAGCCATGAGAGTTGGCTTATTTTGGTTGATTTGGTTGTGAATATATGTGCAAATGGCTTTTGTTATGTACTTGATGATGGATACGTAAATGCTTGTGGTGAATGGTGGATATTTGAGATTGGTTTGCTTGTGATTATAGGTAAATTGATGCATAATGGAAAGCAACCATTTAGGTGATGTGAAAATGTAGATTTTGGCATGAATAGAATAGCCTATTTATATATTTGTGCGTATTGTGGTTAATGGTATAGAATTAGCATGAATTAAGATTATTTGTGATTGTATGAATGCCTATTTATGCCATGTTTTGGTGCCATTTGGTTTGGTGTAGGTATATGCAAATTTGGGTGGCAATATGGCTTGGTAACTAGCTTATTTTTGTCCACACGGGCAGAGACACGAGCGTGTGTCTCAGCCGTGTGTGACTGTAACACCCCCAAACCCGGACCAGATGTTATGGCCGAATTCGAGAATGTCACATCAAAAGCACAATCTCAAACAATTTTGCGAAGTTAAAATCTAAGGCCTAAAAGCCCAAAATCCTTGAATCTTGTTAAGTTAAGAAGAAAGCCCATGTTTTAAAATAAAAGCCCATAGGTTATAGTTATTTTGAAAACCTTGTTATACTTTAGAAATTTATTTAAGTTAAAATAGAAATTAAGCAACGGAAATAATAATAAAACCCATAAGTAACGTCAAATTAGAGATACAAGGCCTTATTACAACCAATGAAATTAAAGGATATAAACTAAAGTCATTCGAAACAAATAAACAAAAAAACTTCTAATTAACTTGCAATGTGGCCATCTCCGAGTCCCTCTTCCACGTCGAGCCGTCTACTGAGCGTCACCTGAAACATTAAATAAAAGGGTGTGAGTTTCGAAACTCAGTGTGTACGACCCTTGGCAATCAATTTAATATACAATTATCACATTGGGCCTAAGCCCTACCAAAATCGGTGGTCTTGGGCCTTAGCCCACAATGACCTCATATCATATCATATCATATCATATCATATCATATCATATGCAAAACAAGGTAATGCAAAACCCTCCCCAAAAATCCATCCTGTAACACCCCAAACCCGGCCCATGCGTTATGAGCGGATTTGGTATGTCACACGAGCAAAACATGTTAAACCCTTTTTGTTCATACTAAAATATTGCTTTGTTAAAAATCAAGAAAACAAGTTTGATTTGATAAAATACTACTATCCTCAAAGATTTGATTGATAGATCGATAAATTTGAACTAATGATCTTACAAAACCGTGACTTTTGAAAACGACGTTGAAAATTCGAAAGAGAATCCAAGTCTTTTGAAAATATAGTTAATAGTTCGAGAGAAAATATCCGTGTTAAAAATATTTATAAAATTTTATTTTGAAATCCATTTGTTAATCGATTTTGGAAACCATTGTTTAAGTTTTTAGAAAAATTCCCCTTTTTAAACAATTTAAGAAAAAGAATAAAAACATCCCAACCAAAAAGCAAAAATAAAAATAGTCCAGAGGCCTTATTACAACATTTAACCCAATATAGTAAAGTAATAAAATAAACGAGAAAGAAGTCTAAAGTCCAAATAAACCATTTCCGAAGTATGGCCTCCCACAAGTCATCCATAGCCCAAGTCCATATCATCAAGCATTACCTACAAAGGTTAAGAGAAAAGGGGGGTGAGTTACAAGAACTCAGTGTGAAATCCCCTTACCGTTATTCATTGGGCCGGAACCCAATTAGCAATATTTTGGGCCTAAGCCCATTAACAACAATAATGTATCAAATATAATATGCATATGATATGCAATTCCCAAACCAAACCTAGTTTTCCATCCGCTACACACCACCCGTACCAACCAGCACACCTGTGGGGAGCTTTAGTCACCCACCCCGCCAACACACCAAACATAGGCATTAAGCCGATTATATCAAATTTGTGGACAAGCCACCAGATTAACAGAATTTATATGGCATCACCATTTTTAATATTTGTGGCAGAGCCACCAGAATTATGTAGCAGAGCTACCAGAACTTCTCTTCATCATTATCCCATCCCATGCAAATCATGTATATAATGCATAGCCATTCACAACAATTTATTCAGATGTTTATTACAAAATTATGGCCCATTACAACAAAATATCAGATTGGCCCATATAGCAAAATATCAGATCGGCCCATTTATCAAAATATCAGATTGGCCCATTTATCAAAATATCAAATTGGCCCATTTATCAAAATATCAGATTGGCCCATTTATCAATTTTGTAATTCGGCCCTTTAGGGGCATTTTCGTAATTTCGACCCATAGGAGGATTTTCGTAATTTCGATAATTTACCCACTAAGGGTAATTCGGTAATCTCGCAACCTAAGGGTATTTTGGAAATTTCGCAACCTAGACTTAACTACTAATGTGGAGCATAAAAATCGAAACTGTCCATCTGCGTCGTATTAACTAAATTGACTATAACTCAAGCTAGGAATCTCGAAATCTAAATCCGTAAATTTTCCTTGAAACTAGTCTCATATATCTTCTTACTACAATTTTTCCAGAATTTTCGGCTTAACCATTTAGTACAGTTTATTCCTTGAAGTTTTCCTTGTTTCACTGACCAACGATTCTGACCTCTCTTAATCAAAATTCAATTATCTCACTGTACAGTTTTCATATTTTGCTTCCACTTATTTCTATTGAAAATAGACTCACTAAGGAATCTGTAAATATAAACTATAATTCATAATTCACTTTGTACAATTTTATACGATTTTTCCAAGACATATCAGGGAACCACGAAGTCATTCAGAACTAGTCTCACTAAAATTAAGATATCTCAGAATATAAAATTCCTTTTCCTTCTCAGTTTCTTCCTTATCAAAATAGACACAGTAAGCTTTAATTTGATATCTTATTCCTTTTTGTAATTCCTTTTCTCCTATTTTTCGTGATTTTTCAAATACATGTCACTGTTTCTGACCGAAACTGTTTTATTACGAAATACGATTACCATTACGATCATACGCACGCCCGAGTGATCACGGATGCTGGTTTTTAGTTTTCTTCGGTATTTTGACCAAATCACAGAACATATCATACAAACTTTCAGAGAGATGTGAGATTACACACCATATCAAACATGTATTCGGAAGGTACGGGATTACACACCTTGATTAGGATTCCCTAAAGAACCACTCTTCGTTGACCCACTATATCCGAAGGATTTGCAAATAGGATATATCGAGTGGTTTCATCCCTAAAACATAATTGATTAGTCGAAACTTCAATCCAATTTGCAACATAGCCAAATAGAGATATAACAAAAAATTCAAAATGAACCCCCTTACCTTATCGATATTGGATCAAATTTCCACCGTTTGACTTCGGCTAGAACAATACACGGTCTCCCACTTAAAACACTACGAAAAAGAGAAAATAATCTCGTTTGAGAGGGTAGAATAAAATGATGGTCTCGGTTAAAAGGACCATCCCATGCCAAGACATATATTCGGCTAGGAGAAAGAAAAATAAAAAAAAATGTTTGAATAGAACCACTTACCGATTGATCAAAGGAGTGAGTGTTAATACGGATGAGAAGAATGATAAAGAAGAAATGAAGGGTTCGGTTTCTCCAAAGGAAAACGAGTGAACAATTTGATCTCCAAGGCTTAGGTACTTTCGGCAACAAGGAAGAAAAGAAGAAACAAAAATGCACACTAGAGGCTTGAAAATTCGGCAAAGAGAAGAGGAAATTTGGAGAGAAAGAGAATGACACAAAAAACTAAAGAGAACAACCTCTCAAGCACTAGCTTTGCCAAAAACTCCTAGCAAAATTCGGCTATCACCCCCTTTAGCCCCAAAACCGTCCACATTCATGTCCCTAATAGTCAAAATTTTGCCAACCACCCTTTCCATAATACATCCCTTGAAAAAGGCCACATGTTCCCCCTACTTTCCCCTTTCTCTTGATTTCTTTCCTCACATTCATCCTTTCCTATTTTCCTTAGCCATCTTGCCAAAAATAAAAGTCCACCTTGCCTTATTTACATGCTTGGCCGACACTTAAGGAAAGAGTGCAAAAATAATAGTTAAAGTTTGCACACAATGGGATTTGAACCTCTTCCCTCAAAGTCCATCACTTGATGCCATAACCTCTTTACCAATAGCTCATTTATGCAAGCACATTACTCATTTATTTCTATAAGTCTTGAAGCTACTTACCATCTCTCCTTAAAGTGCTAAAATACCAAATTTTTTTCCTAAGGCCCAATTAAACCCGAGACTTCATAGAAACCTCGTAACCTTCCAAATTCACTTAACTAATAAGTCCAATTTGCAATAATGCCATTCTCTTGTTCTTAAAATTTTAAACACTCCTACACTCAAGGCCTATTGGGCCCAATCCTACTAGGCCCAATTTTGGGATGTTACAATTCTACCCTCCTTAAAGAAATTTCGTCCTCGAAATTTCCAACCAACTACTAAACGCATCGCTCAAATCATACCACTAAGCTTTCGTTGCGCACTCTGATCTTAATAACATTAATGTACTTTTAACATAATCTTGAATCCTCTTTCACACAACCAAACGTTTAACCACAGAAGCAAACCGTTATCTACCATTTATACTTAGAATTTTCTACATTCAATCATCACGTCTAACCAAAACATACCTGACTTGATGGTGATGAAACAATCCCGAGCCTTATGCTCCTTAGACCCGCATCTCAAGCATGCTCCTGACCTCCTCCAACATTCTCCCGGATGACGCCTCTTGCAAAAATCACAAGCCGGGAAGTTTGGTCGTGCCTTGACATGCTTTACAGAACGTGACTGCGACCCAAAAGAACCGCGATCTAATTTCTTCTTACAGCTCACAGACCCAACTCGAAGCGCTTCACCGATTCCTTTAACCTTTTCCAATACCTCCTTAACTATCTGAGTCAACTCGACAACCCCAGTTCGGTCATGAGACCCCGTCTCAGGCACTAGCGATGCTAACGCCTCCCTTTTAGAAACATGCCTCGGTGCCGAAGATCTAGCCCTAGCACCTCGGCCTCTACCACGTCCACGTCTACCGCGTACACGTCTTCTAGCGTTCATGTTCACTAAGTCGATATAATCTGATTAAGAGTTTTATGAATCATTATGCTATTTCAGTGTTTATTAAACAATGTTTTATGGAGTACAAGAAGTAAAGTTGTTTTCGCACAATGCATCCTAAAGTCTCAATCTCTATAGTTTTAGCTCCTATAGCTTAAAGTTCTAGAGTATTTCTATTTCGTAGAATTTTCGTACCACAGTAATAACACAATAATCAGAAAACAAATACTTACTTGACTTGGTACCGGATACCCGTGGTGCCATACTTCCGTTTGAACATATATTTATAAATCAAAATTCTAAACAGCTTTGGAAAACGCTTTTGAACCCAAACCACGGCCGAGTTTTGAACCTGGGATCTGATACCATAAAATGTAACACCGCAAACCCGGCCCATGCGTTATGAGCGGATTTGGTATGTCACACGAGCAAAACATGTTAAACCCTTTTTGTTCGTACTAAAATATTGCTTTGTTAAAAATCAAGAAAACAAGTTTGATTTGATAAAATACTACTATCCTCAAAGATTTGATTGATAGATCGATAAATTTGAACTAATGATCTTACAAAACCGTGACTTTTGAAAACGACGTTGAAAATTCGAAAGAGAATCCAAGTCTTTTGAAAATATCGTTAATAGTTCGAGAGAAAATATCCGTGTTAAAAATATTTGTAAAAGTTTATTTTGAAATCCATTTGTTAATCGATTTTGGAAACCATTGTGTAAGTTTTTAGAAAAATTCCCCTTTTTAAACAATTTAAGAAAAATAATAAAAACATCCCAACCAAAAAGCAAAAATAAAAATAGTCCAGAGGCCTTATTACAACATTTAACCCAATATAGTAAAGTAATAAAATAAACGAGAAAGAAGTCTAAAGTCCAAATAAACCATTTCCAAAGTATGGCCTCCCACGAGTCATCCATAGCCCAAGTCCATATCATCAAGCATTACCTATAAGGGTTAAGAGAAAAGGGGGGTGAGTTACAAGAACTCGATGTGAAATCCCTTACCGTTATTCATTGGGTAGGAACCCAATTAGCAATATTTTGGGCCTAAGCCCATTAACAACAATAATGTATCAAATATAATATGCATATGATATGCAATTCCCAAACCAAACCTAGTTTTCCATCCGCTACACTCCACCCGTACGAACCAGCACACCTGTGGGGAGCTTTAGTCACCCACCCCGCCAACACACCAAACATAGGCATTAAGCCGATTATATCAAATTTGTGGACAAGCCACTAGATTAACAGAATTTACATGGCATCGCCATTTTTCATATTTGTGGCAGAGCCACCAGAATTATGTAGCAGAGCTACCAGAACTTCTCTTCATCATTATCCCATCCCATGCAAATCATGTATATAATGCATAGCCATTCACAACAATTTATTCAGATGTTTATTACAAAATTATGGCCCATTACAGCAAAATATCAAAATGCCCATTAAGCAAAATATCAAATTTGGCCCATTTAGAAAAATATCAGATTGGCCCATATAGCAAAATATCAGATCGGCCCATTTATCAAAATATCAGATTGGCCCATTTATCAAAATATCAGATTGACCCATTTATCAAAATATCAGATTGGCCCATTTATCAATTTCGTAATTCGGCCCTTTAGGGCCATTTTTGTAATTTCGACCCATAGGAGCATTTTCGTAATTTCGATAATTTACCCACTAAGGGTAATTCGGTAATCTCGCAACCTAAGGGTATTTTGGAAATTTCGCAACCTAGACTTAACTACTAATGTGGAGCATAAAAATCGAAACTGTCCATCTGCGTCGTACTGACTAAATTGACTATAACTCGAGTTAGGAATCTCGAAATCTAAATCCGTAAATTTTCCTTGAAACTAGACTCATATATATTCTTACTACAGTTTTTCCAGAATTTTTGGCTTAACCATTTAGTACATTTTATTCCTTGAAGTTTCCCTTGTTTCACTGACCAATGATTTTGTCCTCTCTTAACCAAAATTCAAATATCTCACTGTACAGTTTTCATATTTTTCTCCCACTTGTTTCTATTGAAAATAGACTCACTAAGGAATCTGTACATATAAATTATAACTCATAATTCACTTTGTACAATTTTATACGATTTTTCCAAGACAGATCAGGGAACCACAAAGTCATTCAGAACAAGTCTCACTAAAATTAAGATATATCAGAATATAAAACTACTTTTCCTTCTCCGTTTCTTCCTTATCAAAATAGACACAGTAAGCTTTAATCTGATATCTTATTCCTTCTGTAATTTCTTTTCTCATATTTTTCGTGATTTTTCAAATACACGTCACTGTTTCTGACCGAAACTGTTTTATTACGAAATACGATTACCATTACGATCATACGCACGCGAGAGTGATCACGGATCTTGGTTTTCAGATTTTCTTGGTATTTTGACCAAATCAGAACATATCATACAAACTTTCAGAGAGATGTGAGATTACACACCATATCAAACATGTATTCGGAAGGTGCGGGATTACACACCTTGATTAGGATTCCTAAAGAACCACTCTTCGTTGACCCACTATATCAGGAAGGATTTGCAAATAGGATATATCGAGTGGTTTTGTAACATCCCGAAATTGGGCCTACTAGGATTGGGCCCAATGGGCCTTGTTTTTAAAATTTTTGAGAACGGCATTAATGCAAGTTAGACTTATTAGGTAAGTTATTTTGGAAGGTTAGAGGGCTTCTATGAAGTCCGGGATCAAATATTAGCTTTGGGGAAATTTTGGTTTTAGGTGAAAAAAAACACGGAAGTTGGCAGGTAGGCCTTAAGAATAAAATGTAGAGGAAAATGACACAAGTGGAGTGTGTGGTGTAGTGGCAAAGTGACGCCACTTAAGGAACAAGGGGGTGACATACAAGGAAGGAAGGAGGTCCAAGGTTCAAGTCTTGGCTTTTGCATTTTGGTTTTCTTTTTACTTGGACCTCGGAATTTGGCTATAGATTTATATTTAGTTGCGCATGGTTTAAGACACAAGAGGAGCTTGTGGCCAAGTGGTTAACAGCGTGGATTATGTTGCAAGGGAGCACAGGTTCGAATCTCATGAGAAGCAAGGAGTATTTATTTTGCGATGCTGGACGGGAAGAGTTTGATTGAATTTAAACTCTCTTGTGAAGGATCCCACATCGGAAAGATACAAAGAAGGAAGGTGAAGAGCTAGCTATATAAAGAGCTTTCCAGGAGGAGGGTTGACACACCTTGGAAGGCGTTTGGGCACGAGGAGTGGTCGGGCGCGGATTAACACGAGTCCTATCGGGTGTGTAACTCTCTCTACTCTAGTCAGAGAGCGGCAATGTCGAAGTGCCGATCACGGCAATAGTAAGTAGCCACGAGCGCGTCGCGGCGCACGCGTGTGGGGCTTCGACGCGATAGTTGAGGACATCGGTAGTATTCTTGTGGGTTGAAATTTGCTGGGCGCGATGGGCCAAAGGGGCCCAATGGGTCGTGGGCCCAATATAGTAAAATGTATGATGGTGTAGTATATAGTGAACTAGACTAGGTGAATCTCATAACGTGGCTAGATTTGTGTTAGGTGGGCCACACGAGCGTGTGGGCCCGAATGGGCCGAAATTGGGCTTTAGGCCCAATAGTCCATTTCGACCAGAAATGGTAGTTGGGTCGCTCGGGCGACATTGGGCCTTTGGAAAGGCCATTCCAGTCTTGAATTGCTGAAATACCCTTAGTGGGTAAATTACCAAAATATCCCTGAAGGGTAAATTACCGATATGCCCTTGGTGGGTAAATTACGAAAATGCCCTTGGTGGGTAAATTACCAATATACCCTTGGTGGGTAAATTACGAAAATGCCCTTGGTAGGTAAAATTACGGTTATACCCTTAGAGGTTGATTAGGGTGATTATGTTGTTTTATGTCTATCTCGATTATGATGGTAATTCATGTTATACTTATATTTGATATATGTCTAGCATACATGACATCTGCATACACGAATTATTATGTCATATTGCATGGGTATGATAAGAGGAGGGGGAAGATTGATATCCGTGTCTTTGGGACACAGTGGTTTGGCACCACCAAAGTGGTTTGGTACCACAGATTGATTATTGTGACTTTGGGTCACGGAGGTTTGGCAACTCGTCTCGTCCGGTGGCTTAGCACCACGGTGGGTTGGCCCCACGATTGATTATACGTGATTGGCGCCGGTGATTTGGTATCACCACGATGGGTTGGCCCCATCATTGGATTCGTGACTTTGGTCACCGGTGATTTGGTATCACATTTGTGTCTTTGGGACACCAGAGGTTTGGCACCTCATAGCGTCTCGTCCCGGTGGCTTAGCACCACGAGTGGGTTGGCCCCACGGTGATTATATACTGGGATTGACGCCGGTGATTTGGTATCACACGATGGGTTGGCCCCATCATTGGATTATTCGTGACTTTGGGTCACCGGTGGTTTGGCACCACAATTATGGATATCGTGACTTTGGGTCACGGTGGTTTGGCACCACCGGTGGTTTGGTACCACATGGGGTAGAAATGGAGTGCGGATGGCTAGGTTTGGGTGCATGATATGCATATTTTCATATGAAATTGTGTAAGGGCTTTGTTGGATGGGGATTTACACACACGAGTCTCGATGACTCACCCCTTAGTTAAATTTTTGCGGGTAATCATTAGATCGCGGATTTGGGAGGTGAGGTGGACTCGTGGAGGCCATACATATGTTCACTCGTAAATTCGTTTCTTTTATTTGGACTTATTTTTATTTGAGTTTTTGTTATGTAATAAGGCCTTGGGTATTTTATTTGGTTTGACTTTCAATTTGTTTATTGCTTGTTATTAAATGATCAATATGGGATTTTCCTAAAATGATAATAAACCATTTCTTATTCAAAATTACTTAAACTCGATTTCTCACCACAACTATAAAGAATATGAGCTTTTAACGAATGCACAGATTTTTAGACATTCCTTTCATGTGACATGCCGATTCGATCGTAACGTTTAGGCCGGGTTTGGGGTGTTACAATTATGGTATCAGAGCCAAGTTCAAAAACTCGGCTGTGGGTTTGGGTTCAAAAAAATGTTTTCAAAAGATGGTTTGGAAAATGATTTAGAAAAATATATATCTGTTTTTTTTTTTAAATATGGCACCCGAGTCTCCGGCACCAATCATAGATTGTAAGTTTCCGATACTTTGCTTTGTTATATCTTTGTATTTTGAATATCTATTCGTGTGTTTGGGTTGGATGTGATGTTCGGATATAGAGTTGATTGCATACGAAATATTTATGCGCTTTAATGGTTAGGTGTTTTTAAGTATGTGTACGATTTCTAAATTCTAGTTAAAAGTATATTAGGGTTATTGGAATCAGAGTGCGCAGCATGAGCACAGCGTTGTAGGTTAGGTGGTACGAATGTTCCTGTAGTTGGAAATTTCGAGGACGAAATTTCTTTAAGGAGGGTAGATTTGTAACATCCCGAAATTGGGCCTACTAGGATTGGGCCCAATGGGCCTTGTTTTTAAAATTTTTGAGAACGGCATTAATGTAAGTTAGACTTATTAGGTAAGTTATTTTGGAAGGTTAGAGGGCTTCTATGAAGTCCCGGGATCAAATATTAGCTTTGGGGAAATTTTGGTTTTAGGTGAAAAAAAAACCTGGAAGTTGGCAGGCAGGCCTTAAGAATAAAATGTAGAGGAAAATGACACAAGTGGAGTGTGTGGTGTAGTGGCAAAGTGACGCCACTTAAGGAACAAGGGGGTGACGCCACAAGGAAGGAAGGAGGTCCAAGGTTCAAGTCTTGGCTTTTGCATTTTGGTTTCTCTTTACTTGGACCTCGGAATTTGGCTATAGATTTATATTTAGTTGCGCATGGTTTAAGACACAAGAGGAGCTTGTGGCCAAGTGGTTAACAGTGTGGATTATGTTGCAAGGGAGCACAGGTTCGAATCTCATGAGAAGCAAGGGAGTATTTATTTTTATGATGCAGGACGGGAAGAGTTTCATTGAATTTAAACTCTCTCGACGAAGGGATCCCACATCGGAAAGATACAAAGAAGGAAGGTGAAGAGCTAGCTATATAAAGAGCTTTCAGAGGAGGGTTGACACACCTTGGAAGGCGTTTGGGCACGAGGAGTGGTCGGAGCGCGGATTAACACGAGTCCTATCGGTGTGTAACTCTCTACTCTAGTGCAGAGCGGCAATGCCGAAGTGCCGATCACGGCAATAGTAGCCACTGCAGTGTGCGGCGCGCGTGTGGGGCTTCGACGCCGCGATAGTTGAGGCCATCGGTAGTATTCTTGTGGGTTGAAATTTTGCTGGGCGCGATGGGCGAAGGGGGCCCAATGGGTCGTGGGCCCAATATAGTAAAATGTATGATGGTGTAGTATATAGTGAACTAGACTAGGTGAATCTCATAAACGTGGCTAGATTTGTGTTAGGTGGGCCACACGAGCGTGTGGGCCCGAATGGGCCAAAATTGGGCTTTAGGCCCAATAGTCCATTTCGACCAGAAATGGTAGTTGGGTCGCTCGGGGCAACACTGGGCCTTTGGAAAGGCCATTCTAGGTGCGAAATTACTGAAATACCCTTAGTGGGTAAATTACCAAAATATCCCTGAAGGGTAAATTACCGATATGCCCTTGGTGGGGTAAATTACGAAAATGCCCTTGGTGGGTAAATTACCAATATACCCTTGGTGGGTAAATTACGAAAATGCCCTTGGTAGGTAAAATTATGGTTATACCCTTAGAGGTTGATTAGGGTGATTATGTTGTTTTATGTCTATCTGATTATGATGGTAATTCATGTTATACTTATATTTGATATATGTCTAGCATACATGACATAACTGCATACACAATTATTATGTCATATTGCATGGGTATGATAAGAGGAGGGGGAAGATTGATATCCGTGTCTTTGGGACACCGGTGGTTTGGCACCACCGGTGGTTTGGTACCACAGATTGATTATTGTGACTTTGGGTCACGGAGGTTTGGCACCCTCGCGTCTCGCCCCAGTGGCTTAGCACCACGGTGGGTTGGCCCCACGATTGATTATACGGGATTAGCGCGGTGATTTGGTATCACACGATGGGTTGGCCCCATCATTGGATTCGTGACCGGTCACGGTGATTTGGTATCACATTTGTGTCTTTGGGACACCGAGGTTTGGCACCTCATAGCGTCTCGTCGGTGGCTTAGCACCACGGTGGGTTGGCCTCACGGTGATTATACGGGATTGGCGCCGGTGATTTGGTATCACACGATGGGTTGGCCCCATCATTGGATTATTCGTGACTTTGGGTCACCGGTGGTTTGGCACCACAATTATGGATATCGTGACTTTGGGTCACGGTGGTTTGGCACCACCGGTGGTTTGGTACCACATGGGGTAGAAATGGAGTGCGGATGGCTAGGTTTGGGTGCATGATATGCATATTTTCATATGAAATTGTGTAAGGGCTTTTGTTGGATGGGGATTTACACACTGAGTCTCGATACTCACCCCTTAGTTAAATTTTGCGGTAATCATTAGATCGCGAATTTGGGAGGTGAGGTGGACTCGTGGAGGCCATACATATGTTCACTCGTAAATTCGTTTCTTTTATTTGGACTTATTTTTATTTGAGTTTTTGTTATGTAATAAGGCCTTGGGTATTTTATTTGGTTTCAGCTTTCAATTTGTTTATTGCTTGTTATTAAATGATCAATATGGGATTTTCCTAAAATGATAATAAACCATTTCTTATTCAAAATTACTTAAACTCGATTTCTCACCACAACTATAAAGAATATGAGCTTTTTAACGAATGCACAGTTTTTAGACATTTTTTACATGTGACATGCGATTTGGTCGTAACGTTTAGGTCGGGTTTGGGGTGTTACAATTATGGTATCAGAGCCAAGTTCAAAAACTCGGCTGTGGGTTTGGGTTCAAAAAAATGTTTTCAAAAGATGGTTTGGAAAATGATTTAGAAAAATATATATCTGTTTTTTTTAAATATGGCACCCGAGTCTCGGCACCAATCCGCATTGTAAGTTTCACGATACTTTGCTTTGTTATATCTTTGTATTTTGAATATCTATTCTGTGTGTTTGGGTTGGATGTGATGTTCGGATATAGAGTTGATTGCATACGAAATATTTGTCTGCTTTAATGGTTAGGTGTTTTTAAGTATGTGTACGATTTCTAAATTCTAGTTAAAAGTATATTAGGGTTATTGGAATCAGAGTGCGTGACATGAGCACAGCGTTGTAGGTTAGGTGGTACGAATTTTCTGTAGTTGGAAATTTCGAGGACGAAATTTCTTTAAGGAGGGTAGATTTGTAACATCCAGAAATTGGGCCTACTAGGATTGGGCCCAATGGGCCTTGTTTTTAAAATTTTTGAGAACGGCATTAATGCAAGTTAGACTTATTAGGTAAGATTATTTTGGAAGGTTAGAGGGCTTCTATGAAGTCAGGGATCAAATATTAGCTTTGGTGAAATTTTGGTTTTAGGTGAAAAAAACACTGGAAGTTGGCGGGTAGGCCTTAAGAATAAAATGTAGAGGAAAATGACACAAGTGGAGTGTGTGGTGTAGTGGCAAAGTGACGCCACTTAAGGAACAAGGGGTGACGCCACAAGGAAGGAAGGAGGTCCAAGGTTCAAGTCTTGGCTTTTGCATTTTGGTTTTCTTTTTACTTGGACCTCGGAATTTGGCTATAGATTTATATTTAGTTGCGCATGGTTTAAGACACAAGAGGAGCTTGTGGCCAAGTGGTTAACAGCGTGGATTATGTTGCAAGGGAGCACAGGTTCGAATCTCATGAGAAGCAAGGAGTATTTATTTTGCAGTGCAGGACGGGAAGAGTTTCAGATTGAATTTAAACTCTCTTGTGAAGGATCCCACATCGGAAAGATACAAAGAAGGAAGGTGAAGAGCTAGCTATATAAAGAGCTTTCGAGGAGGAGGGTTGACACACCTTGGAAGGCGTTTGGGCACAAGAGTGGTCGGAGCGCGGATTAACACCAGAGTCCTATCAGGTGTGTAACTCTCTCTACTCTAGCTGTAGAGCGGCAATGCCGAAGTGCCGATCACGGCAATAGTAACCACACGAGCGTGCGGCGCGCGTGTGGGGCTTCGGACGCGATAGTTGAGGCCATCGTAGTATTCTTGTGGGTTGAAATTTTGCTTGGGCGCGATGGGCGAAGGGGGCCCAATGGGTCGTGGGCCCAATATAGTAAAATGTATGATGGTGTAGTATATAGTGAACTAGACTAGGTGAATCTCATAACGTGGCTAGATTTGTGTTAGGTGGGCCACACGAGCGTGTGGGCCCGAATGGGCCGAAATTGGGCTTTAGGCCCAATAGTCCATTTCGACCAGAAATGGTAGTTGGGTCGCTCGGGGCGACACTGGGCCTTTGGAAAGGCCATTCCAGTCTTGAAATTACTGAAATACCCTTAGTGGGTAAATTGCAAAATATCCTGAAGGGTAAATTACCGATATGCCCTTGGTGGGTAAATTACGAAAATGCCCTTGGTGGGTAAATTACCAATATACCCTTGGTGGGTAAATTACGAAAATGCCCTTGGTAGGTAAAATTACGGTTATACCCTTAGAGGTTGATTAGGGTGATTATGTTGTTTTATGTCTATCGATTATGATGGTAATTCATGTTATACTTATATTTGATATATGTCTAGCATACATGACATATTGCATACACGAATTATTATGTCATATTGCATGGGTATGATGAGAGGAGGGGGAAGATTGATATCCGTGTCTTTGGGACACCAGTGGTTTGGCACCACCAGTGGTTTGGTACCACAGATTGATTATTGTGACTTTGGATCACCAAAGGTTTTGCACCTCAGCGTCTCGTCCCGGTGGCTTAGCACCACGGTGGGTTGGCCCCTGATTGATTATACTGGGATTGACGCCGGTGATTTGGTATCACACGATGGGTTGGCCCCATCATTGGATTCGTGACGGTCACGGTGATTTGGTATCACATTTGTGTCTTTGGGACACGGAGGTTTGGCACCTCATAGCGTCTCGCCCCGGTGGCTTAGCACCCACAGTGGGTTGGCCCCACGGTGATTATACGGAATTGACGCCCGGTGATTTGGTATCACACGATGGGTTGGCCCCATCATTGGATTATTCGTGACTTTGGGTCACCAAAGTGGTTTGGCACCACAATTATGGATATCGTGACTTTGGGTCACGGTGGTTTGGCACCACCGGTGGTTTGGTACCACATGGGGTAGAAATGGAGTGCGGATGGCTAGGTTTGGGTGCATGATATGCATATTTTCATATGAAATTGTGTAAGGGCACTGTTGGATGGGGATTTACACACTGAGTCTCGATGACTCACCCTTAGTTAAATTTTGCGGGTAATCATTAGATCGCGGATTTGGGAGCCGAGGTGGACTCGTGGAGGCCATACATATGTTCACTCATAAATTCGTTTCTTTTATTTGGACTTATTTGTATTTGAGTTTTTGTTATGTAATAAGGCCTTGGGTATTTTATTTGGTTTCAGCTTTCAATTTGTTTATTGCTTGTTATTAAATGATCAATATGGGATTTTCCTAAAATGATAATAAACCATTTCTTATTCAAAATTACTTAAACTCGATTTCTCACCACAACTATAAAGAATATGAGCTTTTTAACGAATGCACAGTTTTTAGACATTCCTTTCATGTGACATGCCAGATTTGGTCGTAACGTTTAGGCCGGGTTTGGGGTGTTACAGGTTTCGTCCCTAAAACATAATTGATTAGTCGAAACTTCAATCCGATTTGCAACATAGCCAAATAGAGATATAATGAAAAATCCAAAATGAACCCCCTTACCTTATCGATATTGGATCCAATTTCCACCGTTTGACTTCGGCTAGAACAATACACGGTCTCCCACTTAAAACACTACAAAAAAGAGAAAATAATCTCGTTTGAGAGGGTAGAATAAAATGATGGTCTCAGTTAAAAGGATCATCCCATGCCAAGACATATATTCGGCTAGGAGAAAGAAAAATAAAAAAAATGTTTGAATAGAACCACTTACCGATTGATCAAAGGAGTGAGTGTTAATACGGATGGGAAAAACGATAAAGAAGAAATGAAGGGTTCGGTTTTTCCAAAGGAAAACGAGTGAACAATTTGATATCCAAGGCTTAGGTACTTTTGGCAATAAGGAAGAAAAGAAGAAACAAAAATGCACACTAAAGGCTTGAAAATTCGGCAAAGAGAAGAGGAAATTTGAAGAGAAAGAGAATGATACAAAAAACTAAAGAGAACAACCTCTCAAGCACTCGCTTTGCCAAAAACTCCTAGCAAAATTTGGCTATCACCCCCTTTAGCCCCAAAACCGTCCACATTCATGTCCCTAATAGTCAAAATTTTGCCAACCACCCTTTCCATAATACATCCCTTGAAAAAGGCCACATGTTCCCCCTACTTTCCCCTTTCTCTTGATTTCTTTCCTCACATTCATCCTTTCCTATTTTCCTTAGCCATCTTGCCAAAAATAAAAGTCCACCTTGCCTTACTTACATGCTTGGCCGACACTTAAGGAAAGAGTGCAAAAATAATAGTTAAAGTTTGCAAACAATGGGATTTGAACCTCTTCCCTCAAAGTCCATCACTTGATGCCATAACCTCTTTACCAATAGCTCATTTATGCAAGCACATTACTCATTTATTTCTATAAGTCTTGAAGCTACTTACCATCTCTCCTTAAAGTGCTAAAATACCAATTTTTTTTCCTAAGGCCCAATTAAACCCGAGACTTCATAGAAACCTCGTAACCTTCCAAATTCACTTAACTAATAAGTCCAATTTGCAATAATGCCATTATCTTGTTCTCAAAATTTTAAACACTCCTACACTCAAGGCCCATTGGGCCCAATCCTAATAGGCCCAATTTTGGGATGTTACACATCCGCTACACACCAATGGTAACACTAACAGCGGCACTACTCAACGTTGCAGCAAAGCTGCTAATCATATAATGGGCTTAAATCCACCGGTGGATCCACGGTCGTCAAGCGACTATGCGATCCTCAAATTCTTCCTCTGTACCATAATTCCCACACATATGCATCCTAAACAGAATATCATATGAATGCGGCATGCACATGAGTAACATCCATAAAACTCATACTCATCAAATAGAGGTATTTTAGTCATTTCACAATCAAGGGTATTCTCGTAATTCTACCCTACAGGGGTGTTTTTGTAATTCTACCTTACAAGGGGTATTTTCGTAATTCTACCCTACAGGGGTATTTTTGTAATTCTGCCTTATAGGGGTATTTTCGTAATTCTACCTTGTAGGGGTATTTCCGTAATTCTGCCCTACAGGGGTATTTCCTAAATTCGTCCCTACAGGGGTATTTCCATAATTATTTCATCTCGGGTTTTAGTTATGAACTTTGGCCCATCAACAAGTCATCGCGGTTAAAGTGAACAAACACTATGCACCAGGTAGGATTTCAGAGAAGAGGAGGTGGGCCACTAGCACCGCTTAAATACCAAGCTCTACCTAGATCCAATCCTAGACATGCATATGTCCATTACCACACCCTAACCTATCGACTTGTCCACAGACATGTTTGATTATTACAAGAGTTTTATGTTATTCAAGAGTTTGTCAAACTAGGCCTAGAGTTCATTAAACCCTAACATATATTTCTAAAAACCCATAAGGCCCATTAAGCCCATTTCATGCTCATATAGCCCGTTAAACCAATTTAATGCTCATATAGCCCATTGGACTTGAATACGATCAAATCATACAACCGTTCATGCCAATTCATCATTCATGCTCACATATCAACCATTGTCGTTTTGGGCCCACAAGTTCGGTAGGCCCATTTAGCCACTTTCAGCTTTTCAGCTTTTCGGCATTGCTGATGTCGTGTGTGTGTAGTGTTTGTGCACACCTGGTCATAGCGCGTGCTGTGAATTCCTCTTAGTCACGAACCTACATTTGATATTCCTTAGTCATTAATCATAGGCTAAATACAAACTTTATAAAAAACCGAAACCTCACCGTAGCCTTACCGTGTGCGACAAGCCTTAATAGCTCCTTTCCTTAACACCAACTGCGATTAGACCCTAGATCTGTACCAACTTAAACATTAGAGCCTAAGTAATAGATGACTTGCATCCAACACAAGTCACCCTCACAACATATATGACCATTTGGCCAACCCTTAAACCGAAGTAAAGAACACTTACCCTTGCTAACGATCCTACCATGCTTGCGATCTTTGAACCTTATCCTTGTTACCATAGAGTTAACAATAGGTCAGTTAGATAGCCTTTCGGCTTTTAGAAAAACGTACACGAAAGGTTAACCAAATACTTACCAAATCCCCTTTCGATCCTGTGGCCGAATTTCGGCTTTTGAGATTAGTATGGTGACAGAGACAATTTGGCACCAATTGGGAGAAGAAGAGGAGAAGTGATCGACTAGAACTAAAGGTGAACAAGAAAAGGAATTTAAGAAGAGAAGGTATGGGGAATTCGGCTAGAGAGAAAACCAAAATTCGGCAAAGGAATGATGGGTTTTTTTCGGCAAATGGAAGAATCCGGCTAATAGGGAGAAAAAGAAAAGTAATGGAACCCAAGGAACCTCTCAAAGGAATTCGACACCTCTTTTTATAGCCAATAGCCGAATCCTACCTTCCCCCACAGTCCAATTCGGCACCAACTCTTCCCACTTCTCATCTCCTAATTTTTCTCCATGATATCTCCCTTATCTCATCTGAAATTCCCTCCTTTATCAGCTCACAAGACCAATTCAAACACTTTAACGAAAGAGTCCAAATTTCACACAACTCTGGCCGTCCACTATGCAAAATTAAACACTCCAAAAACACTTTACCACTACTCGAACCTTGGACCTCTTCACGCCACCTTGTAGCTCCCTAGTAGCGCCACCTTGCCTTTGGACCACAAGCCCATTTGTGTCCTATTTTCCCCTTAATCCGCTTAAGAGGCCTAATGCCTGAGACTAGGGTCCACTAAAGCTAGAAAAATAATTTTTTCCCTATGGTCTTCCCTATCTCTAAGACTTCAAATAATCACGATAATATCTTAAAATTAATATTCTAAGTGCTACTCATACATACCAACCTCAGTGCATAGAAATTTAAAGTGTCGGGATTTTTGGGACGTTACAACCCAATAGGCCCAAATCTACTAGGCCCAAATTTGGGGCGTTACAATTCTACCCTCCTTAAAGAAATTTCGTCCTCGAGATTTCCAACTAACTATTAATTGTACTACCCAAGTCTCACCACTATGCTTTTGCTGTGCACTCTGATTTAATAATACATAAATATTGCACGCATACAGTTTCTATTCCCAAAAATATCGCATCCACACAAAACATACCCGACTTAATGGTGATTAAACAATCCCGAGCCTTATGCTCCTCAGACCCGCATCTTAAACACACTCCTGACTTCCTCCAGCATTCACCCGGATGATGCCTTCTGCAATATTCGTAAGCCAGAAAGTTTGGACGTACCTTAACATGCTTCACAGAACGAGACTGCGGCCCTAGAAGACTGCGATCTCTTTTTTTCTTACAGTCCACGCACCTAACCCGAAGTGTTTCACCAATTTCTTTAACTTCCACCAGTACCTCCCTAACTAGCTGAATCAGCACATCAGCCCTAACACTTCCACGGCCTATGTCACGGCCTCTTGCACCTCTTCTAGCACTCATCGTTGCATATTTCTGAATTAAAAATTTTATGAAATTAGTACATAGTTCCACTTGTTTAGGGCACATGTCTTATGCGAGTAACAATTTTTTTTTAAAGTTATTACGCGGTCGAGAATCCACTACAGGCTTAAGTTTCCTACGGGATTTAGGCTCTAAAAACCTATTTTTAAGTAGCCCATTATCTATGCAGTTCCGTAATTTAAACAAATGTACTACAGAAAACTTACTTGGCTCGACGTCAAGGGCTCGGTGAACCACACTGCAAGATCCAGCAAAAACTCTTTAATCCACTTGTTTTAAAAACCCAAAATCTAGGGCCCATTTCACAGCCCGATTTTTGCAACCGAGCTCTGATACCACGAAATATAACACCCCCAAACCCGGCCCAGATGTTATGGCTGAATCTGGGAATGTCACATCAAAGGCACAATCTCAAACAATTTTGCTAAGTTAAAATCTAAGGCCTAAAAGCCCAAAATCCTTGAATCTTGTTAAGTTAAAAAGAAAGCCCATGTTTTAAAATAAAAGCCCATAGGTTATAGTTATTTTGAAAACCTTTTTATACTTTAGAAATTTATTTAAGTTAAAATAAAAATTAAGCAGCGAAAATAATAATAAAACCCATAAGTAACGTCAAATTAGAGATACAAGGCCTTATTACAACCAATGAAAATAAAGGATTTAAACTAAAGTCATTCGAAACAAATAAAAAAAAACTTCTAATTAACTTGCAATGTGGCCATCTCCGAGTCCCTCTTCCACGTCGAGCCGTCTACTGAGCGTCACCTGAAACATTAAATAAAAGGGTGTGAGTTTCGAAACTCAATGTGTACGACCCTTGGCAATCAATTTAATATACAATTATAACATTGGGCCTAAGCCCTACCAAAATCGGTGGTCTTGGGCCTTAGCCAACAATGACCTCATATCATATCATATCATGTCATACCATATGCAAAACAAGGTAATGCGAAACCCTCCGCAAAAATCCATCCGCTACACACCATTTCCCTTCCAATCCTTATACACCTGTGGGGAATTCTAGCTCGACCCACCCCTCCGCTACACACTAATGGTAGCACTCACAGTGGCACTACTCAATGTTGCCGCAAAGCTGCTAATCATATAATGGGCTTAAAGCCACCGGTGGATCCACGATCGTCAAGCGACTATGCGATCCTCAAATTCTTCCTCCGTACCATAATTCCCACCCATATGCATCCTAAACAGAATATCATATGAATGCGGCATGCACATGAGTAACATCCATAAAACTCATACTCATCACATAGGGGTATTTTAGTGATTTCATAATCAAGGGTATTCTCGTAATTCTACCCTACAGGGGTATTTTCGTAATTCTACCCTACAGGGGTATTTTTGTAATTCTACCTTATAGGGGTATTTTCGTAATTTTGCCCTACAGGGGTATTTCCGTAATTTTTCCCTGTAGGGGTATATTCGTAATTCTACCCTACAGGGGTATTTCCGTAATTCTGCCCTATAGGGGTATTTTCGTAATTTGGCCCTACAAGGGTATTTCCGTAATTCTGTCCTACAGGGGTATTTTTGTAATTCTTTCATCTCGGGTTTTAGTTATGAACTTTGGCCCATCAACAAGTCCTCGCGGTGAAAGTGAACAAACACTATGCACCAAGTAGGATTCCAGAGAAGAGGAGGTTGGCCACTAGGACCGCTTAGATACCAAGCTCTCCCTAGATCCAATCCTAGACATGCATATGTTCATTACCACACCCTAACCTATCGACTTGTCCACAGACATGTTTGATTATTACAAGAGTTTTATGTTATTCAAGAGTTTTTCAAACTAGGCCTACAGTTCATTAAACCCTAACATATATTTCTAAAAACCCATAAGGCCCATTAAGCCCATTTCATGCTCATATAGCCCGTTAAACCAATTTCATGCTCATATAGCCCATTGGACTTGAATACGATCAAATCATTCAACCGTTCTTGCCAATTCATCATTCATGCTCACATATCACCCATTGCCGTTTTGGGCCCACAAGTTCGACAGGCTCATTTAGCCACTTTCGGCTTTTCATCTTTTTGACTTTGCCGATATCGTGTGTGTGTAGTGTTTGTACACACCTGGTAATAGCGCGTGCTGCATTTCCTCTTAGTCACGAACCTACATTCGATATTCCTTAATCATTAATCATAGGCTAAATACAAACTTTATCAAAAATCAAAACCTCACAGTAGCCTTATTGATAAATCGAAATAGTAACATATTTTAATCCCACATTTAGCATACTTTTGGATGATTTATCCCTTGATTTATGTAAAAAGGTGCTCTTAATCCTTTCTTTTCATGTTTTATACTCAAGAAAGCACCCAAGAATAAAAAGAACGAGAAACGGGCTCAAAACGGACCAAAATGGGCCAAAGAAGAAATCGACACAGCCTGGACTAAAGCCCACACGGCCGTGCCTCCTCAATATACTATAACACGGCCTGAATTCGATCTACACGGCCATGCCTCACTAACGGAGTCCAACACGGCTTGGCCACGATTCACACGGGCGTGTGCCATGGCCGTGCCCCTGCCGTGGAGGAGAGTAATTTCACTCGGAAAAGGATACTTAGGGGCAAAGAAACCTATTTCAAAAGCCTATATAAAGACCCTAAGTATAACCTAAGAGGAGGCGGTTAAGCGAGGCCAAGGAGGCGAGCCGAAAAGGTCGATTTGTGGGAAACTCTCAAGGGATAGCCGGTTGATCCATCTCCGAAGCGGAATTCTACTCAAGACGGAGGATCTCTCTTTCAATTCCTTGGGGAGTTTTAGGGATTTCTTATGTTTTGTTTTATCTTTTCTTACGAGATGTTTTTCTTTATTATTATGAACTAAACCCTTGAGATACGAAGGGGATGAAACCTAGATGAATCTTGTTATTTTTTCGAACTATATGATAAATACTTGATTTGTTCTTGATTATGTGTGCTTAATTCTTGTGTTGATATTTCGCGGATATTAATTCAAGTTGAACGTGCTTAGGTGGTGGAGCAAAAGTCCCTGCTTAAGAGTAGATCTAGCATAATGAAGCGGAGTTGATCGCGCGCCTAGAGATAGGGTGACGAAATTTTGCCGGATTAGGGTGAAACCTAATATGGGAGTCTATAGATCGATTTACTGCTATTCTAGGGGTTTTAATTAGAAAGAGATTTCAATTAATCAACCTAGGGTTAGACGTTATTCGCCTCGAGAGATGGTTTAATATAAATTAGGGAGTCCTACGGACCAAGTCAAGTGAATAAATCGTCTAGTTCAGTGTTAGATAACAAGTGAAGTCTAGGAGGATTCTTCCTAAGGGTATCATCTTAATCAACTGAGTTTTTCCCAAGTATTTCCCCAATTCATTCTTTTTGTCTTTGCGTCTTTAGCTTAGTAATTAGTTAATTTAGATTAATAAACAACTTCACTTATTTTAGGCTAAATAACAGAAAGAAAGTTAGTATTAGTACTTTTAGTTCCTTTGGGTTCGACAATCCGGTCTTGCCTAAGCTATACTACTGTTCGATAGGTGCACTTGCCTCAATCGTTGTCATAGTTAGTTTCCAGGTTCGATCATTATCTTTATAAATTTAAAACTCTGAAATACAACGATCAAGTTTTTGGCGCCGTTGCCGGGGAACTAAAATATTAAGAAAGCTCTATTTTTATTACTTTAGCCATTATTTTTTTTTATTTTCCGCAATTTACTTTTATTTTTAGTTTTAATTTTAACTTTGCTAAATTTTCTTTCTTTCTTTTCCTATCAGGTATCTCTAGTTTATGACTAGAAGGAACCCGAGAGGACCACTAGTATCTGACATGATGATATTAACTGCCGCTTTCGTAGGAATTGCAAAGAAATTAGGTGAGCCCTAAATTACACGAAGAAGGACGAGAAGGCAGATCCAATCCTGCTGAAAGGATGGGCGAGAATAATCCACCACCACAAGATGTGGGCAGAAAATAATGCTCCGCATACTATGTATGATTATGCTAAACCTCATTTAACGGGAGCGAGAATCAAGTATTGTTAGGCTGCTATAGCCGCTAATAATTTTGAATTAAAGCAACACTATACAAATGATTCAACAATTTGTTCAATTTGATGGTTTCTGGGACGAAGATCCAAATACTCATATAGCTAACTTTTTAGAGCTCTGTGATACCTTCAAAATAAATGGCGTTTCTGATGATGTCATACGTCTTCGGTTATTTCCCTTTTCATTAAGGAATAAAGCCAAACAGTGGTTAAACTCGTTACCACGAGGATCAATCACTACATGGGATCAAATGACCGAAAATTTTTTATTAAAATATTTCCCACCAGCCAAAAGGGCCAAATTACAGAATGATATCTCTTCTTTTATGCAGATGGATTTAGAGACATTATATGACGCATGGGAGAGATATAAGGATCTCTTGAGAAGGTGTCCGCACCATGGTTTACCCTTGTAACACCCCAAACTCGGACAGGACACCACGTCCGAATCTGGTATGTTACGGGGAAAAACGTTTTTGAGTGATCAGATTTTTCGTTTAAAGGCGGGGTAAAAACGTAGGGAATTTGAGGAAAATTGAAGTAGGCCTGTTTGATTAGATTTGAAAACTTATCCAAAGTATATAGTTAAAAACGAGTTGATTTCATTTAGCATATCCACTAGTTTCTTAGTGCTATTTTGAAACATTTTTGACTTAGTAGAATATCGAGTTTGGTTTGAAGCTCATTTGAGTTTACTTTATAGCAAAGCATAGTGAGATACCCGATGGTATAGTTTAAAACACATTGCGTTATAGTTTTGAAAACATTATCTTACCAATTTTTAGTAAAATTTCATACCAAGTTATTTGTTAAGCGGGTTGAGAATCTAATTAAAGCATAACCATCAAAAACATAATTTAAAGGCCTTTTACAAATCCAAATTAAAAACCCAAATAAAAGTAATTAATCTAAAGTACCCAAATGATAGAGTTTGAGTAAAACTTTATTAAGCATGGCATGAGCACCCGAGTCCATCCCGGCTCCATGTCCGCGTCTCACGAGTCACCTGAAATGTCAAAGAGAGGGTGAGTCGAATGACTCGATGCATAAATCCCGCTCCCGATGAAACAACATGCTAGCACACATCATACTTAGCAACATAATTAATGCAACCCAATCCTAACCATCCGTATCTCCTTTCCTACCCGTGTGGTACCAAACCACTTTGGTGGTGCCAAACCACTTTGGTGACATATAGTCACAATGTGTTACAAAACACCTTTGGTGTCCCAAAGACACAATGTGCTACCAAAGCACAGTGGTGACCGTAGTCACGATAATCGAATGATGGGGCCAACCCATCGTGTGATACCCAATCACTAGCGAGCGATCCCATATCTCAAAGTGGGGCCAACCCACGGTGGTGTTAACCACGGGGACAAGTCGCAATGAGGTGCCCAACCTCGGTGTCCCAAAGACACAAATGTGCTACCAAAGCACGGTGACCGTAGTCACGATAATCGAATGATGGGGCCAACCCATCGTGTGATACCCAATCACTAGCAGACGATCCCATATCTCAAAGTGGGGCCAACCACGGTGGTGTTAACCACAGGGACAAGTCGCAATGAGGTGCCCAACCTCTGGTGTCCCAAAGACACAAATGTGCTACCAAAGCACTGGTGGTGACCCAAAGTCACAAAGTGTGTTACCAAAACACTCGGTGCTCGTCGGCACAAAATATCACCGCTTCCTCCACTCATATCACCCATCAACATACCTACTCATGTGATCATGCATATCATACAAGTCATGCATATCATGCCAACATGTCTAGCATTACATCTCATAGCATACATAACATAGATCATAATACCCAAGGTATCCATAATAGAAGCGGTAATAAATTAGACTTACCCAGATATCGTACACATACCCGTTTGGGTATCCAATTATCCGTCATCTTTGGTATAGTTTTTAACAGCAAACAGTTTATTAATAACATTACTAGGTATAGTGTGTTAGTTTACACACCTGGTAATTACGAGTCTAAAGATCCCAACGAAACGATCTAAATCCCTCGAGTATCAAGCTCCTATAACAATCGGCCAACATAGGATTAGGCACTAAGACCATTCGGCCAAAGACATATAAACCCAAAGGGGTTAATATTAAGCCATTACCTTACTCTTGCGAATGGTTTGGTTTCCAACCAAACCTCGAACCAATGATGGTTCTCCTTCCAATAATCGGCACCCTATAAGACAAATAATTAATCCCTAGTCACCTTTGACTTGATCGGAAACAAAAGATTGAACTAACAATACTAACACCAATCACTTACCCCTTACTAATCAATTGACAGAAGAAAACGGCTCCTCTTGCTCCTCACGATTGATTTGGTTTCCTTCCAAATCCCTGATCAACCAATGGTTCTCCTGACAATCGGCCTTCCCCTTAAAAACACAACAATTAGTCTCAGCCCTAGGCTTAACAAGAATGAACCATCAACCAACTTCTTACCATCACTTACCCAACGGTTAACAGAGTAGGAAGACTCCTTTTGCTTGCTTCCAAAAGGCCCTTCACCAACCGATTGCACCACCCGAGATGAGCACCAATAACTCCACCAATATTCGGCCAAAATAAACACCACTAGGAGAGAAGGGAAATTCGGCCAATCTCATTAAACAAGAATGAAGAATTCGGCTTTACCCAAAGAAAGAGAATACAAGTGAAAGATGAGAAGAAAAGGGGTTGGTATTCGGCTAATGACAAAAATGATGGAAAAAGAGAAGAGAAAAGGAGTACTTAGGTTTAAGAAGAAGAAAGGAATGGTGGAAAGGTTTTGGGAAATAACTTTCGGCTTCTAAAGATCAAGGAGGAAAGAAGTATGAGAAGGGCTCAAAGATGCATTCGGCTACCAAGAAAATAAAGCAAGATTCGGAAACTATAGGAGTTTGGTGTTTTGGTTTCAAATAGAATGAAGAAAATGAGAGAACATTCTCTTGAAGTTTCGGCTACAAAAGACAAAAAAGAGAGAGCTTTTCTTCTTTACCAAATGTGTGAAAATGCACCCCAAAACAAAGGTACATTCGGCCTTCCCTTCTCCCACACTAAGCCGTCCACACTCCCCCCAAATCCCCTAGAATTCGGCCACCACTCCTCAAAATACTCCAAGCCACTAATTCAAAAGCATTTGAATTAGTCCCCTTCCACAAATCGCTCCTTGCCGTCCATCTCACCCATAGACTAGGTCAAGGCAGAGTTTGAGCGCCTACAAACTCTCCTTCCTAGGCGTCAAAAGAAAGCCAAAAGGTGGCCACTCCGCAACTTGAACACAAGATCTCCCCCCCTGCAAATGACGCCACACACACAAGCCTTAGTGGCGTCCCACCCGCCACTTTGCTACCCATCCTATGTGACACAACCCACCTAAAAATACTTTTAAGACCCCCAAAGCCAAGCTCCTTTTTACACCCTAAAAATAAAAATTTCTAAAAGCCTCCCTACCACCCGGGGTTCTCCAAACCCCTAAAAACTTGACTAAGCACACAAAAAGCTGCTAACACTGAGACATGCACTAGGTGCATAACCCCTAAAACCGGAGTAGCAACACAGCACACTAACCTCATGCAATATCATGCAACAACAAAATAGCCCCTAACCCGGGATATTACAGTTCTACCCCCCTTAAAAATAATTTCGGCCTCGAAATTACGATCAAAAGAGTTGCGGGTATTGCTGTCTCATCATATCCTCGGGTTCCCACGTAGCTTCTTCTACGCCATGATTCCGCCAAAGTACCTTAACCAAAGGCATAGACTTCTTACGCAGAACCTTCACATCTCGATCAAGAATGCGCACGAGTTCTTCTTCCATGGTCAAGTCTGGATTTACCTCGATCTCTTCCACTTTGCTACCACATGCGCGCATGGTCGAACGATACCTCGAAGCATCGAAGCGTGAAAAGCGTCATGAATCGACTAAGCTCTGCGGCAACTCAGGCGATACGCTCTTTGGTCCAACTCGTCTCGGAACCTTATACGGCCCAATAAACCTCGGACTTAGCTTGCCTTTCTCCCGAACCTCAACACCTTCTTCCAAGGCGAGACCTTCAGAAAACTCGATCCCCCCACAATGAACTCTATATCTCTTCGCTTAAGATCGGCATAAGACTTCTGCGGTCCGAAGCTTCCTTCAATCGGGACTGAATCAGCTTAACCTTGTCCTCGGTCTCAGCCACCAACTCGGGTCCCAACAACTGACGTTCACCCAACTCCGTCCAACACGTAGGTGAGCGACACTTCCTACCATACAACGCCTCATACGGTGCCATTTTGATGCTCGCTTGATAACTGTTGTTGTAGGCAAACTCAGCTAATGGTAGAAACTCCTCCCAACTACCTCTGAAATCCAAGACACAACCTCTCAGCATATCCTCTAAGATCTGAATGACCCTTTCCGACCGACCAGTCGATTTGCGGTGAAAAGCCGTCTTTGAAATCCAAACGAGTGCCCGAGCTTGATGCAATGCTTTCAGAACCTTGAGCGTAAATCGGGATCCCTATCCGAGATTATCGAAACCGGCACACCGTGCAACCTCACTATCTACGAAACATACGGCCGCTAGCCAGGCGAAAAATCAACCCTTACCGGAATAAAGTGAGCTGATTTAGTCAGGCGATCCACCACTACCCAAACTGAATCCTTCTTGCTTGGCGTAAGCGGTAACCCACTGACAAAATCCATGGTTATCCTTTCCCACTTCCATCGAGGAATCTTCACAGTTGAAGCAACCCGAACGGCAAGCGATGTTCAGCCTTGACTACGACAAGTCGGACACTTCCCAACAAACTCTGTCACCTCTTTCTTCAAGCCAGGCCACCAAAAGCGCTCTCTAAGATCCTATACATCTTGCTACCTCCGGGATGCATAGCATAAAGAGGCTGCTATGTGCGTCTGAAGAATCTTTTGCCTTAGCTCAACATCTTTAGGCATACAAGCCTTACCTTGAAAACCACAGAACCCCATCACGGACAAAAGTTGTAACCCTCCAAACCACCATCACGCACTTGCAACCTTCGCACACTCGGAACCTCATCCAATATTTGTTTCTCTACGATCTGCTCCACGAGGTAGGCTTAACTTGCGGTTACGCGAGAATACTCCGTCGTCATACAAACTCAAGTGGGCAAACAAAGCTCTTAAGTCCGAAACAACCTTGCGGCTCAACGCGTCGACCACCACGTTAGCCTTGCCGGATGATACTCAATCGAGCGATCGTAATCTTTCGACAACTCAACCCATCTCGCGCGCCTCAAATTCAAATCCTTACGAGTCGGCAGATACTTTTAGACTCTTGTGATGCGTGTAGACTATCGATCTCTCCCGTACAAGTAGTGCCTCCAAATCTTTAAAGCGAAGACCACGGCCGCTAGCTCCAAGTCATGCGTCCGGATAGTTGATCTCATGTGGCCTCGGTGCCGAGAAGCGTAAGCCACAACCTTACCTTCTTGCATGGCACACAACCCAAGCCCGTATGTGATGCGTCATAATACTTTGTGAATTCCTTACGACCTCGGGTTGTATCAAAGCGGAGCCTCGGTCAAAATCTTCTTTAACTTATCGAAGCTTTCTGCTGTTTCTCGACCCATACAAACGGAACTTCTTTCCTCGGCAACTTGGTTATCTGGCGGCGCTATCAACGAAACCCTCAACAAACCTTGGTAGTATCGGCCAAACCAGAAAACTCGAATCTCAGCCAGCGACTTAGGCGGCTTCCAATCCAAAAGCGCCTCAATCTTACGAGGATCTACTCGAATCCCCTCGGCCGACACTACATGACCCAAGAAAGTCACTTCCCTAAGCGAACTCACACTTACTGAACTTAGCATAGAGTGCTTTTCCCTCAAAATCGCAACACCACTCGCAAATGCTTATCATGCTCTCATACGTCGCTTGAGTACACTAAGATGTCGTCTATGAAAACCACGACAGGCCCAGATCCGGATCTTCTTTGAAACACCCTATTCATCATATCCATAAGCGCTGCGGTGCGTTAGTCAACCGAGACGGCATTACGAAATTCGTAGTGCCCATACCGAGTCCAAGCGCTTTGTTTTATGGATATCGGCCTCCTTAACTCTTAGCTGGTGATACCCGGACCTCAAGTCGATCTTGAAAATACCGCGGCACCCTTGGTGATCAAACAAGTCATCTATCCGTGGCAGCGGATACTTGTTTTTAATCGTCGACTTGTTCAATGGCGGTAGTCTATACACATCCGCATCGTGCCATCTTTCTTCTTAACAAAAAGTACCAGGCGCGCTTGCGCGGCGAAGCACTAGGCCTAATAAAACCTCGATCCAATAACTCCACGGATCGAGCCTTAAGCTCCACCAATTCCTTTGGCGCCATCCTATACGGGCAATAGACTTTGGCGCGATTCGGGTAATAGATCTATCCCGAACTCTACCTCGCGATCGGCGGCAAACCGGAAGCTCCTCGGGAAAAACATCAGCAAATCCTTAACCGTGCATGCGAACCTTCTCCACGGTAGACCCTTTAGCCTCCAAGGCATACACATGAACCACATACGCTTCACACCCTTCGACCATCTTCTGCGCTTTCAAAGCGGATACCACATTGATAAGTAATCCCTCCTATTACCTATCATAGCCACCTCTTCACCCTCAACCGTCTTAAGAACCATGCGCGGCGCGCAATCAACCTTGCACGGTACTTGACCAACTAGTCCATCCCAAGAATCGGATCGAACTCCCCAAACGGAAGTTCCATCAGATCAGCAGCAAACACTACCCCTTGGAGTTCTAGAGGTACATTTCTAAACAGTTTATCTACTACTACAGAGTGACCTAGAGGGCTAATCACAGTCATCTGCCTAGAAGATATCTCAGAGTCCAAACCCATGGTCTCTACTATACTACTGGCAACATAAGAGTGCGTTGAACCCACATCAATCAAAGCAGTATAAGGAGAACCAAGAATCAAAAACGTACCAGTTATGACGTCCGGTGCGTCGCCCTCCTCTCGGCGCCTCGCAGCATACACTAATCCAGGCTGCTAGCCACTTGGCCACAAGCTCCTCTTGTGCCTATTTCTGTCCATGCCCTGTCTCACTGACTCCTTAACACCCTCGGCTACCTTAGCCTTCTCAACTAAGACAGCAAACTCGCGCTCCTGCTGAGGAGCAATCAGCAGCCTCAAGTCGTCTCGCAGACCATCCTCAAAACGAACACACCTCTCATGCTCAGTGGCCACAATGCCCCTGGCATACCTACTCGACCGGGAACTCGGCCTCGTACTCGAAGAATGATTTACTCCCCTGAACAAGCCTCGGAAAAGCCTTTCAGCGGGAGTCAATATAACTAGCTCCAATGTACTTCTTTTGATACGCGTGACCACGAAATATTCTCATGTTAGATCCTCTCTTTGCCACACCTGTCCCGAACCGTGAGCCACCAGCGATATGACTCATCCGGAGAAGCGTCGATGCCCTTGGCTTCTCTTGGTGTTAAGTCGGATCATCCATGATCCGCTCGGTTGCCTCGGCCAATATTTAGCGATCTTTGGGAGCAACACTAAGCTACCGGAAGAATTCGGCCCCATTTGCGGAGTCGCTCAGGAGCAGATTTCCTAACTCTGCATTACCACCTACACGGCTACTCTTTCCAACACTCGCGGCAGATCGCTGTGACCGCTGCGTCGTCCCATCGATCTTGGAACTCACCACCTCCGGTGGTGGCGGAACCGTATCTCATTTTCGAACCACGACCGGATCCTACGGGCTCGAAAGCGTCATCCTACCACGACCTCGTCCACGACCACGTCCACCTCTAGCGCTCATGACTAATCTTCCTACGTATCGATTAAGAATTTTATGCATCGGTATTTATTCCACTTGTTTAAAAGCAAGTCTTATGAATATTTAAGGAGATTTGTTCTCATGAGTTCACGAGAATCCTATCGGTTTCAATCTCTAAAGTAGTATACTATTGCTATTCATCAAATCATATCACATCCAATCAATTCACAAGCAATAGTGCGGGGTACTTACAGGCGGCCAGTGCAGGAGACTCGGTGCCATGCCTTTCAAACCATCTGAGACACTTAAAATAACTCTTAAAAACTTTTTGGGCCTCAGGCCCACAGTAGAAACCTTTGAACTGGCGGCTCGATACCACAATTGTAACACCCCAAACTCGGACGGGACACCACGTCCGAATGCGGTATATTACGGGAAAAACGTTTTTGAGTGATCAGATTTTTCGTTTAAAGCGGGAGTAAAAGCGTAGGGAATTTGAGGAAAATTGAAGTAGGCTGTTTGATTAGATTTGAAAACTTATCCAAAGTATATAGTTAAAAAGCGAGTTGATTTCATTTAGCATATCCACTAGTTTCTTAGTGCTATTTTGAAACATTTTTGACTTAGTAGAATATCGAGTTTGGTTTGAAGCTCATTTGAGTTTACTTTATAGCAAAGCATAGTGAGATACCCGATGGTATAGTTTAAAACACATTGCGTTATAGTTTTGAAAACATTATCTTACCAAATTTTTAGTAAAATTTCATACCAAGTTATTTGTTAAGCAGGTTGAGAATCTAATTAAAGCATAACCATCAAAAAACATAATTTAAAGGCCTTTTACAAATCCAAATTAAAAACCCAAATAAAAGTAATTAAACTAAAGTACCCAAATGATAGAGTTTGAGTAAAACTTTATTAAGCATGGCATGAGCACCCGAGTCCATCCCGGCTCCATGTCCGCGTCTACGAGTCACCTGAAATGTCAAAGGAGAGGGTGAGTCGAATGACTCAGTGCATAAATCCCGCTCCCGATGAAACAACATGCTAGCACACATCATACTTAGCAACATAATTAATGCAACCCAATCCTAACCATCCGTATCTCCTTTCCTACCCCGTGTGGTACCAAACCACTGGTGGTGCCAAACCACCTGGTGACATATAGTCACAATGTGTTACCAAAACACTGGTGTCCCAAAGACACAATGTGCTACCAAAGCAGCTGGTGACCGTAGTCACGATAATCGAATGATGGGGCCAACCCATCGTGTGATACCCAATCACTAGTGACGATCCCATATCTCAAAGTGGGGCCAACCCACGGTGGTGTTAACCACGGGGACAAGTCGCAATGAGGTGCCCAACCTCGGTGTCCCAAAGACACAAATGTGCTACCAAAGCACTTTGGTGACCGTAGTCACGATAATCGAATGATGGGGCCAACCCATCGTGTGATACCCAATCACTAGTGACGATCCCATATCTCAAAGTGGGGCCAACCCACGGTGGTGTTAACCACGGGGACAAGTCGCAATGAGGTGCCCAACCTCACGGTGTCCCAAAGACACAAATGTGCTACCAAAGCACTGGTGACCCAAAGTCACAAAGTGTGTTACCAAAACTTTGGTGCTCGTCGGCACAAAATATCTTTGCTCCCTCCACTCATATAACCCATCAACATACCTACTCATGTGATCATGCATATCATACAAGTCATGCATATCATGCCAACATGTCTAGCATTACATCTCATAGCATACATAACATAGATCATAATACCCAAGGTATCCATAATAGAACTGGTAATAAATTAGACTTACCCGTATACGTACACATACCCCGTTTGGGTATCCAATTATCCGTCATACTGGTATAGTTTTTAACAGGCAAACAGGTTTATTAATAACATTACTAGGTATAGTGTGTTAGTTTACACACCTGGTAATTACGAGTCTAAAGATCCCAACGAAACGATCTAAATCCCTCGAGTATCAAGCTCCTATAACAATCGGCCAACATAGGATTAGGCACTAAGACCATTCGGCCAAAGACATATAAACCCAAAGGGGTTAATATTAAGCCATTACCTTACTCTTGCGAATGGTTTGGTTTCCAACCAAACCTCGAACCAACAGTGGTTCTCCTTCCAACAATCGGCACCCTATAAGACAAATAATTAATCCCTAGTCACCTTTGACTTGATCGGAAACAAAAGATTGAACTAACAATACTAACACCAATCACTTACCCCTTACTAATCAATTGTGAGAAAAAAGCGGCTCCTCTTGCTCCTCACGATTGATTTGGTTTCCTTCCAAATCCCTGATCAACCAATGGTTCTCCTGACAATCGGCCTTCCCCTTAAAAACACAACAATTAGTCTCAGCCCTAGGCTTAACAAGAATGAACCATCAACCAACTTCTTACCATCACTTACCCAACGGTTAATGAGTAGGAAGACTCCTTTTGCTTGCTTCAAAAGGCCCTTCACCAACCGATTGCACCACCCGAGATGAGCACCAATAACTCCACCAATATTCGGCCAAAATAAACACCACTAGGAGAGAAGGAAATTCGGCCAATCTCATTAAACAAGAAGGAAGAATTCAGCTTTACCCAAAGAAAGAGAATACAAGTGAAAGATGAGAAGAAAAGGGGTTGGTATTCGGCTAATGACAAAAATGATGGAAAAGGAGAAGAGAAAAGGAGTACTTCTTAGGTTTAAGAAGAAGAAAGGAATGGTGGAAAGGTTTTGGGAAATAACTTTCGGCTTCTAAAGATCAAGGAGGAAAGAAGTATGAAAAGGGCTCAAAGATGCATTCGGCTACCAAGAAAATAAAGCAAGATTCGGCAACTATAGGAGTTTGGTGTTTTGGTTTCAAATAGAATGAAGAAAATGAGAGAACATTCTCTTGAAGTTTCGGCTACAAAAGAAAAAAGAGAGAGCTTTTCTTCTTTACCAAATGTGACCGAAAATGCACCCCAAAACAAAGGTACATTCGGCCTTCCCTTCTCCCACACTAAGCCGTCCACACTCCCCCCAAATCCCCTAGAATTCGGCCACCACTCCTCAAAATACTCCAAGCCACTAATTCAAAAGCATTTGAATTAGTCCCCTTCCACAAATCGCTCCTTGCCGTCCATCTCACCCATAGACTAGGTCCAAGGCAGAGTTTGAACTGCCTACAAACTCTCCCTTCCTAGGCGTCAAAAAGAAAGCCAAAAGGTGGCCACTCCGCAACTTGAACACAAGATCTCCCCCTCCTGCAAATGACGCCACACACACAAGCCTTAGTGGCGTCCCACCTGCCACTTTGCTACCCATCCTATGTGACACAACCCACCTAAAAAATACTTTTAAGACCCCCAAAAGCCAAGCTCCCCTTTTTACACCCTAAAAATAAAAAATTTCTAAAAGCCTCCCCTACCACCCAGGGTTCTCCAAACCCCCTAAAAACTTGACTAAGCACACAAAAAGCCTGCTAACACCTGAGACATGCACTAGGTGCATAACCCCTAAAACCGGAGTAGCAACACAGCACACTAACCTCATGCAATATCATGCAACAACAAAATAGCCCCTAACCCGGGATATTACAACCCTTGTGGCTCCAAGTCCAAACTTTCTATAACGGTGTAAACCCCTCAACGAGGCAACTAATTGATTCAGCCACCGGTGGAACCCTGAATAATAGAACTCCTGAAGCAGCTTACGAGTTTATTGAAGAGATGTCACTGAATAACAATCAGTGGTAGGTTACAAGGACCAAACCAACAACATCAGCCGGAGTTTTCAACATAGATGCAGTAACCATGCTATCAACACAAGTAGAGATGCTGAATAAAAAGCTTGATAGTTTGTGTTCTTCGCAGGTATATCCCGTAATGCAGTGCGACGTAAGTGGAACCGTGGCGAATCCTGAGTACCCACCTTACCAACCGGGCACAGAGAGCCAATAGATGAACTATATAGGTAACAATTTCAGATCTAATAATAACCCATATAGTAATAATTATAACCCAGGTGGGAGGAACCACCCAAATTTTTCATGGGGAGGTCAAGGAAATCAAGGAAATCAAAGACAACAACCTCCTCAAAATTTCCAAAATCAGCCCTATCCACTGGAGAAGAAGCTGAACCTTGAAGAGATGCTGACAAGATTCATGGCATCCACAGAAAATCATCTTCAAGACACTGAAACCACCCTTAAAACCCAACAAGCATCGATCAAAGGGATCGAGAGCCAAGTTAGGAAGCCACTAAGTCGGTTGAGGAAGTTTCTAAGTCGGTTGGACAACTCGCGAAGGTGATGTACGAACGATCGCAAGGCGTCTACCAAGCAACACCGAGATTAATCCAAAGAGCAAATCCAAGCCATAACGACTCAAGAAAGTGAAGGATTAGACAAACCCGGTCAATACAAGGAAAGCGAGGTAGCAAAAGGTAAAGTTGAGGTAACACAAGAAAAACCAAAACCGGTAATCAAGGAGTACCAACCTCGCATACCATATCCCGGCGTTAACGAGAGGCGACCACGGAGGAACAGTTGGTAAGTTTCTTAAACTTTTAAAGAAATTACATATTAACTTACGCTACTTGAAGCTCTTCACGGATGCCAAATTCGAGGAAATTTTTAAAACATCTCTTGACGAACAAGCGCAAGTTAGGCGAGGATCCACATGTGGAATTAAGCGCAGTATGCTCGGCAATGTTCTGAGAATAGACTACCACAAAAGCTAAAAGATCCGGGGAGTTTTACAATTCCATGTTTAAGCTGGTAGACTAGCTTTGTTGATAATCGTTAGCTGATTTAGGGGCAAGCATAAATGTCATGCCTTATAAATTGTTTAAACAATTAGGTCTAGGGAAACCCAAACAAACTAGGATGAGCATTCAATTAGTGATAAAGCTGTTAGAATTCCTAGGGGTGTTATCGAAGATGTTCTTGTAAAAATTGACAAATTCGGTTTCCCAGTAGATTTTGTTGTCTTAGACATGGATGAGGATAATTCGATTACCTTAATTTTAGGAAGACCCTTTTTAGCAACTGCCAGGACTAAAATTGATGTTGATGCGGGGAGAACTCATACGCCGTGTAGGTAATGAGGCGGTCACCCTCAAGGCTCTCGACTCGGCTAGAACATCGAGTAATCAAGGTGAGAACGTAAATTCACGATAACTATTCGGTTAACCCTTATTTTCAGGAAGCACCACAAAAGAATACAATGAACACGATCCTAAACCCCATGCCAACAAGGAAGTAGTTCATGAAGATCGAAGGATTGGATCGATGATATAGGCAGTGGAAGACATATTTCAAGGAAAAATTAGGGATACGACGAAGGCCGGAACCACACAAGGTAAAACCGAAGGAGCCCCCGAGAAGAGCTCATATGAACAACAAACCACTTCAAAATAGGAGACCAGTGCTTTGTTAGATAAAGCGAGATCCTCGAATATCTCATACGGACCCTAACACAAACAAAGAAATACCTTTTAGGGTAACCAGTGTTTTCCCATACGGAACAGTCGAGGTAAGTAATCCTATTTTTGGTACTTTTACTATAAGCACATCTCGACTTAAATTTTTTCACGAGGATACAACTGATAGCATGAGGAAGGACTATCAACTCCTCAAACCACCCTGATGATGCAAACGAGAGGTAAAGTCTAGCTTAAGACTATAAACGAGCGCTTCTCAGGAGGCAACCCGAGCACTAACTCTACTAATTAGTTTCGTTTTATTTCTTTTTGTATTTAGGCGTAGGTTTCCACACCCACATGACCTTGCACACGGCCGTGGCCATGGCCGTGTGGACACCACGGGTAGGCACATGGGCGTGGATCGTATCTCTATTTAATTTTATTCCTATTTTTATTTTTATTTTTATTTTTACTCCCTTTATTATTTTTCTTTTTCTCAATGGCATTTAGATTTATCTTAGGATACAATAAAATCAGACCGGCTACTTTGAGGATTCAAGTTCAAACGGTTCGAGGCGCTTCCCCACGTTCACCTCCAATCCTATCCGGTTTCTTTTCATTGACTTCATCCAAAATTCAGGAAGTTTCACCTCTCTCCCTATCGTATGATTTTATTTTGCTATTATCTATCTTTGTACATTGAGGGCAATGTACATCTTAAGTGTGGGGGGGTGAACAAACCTAAAAAGGTGCCTAACTTTTTTTCATTATTCTCAAATTCCTGAAATTAGGTGCCAAACTTTTCACATTGTTCTCAAATCCCTGAATTATGCCTTGTCTTAAAGTAAATTTCTCATATTATCATTAGAATGAAATTTCCATGGTTGATGATTTTTATTGATATGTTTTAGATTAAGTCATTGATAATTGTGCATTGATAATTGAATTCTAAGAATACTAGAGAATCAAGCATGATAAGTCTATTTTTCAGAAAATTAAAAATTTTTCTAGGTTGTCTACTTGAATTTGAATATTACTTTGAAATTTGAAATCTACAAGGTTGATATCAAAATACCCATATTTTTTGTGAGTTTTTTAGCCTTATAGAGCATATATTCTTTTTCATGCTCACTTTATTGATTATGAGTATGTCAACATTGATTTGTTATTCTAGAACTTGCCTCGTTTATACATATCGAGACCACACCTATGATTTGATATACAGAGAAGATTAAGGCACCTAGGTTTTAACCCACTAACTCCATTAAAAGCCTACCTTCACAATTAACCCCTAGTGAACCCCTTTTAATCCTAACAACCCTTTTTATTGACATAACCACTAATATTCACCCAAAACCCTTTGTATTTGTTATCACCATTCTTTTTCGACTTCCCTTATATCGAGATTTGATTTGATTAAGCTACCTAATTATTTCATCTTAGTATATGAATAGATGTATTATATATAAAAAAAATATTCAGTATTAGTACGATGAAAGGTGAGCTTATCTGATTAAAGTCTATTTATTGAAGAAGAAGCTCGTATTATTAGTTTAAAGTTTCAATCCATTATGTAATTATTCGGTTTATTGTTTCTAGTTAGGTAATTTATCAATTCAATCTTGATTCTAACCTTCTAATTCAGCCTTTATCCACATCTTAACCCTAGCCCCGTTACAACCCTGACAAAGATCTTTTGATTTGTGCATCATCTCATATTATAGTGGTGGAGATTTTATTTCCAGGCAAGCCTATGGGATTAACTTTTCATGTTCGACTTTTGAGCGCTTTTTCCTGAACCTTAAACACTTTGAGTGATTTGAGTGAATCTCTAGTGAGGATGTCAATCTTTGTCGGTTTTGAATTAAAGGTAATTATTTAGATAAGGGGAGACGCCTATGTTTTTCGAGCTACAAATCTATGACTTAGATTGTTTGAATCCTTAGGACTCTTTGAATTGAATTGTCCATGTATAAATTATCTATGAATTATGATGAAACATTGTTGATAGGAATTATGATTTATAGAAAGTTCGTTTTAACTGTAAGTTGAGAATTTTGCTTGAGGAAAAGCAAAAGCTTAAGTGTGGGGGTATTTGATAAACCGAAATAGTAACATATTTTAATCCCATATTTAGCATACTTTTGGATGATTTATCCCTTGATTTATGTAAAAAGGTGCTCTTAATGCTTTCTTTTCATGTTTTATACTCAGAAAAGCACCCAAGAATAAAAAGAACGAGAAACGGGCTCAAAACGGACCAAAATGGGCCAAAGAAGAAATCGACAGGGCCTGGACTAAAGCCCACACGGCCATGCCTCCTCAATATACTAGAACACGGCCTGAAGTCGATCTACATGGCCGTGCCTCACTAACAGAGTCCAAAACGGCCTGGCCACGATTCACACGGGTGTGTGCCATGGCCGTGCCCCTGCCGTGGAGGAGAGTAATTTCACTCGGAAAAGGATAATTAGGGGCAAAGAAACCTATTTCAAAAGCCTATATAAAGACCTTAAGTATAACCTAAGAGGAGGCGGTTAGCGAGGCCAAGGAGCCGAGCCGAAAAGGTCAAATTTGTGGGAAACTCTCAAGGGATAGCCAGTTGATCCATCTCCAGAAGCTGGAATTCTACTCAAGACGGAGGATCTCTCCTTCAATTCCTTCAGGGAGTTTTAGGGATTTCTTATGTTTTGTTTTATCTTTTCTTACGAGATGTTTTTCTTTATTATTATGAACTAAACCATTCGGATACGAAGGGGATGAAACCTAGATGAATCTTGTTATTGTTTTACGAACTATATGATAAATACTTGATTTGTTCTTGATTATGTGTGCTTAATTCTTGTGTTGATATTTCACAGATATTAATTCAAGTTGAATGTGCTTAGGTGGTGGAGCAAAAGTCCTGCTTAAGAGTAGTTCTAGCATAATTAAGCGGAGTTGATCGCGAGCCTAGAGATAGGGTGGCGAGATTTTGCGGATTAGGGTGAAACCTAATATGGGAGTCCATAAATTGATTTCTTTGCTATTCTAGGGGTTTTAATTAGAAAGAGATTTCAATTAATCAACCTAGGGTTAGGCGTTATTAAGCCTCGAGAGAGGGTTTAATATAAATTAGGGAGTCCTCTGAGATCAAGTCAAGTGAATAAATAAATGCAGTTCGGTGTTAGATAACAAGTGAAGTCTAGGAGGATTCTTCCTAAGGGTATCGTCTTAATCAACTGAGTTTTTCCCAAGTATTTCCCCAATTCATTCTTTTTGTCTTTGCGTCTTTAGCTTAGTAATTAGTTAATTTAGATTAATAAAATACTTCACTTATTTTAGGCTAAATAATAGAAATAAAGTTAGTATTAGTACTTTTAGTTCCTTTGGGTTCGACAATCCGGTCTTGCCTAAGCTATACTACTGTTCGATAGGTGCACTTGCCTCAATCGTTGTCATAGTTAGTTTCCAGGTTCGATCATTATCTTTATAAATTTTAAAACTCTGACTTCACAGCGATCACTTACCGTGTGCAACAAGCCTTAATAGCTCCTTTCTTTAACACCAACTGCGATTAGACCCTAGATCTGTACCAACTTAAACATTAGAGCCTAAGTAATAGATGACTTGCATCCAACACAAGTCACCCTCACAACATATATGACCATTCGGCCAACCCTTAAACCGAAATAAAGAACACTTACCCATGCTAACGATCCTACCACGCTTGCGATCTTTGAACCTTATCCTTGTTGCCACAGAGTTAATGATAGGTCAGTTAGATAGCCTTTCGGCTTTTAGCAAAACATATAAGAGAGGTTAACCGAATACTTACCAAATCCCCTTTCGATCCTGCGGCCTAATTTCGGCTTTTGAGATTAGTATGGTGACAGAGAAAATTTGGCACCAATAGCGAGAAGAAGAGGAGAAGTGATCGGCTAGAACTAAAGTTGAACAAGAAAAGGAATTTAAGAAGAGAAGGTATGGGGATTTCGGCTAGAGAGAAAACCAAAATTCAGCAAAGGAATGATGGGTTTTTTTTGGCAAATGGAAGAATTCGGCTAAGGGGGGGAAAAAGAAAAGTAATGGTACCCAAGGAACCTCTCAAAGGAATTAAGCACCTCCTTTTATAGCCAATAGCCGAATCCTACCTTCCACCACAGTCCAATTCGGCACCAACTATTCCCAGTTCTCATCTACTAATTTTTCTCCATGATATCTCCCTTATCTCATCCGAAATTCCCTTATTTATCAGCTCACAAGACCAATTCAAACACTTTAACGAAAGAGTCCAAATTCCACACAACTTTCACCGTCCACTATGCAAAATTAAACACTCCAAAAACACTTTACCACAACTGAAACCTTGGACCTTTTCACGCCATCTTGTAGCTAAACCTAGTGACGCCACCTTGCCACTGGATCACAAGCCCATTTGTGTCCTATTTTCCCCTTAATCTGCTTAAGAGGCCTAATGCCTGAGACTAGGGTCCACTAAAGCAAGAAAAATAAATTTTTCCCTATGGTCTTCCCTATCTCTAAGACTTCAAATAATCTCGATAATACCTTAAAATTAATATTCTAAGTGCTACTCATACATACCAACCTCAGTGCACAGAAATTTAAAGTTTCAGGATTTTTTGGGCGTTACAACCCAATAGGCCCAAATCTACTAGGCCCAAATTTGGGGCGTTACAGTGACCCACGGTTAGGTTACACGGCTGTGTGTTCCCTGATGTTAATTTAGAAATCAAGTCAGTATACTTCACACGGTCCAGCACACGGGTGTGTGTCTTGGCCGTGTGACATAAGTTAGTATACCCTACAAGTTTGGCACGACCTAGCACATGGCCTAGCACACGGGTGTGTGAGGCCATTTCGAAAGGGCACGTGGGCTGGTCACACGGGCATGTGGTTGGCCATGTTACCCAAGTCAGAGAGTTACATGGGTTGGGACACGACCATGTGATCCCTTTTCGAATGTCCACACAGCCTGTGATACAGACTTGTCTGTGGCCATGTGAGACACACGGCCAAGCCACACAGGCGTGTGTCCCCTGTAGTTTGGAAAATTTTCTAAGTTTTGTAAAAATTTCTTGAGATATCAGTTTAGCCCCGAACCACCCTGAATGCATGTTTTGGGCCTCGTAGGCTTGTATTAGGGACAATGCGAATGATGATTGCATTAAATTTGAAAATGTATGTGAAATGTATTGTTTAATTGTTTATTATGTCCGGTAATGCTCCGTAACCCTATTCTATCGTTGAATACGACTGAGGGGTGTTAAATTTATTTGTATCAGAGCTACGATTTAGTCGATTCTAAGACTAACGTAGCGTATGTGAGAGTCTAGCTATACATGCTATATATAACCTGTGATAGTGTGATATCTCCTGACAGTTTTAAATCGTGTTTTATATAGTAAATGGATCCCAATTGAGCTATAGTTGATGATGTAGAAAGTAATCCGCCAGCCTCCGTTCACGAGGTAGCGCAATCTGAGTCGAGACCCGTATCGGGTGGTCAGGGAGGAGAGGCCAAGGAAGCCTTCTTCCAGATGATGAACGAGTGGTTTACTGAGTATGTCTGAACTAATTTGGCTACTTAGCAACCTCCACCCCCACCTAATTCCCAACCGGTTCCCATAGCTCCTCAAAGTGTTGAACTTTTACGATTGAATAAGCCTCCAGTCGATAAAATTCAAAAATACAGGGCTGAAAAGTTTAGAGCTACTGTTGACGACGATCCTGAGAAAGCTGAGTTTTGGCTTGAGAATACGATCAGAGTATTTGATGAACTCTCGTGCACACCAGCTGAATGTGTAAAATGTGTTGTTTCACTTCTGTGAGACACTGCGTATCAGTGGTGGAATACTTTGGTATCTTTGGTACCGAGAAAAAGAGTCACCTGGGAATTCTTTCAAGAAAAATTTAGAAAGAAATACATCAGCCAACAGTTTATTGATCAGAAGCGAAAAGAATTTTTGGAGCTGAAACAGGGCTGTATGTAACACCCTTCACTCGTATTGTAACACCCCTAACCTGTATCCGTCGCCGAAATGGGGTTACGAGGCATTACTAAACAAAGCACAACATCCATACAATTTTATATGTACACATAAACGAGTCTCTTAAATCAATCAAATTTTAAATTATAAAGCTAACATAAATTCTTTACGAATCATTCCATATTATATAACGGACATATATGTAGTCACATAAATCATAAGCAAAAGTGTCAAATAAATCAAAATATATATCATTTTGACCTTATCATAATCGGCACATCATGCATTTTCATTCAATTTACCTAAACTTGACCGAATTTAATATAAGTATCATTATAGTTCTATATACTACTTAATCATTAAAACCCAAATAACAAAACCAATTTACTTAATACACATATATCCTTCTTGTTTTATTATAACACAAGTTACTATGCAAATGGTCAAAACCCAAATACAAGGGCCGAATATGAACATGCTAAATTCATATGTTTTAGTAAATGTCTATTTTCATTTTACTAAATCACATCACACGCATATAATATTGCATAGTACCAAACAAAAATATATCAATCCATAATTTGCATTTTATAACAAGCTCATCACAAGTATATATATATATATATAACATGATCGAATTTAACTAGGCTTAAAACATCAATCATAACTAGTTCATTATGTACTTATCAAACATTTATAAACTAAACCATATATTCATACCATATCATCAAAATTATGCCAACACATCACATAAATTCTTGGTTCATTCTCCATGGCCGAATATCAAACAATTTGTAACCATTACTTAGATTTAATATCATAGCCAAACACCTTCATTAATCACATATGTCTTTAACATTTTTACCAAAATAAACTCATTCAATATCAAACATACTAAACCTCAAACATTAGTAAACCATATCAACTTCATTTCATCTATATGCCATAACTGAATTCACTTAAATACCAAATCACATAACAATACCTTAACAGAGCATATCAAACAAGATTAACATATATTTACTTATAAGTAAACCATAACCGAAACACTAAGACCAAAACCAAACATATCACACATATCATATATATATATTTATATATGACACATAACCGAAATTAACTAAGCTTGAATATCATTCCTAGCCATTTTCGCATGGCTTAAATATATACATACCCAAAATCAAACATAACACAAACTAGCCTATACATGCCACAGGATTAAGTTCAACTTTATTAAAGTACCGAAACAGTCGATAGTGTGATAGACTTCTCTGACGATCCCCGAGCTCGTAACTAGTTTCCAAAATCTATAAAATAGAGAACAAACAGAAACACAGTAAGCTTTCACAGCTTAGTAAGTCATAAGCAAATATATATATATATATATATCAACGATTGCATATTAACATTAAGTTAAATAGGCCGAATACACATATTATCAAATACAAAGTTATCATTTACTACTAAGGTCACATTTTAATCTCATATACATATACCATATGGCCGAACATGAACAATCATATACACATATATATATTTCCATTTGCATCATACATAATTTAGATCTCATTTCAAGTAATCAACTTACCTTATTTTTTCATATAAACAAATAACTAATACATGCCTGAACCTTTTAATTTGATTTCACATTTGGTCTTTACTTAACATTTCCCGTTGAACCGTTCGGAATTAAAAAGGATACTCGGATAGTCGAACACCTCGTACAATGCCAATGTCCCAGACGTGGTCTTACATGTAATCACATATCGATGCCACTGTCCCAGACAGGGTCTTACACCAATCAAATACGATGCCAATGTCCCAGACATGGTCTTACACGTAAATCACAAGTCGATGCCAACGTCCCAGACGTGGTCTTACACGATAACACATAATGGAATTCTATGTCATGACATATGGATCCTAACTATTCCTAAGGTTCGTACGGGGCTTTCGGACGTCGTAACTCGATCGAATCGAACTTGTAAATGATTCTTTCAAGTTTATACACATTCGGCTACCACATATATATATATATATATATATTCATAAATTCAATTTAACATTTACTATCCGTATATATTTTCAAAATTAATGACATTTATTTGCTTATAAACTTACCTCAGACAACAAAAATTGGAATGGGACGATTATTCGACAACTTTGGTTTTCCTCTAATCCAAATCCGATTTCTTTAGTTCTTGATCTAAACATATTCAAATTAAACTCATTCAAACATAATTCCATTCAATTTAATCCAAAAACACATAAATGCGCAAATTACCGTTTTCCCCTGACATTTAACACTTTTTACAATTTAGTCAAAATTGCAAAAAACACAAAACATGAAAAAAATTTACACATCATGCTTAGGCTGAATGTTACCCATGCTCATACAAGTCCATACATTTCATTTATTTCACATTTTAGTCCCTCGATTTATTATTTTTACAATTTAGCCCTAATTACTCAAATTCATCAAAAATTCTAATACAAAACATATTAATCCAAAACATATCTTTCATAATTCATCAACTAACAACACAAAACTCATAAAATCATCAATGGCAAAACTCAAAATATTCATCAAATTCAAAAATTACAACATGGGCTTTGTAGATTTCATTGCAACAATCTCAAAAATGTAAAAATTATCAAAAACCGAGCAAAAACGAACCTTGAATTAAGCTTGATAGTAGCCGAAACCTAAAAAGCCATGGATGATTTTCTTTCTTTGATATATTCGGCCAAAAAAGATGATAATGGCTTTAATTTATGCTTTTGTTTTATTTAATTATCATATAATTATTCATTTCCATTTTTAACCTTTATAATTTTATTCCATTTCCACTAACTCATGTCCAAAATTGTCCATGCATAAATTAAATGGTCTAATTGCATCATAAATACCTCATGCTTTAAAGACAACAACAATTCAGCCCTTACATATTTAACTATCAACTTTTTCATCTTACGCGATTAAGCCCTTTTTATTAAATCGGCACTCAAACAACAAAATTAAAACACGAAAATTTCATGGATATAAATTCACACATAATAAACACATAAAATAATTTTTAAATATTTTTCTGACTCGGATTCATGGTCTAGAAACCACCATTTCGATTAGGGTAGAAACCGAATTGTTACAATTCTCCCCCTTAGAGATTTTCGTCCCCGAAAATCTTACCAGTGAATAGGTTTGGGAAACGTTCCCTCATAACATCTTCAGGCTCCCACGTAGCTTCTTCAACCCCGTGTCGATGCCATAAGACTTTCACTAAAGAGATTTTCTTATTCCTTAATTCTTTCACCTCGTGATCTAAAATCCGAATCAGTTCTTCCTCGTAGGTCAAATCGGATCGAATTTCATCCTCAGTTGGAGATATCACATGTGATGGATCAGATCGGTACCGTCGAAGCATTGAAACATGGAATACATTATGGATCTTTTCTAACTCAGATGGTAACAACAACCTGTAAGCAACCTGCCCGATACGCTCTATAATCTCATACGGCCCAATATATCTCGGACTTAACTTACCTTTACAACCAAATCTGAGTATCTTCTTCCACGGCGAGACTTTCAAAAACACTTTGTCCCCGATATGAAACTCAATATCTTTACGTTTTAAATCTGCGTATGACTTTTGACAATATGGTGCAGCTTTCAGACAATCGCGAATCACTTTCACTTTCTGTTCAGTCTCTTTGATCAAATCGACCCCGTGTATCTTACTTTCACTAAGCTTAGTCCAATACAAAGGTGTTCGACATTTACGACCGTACAAAGCCTCATAAGGTGCCATTTTCATACTCGATTGAAAGCTATTATTATATGCAAATTCAATCAGTGGCAAGTATCGTTCCCAGGTACCTTCAAACTCAAGAATACAACATCTCAACATATCTTCGAGTATCTGAATGATTCATTCGGACTGACCATCTGTCTGTGGATGGAAAGCAGTGCTAAAGTGTAGTTTCATACCTAATGCATCTTGCAGTTTCTTCCAAAACCGCGATGTGAACCTCGGATCTCTATCCGAAACAATAGAAATAGGTACTCCGTGCAATCTGACAATCTAAGAAATATACAATTTAGCAAGTTTATCAAGCAAATAATCTGTGCGAACCGGAACAAAATGAGTCGATTTAGTCAATCTATCTACAATAACCCAGATTGCAACTTTCTTACTCGGTGACAAAGGTAAACCCGATACAAAATCCATCGTAACTCTGTCCCATTTCCACTCGGGTATCATAATCAGCTAGAGTAACCCAAAGGTACCTGATGCTCGACTTTGACTTGTTGACAGATTAAACATTTCGAAACAAAGTCAGAGATGTCTCGTTTCATACCAGGCCACCAGTAAAGCTGTTTCAAATCATTATACATTTTTGTACTACCCGGATGAATAGGTAACCGACTGCTATGAGCTTCATTCAAAATCATCTGAATCAACTCCAAATTTCTCAGAACAAACATTCGATCTTTAAACCTCAAACAACCTTCAGTATCAATTCGAAACTCTAAATCAGTATTCGCATCACATTGAACCCGTTTTGCAATCAATTCGTTATCAACTTTTTGAGCCTCACAAATCTGCTGAATAAATAACGGTTTTGCTTTCAACTCAGCTATAAGTGAATCGTCATCGGATAGAGGCAATTGAGTATTCATGGCACGTAGAGCAAACAATGATTTTCGACTCAAAGCATCAGCAATAACATTGGCTTTCCCCGGATGGTAGTCAATTACAAGCTCGTAATGTTTTAGCAACTCTAACCATCTTCGCTGTCGTAGATTCAGATCTTTCTAAGTCATCAAATATTTCAAGCTTTTGTGATCAGAATAAATGTGACATTTCTCAACGAACAGATAGTGGCGCCATATCTTCAATGCAAACACAATAGCTGCAAATTCTAAATCGTGTGTCAGATAGTTCTTTTCGTGCGGCTTTAATTGTCTTGAGGTATAAGCTATGACTTTGCCTTCCTGCATTAAAACATAGCCCAGACCACTCAAAGATGCATCACTATAAATGACAAATTATTTACCCGATTCTGGCTGAGCTAGCACTGGAGCTTCGGTCAACAAAGTTTTCAACTGATGAAAACTTTTCTGGCAGTTTTCTGACCACTCAAACTTAACATCTTTCTGAAGTAGTTGCGTCATTAGAGTTGCATTCATATAGAAACCTTTTACAAACCGTCTATAGTAACCAGCTAGTCCCAGAAAGCTTCAGACCTCGGATACATTTTTAGGAGGCTTCAAATCTAGTATTGTCGAAACCTTATTCGAATCAACCCGAATACCCGATGTTGATACAACATGACCCAGAAATCTGACCTCTCATAACTAGAACTCACATTTACTAAACTTCGTATACAACTGCTTATCACGCATAGTTTGTAGCACTAATCTTAGATGTTCAGCATGCTCAGATTCGTCACGGGAATAGATCAATATGTCATCTATGAATACAACCACAAATTGATCCAAATACTATCTTAAGATCCGATTCATTAAATCCATAAAAATAGCAGGTGCATTAGTAAGTCCGAAAGGCATAACCAAAAACTCATAGTGTTCGTACCTCGTTCGAAACGCAGTTTTTGGCACATCGGAGTCTTTAACTCGCAACTGATAGTAACCTGATCTCAAGTCTATCTTAGAAAACACAGTAGCCCCTTTCAACTGATCAAACAAATCGTCAATACGCGGCAAAGGATATTTATTCCTTATAGTCACTTTGTTGAGCTGTCAATAATCAATGCACATTCTCATAGTTCCATCTTTCTTTTTCAAAAATAAAACCGGTGCACCCTAGGGAGAGAAACTCGGTTGTGCAAAGCCTCTATCAGTCAATTCTTGCAACTGAGTCTTCAATTCTTTTAATTCAGTCAGTGCCATTCTGTACGGAGCTATCAAAATCGGAGTCGTCCCTGGCACTAACTCAATACCAAACTCTACCTCTCGGATCGGTGGCAAACCCGGTAATTCTTCAGGAAACACATCCGGATACTCGCACACAATTGGTACTGATTCAATCTTCTTTTCGGTCACTTTAGAGTCGAGCACATAAGCAAAGTAAGCTTCACAACCCTTTCTCACATATTTTTGAGCTAACATCGAAGATATCACTGCCGGTAAACCATTCAGATCATCAAACTCATTCCGAATAATCTCATCATTCTGACATCGCAAATCAATAGTATTCCGTTTACAGTTCACAATAGCATCATGTAAGGTTAACCAATCCATACCAAGAATTATATCAAACTCGTCAAATGGTAACAACATCAAATCAGCCAGAAAACATGAATCTCGAATCATTAACGGACAATTCTTGCAAACTTTATCAACCAAAACACACCAGCCTAAGGGGTTCGATACTTTAATCACAAACTCAGTAGACTCTACAGGAAAAGTCTTACTTGATACTAAAGTCTCACATACATAAGAATGAGTCAAACCAGGATCAATCAATGCAACAACACTAGTATCATAGAGAGTGAAAGTACCAGTAATAACATTTGGGGATGAAGCCTCTTCTCAAGCACGAATAGCATAAGCTCTCGCAAAGTGCGAGCCTCGAGATCTAATTTGTGTCTTTAGTTCCTTTTCGACCATTTGCTCACATTACCCGTGTTTCTGGGTGGTTTACCTCGAGCTGACATGTTATTCGGTCTCGCACTCTGTACGGTATTATGCTCCGCTAACTCTGGGCACTCACGAATGAAATGATCCATCGATCCACATTTAAAATAGGCCCGATCAATCAATCTACAGCTGCCGGGATGTCATTTACCACAGTGTTTGCACTCAGGTTGATTCGGTCTAACATTACCAACACTAGCTACTGAGGTAGCTTTCGAACTCACAGGTGGTCTATCCCGATCACGTCTAAAATAACCTACAGTAGCCTTTGAACGGCTAAAATCATCTCTTGATTTCTTTGATGTTGGCTGAAACGTCTTACTCGATGATCTCTTACGGTAATCTCTGGCTTCAAAATAAGCTTTTCTTTTATCTTTCTCGAGCTCTTCGGCTTTACATGCTCGCTCAACAAGTACAACGAACTCTTTTATTTTAAGGATGCCAACTAACAGTTTAATATCTTCATTTAACCCGTCTTCGAACCTTTTACACATTATAGCTTCAGTCGACACACATTCTCGGGCATATCTACTGAGTCTTACAAATTTCCATTCATATTTTGTCACAGTCATGCGACCCTATTTTAACTCGAGAAATTCTTTGCGTTTTTGATCTATGAATCTCTGACTGATATATTCCTTCCAGAATTCATTCTGAGAGAATTCCCAGGTGACCCATTCTTTCGGAACTACCGATACTAGCGTATTCCACCAGTGATATGCAATGTCCCATAATAAAGATATAGCAAATTTTAAGCACTCGTCAGGGGTACTAGATAGCTCATCAAACACACAGATAGTATTATCGAGCCAGAATTCAGCTCATTCAGCATCATCATCATCAGTGGCTCTAAATTCTTCAGCCCCATATTTTTAAATTTTATCAACCGGCGGCTTATTCAATCACACTGGATCAGTAACTTGCGGCATTACAGGTATTTGAGGGGAAATCGGTGGGATAGGAGGTTGTGGAACAGCCGGATTCGTCTGGATATACTGAGTAAACTGATAAACCGAAATAGTAACATATTCTATGCCCACATTTAGTATGCTTTTGGATGAATTATCCCTTATTTTATGTAAAAAGGTGCTCTTAATCCTTCCTTTTCATGTCTTATACTCAGGAAAGCACCCAAGGATAAAAAGAACGAGAAACGGGCTCAAAACAGACCAAAACGGACCAATGAGGAAATCGACACGGCCTAGACTTGGATTCACACGGTCGTGCCAAGTCAATCATCTAGAACACGGTCTAACCCTGACTCACACGATCGTGTCTCATTAAAGAAATCTGAACACGGCCTGGCCACGATTCACACGGGCGTGCGCCATGGCCGTGCCTCTGTCGTGGAGAAGAGCAATTTCATTTGGGAAAGGATACTTAGGGAGAAAGAAATGTATTTCAAAAGCCTATAAATACACCCTAAGTATGACACGAAGGGGGAGCCCAAAGCCATCGTCTGGGGCGCGTGTGCTAGGCAGAGAAGGCAGATTTGTGGGGATTCACTCAGGGATAGCCAGTTGATCCATCTCAAGAAGCCGAAATTATACTCAAGACGAAGGATCTCCTCTTTAATTCCTTCAGGGGGTTTTAGGGATTTCTTATGTTTTGTTTTATCTTTTCTCTTGAGATGTTTTCCTTTATTGTTATGAACTAAACCCTTCGGATACCCGAATGGGATGAAACCTATGATGAATCTTGTTATTATTTTTTTGAATTATATGATAAATACTTAGTTTGTTCTTAATTATGTGAGCTTAATCCAAATCTAATGTGCTTAGGTGGAGGAGGAATAGACCCTGCCTAAGAGTAGATCCAACATAATTAAGTGGAGTTGATCGCATGCCTAGAGATAGGGTGACGAGATTTTGTCGGATTAGGGTGAAACCTAATATGGGAGTCCATAGATCGATTTACTGCTATTCTATGGGGTTATTATAAGAGAACGAGAGTTCCACTAATTAACCTAGGGTTAGACGTTATTCACCTCGAGAGAGGGTTTAATATACGTTAGGGAGTCTTACGGATCAAACTAAGTGAATAAATCGTATGGTTCAGTGTTAGATAACAAGTGAAGTCTAGGTGGATTCTTCCTAGGGTATCTTCTAAATCAACTGAGTTTTTCCCAAGTTATTTTCCAAATTCATTCTTCTTTTTCTTAGAGTCGTAGTTTAGTAGTTAATTAATTTATATTAGATAAACAACTTCACCTATTTTAGGCTAAATAATAAAAAGAAAGTTAGTATTAGTACTTTTAGTTCCTTTGGGTTCGATAATCCTGTCTTGCCTAAGCTATACTACTGTTCGATAGGTGCACTTGCCTTAATCGTTGTCAGAGTTAGTTTCCAGGTTCGATCATTCTCATTATAAACTTTAAAGCTCTGATTCACAGCGATCAAGTTTTTGGCACCGTTGCCGGGGAACTAAAATATTAAGAAAGCTCTATTTTTATTACTTTAGCCATTATTTTTATTTTTTGCAATTCATTTTTATTTTTAGTTTTAATTTTTAAAATTTGCTAAATTTTCTTTCTTTCTTTTCCTAGCAGGTACCTCTAGTTTATGACTAGAAGGAACCCGAGAGGAACTTTAGAATACGATAGTGATATTGAAGCTACCGCTCGGAGAAATCGTAGAGAAATTAGGCGAGCCCTAAATTACCAAGAAGGAGAGCGAGAAGACAGATCCAATCCCATTTGAAGGGATGGGGCGAAAATAATCTTCCACCACAAGATGTGGCGAGAAAATAATGCTCGCGTACTATGTATGATTATGCTAAACCTTATTTAACAGAGCGAATCTAGTATTGTTAGGCCTACTATAGCCGCTAATAATTTTGAATTAAAGCCTAACACTATACAAATGATTCAACAGTTTGTTCAATTTGATGGTTTACGGGCCCGAAGATCAAAACGCTCATATAGCTAATTTTTAGAGTTACGTGATACCTTCAAAATAAATGGCGTTTCTGATGATGCCACACGACTTCGGTTATTTCCCTTTTCATTAAAGAATAAAGCTAACAGTGGTTAAACTCGTTACCACAAGGGTCAATCACTACATGGGATCAAATGACCGAAAAATTTTTATTAAAATATTTCCCACCGGCCAAAACGGCCAAATTACGGAATGATATCTCTTCTTTTCTGCAGATGGAATTAGAGACATTATACGATGCATGGGAGAGATATAAGGATCTCTTGAGAAGGTGTCCGCACCATGGTTTACCTTTGTGGCTCCAAGTCTAAACTTTCTATAACGGTGTAAACCCCTCAAAGAGGCAACTAATCGACTCAGCCGCTAGTGGAACTCTGAATAATAAAACTCCTGAAGCAGCCTACGAATTTATAGAAAGATGTCATTTGAATAACTATCGATGGCAAGTTACAAGAACAAGGCCAACAAAAACAATAGGAGTTTACAACCTCGACGCAGATAACTATCTTTGTCAAATCGGTAGAGTTGATGAATAAGAAGCTTGATAGTTTGTGTTCTTCACAGGTACATCCAGTCATGCAGTGCGACGCAAGTGGAACTGTGGCAAATCCTGAGTACCCACCCTACCAACCGGGCACAGAGAGCGAACAGATGAACTATATAGGTAACAATTTCAGATCTAATAACAACCCATATAGTAATAATTATAATCCAGGTTGGAGGAACCACCCAAATTTTTCATGGGGAGGACAAGAAAATCAAGGAAATCAAACACAACAACCTTCTCAAAATCTCAAGAATCAACCCTATCCATAGGAAAAGAAGCCGAATCTTGAAGAGACGCTGAACAAATTCATAGCATCCTTAGAAGCCCGTCTCCAAAAAACTGAGGTAACACTCGACACCCAACAAACATCGATCAAAATGATCGAGAACCAAGTCGGAGGACTTACAAAGGCAATCGGGGAAATTACCCAGTTAGTAAGCCAAATTGCGAAGCTATTATCGAAACGACCACAAGGGCGTCTACCGAGTAATACTGAAATTAATCCAAAAGAGAAAATCCAAGCCATAACAGCTCAAGAAAGTGAAGAAGTGGATGAACCCAGTCCAACACAAGGAAACGAGGTAGAAAAAGGTAAAGTTGAGGTAACACAAGACAAGCCAAAACCGGTAATCAAGGAATACCAATCTCGCATACCATATCCCGAAGCGTTAACAAGAGACGATACAGAGGAATAGTTTGGTAAGTTTCTTAAACTTTTAAAGAAATTACATATTAACTTACCATTACTTGAAGCTCTTTTGCAGATGCCAGATTCTAGGAAATTTTTAAAAGAGCTTCTGAAAAACAAACGGAAGTTAGACAAGTCGTCACATGTGGAACTTAACGCAAAGTGCTCAGCAATTCTCCAAAATAGTCTACCACAAAATCTAAAAGATCCAGGGAGTTTTACAATTCCATGTTTAATTGGTAGACTAACTGTTGATAATGCGTTAGCTGATTTAGGGGCAAGCATAAATGTCATGCCTTACAAATTGTTTAAACAATTAGGTCTAGGGAAACCCAAACAAACTAGGATGAGCATTCAATTAGCTGATAAAACTGTTAGAATTCCTAGGGGTATTATGGAAGATGTTCTTGTAAAAATTGACAGATTCGTTTTCCTAGTGGATTTTGTTGTCTTAAACATGGATGAGGATAATTCGATTCCCCTAATTTTAGGAAGACCCTTTTTAGCGACTGCCAGGACTAAAATTGATGTTGATGCAGGAGAACTCATACTTTGTGTAGGTAATGACACGGTCACCCTCAAGGCTCTCAACTCGGATAGAACATCGAGTAATCAATGTGAGAACGTAAATTCTACTGAAAACCATTCGGTTAACCCTTATTTTCAGGAAGCGCCACCAAATAATACAACTGAACCTGATCCTAAACCTCAAGCCAACAAGGAAGTAGTTCATGAAAATCGAGGGATTCAGTTCGATGATCTAGACGAGTGGAAGACACACTTCAAGGAGAAATTAGGGATACACGACGAAGAACTGGAACCACACAAGATAAAACCGAAGGAGCCCCCAAAAGAGCTAATAGGAACAACAAACCACTTCAAAATAGGGGACCAGGTACTATTAGATCAGGCAGATCCTCGAATATCTCCCCCAGACCCTAGCACAAACAAAGAAATATCTTTTAGGGTAACCAGTGTTTTCCCACACGGACCAGTCGAGGTGAGTAATCCTATTTTTGGTACTTTTACTATAAACGCATCTCGACTTAAATTTTTTCACGAAGACACAAATGATAGCATGAGGAAGGACTTCCAACTTCTCAAAGCACCCTGAAGAAGTAAATGAGAGGAGAGTCTAGCTTAAGACTATAAACGAGCGCTTCTCGGGAGGCAACCCGAGCACTAACACAATTTATTTTTACATTTTGCTTTAAATTTATTTTTCTTTTTCTTTTTTTCTTTACACCTAGTTATAAACTAACAAAGTGCAGAATTCAGACACACGACCTTGCACACGACCATGGTCGTGGGCGTGTGGACCATAAGAATCCCCGTCTTCGACATAGCAGAGGCCATGCGAATCAGTTCCAACCACTTTTTGAGCTCACGGACTTAACCACTCCACCACGGGCATCGACAAAGGGGCACGACCGTGCCCCATAACCGCGTGAAGCTACTGACTTTCTAACCACGGGCAGAACACACCCGTGCCTTAAAACCGTGCCAACATACTGACTTATCGAACACAGGCTAGACAGGAGCGTGGGTAACCAACACGCCCTAGAACATGGCCGTACGAGGCAGCCGTGTGAATCGACACACCCTCCATCCACGGGCGTGGGAGAGCCTCAGATACAAAATTTTATTTAAACCCCATAGCCCTCCCCCTTCACCCCACCCTCTTCCATCTTCTTTTTCTTTCAAAAATCTCTCTCCTTTCCTTAGAAACAAAGCCTCTATCACTCTTGAGCTACAACAAAATCATATCCATGGCAAAGAAGCGTAAAAGGCCAATCTCCTCAAAGGAGACCGATTCACATGAGTTCATACCGGCAGCTTCATCCAAACAACAAGCCAAGGATATTTGAGGTTATCTAGTTTTTATTTCATTTTTCTCTTTTCTTTCATTCTCCTTCCTTTTAACAATCTTATGCTTAATATAGTTTATTTTATCTTAGTTTCTTAATTTTAGGTTCTAAAGGCTGCTAGGGAATCACGCCACGACCACCACCATATCCTTAGCCTTAGAAATCACACCCAACAATAAGGACTCTACGGTCCATCCATCTTTTCTTTTAATTTTAGTTTCATCTTTATTTTTCTTCACTTTAGCTTGCTTTTCTTTAATTATTTAATTAGTATAGTTTTAATTATTATTATTATATCCTGGCTAATCCTGCATGAGCTACCCAATTTCTTCATCTAGCGCAGGATCGCCACCCAGAACGACCCCTCCAACATATCGTTCATCCAACTTAAGGAATTCATCCAAAATTCAGGGAGTTTCACTTATCCCCATATTTTCTGATCTGAACATTACATTTATATTATCTAACTTTGTACATTGAGGGCAATGTACATCTTAAGTGTGGGGGGTGAACAACTTAAAAAAGTGCCTAACTTTTTTCATTGTTCTCAAATATCTGAAATTAGGTACCAAACTTTTTGCATTGTTCTCAAAATCCTGAATTTAGTCTTGTTTGAAAGTAAATCTCTCATATTACTAATTAGGATAAAATTTCTGATGATTTATGATTCTTATTGATATGTTTTAGATTAAGTCATTGATAATTGTGCATTGATAATTAAATTTGAAGAATACTAGAGAATCAAGCATAATAAGTCTATTTTTCTGAATTAAAAATTTGCTAGGTTGTCAAACTGAGTTTAAATATTACCTTGAAGTTTGAAATTTACAAGGTTGATGTCAAAAATACCCATAATTTTTGTGAGATTTTGAGCCTTATAGAGCATAAATTCTTTTTCTTTGCTCACTTTATTGATTATGAGTGTGTCAACATTGATTTGTTATTCTAGAACTTGCATCAATTATACATGTCAAGACCATACTTTTGATTTGATATACAGAGATGATAAAGGCACCTAGGTTTTAGCCCACTAACTCCATTAAAAGCCTACCTTCACAAATTAACTCCTAGTGAACCCATTTTAATCCTAACAACCCTATTTACTGACTCACCCACTAATATTAACCCAAAACCCTTTGTTTTTATTATCCCCATTCCTTTTGACTACCCTTATATCGAGATTTGATTTGATTAATAGCCTAGCTATGTTTTTTTTAGTAATTTATCCTTTGTTATGTATTTATGATTTGTTCTTGAAAAAAAACGAAGTATATTCATTATTAGTTATGTAATTAAACGAGCTTATACATTTATTTAAATTGCAAATATCGAAGAAGAAGCTCGTATTATTAGTATTATTAGTTGATGTAAATATTATTATTAGTTCATTAGTTCTTAGTTAGGTAATTTGTCAATTCAAACTCGATTCTAACCTTCTAATTCAGCCTTATTCCACACCTTAACCCTAGCCCCGTTACAACCCTGTTAAAGACCTTTTGATTTGTGTTTCATCTCATATTTCAATGGTGGAGATTTGATTTTCATGCAAGCCTCTGGGATTAACTCTTCATGTTTGACTTTTGAGTGCCTAAATTCTGAACCTTAAACACTTTGAGTGATTTGAGTGAGTCTTTTGTGAGGATGTCAATCCTTGTCAATTTCAAATTAAAGGTAATTATTTAGATAAGGGGAGACGCCTATGTTTTCGAGCTACAAAATCTATGACTTATACTATTTGAATTTTTAGGACACTTTGAATTGAATTATCCATGTATAAATTATCTCTGAATTATGATGAAACACTATCAATGACTATTATGAATTACAGGAAGTTCGTTTTAATTGTAAGTTGAGAATTTCGCTTGAGGACAAGCAAAAGCTTAAGTGTAGGGGTATTTGATAAACCGAAATAGTAACATATTCTAGGCCCACATTTAGTATGCTTTTGGATGAATTATCCCTTATTTTATGTAAAAAGGTGCTCTTAATCCTTTCTTTTCATGTCTTATACTCAGGAAAGCACCCAAGGATAAAAAGAATGAGAAACGGGCTCAAAATGGACCAAAACGGACCAATGAGGAAATCGACACGGCCTGGACTTGGATTCACATGGCCGTGCCAAGTCAATCATCTAGAACACAGTCTAACCCCGACTCACACAGCCGTGTCTCATTAAAGAAATCTGAACACGGCCTGGCCACGATTCACACGGGCGTACGCCATGGCCGTGCCTCTGTCGTGGAGAAGAGCAATTTCATTCGGGAAAGGATACTTAGGGAGAAAGAAACGTATTTCAGAAGCCTATAAATACACCCTAAGTATGACCTGAAAGGGGGAGCCCAAAGCCATCGTCTAGGGGCGTCGTGCTAGGCCGAGAAGGCGATTTGTGGGGATTCACTCGAGGATAGCGGTTGATCCATCTCAAGAAGCCGAAATTATACTCAAGACGGAGGATCTCCTCTTCAATTCCTTCAGGGGGTTTTAGGGATTTCTTATGTTTTGTTTTATCTTTTCTCTTGAGATTTTTTCCTTTATTTTTATGAACTAAACCCTTCGGATACCCGAAGGGGATGAAACCTATGATGAATCTTGTTATTGTTTTTTGAATTATATGATAAATACTTAGTTTGTTTTTAATTATGTGAGCTTAATCCAAATCTAATATGCTTAGGTGGAGGAGGAATAGACCCTACCTAAGAGTAGATCCAACATAATTAAGCGGAGTTGATTGCACGCCTAGAGATAGGGTGACGAGATTTTGCCGGATTAGGGTGAAACCTAATATGGGAGTCTATAGATCGATTTAATGCTATTCTAGGGGGTTATTATAAGAGAACGAGAGTTCAACTAATTAACCTAGGGTTAGACGTTATTCGCCTCGAGAGAGGGTTTAATATACATTAGGGAGTCTTACGGATCAAACTAAGTGAATAAATCGTATGGTTCAGTGTTAGATAACAAGTGAAGTATAGGTGGATTCTTCCTAGGGTATCTTCTAAATCAACTGAGTTTTTCTCAAGTTATTTTCCAAATTCATTCTTCTTTGTCTTAGAGTCTTAGTTTAGTAGTTAATTAATTTAGATTCGATAAACAACTTCACCTATTTTAGGCTAAATAATAAAAAGAAAGTTAGTATTAATATTTTTAGTTCCTTTGGGTTCGATAATCCGGTCTTGCCTAAGCTATACTACTATTCGATAGGTGCACTTGCCTCAATCGTTGTTAGAGTTAGTTTCCAGGTTCGATCATTCTCATTATAAATTTTAAAGCTCTGATTCACAGCGATCATAAACCAATCGTTCATCATTTGGTACGTAACACCCCAAACCTGACCTAGAAGTTAGGCCCGAATATGGCATGTGACATTGAAGTGTTTCTCGAACACCGTGTTTTCATTTGCGTTCGTTTATTTTCAAAACGTGGTTTATAAGAAAAAACTATTCCCTTTTCAAAATGTTATTAATCCCTTTGTAAAATCTTTTTCAATTGCGGAAGCTTAATTAAAAAAAATGTTTTATGGAAACATGATATTTAAAAATTGGGTTGCGGAAACATAGTGTTTGAAAGCGACAAGCATTTTGGAAAATCGTGTCCTACTTCTAGCAGATATTAAACATACTTAGATAAATATCCCAAATAAAAGTTAAAAATAGAGAGGCCTTATTACAACCCCACTCAAAAAAACCGAAGTGCTTAAATAAGTGAACGAAATAGAAAAACATGTGTGGCTGTGTGGTCGTCTCCAAGTCCCTCGCAGCACCGATCCTCCTAAAGCTGGGGATTACCTGCACAGTTAAAAACGAGGTGAGTTTGTGAAAACCCAGTGTGTAATCCCTTTATGAGAGTAACAACAAGATATCGTGAAACAAAAACCTAAAGCGATGCAGGCCAAGCCCTTTAACAATAATAAAGATAGTACAGATCAGAGCATACGTGGGTCAAAGCCCACTAAAATATCCTTTGGGTCACAGCCCATAACAGAATCAATTCCATATGCATAATGTGTGATGCATGCTAACCCATCCCATCTAACCCTGCACTTGCCTCCGTCCAACCCTACACTACTTGCGGGGATTAAATCACCCACGCCATCCCTACACTTACAGTGTTAGCACCGGTTGCGGCACTAACCAAAATCGCAGCATAGCTGCTAGTATTTATGCGGCTTTAATCCTTCAGTGACGGTCTCATGATTGGCACATAGCCATCAGTAACTGTAATAAGATTGGTACATAGCCATCAGCTATGGTAATATAATCGGCACACAGCCTTGGGTAAAGATGATCGACACAGAGTCATCAATATATATGTTAGGCACATAGCCACAGGTATATACGATTGGCACAAAGCCATAATCAAGATGGCATAGAGCCATGTTTAGGTTGGCATAGAGCCATAATCAGATTACGTGGCTTTAAGCCGTCCGTCGGTCCACAGTCGTCTCATGCGATCCGTGCGACCTTAACAGATCAATACTGGATCCATAGTCGTCTCATGCGATCCGTGCGACCCTATCAGATCAATACTGGATCCACAGTCGTCTCATGCGACCCGTGCGACCCTATCAGAACTTCCTCCATATCAATGTCCCAACCCCATGCAATATGTCGTGTATGTCATGCTCAATCGTTACATGTGTATGAAAAATGGCCATGCTCAGTAACAAACATTTAGACATATATTAAAAGCATATCAGTCATACAACCACCGTCAAGTTAGTTAAAACACAGTCATACAATCCCAGTCAGATTAGTGAAATCATAGCACAAGTTAGTCATTTACCCACAAGGGCAAAACAGTCATTTTACCTTTACAAGGGTATTACGGTAATCCTACCCTACAGAGGTAATTCAGGTAATTCTACCCTACAGGGGTATTTTGGGAATTTTGCAAATCGGGGGTATTTCGGTAATTTTACAAACCAAGGGTATTTTCATAATTTTGTAAACCAAGGTATTCTAAACAGAGATAATGATACGAAGGGGCCTAGGGCCCATTCTCGGCCAAAATGGGCCCACACGCTCGTGTGGCCCATTTAGCACAAATCTAGCCATAGATATGAGATTCACATAGACCAGTCCAATATTGACTACACAATCATACAATTTATTCATATGGGCCCACGGGCCCATTGGCCCCACATGGCCCCTTTCAGCCCATCGTGGCCCAAATAGCCTAAACCCACAAGAACACCCATGATGGCCTCAACTATCGCGTCGAAGCTCCCACACGTGCACTCGCACGCTCGTGTGGCTACCATCGCCGTGTGACCGGCATTTCGGCATTTGCCGCTCTACAGCCAGAGTAGTGCGAAATACACACCTGATAGGAATCTGGAGTTAATCCGCGCTCCGAACACTCCTATGCCCAAACGCCAACCAATGGTATGCTTACTCTTCTCCTAGATCGCTCTATTTAAAGCCAGCTTCTCGCCTACTCTCATGCTAGCTTCTCGATGTGGGATCCCTCCATCAATCCTCCAAAACCGTTCCAAATTAGCAAAATAGTCACATTTCGCATGCAAGGGGTTTCAAACTCAGGCTCCCCTGCAATTTAATCCACGCCGCTAGCCACCTTACCAACTAGCTCCTTGTGAAACAAAACAAGCACAACTAAATATAAGCCTATGGGCCAAAGTCTAAGTTCATTTAAAAGGAAATCAAAATGAATTGCAAGCGCCAAGACTTGAACCCATGCTCTGTAATATCCCGGGTTAGGGGCTATTTTGTTGTTGCATGTTTTTGCATGTGTTTAGTGTGCTGTGTTGCTATTTCGGTGTTTTAGGGGCTTAATTGTGGGTTAGGAGTGTGCCTGGATAGGTAGGAAAATTTTGGTTTTTGGGTGCTAGGTGAAGGGAGCTGAGGAAGCTGGGGTTTAAGAAAATAATTTGTTGTTTTGTTGCACAAGTAAGGAGCTAGCTTAGTGGCAAAGCATGCGTACTTGGGAGCTAGGTGTGGCGTCAAATGCATGGGGTGGAGGTCTAGTGTTCGAGCTGCAAAGTCCCCATTTTGGCATTCTTTTTGGACGGCATGGGAGGAGGAAGTAGAAGGCAATTCAAATTCTTCTTTGGACTTGGTCAAACCGTTCAAATGGTGGGAGGAGAGTGAGTTTAGGAGGAAGACTTGGTCTTGTGGTTTGAATGTGGGGAGTGGAGTGAATGGAGGGATTTTTGGCCGATTTTGTGGGGTGTTGGAGTGGGGGTGTGGACGGTTTGGTAAGGGGAAGTGAGGTGTGCGAAATGCACTTCTCATTTTGTGCATTTTCGGCCAAAGGCATTTGTGAAGCCAGCATTTTCTTCTCTTGTCAAAAGCAACCCGAAACTTCAGAGAGTTTTTCTCCTTTCTTCAAACCGAATGACCAAACCCCTATAGCCTTGCCGAAGTTGCATTTCTTTTCCCTTAATTTTTGTGTGTGGCCGAATGTTCAACCCCATTTCTTCTTCTTTTGTTTAATTGTGTTAAAACCGAAAGCATCAAACCCCTTTAGTTGCCGAAAAGTTGCTTTGTTTTCTTGATTTTGAGCTTGTGGCCGAATGTCCCTTCCACATCTTCTTCCTTCTTCATTTGAGTAAGCCGGAATTATAACTCCCTTCTCTCCATACTCTTTTCTTTGTTTTGAAACCTTGATAGCCGAAACCCCATTCTCCAAAATACCTTTCTCCATTGCCTCTTCTTTCAAACCGAAAGCACTCTTCTTTTCTTTGTTCCTTTTTGTTAGTTAGCCGAATATCAACCCCTTATTTCCCCACTTTTCTCTTGAGTTCTCTTCCTTGGTGTGAAGCCGAAACTTCTTTCCCCTCTTTGTTAAGGTGTTAGCCGAATCTTTTCCTTCTCTTAGTGGTTCTTCTTGGCCGAATAATTAGCTGTTAATCTCGTGTTTCTATTCTCTTCGTTATAGGATTATTGGATTGTGGAAGCAAGCAGGAGGAGCCGTTTTCTTCTGTCAATTGATTGGTAAGGGGTAGGTAATTGGTGTTAGTATTGTCAGTTCAATCTTTTGTTTCCGATCAAGTCAAAGGTGATTAGGGATTAATTATTTGTCTTATAGGGTGCCGATTGCTGGAAGGAGAACCACTGTTGGTTCGAGGTTTGGTTGGAAACCAAACCATTCGCAAGAGTAAGGTAATGGCTTAATATTAACCCCTTTGGGTTTATATGTCTTTGGCCGAATGGTCTTAGTGCCTAATCCTGTGTTGGCCGATTGTTTTAGGAGCTTGATACTCGAGGGATTTAGATCGTTTCGTTGGGATCTTTAGACTCGTAATTACCAGGTGTGTAACTAACACACCCATACTTAGTGATATTGTTATTAAACCTGTTTGCCTATTAAAATCATGTGACAAGATGATGGATTATTGGGTACCCAAACGGGGTATGTGTACGTATCCGGGTAAGTCGGTATTGTTACTAGATTCTTGATGATCTATATGGTATCATGACTATGTATGTATGTGATATGGGGCATGAGTCAAACATATTAGCATGATATGCATAAATTGTATGATATGCATGATTACATGAGTTGGTTTGTTGATGGGTGATATGAGTAGAGGAGCGGTGATATTTTGTGCCGACGAGCACCGGTGTTTTGGTAACACACTTTGTGACTTTGGGTCACCGGTGCTTTGGTAGCACATTTGTGTCTTTGGGACACCAGAGGTTGGGCACCTCATTGCGACTTGTCCACGTGGTTAACACCACCGTGGGTTGGCCCCACTTTAAGATATGGGATCGTCGCTAGTGATTGGGTATCACACGATGGGTTGGCCCCATCATTCGATTATTGTGGCTACGGTCACCAAGTGCTTTGGTAGCACATTTGTGTCTTTGGGACACCGGAGGTTGGGCACCTCATTGCGACTTGTCCACGTGGTTAACACCACCGTGGGTTGGCCCCACATGAGATATGGGATCGTCTCGCTAGTGATTGGGTATCACACGATGGGTTGGCCCCATCAATTGATTTGTGACTACGGTCACGGTGCTTTGGTAGCACATTTGTGTCTTTGGGACACCAGTGTTTTGGTAACACATTGTGACTATATGTCACGGTGGTTTGGCACCACCAAAGTGGTTTGGTACCACACGGGGTAGAAAAAGGAGATACGGATGGTTAGGATTGGGTTGCATTAATCATGTTGCTATGTATGATGTGTGTTAGCATGTTGTTTCATCGGGAGCGGGATTTATGCATCGAGTCACTCGACTCACCCTCTCCTTTGACATTTCGGGTGACTCGTAGACGCGGACATGGAGCCGGGATGGACTCGGGGTGCTCATGCCATGCTTAATAAAGTTTTACTCCAACTCTATCATTTGGGTACTTTAATTTAATTACTTCTATTTGGGTTTTAATTTGGATTTGTAAAAGGCCTTTAAATTATGTTTTTTTTGATGGTTATGTTTTAATTAGATTCTCAACCTGCTTAACAAACAACTTGGCATGAAATTTACTAAAACTTGGAAAGACAACGTTTTCAAAATTATATCGCAATGTGTTTCAAACTATACCATCGGGTATCTCGCTATGCTTTGCTATAGAGTAAACTCAAACGATTTTCAAACCAAACTCGACATCTACTAAGTCAAAAATGTTTCTAAGTAGCACTAAGAAACTACTGGAAATGCTAAATGAAATCAACTCGTCTTTAACTATATACGTTGGATAAGTTTTCAAAATCTAATCAAACAGGCCTACTCAAATTTTCTTCAAGTTCACTATGTTTTCGCCCGCTTTAAACGCAAAAATCCTATCTCTCAAAAACGTTTTCCCGTAGCATACCGCATTCGGGACGTGGTGTCCGTCAGGGTTTGGGGTGTTACAATTGTGGTATCAGAGCCAAGTTCAAAGGCTCGGCTGTGGGCCTGAGGCCCAAAATGTTTCCAAAAGATTGTTTTGTTAGTCTTTATTCTTAAAGTATGGTTTGAAAGGCATGGCACCGAGTCTCCGGCACCAGTTCGCCCAGGTAAGTACTCCGTACTATTGCTTGTGAATTGATTGGATGTAATATGATTTGATGAATAGCAATAGTATACTTTAGAGATTGAAACTGATAGGATTTTGTGAACTCGCGAGAACAAATCCTCTTAAAATATTCATAAGACTTGCTTTTAAACAAGTGGAATAAATACTGATGCATAAAAATTCTTAATCGTATAACGTAGAAAGATTAGTCATGAGCGCTAGAGTTGGACGTGGTCGTGGGACGAGGTCGTGGTAGGATGACGCTCGAGCCCGTAGGATCCAGTCGTGGTTCGAAAATGAGATACCGGATTCGCCGCCATTGGAGGTGGTGAGTTCCAAGATCGATGGGGACGACGCAGATGTCACGAGCGATGCCGCGAGTGTTGGAAAGAGTAGCTGGTGTTGGTGGTAATGCGGGAGTTAGGAAATTGTTCTGGCGACTTCGGGCCAATGGGGTGAATTCTTCCGAGGTGTTTTCGGTGTTGCTCCCAAAGATCTTTGAATCAAGCTAGAGGCGATCGAGCGGATCATGGATGATCTGGATTTGACTGGCCAAGAGAAGTGAAGGGCATCGATCGCTTCTCCGGGATGAGTCATATCGGTGGTGGCTCACGGTTCGAGACGATGTGTGGCGCAGAGGATTTGACATGGGATTATTTCGTGGTCGCATATCAAAAGAAGTATATCGGAGCTAGTTATGTCGACTCCCACGGAAGGCTTTTCCGAGGCTTGTTCAGGGAGTAAATCGGTTCTCGAGTACGAGGTGAGTTCCCGGCCGAGTAGGTATGCCGAGGGCATTGTGGCCCATGAGCATGAGAGGTGTGTTCGTTTCGAGGATGGTCTGCGAGACGACTTGAGGTTCTTGATTGCTCTCGGCAGGAGCGCGAAGTTCATTGTCTTAGTTGAGAAGGCTAAGGTAGCCGAGGGTGTTAAGGAGTCGAGTGAGGCAGGCATGGATAGAAATAGGCATAAGAGGAGCTTTGGGTCTTACGGATCGTCGGGTAATCCCGCGAGAAGAGGGCTAGACCGAGTGGGCCGAACCACTGCTAGGTTTGTTGTCGCTAGGCGAGGACCGCCGCAGATGTGATCGGGTGTGGGAAATCTCATTGGGGTGGTTCTTTGGATGGAGGAAAAGGTTGCTTCGAGTGTGGTTCTCTCGGAGCACCGTGTGAGGGACTCGCCCGCGAGGTTGGCTAGGATTCGCCCGAGAGTCGGGCCGTAATCGCCTCAGAGGTAGTGGACCGCCACCGCAGAGGGGCGTGGTAATGGCAGAGGTGGTAATGGTTCTAGTTGGGGCCGTGGAGCACCGGGCGGAGGTGCGGCTAGTTCGATGCTAGACAACCCGGATTAGTGTATCTGCGCGGCGCCGAGAGAGGGCGACGCACCGGACGTCATAACCAACCGCACGTTTTTGATTTTTGGTTCTCCTTATATCGCTTTGATTGATGTGGGTTCAACGCACTCTTATGTTGCCGATGAGTATAGTAGAGACCATGGATTTAGACTCGAGATATCTTCTAGGCGGATGACTCGTGATTAGCCCTCTAGGTCACTCTGTAGTAGTAGATAAACTGTTTAGAGAGGTACCCCTAGAACTCCAAGGGGTAGTGTTCGGCCGCCGATCCGATGGAACCGCCGCTTGGGGAGTTCGATCCGATTCTTGGGATGGATTGGTTGGTCAAGTACCAGCGAGGTTGGATTGCGCGCCAAGCGCATGGTTCTTAAGATGGTTGAGGGTGATGAGGTGGCTATGATAGGTAATAGGAGAGATTACTTATCAAATGTGGTATCCGCTCCGAAGGCGCAGAAGATGGTCGGGAAAGGTCGTGAAGCGTATGTAGTTCATGTGTATGCGTTGGAGGCTAAGGAGTGCTGTGGAGAAGGTTCGTACCATTAAGGAGTTTGCTTGATGTTTTTCCCGAGGAGCTTCGGGTTTACCGCTGGATCGCGAGGTAGAGTTCGGGATTGATCTGTTGCGGAGGAATCGCGCGGTGTCTATTGCTCCGTATAGGATGGCGCCAAAGGAGTTGGTGGAGCTTAAGGCTCGAGATCCAGGAGTTATTGGATCGAGGTTTTATTAGGCCTAGTGTTTCGCGTAAAGCGCGCGGTACTCTTGGTCAAGAAGAAAGATGGCACGATGCGGATGTGTATAGACTACCGCCGATTGAACAAGTCGACGATTAAAAACAAGTATCCGCTGCCACGGATAGATGACTTGTTTGATCACCGTGCGGGGCTGCGGTATTCTCGAAGATCGACTTGAGGTCCAGGTATCACCGATTAAAGGTTAAGGAGGCCGATATCCATAAAACAAAGCGTTTCGGACTCGGTATGGGCACTACAATTTACGTAATGCCGTCGGGTTGACTAACGCACCGACGGCGTTTATGGATATGATGAATAGGATGTTTCAAAGAAGAGATCTGGATCGGTTCGTGTCGTGGTTTTCATAGACGACATCTTAGTGTACTCAGGGCGAGAGGAAGAGCATGTTAAGCATTTGCGAGTGGTGTTGCGATTTTGAGGGAAGCGCTCTATGCTAAGTTCGGTAAGTGTGAGTTCGGCAGGAAGTGACTTTCTTGGGTCATGTAGTGTGGTGAGGGGATTCGAGTAGATCCTCGTAAGATTGAGGCGATTTTGGATTGGAAGCCGCCTAAGTCGCTGGGTGAGATTCGGAGTTTTCTGGTTTGGCCGGATACTCACCGAAGGTTTGTTGAGGGTTTTCGTTGATAGCGTACCGATGACCAAGTTTTTGAAAGATTACGATCTGTTCGATTGAGTATCATCGGGCAAGGCTAACGTGGTGGTCGACGCGTTGAGCCGCAAGGTTGTTTCGGACTTAAGAGCTTTGTTTGCCCACTTGAGCTTGTATGGCGATGGGAGCATTCTCGGCAGAGTTGCGAGTTAAGCCTACTTGGGTTGAGCGATCGAGAGAGCTTGATTATTGGATGAGGTTCGAGTGCGCGAAGGTTGCAAGTGCGAGGATGGTGGTTTGGAGGGTTCTGACTTGTCCGGTGATGGGGTTCTGTGTTTTCAAGGTAAGGCTTGTATGCCTAAAGATGTTGAGTCGAGGCAAAAGATTCTTCAGACGCACATAGCATGATCCTCATGCTATGCATCCCGGAGGTAGCAAGATGTATAGGGATCTTAGAGAGCGTTTTGGTGGCCTGGCTTGAAGAAAGAGGTGACAGAGTTTGTTGGGAAGTGTCCGACTTGTCACAGTCAAGGCTGAACATCGATTTGCCGTCGGGGTTGCTTGACTGTGAAGATTCCTCGATGGAAGTGGGAAAGGATAACCATGGATTTCGTCGGTGGGTTACCGCTTACGTCAAGCAAGAAAGATTCGATTTGGGTAGTGGTGGATCGATCGACTAAATCGGCTCACTTTATTCCGGTGAGGGTTGACTACTCACTTGAAGCCAGCGGCCGTATGTGTCGAGATAGTGAGGTTGCACGGTGTGCGCCGTTTCGATAATCTCGGATAGGGATCCCGCATTCACGTCAAGGTTCGGAAAGCGTTGCATCAAGCTCCGGGTACTCGTTTGGATTTCAAAGACGGCTTTTCACCCATGATCGACGGTCAATCGAAAGGGTCATTCAGTCTTAGAGGATATTTGAGAGGTTGTATCTTGGATTTCAGAGGTAGTTGGGAGGAGTTTTTGCCATTAGTTGAGTTTGCCTACAACAACAGATTACCAAGCGAGCATCGAGGATGGCACCGTATGAGGCGTTGTATGGTAGGAAGTGTCGCTCACCTACGTGTTGGACGGAGTTAGGTGAACGTCGCTTGTTGGGACCCGAGTTGGTTCTTTGAGACCGAAGACAAGGTTAAGTTGATTCGGTCTCGATTGAAGGAAGCTTGGACCGGCAAAAGTCTTATGCCGATCTTAAGCGGCGAGATATAGAGTTATTTGTGGGGATCGAGTTTTCTGAAGGTCTCGCCTTGGAAGAAGGTGTTGAGGTTCGGGAAGAAAGGCAAGCTAAGTCCGAGGTTCATTGGGCCGTATAAGGTTACGAGACGAGTTGGACCGATGGCGATCAGCTTGAGTTGCCAGCAGAGCTTAGTCGATTCACGACGTATTCCACGCTTCGATGCTTCGACGTTATCGCCGGATCCGTCGCATGTGGTATGATGGAAGAGATCGAGGTAAATCCAGATTTGACCATGGAGGAGGAACTCGTGCGCATTCTTGATCGAGATGTGAAGGTTCTGCGTAAGAAGTCTGTGCCTTTGGTTAAGGTTCTTTGGCGGAATCATGGCATAGAAGAAGCTACGTGGGAACCCGAGGATATGATGAGACAGCAATACCCGCAACTCTTTTGATCAGGTAATTTCGAGGTCGAAATTATTTTTAAGGGGGGTAGAACTGTAATATCCCGGGTTAGGGGCTATTTTGTTGTTGCATGTTTTTGCATGTGTTTAGTGTGCTGTGTTGCTATTTCGGTGTTTTAGGGGCTTAATTGTGGGTTAGGAGTGTGCCTGGGTAGGTAGGAAAATTTTGGTTTTTGGGTGCTAGGTGAAGGGAGCCGGAGGAAGTGGGGTTTAAGAAAATAATTTGTTGTTTTGTTGCACAAGTAAGGAGCTAGCTTAGTGGCAAAGCATGCGTACTTGGGAGCTAGGTGTGGCGTCAAATGCATGGGGTGGAGGTCTAGTGTTCGAGCTGCAAAGTCCCCATTTTGGCATTCTTTTTGGACGGCATGGGAGGAGGAAGTAGAAGGCAATTCAAATTCTTCTTTGGACTTGGTCAAACCGTTCAAATGGTGGGAGGAGAGTGAGTTTAGGAGGAAGACTTGGTCTTGTGGTTTGAATGTGGGGAGTGGAGTGAATGGAGGATTTTTGGCCGATTTTGTGGGGTGTTGGAGTGGGGTGTGGACGGTTTGGTAAGGGAAGTGAGGTGTGCCGAAATGCACTTCTCATTTTGTGCATTTTCGGCCAAAGGCATTTGTGAAGCTAGCATTTTCTTCTCTTGTCAAAAGCAACCCGAAACTTCAGAGAGTTTTTCTCCTTTCTTCAAACCGAATGACCAAACCCCTATAGCCTTGCCGAAGTTGCATTTCTTTTCCCTTAATTTTTGTGTGTGGCCGAATGTTCAACCCCATTTCTTCTTCTTTTGTTTAATTGTGATAAAACCGAAAGCATCAAACCCCTTTAGTTCTTAGAAAAGTTGCTTTGTTTTCTTGATTTTGAGCTTGTGGCCGAATGTCCCTTCCACATCTTCTTCCTTCTTCATTTGAGTAAGCCGAAATTATAACTCCCTTCTCTCCATACTCTTTTCTTTGTTTTGAAACCTTGATAGCCGAAACCCCATTCTCCAAAATACCTTTCTCCATTGCCTCTTCTTTCAAACCGAAAGCACTCTTCTTTTCTTTGTTCCTTTTTGTTAGTTAGCCGAATATCAACCCCTTATTTCCCCACTTTTCTCTTGAGTTCTCTTCCTTGGTGTGAAGCCGAAACTTCTTTCCCCTCTTTGTTAAGGTGTTAGCCGAATCTTTTCCTTCTCTTAGTGGTTCTTCTTGGCCGAATAATTAGGTGTTAATCTCGTGTTTCTATTCTCTTCGTTATAGGATTATTGGATTGTGGAAGCAAGCAGGAGGAGCCGTTTTCTTCTGTCACAATTGATTGGTAAGGGTAGGTAATTGGTGTTAGTATTGTCAGTTCAATCTTTTGTTTCCGATCAAGTCAAAGGTGATTAGGATTAATTATTTGTCTTATAGGGTGCCGATTGCTGGAAGGAGAACCACTGTTGGTTCGAGGTTTGGTTGGAAACCAAACCATTCGCAAGAGTAAGGTAATGGCTTAATATTAACCCCTTTGGGTTTATATGTCTTTGGCCGAATGGTCTTAGTGCCTAATCCTGTGTTGGCCGATTGTTTTAGGAGCTTGATACTCGAGGGATTTAGATCGTTTCGTTGGGATCTTTAGACTCGTAATTACCAGGTGTGTAACTAACACACCCATACTTAGTGATATTGTTATTAAACCTGTTTGCCTATTAAAATCATGGTGAAGATGATGGATTATTGGATACCCAAACGGGGTATGTGTACGTATCCGGGTAAGTCAGTATTGTTACTAGATTACTGATGATCTATATGGTATCATGACTATGTATGTATGTGATATGGGGCATGAGTCAAACATATTAGCATGATATGCATAAATTGTATGATATGCATGATTACATGAGTTGGTTTGTTGATGGGTGATATGAGTAGAGGGAGCAGTGATATTTTGTGCTGACGAGCACCAGTGTTTTGGTAACACACTTTGTGACTTTGGGTCACCAGTGCTTTGGTAGCACATTTGTGTCTTTGGGACACCAGAGGTTGGGCACCTCATTGCGACTTGTCCCTGTGGTTAACACCACCGTGGGTTGGCCCCACTTTAAGATATGGGATCGTCTGCTAGTGATTGGGTATCACACGATGGGTTGGCCCCATCATTCGATTATTGTGACTACGGTCACCAGTGCTTTGGTAGCACATTTGTGTCTTTGGGACACCAGAGGTTGGGCACCTCATTGCGACTTGTCCCTGTGGTTAACACCACCGTGGGTTGGCCCCACATGAGATATGGGATCGTCTGCTAGTGATTGGGTATCACACGATGGGTTGGCCCCATCAATTGATTTGTGACTACGGTCACCAGTGCTTTGGTAGCACATTTGTGTCTTTGGGACACCAGTGTTTTGGTAACACATTGTGACTATATGTCACCAGTGGTTTGGCACCACCAGTGGTTTGGTACCACACGGGGTAGAAAAAGGAGATACGGATGGTTAGGATTGGGTTGCATTAATCATGTTGCTATGTATGATGTGTGTTAGCATGTTGTTTCATCGGGAGCGGGATTTATGCACTGAGTCACTCGACTCACCCTCTCCTTTGACATTTCAGGTGACTCGTAGACGCGGACATGGAGCCGGGATGGACTCGGGGTGCTCATGCCATGCTTAATAAAGTTTTACTCCAACTCTATCATTTGGGTACTTTAATTTAATTACTTCTATTTGGGTTTTAATTTGGATTTGTAAAAGGCCTTTAAATTATGTTTTTTTTGATGGTTATGTTTTAATTAGATTCTCAACCTGCTTAACAAACAACTTGGCATGAAATTTACTAAAACTTGGAAAGACAACGTTTTCAAAATTATATCGCAATGTGTTTCAAACTATACCATCGGGTATCTCGCTATGCTTTGCTATAGAGTAAACTCAAACGATTTTCAAACCAAACTCGACATCTACTAAGTCAAAAATGTTTCTAAGTAGCACTAAGAAACTACTGGAAATGCTAAATGAAATCAACTCGTCTTTAACTATATACGTTGGATAAGTTTTCAAAATCTAATCAAACAGGCCTACTCAAATTTTCTTCAAGTTCACTATGTTTTCGCCCCGCTTTTAAACGCAAAATCCTATCTCTCAAAAACGTTTTCCCCGTAGCATACCAGATTCGGACGTGGTGTCCTATCCGGGTTTGGGGTGTTACATGCTCCCTTGCAACCTTAATGACGCCACAACCACTAGACCACGAGCTCTCCTTGTGTCATATTTTAACCAAACAAATTTATAAGGCCTTCCAGCTAAAGCCAACTCCCCTTTAAGGAAAATTTAATTTTTTTGCTAGAGCTCTGGTTTGAACCCAGGACTTCTCCAACACTCCCAACTCTTCCCAAATCACTTAGCTACTAGACTAAACATGCAACTAGTGAAATTTCCTCAAACAACTAAAATCCAATTGCTCCGATACTCGAAGCCCCTTTCTCGTAGGCCCAAAATTCGGGGCGTTACAAGGTAAAAGGCTTGTTTAGCCTCTCCCTCTTGGTTACTCGAAGTCGGTCAAGAATCAACTGGCGCTGTCCCTTGAGCGGGAGAAGGCGCTATACTCTCAACATCGTCAGCTACAGCTCGATCAGGATCCATTTACTATAAGAAAACACATTTCAATTGTCAGGAATCATCACACTATCGCAGTAAAAGATTATGGCATGTATAGCTAGATTCACACGCGCTACGTTAGTCCTAGAATTGACTAAATCATAGCTCTGATACCAATAAAATGTAACACCCCTAATCCGTATCCGTCACTGGAATGGGGTTACGAGGCATTACTAAACAAAGCACAACATCCGTACAATTTTATATGTACACATAAACGAGTCTCTTAAACCAATCAAATTTTAAATTATAAAGCTAACATAAACTCTTTACGAATCATTCCATATTATATAACGGGCATATATGTAGTCACATAAATCATAAGCAAAAGTATCAAATAAATCAAAATCATATATCATTTTGACCTTATCATAATTGGCACATCATGCATTTTCATTCAATTTACCTAAACTTGACCGAATTTAATATAAGTATCATTATACTTCTATATACTACTTAATCATTAAAGCCCAAATAACAAAACCAATTTACTTAATACACATATATCCTTCTTGTTTTATTATAACACAAGTTAATATTCAAATGGTCAAAACCCAAATACAAGGGTCGAATATGAACATGCTAAAATCATATGTTTTAGTAAATGTCTATTTTCATTTTACTAAATCACATCACACGCATATAATATTGCATAGTACCAAACCAAAATATATCAATCCATAATTTGCATTTTATAACAAGCTCATCACAAGTATATATTTATATATATATAACATGACCGAATTTAACTAGGCTTAAAACATCAATCATAACTAGTTCATTATGTACTTATCAAACACTTATTAACTAAACCATATATTCATACCATATCATCAAAATTATGCCAACACATCACATAAATTCTTGGTTCATTCTCCATGGCCGAATATCAAACAATTTGTAACCATTACTTAGATTTAATATCATAGCCAAACACCTTCATTAATCACATATGTCTTTAACATTTCTACCAAAATAAACTCATTCAAATCAAACATACTAAACCTCAAACATTAGTAAACCATATCAACTTCATTTCATCTATATGCCATAACTGAATTCACTTAAATACCAAATCACATAACAATACCTTAACAGAGCATATCAAACAAGATTCATATATATTTACTTATAAGTAAACCATAACCGAAACACCAAGACCAAAACCAACCATATCACACATATCATATATATATATTTATATATGACACATAACCGAAATTAACTAAGCTTGAATATCATTCCTAGCCATTTTTGCATGGCTTAAATATATACATACCCAAAATCAAACATAACACAAACTAGCCTATACATGCCACAGGATTAAGTTCAACTTTATAAAAGTACCGAAATAGTCGGTAGTGTGATAGACTTCTCTGACGATCCCCGAGCTCGTAACTAATTTCCAAAATCTATAAAATAGAGAGAAAACTTACACACAGTAAGCTTTCACAGCTTAGTAAGTCATAAGCAAATATATATATCAACGATTGCATATTAACATTAAGTTAAATAGGTCGAATACACATATTATCAAATACAAAGTTATCATTTACTACTAAGGTCACATTTTAATCTCACATACATATACCATATGGCCGAACATGAAAAATCATATACACATATATATTTCCATTTGCATCTTACATAATTTATATCTCATTTCAAGTAATCAGCTTACCTTATTTTTTCATATAAACAAATAACTAATACATACCTAAACCTTTTAATTTGATTTCACATTTGGGCTTTACTTAACCTTGCCCGTTGAACCGTTCAGAATTAAAAAGGATACTCGGATAGTCGAACATCTCGTACAATGCCAACGTCCCAGACGTGGTCTGTAAAACCCCAAACCCGGCCTAGACATTATGGCCGTATCTAGCATGTCACATCAAAAGGTTGTTTAAAAACTATGCATTCGTTAAAAACTTTGCATCCTTTTTGAAACTCTGAATTTCGTTGTTTGTAAAAACAAGATTTGCTTAAAGTATACTCTTGTAAAGATGTTAATATTTCCGAAGAAAACTTGTTTATTGCAGAAATCTGACTTAATGAATTGCGGAAACGTGATATTTTGAAAACGGTTGTTATTGTTTTAAAAATCCGTGATTAACCGATTAACAATTATTAACTAGTAGAATTACCAAATGAAAGTTTAAAAAGAAAAAAAATCCAACGGCCTTATTACACAAAGTATTAACCCAAAAATAATAATATAAAATAAATTAAAACCGATTTACTAAGTTCCGTAAGAAGCAATTCCAACGTATGGCCACCTCCGAGTCCTCTGTAGCTCCAAATCCTCTAACGCTGGGGATTACCTGTATGGTTAACAGAAAGGGGGTGAGTTACGAGAACTCAGTTTGTAATCCCCTATAACGGTCACTATCTGGGCTTGAGCCCTTACGGTATTGGTCTGGACCTAAGCCCTATTCGGTAACAAGTTAGGCCTAAGCCCCAAAATCATGGTAATGCAAACAAAATGCAGCCCAACCCAATCCAACCATCACACCACCCGTACCAACCAATCGCACCATGTGGGGATCAAGTCAACCCACCCTGCCAAATGCACCAATATTGCAGTCAAGCTGCTAAACACGGTATATGTGGCTGAGCCACTAAAAATGATATGTGGCAGAGCCACTTAAAACAGCACTTCCTCCAATCATCAAACCCAACCCATGCAACATAGTATGAATGCAGTGTAACACATTTATAAACATATATAAATCACATACACGATGTTTAACCACAATCAAGGGTATAACGGTCATTTTGTCACCTAAGCGTATAACGATAATGTTCACCCCTTTTGGGGGTATTTCGGTAACTCACCCACTAAGGGCATTTCGGTCATTTACCCTCTAGGGGTATTTTGATAATTTTACCCACTAAAGGTATTTCAGTAATTTAGCCATCTAACGACCTTTCCATCGCCTCGAGCGACTCGGGACCCCTTTCTGGTCAAAACGGTGTAGTTGGGCCTAAAGCCCAATTTCGGCCCAAACGGGCCCACACGCTCGTGTGGCCCATTCTGCTCGTTTCCAGCCTCGGCTTTGCAGACTTCGCAGTTGCATCAGTCATTTGGCAATTTTCCATCAGTTTTGTTCATGTGGGCCCGTTAGCCTATTAGGCCCACTTAGCTTTTTTCGGCTCGATAAGGCCCATTACGGCCTCAGATTCGCGAGAGTGCTCGTGACACTCTCAACGATCTACCGCCATCATCAGTGGCTCGATTTATCACTACGAGCGCTCACACGCTCGAGTGCCTCGGTTGTCCATACTCCAGCTTTTCGGCATTTCGGCTTATGCCCAAATTACAGAACATCGCATTATCACAAACAACAGTGTGAAATTACACACCTGATACGGATTACGGTACACAGCACCTTCCAAAGCACCAAAACGACGATAACTCGTTGTTATGATAGAGTATTCGATTACTCCCTTTGATTAAAAAGCTAAGTCCCTAGCGAAAAGAACAAGTTAGCAACGTTGTTCCAAGACAACAAAGAAACGGCCTTTCGGCCCTAAAGAACTCAAAATAATAAGGAGAAACTAACCACCCCCTATTCAGCCATAGTTACACTTACCAACCACTTCCCGATACCCGAATGTTGAATGAACAGAGAAGAAGATAAGCTTGATCCCTAACAAATTCGGCCTAGGCAATAATGAGTTGAAGTTAAGAGTTCTGGCTTTGGTAGAGCAAAGAGAGGGAAGAAGGAAAATAAGAGAACAGAAACCGTTACCTTTGATTAGATAAGAGCCGAATGGGGAAGGAGAGATTTGGCAACCAAGAGTAGCACTATGAAACAAAGATGGAACTAAAGAAAGAAGAGGAAGAAGGGGAAAAGTGTATAGTTATTTGGCTAGAGAAAAGAAAAGAAAAGGAGATGAGATGAAAAAGAAACGGATGAGAAGATGTGAGAAGAAGGGTTCGACCAAAAAATGTTTAGGAAATACCAAGTAAAGAAGAATGTTTGAAAAAATGAGAATAAGAGAATAAGTGCACGAAAATGCTTCCCAAAGAAAATCCTGAAAGAACTAAAAGAGAAAACACAAAACACAAGAAGAGGTTTCGGTTTGCACTCACACTCAAGCTGCCAAAAAATGCTACCCAAACACTCTTACTCAGCCGAAATTCCCTTTTGCTAGACCCCCACTTTCGGCCGCCTCTTCCCACACTTCAATCCATGATTTCTTCCATGAATCTCTCCCTAATTCACTCTCCACCTCCCATTCGAATTCACCCAACCACCTTGACCAATTCAAACACTTCTCCATCAGTATTTGATTCAAACACAACCTCTTGCTCTCCCAAGTCACAGAATAAAAGCATCCAATTGCCAACTGTTGGATTCAAACCCCTTCCCTTCATGCTCTCCACTTGACGCCACACCACCACACCACATGCTCCACTTGTGTTAGCAAAACACACTCAATTTTACATAAATCCTGCTTCCCACAGCCCTCTCCACTAAAGGGCCAAAAACCAAAATTTTTCCAGGACTTGGACTCGAACCCGGGCCTTCCTAGAGCCCCCAAACACCCTCAAATAACTAGCTACACAAGCTCAACACATGAAATTATGCAAACACACAAACCCCTAATTTTTGGGATGTTACATGGTCTTACATGTAATCACATATCGATGCCACTGTCCCAGACAGGGTCTTACACGAATCAAATACGATGCCAATGTCCCATACATGGTCTTACACGTAAATCACAAGTCGGTGCCAACGTCCCAGACGTGGTCTTACACGATAACACATAATGGAATCCTATGTCATGACATATGTATCCTAATTATTCCTAAGGTTCGTACGGGGCTTTTGGACGTCGTAACTCGATCGAATCGAACTTGTAAATGATCCCTTCAAGATTATACACATTCAGCTACCACATATATATATATATCCATAAATTCAATTCAAAATTTACTATTCTTATATATTTTCAAAATTAATGACATTTATTTGCTTGTAAACTTACCCCGGACAACGAAAATCAGAATGGGACGATTATTCGACAACTTTGGTTTTCCCCCGATCCAAATCTGATTTCTTTAGTTCTTGATCTAAAAATATTCAAATTAAACTCATTCAAACATAATTCCATTCAATTTAATCCAAAAACACATAAATGGGCAAATTACCATTTTTCCCCTAACATTTAACACTTTTTACAGTTTAGTCTAAATTGCACAAAACACAATTTATGCAAAATTTTCACACATCATGCTTAGGCCGAATGTTACCCATGCTCATACAAGTCCATACATTTCATTTATTTCACATTTTAGTCCCTCAATTTATTATTTTTACAATTTAGCCCTAATTACTCAAATTCATCAAAAATTCCAATACAAAACATATTAATCCAAAACATATCTTTCATAATTCATCAACTAACATCACAAAACTAATAAAATCATCAATGTAAAAACTCAAAATATTCATCAAATTCAAAAATTACAACATGGGCTTTGTAGATTTCATTGCAACAATCTCAAAAAATGTAAAAATTATCAAAAACCGAGCAAAAACGAACCTTGAATTAAGCTTGATAGTAGCCGAAACCTAGAAAGCCATGGATGATTTTCTTTCTTTGATATATTCGACCAAAAAAGATGATAATGGCTTTAATTTATGCTTTTATTTTATTTAATTATCATATAAATATTCATTTCCATTTTTAACCTTTATAATTTCATTCCATTTCCACTAACTCATGTCCAAAAGTGTCCATGCATAAATTAAGTGGTCTAATTGCATCATAAATACCTCATGCTTTAAAGACAACAACAATTCGGCCCTTACATAATTAACTATCAATTTTTTCATCTTACGCGATTAAGCCCTTTTTATTAAATCAGCACTCAAACAACAAAATTAAAACATGAAAATTTAATGGAAATAAATTCACACATAATAAACATAGAAAATAATTTTTAAATATTTTTCTGACTCGGATTCATGGTCTCGAAACCAGCATTCCGATTAGGGTCGAAACCAGACTGTTGCACGTATTCAACGGGAGAATAGGGTTACAGAGCATTACTGGACTTATAAAACAATCAAACATTTATTTCACATACATTTCCAAATTTCATGCAATCATCATTCAAAATCAATCACATTGTCCCTAATACGAGCCTACGAGGCCCTAAACATGCTTTAGGAGTGGTTCAGGACTAAACTGATAGCTTAAGAAAATTTTGAAACACTTAGAAAATTTTCCAAAATACAGGGGACACACGCTTGTGTGGCCCGGCCGTTCTCACACGGCCAAAGACACACCCGTGTCACAGGCCGCGTGGACATTCGAAATGGAAGCACATGGCCGTGTCCCAGCCCGTGTTCTACCCCATGTAACTCCTTGACTTGGGTCACACGGCTAGCCACACGCCCGTGTGACCAGCCCATGTGCCTTTTCGAAATGGCCTCACACGCCCGTGTGCCAGGCCGTGTGCTAGGCTATGCAAAACCTGTAGGGTATACTGACTTAGGCCACACGGCCAATCACACACTCATGTGCTAGGCCTTGTGGAGCATACTGAATTGATTTTTAATTCAACACCAGGGGACACACGGCCGTGCATCTTGACCGTGTGTCACACACGGCTGAGACACACGCCCGTGTCTCTGCCCGTGTGGACAAAAATAGGCTATTTACCAAGCCATTTCGCCACCCAAATTTGTATACACCTACACCAAACCAAATGGCACCAAAACAAGAAATAAATAAGCATTCAATCAACCTTATCCAAGCATCATTTATACCAACCAATATTAAGCATATCAATACCACAATGTGCCATTCAATTTATACCAAAAACTCATAATCTCAAATCAATAAGACAACCACTTTCAACCATGTATCATTTATCCTAATCTCACAAACATACCAAATTCAATTCACAATCATTTAATACCCTTAATTACCAAATATCATCAAGCATCACATATCCATCAATAAACACATAACCAAAACCATATGCACACATGAAAACACAACCAAACCAACCAAATGAAGCCAACTCTCATGGCTATATACAAAACCAAAACATTTATATTTACAAGCCAATTCAAATGGCTAAATTCATTATCAATCCATAACCAAATTGACCAAAGTTCCTATATATGCCATATACTCAAAATACTTAAGTTCAAAAGTACCAAAGTGATAGTTGGACAGTGTGATGAATTCTAAGACGGTCCCAGAATCTGAGCTAGCTTTGAACTCACTATAAAACACGAAAAATTAAACAATGTAAGCTATAAAGCTTAGTAAGTTTGTATAGCATAAAAATCAACTTACCATATATGCATAACTTAAGCAAATAATACATAACATAACATAATTCATATTGAATCATCAACTTACTACATATTCATTCACAAAATTATATATAACTTTCATAATTTCCTCATTTCAATACGTGTACGGTTCATATACATACCTGTACCACCTCGTATACACAACCACCTCTCTAATATACCCGTTTAACCATTCGGAATACTATCGGATACTCAGGAATCTCGCACCCTAAGTGCCACAAATATAGCCAAAGTTATCTCAATCTCGTATCACATATAATGCTCACACGAGAGCTATCAACGGGTCTGCTCACACAAGCTGATGATCATGACGAAGCTACACGGTGCTGCTCACACAAGCTGACGAGTATCCGTAACACATGCCGAATAACTTAGCCACCAGTAGGACGTACGGACCAGCACCCAAATCACACAAGCCCTAATGACATGTCATCTGTATCCTAATCTATTCCTAAGGTTCAACCGAGATTCCTCACTTGTCGAATTGTCTTCAAATATGTCCGTAATATCATTTTACAATTTATGCTGTAACGCCCTAGAATTTAGGCCTAGAAGTATTGGGCCTTGAGCAAGGGAACGGTTAGGAAACTGTGCATAAAAGTTTATGTGAGCTAGGAAATGACACAATTAAATGTCTGCTCAAGTGGTTAAGGATCCTGAGAGGAGTTGGAAAAGTCCTGGGTTCAAACCTGGGCTTTAGCAAAAATTTTGGTTTTAAGTGGATAAAACACTGGATGCTTGGATGTAGGCCTTTTAAATTATTGTGTTAAAATGATTACACAAGGAAGCATGTGGTCTAGTGGTTCTGGCGTCATTAAGGTTGCAAGGGAGCTTGGGTTCAAGTCTTGGCTCTTGCAATTTATTTTGGTTTTTCTTTTAAAGGAACCTGGATTTTGGCCTTTAGACCTTTTAGTTAATTGGAGATAAAATGTTACACAAGAGGAGTTTGTGGTAAGGAGGCAAGTGGCGTGTTGAGCTATTGAGGGGGCCTTGGGTTCGAATCCCATTGCAAGCAAAAAGGATATTTATTTTGCTAACATGAGGCAGCAGGAGTTTGATGTGGTTTCGAACTCTGTTGTTGGAGAGTTTGAATTGGTCTTGGAGGTTGTTATGGAGGATATAAAGGATGGATAAGGGGAGAGATTTGAGGAGATTTTCAAGGGATTTGGAGGAGAGGAGTGTTGTAGTCGAATTGTGCAACTTCTAGGTGCAAATTTGGCTAGGGGAACTCATTTGGTGCATTTTGGCAATGTGAGAGTGAGTAGGTGCCGACTTCTTCTGGTATTTTCGGGTTTTATTTTCTTATCTTGGCACATTTTTTACCGTTCGGGTTCTTTTTTCTTTCAACATTACTTCTCGTTTGGCTTTTGGTCACTCTGCCGGAACCATTAGACATCAAGTGCTTAATTCTAATTATTTCTTTTGGAAGTCTTTTTTCTCTCATTCTTCTTTGGTCGAACTTAACAACTCTCTACTTCTATTTTCTCTCGACCCAATTCAACCTCTCTCCACTCTTATGTTGTTGTTTTTCTTCTCGATTTCTTTAGGGCTGAATAGTTCTTCTTCTTCTTCTTACTATTTCTGTTGGTTTTCTTCAAAATTGAACTTCTCTCTCGCATTACCATATTCTTTTAATACTAAGCCGAATCTCTGTTTCTCTTTCTATTTCCCTTCGGCTCATAGCCTTGATCTAGATAGCAATCTCGTTCTTCTTTCGCTGTGGTCGATCGTGGTTTGGAGGTCACCTAGACTTTCGACAATTGCAAGGGGTGAAGGGGTTTGTCAAGGATCGCAGTGGTAGTCAACCCTTTTCTTATCTCACAATCTAAGAATCCGTGGACAGGCAGATACACGATTAATCGGGTGATCGATTATTTTAGTAGTCTAAGAAGGCTAGGGTCATCTGATGAAGTAAGGCTCTGGTTTGACAATCGAACTTCCGATGGGTGAAGAGGGTGCTAGTAATAAAGCGATGGCAAAGGTACCGGCTGAGTTTGAGCGTGTAGCCTCTACTCCAAAGTTTAAGCGGCGTAAGGTGTCGGTTGTTCAGGATTTTCTGTCAGGATGCGGAAAGGGGGCTGCACCGAGCTTTGGAACAAGTAGGCAAATCACAGTCGACCGATCTAGTCAAGGTTCTGGCACTCGTGGATTTTTAGTACTCTACGTAATCAGGTATGTATCTGTACACCGTAAATCATTACTGTTGTAAAGCTGAAAGGGTGTGTACACGCCCTGATCTGACTGTAGCACAGCAAAAGCTGAAAAGCTAGAAATACGGTGATTGAGGCCACATGGGCGTGCGAATGCTCGTGTGGTGAACCGAGCCCATGAAACATGGGCATTTGACTGAAGAGGCCACTACGAGTGTTCTCGTGCACTTGGGCCGTTCTGGGCCTCATTGGGTCGAAATAGGACGTGTGGGCCAAATGGGCTTGTGGGCCTCACACAGATAAAATTTACGAAAATGGCAGAAACTGGATTGGGCTATGTAGATCACATAGCCGTGATTAATTTTGGGCCAAATAGGCCACACGAGCGTGTGGGCCCATTTGTGTCGAATACTGGGCTTTGAGCCCATTTACACTGTTTTGGACCATATGGATTATCCGTGTCACTCGAGGCAACTGTAGGCCTTTGGAAAGGTCTTTAACTGTATTGAGACCCTAATGTAGGTAAAATGACCGAAATACCCCCATAAGGTAAATGACCGAAATACCCTCATAGGGTAAATGATCGAAATACCCCCATAGGGTAAAATAACCGTAATACCCCTGTAGGACAAAAGGATTGTTTTTCCCTTGAGGGTAAATGACTGACTTAGACTTTAAACTTGAATGATTTGACTGTGGTCGTGTGACTGATATGCTTTTAATATATGCTTAAATGACTGTTACTGAGCATGGCCATTCTGCATACACCTGTGATGATTGAGCATGGCATACACGACATATTGCATGGGGTTGGGACATTGTTATGGAGGAAGTGTACGGCTGTTGCCGTTCTGTACAAGGATTTCAGCCTTTCTGCGATATTTATGGCTTTTAGCCTTTCTGTCTACGGCGCTGAGCCATTCTGTTGACTTAGTGCCGCAACCGGTGCTAAGCTTGGTTTGTTGGCTGGGTGGGTCGATTTAATCCCCACAAGAGTGTAGGGTTGGACAGGAGACGGAGTGCATGGTTGGTTTGGGTATTTATGCATTGCATATACTGATTCTGATACTGAGATGGGCTTAGGCCCAGACAGATGTGATATGTGACATTTGATATGGGCTCAGGCCCAACCGAGGCTAATGGTGGCTAAGTCCCAGTTGCCACCGTTACTGGAATGGGCTAAGCCCAATTGGTTCGCGTATATGGTCGTGACCCAAATGATATTGTTTTGGGCTTTGGCCCACATATACTCGAATCGAACTGCATCATTATCATTCATCGGGCTCAGCAGATCGATTCTCGTTTCTATATTTCGATCGCTTCTATAGTAAGGGGATTACACACTGAGTTTTTCGTAAACTCACCCCATTTTTAACCTTTCTGGTAATCCCCAGCGTTAGACAGTTCGATCTTTGTCGCGAAGGACTCTGAGATGGCCACACTCATCGCTCTGCTTTTCGTTACTTGCCTTTCATTTACTAATAGTTTTAAATGCTGGTTTTTATATTTGTAATAAGGCCTCTCCAATTTTATAACTTTTGATCTGAGATTTTAATCATTATGATTTATACTTGTTAGAAGTAGAACACGGTTTTCCCAAAACGATAACTGTTTTCAAAACATTATGTTTTCGCAACGATTTTTAAGCTTTCGCAACAAATAAGGTTTTAAAGGTAATAACGTTGTAAAAAGGGAATAACTTTTTAATAAACCACGATTGAAAATGAACAAACACGAACTGAGGTTTTGTACAAGTTTTACATGGTTTCAAAGTTTTAAATTTCATGAAGGGTTTTCAATGAAAACTTGGTTTTCAAAAAACACTTCAATGTGACACGCCAGATTCGGCCATAACGTCTAGGCCGGGTTTGGGGTGTTACATATGCAATATCAAAGCATTTAAAACACAATTATATCAAAGCTTATTACATACGAACTTACCTCAAATGCAAAAACAGGGTAATAAGTCGATTAATCCGAAACCTTTAATTATCACTCTATTCAATTTAGCTTATTTAATTATCACTCTATTCAATTTAGTCCAAAATACACATTAAGGCAAATTCACACTTTTGCCCCTAACATTTCAACATTTTTACAATTTAGTCCTTATTTCATAAAATCACAAATTCATGCAATTCAACCAAAACCCATGCTACCTGAATTTCAATTAGGTCCCTAGCAGCCCATATTTTTCATTTATTTCACAATTTAATCACAAAATTTACACGTTTCACAATTTAACCCCTAATTGACAATTTTGTCAAAAATCACTTTACAAATGTTGTTTATCTAACAAAAAGCATGCATATTCTATCATTAAACATCAAAACACACCATCATTGAACATCAAAACACACCAACATTCATCAATGGAAAAACCCTAAACCTTTAACAGTTTTACAAAATAGTCCATCGGATAGCTAGATTAAGCTGCAACGATCTCAAAAACATAGAAATCATTAAAAACGGGACAAAAATCATACCTTAATGAGCTATGTAAGCTTGACCGAATGGAAGCCCTAAGTATGGCTTTTTATTTAGCTAAATTCGTCTAAAGGAAGAAGATGAGCATAAATTATGGTTTTTGTTTTATTTAATTTACCTTAATTAACCAAATTACTTATTTAATCTTACTTTAAACATTAAAATTTACATAAGTGATGTCCATATTTGTCCACTAACTTTAATACTGGTCTACTTACAACATAAGGACCTCCACTATTTAATTTCATAGCTATTTAATACCTTTAACTATTAGAACATAAGTTTTATAGTTTACGCAATTTAGTCCTTTTTATCAAATTAAACACTCAAACGATAAAATTTCTTAACGAAAATTTCACACAATTATTCTATCATACTGTAAACATTAAATTAATAATAAAATAATTATTTCAACTTCAGATTTGTGGTCCCGAAACCACTATTTCGATTTGACTAAAAATGAGCTGTTACACCGTATGTCTGTGATCGAGTATGAGCGAGAGTTTGTTAGACTCATTAAGTATACTTGAGATTGTGTTTCAATTAAGGCAATTATATGTAAAATATTTGAAGATGGGTTGAACGAAGATATCAGATTGCTAGTCGGGATTCTAGAGTTAAAAGAATTCGTGGTGCTAGTTGGCAGAGCTTGTAAAGTCAAAGAACTTGGCAAAGAAAAGAGAAAGGAAAATTTTGAGGCTAGAGATTTTAGAAAGAGATCGATGAGTAAACCATATCAGTCATCATAAAAGAAATCACAGGATTCATACACTCGTTTGAATGCTTCAACCGGATATCCAAATAGAGATCGTGGAAAGCAATACTCGAGCCCTAAAGCTCAAGCTACATCTGTATCGATTGTTGGCAGTGTGAGAAACAATAAACCAGAGTGTCAATAGTGTGGTCGACGAAATTTTAGAGAATGCTGGATGAATAATAGAGGTTATTTTAAGTGTGGCTTGCAAGATCATTTCATTCGAGATTGCCCTAAGTTAGCCGAGAAAGATAAATTTTAGAATGCAAGATCGAGCAACACAGTTTCTGGAGGGAGACCACTAAGAAAAGCGGGAAATGTGACTGGTAGTAAAGGAACGACAAAGGAATTCGCTGTGAGATCTAAGGCTAGAGCACCTGCCATAGCTTATGCTATTCGAGCTCGCGAAAATGTGTCATCACCGGTACATTTTCTCTCTATGACACTAATGTAATTGCCTTGATTGATCCTGGATTGACTTATTCATATATTTGTATGAATTTAGTTTCTAGTAAGAGTTTGCCTGTTGAGTCTACCAAATTTGTGATTAAAGTATTGAGCCCCTTAGGCATGTATGTTCTAGTTGATAAAGTTTGCAAGAACTATCTTTTAATGACTCAGGGTTACTACTTTCTGGCTAATTTGATGCTATTACCGTTTGATGAATTCAATGCAATTCTGGGTATGAATTGGTTAACTCTGCATGATGTTGTTGTGAATTATAGACGAAAGACTATTGAATTGAAATGTCAGGATAGTAAAAATCTTCGAATTGAATCTGATGAGTCGAGTGGATTGCCTGTTGTGATTTCATCGATGTCAGCTCAAAGAAATGTAAAAAAAAGGTTATGATGCTTACCTAGCGTATGTTTTGGATACCAAAGTGTCTGAATCGAAGATTGAATTAGTACGAGTAGTATGTGAGTATCCGGGTGTGTTTCTAGAAGAGTTACTGGGGTTGCCACCGATCAGAAATGTTGAGTTTACCATTGAATTAGTACCGGGAACATCACCGATATCTATAGCTTCGTACATAATGGCTTCGACAGAATTGAAAGAATTGAAAGCTCAGTTGCAGGAGTTAACAGATAGAGGTTTTGTACGACTTAGTTTTTTGCCCTGGGATGCACCAGTATTGTTCGTAAAGAAGAAAGATGGATCAATGAGACTTTGTATTGATTATCGTCAGCTCAACAAGGTTACGATAAAGAACAAGTATCCTTTACTGAGAATTGATGATTTGTTCGATCAGTTGAAAGGAGCAACAGTGTTTTTGAAGATTGATCTATGGTCTGGATATTATCAGTTGGGAGTAAAAGATTCAGATGTACCAAAAACTGCATTCAGAACAAGGTACGGGCATTATGAATTTCTTGTTATGCCTTTCGGATTAACTAATGCTCCTGCAGTTTTTATGAATTTGATGAATCGAATCTTTAGACCGTATTTAGATAGATTTGTGGTTGTATTCATTGACGACATACTGATCTATTAATGAGATGAGTCTGAGCATGCTGAGCATTTGAGGATTGTATTACAAGCCTTAAGAGATAAGCAACTATTTGCAAAATTTAGTAATTGCGAGTTTTTGCTCCAAGAAGTTGGATTTTTGGGACATATTATTTCAGCGGAAGGTATACGAGTTGATCCGAGCAAGATTTCAGTAGTTGTTGATTGGAAACCACCAAGAAACGTATCCAAAGTCAGAAGCTTTTTGGGACTAGCAGGCTATTATCGGCGTTTTGTAAAAGGATTCTCGATGATTGCGACACTGATGACCAGATTGCTACAGAAATATGTGAAATTCGAGTGGTCCGAGAAATGTCAACAGAGTTTTGAACAGTTGAAAGCATTGTTAACTGAGGCACCAGTTTTGGTTCAACCTGAGTCGGGTAAAGAGTTTTTGATTTTCAGTGACGCGTCATTGAACAGTTTGGGTTGTGTTTTGATGCAAGAGAGTAAAGTGATAGCTTATCCCTCTAGACAGTTGAAATCGCACGAAAAGAATTATCCGACGCACGAAAGAAAAAGCAAAAGAAAGAAAGTTATTGATAGGGTTTCAAGGTTTGGTCAAGTCTCCTTGTGCATGTAAGTGTGATTTTGTCCCATTTTTAATGATTTCTATGTTTTCGAAGTAGTTATAACTTAATCTAGCTAGCCTAGGGACTAATTTGCAAAACTGTTAAAGGTTTAGGGGTTTTTCCATTAATGAATGTACATGTATTTTGATGTTTAATGATAGAAAATGAATGGTTGTTGTTAAATAAACAATATTTGTTATGTGATTTTTGATAAAGTTGTCAATTAGGGATTTATTTGTGAAATGTGGAAATTTTATGGTAGAAATGTGAAATAAATGAAAAATATGGGCCGCTATGGCAATAAGGAAAATTCGACTAGCATGGGTAGGGACTTAATTGCATGAATTTGTATTTTATGAGCTAAGGACTAAATTGTAAATATGTTGAAATATTAGGGGCAAAAGTGTAATTTTTCCATAATATGCATTTTGGGCTAAATTGAATTAATTGATAATTGAATAAGTTAAATTTGATATTATATAGATCAAGAAAAATGAAGTGCGGATCTAGATCGGGGAAAAAACAAAGTATTGGACTAGTCGATCCATATCGCTGTTTTTGCGATCGAGGTAAGTTCGTTTGTTAATAAGAATTGAAATAATTGTATTTTAAATGATTTATTATTGAATTAATTGTGAATACGACCTTACAGGTACGTTCGACAAAGATTCGGCAATGTGAAATCCCGGCTGAACCTTAGGAATAGATTAGGATATGAATGACACGTCATTAGGGGTTATGTGTTTGAGTGCTGGTCTGTACGTCCTACCAGTGGCTAAGTTATCTGGCATGTGTTGTAGATTCTCGTCAGCTTGTGTGAGCAGCACCGTGTAGCTACGTCATGACCGTCAGCTTGTGTGAGCAGACCCGTTGATTGCTCGAGAGTGAGCATTATATGAGATATGAGATTGAGATAGCTTCGGCTTTGTATTTGGCACTTAAGGTGCGAAATTCCCAGGTATTCGATATTATTCCGAATGGTTCAACGGGTATATCGAAGATACGAAATGGTGAGAAATAGATACGTATCAGTACAGGTATGTATAGAAATTATATGAGCACTGAATCCATGAAATTCGTGAGTTCATGATTAATTATGTGATTGAATATATGTTAACCTTATGATTAAATGGTTTTGTAGTATGTTTTGTTCATATTACTTGAATTGTGAATGAATGGTGAGTTATGCTTATTAATTCATACGAGCTTACTAAGCTTTATAGCTTACTCTGTTTATTTTTTTGTGTTTTATAGTGATTATCGAAGCTTGCTCAGATTTGGGAATCGTCGAAGATCTCATCACACTATCAAGCTATCATTTTGGTACTTTTGAACTTATGTATTTGGTTATATGGCATGTATAAGAGTTGTCGTCAATATTATCTTTATGTTAGTAATGGATTTAGCCATTTGATTTGGCTTGTAAATGATGAATGTTTGGTTATGTGTATAGCCATGTGATTTGGCTTATTTTGGTATATTTTGTGCTGTATATATATATGTGAAAATGGCCTTTTGTTATGTGGTTGATAATGGTTAAGTTAATGCTTGTTGTGAATTAGTATTTTGAGTAGCAAATGGTTGATTTGAGATTGGTATGTTTGTGGTTTTAGGTAAAATATTGCATAACTGAAAGTGATGAATTAGGTGATTTTGAGATGTGAAATTGGTATGAAATGAAATGGATAATTGTGATTCTTGTGTGCCTTGTAGTTGTTGGTATTGAAATGGCATGAATTAGACTTGTTTGAGATTGGTTTGAATGCCTATTTATACCATGTTATATGCCATTTGAATTGTGTAGGTAAATGCAAATTTGGGTGAACAAGATGGCTTGGTAAAGATCCTATTTTTGTCCACACGGGTAGAGACATGGGCGTGTGTCTCAGCCGTGTGTGACACACGGTCAAGTGACACGGCCGTGTGTCCCCTGGTGTTTAAATAGAAATCAAGTCAGTATGCTCCACACGGCCCAGCACACGGGCGTGTGACTTGGCTGTGTGGCATAATTCAGTATACCCTACAGGTTTGTCACGGCCTAGCATACTACCTGGCTCTCAGGCGTGTGTGGCAATTTTGAAGAGCACACGGGCTAGTCACACGGGCGTGTGTGTTGGCCTCCGTGTGACCTAGGTCAGAGATTTACACGGGGTCAGACACGGGGTGGGACACGGCCATGTGATTCCATTTCGAATGTCCACACAACCCGTGACACAGGCATGTTTGTGGCCGTGTGAAACATACGGCCGGGCCACACGGGCTTGTCTCCCCTGTATTTTGAAAATTTTTCTATGTTTTCCAAAAATTTAGTGTGTTATCGATTTAGTCCCGAACCACTTCTAATGCTTGATTTGAGCCTCGTAGGCTCGTATTAGGGACTATATGATTGAATGTGAATGACTTTTATTTGGAATTGGAAAATGTATGTGAAATGTATGATTGATTATGATATAAGTCTAGTAATGCTCCGTAACCCTATTTTAGCGACGGACACGGGTTAGGGGTGTTACATTTATTGGTATCATAGCTACGGTTTAGTTGATTCTCGGACTAACCTAGCGTATGTGAGAGTCTAGCTATACATGCCATATATAACCTGTGATAGTGTGATATCTCTTGACAGTTTAAATCGTGTTTTCAAATAGTAATGGATCCCAATCGAGCAGTGGCTGATGATGTTAAGAGTAATGCGCCAGCCTCCGTTCACGGAGCAGCGCCGTCTGAATTGAGACCTGTGTCTGGTAGTTAGGGAGGAGTGGCCAATAAAGCCTTCTTCCAAATGATGAACGAATGGTTCATTGAGTTTGTCCGAACTAATCCGGCTGCTCAGCAACCTCCACCCCCACCTATTCCCCAACCTATTCCCGTAGCTCTTCAAGGTTTGGAACCTTTACGTTTGAGTAAGCCGTCTATTGATAAAATTTAGAAATACGGGGCTGAAGAGTTTAGAGTTACAGTTGATGATGATTCTGAGAGAGCCGAGTTTTGGCTTGAGAATACGATCCGGGTATTTGATGAACTATCTTGCACGACAGCTGAATGTGTAAAATGCGCCATATCACTTCTGAGCGACGCTGCATATCAGTGGTGGAATACTTTGATATATGTGATGCCGAGAGAACGGGTCACATGTGAATTCTTTCAAACCGAGTTCAGAAAGAAATACATAAGTCAGCAGTTTATCGATAAAAAATGCAAAGAATTTCTGGAGTTGAAACAGGGTCGTATGTCTGCGAACGAGTACGAGAGAGAATTTGTGACACTCAGTAAATATGCTCGAGAATGTGTCTCCACTGAGGCAATTATGTGTAAGCGATTCGAAGATGGGTTGAACGAAGACATTAGACTTCTAGTCGGGATTTTAGAATTGAAAGAATTTGTTGTGTTAGTCGACAGAGCTTGCAAAGCCGAGGAACTTGGCATAGAAAAGAGAAAAGCTGATTTTGAGGCTAGAGATTCGAGAAAGAGGTCGATAAGTAAACCTTCTCATTCTTCGTCAAAGAAATCACGGGATTCATATAATCATTCGAATGGTTCAGTGGGGTATTCTAATAGAGATCGTGGGAAGCAATACACGAGTCCTAAAGCCCAAGCCACTTCAGTATCGAGTATTGGTAGTGTTAGAACCAACAAACCTGAGTGTCAACAGTGTGGAAGAAGGCATTTTGGAGACTGCTGGAATTAGGCCATTTTATTAAGTGATGAACGATAATAGGCATAAGACATAATGCTTTCATATTAAATTATAAAGGATAGTAAGGTAATTTAGTAAATTAATGATAATATAATAAAACAAATCATAAAAATGGCCATTTCATGCATCTATATTGCCGAATGTGAAAGAAAAATAAAGAAAAGAAGAACAACTAGGTTCGGCCATTGAAGAGCTTGATTAAGGTATGGATTTTTTATTGGTTTTTGATAATTTTTACGTTTTTGTAATCGTTGCTTTAAATACTTCAAAACCCATGCCTTAATTTTGAAATTTGATGATGATTTTGAAATGTGCCATTGATGAATACTTGAGTTTTGTGATAGTTGATGATGAAATATGAAATATATGTGTTAGATTAACATGTTTTGTCTTTGGATTTTTGATAAATTTTAGTAATTTGGACTAAATTGTGAAAATAATATTTTGAGGGACCAAAATGTGAAATAAATGAAATATATGGGCTTATATAAAGCATGTGAATATTCGGCCAAGCATGGGTAATATGAAATTGTGTATTTTTTGATTTTGTGAAATAGGGACTTAAATGTCAAAATGTGAAAATATAAGGGCTAATTTGTAAATTGCCCTAAATGTGTGTTTTTGGATTGAATTGAATGAATTGGTGAATAAAAGAGTTAAATTTGAATATGTATAGATCAAGAACCAAAGAAAACGGATTTAGACAGAAGAAAGTCGAAAGTGATCGAGTAGTCGAATCCGTCCGTTTATTCAGAAATATGAGGTAAGTCTATATACAAATAAATGTATTTGAATTGATTTATTTATATTCGTATGAAATTGAATTGTGTTGAATGATTACGGAAGATATACACATGAGATCCGAGAAAATATCGATAAGGTGTCAAAGTTTGAAAAGTTTCGTACGAACCTTAGGAATAGATTGGATTTATATGTCATGAAATAGGTTTCTGATATGTTATATCGTGTAAGACCACGTCTGGGACGTTGGCGTCGATTTGAGATTTACGTGTAAGACCATGTCTGGGACATTGGCATCGTATTTGATTCGTGTAAGAACCTGTCTGGGACATTGGCATCGACATTTGGTTACATGTAAGACCACGTCTGGGACGTTGGCATTGTATGAGTATTCCGAGTTATCCAAGTATCCTATTTGATTCCGAATGGTTCAATAGGAAAATCTGTGAAATGAAAGATTATGTGAAATGTATAACCTATTCAGGTATGTTTGAATAAGAAAGGTAAGTATCTATGTGAATTTGTAAAAGATAGATATGTGCATAGATTCAATGAGATAAACTTTTGATGAATGTATGAATGTGTTATGATCAAAAGAGATCATTGGAGATAGGGTTTGTTGGTAGGCATTGGCTAAACAAATGAGCCAAAGAAGAATTATGAATTTGCAAATGAGATGTATAAATGATCTTGCAAATGATATGATTATGAATATTTATATGTTAACTTTATTTGTATATGGCTTACTAAGCTTTTGAAAGCTTACTTTGTGTGTGTTTGCATTGTTTTATAGATCGTTAAAGCTACGGAAGGCTCGGGGATCATCGAGGATCATCACCACACTATCAAACTCTACGTTGGTACTTTTGAATGTGTACATAGTTAAATATGGCCTGTATAGGCTAGTTATTTTGAATTATGTTTGAGATGTAAATATAGCCATGTGATATGGCTAGATAATGATGTGATGTGAATGAGTAATGATGCTATATGATGCATAGTTTGGTATGTTTGGTGGCTAATGGTTGGACTAATGAGATAGTCAAATTTATGGTAAGTTTTATGATACAAAGTTAGTATATTATTGATGATAGAGTATCTTAATGAATTGGTAAGTTTTTGAATGATTTATACTGAAAAATACTTGTGATGAGAATGAGATAAATGTTGTATAAGTTGGTGTGTTTGATATGTTCTTGAATGGTTAGAAAATATGGTCATATTGATATGAATTGAATTGGTATGATGCATGTAGGTTACGGTATGAAATGTTAGTAAAAGTATCCAATTTGTCCGGTAATGCCACTTAACCCTAGACCGGCGATGGTTACGGGTTAGGGGTGTTATATTTTATTGGTATCAGAGCTACGGTTTAGTCGATTCTAGGACTAACATAGCGTGTGAGAGTCTAGCTATACATGCCATATATACAAACTGTGATAGTGTAATTAATCCTGATGTATAAAATGTGTTTTTCGTATAGCAAATGGATCTCGAAAGAGCTATAGCTGACGATGTTGAAAGTAGCGCGCTTGCTCCCGCTCAAGGGACAGCGCAATCTGATTCGGGACCAGCTACTAGTGGTCAGGAAGGAGAAGCTAATCAAGCCTTCTTCCAAATGATGAATGAGTGGTTCACTTAATACGTTAGAACAAATCTGGCTGTTTCACAACCTCCGCCCCCACCCAATCCTCCTCAGACTTCTGTTGTACCTCCGGTTATGAATTTGAATCTTTTGAATAAGCCTCCGATTGATAAAATCCGTAAATATGGGGCTGAAGATTTCAGGGCCACTGGTGAAGATGATGCTGTGAAAGCTGAGTTTTGGCTCGAGAACACAATTCGAATGGTTGATGAAAAGTCATTGACTCCTAATGAATGTATAAAATGTGTCGTTTCCTTGCTACGAGATGCAACTTATCAGTGGTGGAAGACTTTGATTTCTGTTGTTCCAAAAGAATGGGTTACATGGGATTTGTTTCAGTCTGTATTCCGAAAGAAATATATCAGTCAGAGATTTATAGATCAGAAACGGAAAGAGTTTCTTGAACTGAAACAGGGTCACATGTCTGTCACTGAATATGAGCGAGAATTTGTGAGATTAAGTCAATATCTCGGGAATGTGTTTCAACTGAAGCGATAATGTGTATAAGGTTTGAAGGTGGCCTAAATGAAGATATCCGTTTGCTAGTTGGAATTCTTGAAATAAAAGAGTTTGTCGTGCTTGTTGATCGAGCATGTAAAGCTGAAGCACTTGGGAAAGATAAAAGAAAAGCTGAGTCTGAAGCCAGAGATGTGAGAAAGATATTTTCGAATAAATCATTTCAGTTTGCCTCAAAGAAATTCAAGGATGAATATAGTAGTTCAAAGACTAATGTGGGACATTCGAGCAGAGATCGAGCTAGATCGCAGTTAAACTTGAAAGCTTCAGCAACTCCGATGGCTAGTGTGGGAAATGTTCGATCTGAGTGACCTGAATGTAAGCATTGTGGTAAAAGACATCTGGGTAGTTGTAGGTTGAATGACCGAGCCTGTTTTAGATGTGGATCGCAAGATCATTTCATCCGGGACTGCCCTGAATCTGTTGAACAAGAGATTGTACAGAATCCAAAGTCAGATAATGCTTCAGTTAGAGGTAGACCTTCTCAAAAGACAAGAAATGTCAGTGGTAGCCAGAGAGTTATGAAAGATACTGTTGCGAGATCAGAAGCTAGAGCACCTGCAAGAGCTTACGCTATTCGAGCTCGTGAGGAAGCTTCGTCTCTAGATGTTATTACGGGTACATTTACTCTTTATGATACTTCTATTATTACATTGATAGATCCAGGGTCTACTCATTCGTATATATGCATGAACTTATTATCATGTATTTGATATAATTTTGGGTATGTATTGGCTAACTTTGCATGATGCTGTTGTGAATTGCAAATCAAAAACTATATATTTGAGATGTCAGAATGATGAAATAGTTCAGAATGAATAAAATGATTTGAATGGGTTACCGGCTGTGATATCAGTAATGAAAGCTCAGAGTTATGTGAAAAAGGGTTGCGAAGCCTATTTTGCCTATGTGATTGATTCGAAAGTGAGTGAAAAGAAAGTTGAATCTGTGCCAGTTGTTTGTGAGTTCCCTGATGTATTTCCTGAAGAATTACCGGGACTGCCTCCAATAGGAGAAGTGGAGTTTGGTATTGATTTAGTACCGGGGATGACTCCTATCTCGATAGCTCTGTATAGGATGGCACCAACAGAATTGAAAGAATTGAAGTCACAGTTGCAAGAGTTGACCGATAAAGGATTTGCAAGACCGAGTTTCTCACCTTGGGGTGCTCTCGTTTTGTTTGTGAAAAAGAAAGATGGTACGATGAGAATGTGCATTGATTACCGTCAGTTGAACAAAGTGACAATAAAGAACAAATATCCTCAGCCCAGAATTGATGATTTGTTTAATCAGTTGAAGGGAGCATCTGTGTTTTTAAAGATAGATCTGAGATCGGGGTATTATTAGTTGCGAGTAAAAGATTCAGACATTCCGAAAGCTGCTTTCAAAACGAGGTATGGGCATTATGAGTTTTTATTTATGCCTTTCGGACTAACCAATGCTCCTGCTGTCTTTATGGATTTGATGAACAGAATTTTTAGACCTTATTTAGATCGATTTGTTGTTGTATTCATTGACGATATTTTAATTTATTCGCGTGATGAAATTGAGCTTGCAGAACATCTGAGAATCATGTTACAAACTCTACGAGATAAGCAACAGTATGCAAAATTCAGTAAATGTAAGTTTTGGTTGCGAGAAGTTAGTTTTCTAGGGCATATTGTGTCAGCATCTGGTATACGAGTTGATCCGAGCAAGATATAAACTATTTTGGAGTGGAAGCCTCCGAAAAATGTGTCTGAAGTCCGTAGTTTTCTAGGACTTGCTGGTTATTCCCGACGGTTCGTAAAAGGCTTTTCGATGATTGCAACTCCATTGACGAGATTTCTTCAAAAAGATGTGAAATTCGAGTGGTCTGAAAAGTGCCAGAAAAGCTTTGATCTGTTGAAAGCCCTTTTGACTGAAGCTCCAGTTTTGGTACAGCCAGAATCGGGTAAAGAATTTTTAATTTTTAGTGATGCTTCATTGAATGGTCTGGGATGTGTTTTGATGCAGGAAGGTAAAGTTATAGATTATGCCTCGAGACAGTTGAAACCGCATGAAAAGAATTATCCGACTCACGATCTTGAGCTAGCTACGATTGTATTTTCATTAAAGATATGGGGCCATTTTCTTTTCGATGAAAAATGCCATGTGTTTTCGGATCACAAAAGTCTGAAATATTTGATGACTCAGAAAGATCTGAATCTACGACAGAGAAGATGGTTAGAACTGTTGAAAGACTACGAGCTTGTGATTGATTATCATCCGGGTAAAGCAAATGTTGTTGCTGATGCATTGAGTCATAAATCACTGTTTGCATTGCGTGCGATGAATGTTCATTTGGACTTGTCTGATGATGGTTCAGTTTTAGCTGAGTTGAAAGCGAAAACGTTGTTCTTACAGCAAATATGTGATGCTCAGAAGATTGATAATGAAATGATAGCAAAACGAGCTCAGTGTAACTTGAATTCTGAATCAGAATTTTGATTTGATGTTGATGATTGTTTGAGGTTTCGAGATCGATTATGTATTTCGAAGAATTCAGAGTTGATTCAGTCGATATTAAAAGAAGCTCATAACAATCCTTATCTGTTCTTCCGAAAAGTACAAAAATGTACAATGATTTGAAGCAACTTTATTGGTGGCCTGGAATGAAAAGAGATATCTCAGATTATGTGTTACAATGTTTAATCTGTCAGCAAGTCAAAGCTGAACATCAGGTGCCATTTGGTTTGTTACAACCGATAATGATTCCTGAGTGGAAATGGGATAGAATAACGATGGATTTTGTTTCAAGGTTGCCTTTGACTTCGAGAAAGAAAGATGCAATCTGGGTCATAGTTGACAGATTGACGAAGACAGCTCATTTTATTCCGGTACGATCTGATTACTCTCTTGATAAATTAGTTGAGTTGTATATTTCCGATATTGTGAGATTGCACGGGGTGCCATTATCAATTGTGTCTAACAGAGATCCGAGGTTTACTTCACGATTCTGGAAGACACTGAAAGAAGCCTTAGGTACTAAATTGCATTTTAGTACAGCTTTTCACCCACAAACGGATGGTCAACCTGAACGGATTATTCAAATTCTTAAGGATATGTTGAGATGTTGCATCCTTGAGTTTAATGGTACGTGGGAGCAATATTTGCCATTGATTGAGTTTGCGTACAATAATAGTTTTCAGTCGAGCATTAAAATGGCACCTTATGAAGCTTTGTACGGATGCAAATGTCGAACACCTCTGTACTGGTCAAAACTCAGCGAGAATAAGATTCACGAGGTTGATTTGGTAAAAGAAACTGAGCAGAAAGTGAAAGTGATACGTGATAGTTTAAAAGCCGCGTCAGATCGTCAGAAATCTTATACAAACTTGAAAAGAAAAGATATTGAGTTTGAGATTGGCGATAAAGTGTTTTTGAAAGTGTCGCCGTTGAAGAAAATGCTTCGTTTTGGTAGAAAAGGCAAATTGAGTCCAAGGTTCATCGGGCCGTATGAAATTATTGAGCGTAGTGGACCTGTTGCATATAGATTGTTGTTGCCACCGAAACTAGAAAAGATTCATAATGTATTTCACGTATCAATGCTTCGTCGATACGGATCTGACCCGTCACATGTGATTTCTCCGTCTAAGATTGAAATCCGATCCGATATGACTTACGAGGAAGAACCGATCCGGATTTTAGATCATGAGGTGAAAGAATTGAGAAATAAGAAAGTCTCATTAATAAAGGTATTGTGGCATTGACACGGAGTGGATGAGGCTACGTGGGAACCCGAAGATACTATTAGACAACAATATCCGAATCTGTTTAAAGGTAAGATTTTCGGGGACGAAAATCCCTAAGGGGGAGAATTGTAGCAGTCCAGTTTAGACCTTAGTCGAAAAAGTGGTTTCAGAACCACAAATCCGAGTCAGTGAAATATTTTAATATTATTTTCTGTCATTACAGTACGTGATTGAGCATGTGTGAATTTGTATAACCTATTCAGGTATGTTTGAATAAGAAAGGTAAGTATCTATGTGAATTTGTAAAAGATAGATATGTGCATAGATTCAATGATATAAACTTGTGATGAATGTATGAATGTGTTATGATCAAAAGAGATCATTGGAGATAGGGTTTGTTTGTAGGCATTGGCTAAACAAATGAGCCAAAGAAGAATTATGAATTTGTAAATGAGATGTATAAATGATCTTGCAAATGATATGATTATGAATATTTATATGTTAAATTTATTTGTATATGGCTTACTAAGCTTTTGAAAGCTTACTTTGTGTGTGTTTGCATTATTTTATAGATCGTTAAAGCTACGGAAGGCTCGGGGATCATCGAGGATTATCACCACACTATCAAACTCTACGTTGGTACTTTTGAATGTGTACATAGTTAAATATGGCATGTATAGGCTAGTTATTTTGAATTATGTTTGAGATGTATATATAGCCATGTGATATGGCTAGATAATGATATGATGTGAATGAGTAGTGATGCTATATGATGCATAGCTTGGTATGTTTGGTGGCTAATGGTTGGACTAATGAGATAGTCAAATTTATGGTAAGTTTTATGATGCAAAGTTAGTATATTATTGATGATAGAGTATCTTAATGAATTGGTAAGTTTTTGAATGATTTATACTTAAAAATACTTGTGATGAGAATGAGATAAATGTTGTATAAGTTGGTGTGTTTGATATGTTCTTGAATGGTTAGAAAAGATGGTCATATTGATATGAATTGAATTGGTATGATGCATGTAGGTTTAACCCAATTGTCCTTGTAGATCGCCTATAAATTGCCCACAAGGTTGAGCACACAGGCGTGTGGCTCGACCGTGTCCTTCGAGGTTGTATTTCAATACAAGTCAGGCTCGACCACGGGCTAGACACACGGGCGTGTGACTGATCGTGTGGTGCAAGTCAGTGTCGACCACGAGTGAGGCACACATGCGTGTCTCAGGCCGTGTGGACAAGTTAGTATGTATGCCCTGTTTTGCCACGGCTGGGACACATGGGCGAGTCTGAGGCTGTGTTAGGCACACGGCCTACCCACACGGGCACGTGACCTCTGTAACTTTAAAAAATGTTTGATTTTCGAAAAAAAAATTATGATCCCGGTTTAGTCCCGACCCCTTTTTAATGCATGTTTAAGGTCTCGTAGACCTCATTATGGGACTATAAGCTTGTATTTGCTATGATATGATGATGATATACATTATGATGTGAAATGTTAGTAAAAGTCTCCAATTTGTCCGGTAATGCCACTTAACCCTAGACCGGCGATGGTTACGAGTTAGGGGTGTTACAAACTTCACCACACTATCTACTGACTTTTTGGTACTTTTGAAACTATGTTTTAAGTATATGGCATGTATAGGTATTTGAGTCTTGTTGATTATGTTTTGGTAATGATGTTAGCCAAATGAATTGGCATTGCAAATGTCCATATTTTGAGTTGTAAATATAGCCATGAGAGTTGGCTTAATTTAGTGAATTTGGTTATGTGCATATATGATAAACCGTAAAAGTAACATATTTTAATCCCACATTTAGCATATTTTTGGATGATTTATCCCTTGATTTATGTAAAAAGGTGCTCTTAATCCTTTCTTTTCATGTTTTATACTCAGGGAAGCATCGGAGGATGAAAAGAACAAGAAACGGGCTTAAAATGAGCCAAATGGGCCAAAGCACGAAATCAACACTGCCTGGGCCCAAGACCACACGACCGTGCCTCCTCAATAATCTCAAACACGGTCTAAGCCACGAAATACACGGCCGTGCCTCATTAATAAAGTCCAAACACGGCCTGACCTCGATTCACACGGGCGTGTGCCATGGCCGTGTCCCTGCCGCGGAAAAGAGCAATTTTAATCGGATTTGGATACTTAGGGGCAAAGAAACACATTCCAAAAGCCTATAAATACACCCTAAGTATGACCTAATAGGGAGGAGTCGACGGGAGCCTAAAGCTACCGTTTAGGGGCAACTTGCTAGGCCAGAGAGGGCAGATTTGTGGGGATTCACTCGGGGATAGCTAGTTGATCCATCTCAAGAAGCCGGAATCATACTCAAGACGGAGGATCTCCTCTTCAATTCCTTCAGGGGGTTTTAAGGATTTCTTATCTTTTGTTTTATATTTTCTTCTGAGATGTTTTCCTTTATTGTTATGAACTAAACCCTCAGATACCTGAGGGGGGTGAAACTTAGATGAATCTTGTTATCGTTTGCTGAACTATATGATAAATATTTGATTTGTTCTTAATTATGTGTTCTTAACTCTTGTGTTAATATTTCGCGGATATTAATTCAAGTTTGATGTGCTTAGGTGGAGGAGCAAAAGTCCCTGCCTAAGATTAGATGTAGCATAGTTAAGCGGAGTTGATCGCGCGCCTAGAGATAGGGTGACGAGGCATTGCCGGATTAGGCTGAAACCTAATATGGGAGTCCATAGATCGAGTTAATGCGATTCTAGGGGTTTTAATTAGAAAGAGATTTCAATTAATCAACCTAGGGTTAGACGTTATTCGCCTCAAGAGAGGGTTTAATATAAATTAGGGAATCCTACGGATCAAGTCAAATGAATAAATCGTCTGGTTCAGAGTTAGATAACAAGTGAAGTCTAGTTGGATTCTTCCTTGGGTGTTGTCTTAATTAATTGGTTTTTCTTCAAGTATCTTCCCAAATTCATTCTTTTTTGTCTTAGAGTCTTTAAGTTTAGTAGTTAATTAATTTAGATTAAACAACCATTCGCTTAATTTTTAGGCTAAATAATAGAAAGAAAGTTAGTATTATTACTTTTAGTTCCTTTGGGTTCGACAATCCGGTCTTGCCTAAGCTATACTACTGTTCGATAGGTGCGCTTGCCTCAATCGTTGTCATAGTTAGTTTCCAGGTTCGATCATTATTTATAAATATTTAAAACTCTTACTTCACAGCAATCAAGTTTTTGGCGCCGCTGCCGGGGAACTAAAATATTAAGAACACTCTATTTTTATTACTTTAGCCATTTTTATTTTTTGCAATTTAATTTTATTTCTTATTTTATTTGCTAATTTTTCTTCTTTTATTACTTCTTCCTTCCAGTACCTCTAGTTTATGACTAGAAGGAACCCGAGAGGACCACTAGTATACTGACAGGTGATATTGAAGCTACCGCTCGCGAGAATCGAAGAGAAATTAGGCGAGCCCTAAATTACACTGAGAAAAAGAGCGAGAAAGCGCAGATCCAATCCCCTTTGAAGGGATGGGCGAGAATAATCCACCACCACAAGATGTGGCAGAAAATAATGCTCCACGTACTATGTATGATTATGCTAAACCTCATTTCACAGGAGCTGAATCGAGTATTGTTAGGCCTGCTATAGCTGCTAATAATTTTGAATTAAAGGCTAACACTATACAAATGATTCAACAATTTGTTCAATTTGATGGTTTGCAGGACGAAGACACAAACACTCATATAGCTAATTTTTTAGAGTTCTGTGATACCTTCAAAATAAATGGCGTTTTTGATGATGCCATAAGGCTTCGGTTATTTCCCTTTTCATTAAAGAAATAAAGCCAAACAGTGGTTAATCTGGTTACCACGAGGGTCAATCACCACATGGGATCAAATGACTGAAAAATTTTTATTAAAATATTTCCCACCGGCCAAAACGGCCAATTTATGGAATGATGTCTCTTCTTTTGTGCAGATGGATTTAGAGACATTATACGACGCATGGGAGAGATACAAGAATCTCTTGAGATGGTGTCCGCACCATGGTTTTCCCTTGTGGCTCCAAGTCCAAACTTTCTATAACGGTGTAAACCCCTCAACGAGGCAACTAATTGATTCAGCCGCCGGTGGAACCACGAGCAATGAGAACTCTGAGCGACCTACGAATTCATAGAGGAGATGTCACTGAATAACTATCAGTGGCAGGTTACAAGGACAAAACCAACAAAATCAGCCGGAGTCTTCAACATCGATGCAGTAACCATGCTATCAACATAGGTAGAGATGATGAATAAAAAGCTTGATAGTTTGTGTTCTTCGCAGTACATCCCGGTGATGCAAAGGCGACGCAAGTGGATCGTGGCGAATCACGAGTACCCACCCTACCAACCAGCACACGAAAGCAAGCAGATGAACTATATAGGTAACAATTTCAGATCTAATAACAACTCTTATAGTAATACTTATAATCCAGGTTGGAGGAACCACCCAAATTTTTCATGGGGAGCACAAGGAAATCAAGGAAATCAAAGACAACAACCTCCTCAAAATTTCCAAAATCAGCCCTATCCACAAGAGAAGAAGTCGAACCTTGAAGAGATGCTGACAAAATTCATGGCAGCTACAGATAACCGTCTCCAAGACACTGAGACCACCCTTAAGAATCAGCAGGCATCAATTAAAGGGATCGAGTGCCAAGTTGAGGAACTCACTAAGATAGTTGGACAACTTACTAACACAGTTGGACAGCTTGCAAAGATAATTTCTGAAAGACCACAAGGGTGTCTACCAAGCAACACTAAGATTAACCCAAAGGAGCAAATCCAAGCCATATCAGCTCAAGAAAGTGAAGGGTTAGACGAGCCCAATTCAAGGCAAGAGGATGAGGTCAAAGAAGGTAAGGTTGAGGTAAGTAATAATAAGCCAAAATCGGTAATCAAAGAATACCAACCTCGCATACCATACCCTGAAGCATTATGGAGAGACGACACAGAGGAACAGTTCGGTAAGTGTCTTAAACTTTTAAATAAATTACATATTAACTTACCGTTACTTGAAGCTCTTTCACAGATGCCAGATTTTAGAAAATTTTTAAAATAACTTTTGACGAACAAGCGAAGGATTGACGAGGCATCACACGTGGAACTAAATGCAATGTGCTCAGCAATCTTGCAAAATAAACTACCACAGAAATTAAAAGATCCGGGGAGTTTTACAATTCCATGTTTAATTGGTAGACTAACTGTTGATAATGCGTTAGCTGATCTAGGGGCAAGCATAAATGTCATGCCTTATAAATTGTTTAAACAACTAGGTCTAGGGAAACCCAAACAAACTATGATGAGCATTCAACTAGCTGATAAAACTGTTAGAATTCCTAGGGGTATAATCGAAGATGTACTCGTAAAAATTGAAAAATTCATATTCCCAATAGACTTTGTCGTTTTAGACATGGATGAGGATAATTTGATCCCCTTAATCTTAGGAAGACCATTTTTTTATGGCTGCCGGGACTAAAATTGATATTGATGCAGAGAACTCATACTTCGTGTAGGTAATGAGACAGTCACTCTCCAAGCTCTTGATTCGGCTAGAACATCGAGTAACCAAGGTGAGAAAACAAATTCTATTGATAACCATTCAGTTAACCCTTCTTTTCAGGAAGCACCACAAAAGAATACAACTGAACCCGATTCTATACCATGTCCCAACAAAGAAATAACACACGAAGAACAAGGGATTTAGATCGATGATCTAGACGAGTGGAAGACACATTTCAAGGAAAAATTAGGAATACACGCGCGGAGCAGAGCCACTCCACGAAGCAAACAAATTCAAAATCGGAGATCAGGTATTGATAGAAAAAATAGACCCTCGAATATCTCCTCCTGACCCTAACACAAACAAAGAAATATCGTTTAGGGTAATCAGTGTTTTTCCATACGGAACAGTCGAGGTAAGTAATCCTATCTTTGGCACTTTCAATATAAACACATCTCGACTTAAATTCTATCATGATAATGAAACCGATAGCATGAGGAAAGACTTTCAACTCCTCAAACCACCATGAACATACAAATGAGAGGAGAGTCTAGCTTAAGACTATAAACGAGCGCTTCTCGGGAGGCAACCCGAATACTAACCCCATTAACTCTTACATTTTTATCTTTTCTTTATAGTATCTAACTTTAAAACTAACCAGAAGTACAGAATTCCAGGCCACACGGCCTTGCACACGGCCGTGGCCGTGGCCGTGTGGAGGTACAGAATTGCCGTACTGACACGGCAGAGAGGGTACAAGTCAGAAAGAATCAAATCTTTGAGTCACGGAATCCAACCACCAACCCACGGGCACCGACAAAATGCCACAGCCGTGCGACGGGGCCGTGGACGACATTGACTCATCAGAAACGGGCGTGGCAATCGGTAAAAATGGGCGTGAGAGAATCAACACGCCTACATACACGGCCGTACGAGGCGGTCGTGTGAATCGACACGCCCATGATACACGGGTGTGGGGTTGTACCTGATTTGAGAATTCTATTTAAACCACCCACCCCTCCCTCTTCTCACCTAACTTTCACCCTCCTTCTTCATTTACACTCTTACACCATACATTCTTAGCATTCTTCATTCTTATAGCATTCTTCTCAATATTTTTGCCATGTCGAAGAAACGGAAGGATCTCATCACAGTCTCCCTCATGGAGACCGATCTATATAAGTTCATGCCGGCCACTTCAATCACTCGACAAGCCAAGGGTCTTTGAGACCATTTATTTTTTCTTTTATTTTTATCTTCTCCTTTATTTTCCTTCTCTTTGACTATCTTATGCTTAATTTAGTTTATTTTAATTTAGTGTCTTAGTGTCAGGTTCTTCAGGCTGCTTGGGAATCACGCCATACGCCTTGCTTGACACCTCCGCATGACCTTAGAGGTCACATCCACCTCGCGAACCATCCAACAATAAGGACCCTACGGTCCATCCATCTTTTCTTTTAATTTTAGTTTCATCTGTATTTTTCTTCACTTTAGCTTGCTTTTCTTTAATTATTTAATTATTATAGTTTTAATTTTTAGTATTTTATCCTGGCTAATCCTCCATGAGCTACCCAATTTCTTCATCTAGCGCAGGATCGTCATCCAGACCGACCCCTCCGATCTATCTTTCACCTCTAACCCAAGGATGCCATCCGAAAATTCAAGAAGTTTCACTTCTCCCCATATCTTATGATTTGATTATGATTGAGTTATTATATCTTTGTACATTGAGGGCAATGTACGTCTTAAGTGTGGGGGGTGAACAACCTAAAAAGGTGCCTAATTTTTTTCATTATTCTCAAATTCCTAAAATTAGGTGCCAAACTTTTTGCATTATTCTCAAATCCCTGAATTCAGTCTTGTTTTTAAGTAATTCTCTCATATTACTAATTAGGATGAAATTTCCATGATTTATGATTTTTATTGATGTGTTTTAAATTAAGTCATTGATAATTGTGCATTGATAATTAAATTCTAAGAATACTAGAGAATCAAGCATAATAAGTCTATTTTTCGGAATTAAAATTTTTTAGGTTGTCTACCTAAACTTGAATATTACTTTGAAGTTTGAAATTTACGAGGTTGACATCAAAATACCAATAATTTTTGTGAGATTTTGAGCCTTATAGAGCATAAATTCTTTTTCTTTCTCACTTTATTGATTATGAGTGTGTCAACATTGATTTGTTATTCTAGAACTTGCATCGATTATACATGTCGAGACCACACCTTTGATTTGATATACATAAATGATAAAGGCACCTAGGATTTAACCCACTTACTCCATTAAAAACCTACCTTCATAATTAACCCCTAGTGAACCCCTTTGATCCTAACAACCCTTTTTATTGACTCACCCACTAATTTTAACCCAGAAACCCTTTGTTTTTATTATCACCATTCATTTTGACTACCCTTATATCGAGATTTGATTTGATTAATAGCCTAACTATGTTTTTTATTTCATTAATTTATCCTTTGTTATGTATTTATGATTTGTTCTTAAAAAAAAAATCAATCAAAAGTATATTCATTATTCATTATTAGTTTTGTGATTAAATGAGCTTATACATTTGAATTCCAAATATTGAAAAAGAAGCTCGTAGTATTAGTATTTTTCAAATTGATGTAATCACTTTTATTTAGTTCATTGTTTCGGTTAGGTAATTTTTCAGTCGATCTCGATTCTAACCCTCTAATTCAGACCTTTAACCACACCTTTAACCCAAGCCCCGTTACAACCCTTTCAAAGACCTTTTGGTTTGTGCATCATTTCATATTACAGTGGTGGAGATTTGATTTTCATGCAAGCCTATGGGATTAACTTTTCAGGTTTGACATTTGAGTGCTTAATTCTGAACCTTAAACACTTCGAGTGATTTGAGTGAATTTTTGTGAGGATGTCAATCCTTGTAGGTTTTGAATCGGAGGTAATTATTTAGATGAGGGGAAACACCTATGTTTTGTGCTACAAATGTATTACTTAGATTGTTTGAATCTTTAGGACTCTTTGAATTAAATTATCCATGTATAAATTATCTATGAATTATGACGAGACATTGTTGATAGGAATATTGAATCATGAAAAGTTCGTTTTAATTGTAAGTTCAGAATTTTGCTTGAGGACAAGCAAAAGCTTAAGTGTGGGGGTATGTGATAAACCATAAAAGTAACATATTTTAACCCCACATTTAGCATATTTTTGGATGATTTATCCCTTGATTTATGTGAAAAGGTGCTCTTAATCCTTTCTTTTCATGTTTTATACTCAGGAAGCACCGAAGGATGAAAAGAACAAGAAACAGGCTTAAAACGAGCCAAATTGGCCAAAGCACGAAATCAACACAGCCTAGGCCCAAGACCACACGGCCGTGCCTCTTCAATAATCTCGAACACGGTCTAAGCCACGAAATACATGGCCGTGCCTCATTAATAAAGTCTTAACACGGCCTGACCTCGATTCACACGGGCGTGTGCCATGGCCGTGTCCCTGCCGTGAAAAAGAGCAATTTCAATCAGATTTGGATACTTAGGGGAAAAGAAACACATTCCAAAAGCCTATAAATACACCCTAAGTATGACCTAATAGGGAGGAGTCGATGGGAGCCTAAAGCTACCGTTTAGGGGCGTCTTGCTAGGCCAGAGAGGGCATATTTGTGGGGATTCACTCGGGGATAGCCAGTTGATCCATCTCAAGAAGCCGGAATCATACTCAAGACGGAGGATCTCCTCTTCAATTTCTTCAGGGGGTTTTAGGGATTTCTTATGTTTTGTTTTATCTTTTCTTCTGAGATGTTTTCCTTTATTGTTCTGAACTAAACCCTCAGATACCTGAGGGGGATGAAACTTAGATGAATCTTGTTATCGTTTGCTGAACTATATGATAAATATTTGATTTGTTCTTAATTATGTGTTCTTAATTCTTGTGTTGATATTTTGCGGATATTAATTCAAGTTTGATGTGCTTAGGTGGAGGAGCAAAAGTCCCTGCCTAATAGTAGATGTAGCATAGTTAAGCGGAGTTGATCGCGCGCCTAGAGATAGGGTGACGAGGCATTGCCGAATTAGGGTGAAACCTAATATGGGAGTCCATAGATCGATTTAATGCGATTCTAGGGGTTTTAATTAGAAAGAGATTTCAATTAATCAACCTAGGGTTAGACGTTATTCGCCTCGAGAGAGGGTTTAATATAAATTAGGGAATCCTATGGATCAAGTCAAATGAATAAATAAATGCGTTTGAGTTAGATAACAAGTGAAGTCTAGGTGGATTCTTCCTTGGGTGTCGTCTTAATTAATTGGTTTTCTTCAAGTATTTTCCCAAATTCATTCTTCTTTGTCTTAGAGTCTTTAAGTTTAGTAGTTAATTAATTTAGATTAAACAACCATTCGCTTAATTTTTAGGCTAAATAATAGAAAGAAAGTTAGTATTAGTACTTTTAGTTCATTTGGGTTCGACAATTTGGTCTTGCCTAAGCTATACTACTGTTCGATAGGTGTGCTTGCCTCAATCGTTGTCTTAGTTAGTTTCCAGGTTCGATCATTATTTATAAATATTTAAAACTCTGACTTCACAACGATCAATATATGTTGATACTTGAGTTCTTTGGATGGATATGTAAATGAACACATTATGAAGTTTGTGGAATTGGTATCTTGTTTGTGAATTGGTACAAAAATAGGGTATGTTAGGTAATGGTTAAACTAGTTGATTGGTATATGTATTTGACTAAGTTTTGGTTGAGTTAAACTTGAGTTATAAACATGTTGAATGTTGGTATTGAAAATGGTATGGATTAGTATTGAATGCGGCTAAATTGAATGTTATTTATGCTATGGTTTGGTACCATTTGGGTTGGTTTATGTAACACCCCAAACCTGGCCTAGACGTTATGGCCGAATCTGGCGATTTCACATAGAAGTGCATTTAAAAATCGTATCATTGCTAAAACCGTTTTCCGTTTAGAACCTATCATTATCTTTCATTAATTCTCAAATCATGATTCATTTCCAAAATGCCATACTTTACGAAAGTTTTTAAAATAGTTTGCGTGTGTGTGGTATTTTGATAAAACATTCATCTCTTTTGAAAACCCAAGTTTTACCTACTTCTAGTAGATATAAACAGAAAATAGTAAAAATCCAAATTTTAGGTAAAAATCCATAGAGGCCATTATTACAGAAAAATACCCCAAAAAAACTTAAAATCGTAAATAAGTATCAAATAGAAAAAGGGACCCGTGTGGCCACCGCTGAGTCCTCCACCGCACCGATCCGCCTATGTCTGGGGATTACCTGTATACAGATTACGGAAGGGTGAGTTTACGTAAACTCCGTGTGTAATCCCCATGCAAACAAACAGAAAAATAACAGATAATCTCAGTTTGGGCCTAAGCCCTTTTCAATATCGATGATCGATGTCGGTTTGGCCTTAGCCCATTTGAAGAATGATAAGCATTAGGGCCTTAGCCAATCACAAGATCTGATATGATGATGATTATGCGATTATAAAATCCTACCCAATGAGCCTCTACACTCCATCTCCGTCCAACCCTACACTCTATCTGGGGATATAATCAACCCAACCATCCCCACACTCCAAATAGTATCGAATGCAGCACTAGACAGTAGTTGCAGCTGAGCTGCCAGTAAGTTAGTGTAACACCCCTAACCCGTATCCATTGCCGGAAAAGGGTTAAGAGGCATTACCGGACATATCGTAAACATTTCATTAACATAAAACATTCACAACATTCCATAGTAAAATATACATATAGAGTCCCTTTAGAAGGTCTACGAGACCCTAAACATACATTGGGAAGAGGTCGAGACTAAACCGAGCACATACGAATTTTTCCAGAACATAAACATTTTTCAAAGTTACAGAGGTCACACGCCCGTGTGGGCAGGCTGTGTGCCTCACATGGCCACAAGACACGCCCATGTCTAAGACCGTGTGGAATAGGGTATACATTCTGACTTGCACCACACGGCTAAAGACACGCCCGTGTGTCTGGCCCGTGTGCAACACTGACTTGATTCACACGGCCTGTCACATGCCCGTGTGTTTGGCTCGTGTGCAAGTCTGACTTACTTCGAATTACAACCTTAAGAGACACGGTCGAGACACACGCCCGTGTGGTCAGCCGTGTGGGCAAATATAGGCCATTTGAAAGGCCAATTTGCCACCCAAAATTGGGTCATACCTACATGTAATGCCCCGAATTTTGGGCCTAGAAGAATTGGGCCTTGGGCATGGGAGCGTTTAAAAGTTTTGAGAACAAGAGAATGGCACAATTGCATGTTAGATCTGATGGGTGAGTGATTTTGGAAGGTTAAGGGGCTTCTATGAAGTCCTGGGTTCAAGCCATGTCATATGGAAAAAAACATTTATTTTTTAGCATTAGGGGAACCATGACTCCTGGTTTTAAGCCTTTTAAATAATTGTGATTAAAAATAGACACAAAAGAGCCTGTGGTGTTGTGGCAAGGTGGCGACACAGGTGTGGCAATGAGGTGGCGTCACAGGTGTGGCAAGGAGGTCAGAGGTTCAAGTCTCATTGCATACAAATGGGATTATTTATTTTTCTCATGTGTGGGCAAGAGTTGGTGTTGGATTTGAACTCTGTGTTGGAGAGTTTCAATGGGTCAAATGAGTGATTTAACGAGTGGATCTTGGGGGAAATTAAGGAGGGGATCATGGAGAGATAAGGGGAGGAAATCAAGGGAAGTTGGGTAGGTGAAAGTTGGTGCCGAAATAGGGTATTTTCTCTTGGAAATTCAGCTAGAGTGTGGTAGGGATGCCATTTTTCTTTTAGCCATTTCAGCTTTTGGCTCATTTTGTTCGGTTTTGAAATAGTGATGTAGGTAGTGGCTGATTTTATTCTAGTCATTCCTTTCATTTTAGTTCTTTTTCCTTTTGCCAAAATCGAGCAATATCCCTTTTCTCTGCTATTTTCTTTGCAACAATTGCTTCTTGTGCCGATTCTCCCTTTACTCTCCTCCTCTTGCCACTTTTCTGCTCTTCTTGTTTCTCAATTTGACCGAACCAATCGCTTCTCTCCATCCTTTCTTACTCATTCGAAGTTCTTTTTCTCACTTTCCAAAACCGAATTATCCTTCTCTCTATTTCTTTATCTACAACTTTTCATCTCTGTCAACCTTGAGTATTCTTTCTTAATCTAGAATTAGGCCGAATATTAGTTATCTTTTCTTCTTCTTCTCTTCTAATTTGGTCAACATTTGATTGTTATTCTTGACTGATTCTCTTCCTCCCCATCTGCTTTAATCCGCATCGTCAAAGGTTTGTTGGTTCTGTGGCCTAATGTTGTAGCCGAATATACCGTGTCCTTGTAACCAAATATTAATCTTTCCTCCATCTGTTGCTCCAGCCTCTGAAGTGCCGAATCTATTCTTCGCTTGAGGGTTGTCTGAGTTCAATTTATCTATTGGCCGGTTGTAGGGGTAGGTGGTTTGTGCTTTCAATCATTGACCGAATGCTAGTTCTCTTGTTGGCCGTGTGTTTTCCTTAGGTTAGTATTTGATTAACCTTGGTTATTGGATATTGATGCTTAATAATGGTTGTGGTACAGATAAACCAAAAGGAGGTGAGATCGATTTATAATCACGGCTTATGAAGTATAAGCCGATTCAGTTAAGGTAGGTATTAACCTTGGGTTCGGCTTCTATGTTAGAAAGGCTTGTTAAATCTTATTAATGGAATGGCTAACCGAATACCTTAATCGAATATAGGTTCTACGCTCGTAAGCTACTGCATTTTTCTCCATCAAGGTGTGTACACACACACCACTCCAATTGTAGATCGGCAATTGCCGGAATCCCGAAATGTTGATAAGCCGAAAGGCCAAAAGTACGGCTACGGCTATCACACGAGCGCACGAATGTGTTGATAAGTCAATAAAACGATAGAGGTCACCATGAGCATCTCGTGGTCTTAGCCGTCTTTAGGGCCAAATGGACCGAAATAGGCCGAGTGGGCCCATTGTGCCTGTGGGCCCTACGCGAGTAATTTTTTGGATGGATAGGAAATAATGAGCCGGCCATGACGATCACATGGCCAAAGGCAGTTTTGGGCTTAGTGGGCCATACGAGCGTGTAGGCCCAGGTGGGCCATATAATGGGCTTGGGACCATTAATGCGTTTTGATTGCAAAAGGTTATACAAGTCATGCAGGATGACTGTGAGCCTATTAACGGGTCGATATGTGTACTCAGGCCCTAAGGGAGAAATGACCGTTATACCCCTGAAGGGCAGAATTACTAAAATGCCCTACATGTTATATGATTGTTATTGTATGCCATTTATGGTATGTTTGCATTCATGTGATATTATGCTGTATGGGGGATGGGATCATTGATTTGGAGGAAGTATATGATTTGTTAGGGTCACATGGTCGCTTGACGACTGTGGATCCACCGATAGCTTTAAGCCGATTATGTGACTAGCAGCTCTACTGCAATATTGGTTGGTGCCGCAACCGGTGCTACATAAAGAGTGTAGGGATGGGTGGGTCGATTTAATCCCCACAGGAGTGTAGGGTTGGACGGGATTCGGAGTGCAGGGTTGGTTGGGTATTTGTGCATTGCATGATCTGATTTGATTGAGATATGGGCTCAGGCCCAGCTGAGGCTATTATGGGCTGAGGCCCAAATGCCATCGTTACTATAATGGGCTTAGGCCCGGATTGATGTGATGTATGCTTTATGATCGATGAGGGTTATACACACTGAGTTTTCGTAAAATCACCCCCTCTTTTTAATTTTTTCAGGTAATCCTCAGTAAGCGGTTCGACGTACTGGAGGACTCGGAGGTGGCCACACTACAAATAGCTTTAAATTTTTGTATTCTATTTTACCCTACTTAAACCACTTTCTTATTGGGTTGTAATAAGGCCCCTTTTAATTTCTGGGTTTTTTTTTTAATTTGGGAGTTTCAGTTATTACGTTTTCTATCTGTTAGAAGTAGAACACGGTTTTCCAAAACAATAACTATTTTCAAACACTACGTTTCCGCAACTCAATTTTTAAATATCACGTTTTCGTAAATCATTTACTTTAAATTAAGCTTCCGCAACAATAAGGCTTTGAAGGTAATAACTTTTCAATAAAACTCGATTGAAAATAAACAAACGCAAATTGAGGTTTTGTACAAGATTTAAATGGCAAGAAGTTTTAAATTTCAAGAAGGGTTTTCAATGAAAACAAGGTTTTCAAAAAATACTTCAATGTGACACGCCGGATTCGGCCCTGACGTCTAGGCCGGGTTTGGGGTGTTACACTACAAGCATCATACATCCCTCAAATCATGTCCCAAAGGCAACCAAAAACTTACCAAATCATGCACAATTTGACTCTTAACAACATCATTCATTTCCATATACAAATCAAACTCAAACATACCAATTCAAAGCACCAATATCACATTAAAAATATGTGGTTAATACTTCATTTTAATCCATATCAATTCATAGCATTTCTCATCATATCAATTTTTCCAAATTAACCATAAAACTTACCAAAATTTAGCATTTCATTTGACCATTCATGAGCATATCAAAACATACCAACCATTACATCATATAGCATGGACTAAACTCATCCATAAGCACATTCATTAACAAGCCATATCACATGGCTATATTTACACATTTCGAAACATAACCAAAGTTCTCTAGCCTATACATTCCATACTTCAATATGTACATTTTCAAAAGGTACCAAAATATAGTTTGATAGTGTCATGATGATCCTCGACAATTCCCGAGTTTCCAGTAGCTTTGATAATCTATAAAACAATGAACAAACATACACAGAGTAAGCTTTCATAGCTTAGTAAGTCATAAGCAAATAATTTTCCAAATGAACATTAACATTATATTCAATTAACGAATCAATCCAAACCTTAACTAAATATACACATATCACACTCACAAATTCGTATATCATCAAATATACGATAGCGTTTTATCATCATATGGCCGAATGCACAAATACTTATGAGCATATATAATTCTCCCTTTTAATATCAAATATACATCATTTGGCCAAATATGAGCATTTATATATACAAATAATTCAGCTTATAACATGTATAATTTATATCACCATTTCAAATAGTAAGCTTACCTTATTCTCATTAACATTAAACTTGGCACATACCTGAACCTTTTAGCTTGATTTCAGATTTAATCATATCTCGTTAATGCCGTTGAACCATTCAAAACCAATAAGGATACTCAGATGGTCAGAAATCTCGTGCAATGCCAACGTCCCAGATGTGGTCTTACATGTAATCACATATCGATGCCACTGTCCCAGACAGGGTCTTACACGAATCAAATACGATGCCATGTCCCAAACATGGTCTTACACGTACATCACAAGTCGATGCCAATGTCCCAGACGTGGTCTTACACGTAAACACATATTGAAAATCCTATGTCATGACATATGTATCCTAACTATTCCTAAGGTTCATACGGGGCTTTTGGACGTCGTAACTCAATCGATTCAGGCTTGTAAATACTTCTCCCATAATTATACAAATTCGGCTTGAACATATAAATACAAGTAATAATTAAATTCGGCACAATAAAATATATATAATCGAATTTAACGACATTTATTTACTTATGAACTTACCTCGGACAACGACGAACGAAAATAAACGGCTATTCAATGATTTTTGATTTCCCCCGATCTAATTCCTTTCTCTTTGGTTCTTGATCTATACACATTCAAATTTATCTCTTTTATTCAACAAATCATTCAATTCAATTCATATACTCGTATTTAGGGCATTTTACAAATTAGCCCTCACATTTTCACATTTTGACACTTTAGTCCCTATTTCACAAAATCACAAAATTCACAAAATTTCTTTATACAAGTACCTAGCCGAATTTTCCTCTAGTTCATATAAACCCACATATTTCATTTATTTCGCATTTTAGTCCTTCAAAATAACATTTTCACAAATTAGTCCAATTTACTCAAATTCATCAAAAATTCAAATACAAAACATATTAATCTAACAACATATATTTATCATCAAACACAAGATTCATCAAGCTTTCAAAAATGACAAAACACAAAATCATCATCAAATTCAGAAATTAAGACATGGGCTTGATAGATTACATAGCAACAACCTCAAAAACGTAAAAATTATCAAAAACCGAGCTAAATACATACCTTAATTGGACTTGGACAAGGCCAAACCTAAGAACTCTCTTTTCTTTTCTTTTTTCTTTCAAATTTCGGCTAAGATGAACACAAAATGCATGGCATTTTTGTTTTATTTTATTTAATCATATGTTAACACATAAATTACCATTTTATGTAACAGCCCGGTTTAGACCCTAGTCAGAACAGTGGTTTTGAGACCACAAATTCGAGGTTGGAATAATATTTTATTATTATTCTCTGTGTTTACAGTATTTGAATTAGCCTGCGTGAAATTTCTATGTGAATATTTTATTAATTGTGTGTTTAATTTGCAAAAAGGACTTAATCGCATAAAGAGTAAAAGCTGTGTGTTGATTTATAAGTACCTAAGTGTTGTTGTCTTTTTAATGAGGAGGCCTTATGAGGCAATTAAACCATTTTTAAGATAGTGGTTGGTTAACAGACAAAAATGGCCTTAGTGCATGAAAACTTATATTTATTAGTAAAAGGTTAAATTGGTAACTTGATAAATAATGATATATATGTTATAATAAAACATAAGATGGCCATTATCATCTTGTTAGTTCCAAAATTGAAGAAAAGAAAAGAAAGAACACTAAGCTAGGGTATTCGGCCATCATTTGAGCTTGATTAAAGGTATGTTTTGCTTCGATTTTTGATAATTTCTACGTTTTTGTAATCGTTGCTTTGTGCTCTAGCTAGCCCATGCTTTAATTTTAGAAATTAATGTTGATTTTGAGATGTGCCATTGATGAACATGTGAGTTCTTGGATGTTTGATGGTGGAAAATGAAAGATATGTGTTAGATTAATATAGTTTGTCTTTGAAGTTTTGATGAATTTGAGTAATTTGAGTTTAATTGAGAAAAGTGTAAATTGGAGGACTAAATTTTGAAATAAATGAAATGTGTGGGCTTGTATTAGCATGGGAAGAATTCGGCTAAGCTTGTGTGAGTAGAAATTATGTGAATTTGATGATTTTGTGAAATAGGGACTAAAGTGTCGAAATATGAAAATGTGAGGGCTATTTTGTAAAATGCCCTAAATATGTGTGTATGAACTAAATTGAATGAATTGGTGATTGAATGAGTTGAATTTAAATGTGTATAGACCAAGAAAGGAGAGGTTCGGATCGAGATCGAGGCGAAGACAAAGTGCTCGATTAATCGACCGTTTCGGTCTTCCGACGTCCGAGGTAAGTTCGGATATAATACTAGTTGTAAATTATATCTATGTGATGTGAATTGAATGAATATAAATATATAACTATGAGATTAAAATTCTATGTACGGAATTGAATTGGAGGGCACTAAGTGTGGAAAATTAGAAACGAGACAGAAATGATTAGCACTGTGTGTGCGAAAAGATAGAAGCTTCAGCTTATCGAATTGGCACTGTGTGTGCGATACCGATATAAGTTCAGTTTATCATATTGGCACTAAGTGCGCAGTGACGATTATGTTTCGGTTATGAAATTGGCACTAAGTGTGCAAATAAACCAAAGGAATAGCAAAGGTTGAACGAGTGGTAATATCGAGAAATTGAGTAGCATGAATGGTGAGTAACTGATCGTATGTCTGTCGAGTTTTAAAATTTATAAAGAGAATGATCGAACCTAGAAACTAACTATGACAATGATTGAGGCAAGTGCACCTATCGAACAGTAGTATAGCTTAGGCAAGACCAGATTATCAAACCCAAAGGAACTAAAAGTACTAATACTAACTTTCTTTCAATTATTTAGCCTAAGAATTAAGCGAATGGTTGTTTAATCTAAATTAATTAACAACTAGACTAAAGACTCTAAGACAAATAAGAATGAATTTGGGAGAATACTTGAGGAAAAACCAATTAATTAAGACGAAACCCAAGGAAGAATCCACCTAGACTTCACTTGTTATCTAACTCTGAACCAGACGATGTATTCACTTGACTTGATCCGTAGGATTCCCTAATTTATATTAAACCCTCTCTCGAGGCAAATAACATCTAACCCTAGGTTGATTAATTGAAATCTCTTTCTAATTAAAACCCCTAGAATTGCATTAACTCGATCTATGGACTCCCATATTAGGTTTCACCCTAATCCGGCAACGCCTCGTCACCCTATCTCTAGGCGCGCGATCAACTCTGCTTAACTATGCTAGATCTACTCTTAGGCAGGGACTTTTTGTCCTCCACCTAAGCACATCAAACTTGAATCGATATCCGCAAAATATCAACACAAGAATTAAGAACACATAATTAAGAACAAATCAAATATTTATCATATAGTTCAGCAAACGATAACAAGATTCATCTAAGTTTCATCCCCCTCACGTATCTGAGGGTTTAGTTCATAAAAATAAAAGAAAACATCTCAGAAGAAAAGATAAAACAAAACATAAGAAATCCTTAAAACCCCCTGAAGGAATTGAAGAGGAGATCCTCCGTCTTGAGTATAATTCCGACTTCTTGAGATGGATCAACTGGCTATCCCTGAGCGAATCCCCACAAATCTGCCCTCTCTGGCCTAGCAAGACACCCCTAAACGATGGCTTTGGGCTCCCCCTTTCAGGTCATACTTAGGGTTTATTTATAGGCTTTTGGAATGTGTTTCTTTTCCCCTAAGTATCCAAATCCGATTGAAATTGCTCTTTGCCACGGCAGGGGCACGGCCTCTAGAACACGCCCGTGTAAGTCATGGCCAGGCCGTGTGGACTTCGTTGATGAGGCATGGCCGTGTATCTCGTGGCTAGACCGTGTTTCAAGATTATTGAGGAGCCACGGCCGTGTGGTCTTAGGTCCAGGCTGTGTCGATTTTGTGCTTTGGCCCATTTGGCCCGTTTTAAGCCTGTTTCTCGTTCTTTTCATCCTCCGGTGCTTTCTTGAGTATATAACATGAAAAGAAAGGATTAAGAGCACCTTTTTACATAAAATAAGGGATAATTCATCCAAAAGCATACTAAATGTGGGATTAAAATATGTTACTTTTACGGTTTATCAAATACCCCCACACTTAAGCTTTTGCTTGTCCTCAAGCAAAATTCTCAACTTAGAATTAAAACGAACTTTCCATAATTCATAATATTCATTAATAATGTTTCATCATAATTCAAGGATAATTTATACATGGATAATTCAACTCAAAGAGTTCTAAAGATTCAAACAGTCTAAGTCATACATTTGTAGCACAAAACATAGGTGTTTTCCCTCATCTAAATAATTACCTCTGGTTCAAAACCGACAAGAATTGACATCCTTACTAAAGATTCACTCAAATCACTCAAGGTGTTTAAGGTTCAAAATTAAGCACTCAAATGTCAAACCTGAAAAGTTAATCCCATAGGCTTGCATGAAAATCAAATCTCCACCACTATAAAATGAGATGATACACAAATCAAAAGGTCTTTAACAGGGTTGTAATGGGGCTTGGGTTAAAGGTGTGGTTAAAGGCTGAATTAGAGGGTTAGAATCGAGATTGAATTGACAAATTACCTAACTAGAAACAATGAACTAAATAAAAGTGATTACATCAATTTGAAAAATACTAATACTACGAGCTTCTTCTTCAATATTTGGAATTCAAACGTATAAGCTCTTTAATCACAAAACTAAAAATGAATATACTTTTGATTTTTATTTTTTTTACATCATAAGTACATAACAAAGGATAAATTACTAAAATAAAAAACATAGTTAGGCTATTAATCAACTCAAATCTCGATATAAGGGTAGTTAAAAAGGATGGTGATAACAAATAAAATGGGTTTTTGGGTTAGTATTAGTGGGTAAGTCAATAAAAAGGTTTTTAGGATTAAACGGGGTTCACTAGGGGTTAATTATGAAGGCAAGCTTTTTAGTGGAGTAAGTGGGTTAAATCCTAGGTGCCTTCATCATCTCTGTATATCAAATCAAAGGTGTGGTCTCGACATGTATAATCGATGCAAGTTCTAGAATAACAAATCAATGTTGACACACTCATAATCAATGAAGTGAGCAAGAAAAAGAATTTATGCTCAATAAGGCTCAAAATCTCACAAAAATTATGGGTATTTTGATTTCAACCTCGTAAATTTCAAACTTCAAAGTAATATTCAAATTCAGGTAGATAACCTAGAAAATGTTTTATTTTCTTGAAAAATAGACTTATCATGCTTGATTCTCTAGTATTCTTAGAATTCAATCATTAATGCACAATTATCAATGATTTAATCTAAAACATATCAATAAAAATCATAAATCATGGAAATTTTATCCTAATTAGTAATATGAGAAAATTACTTAAAAACAAGACTAAATTTAGGGATTTGAGAATAATGCAAAAAGTTAGGCATCCTTAAGATTCACCCCCCACACTTAAGATGTACATTGCCCTCAATGTACAAAGATAGATAATATCATTATAAAATCATAAGATATGGGAACAAGTGAAACTTCCTGAATTTTTGGATGGCATCCTTGGTTTGAAGGTAAAGATAGGTTGGAAGGGTCGGTCTGGATGACGATCCTACGCTAGATGAAGAAATTGGGTAGCTCATGGAGGACTAGCCAGGATAAAATACTAAAAATTAAAACTATACTAATTAAATAATTAAAGAAAAGCAAGCTAAAGTGAAGAAAAATAAAAATGAAACTAAAATTAAAAGAAAAGATAAATGGACCGTAGGGTCCTTATTGTTTAGTGTGATTTAAAAGTCGAGGTTATTGTGGTAGTCGTGGTGTGATTCCCAAGTAGCTTTGTAGAATCTGACACTAAGAAACTAAAATAAAATAAACTAAGTTAAGCAGAAAAGAAGTAAAGATAAGGAAATTGAAGCAAAAGAGAAAAACGAAATAAAAACTAAATAGCCTCAAATGTCCTTGGCTTGTCGAGTGATTGAAGTGGCCGACATGAACTTATATAGATCAGTCTCCATGAGGGAGATTGTGCTGGGATCCTTCCGTTTCTTCGACATGGCCAAAAGATTGAGAAGAATGCTAAGAATGAAGAATGCTAAGAATGTATGGTGTAAGGGTGTAAGGGAGGATGAAGGGTGAAAGTTAGGTGAGAAGAGGGAGGGGTGGGTGGTTTAAATAGAATTCTCAAATCAAAAACATTCACACGCCCATGTCTCATGGGCGTGTTGTTTCACACGGCCGCATCGCACGGCCGTGGTGGGCTTCGTTCATTTCTTCCACACCTGTTTCTGGTAAGTCAGTGTTGTCCACGGCCGCGTCGCACGGCCGTGGCTTTTTCTCGATGCCCGTGGGGGTGGTTGGAGTCCGTGACTCGAAGATTTGATTCTTTCTGACTTGTACCTCTTCTGCCATTGTCAGTACGGAGATTCTGTGCTTCCACACGGCCACGGCCACGTCCGTGTGTAAGGCCGAGTTATCTAGAAATCTTCACTTTTTGTTAGTTTAAAGCTAGGTGTTTAAGACTAAGTGAAGAAAAGAAAATGAAAACAAAAGCAAAAGTAACTAGGGTTAGTGCTCGGGTTGCCTCTCGAGAAGCGCTCGTTTAAAGTCTTAAGCTAGACTTACCTCTCGTTTGTATCGTCAGGGTGGTATGAGGAGTTGAAAGTCCTTCTTCAGGCTATCAATTTTACTATCATGATAGAGTTTAAGTCGAGATGCATTTATATTGAAAGTACCAAAAATAGGATTTCTTACCTCGACTGTTCCGTATGGGAAAACACTGATTACCCTAAAAGGGATTTCTTTGTTTGTGTTTATGTCTGATGTAATGATGCGAGGATCTGCTTTATCTAACAGCACCTGGTCCCCTATTTTGAAGTTGTTTGTTGTTCCTATGAGCTCTTCTGGGGGCTCCTTTGGTTTTACTTCGTGTGGTTCCGGCTCTTCTTTGAATTGTGTTTTCCACTCTTCTGGTTCGTCGACCCTAAGGCTTCGTTCCTTATGTAATTCTTCTTTGTTGGCATGGGGTTCATGACTCGGATCAGGTTTGTAACCTTGTGGTGTTTCCTGTGGTGAAAGTTGAACAACTTGGTTATCAACTGAATTTAGTTTCTCACCTTCATCAATTGTTGTCCTGGCTGAGTCAAGAGCTTGTAAACTGATTGATTCATTACCTACACGAAGTATGAGTTCTCCTGTACCAACATCAATTTTTGTTCTAGCAGTTGCTAAAAAGGGTTTTCCTAAAATTAAGGGAATCGGATTATCCTCATCCATGTCTAAGACAACAAAATCTACTGGGAAAACGAATTTATAAATTTTTACAAGAACATCTTCGATAATACCCCTAAGAATTCTAACAGTTTTATCAGCTAATTGAATGCTCATCCTAGTTTGTTTGGGTTTCCCTAGACCTAGTTGTTTAAACAATTTATAAGGCATGACATTTCTGCTTGTCCCTAAATCAGCTAACGCATTATCAACAGTTAGTCTACCAATTAAACATGGAATTGTAAAACTCCCTGGATCTTTTAGCTTTCGCGGTAGTCTATTCTGTAACACTGCTGAGCATACTGCGTTTAATTCCACATGTGGCTCCTCGTCTAACTTACGCTTGTTCGTCAGGAGATGTTTTAAAAATTTCCTCGAATCTGGCATCTGTGAAAGAGCTTCTAGAAGAGGTAAGTTTATATGTAATTTCTTTAAAAGTTTAAGAAACTTACCGAACTGTTCCTCTGTATCGTCTCTCTTTATCGCTTCGGGATAAGGAATGTGAGTTTGGTACTTTTTGATTACCTATTTTGGCTTTTCTTGTGTTACCTCAACTTTACCTTTTTCTACCTCGTTTTCTTATATTGGATTTGGTTCATCTAACCCTATACTATCATGAGCTGTGATGGCTTGGATTTGCTCCTTAGGGTTAATCTCAGTGTTGCTTGGTAGAAACCCTTGCGGTCGTTCGGAAATTATCTTTGCAAGTTGTCCAACTGTGTTAGTAAGTTGTCCAACTGTCTTAGTGAGTTCCCCAACTTGGCTCTCGATCCCCTTAATTGATGCCTGTTGGTTCTTAAGGGTGGTCTCAGTGTCTTGGAGACGGTTATCTGTAGTTGCCATGAATTTTGTCAGCATCTCTTCAAGGTTTGGCTTCTTCTCCTGTGGATAGGGCTGGTTTTGGAAATTTTGAGAAGGTTGTTGTCTTTGATTTCCTTGATTTCCTTGTCCTCCCCATGAAAAATTTGGGTGGTTCCTCCAACCTAGATTATAATTATTACTGTAAGGGTTATTATTGGATCTGAAGTTATTACCTATATAGTTCATATGATCGCTTTATGTGCCCGATTAGTAGGGTGGGTACTCAGGATACGCCACAGTTCCACTTGTGTCGCACTGCATTACTGGATGTACCTGTGAAGAACACAAACTATCAAGCTTTTTATTCATCATCTCTACCTGTGTTGATAGCATGGTTACTGCATCGATGTTGAAAACTCCGGCTGATTTTGTTGGTTTTGTCCTTGTAACCTACCACTGATAGTTATTCAGTAACATCTCCTCTATGAATTCGTAGGCTGCTTCAGGAGTTCTGTTGTTCAGGGTTCCACCGGCGGCTGAATCAATTAGTTGCCTCGTTAAGGGGTTTACACCGTTATAGAAATTTTGGACTTGGAGCCACAAGGGTAAACCATGGTGTGGACACCTTCTCAAGAGATCCTTATATCTCTCCCATGCATCATATAATGTCTCTAAATCCATCTACACAAAAGAAGAGATATCATTCCGTAATTTAGCCGTTTTGACAAGTGGGAAATATTTTAATAAAAATTTTTCGGTCATTTGATCCCATGTAGTGATTGACCCTCATGGTAACGAGTTTAACCACTGTTTGGCTTTATTCCTCAAAGAAAAGGGAAATAACCGAAGCCGTATGGCATCATCAGAAACGCCATTTATTTTGAAGGTATCACAGAACTCTAAAAAATTAGCTATATGAGTGTTTGGGTCTTCGTCCTGCAAACCATCAAATTGAACAAATTGTTGAATCATTTGTATAGTGTTAGGCTTTAATTCAAAATTATTAGCAGCTATAGCAGGCCTAACAATACTCGATTCGGCTCTGTTAAATGAGGTTTAGCATAATCATAACATAGTACGTGGAGCATTATTTTCTGCCACATCTTGTGGTGGTGGATTATTCTCATCCATCCTCAAAGTAGGATTGGATTCGTCTTGTTGTTCTTCTTCTTGGTAATTTAGGGCTCGCCTAATTTCTCTACGATTTCTACGAACGGTAGCTTCAATATCACTGTCGTATACTAAAGGTCCTCTCGGGTTCCTTCTAGTCATAAACTAGAGGTACCTGGAAGGAAGAAGTAATAAAAGAAGAAAAATTAGCAAAGTAAAAAAAAATTAAATAAAAAATTAAATTAAATTGCAAAAAATAAAAATGGCTAAAGTAATAAAAATAGAGTGTTTTTAATATTTTAGTTCCTCGGCAACGGCGCCAAAAAAACTTGATCGTATGACTGTCGAGTTTTAAAATTTATAAAGAGAATGATCGAACCTGGAAACTAACTCTGACAACAATTAAGGCAAGTGCACATATCGAACAGTAGTATAGCTTAGGCAAGACCGGATTATCAAACCCAAAGGAACTAAAAGTACTAATACTAACTTTCTTTCTATTATTTAGCCTAAGAATTAAGCGAATGGTTGTTTAATCTAAATTAATTAACTACTAGACTAAAGACTCTAAGACAAAGAAGAATGAATTTGGGAGAATACTTGAGGAAAAACCAATTAATTAAGACGACACCCAAGGAAGAATCCACCTTGACTTCACTTGTTATCTAACTCTGAACCAGACGATGTATTCACTTGACTTGATCCATAGGATTCCCTAATTTATATTAAACCCTCTCTCGAGGCGAATACCGTCTAACCCTAGGTTGATTAATTGAAATCTCTTTCTAATTAAAACCCCTAGAATTGCATTAACTCGATCTATGGACTCCCATATTTGGTTTCACCCTAATCCGGAAATGCCTCGTCACCCTATCTCTAGGCGCGCGGTCAACTCCGCTTAACTATGCTAGATCTACTCTTAGGCGGGGACTTTGCTCCTCCACCTAAGCACATCAAACTTGAATCGATATCCATGAAATATCAGCACAAGAATTAAGAACACATAATTAAGAACAAATCAAATATTTATCATATAGTTCAAAGAAACGATAACAAGATTCATCTAAGTTTCATCCCCTGTATATCGAGGGTTTAGTTCATAACAATAAAAGAAAACATCTCGAAGAAAAGATAAAACAAAACATAAGAAATCCCTAAAACCCCTGAAGGAATTAAAGAGGAGATCCTCCGTCTTGAGTATAATTCCGGCTTCTTGAGATGGATCAACGGCTATCCCCGAGCGAATTCCCACAAATCGCCTCTCGGCCTAGCAAGACGCCCTAAACGATAGCTTTGGGCTCCCCTTTCAGTCATACTTAGGGTTTATTTATAGGCTTTTGGAATGTGTTTCTTTGCCCCTAAGTATCCAAATCCGATTGAAATTGCTCTTTGCCACGGTAGGGGCACGGCCTCTGGCACACGCCCGTGTAAGTCGTGGCCAGGCCGTGTGGACTTCGTTGATGAGGCACGGCCGTGTATCTCGTGGCTAGACCGTGTTTCGAGATTATTGAGGAGGCACGGCCGTGTGTTCTTAGGTCCAGGCCGTGTCGATTTCGTGCTTTGGCCCATTTGGCCCGTTTTAAGCCCGTTTCTTGTTCTTTTCATCCTCCGGTGCTTTCCTGAGTATATAACATGAAAAGAAAGGATTAAGAGCACCTTTTTACATAAAATAAGGGATAATTCATCCAAAAGCATACTAAATGTGGGATTAAAATATGTTACTTTTACAGTTTATCAGTAACTATGTGTTGATTAAGGTACGTTTGAACCTATGTGGTTGATGATAGCCTTAAAAGTTGAATGAATAGATCCTTGAGCATATGGTTGAGATTGATGATGAGCCTAATAGTGTATCTATCTATGTGATGATTTAATTATGTATTGATGTGGTATAATTGAGTAATATGTATTATATTACGAACTTACTAAGCTTTTGAAAGCTTACTGTGTGATTTGTTTCTCTGTTTTACAGTGTCAGTAAAGCTAGCTCGGATCTGGGGATCGTCAGCATCTCTATCACACTATCGGCAATCTATTTTTGGGTACTTTTGGAAGATGTATATAGTTGAAATATGGCATGTATAGGCTAGAAGTTATGGCATGTTTTACAATGTTTAATCCTTGCCATGTGATTTGGCTTGGAAGTTGAATGATGTTAAACTTATGAATGAGCTATGATTATGGTATATGAAGTATGTTTTGGTATGGCTTGATGACAATGAAAATGACCTATGAATGGTAAGTTTATTGATGTATTGATGCCATAGTGACTTAGGGAAATTGTGGATAAATCATGCTTGGTTTTACATAAGAGTTAGTTGAGTTATTTAGCATATAAGATGGTATGCTAGAAATGAGATTGAATTGTGCTGATATTATGAATATTTTGATGTGTATTAGGTTGCTATTGATACATGGAGAGATGCATAATTGTGCTTGTAGGGATGACCCTTGTGTGGGTGGAAAATTGGCCTTGCAAATGGCCTATTTTGCATACACGGTCAAGGGACACGGGCGTGTGTCTCTACCGTGTGGCTCAAGGGCCACTTTGAAGTGTGCCTGGGCAGGTTACACGGCCGTGGCACACGGGCGTGCCTGGTGGTTGTGTGACCAAGTCAGTAGCTAGCTTAATTTCACACGGCCATGGCACACAGGCATGCCTGGTGGCCGTGCAGACAAGTCAGTATGTATGCTCTGTTTAAGCATGGCCTGGACACATGGGCGTGTCTGGTAGCTGTGTGAGGCACACGGCTTGATTGCACGGGCGTGTGACCTCTGCAGTTTTGAAGAATGTTCAAATTTCCAAGAATTTTCATATGTGCTCGGTTTAGTCCTGACCCCTTTCTAGCATGTGTTTAAGGTCTCGAAGACCTCATTAAGGGACTATATGATTATGTTGTGATATGTTTTAATGTTGATTGACTATGTGTTGTAAAATGGTTGTGAAATGTTCCAATTGATCGGTAATGCCTCTTAAACCTATCCCAGTGACGGTTTCGGGTTAGGGGTGTTACATTTTAGCCATTATAAAATAATATGTAAACCTTATAATTTATGTCCACTACCGTCCATCATATTTATAAATGGTCAAATTTCATTTTAAAGACCCCACATTATAAAAACAATAGCAATTCGGCACTTACACATTAATAGCCAACTTTTGCATTTTACGCGACTAAGTCCTTTTAATTAAATACTCAAACGATAAAATTAAATCACGAAAATTTCACACATATAAATTAACATGCTGGAAACAGTAAAAATAAAATCAAAATATTTTTCTGACTCGAATTTGTGGTCCCGAAACCACTATTCCGATTAGGGTCTAAACCGGGCTGTTACAACTCTCCCCCCTTAGGGATTTTCGTGTCCGAAAATCTTACCGGCGAATAGGTTTGGGTAACTTTCTCTCATAGCATCTTCGGGCTCCCAAGTAGCTTCCTCAACCCCGTGTCGATGCCATAACACTTTTACTAAAGAAATTTTCTTATTTCTCAATTCTTTCACTTCGTGATCAAAAATCCAGATCGGTTCTTCCTCGTATGTAATATCGGATCGAATTTCAATCCCAGACGGGGAAATTACATGTGATGGGTCGGATCGATATCGTCGAAGCATCGAAACATGAAATACATTATGAATCTTTTCTAACTCAGGTGGCAGTAACAGTCTGTAAGCAACCGGCCTGATACGCTCAATAATCTTATACGGCCCAATAAATCTCGGACTCAATTTACCTTTACGACAAAATCGAAGTATTTTTTTCCACGGTGAGACTTTCAAAAACACTTTGTCCCCGATCTGAAGCTCAATATCTTTTTGTTTCAGGTCTGCATACGATTTCTGACGATCTGATGCTGTTTTCAGACTATCGCGAATCACTTTGACCTTCTGTTCAGTCTCTTTGATCAATTCGACCCCGTGTATCTTATTCTCACTGAGCTCAGTCCAATACAATGGTGTTCGACATTTACGACCGTACAAAGCCTCGTAAGGTGCCATTTTGATACTCGATTGAAAGCTATTATTATACGCAAATTCAATTAATGGTAGGTATCGTTCCCGTGTACCTTCAAACTCGAGAATGCAACATCTCAACATATCCTCGAGTATCTGAATAATTCATTCGGACTGACCATCTGTCTGCGGATGGAAAGCAGTGCTTAGTTTCTTCCAAAACCGCAATTTGAATCTTGGATCTCTATCCGAAACAATAGAAATAGGTACTCCTTGCAATTTCACAATCTGAGAAATGTACAACTCAACAAGCTTATCAAGTGAATAATCCGTTCTCACTGGAATAAAATGAGCTGATTTTGTCAACCTATCAACTATAACCCAGATTTCATCTTTCTTGCTCGATGTCAAAGGTAAGCCCAATACAAAATCTATCGTGACTCTATTCCATTTCCATTCGGGTATCATAATTGGCTGAAGTAACCCAGAAGGTACCTGATGTGTAACACCCCTTTTACCCGGGTTCTACGCCGGGAATCGGGCCTGAGGCGTTACCGAACTCAAACCACATAATCACCACTTAGGCTCTACGTCGTTACTCTCTAAAACCTCCTTCTCGATTTATGAGGCCTAACTCATGCACCCGAGGACCCTCAAAACTAATTCGGAACTTTTTCCATCCTTAAATTTTCTTCTTTTCAAGACAGGTCTTACACGCCTGTGCAAGATGAGACACGCCAGTGCATAGGCACACATGCCCATGTCCCCAGACTGTGCCTAAAAACCCAGTATTCTGCCAATTTGCCCACGGTTAAGGCACACGCCCATGCATTTTAGGAACACGCCCGTGTACCCTATCACACGTCCGTGCCTTTCACCCGTTGTCGACACTGACTAATCACACACGATTTTAACACGCCCGTGGGTCTAAACCGTGTGCCATACCTTAGTATTCTGACCTATTCAACACGGCCTCGACACGCCCGTGTGCTTTAACCGTGTGACCATTCCAATTCTAATTTCAAAGTGCAGACTTCACACGGCCAGGGCATCCGCCCATGGCTTGATCGTGTGTCTCACACGGCCGAGACACATGCCCGTGTGCCTACCCGTGTGGACCAGAACAAGGTTTTTGCCAAGCTCTTAGCACTCCTATAGCTTACACTACAAGAATCCATTCAACATACCAATAAACACTCATGACTTCAACATGGACTTCCACAGGTAACCTTATAATTTCATAAAAGGTAGAATGAGCCATCATGCATGGCAATTTACAAATTTCAATATCTTACAAGATGCCAATACACCATTGGCCAAAATAACAAAATAACTTAACTATCCTAACACCTATACATGCCATTTACAAAAATCATTAAGTCTAGGTATACCGAGAGGAGCTGATAGTGTGGGCGGTCTTAGGTTATTTGTGTATTCCCGGCTCGGCTCTTAAACTCTATTAAACAAGGGAAAAGAGAAGGGAGTAAGCTTTAAGCTTAGTAAGTTTACATGTAAACAATATAACCTTTTAACATGTACCAAACAATTTCATAGCATTATGTACTAACCAAGAAACAATTTACATTCATGATCATGCTTACTCATTTCCTCCATTCACACACTCTAACCACATCACAAGCATATTGCATACATTCATTATCGGTTCCCCTGCACTTAACATCACAATTTCACATAATATGATACATCTAATCTATTTCTCATAGCTGGATTTCTCGGTGGTTTCACACTTAGCCCACCATCAGTCATTATTAGGGTGGTATCGCACACAGCCCACCAAAAGATTAATTACGGTGGTATCGCACACAGCCCACCAGAAGATTAATTACTGTGGTATCACACACAGCCCACCAGAAGATTAATAGACGATGGCATCGCACATAGCCCACCAGAAGATTAATAGACGATGGTATCGCACATAGCCCATCGTAATTGAACAACAAGGTGGTGTCACACTTAGCCCACCAAAAAGTGTCGATATTACATTTTTATATGACTATTTCATCGTTCATACAGTAATTATTCAACAATTTCCACATTCAATCCATTTGAACCACACATGTTCTTGATCTTACCTTACACTAGTTAACCACACAATATTTACACAATCATGCATTGTTTACACATAAACTTACCTCGGTGCAAAACGTGATAACCAACGATCTAATCCGTCACCTTGCCGCTTCCTCAGTCAAGGTTGATTTCGCGCTCTTCTTGATCTATAACAATGAAATTTATTTGTTTATATCATTCTATGATCATAATACTTCAAATTCTACACTTGGGTAAAAATGACCATTTTGCCCTTGTACATTGGCAAAATTACGATTTTGCCCCTAGGCTCGTAATTTATTTTTCAACACATTTTCTCAATGCACAAGCATAGATGAACATTTATTTCTCTTACAACTACTCACCATTCCAACTATTTCATGCATTTATGACACAAATTTAATCTTTGCATTCAAGTCCTATTTAGGTGTTTCCATGCTAACACCTTTTACAAAAGTTGTTTCTCGCCTCCCTAACATTCATTTTCTTCCATGAAAACTCAGCTAACAACACAACTACTCTCATGGCAAGTCCTTAGACTTTCAACCATATTACAAACTAGTCCCCCCATTAGCTAGCTTGAGCTTTGGGGACTCCAAAAGTACAAAAATTATCAAATAAAACCACCAAAATCACTTACTTGCAAAGAGATAGCTTAGCTGAAACTTTGAACCCCAAAACTCTATATTTTCTCTTAAATTTTCGGTGGAAGAAGGAGGGTGAATAGTGATAGATGATATCTTTCCTTTTTAGCAATTTTTTATTCATCTTTTTGTCACCTAATGTCACCAAATTTGACTACAATTAATGCTCTTTTCTCCCCTAGCTTGTATGGCCGGCCAACACACATTAAATGGCCTAATTGCACTTTAAAATCCTCTAAATTTACTTTCTATAGCTATTAGGCACCTCCACCATGAAAAATAGAACTTTTGCACTTTATGCGATTTAGTCCTTTTTCTCAATTAAGCATGCTGTCACTCAAATTAAAACACCAAAATTTTCATGCATCCATATAATCATGCTACAACACATAAATTAACGTCAAAATAAATTTCCTCGACCTTGGATTAGTGGTCTCGAAACCACTGTTTCGACTAGCCCCAAAATCGGGCTGTTACAACTCTCTCCCCCTTTTTGGGATTTTCGTCCCCGAAAATCTTACCGGTAAAGAGGTTTGGATATTGTTCCCTCATAGCTTCTTCCTGTTCCCAAGTAGCCTCTTCTACACCGTGCTTTTGCCATAATACTTTTACTAAGGCTATGTCCTTGTTTCTCAATTATTTCACCTCTCGAGCCAAAATTTTAATCGGCTCTTCCTCAAATGTCATATCCGGTCGTATTTCGATTTCTGTTGGAGGAATCACATGCGAAGGATCGGAGCGATAATGCCTTAACATTGATACATGGAACACATTATGAATTTTCTCTAACTCTACCGATAAAGCCAACCGATATGCCACTGGCCCAACCCTCTCCGTAATCTCATACGGCCCTATAAATCTCGGGCTCAATTTATCTTTTCGACCAAATCTCAATATTTTCTTCCACGGTGACACTTTCAGAAATACCTTGTCGCCCACTTGAAATTCAATTTTTTTTCTTTTCAAATCCGTGATACGACTTTTGCTTGGCCTCAAGCGACCTTGGACTATCCGGATAGCTTTCACTTTCTCCTCGGTCTCTTTAACCAAATCAACCCCATGAACTTGCTTTCTCGCTCATTTCGGTCCAATACAAAGGGGTCCGACATTTACGACCATACAAGGCTTCATATGATTGCCATCCGTATGCTCGATCGATAACTATTATTGTAAGCAAATTCGACCAAGGGTAGGTATTTTTCCCAACTACCTTCGAACTCTAACACACAACATCGAAGCATATCCTAGAGAATTTGGATTACTCTCACGGACTGACCATCGGTTTGAGGATGAAATGCAAGATTAAAATTCAACTGCACCCAAGGCCTCCAAGAACTTCTTCCAAAACCTCAAGTAAATCTTGGGTCTCTGTCCGAGATAATGGATACATGCACACCATGCAATCTCACTATCTCTGCCACATACAACTCAACTAATTTATCCAGTGAATAATCAACGTACTGGAATAAAGTGAGCCGACTTTGTTAACCTGTCAACAACAACCCACACAACATCTTTCTTTTTCGGAGTCAAAGGCAACCCCGACACGAAGTCCATGGTGATCCGATCCCACTTCCACTCGGGAACCATCACCGGTTGAAGTAATCCTCGAAGGCACTTGGTGCTCCGCTTTCACTTGTTGACAAATCAAACATCTTGTTACATACTCCGAGATGTCTCTTTTCATTCTCTCGCCACCAATAGAATTTCTTTAGATCATTATACATTTTAAATCTTTACGCGGGTGTCTCGACAAATAACTACTATATGCTTCCGTGAAATTTCTCTGATCAACTTGTCATCTTTAGGCACACAAATTCTATCATGGAACATTAAGCAACCATCCGAACTCACCCGAATTCAAAACTTGTCCCCGATTCACACTCACTCTTTTTAGCTAGTATCCCACTATCGTTCCTTTGAGCCTCACATATTCGTTGAACAAATAGTGGTCTAGCTCTCAACTCGGCCAAGATAGCACCATCATCGGACAATGACAAATTTGTGCTCATAGTTCTCAAAGCATACAAGGATTTTCTACTTAAAGCATCCGCAACTACATTCGCTTTTCCCGGGTGGTAATCGATCACTAGCTCGTAGTCCTTCAATAATTCAAGCTACTATCGTTGCCGTAGATTTAATTCCTTTTGATCCATCAAGTACCTCAAACTCTTACGATCAGTAAAGATTCGGCAATTCTCACCATATAGGTAATGGCGCCAAATCTTTAACGCGAAAACAATCGCAGCCAACTCTAGGTCATGAGTCAGATAATTCTTCTCATGCGGCTTTAGTTGTCTCGAGGCGTAAGCGATTACCTTACCCTCTTGCATCAACACACAACCGAGACCATTTAATGACGTGTCACTGTAAACTACAAACTCCTTTCCCGACTCAGGTTGTACTAAAATCGGTGCATCTGTCAACAACTTTTTCAATCTCTCGAAACTCTGCTGGCATTCTTCAGTCCATTCAAATTTAACATCCTTGTGTAATAGTTTCGTCATTGGAGTAGCAATCATAGAGAATCCTTTCACAAACCGCTTATAGTACCCCTGCTAAACCTGTAAAGCTTCTAACTTCTGACACATTCCTCGGCGGTTTCCACTCCACAATAGCCGAGACCTTTCCCGGATCTACTCTAATACCTTCACCCGATACAATATGTCCTATGAACCCTACTTCTCGAAGCCAAAACTCGCTCTTACTAAGTTTAGCATATAACTCCTTGTCTCTTAAGGTCTGTAAGACAATTCTCAAATGTTCTGCATGATCACTCTCATCTCGAGAATAAACCAATATGTCGTCAATAAAGACAACCACAAACTTGTCCAAATACGATCGGAAGACACGGTTCATTAAATCCATAAAAACTACAGGAGCATTCGTTAAACCGAATGGCATGACCAGAAACTCATAATGACCATACTCAAATCCGAAATGCCGCTGGTACATCTTGCTCCTTAACCCTCAACTGATAATAGCCGGACCTCAGGTCGATCTTGGAGAACACCGTAGCTCCCTTCAATTGATCAAATAAATCATCTATCCTCGGCAAAGGATACTTGTTCTTCACAGTTACTCTATTGAGCTGTCTGTAGTCTATGCGCAATCTCATCGACCCATCTTTCTTCTTTACAAAGAGTACTGGGGCACCCCATGGTGAATAGCTCGGTCTTGCAAAACCCTTATCCGTCAATTCTTGCAACTGAACTTTCAGTTCTTTCAACTCTAGCGGGGCCATCCTATACGGAGCAACCGAAATGGGTGTTGTTACCGGAATTAACTCAATTCCAAACTCGACCTCTCTACCTGGGGGTAATCCAAGCAACTCTTCCGGGAATACATCCGGATACTCACATACAACCGGTACCGTTTCAATCCTAACTTTAGATTCTTGAGTGTTTAATACAAAAGCGAGATAAGATTCGTACCCTTTTCTCAAATATTTCTCAGCTATCATTGAAGAAATCATCACCGGTAAGCTATCCGACTCACCTGATTCAACCCGAATAACATCTCCATTTTCACAATTTAGTTTAATAAATTTACTGCCACAATTCACTAAAACACTATGGGTAGTCAACCAATCCATACCAAGAATCAAATCAAACTCATCAAAAGGCAACAACATAAGGTTCGCCGGGAAACAATGACCTTTAATTATCAGAGGACAATTCCTACACACCTTGTCAACTAACACTTGTTTACCTAGAGGGTTTGACACTTTTTACACAAATTTAGTAGACTCAACAGTCATACTCAAACTAGATGCCAATCTCATGCAAATATAAGAATGAGTTGATCCCGGGTCAATTAAATCGATAACAGAGGTGTCATAGAGAGAAAATGTAAATGTTATTACATCCGGTGATGACGCCTCTTCTCGAGCGCGAATAGCATAGGTTCTTGCTGGCGCCCGACCCTCTGGCCTCACAGTGGTGTCTCGTGGTACACCTCTACCACTAGTTCCGCCTCCCGGGTTCTTTTGTGGCCTACCTCTAAAGGACGCACTGCTTGATATTATCTCTTGCTTCCTCTCCTTGTCATCCTTTTCAAGACAATTTCGAATGAGATGGTCGGGGGATCCACACTTATAGAAATTTCGATTATTTCCCCAACACTCCCCAGTGTGATGTCTGCCACAACTTGGGCACTCTGGTTTGGGCCTTGGATTGCCCACACTTGCCATTGAGGTGGCTTGATCTCTTGAACCCGAATACATGTTGCCTTGCTATCTCTACAAATACCCGACTGATGTAGTTGTCCGAGGGCTCACTTCCCTGGACCTCTTCGATTGAGCTTGGTATGATTTGCTCATCGGCCTCTTCTTCGCATCTCGAGCCTCACTCAGGGCTTTCCTCTTTTCCTTACACCAATTCTTCGGCCTTACTAGCCCTATCCACCAACACCACAAATTCTTTTAGCTCCAAAATTCCGACTAAGAGTTTGACATCTTCATTCAATCCATCTTCAAATCTCTTGCATAAGGTAGCTTCCGTGGATACACACTCTTGCGCATATTTGCTGAGCCTAACAAATTCGCACTCATATTCTACCACAGTCATTTTTCCTTGCTTCAACTCAAGGAATTCTTTCCGTTTCTGGTCTACAAACCGTTGACTTATATACTTCTTTCGAAACTCTTCCAAAAAGAAGTCCCACGTTACTCTCTTTAGGAACCACTGATGTCAATGTTTTCCACCAATGGTATGCCGAGTCCCCCAGCAAAGGCACAGCACATTTCAAACTCTCCTCAGGTGTGCAAGAGAGTTCATCAAAAACCCTTAATGAGTTCTCAAGCCAGAACTCTACTCTTTCAGGGTCGTCATCTATATTAGCTCGAAAATCCTCATCCCCTTGCTTCCAAATTTTGTCTACCAGGGGCTTAGCCGTCCTCACCATTTCTATACCTTGGGGAGCTAAAGGAATTGGCTAAGGTATAGGTGGGGGTGGAGGAGGTTGAGCATTGGGGTTTGCTCGTACATACTCAGTGTACCAGTTATACATCATTTGGAGAAAGGCTTCCCGAGCCTCTTCTCCCTGACCCCTAGTATCGGGGTTACTCTGCACAGGCGCGGTCCCTTGCGCAGGAGCCGGTGCATTACTAGCTGCGTCATCTGCAGTCAATTGTTCGGGATCCATATGCTACAATTAACAAGTTTAAAATCATCAGAAGCCACCACACTATCATCATACGCTAAATGGCATGTATAGCCAGACTCCTATCCACGCTATGGTAGTCCTAGAACCGGCTAAACCATAGCTCTGATACCACTAAATGTAACACCCCTTTTACCCGGGTTTTACACTGGGAACCGTGCTTGAGGCATTACCGAACTCAAACCACATAATCGCCATTTAGGCTCTACGTCGTTACTCTCTAAAACCTTCTTCTCGATTTACGAGGCCTAACACATGCACCTGAGTACCCTCAAAACTAATCCGAAACTTTTTCCATCCTTAAATTTTCTTCTTTTCAAGACAGGTCTTACACGCCCGTGCAAGATGAGACACGCCCGTGCATAGGCACACACGCCCATGTCTTCAGACCGTGCCTAAAAACCCAGTATTCTGCCAATTTGCCCACGGTTAAGGCACACGCCCATGCATTTTAGGAACACGCTAGTGTACCCTATCACACGTCCGTGCCTTTCACCGGTGGTCGACACTGACTAATCACACACGGTTTTAACACGTCTGTGGGTCTAACCCGTGTGCCATACCTTAGTATTCTGACCTATTCAACACGGCCTCGACACGCCCGTGTGCTTTAACCGTGTGACCATTCCAATTCTAATTTCAAAGTGCAGACTTAACACGGCCAAGGCATCCGCCCATGGCTTGATCGTGTGTCTCACACGGCCGAGACACACGCCCGTGTGCCTACCTGTGTGGACCAGAACAAGGTTGTTTGCCATGCTCTTAGCAATCCTATAGCTTACACTACAAGAATCCATTCAACATACCAATAAACACTCATGACTTCAACATGGACTTCCATAGGTAACCTTATAATTTCATAAAAGGTAGAATGAGCCATCATGCATGGAAATTTACAAATTTCAATATCTTACAAGATGCCAATACACCCTTGGCCCAAATAACAAAATAACTTAACTATCCTAACACCTATACATGCCATTTACAAAAATCATTAAGTCTAGGTATACCGAGAGGAGCTGATAGTATGGGCGGTCTTCCGATTAGCTTCGTATTCTGGCTCGGCTCTTAAACTCTATTAAACAAGGGAAAAAGAGAAGGGGAGTAAGCTTTAAGCTTAGTAAGTTTACATGTAAACAATATAACCTTTTAACATGTACCAAATAATTTCATAGCATTATGTACTAACCAAGAAAAAATTTACATTCATGATCAGGCTTACTCATTTCCTCCATTCACACACTCTAACCACATCACAAGCATATTGCATACATTCATTATCGGTTCCCCTGCACTTAACATCACAATTTCACATAATACGATACATCTAATCTATTTCTCATAGCCGGATTTCTCGGCGGTTTCGCACTTAGCCCACCATCAGTCATTATTAGGGTGGTATCACACACAGCCCACCAAAAGATTAATTACGGTGGTATCGCACACAGCCCACCAGAAGATTAATTACAGTGGTATCGCACACAGCCCACCAGAAGATTAATAGACGATGGTATCGCACATAGCCCATCGTAATTGAACAACAAGGTGGTGTCGCACTTAGCCCAGCAAAAAGTGTCGATATTACATTTTTATATGACTATTTCATCGTTCATACAGTAATTATTCAACAATTTCCACATTCAATCCATTTGAACCACACATGTTCTCGATCTTACCTTACACTAGTTAACCACACAATATTTACACAATCATGCATTGTTTACACATAAACTTACCTCGGTGCAAAACGTGATAACCAACGATCTAATCCGTCACCTTGCCTTTTCCTCGGTCAAGGTTGATTCTGCGCTCTTCTTGATCTATAACAATGAAACTTATTCGTTTAGATCATTCTATGATCATAATATTTCAAATTCTATGCTTGGGTAAAAATGACCATTTTGCCCTTGTACATTGGCAAAATTACAATTTTGCCCCTAGGCTCGTAATTTATTTTTCAACACATTTTCTCAATGCACAAGCATAGATGAACATTTATTTCTCTTACAGCTACTCACCATTCCAACTATTTCATGCATTTATGATACAAATTTAATCTTTGCATTCAAGTCCTATTTAGGTGTTTCCATGCTAACACCTTTCACAAAAGTTGTTTCTCGCCTCCCTAAAATTCATTTTCTTCAATGAAAACTCAGCTAGCAACACAACTACTCTCATGGCAAGTCCTTAGACTTTCAACCATATTACAAACTAGTCCCCTCATTAGCAAGCTTGAGCTTTGGGGACTCGAAAAGTACAAAAATTATCAAATAAAACCACCAAAATCACTTACTTGCAAAGAGATAGCTTAGCTGAAAGTTTGAACCCCAAAACTCTATATTTTCTCTTAAATTTTCGGTGGAAGAAGGAGGGTGAAAAGTGATAGATGATATCTTTCCTTTTTAGCATTTTTTTATTCATCTTTTTATCACCTAATGTCACCAAATTTAACTACAATTAATGCTCTTGTCTCCCCTAGCTTGTATGGCCAGCCAGCACACATTAAATGGCCTAATTGCACTTTAAAATCCTCTAAATTTACTTTCTATAGCTATTAGGCACCTCCACCATGAAAAATAGAACTTTCACACTTTATGCGATTTAGTCCTTTTTCTCAATTAAGCATGCTGTCACTCAAATTAAAACACCAAAATTTTTATGCATCCATATAATCATGCTACAGCACATAAATTAACGTCAAAATAAATTTTCTCGACCTCGGATTAGTGGTCTCGAAATCACTGTTCCAATTAGCCCCAAAACCGAGCTGTTACATAATGCTCAGGTTTGACTTGTTGACAAATTAGACATTTTGAAACAAATTCAGTGATGTCTCGTTTCATACCAGTCCACCAGTAAAACTGTTTTAAATCATTATACATTTTCATACTACCCAGGTGAACAGATAACCGACTGCTATGAGCTTCATTTAAAATCATCTGAATCAACTCTGAATTTCTCGAAACACACATTCAGTCTTTAAACCTCAAACAACCTTTAGTATCAACTCGGAACTCTGAATCAGTATTTGCATCACATTGAGCCTGTTTTGCTATCAATTCGTTATCAACTTTCTGTGCCTCACAAATCTACTGAATAAATAACGGTTTCACTTTCAACTTAGCTACTAGCAAACCGTCATCGGATAGGGCCAACTGAGTATTCATTGCACGTAGGGTAAACAATGATTTCTGACTCAAAGCATCAGCAACAACATTGGCTTTCCCTGGATGGTAGTCAATTACAAGCTCGTAATATTTTAACAACTCTAACCATATTCACTGTCGTAGATTTAGATCTTTTAGAGTCATCAAATATTTTAAGCTTTTGTGATAAGAATAGACGTGACATTTTTCACCGAACAGATAGTGGCGCCAAATTTTCAAAGCAAATACAATAGCTGCAAATTCCAAATCATGTGTCGGATAATTCTTTTCGTGCAGCTTTAACTGTCTCAAGCCATAAGCTATAACTTTGCCTTTTTGCATCAAAACACAGCCTAAACTGTTCAATGATGCATCACTATAGATAACGAATTCCTTACCCGATTCTGGCTGAACTAGCACTGGAGCTTCGGCCCACAAAGCTTTCAACTGATCGAAACTTTTCTGGCACTTTTCTGACCACTCGAACTTAACATCTTACTGAAGTAGTCGCGTCATCGGGGTTGCAATCATAGAGAAACCTTTTACGAACCGTCTATAGTAACCAGCTAGTCCCAGAAAACTTCAGACTTCGGATACATTTCTAGGAGGCTTCCAATCTAGTATACCCGAAACCTTGTTCGGATCAACCCGAATACCCAATGCTAATACAACATGTCCCAGAAAACTGACTTCTCGTAACCAGAACTCACATTTAGTGAACTTCGCATACAACTGCATATCACGCAAAGTCTGTAGCACTAATCTCAGATGTTCAGCATGCTCGGATTCATCACGGGAATAGATCAATATGTCATTTATGAACACAACCACAAATCGATCCAAATACAGTCTGAAGATCCGATTCATTAAATCCATAAAAACAGCAGGTGCATTAGTAAGTCTGAAAGGAATAACCAGAAACTTATAGTGTCCGTACCTCGTTCGAAAAGCAGTTTTCAGCACATCGGAGTCTTTAACTTGCAACTGATAGTCACCCGATCTCAGATCTATCTTAGAAAACATAGTAGCCCCTTTCAACTGATCGAACAAATCGTCAATCCGTGGCAAAGGATATTTATTCTTTATAGTCACCTTATTGAGCTGTCGATAATCGATGCACATTCTCATAGTTCCGTCTTTCTTTTTCACAAACAAAACCGGTGCACCCCAAGGAGAAAAACTCTGTCGTACGAAGCCCCTATCAGTCAATTCTTGCAACAGAGTCTTCAACTCTTTTAATTCAGTCAGTGCCGTTCTGTACGGAGCTATCGATATCGGAGTCGTCCCCGGCACTAACTCAATACCAAACTCTACCTCTCGGATCGGTGGCAAACCCGGTAACTCTTCGGGAAACACATCCGGATACTCGTACACAATTGGTACTGATTCAATCTTCTTCTCGGTCACTCTAGAGTCGAGCACATAAGCAAAGTAAGCTTCACAACCCTTTCTCACATATTTCTGAGCTAACATCGAATATATCACTACCGGTAAACCATTCAGATCATTAGACTCAATCCGAATAATCTCATCATTCTGACATCGCAAATCAATAGTCTTTCGTTTGCAGTTCACAATAGCATTATGCAATGTTAACCAATCCATACCAAGAATTATATCAAACTCGTCGAATGGAAACAACATCAAATCAGCCGGAAAACATGAATCTCGAATCATCAACGGGCAACTCTTACATACTTTATCAACAAAAATACACCAGCGTAAGGGGTTCGATACTCTAATCAAAAACTCAGTAGACTCTATAGGAAAAGTCTTACTGGATACTAAAGTCTCACATACATAAAAATGAGTCAAACTAGGATCAATCAATGCAACAACACTAGTATCATAAAGAGTGAAAGTACCGGTAATAACATCTGGGAATGAAGCCTCTTCACGAGCGCGAATAGAATAAGCTCTGGCAGGTGCGCGAGCCTCAGATCTAACAGCTGTGTCTTTAGTTCCTTTCTGACCGCTACTCACATTACCCGTGTTTCTGGGTGGTCTACCTCGAGCTGACATGTTACTTGGTCTCGCATTCTGTACTGTGTTTTGCTCAGCTAACTCAGGGCATTCACGGATGAAATGATCTAATGATCCACATTTGAACCAGACCCGATCATTCAATCTACAACTGCTGGGATGTCGTTTACCACAATATTTGCACTTCGATTGATTTGGTCTGACATTACCAACACTAGCTACTGATGTAGCTTTCGAACTCACAGGTGGTTTGTCCCGATCACGTCTAAAATAACCCGTAGTAGCCTTTGATCGACTAAAATCATCCCTGAATTTCTTCGACGCTGACTGAAATGTCTTACTCGATGATCTCTTACGAAAATCTCTAGCTTCAAAATCAACTTTTCTTTTCTCTTTCCGGAGCTCTTCAGCTTTGCATGCTCGCTCAACAGGTACAACGAACTCTTTTATTTCAAGAATCCCAACGAGCAATTTAATATCTTCATTCAGCCCGTGTTCGAATCTTTTACACATAATTGCTTCTGTTGAAACACACTCTCGAGCATATCTTCTAAGTCTCACAAATTCCCGCTCATATTCTGTTAGAGTCATACGTCCTTGTTTCAACTCGAGGAATTCTTTGCGCTTTTGATAGATGAATCTCTGACTGATGTATTTCTTACAGAATTCAGTCTGAAAGAACTCCCAGGTAACCCGTTCTTTTGGAACCACCGAAACCAGTGTTTTCCATCAGTGATACGTCGAATCTCAAAGCAATGATACAACACATTTAATACACTCATCAGGTGTGTAACACCCCTCACCCGAGTTCTACGCTGGAACCGGGCCCGAGGCATTACCAAACTCAAACCACTTGATCGCCACTTAGGCTCGTCGTAACTACTCTCTGAAGTCATCTCAATAACCTCATTCTTGACTTACGAGGCCTCACATATACACAAGAGGGCTCTCGAGACTAAACCGGAACTTTTTCCAATCTTAAAATTTCTCTCTTTCGTACAGGTCTCACACGCCCGTGCATGGACACACACGCCCATGTCCCCAAATTGTGCCTAAAAACCTAGCATTCTGCCAATGCCCCACGGCCAAGGCACATGCCCGTGCTTACCACCCGTGGTACACACTTACTACCTTAACACGGCCTAGAGTATAGACACACGCCCGTGTGGCTAGCCCGTGCCCAACACTGATTAATCCCACATGCCCTAGGCACACGCCCGTGTGACTAGTCCGTGGTCTATTCTGACTTCAAATACTAACATGCAGGGGACACACGGCCAAAGCATACGCCCATGGGCTGACCGTGGGTCACACATGGCCTAGACACACGCCCGTGTGTCTATCCACATGGCCAACAACAAAGGTATTTACTAAGCTCTTCTCACCCTTATAACTTACACAACATGCACTCATACAACACATCCATAATCAACTCAAATTGAAGTGCAATCTCACATAGAAAACTACATCTTTCTTTCATATAATGTAATAGCCAACAACCATGGCATTATACAAAATAAGCTATCCATCTAAAGGCCAACACATCTTAGCCATTTACAACAAAATTCACTAACTTGTCTAGCCCCTATACATGCCATATACAAAACATTAAGTCTAATGTACCAGTGTGCTTGATAGTGTGGGCGATCTTCCAAATGATCCTCGTATCTCGATTCAACACCTTTACTCTATAAGACAAGGAAAAGAAAGAGAGTAAGCTTTGAGCTTAGTAAGTTTACACATAAACAATTAAGCAACATAGTATAAGCTAAGCAACAATTAGAATTATACTAACATAAGTAATTCACAACTATGCTTACTCTTTCTATCCCTTACCACATTTCCAACACATCATGAGTCACACACTCATAACCATCGAAATGCACCCTCGCATTCAATGTCACATTTACACAATATACAACACATCATTATTTCTCAATAATTCATCCACACAGCTAATTAACTTAATAATACATCCACACAGCTATTTTACTCAATAATGCAATCACATGGCTAATCCACACAGTTAACCCACACAGCAAATGTGCCGGTGGTTTCACACTTAGCACACCACAATCGATTAATAAGGTGGTATCGCACTTAGCCTACCACAAAGGTAATCATAAGGGTTTCTCACTTAGCCCACTAAATGATATACCTCACGATAGCATCGCACATAGCCAGCTCATCGTCAATATGCATTAGGATGGTATCGCACTTAGCCTACCATCTAGCATTATCACTACACATTCACATGTCTACTTACTCAATTAAACATCCATTCACAACTCTACTACATTCATTCTACTTGAACCACATAAGTTCTCAATCAATCCCGAACAAGTTACACACTAGCTATCATCAACAAATTGTAAGTATGAATGCATTTTTTATGCATAGACTTACCTCGGTACAGAAAAGTATTGAGACTTGCAATTTAGTCCACCACCTTGCTTTTGCCTCGGTTTCGGTCCAGGCTTCGTCTTTCTTGATCTATAATGAATAAATCAGCTTATTCAATACATACATTGACTAAATTGACCCATATCTCATACTTTAGCAAAATTACTATTTTGCCCCTAACTTTCTCATATTTACATTTTAGCCCCAAAGGCTCGTAAAGTGATTTTTATTCAACTTTCTAGTCTTTCATGCTTAGCCGAACCACTTATTCAACTAAAGCTATCATCAATTCTCACTAAAACACATATGTATGACAAAACTTAAGATTTTCACAATCAAGTCCCTACATGCATTTTCATGGAAAATCACTTAACAAAAGATGTTTCTACTACATCAAGCTTTCATAATCTTCCATAAAACAACAAAATACATGCATGTCATACATGACCACATTTTTGAACATCCTTCCTAGCTCACCAAATATCTAAAAATAGCTTACTCATGCTACCGGGACTTCAAAAATGCAAAGAATATCAAAAACGAGGTTAGATGCACTTACTAGCAAGCTTGAAAAATTGAAGAACTCTAGCTATGGCTTCCTTCAAATTTTCGGCAATGAGGGGAAGAAGATTAGCATGATTTTGTCATATTTTCTCCTTTTTAATCACTTATTTGTTAAATGACTAAAATGCCCTTTTTGATAAACTTTCTATTTTAACTCATCCATGCCTATTTTTGTCCAAAAACTAAAAATTGGGAAAATTTCTCATTAAGGACCTCTAATTAATAATCTAAAGCTATTTCACACATATAGCTTCTAGAAACACACATTTTGCAACTTTTGCAATTTAGTCCTTTTAGACAATTCAACCACAATTTCACAAAATTGCTTCATGAAACTTTCACACTAGCATTCATACAAGGCATAAACCTCAATAACTCATTTATAACCCTCAAATTTGTGGTCTCGCACCACTATTCCGACTAGGCCCTAAACCGAGATGTTACAACTCTCCCCCCTTTAGAGATTTTCGCCCCCGAAAATCTTACCAGTAAAGAGGTTTGGATGTTGCTCTCTCATAGCTTCTTCCGTTTCCCACGTAGCCTCTTCCACACCATGTTTCTGCCATAACACTTTCACTAGTGCTATCCTCTTATTTCCCAACTGTTTCACTTCTCGAGCCAAGATCTTAATCGGCTCCTCTTCATAAGACATATCCGGTCTTATCTCAATTTCCGTCAAAGGAATCACATGTGAAGGATCGGAGCGATACCGTCGCAACATCGACACATGGAACACATTATGAATCTTTTCCAACTCTACCGGCAAAGCCAACCGGCATACTCATGTGCCCAATTGCATCTGTAATCTCATACGCCCTATGAATCTTGGACTCGTTTCCTTTTCGCCCAAATCTCATAATCTTCTTCCACGGGGACACTTTCAAAAACACTTTGTCGCCCGCTTCAAACTCAATTTCTTTTCTTTTCAAATCAGCGTACGACTTCTGTCGGTCCGAAGTAGCTCTCAGACTATTATGGATTACTTTCACCTTCTCTTTGGTTTCTTTCACTAGATCGACCCCATGGATCCGCTTCTCACTAAGCTCGGTCAAATACAAAGGAGTCCGACACTTCCGACCATACAAAGCCTTATACGGTGCCATCTGTATACTCGACTGATAACTATTATTATAGGCGAATTCGACCAAAGGTAGATATTTCTCCCAGCTACCTTCGAATTCTAACACACAGCATCGAAGCATATCTTCCAGAACTTGAATCACTCTTTCAGACTAACCATCGGTTTACGGATGAAACGCGAAGATCAAATTCAATCTCGCACTCCATGGCCTCTTGCAACTTCTTCCAAAATCTCAAGTAAACCTCGATCTCTATCCGATATAATAGACACAGGTACACTATGCAACCTCACTATCTCTCGCCACATACAACTCGGCTATCTTGTCCCGGTGAATAATCAACACGCATCGAATAAAGTGAGCTGACTTCGTCAATCTATCCATAACAACCCACACAAAGATCTCTCTTTCTGAGTCATCGGCAACCCCGTTACAAAATCCATGGTAATTTGATCCCACTTCCATTCGGGTACCATTATTGGCTGAAGCAATCCCGAAGGCACTTGATGCTCATCCTTCACCTGTTGGCAAATCAGACACTTTGTCACAAACTCTGAAATATCTCTTTTCATACCCGTCCACCAATACAACTTCCTCAAGTCGTTTTACATTTTTCATCTTGCCGGATGTACTTCGACAAACATCTCTGTGGGCCTCATGAAAAACCTTTCGAATCAACTCCTCATCTTTAGGAATACAAATTCTGTCACGATACATCAGACAACCATTCAAATCCACTCGAAAATCAGAATCACTTTTTGATCCGCACTTAGCTATCTTAGCTTGCATCTCACTGTCATACTTCGGAGCCTCACATATCTGTTGAACAAATAGCGGCTTAGCTCTCAACTCTGCCAAAATAGCACCATCGTCAAACAATGCTAAACTCGTGCTCATAACTGTTAGAGCATACAAGGATTTCCTACTCAGGGCATCCGCAACCACATTCGCTTTTCCCGGGTGGTAGTCAATGACTAACTCATAGTCTTTCAACAACTCAAGCCACCGTCTCTACCTCAGATTCAGATCCTTCTAATCCATCAAATACTTTAAACTCTTGTGATCCGTAAAGATTCGACACTTCTCACCATACAAGTAATGTCGCCAAATCCTCAACACAAAAACAATCGCAGCCAACTCTAAATCATGAGTTGGATAATTCTTCTCGTGCGGCTTTAGCTGCCTCGAGGCGTAAGCGACTACCTTACCCTCTTGCATCAACATGCAACCGAGACCATTAAACGACGCATCACTGTAAACCACGAACTCTTTCCCCGATTCTTGTTGAACCAAAACCGGTGCCTCAGTCAATAATGTCTTCAGTCTCTCGAAACTCTGTTGACATGTCTTAGTCCATTCAAACTTGACATCTTTATGCAACAAATTCGTCATCGGAGTAGCAATCACAGAGAACCCCTTTACGAAACGTTTGTAATATCCTACTAATCCCAAGAAACTTCTGATTTCAGACACGTTCCTCGGCGGTTTCCAATCCACAACAGCCGATATCTTACTCGGGTCAACTCTGACACCATCACCTGACACCATGTGTCCTAGGAATCCGAACTCTCGGAGCCAAAACTCACTCTTGGTAAACTTAGCATACAACTGCTTATCTCTCAAAGTTTGCAAGACAATTCTCAAATGCTCTTCGTGATCGTTCTCATCCTGAGAATAGATCAATATGTCGTCAATAAAGATAACTACAAACTTGTCCACATACGGTCTGAAAACACGGTTCATCAGATCCATAAAAATCGCAGGTACATTCGTCAAACCAAACGGCATAACCAAAAACTCATAATGGCCATACCTTATCCGAAATACAGTTTTCGACACATCTTGCTCTTTCACTCTGAGCTGATAATAACCAGACCTCAAGTCTATCTTGGAGAACACTGTAGCTCCCTTCAGTTGATAAAAAAGATCATCAATCCTTGGTAAAGGATACTTATTCTTCACCGTCACCTTGCTCAATTGTCTATAGTCTATACACAACCTCATAGACCCATCTTTCTTCTTCACGAATAATACCGGAGCACCCCACGGCGAGTAGCTCGGTCTTGCAAAACCCTTATTTGTTAACTCTTGCAACTGAACCTTCAGTTCTTTCAACTCTACAGGTGCAATTCTATATGGAGCAATTGAAATAGGTGCCGTTCCCGGAACCAACTCAATTCCAAACTCGACCTCTCTCACTGGAGGTAATCTGGGTAACTCTTCCTAAATACGTCCGGATACTCACATACCATCGCACTGCTTTCAAACTCTACTCCAACCTCTCGAGTATTCAACACAAAAGCAAGATAGGACTCACATCCTTTTCTCAAACATTTCTCACCACTAGGGAAGAAATCATCACCGGTAGACTATCTCGATCCACTGATTCAACCCGAACCACATCTCCACTCTCACATTTCAATTCAATAAACTTACTACCACAGTTCACTAAGACACTATGGGTAGTCAACCAATCCATGCCTAGGATTAAATCAAACTCATCAAACGGCAACAACATAAGGTTTGCCGGAAAATAATGATTCTCAATCAATAAAGGACAATTCTTACACACTCTATCCACTAACACATGCTTTCCTAACGGGTTTGACACCTTAACCACTATGTCCGTAGACTCAACGGTCATACTCAAACTAGATGCTAATCTCATGCAAATATAAGAATAATAGACCCTGGATCTATTAAAGCAATAACAAAGGTGTTAAAGTAAGAAAAGTACACGTTATCACATCAGGGGAGGATACTTCTTCGCGAGCGCGAATAGCATACGTCCTCGCAGGTGCCCGACCCTCTGGTCTCACAGCAGAATCTCTGGGCGCACCTCTACCACTATTCTCGCCTCTCGGGTTCTTTGGCGGTCTACCCCTCATAGACACATCACTAGGTCTCAGCTCTTGCCTCTCTTCCTTTTCATCCCTCTCAGGACATTTACGGATAAAGTGGTCAGGGGAACCACACTTATAACATTTTCGAATATTTCCCCAACACTCTCCGGTGTGGTATCTACCACAACTTGGACACTCTGGTTTACTCTATGTATTGCCCACACTTTCCGTCGAGGGAGCTTGGACTCTCGAACCCGAGCGAGTATTGCCCAAGTCTCGATGCGAATAACCTACTGGTGCTGTCGTCCGAGGATTCACTTCCTTGGATCTTTTAGACTGGGCTTGGTATGACTTGCCCATCGGCCTCTTTCTAGCATCTCGGGCTTCACTCATAGCCCTCCTCTTTTCTGAACTCAGCTCTTCAGCCTTACTTTCCCTCTTAACTAATACAACAAATTCTTTCAACTCCAAAATGCCCACTAGGAGTTTGATGTCCTCATTCAACCCATCTTCGAACCTCTTACACAAGATGGTCTCAGTCGATACACATTCTTGAGCGTATTTGCTAAGCCTAACAAACTCACGCTCATACTCTGCTACTGACATCCTTCCTTGCTTCAACTCAAGGAATTCCTTCCTTTTTCGATCAGTAAACCTCTGGCTTATATACTTCTTCTGGAACTCTTCCAGAAAAAAGTCCCACGTCACCCGCTCTCTCGGGACCACTAACGTCAACGTCTTCCACCAATGGTATGCCAAATCTCTCAGCAAAGATATGGCACACTTCAAGCTCTCTTCAGGCGTACATGAGAGTTCATCGAACACCCTCATCGAGTTCTCCAACCAGAACTCCGCCCTCTCTGGGTCATCATCTACCTTAGCTCTTAACTCCTCAGCCCTGTGTTTCCTAATCTTATCCACCGGGGGTTTCGATATCCTCACTACATCCATACCTTGAGGAGCCACTAGATTTGGCTGAGGTATAGGAGGAGGAGGTGGAGGAGGTTGAGCATTAGGGTTCGCTCGAACATAGTATGAGTACAAATTACTCATCATCTGGGGAAAGGCTTCTCGTGCCTCTTCCCCTTGACCCCTAACCTCGGGACTACTCTCCACGGGCGCGGTTCCTTGTGCAGGAGCCGGCGCATTACTAGCTGCTTCATCAGCAGTCAATGGATCAGAATCCATATTCTATATAAAACAAGATTTAAAATCATCAGAAACCACCACACTATCATTGTACACTTATGGCATGTATAGCTAGACTCTTACACCCACTACGGTAGTCCTAGAACCGACTAAACCATAGCTCTGATACCACTAAATGTAACACCCCTTACACGGGTTCTACGCCAGAACCGGGCCCGAGGCTTTATCGAACTCAAACCACTTGATCCCCACTTAGGCTCGTCGTAACTACTCTCTGAAGTCATCTCAACAACCTCATTCTCGACTTACGAGGCCTCACTCATACACACGAGGGCTCTCAAGACTAAACTGGAACTTTTCCAATCTTAAAATTTTTCTCTTTTATACAGGTCTCACATGCCCATGCAAGATTAGACACGCCCGTGCATGGGCACACACGCCCATGTCCCCAAACCGTGCCTAAAAACCCAGCATTTTGCAAATGCCCCACGGCCAAGGCACACGCCCGTGCTTACCACCCGTGGTGCACACTGACTACCTTAACACGGCCTAGAGTCTAGACATATGCCCGTGTGGCTAGCTCGTGGCCAACACTGATTAATCCCACACGCCCTAGGCAAACGCCCGTGTGACTAGTCTGTGGTCTATTCTGACTTTAAATACTAACATGCAGGGGACAAACGGCCAAAGCACACGCCCGTGGGCTGACCGTGGGTCACACATGGCCTAGACACACGCCCGTGTGTCTATCCACATGGCCAAGAACAGAGCTATTTGCTAAGCTCTTCTCACCCTTATTGCTTACACAAGATGCACTCATACAACACATCCATAATCAACTCAAATTGAAGTGCAATCTCACATAGAAAACTACATCTTTCTTTCATATGATGTGATAGCCAACAACCATGGCATTATACAAAATAAGCTATCCATCTAAAGGCCAACACATCTTAGCCATTTACAACAAAATTCACTAACTTGTCTAGCCTCTATACATGCCATATACAAAACATTAAGTCTAATGTACCAGAGTGTGCTGATAGTGTAGGCGATCTTCCAAATGATCCTCGTATCTCGATTCAACACCTTTACTCTATAAGACAAGGGAAAAGAAAGAGAGTAAGCTTTGAGCTTAGTAAGTTTACACATAAACAATTAAGCAACATAGTATAAGCTAAGCAACAATTAGCATTATACTAACATAAGTAATTTAGAACTATGCTTACTCTTTCTATCCCTTACCACATTTCCAACACATCATGAGTCACATACTCATAACCATCGAAATGCACCCCTGCATTCAATGTCACATTTACACAATATACAACACATCATTATTTCTCAATAATTCATCCACACAGCTAATTAACTTAATAATACATCCACACAGCTATTTTACTCAATAATGCAATCACATGGCTAATCCAAACAGTTAACCCACACAGCAAATGTCTCGGTGGTTTCGCACTTAGCACACCATAATCGATTAATAAGGTGGTATCGCACTTAGCCTACCACAAAGGTAATCATAAGGGTTTCTCACTTAGCCCACTAAACGATATACCTCACGATAGCATCGTACATAGCCAGCTCATCGTCAATATGCATTAGGATGGTATCGCACTTAGCCTACCATCTAGCATTATCACTACACATTCACATGTTTACTTACTCAATTAAACATCCATTCACAACTCTACTACATTCATTCTACTTGAACCACATAAGTTCTCAATCAATCCCGAACAAGTTACACACTAGCTATCATCAACAAATTGTAAGTATGAATGCATTTTTTTATGCATAGACTTACCTCGGTACAGAAAAGTATTGAGACTTGCAATTTAGTCCACCACCTTACTTTTGCCTCGGTTTCGGTCCGGGCTTCGTCTTTCTTGATCTATAATGAATAAATCAGCTTATTCAATACATACATTGACTAAATTGACCCATATCTCATACTTTAGAAAAATTACTATTTTGCCCTTAACTTATTCATATTTACACTTTAGCCCCAAAGGCTCGTAAAGTGATTTTTATTCAACTTTCTAGTCTTTCATGCTTAGCCGAACCACTTATTCAACTAAAGCTATCATCAATTCTCACTAAAACACACATGTATGACCAAACTTAAGATTTTCACAATCAAGTCCCTACATGCATTTTCATGGACAATCACTTAACAAAAGATGTTTCTACTACATCAAGCTTTCATAATCTTCCATAAAACAACAAAATACATGCATGTCATACATGACCACATTTTTGAACATCCTTCATAGCTCACCAAATAGCTAAAAATAGCTTACTCATGCTACTGGGACTTCAAAAATGCAAAGAATATCAAAAACGAGGTTAGATGCACTTACTAGCAAGCTTGAAAATTGAAGAACACTAGCTATGGCTTCCTTCAAATTTTCTAAGCAATGAGGAAGAAGATGAGCATGATTTTGTCATCTTTTCTCCTTTTTAATCACTTATTTGTTAAATGACTAAAATGCCCTTTTTGATAAACTTTCTATTTTAACTCATCCATGCCCATTTTTGTCCAAAAACTAAAAATTGGGAAAATTGCAGATTAAGGACCTCTAATTAATAATCTAAAGCTATTTCACACATATAGCTTCTAGAAACACACATTTTGCAACTTTTGCAATTTAGTCCTTTTGGACAATTCAACCACAATTTCACAAAATTACTTCATGAAACTTTTACACTAGCATGCATACAAGGCATAAACCTCAATAACTCATTTATAACCCTCAGATTTGTGGTCTCGCACCACTATTTCGACTAGGCCCTAAACCGAGATGTTACAACTCTCCCCCCTTTAGAGATTTTCACCCCAAAATCTTACCGAAGAAAGAGGTTTGGATGTTGCTCTCTCATAGCTTCTTCCGTTTCCCACGTAGCCTCTTCCACACCATGTTTCTGCCATAACACTTCACCAGTGCTATGCTCTTATTTCTCAACTGTTTCACTTCTCGAGCCAAGATCTTAATCGGCTCCTCTTCATAAGACATATCCGGTCTTATCTCAATTTCCGTCAAAGGAATCACATGTGAAGGATCGGAGCGATACCGTCGCAACATCGACACATGGAACACATTATGAATCTTTTCCAACTCTACCGGCAAAGCCAACATCTAGTATCATAAAGAGTGAAAGTACCGGTAATAACATCTGGGAATGAAGCCTCTTCACGAGCGCGAATAGCATAAGCTCTGGCAGGTGCGCGAGCCTCAGATCTAACAGCTGTTTCTTTAGTTCCTTTCTGACCGCTACTCACATTACCCGTGTTTTTGAGTGGTCTACCTCGAGCTGACTTGTTACTCGGTCTCGCATTTTGTACTGTGTTTTGCTCAGCTAACTCAGGGCATTCACGGATGAAATGATCTAATGATCCACATTTGAAACAGACCCGATCATTCAATCTACAACTGCTGGGATGTCGTTTACCACAATATTTGCACTTCGATTGATTTGGTCTGACATTACCAACACTAGCTACTGAGGTAGCTTTCGAACTCACAGGTGGTTTGTCCCGATCACGTCTAGAATAACCCGTAGTAGCCTTTGATCGGCTAAAATCATCCCTGAATTTCTTTGATGCTGACTGAAATGTCTTACTCGATGATCTCTTACGAAAATCTCTAGCTTCAAATTCAGCTTTCCTTTTCTTTTTCCCGAGCTCTTCAGCTTTGCATCCTCGCTCAACAAGTACAACGAACTCTTTTATTTCAAGAATCCCAACGAGCAATTTAATATCTTCTTTCAGCCCGTGTTCGAATCTTTTACACATAATTGCTTCTGTTGAAACACACTCTCGGGCATATCTGCTAAGTCTCACAAATTCTCGCTCATATTCTGTTAGAGTCATACGTCCTTGTTTCAACTCGAGGAATTCTTTGCGCTTTTGATAGATGAATCTCTGACTGATGTATTTCTTACAGAATTCAGTCTGAAAGAACTCCCAAGTAACCCGTTCTTTTGGAACCACCGAAACCAGTGTTTTCCATCAGTGATACGCAGAATCTCGAAGCAATGATACAGCACATTTAATACACTCATCAGGTGTGTAACACCTCTCACCCGGGTTCTACGCTGAAATCGGGCCCGAGGCATTACCGAACTCAAACCACTTGATCGCCACTTAGGCTCGTCATAACTACTCTCTGAAGTCATCTCAATAACCTCATTCTTGACTTACGAGGCCTCACTTATACACACGAAGGCTCTCGAGACTAAACCGGAACTTTTTCCAATCTTAAAATTTCTCTTTTTTGTACAGGTCTCACACGCCCGTGCATGGACACACACGCCCATGTCCCCAAATCGTGCCTAAAAACCCTGCATTCTGCCAATGCCTCACGGCCAAGGCACACGCCCGTGCTTACCACCCGTGGTGCACACTTACTACCTTAACACGGCCTAGAGTCTAGACACACGTCCGTGTGGCTAGCCCGTGCCCAACACTGATTAATCCCACACGCCCTAGGCACACGCCCGTGTGACTAGTCCGTGGTCTATTCTGACTTTAAATACTAACATGCAGGGGACACACGGCCAAAGCATACGCCCGTGGGCTGACCGTGGGTAACACATGGCCTAGACACACGCCCGTGTGTCTATCCACAAGGCCAAGAACAAAGCTATTTACTAAGCTCTTCTCACCCTTATAGCTTACACAACATGCACTCATACAACACATCCATAATCAACTCAAATTGAAGTGCAATCTCACATAGAAAACTACATCTTTCTTTCATATAATGTAATAGCCAACAACCATGGCATTATACAAAATAAGCTATCCATCTAAAGGCCAACACATCTTAGCCATTTACAACAAAATTCACTAACTTGTCTAGCCACTATACATGCCATATACATAACATTAAGTCTAATGTACCAGAGTGTGCTGATAGTGTGGGCGATCTTCCAAATGATCCTCGTATCTCGATTCAACACCTTTAGTCTATAAGACAAGGGAAAAGAAAGAGAGTAAGCTTTGAGCTTAGTATGTTTACACATAAATAATTAAGCAACATAGTATAAGCTAAGCAACAATTAGAATTATACTAACATAAGTAATTCACAACTATGCTTACTCTTTCTATCCCTTACCACATTTCCAACACATCATGAGTCACATACTCATAACCATCGAAATGCACCCCTGCATTCAATGTCACATTTACACAATATACAACACATCATTATTTCTCAATAATTCATCCACAAAGCTAATTAACTTAATAATACATCCACACAGCTATTTTACTCAATAATACAATCACATGGCTAATCCACACAGTTAACCCACACAGAAAATGTCCCGGTGGTTTTGCACTTAGCACACCATAATCGGTTAATAAGGTGGTATCGCACTTAGCCTACCACAAAGGTAATCATAAGGGTTTCTCACTTAGCCCACTAAATGATATACCTCACGATAGCATCGTACATAGCCAGCTCATCGTTAATAAGCATTAGGATGGTAACGCACTTAGCCTACCATCTAGCATTATCACTACACATTCACATGTCTACTTACTCAATTAAACATCCATTCACAACTCTACTACATTCATTCTACTTGAACCACATAGGTTCTCAATCAATCCCGAACAAGCTACACACTAGCTATCATCAACAAATTGTAAGTATGAATGCATTGTTTATGCATAGACTTACCTCGGTACACAAAAGTATTGAGACTTGCAATTTAGTCCACCACCTTGGTTTTACCTCGGTTTCGATCCGGGCTTTGTCTTTCTTGATCTATAATGAATAAATTAGCTTATTCAATACATACATTGACTAAATTGACCCACATCTCATACTTTAGCAAAATTACTATTTTGCCCCTAACTTTCTCATATTTACACTTTAGCCCCAAAGGCTCGTAAAGTGATTTTTATTCAACTTTCTAGTCTTTCATGCTTAGCCGAACCACTTATTCAACTAAATCTATCATCAATTCTCACTAAAACACACATGTATGACCAAACTTAAGATTTTCACAATCAAGTCCCTACATGCATTTTCATGGAAAATCACTTAACAAAAGATGTTTCTACTACATCAAGCTTTCATAATCTTCCATAAAACAACAAAATACATGCATGTCATACATGACCAAATTTTTGAACATCCTTCATAGCTCACCAAATAGCTAAAAATAGCTTACTCATGCTACCGGGACTTCAAAAATGCAAAGAATATCAAAAACGAGGCTAGATGCACTTACTAGCAAGCTTGAAAAATTATAGAACCCTAGCTATGGCTTCCTTCAAATTCTCGGCAATGAGGGGAAGAAGATGAGCATGATTTTGTCATCTTTTCTCCTATTTAATCACTTATTTGTTAAATGACTAAAATGCCCTTTTTGATAAACTTTCTATTTTAACTCATCCATGCCCATTTTTGTCCAAAAACTAAAAATTGGAAAAATTTCTCATTAAGGACCTCTAATTAATAATCTAAAGCTATTTCACACATATAGCTTCTAGAAACACATATTTTGCAACTTTTGCAATTTAGTCCTTTTAGACAATTCAACCACAATTTCACAAAATTGCTTCATGAAACTTTCACACTAGCATGCATACAAGGAATAAACCTCAATAACTCATTTATAACCCTCAGATTTGTGGTCTCGCACCACTATACTAACTAGGCCCTAAACCGGGATGTTACAAGGTGTACAGGATAACTCATCAAACACACGGATAGTATTATCAAGCTGGAATTCAGCTCGCTCAGCATCATCATCAATAGTGGCTCTAAATTCTTCAGCCCCGTGTTTTCTGATTTTATCAACCGGTGGCTTATTTATTTGCACTGGATCAGTAACTTTTGGCATAATAGGTATTTGAGGAGGAATCGGTGAGGGAGAAGGTTGTGGAACAGCCGGATTTGTCTGGATATACTGAGTAAACCATTCATTCATCATTTGGTAAAAGGCTTGTCTAGCCTCTCTCTCTTGGTTACTCGAAGTCGGCCGAGATTCAGCCGGCGCTGTCCCTTGAGCGGGAGCAGGCGCTATACTTTCTACATCATCAGCTATAGCTCGATCGGGATCCATTTACTATACGAAAACACATTTCAATTGTTAAGAATCATCACATTATCGCAGTTTATAAATATGGCATGTATAGCTAGACTCACACACGCTATGTTAGTCCTAGAATCGACTAAACCGTAGCTCCGATACCAATAAATTGTAACACCCCTAACCCGTATCTGTCGCCAGACAAGGGTTAAGAGGCATTACTGGACATATCGCAAACATTTCATTAACATCAAACATTCACAACATTCCATAGTGAAAATACATATAGTGTCCCTTTAGAAGGTCTACGAGACCCTAAACATACATTGGGAAGAGGTCAAGACTAAACCGAGCACATACAAATTTTTCCAAAACTTAAACATTTCTCAAAGTTATAGAGGTCACACGCCCGTGTGGGCAGGCTGTGTGCCTCACACGACCACAAGACACGCCCATGTCTAAGACCATGTGGAACAGGGCATACATTCTGACTTGCACCACACGGCCAAGACACGCCGTGTAACCGCCCGCAGCAACATCGACTTGACTCACACGGCCTGTCTCACACGCCCGGTGTCCGCGGCGTGTGCAAGTCTGACTTGCTTCGAATTACAACCTTAAGAGACACGGTCGAGACACACACCCGTGTGCTCAGCCATGTGGGCAAATATAGGCCATTTGCAAGGCCAACTTGCCACCCAAAATTGGGTCATACCTACAAGCGTCATACATGCCTCAAATCATGTCTCAAAGGCAACCAAAAACTTACCAAATCATGCATAATTTGACTCTTAACAACATCATTCATTTCCATATATAAATCCAACTCAAACATACCAATTCAAAGCACAAATTTCACATTAAAAACATGTGATTCATACATCATTTTAATCCATATCAATTCATAACATTTCTCATCATATCAATTTTTCAAAATTAACCATAAAACTTACCAAAATTTACCATTTCATTTGACTATTCATGAGCATATCAAAACATACCAACCATTGCATCATATAGCATGGACTAAACTCATCCATAAGCACATTCATTAACAAGCCATATCACATGGCTATATTTACACATTTCGAAACATAACCAAAGTTCTCTAGCCTATACATGCCATACTTCAATATGTTCATTTTCAAAAGGTACCAAAATATAGTTCGATAGTGTGATGATAATCCTCGACAATCCCCGAGCTTCCAGTAGCTTTAATAATCTATAAAGCAATGAACAAACATACACAGAGTAAGCTTTCATAGCTTAGGAAGTCATAAGCAAATAATTTTCCAAATGAACATTAGCATTATATTCAATTAACGAATCAATCCAAATGATAAACCGAAATAGTAACATATTTTAATCCCACATTTAGTATGCTTTTGGATGAATTATCCCATGATTTATGTAAAAAGGTGCTCTTAATCCTTTCTTTTCATGTCTTATACTCAGGAAAGCACCCAAGGATAAAAAGAGAGAGAAACGGGCTCAAAACAGACCGAAACGGGCCAAAGAGAAAATCGACACGGTCGTGCCAAGACAATCATCTAGGACACAGTCTAACCCCGACTCACACGGCTGTGTCTCATTAAAGAAATCTGAACACGGCCTAGCCACGGTTCCACACGGGCGTGCGCCATGGTCGTGCCTCTGCCGTGGAGAAGAGCAATTTCATTCGGGAAAGGATACTTAGGGAGAAAGAAACGTATTTCAAAAGCCTATAAATACACCCTAAGTATGACCTAAGAAAAGGAGCCCAAAGCCATCGTCTAGGGGCGTCGTGCTAGGCTAGAGAAGGCAGATTTTTGGGGATTCACTCAGGGATAGCCAGTTGATCCATCTCAAGAAGCCAGAATTATATTCAGGAAGGATGTTCTCTCCTTCAATTCCTTCAGGGGGTTTTAGGGATTTCTTATGTTTTGTTTTATATTTTCTCTTGAGATGTTTTCCTTTATTGTTATGAACTAAATCCTTCAGATACCCGAAGGGGATGAAACCTATGATGAATCTTGTTATTATTTTCTGAATTATATGATAAATACTTAGTTTGTTCTTAATTATGTGAGCTTAATCCAAATTTAATGTGCTTAGGTGGAGGAGGAATAGACCCTGCCTAAGAGTAGATCTAGCATAATTAAGCGGAGTTGATCGCACGCCTAGAGATAGGGTGAAACCTAATATGGGAATCCATAGATCGATTTACTGTTATTCTAGGGGGTTATTATAAGAGAACGAGAGTTCCACTAATTAACCTAGGGTTAGACGTTATTCGCCTCGAGAGACGGTTTAATGTACATTAGGGAGTCTTACGGATCAAACTAAGTGAATAAATCGTATGGTTCAGTGTTAGATAACAAGTAAAGTCTAGGTGGATTCTTCCTAGGGTATCATCTAAATCAACTGAGTTTTTCCCAAGTTATTTTCCAAATTCATTCTTCTTTGTCTTAAAGTCTTTAGTTTAGTAGTTATTAATTTAGATTAGATAAACAATCTCTCTTTATTTTTAGGCTAGATAATAAAAAGACGGTGAGTATTAGTACTTTTAGTTCCTTTGGGTTCGACAATCCGGTCTTGCCTAAGCTATACTACTGTTCGATAGGTGCACTTGCCTCAATCGTTGTCAGAGTTAGTTTCCAGGTTCGATCATTCTTTTTATAAATTTTAAAGCTCTGATTCACAGCGATCACCAAACCTTAACAAAATATACACATATCACACTCACAAATTCGTATATCATCAAACATACGATAGCATTTTATCATCATATGGCCGAATGTACAAATACTCATGAGCATATATAATTCTCACTTTTAATATCAAATATGCATCATTTGGCCAAATATGAGCAATTATATATACAAATAATTCACCTTATAACATGTATAATTTATATCACCATTTCAAATAGTAAGCTTACCTTATTCTCATTAACATTAAACTTGGCACATACCTGAACCTTTTAGCTCGATTTCACATTCAATCATATCTCGTTAATGCCCGTTGAACCATTCGGAATCAATAAGGATACTCGGATAGTCAGAAATCTCGTACAATGCCAACGTCCCAGATGTGGTCTTACAAGTAATCACATATCGATGCCACTGTCCCAGACAGGGTCTTACACGAATCAAATACGATGCCAATGTCCCAGACATGGTCTTACACGTACATCACAAGTCGAGGCCAACGTCCCAAACCTGGTCTTACACGTAAACACATATCAGAAATCCTATATCATGACATATGTATCCTAACTATTCCTAAGGTTCATACGGGGCTTTCAAACGTCGTAACTTGATCGATTCAGGCTTGTAAAATACTTCTCCCATAATTATACAAATTCGGCTTGAACATATAAATACAAGTAATAATTCAATTCGGCACAAATAAAATATATGTAATCGAATTTAACGACATTTATTTACTTATGAACTTACCTCAGACAACGACGAACGAAAATAAACGGCTATTCAACGATTTTCGATTTCCCACGATCTAATTCCTTTCTCTTTGGTTCTTGATCCATACACATTCAAATTTATCTCTTTTATTCAACAAATCATTCAATTCAATTCATATACTCATATTTCGGGCATTTTACAAATTAGCCCTCACCTTTTCACATTTTGACACTTTAGTCCCTATTTCACAAAATAAAAAAATTCACAAAATTTCTTTATACAAGTACCTAGCCAAATTTTCCTCTAGTTCATATAAACCCACATATTACATTTATTTCGCATTTTAGTCCTAAAAAATAACATTTTCACAAATTAGTCCAATTTACTCAAATTCATCAAAAATTCAAATACAAAACATATTAATCTAACAACATATATTTATTTTCTATCATCAAACACAAGATTCATCAAGCTTTCAACAATGAAAAAACACAAAATCATCATCAAATTCAGAAATTGAGACATGGGCTTGATAGATTACATAGCAACGATCTCAAAAACGTAAAAATTATCAAAAACCGAGCTAAATACATACCTTAATTGGACTTGGACAAGGCCGAACCTAAAACTCTCTTTTCTTTTCTTTTTTCTTTCAAATTTCAGCTAAGATGAACACAAAATGCATGGCATTTTTGTTTTATTTTATTTAATCATATGTTAACACATAAATTACAATTTTCACCATATAAAATAATATGTAAACCTTATAATTTATGTCCACTACCGTCCATCATATTTATAAATGGTCAAATTTCATTTTAAAGACCCCACATTATAAAAACAATAGCAATTCGGCACTTATATATTAATAGCCAACTTTTGCATTTTACGCGATTAAGTCCTTTTAATTAAATCGGATACTCAAACGATAAAATTAAATCACGAAAATTTCACACATATAAATTAACATGCTGCAAACAGTAAAAATAAAATCAAAATATTTTTCTGACTCGGATTTGTGGTCCCGAAACCACTATTCTGACTAGGGTCTAAACCAGACTGTTATAGTCAGGCTTGAAGCCTTTCAGTACACTTCCTCCAATCAATATCATTCCCCAACCAAATGCATTGCATCATACAGACATGTCATGGTATCATGTATAATCTGTAACACCCCGAATCTGGCGTGTCACATGGAAAAACTTATTTGAGAATTACAGCCTCTTTGTTAAAACCCAAAACACTTAAGCAATTGTTAACTACTTGAAAACGTAATTATCTTTAAAAAACCTTTTGGTATAAAGCATATTTGAAATAAACATTTTACAAAAATGTGATGTTTAGAAATAGAGTTGCAGAAGCATTTTGAAATCGTTGCGAAAACGTAGATAAAATACAAGTATTTTTTAGAGATTGATTGATGAATCAAAAATCAAGGTAGTGAACTTTAAAACCGTGGCTTTTGAAAATATTGTTGATAATTCGAGAGAAAATTCCGAGTTAAAATATTTGTAAAAGTTTGTTATAAAATCCATTTATTAATCAATTTTGGAAAACCGTTGGTTATGCTTTTAGAAAATCCCCATTTAAAATAATTCAAGCAAAATAATAAATACGTCAAACATAATGCAAAAATAAAATATTCCAGAGGCCTTATTACAACTTAAAAACCCAAAATAGTAAAATAATAAAATAAACCGAAATAGAAATTTAAAGTTCAATAACACCATTTCTGAAGTATGGCCTCCACCGAGTCATCCATGGGCCCAAGTCCTCATTACGGAGCATTACCTACAAGGGTTAAGAAAAGGGGGTGAGTTACAAGAACTCAGTGTGAAATCCTTCACCAGTCATCCACCTGGGCCCGAACCCATATAGCAACATCTTGGGCCGGAGCCCACTATCATAACAGAACATATATATATATATATATGAAGCAAATGTATGCAACCCAACCTATCCAACCAGTCTCTCCCCCGTACCAACCAGTCTCTCCTTTGGGGATCAAGTCAACCCACCCCGCCAGTCTCTCCAATTTGCAGACAAGCTGCCATTTATAATAATTTTGTGGCTTAACCACCAAAGTATCATATACGGTAATATAATCGGCACACAGCCTTAATCACGATGGCACAAAGCCATATTTAAATTGGCACATAGCCCATATCAGAATTTGTGGCAAAGCCACCAGAATCATATACGGTAATATAATCGGCACACAGCCTTAATCACGATGGCACAAAGCCATATTTAAATTGGCACATAGCCCATATCAGAATTTGTGGCAAAGCCACCGGTCTATACTTCTCTTCAATCAAGTTTCCCATCCCATGCAATATGTGATGATGCAATATACATAACAACATAAAATATCCACATGTATAACAACCATTAGTCTAGTAATTTAATACGATGAATCGGCCCATTATTGAGCTTTGTAATTCAGCCCATTAAGGCATTCTATCAATTCGGCCCATAGGGGCATTTCGGTAAATCGGTAATATTACCCACTAAGGGTAATTCGGTAATCTCGCAACCCAGGGGTATTTCAGTAATTTACCCTCCAAGGGTATTTTGGTAATTCGGCAACCTAGACTTAACAACTAATGTGAGGCATAAAAATTGAAACTATCCATCTGCGTCCTACTGACTAAACTGACTATAACTCGAGTTATGAAACTCGAAATTTAAATCCGTAATTTTTTCTTGAAACTAGACTCATATATCTTCTTACTACAATATTTCCAGAATTTTTGGCTAAGCCGTTTAATACAGTTTATTCTTTAAAATTCCCTTGTTTCACTGACCAACGGTTCTGACCTCTCTTACCCAAAATTCAATTATTTAACTGTACAATTTTCATATGTTGCTCCCACTTGTTTCTATTGAAAATAGGCTCACTAAGGAATTTATACATATAAATTAAAACTCTTAATTCACCTTGTACAATTTTGAATGATTTTTCCAAGACAGAACATGGAACCACGAAGTCAATCAGAACCAGTCTCACCAAAATTAAGATATTACAGAATATAAAATTCCTCTTCCTCCTCTGTTTCTTTGATATAAAAATAGACACAGTAATCTTTAATCCGATATCTTTTTCACTTTCTAATTCCCTTTATCCTATTTTTCGTGATTTTTCAAAATCACATCACTGCTACTGACCAAACTATTTCATTGCAAAATATGGTTACCACTACTAAAATACGTACGCCCGAGTGGTCACGGATGCTGGTTTCCGATTTCCTTCGGTATTTCGACCAAATCACAGAACATTTCATGCAAACTTTCAGAGAGATATGAGATTACCACCATTTCAAACATGTATTCGGTAGGGTACGGATTTACACACCTTATTCGGAATCCGTAACACGATACTCTCCGCGGCACCTAAAGGTACAATCGGTTAACAATTAGTCCAAAGCCCAATTTTCAACTTCATCCAAGTATTGCGATTGATTAACAATCTATATCACTTACCAACAATCCGAGTCTCTTATTACGAGGGATAGGTGATCGAGCGATTTGGTCCCTAAAAATAAACGATTAGTCATCACCTCTATACCGTTTAGCAAACTAACCGATCAACGAAAAAGATCAAAAAGAACTATGACGAATCCCTTACCTTGACAATAATAGATCCCCTTCTATCGATTTCCTTAAGGCTAGAAAGGTGATGAGAGTGTAAGCTAACACTTTACCGATTCGGCCCACACCAAGAGAACCAAGAAGATGGAAGTAGCAAAGAATAGATTCGGCATTGCAACCACCGAAAACCCGAGAAGACAAAGAAGCTTCGGCAACCACAAGAACCAAGTTTCGACTATGAGATGAAGTTGATGTTTCGGTTATGGTGAGAATGAATAAAAGAAAAGGATTTGATCAAGATGAAGTTTTTCTTTCAAGAAATGGAAGAAGGATTGAAAAGATGATTAAAAGAAAAGAAAGGGAGAGAATGGGTGCTAACTAGTTTTGGTTTTCAAGAGATGATAAGAGAAAATGATTTGGTCTCAATGGTTTGGTACATTTGGCAATAAGAAGAAATGAAGAAGAAAATATGTTCACTAGCAACTTGGAGTTTCGGCAAGGAGAAGAAAATTTTGGAGAAAAAGACACAAATTGATACTAAAGAATTTTGGCCAAAACAAAAACATAGGTTTCTACCAAAAGGCAAAGCAAAATTCGGCTATACTTCCCCCCTCACCTAAACCGTACATACCTTGGCAAAAAGGTCAAACATTTGCCAACCAAGACTTTCCAAAACACTTTCCTCTCTTTGTGCCAACATGTTTCCTATACTTTCCTTTTCTTTTGATTTCTTTCCCTACCTTCATCCTTCCCTAATATCCTTAGCCATCTTGCCAAACTTAAAAAGTCCAACTTGCCTTATTTATTAGCTTGGCCGACACTTAGGAAAGAATACAAAAATAATAGTCAAAATTTGTAAAAGATGGGATTTGAACCCCTTCCTTCCATGCTCTCCACTTGATGCCTTAACCTCCTTGCCATATGCTCTCTTATGCTAGCAAAATACACACTTATTACCTTAAGCCTTGATGCCACTTGCCTTTTCCCCTTAAGTGTTCAAATACAAAAAATTTACCTATAGCCTAACTTGAACCCGTAACTTCCTAGAAACCTCGTAACATTCCAAAATCAACTTCCTAATAAGTCCAACTTGAAATAATGCCGTTCTCTTGTTCTCAAAAATTTTAAACACTTCTACACCCAAGGCCCATTGGGCCCAATCCTACTAGGCCCAATTTCGGGTCGTTACATAATCAGTACAATGTGAATAGCATGCTGAACATATAGACAGACATATCTATCGCATATAGGCATATAACAGTCTTTTAGTCATTTTAGTCAATTAGGGGTCTAGGTAAACTTACTGACCCTACAGTAGGTTCACAGTCGACTTAGGCGACCCATGCAACCTTTGCAAATAAATCAGTGAAATTGGTCTCATACGCCCGTGTTGGTCTGCCCGTGTGGGCCCACACGCCCGTGTGGCCCACATGGCCCAAATTAGCCTTGGCCGTGTGCCCAGAATCCCACACGCCCGTGTGGATCACCCGTGTGGGCCCACACGCCTGTTTGGCCTACACGGCCCAATTCGATCCAGCCCGTGTATCGCACACGGCCAGCCTCATTGACCACACGCCCGTGTATCGCCACACGGCCTACCACACGGGCTACCACACGCCCGTGTGGCGTCGACAAAGAGCTTTTTTGGTTTTTTTGTCGAGATGCGCTTTCAGTGTTTCGAGTACACACCTGGTTTGTTTTCGACGCTTAATCACTCTCGAGCTCTCTAGAACCTATATTCGAGAATTGAGAACTCAATCTCAGTCACTTACTTTGAATTACTTACAATAGTCAATTCCCAAAACTATCGACAACCTTTCCTCGCTTGACCAACCCCAATTTTTTCCATAATCACAGCGTCCATTGGGTTCTACCAGCCCCTTGATTATCTCTTAAGCACCAAACGAAACCCAGTAAACAATGATTCATAAATCCAAAATAATAATTCACCACTATACTTACCAAAAATGCGAAAAGAGAACCTAAGCGGTGGATTGCAGAGACCAAGCGATAAAAAGAAAACGATTGTAAACAGTAAAAAAAGGGGAAATTCGCTAGCAAGGTGGACAGGAAAAGGAAGGGGAACTGCCGAATTTTTAAAAAAAGAAAGCAGAGTAATCAGAATTAGATTTTCTGGTAAACCCTAACTCAAATTCCTTTAATTCTCTCCACCAACTCCCCACTACTCAGATTTTCAGTAAAACTCAAACTCTAGCCGAATTTTGTAGCAAAAATACTATCCCTTGCCATCCTAGGGAATCGAACACAAGACCTCTAACACACCAACACTCCACTTAACCACCAGACCAGCAGGCCCATTCTGATATATCTTAGCAACATTTAGACTTAAGCATACTGATTAGAGATAGGGCTTAGTCATCAAAAATACCAAAATTTTCCCAAGTCATGACTTGAACTTGGGACCTCCCAAACACTCCTAGAACACATAACCACTAAAGCTGACAGACATTTGTGTCACAAACATACGAAAATAAATATAAGAGATTTTTGGGGCGTTACAACTCTACAACCTAAAAGAAAATTTCAGCCTCAAAATTTTACCTGATCAGAACAGATAAGGATACTGCTGCTGCATCGCATCCTCAGGCTCCCACGTGGCCTCCTCAGAGCTATGGTTACGCCAAATAACCTTAACTAGTGGGATGGACTTTCTTCTAAGAATCTTTACATAGAGATCCAATATCTGGACCGGCTCCTCCTCAAAGGTTATATCTGGCCTAACCTCAATCTCCTCAACAGGAACAATATGCGTGGGATCAGAGCAGTAGCACCTCAACATAGAAACGTGGAACACGTCGTGTAACAGCCCAATTTTGGGGCTAGTGTAATAATGGTTTTGAGACCCTAAATTCGAGGTAGGAGAAATTGTCTTAATATTATTTTATGTGTTATAGCATGATTATATGAGTGTTTGAAAGTTTTGGTGAATTAATTTTAGTGATTTCATGCTTAATTTTGAAAAGGGACTAAATCACATAAAGGGCGAAAGTTTTTTTTTTTACAAGCTAAAGGTGTCAAATAGCTATAGAAACTTAAATTGGAGGTCCTTAATGTGCAAATAGGCCCTTAAGAGAGTGATGGCCAGCCATAGGGACAAGGAAATGAAATTGGTCAAAGGTTAGGTGGATTTTAGGTGACTTAATTGATAAAATAATCATAAAATAAAATAATATGCTTCATCCTTTTTCATTCATCCTCTTCCACTGAAATTTTTAGCAAACTTAAGGGTTTTGAGAGCTCAAATTTTAGCCAAGCTCTTCCCCTTGCAAGTAAGTCATTTTGATGGTTGTTTTGTGGATTTTTGTGTTTTTGGAACCTTTGTAGCTTAAGCTAGCTAATGAGGGGACAATTTTGCAAAATAGTTAAGAGTCTATGGTTTTACCATGTGAGTATTCATGTTGTTTGCTGAAATTTTATGGAAGAAAATGAATTTTGGTTGTTAAATAAACAACTTTTGTTAAGTGATTTTCATGAAAACACCTAAAATGACCATTTTGTGAAGTTTATAAAATAGGTTGTAAATGTGTGAATTAATTGAAAATTTTGAGTTTCTATAAGAGTAATAAAGGTTCGGCTAGGCTTGGTTAATGAAGAAATTTGATAAAAATCATTTTACGAGCCTAGGGGCAAAATCATAATTTTGTGAATGTCTAAGGGCAAAACGGTAATTTTGCCAAAGTAGGAATTTTGAAATGTTTTGATTAATGTGGTGATTAAATGAGTAAATTTTGTCATTATAGATAAAGAAAAACTGGATCCAGACTTAGACCGAAGGAAAACCAAAATAGTGGACTAAATCAAACTAGTCGCCTATATTTTGTATACCGAGGTATGTTGTACGTAAATAATACAAATCTAATGTTATTACGCATTAAACAATTGATATTGCATAAAATGTTTGATTATTTTTATGAATATGCATGACAAAATTTGATGGGGTATACTCTCGGTTGAACCTTAGGAATAGATTGGATATCAAAGCCATAACATTTGGTTGATATGTGTGCTAGTGTAAGACCATGTCTGGGACATGGCATCAGCCACATTATGAAAGCAAGTGTAAGACCATGTCTGGGACATGGCATCGATGTTGATATGTGTGCTAGTGTAAGACCATGTCTGGGACATGGCGTCGGGATTGAGATGAGAGCTAGTGTAAGACCATGTCTGAGACATGGCATTGACCTCGATATGTTGAGGCCGTGTGAGTTGCACGGTCCTTCAACATGGCCATGTTATTAGGTCACACGGGCGTGTGTCCCTATCTTTATTGACATTTTCCAAAGTTTTTCTAAAGAACTCGGTTCGGTCCCGAACCATTTCTAAAGTGTGTTTTGGGCCTCGTAGGTCCATATTAGGGACTTCAAGATGAAGTTTGAAAAGTTTTGAATTTGAACGAACTTTTACGACTCAAAATTGTATGTTTGTAAGCGTTTAAGTAAGGTAACGTCTCGTACCCTGTACCGGCGTCGGATACGAGTAAGGGGTGTTACATTTAGTGGTATCAGAGCTATGGTTTAGTCGATTCTCAGACTAACCTAGCATGTGTACGAGTCTAGCTATACATGCTATATATGAATTATGATAGTGTGACAACTCCTGAAAATTTAAAATGTGTTTTTATATAGTAAATGGATCCCGACAGAGTAGTGGCAGATGATGTCGAAAGTAATGCGCTGGCTCCCGCAGAAGGGACCTTGCCAGTCGAAAGTGGGCCCGTGACACTAAGTTAGGGCGGATGGGCTAGAGAAGCCTTCCTCCATATGATGAATGTTTGGTATTCGAAGTTTGTTCGTGCAAACCCGAACGCTCCACCTCCTCTACCCCCTCCAATTCCCCAGCCTACCCCTACAACTCCCCAAGTAGTGGAATGATTAGAATGGAAAAACCTCCGGTAGACAGAATTTGAAAGCAAGGGGCTGAGGAATTTCGAGCGAATATAGATGATGACCCAGAAAGGGCAAAGTCCTGGCTAGAAAATACCATTAGGGTATTCGATGAATTGTCTTGCACACCTGAAGAGTGTATAAAGTGTGTTGTGTCACTCCTACGAGACTCGGCTTACCAATGGTGGAACACCCTTGTGTCAGTTGTACCGAGGGAGAGGATAACTTGGGAATTCTTCCAGGAAGAGTTTCGTAAAAAGTATATTAGCCAGAGGTTTATCAATCAGAAAAGAAAGGAATTCCTTGAGCTAAAACAAGGCCGAATGACGGTAACCGAGTATGAGCGTGAGTTTGTAAGGCTCAGCAAATACGCTCGGGAGTGCATATCCACTGAAGCCATCATGTGTAAATGATTTGAGGACGGATTGAACGAAGACATTCGACTTTTGGTTGGCATCCTAGAGTTAAAGGAATTTGTGGTGCTCGTTGAGAGAGCTTGCAAGGTCGAGGAATTGGCTAAAGAGAAAAGGAAAGCTGATATTGAGTCTCGTGACTCAAAGAAAAGACAGATGGGGAAATCATTTCAGTCCTCCTCCAAGAAATTGAGAGAGTTTACTACTCGATCCAATGCTTCAGTTGGATTCTCGAACAGGAATAGGAGTAAGTAGTATTTGGTTTCTAAAGCTCAGACCACTTCTATTGCGAGTGTTGGTAGTGCTCGACAAAATAAATCGGAGTGTTCTAAGTGTGGTAGATGACATTTCGGTGAGTGTCAAGGAAATGAAAGAGGCTATTTCAAGTGAGGTTCACTAGACCACTTCATTCGAAACTGTCCTGAGATGGATGAGAAAGATAGAAAGCAAGATGTGCGAGTGAGTAATGCTCTTTCTAGAGGTAGACCATAGAAGAACCCAAGAAGTGGGGCTAGCAGCAGAGGTGCGCCTAGAGATTCTACCATGAGGTCCGAGGGCTGAGCGCCTGCAAGGACATATGCCATTTGCACTCGCAAAGAGGCATCGTCACCGTATGTAATTATGGGTACTTGTTCTCTTCACGATATTTTTGTTGTTGCTTTGATTGATCCGGGGTCTACCCATTCATATGCTTGTGTGAAGTTGGTGTCTAGCTTGAATATGTCTGTTGAGTCTATAGAATTTGTGATAAAAGTGTCAAACCCGTTAGGCAAGCATGTGATAGTTGACAAAGTGTGTAGAGACTGTCCTTTGATGATTAGAGGTCATTGTTTTCCGGCTAACCTCATGCTACTACCATTTGATGAATTTGACCTAATTCTTGGCATGGATTGGTTAACTGTTCATAACGTGTTAGTAAACTGTGGTAGTAAGTTTATTGAATTGAAATGTGAAAATGGGGATATTCTTTGAGTTAAATTAGGTGAATCAGATAGCTTGGCTGTACTGATTTCCTCTATGACTGCTGAGAAATAAATGAGAAAAGGGTATGAGTCCTATCTTGCAATTGTATTGAATACCCAAGAGTCAGAAGTAAAGATTGAATCTGTGCCTGTGGTATGTGAGTACCCGGATGTGTTTCCAGAAGAGTTGCCCGGATTGCCTCCAACTACGGAAGTCGAGTTTGGTATTGAGTTGGTCCCTGGTACGACACCTATTTCGATTGCCCCGTATAGGATGGCACCGTTGGAGTTAAAATAGTTGAAGGTTCAGCTACAAGAGTTAACGGATAAGGGTTTTACGAGACCGAGCTATTCTCCGTGGGGTGCTCCGGTAGTTTTTGTGAAAAAGAAAGACGGGTCGATAAGGTTATGTATAGACTACAGACAGCTCAACAAGGTGACTTTGAAGAACAAGTATCCTTTGCCAAGGATCGACGATTTGTTTGACCAATTGAAGGGAGCCACAGTGTTTTCTAAGATAGACCTGAGGTCCGATTATTACCAGCTGAGAGTTAAGGAACAAGATGTACCGAAAACTGCACTTCGGATGAGGTATGGCCATTATGAGTTCCTCGTCATGCCCTTTGGCTTAACGAATGCTCCTGCAGTATTTATGGATTTAATGAACCATATTTTTCGACCGTACTTGGATAAGTTTGTAGTTGTTTTTATTGATGACATATTAATTTATTCTCATGATGAAAGTGAGCATGCGGAGCATTTGAGATCTGTTTTACAAACTTTAAGAGATAAGTAGTTGTATGCTAAATTTAGCAAAAGTGAATTTTGGCTTCGAGAAGTTGGATTTTTAGGACATGTTGTGTCAGGTGATGGAATTAGAGTTGACCCGAGTAAGATCTCGGCTATTGTTGATTGGAAACTGCCGAGGAATGTGTCAGAGATTAGAAGCTTTTTTGGCTTAGCCGGATACTACAGACGGTTAGTTAAAGGATTCTCCATGATTGTTAAACCGATGACGAGGTTGCTACAGAAAGATGTCAAGTTCGAATGGACAGAGAAGTGCCAACAGAGTTTTGAGAAACTAAAAGAATTGTTGACTGAAGCCCCAGTTTTAGTGCAACTGGAACCGGGAAAGGAATTTATGGTTTATAGCGATGCATCCTTAAATGTATTGGGGTGTGTGCTTATGCAAGAAGGAAAGGTAATAGCATATGCCTCGAGACAACTGAAGCCACATGAGAAAAATTATCCGAATCACGACTTAGAGTTAGCTGCCATAGTGTTCGTACTGAAGATTTGGAGACACCATTTCTATGGTGAGAGATGCCGAGTATTCACTGACTATAAATGTCTAAAGTATTTGATGACTCAAAAGGAGTTAAATCTACGACAGCGAAGATGGTTAGAGTTGATAAAGGATTACGAGTTGATAATTGACTATCACCCTGGAAAGGTGAATGTGGTCGCCGATGTTTTGAGTAGGAAGTCATTGTTTGCCTTGAGGGATATGAATACCCAGTTGTCTGTGACTAATGATGGTTTGGTCATAGCAGAGTTAAGAGAAAAACCAATGTTTTTACAAGAGATCTGCGAAGCTCAGAAAGGTAATAAAGAATTGCAAGCTAAGATAACTCAGTGCAAGACGGGTATAGAATCAGACTTTCGGATTTGTTCAAATGGTTGTTTAATGTTTCGAGATAGAATTTGTGTACCCAAAGATGATGAGCTTATTCGAAAAATTCAGCATGAGGCACATAGCAGTTGTATGTCTATCCATTCGGGTAGTGTGAAAATGTATAATGACTTGAAGAAAATGTATTGGTGGTCGAGAATGAAAAGAGACATCTCGGAGTTTGTCTCTAAGTGCTTAATTTGTCAGCAAGAGAAAGCCAAACATCAAGTACCTTCGAGTTTACTTCAGCCCGTGATGGTTCCCGAGTGGAAATTGGACCGTATTACCATGGATTTTATGTCTGGATTGCCGTTGACGCCAAAGAAAAAACATGCTGTTTGGGTTGTGGTTGATAGGCTAGCTAAGTCGGCTTATTTTATACCGGTGCGTATCGATTATCCACTTGAGAAATTGGCCGATTTGTATGTTTTTGAAATTGTGAGACTTCAAGGGGTACCTTTATCGATCATTTCGGATAGAAATCTGAGGTTCATATCACGGTTTTGGAAAAAGTTGCAAGAAGTGTTGGGGAAGAAACTGAATTTTAGTACTGCTTTCCACTCGCAAATCGACAGTCAGTCAGAAAGAGTAATTCAGGTTCTTGAAGATATGTTGCGGTGTTGTGTTCTTGTGTTTCAAGGCAGTTGGGAAAGGTACTTACTGTTGGTAGAGTTTGCCTACAACAATAGTTATCAGTCGAGTTTTAAAATGGCGCCTTATGAGGCTTTGTATGGGCATAAGTGCCGAACGCCCTTGTATTGGACCGAACTCAGAGAAAACCAGATTCACGGGGTTGACTTAGTCAAAGAGACCGAAGAGAAAGTAAAGGTAATTCGTGACTGTTTGAAGGCCGCTTCGGATAGACAAAAATCTTACGCGGATTTGAAACGAAAAGAAATTGAGTTTCAAGTCGGTGATAAGGTGTTCTTGAAAGTATCCCCGTGGAAGAAAGTCCTCAGATTTGGTAGGAAAGGCAAATTAGGTCCACGTTTTATTAGGCCATATGAGGTGACTGAAAGAATTGGACCGGTAGCATATCGATTAGCTTTACCGTTCGAGTTAGAGAAGATCCATGATGTTTTCCATGTGTCTATGTTGTACCGTTATCGTTCTGACCCTTCACATGTTATTTCACCAGCAGAGGTTGAAATTCGGCCGGATATGACCTATGGTGAAGTGTAACACCCCAAACCCGGCCTAGACGTTATGGCCGAATCTTACGGTGTCACTTTTGAGTGCTTTTTAAAAACTTGCTCTTGTTGATAAACCCCGTAAGAAGGTTAAAGCCTCTTTGTTAAAACTCAACTCATTCTAGCCAATTTTTATCCATTTTAAAAGGTCATTACTTTTAAAACACGGTTTGTTGCGGAAGCATTTCAACAGTACTGCGGAACGTGATGTTTTGAAAATAGTTATCGTTATGGAACACCATGTTCTACTTCTATCAGATGTAAATAACAATAAATCAAGTCCCAAATTAAAAGCTAGAAAATTATAAAGAGGCCTTATTACATAAATCAAAACCTAGAACGAAATTTAATAGTAAATTAAAGCCACATAAAAGAAAAAAAGGAGCAGTAGTGTGGCCATATCCGAGTCCCTCGCAGCACTGATCCGCCTAACGCTGGAGATTACCTGTACAATTAAAAACGGGGTGAGTTTACGAAAACTCAGTGTGTAATCCCTTAATATACAGTCAGTTAGGTATGCAGAATGCAGCAACAGTCGGGGCCTGAGCCCATTACAGCAACAATTGGGCCTAGCCCATAACAGTACCAAGTCCCACATGAATAATGCATGTTATCCTATCCAACCCTGCACTTGCCTCCGTCTAACCCTGCACTTATTGTGGGGAATAAATCACCCACCCAACCCTACACTTACAATGTTAGCACCGATTGCGGCACTAACCAAAATTCGCAGCAAAGCTGCTAGTATCAGTATATGTGGCACAACCACCAGTACGGTATTCTTCCTCTATAACCATGTCCCAACCCCATGCAATATGTCATGTATGCAGAATGTCATGCACAAAATCAGTCATACAAATCACAGACAAATTAGTCATTTACCCTCGAGGGCAAAATAGTCATTTTACCCTACAGGGGCATTACGGTCATTTTATCAGTTTGGGCCTAAGTACACTTAGGCCCATCAGTAAGCCCACAGTCGTCTTGAGCGACTCGAGCGACCATAACAGTACAGACAGTGTAAATGGGCCCAAAACCCATTATGGCCTAAGCTCATGAAATCGCTCATGGCGGCCTTTTCCATCGTACGCCCACGTTTTGTGGGCTTGGTTTACCATACGAGAGTTCACACACTCAACGTCCAACCTTTCAGCTTTCAGCTTTTGTCGTTCTATAGTCTAATCGGTGTGTGTGTGTGTGTACACACTTTACTGGCTTTTATGTCTATTACCGTTTGCAGGGTACGGTTACACACCTGTTTACGAACGCGCGATTAACCCACTTGTATCGAACCTATAGTCCATCAGAATATATCGTTAGCCAGTTGTCCACTAGGGGTAATCACTTTTAATACTTAGCCCAAAAATACACCTTCCTTACCCTGTCTGAACGAACGTCCTTAAACCTCCCAAGATCGCTGATCACAATCGACTACACGCCTTTATCAAAAATCTGTAGTATAACAGATCTCATTAGACAAAAATAGTCATAAGTGTGGTTTAAATCCACACATATTGTGCTTACAGGCACAAAAGCACATTCAGCCAAAACCCAATATTATGATAATCGTTCTTACCTTGATAGAATGATGAACAGAAAATAAAAGTTTGATTGCCTCAAGCCACTTGCGCCCCTTCACACCACCGAAATCCCTAAGACCAACGATGGCCATATCACATAGAAGAAATGTATTTTGTAGTCAGAAGGCGTAAGGAGAAAACATTCGGTTGCTAGGGATGAACTCAAATAAAAGCATAGTTATTGACAAAAGAATGAATAAAGAACACATAAGTACCTACCGATTGTCAGAATCTTTGCAGAACCGAAATAAAGGGGTAACAGTACTGTGTTTCGGCCAAGGACCAAATTACAAGGTAAGGTGAAAATGACCAACAAAAAGGGTAGATAGTATTCGGCCAAATAAGAATAGGAGAATCGAGAGAGAATGAACATAAAATAAAGAAGCAAAATGAGAAGGTTCGGCTATGAGAGAAGCCGATTGAAGAAGAAATGGTAAGGGAGAGTAGGTGCTAGATTCAGCCAAGGAGGGAAAGAAAACAGTAAAGATGAAGAGAAAGAAGCAATCGACAATAGTAGAGAATTCGGGGACCAACAAAAGAAATGACCCGAATGGTCAGCTTCCCACAGTGAATTCGCAGCACAGAGAAAAATAAAGAGAAACCAAAAATGCAAAAGGAAAAAAACCCCAAAATGGCAGCAAGAGAATTCGGCAGCCCCTCACTACTAGCCTAAACCGAATTTTTGAGTAGCTAGCTTAACAATTCGGCTACAACACTCAAGCTTTCAAATTCCATGATTTCCTCCACATAATTCTCTTCATATCCATACCAACCTTTATCCATATCCCCTGATTCTCTCCCAAGACCAATTCAACTTTCTCTCCAGTAGAGTTTCAGTGAAACTCTACCTCTCACGCAGTAAGGAGATAAAATAAATTCTCCTAGAGCAAGGAGTGACTCGAACTCAGGTTCCCCAACAGAAGCAACACGCCACCAACCACTGAGCTACAAGCTCCTTTTGAGTCATCTTTCCGCCACAAATATATTTAAAGCCTATGTGCCAACATCAAGGTTCATTTAAAAGGAAAACATGGATTTTTTTACCAAAACCCAGGTTTGAACCCAGGACTTCTCCAACACTTCTTAGGACACAAAACCACTCAAGCAGTTATTTATTTGTGTCCTTCCCTTGCACATCCAAATACTTATGTGCAGCCTTCACTGTTCCCCTGGTTAAGGCCCATTCCTTCTAGGCCCAAATTTAGGGCGTTACATGAAGAGCCGGTTAAGATCTTAGCCCGAGAGATTAAGCAATTGAGAAATAAAATTATAGCACTAGTGCAGGTATTATGCCATAGACATGGGGTTGAAGAGGCCACGTGGGAGCCCAAGGAGACTATGACAGACCAATACCCAAACCTTTTCACTGGTAAGATTTTTAGGGACGAAAATCCCTAAGGGGGAGAATTGTAACAGCCTGATTTTGGGCCTAGACAGAATAGTGGTTTCGAGACCACAAATCTGAGGTAGGAGAAATTATTTTAATATTATTTTATGTGTTATAGCATGATTATATGAGTGTTTGAAAATTTTGGTGAATTAATTTTAGTGATTTCATGCCTAATTTTGAAAAGGGACTAAATCGCATAAAATGCGAAAGTTTTGTTATACAAGATAAAGGTGTAAAATAGCTATAGAACCTTAAATTGGAGGTCCTTAATGTGCAAATAGGGCCTTAAGAGAGTGATGGCTGGCCATAGGGACAAGGAAATGAAATTGGTCAAAGGTTAGGTGGATTCTAGGTGACTTAATTGATAAAATAATCATAAAATAAAATAATATGCTTCATCCTTTTTCATTTTTCCTCTTCCACCGAAATTTTTAGCAAACTTAAGGGTTTTGATAGCTCAAATTTCAGCCAAGCTCTTCCCCTTGCAAGTAAGTCATTTTGATGGTTATTTTTGTAGATTTTTGTGTTTTTGGAACCCTTGTAGCTTAAGCTAGCAAATGAGGGGACTATTTTGCAAAATAGGTAAGAGTCTAGGGTTTTACCATGTGAGTATTCATGTTGTTTGCTAAAATTTTATGGAAGAAAATGAATCTTGGTTGTTAAATAAACAACTTTTGTTAAGTGATTTTCATGAAAACACCTAAAAGGACCATTTTGTGAAGTTTATAAAAATAGGTTGTAAATGTGTGAAATAATTAAAAATTTTGAGTTGTTATAAGAGTAATAAAGGTTCGGATAGGCTTGGTTAATGAAGAAATTTGATGAAAATTGTTTTACGAGCCTAGGGGCAAAATTATAATTTTGTGAAAGTCTAAGGGCGAAACGGTAATTTTGCCAAAGTAGGAATTTTGAAATGTTTTGGTTAATGTGGTGATTAAATGAGTAAATTTTTTCATTATAGATTAAGAAAAACGGGATCCGGACTTAGACTGGGGGAAAACCAAAATAGTGGACTAAATCGAACTAGTCGCCCATATTTTGTATACCGAGATAAGTTGTACGTAAATAATACAACTCTAATGTTATTATGCATTAAACAATTGATATTTCATAAAATGTTTGATTATTGTTATGAATATGCATGATGAAATTTGATGTGGTATACTCCCGGTTAAAACTTAGGAATAGATTGGATATCCAAGCCATGATATTTTGTTGATATGTGTGCTAGTGTAAGACCATGTCTGGGACATGGCATTGGCCACATTATGAAAGCCAGTGGAAGACCATGTATGGGACATGGCATCGGCGTTGATATGTGTGCTAGTGTAAGACCATGTCTGGGACATGGCATCGGCCACATTATGAGAGCCAGTGTAAGACCATGTCTGGGACATGGCGTCGGCATTAAGATGAGAGCTAGTGTAAGACCATGTCTAGGACATGGCATCGGCCTCGATATGTGAGGCAGTGTAAGACCATGTCTGGGACATGGCATCGGCATCGTACCCTCTCGTGTGAAGCTTGTCGGGTATCCTTTGGTATTCCAACTGGTTCAACGGGTAATTTAAAGCTTGTGTTAAAAGTGAGAATAGTTATGACTATGTTGTAAGTGATACAGGTACCTACTCGAAATTCATAAGAAATGTGTTCGATTTATGTTTTGTGATTAGTAAGGATGAAAATGATTAAGTTATGCCTTAAATCATTTGAGAATTATGTGCAAGTTTATAATATGTTATGAGTATAGTAATGCATGGTAATTGTTGTTAATTATTGACATGGGACTTACTAAGCTTTATGCTTACTCCCTTTCCTTTCCATTTTCTTATAGTATCGCCAAGCTAGCTCGGGGATCAAAGGATGTCGGAGGCTCGATCTCACTATTAATCTGAACATTTGGTATAGTTATGTTTATCATTTTGAGTATGGCATGTATAGGGACTTGGTTTTTGTCAAGTGTCATATTGTTTTGGCCAAATATGTTGGCTTGTCTTGAAGATTGATTCATTTTGTATAAGGCCATGGAAGATGGCTAATACTTGTTATTGATATATGTAAATGATGATGTTTTTTTTCATGAATGTGCAATTTGCATGGTGAAATATGTGGATTGGTGTCACTTGATGGGGCTTATGATGGTGCAAGAAAAGGTGGCAAAAAGGGCTTGGTAAATAGCCTTGTTTTTGTCCACACGGGTAGACACACGGGCATGTGTCTAGGCCGTGTGTGACACACGGTCTGCCTCGTGGTCGTGCAGTCTGGTCGTGTGTCTCCTGCACATTAATTTGGTAAAATAGAATGCCCAGTAGTAACCACACGAGCCGAGGCACGGCCGTGTGTCTGAACCATGTAGAAGACACGGCCATAGGAGATGGGCATGTGCCCAGGCCGTGTGAAGTCTGCACTTGATTTTAGGAATTTAATTCAACACACGGACTAAGGACACAGGCGTGTACCTTGGCTGTGTGACCCTAAATGATTGATGACGTCAAAAACAGAATGTCAAGGTTTTAACACACGGGCTGAGACACGGACGTGTCTTGGCCGTGTGAGGGACACGGGCCATGGACATGGGCGTGTTCCAGGCCGTGTGAAAACCCCTATAGGTTCGAATTGAAAAATAAATCCACACTGGCAAGGGACACAGACAATCCCTATATGCTGAGGTCGTGTGAGTTACACGGTCCTTCAACATGGCCATGTTATTAGGTCACAAGGGTGTGTGCCCCTATCTTTAGTGACATTTTCCAAAGTTTTTCTAAAGAACTCGGTTTTGTCCCGAACTATTTCTAAAGTGTGTTTTGGGCCTCGTAGGCCCATATTAGGGACTTCAAGATGAAGTTTGAAAAATTTTGATTTTGAACGAACTTTTACGACTCAGAATTGTATGTTTGTAAGCGTTTAAGTAAGGTAACGCCTCGTACCCTGTACCAGCGTCAGATACGAGTAAAGGGTGTTACTGAAGTACTAAAGTCTAAGGATGAGGATGAATCCTCTAGTATATGAATCACCCTCTCAGATTGACCATCATACTGAGGATGGAACGCAGTACAAAAGTCTAACTTTGTACCCAGAGCTTCATGTAGCTTTTTCAAGAACCGAGACGTAAAGCAAGGATCTTTATCATAGATGATCAAAGCTGGTACCCCATGCAGTCTTACTATCTCAGAAATATACAGTTTAGCCAGCTTCTATAGAGAAAAGTCGGTACAAACCGGTATGAAGTGGGCAGACTTGGTCAATCAATCCACAATGACCCAAACTGAATCCTTCTTAGCGGGTGTGAGGGGTAACCTACTAACAAAGTCCATAGTCACTCTCTCCCACTTCCAAAGTGGAATCTTAACTGGCTGTAATAAACCCGAAGGTAACTGATGCTCAGCCTTAACCTGCTGGCATGTCAGACATTTACTCACAAAATCGGTAACCTCACGCTTAAGACCTGGCCACCAGTATAACTCACGAAGGTCTCGGTACATCTTGTTTCTGCCAGGATGCATAGCATAAGACTACTATGCGCCTCTCACAGTATAGACTGCCTCAACTCGGTATCATTCGGTACACAAATTCTCCCACGAAAACAGAGTACCCCTTCGCTATTTAGTCCAAAATCCACAGTATTCCCACTCTCTATTCATCGAAAGCAAATACCCAAAGACTCGTCCTCCATCTGTTTACTCTTAATTTCCTCTATCCACATCGGTTTAACTTGAAGTTTGGCCAACAGACTACCATCATCAAATAAATTGAGGCGAACAAACATTGCCCTCAAATCAGACATAGCCCTACGGCTCAGAGCATCGGCCTCCACATTGGCCTTACCAGGATGGTATTCGATAGTACAGTCATAATCCTTAAGCCGCTCAATCCATCTACGCTGCCTAAGATTTAGCTCCTTCTGAGTGAGGAGGTACTTGAGGCTCTTGTGGTCGGTGTAAATGATACACTTCTCACCATATAGATAATGCCTCCAGATTTTCAGTGTGAATACCACTGCGGCCAAATCCAAGTCATGCATCAGATAATTCGCCTCATGAGTCTTAAGCTGACGAGACGTGTACGCTACCACCTTACCCTCTTGCATCAACACACATCCTAAACCAACATGTGATGCATCACTGTAAACAGTAAACTCCTTTCCATACTCTGGCTGTATCAGAACATGGGCCTCAGTCAGTACAGTCTTAAGCTTCTCAAAGCTCTCTTGCTGCGAATCAGTCCAGTTAAACGGAACACACTTACGTAGTAGCTTAGTCAAGGGTGAGGCGATCAGTGAAAACCCCACTACAAAATGTCGATAATAACCTACCAGTCCAAGAAAATTGCAGATCTCAGATACAATCTTAGGCTACTTCCAATCTAAGATAGCCTCAATCTTTCGAGGATCGACTCTAATCCCCTCAGCAAAAACCACATGTGCCAAAAACATTACTTCACGTAAGCAGAACTCACATTTACTGAACCTGGCGTACAATTGTTTCTCTCGTAGAATCTGTAAAACCACTCTAAGGTGTTCATTGTGTTCATCCTCAATTTATGAATACACCAGTATATTATCAATAAATACTACTACGAACCGATCCAGATAGGGCTGGAACACTCGGTTCATCAAATCCATGGAAGCTGTTGGTGCGTTCGTCAGTCCAAATGGCATCACTAGGAACTCGTAATGACCGTAACGAGTCCCAAATGTTGTCTTGTACACATCAGTCTCCTTAACCCTCAACTGATGATATCCTGATCGGAGTTCAATCTTAGAGAAAACTGAAGCCCTTCAAAACTGGTCAAATAGATCGTCTATCCTCGGTAGGGGTACTTATTCTTGATGGTCAACTTGTTCAATTGTCAATAGTCAATACACATACACATGGATCCATCCTTCTTTTTCACAAACAGTACTGGTGCCCCACACGGAGACAAACTAGGGCAGATGAACCCACGATCCAATAGCTCTTGAATTTGGGCCTTAAGCTCCACAAGCTCCTTCGGTGCAATCCTATAAGGGGCGATGGACATCGGAGCTGGACCAGGAAGGAGCTCAATCCCAAACTCTACTTCACGATTCGGAGGTAACCCAGGTAGCTCTTCAGGGAAAACGTCCAAAAAGTCTTTAACCGTCCTGATATCCTTAACTGAAGAATCCCAGAATCTGAAAAATTGATGTAGGCAAGATATGCCTCACATCCCTTATGGACCAACTTCTCGGCCCTCAATGTAGAAATCACATTCGATAAATAGTTCTGACGCTCCCCAATTACGACTACCTCGCTGTCCTCAGTTGTTAGTAAAACCCTTTTTATGGTACAATCTAAGCTCACTCGGTGTTTGACTAACCAGTCCATTCCCAATATCAGATCAAACTCTCCAAAAGGCAGTTCCATCATATCAGCCAGAAAGATAGCCCCTTGGACCTCTAGAGGAACATCTCTAAACAGTTTATTTACCCTTACCGATTGCCCCAGTTCTTTTCTAGCACTCGCCCTGATGGCGTCTACCACAGTTAGTACACGGTAGCTGTCCAGTAGCAACAATAGGAGCCCCAACTCTGGTCGGCCCATCAACTCTGGCCTTTTTCTTAGGCCTCTATACGGAACTCGAGGGCTCTGAATCCCTCTTATTCTTACCTCTCTCTGTTCTGGCGCTCAGAGCACTTCACTTTCTCGGTGATCTTCGCCTTATCAACCAGTGCAGCTAAGTCTTGCTCCCTCTATGGAGCTATCAGTACCCTCAGATTATCCCTGAGGCCATCTTCAAAGCGAACACATCACTCGTACTCAGTTGCCACCATACCTCGTACATAGCGGCTCAGTCACAGAAATTCGGCCTCATACTCGGCCACCGATCTATCTCCCTGAGTCAAATTCAGGAACTCTATCCTACGGGCGTCCACATAACTGGCCCCCACATACTTCCCCTGGAAGGCGGTCTTAAAGAACTCCCAGGTCAGTCTGTCGGGCTGAGTGCCCTCCTTAACCGTAAGCCACCACTGGTAAGCCTCATCTCTCAGCAGTGACACTGCACCATTTAGTTTCTACTCGGGGGTGCATTCCAAATCTAGTACTCAGCCACGTTAAGGGCAACTCCAGCAATACCCCTGAAAATCTCAGCTCCATTAGACTGGAGTCATTCCGTAATCGACCCTCGGCTTTCAGCTCCAGTATTGGGCCCAGCGACCATCTCTAAGATCCGTAACATGGCTTGGGACAGTGCGTCGTCCCCAGCCACACGATCATGAGACCCGGATCTAGTTTCAGTAATAGGCGACACCGGTGTCTCGCTAGTGTCTAGATTTGGTATGTTGCCAGATGACGAGGACCCAACTCGAGTACCTCTACGGCCTCTACAACGACCCCTTGTACCTCGTCCACGAGGACCTCTAGTGCTTATTTTCTAATTTCGTTTATCTATATTAACAGTTTTATGTATCAGTTTAGATTTTTAATAATTATTAATAGATATCTTATATGAAACAGTATCAAAAGTGTAAAGTTTGTTTTCATACAACGCAATGTCTATCAGTGTCTATCGGTTTTACTATAGTGTCAGTATACACTAACTTGAGTGTTTTCAGTCTTTCTATAGTAGTCTTTAGCATGTGCTATCTATAGCAGTTTCAGTTTACAACACATGATAGTTTCAGTAAGCTTACAGGATCGGCGTCAGAGACTAGGTGTACCACACATTTAGTAAAACATTTCAAGACATTTCAAATCATTTGAAAGCAGTTCTTTAGAAATTCAAGTCTTAAAAACCTAAATTCACAGCCGAGTTCTGAACCTGGCTCTGATACCACTAAATGTAACACCCCAAACCCGGCCTAGACGTTATGGTCGAATCTGGCGATGTCACATGGAAGTGCATTTGAAAACCGTATCATTGCTAAAACCGTTTTCTGTTTAGAACCTATCATTATATTTCATTAATTCTCAAATCGTGATTCATTTCCAAAACGCTATACTTTACGGAAGCTTTTAAAATAGTTTGCGTGTGTGTGGTATTTTTATAAAACATTCATCTCTTTTGAAAACCCGAGTTTTACCTACTTCTAGCAGATATAAACAAAAAATAGTAAAAATCTAAATTTTAGGTAAAAATCCATAGAGGCCATTATTATAGAAAACTACCCCAAAATAAAACTTAAAATTGTAAATAAGTATCAAATAGCAAAAAGGAGTCGTGTGGCCACCGTTGAGTCCTCCACCACACTGATCCGCCTATGTCTGGGGATTACCTGTACAGATTACACAGAAGGGGTGAGTTTACGTAAACTCAGTGTGTAATCCCCATGCAAACAAACAGACAATAACAGATAATCTAAATTTGGGCCTAAGCCCTTTTCAATATCAGTATCAGTATCAGTTTGGGCCTTCGCCCATTTGAGTAACAGTAAGCATTAGGGCTTTAGCCCATCACAGTACAGTAACAGTGATAGTTATACAGTTATGAAATCCTACCCAACCAGCCTCTACACTCCATCTCCGTCCAACCCTACACTCCATGTGGGGATATAATCAACCCATCCATCCCTACACTCCAAATAGTACCAAATGCGGCACTCGACAGTAGTTGCAGTTGAGCTGCCAGTAAGTTAGGCTTGAAGCCTTTCAGTACACTTCCTCAACTCAATATCAATCCCCAACCCAATCCAGTGCATCATACAGACATGTCATGGTATCATGTATAATCAGTAGAGTGTGAATAGCAGGCTCAACATACAGAAATACATTTCTATCTCATATAGGCATATAACAGTCTTTCAGTCATTTTAGTCAATTAGGGGTCTAGGTAAACTTACCGACCCTACAGTAGGTTCACAGTCGACTTGGGCGACCCATGTAACATTGGCAAATAAATCAGGGAAATTGGGCTCACACGCCCGTGTGGGGCCCACACGCCCGTGTGGCCCACACGGCCCAAATTGGCCTTGGCCGTGTGATCCCAAAATCCCACACGCCCGTGTGGATCACTCGTGTTGGCCCATACGCCCGTATGGCCCACACGGCCCAATTCGGTCCGGCCCTTGTATCGCACATGGCCAGCCTCATCGATCACACGCCCGTGTATCGTCAAACGGCCTATCACACGGGCTACCACATGCTCGTGTGGCGTCGACAGAGAGTTTTTTTGACTTTTTTGCCGAGACGCGATTTTATTTTTTCGGATACACACTTGGTTCATTTTTGACGCTTAATCACTCCCGAGCACTCCAGAACCTATATTCGACAATTAGAAACTCAATCTCAGTCACTTAATCTGAATTACTTACAACAGTCAATTCCCAAAACTATCGACAACCTTACCTCGCTTGAGCAACCCCAATTTTTTCCACAATCACAGCGTAAATTTTGTTCTACCAGCCCCTTGATTATCTCTTAAGCACCAAACAAAACCCAATAAACAATGATTCATAAATCCAAAACAATAATTCACCATTATACTTACCATAAACGCGAAAAGAGAACCTAAGCGGTGGATTGCAGAGACCAAGCGACAAAAAGAAAACGATTATGAATAGTAAAAAGAGGGGAAATTCAGCAGCAAGGTAGAGAGGAAAAGGAAGGGGAATAGCCAAATTTTTAAAAAAGAAAGCAGAGTAATCAGAATTAGATTTTCTGGTAAACCCTAACTCAAATTCCCTTAATTCTCTCCACCAACTCCCCACTACTCAAATTTTCAGTAAAACTCAAACTCTAGCCGAATTTTGTAGCAAAAATACTATCCCTTTCCGTTCTAGGGAATCGAACACAAAACCACCAACACACCAACACTCCACTTAACCATCAGACCAGCAGGCCCATTTTGGTATATCTTAGCAACATTTAAACTTAAGCCTACTTATTAGAGATAGGGCTTAGTCATCAAAAATACAAAAATTTGCCCAAGTCATGACTTGAACTTGGGACCTCCCAAACACTCCCAGAACACATAACCACTAAAGTTGGTAGACATTTGTGTCACAAACATATGAAAATAAATATAAGAGATTTTTGGGGCGTTACAGTTTAGGTATGTGCAAAATGGGTGGCAAAATGGCTTGGTAAATAGCCTATTTTTCTCCACACGGGCAAAGACATGGGTGTGTGTCTCAACCGTGTGTGACACGGTCAAGTTACACGGCCGTGTGTCCCCTGGTATTGAAATTGAAGTGAAGTCAGTATGCTCTACACGGTCTCACAAACCTATTCCAGCGTTGAATACGGGTGAGGGGTGTTATAATTATTTGTATTAGAGCTACGGTTTAGTCAATTCTAGGACTAACATAGCGTGTGTGAGAGTCTAGCTATACATACCATATATAAACTGTGATAGTGTGATGACTCCTGACATTTAAAAATGTGTTTTTATATAGCAAATGGATCCCAATCGAGCGATAGCTGATGAGGTTGAGAGTAATACGCCTGCTCCCGCGCAAGGGACAGCGCCGTCTAAATCTAGACCCGTAACGGGCAGCTAGGGAGGAGTGGCTAAAGAAGCCTTCTTCCAAATGATGAATGAGTGGTTCACTCAATACATTCGTACTAATCCGGCTGCTCAACAACCTCCACCCCCTCCTAATCCTCAAACTGTACTCGTAGCTCCTCAAGGAGTCGAGCTTTTAAGGTTCAACAAGCCTCCAGTTGACAAGATCCGTAAACACAGGGCTGAAGAGTTCAGGGCTAATGTTGACGATGATCCTGAGAGAGTCAAGTTTTGGCTTAAAAATACAATTCGAGTGTTTGATGAACTTTCGTGTATGCCAGCTTAATGTTTAAAGTGTGCTATTTCTCTTCTGAGAGATTCTGCATATCAATGGTGGAATACCTTGGTATCTATAGTGCCAAGAGAGCGAGTGACTTGGGAATTCTTTCAGACAGAGTTCCGAAAGAAGTACATCAGTCAACGGTTCCTTGACTAAAAGCATAAAGAATTTCTAGAGTTGAAACAGTGTCGTATGATCGTAACTGAATATGAAAGAGAATTTGTACGGTTGAGTAAGTATGCTCGAGAATATGTTTCTACCGAAGAGATAATGTGCAAGCGGTTTGTTGATAGGCTGAACGAAGACATTAAGCTTCTGGTTGGGATTTTAGATTTAAAAGAATTCGTTGTGTTAGTTGAACGGGCCTGAAAAGCAGAAGATTTTAGTCGAGAAAAGAAGAAAGTTGATTTAGAGGTTAGAGATTCAAAGAAAAGTGTAACACCCCTTACCCGTGTCTGATGCCAGGACAGGATACGAGGCATTACCGGACTTAACTTGCTTAAACATACAACATCGGGCTATAAAATTTCATTTCAACTTAAAGATTCTCATTCATATTAATAACATCCTTAATATGGGCCTACGAGGTCCTGAACGTACATACGGAAAAATTCAGAATTTAAACCAGGCGCACTTAGAAAATTTTTGCCTAAACAGGGCCACACGCCCGTGTGGAATGGAACACGCCTGTGTGGGCAGGCCGTGTGGTTACACACGCCCATGTTCCTAGCCTGTATGGAATTTATTTTTCATTTTGAACCTAGAGGGGTTTTCACACGGCTGGACACACGCCCGTGTCTGTGGCCCGTGTCGCTCACACGGCCTAGACACGCCTGTGTCCTCACCCGTGTGTGAAAAACCTGGGTATTCTGTTTATGACATCAGCAAACTCTTTTAGGGCACACGGCCTAGGCACACGCCCTTGTACTGGCCCGTGTGACGAATCAAATTCTCGTAAATTTGATGCAGGGGACACACGGCCTATCAGCACGCCCATGAGGCTGACTGTGTGTCACACACGGCCTACACACACGCCCGTGTGTCTACCCGTGTGGACTATTAAAAGACTATTTCTCAAGCCAATTGCCACCCTGAAACATAAACACACATATGCTAACACAAGCAACACATAACATGGAAAATAATACACTATGAAGAATCACTAATCATTATTCATACACTTCTCATTATACTCCATCATTTGCATGGACTTTCCCTTCATAAAACTCATCATCATTAAGATATAAAACTTGAAAAATATCGGCCAATTCCTAATGGCCATTTACAAAATGAGTTTATAACATTAATAGCCAACAGTTTGGCTTTCAACTATGACATAACACAAGATAACCAAGTTCCTATGCATGCCATACCCAAAATAAATCAACTTTACTATACCAAAAGAATGATTGATAGTGTGATCCGAGCTCTGACGTTCTACGATCCCCGAGCTAGCTTAGTGAAACTATAGGGAAAAGGGAAAAGAGAGGGGTAAGCATATAGCTTAGTAAGTTTGCATGAATTAAAATAGCAACATAAGTACTCTTGGTAAAATCCATTCATCTCATAGAACAATAACAACACAAGTTCTCAAGTACTTTGACATACTTACTCACACTTACGCTTACCCATTGCATATCACATTACAGTTTCATAACTCGTATTTTACTCATGGTACCTGTGTCACTTCATCACGTAATTTAGCACTTATGCTATCTTGAACATAAACTTAAATCATTATCATCCTTAACTTAAATGTAACTCTTTGTCATCTTTGTATAGCTTAACTCTTTGTCATCTTTGCATACTTAACTTTTATGCCCGTTGAACTACTCGAAATATCGAAGGATACTCAATCTCATAATACATGTATCACGATGACAATGCCATATCGCAGATATGGTCTTACATGGGATCACCTCTTGATTGCCGATGCCATATCCCAGATATGGTCTTACACGGGATCTCTTAACTCGATGTCGATGCCATGTCCCAGACATGGTCTTATACGAGATCGTACATAGATATCGATGCCATGTCCCAGACATGGTCTTACACGGGACCTTCCTTATTCAGTGCCGATGCCATGGCCCAGACATGGTCTTACACGGGACCTTCCTTATTCGGTGCCGATGCCATGTCCCAGACATGGTCTTACACGAGACCTTCCTTATTCGGTGTCGAATCCATGTCCCAGACATGGTCTTACATGGGACCTTCCTTTTTCAGTGCCGATGCCATATCCCAGATGTGGTCTTATACGGGACCTTCCTTATCTCATGTCGTGACATAGGTATCCTCGTTATTCTGAATCTTCAACCGGGACTTCAACTTAATACATTATCATCGTTTTCTCATCAAGGCTTCATTAGTCGATTTTCATGAGATGATATTCATTATCATAAGATCAAGCAATTTAAAATATAAAAACACTATGAAACTTTAATTTCACACAAACTTACCTCGGTACTCAAAATGTGTGTAGATGTTCGATTTAGTCCAACACTTTGTTCTTGCCTCAGTTTCAGTCCAGGCTTCGTGTTTCTTAATCTATAATAAAAATTTCACTTGTTTAATACTCACATTTACTAAATTGACTCATGAATCATACTTGGGCAAAATTACGATTTTGCCCTTAAACTTTCACATAATTACACTTTTGCCTGTAGGCTCATAAAATGATTTTTATTCAACTTTCTTGTATTTTAAGCCTAGCTGAATTATTTTCTTAACTACAACAGCCCCCAATTTCCACTATTTCACTCATGTATGACCATTTTTATAACTTTTACAATTTGGTCCTTTTATACATTTTTCATGAAAATCACTTAGAAAAAAGATGTTTATCACACATCAAACTTTCATAATCTTCCTTAAAACATCAAAATACATGCATGTCATACATGGTTAAATTTTTTAACATAAACCCTAGCTCAAAATATATCTAGAAATAGCTAAATCGAGCTACGAGGATCTCAAAAATACGAAGAACATTAAAAACGGGGCTAGGATGCACTTACTATCAAGCTTGAAAGTTGAAGAAACCCTAGCTATGGAGTCCTTGTGATTTTTGGCCAAGCTTAGAGAAGATGGACACCATTTTTGACTTCTTTTTCCCTTTTAATTCTTTTATTAACCAAATGACCATTTTGCCCTTAAGGCCCCTTTCCTTGAGATTTTTCCTTCCTATGTCAATTTTTGTCCATCTAGACATATAATGGTCTAATTGCTAAATAAGGACCTCTAGTAATTTTTATAATTCTATTTCATACTTAAATCTTCTAGAATTTCATATTTTCTATTCTTTGCAATTTAGCCCTAATGGACAAATTAATCACAAATAAATAAAATTTCCTCATGAAATTTTCACACAATCATGCAACCACATCATAAGCCTCATAAAAATCATAAAACACATATTTCTACTTCGGATTTATGGTCTCGCAACCACTATTCTGACTAGGCCCTAAATTAGGCTGTTACAAAAAGACTGATGAATAAGCCTTATCTTCATCAAAGAAATCTCAAGATTCGTATAGTCGATCGAATGCATCAGTTGGATATCAGAATAGAGATCGTGGAAATCTACATGTAAATCCTAAAGCTCAAGCTACCTCTGTCTCTAGTGTTGGCAGTGTGAAAATTAACAAACCCGAGTGTCAACAGTGCGAAAGAAGACATTTTGGTGAATGCTGGAATAAGAATACTAAATCTTGCTGCTAATGTGGTTCACCAGATCACTTTATTCGAGATTGCCCAGAGTTATCTGAGAAACAAAAATTTCAGAATGTAAGATCGAGCAATACGACTTCTAGAGGGAGACCACCCCGAAACACTGGAAATACGAGTGGTAACCGAGGTGCTACGAGAGAATCTGTTGTGAGATTTGAGGCACGAGCACCTGCCCGAGCTTATGCGATCCATTGTCTGAATCAAAGATTGAATCAGTTCCAGTTGTCTGTGAATATCCGGATGTGTTTCCTAAAGAATTATCGAGGTTGCCACCTATCAGAGAAGTTGAATTTGTAATTGAATTAGTACTGGGAACTTCACCGATATCTATAGCTCCGTATTGAATGGCTCCGACAGAGTTGAAAGAGTTGAAAGCTTAGTTGCAAGAGTTAACAGATAGAGGTTTTGCACGGCCAAGTTTTTCACCCTGGGGTGCGCCTGTATTGTTCTTAAAGAAGAAAGACGGATCAATGAGAATGTGTATTGACTATCATCAGCTCAACAAAGTTACAGTAAAGAATAAGTATCCGTTGCCGAGAATAGACAATTTGTTTGATCAGTTGAAAGGTGGAACAGTTTTTTCAAAGATTGATTTGAGATTGGGTTATTATCAGTTACGAGTTAAAGACTCAAATGTGCCAAAAAAGGGGTCTAGAACAAGGTACGAACATTATGAATTCCTTGTTATGCCTTTTGGATTGACTAATGCTCCTGCCATTTTTATGGATTTGATGAATCAAATATTTAGACAATATTTAGATAGATTTGTTGTTGTATTTATCAATGATATTCTGATCTATTCACGAGATGAGTCTGAGCATGCCGAGCATTTGAGGATTGTGTTACAGACCTTGAGAGATAAGCAATTGTATGCTAAATTTAGGAAATGTGAGTTCTGGCTCTAGGAAGTTGGATTTTTGGGGCATATTGTTTCTGCGGAAGGTATAAGAGTTGATTCGAGCAAGATATCTGCAGTTATTGATTGGAAACCACCTAGAAATGTATCTGAGGTCAGAAGTTTTCTGGGATTGGCTGGTTACTATCGAGCTTCGTTAAAGGATTCTCGATGATTACTACACCAATGACCAAATTGCTTCAGAAAGATGTAAAGTTTGAATGGTCCAAGAAATGTCAACAAAGCTTTGATCAATTGAAAGCATTGTTAACTGAGGCACCAGTGTTGGTTCAACCTGAATCGGGTAAATAATTTGTGATTTACAGCGACGCATCATTGAATGGTTTGGGTTGCGTATTGATGCAAGAAGGAAAAGTGATAGCTTATGATTCTAGACAGTTGAAACCACGCAAAAAGAATTATCTGACGCATGATTTAGAGTTGGCCGCTATAGTTTTTGCACTGAAAATTTGGCGTCATCATTTGTACGATGAAAAATGCCACATCTTTACTGATCATAAAAGCTTAAAATATATTATGACTCAGAAAGATTTGAATTTGCGACAACGGAGATGGCTTGAGCTACTAAAAGATTATGAATTGGTGATTGATTCTCACCCGGGAAAAGCGAATATAGTCGCGGATGCTTTGAGTAGAAAGTCATTGTTTTTTTTGAGAGCAATGAATACACAGTTGACATTATCTGATGATGGTTCACTTTTTGCTGAATTAAAAGCTAAACTGGTTTTGCTTCAGCAAATTTGCAAAGCTCAGAAATGTGATAGTGAACTACAAGCTAAAAGAGTGCAATGCGAGTCGACTAGTGATTCAGAGTACCAAATTGGAGCCGATGATTGTTTGATGTTCCGAGATAGAATCTGTGTACCAAAGAATTCGGAGTTGATTCAGAAAATTTTATATGAGGCACATAATGGTTATTTATTTGTTCATCCTAGGAGTATTAAAATGTATAATGATTTGAAGATATCGTATTGGTGGTCCGGTATGAAATGAGATATTTTTGAGTTTGTATCGAAGTGTTTGATTTGTCAGCAAGTGAAAGCCGAGCATCAAGTACCTTCAGGTTTGCTTCAGCCTATGATGATACCGGAATGGAAATGGGATAGAGTGACTATGGATTTCATATCGAGATTACCTCAGCCTCCGAAAAATAAAGATGCAATTTGGGTTGTTGTTGATCAACTGATGAAATCAGCACATTTTATTCTGGTATGTACTGACTATTCGCTTGATAGATTAGCTAAATTGTATTTTGCTGAGATTGTTAGATTGCACGAGGTGCTAGTTTCGATTATATCAGATAGAGATCCGAGATTTACATCACGATTTTGGAAGAAATTGCAAGAAGCTTTGGGTACAAAGTTGAATTTTAGTACAACCTTTCATCCGCAAACCGACAGAGAGTCTGAGTGAGTAATTCAGATCCTAGAAGATATGCTCCGATGTTGTGTTTTAGAACTCGAAGGCCATTGGGAGAAATATTTGCCACTGGTTGAATTTGCGTATAATAACAGCTTTCAATCGAGCATAAAGATGGCACCATACGAAGCTTTGTATAGTCGTAAATGCCAAACTCCATTGTACTGGACTAAACTTAGCGAGACACAGATTCACGGGGTCGATTTGATTAGAGAAACCGAAGAGAAAGTGAAAATAATTCGTGACTATTTGAAAGTAGCTTCAGATCGTTAGAAATCGTATACAGATTTGAAATAAAAAATTATCTCCGTGAAAGAAAATCCTTGGATTTGGTCAGAAAGGCAAATTGAGTATGCGTTTCATCGGGCCATACGAGATTTTCGAAAGAATAGGGCCAGCGGCATATCGATTAGCTTTACCATCAGAGTTAGAAAAGATTCATAATGTGTTTCACGTGTCGATGTTACGTCGATATTGATCGGATCCCTCATATGTGATTTCTCCATCAGAGATTGAGATTCAGCCTGATATGACGTACAACAAAGAACCAATCAGAATTTTGGCTCGAGAAATCAAAGAATTTAGAAATAAATGCATAACTTTAGTGAAAGTCTTGTGGCAACGTCACGTCATTGAAGAGGCTACGTGGGAGCCCAAGGAAGCTGATGAAGATTTGACAGTTGGAAACCTGATTGAACCTTAAGAATAGTTTAGGATGCTACTGACATGTCATTAGGTATACTTGAGTTGGCTTCGGACCATGATTTAGCACTATGTGTGCAAGATAAACCGATTTGGCTTCGGGCCATGCATATCGATTGATTTGGCTTCGGGCCATGATATCAGAATTTTGGATAAGTTACATTGATTTGGCTACGGGCCATGGTATAGGTACTTATTGAGTGAGACCTTATGTATCCGACTTCTATTCCTAATGGATCAACGGGTAAAAGAAAGATGTGGTTGATTATGAAATTGATACGAGATAGTACAGGTACGTACGGAAATGAATTGAGTATTGAAAACTATGAAATTGATGAGCTTCTTGGTAAGTTATATGAATGATCATTTGATAGCTTGAGATTTAATAGAATTGCTGTTCATTGTTTTTCATTATATGAATGTTTAATGAATGATGATTGTTATTCATTGTTAACATACGAGCTTACTAAGCTATATATCTTACTTTTTTGTTTTTCCATGTTTTATAGTGATTTCAAAGCTAGCTCGGATTCAGGGATCATCGGAGACTTCACCACACTATCTACTGACTTTTTGGTACTTTTGAAACTATGTTTTAAGTATATGACATGTATAGGTATTTGAGTATTGTTGATTATGTTTTGGTAATGATGTTAGCCAAATGAATTGGCATTGCAAATGTCCATATTTTGAGTTGTAAATATAGCCATGAGAGTTGGCTTAATTTAGTGAATTTGGTTATGTGCATATATGTTGATACTTGAGTTCTTTGGATGGATATGTGTAACACCCCTTACCTGTATTCTATACCGAAAAAAGGTACGAGGCGTTACCTAACTTAATATCATTCATACAAACACTTTCGGGTTATGAAATTTCGTTCAAATTTAAAACTTTACAAAGTTTGTCTTAAAATCCTTATTATGAGCCTACGAGGCCCAAAGCATGCTTTAGAAACGGTTCGGGATCAAACCTAGTTCTTTAAAAAGACTTTGGAAAATGTCACTAAAAATAGGGGCACACGCCCGTGTGACCTAATAACATGGCCATGTTGAAGGACCGTGTGACTCACACGGCCTCAGTATATAGGGACTGTAATAACCCAGTTTAGACCCTAGTCAGAACAGTGGTTTCGAGACCACAAATTCAAGGTCAGAAAAATATTTTAAAATTATTTTTTATGTTTATAATGTGTGATTTAGCCTGTGTGAAATTTCTGTGTGAAGATTTTATTGATTGTTTGTTTAATTTGCGAAAAGGACCTAATCGAATAAGATGTAAAAGCTGTGTGCTAGTTGTTAAAGTATCTATTTGGCATGGCTTTCTAAAGGAGGAGTCCTTATGTTGTAATTAAGCCACTATATAGTTAGTGGATGGTTAAAGGACAATTATAACCAACTATTATAAGTATTAATGTTTATTTCATTAAGGGTAGAATTGGAAATCAATTATTAATGTTATAATAGATAAAACAAAAACATGAAATTAGGTGAGTGTTCATCTTCCATTACCGAAAATTGAAAGAAAAATATGGAGTTAGGGCTTTGAAATATTCGGCACCTATCTAGCTTGATTCAAGGTAAGTTTTGCTTCGATTTTTGATAATTTTTACATTTTTGTAATCGTTGCTTTGTGCTCTACAAAACCCATGCTTAAATTTTGTGAATTGGTGATGAATTTGAAATGTGCCATGAATGAATTCTTGAGCTTTGTGTTAGTTGATAATGGAATATGAAAGATATGTAAAAGATTATCATATTTTGTCTTGGGATTTTTAGTGAAATTGAGTAATTTAAGCTTAATTGAGAAAAGTGTAAATTGAAGGACTAAATTGTGAAATAAATGAAATGTGTGAGCTTTTATTAGCATGGGAAGAATTCGGCTAAGCTTGTGTGAGTAGAAATTTGCTGTATTTTGTGATTTTGTGAATTAGGAACTAAAGTGTCGAAATGTGAAAATGTGAGGGCTATATTGTAAAATGCCCTAAATATGTGTGTTTGGATAAAATTGAATGAATTGGTGATTGAATGGATTGAATTTGAATGTATATAGACCAAGAGAGGAGAGGTTCGGATCGAGATTGAGGCAAAGACAAAGTGCTCGATTAATCGACTATTTCGGTATTTCGACATCTGAGGTAAGTTCGGACATAGTACAAGTTGTTAATTTACTTTCTATGTGATGCGAATTGAATGATAGATATTGAATTAGAAATGTAATGAATGAAATTGAGTGACGAGGCACTAAGTGTGCATAATTGAATTGAGACAGAGTTGATTAGCACTGTGTGTGCGAAATAACAGAAGCTTTGGCTTCATAGTTGGCATTGTGTGTGTTATTCTGAATTACGTTCGGTTTTATATTGAGGCACTAAGTGTGCGATGTTATATGAGCTTCAGCTATGATTTGAGGCACTAAGTGTGTGAAGTTAATTTAGTTTCGACTACAGATTGGGCACTAAGTGTGTGATTAAATCTAATGAATAATGATGGCTGGATCGAGATACAATATTGAGCATAAATTAGCTTGGATGGTGGGTAACTATGTGTTGGCTAAGGTATGTATTGAACCTTTGTGGTTGAAGAGATTTTGTATGACTTCATGAGTGGTTGAACAAGATTAGTAGCTATGATTGATATGGTATAAACATTTGGAAATTGATCTATGTGATGAGTTCTAGTAGTGCATTGTATTTAAACTATTGAGTTTAATGTATTATGTTTCGAACTTACTAAGCTTTGAAAGCTTACTGTGTGATTTGTTTCTCTATTTTATAGTGTCAGAAAATCTTGCTCGGATCAGGGGATCGTCAGCGACTAAATCGCACTATCGGCTAACCATTTTGGTACTTTTGGAAAGATGTATATAGTTGAAATATGGCATGTATGGGCTAGAAGTTATGGCATGTTTTGATATGTTTAATCCTTGCCATGTGATTTGGCTTGGAAGTTGAATGATGTTGAACTTATGAATGAGCTATGAATTTAGTATATTTCATGATTATGTGATTGATGAAAGATGTGGTTTGAAGATGAATTATGATATGGATTACATGATGTTTGATATATATATATGCTTTGAGATGTACAATTGTTACTTTGAATGGACTTATTTGTGATGTTATTAGGTATGGAAGTAGATGGTATTATTGGTGATTAATTGGTGCATGAAATGGAATGATTGAATGCATTTAGAAGCATGAATTAGCATTGAATTGAAGCTTGTAAGGATGACCCTTGTGTGGGTGGCAAATTGGCCTTGCAAATGGCCTGTTTTGCATACACGGTCAAGGGACACGGGCGTATTGTCTCTACCGTGTGGCTCAAGGGCCACTTCGAAGTGTGCCTGGACAGGTTACACGGTCGTGGCATACGGGCGTGTTTGGTGGCCGTGTGACCAAGTCAGTAGCTAGCCTAATTTCACACGGCCATGGCACACGGGCGTGTCTGGTGGCCGTGCGGACAAGTCAGTATCTATGCTCTATTTTGGCACGGCCTGGACATATGGGCGTGTCTGGTAGCCGTGTGAGGCACACGGCCTGGCTGCACGGGCGTGTGACCTCTGCAGTTTTGGAGAATGTTCAAATTGCCAAGAATTTTTGTATGTGTTCGGTTTAGTCCCGACCTCTTTTTAACACGTGTTTAAGGTCTCGTAGACCATAATAAGGGACTATATGTTTATATTTGAATATGTTTGATTGATGATTGACTTTGTGTCGTGAAATGGTTGTGAAATGTTCCGATTGATCGGTAACGCCTCTTAACCCTTTTTCAGCGACGGTTTCGGGTTAGGGTTGTTACAGGGACACGCCCGTGTCCCTTGCCAGTGGGGATTTATTTTCCAATTCAAACCTACAGGGGTTTTCACACGGCCTTTCACACGTCTGTGCCCATGGCCCGTGTCCCTCACACGGCCGTGACACAGCCGTGTCTCCGCCCATGTGCAAAAACCTTGACATTCTGTTTCTGACGTCAGCAACATCTTAGGGTCACACGGCCAAGGTACACGCCCGTGTCCTTAGGCCATGTGGCGAATTAAATTCCTAAAATCAAGTGCAGACTTCACACGGCCTGGGCACATGCCCATACCTTATGGCCATGTCTTCCACACGGTTGAGACACACGACCGTGCCTCAGCCAATGTGGTTACTACTGGGCATTCTGTTTTACCAAATAAAGGTGCAGGGGAACACACGGCCGGACGACACGCCCACGGGGAAGACCATGTGTCACACACGGCCTAGACACACGCACGTGTAGACAAAAAACAAGGCTATTTACCAAGCCCTTTCTACCACCCTTACTTGCACCAACATAAGCCACATCAAATAACCTACTCATTCATGCATTAACATACCAAATACTCAACCATGCAATTTGCACATTCATGAAAAACATAATCATTTTCATATATCAATAACAAGTATTAGCCAACATCTATGGCCTTATACAAAATGAATCAATCTTCAAGACAAGCCAACACATTTAGCCAAAATAATATGACACTTGACAAAAGACCAAGTCCCTATACATGCCATACTCAAAATGATAAATCTAACTATACCAAATGTTCAGATTGATAGTGTGATCGAGCCTTCGACGTCCTTTGATCCCCAAGCTAGCTTGGCGATACTATAAGAAAATGGAAAGGAAAGGGAGTAAGCATAAAGCTTAGTAAGTCAGATGTAAATAATTAACAACAATTACCATGCATTATTATACTCATAACATATTATAAACTTGCACATAATTCTCAAATGATTTAAGGCATAACTTACTCATTTTCATCCTTACTAATCACACAACATAAATCGAACTCATTTCTTATGAATTTCGAGTAGGTACGTGTATCACTTACAACTTAGTCATAACTATTCTCACTATTAACACAAGCTTTAAATTACCCGTTGAACCAGTTGGAATACCAAAGGATACCCGACAAGCCTCACACAAGAGGGTACGATCTCGATGCCATGTCCCAGACATGGTCTTACACTAGCTCTCATCTCAATACCGACGCCATGTCCCAAACATGGTCTTACACTAGCACACATATCAACGCCAATGCCATGTCCCAGACATGGTCTTACACTGGCTTTCATAATGTGGCCGATGCCATGTCCCAGACATGGTCTTACACTAGCACACATATCTACCAAATGTCATGGCTTGGATATCCAATCTATTCCTAAGGTTTAACCGGGCGTATACCACATCAAATTTCGTCATGCATAATCATAACCATAATCAAACATTTTATGCAATATCAATTGTTTAATGCATAATAACATTAGAGTTGTATTATTTACGTACAACTTACCTCGGTATACAAAAAGTGGGCGACTAGATTAAATTAGTCTATTAGCTTGGTTTTCCCCCGGCCTAGGTCCGGACTCCGTTTTTCTTTATCTATAATGACAAATTCACTTATTTAATCACTACATAAATGAAGACATTCCAAAATTCCTACTTTGGCAAAATTACTATTTTACCCTTAAACTTTTACATAATTACAATTTTGCCCCTAGGCTCGTAAAACGATTTTCATCAAATTTCCTCACTACTCAAGCCTAGCCTGACCTTTATTAAGCTTATAACAGCTCACAATTTCAGTTATTTCACACATTTACTACCTATTTTACAAACTTCACAAAATGGTCCCTTTTAGGTGTTTTCATGAAAAATCCTTTCACAAAAGTTGTTTATTAAACAACCAAGATTCATTTTCTTCCATAAAAATTCAGCAAACAACATTAATGCTCCCATGGAAAAACCCTAGACTTTCAACCATTTTGAAAAATAGTCCCCTCATTAGCAAGATTAAGCTATAAAGGTTTCAAAAAACACAAATATCATCAAATATGACCATCAAGATGGCTTACTTGCAAGGATTAATGGTTGCTGAAATTTTCAAGCTTCCATGGCCCTTTTCTTCAGTGAAAATCGGTGGAGAAGAAAAACATAATGAAAAAGATGAAAACTTTCTTTTATTTTATCAATTAAGTCACCTAATGCCACCTAACCTTTGACTTTTCAATTTCTTTGTCCCTCTGGCCGGACATCAATCTCTTAAGGGCCTATTTGCACATTAAGGACCTCCAATTTAAGGTTCTATAGCTATTTGACACCTTTAGCTTGTAGAACAAAACTTTCGTACGTTATGCGATTTAGTCGCTTTTCAAAATTAATCATGAAATCACTAAAATTAATTCACCAAAATTTTCATGCACTCATATAATCATGCTATAACACATAAAATAATATTAAAACAATTTCTCCTACCTCGAATTTGTGGTCTCGAAACCACTATTCCGACTAGGCCCAAAATTGGACCGTTACAATTCTCCCCCCTTAGGGATTTTCGTCCCTGAAAATCTTATTGTTAAAAAGGTTTGGGTATTGGTCTCTCATAGTCTCCTCGGGCTCCCACGTGGCCTCTTCAACCCCATGTCTATGCCATAATACCTTCACTAGTGCTATACTCTTATTTCTCAATTGCTTAATCTCTCGGGCTAAGATCTTAACCGGCTCTTCACCATAGTTCATATCCGGTCGAATTTCAACCTCTGCTGGTGACATAATGTGTGAAGGGTCAAACGATAACGGCGCAACATAGACACATGGAAAACATCATGGATCTTCTCTAACTTGGATGGTAAAGCTAATTGGTATGCAACCGGTCCAATTCTCTCAGCCATTTCATAAGGTCCAATAAAACGTGGACTTAATTTTCCTTTCTTATCGAATCTGATGACTTTCTTCCATGGATATACTTTCAAAAATACCTTATCTCTGACTTGAAACTCAATTTCTTTTCGTTTCAAATCCGCGAAGAATTTCTCTCTATTCGAAGCGGACTTCAAACAGTCACGAATTACCTTCACTTTCTCTTCGGTCTCTTTGACTAAGTCAACCCCTTGAATCTGATTTTCTTTGAGTTCGGTCCAATACAAGGGCGTCCGGCACTTACGCCCATACAAAGCCTCATAAGGCGCCATTTTCAAACTCGACTGATAACTATTGTTGTAGGCAAACTCTACCAGCTGTAAATACTTTTCCAAACTGCCTTGGAATTCAAGGACACAACACCGCAACATGTCTTCAAGAATCTGAATTACTCTCTCCGACTGACCGTCGGTTTGCGGATGGAAAGCCGTGCTAAAATTCAACTTTGTCCCCAAAGCTTCTTGTAACTTTTTCCAAAAATGTGACGTGAACCTCGGATCTCTATCCAAAATGATCGATAAAGGTACCTCGTGAAGTCTCATAATTTTAGAAACATACAAATCGGCCAATTTCTCAAGTGGATAATCGGTACGCACCGGTATAAAATGAGCCGACTTAGTTAGCCTATCAACCACAACCCATAAAGTATCTTTCTTCTATGGGGTCAACGGCAATCCAGACACAAAATCCATGGTAATATGGTCCCATTTCCACTCAGGAACCATCACGGGCTGAAGTAAACCCGAACGTACTTGATGTTCAGCTTTCACTTGCTGACAAATTAAGCACTTAGAGGCAAACTCCAAGATGTCTCTTTTCATTCCCGACCACCAATACATTTTCTTCAAGTCATTATACATTTTCACACTACCCGGATGGATAGACATACAATTGCTATGTGCCTCATGCAGAATTTTTCGAATATGCTCATCATCTTTGGGTACACAGATTCTGTCTCGAAACATTAACAGCCATTTGAACCAATCTGAAAGTCTGATTCTATACCCATCTCGCACTGAGTTATCTTAGCTTGCAATTCTTTATTACCTTTCTGAGCTTCACAGATCTCTAATAAAAACATTGGTTTTTCTCTCAACTCGGGTAAAATCGAACCGTTGTCGGTTACTAACAACTGAGTGTTCATAACCATCAAGGTAAACAATGACTTCCTACTCAAAGCATCAGCAACCACGTTCATCTTACCAGGGTGATAGTCAGTTATCAACTCATAATCCTTTATCAACTTTAACCATCTCCACTGCCATAGGTTTAACTCCTTTTGAGTCATCAAATACTTTATACTTTAATGGTCAGTGAACCTCGACATCTCTCGCCATACAAATGGTGTCTCTAAATCTTCAGTGCGAACACTATGACGGCTAACTCTAAGTCTTGAGTCGGATAATTTCTCTTATGCGGCTTCAGCTGTCTCGAGGCATAAGCTATTACCTTGCCTTCTTGCATAAGAACACACCCCAATCCATTTAAGGATGCATCGCTATACACCACAAATTCCTTTCCCGGTTCCAGTTGCACTAAAACTGGGGCTTCAGTCAACAATGCTTTTAGTTTCTCAAAACTCTGTTGGCACTTCTCTGTCCATTTGAATTTGACATCTTTCTGTAGTAACCTCGTCATCGGTGTAGCAATTATGGAGAATCCTTTAACGAGTCGTCTGTAGTAACAAGCTAAGCCCAAAAAGCTTTTAATCTCTGACACATTCCTCAGCAGTTTCCAATCAACGATAACTGATATCTTACTCGGGTCAACTCTAATTCCACCACCTGACACGATGTGTCCTAAGAATCCGACTTCTCGAAGCCAAAATTCACTTTTGCTAAACTTAGCATACAACTGCTTATCTCTTATAGTTTGTAAGATAATTCTCAAATGCTCCGTGTGCTCACTCTCATCGCGAGAATAAATTAATATATTGTCGATAAAAACAACAATGAACTTATCCAAGTACGGTTAGAAAATATGGTTCATTAAATTCATAAATACTGCAGGAGCATTCGTTAAGCCAAAGGGCATGACGAGGAACTCATAATGGCCATACCTTCTCTGAAATGCAGTTTTCGGTACATCTTGTTCCTTAACTCTCAGCTGGTAATAACTGGACCTCAGGTCTATCTTAGAAAACACTGTAGCTCATTTCAATTGGTCAAACAAATCGTCGATCCTTGGCAAATGATACTTGTTCTTAACTGTAACCTTGTTGAGTTGTCGGTAGTCTATACATAACCTCATCGACCCGTCTTTCTTTTTCACAAAAAGTACCGGAGCACCCCACGGAGAATAGCTCGGTCTCGCAAAACCCTTATCCGTTAACTCTTATAGCTGAACCTTCAACTCTTTTAACTCCAACGGTGCCATCCTATACGGGGCAACCGAAATAGGTGCCGTACCAGGGACCAACTCAATACAAAACTCGACTTCCCTAGTTGGAGGTAATCCAGTCAACTCTTCCGAAAACACATCCAGGTACTCACATACCACAGGCACTGACTCAATCTTTACTTCTGACACTTGAGTATTCAACACAAACACGAGATAAGACTCATACCCTTTTCTTATACATTTCTCAGCCGCCAAAGAAGAAATCACTACAGGCAAGCTATCCGATTCACCTGATTCAACTCGAAGGGTATCCCCATTTTCACATTTCAGTTCAATAAATTTTCTCCCACAATTTACCATCACATAATGAGCAGTTAACCAATCCATGCCAAGAATCACGTCAAATTCATCAAACGACAACAACATGAGGTTAGCCGGAAAACAAAGACCTCTAATTGTCAAGGGACAATTTCTACATATTTGATCAACTAACACATGCTTTCCTAATGGGTTTGACACTTTTATCACAAATTCTGTAAACTCAACAAACATATTCATGCTAGACACCAATTTCACACAAGCATATGAATGGGTAGAACCCGGATCAATCAAAGTAACAACAAAAATATCGTGAAGGGAAAAAGTACCCGTAATCACATCCGGTGACGATGCCTCTTCGCGAGAGCGAATGGCATAAGTCCTTCCAGGCGCTCGGCCCTTGGACCTCACGGCGGAATCTCTAGGCGCACCTCTGCTGCTAGCCCCACTTCCCGGGTTCTTCTGTGGTCTACCTCTAGAAGGAGCATTACTCGCTCGCACATCTTGCTTTTTATATTTCTCATCAGTCTCAGGACAGTTTTGAATGAAGTGATCTAGTGAACCGTACTTGAAACAGCCTCTTTCATTTCCTCGACACTACGGTTTATTTGGTCGAGCACTACCAACACTTGCAATAAAAGTGGTCTGAGCCTTAGAAACCAAATACTGCTTATTCTTTTTTCTGTTCAAGAATCACACTAAAGCATTGGATCGAGTAGTGAACTCTCTCGATTTCTTAGATGAAGACTAAAATTATTTCCCCAACTGTCTTTTCTTCGAGTCACGAGACTCGATTTCAACTTTTCTTTTCTCTTTAGCCAATTCTTCGGCCTTGTATGCTCTCTCAACAAGCACCACAAACTCTTTTAATTCCAGGATGCCAACTAATAGTCGGATGTCTTCATTTAATCCGTCCTCAAACCTCTTACACATGATGGCTTCGGTGGATACGCACTCCCGAGCGCATTTGGTGAGCCTTACAAACTCATGCTTATACTCGGTTACTGTCATTCGGCCTTATTTTACCTCAAGGAATTCCTTTCTTTTCTGATTGATAAACCTCTGGCTAATATACTTTTTACGAAACTCTTCCTGGAATAATTCCCAAGTTTTCCTCTCCCTCGGTACAACTGACACAAGAGCGTTCCACCATTGGTAGGCCAAGTCTCGCAGGAGTGACACAACACACTTCATGCACTCATCAGGTGTGCAAGATAATTCATCGAATACCCTAATGGTATTTTCTAGCCAGAAATATGCCCTTTCTAGGTCATCAACTATATTCACTCAAAATTCCTCGGCCCCTTGCTTTTGAATTCTGTCTACCGGAGGTTTTTCCCTTCTAATCATTTCCACTACTTTGGGAGTTGTAGGGGCAGGCTGGGGAATTAGAGGGGGTGGAGGGGTGGAGCGTTCGGGTTTGCACAAAAAAACTTTGAATACCAAACATTCATTATATAGAGGAAGGCTTCTCTAGCCCCTCTGCCCTGACTCAATGTCACGGGCCCACTTTCGACTGGCGCGGTCCCTTCTACGGGAGCCGGCGCATTACTTTCAACATCATCCGCCACTACTCTGTCGGGATCCATTTACTATATAAAACACATTTTAAATTGTCAGGAGTCATCACACTATCATAATTCATATATGGCATGTATAGCTAGACTCGTACACACGCTAGGTTAGTCCAAGAATCTACTAAACCAAAGCTCTGATACCACTTAATGTAACACCCCTTACCCGTATTCTATACCGAAACAAGGTACGAGGCGTTACCTAACTTAATAACATGCATAAAAACACTTTTGGGTTATGAAATTTTATTCAAATTTAAAACTTTTCAAAGTTTGTCTTAAAATCCTTAATATGAGCCTACGAGGCCCAAAGCATGCTTTAGAAATGGTTCGAGATCAAACCGAGATCTTTAAAAAAACTTTAGAAAATGTCACTAAAAATAGGGGCACACGCCCATGTAGAAGGGCGACACGCCCGTATGACCTAATAACATGGCCATATTGAAGGACCGTGTAACTCACACGGCCTCAGTATATAGGGACACACATGTGTCCCTTCCCAGTGTGGATTTATTTTCCAATTCGAACCTACAGGGGTTTTCACATGGCCTTTCACACATCTGTGCCCATGGCCTGTGTCCCTCACACGGCCATGACACGCCCGTGTCTCCGCCCGTGTGCAAAAACCTTGACATTCTGTTTCTGACGTCAACAACATCTTAAGGTCACACGGCCAAGGTACACGCCCGTGTCCTTAGGCCGTGTGGCGAATTAAATTCCTAAAATCAAGTGCAGACTTCACAGGGCCTGGGCACATGCCGATACCCTATGGCCGTGTCTTCCACACGATTGAGACACACTGCCGTGCCTCAGCCCGTGTGGTTACTACTGGGCCTTCTATTTTACAAAATTAAGGTACAGGGGAAGACACGGCCGGACCACACACCCATGGGGAACACCGTGTGTCACACACGGCCTAGACACACGCCCGTGTGTCTATCCGTGTGGACAAAAAACATGGCTATTTACCAAGCCCTTTCTGCCACCCTTACTTGCACCAACATAAGCCACATCAAATAACCTACTCATTCATGCATTAACATACCAAATACTCAACCATGCAATTTGCACATTCATGAAAAACATCATCATTTTCATATATCAATAACAAGTATTAGCCAACATCTATGGCCTTATACAAAATGAATCAATCTTCAAGACAAGCCAACACATTAGGCCAAAACAATATGACACTTGACAAAAGACCAAGTCCCTATACATGCCATACTCAAAATGATAAATCTAACTATACCAAATGTTCAGATTGATAGTGTGATCGAGCCTTCGACGTCCTTTGATCCTCGAGCTAGCTTGGCGATACTATAAGAAAATGGAAAGAAAAGGGAGTAAGCATAAAGCTTAGTAAGTCACATGTAAATAATTAACAACAATTACCGTGCATTATTATACTCATAACATATTATAAACTTGCACATAATTCTCAAATGATTTAAGGCATAACTTACTCATTTTCATCCTTACTAATCACACAACATAAATCGAACTCATTTCTTATAAATTTTGAGTAGGTACCTTTATCACTTACAACTTAGTCGTAACTATTCTCACTTTTAACACAAGCTTTAAATTACTCGTTGAACCAGTTGGAATACCAAAGGATACCCGACAAGCCTCACACAAGAGGGTACTGTAACAGCCCAATTTTGACCCTAATCGGAACAGTGGTTTCGAGACAACAAGTATGAGTCTGAAAAATATTGTAATATTATTTTCTGTGTTAATTATGTGTGAATTTACATGTGTGAAAGTTTCATGAAATAATTTTATTGTTTGTGTTCTTGATTTGAGAAAAGGGCTTAATCGCGTAAAATGAAAATTTGATGGTTAAATAAGAAAGTGCCTAATTGTTGTTGTCTTTATAATTTGGAGGCTTTATGTTGTAATTTAGCCATAAGTGAAGGTAGTGGACGGCATTATGTTAAATTATATAGCTTATTTTATTAAGTATAATGGTTTAATAAATAATAATATAATATAATGTTAATATAATAAAACAAACATAAGTTAAAAAGCCATTATCATCTTTTATTTCTACTAACTGAATGTAAAAGAAAAGAAAAAGAAAAGAACAAGCTTAGGGTTCGGCCATTGTTGAGTTTGATTAAGGTACGTATCTAGCTCGGTTTTTGATAATTTTTATGTTTTTGAGATCGTTGCTAAGTTATCTTCAAAGCCCATGTCTTAATTTTTGAATTTGATGATGATTTTTTGTTTTTCCATTGATGAGTTTATGAGTTTTATGATGTTTGATGATGAATTATGAAATATATGTGTTAGATTAATATGTGTTGTCTTTGAATATTTGATGAATTTGAGTAATTTGGACTAAATTGTGAAAATAAATTTTTGAGGGACTAAAATGTGAAATTAATGAAATGTATGGACTTGTAAAGGCATGGGTGATATTCGGCCTAGCTATGGTGATGTGAAATTTTGTGTATTTTGTGTTTTATGCGATAGGGACTAAATTGCAAAAAGTGTGAAATGTCAAGGGCAAAATGGTAATTTGCCCATTTCTGTGTTTTTGGATTAAAATTAATGAATATGCGGTTAAATTAGTTAAATTTTAATTTATTTAGATCAAGAACGAAAGAAAATGGAATTAGATCGGGGGAAATCGAAAGTAGACGAATAGTCGATTAAACCGTTCTACAACATCCGAGGTAAGTCTATAAGCATATAAATGTTGTTAAATTGAAAATATATATTTTTTATGTGTTGAATTGAATTTTAAGAATATATATGTGCATTGCCCGATTGTGACTAAGCTTGGAAGATAAGTTACGAGTTCGATTTGATCGAGATACATTGTCTGAAAGTCTCGTACGAACCCTAGGAATAGATAGGATACATATGTCATGACATAGGATTTTCGATATGTGTTATCGTGTAAGACCACGTCTGGGACGTTGGCATCGACTTGTGTTTACGTGTAAGACCCTATCTGGGACAGTGGCATCGATATGTGATTACATGTAAGACCACGTCTGGGACATTGGCATTGTACGAGCTTTCGACTATCCACGTATCCTTTTTAGTTCGAAACGGTTCAACGGGCAATGTGAAGTAAAGATCGAATGTGAAATTGAAATACAGGTTTAGGTATGTGTTAGTTATTTGTTTATATGGAAACAAGGTAAGTTGGTTATTTGAAATGGTAAATGGTTATGTGAATATGAATTATGTGCTAACCTATTGAACATATACATGATTCGGCCTATTTATGTATTTGTAATAATGAAAGTGAAATTATATATTTGAATATGATTGATTATGTTCGGCCATGTGGAATATGTATGTGAGGTTCAAATGTGATCTGGTAGAAAATGATAACTTGTATTTGATATTATGCATATTCGGCCTTGTTAACAAAATGTTAATATGTAATTGTTGATATATATATGTTTTTGCTTAAGAATTACTAAGCTTAAATAGCTTACTCTGTCTGTGTTCTTGTTTACCTATGTTTTATAGATTTAGAAGTCACGTTACGAGCTCGGGGATCATCAGCAAAGCCTATCACACTATCGACTTCTTTTGGTATTTTGTTATAGTTTGAACTCAATCTTATGGCATGTATAGGGTTGCTTATGTTTTTGATTAGTTTTGGATCATGTATATATATATAAATAGCCATGCGAAAATGGCTTAATTTCCATGCTTGAGTTCGGGTTGGTTTAAAAATGGCTTGTCCATGATCATTATGTTTAAGTTGGATTTTATGTGCTTTTGGAAGGGTGCTTGATGTGTTTAATTTTCATGCTCTATTTTGACTACATTTGATCATGATTTGAGCTTGCATTCGAATGAGATATTCATGTTGCATGTATGTGATAAATTTGGTTTATGCTAGGTATTAAAGTCTTGAAATATAAGGTTGATGAATATAATTAGGTTAAGCATAGTTATTGATTTATTATTGAGATGTCTAAATTGAAATATGAATCGGTTTGAATATAGTTTATAAGTGATTATGTATTCGAAATTGAAATGAAATATGTATGTGATGGTTTGAAGTTATATATAATTCGGCTATGGTGATTTAATCTTATCATCAAGTGTTTGGTTATAAGATCATGAGGGATTTGTGGTATAGGACATATATGAACTAAGTTAGGCTTTGAAAATTTGATTAGGAAATGTGGTTTTGTATTGATTTGAAATGGCATGCTTTATTGAGTAAAATTTGGAATGTTTTGTTAATCTTTGGATTTGATCATGGTTTAGTAAATCGAGAAGAAATACCATGTTTCTATGAATATGTGGCATGTGGTTATGTATTTCGGCAATAACCTAAGTAATGGTCATAAATTATTGGATATTCGGTCATGTTATATATATATACATACTAGTGATGAGTTTGCTATAAATTGTTAATTATGGAATGATATATTTAGGTTTGGTATTATGCAATATTAAATTCGTGTGTTATGATTTAGTAGAATGAAAATAGACAGTTACTAAAATATATGAATTAGCATGTTTACATTCGGACCTTGTATTTGTATTTCAGTTTGACCATTTGAATAGTGATTTGTATTTCAATAAAACTAGAAGGATATATGTGTTTTAAGTAAATTGGTTTTTGTTATTTGGATTTCAATGACTAAGTAGTATTTAGAGGTATAATGGTATATATATACTAAATTTGGTTAATGTAAGTTAATGAATAAAAATGCATGATGTGCTGATTAAAAAAAAGGGTGATTTTGATTTATTTGATATTTTTGCTAATGATTTATGTGACTACATATATGTTCGTTTTATAACATGAAATGATTCGTAAAGAGTTTATATTAGCTTTATGATTTAAAATTTGATTGATTTAAGAGACTTGTTTATGTGTACATATAAAATTGTTCGGACGTGTGCTATGTTTAGTAATGCCTAGTAACCCTAATTAGGCGACGGATACGGGTTAGGGGTGTTACAGGTACGATGCCGATGCCATGTCCCAGACATGGTCTTACACTGGCTCACATATCGAGGCCGATGCCATGTCTTAGACATGGTCTTACACTTGCTTTCATCTCAATGCCGACACCATGTCCCAGACATGGTCTTACATTGGCTCTCATAATGTGGCTGAAGCCATGTCCCAGACATGGTCTTACACTAGCACACATATCAACGCCGATGCCATGTCCCAGACATGGCCTTACACTAGCACACATATCAACCAAATGTCATGGCTTGGATATCCAATCTATTCCTAAGGTTCAACAGGGAGTATGCCACATCAAATTTCGTCATGCATAATCATAACCATAATCAAATATTTTATGGAATATCAATTGTTTAATGCATAATAACATTAGAGTTGTATTATTTATGTACAACTTACCTCGATATACAAAAAGTGGGCGACTAGATTGAATTAGTCTACTAGCTTGGTTTTCCCCCGGTCTAGGTCCGGACTCCGTTTTTCTTGATCTAAAATGACAAATTCACTTATTTATTCACTACATAAATCAAGACATTCCAAAATTCCTACTTTGGCAAAATTACCGTTTTACCCTTAGACTTTCACATAATTACAATTTTGCCCCTAGGCTCGTAAAACGATTTTCATCAAATTTCCTCACTACTCAAGCCTAGCCAGACGTTTATTAAGCTTATAACAGCTAACAATTTTAGTTATTTCACACATTTACTACCTATTTTACAAACTTCACAAAATGGTCCCTTTTAGGTGTTTTCATGAAAAATCCTTTCACAAAAGTTGTTTATTAAACAACCAAGATTCATTTTCTTCTATAAAAATTCAGCAAACAACATTAATGCTCCCATGGCAAAACCCTAGACTTTCAACCATTTTGCAAAATAGTCCCCTCATTAGCTAGATTAAGCTATAAAGGTTTCAAAAAGCACAAATATCATCAAAAATGACCATCAAGATAACTTGCTTGCAATGATTAAAGGTTGCTGAAATTTTCAAGCTTCCATGGACCTTTTCTTGAGTGAAAATCGGTGGAGAAGAAAAAGAGAATGAAAAAGATGAAAACTTTCTTTTATTTTATCAATTAAGTCACCTAATGCCACCAAACCTTTGACTTTTCAATTTCTTTGTCCCTATGGCCGGCCATCACTCTCTTAATGGCCTATTTGCACATTAAGGACCTCCAATTTAAGGTTCTATAGCTATTTGACACCTTTAGCTTGTAGAATAAAACTTTCGCACTTTGTAACGACCCGAATTTGGGCCTGGTAGAATTGGGCGCATTGGGCCTTTGGCCGGGGAGCGTTTAAAATTTTAGAGAATAAGAGAACGGCTCTAGTACAAGTTGGACCTATTAGGTGAGTGATTTTGGAAGGTTAGGGGGTTTCTATGAAGTTCCGGGTTCAAGTTAGGTCATAGGAAAATTTTAGTTTTTGGCCAGTTAAGTGGGGAGAGCTGTAGGAGGCAAGGCTTAAGGGAAATTGATGGTGTTTTGCTAACACAATTAGTCTTGTGGTGTCGTGGAAAAATGGCACCACTTAGGGAGCAAGGGAGTGACACCATAGGGAAGCAAGGTGATCTAAGGTTCAAGTCTTGGCACTTGCATTTCTTTTTAGATTTCCCTTATAAATGGATTTAGGCATTGGCTAGACTTATCTCTAATTGCCTATGTTTTAAGACAGAAGATGAGTTGGTGGCTCAGTGGTGTGGCATCAAGGGAGGTGCAAGGAGGTTGGAGGTTCGAATCCCACAGATGGCAAGTTCGAGAATTTTATTTTGCTCAGGAGATGACAAGAGGTTGTGTTGAAATCAAATACTGATGGAGAAGTGTTTGAATTGGTCAAGGTGGTTGGGTGAATTTGAATGGGAGGTGGAGAGTGAATTAGGGAGAGATTTATGGAGGAAATCATGGGATTATGGTGTGGGGAGGAGTTGGCCGAATATGGGGAAGTGAATGGGAAAATTCGGCCAAGAGACTTGGCATTGGAAGAGTGCACATTCGGTCAAGGGTAGGAAGGGTACCGAATTTCTCTAGCTCTCCCTAGTAATTTTGCATTTTGGTCACTTTTCTTTTCTAGGCATTTCGGGTCTTTTTGTCTTCAATTTTTCCTTACCAAAACCTCAACTTCACTATTCCTTTCTTCCCAATTTCTTTCCAAACTCTCTTCTTTTCTCATGAGTGCCTAAACTTTGATTGGTCGAATTCTTTTCTAACATTTTTCTTCTAGTAGCCAAACCTTGCCTACACCAACATATTCATCATGTGTTCTCTAATTGGTAAGCCTCTACTCTCTCATTCTTCTTTTCTCTTTGCATTATTCTTCTTCTCCTATTGTTCTTTTCCCTCTCCACTCAAAGTATAAGCCGGATACTTGCTATCTTGTTATTTTTGAGTAGGGCCGAACCTGAGTACTCTGCTCCATCTAAAGTCTTGTCTGCTCTCTTTTTGTGTGGAAGCCGAAACCTGGAGCAACTATCATTTTTGGGGGTAAGCCAAATCTTTTCCTTTCTCTTTAGTCTTTGATTGGTGCTCTCTCTGTGGCCTTCTACATTATTCGGATTTCTTTGCAGATACTTCTCTTAGCCGAGCACCCTCTTTTACTTTTTGTGTTGAGCATACTCACCGCATCTTATGAGCTGATCCTTGGCCAAATCATAAGCCTATTCTCTTCTACAGTGGCGCTTTAATGAGTGGAAATCGGTAAGTGGAGGAAATCTCCGTTTGTTTATAACTTGGTTTCATTCGGTTTTTGGCATGTTGTATTCTTCTTTCTCTATCGTTGGGTCTAAGATGTGTTTTGTGTCATGGCCATCGTTGGGCTTCGGGGCTGCACCAAAGCGAAGGGGAGAAAGAGTTCTCTATGGAGACTGGTGGTAACCAATCTAAGGGGGGATCAGAAAAAGGGCCTAATGGAAGTGGATTCGTAGCCCCTGCTCCCAAGTTTAAGCGGCGTAGTGTGTCAGCGGTTCGGGATTTCCCGCCGGGTTATGGAAGGGCGTCGACATCTGGTCTAGATAGGCAAATCACAGTTGCTCGCGCTAGCGAGGGTGACGAAGATCGTGAGTGTGTAATACTCGAAGTAATCAGGTGTGTAATCTCACACTCTTTCGATTGCATATGTGCAAAGTTCTGTGTTTTGGCCAAAAGCCGAAAAGTCGAAAACCGACATCTGTGACCACTCGAGCATGCAAATGCTCGTAGTGGTAACTCGAGATAACGAATCGTGTTGTTAAGTTGTTGGGAGTGTCCCAAGCATTCTCGCGATGCTAAGGCTGGAATGGGCCTATCCGGGCCAAAACGGGCCAAGTGGGCCCAATGGGCTATTCGGCTCATTGGGCCAAACTGGTGGAAAACTATCTAATGATAAGTCTGGAGGCGAAATATGCAAATCTAAAACCGAAATCATGCGTTTCGGGCCACACGAGCGTGTGGGCCCGTTTGGGCCTAAAATGTATTTTAGGCCCAATAGATCCGTAGAGACCCCAAAATGGGTTCTGTGTCGCTCAAGGCGACAGTAGGCCTTGGAAAGGTTGTTAAATGCAAAATTACTGAAATACCCTTGGAAGGGTAAATTACTGAAATACCCTCGGTGTGTAAAATTACTGTTATACCTTAAGGGTAGATTAGTTTGATTCTGTGTATTCTATTTATATGCTATATTGGTACGTTCATGCATGCACTATATTACTATGTCATGATATGTTGCATGGGATTGGGATATTGATGATCGGGGAAGTGTAATCCGGTGGCTCTGCCACATATTCTGGTGACTCTATCACATTTTGTCTGGTGGCTATGCCACGTATGTTCTGTTATTCTGGTGGCTTTGCCACAATTTCGACGATGAGCAGCGTGACTGCCATCGAGGTGTTGTGCGGATGGAGGGTTGATTGTAGAAATCCCCACAGGTGTGTTGGGCTGGTACGGGTGGTGTGTAGTGGATGGATTACTAGGCTGGGCTGGGTTGCATTGCATTGCATATATTATCTTTATAACCATGCCAATAGGGCTAAGGCCCAGTTTGATTCTGAATGGGCCTCAGGCCAGTTTGTTTCCGTAAGGGCTAAGGCCCAGTTTGTACTTGGATGGGCTCAGGCCCAGTTAATGACCGAACTTGGGGACATACACACTGAGTTCTCGTAACTCACCCCCTCTGCTTTAATCTTACTGGTAATCCCCATCATTGAGGATTTGGAGCCGAGATGGACTCTGTGGTGGCCATACATCGTAACTTTAGTAAATTCCGTTGTACTTTACTTTAAGATTATTTAATTTCGGTTATGTTTTGTAATAAGGCCTTTGGGATTTTATTTTGGTTTTAGCTTTTAATTCGGTTGATGTTTGCTATTAAATGTTCAATACGGAATATTTCTTAAACTTTAATAATTATTTTCCAAAATGTTAACGAATGGTTTACAAACTACAATTGGTAAAATACCGGGTTCTCTTAAACTCCAAAAACAATTTTCAAGACATCACATTTTCTCAAATCATCGAATCTGATTTCTGCTATAAACAAAGTTTTCTACAATGAAATAACAACATTTTTACAACAACACCTTAAAAGTAGATTTGAATTGCACAAACAACAAAGCTCAAAGTTTTCAAAAAGAATACGAAGTTTGTAACGAACACTTAGTTTTCAAACAACTTATCCATGTGACATGCCAGATCCGGTCGTAATGTCTAGGCCAGGTTTGGTGTGTTACATTTTGTGGTATCAGAGCCAGGTTACAAAACTCGGCTTGTGGAATGGGTTCAAAAATGTTTTCCGAAATTGGGTTTGAATAAGGGTTAGAAAATATATGTTTTTATTTGAAGTATGGCACCCGAGTCTCCGGCACCAAATCCGTAAGTCTTCTGATTTTGTTTGATTATATGATGAAATGTCTATTAGCGGTAGTACATTAGAATCAAGTAGTTATAGGAGCTAAGACCGTAGAGACTGAGACATTAGGGAATTCGATCTGCGAAAACAACTTTTATATCTGCTTTACATAAGACATCTGTTATTAACCACTAGAACTGTAGACTGATTCATAAAACTTTTAATCAGATCAAAATGGGTCAGCAATACGAGTACAAGAGGACGTGGACATGGTACAAGCGGCCGTGGTAGTGGCCGAGGTTCTAGGGCTGGATCCTTAGCATCAGGGCAGAGGCTTAAAAGGGAGGCGGCGGCATCGCCAGTGACTGAAACGGGGTCTCATGACCAAGCCGGAGCTGATATGCTGACTCAGCTGGTTAAAGAGGTATTGGAGGAGGTTAAAGAAATTCGTGAAGCACTTCGAGTTGGGTCCGTGGATTGCAAGAAGAAAAGAGATCGCGGTTCCCTAAGATCGTAGTCTCGTTCTGTGAAGCACGTTAGAGCACGCCCAAACTTTCTGGCTTGCGTATGTTGCAGAAGGCGTCATCCGGGTGAATGTTGGAGGAGGTCAGGTGCATGCTTGAGATGCGGGTCTAAGGAGCATAGGGCCCGAGATTGTTCCATCACCATTAAGTCAGGTATGTTTAGGTTGGATGGGATGTTTGAATGTAGAAAATTTTATAAATGTGTGATAAGTACCTGTTTGTTCCTGTGGTTAGATATTTGGCTATGTGAAGAGGTTTCTTAAGTAGGTTAAAAGAGTATTAGTGTTATTAAGATCAGAGTGCGCAGCGTGAGCGTAGTATGGTAGACTAGGATGTGTGATTGTTCCTATAGTTGGATATTTCGAGGACGAAATTTCTTTAAGAAGGGTAGATTTTTGACGACCCGAATTTGGGCCTAGTAGAATTGGGCCCATTGGACCTTGGGCCGGGGAGCATTTAAAAATTTTAGAGAATAAGAGAACGGCTCTAGTGCAAGTTGGACCTATTAGGTGAGTGATTTTGGAAGGTTAGGGGGTTTCCATGAAGTTCCGAGTTCAAGTTAGGTCATAGGAAAATTTAAGTTTTTGGGCACTTAAGTGGAGAGAGCTGTAGGAGGCAAGGCTTAAGTGAAATTGATGGTGTTTTGCTAACACAATTGGGCTTGTGGTGTAGTGGCAAAATGGCGCCACTTAGGGAGCAAGGGAGTGACGCCATAGGGAAGCAAGGTGATCTAAGGTTCAAGTCTTGGCACTTGAATTTCTTTTTAGATTACCCTTATAAATGGATTTAGGCATTGGCCATAGACTTATCTCTAATTGCCTATGTTTTAAGACACAAGATGAGTTGGTGGCTCAGTGGTGTGGCGTCAAGGGAGGTGCAAGGAGGTTGGAGGTTCGAATCCCACAGATGGCAAGTTAGAGACTTTTATTTTTCTCGGGAGATGACAAGAGGTTGTGTTGGAATCAAATACTGATGGAGAAGTGTTTGAATTGGTCAAGGTGGTTAGGTGAATTCAAATGGGAGGTGGAGAGTGAATTAGGGAGAGATTTATAGTGGAAATCATGGGATTATGGTGTGGGGAGGAGTTGGCCAAATATGGGGAAGTGAATGGGAAAATTCGGCCAAGAGACTTGGTATTGGAAGAGTGCACATTCGGTCAAGGGTAGGAAGGGTGCCAAATTTCTCTAGCTCTCCCTAGCAATTTCACATTTTGGTCACTTTTCTTTTCTAGGCATTTCGGGTCTTTTTGTCTTCAATTCTTCCTTACCAAAACCTCAACTTCACTATTCCTTTCTTCCCAATTTCTTTCCAAACTCTCTTCTTTTCTCGTGAGTGCCTAAACTTTGATTGGCCGAATTTTATTCTGACATTTTTCCTCTAGTAGCCGAACCTTGCCTACACCAACATATTCATCCTGTGTTCTCTAATTGGTAAGCCTCTACTCTCTCATTCTTCTTTTCTCTTTGCATTATTCTTCTTCTCCTATTGTTCTTTTCCTCTCCACTCAAAGTATGTTAGAATACTTGCTATCTTGTTATTTTTGAGTAGGGCGAAACTCGAGTACTACTGCTCCATCTAAAGTCTCGTTTGCTCTCTTTTTTTGTGTGGAAGCCGAAACCTGGAGCAACTGCCATTTTTAGGGGTAAGCCGAATCTTTTCCTTTCTCTTTAGTCTTTGATTAGTGCTCTCTCTGTGGCCTTCTACGTTATTCGGATTTCTTTTCAAATACTTCTCTTAGTCGAGCACCCTCTTTTACTTTTTGTGTTGAGCGTACTCGCCGCATCTTATGAGTTGATCCTTGGCTGAATCATTGGCCTATTCTCTTCTACAGTGGCGCTTTAAGAAGTGGAAATCGGTAAGTGGAGGAAATCTCCCTTTGTTTATAACTTGGTTTCATTCGGTTTTTGGCATGTTGTGTTCTTCTTTCTCTATCGTTGGGTCTAAGATGTGTTTTGTGTCATGGCCATCATTGGGCTTCAGGGCTACACCAAAGCGAAGGGGAGAAAGAGTTCTCTATGGAGACTGGTGGTAACCAATCTAAGGGGGGATCAGGAAAAGGGCCTAATGGAAGTGGATTCGTAGCCCCTGCTCCCAAGTTTAAGCGGTGTAGTGTGTCAGCGGTTCAGGATTTCCCCCTGGGTTGTGGAAGGGCGTCGGCATCTGGCCTAGAAAGGCAAATCGTGGTTGCTGGCGCTAGCGAGGGTGACGAAGATCATGAGTGTGTAATACTCAAAGTAATCAGGTGTGTAATCTCACACTCTTTCGATTGCATATGTGAAAAGTTCTGTGTTTCGGCCAAAAGCCAGAAAGCCGGAAACTGGTATCTGTGACTACTCGAGCGTGCGAACGCTCGTAGTGGTAACTTAAGATAACGAATCGTGTTGTTAAGTCGTTGGGAGTGTCCCAAGCATTCTCGCGATGTTAAGGCTGGAATGGGCCTATCCGCGCCAAAACAGGCCAAGTGGGCCCAATGGGCTATTCACCTCATTTGGGCCAAACTGCTGGAAAACTATCTAATGATAAGTCTGGAGGCAAAATCTGCAAATCTAAATTCGAAATCATGCGTTTCGGGCACACAAGCGTGTGGGCCTATTTGGGCCTAAAATGGATTTTAGGCCCAATAGATCCGTAGAGACCCCAAAATGGGTTCCGTGTCGCTCGAGGCGACAGTAGGCCTTGGAAAGGTCGTTAAATGAAAAATTACCGAAATACCATTAGAAGGGTAAATTACTGAAATACCCTCGGTGGGTAAAATTACTGTTATACCTTAAGGGTAGATTACTTTGATTCGTGTATTACGTTTTATCCGCTATATTGGTATACGTTCATGCATGCACTATATTACTATGTCGCGATATGTTGCATGGGATTGGGATATTGATGATCGAGGAAGTGTAATCCGGTGGCTCGCCACATATTCCGTGACTCTGTAACATTTAAATCGGTGGCTATGCCACGTATATGTTCTGTTATTCGTGGCTTTGCCACAATTTCGGCGATGAGCGGCGTGGATCGCCATCGAGGTGTATAGCGGATGGAGGGTTGATTGTAGAAATCCCACTGGTGTGTTGGGTGGTACGGGTGGCGTGTAGCGGATGGATTACTAGGTCGTGTCTTTGGGTTGCATTGCATTGCATATATTATCTGTATAACCATGCTAATAGGGCTAAGGCCCAGTTTGATTCTGAATGGGCCTCAGGCCAGTTTGTTTCCGTAAGGGCTAAGGCCCAGTTTGTGTTTGGATGGGCTCAGGCCCAGTTAATGACCGAACTAGGGGACATACACACTGAGTTCTCGTAACTCACCCCCTCAAGTTTAGTCTTGCAGGTAATCCCCAGCATTGAGGATTTGGAGCCGAGATGGACTCTGTGGTGGCCATACATCGTAACTTTAGCAAATTCCTTTTTACTTTATTTTAAGATTATTTAATTCGGGTTATGTTTTGTAATAAGGCCGTTGGGATTTTATTTTGGTTTTAGCTTTTAATTCGGTTGATGTTTGCTGTTAAATGTTCAATACGAAATTTTCCTTAAACTTTAATAATTGTTTTCCAAAATGTTAACGAACGGTTTACAAACTACAATTGGTAAAATATCGGGTTCTCTTAAACTTCAAAAAAAGTTTTCAAGACATCACATTTTCTCAAATCACCGAATCTGATTTCTGCTATAAACAAAGTTTTCTACAATGAAATAACAACATTTTTACAACAACACCTTGAAAGTAGATTTGAATTGCACAAACAACAAAGCTCAAAGTTTTCAAAAAGAATACAAAGTTTGTAACGAACACTTAGTTTTCAAACAACTTATCCATGTGACATGCCAGATCCGGTCGTAACGTCTAGGCCGGGTTTGGGGTGTTACACACTTTATGCGATTTAGTCCCTTTTCAAAATTAAGCATGAAATCACTAAAATAAATTCACCAAAATTTTCATGCACTCATATAATCATGCTATAACAAAAAAAATAATATTAAAACAATTTCTCCTACCTCGGATATGTGGTCTCAAAATCACTATTCTGACTAGGCCCAAAATTGGGCTGTTACAATATGTAAATGAACATATTATGAAGTTTGTGGAATTGGTATCTTGTTTGTGAATTGGTACAAAAATGGGGTATGTTAGGTAATGGTTAAATTAGTTGATTTGTATATGTATTTGAGTAAGTTTTGGTTGAGTTAAACTTGAGTTATAAGCATGTTGAATGTAGGTATTAAAAATGGTATGGATTAGTATTGAATGTGGCTAAATTGAATGTTATTTATGCTATGATTTGGTACCATTTGGGTTGGTTTAGGTATGTACAAAATGGGAGGAAAAATGGCTTGGTAAATAGACTATTATTGTCCACACGGGCATGTGTCTCAACCGTGTGTGACACACGATAAAGTTACACAGCCGTGTGCCCCCTGGTATTGAAATTGAATTGAAGTCAGTATACTCCACACGGTCTCACACACAGGCGTGTGATCGGCCGTGTGGTACAAGTCAGTATACCCCCTAATAGGCACACGGCCTAGCACACGGGCGTGTGTGGCCACTTCGAAGGGCACATAGGCTAGACAAACGGGCGTGTGGTTGGTCGTGTGACCCAAGTCAGTATGTACCCCCTGTTTTGACACGGCCTGTGACACGAGCGTGTCTGGTGGCCATGTGAGACACACGGCCTGGCCACACAAGCATGTGTCCCCTATTTGAAGCAAAATTTGCTAAGTGTTGAAAAATTTCTCGAGTTATCGGTTTAGTCCCAAACCACTTATAAAGCATGTTTAAGGCATCGTAGGCTTTTAATAGGGACAAATTGATTGTGATTGAATGATGAATGATTGAATTGAGCAAATGTATGTTAAATAATTGTTTAATTGTTTCGTAAGTTTGGTAATGCTCCGTAACCCTATTTCGACGTTGAATATGGGTGAGGGGTGTTACATTAGTAATGGATTTAGCCATTTGATTTGGCTTGTAGATGATGAATGTTTGGTTATGTGTATAGCCATGTGATTTGGCTTATTTTGTTATATTTTGTGATGTATATATATGTGCAAATGGCCTTTTGTTATGTGGTTTATAATGGTTAAGTTAATGCTTGTTGTGAATTAGTATTTTGAGTAGCAAATGGTTGATTTGAGATTGGTATGTTTGTGGTTTTAGGTAAAATATTGCATAATTGAAAGTGATCAATTAGGTGATTTTGAGATGTTAAATTGGTATGAAATGGAATAGATAATTGTGATTCTTGTGTGTCTTTTAGTTGTTGGTAATGAAATGGCATGAATTAAACTTGTTTGAGATTGGTTCGAATGCCTATTTATACCATGTTATATGCCATTTGAATTGTGTAGGTAAATGGAAATTTGGGTGAGCAAGATGGCTTGGTAAATAGCTTATTTTTGTCCACACGGGTAGAGACACAGGCGTGTGTCTCAGCTGTGTGTGACACACGGTCAGGTGACACAGCCGTGTGTCCCTTGGTGTTTAAATAGAAATCAAGTCAGTATGCTCTACACGGCCCAACACACGGGCGTGTGACTTGGCCGTGTGGCATAATTCAGTATACCCTACAAGTTTGGCGTGGCCTAGCACACGACCTGGCACACAGGCGTGTGTGGTCATTTCAAAGGGCATATGTAACAGTCCGATTTAGACCCTAGTCGGAATAGTGGTTTTGGGACCACAAATCCGAGTCAGAAAAATATTTTAATATTATTTTTTGTGCTTAAAGTATGTAATTAAGCATGTGTGAAAGTTTCGTGAATTAGTTTTGTTGTCTGTGTGCTTAATTTGAGAAAATGACTAAATCGCATAAAAGGTAAAAGTAGCAATTCATATGTTAATGTGTTGAATTGACATGGCTTATTAAAGGTGAAGTCTTTAAGTGGATATTAGACCACTAAACATAGTAGTGGACGGTTATGGGCTTGTATTATATAAGTTTATATGTTTAATAATAAGGTTAATTTGGTAATTGAGTTAATAAAGTACATTATAATAAAACAAACATTAAAATGATGAGATAAAGCTCATCTTTGTGCTGAATTTGAAGAAAAAGAAAAGAAAGAAAACAAAATAGGGTTTGGCCATTACAAGTCTTGATTAAGGTATGTAATTTGTTCGGTTTTTGATAATTTCTATGTTTTTGTAATCGTTGCTTCAAATACGACAAAACCCATGCTTTAATTTTGGAATTTGATGAAGAATTTGAAATGTGCCATTGATGAATGCTTGAGCTTTGTGATGTTAGTTGATGAAATATGAAATATATGTGTTAGATTAACATGTTTTGTCTTTGAATTTTTGGTGAATTTGAGTAATTTGGATTAAATTGTGATAATAATATTTTGAGGGACTAAAATGTGAAATAAATGAAATGTATGGACTTGTATGAGCATGATGAAAATTCAGCTAAGCATGGGTAACATGAAATTTTGTGTATTTTGTGATTTTGTGAAATAGGGACTTAAATCTCAAAATGTGAAAATATAAGGGCTAATTTGTAAATTACCCTAAATGTGTGTTTTTGGATTGAATTGAATGAATTGGTGAATAAAAGAGTTAAATTTGAATATGTTTAGATCAAGAACCAAGGAAAACAGACTTAGACTGAGGAAAGTCGAAAGTGATTGAATAGTCGAATCCGTCCGTCTATATCCGTACGAGGTAAGTCCATATATGAACAAACGTATTTAAATTGTAACAGCCCGATTTAGGGGCTAGTCGGAACAGTGATCTCGAAATCACTAATTCGAGGTTAGAGAAAATTATTTTCATGATATGTTATGTGTTATAACATGTTTATAAGGATGCATGAAAATTTTGGTGCCTTAATTTTAGCGATTTCTAGCTAAATTGTAAAAAAAGGACTAAATCGCATAAAGTGCAAAAGTTATATTTTAATTGCTAGAGGTACCAAAAAGATATGGTTTGTAAATTAGAGGTCTTTAAAGTGGAAATAGGCCATTTTGGAGTGTGATGGCCGGCCATGTGGTATGGGAGACAAGAGCATTTAATGCTTAGTCAAAATTAGGTGAGAAAAGATGAATAAAATATGACAAAAAAAAAACTATCATCTTTCACTATTCACTCATCTCTTTCCATCAAAAATTGAAGAAGAAATAGAGCTCTTGGGGTTCAAACTTTCAGCCACTCAATTCATATCCAAGTAAGTGATTTAGGAGGTTTTAATTGATGATTTTTGTGTTTTTGGAGTCCCCAAAGCTTAAGCTAGCTAATGAGAGGACTAATTTGAGATATGATTGAAAGTCTAGGGACATTCCATGAGAGTATTTATGATGTTACCTGAGTTTTCATGGAAGAAAAAGAATGTTAAGGAGATGAGAAACAACTTTTGTGAAAGGTGTTAGCATCAAAACACCTAATTGGGACTAAAATGCAAAAGTTGTAATTTGTTCTTTTAAGCATTAAATTGATGGAATTGAAAATAGTTGTAAGAGGATTAAATTTTCAGCTAGGCTTGTTTAACAAGAAAATGTGATAAAAATTTATTTACGAGCCTAGGGGCAAAATAGTAATTTTGCCAAAGTGTAGAGGCAAAATAGTCATTTTTGCCTATAGTTTAGATTATGGTATATCATGATTTATAAGTGATTAAATTAGTAAATTTCATTGTTCTAGATCAAGGAAAATGAGTTTCGAACCTAGAACGGATGAAAAGAGAAATGTGGGAAAAAAGTCCTTTTCAGCTCTTTCGACATCGATGTAAGTTCACGTACGAATGTTGCAATTACGTATGAGCTGATTTAGTATTCCACTGTTGTATGGAATGTATATTACTATATGAATGTATGAAATGTCTCTTGATGAGATGTCAATGGAATTAAATTTAGAGTAATGGGAAAAGGTATAACACGATAGGACAATGGTTAAAGTCTCGAGTAAGAACATATTGGAATATGGCCTCGGTGTAAGAATTCGTATAAGACCATGTCAGGGACGTGGCATCGATATGTTAGTGTATGTAAGACCCAATTGGGGTATGATGATAATGAGAACTATGTGAATGAGACTCAAGAGAGTTATTTAACAATTCAAATGATTCAATGTATATGTTGAATGGATGTGGTTGTACCATGAGTAGCACAAGTATGTGTAGAACTGAATTGAGATGAATTCAATATATGATGAACCCCTAGTGGGGTATGTGTAGTTGATGCACCTTAGTTGCATGAGACAAATTTATTGATGTACTGTGTGAATGATAACGAGTATCGTAGAAAGTTAAGTAAGAATAGAAGCATGTGAGGATGTTCTCGAATGAACATTTTAAATAGAGATATACTTGTGGATTATTATCCATGAAAGTAAATAACGGTGAGCTATGTGTGATATCACCTTATTAATGGTTAGTGATGGGCTGTGTGCGATACCATCAACTATATTATTTATTGGTGGGCTGTGTGCGTTACCACCTGATTGATTAGTAATCGATGGGCTGTGTGCGATACCATCGCTTATAAATGATTGGTGAGCTAAGTGCGAAATCACCATAGGTATAAATGATTGGTGGGCTAAGTGCATAACCACCAAGAGATTAGTAGTATGAGTGACTTATTGAAAATGCTTGATGTGTTGCTTTCTATGATCTTGTGATGATCAGTGCAGGAATGTATGCTAATTAAACGAGCGAATTGGCTTGTGGCATGGTAGAAATGTGGTAAGAGATAGAATGAGTAAGATTCAAGAATGATTGAGTAAGTAACCATGAATTGATGAGAAAAAAACTTGGCATATTGCCTTGGGGTTATGTATATTCAGTGAATATCAATATTTGTCAGATTATGCAGATGAACTTACTAAGCATTATTGCTTACTCCTTTACTTTTCTCATCTCTTATAGGTTTCATTACTTAGCTCAAAGTTGGAGACCGCTGAGAGATGTTTTCACACACTACCGAGAAAGCGGACACGCTAGTATGAGGTATCAAGTCCTTAAGAGTCATGGCATGTTGTAACATCCCAAACCCGGTCTAATCGTTACGACCAGATCTGGTATGTCACAGTGAAAAAAGGTTATAAGGAAATTTTTGAAATTTTGATGGAAACTGTAAGTTTGAAACTCTTTGTTTTAGGTGATGTTTTGAAAACAGGGGTTTGTAACTGAAGAAAAATTTCAGGTTGGATTAATCGCTCATTTGCTATTTTTGCTAGCACTTGTGAGAAAACCGATATTCAGGTTACAGTTGTTTAGAACACTTCTTTTTAACAAATATGTTTAATTCGTAAATTAATGTCGTATCAAAGCGAAGTAATCATGTAAAACCAAATAACAATTTAGAAGGCCTTATTACATCAATTAAAAACCCAAATTTAAAACGTCTTGGAAAGAAACTAAGTTTACTGAAAAATATCAAGCTATGGCCTCCTCGAGTCCCCTCGGCTCCCAAGTCCACGTCTCACTGATCACCTGCAAGTTTAAGCAGAGGGGGTGAGTCACAGAGACTCAGTGTGTAAGTCCCCCTTAAGTCACATAAATGGCTCCAAGCCCATAAACACATATTGGGCCTTAGCCCATTCAAAATAGCATGTACAGATATGGATGCAATGTACCCGACCCAAGCCTAGATTTTCCATCCTCTACACACCACCCGTACCAACCGATCACTCCGTGGGGATTTCTACAATCAACCCTCCATCCGCTACACTCCATTTGTGGCACCTAGCCACTGGTGACATAGTCACAAGATATCATATGTGGGGCCAACCCACTTGTGGTACCAATAGTGACAATCCCAAATAATCATATATGTGGGGCCAACCCACTGTGGTACCAAACCACTGGGACGAGTCACAAATCATACATTTATGTGGTACCAAACCACTGGTGGTTCCAAACCACTGAGACTTAGTCACGAGTCAAGAATGTGGGGCTAACCCACGTGTGGTACCAAACCACTAGTGACAGTCTTACACTTCCCCTTTCACATCAAATCCAACCCATGCATACAAGTGTCAAATGAATGCAACATGCTGTCAAGTGCACAATATCATTTTGGCATACATTCATCAGTGCATACATAACCAACTAGGTACTTACCTGGTATTTCGGCCATGCCCATAGTGGCATTACGCTTGTTCATCTAGCCGTTTCGGCTTTTCAGCCCCAAAGAATTAATAACACATAATAATATTAAAGTGTGTAAATATTACACACCTGGTTACACGCAACACTATGCTATCTATGTCAACACTTTCGCTTTCGAAAACTACTGCTATCTGCCTCCTATTTTGCTCAGAAGCCGGCCCACAACCTGGTGGCCAATCTCGAACAGCAGACACCGCGCGCTTCTTGAACTTAGGGGCTAGGACTACGCGTCCAACCCCTCCTTTCGCTTGGCTGACATTTGAGTCCATGAACAGAACCTTGGTCACTAGACCGGATTAACGCAGTGAAATCGAATAAAAGGGAATAACACTAAAGACTAAGGGTCCTTACCTAGATCAACAAACCCCGGAGATTAAGAAGGTTTGAATCCTGCACCGCTCGAGTACTTGAATCGACTAGAACCGATTGTCCCTTTAAACACTCCAAACGCAGACCAAAAGCCATAAAAACGCGAAGACAAAGCCCCCTACAATCGGCCAAGAGTTAAAGAATATGATTACTGCCTTCGGCACGTAAACATGAGAAGAGATGATTGAACCGAAAAGAAATTACTTACCCCAAACACTAGAGAAACTGATTGGGAGTGGAGGAAAATAGGTAACAGCAATCCACAAATGTTGAAGTTGTTCTTCTCTTGAAAAGAAAGAGATGGAGAAGAAAGGTGCTATCTACCAAGAGAGATTCGGCTAAGGTGTTTGAAAGAAAAGAGAAGAGAATGACAGAGTTTCGGCAAAAGGTATGGCTTCAGAGGGTTTAGGCTTTGATGTTAATGGCAAAGAAAATAAACAAAAGTGATGAGTGAAAGGTAATGTAGGTTTCGGCCAAGCACAAAAGAAGAAGAAAATGAGAAGAGGATTAGAAGGTGTTTTGGTTTTGGTATTTTGAGAGAAAAGAAAAATGCACCAAGTGGTATGAGGGTGTTTCGGTTTTGACAAAAGAAATGAACAAAAGAATGCTCTTGGTCCTTTCTAGCTAGCCGAAAATGCTCAACACTCCCTCTAATGCTATCATTTAACATTCGGCCACCCCCTAACCTCACTAAACCGAGCACACACACTCACACACCCCACATTCGGCCAAACTCTCTCCCTCTCTCCCAATCCCACGATTCTCTCCACCGATCACTCTCCGCTCTCCATTCAAACCTGTTGACCGAGACTTAGTGTGTAAGTCCCCCTTAAGTCACATAAATGGCTCTAAGCCCACAAACACATATTGGGCCTTAGCCCACTCAAAATAGCATGTACAGATATGGATGCAATGTACCCGGCCCAAGCCTAGATTTTCCATCCTCTACACACCACCCGTACCAACCGATCACTCCGTGGGGATTTCTACAATCAACCCTCCATCCGCTACACTCCATTTGTGGCACCTAGCCACTGGTGACATAGTCACAAGATATCATATGTGGGGCCAACCCACTTGTGGTACCAAACCACTAGTGACAATCCCGAATAATCATATATGTGGGGCCAACCCACTGTGGTACCAAACCACTGGGACGAGTCACGAATCATACATTTATGTGGTACCAAACCACCAGTGGTTCCAAACCACTGAGACTTAGTCACGAGTCAAGAATGTGGGGCCAACCCACTTGTGGTACCAAACCACTAGAGACAGTCTTACACTTCCCCTTTCACATCAAATCCAACCCATGCATACAAGTTTCAAATGAATGCAACATGCTGTCAAGTGCACAATATCATTATGGCATACATTCATCAGCGCATACATAACCAACTAGGTACTTACCTGGTATTTTGGCCATGCCCATAGTTGCATAACGCTTATTCATCTAGTCATTTCGGCTTTTCAGCCCCAAAGAATTAATAACACATAATAATATTAAAGTGTGTAAATATTACACACCTGGTTACACGCAGCACTATGCTATCTATGTCAACACTATCACTTTCGGAAACTACTACTATCTACCTTCTATTTTGCTCAGAAGCTGGCCCACAACCTTGTGGCCAATCTCAAACAGCAGACACCGCGCGCTTCTTGAACTTAAGGGCTGGGACTACGGGTCCAACCCCTCCTTTCGCTTGGCTGACATTTGAGTCCATGAACAGAACCTTGGTCACTAGACCGGATTAACGCAATGCAATCGAACAAAACAGAATAACACTCAAGACTAAGGGTTCTTACCTAGATTAACAAATCCCGGAGATTAAGAAGGTTTGAATCCTGCACCGCTCGAGTACTTGAGTCGACTAGAACCGATTTTCCCTTTAAACACTCCAAACGCAGACCAAAAGCCAGAAAAACACGAAGACAAAGCCCCCTACAATCGGCCAAGAGTTAAAGAATATGATTACTACCTTCGACACGCAAACATGAGAAGAGATGATTGAACCGAAAAGAAAACACTTACCTCAAACACTAGAGAAATTGATTGGGAGTGGAGGAAAATAGGTAACAGCAATCCACAAATGTCAAAGTTGTTCTGCTCTTGAAAAGAAAGAGATGGAGAAGAAAGGTGCTATCTACCAAGAGAGATTCGGCTAAGGTGTTTGAAAGAAAAGAGAAGAGAATGACAGAGTTTCGAAAAAAGGTGTGGCTTCAGAAGGTTTCGGCTTTGATGTTAATGGCAAAGAAAATAAACAAAAGTGATGAGTGAAAGGCAATGTAGGTTTCGGCCAAGCACAAAAGAAGAAGAAAATGAGAAGAGGATTAGAAGGTGTTTTGGTTTTGGTATTTTTAGAGAAAAGGAAAATGCACCAAGTGGTATGAGGGTGTTTCGATTTTGACAAAAGAAATGAACAAAAGAATGCTCTTGGTCCTTTCTAGCTAGCCGAAAATGCTCAACACTCCCTCTAATGCTATCATTTAACATTCGGCCACCCCCTAACCTCACTAAACCGAGCACACACACTCACACACCCCACATTCGGCCAAACTCTCTCCCTCTCTCCCAATCCCATGATTCTCTCCACCGATCACTCTCCAGTCTCTATTCAAACCTGTTGACCGATTCCTTCTCCTTGAATTGCTCTCTTCCCTTCATTCAAATGTGTTGACCCATTCAACAATCATCCACCAGAGTCCAAGCTGAAAGCAACTCTCCCCCACATTGGCGTCAAAAAGAAATCCCCAAAAGGAATCCACGCGCAGCTCAAACTCGCTCCTGCCCGACTTCCCGAGGCGTCACCTTCCTAAGCTTTAAGTGGCACCTCCTTGCCACTTTACTAAAGTGCTTCTTGAGTCTAAACATACAACCAACCACCCTTAAGTCCTATCCCATTCAGCTCTCCCTTAAAGTGGCCAAAAAGTAAATTTTTACTAAGGCTCCGGCTTACCCCTAAGTCATTCCTGGACCCTAAAGTACCCTAAACTAGCATGACAAACATAGCATTCACACCCAAACACATAAAATGCAAAGGCCCTAATTTAGGATGTTACACATGTATAGGGATTCGTTTAAAGTTGATGAAGTCTAATTGTTGTAGCCAAATGTTGTTGGCCTAAGAGAATTTATAGAATGGTTGTGTATAGCCATTGATGATGGCTTAAGTTATTGTATATGTTGTGGGAACAATTCTCCCAAGTGTATGAGAGGAAAAATTTATTCTCATGAACAAAATGTGTTAATTTATGAGTTTCAATTGATGATTTGAGAATGTTTTGAAGAAGTATATGAATGTATGCAAACAAGAGTAGTAAAAGGTTTGTAAAATAGTCTCTAAGTGCCCACACAGATAGACACACGGGCGTGTGTCTAGACTGTGTGTCTCCTGCACCTTAATGTCTTAAGTCAGAATAGACCACGGGCTGGTTACACGGTCGTTTGTTCAGGCCGTGTGATACACACGGTTGGCACATGGGCGTGTGCCAAGGCCGTGTGAAGTATGCACTTGACACTTAGGAGTTTAATTATCACACGGGCCAGGGCCACGGGCGTGTCCAGGCCGTGTGGATTTAGACAGTGTCGACCACGGGTGGAAGGCACGGGCATGTCTTAAGGGCACACGGGCGTGTCCCTATACCAATACGGGTGTGTGAACCCTGTCTTAAAGAAAAGTTTCCTTTAGCTTATAAAAGTTTCCGGATGCAAGTTTAAGGCCTCGTAGGCCCACGATATGAATGATTTGACTAAGGAGGAGAAGTTTTAATTCGGAGCAAAAATTTTATAGCCCGTAAGTACATGTTTAAGGAAGTTCAAGCTTATTAATGTCTCATATCCGATTTTAACTTCGGAATCGGGTATGGGGTGTTACATAAATTGAATTATTTATGTTCATTTGATATTGAATCGTGATGAATGAATTTGGATGAAATGCGTGAGAAATCCGAGAAAGTATCGACAATGCATATCTGAAAAGTCCCGTACGAACCTTAGAAATAGATAGGATTAATATGTCATGATATAGATTTTAGATATGTGATATCATCTAAGACCACGTCTGGGACGTTGGCATTGATTTGAGATTTATGTGTAAGACCATGTCTGGGACATCGACATCGTATATGACTTCGTGTAAGACCTTGTCTGGGACAGTGGCATCGATATTTGATTACATATAAGACCACGTCTGGGACGTTCGCATTGTACGATTATTCTATGTGTTCTGAGTATCCTATTTGATTCCGAATGGTTCAACGGGAAATTCTGAGAAATGAAATAATATGTGAAATGCGTAATCGTTTCAGGTACGTTTGTGATGTACTCTATGGTTGAGCATAAATGGTAAGTATATATGTGTATATGCACTAGTGAGATATGTGCATAGACTTGATGAGATTAAATGTGACATATGTATGAAGTTGCTATGATCAAAAGAGGTATTTGGAGATATGAATTGTTGGTAAGCAAAGGCTAAAAATATGAGCCAAAAAAGAAGTATTAAATTACATTTGAGATATATAAATGATCTTGCAATTGATATGATTATGAATGTTTATATGTTAAGTTTATTTGTATATGGCTTACTAAGCTTTGGAAAGCTTACTTTGTGTGTGTTAGCATTTTCTTATAGATCGTTAAAGCTACGGAAGGCTCGGGGATTGTCAAGGATCGTCATCACACTATCAAACTCTATTTTGGTACATTTTGAAAGTATAAATATTTAAGTATGGCATGTATAGTCTAGTTGAATGGTTGATGTTTTGAGTTGTATATAAATAGCTATGTGATATGGCTAGATAATGAACATGATGTGAATGAGTAGTTATGCTATATGATGCATAGATTGGTATGTTTGGTGGTTAATGGTTGGACTAATGAGATAGTCAAATTTATGGTAAGTTTTATGATGCAAAGCTAGTATAATATTGATGATAAAGTATCATAATGAATTTGATAAGTTGTGGATGAGTTATGCTTGGAAAATACTTGTTATTAGATTGAGTTAAATGATGTATAAGTTGGTGTGTTGAATATGTTCTTGAGTGGCTAGAAAAGATGGTCATTTTGGTATGTTTTGTTTGTTTTGGAGATATGACTTGAATTGGTTTGATGCTTTTAGGTATAACTCAATATATGGGTGGCAAATTGGCCTTGTAAATGGCCTATAATTGCCTACAAGGTTGAGCACACGTGCGTGAGGCTCGACCATGTCCTTCGTGGTTGTATTTCAAAATAAGTCAGACTCGACCACGGGCTAGACACATGGGCGTGTGACTGGTCGTGTGGTGCAAGTCAATGTCGACCACGGGTGAGGCACACGGGCGTGTCTCAGGCCATGTGGATAAGTCAGTATGTATGCCCTATTTTGCCACGGCTTAGACACACAGGCGTGTCTGAGGCCGTGTGAGGCACACGGCCTACCCACACGGGCATGTGACCTTTGTAACTTTAAAAAATATTTGATTTTCTAAATTTTTTTGTATGATTTCAGTTTAGTCCCGACCCCTTTCTAATGCATGATTAAGGTCTCGTAGACCTCATTAAGGGACTATATGTTTGTATTTTGCTATGATTTGACGATGATATATATATTATGATGTAAAATGTTCGTATAAGTTTTTGATTGTCCGGTAATGCCTCTTAACCTTAAACCGACGATGGTTATAGGTTAGGGGTGTTACATTTGATTGCTATCAGGGCTACGATTTAGCTGATTCTAGCACTAACGTAGCGTGTAAAAGTCTAGCTATACATGCCATATATACGAACTGTGATAGTGTGATGAATCGTGACATATAAAATGTATTTTTTGTATAGTAAATGGATCCCGAAAGAGCTGTAGCTAACGATGTTAAAAGTAACGCGCCTGCTCCCGCTCAAGGGAAGGTGAGGCTACTAGACCAGCTACTAGCGGTCAAGAAGGTGAGGCTAAACAAGCCTTCTTCCAAATGATGAATGAGTGGTTCACTCAATACGTTAGAACAAATCTGGCTGTTTCACAACCTCCGCCCCGCCCAATCCTCCTCAGACTTCTGTAGTACCTCCGGTTATGAATCTGAATCTGTTAAATAAGCCTCCGGTTGGAAAAATTTGTAAATATGGGGCCGAAGAGTTCAGGGCCACTAGTGATGATGATGCTGAGAGAGCTGAATTTTGGCTCGAAAACACAATCCGAGTGTTTAATGAAATGTCATTGACTCTTGATGAATCCATAAAATGTGTTGTTTCTTTGTTACGAGATGCAACTTATCAATGGTGGAAGACTTTGATTTCTGTTGTTCCAAAAGAATAGGTTACATGGGGTGTCTTTTAGTCTGAATTCCAGAAGAAATATATTAGCCAGAGATTTATAGATAAAAAATGAAAAGAATTTCTGGAATTAAAATAGGGTCGCATGTCTGTCACTGAATACGAAAGAGAATTCGTGAGGTTAAGTCAATATGCTTGGGAATGTGTTTCAACCGAAGCGATAATGTGTAAAAGGTTTGAAGACAGCCTAAATGAAGACATCCGTTTGCTAGTTGAGATTCTGGAAATAAAAGAATTTGTTGTGCTTATTGATCGAGCATGTAAAGCTGAGGCACTCCGGAAGATAAAAGAAAAGCTGAGTCTAAAGCTAGAGATGTGAGAAAGAGATTCTCGAATAAATCATTTCAATCTGCTTCAAAGAAATTCAGAGATGAGCATAGCCGTTCAAAGGCTAATGTGGGACATTCGAACAGATATCGAGCTAGATCGCAGTCGAACTTCAAAGCTCCAGCTACTTCGATAGCTAGTGTGGGAAATGTCCGATCTGAGCGACTTGAATGTAAGCATTGTGGTAAAAGACATCAGGATAGTTGTAGATTGAATGATCGAGCCTATTTCAGATGTGGATCACTAGATCATTTTATTCGAGATTGTCCCGAGTCTGTTGAACAAGAGATCGTACAGAATCCGAAGTCAAATAATGCTTCAGTCAAAGGTAGACCTTCAAGAAACACAAGAAATGTCAGTGGTAGTCAAAGAACTACGAAGGATACAGTCGCAAGATCTGAAGCTAGAGCACCTGCCAAAGCATATGCCATTTGAGCTCGTGAGGAAGCTTCGTCTCCACATATTATTACGGGTACATTTATTCTTTATGATACTTCTGTGATTGCATTGATAGATTCAGGGTCTACTCATTCGTATGTATGCAAGAACTTAGTATCCAGTAAGACTTTTCCTGTAGAGTCTACTGAATTTGTTATTAGAGTATCGAACCCCCTAGGTAAAAGTGTCTTGGTTGACAAAGTGTGCAAGAATTGTCCATTGATGTTTCGGGATATTAGTTTTCAGGCTGATTTGATGCTATTACCTTTTGATGAGTTTGATACAATTTTGGGTATGGATTGGCTAACATTGCATGATGTTGTTGTAAACTGCAAACGAAAGACTATTGATTTGAGATGTCAGAATGATGAAATAGTTCGGACTGAATCTAATGATTTGAATGGGTTACCGGCTGTGATATCAGTGATGAAAGCTCAGAGTTATGTGAAAAAGGGTTGTGAAGCCTACTTTGCCTATGTAATTGAATCGAGAGCGACTGAAAAGGAAGTTGAATCGCACGATTGTTTGTGAATTCACGACGTGTTCTCGAAGAATTACCGTGATTGCCTCGATGCGAGAAGTGGAGTTTGGCATTAATTTAGTACCGGGAACGACTCTTATTTCGATAGCTCCGTACAGAATGGCACCAACATAATTGAAAGAGTTAAAGTCACAGTTGCAAGAGTTGACCGATAGAGGATTTGCGCGACCGAGTTTCTCACCTTGGGGTGATCCCGTTCTATTTGTTAAAAAAGAAAGATGGCACGATGAGAATGTGCATTGATTACCGTCAGTTGAACGAAGTGACTATAAAGAACAAATATCCTCTGCCCAGAATTGATGATTTGTTTGATCACTTAAAAGGAGCCACTGTGTTTTCAAAGATAGATCTGAGATCGGGTTATTATCAACTGCGAGTAAAAGATTCAGACATTCTGAAAACTGCTTTTAGAACGAGGTATGGGCATTATGAATTTTTAGTTTTGCCTTTCAGACTAATGAATGCTCCTGCTATTTTTATGGAACTAATGAACAGAATTTTCAGACCGTATTTGGATCGATTTTTTGTTGTTTTCATTGATGACATTTTGATTTATTCACGTGATGCAGTTGAGCATGCCGAACATTTGAGAATTGTCCCGAGTCTGTTGAACAAGAGATCGTACAGAATCCGAAGTCAAATAATGCTTCAGTCAAAGGTAGACCTTCAAGAAACACAAGAAATGTCAGTGGTAGTCAAAGAACTACGAAGGATACAGTCGCAAGATCTGAAGCTAGAGCACCTGCCAAAGCATATGCCATTTGAGCTCGTGAGGAAGCTTCGTCTCCACATATTATTATGGGTACATTTATTCTTTATGATACTTCTGTGATTGCATTGATAGATTCAGGGTCTACTCATTCGTATGTATGCAAGAACTTAGTATCCAGTAAGACTTTTCCTGTAGAGTCTACTGAATTTGTTATTAGAGTATCGAACCCCTTAGGTAAAAGTGTCTTGGTTGACAAAGTGTGCAAGAATTGTCCATTGATGTTTCGGGATATTAGTTTTCAGGCTGATTTGATGCTATTACCTTTTGATGAGTTTGATACAATTTTGGGTATGGATTGGCTAACATTGCATGATGTTGTTGTAAACTGCAAACGAAAGACTATTGATTTGAGATGTCAGAATGATGAAATAGTTCGGACTGAATCTAATGATTTGAATGGGTTACCGGCTGTGATATCAGTGATGAAAGCTCAGAGTTATGTGAAAAAGGGTTGTGAAGCCTACTTTGCCTATGTAATTGAATCGAGAGCGACTGAAAAGGAAGTTGAATCTGCACCAGTTGTTTGTGAATTCCCTGACGTGTTCCCTGAAGAATTACCAGGATTGCCTCCGGTACGAGAAGTGGAGTTTGGCATTGATTTAGTACCGGGAACGACTCTTATTTCGATAGCTCCGTACAGAATGGCACCAACATAATTGAAAGAGTTAAAGTCACAGTTGCAAGAGTTGACCGATAGAGGATTTGCGCGACCGAGTTTCTCACCTTGGGGTGATCCCGTTCTATTTGTTAAAAAAGAAAGATGGCACGATGAGAATGTGCATTGATTACCGTCAGTTGAACGAAGTGACTATAAAGAACAAATATCCTCTGCCCAGAATTGATGATTTGTTTGATCAGTTAAAAGGAGCCACTGTGTTTTCAAAGATAGATCTGAGATCGGGTTATTATCAACTGCGAGTAAAAGATTCAGACATTCTGAAAACTGCTTTTAGAACGAGGTACGGGCATTATGAATTTTTAGTTATGCCTTTCAGACTAATGAATGCTCCTGCTATTTTTATGGAACTAATGAACAGAATTTTCAGACCGTATTTGGATCGATTTGTTGTTGTATTCATTGATGACATTTTGATTTATTCACGTGATGCAGTTGAGCATGCCGAACATTTGAGAATTGTGCTACAAACTTTGCAAGATAAGCAATTGTATGCAAAATTTAGTAAATATGAATTCTGGTTGTGTGAAGTTGGCTTTTTGGGGCATATTGTGTCAGCATCTGGAATACGGGTGGATCCGAGCAAGATTTCAGCTATTTTGGAATGGAAGCCTCCGAAAAATGTGTCTGAAGTTTGTAGTTTTCTAGGACTTGCTGGTTATTATCGACGGTTTGTAAAAGGCTTTTCAATGATTGCAACTCCATTGACGAGATTGCTTCAGAAAGATGTGAAATTTGAATGGTCTGATAAATGTCAGAAAAGTTTTGATCAGTTGAAAGCCCTTTGATGAAGCTCAGCTTTTAATACTGACGAGATCGGGTAAAGAGTTCGTGATTTATAGTGATGCTTCATTAAATGGTCTGGGATGTGTTCTTATGCAGGAAGGCAAAGTTATAGCTTATGCCTCGAGACAATTGAAACCGCATGAAAAGAAATATCCGACAAACGACTTAGAGCTAGCTGCAATTGTGTTTGCTTTAAAGATTTGGCGTCACTATCTCTTTGGTGAAAAATGCCACGTGTTTTCGGATCATAAAAGTTTGAAATACTTGATGACTCAGAAAGATTTGAATCTGCGACAGAGAAGATGGTTAGAGCTGTTGAAAGACGACGAGCTTGTGATAGATTATCATCTGGGTAAGGAAAATGTTGTTGCTGATGCATCGAGTCAAAAATCATTGTTTGCATTGCGTGCGATGAATGCTTATTTAGAATTGTCTGATGATGGTTCAGTTTTAGCTAAGTTGAAAGCAAAATCGTTGTTCTTACAGCAAATATATGATGCTCAGAAGATTGATAATGAAATGTTAGGGAAACGAGCTCAGTGTGATTTGAATTTTGATTCAAAATTTTGAGTTGATGTTGATGATTGTTTGAGATTTTGAGATCGGATTTGTGTTCCGAGAAACCCAGAGTTGATTCAGTTGATCTTGAATGAAGCACGTAACAGTTGCTTATCTGTTCATCCGGGAAGTACAAAGATGTACCATGATTTGAAGCAACATTACTGGTGGTCTGGTATGAAACGAGATATCTCTGACTTTGTTTCGAAATGTTTAGTCTGTCAGCAAGTTAAAGCTGAACATCAAGTGCCATCTGGTTTGTTACAACCGATAATGATTTTTGAGTGGAAATGGGATAGAGTGACAATGGATTTTGTTTTAGGGTTGCCTTTGACTCCGAGAAAGAAAGATGCAATCTGGGTCGTAGTTGACAGATTGACGAAGACAGTTCATTTTATTCCAGTTTGATCTGATTACTCACTTGATAAGTTAGCTGAGTTATACATTTTTGATATTGTGAGATTGCACGGGGTGCCATTATCTATTGTATCTGACAGAGATCCGAGGTTCACTTCACGGTTCTGAAAGAAACTGCAAGAGGCTTTAGGTACTAAATTGTATTTTAGTACAGCTTTTCACCCACAGACATATGGTCCATCTGAGCAGATTATTCAGATTCTCGAGGATATGTTGAGATGTTGCATCCTTGAGTTTGATGGTTCGTGGGAACATTATTTGCCATTGATTGAGTTTGCGTACAATAATAGTTTTCAGTCGAGCATCAAAATGGCACCTTATGAGGCTTTTTATGGACGCAAATGTTGTACACCTTTGTATTGGACTGAGCTAAGTGAAAATAAGATACACGGGGTTGATTTGATCAAAGAAACTGAGTAGAAAGTGGAAGTGATAAGTGATAGTTTAAAATCCGCATAAGATCGTAAAAAATCTTCTGCAGACTTGAAACGAAAAGATATTGAGTTTGAGATCGGTGATAAAGTATTCTTGAAAGTGTCTCCGTGGAAGAAAATACTTCGTTTTGGTAGAAAAGGAAAATTGAGTCCGAGGTTCATCGGACCGTATGAAATTATCGAGCGTATTAGACCTGTTGCATACAGATTGTTACTGCCACCATAACTAGAAAAGATTCATAATGTGTTTCACGTATCAATGCTTCGACGATACAGATCCGATCCCTCGCATGTGATTTCTCCGTCTGAAATCTAGATTCGATTCGATAATACTTATGAGGAAAAACCAATTCGTATTTTGGCTCGCGAGGTTAGAGAATTGCGAAATAAGAAATTTCAGTTAGTAAAAGTGTTGTGGCATCGACACGGGGTTGAAGAGGCTACGTGGGAGCCTGAAGATGCAATGAGACAACAATATTCGAATCTATTCAACGGTAAGATTTTCGGGGACGAAAATCACTAAGGAGGGAGAATTGTAATAGTCCGGTTTAGACCCTAGTCGGAATAGTGATTTCGGGACAACAAATCTGAGTCAGAAAAATATTTTAATATTATTTTATATGCTTATAGTATGTGATTAAGCATGTGTGAAAGTTTCGTGAATTAATTTTATTGTCTGTGTGCTTAATTTGAGAAAAGGACTAAATCGCATAAAAGGTAAAAGTGGCAATCCATATGTTAATGTGTTGAATTGAAATGGCTTATTAAAGGTGAAGTCCTTAAGTGGATATTAGACCACTAAACATAGTAGTGGACGGTTATGGGCTTGTGTTATATAAGTTTATATGTTTAATAATAAGATTAATTTGGTAATTGAGTTAATAAAATACATTTTAATAAAACAAACATTAAAATGATGAGATAATGCTCATCTTTGTGCCGAATTTGAAGAAAAAGAAAACAAAGAAAACAAAATAGGGTTCGGCCATTACAAGTCTTGATTAAGGTATGTAATTTGTTCAGTTTTTAATAATTTCTACGTTTTTGTAATCGTTGCTTCGTATAATACAAAACCCATGCTTTAATTTTGGAATTTGATGAAGAATTTGAAATGTTCCATTGATGAATGCTTGAGCTTTGTGACGTTAGTTGATGAAATATGAAATATATGTGTTAGATTAACATGTTTTGTCTTTGGATTTTTGGTGAATTTGAGTAATTTGGATTAAATTGTGAAAATAATATTTTTAGGGACTAAAATGTGAAATAAATGAAATGTATGGACTTGTATGAGCATGATGAAAATTCGGCTAAGCATGGGTAACATGAAATTTTGTGTATTTTGTGATTTTGTGAAATAGGGACTTAAATGTCAAAATATTAAAATATAAGGGCTAATTTGTAAATTGCCCTAAATGTGTTTTTTTGGATTGAATTGAATGAATTGGTGAATAAAAGAGTTAAATTTGAATATGTATAGATCAAGAACCAAAGAAAACAGACTTAGACCGAGGAAAGTCGAAAGTGATTGAATAGTCGAATCCGTCCGTCTATATTCGTACGAGGTAAGCCCATATATGAATAAACGTATTTAAATTGAATTATTTATGTTCATTTGATATTGAATCGTGATGAATGACTTTGGATGAAATACGTGAGAAATTCGAGAAAGTATCGACAATGCATCAATATTCGAAAAGTCCCGTACCAACCTTAGGAATAAATAGGATTAATATGTCATGATATAGATTTCTGATATGTGATATCATGTAAGACCACGTCTGGGACGTTGGCATTGATTTGATATTTACGTGTAAGACCATGTCTGGGACATCGGCGTCGTATATGACTTCGTGTAAGACCCTGTCTGGGACAGTGGCATCGATATTTGATTACCTGTAAGACCACGTCTGGGACGTTGGCATTGTACGATTATTCTGTGTGTTTCGAGTATCCTATTTGTTTCCGAATGGTTCAACGGGAAATTCCGAGAAATGAAATAATATGTGAAATGCGTAATCGTTTCAGGTACGTTTGTGATGTACTCTATGGTTGAGCATAAATGGTAAGTATATATGTGTATATGCACTAGTGAGATATGTGCATAGACTTGATGAGATTAAATGTGACATATGTATGAAGTTGCTATGATCAAAAGAGGTATTTGGAGATATGAATTGTTGGTAAGCAATGGCTAAAAATATGAGCCAAAGAAGAAGTATTAAATTACATTTGAGATATATAAATGATCTTGCAATTGATATGATTATGAATGTTTATATGTTAAGTTTATTTGTATATGGCTTACTAAGCTTTGGAAAGCTTACTTTGTGTGTGTTTGCATTTTCTTATATATCGTTAAAGCTACGGAAGGCTCGGGGATTGTCAAGGATCGTCATCACACTATCAAAATCTATTTTGGTACATTTTGAAAGTATAAATATTTAAGTATGGCATGTATAGTCTAGTTGAATGGTTGATGTTTTGAGTTGTATATAAGTAGCTATGTGATATGGCTAGATAATGAACATGATGTGAATGAGTAGTTATGCTATATTATGCATAGATTGGTATGTTTGGTGGTTAATGGTTGGACTCATGAGATAGTCAAATTTATGGTAAGTTTTATGATGCAAAGCTAGTATAATATTGATGATAAAGTATCATAATGAATTTGATAAGTTGTGGATGAGTTATGCTTGGAAAATACTTGTTATTAGATTGAGTTAAATGATGTATAAGTTGGTGTGTTGAATATGTTCTTGAGTGGCTAGAAAAGATGGTCATTTTGGTATGTTTTGTTTGTTTTGGATATATGACTTGAATTGGTTTGATGCTTGTAGGTATAACTCAATGTGTGGGTGGCAAATTGGCCTTGTAAATGGCCTATAATTGCCTACACGGTTGAGCACACGGGCGTGTGGCTCGACCGTGTCCTTCGTGGTTGTATTTCAAAAGAAGTCATACTCGACCACGGGCTAAACACACGGGCACGTGACTGGCCGTGTGGTGCAAGTCAGTGTCGACCACGGGTGAGGCACACGGGCGTGTCACAGGCCGTGTGGATAAGTCAATATGTATGCATTATTTTGCCACGGCTTAGACACACAGGCGTGTCTGAGGCCGTGTGAGGCACACGGCCTACCCACACGGGCGTGTGACCTCTGTAACTTTGAAAAATATTTGATTTTCTGAAAATTTTTGTATGATTCCGGTTTAGTCCCGACCCCTTTATAATGCATGATTAAGGTCTCGTAGACCTCAGTAAGGGACTATATGTTTGTATTCTGCTATGATTTGACGATGATATATATATTATGATGTAAAATGTTCGTATAAGTTTCTGATTGTCTGGTAATGCCTCTTAACCTTAAACCGGCGATGGTTACGGGTTAGGGGTGTTACAGCACACTGGCTAGTCACACGGGCATGTGTGTTGGCCTCCGTGTGACCTAAGTCAGAAAGTTACATGGGGTCGGACACAGGCTGGGACACGGCCATGTGATTCCATTTCAAATGTCCACACGGCCTGTTACACGGGCGTGTCTGTGGCCATGTGAGACACACGGTCGGGCCACACGGGTGTGTGTCCCCTGTATTTTCAAAATTTTTCTATGTTTTCCAAAAATTTACTAAGTTATCGGTTTAGTCCCGAACCACTTCTAATGCTTGATTTGAGCCTCGTAGCCTCGTATTAGGGACTATATGATTGAATGTGAATGACATTTATTTGGAATTGGAAAATGTATGTGAAATGTAGGATTAATTATGGAATAAGTCTAGTAATGCTCTGTAACCCTATTCCGGCAATGTATACGGGTTAGGGGTGTTAAAAAAGTTCTTTGGATATGTAACACCCCTCACCCGTATTCACCGTCAGAATAGGGTTACGAGGTATTACCGATCAATTAATAACATATAGCATACATTTATCAAACATAAAGCATTCATTCTCATACATCGTTTAATACAATCACATTGTCCCTTATAAGGGCCTACGAGGCATTAGACAAGCTTTAGAAGTGGTTCGGACTAAACCTGAAACACCCCAAACCCGGCCCACGAGCTTTGACCAGATTTGGTATGTTCCTCAAGTAAACCGGTTCAAAATTCTTTTGTTCTTAGGAAAACTTGTGTGATTTTAAGAAAAATATTGTTTTGGGTTGGGCTTGTGTTGAAAACAGGTTCGTTTTATATTGAAATCCCTTTTATCTTAAGTGACAAAATATTTAGGGTTTAGTTTAAAAGAAATTTTAATTAAATTTTAATAGATAAAATTCATAATCATAATAAATAAAAATAAGTGTAAAGTAATTCAACTATGGCCTTATGGCCTTATTACATCAAATAATTCCCAAAATAATTCAAAGTACTAAAATAAATTCAAGAGTCCTCAAAATATAAACTTCATGTTGAGCATGGCCACCACAAGTTCTGCCAGTCCCGGTCCATCAGCATTCATCACTGAAAAATGTTCCCCAACGGGTGAGTCAAATAGACTCAATGTGTACACGACACTAAATCATAATAGAATCAGGCATATCACATATTACACATTCAAAACATAGAATACTGAGGTTATGATGCATTCCCAAAACCAAACCTAGTTGTCCATCCGCTACACACCCCGTGCACTGCCAAATCACACCGTGGGGACTACTAAGTCAACCCTCCATCCGCTACACACCATCGAAAGCGATGCTGCTGCAGTCGACGTGCTCATCGCCCATATAAAATTTGTGGCATAGCCACAGATAATTGTGTCATGAGACACCACATTCAGATAATGTAACCGAAGTTACCACATTCAGATAATGTGACCGAAGTCACCACATTCAGATAGTGAGACCGTAGTCATCACATTCACTTCCCCTTTTTCATATATCCCGAATGACCCATATTATTCATATCATGCATATCATACTTAAATTCACATTCTTATCATATTTCACATGTTAAATATAACATATTTAGTAATCCTAATAGGAGTAGGAAAAGTACCTGAGTACTTTGTACCATATTATGGTACCTTAGCCACATTCTTATAAACATGCATATTTTACATATTACCATCAATCTTATTAAAAGTTAGTGTGGGGTACACACCTGATTCGCTTAAAATTTCCTTGAGATCCCGAAAAGCTTGATCTAATGCTTGGATCCTTAATCCCTACATTTGATTAATCACCTACTACTTTAATAAAAAGCCATTCGGCCATAAATCCAAATCCTAGTAGGATTAGTATACTTAAACTTACCCTTACTTGAAGAAATCGATTGCACCTTCACTTCAACCTTTAGAGATTCGGCTATGGCTAGATGATGATCTCACAACTTTCGGCTTTTGGAGGGATTAGAAAGAAAAGAGAAGGAAGAATAAAGATGGAGGATTCGGCTAGAACACAAGGTATTTCGGCTTGGCAAAAAATAAAAGAAAGAAAAGAAGAGAAGAGAGCACTAAGAATTCATGAGAGAAAGGAGGAAGCACAAAGCGATGAGTAGCCCTCCTTCCTTCCTTTTATAGCCGAAATTATCATCTAAGGAGTCCCTTACTTGGCCACCACTCCTCTATCGATAACTTTATCCTTTAATTATCACTTAAGATAATTCAAAGCAACTATCCTTACTTAGCCGAAATTATTAAACTCAAAGTCCCTTACTTGGCCATCACTTCTCCCTTATTTTCCTCTTTATCTCTTTATTCAAATTAAAAGAATTTAATCCAACAATTATCTCTTGAAAATAATGATAAATAAATCCCTTATTTATCCACTATTTATAAAAGAATAAAAGCTCCTACTTTATAGCCATGTGCTCAGTCCACCTCGAGTCTTACGGAAGCAAAAATAAAACCTCCTTTATTTGCTTCCCAAGTGACTCGAACTCAGGCCCATTCCTCTTACATATGGCGCCATTTCCATAGGCCCTAAGTGGCATCTTAAGACCACTTTTCCAAGCCTGTTTGTGTGTCAAATTTCACAAACTTTTTCTTTTAAGGCCACCTTGCCTTAATTTCCCCTTTTAAACCTTAAAACTCTCCATTTCTAGGTCATTTCTAAGTTTCCAAAAATTTTCGATCGGCTCTGTAAACTTGACATTTCCTTACATTTCCATGACATTTCCTTACAAGACATTTCCTTACATTTCCAAGGTTCTAAAAATGTTCACTTTCCTCTTTTAAACTTTACATTTCCATACATTTCCAGGTTTCCAAAAGTGTTCAAAATATATTCATAACACATAAGATATGTCATTTCGTACAATTAAACCAAAAATGCATAGGCCCTTTTCAGGATGTTACAGTTCTACCCTCCTTAAAAATAATTTCGTCCTCGAAATTACTTATTAACGAATAATCGTTCATCTTAACTCACCAAGACTACGCTTATGTCTGCTGCGACTCGATCTTAATAGAACCATCATACTTTCTAGGCACGTCTCTAAGTTCACGCCCCTAGAACTCATTTCTAACGTCGCGATTTAATCTGATTAAAAAGTTTTATGCATCAGAAATTTTGTTCCACTGATTATTCGCGAACAGTTTTATGAAAAGAGATGTTCAGAAGTAATTCTTTCGATCAACCAAAGTTTCTAGTTCAAGTTCACTACTCTAACTCAGGGAGTCACATCCACATTCATAAGCAGAGACACATTCATTTCTCCATGAAGTCACATTCATTCACAACATCATTCACTACACTTTTATGGCCATTCCATCCATTTCCCTACCCAGGGGTAATTTCGTCATTTTCCCTACAGGGGTATTTTGGTAATAAATTGGGGTCAATTCGAAAATATTTTTCAAATTAGAGGTATTTTAGAATTTACAAAATCTCTGGGTTATTTTGTTTTCCAAATCAGAGGTGTTGCAAAAAATTCAGAAATCGAGGTTATTTCGGTAATTTTGGAAGACAAGGGCAGTTCCGTAAATTTTCCAAATCAGGGTATCTTGTTATTTATAAAACAGAAGTTTTTGATATCTTTGTAAAGTAGAAATATTTTAACAAAAGTCGAGGGTATTTTTGAAAATCTTAAAAACTAAGGGTATTTTAGTAATTTACAATACAGGGGCATTTTTGTAATTTTGTAAATCGGAGATATTTTGGAAAAAAATTTCACATAAATCTTTTACTACAATTAAAAGGGTAATTTAGGGATTTTAAAACTAGGGTTTTTATAAAACTGCATGGCTAGTCCCCTTTCGGGTTTTAGTCATTGTGTTTAGCCTATGACCGAGTCCTCTTGGTTAGGGTGAACTGAAGCTACGCACTGTGCAGATTCCAAAGAAAGAGGAGGTGAGTCACTAGGGACTGCTTAAGTACCTGTGCTCTTCCGGATCCAATCCTAGACATGCGCACAATGGTTACCACACCCTAACTCGGCGTCTTAGTCATAGGTTTGTTTAATGGAATTAAGTCTTATGTGTTTGTGTTTGAGTAAACTAGTCCTAGGGTTCAAGTTCCTATCATGCTATTCTACGTTCCATTCCTCTTCTACCCTTCCATAATTCATAACATAAACCACATAATCACACAAATGGTTAGGGGTACTTACCTGGTGGACTGTGGGTCGGAGACTTAGGTGCCATGCCGTAAAAACCCGCTCATCTTCAAAAATACTTTCATAAAACTCATTTGGGCTCGATTTTAAAACGTTTTGGGCCTTAGCCCACAGCCGAGAGTTTAAAGCGGGCTCGATACCAAACTGAAACACCCCAAACCCGCCCACGAGCTTTGACCAGATTTGGTATGTTCCTCAAGTAAACCTGGTTCAAAATTCTTTTGTTCTTAGGAAAACTTGTGTGATTTTAAGAAAAATATTGTTTTAGGTTGGGCTTGTGTTTAAAACAGAGTTCGTTTTATATTGAAATCCCTTTTATCTTAAGTGACAAAATATTTAGGGTTTATTTTAAAAGAAATTTTAATTAAATTTTAATAGATAAAATTCATAATCATAATAAATAAAAATAAGTGTAAAGTAATTCAACTATGGCCTTATGGCCTTATTACATCAAATAATTCCCAAAATAATTCAAAGTACTAAAATAAATTCAAGAGTCCTCAAAATATAAACTTCATGTTGAGCATGGCCACCACAAGTTCTAGTCCCGGTCCATCAACATTCATCACCTGAAAAATGTTCCCCAACGAGTGAGTCAAACAGACTCAATGTGTACACGACACTAAATCATAATAGAATCGGGCATATCACATATTACACATTCAAAACATAGAATACAGGTTATGATGCATTCCCAAACCCAAACCTAGTTGTCCATCCGCTACACACCCCCGCACGCCGCCACCACACCGTGGGACTACTAAGTCAACCTCCATCCGCTACACACCATCGAAGGCGATCGCTGCGATCGACGTGCTCATCGCCCATATAAAATTTGTGGCATAGCCACCAGATAATTGTGTCATGAGACACCACATTCAGATAATGTAATCGAAGTTACCACATTCAGATAATGTGACCGAAGTCACCACATTCAGATAGTGAGACCGTAGTCATCACATTCACTTCCCCTTTTTCATATATCCCGAATGACCCATATTATTCATATCATGCATATCATACTTAAATTCACATTCTTATCATATTTCACATGTTAAATATAACATATTTCGTAATCCTAATAGGAGTAGGAAACGTACCTGAGTACTTTGTACCATATTATGGTACCTTAGCCACATTCTTATAAACATGCATATTGTACATATTACTATCAATCTTATTAAAAGATAGTGTGGGCTACACACCTGATTCGCTTAAAATTTCCTTGAGATCCCCAAAAGCTTGATCTAATGCTTGGATCCTTAATCCCTACATTTGATTAATCACCTACTACTTTAATAAAAAGCCATTCGGCCATAAATCCAAATCCTAGTAGGATTAGTATACTTAAACTTACCCTTACTTGAAGAAATCGATTGCACCTTCACTTCAACCTTCAGAGATTCGGCTATGGCTAGACGATGATCTCACAACTTTCGGCTTTTGGAGGGATTAGAAAGAAAAGAGAAGGAAGAATAAAGATGGAGTATTCGGCTAGAACACAAGGTATTTCGGCTTGGCAAAAAATAAAAGAAAGAAAAGAAGAGAAGAGAGCACTAAAAATTCGGCAGAGAAAGGAGGAAGCACAAATTGATGAGTAGCCCTCCTTCCTTCCTTTTATAGTCGAAATTATCATCTAAGGAGTCCCTTACTTGGCCACCACTCCTCTATCTGATAACTTTATCCTTTAATTATCACTTAAGATAATTCAACAACTATCCTTACTTAGCCGAAATTATTAAACTCAAAGTCCCTTACTTGGCCATCACTTCTCCCTTATTTTCCTCTTTATCTCTTTATTCAAATTAAAAGAATTTAATCCAACAATTATCTCTTGAAAATAATGATAAATAAATCCCTTATTTATCCACTATTTATAAAAGAATAAAAGCTCCTACTTTATAGCCATGTGCCGTCCACCTCAGTCTTCTGGAAGCAAAAATAAAACCTCCTTTATTTGCTTCCCAAGTGACTCGAACTCAGGCCCATTCCTCTTTCATATGGCGCCATTTCCATAGGCCCTAAGTGGCATCTTCAGACCACTTTTCCAAGCCTGTTTGTGTGTCAAATTTCACAAACTTTTTCTTTTAAGGCCACCTTGCCTTAATTTCCCCTTTTAAACCTTAAAACTCGCCATTTCTAGGTCATTTCTAAGTTTCCAAAATTTTCGATCGGCTCAGTAAACTTGACATTTCCTTACATTTCCATGACATTTCCTTACAAGACATTTCCTTACATTTCCAAGACATTTCCTTACATTTCCATGACATTTCCTTATAAGACATTTCTTACATTTCCAAGGTTCTAAAATGTTCACTTTCCTCTTTTAAACTTAACATTTCCATACATTTCGGTGTTTCCAAAAGTGTTTAAAATATATTCATAACACATAAGATATGTCATTTCGTACAATTAAACCAAAAATGCATAGGCCCTTTTCAGGATGTTACAAAACCGATAACATACAAAATTCTTGGAAAACTTAGAAATTTTTCAATCATTCAAGGGTCACACGCCCATGTGAACAGGCCGTGTGCCTCACACAGCTTCAGACACGCCCGTGTGAACTGGCCATGTGCCTCACACGGCTTCAGACACGCCCGTGTCATAGGTCGTATGGAAACAGGGCATACATACTGAATTTGGTCACACGGCCAACCACACGCCAGTGTGTCTAGCCCATGTGCCCTTCGAATTGTCCTCACACGCCCGTGTACCAGGCCGTGTACTAGGCCGTGCCAAACCTGTAGGGTATACTGACTTATGCAACACGGCCAAGTCACACGCATGTGTGCTAGGCCGTGTGCCATTTAGGGGGTTTACTGACTTGTGCCATGCGGCCGGTCACTCGCCTGTGTGTGAAGCCGTGTTGAGCATACTAACTTAATTTCAATTTCAATACTAGGGGACACACAGCCGTGTAACATGACCGTGTGTCACACAAGGCTAAGACACACGCCCGTGTCTCTGCCCGTGTGGACAAAAATAGGCTATTTACCTAGCCATTTTGCCACCCCAAATTACCATCCGCCTACATAACTCACATGGCACATAATAATAGCATAATTGGACATTCCAAGCAACCAAATCAAGATCAAAATATGATTTCCCAATATTAACAATGCAAGTATCTAAATACCAAATTAGGCCATTCAAATTCATACCAATAACTCATCATCATAATCCATCAATGTGGCTACCATCAAATATGCATTATTTGCCTTATTTCACTAGCATATCAATACTTAAAATGCTATTATTTGATATCATAATACCTATCATCAACAAGCATCACTATTTCATTCATCAACTCATAACATAAGCCATTTGCACCATTATAAACACAACTCAATCAACCAAAATATGCCAACTTCCTTGGCTATATACAACCAAACATAGATATTCATAAGCTAACTCAAAGGGCTACATCATTAACCAAAATGACTCAAGCCTATACATGCCATATACCAAATATACACAATTCAAAAGTACAAAATAGATATTCGATAGTGTGATGATGTTCCCGACGACTCCCGGATCCGAGCTAGCCTTGATTCACTATAAAACATAGAAAAATAACACAAAGTAAGCTTCATAGCTTAGTAAGTTCGTATTAACGTAATGAAAAACTTCACCAATCATTCACAATTCAAATAATATATATGTAAGATAATAAAATACATTAAATCTCATGCCATCAAATGGTCATTCACATAACTTACCAAGAAACTCATCAATTCTATAGTTTTGATACTCAATTCATTACCGTACGTACCTGTACCATTTCGTACCAATCTCATACTCAACCACATCTTTCATTTACCCGTTGAACCATTCGTAAGAGAATTCAGATACTCAAGGATCTCAATCGATAATTACATATACCATGGCCCGAAGCAAAATCAAGGTAACTAATCCCGGAGTACCTATACCATGGCCCATAGCCAAATCAAGGTAACTCCTCTTTGAAATACCTATACCATGGCCCGTAGCCAAATCAAGGTATCGCTCGCACCCGTAGTGTCGATATTGTGGCCCAAAGCCAACACAATAACCTAATGACATGTCACTAGCATCCTAAACTATTCCTAAGGTTCAACTGGGATTTCACGCTTATCGTATCTTCGACGAATCATTCCCGAACTTGTCTGAAATCACATAATCATAGTTTATACTATATCAAAGCATATAAAATACAATTACAAATAAGCTTATTGCGTATGAACTTACCTCGAGTATGAAAATGGCGAAATGAGTCAATTACTCGATAATATAGCCTTTTCCCCGATCTAATTCCGGATTCCTCTTTTCTTGATCTAAATATATTTAAAATTTACTTATTCAATCAACCATTCATTCGATTTAGTCCAAAACATACATATAGGCTTATTTTCACATTAGCCCCTAAACTTTTACACTTTTAACAATTTGGTACCTATTTCACAAATACACAAAATTCAAATAATTTCAAGAAACCCAACCTTGGCCGAATTATATATAGGTCCCTAGCTGCCCAAAACTTTCATTTATTTCACATTTCAACCACTCAATTTGCATATTTTACAAATTAATCCCTTTTTGACATTTTTGTCAAAAATCACTTTACAAAACATGAAAATCTATCATCAAAAATTCATATTTCATGTTCAAACACCAAATAACACATATGCTCATTAATGGAAACTCTTAAAATCTTTAACAATTTCGAAATGTAATGGTACGTGTAACACCCCATACCCGAGTCCGAGGCTCAGACAGGATACAAGACATTACTATGCTTGAACTTGCTTAATCATGACATTACGGCTATAAAATTTCGTTCCGAAATTAAAACTTCTAATTCTTAAACAACTCGAACATTTCATGGGCCTACGAGGCCTTAAACTCGTGGTGATAAACTTTCGGAACCAAATCGAAAAATTTTTCTTTGAAACAGGGGTCACACGCCCGTGTAAGATAAGACATGCCTGTGGATAGACATACACGCCCATGTCCCCAGACCGTATCTAAAAACTCAGTATTCTGCCAATTTTCCCACGACCAAGACATGCCCGTGGACTTAGACTGTGTACTACAACTTGATATTCTGCCTTAAGATGTAAAGGTGCGGGTTACGCACGGCCTAGAGACACGCCCGTGTGTCCAACCGTGTGGGCACTTAGAGGCTATTTACCAAGCCAATTGCCACCCTGAAATTAAGATCCAATTCATACTCATTTCAACAACTCAATACTACATCATTCATGAATAATACTACATGCTTCATTGATAATTATAAACATACACACTTGGCCAATCACTTAGCCATATACAAAAGAATAACAAACTTAATAGCCTATACTTTGGCTCTTCTAAAAACATTTACTCAAAATGCAATGCTTCCTATACATGCCATACTTAATAAAACAACTTGGCTATACCAAAATAGCGATTGATAGTGTGCTCCGAGCTCTGATGACAGTGATCCTCGATATTAGCTTGGCGGGACTACTTGGAAAGAAAGAATGAAAGACATAAGCGTTTAGCTTAGTAAGTTTGCATAATGCACATAGAAACATTCTTACTTAATATAGACCATTTGATATAAACAATGGTATCATAAATTCAGCTATAAAGCTTACTTACTCATACTTGATTCTTACATATCTCATGAAACTTACTAATCTCATACTTGATAGGCAAACAAAGTACCTGTATCACTTGATCACTTTGATCAGCATACTTGAACATAATATTCATAATTTCTAATTCATCATTCATAACATGAATAATACTCATTTTAACTTAATAATAACTTTGCTTACTTAGCTTTCTTGTTATCTCAATGGAGCTTAACTCGTTTGCCTGATGAATTTATATGAATAACCGAGGATACTAAATCTCATCTTAGTTTCGAGGCCATGTCTTGACATGGACTTATACGAAGTCTTTCTCATGAGTTCCCTTGGGAACTTACCATTGCCATGTCTTGACATGGTCTTACTTGGTATCTTTGCTCATGAACTGGTCAATGCCGAGCCTTGGCTTGGACTTACTTGAAATCTCTTTCTCTTGATAGCTTTTTAATGCTAAGCTTGCCTTGGAATTACATGATAACTTCTCAATGCCAAGCTTGCCTTGGACTTACATGACAACTTTCTTGCTTGCCGATGCCATGCCTCGGCTTGGTCTTATATGGACTTTCTTATTTCATGTGGTAGATCGAGTATCCTAAGCTCTTCAACTTCAATCGGGGCTTTCTCATGCTTGATCTCATTAATTTCTTTGTTTAACATAACATTAAACATTTTCATAATAACATTGTACATTATACTAAGCAATTCAATGATATAAATCATAAAGCTTAGAAATCATACAAATTTACCTCAATATACAAAATGTAGCTAGGTATGCTATTTAGTCCTCGACCTTGTTCTTGCCTCGATTTCGATCCGGGCTTCGTTTTTCTTGATCTATAGTCATAAATAGATCATTTAATACTCACATTGACTAAATTGACTCTTTACTCATTTTTTGGAAAAATTACTATTTTGCCCCTATACTTTCTCATATTTGCACTTTTGCCCCAAGGCTCGTAAAATAATTCTCATTCAACTTTCTTAGACTTCATGCTTAGCTGATTCATATTCTCTACTATGACAATCCTCAATTCTCACTATTTCTACTATGTATGAACAATCTCATAACTTTTACAAACTAGTCCCTATGCTCATTTTTCATGAAATTCACTTAGAAAAAGATGTTTATCTAACATCAAACTCTCATAAACTTCCATAAAACATCATTTAACAAGCATATCATTCATGGGTAGATTTAATCACAAATTCTGTAAACTCTACAGGCATACTCATATCGGGTACCAATTTCATGTGAATGTAAGAGTGTGTGGATCCGGGATCTATTAGAGCAATAACTTTAACATCATGAAGATAGAAGGTACCAGTGATAACATCATGGGAAGATGCCTCTTCGCGAGCGCGAATGGCATAAGTCCGTGCAGGCGCCCTACCCTCGGGTCTCGCGGCCTGCTCTCTAGGGTTACCTCTTACACTTGCCCCTCTTCCGGGGTTTCTCTGCTGCCCTCCTCTGACCATACTCCCGGCTCTCGGGTTTTGAGTTCTGTCCTCTTTCATCATCTCTAGATAATCTTTTATGTAGTGGTCCTGGGAACCACATCTGAAACATGCATTTTCGTGTGCTCGGCATTCCCCTAAATGGCGTCTGCCATAATGTGGGCATTCGGGTCTATCAGATCGAACATTCACCACACTAGCGACTGAAGTAGTCTGTGATTTATTTCTCGAATACTGTTTACTCTTGTCCTTCCTGGAAAATCCAGTGGAAGTAGCCGATCGGGCAGGGAAATCTCTTGACTTCTTGGATGAAGATTGGAATGACTTGTTCCACTGCCTCTTTCTAGAGTCACGAGACTCCATTTCAGATTTCTTCTCTTTTACTAGTTCTTCGGCTTTACAAGCCCTATTGACTAGCACAACAAATTCCTCCAATTCTAGGACAGCAACAAACAGTTTGATGTCCTCATTTAGCCCATCTTCAAATCTTTTACTCATGATGGCTTCGATGGACACGCATTCTTGAGCGTATTTGCTGAGTCTTACAAACTCACGCTCGTAATCGATTCATGAGACATCTTGCCTTGTTTGATTCTAGGAATTCCTTCCTTTTCTGGTCCACAAACCTTTGACTGATATACTTTTTCTCAAACTCTTCTTGGAAAAATTCCCACGTGATCTTCTCTCTTGGGACTACTGATACCAAGGTGTTCCACCATTGATAGGAAGAATCTCTTAAAAGAGAAACTACGCACTTCATGCACTCTTCAGGTGTACATGACAGCTCATTAAATACCCTAATGGTATTTTCTAACCAAAATTCAGCTCTTTTCGGATCGTCATCTTTTCTAGCCCGAAATTCTTCAGCCCCATGTTTCCTAATCCTATCAACTAGAGGCTTAACTCCTCTTGCCACCTCTATTACTTGAGGGGCTACTGGGATAGGTTGTGGAATAGGCGGGGGTGGAGGGGGTTGTGCATTCGGGTTCGTACGAACGAACTCTGTGTACCATGTGTTCATCATATGGAGGAAGGCTTCTCTAGTATCTTCTCCTCCTCCTTGACTCACCGTAGTGGGTCTATTCTCATTCTCATACAAAGACCAGTCCCCCTTCAATGAGCCGCACGTTACTTTCTACATCATCCGCCATATCTCTTTCAGGATCCATTTACTATATACATATAAACATAATTTAAGTTGTCAGGAGTCGTCACACTATCATTATAAAAACATTCTTACGTATGGCATGTATAACTAGACTCGTGCTCGTGCTACATTAGTCCTAGAACCGACTAAACCATAGCTCTGATACCATAATATGTAACACCCATACCTGAGTCTGATGCTCAGACAGGATACAAGACATTACTATGCTTGAACTTGCTTAATCATGACATTACGGCTATAAATTTTCGTTCAGAAATTAAAACTTCTCATTCTTAAACAACTCGAACATTTCATGGGCCTACGAGGCCTTAAACTCGTGCTGATAAACTTTCGGAACCCAATCAAAAAACTTTTCTTTGAAACAGGGGTCACACGCCCCTGTAAGATAAGACATGCCCGTGGATAGAAATACACGCCCATGTCCCCAGACCGTGTCTAAAAACTCGATTCCGCCAATTTGCCCATGGCCAAGACACGCCCGTGGACTTAGACCGTGTACTTTATCTTGATATACTGACTTATTTCAAACGGCCATAGCACGCCCGTGGACTTAGACCGTGTACTACAACTTGATATTCTGCCTTAAGATGCAAAGGTGTAGGTTACGCGACGCCTAGACACACGCGCTGTGTGTCCAACCGTGTGGGCACTTAGAGGCTATTTACCAAGCCAATTGCCACCACGAAATTAAGATCCAATTCATACTCATTTCAACAACTCAATACTACATCATTCATGAATAATACTACATGCTTCATTGATAATTATAAACATACACACTTGGCCAATCACTTAGCCATATACAAAAGAATAACAAACTTAATAGCCTATACTTTGGCTCTTCTAAAAACATTTACTCAAAATATAATGCTTCCTATACATGCCATACTTAATAAAACAACTTGGCTATACCAAAATAGCGATTGATAGTGTGCTCCGAGCTCCGATGAAAGTGATCCTCGATATTAGCTTGGCGGGACTACATGGAAAGAAAGAATGAAAGACATAAGTGTTTAGCTTAGTAAGTTTGCATAATGCACATAGAAACATTCTTACTTAATATAGACCATTTGATATAAACAATGGTATCATAAATTCAGCTATAAAGCTTACTTACTCATACTTGATTCTTACATATCTCATGAAACTTACTAATCTCATACTTGATAGGCAAACAAAGTACCTGTATCACTTGATCACTTTGATCAGCATACTTGAACATAATATTCATAATTTCTAATTCATCATTCATAACATGAATAATACTCATTTTCACTTAATAATAACTTTGCTTACTTAGCTTTCTTGTTATCTCAATGGAGCTTAACTCGTTTGCCCGATGAATTTATATGAATAACCGAGGATACTAAATCTCATCTTAGTTTCGAGGCCATGTCTTGACATGGACTTATACGAAGTCTTTCTCGTGAGTTCCCTTGGGAACTTACCATTGCCATGTCTTGACATGGTCTTACTTGGTATCTTTGCTCATGAACTTGTCAATACTGAGCCTTGGCTTGGACTTACTTGAAATCTCTTTCTCTTGATAGCTTTTTAATGCCAAGCTTGCCTTGGACTTACATGATAACTTCTCAATGCCAAGCTTGCCTTGGACTTACATGACAACTTGCTTGCTTGCCGATGCCATGCCTCAGCTTGGTCTTATACGGACTTTCTTGTTTCATGTGGTAGATCGAGTATCCTAAGCTATTCAATTTCAATCGGGGCTTTCTCATGCTTGATCTCATTAATTTCTTTGTTTAACATAACATTAAACATTTTCATAATAACATTGTACCTTATACTAAGCAATTCAATGATATAAATCATAAAGCTTAGAAATCATACAAACTTACCTCAATATACAAAATGTAGCTAGGTATGCAATTTAGTCCTCGACCTTGTTCTTGCCTCGATTTCGATTCGGGCTTCATTTTTCTTGATCTATAGTCATTAATAGATCATTTAATACTCACATTGACTAAATTGACTCTTTACTCATATTTTGGCAAAATTACTATTTTGCCCCTATACTTTCTCATATTTACACTTTTGCCCCAAGGCTCGTAAAATAATTCTCATTCAACTTTCTTAGACTTCATGCTTAGCTGATTCATTTTCTCTACTATGACAATCCTCAATTCCCACTATTTCTACTATGTATGAACAATCTCATAACTTTTACAAACTAGTCCCTATGCTCATTTTTCATGAAATTCACTTAGAAAAAGATGTTTATCTAACATCAAACTCTCATAAACTCCCATAAAACATCATTTAAAAAGCATATCATTCATGGGTAGATTTTTGAACATGCATCTTAGCTCACTTTATAGCTAAAAATAGCTAATTCATAATACGAGAACTTCAAAAATACGAAGAATATTAAAAACAGGGCTAAGATGAACTTACTAGCAAGCTTGAAAGATGAACAAATCCTAGCTATGGGTTTTTTGAAAATTTCGGCAATGAGGAAGAAGATGATAGTGATTTTTGTCATCTTTTTCCTTTATTAATCATTTAATAGACAAATGACTAAAATGCCCTTCTCTTAAAAATTCTCTATTTTACTAACTCATGTCCAATTTTGTCCAAAAATCATGATTTGGGCAAATTGCTATTTAAGGACTTATAATTGCTATTCTAAATCTATTTCATACAAAATGCTTCTAGAAACTCATATTTTGCAACTTGGTCCTTTTTGACCATTCAACCTCAATTTAGCAAAATTGCTTCATGAAACTTTCACACTAACATGAAAGCGTGGCATGAACCTTAAAAACTCATAAATTTACCTTAGATTCGTGGTCTCACACCACTATTCCGACTAGGCCCTAAATCGGGCTGTTACAGTACGGGCTAGCTAGAACACGAAGCAACGATCTCAAAAATGTAAAAATCATAAAAAAACGGATCAAAAATCGTACCTTAATTGCTTGAATTTACTTAGCCGAATGAAAAACCCTATCTTAGCTTCTTCTTTTTTTAATTTCCGGTGCATGAAGATGAGAATGAAGCTTTAATTAGCTTTGTTTTATTTATTTTAACCTTTAATAACCAAATTACTAAACTAACCTTATTATAAATCATTTAATATCATCCATTTAATGTCCATATAAGTCCACTAACATTTAAAATGGTTTAATTACCATTTAAGGCCATCATATTTAAAATCCAAAGCTATTTGACACCTTTAACAAGTAGAATGCTACTTTTGCATTTTACGCGATTTAGTGCTTTTTCTCAAATTGAGCAATTAAACGATAAAATTAGCTCACAAAATTTTCACACATATCAAATAACATGTTGTAAACACAGAAAATAATATTAAAATAATTTTCTGACATCCGATTTGTGGTTCCAAAACCACTGTTCTGATTTAGCTAAAACCGGGCTGTTATAGGAAATGTCACGGTATGGAAAAAGCTACTTGGGAACCAAAAGAAGCTATGAGAGTGTAACACCTGAACTTCTTTTCTGCTAAGATTTTCGAGGAGGAAAATTTCTTTAGAGGGGAGAGTTGTAATAGCCCGTTTTCAGTTAAATCAGAACAGTGGTCTCGGGACCACAAATCTGATGAGTAAATATTATTTTATTATTATAATGTATATGGTATGTTAATAGGGTTGTATAAAAATTTTGTTAAGAAATTTTGACGTTTGCATGCTTAATTATGTAAAAATGACTAAATCGTAAAAAGTACAAAAGTAGAGTTCTACAAAAGTAGAGTTTTGTAGATTGTTGTTGTCGACTTTTGGATGGATCGAACCTCGACTCACACTATCCATCGATGTTGGTAGTTCTTGTGTCTCTTAGGGTAATGGCATGTATATGTGGCTATATAGGTTATTTTGATACAATATGTCAATATATTAAACCAAGTTGTTAGGTACTTTGTTAAGGTTGTAAGTAGGAATCTCTTTTTGGTATAACTAGAATGGTATGAAAATCAACACTTGTGAATTGTTTTGACTTGAGAATGAATTAGGTGCTATGTTAAAAATGGATCAATATTACATGTTTAGTTGTTAATGTTAGATATAATTGTGGTGTCTACGAAGGTCACATTGGTTGGTTGTTTTTAGAACATTAAAATGGTATGATATGTTGAGTTACTTGTGGTCTCAATTGTGGTATGCTTTAAGTGTAACGCCCCAAAAATATAAGATTTATCTTTGCATGTTTTTAGCACAAATACATGTCTGCTTCAGTGGTTAAGTGATTTAGGTGTGTTTGGAAGTGCTTGAGAAGTCCTGGGTTCAAGCCTGGGCTTGTGCAAAAAGTTTTATTTTTAGGGAATAAACCCTTGCCTATAGTTAGTAGGCTTTTAAATTATTGTGGATAAAGCATGACACAAAAAGCCTGCTGGTCTAGGGGGTAAGTGGTGTGTTACCTATGCCAGAGTTCTAAGGTTCGAATCTTACTGGAGGCAAGGGAGTATTTATTTTGCTGCTGTGCCGTGGGAGGTGTTGTAGTTTGACTGAAGTACTGAAGTGGTTGAGAGGAATTCAAATTGAGTTGTTGAGGGGAGGTGTGATCAGGTGGAGAGATTTGAGGAGGGATTTTAGGAGAAAATCAAGGGAGATGAGGGGAGAGGGAGAGTTATGCCGAAAATGGACTCTAGCACTCAAGAATTTCAGCTAAAGTGATACTCCTCATTTCGGGTTTCTCGAATTGGTGTTTTTCTCTCTTTTGCTTGAAGCCGAATGTGGGAGGGGTGTTTGCATATTCTTCTGTTACACTTTTGACAACCTTTTCTTTGGCTGAATATACCTTTTCTCTTATTGGCATCTCTTCTTCTCTCTTTTTCCTGCTGTTGGCCGAATACACCCTCTTCATCTCCTTGCCTCTTTTTTGTTCCTTTTCCCAAATATTTCTGTCAATTGCTGTTGTTTCTTCCTTGTCGATTCTCTTCTCTTTTTACCTTCATTGTGCCGATTCTATTCTTACTACTTCTTGCCGATTAGTGTTCCTGTGTTCTCTCTCTTGACGTCCCAGAATACTACTATTCTGAAAAAGGTGAGCAAATGTTTTCTTTTCCCCTTGGCCGAATCTTTTCCCCCTTTTTCATCCTTCTCCTTTCATTTCTTTTTGGATATCCATTTCTTTCCCTTGCAGTTGAATGCTTTCCCTTCTCTATTGTTTTGGTTATCATTCTCTATTTGCCGGTAAGTCTTACACTTCGTAGTGGGTGCTCTTCTCGCGTTGTTGGTAAGTGAAGATGGTATAGTATTATCTTATTGCTCTTTTTCGGTTGGTGCCTAGGAACTTTTCGAAGGGGTTGAAGGTTCGTAATTAACATTTGGGTAGGCAAAACTTCCCTCTTCACTCAATCAAAGGTAAGTTGTTGTAAGTATAACGATTGGGATAACCTACGCTTACTCGACTAAGTCACTGCTTAAGTGAATAATTGAGGATTGTTGGTTAAGTGTAGGTTTCAAAGGGGTGGGCAGTTTTCTCAGCAAATAGAACTAGGTGTGTAACAGCATTCTAGAAACGATATCGGTGAAATGCGCCCAAATTGTAAACTGGCAAAATCCGAAAAAATATGACAATTGATGCTCGCTCGCGTGGTAATCCGAACGCCAAAAACGTGGGCATTAGACTGTTGAGGCCACCATGAGCGATTTCATGGTCTTAGGCCGTTTTGGGCCACGTTAGGCCAAAATGGGCCTTGTGGGCCCCACACGGGTAAACCACACGAACGTGTGGAGAATATTGGGCCAAGCTGTGTAAATTACATGACTGAGAGCATTTCTGGGCTATATGGGCCACACGAGCGTGTGGGCCCACATGGGCCCGCATTATGAGCCTTGGGCCCATTTTCACTGTTTGACTATTAAGGTTGCACGAGTCGCCCAAGACGACTGTGGGCCTACTGATGGGTCGGTAAGTACACCTAGGCCCCTATGGTAAAATGACTGTTTTGCCTCTATGGTAAAATAAGTGTTATGCCCCTATGATATTAATTGACTGTATGCCTTATGTTATGTATGACTGTATATGAGCATGCCACAATATATATATGTTGCATGCATGTATGATATGTTGCATAGGGATGGGATTATTATGATTGGAGGAAGTGAATTGTACTAGCAGCTCTGCTGCAAATACTGTTTAGTGCTGCAACCGGTGCTAATATTGGAGTGTAGGGATGGGTGGGTGATTTTATCCCCACATGGAGTGTTGGGTTGGACGGAGTGGAGTGTAAAGGCTGGATGGGTAGGATATCTGATTGCATTCCACACTGATATTGATATTGTTATGGGCTAAGGCCCACACTGATACTGATATTGTAATGGGCTAAGGCCCAACTGATCTGAATTGTTGTTGATTTGGGCTTAGGCCCAGACTGTACTTGCCTAAGACATGTTTGACTATTTGCTTATATGGGGTTACACACTGAGTTTTTGTAAACTCACCCCTCTGTTTATCTGTACAGGTAATCCCCAGTCTTAGGCGGATCGGTGCTGCGAGGGATTCAGAGGTGGCCACACAGCCGCACCTATTTTTATATTTGAGTTTTATTTCCAATAAATTTTTATTTGGCTATTTGTTTTGTAATAAGGCCTCTGAAATTTTTTAACTTTTAATTTGGGGATTTTACTTATTTTAATTCACGTCTGAGTAGTAATAGGATGCGGTTTTTCAAAAGATAGTTGTTTTCAAAACACCACTTTTTCGTAACTTACTATAAAAGCTTCCGCATCAAACCTGGTTTTAAAGTATAGTAACAAACTAATATGATCATCGTTCTACTAAAAACAACTTGAGTTTTAAAAGAACAAGATACCCTAAATTTCTGTTAAAGATTCATAAACGGGATTTAATAATAAGCATGGATTTTCCAAAGAAACTATGTTTCAAAAAACACTTCAATGTGATATCGCCAGATTCGGCCATAATGTCTGGGTCGGGTTTGGGGTGTTACATTAAGATGATATTTAGTTAGTTGTGTATGTTTTCAATGTGGTAATGCATATGCTTAGATAAGTTTGTTTGATTGTGGTTGAGGTGATTTATATGGCAGATTGGTTGAATGGATTTGGTCATTTGAATTGGACAATTTAAGCATGTTTTTGTATGTTTTTGATGCCTTGGTCATGGAGGTAAATTGGTCGTAGGTACACATTTGGCTTGGTGATGGAAATGGCTTGATTTTGGCCAATTTCATGTCCACACGACCTAAGACACGGGCGTGTGTCTCAGCTGAGTGTGACACTCAGTATAACATCTTGGAAAAGGCCTATGCATTTTCGGTTTAATTGTACGAAGTAACATGTTTTATGTACTAAGAATAAATTTTGAACAATTTTGGGAACCTGAAAATGTATGGAAATGTTAAGTTAAAAAAAATGGAAAGTGAACATTTTTGGAAACTTGGAAATGGATGGAAATGATTTGGAAATGATTCAAAATAGGAAAGTGCACATTCTGAAACTTGGAAATGTAAGAAAATGTCAAGTTTTCTGAGTCGAACGAAAATTTTAGGAAACTTAGAAATGACTTAGAAATGTCGAGTTTTAAAGTTTAAAAGAGGAAATTAAGGCAAGGTGGCCTTAAAAGAAAAAGTTTGTGAAATTTGACACACAAACAGGCTTGGAAAAGTGGCCTGAAGATGTCACTTAGGGCCTCTGGAAATGGCACCACATACAAAGGAATTGGGCCAAGGTTCGATTCACATGGGAAGCAAATAAAGAAATTTTATTTTTTGCTTCTAGAAGCAGAGAGGTGGACGGCACAAGGCTTTTAAAAAGAGGAGTTTTATCCTCTTTAAAATAGCTTAAAGATGGATAAATGAGGGATTAATTTTAAATAAAGAAATAAGAAGGGAAATAAGGATAAGTGTTGAATTATCTTTTATTTTCTCTTAGGTGATAATTAAAAGATAAAATTATCACATATGAAGAGTGGTGGCCAAGTAGGGGACACTAGCCTAGTAATTTCGGCTAAGAAAGGAAGAGTAAGGCCATTCTTCATTCACTCTTTTCTCTTCTACTCTCTGCCGAATTCCCTAAGCAATATTCTCTTTTCTCTTTTTATTTTGACAAGCCGAAATCTACTTTTTCTTTAATCCACCATTGCCGAATCTTTGAGCCTCAACACCCTCTCTTTTCTTTTCCTTATTAAAGCCGAATCTCCCTGTGAATCTAAGCAAGGAAGTAGTCGACTGAAGTATTAAGGGGATCTCTCGGGTTTCTACAACTGTCGACTACAAGGAGGAATATTTCGGGATCTAAGGTAAGAAACTATAAGATCCAAAGGTCTTGTTTTAAGTTTTAACGTTAGATTAAACCTAACATGTGATTATAGGAATTTCGACATCCCTAGGAAAGCAAGGATACTTTTAGGATTTGGGATCACAAAGGTATGTGTTCAAGACATTCTACTGAAGCCTATTTTAAGTATTTGGATTTATTCCCAAAAGTCAAACTAACCTATGATGTGTTTTAATGTTGGCCGAATGCAAGAAGGAATACAACAAAGTTTTGGGACTTGATTCTTAAATCAATCGGCAACAAGGTAGGTTTTGAGTATACAAATCCTACTAGGATTTGGTTTTAAAGCCAAAAAGGTTTATTAATGTGTTTAAATGATTGGCCGAATATAGGAGTTAAGGATCTAAATCGGTAGATCGCTTTTTCGGGATTTCAAGGACTTCGTTAAACGAATCAGGTGTGTACCCCACACTAACTTTTAATAAGATTTATGGTAATATGTAATATATGCATGTTTATAAGAATGTGGCTAAGGTACCATAATATGGTACAAAGTACTCAGTGCACGTTTCCTACTCCTATTAGGATTACTTAAATATGTTATATTTAACATGTGAAATATGATAAGAATGTGAATTTAAGTATGATATGCATACTATGAATAATATGGGGCATTCGGGTTATATGAAAAAGGGGAAGTGAATGTGACGACTTGGTCTCACTCTCTCGAATGTGGTGACTTGGCACATTATCCGAATGTGGTAACTTCGGTTACATTATCTCGAATGTGGTGTCTCATGACACAATTATCCAGTGGCTATGCCACAAATTTTATATGGGCGATGAGCACGTCGACCGCATTGCATGATCGCCTTCGATGGTGTGTAGCGGATGGAGGGTTGACTTAGTAGTCCCCACGGTGTGCAGGTTGGTACGGGGATGTGTAGCGGATGGCACCTAGGTTTGGGTTTGGGTTGCATCATCATTTTTATCTGTTATATAAATAAGTATTGGATATGACAAATGTATGCCTGATCTATTGAATTTTAGTGTTGTGTACACATTGAGTCTGTTGACTCACCCCATTGTGGGACTATTTTTCAGGTGACGATCAATAATGGACCGGGTTCGGCGGAAGCTTAGGGATGGCCATGCTCAGCTTGAAGTTTTATTCAATATGGATATTTAAATTTATTTAAGTATTTTAGGATTTTATTTTGGGATTTTACTTGATGTAATAAGGCCATAAGTTACATTTCTTTACTTTTATTTTTGATTACTATGTTACGAATTATTTTCAATTAAAGTTAAGAAAAATTTATTTCTTTAAAAATAAACCCTAAATCGTTTTGTCACCTTATGTAATGGATTTCAATATAAGATGAATTGGTTTTCAACACAAGCCCAACCCAAAACAATATTTTTTTTAAAATCGCACAAGTTTTTCCTAAGGACAAAAGAACTTTGAACCGGTTTACTTGAGGAACATACCAAATCTGGTCAGAGCTCGTGGGCCGGGTTTGGGGTGTTTCACTCAGTCATGTGACACGGCCGTGTGTCTCTTGTATGTTTTAAAGGCATTCAAGTCAAGCAGTTACACGACCTATCACACGGCCTGGCACACAGGCATGTGAGGCCATTTCGAGAGTTACACAGCCTGGCACACGGGCGTGTGGCTTGGCCGTGTGACCCAACTCAAAGAGTTACATGGGCACAGACACAGGCTGGGACACGACCGTGTGTGCCTATTTCGATTGTTACACAGCCTGAGACACGGGCGTGTGTCTCAGCCGTGTGACCCCTGCAGTTCAATTTTTCCAAGTTTTTCTTAACTATTCCAAATGTTTCTGATTTAGTCCCGAATCATTTCTATAGTGTTTCTAAGGCCTCAATGGCTTGATTAAGGGATGTTAGGCATATATATGTGTGAATTATTCCATATTTGTGTAGAGGTACTAAATGTATGTTTAAATGTTACGATTTTACATTAATGGTCCGTAACCCTATTCCGGCGATAGATACAGGTTAGGGGTGTTACAAAGCGCAGTGATACGATACTGCCAAGTGCATATAGTAGCCCGCATTAACACATATTTAAAGAGCTCTATACTCTATAGCATGTCAACTATACCTAGACAACTTTTGTATAACGTTTACAAGGGTCAAGAATAAATATAACATTCGTTTTCAATTCATGACCATATGTGCATACTTTCAATACACAATATCAATAACAAGAGTATTTAGTTTATAACACATTCACAAGAACTAGTAATTTAGAAAAATTATAAAATATTTAAACAATAGAGAACACATCTAAAATCATTGCGAGTAAATTCAATCAAGTGATGCAAACAAAAAGAAACTCAAGCATAACCTAATATATAGAAAAACAAAAATTACAAGATTACATAAAGAAATATATTTTAACTAAATTTTATCAAATCCTAAAATTGAATGTAACCAAAACTAGATTTGATTTTTTTTAATGTAATTAAACTAGATTCTGCAATAAAATTAAGCAATTAGATGTAATTAATTGAGTTACTCAAAGTTAATCTTCTTAACCTAAACATGTAATTAAATAAGAAATCACATATAAAGTCATTACGATTAAATTCAATCAAGTGAAGGAAAGAAAAAGAAACTCGAGCACAACTTAATAAAAAAGAGAAATAATGGTTACAAGATTACATAAAAAAATATGTTTTAAATAAATTTTATCAAATCCTATAATCAAGTTCAAAATTAAGCTAAAAAAACAAACTTACATGAATTTAAAATTAAATTAATTCTTAATGTTCTAACTCATCTTAACCAAATAAACATCAATATTTACTAAAAGCGTCAATTAAAAAACTACCCTCAATACAAGTAATTAGGGGTAGTTTATTGAAGGACTTAAAGTAGCAAATTCAAGCGACAATGGCAGCAATGATCTGAACCAAATCGTAGCAATAACTTGGTGCAAAGCAATTAATAATTCTAAAAGGGATGATCGTTAGAGAAATAGTAAGCAAAACAATATGTTTTTTTTTCAAATAATGATGGCCTAGCTTGGAAAAGTAGGTTGATTTCTACACCAAATTAGGTTTAGGGCAATCGATTATTGGACCTTTGGGCAATTATCAATGTAAAGAACCCCAATTCTTCCCTTGATCAAACTAGTCCTTAAGCTTTTAAAACTCCTAATTTCACTTTTTTTTTTCAAGTCAAACCTTGACCCAAATTAATACCTAATAATTAATCAAATTCAAAAAATAACTATGCTCCACTTAGTGCTTAGTGGACTATTTCCATCAATGCAAAACGTAGACAACCATTAGGCTTCATTGTATCCACGAGGTTCAATTATCAGTAACTTTTTTGCTCACCGTAATATAAGTGGGGGGCGAATAGAACCTTAAAGAAAGTGGCATTGATACACGCCTTGAAACTTTCGTTAATTTCTTACAACTTTATTTTTATCCCCACACACCAACAGGAGGGTGGTGGACAAGGTTTGTTCACACCATGGTGGAGATGTTGGGAGCCACAAGGTAAGGTGAGGTAAGTATGGTAGATAATGGTTTTTTGAGGGATGAGATCATCGGCTCTTTCTAAAGAGTTAGAAGTCTTATATAGATAGTGGGTTTGGAGGTGAGTCGACTGTGGGTCCCAACCAATAACAACTTTTCTTCATAGGTTAAGTGGTAATGTTGTGAGGGCTCCTGCCACGAGGCGATTGAATTGAAAAAGCTACCAGGAATGTTGGTGATAGAGTGCAACGACGGACATTAGAATGTAGCGAATGCGATGGGAGAGTCTTTAGCATATCATTGGTAATATACAGACTAGCAAAAATCGTCTGATGAAATGTAAGTACAGTAAAATTAAAATTATAGGACATATATTTATTTTAAAACATTATTTATAATATATTCTCTATATTTTAATAAAACCTTAATTAAATTTATTCAAATAATTCAAATAATTTAACTTATTCCAATTTGATTAATTTATATTTTAAAATTGAAAAATTAAATTAAATAGCTATTATGTAAAATCTAAATAATGCAACTCGAAATAATTTAAATTTGACAGATCCAAAGTTTTGTCCGAATACCATGTACAAGAAATAATCTAAGTCTACATATAGATACCCAGGGGCATAGCCAAGGAGGCTGGCAGGGGCCCTAGTCCCCCCTATAATGGTAAATTTTCCATTTAGACCATTTAAATTTTTTAAAGTTTTAAATTAGTAAATGTAAATTTGCACTTTGGTCCCCCTAAAAATGATAAAAATTTGATTTAATCCTTTAAAAATTATAAAGATATAGACTATTCAAATGGTGAAATTACATTTTTAGTATAGTAAAAATTAAGATTTAATTTTGCCCCCCTAAAACAATTTTCTACTTTCGCCCCTGTAAATACCTGCATTTACCATCCAATTATTATCATAGGTAGTACTTCCAAATAAAATCAATAGCATTAAATGTTTTTCCTATGCAATAATAAATGCTACCTACCACTTTTGGATTTTTTTACTCTTTAAAGACAACTCATATTTCTAAAATTTAAACTAATAATTAGCTAAATTCTTTACTTACCTAAACCGGATGAAAATCAACTAAATTTTAAAAATATATAAATTACTTTTAGATTTGATGATAAATAGTTTTGGTGTTCATTTTGAATAGTCTAAAAAGTAATTACGATTTGTGAATTCAAAGAATTAGACATGGAGCCAAAGGTCTCTGCATCCTTGAAAAAGAACAATCCTCCAACTGATTCTTCATCTCAATCTTCATTTTCTTCTTTAATTTTTGTTTAACATGTATAATATTCTATTTAGATTAACCAAACATTGGCTTGCTTGAATTTATTTGGATATGGTTTTATTGTGTTTATTTTTGTTCTTGAATTCAATTTTACTAGATAAAAAATGTTGGATTAATCTCTTTGTTATTTCTTTTATTTTTCCTTATTTATAATTTTATTGTGCTTATTTCTGTTTAAATGACCTTATCATGAGTATAAATATTCTTGTTGTTGTTACAAATATTAATAGATCACTACATAAATCTTCTTTTAGAATAGTTGATGATATAAACCATTTTTCTTCTCTCTTTTTTTTTCTTTTTCATTTTTTATTTGTAAGTTATACTAAGATTGAGTTAATTTGGAATAATAGCTCAATGTTTTCCTAAATATCTTGATAAAAATTTTGAAGTTGTTTACTGTCTAGATTTCTTTTTCTTATATAAAAATATGAAACTAAGATAAAAATTATTTTGTAGTGAAAATGCAAAAATATAAGTTAGCACAATTGCTGGTAGATAGAAGAGTACAATATTATTTTTTTAAAAACAAACAAAAAAATGTCACCAAACCCATCACATTGCTTATACCTTTTTTTTTTACCGATTATTGGAGAGATGCCTAAATAGGTTAGTGGCAGAGACATACCTATTGAGGAAGAGGCCAAAATTGTTAGAAATATTACCATAATTGCAAGAAAATTTCCTTGTTTGGAAAATTTTAATAGCCAAGAAGAAATATTTACTATTCAATACCTTTCACAATAAAGTTCGCAATGGTGTTGTCCTACAATATATCTCGTTTATCAATGTTGTCTAATAATATATCACTATTGCAGTACTATCAACACAAGGAGTTGCATCTTAATTTTCGATCATTAGCTGAGGTGGAAATGTATGAATCGAAAGTCATTTACCCTGGGTGTGCAAATAAGATAAAGGAAAATGAAGACAATATTAGATTACATGAACCTTTGCTAGTAAGTGTGCTATTTACATAAACTATAAAACCTAAACAAGTTTAGTTCTCATAGTTATTTACATAAAAATTTTAACTTTTCCTTGGTGATGATCCTTTTGAGAGTTGAATGTTTCTTCCCATGCCACTGTTATATTGGCATTTCAACTTTTACAGGCATTGACTTATGAAGGAATCGAACAATTTAATTTAGAAGAACCAGATGCTTCAACTAAAGAGATAATAATTTATGAGAATATTGAAGATGTGGATACTTGCAACTCTCCAAAGATGGGAATGCGTATTCTCGAAGAACAATGTCACATGATAGAACCTTGCAACAATATGTACATGCCTAATCCTGCTACTGGTTCAGCACCAAAAGGTATCTCTTTCTACTCATTTTTATGCATATTCTACTATTAACTCCAACTTTTCAAATTTCATAAAGTACACATATCGAATACCTATATCTACTACCTACCCCCTCTCTCTATATATATTCCTCAAGAAAAGATTAATTTTCTTAATCATAGTGTAAACCACCCATAAAACATTGTACTCATGAATACTCTTTCCCATGTACACTTTAAATTCTAAAGGCCAATATCATATCTTCAACCTAAGAAATTCACCTATTAGTAATAAAAATTATAAGTAAGATTATTTAGAGGACACATTTACCTACCTATGCCTTGCTCAATCCTCATAATCTCGGAAATGATAACTCATCGAATCAACTAGCCTTTAGCCTAATAGCTTTTCCCGTCTTCCATGTTTCCTCTACCTCACGATATAAGACTCATTTCTATTCAAGAAATCCAAGTCCATTAAGGAAACTTTAGAGCTATCTCTGATGTCGAGAAAAAGCCCTTCACCTGGCTATTATATATATAGATTGATGCAGCAGCCTATACACCCAAACTAGAAATTATTCCCTTCAGCTAATTTTGCAACTCTAACTAGGTATTGCATCTCGTCGCAATTGAGATGAATCATATTACCAATCTTCTTAAGTTGGTTTCCAATGATGAGCATTGTTGTTTTCCTTAAATCCTGAAATTTGAGAAAGTTACTTTCCATTGACAGAAGATCACCCCAGGCTCGAGCAATGTTCTGGAATATTTTGTAGTTCCAAGCTTCTAAGGGAATACCAAAAATCGTTGTCCATGTAGTTCTATGCTTGAGAAAGGTGAAACAAGACCAATAATCTATCTCAGTGAACCATTCCTTCAAATTCCATCAGGAGCTACCTCCCTGACATTTTCTTGACATTAATGTCAAAGACTCCATTCTCCTTAACAATTTCAACTTCATAAAACCCTTTCGTAATCCCCACCAAGCAATTGTCCGATTGGCCAACAACCACTATCAACCTTGATGTCTTGCATACCCTCCATATCAAATTTATGGACAACACATGGGTTTTCAATCTCCTTACAGTCATAAACAGTTGCCACTTGAGTCCATTTTCCATTCATCTTCAAAATATGCTTTACTCTTTCTCCAAAACTTTTTTTGTTGTTGAACCTTGTAAATACCACATATAACTTCCACGCATAAAGCCAAAAGTTTATTTTAGGAAATACAAGTTTCCTTTTAGGTTGTAAATTTGACTATGCCTAGCTTTAAACTGTTTCTGTTTTTCAATCAAGACTTCCTGCTCTTAAGGTAGGCTTTTTTCTTTTTCTTTTTTTATATTTTGTTTAATTTGGAGCTACTTCTTCTTCTGAAGAATTAAGCTAATTCTATCTTGTTATGCTAAGATTTAGTGAGTGTTGTTTTATTTTCTTCATTTTATAATAATTAAAATTTCAATTAAAAAAAAAGATAGGATTGAATTTATTTCTTTGGTTTGGTCCACACATCCTTAACACAGTTGAACAAAACCTAGTTTAATTGAAGTTGCATTTAACAATAAAAATAAAACTTTCTCCAACTGAAATATATGTACCTATTTAATAAATGATATTGTGGTTATGGTTAAGTCACATCAATATGTTTCATATAAACTCCCACGAATTAAGTCCATGAGATCAAAACTAAAACAAAGAGAGGAAGAATGAGAACTTGAGTCATGCACCAGCAATTCAAATAAGAGTATATAGATTTCTATTCAAGTCCACCAATCTTCCTCCTACCAACATTACCAAGAAAAAAGCCTATTTTAGATTTTTTTAGATAGGTTGCACCACATGAAAGCATTTTGAATAAATTAAATTAGCAATGCCCCAATAATATAAATAAGAGTGAGAGAAAAAGGGATCCCTTAAGTTTAACACTAAACTTTTCTATATCAGCTCATAATTTTTTAAAAATAAAAAAATGGTAAAATTTATTTCATACAAATAGTGAAAACGATTGTAGTTTTCCAATAAAAAAATATTTTTTGAAGTAAATGAACACTTACAATTTTATTTTTGGATGGTAGTTTAAGGTTTAAAAATATTTTATGAAAATTGTTAAGCACAAGGTTTTTAATATTAAACTTTTTCCACATATGTTATGTCTGGTTTAGATACCCTTTAAGGTTTTTTTAGGTAGATAGTCATATTCATTTCGTACTTCTTTCCTTTCAAAAGGTTAACTATTTATCACGTGTGTGTGTCTGTTTTATATAAACTATTTTAGTTTTTTACATATATAGTAGAACAAAGTTATTGTCCTGACAGAATTTACTAAATGGTTTGAAATTGGTAGCTGCAGAAACAACTAGTTATATAATAGAGGCAACCCTTGTCTCTACGCTGCCTCCTAAAGCTCAAGATCCTACTCCGAAGAGAAGATACAACAAGGTAAGCATCCACACACCTTAGAAACATAAACAAATAGCTCTATTAACTACAATTTTCTTACACAGTTATCTTGAATGCTTTGCATATCAGTTAAAGCCACTGCCTAAGTTCCTAAACAATTCGATTGTTATTGAAAGTCCATGAAAAAATGGGAGGATTGATAAAGTAATTATCTTTAAATGACTTTTACAACTCTTATGATCTATTTTTTTCCTTATGTAGGCAAATATATATATCATTTATCACTGATGTTTGATAATATATCATTATTGCAGAAATATCGCCATAAAGAGCGCAATATTACTCTTCGGTCACTTTTTGAGCTAAAAAGGTATGAAACGAATGGCATTCTTCCCGTGTGTGGAAAGAAGAAAAAGGAGAGCAACGAACAAAGTGAATCATCAGCAGCTTTGCTAGTAAGCATGCCATTTTCCTAAACCCTAAACAAGTTCATTTCTCATATTTCTTTACATGATTTTTTTTAACTTTTCCTTTGTAACGATTCTTTCGTGATTTGTGAGTTTCTTCCCCAATCATAGTTATATTGGTTTTCAACTTTTGCAGTTATTGACTTCTAGAGAAACTGGAGAACAGAATGAAGAACTAGAGGCTTCAACTATGGAGAGAACAAATTCTGAGAATATGCACATGTCCAATCTTACTGCTTTAGCTTCAACTGCACCAAAGGGTATCTTTCTCTTTCTACTGACTTTTTAAGCATATTCTTGCCTTAACTCTAACTTTCTAATTTTCATGAAATACCCATATCTACTGAGTATTCAAACACTCGGCAATATGATTCTAAACTAAAACACATATCTACATCTAGTACTTTTTGAGAGTTATTCAACCATGATTTTTTCTTCATTTAGTAGGTAAGAATGGAAGAAAGAGAAAGATGAAAACAATGGTGAGTCCAGAAGTAGAAGTCAGTATTGGAATCAAACAGAATGATGAAGCTGCCCTGGTAGATGTTCTAATCAATGATGAAGCTGCCCCGATAGATGTTTTAATCAATGATGAAGCTGCCCCGATAGATGTTCCAATCATTGACAAAGTTGCCCTGATAGATGTTCCAATCAATGATGAAACTACCATGATAGATGTTCCAATCATTGATGAAGCTGTCCTGATAGATGTTCCAATCACTTATGTTGAGAATTTTAGTGATCTTGGCCTCTAAATATGATCTTTCTCATTATATACTCCATGTCAGATTCCTTCAATTCGCACATTGTAACTATTTGAGTTAAAGTGATATGCAAGTGATTTTTTAGACTATTGATAATGGACTCAGAAATTATTTATCATTAGAATATAAAAGATATTTATATATTTTTAATTTAGTTGGTTTTTTATCCATTTTAAGGTGGTGAAGAACTTGGCTAATTTTTATTCTAAATTCATTATTTAAATATTGAAAATATGAGTTGTCTTAAAAGAGTAAAAAACTCAAAAAGTGGTAGGTAGCTTTTATTATTTTTTTGATAATAAAGTGGTAGGCATCTAACATGCATAGGGAAAGAATTTAAAGTTGTTGATTTATTTGGAAGTCTTACCTAGGTTTTTGTTATTTTTTGTTCGAATAATTGGATGGTAAATGTGGGTATCTATACATAAATTTAGGTTCTTTCTTATACATGGTATTTGGGAAAAACATTGGACTTGTTAAATTTAAATTGTTTTATCACCAACTATATACCTAGTAGCCTTTTCGATCCTATCACCTCGTGGTAGGAGCCCTCACAGCCTTACCCTTTAAATAATGAAGCAAAGTTGTTATTTGTTGGGACCCATAGCCAGCTTGTCACATATCAAAAATCGAGTGCTAGTAGAATCAAATTTGTGAACCGAGAGAGAGTGGTCAAGCCCTAATTTTTTAGATTATTTGTGCATTTTTAGGAAATAAATGAGTTACTGGTCTGTTGCTAAAGTGTTAGTGAAACTATCATTGATACCCAAGTTCAAATCCTTGCCTCGCACTGTTTTTATTATGTTGCAAATTTTGCATCAAACCCTAGTATGTGATACGTTATGACAAGTATGAGTAATTGGCTTAGTGGTTAAGGGAAAACAATGAGAGAGTGTAATTCACTTAAAAGTTAGAGTTTGATTCCTTTCTCCTGTAAATTGTCAATCTTTGCTATTTTTGTCCTTCTCCTTAATTTGTGCCGCCCATGCTAAATTTAATAGCTCTAGTGCCAAATATAAATGATACAACTTGAAATACTCTAAAGTTTACAAATCCAAAGTTTTTCCTAAATACCATGTACAAGAAATAACCTAAATCTATGTATAGATATCCACATTTACCATCCAATTATTGCAACAAGAAATATCAAAAACCTAGGTAAGACTTCCAAAGCAACATTAAAATATTTTCCTATGCATGTTAGATACCTACCACTTATTGTTAAGAAACTAATAAAAGCTACCAACCAGTTTTGGATTTTTTTACTCTTTTAAGACAACTCATATTTCCAATATTTAAATAATGAATTTAGACTAATAGTTAGCCAAGTTTTTGACTTCCCTAAAATGGATTAAAACCAACTGAACTAAATATATATAAATTGCTTTTATATTCTTGTGATAAATAATTTTCGAGTCCATTTTCAATAGTCTAAACAACCACTTGGATATCACTCTAACTGAAATAATTATGATGAGTGAATTGAAGGAATCTGACATGGAGTTAAAGGCCACCATCTTTGCATGCTTGGAATATGACAATCCTCCAAGTGATTCTTCATCTCAATCTTCATTTTCTTTTTTAATTTTGTTTACCTTGTATGTGGGTTGTGCCTTGTATTCTTCTCCCAATTAAATTCTGCTATCTTTTCCTAGTTAAGTTTTGATTATGCCAGGGAAATTTTAGTATGATTCAAACTCTACCTAACCTACTTAAAGGGGTCTTGTATCCCTGTTTCATGATACCGATAAAAAAGGCTTTTATTTATGGGCGACAAGAAGTTGCCGCATATGAGTTTTTGTGAGAGTTTTGTTGTAATTATGGAGAGTATTTTCTCCATTCTTTACTCTTGTTTGTTTAATCATTTAGTGGAAAGTCGAAGCCTCTTTTGTCCGTTGTTTTTCCCTCTACTATGGTTTTCCATGTAAAATATTTGTGTTCGTTCTTGATAAATGCCAAAAGTAACATGTTTTAGCCTCATTCTTAATGCGTTTCTTGATTATTTTTTATTTAAAATGATGAATTTTATTCTCCTAGACCATTAAATTCATGTTTTTTATATTTAGGAGAGCATTTGGGAGCAACAAGAGCAAAAAATGAGCAGAAATAAGAAAATTAGAGCAAGTTTTAGGAGCCACACGGGCTGAGCAATTCCACACGGGTAGAACACACGACCGTGTGAGCCACATAGGCTGCCACACGGCCATGTGCCAGACCATGTGGATTTTGCAAACTGCACTCCGAAAATGCCGAAAAATGCAAATTTTTTTTGTTTTTCGGGCATTATAAGACCTATATATACCTTAATATAAGAAAAGGGGAGTAAGCCGTCAGAGAATATTGAAGAAAACAACTCAGAAAACACCATTGGAGCCGATTTCAGAGTACATTTCTCATGTGACATGTCAGATCCGGTCTTAACGCATGGGCCGAGTTTGGGGTGTTACATTTTATGGTATCAAAGCCCGGTTGCAAAACTCGGCTGTGGTTTGGGTTCAAACACGTTTTCAAAGCTGTTTAAAATTTTAAATTATACATGTATGTTCTAAAGGAAGTATGGCACCACGGGTATCCGGCACCAAGTCAAGTAAGTATGTGTTTTTATTTTATGATTAATGTGTTAGTACTGTGGTAAGAAAATTCCACAAAATAGATACTCTAGAACTTTTAGTTTTAGGAGCTGAAACTATAGAGATTGAGACTTTAGGATGCGTATTGCGAAAACAACTTTACTTCCTATACTCCATAAAACATTGTTTAATAAATATTGAATAATTCTACTGATTCATAAGACTCGTAATCAAATTAAATCGATTTAGCAAATATGAGCGTTAAAGGACGTAGACGCGATAGATGTGGACATGGTAGAGGCCGAGGTGCTAAGTGTAACACCCTTAACCCGTATCCGTCGCCAGACTAGGGTTACAAGGCATCACTGAACATAGCACAAGTCACCACAACAACCATAACTCACATAATCACAACCGAACTCATTTTGAACAGTTTTGTTTTAAAAAAATAGATTTAATCAATAATATGCATACCGTAATTCCCTCTAGCAAATTCATGGATTTACAATTTGTAATAAGTAACAAGAATACTACTCATTTGTAAGAACAAAACCGAATTAAAATACCAAACATTTCTCTCATTTCCCAAACACATATAATGATCTAAATACACATGCATGATTGTCACTATAACCGAATATGCAATATACCATATAAATGATTTCTAATTTATCCACATTTCAATCATTCACTTCATTAGTAGCCTTCATTAATCCCTAACTCAAACATATGCAAGTTCACAAACGTCAACTTTCCAAGGATAGTAAGTATAAGTCATAAACTAAAACCTCATGCTAAATCATATACATATATATATATATATATAAATATACTTATCGTGCACTAATATCAACATTTTATATTCGAAGTTCAAGCAAAACATATGCATTTTACGAACCCAATCATTTAGGCGTTACATCATTAACATTTAAATCAAGCCACATGAATATCCATCACATATAATATACTATATGACATTATTCTAAAATGAGCTATTTACTAAATAAAACGCATGACATAATAGACATGTTAATTAACCAAACTACTAAGCATGCTTGCTTACAATGCTGATTTTACCATTATAATGAGCAAGCATTAAGGCCGAATACAATCAAGACCATAGTATCATAATTTAGCCATTTCATTACTAAATCACATAAATTGAATTTGATACACATGCACCAATTTCATTCATAACCGAATAGGCTATCCAAGTACATATCCATTAATTCCACATATTGTCGAATGCAAAGTTTATAAAACATATTCATGTTTCCATATAAAACATCAAAAGTAATGTATACCCAATCTTATCCCATACTTGATGAACTACCACATATATTCACTTTCCAAAGACCTAGCAAAGATTCATATCAAACATACATATACAAGCATAAATACTTGGTATGATTTATAACACATTCACACTCATCATCCAAGCAAAACTTGAACTCTTACCTTAATCAAGACTTGCATAACTTTAGGTTATTTAATATTAAGACAAGCCATTTTTGCATGGCTTATATACATCGACAAAATATCATTTAAACCTTAGGCTAGCCTATACATGCCTTAAACTTAAAAATTCCAGCTTAAAAGGTACCAAAATAGGTTGATAGTGTGGATGACCTCGGTGACGATCCCCTGAGCTCGTAGCTTGATCGAAATCTATAAAACAGAACAATGAACACACATAGAGTAAGCTTACTAGCTTAGTAAGTCTTAAGCAATTATAATATAACATTCAAACATTCAAGCATTTTAAACATTTGGTTTATGGCATTGAATATAAACAATTCAACTTGTAACTTCATCATGGCCGAATACTATCATTTCACTTAACCTACTATTATCATTTTCTTACCATAAGCATGTAAACTCATCGAAACACCTAAATACAATATGTATTCGAATATTCCAAATCAAATAAATATAACATACATATTAATCACATGTACTCATTTATACATATATGCAAACCAATCCAACCTCTTTCACATTTAGAAATTTTCACATATGGTCGATTCTCCAAAAGTTTATTCAAGCTTAAATTCCATTATAATATAAATCATATTCATCAATGGTAAGATCAATTACACATATTAAAATTCTTACCGAAGCTTCAACTATATCACATCTTACTTAATTCAAATGGTAATATACTAACTTACCTTATTCCTTGCAAATATGAAAGACTTGTACTTACCCGAGCATTTAGCTTATTGCAAAGAAATACGTTCCCTCTTGTAAATGATTCATGAATTCTTTATTTATAACACATCATAGGCATTACCGCTAGACCCGAGGTGCTGAAATTTGATCACCGACATTTAGCACCGCTAGGCAATAAGCCCGAAACACTTCACCAAAGACAAGGCCCGCTAGGCTCGAAGCCCGATACAATTCACCGACACAAGGCCTGCTAGGCTCGAAGCCCGATACAATTATTATTATCATCCCATACACATATTAGTAATGCTGCCCAAATTAACCTAGGTCACACATTATTCAAATCACTTTAACATATCAACCCGATTAAAGCTGTAACAACATTTCATTTCAAATTCACTATCCACATTCGGCTATAACAAATTTTACAATCATAATTTCATACTTCAGCATATAATCAACGTTATAAATTCTATTAACGATATTTAATTGCTTATAGACTTACCTCGGAAATCGTAGGACAGCAAAAATCAGCTATTCAATAACTTTTGCCTTTCCCGGATCCAAGACCATTTTTCTTTGTTCTTAATCTAAACACATTCAATTTGAGCTCATTCAAACACATTTCATTTCAATTTATTCCAAAAACACTTAAATGAGCAAATTACCATTTTACCCCTGATATTTACAACTTTTACAATTTAATCCCTATTACACAAAACACAAAATACTCATAATTTAAATGCAATCCTTAAGGGCCGAATCTTCCCTATAGTCACATAAGTCCCTACATTTCATTGATTTTGCATTTTAACCCCTCAAAGATTTATTTTCTCAATTTAGCCCTATTTAGCTAAATTCATCAAAAATTCAAGAACAAATTATGTTCATCAATTACCTATCTATCATTTAACACCATAAAACATTATGAAACTCAACATAGCATTCATGGAATTTTACACAAACATCATCAATTCATGAAATTGAGACATGGGTTTTAAAGCTCACGAAGCAACGATCTCAAAAACGTAAAAATTAACAAAAATCGAGCTAATTACATACCTCAATCTAAGCTTGCAATGACCGAATATTTGAAGACTTAAGTTCTTTCTCCCTTCTTTTAGTTTCGGTCAATGAAAGAGAATAAGAAAAACACATGCAAACTTTTGTTTCTTTTTATCTTTTTATTATAATAAGCTTATAATTAATATACATATAACTTAATATACATATAACTTAATATATAAAAAAACAATATAATATGGCATTATCATTAGACTTTGCCGTCCACTATCATATAAAAAGGGAAATTTAGAAACTTAATACTCATTCAAAAGAAAACAAACAAATTTAACCACTTAATTGAATAGTTTGCCACTTTTACCACTTACGCGATTTAGTCCTTTTTACTTAATTGAGTACACCAACGATCAAATTTTCATACGAAACTTTCACACATACAAATTCACATATAATTAACATGGAAAATAATATTTAAAAAATTTTTTGGGCTAGGATTCGTGGTCCCGAAACCACCATTCCAATTAGGGTCAAATTCGGACTGTTACAACTCTCCCCCCTTAGAGATTTTCGTCCCTAAAAATCTTACCGTTAAACAAAGTCGGATATTGTTGCCTCTGTAACATCCTGAATTAATGGGCCTATGCGTTTAGTGTGTGGATATGTTTGATGTGTTAATTTAAGTGTTAGGGTCCAAATTGGGCTCAGGTTTAGGCAGAGGCCTTGGTTAAATTCTCTGTTTGAGCACTATAGGGTTTAAAAGGTGGTATTTGTGTTTAAAATACCAAAGTGGGCTTGTGGCCCAATATTAGGTGGCACTGCAAGGGAGCTAGAGGGTGGCGTCACTAGTAGATGAAGAGGCCCACGTTTTGGCCGCAAGGAGCCCATGTCTTTGGGCCATTTTCGGCACTTAAAAAGGGAGCAAGGGGGGACGATAACGGGGCTAGAAAATAGGAGGATTAAATGTTTAGGATAATGTGGATATTATGCTGATAATAGTAGGGAGAGGTGGTGTTATTTAGGCCTCTTCTAAAGGTATGAATAGATTAAGATAAAGGAGAAAAGATAGGAGCTATCTGCTGAGTGTAGTGTTGGCCGAAATTCCATCACCTAGAGGAGGGAAGAAATCAGTTTCTTTATGGCAAAGGGGTGCCAAAATTTCCCCTATTATTTGATGAGTTGTTAGTTAGCAAGAAGGGCACTTTTGGTTTTTGATAAGTAAGTGCTGAAAGTCTCTATAAATAGGGGTAGTATCTCTTCAATTCCGTCATTTGAACCCTATTCTTTTCTTCATTCTCTGTGCCGAAACTCTCAGTCATTCTCTGCAATTTCTTTTCTTTTGATTTCTTCAAAAGCCGAAACCTCCCAATTTTTTTCAACATCTTTTCTTTCAAAAGCCGAAACTCTAAACTCTATTCTCATCTCCATAGCCGAATACTTCCTATTCCCTTTTGCCGATTTCTTCACTAAAGCCGAATCTACATAGACTTCTTCCTATCATCTTTTCTTCTGATCTTCTCAAAAGCCTGAATCTCTAAGGGGTAGTCGAATTCTTTGTGCTAAAGTGAGTGATGATTTTCCTATCTCTTCACTTTCTCTTTCGGTTTTTGGGAGACAAAGCCGAAAAGCTAATGGTTTAATGGTTTTATGTATTCTCTTGTTGGGCGACATTCGAGAATTGAGGTAGATCTCTTAGATCTAAAAGCCGGAAACCCTAGTCCCTGAATCTCATATCACTTTTTGGGAATTTCAAGGTAAGGGATTCTCTTTAGGTTCTCGTTAGATTCGATATCGAAATCACAATCTTAACCATATGTTATGATTAATAAGGCCTTTTTGATGGAATCAAATATCGATCAGGCGAAGGAGGGCATTGGATCTGTCAAACCAATCCCTAAGTTTAAGAAACGAGCAGTGTCAGCAGCTCGGGATTGGCCATCGGGTTGTGGACCGGCTTCTGAGCAACACCTTAGGCAAATAGCAGTTGTGTCGGCTACGGATAGCATCGACATAGGAAGTGTCGTCTTAACCATAATCAGGTGTGTAGATCTCTAACACACTAGTTAATCGTATTATATATATATTGGGCTAAAAAGCCGTAAATAGTCGTGTGTAGGCGATCGAATAAAACCCGAAAAAGGGTCTGCAAAGGATGCCAGGTACGTAATCATAGAAATCTCTATGTGTATCGATAAATATATATATGAAAGCATGTTTTCTTAAAGATGGTATGATGTTTTCAATTTTTCATGTGTGTATGCATGGGGTGGGATTATGATAATGAAGGGGAAGAGCATGATAGGTCACTTGGTGATCGGTGGTTAAACCACGAATTCAAATGTTAGGTCACATAGTGATCGGTGGCAAAGCCACACTTAAATGATTCTTGATTAATAGGAATAGGCAGTACGGCTGTCGATATGGTGTGTAGCGATTGGCGGGTTAATTGTAGAAATCCCCGAGGTGTGTTGGCTGGTACGGGTTGGTGTGTAGAGGATGGACTTTTAGGATGGGTTGGGCCAGTTACCATTCATCATTTAGTATGTATGTATGATTGTTGCCATAACGTAAGGGCCAAGGCCCATAATGTGTTTGTGGGCCTCAGGTCGTTGTGTGTTTCGGGATTTATACACTGAGTCTTGGTGACTCACCCTTTCATTTTTTTCTCTACTCTTTCAGGTGAGCAGTAGATCGTGGACATGGGAACCGAGGCAGACTCGAGGGGCCATCAAGTTTTATTTTATTTATTTTCATAGACTACTTTCAGTTTTCTTTAAGTTTTAAGTTTGGGATTATTTATGTAATAAAGCCCCATGGCATAGGTTATCATTTTTTTTATTTGTTAATGTTTACAGTTTAAAGTTTATGTTCAAGGACTTAAGTCTTAAAACATAATAAAATGGGTTTTCCAATCATGTTCAACGTAAAACAAAGGTTTTCAACAAATATCTTATTTTTATCAAATGCCTAAGTAAAGAAACTGAGATTTTCCAAAAACCATTAAAGTAAAGTTTTAATAATAAACCCCGTAGCATGCCAGATCTAGTCATAGCATTTGGGCCGGGTTTGGGGTGTTACATTTTGGTATCAGAGCCCAGTTCAAAACTCGGGCTGTGAATGGGTCTAGTAGTGTTTTGAAAATTTGATCAGAATTTGAGAAAATGTCTTGGATGAAGATATGGCCTTCGAGTCTACCGGCACCCGATCCATGCATGTAAGTATTCTAACTTCTGATATGATATGCATGATTGGGCTTGATGGACGTAGACTAGTATGTTAGGCATTGATGCACCTTAGGCTTAGTTTAAACAACTCTATAAATTCATAAGACTTAATCTACCCAAACAAACCTGTGAACAAATCGCTGGGTTAGGGTGTGGCAACAGGCATACGCATGTCTAGGATTGGATTCAGGGAGAGCTTGGTACTTAAGCGGTCCTAGTGACTCACCTCCTCTTCGCTAGAATCCTACCTGGTGCGTAGTGACTGTTCACCTTAGCCATGAGGACTTGTTGACGGGCCAAAATTTATAATTAAAACCCGAATGGGACCAGCCACCCTAATTTTGAAAATTTCCAAAATACCCTTGGTTTGTGAAAAAAATACTAAATTACCCCTGATTTGAAAAATGACCAAAATACCCTTGGTTTGGAAAATTACCAAAACACCCCCGAAATGCAAAATTACCAAAATACCCTTATTTCGTAAAATCACCAAGATACCCTATTTTTGAAAAAAATATATATATATTTTGAAAATACCCCTGTAGGATAAAATTACAAAAGTACCCCTGGGTAGTGAAATGACTAAAATATCCTTATGTGATGAATGTGAGTTCATGGATGCTACTTGTATGTTGATGTATGATGGTTGATGTATGAAGTTCCTAGAACTAGGAGATATAGACTTGAGACTGAAACCTGTAGATATAATTTCGAAATCGAAAGAACTACTCTTAAAACTACTATTCATAAGATTGTTCGTGGTTAATTAGTGGAAGAAATTAACAATTCATAAAATTTCTAATCAGATAAACGCGAATCGGTAGAATGAGTACAAGAGGTCGTGGACGTCCGCGCGTGGTCGTGGTAGGGGTAGGATGACGGTGTCGAACCAGAGGGTCCGCCATGGATCTGAGAAACGAGATGCTGGTACCACCGGTGTGGAGGAGGAATTTTAGGACAGACACGGAGATGATGTGGTATCTCGTAATGTTAAGGGTTCTAGAGAGGGTTCTTTCAGGCGGGGCATGGGCACAGAGCCCGAAAAAGTGCATCTTGGAGGGACTTAGAGCCAATGGGGTGGAAGTGTTTAGGGAATTTTCGGTATAGCCCCGAGTTCAACCAGTGAGTATTGGTTGGAGGCAGTTGAACACATAATGGATGATTTGGATTTCACGGAGGAGGAGAAGTTGAAAGGGGTTGTATCCCTCCTATGGGACGAAGCTTATCAATGGTGGCTTACGGTTAAGGATGGTACGGTGGCTGACCGTATCACTTGGGATTCCTTCAAAACAGCGTTTCAGAGTAAATACATTAGGACAAGTTATGTGGATGTGCAGCGTAGAGCATTTCTAAATTTAGTGCAAGGAAGTAGGTCGGTGGCTGCGTACGAAGCGGAATTCTTACGCCTTAGCCGTTGAGCTCGAGGAATGGTGGCCACAGACCATGAACGTTGTGTTCGATTTGAAGATGGTCTGAGGGATGATTTGCGTGTATTGATAGCTCCACAGCGGGAGAGGGAATTTGCTGTGCTTGTGGAAAAAGCTAAGATAGCTGAGGAGGTGAAGCGGACAGAGAAACTAAATCGGGATAGAGATAGGGGTGGAAGTAAGAGGAATTTTGGATCGTCAGGGGCAGCTGGACGTACTCAGAAAAGGCCTAGGTCAGACGGGCCGAGGCGGGAAGAGAGACCTGCTACTGTTGGTCAGACACAAAAGTGTGTTCGATATGGTAAATTCCATGTAGGCGAGTGTTGGGCAGGCAGTGGGAAGTGCTTTAAGTGTGGATCTACGGACCACCAAGTTAGGAATTGTCCGCAGCAATGAGGCAATGAAGGGCCCACAGGACAAGGAAATGCTCAGCCGGGAAGAGGAGGTCAGCAGCCACAAAGAGGTCGTGGTCCAGCCAGAGGTGGTAATAGTTTCGGTCGGGGCCGTGGAGCACCAGGCCAAGGGGCAGGAAACACTGAGGCGAGACAGCCGGGGTTAGTGTATGCTGCTAGACGTCGAGAGGAGGCTGATGCATCGGATGTTATAACCGGTACGTTTTTAATTTTTGGTTTGCCTTACACTGGCTTGATTGATATTGGTTCGACGCACTCTTATGTTGCTAGTGCTATAGTGGGAACTCTGAACATAGGATATGAGATTTCTTCTAGGGAGATGACTGTAGTAAGCCCTCTAGGACAAACTGTAGTGGTGAACAAACTGTATAAAGACGTACCTCTGGAAGTTCAAGGGGTAGCTTTTTGGGCTGATCTGATGGAACTGCCGTTTGGGGAGTTCGATTTGATCTTAGGAATGGATTGGTTAGTGAAGTATCAAGCGAACTTGGACTGTGCAGCCAAGCGTATGGTGTTAAAGACTCCCAATGGCGGTGAAGTGTTGGTGATAGGTGAAAGGGGGAACTATTTGTCAAATGTGGTGTCTGCCCTAAGGGCAGAAAGGATGGTGAGGAAAGGATGTGAGGCAATTCTAATGTTTGTTCGGGCTCTGGAAGCAAAGGAACTAACTGTTGGAGATGTCAGGACGATGAAGGAATTTCCTGATGTTTTCCCAGAAGAGCTTCCGGGATTACCCCTGGATCGTGAAGTGGAGTTTTGTATCGATCTTCTTCCGGGAACAGCGCCAGTATCTATTACTCCGTATAGGATGGCGCTAAAGGAGTTGGTGGAATTGAAAGCGTAGATTCAGGAGTTGCTGGATAGAGGGTTTATTCGACCAAGTGTGTCGCCCTGGGGGGCGCTGGTGTTGTTCGTTAAGAAGAAGGATGGAACAATGCGTATATGCATTGATTATCGTCAGTTAAACAAGTTAACCATCAAGAACAAATACCCGTTGCCGAGGATCGATGACTTGTTCGATCAGTTGAAGGGGGCTTTAGTCTTTTCAAAGATAGATCTGAGGTCAGGGTACCATCAGCTTAAGGTTAAAGAGGCAGATATTCATAAGATGGCTTTTAGGACTCGCTATGGACACTACGAATTCATGGTAATGCCGTTTGGGTTGACTAACGCACCAGCAGCATTTATGGATATGATGAATCGAGTATTTCAACCCTACCTGGATCGATTTGTCGTGGTATTCATAGATGATATCTTGGTTTATTCAAGATCGGAAGAGGAGCATGATTCACATCTGCGGGTGGTTCTACAGATTCTGAGGGAGAAGCAGTTATATACCAAATTCAGTAAGTGCGAATTTTGGCTAAGGGAGGTTACTTTTCTAGGTCACGTTGTGTCGGCAGAGGGGATTAGGGTTGACCCTCGGAAGATTGAAGCGGTGTTGGATTGGAAGCCGCCTAAATCGGTAGAAAAAATTCAGAGTTTTCTTGGGTTAGCCGGGTATTACAGAAGGTTTGTGGAAGGATTTTCATTGATCGCGGCGCCGTTAACTAAGTTGTTACGGAAAGGAGTTTCGTTTGTTTGGTCTTGTAGGCAACAAGAGAGTTTTGAGAAGTTAAAAAGGATTTTGACGGAGGCTCCGGTATTGATTCAGCCGGAGGCTGGGAAGGAATTCGTGATTTATTGTGATGCTTCACACACGGGATTAGGATGCGTGTGAATGCAAGATGGAAAGGTGGTTGCGTACGCATCGCGGTAGTTGAGACCACACAAAGCAAATTATCCCACCCATGACTTAGAGTTGGCGGCGGTGGTTTTTGCCTTGAAGATCTGGAGGCATTATCTGTACGGGGAGAAATCTATCATTTATACCGATCACAAGAGCCTAAAATACCTTTTGACTCAGAAGGAGTTGAATCTAAGGCAAAGGAGGTGGATCGAGTTGTTAAAGGACTATGACTGCTCGATCGAGTACCATCCGGGTAAAGCTAACGTGGTGGCGGATGCCTTGAGTCATAAAGTAATCTCTGACTTGAGAGCAATGTTTGCTCACCTTAATCTGTATGATGATGGGAGTTTGTTAGCTGAACTTCAAGTTAAACCCTCTTGGGTCAATCAGGTTAAGGAGAAACAGCAAACTGACGAGTTGCTAAAGGAGAAGTTTCCGGTAGGATCAAGTGAAGGATCAATAGAATTTAGTGTGAATGAAGAAGGGTTATTATGCTTTCAGGGAAAAGTGTGCTTGCTGAAAGACCCAGAGTTGAGGCGTAGGATCTTGCAGGAAGCACATGGTAGTCCTTATGCTATGCACCCTGGAGGGAGTAAGATGTATCGAGATTTGCGAGATCAGTTTTGGTGGCCGGGTCTAAAACAGGAGGTGACCGAATTTGTAGGGAAGAGTTTGACCTGTCAGCAGGTAAAAGCGGAACATCAGTTACCATCAGGGTTGTTGCAGCCGGTGAAGATTCCACAATGGAAGTGGGAAAGAATCACAATGGACTTTGTTAGTGGGCTACCCCTCACGCCTACTAAAAAAGATTCGGTCTGGGTGATTGTTGATCGTTTGACGAAGTCTGCTCATTTCATACCAGTACGTGTCGATTACTCCCTGCAAAAATTGGCTAAGCTATACATGGCGGAGGTAGTGAGGTTGCATGGGGTACCAGTATCAATCATATCGGACAGGGACCCTAGGTTCACCTCACGATTTTGAAAGGCGCTGCATCAAGCGTTGGGTACAAAGTTGGATTTTAGTACGGCGTTTCATCCTCAGACCGATGGACAGTCTGAGTGGGTAATCCAGATCTTGGAGGACATGTTAAGAGGATGTGTCATTGACTTCACGGGTAGTTGGTAAGAGTTCTTACCGTTGGCGGAGCTTGCGTACAACAATAGCTACCAGTCAAGTATTCAGATGACGCCCTATGAAGCATTGTATGGGCGGAGGTGTCGTACACCTACCTGTTGGATGAAATTAGGGGAACGTCAGATTTTGGGGTCCGGAGTTGGTTACCAAGACCGAGGAGAAGGTTGAGTTAATTCGGGCTCGATTAAAGGAAGCGTCAGACAGACAAAAGTCCTATGCTGATCTGAAGCGTACGGACATAGAATTTGCAGTGGGTGACAAGGTTTTCTTAAAGGTGTCGCCATGGAAGAAAGCATTAAGGTTTGGTCGAAAGGGTAAATTAAGTCCCAGATTTATCGGTCCATATCGAGTGTTGAAACGAGTAGGACCGGTAGCTTTTCAGCTGGAGTTACCTTCTGAGCTAAACGCTATCATTCGGATCCATCCCATGTAGTGTCTATGGAAGAAATCGAAGTAAGACCCGATTTATCCTTTGAAGAGGAACCAGTAGAAATTCTGGATCGTGATGTCAAAGTGTTGCGAAGGAAGACGGCTTCGTTGGTTAAGGTTCTATGGCGGAATCACAGTTTTGAGGAGGCTACTTGGGAACCGGAGGAGATGATGCAGCAGCAATACCCCCATCTTTTCTGACCAGGTAATTTCGAGGACGAAATTTCTTTTAAGGGGGGTAGAACTGTAACATCCTGAATTAATGGGCCTATGCGTTTAGTGTGTGGATATGTTTGATGTGTTAATTTAAGTGTTAGGGGTCCAAATTGGGCTCAGGTTTAGGCAGAGGCCTTGGTTAAATTCTCTGTTTGGGCACTATAGGGTTTAAAAGGTGGTATTTGTGTTTAAAATACCAAAGTGGGCTTGTGGCCCAATATTAGTGGTGCTGCAAGGAGCTAGAGGGTGGCGTCACTAGCGGATGAAGAGGCCCATGTTTTGGCCGCAAGGAGCCCATGTCTTTGGGCCATTTTTGGCACTTAAAAAGGGAGCAAGGGGGGACGACAATGGGGCTAGAAAATAGGAGGATTAAATGTTTGGGATAATGTGGATATTATGCTGATAATAGTAGGGAGAGGTGGTGTTATTTAGGCCTCTTCTAAAGGTATGAATAGATTAAGATAAAGGAGAAAAGATAGGAGCTATCTGCTAAGTGCAGTGTTGGCCGAAATTCCATCACCTAGAGGAGGGAAGAAATCGGTTTCTTTATGGCAAAGGGGTGTGAAATTTCCCTATTATTTGATGAGTTGTTAGTTAGCAAGAAGGGCACTTTTCGGTTTTGATAAGTAAGTGCTTGAAAGTCTCTATAAATAGGGGTAATATCTCTTCAATTCCGGCATTTGAACCCTATTCTTTTCTTCATTCTCTGTGCCGAAAGTCTCAGTCATTCTCTGCAATTTCTTTTCTTTTGATTTCTTCAAAAGCCGAAACCTCCCAATTTTTCTCAACATCTTTTCTTTCAAAAGCCGAAACTCTGAACTCTATTCTCATCTCCATAGCCGAATACTTCCTATTCCCTTTTGCCGATTTCTTCACTAAAGCCAAATCTACATAGACTTCTTCCTATCATCTTTTCTTCTGATCTTCTCAAAAGCCGGAATCTCTAAGGGGTAGTTGAATTCTTTGTGCTAAGGTGAGTGCTGATTTTCCTATCTCTTCACTTTCTCTTTCGGTTTTTGGGAGACAAAGCCAAAAATCTAATGGTTTAATGGTTTTATGTATTCTCTTGTTGGGCGACATTCGGGAATTGAGCTAGATCTCTTAGATCTAAAAGCCGGAAACACTAGTCCCTGAATCTCATATCACTTTTCAGGAATTTCAAGGTAAGGGATTCTCTTTAGGTTCTCGTTAGATTCGATATCGAAATCACAATCTTAACCATATGTTATGATTAATAAGGCCTTTTGATGGAATCAAATATCGATCAAAGCGAAGGAGGATTGGATCTCATCAAACCAATCCCTAAGTTTAAGAAATGAGCGGTGTCGTGCTATTCGGGATTGGCCACGGGTTGTGGACCGCTTTTCGAGCAACACCTTAGGCAAATAGCGGTTGTGTCGACTCACGGATAGCATCGACATAGGAAGTGTCGTCTTAACCATAATCGTGTGTGTAGATCTCTAACACACTAGTTAAGCTGTATTATATATATATATTGGGCTAAAAAGCTAGGAAATAGGTCGTGTAGACACGATCGAATAAAACCCAAAAAGGGTCGTCAGAAGGATGCAGTACGTAATCATAGAAATGTCTATGTGTATCGATAAAATATATATATATGGCCTGTTTTCTTAAAGATGGTATGATGTTTTCAATTTTTCATGTGTGTATGCATGGGGTGGGATTATGATAATGAAGGGGAAGAGCATGATAGGTCACTTGGTGATCGGTGGTTAAACCACGAATTCAAATGTTAGGTCACATAGTGATCGGTGGTAAAGCCACACTTAAATGATTCCCGATTAATAGGAATAGGCGATGCTGTATCGATATGGTGTGTAGCGATTGGCGGGTTGATTGTAGAAATCCCCAAGGTGTGTTGGCTGGTACGAGTTGGTGTGTAGAGGATGGACTTTTAGGATGGGTTGGGTCAGTTACCATTCATCATTTAATATGTATGTATGATTTTTGCCATAACGTAAGGGCCAAGGCCCATAATGTGTTTGTGGGCCCTGTGTCGTTGTGTGTTTGGGATTTATACACCGAGTCTTGGTGACTCACCCTTTCATTTTTCTCTACTCTTTCAAATGAGCGAGAGATCGTGGACATGGGAGCCGAGGCAGACTCGAGGGGCCATCAAGTTTTATTTTATTTATTTTCATAGACTACTTTCGGTTTTCTTTAAGTTTTAAGTTTGGGATTATTTATGTAATAAAGCCCCATGGCATAGGTTATCATTTTTTTATTTGTTAATGTTTACAGTTTAAAGTTTATGTTCAAGGACTTAAGTCTTAAAACGTAATAAAATGGGTTTTCCAATCATGTTCAAAGTAAAACAAAGGTTTTCAACAAATATCTTATTTTTATCAAATGCCTAAGTAAAGAAACTGGGATTTTCCAAAAACCATTAAAGTAAAGTTTTAATAATAAACCCCGTAGCATGCCAGATCTGGTCGTAGCGTTTGGGCCGGGTTTGGGGTGTTACAGCCTCATTGAATCCTCAGGCTCCCACATAGCCTCTTCTACTCCGTGTCGATTCCATAGTACTTTTACTAACGGAATTTTCTTGTTTTTTAACTCTTTCATTTCACGGGCTAAAATACGAATCGGTTCCTCGTCGTACGTCATATCGGACCGGATTTCAATTTCAGACGGAGAAATCACATGTGACGGATCTGATCTATATCTACGGAGCATCGAAACATGAAATACGTTGTGTATCTTTTCTAATTCAGAAGGCAACTTCAATCTATAAGCCATAGGCCCGATACGTTCAATAATCTCATACGGTCCGATGAATCTCGGACTTAGTTTGCCTTTTTGACCAAATCGGAGTACTTTCTTCCACGGTGAAACTTTCAAAAATACCCGATCTCCGATCTGAAACTCAATGTCTTTATGTTTCAAATCAGCGTAGGACTTTTGGCGATCCGATGCATCTTTCAAACTATTTCTGATTATAGCCACCTTATGTTCAGTCTCTTTAATCAAATCAACCCAGTGTATCTTAATTTCACTAAGCTCGGTCCAATACAACGATTGTAACGACACTTGCGCCAGATAGAGCTTTGTAAGGTTCCATTTTGATACTAGATTGAAAACTATTATTATAAGCAAATTCAATCAAAGGTAAGTATCTTTCCCACGTACCTTCAAACTCAAGGACGCACCATCTCAACATGTCCTCATGTGTCTGAATGGTTCGTTCAGAATGACCGTCTGTCTGCAGATGGAAGGCTGTGGTAAAGTGGAGTTTAGTACCTAAAGCATCTTGCAACTTCTTCCAGAACTGCGATGTAACTCTCGGATCTCTATCCGAAACAATGGAACTCGGGACACCATGTAATCTCACAATTTGAGATACATACAACTCAGCAAGTTTATCGAGCGAATAATCCGTACGAACTGGAACAAAGTGAGCTGATTTGGTCAGTCTATCTAGTATAACCCAGACTGCATCTTTCTTGCTAGGTGTCATAGGCAAACCGGAGACAAAATCCATAGAAATTTTATCCCATTTCTAATCAGGTATCATGATCGGCTGAAGTAACCCAGAAGGCACCTGATGTTCGGCTTTTACTTGCTGACAAATTAAGCACTTCGAAACAAATTCAGATATGTCCCGTTTCATACTAGGCCACCAATAGAAATGATTCAAATCATTATACATTTTCGTGCTACCCGGATGAACAGATAATCGGCCACTATGGGCTTCATTCAATATCATTTGAATTAAATCTGAATTCCTCGGAACACACATTCGATCTTTGAACTTCAAGTAGTCATTCTCATCAATTCAAATTCGACTCAACATTCTTTTTTCGTGACCGAGCTCGTTTTGCAATCAAATCTTTATCGACTTTTTGGGCATCACCAATTTGTTGAATAAACAACGGTTTTGCTTTTAATTTGGCTATTATCGAACCATCATCAGACATAACCATATGTGCATTCAACGCACGAAGAGCAAATAATGACTTTCGACTTAAAGCATCCGCAACGACATTAGCCTTCCTGTATCAAAACGTAACCTAAACCATTCAGAGATGCATCACTATAAACAACAAATTCTTTACCCGATTCAGGCTGTACCAACATTGGAGCTTTGGTTAAAAGAGCTTTCAACTAATCGAAACTTTTCTGACACTTTTTCGTCCATTCAAAATCTAACATCTTTCTGTTTCACAATTAATACTGGTGCACTCCAAGGAGAGAAACTCGATCGTGCAAAGCCCCTATCTGTTAACTTTTGCAACTATGCTTTCAACTCTTTTAATTCTGTAGGTGTCATCCGATACGGAGCTATCAAAATTGGAGTCGTCCCCGGTACTAATTCAATACAAAACTCTACCTCTCGAACAAGTGGCAAACCCGGTAATTCTTCAAGAAACACATCTGAATACTCATACACGACTGGTACGGATTCAATCTTCATTTTAGACACTTTACTATCCAGCACATAGGCAAAATAAGCTTCATACCATTTTCTCATATACTTCCGAGTTAACATCGAAGATATTACTACTGGTAACCCATTCAGATCATTAATTTCAATCCGAATAATTTCTTCGTCTTGACATCTCAAATCAATAGTCTTTCTTTTGCAATTAACAACAACATCGTACAAAGTCAACCACTCTATTCCCAAAATTATGTCGAACTCATAAAAAGGCAACAACATTAGATCAGCTGGGAAGCATGAATCCTGATTCATCAACGGGCAACTTTTACACACTTTATCAACAAGAACACATCGACTCAAGGGATTTGATACACGAATCACAAACTCAGTAGACTCAACAGGCAGAGTCTTACTGGATACTAAAGTTTCACACACATAAGAATGAGTCGAACTAGGATCAATCAACGTAACAACAATAGTATCATAAAGAATGAAAGTAACGGTAATAACATCTGGGGAAGAAGCATCCTCACGAGCGCGTATAGCATATGCTCTAGCAGGTGCACGAGCCTCTGACCGAATCGCTGTATCTTTTGTTCCCATCTGACTGCCACCTACATTACCCGAATGCCTGGGTGGTCTGATTCGTGCTGACACGTTACTTTGTCTCACATTCTGAACAGTGTTTTGCTCGGCTAACATCGAGCACTCTCTAATAAAGTGATCCATCGATCCACATTTAAAACAGGACCGATCACGGAATCTACAACTCCCAGAATGCTATTTCTCACAATGCTTGCACTCAACCCAATCCTGTTGAACATTACCAACACTGGCAATCGAAGTAGCTTTGGAACCCGTAGGAGGTCGATCTCGTCTAGTGAAGTCTGAAGTAGCTTTATGTCGACTGGATTCATCTTTGAACTTCTTCAATACAGAATGAAAGGTTTTACCCGATGATCTTTTACGAATGTCTCTAGCTTCAAATTCGGCTTTTCTTTTCTCTTTTCCAAGCTCTTCAGCTTTACAAGCTCGTTCAACAAGTACCACGAGCTCTTTAATCTCAAGTATGCCAACCAGCAGCTTAATGTCTTCATTCAACCCGTCTTCGAATCTTTTACACATAATAGCCTCGGTTGAAATACATTCACGAGCATATCGACTCAATCTCACAAATTTTTGCTAGTATTCCGTCACGGTCATACGACCCTGCTTTAATTCTAGAAATTCTTTACGCTTCTGATCGATGAATCTCTGACTGATATACTTCTTACAGAACTCGGTTTGAAAGAATTCCCAGGTTACTTTCTCCTTTGGAACCACCACTACTAGTGTATTCCACCAGTGATATGCAGTGTCCCTCAATAGTGATATAGCACATTTTAAACATTCCTCCGGAGTACATGATAGCTCATCGAACACACGGATAGTATTATCAAGCCACAACTCAGCTCGTTTCGCACCATCATCATCATTAGCTTTAAACTCTTCGGCCTCGTGTTTCTTGATTTTATCTACAGGAGGCCTGCTAAAACTCATCGGATCTACTATCGGAGGTACCATATGTATCGGAGATGGATTATTCGGGGGTTGAGGTTGTTGCACACCCATATTAGTCTGGACATATTGAGTAAACCATTCGTTCATCATCTGGTAGAAGGCTTGCTTAGCCTCCCCCTCATGGCTACCCGAGATAGGTTGAGAGTCTACCGGCGCTGACCCATGTGCGGGATCAGGCGCTACGCTCTCTATATCATCAACTACGGCTCTGTCAGGATCCATTTACTATATAAAACACAATTTAAATGTCAGAAGTCACCACACTATCGTATTATAAAGTTAAGGCATGTATAGCTAGACTCACACACGCTACGGTAGTCCTAGAATCGACTAAACCGTAAGCTCTGATACCAATCAAATATAACACCCTTAACCCGTATCCGTCGCCGGACTAGGGTTACAAGGCATCACTGAACATAGCACAAGTCACCACAACAACCATAACTCACATAATCACAACCGGACTCATTTTGAACAGTTTTGTTTAAAAAAAATAGATTTAATCAATAATATGCATACCGTAATTCCCTCTAGCAAATTCATGGATTTACAATTTGCAATAAGTAACAAGAATACTACTCATTTGTAAGAACAAAACCGAATTAAAATACCAAACATTTCTCTCATTGCCCAAACACATATAATGATCTAAATACACATGCATGATTGTCACTATAACCAAATATGCAATATACCATATAAATGATTTCTACTTTATCCACATTTCAATCATTCACTTCATTAGTAGCCTTCATTAATCCCTAACTCAAACATATGCAAGTTCACAAACGTCAACTTTCCAAGGATAGTAAGTATAAGTCATAAACTAAAACCTCATGCTAAATCATATACATATATATATCTACTTATCGTGCACTAATATCAACATTTTATATTCGAAGTTCAAGCAAAACATATGCGTTTTATGAACCCAATCATTTAGGCGTTACATCATTAACATTTAAATCAAGCCACATGAATATCCATCACATATAATATACTATATGACATTATTCTAAAATGAGCTATTTACTAAATAAAATGCATGACATAATAGACATGTTAATTAACCAAACTACTAAGCATGCTTGTTTACAATGCTGATTTTACCATTATAATGAGCAAGCATTAAGGCCGAATACAATCAAGACCATAGTATCATAATTTAGCCATTTCATTACTAAATCACATAAATTGAATTTGATACACATGCACCAATTTCATTCATAACCGAATAGGCTATCCAAGTACATATCCATTAATTCCACATATTGCCGAATGCAAAGTTTATAAAACATATTCATGTTTCCATATAAAACATCAAAAGTAATGTATACCCAATCTTATCACATACTTGATGAACTACCACATATATTCACTTTCCAAAGAGCTAGCAAAGATTCATATCAAACATACATATACAAACATAAATACTTGGTATGATTTATAACACATTCACACTCATCATCCAAGCAAAACTTGTACTCTTACCTTAATCAAGACTTGCATAACTTTAGGTTATTTAATATTAAGACAAGCCATTTTCGCATAGCTTATATACATCGACAAAATATCATTTAAACCTTAGGCTAGCCTATACATGCCTTAAACTTAAAAATTTCCAGCTTAAAAGGTACCAAAATAGGTCGATAGTGTGGATGACCTCGATGACGATCCCCTGAGCTCGTAGCTTGATCGAAATCTATAAAACAGAATAATGAACACACACAGAGTAAGCTTACTAGCTTAGTAAGTCTTAAGCAATTATAATATAACATTCAAACATTCAAGCATTTTAAACATTTGGTTTATGGCATTGAATATAAACAATTCAACTTGTAACTTCATCATGGCCGAATACTATCATTTCACTTAACCTACTATTATCATTTTCTTACCATAAGCATGTAAACTCATCAAAACACTTAAGTACAATATGTATTCGAATATTCCAAATCAAATAAATATAACATACATATTAATCACATGTACTCATTTATACATATATGCAAACCAATCCAACCTCTTTCACATTTAGAAATTTTCACATATGGCCGATTCTCCAAAAGTATATTCAAGCTTAAATTCCATTATAATATAAATCATATTCATCAATGGTAAGATCAATTACACATATTAAAATTCTTACCGAAGCTTCAACTATATCACATCTTACTTAATTCAAATGGTAATATACTAACTTACCTTATTCCTTGCAAATATGAAAGACTTGTACTTACCCGAGCATTTAGTTTATTGCAGTAAATACGTTCCCTCTTGTAAATGATTCATGAATTCTCTATTTATAACACATCACTGGCATTACACCTGCTAGACCCGAGGTCTGAAATTTGATCACCGGCATTTAGCCTGCTAGGCAATAAGCCCGAAACACTTCACCAAGCACAAGGCCTGCTAGGCTCAAGCCGGTGACAATTCACCAAGCACAAGGCCTGCTAGGCTCGAAGCACGATACAATTATTATTATCATCCCATACACATATTAGTAATGCTGCCCAAATTAACCTAGGTCACACATTATTCAAACACTTTAACATATCAACCCAGTTAAAGATGTTACAACATTTCATTTCAAATTCACTATCCACATTCGGCTATAACAAATTTTACAATCATAATTTCATAATTCAGCATATAATCAATGTTATAAATTCTATTAATGATATTTAATTGCTTATAGACTTACTCTCGTAAATCGTGAGGACAAAGAAAAATCGCCTATTCAATAACTTTTGCCTTTCCCCGATCCAAGTCCGTTTTTCTTTGTTCTTGATCTAAACACATTCAATTTGAGCTCATTCAAACACATTTCATTTCAATTTAATCCAAAAACACTTAAATGGGCAAATTACCATTTTACCCCTGACATTTACAACTTTTACAATTTAATCCCTATTGCACAAAACACAAAATACTCATAATTTAAATGCAATCCTTAAGGGCCGAATCTTCCCTATAGTCACATAAGTCCCTAAATTTCGTTGATTTTGCATTTTAACCACTCAAAGATTTATTTTCTCAATTTAGCCCTATTTAGCTAAATTCATCAAAAATTCAAGAACAAATTATGTTCATCAATTACCTATCTATCATTTAACACCATAAAACATTATGAAACTCAACATAGCATTCATGGCATTTTACACAAACATCATCAATTCATGAAATTGAGACATGGGTTTTAAAGCTCACGGAAGCAACGATCTCAAAACGTAAATATTAACAAAAATCGAGCTAATTACATACCTCAATCTAAGCTTGCAATGACCGAATATTTGAAGACTTAAGTTCTTTTCTCCTTCTTTTAGTTTCGGTCAATGAAAGAGAATAAGAAAAACACATGCAAACTTTTATTTCTTTTTATCTTTTATTATAATAAGTTTATAATTAATATACATATAACTTAATATATAAAAACAATATAATATGGCATTATCATTAGACTTTGTCGTCCACTATCATATAAAAAAGGGAAATTTAGCAACTTAATACTCATTCAAAAGAAAACAAACAAATTTAACAACTTAATTGAATAGTTTGCCACTTTTACCACTTACGCAATTTAGTCCTTTTTACTTAATTGAGTACACCAACGATCAAATTTTCATACGAAACTTTCACACATACAAATTCACATATAATTAACATGGAAAATAATATTTAAAAATTTTTTTGGGCTCAGATTCGTGGTCCCAAAACCACCGTTCCAATTAGGGTCAAATTCAGACTGTTACACTAAGGCTAGATCTTCAGCATCGGGGCATAGTTTCGAAAGGGAGGCGCTGGCATCGCCAGTGGTTGAGACGGGATCTCATGATCAAGCTGGGGTTGATGAGCTAACTCAGATAGTTAAGGAAGTATTGAAGGAGGTTAAAGGAATCAGTGAAGCACTTCGAGTTGAGTGTGTGGACTGTAAGAAGAAAAGAGATCGTGGTTCTTTTGGGTCGCAGTCTCATTTCGTAAAGCGTGTTAAGGCACGTCCAAACATTCTGGCTTGCGATTATTGCAGAAGGCGTCATCCAGGAGAATGCTAGAGGAGGTCAGGAGCATGCTTGAGATGCGGGTCTAAGGAGCAAAAGGCTCGGGATTGTTTCATCATCATCAAGTCAGGTATGTTTTGGTTAGACGTGATGACTGAATGTAGAAAATTTTAGGTATAAGTGGTAGATAACTGCTTGCTTCTGTGGTTAGGTGTTTGGTTGTGTGAAAGAGGATTCAAGATTATGTTAAAAGTACATTAGTGTTATTAAGATCAGAGTGCGCAGCGAAAGCATATTGGTGTGATTTGAGCGATGCGTTTAGTAGTTGGTTGGAAATTTTGAGGACGAAATTTCTTTAAGGAAGGTAAAATTGTAACGACCCGAAATTGGGCCTAGTAGGATTGGGCCCAATGGGTCTTGGGCGTATGAGTGTTTAAAATTTTTGAGAACAAGAGAACGGCATTATTTTCAAGTTGGACTTATTAGGAAGGTGATTTTGGAAAGTTACGGGGTTCTAGAAAGTTCCGGGTTCAAATTGGGCCTTAGCAAAAAAAAAATTATGTTTAGGCACTTTAAGGAGAGAAGGCAAGTGGCATTATGACTTAAGGAAATAAGTGTGCATTTTGCTAGCACAAGGAGTCTATTGGTAAAGGTGGAAAGTGGAGTGTGGAGTGTACTAATGGTCTGAGGTTCGAATCCCATCTATTGCAAAATTTTGAATTTATTATTTTTTTTTTTTGTGCTTCTCTTCCATGTGTCGGCCAAGGTGGTATTTAAGGCAAGGAAGACTTTTTAATTATGGTATGGTGGCTAAGGAAAAAGGAAAGGATGAAGGTAAGGAAAGGAATCAAAAGAAAAAGGCAAGTTAGGGGAGCATGTTGGCCTTTTTCATGGGTGATGTTTTGGAAAGATTTTTGTTGGTCAACATCCACCCTTTTTGGCAAGAGTTCACACGGTTTTGTTAGGGGGAAAGGAAGAGCCGAATTTCTCTTTTCTCTTTAGATCATTTTGTTAGTTTTTGGGTGCATGAGAGGTACACTTTTCTCTTTGAACATTTGTGTCTTCTTTTCAAATCCATCTTCCTCTTAGCTTTGGCCGAAATCTCCCAACACATTTGTGCATTTTTTTCTTTTGTTTGGCCGAAACACTCACCTTGCTCATCTCCCCTTTGATAGCCAAAATTACCAAAGCACTTTTCTCCATTCATTCTTCTCTTTTGACCATTTCATCAACCTTTTCTTCTTCTTTAATCGACATCACTTTGTGATCACATTTCCTGTTCAATTTTCTCTATAGCCGAACCCCTTATCATTCTATTTCTCCATCATTTCGTTCCCCATCATGTAGGAAAATCTCTTCTTAATCGAATCGGTAAGTGATCTTATATCCCTCTTTCTATTTTTTATGTTCTTTTTCTTCCTAATCGAATATGAATGTTCATCGTTATTCAGTTAGTCAACTTTGTTTCTTATCAAAATGTCACTCTCTCCATCATTTTCATGTTGTGATCAATACTCTTTCGTAGTGATCTTAATGGGTGGCCGAATATCATTCTAGCCATAAGTCAAGTGGTGGAAATTGCAACAAGGTAAGGAGTTCTTTATGGATTATTTGATATCGTTCATTATTCGATTGGTTGCTAAATGGATTAATAGTTTGGACTAATCGGTCACTATAGGGACCAAATCGCTCGATCATCTATCCCTCGTAATAAGAGACTCGGATTGTTGGTAAGTGATATAGATTTTAATCAATCGCAATACTTGGTTGAAGTTGAAAATTGGGCTTTGGACTAATTGTTAACTGATTGTACCTTTAGGTGCCGCGGAGAGTATCGTGTTACGAATTCCGAATAAGATGTGTAATCCCGTACCCTTCCGAATACATGTTTGAAATGGTGTGTAATCTCATACCTATCTGAAAGTTTGCATGAAATGTTTTGTGCTTCGGTCGAAATACCAAAGGAAAACCAGAAACCGGCATCCGTGACCACTCGAGCGTGCGTATATTCGTAGTGGTAACCATATTTTTGCAATGAAATACTTTGGTCAGCAGCAGTGACGTGATTTTGAAAAATCACGAAAAATAGGATAAAGGTAGTTAGAAAGTGAAAAAGATATCGAAATAATGCTTATTGTGTTTATTTTTATATGAAAGAAACAAAGGAGGAAGAGGAATTGTACATTATGTGATATCTTAATTTTAGTGAGACTGGTTCTGATTGACTTCGTGGTTCCCTGTTCTGTCTTGGAAAATGGTTTAAAATTTTACAAATTGAATTATGAGTTATAAGTTATATGTATAGATTCCGTAGTGAGCCTATTTTCAATAGAAATAAGTGGGAGCAACATATGAAAATTGTACTGTGAGATATTTGAATTTTGGGTAAAAGAGGTCAGAATCGTTGGTCATTGAAACAAGGGAATCTTTAATGAATAAACTGTACTAAACAGCTAAGCCAAAAAATTCTGGAAAAATTGTAGTAAGAATATATATGAGTCTAGTTTCAAGGAAAATTTACGGATCTAAATTTCGAGTTTCCTAACTCAAGTTATAGTCAATTTAGTCAGTATGACGTAAATAGACAGTTTCAATTTTTATGCCCCAAATTAGTAGTTAATTCTGGGTTGCGAAATTACCATAATACCCTTAGAGGGTAAATTACTGAAATACCCCTGGATTGCGAGATTACCAAATTACCCTTAGTGGGTAAAATTACCAAATTACGAAAATGCCCCTACGGACCGATTTACAAAAATGCCCCTATGGGCCGAATTACTAGAATGCTTTAGTGGGCCGAATTACAAGTTCTATAATTGGTCGATTTGCCGTAATAAATTACTGTATTAATGATTGTTGTTTATATATGTGGATATTATGCTTTATTATGTATGTTGCATTTACATATTTTGCATGGGATGGGAAAAATGTTGAAGAGAAGTGTAGTCTGGTGGCTTTGCCACAAATATTATGAAAAGCAGTTTGACTGCAGCGATATATTCTAATTCCGGTGGCTCTGCCACAAATTATGATAATAGCTATGTGCCAATTTAAATATGGCTTTGTGCCATCGTGATTAAGGCTGTGTGCCGATTATATTACCGTATATGATTCTGGTGGCTTTGCCACAAATTATGATAATGGCTATGTGCCTAACATATGAATCAATGGCTCTGTGTCGATCATATTTACCCAAGGCTGTGTGCCGATTATATTATCACGATAGTGGCAATGCCACGATATTTTGATTCTCGTGGCTCGCCATTCTCTGTCTCGTGGCTATGCCACGATAATCTGTTATTCGTGGCTTCGCCACAAATTTCAGATATGGCGGCTTTCCCGCGATTGGTGTGTTGGCGGGGTGGGTTGACTTGATCCTCACAGTGTGATGGATGGTACGGGTGGTGTGCAGCGGATGGATTATTAGGTTGGGTTGGGAATTGCATTACATTCATATAATATATTTGATACATTATTATGTAAAAAGGGCTTAGGCCCATGATATTGCTTTATGGGTTCAGGCCCAGTGGATGACGGTAAGGGGATTTCACACTGAGTTCTTGTAACTCACTCCCCCTTTTCTTAACCCTTGTAGGTAATGCTCCGTGATGTGGACTTGGGCCATGGATGACTCAAATGGAAGCCATACTTTAAATGGTGTTTTATTTTGAACTTTAAATTTCTATTTCCGTTCACTTTACTAATTTGGGTTTTTTTTTATGTTGTAATAAGGCCTCTGGAGTATATTATTATTTGCTTTATGGTTGTTATACTTATTATTTTGCTTAAATTGTTTAAAATGAGAATTTTCTAAAAACTTAAATAAAGGTTTTCCAAAATCGATTAACAAATGGATTTCAAAATAAACTTTTATAAATATTTTAACACGGAAGTTTTCACTGGAACTTTCAAACGATATTTTTAAAAGACACAGTTTTATAAGATCATTAGTTCAAATTTTCGATTTCTCAATTAACTTTCGAGGATTAGTAGTATTTTATCAAATATTTCTAATTAAACATGTTTTCTTGATTATAACAAAATAATATCTATTTTAGCACAAATCAAAAGAGATTTAACACATTTTTCTCATGTGACATGTCAGATCCGGTCTTAACGCATGGGCCGGGTTTGGGGTGTTACATTTTTTGGCATCAGAGCCCGTTTGCAAAACTCGGCTGTGGTTTGGGTTCAAATACGTTTTCAAAGCTGTTTAAAATTTTAAATTATTCATGTATGTTCTAAAGGAAGTATTGCACCATGGGTATCCGGCACCAAGTCAAGTAAGTATTTGTTTTTATTTTATGATTATTGTGTTAGTACTGTGGTAAGAAAATTCCACAAAATAGAATACTCTAGAACTTTTAGTTTTAGGAGCTGAAACTATAGAGATTGAGACTTTAGGATGCGTATTGCGAAAACAACTTTACTTTCTATACTCCATAAAAATTTGTTTCATAAACATTGAATAATTCTACTGATTCATAAGACTCGTAATCAGATTAAATTGATTTAGCAAATATGAGCATTAAAGGACGTAGATACGATAGATGTGGACGTGGAAGAGGCCGAGGTACTAAGGCTAGATCTTCAGCATCGGGGCATGTTTCTGATAGGGAGGCGCTGGCATCGCCAGTGGTTGAGACGGGATCTCATGATCGAGCTGGGGTGGATGAGCTAACTCAGATAGTTAAGGAAGTATTGGAGGAGGTTAAAGGAATCAGTGAAGCACTTCAAGTTGAGTGTGTGGACAGTAAGAAGAAAAGAGATCACAGTTCATTTAGGTCGCATTCTCGTTTCGTAAAGCGTGTTAAGGCACGTCCAACTTTTCGGCTTGCAATTATTACAGAAGGCGTCATCCGGAAGAATGTTGGAGGAGGTCAGGAGCATGCTTGAGATGCGGGTCTAAGGAGCATAGGGCTTGGGATTGTTTCATCACCATCAAGTCAGGTACGTTTTGGTTGGACGTGATGATTTTATGTAGAAAATTTTAGGTATAAGTGGTAGATAACTGCTTGCTTCTGTGGTTAGGTGTTTGGTTGTGTGAAAGAGGATTCAAGATTATGTTAAAAGTACATTAGTGTTATTAAGATCAGAGTGCGCAGCGAAAGCATAGTGGTGTGATTTGAGCGATGCGTTTAGTAGTTGGTTGGAAATTTCGAGGACGAAATTTCTTTAAGGAGTGTAGAATTGTAACGACCCGAAATTGGGCCTAGTAGGATTGGGCCCAATGGGCCTTGGGCGTAGGAGTGTTTAAAATTTTTGAGAACAAGAGAACGGCATTATTTTTAAGTTGGACTTATTAGGAAGGTGATTTCGGAAAGTTATGGGGTTCTAGGAAGTTCCGGGTTCAAATTGGGCCTTAGCAAAAAAAATAATTTATGTTTAGGCACTTTAAGCAGAGAAGGCAAGTGGCATTATGACTTAAGGAAATAAGTGTGCATTTTGCTAGCACAAGGAGTCTATTGGTAAAGGTGGAAAGTGGCGTGTGGAGTGTACTAATGGTCTGAGGTTCGAATCCCATTTATTGCGAAATTTTGAATTTATTTTTTTTTGTGCTTCTCTTCCATGTGTCGGCCAAGGTGGTATTTAAGGCAAGGAAGACTTTTAAATTATGGTATGGTGGCTAAGGAAAAAGGAAAGGATGAAGGTAAGGAAAGGAATCAAAAGAAAAAGGCAAGATAAGGGAGCATGTTGGCCTTTTTCATGGGTGATGTTTTGGAAAGATTTTCGTTGGTCAACATCCACCCTTTTTGGCTAGAGTTCACACGGTTTTGTTAGGGGGAAAGGAAGAGCCGAATTTCTCTTTTCTCTTTAGATCATTTTGTTAGTTTTTGGGTGCATGAGAGGTACACTTTTCTCTTTGAACATTTGTGTCTTCTTTTCAAATCCATCTTCCTCTTAGCTTTGGCCGAAATCTCCCAACACATTTGTGCATTTTTTACTTTTGTTTAGCCGAAACACTCACCTTGCTCATCTCCCCTTTGATAGCCGAAATTACCAAAGCACTTTTCTCCATTCATTCTTCTCTTTTGACCATTTCATCAACCTTTTCTTCTTCTTTAATCGACATCACTTTGTGATCACATTTCCTTTTCGATTTTCTCTATAACCGAACCCCTTATCATCCTATTTCTTCATCATTTCGTTCCTCATCATGTAGGAAAATCTCTTCTTAATCGAATTGGTAAGTGATCTTATATCCCTCTTTCTATTTTTTATGTTCTTTTTCTTCCTAATCGAATATGAATGTTCATCGTTATTCGGTTAGTCAACTTTGTTTCTTATCAAAACGTCACTCTCTCCATCATTCTCATGTTGTGATCAATACTCTTTCATAGTGATCTTAGTGGGTGGCCGAATATCATTCTAGCCATAAGTCAAGTGGTGGAAATCGCAACAAGGTAAGGAGTTCTTTATGGATTATTTGATATCGTTCATTATACGATTGGTTGCTAAATGGATTAATAGTTTGGACTAATCGGTCACTATAGGGACCAAATCGCTCGATCACCTATCCCTCGTAATAAGAGACTCGGATTGTTGGTAAGTGATATAGATTGTTAATCAATCGCAATACTTGGTTGAAGTTTAAAATTGGGCTTTGGACTAATTGTTAACCGATTGTACCTTTAGGTGCCGCGAGAGTATCGTGTTACCGATTCAAAAAGGTGTGTAATCCCGCACTTTACGAATACATGTTTGAAATGGTGTGTAATCTCATACCTCTCTGAAAGTTTGCATGAAATGTTCGTGATTCGGCCGAAATACCGAAGGAAAACTCGAAACCGGCATCCGTGACCACTCAAAGCGCATGCGATATTCGTAGTGGTAACCATATTTTTGCAATGAAACAGTTTGGTCAGCAGCAGAGATGTGATTTTAAAAAATCACGAAAAATAGGATAAAGGTAGTTAGAAAGTGAAAAAGATATCGAAATAAAGCGTACTGTGACTATTTTTATATGAAAGAAACAAAGGAGGAAGAGGAATTGTATATTCTGTGATATCTTAATTTTAGTGAGACTGGTTTTGATTGACTTCGTGGTTCCTTGTTCTGTCTTGGAAAAAATGTTTAAAATTGTACAAAGTGAATTATGAGTTATAAGTTATATGTATAGATTCCTTAGTGATCTTATTTTCAATATAAATAAGTGGGAGCAACATATGAAAATTGTACTGTGAGATATTTGAATTTTGGGTAAGAGAGGTCAGAATCGTTGGTCAGTGAAACAAGGGAATCTTTAATGAATAAACTGTTCTAAACGGCTAAGCCAAAAAATTCTAGAAAAATTGTAGTAAGAATATATATGAGTCTAGTTTCAAGGAAAATTACGGATCTAAATTTTGAGTTTCCTAACTCGAGTTATAGTCAATTTAGTCAGTATGACGTAAATGGACAGTTTAAATTTGTATGCCCCAAATTAGTAGTTAAGTCTGGGTTGCGAAATTACCATAATACCCTTAGAGGGTAAATTACCGAAATACCCCTAGATTGCGAGATTACCAAATTACCCTTAGTGGGTAAAATTACCAAATTACGAAAATGCCCCTACGGACCAATTTACGAAAATACCCCTATGGGCCGAATTGCTAGAATGCTTTAGTGGGCCGAATTGCAAGTTCTATAATTGGCCGATTTACCATAATAAAATACTGGATTAATGATTGTTTTTTATATATGTGGATATTATGCTTTATTATGTATGTTGCATTTACATATTTTGCATGGGATGGGAAAACTGTTGAAGAGAAGTGTAGTCCGTGGCTTTGCCACAAATATTATGAAAAGCGCTTTGATTTGCAATGATATATTCTAATTCGGTGGCTCGCCACAAATTATGATAATAGCTATGTGCCAATTTAAATATGGCTTTGTGCCATCGTGATTAAGGCTGTGTGCCGATTATATTACCGTATATGATTCTGGTGGCTCTGCCACAAATTATGATAATGGCTATGTGCCTAACATATGAATCAATGGCTCGTGTCGATCATATTTACCCAAGGTCGTGTGTCGATTATATTATCACGATAGTGGCAATGCCACATATATTCGATTCGGTGGCTCGCCACAATTGTCATCTGGTGGCTATGCCACGATAATCTGTTATTCGGTGGCTTCGCCACAAATTCTCAGATATGGCGCCTTTCGCGATTGGTGTGTTGGCGGGGTGGGTTGTCTTGATCCCCACAGGTGTGATGGATGGTACGGGTGGTGTGTAGAGGATGGATTATTAGGTTGGGTTGGGAATTGCATTACATTCATATAATATATTTGATACATTATTATGTAAAAAGGGCTTAGGCCCATGATATTGCTTTATGGGTTCAGGCCCAGTGGATGACGGTAAGGGGATTTCACACTGAGTTCTTGTAACTCACTCCCCCTTTTCTTAACCCTTGTAGGTAATGCTCCGTGATGTGGACTTGGGCCATGGATGACTCGGTGGAAGCCATACTTCAGAAATGGTGTTTTATTTTGAACTTTAAATTTCTATTTCCGTTCACTTTACTATTTTGGGTTTTTTTTTATGTTGTAATAAGGCATCTGGAGTATATTATTATTTGCTTTATGGTTGTTATACTTATTATTTTGCTTAAATTGTTTAAAATGAGAATTTTCTAAAAACTTAAATAAAGGTTTTCCAAAATCGATTAATAAATGGATTTCAAAATAAACTTTTATAAATATTTTAACACGGAAGTTTTCATTCGAACTTTCAAACGATATTTTTAAAAGACACGGTTTTATAAGATCATTAGTTCAAATTTTTGATTTCTCAATTAACTTTCGAGGATTAGTAGTATTTTATCAAATATTTCTAATTAAACATGTTTTCTTGATTATAACAAAATAATATCTATTTTAGTACAAATCAAAAGGGATTTAACACGTTTTTCTCATGTGACATGTCAGATCCGGTCTTAACGCATGGGCCGGGTTTGGGGTGTTATATTTTATGGTATCAGAGCCCGGTTGCAAAACTCGACTGTGGTTTGAGTTCAAATACGTTTTCAAAGCTGTTTAAAAATTTAAATTATTCATGTATGTTCTAAAGGAAGTATGGCACCATGGTTATCCGACACCAAGTCAAGTAAGTATGTGTTTTTATTTTATGATTATTGTGTTAGTACTGTGGTAAGAAAATTCCACAAAATAGAATACTCTAGAACTTTTAGTTTTAGGAGCTGAAACTATAGAGATTGAGACTTTAGGATGCGTATTGCGAAAACAACTTTACTTCATATACTCCATAAAAAATTGTTTAATAAACATTGAATAATTCTACTGATTCATAAGACTTGTAATCAGATTAAATCGATTTAGCAAATATGAGCGTTAAAGGACGTAGGCGCGATAGATGTGGACGTGGTAGAGGGCGAGGTGCTAAGGCTAGATCTTCAGCATCGGGGCATGTTTTCGAAAGGGAGGCGCTGGCATCGCCAGTGGTTGAGACGGGATCTCATGATCGAGCTGGGGTTGATGAGCTAACTCAGATAGTTAAGGAAGTATTGGAGGAGGTTAAAAGAATCAGTGAAGCACTTCGAGTTGAGTGTGTGGACTATAAGAAGAAAAGAGATCCCGGTTCTTTTGGGTCGCAGTCTCGTTCCGTAAAGCGTGTTAAGGCACGTCTAAACTTTCCAGCTTGCAATTATTGTAGAAGGCGTCATCCGGGAGAATGCTGGAGGAGGTCAGGAGCATGCTTGAGATGCGGGTCTAAGGAGCATAAGGCTCGGGATTGTTTCATCACCATCAAGTCAGGTATGTTTTGGTTGGACGTGATGATTGAATGTAGAAAATTTTAGGTATAAGTGGTAGATAACTGCTTGCTTCTGTGGTTAGGTGTTTGGTTGTGTGAAAGAGGATTCAAGATTATGTTAAAAGTACATTAGTGTTATTAAGATCAGAGTGCGCAGTGAAAGCATAGTGGTGTGACTTGAGCGATGCGTTTAGTAGTTGGTTGGAAATTTCGAGGACGAAATTTCTTTAAGGAGGGTAGAATTGTAACGACCCAAAATTGGGCCTAGTAGGATTGGGCCCAATGGGCCTTGGGCGTAGGAGTGTTTAAAATTTTTGAGAACAAGAGAACGACATTATTTTCAAGTTAGACTTATTAGGAAGGTGATTTTGGAAAGTTATGGGGTTCTAGGAAGTTCCGGGTTCAACTTGGGCCTTAGCAAAAAAAAAATTATGTTTAGGCACTTTAAGGAGAGAAGGCAAGTGGCATTATGACTTAAGGAAATAAGTGTGCATTTTGCTAGCACAAGGAGTCTATTGGTAAAGGTGGAAAGTGGCGTGTGGAGTGTACTAATGGTCTGAGGTTCGAATCCCATCTATTGCAAAATTTTGAATTTATTTTTTTTGTGCTTCTCTTCCATGTGTCGGCCAAGGTGGTATTTAAGGCAAGGAAGACTTTTTAATTATGGTATGGTGGCTAAGAAAAAAGGAAAGGATGAAGGTAAGGAAAGGAATCAAAAGAAAAAGGCAAGATAAGGGAGCATGTTGGCCTTTTTCATGGGTGATGTTTTGGAAAGATTTTTGTTGGTCAACATCCACCCTTTTTGGCTAGAGTTCACACGGTTTTGTTAGGGGGAAAGGAAGAGCTGAATTTCTCTTTTATCTTTTGATCATTTTTTTAGTTTTTGGGTGCATGAGAGGTACAGTTTTCTCTTTTAACATTTGTGTCTTCTTTTCAAATCCATCTTCCTCTTAGCTTTGGCCGAAATCTCCCAACACATTTGTGCATTTTTTTCTTTTGTTTAGCCGAAACACTCACCTTGCTCATCTCCCCTTTGATAGCCGAAATTACCAAAGCACTTTTCTGCATTCATTCTTCTCTTTTGACCATTTCATCAACCTTTTCTTCTTCTTTAATCGACATCACTTTGTGATCACATTTCCTGTTCGATTTTCTCTATAGCCGAACCCCTTATCATCCTATTTCTTCATCATTTTGTTCCCCATCGTGTGGGAAAATCTCTTCTTAATCGAATCGGTAAGTGATCTTATATCCCTCTTTCGATTTTTTATGTTCTTTTTCTTCCTAATCGAATATGAATGTTCATCGTTATTCGGTTAGTCAACTTTGTTTCTTATCAAAACGTCACTCTCTCCATCATTCTCATGTTGTGATCAATACTCTTTCGTAGTGATCTTACTGGGTGGCCGAATATCATTCTAGCCATAAGTCAAGTGGTGGAAATCGCAACAAGGTAAGGAGTTCTTTATGGATTATTTGATATCGTTCATTATTCGATTGGTTGCTAAATGGATTAATAGTTTGGACTAATCGGTCACTATAGGGACCAAATCGCTCGATCACCTATCTCTCGTAATAAGAGACTCGGATTGTTGGTAAGTGATATAGATTGTTCATCAATCACAATACTTGGTTGAAGTTGAAAATTGGGCTTTGGACTAATTGTTAACCGATTGTACCTTTAGGTGCCGCGGAGAGTATCGTGTTACGGATTTTGAATAAGGTGTGTAATGTCGTACCCTTCCGAATACATGTTTGAAATGGTGTGTAATCTCATACCTCTCTGAAAGTTTGCATGAAATGTTCTGTGATTCGGTCAAAATATCGAAGGAAAACCAGAAACCGGCATCCGTGACCACTCGAGCGTGCGTATATTCGTAGTGGTAACCATATTTTTGCAATGAAATAGTTTGGTCAGCAGTAGTGACGTGATTTTGAAAAATCACGAAAAATAGGATAAAGGTAGTTAGAAAGTGAAAAAGATATCAAAATAAAGCTTACTGTGACTATTTTTATATGAAAGAAACAAATGAGGAAGAGGAATTGTATATTCTGTGATATCTTAATTTTAGTGAGACTAGTTCTGATTGTCTTCGTGGTTCCCTGTTCTGTCTTGGAAAAATCGTTTAAAATTGTACAAAGTGAATTATGAGTTATAAGTTATATGTATAGATTTCTTAGTGAGCTTATTTTCAATAGAAATAAGTGGGAGCAACATATGAAAATTGTACTGTGAGATATTTGAATTTTGGGTAAGAGAGGTCAGAATCGTTGGTCAGTGAAACATTGGAATCTTTAATGAATAAACTGTACTAAACGGCTAAGCCAAATGTAACATCCTAAATCGGGGCCTTTGCATTTTATCTGATTGCATGTAGATAGTATGGTTTTCATGCTAGTTTAGGGTATTTTGGGGACCAGGCATGAGCTAGGGGTAGGCTAGAGCCTTAGCGAAAATTTTCTTTTGGGCACTTTGAAGGGGGAGCTGAATGGGACAGGAGTTAAGGGTAATTGGTGGTATGTTTTGACACAAGGAATGCCTTGGTAAAGTGGCAAGGAGGCGCCACTTAAGGCACAGGGGAGTGATGCCTCAGGGAGCTGAAGGGGACTTGGTTCGAGCTGCGGGAATCCCCTTTGTGCATTTCTTTTTGACGCCAGGACAAGGGAGAGTTGCACTGGTGGGACACGGTGGATGATCTTGTTGAAGGAGTCAACAGATTCAAATGAGTGGAGGAGAGAAAATTTAGGAGTTTAAAATATTCAAACAGGTTTGAATGGGTGATCAGGAGGAATTTGTGGAGAGAAGAGAGGGATGGGCATGGGAGCTCAGTGTTGGCCGAATTTTGAACTCTGTATAGGAGGAAGGGGATCGGTTCTTAGTGTGGCTAGGTCTGCCGAAACTTACATTGGCCATAGGACCTTGTAGTGTCATTCCTTAGGTGCAAATTTTGGCTTTTGTGAGGTGGGTGCCGAATGTGGGCTGTTTTGCTTTGTGCTGAAAGTGTCTAAGGGGTTCAGGAGGGTTCTTTTTCTCGGTTTGAGTTTAGTTTTCTTTTTATTTTTATTTTCTTCTCTTTGAGGCACAAGACTCTCTCTATTGTCGAAATCCTCTTGGCTCACACTCTCCATAATTCTTCATTCTCCTTCTCTTTCACTCTCAAAAGCTGAAACCCCTATTGGTTTTTCTTTTCTCTTCTTGTCTTTGATGATAGCCGAAACCCCCTTGATTCTCATTACCTTGATCTATTCCTTTTTTGTTCACTAAAATCTGAAAATCACACTTTCTTTTGCTCCTAGTCGAAACCTCTTGGATCCCAAAATCATTCTGTGTGTTCCTTTTTCTCGAAGAATTCATCATAGTCGAATCTCAACCCAAACTCTGGTAAGATCGTATTGTTTTCTTCTTTCTTTCTTTTCTTGATCTTTTCTCTCTTGGTCGAATCTTTCCTGAAAACTCTGCTGAGTTGTTTCTTTTTCTTCTTCTGGAAGCCGAATCTTCTCTAGGGTGGTGTAGTGCCGATTGTCGCTAAGTGTTGATCGAATCTTTCAAGTTAAGGTAAGGGGGCGATTTCCTTTATTTCATAAAATCTCTTTCAGGCTTTCATGCCAAAGCCGAATGGCTACTTGGTTTAATGTTGGTGCTTGGCCGATTATAGGTGGAAGTTGTGACGCATACTTTGGATCTTTCAGGATTCATTGGTTATGAATCAAGCCTAGAGCTGCGGGATTTGCCAATTTAGGTAAGGGTTTAGCTTTGGGTCTTAGTTCCTTACTATTCGTTTCACTGCTTTAATCCATTTAGTGATCAAGGTGTGTTCATGGACTCTAATGCCAGCCAAGCAGTAGGAGGGGTTGGATCTATAAACCCAGCCCCTAAGTTTAAGAAAAGAGCAATGTCGGGCCGGTTCGAGATTGGCCACCGGGTGTGGGCGACAGATCGAGCAAAGTAGTAAAGGAGATAGCGAGAGTGTCGATTAACGAGAGTGTCGACGAGAAAGTATCGTGTTACGAGTAATCGGTGTGTAACTCTTACACACTTCATATGTTTAATGTCTTTGTTATTTGTGATTTGTCAAAAGCCGAAATAATGTTGAAATCGATAAGTTACCCTTGTGGGTAAAAGCGAGGACTCCGGGTAAGTCCATCTTGGTGGCTAACGTTAATTGCCTCTGTTAAATCTGCATACACCATATTAGATTACTCCTAAATGTTAAGCATGATTATATTGTATTGAAAAGCATGTTCATGAAAATGGGTATGATGAGAGGAGAGGGAAGGTATGATTATCAGACTGTCACCAGTGGTTAGGTATCACACGTGGGTTGGCCCCGCATATTAATATTTTGTGACTAAGTCTCAGTGGTTTGGAACCACCAATGGTTAGGTACCACATATGCTTATTCTGTGACTCGTCCCAGTGGTTTGGTACCACAGTGGGTTGGCCCCACATATTGATATACGGGATCGTCACCAGTGGTTAGGTACCACAAGTGGGTTGGCCCCACACATGATTATTTGTGACTTCGGTCACCAGTGGTTTGGAACCACCAGTGGTTAGGTACCACCAGTGGCTAGGTGCCACAAGGGGTAGAATTGGGAGTTCGGATGGATAGGTTGGATGGATTGCATGACATACACATTTGCATATGAAACTGTGTAAGAGCTTAACATCTTGCGGATGGGGATTTATACACTGAGTCTCGGTGACTCACCCCTTCCATTACTTTTTGCAGGTAATTCCTAGTTCGCGGATATGGATCCGGGATTGGACTCGAGGTGGCCATGCACAGTAATTACAGTTTTTAGTTTAAAATGTTAATTCGGGTTTATTTTACTTTAAGTTTGGATTTCTGCTATGTAATAAGGCCATTCAGATTTATTTTGGGATTATTCATTTTGTTAAATTTCTTTAAACCGACGTTTAAACACTAAAGGCATGCCTGATAAACTCGTAAAATTGACGTTTTTAAAACTTTAACGAATTTTCAGAATTTCCAAAATTTTTACCGTCGGGTATTTATCAAACACGCACTTAATAATAACAAGGCAACATCGTCTTCTTTAAAACTAAGTTTCAAAGAATTTTAACAAATGGCTTAACACAATTCGGGTTTTATAAAATCAAAGGTTTTCTTTTCAACATTGAGATGACAACTTGTTTTCCAAAAATGTTTTCTTCCCTGTGACATGCAAGATTCGGTCGTAGCATTTTGACCGGGTTGGGGGTCTTACAATTGTAGTATCAGAGCCTGGTGGGCCTGAGGCCCAAAATGTTTTTATAAAAGGGGTTGCAAAATGGTTGAATGAGAAACATGTTTTGGAACACATGGCACCGAGTCTCCGGCACCAATCCGCGACGGTAAGTCTCCTAACTACTGTTTATATGGTTTAAATGCTTGCACTATGAATGCTAGTAGTAGGACCTTTACCTTAGAGACTGAAGCCCGTAGGACTGTATGAACTTGCGAGAACAACTACTTTAATAAATTGCTCATAAGACTGTGCTATAATAAATAGTGGAAGAAAGCTAACTCATAAAATTTTTAAATCAGATTAAGACGTGAATACTAGTCACGAGCACTCGAGGACGCGAGCGTAATGTGCGTGGTCGTGGTAGGGTAGGATTACCGTGTCAGAACTGGTAGGGTCTAGTCATCGGTCAGAGAATGAGGTGTCGCCGCCGCCAGCTGTGGGCGCAGAATTTCAGGACCAAACGGGTGGTGACGCGGTGTTGCAGGCGATACTGCGAGTTCTGGAGAGAGTTGCGAGTGCAGGCGTTGGAACGGGGGCTCGAAAATCTGTGTCTGAATGACTCCGGGCTAATAGAGCAGAAGTATTTAGGGATATTTCGGTGTAGCTCTCAAAGACGGTACCGAAGCATCGCTAGAGGCGACTGAGCGCATAATGGACGATTTGGACTTTACGGCTGAGGAGAAGCTGAAAGGGATAGTGTCTCTTCTTTGGGATGAGTCTTATCAGTGGTGGCTCACAGTCAGGGATGGTGCGATGGTCGATGATATCACTTGGGATTTCTTTAAGGCGGCTTACCAGAGGAAGTACGTTGGGTCTAGTTATATAGATGCGCAGCGCAGGGCGTTCTTGAATCTGGTCAAGGGGAGTAAGTCAGTATCTGAATATGAGGCGGAATTCTTAAGGTTGAGCCATTATGCCCGGGGTATCGTGGCTACAGAACACGAGCGTTGTGTCAGATTTGAGGACGGGCTGAGAGATGAGCTGCAGGTGTTGATTGCTCCACAGCGGGAGAGAGAATTTGCTGTCCTGGTGGAGAAGGCCAAGATAGGCGAGGATGTGAAACGGTCCGAGAGGTAGAATCAGAACAGGAATAGGGATAAGAGGAGTTTTGGGCCATCAGGGTCTGCTGGAATTCTCAGAAAAGGGTTAGATTTGGTGGATCGAGTCAAGCTGCAATGCCTGCTGCTACTACTCAGTGGCCGCCACGGTGCGCTCGATGTGGGAAGCCTCATTCGGGGGAGTGTTGGATAGGAAACAGAGGGTGCTTCGAGTGTAGGTCGATGGATCACCGGATAAGGGATTGTCCGCAGAGGCCAGTTAGGACTCAGTCTAAGGGTCAAGGATGTACACAATTCAGAAGAGATGGTCAGCAACCGCAGAGGGGTCGAGGATCAGCCAGGGGTGGTAATGGTAACGGACGAGGTCGTGGGGCACCGGGCAGAGGTGCCGGGAATACTGATGCAAGACAGCCAGGGTTGGTCTATGCAGCGAGGCGTCGAGAGGAGGGCGACGCACCGGACGTCATAACCGGTACGTTCTTAATTTACGAATTGCCCTATACTGCTTTGATTGATGTTGGTTCTACGCACTCTTATGTTGCCAGTAGTATAGCGGGAACTCTGAACTTAGCCTATGAGATTTCTTCTAGGGAGATGACTGTAATTAGCCCTCTAGGTCACTCTGTGGTAGTGAATAAACTGTATAAGGATGTACCTCTAGAACTTCAAGGGGTAGTGTTTCCGGCTGATCTGATGGAACTGCCATTTGGGGAGTTCGATTTGATCTTAGGGATGGATTGGTTAGTGGAGTATCAAGCAAGTTTGGATCAGGCAGACCAAGCACATGGTCTTTGAACTGTCGAGGGTGAAGAGGTGGTGATGATAGGTGAGAGAAGGAACTACCTATCTAATGTGGTGTCCGCTTTGAAAGCCGAGAAAATGGTGAGGAAAGGATGTAGGGCTTTTGTGGCTTATGTGTCTGCCTTGGAGGCTAAGGAATCAACGGTGGGGGATGTCCGAACGGTGAGAGAGTTTTCTGATGTTTTCCCAGAAGAGCTTCCGGGTTTGCCTCCAGATCGCGAGGTTGAGTTTTATATCGACCTTCTACCTGGAACCGCGCTAGTGTCTATTGCCCCATATAGAATAGCGCCGAAGGAGTTAATAGAGCTGAAAGCGCAGATTCAGGAGTTGTTAGATCGGGGTTTTATCCGGCCAAGTATATCTCCTTGGGGAGCACCCGTTCTTTTTGTTAAGAAGAAGGATGGATCGATGCGAATGTGTATAGACTACCGTCAACTGAATAAGCTGACGATTAAGAATAAGTATCCGTTGCCGAGGATAGACGACCTGTTCGATCAACTTAAGGGAGCATCAGTTTTCTCGAAGATAGATCTGAGGTCGGGGTATCATCAACTTAAGGTTAAGGAGGCGGATATCCATAAGACAGCGTTTTGTACTCGTTACGATCACTATGAATTTTTGGTGATGCCGTTTGGATTGACCAACACACCAGCAGTGTTTATGGATATGAATAATCGGGTTTTCCAACCGGATTTGGATCGGTTCGTTGTGGTGTTTATAGATGATATTCTGGTGTACTCGAAGTCTGAGGAGGAGCATGATGCACATCTTCGTGTAGTTTTGCAAATTCTGAGGGAAAAGCAGCTATTCGCAAAGTTTAGTAAATGCGAGTTCTGGCTAAGGGAAGTTACTTTCTTGGGTCATGTGGTGCCAGCTGAGGGGATTAGAGTAGACCCTCAGAAGATTGAAGTCATCTTGGACCGAAACCACCTAAGTCGTAAGTGAGGTTTAGAGTTTTCTAGGTTTAGCGGGGTACTATAGAAGGTTTGTGGAAGGGTTTTCCTTGATTGCAGCGTCGTTAACCAAGTTTTTAAGGAAAGGGGTTCCGTTTGTATGGTCAGACAAACAATAAGAAAGTTTCGAGAAGTTAAAAAGGATTTTAACAGAAGCTCCGGTATTGATTCAGCTTGAAGCAGGGAAAGAGTTTATGGTTTCTTGTGATGCGTCGTGATATCTTGGTCCGGGAGGATGTGTCTGATGCAAGAGGGGAAGGTGGTGGCGTATGCTTCTCGACAGTTGAGACCTCACGAAGTGAATTACCCGACGCATGATCTGGAGTTGGTTGCAGTAGTTTTCGCCCTGAAAATTTAGAGACATTACCTGTATGGGGAGAAGTCTATCGTGTATACAGATCATAAGAGTTTGAAATACCTTATCACTCAGAAGGAGTTGAATTTAAGGCAGCGGAGGTGGATCGAGTTGTTGAAGGATTACGACTGCTCGATTGAGTACCATCCGGGTAAGGCCAACGTAGTGGCTGACGCGTTGAGCCGCAAAGTGGTAGCAGACTTAAGAGCAATGTTTTCCCACCTTAGTTTGTATGATGACGGAAGTCTGTTAGCGGAACTGCAAGTGAAGCCGACATAGGTAAACCAGGTTAAGGAGAAACAGTTAGTAGATGAAGTCTTAAGTGCTCGATGTTTGCAAGTGCAGAATGATGGATTAGAGGGGTATAACTTGAGCAACGATGGAGTGTTATGTTTTCAGGGAAAGGTTTGAATGCCAAAAGATGTGGAGTTGAGGCAGAGGATTCTTCAGGAGGCACATAGCAGTCCATACGCTATGCACCCTGGAGGTAGTAAGATGTACCGGGATTTGCGGGAGCAGTTTTAGTGGCCGGGTCTAAAACGGGAGGTAACTGAATTTGTGGGCAAGTGTTTGACGTGTCAGCAGGTGAAGGCAGAACATCAGTTACCTTTGGGGTTGTTGCAACCGATGGAAATGGGAAAGGGTTACGATGGATTTTGTCAGTGGGCTACCCCTTACGCCTAGCAAGAAGGATTCGGTTTGGGTGATTGTTGATCGTCTGACAAAGTCTGCTCACTTCATACCTGTGCGTGTGGATTACTCTCTTCGAAATTAGCTAGTTTATATATAGCAGAGATTGTAAGGTTGCATGGGGTGCCAGTGTCGATTATTTCGGACAGAGACCCTAGATTTACGTCAAGATTCTAGAAGGCACTACATCAGGCATTGGGTACAAGGTTGGATTTCAGTACGGCGTTTCATCCACAGTCATATGGGCAGTCGGAGAGGGTGATTCAGATTCTGGAAGATATATTAAGGGGTTGTGTCTTGGATTTCAGAGGTACTTGGGAGAAATTTCTACCATTGGCAGAGTTTGCGTATAACAACAGTTACCAGGCAAGTATTCAGATGGCACCGTATGAAGCATTATATGGGCGGAAGTGTCGTACCCCTACGTGTTGGACGGAGTTGGGTGAACGGCAATTGTTGGGTCCAGAGTTGGTTGCTAAAATGGAAGATAAGGTTAAGCTACTTCGAGCTCGTCTGAAGGAAGCTTCGGACAGGCAGAAGTCCTATGCCGATCTTAAACGAAAAGATGTAGAATTTACGGTGGGTGACAAGGTCTTTTTGAAGGTGTCGCCTTGGAAGAAAGTGCTGAGATTTGGTCGGAAGGGCAAGCTGAGCCCAAGGTTTATCGGGCCTTATCGAGTGTTGAAGCGTGTGGGACCAGTAGCTTACCAGCTCGAGTTACCATCAGAATTGAGTCAGATCCATAACGTGTTTCATGTTTCCATGCTTAGACGCTATCGTTCAGATCCGTCTCATGTTGTGCCAGTGGAGGAGATTGAAGTGAGCCCAGATTTGTCGTTTGAGGAGGAACCAGTGCAGATCTTGGATCGAGATACCAAAATGTTGCGTAGGAAATCCGTTCCTTTGGTGAAGGTGTTGTGGCGGAATCATGGAACAGAGGAGGCCACGTGGGAGCCAGAGGATGTGATGCGGTAGCAATACCCTCAACTCTTTTGACTGGCAAATTCGAGGCCAAATTATTTTTAAAGGGGTAGAAGCGTAACATCCTAAATCGGGGCCTTTGCATTTTATCGATTGCATGTAGATAGTATGGTTTTCATACTAGTTTAGGGTATTTTGGGGACCAGGCATGAGCTAGGGGGTAGGCTAGAGCCTTAGCGAAAATTTTCTTTGGGCACTTTGAAGGGGAGCTGAATGGGACAGGAGTTAAGGGTAATTGGTGATATGTTTTGACACAAGGAATGCCTTGGTAAAGTGGCAAGGAGGCGCCACTTAAGGCACAGGGGAGTGACGCCTCAGGGAGCTGAAGGGGACTTGGTTCGAGCTGCGAGAATCCCCTTTGTGTATTTCTTTTTGACGCCAGGACAAGGGAGAGTTGCACTCACTGGGACTACGGTGGATGATCATTGAAGAGTCAACAGATTCAAATGAGTGGAGGAGAGAAAATTTAGGAGTTTAAAATATTCAAACAGGTTTGAATGAGTGATCAAGAGAAATTTGTGGAGAGAATAGAGGGATGGGCATGGGAGCTCAGTGTTGGCCGAATTTTGAACTCTGTATAGGAGGAAGGGGATCGGTTCTTAGTGTGGCTAGGTGTGCCAAAACTTACATTGGCCATAAGACCTTGTAGTGTCATTCCTTAGGTGCAAATTTCGGCTTTTGTGAGGTGGGTGCCGAATGTGGGCTGTTTTGCTTTGTGCCGAAAGTGTCTAAGGGGTTCAGGAGGGTTCTTTTTCTCGGTTTGAGTTTAGTTTTCTTTTTCTTTTTATTTTTTTCTCTTTGAGGCATAAGACTCTCCCTATTGTCGAAATCCTCTTGGCTCACACTCTCCATAATTCTTCATTCTCCTTCTCTTTCACTCTCAAAAGCCGAAACCCCTATTGGCTTTTCTTTTCTCTTCTTCTCTTTGATGATAGTCGAAACCCCCTTGATTCTCATTACCTTGATCTATTCCTTTTTCGTTCAATAAAAGCCGAAGATCACACTTTCTTTTGCTTCTAGCCGAAACCTCTTAGATCTCAAAATCATTCTGTGTGTTCCTTTTTCCCGAAGAATTCATCATAGTCGAATCTCAACCCATACTCTGGTAAGATCGTATTGTTTTCTTCTTTCTTTCTTTTCTTGATCTTTTCTCTCTTGGCCAAATCTTTCCTGAAAACTCTGCTGAGTTGTTTCTTTTTCTTCTTCTGGAAGCCGAATCTTCTCTAGGGTGGTGTGGTGCCTATTGTCGCTAAGTGTTGATCGAATCTTTCGAGTTAAGGTAAGGGGGTGATTTCCTTTATTTCATAAAATCTCTTTCGGGCTTTCATGCCAAAGCCGAATGGCTACTTGGTTTAATGTTGGTGCTTGGCCGATTATAGGTGGAAGTTGTGACGCATACTTTGGATCTTTCAGGATTCGTTGGTTGTGAATCAAGCCTAGAGCTGCGGGATTTGCCGATTTAGGTAAGGGTTTAGCTTTGGGTCTTAGTTCCTTACTATTCGTTTCAATGCTTTAATCCGTTTAGTGATCAAGGTGTGTTCATGGACTCTAATGCCAGTCAGGCGGTAGGAGGGGTTAGATCTGTAAACCCAGCCCCTAAGTTTAAGAAAAGGGCAGTGTCAGCGGTTCGAGATTGGCCACCGGGCTGTGGGCCGGCATCTGAGCAAAGTAGTAAGCAGATATCAGTAGTGTCGATTAACGAGAGTGTCGACATAGAAAGTATCGTGTTACGAGTAATCAGGTGTGTAACTCTTACACACTTCATATATTTAATGTGCTGTTATTTGTGATTTGTCAAAAGTCGAAATAACTGTTGAAATCGATAAGTTACCCTTGTGGGTAAAAGCGAGGACTCCGGGTAAGTCCATCTTGGTGGTTAACATTAATTGCCTCTGTTAAATCTGCATACACCATATTAGATTACTCCTAAATGGGTATGATGAGTGGAGGGGGAAGGTATGATTATCAGACTGTCACCAGTGGTTAGGTACCACACGTGGGTTGGCCCCACATATTAATATTTTGTGACTAAGTCTCAGTGGTTTGGAACCACCAGTGGTTAGGTACCACATATGCTTATTCTGTGACTCGTCCCAGTGGTTTGGCACCAAAGTGGTTGGCCCCACATATTAATATACGGGATCGTCACCAGTGGTTAGGTACCACGAGTGGGTTGGCCCCACACATGATTATTTGTGACTTCGGTCACCAATGGTTTGGAACCACCAGTGGTTAGGTACCACCAGTGGCTAGGTGCCACAAGGGGTAGAATTGGGAGTTCGGATGGATAGGTTGGATGGATTGCATGACATACACATTTGCATATGAAACTGTGTAAGAGCTTAACATCTTGCGGATGGGGATTTATACACTGAGTCTCGGTGACTCACCCCTTCCATTACTTTTTACAGATAATTCCTAGTTCGCGGATATGGAGTCAGGATTGGACTCGAGGTGGCCATGCACAGTAATTTCAGTTTTTAGTTTAAAATGTTAATTCGGGTTTATTTTACTTTAAGTTTGGATTTCCGCTATGTAATAAGGCCATTCAGATTTATTTTGGGATTATTCATTTTGTTAATTTTCTTTAAACCGACGTTTAAAAACTAAAGGCATGCCTAATAAACTCGTAAAATGGATGTTTTTAAAACTTTAACGAATTTTTGGAATTTCCAAAATTTTTACCGTCGGGTATTTATCAAACACGCAATAATAACAAGGCAGCACTGTCTTCTTTAAAACTAAGTTTCAAAAGAATTTTAACAAATGGCTTAACACAATTCGGGTTTTATAAAATCAAAGGTTTTCTTTTCAACATTGAGACGACAACTTGTTTTCCAAAAACGTTTTCTTCCCTGTGACATGCCAGATTCGGTCGTAGCGTTTTGACCGGGTTTGGGGTGTTACACCAAAAAATTCTAGAAAATTTGTAGTAAGAATATATATGAGTCTAGTTTCAAGGAAAATTTACGGATCTAAATTTTGAGTTTCCTAACTCGAGTTATAGTCAATTTAGTCAATATGACGTAAATGGACACTTTCAATTTTTATGCCCCAATTTAGTAGTTAAGTCTGGGTTGCAAAATTACCATAATACCCTTAGAGGGTAAATTACCGAAATACCCCTGGATTGCGAGATTACCAAATTACCCTTAGTGGGTAAAATTACCGAATTATAAAAATGCCCCTACGGACCGATTTACGAAAATGCCCTTATGGGCCGAATTGCTAGAATGCTTTAGTGGGCCGAATTACAAGTTCTATAATTGGCCGATTTACCGTAATAAATTACTGGATTAATGATTGTTGTTTATATATGTGGATATTATGCTTTATTATGTATGTTGCATTTACATATTTTGCATGGGATGGGAAAAATGTTGAAGAGAAGTGTAGTCTGGTGGCTTTGCCACAAATATTATGAAAAGCAGTTTGACTGCAGCGATATATTCTGATTCCGGTGGCTCTGCCACAAATTCTGATAATGGCTATGTGCCAATTTAAATATGGCTTTGTGCCATCGTGATTAAGGCTGTGTGCCGGTTATATTACCGTATATGATTCTGGTGGCTCTGCCACAAATTATGATAATGGCTATGTGCCTAACATATGAATCAATGACTCTGTGTCGATCATATTTACCCAAGGCCGTGTGCCGATTATATTACCGTCAATAGTCGCAATGCCACGTATATTCTGATTCCGCTGGCTCTGCCACAATTCTGTCTGGTGGCTATGCCATGTATAATCTGTTATTCTGGTGGCTTCGCCACAAATTCTGTATATGCCAGCTTGCCTGCGATTGGTGTGTTGGCGGGGTGGGTTGACTTGATCCCCACAGGTGTGATGGATGGTACGGGTGGTGTGTAGCGGATGGATTATTAGGTTGGGTTGGGAATTGCATTACATTCATATAATATATTTGATACATTATTATGTAAAAAGGGCTTAGGCCCATGATATTGCTTTATGGGTTCAGGCCCAGTGGATGACGGTAAGGGGATTTCACACTGAGTTCTTGTAACTCACTCCCCCTTTTCTTAACCCTTGTAGGTAATGCTCCGTGATGTGGACTTGGGCCATGGATGACTCGGTGGAAGACATACTTCAAAAATTGTGTTTTATTTTGAACTTTAAATTTCTATTTCCGTTCACTTTACTATTTTGGGTTTTTTATGTTGTAATAAGGCCTCTGGAGTATATTATTATTTGCTTTATGGTTGTTATACTTATTATTTTGCTTAAATTGTTTAAAATGAGAATTTTCTAAAAACTTAAATAAAGGTTTTCCAAAATCGATTAACAAATGGAACTTTTATAAGTATTTTAACACGGAAGTTTTCACTCGAACTTTCAAACGATATTTTTAAAAGACACGGTTTTATAAGATCATTAGTTCAAATTTTCGATTTCTCAATTAACTTTCGAGGATTAGTAGTATTTTATCAAATATTTCTAATTAAACATGTTTTCTTGATTATAACAAAATAATATCTATTTTAGTACAAATCAAAAGGGATTTAACACATTTTTCTCATGTGACATGTCAAATCCGGTCTTAACGCATGGGCCGGGTTTGGGGTGTTACAGAAATTTCAATTAATCAACCTAGAGTTAGTTTCTCTTACTCTCAAAACATATATTAGCAAAATTTAGGTATTTCTACGGATCAAGATACTAAGTGAAACAATTGTTTGATTCAGATCAATAATGAAAGATGAAATCTAGGTGGATTCTTTCGTGGGTATTGTTTCGCTCCTTGGTTGTTAATCATTTGTTTTCATGATTTGTTATTTGTTATGTTCTTTAGTTAATTAATTTAGTTAATTTTAGTTTTAATCAATTACTCCAATTTGTTGGTTAAATAATAGAAAGACGACAATTACTAGTACTTTTAGTTTTTATCGGAATGATATCTGTGCTCGTCGTAGCTATACTATTAATTGATAGGTGCACTTTCCTTTGTCGAATCTTTAGTTGGTTTACGACTGCATCAAGTTTTTGGCACCATTGCCAGGGACTAAAATATTAGGAAATTTTGCATCAAACCCTAATATGTGACTCGCCTTGTTTTTAGAATAAATAATGCAAAATTATTTCAAAAATAAGGAAATAGCCTAGTGGTTAGTTGATAAATGAAAAAGTACGGAAATTAGTTAAGGTCCCAAGTTCGAATTGTTTCCCTTACAAAATAATTAAGTTTTGCAAAATCCTTTGTTTTTTTAATGTGTGTGTCGTCCATACCCTTCAACCCTAGGTATATATACAATTTTTTTTTGTATTATTCAGCCTGTAATTCAAATTTTCCCTACCCTAGCCGTTCACCCAGTTCCTCCCCTCTTTTCTCTTCAATTTTCTTTCTTTCTTCCTTTGTGTGCCACCGTCTAAGCCACCAAGATTCACCATCAATTTCTATTATTTTTGCAACAAGTTCTTACACCATTAATTTCCTCTTCTATATTTCATTTTATCATAAAATTTCTAGCCTTAAATCTAAAATTTTAGCACTCAATATTGATGTAACAACCCGTTTTTAGTTAAATCGAAATAGTGGTTTTGGGACCACAAATCTGAAGTCAAAATAGTTATTTTATTATTATTTTAACGTCGACAACATGATAGTATGATTGTGTGAAATTTTTGTTAATAAATTTTATCGTTTGAATGGTCAATTTGATAAAAAGGATTAAATCGCGTAAAATGTGAAAGTTGTGTTCTATTAGTTTAAGGTATTAAATGGCTATGAAATTAAATAGTGGAGGTCCTTATGTGGTAATTATACCATTTTTAATATGAGTGGACAAAGATGGACATTATTTAGGTGATTTTAATGGTTTATCATTAAGGTTAAATTTGTAAATTGGTTATTAAAGGTAAATTAAATAAAACCAAATGAAAATATTCATTCATTCATCTTCTTCAAACTGATTCTTCTTTGGGAAAATAGGGCTAGTGTTCAGCCGTGATCATTTTCTTCAATTAGGTATGGTTTTTGTCCCGTTTTTAATGATTTCTATGTTTTTGAGATAGTTGTAGCTTAATCTACCTAGCCCAGGGACTAATTTTCAAAATTGTTAAAGGTTTAGGGTTTTGCCATTGATGAATGTATGTGTATTTTTATGTTAGATGATAGAGAATGTATGCTTGTTGTTAGATAAACAACTTTTGCAAAGTGATTTTTGATAAAATTGCCAATTAGGGATTTAATTGAGAAATGTTGAAATTTTGTGGTTAAATTATGAAATAAATGAAAAATATGGGCTTCTATGGTAATAATAGAAATTTGGCCAGCATGGGTAAGCACCAAATTGCGTGAGTTTGTATTTTTATGAGATAAGGACTAAATTGTAAAAATGTTGAAATATTAGGGGCAAAAGTGTAAAGTTGCCTTAATGTGTATTGTGGACTAAATTGAATAGAATGATAATTAAATAAGTTAATTTTGATTACATTTAGATCAAGAAAAGCGAAATTAAAATTTAGATCGTGGGAAAAACAAGGTTTTAGACTAGTCGATTCGCTCTGCCGTTTTAGCGATCGAGGTAAGTTTGTATGTTAATAAGCATTATTATAATTGTGTTTTTTTTTAATATCAACAGATTGGGCTATTATATTATTACTTTAACATAAGACTTAACAAAGAAAAATAAAAAATGAAACCCAAAAGCGTGGCTCATTGAACAGAACAATCTAGAATGAATAAAAATAAAACTGAAACAAAAAGAAAAAAGTGTCGTTCTCCTGCCCAATCAATTAAATGCGCCTGTCTCTTCATATCTCATCATTCATTTCTCCATTAATGGCCTCCTTCATTTACCGAGAAAAGATAACTTTCTCAGTAGATCTAAAAATTTCCTTGATGGATCTTTCTTCTTCCTTACGCTCTCACCGCCTCTTCAGTCTGGTTCCCTCGCGAAATCTTCCAACGCCTGTGGCTCAGCATAACATGGAACTCCTCTTACCAGGTAAACCCTTTCTTTCCTTTTTAGTGTTTCTGTTGCTAAAATATGGGCTAGCTTATTCGCTGATCGTGGAACGAACTCGAATCTGACTGTTTTAGCTCTGGATTTCAGTCCATGGATATCATGAATATATGAACCCACTTGTGATTTGTCGAGATGTCTGTTGTTACATTTCTTTATTATGGACAAAGAATCACCTTCAATGATAACCTCTTCACTATTCATATCAAGGGCTATTCGGGTGGCTTGACGACAGGCTAGTGCTTCGGCGACAAAGGCTGAGGCCACTCCTTTATGTAGATCTGTGTTTGTAAGTAGAACAGAGCCGTTACAATCTCTGACCACTACCCCCGATGCCGATTGTTTGGATCTCTCATCAAAAGCACCATCAAAGTTAATCTTAACTGTCTGTTCAGATGGGTTTTTCCATTCCACAGTGCTTTTAGTACTGTTCTGATTTGTTTTCCTAATTCCTTCAAGTTCCTTAATATATCTGTGAATAAAACTAGCAATTTCTTTACTCGATCTGTTTGTTTTTTCATGGATGCGAGAGTTTCTATCCCCCCAGATGGCCCAAAGTGTAACACAAAAAAATTTGCACTTATTCAGGGAAAGATTAGCCATACCTATGGTAAGCCATTCAACAAACTCTGAATGTGGAAGTGTAATGGAAATAAAATCTGATATATCTTCCCAAATTGCAGCTGAAACAGAACAATCACGGAAAAGATGGTTCATCGTCTCCTCTCCAACAGCACATCGAGGGCACAACCTACTAGATGTTAGTTTCCTGATAGCCATATTCACCCGAGTGGCTAGGAAATTCTAGGAAATTTTCCAAATAAAAATTTTGATTTTTGTTGGAATGTCTATTCTCCAAAGTTTGTTATAAAAACCCCTGTAGATATTTTGTAAAGCATAAGCTGTTGGATCGGAATTCTGTAATAGTTTGTAGGAACTTCTCACTGAGAACTCGCCAGACAACTCACCACTCCAAACCAGAAGATCCTCATGTGGTTCCATCGCCAAAGGAATTCGAAGGATAAGTTCAGCTTCAGCTTCTGGAAAGGTATTGCCAATCAGATCTCTATTCCACTCTCGTTCGTTGCTATTAATTAATTCTGCTACTTTAACAAAATGTGAATTACCAACGCCTACTGTTAAACGAACATTAGCATAATTTGGAATCCATGCATCTTCGAAAACTGAAATGCTCTCTCTCGTACCAACTTTCCAAAACAAGCCACTCTCCAAAGCGCCTTTAGATGCCCATATGCTGCGCCATACGAAAGAACTGGACCTACCCAAATTTGAAAAACGAAAGTTACTACCTGGAAATTACTTTGCTTTGAAAACACGCGCTACTAAGGAATTTGGATAATTCATCAATCTCCAGCCTTGTTTTGCTAGCAGAGCGATATTAAATTGGGCCATACTTCTAAAACCCAAACCACCTTCTTCTTTAGAACTGCATAAGTTGCTCCATTTACACCAATGTATGCCTCGTTTACCAGCTCCTTTTTGCCACCAGAATCTAGCAAACTTACTCTCTATCATCTCACATAATGATTTAGGGAATAGAAAACAGGACATAGCATAAGTGGGGAGAGCTTGTAAGACTGATTTTATAAAAACTTCTTTCCCTCCTTGGGACAACCACCTGGTACTCCAACTTTCAATTCGCAAAGTAATTTTGTCAAGGATACTTTGGAAAGCTTCTTTTTTCCTCTTACCCACCACATTAGGAAGACCCAAATATTTCTCTGGGCTTGACGAGCTCCTTACACCTAACACTGATGAGACCAATTCTTTTTCTACTGCAGTAGTATTTGAACTATAAAAAATGGTCAATTTATTGAAATTCACACACTGACCTGAACAGCTTTCGTATTCCTTCAAAATGTCTTTCATATTCCTAGCCCCTGCTCTGTTGCTTCACCAAACATCATACAATCATCAGCAAACAGTAGATGAGATATCTATGGCCCTCTTCTACTTGCCTTAGCACCTTTTACCAAACCTTCTTGCTTTGCTGATCTCATTAAGGAAGAAAGGCCTTCACTGCAAATGAGAAAGAGAAACAGACTTAATGGGTCGCATACTGCGAGTCCCCTTGTTGGTTGAAAATTTACGCCCCTACTACCATTGGCGTTAAGCGCATAAGAGACTGAAGAGATACATTTCATTATCAAACCCACCCATTCATGTGCAAATCCCATCCGAATCATCATTTTCTTGACAAAATCCCACTCTACCCTGTCATATGCTTTGCTCATATCTAACTTTACCGCCATATAGCCTTTCCTTCCTGTTCGTTTCTGTCTAAATGTATGGAGAATTTCACATGCTAGGAGAACATTATCAGTTATCAATTGACCTGGGACGAAAGCACTCTAGACCTCATCGATACACAAGCCTATAACATTCTGCAATCTATTAGCAACTGCTTTTGCCACTATCTTATAAATAACTGAACAAAGACTAATTGGCCTGAAGTTAACTAAAGATGATGGGTTTGGAATTTTTGGGATTAGCACTATCTCCGTAAGATTAATTAAATCAACCCTTGCATTTCCATTTAGAATACTTAAGCAAAACTCTCCAACCTCCTTACCCACTATATGCCAATATTGCTGAAAGAATAGAGCTGGGAATCCGTCCGATCCAGGAGCCTTCATCGGCCCCATTCCTTTTAATGCTGCCCACACTTCCTCTTCCCTGAAAGGCGATAATAAGACTTCATTATTTTCCTGTGAGATGGACTATCGTATGCCCTCCAAAGCCTTCCGATCATTACCACTTCCCTTTGATGCAAAGAGATCTTCGAAATATTTTGTAGCTGTTTCAATTATTTCTAATCCATCAGTTATCACCCTACCATCATCTACAACTAACTTTGAAATTGAATTGATCCGTCTTCGAACTGTTGCGCATTTATGAAAATAGGCCGTGTTCTTATCACCTAGTTGAAGCCAATTAGCTCGAGCTCTCTGTTCCCAATAAACTTTATCTTTATTAATCTCCATATTCAGGTGAATTTTTGTATCTATAATCCTTGCCAGCGTTTCATCGTCTCTTTCCTTCCCTAACAAGGTTTCAACTTCTTTTGTAAGCCTTTCCTTCAGTCCTTTCTTCTTTCTGCCTAAAGAACATGCCCATTCCTTCAATCGAATCTGCAATTACATCAGCTTCTCCACCAGCGGTGCTGTAGACGATCCCCAGAACTCTCTAATCATCCCTTCAAAAGATTCTTCCATAGTCCACCAAGCTTCAAAATGGAACCTTCTGTGACCTGTTGAAATATATGAATTGTCTGTATTTATAAGGATGGGACAATGATCCGAAGTAGAATAAGGAAGATGCTGAATGTTCACCATTAGAAAAAAAAAAAGTAACCATTCTTCATTGGCAACCCCTCTGTCTAGTTGTTCTCTAATGTTTGTCTCTGGAAGATTACCTCTCTCCCATGTGAACCACGCTCCTGAATACCCGATGTCCATCAACTGACACTCATCTAATGTTTCCCTAAATGCATCCATCCTTTTCTGATCCCTTGGAACTCCACCACATTTCTCAAAATAGAATAGAATTTCATTTAAATCTCCTGCTACCAACCATGGGAAGTTGCACTCTTGGCCTAGTCGTTTAAGTAAGCTCCATGTAGAGTTTCTGTCTTTTAAATAAGGTGAGCCATAAATTCCCGTAAATCTCCACTCTTTCTGAACACCATCCTCTTTCACCAAAACATCAATATGCCATTTAGAAAAACTTCTCAAAGTAAACCCAACCTCGCTTTTCCAAGCTAGACTCATCCCCCCTCGAGAGCCTTCAGCTTCAATATCAATTCCACTATTAAAATCGTAACTTCTTCTAACATTTTCTATGCGTTTCTAATTCAATTTAGTCTCTATTAAGAAGACCATATGGGGATTTTGCTGCTTACATATATTGGCAACCTCCTTACCGCCCGTGGACTCCCCAACCCACGGACATTCCAACATATGGTTTTCATTGTGTCCGGTCAGCTTGCCCATTGACAGCCGCCGATCCTAAAATATTGGAACTAACAATCTGACCCTCAACCCCAATCATATCCTCCATGCGGTCCACTGATAAATCAGCCACATCATCGTACTTTAATCTCTTCAATCCATCCCCATATTATGAACCCAACCTGTCCTTTCCATCAATATCTTCGAAAAATTTCCTTTTAGCCCCAACACCGTCTAACTGACGCAAATCTGCCTGTTTATTCTTGAACAGCCTTTTCCAGATTACCTTCTTTGTATTTTTTAATAATGACTCAGCTGTATTATTTCCTGTAAACACAACCCCATTCTCCCTTGAGATACTTTTTTCCTCCTGACCCTTTAGACCATCCTCCCATATTGCCAATACTTTTCCCCCTAACAAATTACCACACAGAATACTAGAATCTCCATTAGTTTCCTGACTTACATTTACTTTAGTCTGACCTGTGTAATGACACTGAGCACCCTGCTTTTTGGAAAAATCATTGAACTTCATAGATTCTTTACCCATCATCTTTGATTCTTCTTTTAACGCGATAGAATATGGTGGGTTTTCTCTAATTTTACTTTTTTCTGCAGGATCTATCAACACACAGTCCTTAAGGCCATGGTCCAACCTACCACAACCAAAACAAAAGACAAGTAGTTTTTTGAATTTAAAAGGGATCCAGGAACTTACTCCGTTTGCACTTGAAACAAAGATGCCTCTCCTAAGGGGTTTTTGAATTTCCAAATTAACCTTAAGTTTGCAAAAATCATCACTAATTTCAGATCTGAGCACTCCCCCAAAGGTGCTACCAATTGCATGCAGCAAGTCTTTCTTGTCAAATTCTGGAGAGCACGGGCCAATTTTAATCCAATACGGAGACGAAGTAAGACAAATCTGATCCCTCTCCACTGGAGTTTTTAATCTTTCAAACAAAATAAGAGACTTTCGAAAGAGCCAAGGCCTTCCCTCCATAATCGTTTCTAAGTCGTCTTCAAGATCAAAGATAATTGAGAATAAATTTTGCCCTACCATATGAATCTCGAACTTTTTCTTCGTCTTCCAGATACTTTTCATCTGAGCCCTAAAACTCTGTGAATTGAAAAATTTCTTCGTCCACACTGAACATATTAGAGTAGGCTTTTCGCTGGGCACCACCAAAGATCTCTTAATCGTCAATTGAACAAGTTCTTCAGTCAACAGTGAGATCTCCTCACCGCTCTCCCTCTCCATGCCACCACCCTCTTCCATCCCAAGCTACAGCAGAAGCTGTTTTCTCTAGGACTCTTCAGAGAGCACTCTTGGTTTTTGAGGGCTCTTTTTATTATAATTGTGTTTTAAATGCTTTAATATAGAATAAATTTTGTATACGACCTTGTGGATATATTCGACGAAGATTCGACAATCAGAAATCCCGGTTGAACCTTAGGAATAGATTAGGATACGAATGACATGTCATTAGGAGTTATGTGATTTGGGTGCTGGTCTGTATGTCCTATCGGTGGCTGAGTTATCTGGCATGTGTTGTAGATTCTCATCAGCTTGTGTGAGCAGCGCCGTGTAGCTATGACATGACCGTCAGCTTGTGTGAGCAGACCCGTTGATAGCTTGAGAGTGAGCATTATATGTGATATGAGATTGAGATAACTTCAGCTATGTATTGGCACTTAGGGTGCGAGATTCCCGTGTATCCGATAGTATTCCAAATGGTTCAACGGGTATATTGAAGATATGAAATGGTGAGAAATAGATACGTATTAGTACAGGTATGTACGGAAACTATATAAGCATCCAATCTATGAAAGGTATGAGTTCATGGTTAATTGTGTAATTGAATATATGTTAACATTGTGATTAAATGTTTTATAGTATGCTATGTTCATATTCTTAAAAGGTAATTGAATGGTGAGCTTTGCTTATTATTTCATACGAGCTTACTAAGCTTTATAGCTTACATTGTTTATTTTTCCATGTTTTATAGTGAAATCGAAACTAGCTCGGATTTGGGAATCGTTGGAGATCTCATTACACTATCAAGCTATCACTTTGGTACTTTTGAATCTATGTTTTTGGTTATATGGCATGTATGGGATTTGGTCATTTTGGTATATTTGATAGTATTGAATTTAGCCATTTGAATTGGCTTGTAAATGTTATGTGGATTGTTATGTGTAGCCATGAGATTTGTTTTATTTTGGTAATGTTTGGTGATGGTTGTATATATGTGAAAAGGGCCTTTTAAAATATTGTGTAAAATTGCTATTTATATTCTTGTTGTCAATTGGTAGCTGGAGTATTAAATGGTTGACATTTGAGATTGGTATGTTTGTGATTTTAGGTAAGATGAAGCTTAAATGAATGTGGTCTTGTAACACCCCTCACCCGTATTCAACGCCGGAATAGGGTTACGGAGCATTACCGAACATATTAAACAATTACACATACATTTCACATACATTTTCAAGTTTCAAATAATCATCATTCAACAACATACATATCGTGTAACACCCCAAACCCGGCCTAGAAGTTAGGTCTGAATTCGGCATGTCACATTGAAGTGTTTTTCGAAAACCATGTTTTCATTGAAAACCCTTCTTGTTTAAAAGCTTAAGTAAAATCCCAGTTACGTTAGTTTATTTTTAAAACGTGGTACATTGAAAATTATTAATTTTATTCCCAAAATATCTTTTTAATTGCGGAAGCTAATTTTGAGAGTAATCGATTTACAAAAAAAGATTAAGTCACGAAACCATTCCGAAAATGTAGCGAAAATGTAGTGTTGTTTTAAAAACTATTAGCATTTTGAAAAACTGTGATTTACTTCTAACAGATATAATTCAAACATAAATAAAAACCCAAAGTTAAAATCCAGAAACTTAAAGAGGCATTATGATAAACCGTAATATATACATATTTTAATCCCACATTTAGCATACTTTTTGAATGATTTATCCTTTGAATTATGGAATTTGATGCTCCTAATCCTTTAATTTCATGTTTTATACTCAGGAGAGCATCGTAGGATGAAAGGAACGAGCATCTTAGAGACTCACACGGCCTGGACTATCACCTACGGTTGTGTGTTTCGAGTAACAATCGAGACACGGCCAGATCACATGGCCATGTGTGGCAAACAGGATCGACCACTGCCAAGGGAGTCGACCACGGGCGTGTCACACGGGTATGTCCCTGTTTTAACCAAGATGAGTTTCATTCGGAATGGGATACTTGTCGGCCAAGAAAGACATTCCGAAGCCTATATAAACGCCATAAGTATAACCTAAAAAGCGTCTTTGGTCGGGAGGTGAAGCCGGAGAGGGCTGAACTCAGGGAATTACTCCAAGAAAGCCAGTTGATCCATCTCAGAAGCCGAAATCACATTCAAGACGGAAGATCTACCCTTCAATTTCCTTCAGGGGGGTTTAGGGTTTTTCTTATTTTTTGTTATTTATCTTTTTCTGAGATGTATTCTTTTATAATTATGAACTAAACCCCTCAAATACCTGAGGGGGATGAAACCTAAGACGGATCTTGTTATTGTTTTCTAAACTATATGATAAATACTTGATTTGTTCTTAATTATGTGTTCTTAATTCTTGTTTTAATATTTCAGGATATTGATTCAAGTATTGATGTTCTTAGGCAGTGGAGCAAAAGTCCCTGTTTAAGAGTAGATCTAGCATAATTAAGTGGAGTTGATCGCAACCCTAGAGATAGGATGACAAAAATCTGCCGGATTAGGGTTAAACCTAATATGGGAGTCCATAGATCGAGTTAATAAAACACTAGGGGTTTTAATTAGACAGAGATTTCAATTAATCAACCTAGGGTTAGACGTTAGTAGCCTCGAAAGAGATATTAATATAAATTAGGGAATCCTACGGATGAAGTCAAGTGAATAAATCATCTGGTTCAGAGTTAAATAACAAGTGAAGTCTAGGTGGATTCTTCCTCAGGTATTGTCTTAATCAATTGGTTTTTCCCAAAAGTATTTTCCCAATTCACTCTCTTTGTCTTAGCATCCTTAGTTTAGTAATTAGTTAGATAAACATCAATCCTCTTAATACTTAGGCTAAATAATAAAAAGACAGTAACTACTAGTACTCTTGGTTCCTTTGGGTTCGACATTCCGGTCTTGCCACTAAGCTATACTAATGTTCGATAGGTGCGCTTGCCTCAATCGTGGTGATAGTTAGTTTCTAGGCTCGATCATTCATTATATAAATATTAAAACTCTCAAACACGATCAAGTTTTTGGCGCCGTTGCCGGGGAACTAAGATATTAGGAACACTTGATTTTTATTACTTTAGCCATTCCATTTATTTGCAATTTATTTATTTTTATTTATTTTAACTTTGCTAATTTTTCTTTTTCCTTGCTTCTGGCAGGTATTCTAGTTTATGACTAGAAGAAACCTGATAGGACCTCTACTTTACGATAGTTATATAGAAGGAACCGTTCGCAGAAACTAAAGATAAATTAGGCGAAGCCTACAATACACACAAGAAGAGCAAGAGAACGATACTAATAACATCGAAGAGATGGCTGATCCCCAGAATAATCCACTTCCTCTGGTGGTGGCCGAAAATCATGCTCCTCGAACTATGTATGATTATGCTAAACCTAATTTAACAGGAACCGAATCAAGTATTGTTAGACCTGCTGTCGCTACAAATAATTTTGAATTGAAACCTAACACTATACAGATGATACAACAGTTTGTTCAATTTGATGGTTTACAGGATGAGGATCGTAACACACACTTAGCGAATTTTTTGGAATTATGCGATACGTTTAAAATTAATGGCGTTTCTGATGATGCCATTTGCCTTCGGTTGTTTCCCTTCTCTTTAAAGAATAAAGCCAAACAGTGGTTGAATTCTCTTCCACGAAGATCAATCACTACATGGGAGCAAATGACCGAGAAATTTTTGTTAAAATATTTTTCGCCGGCTAAAACGGTTAAGTTGAGGAATGATATCTCTTCTTTTGTGCAGATGGATTTAGAGACACTTTACGATGCATGGGAGAGATATAAGGATTTATCGAGAAGGTACCCTCATCATGGATTACCATTATGGCTACAAGTTCAAACCTTCTATAACTGTGTGAACCCCTCAACTAGGCAGCTTATCGATGCAGCCGCCGGTGGAACCTTAAATAACAAAACCCCTGAAGTGGCTTACGAATTCATTGAAGAGATGTCACTAAATAACTATCAGTGGCAAGTTATGAGGACAAAGCTAACAAAAGATGCCAGTGTTTTCAACCTCGACGCAGTAACCATGCTATCAAATCAGGTAGAACTATTAAGTAAGAAAATTGATGGTTTGTGTGGTTCTTCGCAGGTACATCTAGTGATGCAGTGCGATACAAATGGAGGAGGGTCGAACAATAAAGAATACCCACCCTACAACCCTGGTGTAGAAAGCGAGCAGATGAACTATATGGGTAATAATTTTAGATCTCAAAATAACCCTATAGTAACACATATAATGCAGGTTGGAGGAATCATCCCAATTTTTCATGGGGAGGTCAAGGAAATCAAGGAAATCAGAGACAACAACCCCCTCCAGGCTTTCAACAACAGCCCTACCCACGGGAAATGAAACCAAACCTTGAGGAGATGCTGGAAAAGTTCATCTCGACATCAGAAACTCATTTCCAAAATACCAAAATGGCGTTGAAAACTCAACAAGAATCACTTCAAATGATTGAGAATAAATTTGGACAGCTAATCAAGTTAGTTTCTGAAAAGCAACCAGGTATTTCACCTAATTCAAAAGAGCATGTGAAAGCAGTTACACTAAGGAGTGGAAAAGAGTTGGTTGAAACTGAAAGAAAGATGCCAAAAGAAATTGCTAAAAAAAGAAGAGGAAGTAAACGAGAATGTAACACCGGCATTTAAAGAACCACCAATTCCATATCTAGCACAGTTGAAGAAAGACCGCATGGACGCATAATTTGGTAAGTTTCTTGAACTCTTTAAACAATTACATATTAACTTACCTTTTGTTGAGGCTATTTCGCAGATGCCTACATACGCAAAATTTCTAAAGGAGCTCTTAACGAATAAAAGGAAGCTTGAAGAACTGTCAACCGTGGAGCTTAACGAGGAATGCTCAGCTATTCTCCAGAATAAGTTGCCAACCAAATTAAAAGATCAAGGAAGTTTTACTATTCCTTGTTTAATTGGTAGTTTAAATATTGAGAAGGCATTAGCTGACTTAGGTGCCAGTATTAATTTAATGCCTTATAAAATGTTCAAGCACCTCAGTCTTGGGGAACCGAAACCCACTAGGATGAGTATCCAACTAGCCGATAGATCTATTAAATACCTTAGGGGAATTATTGAAGACGTTTTAGTTAAAGTTGATGAATTCATATTCCCTATTGACTTTGTTGTACTCGACATGGATGAGGATGTTGAAGTACCTTTAATTTTAGGACGGCCATTTTTAGCCACGGCTAGGGCTAATATTGATGTAGGTAATGGTAAGCTTGCGCTCAGGGTAGGTGATGAGGAGGTTATCTTTAAAATTTATGATGCTATGCGATACTCTAAAGAGCAAGATGATTCCTGTTATTTTATTGACTTTATTGATCATTTTATTCAGGATTCTTTTCAGGAAATAATACATAAAGACACGTTGGAACTGTGTCTTGTTCAAGGCGAGGAGGCAGATGATGATGCCAATGAGATGGGGGAGACAAAAATCGAAATAAATCCTAATAGCTCCCCTAATAGCCCCCTAAGACAAAAAGAGTATGAGGGCATTGAAATAAACGACGAATCTAAACAAAGGCCCTCTATTGAAGAACCCCCCAAATTGGAATTGAAACAGTTACCAACACACTTAGAGTACGCATTCCTTGGGAGCAATTCTACACTACCGGTAATTATTTCTTCAGACCTAGAACCCAATGAGAAAGAAGAGTTACTACAGGTGTTAAAGGAGCATAAAAGAGCCATAGCCTGGAAAATCTCTGACATAAAAGGGATAAGCCCATCGTTTTGCACCCAAAAAATCTTAATCGAAGATGAATATAAACCATGTGTGCAACCTCAAAGACGATTAAATCCCAATATGAAGGAAGTTATCAAAGCGAGGTAATTAAACTTCTAGATCTTTGGAATTATTTATCCTATTTACGATAGTTCTTGGGTAAGTCCTATGCGGGTTGTTCCAAAGAAAGGAGGCATGACTGTCATAGCTAATGAAAAGAATGAATTAATTCCAACAAGAACAGTCACAGGTTGGAGAGTTTGCATCGACTATAGGAAACTGAACGATGCCACAAGGAAAGACCACTTTCCTTTACCCTTCATTGATTAAATGCTAGAAAGATTATCTGGACATATGTACTACTGCTTCCTAGACGGGCTCTCCGGCTACTTCCAAATCCCCATAGCTCCTGAAGATCAAGAAAAGACAACATTCACATGTCCATACGGTACGTTTTCTTATCGAAGAATGCCTTTTGGATTATGTAACGCTCCTGCCACTTTTCAGCGCTGCATGCTAGCCATCTTTGACGAACTTGTGGAAGATATCATGGAGGTATTTAAGGACAATTTTTCAGTATTCGGCAATTCGTTCCACCTTTGCCTTAAAAATTTAAAACGAGTCTTAATGAGATGTGAGGAAACGAACCTTGTGCTTAATTGGGAAAAGTGTCACTTCATGGTTCGAGAAGGGATTGTGTTAGGTCATAAAATTTCTAGTAAAGGGATTGAGGTTGATAAAGCAAAAATTGAAACCATATAAAAATTACCTCCCCCCCAGTTCAGTTAAGGCTATTAGAAGTTTTTTAGGACATGCCAGTTTTTATAGAAGATTTATTAAGGATTTTTCTAAAATAGCTAAGCCTTTGACGGAATTACTAGAAAAAGATGTACCTTTCAATTTTGATCAGGAATGTTTAGATGCATTTAAAACTCTAAAGACTAAATTAACAAATGCCCCAATTATTATTTACACTGATTGGAATTTACCCTTTGAACTAATGTGTGATGCAGTGATTTTGCAAGAGGTGCGATTTTAGGTCGTGAAGAGACAAGCATTTCCAACCAATCTATTACGCTAGCAAGACACTGACAGTCGCGCAAGAGAATTACACCACCACATAAAAAGAATTGCTAGCTGTGGTCTTTGCATTTAATAAATTTAGACAATATTTGATATTATCTAAAGTTGTCGTTTACACTAACCATTCAGCCCTTCGCTATCTTTTAACTAAATCTGATGCAAAACCTAGACTCATAAGATGGATTCTACTTTTACAGGAATTTGACTTTGAGATTCAGGATAAGAAAGGAGCTGAAAACCTGGTAGCAGACCATCTTTCTAGACTTGAAAATCCACATCTTAAAGAACTTGATGACAGTGAGATTAATGACTCGTTTCTTGAAGAACAACTCTTGGCTATATTCGACGCCGAGGTACCTTGGTTTGCAGATATCGCAGATTATTTAGCTGCTAACGTATTACCGAAAGGATTGACACATCAGCAAAAGAAGAGATTCTTTACTGATGTGAAAAACTATTTTTGGGAGGACCCTTTTCTTTTTCGTATATGTGCAGATCAAGTAATTCGGAGATGTGTCGCAAAGGAAGAAGTAAGCAAAATCCTAGAACATTGCCATTCAGGACCCACAGGAGGACATTACAGTGGGACGAAAACAGCACATAAAACACTCGAATCAGTTTTTATTGGCCCGCTCTGTTCAAGGGCGTAGCAGGTATGTTAATTCATGTGATAAATGTCGAGAAGCGAGTAATATCTCTAAACGTGATGAAATGCCTCAAACATATATGCTATCATGTGAAATATTTGATGTATGGGGTATCGATTTTATGGGTCCATTCCCTAGCTCATTTGGGAATAAATACATCCTCGTAGCAGTTGATTACATGTCAAAATGGGTGGAAGCTCAAGCTTTACCCACCAATGATGCAAGAGTGGTAGTGCGATTTCTTAAGAAACTGTTCTCTCGATTTGGAACACCTAGAGCAATTATTAGTGATAGGAGTACCCATTTTTGTAACACCCAATTCGAGAAAATCTTAAAGAAATATGGAGTACACCACAGAACAACTACACCTTATCAACCTCAAACCAGTGGACAAGTCGAAGTATCCAATAGAGAACTTAAACGTATCCTAAAGAAAACTGTAGAATCAGACATGAAAGATTAGGCATAAAAAGTAGACGACGCTTTATGGGCCTATAGAACTGCCTTTAAAACTCCCATAGGAACCTCCCCATACAAACTTGTTTACGGGAAGAGCTGTCATTTACCATTTGAACTCAAACATAAAGCATTTTGGGCTATAAAATTCTTAAACTACGATATTAAACTTGCAGGCGAGAAAAGATTGATGCAGTTGAACGAGCTTGATGAGTGGCGAGCAAACGCCTACGAGAGCTCACGATTATACATAGAACCAACAAAGCGACGCCATGACGCTCGTCTAAAGCGACCCAAACAATTTGAAGTTGGAGATCTCGTGTTACTTTATAATTCAAGACTCAAATTATTCCCTGGAAAGCTAAAATCAAGATGGTCAAGTCCATTCGTAATCAAAACTATTTTCTCCTACGGCACAATCGAGGTAACTCATCCGACTTATGGCACTTTCAAGGTAAACGGTCAGCGACTAAAAAATTATAATGGTGAAGATTTTAGGGATATGAGAGAGGAGCTTCAGCTCCGTGAACCTTCATATAGAAATGAAAATAGGGTAAGTCTAGCTTAAGACTTTAAACGAGCCCTTCTCGGGAGGAAACCCAAGCACTAACCTCATCAACATTAATATTTTTATTTTTAGCATCTAACTAAGAACTAACTAATTTCATAAGCGCATGATTTCCTTCCCACACGGCCTAGAACACGGGCGTGGCCATGGCCGTGTGGACACCACTAGGAATCATATGGGCGTAGCGGAGACCGTGTGGGCCAAGAAAGAGAAAATTTTTCCCAACACGGGCTATGATAAAACACCACGGCCGTGCGATGAGGCCGTGGTCGATACTGAGTAAACAACACGGGTGTGACACATGCCTCGTGCCTATAGGGTGTGGTCGACACAGACTAAATCAACAAAGGCGTGCTAATAGTTACACGGGCGTGGGAGAAGCGAACAAAGTAGCGTACGACCGTGCGATACGGCCGTGTGAGCCAACACGCCCAGGTAACACGGGCGTGGGACACAACTCAGACGCGCTTAAACTCAAAATTCTCGAAACACACGGGCTAAAAATGATCCACACGGGCGTTTTCTTTTCTCCATCATCTTTTTCCCCAAATTAGTTTCCCCAAACCCTAGCCGTTTTCCTTTCTCCCCCTACTAAGTCCGGCCACCACCATCAACACCCCATCATCCTGTCTCCTCTCCCTTTTTCCTCATTCCCTTCTCTATTTTTTCCCTTCCTCCTCTCCACGCACACTAGACCACGCCTGTGTGAGTACAACACGCCCGCGCGCCACCACCACGCCCGTGCTCCGACCACCGCCTTAACTGCGCCACTTCCCTCAAAAATCTCCACCGGTTCACCCTTCTCCACTATTGTTTGCTTATTTCTTTCACATTTTCATTATTTTTCAGTTTATTATTTGTTTCATTGTTCTTATTTCATGATTTAGATTTTTATGATTTGTTCTACTTAGTTTAATTCTATTCTGATATTTATTCATAGTTTTAACATTCCTTGATGATTTACTTAAGAAACTATTTAGAACTATTAGGAATTGCATTCTTGGCTGGCAATAATACTTGAATCATTGAGTACTCTTTATTCTACAGGAACATAATGTCGTCTTCCCGAGGCAAGAAAACTGCAGTCCCTGTTTCAAAAAAATGAAAGGGACCCGGTTCATCATCGACACGCGCATCTGCCGAAGTACGACACCCATTCTTACAGTTTCCTCCGGGATCCCAGGAGGACCTTTTTCAGATACTTCGCGCGCGACCCCTCGGCATAGGGAGGCGCATTGATTGGACCGCCTTGGAGCAGGTCCAACTAGCCAACGACGTCCGGACCCTCCTGACTACCGACCCATGGGGGAAATTCTTCGAGATCATTGAGCCCACATACCTAGAGCTCACTTTGGAGCTTTGTTCCACATTCCACCTCCAGACGGTGATGACAAACCACGATGACCCTGACACAGTCCGATTCCATCGCGGAGGCATTATACGTGAACTGAGTGTCCCACAGTTCGGGGTCACCTTGAGGCTCTACACTGACGAATTCATGGCAAAAAATGATCTCGAGACACTCCATAGCCACATCCATAATTCCCCTTCTAGATGTTGGAATAACATAGCCCCCGCTTCGGCCTCCTATGACCCTAGTCGCTCCAAGGCGACAGCTCTCGCCCCATCCTTGAGGTACTTACACGCCATCTTAACTTATACATTGACAGGTAGGCGAGAGAGCACCGACGTCATCAACACTCACGACGCCTACTTCCTATGGTGCATGGCGAACAGGCACGTCTTCTACTTAGCCTACTTTATAGCTCGCACCATTCAACACCAGACGGAGCAGCATAGGAGAGGCGTCATCTCCACGGGTCCTTACATCACACGTCTGGCTCGGTATTTTGGGCTCCTCAACACCGCTGCTCAATCCTCCTCACTCACACGGGTAAGATAGATGCCCTCACAGGGCATCCAGACGATGATCCACATGAGGATGATTGAGCGCCGCCGTGGGTTTGATCCTCCCCAGTATCGGCTAGTGTGAGCCACCGAGCAGGATGATTTAGAGGACATTACTGATGATGTCCCACCACAGCATGAGGAGCCATCTTGGGCACCACACCCCCTCGCCGACCAGTTCATGCGGCCGCTTCAATATCTGACATCTCTGAGCGCCTCACTCGGTTCGAGCAGTACTATACTCAGCAATTCACTGAGACTGCTCGAAGATTTGATGGCATTGAGGCGACTCTTCAGTAGATTTGTCATCACTTTCACATATCGCCGCCTCCACAACCTCGCGACCCAGCAAATGACGAGGACCTTTGAGTCCTTTTATTTTCTTTATTATTTCTTTATTGTTATTGTTATTTTTTTTATTTTGCTTTTTATTTTATTTTAGTTTATTTTCTTTTATAATTTAACTTTTTACCTTTCTTATTTTAAAACTTTCATTAGTAAAATTGAATTTCCTTTATCGCTGGCTGTCTAACTCTGACATAATTCATTAACTAGTACTCTCTAAAATTTCACTAATGACTTCGCAGTTTAGAAAGGTTCACGGTGCCATTCAAGTAACGAACACACCACCTTCACCTATACCTAGTCATCATGTCCATCATTGATCATCCTCCAAGGATTTCATCCATAATTCAGGAAGTTTCACCTCTCTCCCTCTCTTATGCCTTCATTACTAATCATTATCTATCTTTGTACATTGAAGACAATGTACGTCTTAAGTGTAGGGGGGTCAACTATAGTAGAATCCCTGAATTATGTCTTGTTCTTAAGTAAATTTTCTAATATTACTATTAGAATGAAATTTCTTTTGATTTATGATTTTCATTGATATGTTTTGGATTAATTCCTAGTTAATTATGCAGTGATGATTTAAACTTTAGGAGACTAGAGAATCAAGCATGATGAGTTTATTTTCAGAATTAAAAAATTGTTAGGTTGTCTACCTGAATCTAATGATTACCTTGAAGTTTGAAATTTACAAGGTTGACATCAAAAGCCCATAATTTTTTGTGAGATCTTGAGCCTTTTAGAGCATACATTCCTTTTCGTGCTCACTTTTTTTTTATTATGAGTGTGTCAACACTGATTTGTTATTCTAGAACTTGCTTCGATTATACATGTCGAGACCACACCTATGATTTGATATACTGAGATGATAAAGGCACCCAGGTTTTAACCCACTTATTCCACTAAAAAGCCTACCTTCATAATTAACTCTTAGGGAACCCCTTTTGAGACTAACAACCCAATTCTTGACTCACCCATTAATATTAACCCAAAACCCACTTTGTATTTGTTATCGCCATTTCTCTTGACTACCCTTATATCGAGATTTGATTTGATCGGTGATCGCTGTAAATCAGAGTTTTAAAATTTATAAAAGAATGATCGAACCTGGAAACTAACTTTGACAATGATTGAGGCAAGTGCACCTATCGAACAGTAGTATAGTTTAGGCAAGACCGGATTATCGAACCCAAAGGAACTAAAAGTACCAATACTCACCGTCTTTTTATTATTTAGCCTTAATATAAAGTGATGGTTGTTTAAACTAAAACTAATCTACTTACTAAGGTAAGACGCAAAGACAAAAAGAATGAATTCAGGAAATAACTTTTGGAAAAACTCAGCTGACTCAAGCGGTACCCTTAGGAAAAATCCACCTAGACTTCACTTGTTATCTAACCTTGAACCATATGATTTATTTACTTAGTTTGATCCGTGAGACTCCCTAACGTATATTAAACCCTCTCTCGAGGCGAATAACGTCTAACCCTAGGTTAATTAGTGGAACTCTCGTTCGCTTATAATAATCCCCTAGAATAGCAGTCAATCGATCTGTGGACTCCCATATTAGGTTTCACCCTAATCCGGCAAAATCTCGTCACCCTATGAAACACCCTAAACCCGGCCCACGAGCCCAGACCAGATCTGGTATGTTCCTCAAGTAAAACGTTTTGCTTTCATGTTTATTACTTCGGAAAATTTGGGGTAGTTTTATAAAAATACCGAGTTGTTTTGGGGTTTAATCTTTAATTCAAAAATCGTTTGTGTTTAGGTGTCTAAACATTTAAAATTTATTTTTAAGAAAAATTGCTTAAACTTTAAATTGATAAAATTCGTATCATACTAAATAATTAAAATGCATGCATAAACAATTTTCTACTAGTGGCCTTACTACATCAAAGGAAACCCGAAATAAATCCAAAATACTTTAAAATAGAAAGTCCAAAATAAAATAATTTATGTGCTGAGCATGGCCACCATCGAGCTCCTGCGACCGGTCTATCACCGAGTGTCACACGAAAAGATATCCACAGCGGGGTGAGTCAAAGCAGACTCGGTGTATGCAGCCAACACTAAATCCCAACGATTTAGGCATAACAATTCATACATGTACAAATAGCAATTAAATATAATGATGCAATCCCGAACCCAAACCTAGATGCCATCCGCTACACATCACCCGTACAAACCATCACACCGTGGGGATTACTAAATCGACCCACCCATCCGCTACACATCATCGAAGGCAGTCGCTGCAGACGACTACCACATCGCCCTTATAAATTCGTGGCATAGCCACCAGATAATATATTTTATGACATAAGTCACCACATTCAGTTATTGTGACATGAGTCACCACATTCGGATTATGTGACCGAAGTCACCACATTCAGATATTGTGGTATAAACCACCAGATCACTTCCCCTTTCCAAATAACCCATATGCCCCATGTCATACAAATCATGCAATTATCAAGGCTTAGGCCTTATTTCACATTCTTATCAACATTCACATACATGCCATATTCCACATGTTCATAACATTTATTAACATGATGTTAAGATTACGTACCTGAGTACTTTGTACCATTGCATGGTACCTTAGCCCACTTTTCATATTATTATTAACACATATATTAAAATAATACCGTAAATCAATCAAGATTCAGTGTGGGATACACACGGTTTTTAACGAGTTCCTTTGAAATCCCGAAAATCCCGATCTAATACTCTAGATCCTCAGTTCCTACATTCGGCCATCCTTAAGCATGTTAGCAACAAGCCATTCGGCTAGATAATCAAATCCCGAAGGATTATTGCAACCAAAATCCTTACCTTGCTGCCGATTTGATTACTAATCAAATCCCGAAACTTTGGGATATTCCCTCTTGCAATCGGCTAAACACCAATTCCCTTAACTAGTTAGTTTTCGGCTTTTGAATAAATAAGAAACAGATCTAAGTCACTAAATAGGGCCTCGGCCGAATATCACATGCACTTACCTTGTGGATCTAAATCCCGAAGTATCACTTGTCCTTGGTCTCTGTCGAAATCCCTACAAGCACTATGTCAGATCCAATTCCAACATTTGAATACATAGCCTTCGGCCTAATCTTTCACCTTTCTTACCTTAGATCTGAAATCCCGAATGATTTCCCTAGAAGTCGGCTACTATGGAAATCCCGAAAGATATTTCCATGTTTCGGCCAAGAACAAAAATAGATAAATCCTTAAGTTTCGGCTAAAAGAAAAGAATTGAAAATCGAATAACAACCAATCTTACCCTTAATACTGTAGTCGACTGTACTCCTGCCTGACACCACCTGAGAGATTCGGCTATAGCTAGCTGTTGATCAACAATTTTTCGGCTTTTGGGGTTTAATGGACAATCGGCTAGGGGTTATTGGTATATTCAGATTTTGATTGAGTTTGCAAAAGAAGAAGAAGGTTGCTGATGCAGATTCAGCTAGAACACAGGGTATTTCGGCTTTGAAAAAATAAAAGAGAAGAGAGGATATTTGCTAGAGAATTCGACAGAGGAACAAAAGAGAAAAGAAAAGAATTAAGAATGGCCTCACTTCCCCCTTTTTGCTGAAATTAGTCCACCTAGAGTCCCCTATTCGGCCAACTCCTCCTCTCACTATCAAATCCCTTGTTATTCTCCTATTTTTCCTCTTCCTTGCACAATCAAAATAATTTAAAATAAATCATCAATTATCCCTTACTTTGCTTGAAATTTTAAAATGATTAGACCACATTTTAAACTCATCCCCTAGTGCCCCATTGCCGTCCACTACTGCTCAATCTTGCAGCAAAATAAAACTCTCCTATTTGCTTCCCTTGCAGCTCGAACCTAGGCCTCTCTGACACTCCTTGTGGCGTCACTTATAGAGGCTTTAAGTGGCGCCTCCAAGCCACTTAAACAAGCCCATTTGTGTGTCATATTTCCCCTACAATTTCTCTTAAGGCTACTCTGCCTAGCTTCCTCTTTTGATTTAAATCTAATAATTTCTAAAGCATTCACTACACTCTAGGGTTCACGAAAATTCGTAAAACACATTTAACACACACATAGACATGCTTTCACATTTATTTAAGCACAAATGCATAAACCCAAAATCCAGGATGTTACAGTTCTACCTCCCTTAAAATAATTTCGTCCTCGAAATTACCTGGCTGAAATAAGTGAGGGTATTGCTGTCGGATTGCTTCTTCAGGCTCCCACAAAGCTTCTTCCGATCCATGATTGCGCCATAACACTTTGACTAAAGGAACTGACTTCCTTCGTAGCACTTTCACATCTCGTTCCAAAATCTGAATCGGCTCTTCCTCGTAGGACAAATCTGGTCTTAGCTCCACCTCCTCAACTGGTACTACATGAGATGGATCCGATCGATAACGACGTAACATAGAAACATGGAATACGTCGTGCATCTGTTTCAACTCCGAAGGCAACTCTAACTGATATGCCACTGGTCCAACTCGCTTTAATACCCGATAAGGTCCTATAAACCTTGGACTTAATTTCCCTTTGCGACCAAATCTCATAACCTTCTTCCAAGGCGATACCTTAAGAAACACTTGATCTCTCACATCAAATTCTATCTCCTTTCGCTTAAGATCTGCATACGACTTCTGTCTGTCAGACGCTTCCTTTAACCGTGCCCGAATTACTTCAACCTTTTCCTCGGATTCTGCCACAATCTCTAGACCCAAAACTCATCGTTCCCCTAATTCCGTCCAACACGTCGGTGTGCGACACTTCCGTCCATACAGCGCTTCATACGGTGCCATTCGAATACTAGCTTGATAGCTGTTATTGTAAGCAAATTCCGCTAAAGGCAAGTATTCTTCCCAACTTCCTCTAAAGTCTATTACACAGCCCCTCAACATATCTTCCAACACTTGGATCACTCGTTCCGACTGACCGTCCGACTACGGATGAAAAGCCGTAGTGAAATCCAATCTGGTGCCTAAAGCTTGATGCAGAGCTTTCGAAAACCGAGACGTAAACCTTGGATCCCTATCCGAGATAATCGATACTGGCACTCCATGCAACCTCACAATCTCCGCCACATACAACTTTGCCAACTTCTGCAAAGAATAATCAACCCGCACTGGAATGAAATGCGCGGACTTTGTCAATTGATCCACTATCACCCATACCGAGTCCTTCTTAGTAGGCGTTAGGGGAAGCCCACTAACGAAGTCCATGGTGATTCTCTCCCACTTCCACTGCGGAATCTTTATCGGCTGAAGCAATCCTGACGGAACTTGGTGTTCAGCCTTAACTTGCTGACACGTCAAGCATTTCCCTACAAATTCGGTAACTTCCCGCTTAAGACCAGGCCACAAAAACTGATCCCTTAGGTCTCTATACAACTTACTACCTCCAGGATGCATGGCATAGGGGCTACTATGCGATTCCTGAAGAATTCTCCGTCTTAACTCCTCGTTCTTCGGCATACAGACCTTACCCTTGAAACACAATACTCCCTCGTCATTAATACTATAATCTTCCAACTCTCCACTCTGCACTTGCCGTAGCTTAGCATTTAGATCCTCATCCATTAACTGACTTTCTTTCACCTCATTCAACCATGACGGCTTAACTTGCAATTCTGCCAGCAGACTTCCATCGTCATACAAACTAAGATGTGCAAACATCGCCCTCAGCTCCGACACTACTTTTCGACTTAGGGCATCTGCCACTACATTCGCCTTGCCCGGATGATATTCAATAGAACAATCGTAGTCTTTCAATAACTCCACCCACCTTCACTGTCTCAAGTTCAGCTCTTTCTGAGTCAGCAGATACTTAAGGCTCTTGTGGTTCGTGTAGATCACTGACTTTTCTCCATATAAATAATGCCTCCACACCTTAAGAGCAAAGACCACTGCCGCCAATTCCAAATCATGCGTCGGGTAGTTAACCTCGTGTGGCCTTAATTGCCGAGACGCATAAGCGACTACCTTTCCGTCTTGCATCAGAACACATCCCAATCCTGTGTGAGAAGCATCACAGTACACCACAAAGTCCTTCCCTGCCTCTGGCTGAATCAAAACCGGAGCTTTAGTCAAAACCCTCTTAAGCTTCTCAAAGCTCTCCTGCTGCTTATCTGACCAGACGAAAGGTACTTCATTTCTCAACAACTTTGTCAAAGGTGCGGCTATTGATGAAAATCCTTCCACAAACCTTCTGTAGTAGCCTGCCAATCCCAAGAAACTTTGAATCTCAGCCACAGACTTAAGTGGTTTCCAATCTAGCACTGCCTCGATCTTCCTAGGATCCACTCTTATCCCTTCTGCAGACACTACATGCCCTAAGAATGCGACTTCCTTTAGCCAAAATTCGCACTTGCTGAATTTGGCATAAAGCTTCTTCTCCCTTAATACTTGCAACACAACCCGGAGGTGCTCATCATGCTCCTCTTCAGACTTGGAATATACTAAGATGTCGTCTATGAACACAACGACCGAACCTATCCAAGTAAGGTTGAAAACCCAGTTCATCATATCCATGAACGCGGCTGGGGCGTTCGTCAATCCAAACGGCATTACTACGAACTCATAATGCCCGTATCTTGTTCGGAAAGCCGTCTTATGGATATCCACCTCCTTGACCTTAAGCTGATGATACCCAGACCTTAGATCTATCTTCGAAAACACCGCGGCTCCCTTAAAGGCGATCGAACAAGTCGTCTATCCTCGCAGAAGCGGTACTTGTTCTTAATGGTCAGCTTATTGGTGACGATAATCTATGCACATGCGCATAGTTCCGTCCTTCTTCTTCACGAACAAGACCGGTGCTCCCCATGGAGACACACTGGGTCGAATAAACCCACGATCAAGCAACTCTTGAATTTGAGCCTTGAGCTCAACCAATTCCTTCGGTGCCATTCTATACGGAGCGATTGACATAGGAGCTGTTCCCGGTAGCAAGTCAATTCCGAACTCTACCTCCCTATCAGGGGGTATTCCATGTAATTCCTCCGGAAAGACATCCACAAATTCCCTTCTTTGTTTCTAACCCCTTCAACACTTGTTTCCTTAGTGTCCAAGGCAGCGACCCACATCGAAAAAGCGGACATCCTTTCCTTACCATCTTCTCCGCCTTAAGAGCGGATACTACATTCGACAAATAGTTCCATCTTTCACCCATCACCACAACTTCCTTATCATCGGGAGTTCTCAACGACATGCGTTTAGCGGTGCAATCCACATTCGCACGATACTTCACTAACCAATCCATGCCTAAGATTAGATCAAATTCCCCGAATGGTAGTTCCACTAAGTCACCGGGAAGCTGCGTCCCCGAACTTCTAAAGGCACTTCCTTAAAGAGTTTATCTACTATCACGATCGCCCTAAAGGACTAAATACAGTCATCTTTCTAGGTACAGATCTCAAAGTTCACATGCAAAGTTTTTGAATACTTTACTAGCAACATAGGAATGAGTTGACCTATGTCTATCAAAGTAATAAAGGGTAACTCCGAAATAAGAAACGTACCCGTTATAACATCAGGTGCATCGCCGTCATCCCTCCGATGAACTGCATATACCAGTCCTGGCTGTCTAGCCTCAGTATTACCAACACCTCTACCTGGTGTTCCACGTCCTCTTCCAAGCACCATTTCTCTCGCCATTCGGACCACGACCACGTGAGGTCTTTGTCCCCCTCTTCCAGCCTGATTAGAACCTTGACCTGTTGGTCGGCCCCCGTCTATTTTTATAGGACAGTCCTTAATCATGTGGTCCTTGGATCCACACTTAAAGCATCCTCCCGTCTTCTTCCAACACTCTTCTAGGTGCCTCTTCCCACACTGATCACAAGTACGATACTGCCCTCCTGTCACAACTTGCTGACCTCGCGACCCATCAACTCTAGGCCTCTTCTGCGCATTCCCAGATGACCCTGACGACCCAAAACCTCTCTTTTGCCTGTTCCGGTCCGTACTCTGCCTTACAGATTCCTTAACTCCTTCGGCTACTTTAGCCTTCTCTACTAACACGGCAAATTCCCGCTCCTGCTGCGGAGCTATCAACAACCTTAGATCATCCCTAAGGCCGTCCTTAAACCGGACACATCGTTCATGCTCCGTAGCCACAATACCTCGAGCATACCGGCTCAACCTTAAGAATTCAGCCTCGTACTCCGCTACGGACTTGTTCCCTTGAACCAGCCCCAGAAATGCCTTCCTCTGTGCATCAGTATAACTAATTCCAACATACTTCTTCTGGTACGCCACTTTAACATACTCCCAAGTGAGATCCTCAGCTGTGGCACCATCTCGAACTGTGAGCCACCATTGATATGCCTCATCGCGAAGTAGCGACACCAATCCTTTCAGTTTCTCCTCAGTGGTTAAATTGAGCTCATCCATGATTCGCTCTGTCGCCTCCAACCAATACTCAGCCGTACTGGGTGCCACACCAGATACACCATGAAACACCTCAGCCCCATTGGCTCAGAGTCGCTCGGGTACAGATTTTCGAGCTCCCATACCTCCACCTGCTCCAGCCACCATCTCAAGAACTCGCAGCATTGCCTGCGATACTGCATCATCCAACGTCTGATCTTGCTGCTCAACACCAACAGCTGGTGGTGGGGGTAGTGGTACCTCATTTTCGGACCCTTGTCAAGACCTAACGGGTTCCGATACGGTCATTCTGCCTCTACTATGTCCTCGCACATTACGACCGCGCCCCCTAGAACTCATTTCTACGATCGCGCTTTAATCTGTTTTAAGGAATTTTATGCATTAGTCTTTGTTCCACTGATTATCCGCGAAGAAATTTTATGAAAATGAGATTAATAGAGGTTCTTTCGATCATTCAGAATTTTCGTTCCAAGTTTTCTATCCTAATTCAGAGAAACACAATCATTCAGTAGTACCTACTGCACACATTCACTATTCAAACATTTTCGTTTGTTCCTATCCCAGGGTATTTTCGTCATTTCTCCTACAGGGGTATTTTGGTAATAAATCGGGGTCAATTTGAAAATTTTGTAAATCAGGGGTAATTTCATAAATTTTCCAATTCAGGGTTCCTTGGTGATTTTATGAAATAAGGGTATTTCGATAATTTTGAAATTCGGGGGTATTTCAGAAATTATTATTATTATTATTTTTTTTTACTAGGGTGGCTGGTCCTTTTCGGGTTTTAATTATAGGGTTTAGCCCATCAACGAGTCCTCATAACTAGGGTGAATAGTCACCACGCACAGTAGGATTCAGTGAAGAGGAGGTGAGTCGCTAGGACTGCTTAAATACCAAGCTCTCCCTGAATCCACTCCTAGGCATGCGTCTGCCTATTGCCACACCCTAAATCGACTAAGGTGAATAGTCACTACGCACCAGGTAGGATTCTAGCGAAGAGGAGGTGAGTCACTAGGACTGCTTAAATACCAGGCTCTTCCGAATCCAATCCTAGACATGCGTATGACGGTTGCCACACCCTAGTCTTGCGGCTCGTTAACGGGTTTGTTTAGTGAAATTAAGTCTTATGAAAATTTAAGAAGTGGTTTAAACTAAGCCTATAGTCCATCAGTGTCTATTTAAACTGGTCTACGTCCCATAAAGCCCATAAAGCCCACATGTATATCACACAATGGTTTAGGGTACTTACCTGGCGGACTTGGGCCGGAGACGCAGGTGCCATGCCGAGCTAACAGACCTGTTATCCTTTAAAAACATATATGTTTCAAAAGCCCATAATTAGAAAATGTTTTGAGCCCAAAAACCCCAGAGTCGAGTTTTGAACCGGGCTCGATGCAAATTGAAACACCCCAAACCCGCCCACGAGCCTGCATAGGATCTGGTATGTTCCTCGAGTAAAACGTTTTGCTTTCATGTTTATTACTTCGAAAAATTTGGGGTGGTTTTATAAAAATACCGAGTTGGTTTGGGGTTTAATCTTTAATTCGAAAATCGTTTGTGTTTAGGTGTCTAAACATTTAAAATTTATTTTTAAGAAAAATTGCTTAAACTTTAAATTGATAAAATTCGTATCATACTAAATAATTAAAATGCATGCATAAACAGTTTTCTACTAGTGGCCTTACTACATCAAAGGAAACCCGAAATAAATCAAAAATACTTGAAAATAGAAAGTCCAAAATAAAATAATTTACATTTGAGCATGGCCACCATCGAGCTCTGCCCGACCCGGTCTATCACCGAGTGTCACGAAAAGATATCCCACAGCGGGGTGAGTCAAACAGACTCGCAGTGTATATACCAACACTAAATCCCAACGATTTAGGCATAACAATTCATACATGTACAAATAGCAATTAAATATAATGATGCAATCCCGAACCCAAACCTAGATGCCATCCGCTACACATCACCCGTACCAACCATCACACCGTGGGGATTACTAAATCGACCCACCCATCCGCTACACATCATCGAAGCGATCATTTGCAACGACTAGCACATCGCCCTTATAAATTTGTGGCATAGCCACCAGATAATATATTTTGTGACATAAGTCACCACATTCAGTTATTGTGACATGAGTCACCACATTCGGATTATGTGACCGAAGTCACCACATTCAAGATATTGTGGTATAAACCACAGATCCACTTCCCTTTCCATATAACCCATATGCCCCATGTCATACAAATCATGCAATTATCAAGGCTTAGGCCTTATTTCACATTCTTATCAACATTCACATACATGCCATATTCCACATGTTCATAACATTTATTTACATGATGTTAAGATTACGTACCTGAGTACTTTGTACCATTGCATGGTACCTTAGCCCACTTTTCATATTATTATTAACACATATATTAAAATAATACCAGTAAATCAATCAAGATTCGATTGTGGGATACACACTGGTTTACTTAACGAGTTCCTTTGAAATCCGAAAATCCCGATCTAATACTCTAGATCCTCGGTTCCTACATTCGGCCATCCTTAAGCATGTTAGCAACAAGCCATTCGGCTAGATAATCAAATCCCAAAGGATTATTGCAACCAAAATCCTTACCTTGCTGCCGATTTGATTACTAATCAAATCCCGAAACTCTGTGATATTCCCTCTTGCAATCGGCTAGATACCAATTCCCTTAACTAGTCAGTTTTCAGCTTTTGAATAAATAAGAAATAGATCTAAGTCACTAAATAGGGCCTTGGCCGAATATCACATGCACTTACCTTGTGGATCTAAATCCCGAAGTATCACTTGTCCTTGGGCTCTGTCGAAATCCCTACAAGCACTATGTCAGATCCAATTCCAACATTTGAATACATAGCCTTTGGCCTAATCTTTCACCTTACTTACCTTAGATCTGAAATCCCGAATGATCTCCCTAGAAGTCGGCTACTATGGAAATCCCGAAAGATCTTTCCATGTTTCGGCCAAGAACAAAAATAGATAAATCCTTAAGTTTGGCTAAAAGAAAAGAATTGAAAATCGAATAACAACCAATCTTACCCTTAATATCGTGAGTCGATTGTACTCTGCCTGACACCACGAGAGATTCGGCTATAGCTAGCTGTTGATCAACAATTTTTTGGCTTTTGGGGTTTAATGGACAATCGGCTAGGGGTTATTGGTATATTCGACTTTTGATTGAGTTTGCAAAAGAAGAAGAAGTTCTTGTGAGATTCGGCTAGAACACAGGTATTTCGGCTTTGACAAAATAAAAGAGAAGAGAGGATATTTGCTAGAGAATTGGAGAGGAACAAAAGAGGAAAGAAAAGAATTAAGAATGGCCTCACTTCCCTTTTGCCGAAATTACTCCACCTAGAGTCCCCTATTCGGCCAACTCCTCCTCTCACTATCAAATCCCTTGTTATTCTCCTATTTTTCCTCTTCCTTGCACAATCAAAATAATTTAAAATAAATCATCAATTATCCCTTACTTTAGCCGAAATTTTAAAATGATTAGACCACATTTTAAACTCATCCCCTAGTGCCCCATTGCCGTCCACTACTGCTCAATCTTGCAGCAAAATAAAACTCTCCTATTTGCTTCTTTTGCAGCTCGAACCTAGGCCTCTCTGACACTCCTTGTGGCGTCACTTACAGAGGCTTTAAGTGGCGCCTCCAAGCCACTTAAACAAGCCCATTTGTGTGTCATATTTCCCCTACAATTTCTCTTAAGGCTACTCTGCCTAGCTTCCTCTTTTGAATTTAAAATCTAATAATTTCTAAAGCATTCACTACACTCTAAGGTTCACGAAAATTCATAAAACACATTTAACACACACATAGACATGCTTTCACATTTATTTAAGCACAAATGCATAAACCCAAAATCCAGGATGTTACACCCTATCTTTAGGCGTGCGATCAACTTCGCTTTATTATGTTGGATCTACTCTTAGGCAGGGTCTATTCCTCCTCCACCTAAGCACATTAGATTTGTATTAAGTTCACACAATTAAGAACAATCTAAGTTATTATCATATAATTCAAAAATCAAATAACAAGATTCATCATAGGTTTCATCCCCTTCGGGTATCCGAAGGTTTAGTTCATAACAATAAAGGAAAACATCTCAAGAGAAAAGATAACAGAAAACATAAGAAATCCCTAAAACCCCCTGAAGGAATTGAAGAGGAGATCCTCCGTCTTGAGTAGAATTCCAGCTTCTTGAGATGGATCAACTGGCTATCTTCGAGTGATTCCCACAAATCTGACCTTTTCGGCTTGGCTTTTTAGCCTAGCTTTCCGCCCCTAGATGAAAGCCCTGGCAGAGGCTTCTGCCGAACTCCCCTCACAAGTTGCCCCCTTGGGTGTTTATATAGACTTTGAGATGCCTTACTTTGCCCCAAAGTATCCTAATTCAAGTAGAGTTCCTACTAGGGTGTTTGAATAGGCTTTGGAATGCCTTTCTTTGTCTCTAAGTATCCAAATCAGAGTAAAATTCCTCTTTCTCACGGCAGGGACACGGCCATGGCACACGCCCGTGTGAATTGTCTTCAGGCCGTGTTTGACACTGTTAAATGAGGCACGGCCGTGTAAGTCATGGTAAGACCGTGTTCTAGTAGGAATGGTGGCACGGCCGTGTGGCTTGAAGTCCAGGCCGTGCTGATTTCGTGGCTTGACCCAATTTGGTCCATTTTAAGCCCGTTTCTCGTTCTTTTCGTCATCGGGTGCTTTCCTCAGTATAAGACATGAAAATAAAGGATTAAGAGCACCTTTTTTTTACATAAATTGGGGCTTAAATAATCCAAAAGCATATTAAATGTGGGCTTAAAATATGTTACTTTTACGGTTTATCAAATACCCCCACACTTAAGCTTTTGCTTGTCCTCAAGCAAAATTCTCAACTTACGATTAAAATGAACTTCCTGTAATTCATAATTCCTATTGATAGTGTCTCATCATAATTCAGAGATAATTTATGCATTCAACTCAAAGCGTCCTAAAAATTCAAACAATATAAGTCATAGATTTTGTAGCTCGAAAACTTAGGCGTCTCCCCTTATCTAGATAATTACCTTTAATTTGAAATCGACAAGGATTGACATCCTCACAAAAGATTCACTCAAATTACTCAAAGTATTTAAGGTTCAGAATTTAGCCACTCAAAAGTTAAACATGAAGATTTAATCCCATAGGCTTGCATGAAAATCAAATCTCCACCACTGAAATATGAGATGAAACACAAATCAAAAGGTCTTTACTTGAGGTTGTACTTGAGGCTAGGGTTAAGGTGTGGAATAAGGCTAAATTAGAGGTTAGAATCGAGATTGAATTGACAAATTACCTAACTAAGAACTAATGAACTAATAATAATAATTACATCAATTGAAAACTAATAATACTAATAATACGAGCTTCTTTTTTCGATATTTGGATTTTAAATGTATAAGCTCGTTTAATCACATGAATATACTTCATTTTTTTAAGAACAAACTAAATACATAATAAAGGATAAACTACTAAAATTCATAATTAGGCAACTAATCAGATCAAATCTCGATATCAGGGTAGTAAAAAGGAATGGTGATAGCAAAAAAAAAAGGGGTTCTGGGTTAATATTAGCGGTTATGTCAATAAATAGGATTGTTAGGAATAAAAGGGGTTCACTAGGGGTTAATTATGAAGGTAGGCTTTTTAATGGAGTAAGTGGGTTAGATCCTAGGTGCCTTTATCATCTCTGTGTATCAACTCAAAAAATGTGGTCTCGACATGTATAATCGATGCAAGTTCTAGAATAACAAATCAGTGTTGACACACTCATAATCAATAGTGAGCAAGAAAAAGAATATATGCTCTATACGGCTCAAAATCTCACAAAAAATTATGGGTATTTTGATGTCAACCTTGTAAATTTCAAACTTCAAAGTAATATTTAAATTCAGGTAGACATCCTAAAAAAAATTTAATTTCTGAAAAATAGACTTATCATGCTTGATTCTCTAGTATTCTTAGAATTTAATCATCAATGCACAATTATCAATGACTTAGTCTAGAACATATCAATAAAAATCATAAATCATCAGAAATTTCATCCTAATTAGTAATATGAGTAATTTACTTTTAAGCAAGGCATAATTCAGGGATTTTCAAATAATACTATAGTTAACCCCCCCACACTTAAGATGTACATTGTCCTCAATGTACAAAGGTAGATAATATCAAAATAATCATAAAATCGTAAGATAGGGAGAGAAGGGAAGCTTCCCGAATTTTGGATGAAGCCAATGAAAAGAAACCGAATAGGATTGGAGGTGAGCGTGGGGAAGCGTCTCGAACTGGTTGAGTCCTCGAAGCGGCCATCCTAATTTCTTTTGTATCCTAAGCTAAATCTAAATGGAATGAATAACAAGAAGAAAATAATAAAGAAAATAAAAGAAAGGAAATAAAAATAAAAATAAGAATGAAAATGAAAATAAAAATGAAAATAAAAATAAAAATAAAAATAGAAATAAAAGTAAATATTTAAATAGTGATACGGTCCACGCCCTTGTTCGAGTTTAATCAGTCCGTGTTTTTCGTGATTTTGAATTTTGGGCGTGTTTAGGTGTTTTACCACGGCCGTGGGTCTCGTAGCACGCCCGTGTATTCTTCACACGGTCCTTTAGAACGGGCGTGTTTAACCCGTGCTCGTCAAGTCAGTAACCTCGCACGGTTGTAGGGCACAGCCGTGTCTCGCCCGTGCTCAATAAGTCAGTAACCTCACACGGGAAGTCGGCACGGGCGTGGCTTTTTATCGCAGCCCGTGTTGGGAAAAGAAATCATTCTTTGTCATGCACGGTTACTAGCACGTCCGTGGTTTGTCCTTCTAGCTTCCACACGGCCACAGCCACGGTCGTGTGTAAGGCCGTGTGAGAATGGAAATTTGTACTTTGGTTAGTTTATGGTTAGGTGCTAAAATGAAAAATAAAAGTAAAATAAAAAATGTAAAAATTAATAGGGTTAGTGCTCGGGTTGCCTCCCGAGAAGCGCTCGTTTATAGTCTTAAGCTAGACTTTACCTCTCATTTGTATGGTCAAGGTGGTTTGAGGAGGTGAAAATCCTTTCTCATGCGATCAATTCGGTTGTGGATATAAATTTTAAGTCGAGTAATGTTTACCCCAAAAATGTTGAATTTAGGATTGCTTCCCTCGACTGTGCCGTATAGGAAGACATTAAGTGCCTCAAAAGTGATTTCTTCATTTGTCTTGAGGCCTGAATTGGTGATTCGAGGGTCTTCCTTATTCAACAATACCTGATCCCCTATTTTGAAGTGATTTGTTGTTCCTATCAGCTCAAATGCAGGGGTTGCCGTCGGTTTCTTTCGTGTATTCCTAGTTTCTCTTTAAAGTGTGTTTTCCACTCGTCTAGTTCATCGACACAAGCCTTAGTTCTTCATGAATTATTTCTTTATGGGTACGAGGTCTAAGATCTAGCTCAGCTAGGTGATTTCGTGATGCTTCCTGTAAAGAAGGTTGAACCAAATGGTTATCAATAAAATTAACTTTCGTACCTTTATTACTCGATGTCCTAGCTGAGTCAAGAGCTTGAAGAGTGATTATTTCGTTGTCTACACGAAGTGTGAGTTCACCGACTTCTTCCTCCGTGTGGTCTTTCTTATTGCATCGGGATATGGCACACGAGGTTGGTACTCTGTAATTGCCGGTTTTGGTATATCATGGCGCACTTCAACCTCACCTTCACTTACCACAGGTTCTTCCCTTGAGTTTGGTTCGTTTAACCCTTCACTATCGTAAATGGCTTGATTTTGCTCATTCGGGTTAGTTTCAGTATTGCTTGGCAAGCTTCCTTGTGGTAGTTACGAGATCGGCTTAGCAAGTTGTATAACTGACTTAGTAAGTTCCCCAACTGACTCAGTAAGTTCCCCAACTTGGCTCTCGATCCCTTTGATCGATGCTTGTTGGTCATTAAGTGTTGTCTCATTTTTTTTGAGACGGTTATCTGTAGCTGCCATGAATTTTGTCAGCATCTCTTCAAGGTTCGACTCCTCTTCCTGTTGGTAAGGTGGTTGTTGAAAATTTGAAGGAGGTCCCAGTCCTTGGCTACTTTGATCATCCCACGAGAAATTAGGATGGTACCTCCAACCTGCATTATAAGTGTCATTATAAAAATTATTTTGTGGTCTAGAATAGTTACCCGTATAGTGAGCTTGCTCGTTTTCCATGCCATATCCGTAGAGTGGGTACTCAGGATTCACCACGCCTCCTAAATTTGAAACATATTGTATTTCTGGGTGTACCACGTCGAGGTTGAAAAAACTGGCTGCTTTAGTAGGAATTGTCCTCATCGCTTGCCACTGATAATTATTCAGTGCCATAGTCTCTATAGACTAAAATTATCTGCCAAAAGAAAAATAGAAGAAAAATTAGCAAAGTAAAAGAAATAATAAAAATAAATAAAAATAAATTGCAGAAAATAAAAAATAATGGCTAAAGTAATAAAAATAGAGCTTTCTTAATATTTTAGTTCCCCGGCAACGACGCCAAAAACTTGATCGCTGTAAATCAGAGTTTTAAAATTTATAAAAGAATGATCGAACCTGGAAACAAACTTGACAACGAATGAGGCAAGCGCACCTATCGAGCAGTAGTATAGTTTAGGCAAGACCGGATTATCGAACCCAAAGGAACTAAAAGTACCAATACTCACCGTCTTTTTATTATTTAGCCTTAATATAAAGTGATGGTTGTTTAAACTAAAACTAATCTACTTACTAAGCTAAGACGCAAAGACAAAAAGAATGAATTCGGGAAATAACTTTTGGAAAAACTCAGCTGACTCAAGCGATACCCTTAGGAAAAATCCACCTAGACTTCACTTGTTATCTAACCTTGAACCATATGATTTATTTACTTAGTTTGATCCGTGAGACTCCCTAACGTATATTAAACCCTCTCTCGAGGCTGAATAACGTCTAACCCTAGGTTAATTAGTGGAACTCTCGTCGCTTATAATAACCCCTAGAATAGCAAAGAAATCGATCTGTGGACTCCCATATTAGGTTTCACCCTAATCCGGCAAAATCTCGTCACCCTATCTCTAGGCGTACGATCAACTCCGCTTAATTATGTTGGATCTACTCTTAGGCAGGGTCTATTCCTCCTCCACCTAAGCACATTAGATTTGGATTAAGTTAACACAATTAAGAACAAACTAAGTTATTATCATATAATTCAAAAATCAAATAACAATATTCATCATAGGTTTCATCCCCTTCGGGAATCCGAAGGTTTAGTTCATAACAATAAAGGAAAACATCTCAAGAGAAAAGATAACACAAAACATAAGAAATCCCTAAAACCCCCTGAAGGAATTGAAGAGGAGATCCTCCGTCTTGAGTAGAATTCTGGCTTCTTGAGATGGATCAACTGGCTATCTTCGAGTGATTCCCACAAATCTGACCTTTTTGGCTTGGCTTTTTAGCCTAGCTTTCCGCCCCTAGACGAAAGCCCTGGCAGAGGCTTCTGCCGAACTCCCCTCACAAGTTGCCCCCTTGGGTGTTTATATAGACTTTGAGATGCCTTACTTGGCCCCAAAGTATCCTAATTCAAGTAGAGTTCCTACTAGGGTGTTTGAATAGGCTTTGGAATGCCTTTCTTTGTCCCTAAGTATCCAAATCTGAGTAAAATTCCTCTTTCTCGCGGCAGGGACACGGCCATGGCACACACCCGTGTGAATCGTCTTTAGGCCGTGTTCAACACTGTTGAATGAGGCACGGCCGTGTAAGTCGTGGTAAGGCCGTGTTCTAGTAGGAATGGTGGCACGACCGTGTGGCTTGAAGTCCAGGCCGTGCTGATTTCGTGGCTTGGCCCAATTTGGTCCGTTTTAAGTTCGTTTCTCGTTTTTTTGTCATCAGGTGCTAGCCTGAGTATAAGACATGAAAGGAAAGGATTAAGAGCACCTTTTTACATAAATTTGGGCTTAAATCATCCAAAAGCATATTAAATGTGGGCTTAAAATATGTTACTTTTACTATTTATCAATCGGTTACTTAAATATTTCCTTTATTTCAGTTATCAAATTATATATTATTGTACTTAATGATTTTTACTAAAAAAATATTTATTAGGAATCTATTCATTATTAGTTCTATGTTATTTGAGCTTAAACTGTTAATTTTATAATTTGAGAAGAATCTCATGTTACTAGTATTAAGTTTTCAATTGATGTAATTATTCAGTATTAGTCCAACTTTCTAGTTATGTAATTTGTTAATTCAGTCTTGATACTAACCCTCTAATTCAAGCCTTTATCCACACCTTTAACCCAAGCCCCGTTACAACCCATAAAAGACGTTTTGACTTGTGTATCATATCATTTTACAGTGGTGGAGATTTGATTTTCATGCAAGCCTATGGGATTAACTTTTCATGTTCGTCTTCTGAGTGCTTATTTTTGAACCTTAAACACTTTGAGTGATTTGAGTGAACCTTTAGTGAGAATGTCAATTCTTGTCGATTTTGAATTAAAGGTAATTATGTAGGTAAGGGGAAACACCTATTTTTCGTACTATAAAAACTATGACTTTGATTGTTTGAATCTTTAGGAACCTTCTGGTTAAATTATCAATGTATGAATTACCTATGAATTATGATGAAACATTGTTGATGAAGGTTATGAATTTAGGAAATTTAATTTTAATTGTGAGTTGAGAATTTTGCTTGAGGACAAGCCAATGCTTAAGTGTGGTGTATTTGATAAACCGTAATATATACATATTTTAATCCCACATTTAGCATACTTTTTGGATGATTTACCCTTTGAATTGTGGAATTTGATGCTCATAATCCTTTAAGTTCATGTTTTATACTTAGGAGAGCATCGAAGGATGAAAGGAACGAGAAACGGGCTAAAAACGGAGAAAATGGGCTTATCTTAGAGACTCACATGGCCTGGAATATCACCCACGGCCGTGTGTTTCGAGTAACAATCGAGACATAGCCAGATCACACGGCCATGTGTGGCAAACAGGATCGACCACGACCAATGGAGTCGACCACGGGCGTGTCACACGGGCGTGTCCCTGTTTTAACCAAGATGAGTTTCAATCGGAATGGGATACTTGTGGGCCAAGAAAGACATTTCGAAGCCTATATAAACGCCCTAAGTATAACCTAAAAAGCGTCTTTGGTTGGGAGGCGAAGCCGGAGAGGGTTGAACTCAGGGAATTACTCCAATAAATCCAGTTGATCCATCTCAGAAGCCGGAATCACATTCAAGACGGAAGATCTTCCCTTCAATTTCCTTCAGGGGTTTTAGGGTTTTTCTTATGTTTTGTTATTTATCTTCTTCTGAGATGTATTCTTTTATAATTATGAAGTAAACCCCTCAAATACCTGAGGGGGATGAAACCTAAGACGAATCTTGTTATTGTTTTCTGAACTATATGATAAATACTTGATTTGTTCTTAATTATGTGTTCTTAATTCTTGTTTTAATATTTCAGGATATTGATTCAAGTATTGATGTGCTTAGGCAGTGGAGCAAAAGTCATTGTTTAAGAGTAGATCTAGCATAATTAAGCGGAGTTGATCGTAACCCTAGAGATAGGATGACGAAAATCTGCCGGATTAGGGTCAAACCTAATATGGGAGTCCATAGATCAAGTTAATGCAACACTAGGGGTTTTAATTAGAACGAGATTTCAATTAATCAACCTAGGGTTAGACGTTAGTAGCCTCGAAAGAGGTATTAATATAAATTAGGGAATCCTATGGATCAAGTCAAGTGAATAAATCATCTGGTTCAGAGTTAAATAACAAGTAAAGTTTAGGTGGATTCTTCCTCGGGTATTGTCTTAATCAACTGGTTTTTCCCAAAAGTATTTTCCTAATTCACTCTCTTTGTCTTAGCATCCTTAGTTTAGTAATTAGTTAGATAAACATCAATCCTCTTAATACTTAGGCTAAATAATAAAAAGACAGTAACTACTAGTACTCTTGGTTCCTTTGGGTTCGACATTCCGGTCTTGCCACTAAGCTATACTACTGTTCGATAGGTGCGCTTGCCTCAATCGTGGTGATAGTTAGTTTCTAGGCTCGAACATTCATTATATAAATATTAAAACTCAATGACACGATCACATTATTACAACCCAAATCAAAATACTTGAATGTAAGCAATCAAAACGAAAAACATAAGCAGTGTGTGGCCTTCTCTGAGTCCCTCGAAGTACCGATCCGTCTAAGGCTGGGGATTACGTGCACGATTAAAAGCGGGGTGAGTTTACTTAAAACTTCGAGTGTGTAATCCCCTTACTAGAGTAACGATCAAGATATAGAAATAGAAACCAAAACGATGCGGACCAAAGCCCTTTAACTGTAATAGTATAGTCCAGATCAAAGCATACGTGGGCCAAAGCCCACTACCATACCATTTGGGTCACCGCCCATAATAGAATCAATTGGGCCTAGCCCAAACCAATAACAGACAAGTGGCCTAAGCCTAGTACAGTGACAAATCTCATAACAGATATGCAATAGTATGAGGATGCATCCCACCCCGATCCAGCCAACACGCCACCCGTACCAACCCTACACTTACGTGGGGATAAAATCGACCACCCAGCCAGCACACCAATGTTTGCATCGGTTACGGCCCTAACCGAAATCACATCAAAGCTGCTAGTATATATATGCGGCTCTAAGCCTTCAGTAGCGGTATTATAATTGGCACAAAGCCATCAGTAACTGTATTATGTTTGGCACATAGCCATCAGCGACGGTAATATAATATGCACACAGCCTTGGGTAAATATGATCGACACAGAGTCATCGATATATATGTTAGGCACATAGCCATGGGTAAATACGATTGGCACAAAGCCATAATCAAGATGGCACAGAGCCATATTTAGGTTGGCACAGAGCCATAATCAGATTACGCGGCTTTAAGCCGTCCGTCGGTCCACAATTGTCTCATGCGACCCATGTGACCTTAATAGATCAATACTGGATCCACAGTCGTCATGCGACCCGTGCGACCCTATCAAAACTTCCTCCGTATCAATGTCCCAACCCCATGCAATATGTCGTGTATGTCATGCTCAATCATTACACGTGTATGCAAAATGGCCATGCTCGTGAATGATCATTTCAACATATATTAATGACATATATCACCACACGCCTACGTTAAGTCGATTTAAAACACAGTTATATGATCACCGTCAATTCAGTCAAATTCATAGTCTAAGTCAGTCATTTACCCACAATGGCAAAATAGTCATTTTACCCTATAAGGGTATTTCGATAATCCTACCCTATAGGGGTATTTAGGTAATTCTACCCTACAGGGGTATTTAGGTAATTTTGCAAACCGGAGGTATTTTGGTAATTTTACAAATAGGGGGTATTTCGGTAATTTTACAAACTGGGGGTATTTCGATAATTTTGCAAATCGGGGGTATTTTGATAATTTTGCAAATCGAGGTTATTTCAATAATTTTACAAATTGGGATCTCAGCGACCCAACAGAAGGTCCACCGTCGCCTCGAGCTACTTAAGTAACCTAAATAGTCACAACGGTGTAAATGGGCGTAAGGTCCATTACTCGGCCCACACGCTCGTGTGGCGCAATTAGCCCAAAAATAGCCTCGGCTATACGAACAACACAGTTCACACACCACATCACATACATTTTATCCGTGTGGGCCCACAAGCCCACTAGGCCCACTCAGCCCCTTTCGGCCGAAAGAGGCCCAGAACTACATAAGTCATGTGTGCGACATGACAAGTCTATCTACGTCCCACTTAACAGTGAAGTTTACCCACGCGAGCCCATGGGCCCATTCCGGCCCAAGCCCATGAGATCGCTCATGGCGGCCTTCCTCGCTGTACGCCCACGTTTCGTGAGCTCGGTTGATCACATGAGCGTTCGCACGTTCATGTGGCCCAAAATCCCAATCCTTCGGCTTTTCGACTTTTCAGCATTTCGGCATTTGCCGCTACAGCTAACACCGTGCGAAAAACATTCACACTTTATCGGCTTTTGACCGATTAGCAATTACGGTACTAATACACACTTTCGGCTTTTCAACCGATCATCAACAGAGCCGACTATCAGGTACAGGGTAAGAATACACACCTCTTTGCGAAACTTAACTAAGATCCACGTTCTCCGAATCCTTGACTGAACACTAATCGGTTTGTTGCCCTTGATTCCCAACTAGAACCAACTACACGATCCTTATCGACTAGCTGCAATACAACCACAATCTTATAATCACCAACACCATTTGAACAGTTAAATCCCGAATAGAAACGCTTACCCAAACGTGTAGTCCAGATGTGGAGAGGAGGCAATCGGCCAAACCTAGACACACCCTTGGTTAATCGAAGAGTCGACGACTTGTCAGGAACTTTTGAAGAACACAAAGGAGAGTAATCGGCTAGCCCTGTAAAACTAGATTGAGGGAGGGAATGAGAAGATTCGGTTTGAGCAATATGAGAAAAGGAACTTGAAGAAGGTTGAAAGAATAAGATAAGAGTAGAAAGAGGAGGTGAGAATCGACAAACAAGAAAAAGAGATGGGCAAAGAATAAGCACTCAACGTTACCAGAAGAGGCAGAAAAGAAAATGCATGAAAGGTCAGTTTCCCAATGTAACATCCGGGATTTAGGGGGCTTTGCATTTTTATGATGTCTGCATATCGATGTGGTATGTTGTTGTTTGGTTGTGTTTGGGGGCCTTGGAGAGGCTCGGGGCTGAGTTGAAGCCTTGGCAAAATATTAGTTTTGGGCACCTAAGAGGGGATAGCCGAATAGGGGTAGGACTTAAGGGATTTTAGTTCGCGTTTGGGAGCACAAAGAGGTGCAGTGGAAGAGTGGCAAGGGGACACCACTCAGCAGGAAGGGTGATGCAATCACAAGGAGTGGGGTGAGTAGGGGTTCGAATCACCCAAGCAACAAGGGAGCATTATTTTTTGGCTCAGGTGAGGGAGGTGTTTGGACGACAATCAACCTCTGGAGGAGAGAGGGAAGACCTGGTCAAGATATTCAAACGAGTGGTGGAGAGCTACTCAGAGAGTTTGAACAATTCAAATCAAATCAAATGAGTGGAGGAGAGGGAATGTAGGAGAAAAATTAGGAGGAAGCATGTTGTTGTGTGTTAGCCGAAACTTAATAGGCATCCTCATCTTCCATTTCCCCTATTTTCATTTTTCCAAACTCTCAACTATAGCCGATTCTCTCAAACTACTCTTCTCATCTCTTGTTTGTTTTCATCTGCATAACGCATAAGTCGAATCACCTATTGCTTATTCTCTTTTTCATACTTCCTATCTCTGCCATTGCTCTCCATAGCCGCAAGTCACCTCTCATTTTCGTCCCTTGGAACCATTTTGTTTATTAAGCACTAAGAGCCGAATCTCATATCCCATTTCTTTTCTCTTGACGAATCATTAATCTTGATCACTCCTTCTATTTGATCTTTTTTTTCTGCCTTAGCCGAACCTGCTCTTTTCTGTCGACTTCCTGATAGCCGATTGTACACTTTGAAGTGAGTCACTCTTGTTCGGTAAGAGACCTTCTTCGTTTTCTCATTTCTTTCGCTTCTCTTTCTTTTTTGGCCTAAGGCACTGACTTGTATTCGTGGCATTGATCAGTGATAGAAGGGCGTATCTGTATCAGAGTGGCCTATTTCCAAGAGGGTGTTGGTAAGTGTTATGGCCGAATAGACTAAGAGGGGTTTCGGTTTTACTGGTTGACTGAGAGGGTCACTTTCCTGCGTTTAGTTCTTTATGGGGAATCGATTTCTCATGTGGCATTTATGTAGGTACTCAATCGATCTCATAACCAAAGCCGGAAGCTTCAGTACTTTGTCGATCTAGGTAGGCATCTTTTCGTTGAGTGTGTGTTCTCAGATCCATATTCTTCAATACCTTAACCTGGTCTCCTGACCAAGATCTGATTCATGGATCCAAACGCTAGCCAAACGAGGGAAGGGGTTAGACCCATAGCCCCAGTCCCAAAGTTCAAGAAGCGCGCAGTGTCTGCTGTTCGTGATTGGCCACACAGGTGTGGGCCACACGAAAGCAAAGCTAGTAGGCAAATAGCCGTGATTTCCACTAGTGAAAGCAACGTCGTAGATAGTCTAGTGTTGCACGTAATCAGGTGTGTAACTCCTCACACCATTGGTACTGTTTTGTTTCGTAGCGTTCTGTATATATATGTATATGTGTAATCTGTTAAATGTCAGAAATGTGATATGGTTATCGAAATCCCTGTGGAGGGTAAAGGCGATTCATCAGGTTAGTGGTTCTTGTGATATCTTAGTAAAAGATTTGATGAAATGATATGATATATATATTATGAGTATGCCATATATGCATGTTGAAATCTGTGACAGCTCGTCATGAAAGGTAATACGTTTGCATGGGCCATGGGTTATTAATGAAAGGGGAAGTGTGTAGTGGCTCTGCCACGATCTGTTGTAGTGGCTCTGCCACGATCTGTTCTGGTGACTATGTCACAATTTTGCCGGTGGCGACTAACTACTGACAAAGATGACTGCCATCGTTGGTGTGTAGCGGTGAGGGTTGATTGTAGAAATCCCCATTGGTGTGATTGGCAGGTACGGGAGGTGTGTAGCGGATGGCAATTAGGTTGGGATGGGTTGCATCATTTTCTGTACATGCTATACTCTATTATTCTATTCTGTAGGGCTAAGACCCGATCTGATGGTGCATGAGTGTTGCACACTGGGTCCTATGACTCACCCCGTTGATTTACATCTTTTTAGGTAGCACATAGTGCATTGGACCGGGCTGGAGAGGAGCACGAGGTGGCCATGCATGGTTTCCATACGGTTTCAGTAAAGGACTTAGACTTTATTCTTATTAATAACTAGTTTGGGTTTTAGTTGTAATAAGGCCACTGGTAATCATTTTTTCGGTTTTCGAGTTTTTAAATTTCAGATACTCAAGTCAACGGTTTAGGTTCATGATATGTTTTAAAAGAAAGATAACGCAAAGGCAATAAGTTTTCAACGATCAAATTATCAAATGAACTACTATTTGAAATTAAACTTTTCTAACATATATGGATAACATGGATCATTGTTAGCTTGATCGATTGTTTTCTTTTGGAACTCGGTATAATTAAAACCCGGATAACCTAAAACCACTAAGTTTTCTAGATAACCACTATATTCGAGATTCTCGCTATTTCCATTAAAAATGAATGACGTTTTATAATTTTTCCTAGTGACATACCGATCCGATTCGTGGTGTTTGGGCCAGTTTGGGGTGTTACAAATTGGTATCGAGCCGAGTTCAAAAGCTAGGCTTGGGTTTTGGGTTCAAAACGTTTTCTGAAATTGATTTCTAAAAAAAAAAATTCATGTTCTCTTAGCATGGCTCTCTGCGTCTCGGCCCAAGTCCGCTGTAAATTTCTCGACTAATATGAATTGCATGTGTTATACGAATATATTGCTATGGATGTTAGAACTGAGAAACTATACCTCAGGTACAGAAACCTTTAGGTTGTATGTGAATCGTGAAAACTACTCGTAATTATACTTCATAAAGTTCTTCATTAATAAACAGTGAAAAGAAATGCTAATACATAAAATTTCTAAACCAGATTAGGACGATACGATAGAGATAAGTAGTAAAGGACGTGGACGTAATGCGTGTGGACGCGGAAGAGGCACGATGACAGTGTCAGAACCAGCAGGGTCTGGTCACGGGTCAGGGAATGAAATGCCGTTGCCGCCAGTCGCGGAAGTAGAGTATCAGGATCAAACGGTAGGAGACAATACGGTGTCTCAGGCAATGTTGTGAGTTTTGGAGAGAGTTGTCGGGGCAAGCATGGGTATTGGGGCTCGAAAATCTGTATCTGAACCACTCCGAGCCAATAGAGCGGAAATGTTTAGAGGCGTGTCGGGTGTAGCCCCTAACACAGCAGAGTATTGGTTAGAGGCAAGTGAGCGAATAATGGATGATCTCGACTTCACGGCAGAGGAAAAACTGAAAGGGGTGGTGTCTCTTCTTCGCGACGAGGCTTACTAGTGGTGGCTTACGGTGAAAGAGGGTACTCCAGTAGACCGGATTGACTGGGTTTTCTTTAAGGCGTCATTTCAGGGAAAGTACATCGGGGCCAGCTACGTGGATGCCCAGCGGAAGGCATTTTTGAATTTGGTTCTGGGAGCGTCGTATCGAGTATGAGGCGGGAATTTACGTGCTTGAGCCGTTACGCTCGAGGAATTGTGGCGACTTACTATGAGCACTGCGTACGGTTCGAAGATGGGATGCGGGACGAGTTAAGGGTATTGATAGCACCGCAGCGGGAAAGGGACTTCGCCGTTCTGGTTGAGAAAGTTAAAATAGCTGACGAGGTTAAGCAAACCGAGAGGCAGAATAGAGATAAGGATCGAAATAAGAACAAGAGGAGTGTTGGGCCGTCGGGATCATCTGGGGGTCTGCGGAAAAGGCCTAGGTTCGATGGGCTAGCTCGTGCTCAGACGTCTGCTACAGGGGGTCAGTATTGACCATGTGCTCTGTGTGGGAAGGTTCATTTTGGGGAATGCAGAAGAAGAACTGGTGGATGTTTCAGGTGTGGGTCTATGGAACATATGATTAAAGATTGTCCACAGGTGGATCAGGCTCAGACAGCCGGACGAGGTTTTGAGCAGGTTAAGAGGGGTGGTCAACCATTATAGAGGGGTCGTGGCCTAGTCAGAGGAGGTAACGGGTTCGGTCGGGGTCATGGAGCATTTGGTAGGGGTGTCGGTAATACAGATGCAAGACAATCATGTTTAGTTTATGCAGCTCGTCAGCGGGAGGATGGTGATGCACTGGATGTTATAACCGGTACGTTTCTTATTGCTGATAATCTATTTCTTGCTTTGATTGACATTGGATCAACCCACTCTTATGTTGCATGCTCGGTATCTGAGACTTTAAGTATAGGATCCAAATAATCGCTAGAAAGATGATCAGAGTTAGCCCGCTAGGATAATCCATGATAGTGGACAAATTATTTAGGAATGTGCCTCTAGAGACTCAAGGGGTAGTATTCTCCACGGACTTAATGGAATTACCCTTTGGGGAGTTTGATCTCATTTTGGGAATGGATTGGTTGGTTAAACATCGTACTAAGTTGGACAGTGAGACTAAGCGTATGGTGCTGAGAACCTCGGGAAACGAGGAGGTGGTCGTGATAGGGGAAAGAAGGAACTATTTGACTAACGTGGTTTCTGCGTTGAAGGCTATTAAAATGGTTCGAAAGGGATGCAGTGCATTTCTAGCTTTTATCAGTGCGCTGGATGCAAAGGAGGTGACTGTTAGTGAGGTTAGAACAGTGAAGGATTTTGAGGACGTTTTCTCAAGAGCGCCAGGTTACCCGAATCGTGAAGTGGAATTTGGAATCGAGCTACTCCCAGGTACGGCTCCGGTGTCGATCGCTCCTTATAGAATAGCGCCGAAGGAGCTGGTAGAACTCAAAGCTCAGATCCAAGAACTGTTGGATCGTGGTTTCATCAGACCAAGTGTGTCTCCGTGAGGAGCGCCGGTCCTATTTGTGAAGAAGAAGGACGGGTCCATGCGTATGTGCATCGACTACCGCCAGCTGAATAAGCTGACGATAAAGAACAAGTACCCGCTGCCGAGAATTGACGATCTCTTCGATCAGCTCAAAGGGGCTACGGTCTTCTCAAAGATAGATTTAAGGTCTGGGTATCATCAGTTAAAGGTCAAGGAGGTGGACATCCATAAAACGACATTCTGGACCCGCTACGGGCACTATGAGTTCTTGGTAATGCCATTCGGGTTGACGAATGCACCAGCGGCGTTTATAGACATGATGAACCGAGTGTTCCAACCTTACCTAGAGCGGTTCGTGGTGGTTTTCGTTGACGATATCCTAGTTTATTCGAAATCGGAAGAAGAGCATGATGCGCATCTTCGAGTGGTCTTGCAGACTTTGAGGGAGAGGCAGCTGTATGCCAAATTCAGTAAGTGTGAGTTCTGGTTAAGGGAAGTAACTTTCTTAGGGCATGTGGCCTCTACAGAAGGAATTAGGGTTGACCCTCGGAAGATAGAAGCGGTATTAAACTGGAAACCATCGAGGTCTGTGGCAGAGGTTCGAAGTTTCTTGGGTTTTGCTGGGTATTACAGAAGGTTTGTGGAAGGATTCTCTTTAATTGTAGCACCATTAACCAAGTTATTGCGGAAAGGGGTACCTTTCGTTTGGGCAGTTGAGCAGCAGAAAAGTTTTGAGAAGTTAAAGAGGATTTTGACGGAAGCACCGGTGTTAATTCAGCCAGAGGCGGGGAAAGAGTTTACCGTCTACTGTGATGTGTCACACACGGGTTTATGATGTGTGTTGATGCAAGACAGAAAGGTTGTTGCGTATGCGTCCCGACAGTTAAGACCGCATGAGTTGAACTATCCCATGCACGATCTGGAATTGGCTACGGTAGTGTTCGCCCTAAAGATCTGGGGACACTACCTGTATGGAGAGAAGTCTGTGATTTATACCGATCATAAGAGTCTGAAGTACCTCCTTACCCAAAATGAGCTGAATCTGAGACAATGTAGGTGGATTGAGCTATTGAAAGACTATGACTGTTCGATCGAATATCACCCGGGTAAGGCTAACGTGGTGGCGGATGCGCTGAATCGAAAGGTGATAATGGATTTAAGGGCATTGTTCGCTCATCTTAGTATGTATGAGGATGGCAGTTTACTAGCTGAACTTCAAATAAAGCCGACATGGGTAGATCAAGTTAAAAAGAAGCAGTTATCGGATGATGTTCTGAGTGCTCGACTCCTGCAAGTACAGGATGGTGGAACAGAGGATTTCAGTTTAAACAGTGACGGGGTTTTGTGTTTCTGTGGGAAGATTTGCATGCCGAAGGATACGGAGTTAAGACAGATGATTCTTCAAGAAGCGCATAGTAGCCCTTACGCTACGCACCCTGGAGGAAATAAGATGTATCGGGATCTGCGGGAACAATTTTGGTGGCCGGGGTTGAAGCGAGAAGTTACGGAATTTGTGGGGAAGTGTCTGACGTGTCAGCAGGTCAAAGCCGAACACCAGTTGCCTTCGGGGTTGCTACAACCGGTGAAGATTCGACAGTGGAAGTGGGAGAGAATTACTATGGACTTTGTTAGTGGGCTACCCCTTACGCCTACTAAGAAAGACTCGGTATGGGTGATCGTGGATCGGCTGACAAAATCTGCCCATTTCCTACATGTACGTGTGGATTATTCTCTGCAAAAGTTAGCTAAGCTGTATGTGGCAGAGGTTGTGAGGCTGCATGGGGTACCGGTGTTGATCATATCAGATAGAGACTCTAGGTTTACGTCACGCTTTTGGAAGGCGTTGCATCAGGCATTGGGTACAAGATTAGACTTCAGCATAGCGTTTCATCCGCAGACTGATGGTCAGTCGGAGAGGGTAATCCAGATCTTAGAGGATATGTTAAGAGGTTGTATCATCGATTTTGGGGTAGTAGGGGGAGTATTTACCTTTGGCGAATTTATTTGCATACAACAACGGCTACCAATCTAGTATTCAGATGGCGCCTTATGAAGCGCTGTATGGGCAATGGTGTCGTACTCCTACTTGTTGGACAGAATTGAGTGAGCGACAGATGTTGGGTCCGGAGTTGGTTTCCGAAACAGAGGAGAAAGTTAGGATAATTCAGGCTCGGTTAAAGGAAGCGTCCGACCGGTAGAAATCTTGTGCAGATCTGAGGCGGAAAGATATAGAGTTTGTAGTGGGTGACCGGGTTTTCTTGAAGGTCGCACCGTGGAAAAAGGTGATGAGGTTTGGTCGCAAGGGCAAGCTGAGTCCCAGGTTTATCGGGCCTTATCGGGGGTTGAAACGTGTAGGACCAGTGGCTTATCGACTAGAGTTGCCGTCAGAGCTGAAACAGATTCATGACGTGTTCCATGTGTCGATGCTAAGACGCTATCGTTCTGATCCCTCGCACATTGTGCCAGTGGAAGAGATTGAGGTAAGACCAGACTTGTCCTTTGAGGAAGAGCCAGTGCAAATCTTGGAATGAGACGTAAAGGTGCTGAGAAGGAAGTTGGTCCCTTTGGTCAAGGTTCTGTGGCGGAATCATGGTTCAGAAGAAGCGACATGGGAGCCGGAGGATGTTATGCGACAGCAATACCCACATCTCTTCTGATCAGGTAATTTCGAGGCCGAAATTAATTTAAGGGGGGTAAAACTGTAACATCTGGGATTTAGTGGGCTTTGTATTTTTATGATGTCTGCATATCGATGTGGTATGTTGTTGTTTGGTTGTGTTTGGGGGCCTCGGGGAGGCTCGGGGCTGAGTTGAAGCCTTGGCAAAATATTAGTTTTGGGCACCTAAGAGGGGATAGCCGAATAGGGGTAGGACTTAAGGGATTTTAGTTTGCGTTTGGGAGCACAAAGAGGTGCAGTGGAAGAGTGGCAAGGGGACGTCACTCAGCAGGAAGGGTGATGGCGTCACAAGGAGTGGGGAGAGTAGGGGTTTGAATCACCCAAGCAACAAGGGAGCATTATTTTTTGGCTCAGGCGAGGGAGGTGTTTTGACGGCAATCAACCTCTGGAGGAGAGAGGGAAGACCTGGTCAAGATATTCAAACGAGTGGTGGAGAGCTACTCAGATAGTTTGAACAATTCAAATCAAATCAAATGAGTGGAGGAGAGGGAATGTAGGAGAAAAATTAGGAGGAAGCATGATGTTGTGTGTTAGCCGAAACTTAATAGGCATCATCATCTTCCATTTCCCTTATTTTCATTTTTCCAAACTCTCAACTGTAGCCGATTCTCTCAAACTACTCTTCTCATCTCTTGTTTCGTTTTCATCTGTTAACGCAAGCCGAATCACCTATTTCTTATTCTCTTTTTCATACTTCCTATCTCTGCCATTGCTCTCCATAGCCGCAAGTCACCTCTCATTTTCGTCCCTTGGAACCGTTTTGTTTATTAAGCACTAAGAGCCGAATCTCATATCCATTTCTTTTCTCTTGACGAATCATTAATCTTGATCACTCCTTCTATTTGATCTTTTTTTTCTGCCTTAGCCGAACCTGCTCTTTTCTGTCGACTTCCTGATAGCCGATTGTACACTTCGAAGTGAGTCATTCTTGTTCAGTAAGAGACCTTCTTCGTTTTCTCATTTCTTTCGCTTCTCTTTCTTTTGTTGTCTAAGGCACTGACTTGTATTCGTGGCATTGATCAGTGATAGAAGGGCGTATCTATATCGGAGTGGCCTATTTCCAAGAGGGTGTTGGTAAGTGTTATGGTCGAATAGACTAAGAGGGGTTTCAGTTTTGTTGGTTAACTGAGAGGGTCACTGTCCTGCGTTTAGTTCTTTACGGGGAATCGATTTCTTATGTGGCATTTATGTAGGTACTCAATCGATCCCATAACCAAAGCCGGAAGCTCCAGTACTTTTTCGATCTAGGTAGGCATCTTTTCGTTGAGTGTGTGTTCTCAGATCCATATTATTCAATACCTTAACCTGGTCTCCTGACCAAGATCTGATTCATGGATCCAAACGCTAGCCAAATGAGGGAAGGGGTTAGACCCGTAGCCCCAGTCCCAAAGTTCAAGAAGCGCACGGTGTCTGCTGTTCGTGATTGGCCACCTGGGTGTGGGCCAACTTCTGAGCAGGCTAGTAGGCAAATAGCCGTGATTTCCGCTAGTGAAAGCAACGTCGTAGATAGTCTAGTGTTGCACGTAATCAGGTGTGTAACTCCTCACACCATTGGTACTGTTCTATTTCGTAGCGTTCTGTATATATATGTATATGTGTAATTTGTTAAATGCCGGAAATGTGATATGGTTATCGAAATCCCTGTGGAGGGTAAAGGCGATTCATCAGGTTAGTGGTTCTTGTGATATCTTAGTAAAAGATTTGATGAAATGATATGATATATATATTATGAGTATGCCATATATACATGTTGAAATATGTGACAGCTCGTCATGAAAGGTAATATGTTTGCATGGGGCATGGGTTATTAATGAAAGGGGAAGTGTGTAGTGGCTCTGCCATGATCTGTTGTAGTGGCTCTGCCACGATTCATTGTAGTGGCTCTCGCCACGATCATTCACAGTGACTATGTCACAATTTTCCGTGAGCGACTAATTGCGGCATGACTGCCATCGTTGGTGTGTAGCGGTGAGGGTTGATTGTAGAAATCCCCATTGGTGTGATTGGCAGGTATGGGAGGTGGGTAGCGGAGGGCAATTACGTTGGGATGGGTTGCGTCATTTTCTGTACATGCTATACTCTGTTATTCTGTTCTGTAGGGCTAAGACCCGATCTTATGGTGCATGAGTGTTGCACACTGAGTCCTATGACTCACCCCGTTGATTTACATCTTTTCAGGTAGCACATAGTGCATTGGACCGGGCTGGAGAGGAGCACTAGGTGGCCATGCATGGTTTCCATACGGTTTCAGTAAAGGACTTAGGCTTTGTTCTTATTAATAACTGGTTTGGGTTTTCGTTGTAATAAGGGCACTGGTAATCATTTTTTCAGTTTTCGGGTTTTTAAATTCCAGATACTCAAGTCAATGGTTTGGGTTCATGATATGTTTTAAAAGAAAGATAACGCAAAGGCAATAAGATTTCAACGATCAAATTATCAAATGAACTACTATTTGAAATTAAACTTTTCTAACCTATATGGATAACATGGACTGCTGTTAGCCACTCGATTGTTTTCTTTTGGAACTCGGTATAATTAAACTCGGATAACCTAAAACCACTAAGTTTTCTAAATAACCACTATATTCGAGATTCTGCTATTTCCATTAAAAATGAATGACGTTTTTATAATTTTTCCTAGTGACATACCAGATCCGGTCGTGGTGTTTGGACCGGGTTTGGGGTGTTACACCCAAACAGGTTCGGCAACACTAGAAAAGAGGAGAGAAAGGAAACAAAAACAAAGAAAAACCCGAGAATGATCACCAAAGAATTCGGCACAACCCAAAGAGATATACAAAAAAAGCTCCCAAAATGCCAAATGCCTATTACTAAGGACCCCTTAGCCGAATTTACATCCCCCCAACATCCCCATTCGGCCACAACTCCTCCCCCTTTTCAAATTCCTTAAACATCTCCATAAATCCCTCCTTGATTTGCGGCATAATCTTCTCCCAACAACTCAAGACCATTTCAAACTTCCCAACACAGAGTTCAAATCCAACACAAACTCTTGCCCACTCATGAGCAAAATAATTAATCCCTTTTTGCATGCAGTGAGACTTGAACCTCTGTCCTCGTTGCCACACCTGTGACGCCACAACCACTCCACCACAGGCTCTCTTGTGCCTCTTTTTAATCACAAATACTTAAAAGGCTTACAACCTGGAGTCAGGACTCCCTTAATGCTAAAAAAAATAAATTCCAAATGACATGGCTTGAACCCAAGACTTCATAGAAGCCCCCTAACCTTCCAAAATCACTCACCTAACAGATCCAACATACATTTATGCCTTTCTCTTATTCTCAAAAGTTTCAAACGCTCCCATGCCCAAGGCCCAATAGGCCCAATTCTACTAGGCCCAAATTCAGGGTGTTACAATTCTACCCCCTTAAAGAAATTTTGTCCTCAAAATTTCCAACTATCTAACAGTCGTTTAACACAGACTACTCTACTACGCTACCGCTGCGCACTCTCATCCCAATAACACTAATACACTTTTAAATGTATCCTGAAACCTCTTACATACAACCAAACATCTAACCACAGAAGCAAATAGATATTTATCACACATGCATACAATTTCTATATTCAAACATCACATCCAAACAAAACACATCTGACTTAAAAGGGACTTTGCAATCCCAAACCCAATGCTCCTTAGACCCGTATCTAAGACATGCTCCTGACTTCCTCCAGCATTCACCCAGATCGTGCCTATTGCAGTGCTCGCAAGCCATAAAGTTTGGATGTGTCTTAACGCGTTTCACAGAACGAGGCTCCTGCTTCAGAGGACTGTGATACCTCTTCCTGCTACACTCCAAGCACCTAGCCTGCAGTGTTTCGCCATACGCCTTAACTCCTGCCTCAAACACTTCTTCCAGCACTTCCCTTACCAACTGGGTCAGTGCCTCCGTACCAAGCTCCGGGTTATCGCTACCCAAAGTTGGTAGACTTACCTCGACTACCGTCTCCTGAACCATCTTATGTTCCGAAGAGACAGACGGCTCCTCGCGACCTTGCTTGCCTTCGGAATCCATCAAAGTACTGTTGCTAGCTAAAAAAAATAATCTGATTTCAAGAACATACATTGAATAAATAAAAAATCTAATTTTTAATACTGTCTAACAGAAAACTTACGGATTCGGCGATGGAGACTCGGTGAACCACACTTTCAGAAAAATAGTCAATACAACATTTCAAAAACTTCAACTCTTTTCAACCTTTTTGAAACAATTCTTTTGGAAATTCAATTTTAAAGACCCAATCCACAGCCGAGTTTTACAAACCTGGCTCTGATACCACTAAATGTAACACCTCAAACCCGACCTAGAAGTTAGGCCCGAATTCGGCGTGTCTGTAATGCCCCGAATTAGGGCCTAGTAGATTTGGGCCTATTGGGTTGTAACTGCCCAAAAATCTCGAAACTTTAAATTTCTGTGCACTGAGGTTGGTATGTATGAGCAGCACTTAGAATATTAATTTTAAGGTATTATCGGGATTATTTGAAGTCTTAGAGATAGGGAAGACCATAGGGAAAAATTTATTTTTGTTGCTTTAGTGGACCCTAGTCTCAGGCATTAGGCCTCTTAAGCAGATTAAGGGGAAAATAGGACACAAATGGGCTTATGGTCCAGTGGCAAGGTGGCGTCACTAGGGGAGCTACAAGGTGGCATGAAGAGGTCCAAGGTTCGAGTAGTGGTAAAGTATTTTTGGAGTGTTTAATTTTGCATAGTAGACGGCCAAAATTGTGTGGAATTTGGACTCTTTCGTTGAAGTGTTTGAATTGGTCTTGTGAGCTGATAAAGGAGGGAATTTCGGATGAGATAAGGGAGATATCATGGAGAAAAATTAGGAGATGAGAAGTGGGAAGAGTTGGTGCCGAATTGGATTGTGAGGGGAGGTAGGATTCGGCTATTGGCTATAAAAGGAGGTGCCGAATTCCTTTGAGAGGTTCCTTGGGTTCCATTACTATTCTTTTTCTCCCCCTTAGCCGAATTCTTCCATTTTTCGAAAAAAAACCCATCATTCCTTTGCCGAATTTTGGTTTTCTCTCTAGCCGAATTCTCTATACCTTCTCTTCTTAAATTCCTTTTCTTGTTCACCTTTAGTTCTAGCCGATCACTTCTCCTCTTCTTCAACCTATTGGTGCCGAATTGTCTCTGTCACCATACTAATCTCAAAAGCCGAATTTAGGCCGTAGGATCGAAAGTGGATTTGGTAAGTATTCGGTTAACCTCTCTTGTACGTTTTACTAAAAGCCGAAAGGCTATCTAACTGACCTATCGTTAACTCTATGGTAACAAGGCTAAGGTTCAAAGATCGCAAGCGTGGTAGGATCGTTAGCAAGGGTAAGTGTTCTTTACTTTGGTTTAAGGGTTGGCCGAATGGTCATATATGTTGTGAGGGTGACTTGTGTTGGATGCAAGTCGTCTATTACTTAGGCTCTAATGTTTAAGTTGGTACAGATCTAGGGTCTAATCGCAGTTGGTGTTAAAGAAATGAGCTATTAAGGCTTGTCGCACACGGTAAGGCTACGGTGAGGTTTCGGTTTTTGATAAAGTTTGTATTTAGCCTATGATTAATGATTTAGGAATATCGAATGTAGGTTCATGACTAAGAGGAATTCGCAGCACGCGCTATTACCAGGTGTGTACAAACACTACACACACACGATATCGATAATGCCAAAAAGCCGAAAAGCCGAAAGTGGCTAAATGGGCCTGCCGAACTTGTGGGCCCAAAACGGCAATGGTTGATATGTGAGCATGAATGATGAATTGGCATGAACGGTTGTATGATTCGATCATATTCGAGTCCAATGGGCTATATGAGCATGAAATTGATATAACGGGCTATATGAGCATGAAATTGGCTTAATGGGCTATATGAGCATGAAGTTGGCTTAATGGGCTATATGATATGAAATGGGCTTAATGGGCCTTATGGGTTTTTAGAAATATATGTTAGGGTTTAATGAACTCTAGGCCTAGTTTGACAAACTCTTGAATAACATAAAACTCTTGTAATAATCAAACATGTCTGTGGACAAGTCGATAGGTTAGGGTGTGGTAATGGACATATGCATGTCTAGGATTGGATTTAGGGAGAGCTTGGTATTTAAGCGGTCCTAGTGGCCCACCTCCTCTTTTCTGAGATCCTACCTGGTGTATAGTGTTTGTTCACTTTAACCGCGAGGACTTGTTGATGGGCCAAAGTTCATAACTAAAACCCGAGATGAAAGAATTATAGAAATACCCCTGTAGGGCAGAATTACAGAAATACCCTTGTAGGGTAGAATTACCAAAATACCTCTGTAGGGTAGAATTACAAGAATACCCTTGATTTTGAAATGACTAAAATACCCCTATGTGATGAGTATGAGTTTTATGGATGTTACTCATGTGCATGCCGCATTCATATGATATTCTGTTTAGGATGCATATGGGTGGGAATTATGGTACGGAGGAAGAATTTGAGGATCGCATAGTCGCTTGTCGACCGTGGATCCACCGGTGGCTTTAAGCCCATTATATGATTAGCAGCTTTGCTGCAACATTGAGTAGTGCCGCTGTGAGTGCTACCATTGGTGTGTAGCGGAGGGGTGGGTCGAGCTAGAATTCCCCACAAGTGTATAAGGTTGGAAGGGAAATGGTGTGTAGCGGATGGATTTTTGGGGAGGGTTTTGCATTACCTTGTTTTGCATATGATATGATATGATATGATATGATATGAGGTCATTGTGGGCTAAGGCCCAAGACCACCGGTTTTGATAGGGCTTAGGCCCAATGTGATAATTGTATATTAAATTGATTGCCAAGGGTCGTACACACTGAGTTTCAAAACTCACACCCTTTTATTTAATGTTTCAGGTGACACTCAGTAGACGGCTCAACGTGGAAGAGGGACTTGGAGATGGCCACATTGTAAGTTAATTAGAATTTTTTTTTTTTTTGTTTCGAATGACTTTAGTTTTAATCCTTTATTTTCATTGGTTGTAATAAGGCCTTGTATCTCCAATTTGACGTTACTTATGGGTTTTATTATTATTTCCGCTGCTTAATTTTTATTTCAACTTAAATAAATTTCTAAAGTTTAACAAGGTTTTCAAAATAACTATAACCTATGGGCTTTTATTTTAAAACATGGGCTTTCTTCTTAACTTAACAAGATTCAAGGATTTTGGGCTTTTAGGCCTTAGATTTTAACTTAGCAAAATTGTTTGAGATTGTGCCTCTAATGTGACATTCCCGGATTCGGCCATAACATCTGGGCCGGGTTTGGGGGTGTTACAGTGTCACATTGAAGTGTTTTTTTAAAACCATGTTTTCATTGAAAACCCTTCTTATTTAAAAGCTTAAGTAAAATCCCAGTTACGTTAGTTTATTTTTAAAACGTGGTACATTGAAAAATTATTAATTTTATTCCCAAAATATAATTTTTAATTGCAGAAGCTAATTTTGAGAGTAATCGATTTACAAAAAAGGATTAAGTCGCAAAACCATTCCGAAAATGTAGCGAAAATGTAGTGTTGTTTTAAAAACTATTAGCATTTTGGAAAACCGTGATTTACTTCTAACGGATATAATTCAAACATAAATAAAAACCCGAAGTTAAAATCCAGAAACTTAAAGAGGCCTTATTACAACCCAAATCAAAATACTTGAATGTAAGCAATCAAAACGAAAACATAATAGTAGTGCCTTTCTCCGAGTCCTCGCAAAGACCGATCCTTCTAAGGTTAGGGATTACCGCACAATTAAAAAGCAGGTGAGTTTATTTAAAACTTCGTGTGTAATCCCCTTACTAGAGTAACGATCGATGTAAAAAGTAAATGAAATAGCGATGCGGGCCAAAGCCCTTTAACCATAACAATACAGTCCAGATCAAAGCATACGTGGGCCAAAGCCCACTGCCATACTATTTGGGTCACCGCCCATAACAGAATAAATTGGGCCTAGCCAAAACCAATAACAGAACAAGTGGCCTAAGCCTAGTACAGTGACAGATCTCATAACAGATATGCAATAGTATGAGGATGCATCCCACCCCGATCCATCCAACACACCACCCGTACCAACCCTACACTTACGTGGGGATAAAATCAACCCACCCAACCAGCACACCAATGTTAGCACCGGTTGCGGCCTAATCTAAATCGCGCAAAGCAAAGTCGCTAGTATATATCGCGCTCTAAGCCTTCGGTAGCGGTATTAGAATTGGCACAAAGCCATCAGTAACTGTATTATGTTTGGCACATAGCCATCAGCGACGGTATTATAATCGGCACATAGCCTTGGGTAAATATGATCGACATAGAGTCATCGATATATATGTTGGGCACATAGCCACGGGTAAATACGATTGGCACAAAGCCATAATCAAGATGGCACAGAGCCATATTTAGGTTGGCACAGAGCCATAACCAGATTACGCGGCTTTAAGCCGTCCGTCGGTCCACAGTCGTCTTATGCGACTCGTGCGACCCTATCAAAACTTCCTCCGTATCAATGTCCCAACCCCATGCAATATGTCATGCATGTCATGCTAAATCATTACATGTGTATGCAAAATGGCCATGCTCAGTAACAGTCAATTCAACATATATTAATAGCATATCAGTCACACGCCCACAGTCAAGTCAGTTAAAACACAGTCATACGATCACTGTCAATTTAGTTAAATTCATAGTCTAAGTCAGTCATTTACCCACAAGGGCAAAATAGTCATTTTACCCTATAAGGGTATTTCGATAATCCTACCCTACAGGGGTATTTAGGTAATTCTACCCTACAGGGGTATTTCGGTAATTTTGCAAACCGAGGGTATTTCGGTAATTTTGCAAATCGGGGGTATTTCAGTAATTTTGCAAACTGGGGGTATTTCGATAATTTTGCAAACCGGGGGTATTTCGGTAATTTTGCAAATCGAGGGTATTTCGGTAATTTCTCAAATCGGGGGTATTTCGGTAATTTTGCAAATCGAGATCTCAGCGACCCAACAGAAGGTCCACCTAAATAGTCACAACGATGTAAATAGGCCTATGGGCCATTACTCGGCCCAAGTGGGCCCACACGCTCATGTGGCCTAATTAGCCCAAAAATAGCCTCAGCTATACGAATAGCACAGTTCACATACCACATCACATAAATTTTAACCGTGTGGGCCCACAAGCCCACTGGGCCCACTCAGCCCCTTTCGGCGCAACGAGGCCCAGAACTACCTAAGTCATGTGCGCGACATGACAAGTCTATCTACGTCCCAGTTAACAGTGAAGTTTACCCACACGGGCCCACGAGCCCATTGGCCCATACGGCCCATTCCGTCCCAAGCCCATGAGATCGCTCATGGCGGCCTTCCTCGTCGTACGCCCACGTTTCGTGAGCTCGGTTGATCACATGGGCGTTCGCACGCTCATGTTGTAACACCCCTAACCCGTATCTGTCGCCATACTAGGGTTACGAGGCGTTACCAAAACAAACACAACTCAAAACATGCGTATATATATATATATATATATATATATTTAATTAACATCTCAGGTACACATACATAACATACAAATCAAAGCTAGCATATATGTTTTGAATCATTTAAACAGAGTAAATTGCATATTCTGTCAATACAAATTTCATACCTCAATAACAAAACCAAATTCATTTACATTACAACTAAACACCTATCTCAAATTTATAACATAATCAATCATTCATAATTATCATTATTAATCTAACCATTTTGTTAAAGTCTTAATAAATAAATATCACTTAAAAAAAACACATTTATATATATAGTATTCGAACATTATATCATTTAAACCAAATGACATCAACCACATTATGTATAACATTCGGCCATACTTAATATCTTCCATACAACTAATTCGAATATATTCATCATCACTTTAATTTACAAATTTAAGTCCATGACAAATCAAAAACAAGTATTTAAATAAACATACCAATATCTTATTAAAACACATCCGAATATATATGCAAATATATTTATAATCTCTTAGTTAAATTTCTAAGCCAATTGCATAAACATATACTTGCATGATTCTTCTATTCGAATAGCTAATCCATAAAAAACTAATTTAATCGTTAACATGTCCATCATTTCACAAACCACAAATACATATAATTTTCACAAATTCATAAACAAATCATAAAAACAAATTCGTATATATGTATTACATGCATTCATCCATTATAATATCACAACATTGTCGAATATATATATACATTAACCTTATCATTTTGATTCCAATTAACAAGACTTAATGATCAATATGAACACATACCTAACTGTTTAATCAAACACATATATATATATATATCATCAAAACCAAATCACCACTTATTAGCTTACATACTTACCAATACTTAATTACATATACATTTTGTTAAACACCATTTAATTAATACCTATATACATATTCAAAGATACATTCAACTATAGTTCATTTATTAATTAAATTAACTTTACATAATGCATATCATCATTTAATCGAAACCAAATTATCAACATATACATTCAATTCAAATTCATATATTAACTAGTTCAACTCACCATACCAAACATAACCAAGTTCAATACTTATAACTTTAAAATATATCCCATACTTACCTATTATGCATATATATCATAATCAAATAAGCATAAGTATAAACCTACTTTCTAAGACCATTTCCAAACACAAACTCATAAACCAAGTCAATCATAAAAAGATAAGCCATCTTTGCATGGTTATTATTTACATTCAAAATACTTAACTCATATTCAACCTTTTACTATGCTATACATGCCATATATTCGAAATTATCATAGCCAAAATACCGAAGAAAGCTGTCGATAGTGTGATAGTCCTACTGACGATCCCCGAGCTCGTAACGTATCTAAAATCTATAAAATAGAAATAGACAAAGAAACACAAGGTAAGCTATTTAAGCTTAGTAAGTCAATAGCAAGGTAAAATTTATTTAACTTAACAAAATCATATATACAAAGTTATATCAAGTATTGATTTATACACAATCACAAGTAATTATTCAAATCTCAATTTCAAAGTCACATAATATACCCTTTTGGCCGAATACACATAGTTAAAGCTTATACACAATTCACATGTTTACACATTAATTTCTGTACAATGTAATAAACATATGACTTACCTTTCATTTGTTAACACAGTGTATATACGTACCTGAGTTCTTTTAATTCACATATCACATTGGCCTTCACTTACACATGCCCGTTGAACCATTCGGAATTCAAAAGGATCTGCGGATAGTCAGAAGCTCGTACAATGCCAACGTTCCAGACGTGGTCTTACATGTAATCACATATCAGTGCCACTGTCCCAGACAGGGTCTTACACGAATCAAATACGATGCCAATGTCCCAGACATGGTCTTACACGTAAACACAAGTCGATGCCAATGTCCCAGACGTGGTCTTACACGATAACACATATCGGATATCCTATGTCATGACATATGTATCCTATCTATTCCTAAGGTTTTTACGGGGCTTACGGACGTCGAATCACAATCGAATTAAGCTCGGAAGATAGTCAAATATCATTAATCACATTCGGCCTTAGCAAATTGTAACTCAAATATTTCAAGTCATTACATAACAAATACATATTCATAGTTATAACAACATTTAAATGCTTATTGACTTACCTCAGATGTCGTCGACTGTTAAATCGACTATTCGACCACTTTTGTCTTTCCCCGATCCAAATTTGATTTCTTTAATTCTTGATCTAAACATATTCAAATTAAGCTTATTTAAACACCATTACATTCAATTTAGCCTAAAAACACATAAATGGGAAAATTACAATTTTGCCCCTAACATTTCACACTTTTTACAATTTAGTCCTTTCTGCACAAAACACAAAATACAGAAAATTTGACTACACTTCTTTGGGGCCGAATATTCCTAGTGTTCTTACAAGCCCACACATTTCATTTATTTCACATTTTAGTCCCTCAAAAATTTATTTTTGCAATTTAGTCCAAATTACTCAATTTCATCAAAAATTCAAAGACAAAACTTGTTAATCTAACACATATATTTCATATTTCATCATCAAACATCAAAAACCACAAGGTATCATCAATGGAAAAATACAAATTCATCACCAAAATCAAAAATTGAGACATGGGTTTTGAAGTACTCAAAGCAACGATCTCAAAAACGTAAAAATTATCAAAAACCGAACAAAACTAACCTTGGATTAAGCCAAAATGGTTGCCAAAATGTTGAAGAACATATAGAAGCTTCTTCCTTTGCTATATTCGGCACTTAAAGATGATAATAGCTAGTGTTTTTGTTTTATTATTAACATATAATAAGTTATTTTTAATTTACATTTTTAACATTTTATAATAAATAAATATAACATAATTTCCATGGTCATTTAAGACCATGTATCGTCCACTATCCTTAAAATGGGCTAATTTCCCTTTAAGAACCTCATATTAAAAAGCCACTATCAAATTAGCACTTTACACTTTAATTTGTAGCTTTTACATTTTATGCGATTAAGTCCTTTTATATAATCGGGCAACTAAACAACAAAATTAAGTCACGAAAATTTAACACCAACAAATTCACACATAATAAACATGAAAAATAATTTTAAATATTTTTCAGACTCGGATTTGTGGTCCCGAAACCACTTTTCCGATTAGGGTCAAAATCAGGTTGTTACAACTCTCCCCCCTTAGGTATTTTCGTCCCTGAAAATCTTACCGATGAATAGGTTTGGATAACGTTCTTTCATCGTATTCTCTAACTCCCAAGTTGCTTCCTCAACCCCGTGCTTTTTCCACAATATTTTGACCAACGGAATTTTCTTATTTCTCAATTCTTTTATCTCACGAGTTAGAATGCAAATCGGTTCCTCTTCATATGACATATCAGGCTGAATCTCGACCTCTGTCGGACTAATCACATGTGAAGGATCAGATCGATATCTACGAAGCATCAAAATATGGAATACATTATGGATCTTTTTTAGCTCAGGTGGCAACTGCAATCTATAAGCAACCGGCCTGATACGCTCTGTGATCTCATACGGTCCAATGAATCTCGGACTCAACTTACCTTTATGACCGAATCTGAGTACTTTCTTCCATAGTGAAACTTTCTGTAGCATCCTAAAATTTGAAATTTTATGTGTTGCATTTTTTTTGGTGTTAAGCTTGTTAAATTATTAATTTTGTATGTTTAGGAGGTCCTGAGAAGGCTCGGGGTTTATTTGGACCTAGTAAAATTTTTTGTCATTTAGCACTTTAAGGAAGTGGACTAAGTGACCTTGAAGCATATGGGAATAATTGAGTAAATAGCTTGCATAATTGAGCATTTAGTAAAGAGGTAGTGGCGCCATATGATGGACTTGATGGGAGGAAGTTCGAATCACTTTGTGTACAAATTTGGACTTTTTATTTTTGCACTCATCCATCAAGTGTCAGCCAAGCATGTTATTATGGTAAGTTGGACTTTCATTTTTATGGCAAGATGGCTAAAGAGATTAAGGAAAGATTGAAGTTGGGGAAAGGAATCAAGGGAAATAGGAAAGAAAGGGGGACATGAGGCTTAATTCATGGGTGATGTTTTGGAAAGCTTGGGTGGCAAATTGTTGACCATTTTAGCTATGTATGTGGACGGTTTTTGGGGCTTAAGGGGCATAGCCGAATTTTTGTTAGTGTTGGTAAGGCTTTAGTGTTAGTTTTGGACAATTCCATTAGCATCAAGTGTGTTTTTTTTTCTCTTCCAAAATTCTTTTCTCCTAGCCGATTTTGGTCTTGGCAATTGGTGAAAGTTTTAGTTTTGTTTTTTTGGCCAAAATTCATTTATGCAACATTGGTGACATTTTTCTTTCTCTCAAAATCTTCCTTCTTGTTGATTCTTCAAACCATTGGTGAATTTATTCTCATCTTTTCTTCTTTTGTTGCCGAATGTACATAACTTTGAGACCATTTCTCTTGTTCACTCATCATTCTTGAAAACCGAAACTAATCCACCATTCTACTTCTTTTCCTTCTTTTCTTTTCGCAAAATCCTTCAAGCATCACTTCCACTCTAATATTATTCACCATAGCCGAATATTGATTTACATTTTCTCTATAATCGAACTCTCATTTCTTTTCTATCGTTCTTCTCATTCGTACTTACATTCAATCTTTGATCAATCGGTAAGCGTTCTTCCAACATTTTATCTTGTTTTCTTTCTCTTAGTGCCGAATATAAGTTTTGATTTGGGAGGGTCATATGAACCGAAACCATCATATTATTATACTCTCTCAAATAAAATCATTCTCTTCCTTGTAGTGGAATAGTGGAGTGTCGATTACTACAACATCGCTTAATCGACTTTAGCCATAGGAAGATCGTGTGAAACGGGAATTTCATTGTTCAAGGTAAGGAAGTTCTCTCATAGTCTTTTCAATAACTCCATTGGTTATTGTATTAATCGGACTGAAGGATAATTTATCGACTATATGTTTTAGGTACTTAATCGCTCGATTTATCATCTTGCGATCATACAGATTTTGTGGTAAGCCGACGTTACTCCTAAGATCGATCGTTCATAGTAACGTAATATTAGTTGGACTAATAATTGTTTTCAATGGAGGCAAGCAATATCGAATCAAAAGGGGTAGTGATTGGTGATCGAAAAAGGAGCAGATTTACGATCCCCACTCCTAAATTCAAGCGAAGGGCTGTTTCGGCTATTCGAGACTTTCCACCGGGTTGTGGACCCTCATCCGGTGAGAATCAATTATTCGAGGTCGTTCGCAATTGTGAGGCATCAACGATTCGGGAGTTTCCACCGGGTTGTGGACCGTCAACCGGGGAGAACCGACAAATCGTAGTTGTTCGCGATTCCGAGGGTAAAATCTTAGATCGTTTGTTTTAGAGTAGATTTATTAAATAGAAAGCAATGTCTAATCGAGCGTTATAATATTTTAGGTATCGACGATCAAGAAAGCGTAGTGCTAACCGTAATTAGGTGTGTAATCTCACACCGTATTTCATGGGTTAGATATTTTAAAAACGTGTTAGTGGTAAATCGCTTGATTAAATCACATTTTGGTGAAATTGGGTAAAATGGCATAGTTATCACTATTTTGGTAAAGACTATGAAATTGGTATTAAGACTTTGAAAATTACGAAAATACCCTTAATGGGCCAAATAAAAATATTTCACTAAATGGGCCAAATCGATATATGACTATATGGGCCGATTGATATATGACTATATGGGCCGATTGATATTTGATTATATGGGACGATTGATATTTGATTATATGGGCCGATGTGATAATTTGATATATGGGCCAATTTGAGATTTGCTATGTGGGCCGATGTGATATTTTGATATATGGGCCAAGATGATAATTTGCTTAATTGGCCTACTTGATAAATTGTTATAATAGGCCATAATGTTTGTAAGAAATATCTGAATAAATTGTTGTGAATAGCTATGCATTATATACATGATTTGCATGGGATGGGATATTGATGAAGAGAAGTTCGGTAGTAGCTCACATGCAGTCGTGGCTCGCCACAAATATGAAAAATGGCAATGCCATGTAAATTCTGTTAATCTGGTGGCTTGTCCACAAACTTGATATATACGGCTTAATGCCTACTTTTGGTGTGTTGGCGGGGTGGGTGACTAAAGCTCCCCACAGGTGTGCTGGTTGGTACGGGTGGTGTGTAGCCGATGAAAATTAGGTTTGGTTTGGGAATTGCATATCATATGCATATTATATATGATTTCTTTTCTTTTGTAAATGGGCTTTGGCCCAAATAAATGCTTAATTGGATTTTGGCCCAGTGGACAATGGTAAGTAGGTTACACACTGAGTTCTAGTAACTCACCCCCATTTTCCTTATCCCTTTCAGGTAATGACCAGTGATGGAGACTTGGGCCGTGGATGACTCGGTGGAGGCCATACTTTGTAAACGGTTAAATCTGGATTTTGGATTTCTTTTAGTATTTTTAATTACTTTACTATTTTGAATTAAGGTTGTAATAAGGCCTTTGGATTAATTTTTGTTTTGTTTATTGTGTGATGAATTTTATAAACTGCTTAAAGTATTTCAAATTATAATATTATTTTTCTAAAAACTTAAACAAATTATTTATAATTAAAATCAATATTTAGAAAGGATTTCATAATAATTTTTCATATTTTTAAACCGAAAAATTACTCTCGAACTATTAACAAATTTTCAAAAGACTTGAATTCTCTTTCGAAATTTTCAACGTCGTTTTCAAAAGTCACAGTTTTGTAGATCATTATTTCAAATTTATTGATTTATCAATCAAATCTTTGAGGTTAGTAGTATTTTATCAAATCAAACTTGTTTTCTTGATTTTTAGCAAAACAATATTTTAGTACGAACAAAAAAGGTTTAACATGTTTTGCTCGAGTGACATACCAAATCCACTCATAACGCATGGGCCGGGTTTAGGGTGTTACATTTTATGGTATCAGAGCCCGGTTCAAAACTCGGCTATGGTTTGGGTTCAAAAACATTTTTGTTCAAAACTGTTTTGAATTATAGAACGTATGTCTTTAAAGGAAGTATGGCACCACTAGTATCCGGCATCAAGTCAAGTAAGTGTATGTTAATTGAATGATTATTATTGTGATATGACTATAGGAACACTCTAGAACTTTTAGTTTTAGATGTTGAAACTATAGGATGCGTTTACGAAAACGACCTTACTTCTTATACCTCATAAGATATTGTTTAATAAATATCGAAATAGTATACTGATTCATAAAACTTGTAATCAGATTAAATCGAAATATTCAATATGAGCGCTAGAGGATGTGGACGTGGTAGACGTGGCCGTGGTAGAGGCCGAGGTGCTAGAGTTGTGTCTGAGGCATCGGGACATGTGTCAGAAATGGACGCACCGGCGTCACCTGTGTCAGAAAATAGATCACATGACCGTATGAGAGAAGACATTGCTCTGTCCCAAGCAATGTTACGAGTCTTGTAAAGGGTTGCTGGGGCTAGATCGGGGCCAGTAGCTCGTGGGTCAATATCAGAGCGACTCAGATCAAATGGTGCTGAGGTTTTTAAAGGTATCTCGAGTGTAGCCCCAAATGTTGTGGAGTATTGGCTCGAAGCTGTGGAATGGATCATGGATGATCTGGAGTGCACCGCCGAGCAGAAGCTAAGAGGAGTTGTGTCCTTGTTGAGGGACGAGGCATATCAATGGTGGCTTACTGTTCGGGAGGGCACTCAGGCCGATCGCGTTACTTGGGATTTCTTCAAAATTGCATTCCAAGGGAAGTATGTCGGGGCTAGCTATGTGGATGCCCGAAGGAAGGAATTCCTTAATCTGGTTCAAGGAAGTAAGACCGTGGCAGCTTATGAAGCAGAATTTCTACGTTTGAGCCGTTATGCCCGAGTTATTATGCCAACTGACTACGAACGCTGCGTGCATTTTGAAGATGGATTGAGTGATGAGTTGCGGGTACTGATAGCCCCACAACAAGAAAGGAATTTTGCCACACTGGTGGAAAAAGCGAAGATAGCCGAAGAGGCTAAGCACTCGGAGCGGCAAAATCGAGAAAGAGATAGAGGTAAGAGCAAGAGGGACTTTAAGTACTCGGGTCCAGCTAGAAGGTTTCAGAAGAGGTCTAGGAATGATGAGCCAGCTCAAGCTAGAGTACCAGCTGCTACCAATCAGATACAACCATGTGCTGACTGTGGAAGATGACACTCTGGTGAATGCTGGAAGAGAACCGGTGGTTGTTTCAAATGTGGTTCTAAGGACCATCAGCTTAAGAATTGTCCTTGATGGACTGCTACGACTCAGGAAGCTCGTATCCATGACGCACAGCCAGCTAGAGGCGCTCAGCAGCCACTGAGAGGCCGTGGGCCAGGTCAAGGTGGTAATGGCGGAGGACGAGGTCAAGATGCATCGGGTAGAGGTAATGGCTTCAGGGGTAACGCGAAGGCGAGGCAGCCAGGGTTAGTTTATGTGGTTAGACATCGAGAGGATGGCGATGCACCTGATGTGATAACCGATACGTTCTTCATATCTGATGTACCTATTACTGCTTTGATAGATATCGGATCTACCCATTCGTATGTTGCTAGTGCTATATCTGGAAATCTGAACATTAGATCTGAGATTACTGCTAGGGAGATGACAGTAATTAGTCCTTTAGGACAATCTGTGATAGTAAATAAATTATTTAGAGATGTACCTTTAGAAGTTCAAGGAGAAACATTTTTGGCGGATTTGATGGAATTGCCTTTCGGTGAGTTCGACCTTATTTTGGGCATGGGTGGTTGGTGAAACATCATGCGAACTTGGATTGTCCGCAAAGCGGATGACGATAACAACTTAGGAAGATAAAGAAGTGGGGATGATAGGTGAAAGGAGAAATTATCTATCGAATGTGGTATCTGCTTTAAAGGCAGAAAAGTTGTTGCGAAAAGGGTGTGGAGCATTCCTAGCCTTCATTAGCGTGTTGGATGCCAAGGAAGCGTCAGTAGAAGGTGTTAGAACGGTGAAGGAGTTTTCAGACGTCTTTCCCAAGGAACTTCTTGGATTGCCTCCGGATCGGGAGGTAGAGTTTGGCATTGAATTATTGCCAGGAACGGCTCCAGTGTCCATTGCTCCATATAGAATGGCGCCGAAAGAATTGGCAGAACTTAAAGCTCAAATTCAGGAGTTGTTGGATCAGGGATTCATTCGATCGAGTGTGTCACCGTGGGGAGCACCGGTCTTGATCATCAAGAAGAAGGATGGGTCGATGCATATGTGCATCGATTATAGGCAGTTGAATAAGTTGACAATCAAGAATAGGTATCCGTTGCCGAGAATTGATGACCTGTTCGACAAACTGCGAGGAGCTTCAGTTTTCTCGAAGATAGATTTGAGATCGGGTTATCACCAACTTAAGGTCAAGGAGGCGGATATTCATAAGACGGCGTTTCGAACTCGTTATAGACACTATGAGTTCTTGGTGATGTCGTTTGGGTTGACCAATGCACCAGCTGCATTTATGGACATGGTGAACTGAGTCTTTCAACCCTATTTAGACCGGTTCGTGGTGGTGTTCATAGATGACATCTTGGTATACTCGAAGAATGAAGAAGAGCATGATTCACATCTGCGAATATTATTGCAAATATTGCGGGAAAAGCAACTTTATGCCAAGTTCAGTAAGTGTGAATTTTGGCTGAAGGAAGTGACCTTCTTGGGACATGTTGTGTCGGCCGAAGGAATTAGAGTTGATTCCCAGAAAGTAGAGGCTGTGTTGGATTGGAAACCACCAAAGTCAGTGGCCGAAATTCGGAGTTTCTTAGGGTTGGCTGGTTATTATCGGCGTTTTGTTGAGGGGTTTTCATTGATTGCTGCACCCCTAACTAAACTGTTGCGCAAGGGAGTACCGTTTGTGTGGTCAGATCAACAGCAAGAAAGTTTCGAGAAATTGAAGAAGATTCTGACGGAAGCGCCAGTATTGATTCAACCTGAGGCTGGAAAAGAGTTTATTGTTTACTGCGATGCGTCACACACGGGCTTGGGATGTGTGTTGATACAAGGTGGAAAAGTGGTGGCTTATGCATCTCGTCAGTTAAGGCCGCACGAAGTAAATTATCCCACTCATGATTTAGAGTTGGCTGCGGTGGTGTTTGCCTTGAAGATTTGGAGACACTACCTATACGGTGAGAAGTCGATCATTTATACGGATCATAAGAGTCTAAAGTACCTCCTTACCCAAAAGGAGTTGAACTTAAGACAGCGGAGGTGGATAGAACTTTTGAAGGATTACGACTTCTCAATCGAGTATCATCCCGGAAAGGCTAACGTGGTGGCAGACGCGTTGAGTCGTAAGGTGATATCGGATTTGAGAGCGATGTTTGCTCATCTCAGCTTGTATGAAGATGGTAGTCTTCTAGGCGAACTTCTGTTGAAGCCTATGTGGTTGGGTCAGATTAAGGAAAAGTAGTTATCAGATGAAAAGTTGGGTTCCTTATTTCAGCAAGTGGAAAGTGGTGTAAAAGGGGATTTCGGAATGAATAATGATGGAGTATTGTGTTTCCGCGGAAAAATTTGTATGCCCAAAGATTCGGATTTGAGACAAATGATTCTGCTGGAGGCGTATAGTAGCCCTTATGCTATGCACCCCGGGGGGAAATAAAATGTATCGAGATCTCCGTGAGCAGTATTGGTGGCCAGGGTTGAAGCGAGAAGTTACTGATTTCGTGAGTAGGTGTTTAACATGTCAGCAAGTAAAGGCGGAACATCAATTACCGTTGGGACTGCTGCAACCGTTGAAGATTCCCTTATGGAAATGGGAACGGATAACGATGGACTTCGTTAGTGGGCTACCCTCATCGCCTACTAAGAAAGACTTCATCTGGGTGATAGTGGATCGGTTGACGAAGACTGCCCATTTCCTACCTGTTCGTACGGATTACTCATTACAGAAGTTGGCCAAGTTGTACGTAGCAGAGATTGTGAGGTTACATGGGGTACCAGTGTATATTATCTCGGACAGGGACCCTAGGTTTACATCACGATTTTGGAAAGCTTTATATGAAGCTTTGGGAACAAAGTTAAATTTCAGCACGGCTTTTCATCCTCAGTCAGATGGTCAGTCGGAAAGAGTAATCCAGATTTTGGAAGACATGTTAAGGGGTTGTGTGATAGACTTCAGGGGTAGTTGGGAAGATTTCCTACCGTTGGCAGAATTTGCGTATAACAATAGTTATCAATCCAGTATTCAGATGACACCCAACGAGACATTGTATGGTCGTAGGTGTTGTACTCCTACTTGTTGGACTGAATTGGGGGAGCGGCAGTTATTGGGTTCTGAGCTGATATCAGAGACGGAGGAGAAAGTAAAGGTAATTCGGGCACGGTTAAAGGAAGCTTCGGATAGACAAAAATCTTATGCGGATCTGAAGCGTAAGGATATTGAGTTTGCGGTGGGAGATCAGGTCTTTCTAAAGGTCTCACCTTGGAAGAAGATCTTCAGATTTGGAAGGAAGGGCAAGTTGAGCCCTAGGTTCATCGGACCGTACCATGTGATGAAACGTGTTGGGCCAGTGGCTTATCAGCTTGAGTTACCTCCGGATTTGAGTCAGATACATAGTGTATTTCATGTCTCAAAGTTAAGGCGTTACTGATCGGATCCGTCTCATATAGTACCGGTAGAAGAAATTGAGATAAGACCTGATTTGTCATTCGAAGAGGAACCAGTGCAAATTCTAGATCGAGACGTTAAGGTACTGAGAAGAAAGACTGTGCTGTTACTCAAAGTTCTATGGCGTAATCACGGAGCAGAGGAAGCCACGTAGGAGCCTGAGGACGCGATTCGACAACAATATCCTCACCTCTTTTAATCAGGTAAATTTCGAGGATGAAGTTTTCTTTAAGGGGGTAGAATTGTAACATCCTAAAATTTGGAATTTTATGTGTTGCATTGTTTTTGGTGTTAAGCTTGTTAAATTATTAATTTTGTATGTTTAGGAGGTCCTGAGAAGGCTCGGGGTTTATTTGGACCTAGTAATTTTTTTTGTCATTTAGCACTTTAAGGAAGTGGAGTAAGTGACCTTGAAGCATATGGGAATAATTGAGTAAATAGCTTGCATAATTGAGCATTTAGTAAAGAGGTAGTGGCGCCATATGATGGACTTGATGAGAGGAAGTTCGAATCACTTTGTGTACAAATTTGGACTTTTTATTTTTGCACTCATCCATCAAGTGTCGGCCAAGCATGTTATTATGGTAAGTTGGACTTTCATTTTTATGGCAAGATGGCTAAAGAGATTAAGGAAAGATTGAAGTTGGGGAAAGGAATCAAGGGAAATAGGAAAGAAAGGGGGACATGAGGCTTAATTCGTGGGTGATGTTTTCGAAAGCTTGGGTGGCAAATTGTTGACCATTTTAGCTATGTATGTGGACGGTTTTTGGGGCTTAAGGGGCATAGCCGAATTTTTATTGGTGTTGGTAAGGCTTTAGTGTTAGTTTTGGACAATTCCATTAGCATCAAGTGTGTTTTTTTTCTCTTCCCAAATTCTTTTCTCCTAGCCGATTTTGGTCTTCGCAATTGGTGAAAGTTTTAGTTTTGTTTTTTCGGCCAAAATTCATTTATGCAACATTGGTGACATTTTTCTTTCTCTCAAAATCTTCCTTCTTGCCGATTCTTCAAACCATTGGTGAATTTATTCTCATCTTTTCTTCTTTTGTTGCCGAATGTACATAACTTTGAGACCATTTCTCTTGTTCACTCATCATTCTTGAAAACCGAAACTAATCCACCATTCTACTTCTTTTCCTTCTTTTCTTTTCGCAAAATCCTTCAAGCATCACTTCCACTCTAATATTATTCACCATAGCCGAATATTGATTTACATTTTCTCTATAATCGAACTCTCATTTCTTTTCTACCGTTCTTCTCATTCGTACTTACATTCAATCTTTGATCAATCGGTAAGCGTTCTTCCAACATTTTATCTTGTTTTCTTTCTCTTAGTGCCGAATATAGGTTTTGATTTGGGAGGGTCATATGAACCGAAACCATCATATTATTATACTCTCTCAAATAAAATCATTCTCTTCCTTGTAGTGGAATAGTGGAGTGTCGATTACTACAACATCGCTTAATCGACTTTAGCCATAGGAAGATCGTGTGAAACATGAATTTCATTGTTCAAGGTAAGGAAGTTCTCTCATAGTCTTTTCAATAACTCCCTTGGTTATTGTATTAATCGGACTAAAGGATAATTTACCGACTATATGTTTTATGTACTTAATCACTCGATTTATCATCTTGCGATCATACGGATTTTGTGGTAAGCCGACCTTACTCCTAAGATCGATCGTTCATAGTAACATAATATTAGTTGGACTAATAATTGTTTTCAATGGAGGCAAGCAATATCGAATCAAAAGGGGTAGTGATTGGTGATTGAAAAAGGAGCGGATTTACGATCCCCACTCCTAAATTCAAGCGAAGGGTTGTTTCGGCTATTCGAGACTTTCCACCGGGTTGTGGACCCTCATCCGGTGAGAATCAATTATTCGAGGTCGTTCGCAATTGTGAGGCATCAGCGATTCGGGATTTTCCACCGGGTTGTGGACCGTCAACCGGGGAGAACCGATAAATCGTAGTTGTTCGCGATTCTGAGGGTAAAATCTTAGATCGTTTGTTCTAGAGTAGATTTATTAAATAGAAAGCAATGTCTAATCGAGCGTTATAATATTTTAGGTATCGACGATCGAGAAAGCATAGTGCTAACCGTAATCAGGTGTGTAATCTCACACCGTATTTCATGGGTTAGATATTTTAAAAACGTGTTAGTGGTAAATCGCTTGATTAAATCACATTTTGGTGAAATTGGGTAAAATGGCATAGTTATCACTATTTTGATAAAGACTATGAAATTGGTATTAAGACTGTGAAAATTACGAAAATACCCTTAATGGGCCAAATAAAAATATTTCGCTAAATGGGCCAAATCGATATATGACTATATGGGCCGATTGATATATGACTATATGGGCCGATTGATATTTGATTATATGGGCCGATTGATGTTTGATTATATGGGCCGATGTGATAATTTGATATATGGGCCAATTTTAGATTTGCTATATGGGCCGATGTGATATTTTGATATATGGGCCAAGATGATAATTTGCTTAATTGGCCTACTTGATAAATTGTTATAATGGGCCATAATGTTTGTAAGAAATATCTGAATAAATTGTTGTAAATGGCTATGCATTATATACATGATTTGCATGGGATGGGATATTGATGAAGAGAAGTTCTGGTAGCTCTGCTACGTAATTCTGGTGGCTCTGCCACAAATATGAAAAATGGCAATGCCATGTAAATTCTGTTAATCTGGTGGCTTGTCCACAAACTTGATATATACGGCTTAATGCCTACTTTTGGTGTGTTGGCGGGGTGGGTGACTAAAGCTCCCCACAGGTGTGCTGGTTGGTACGGGTGGTGTGTAGCCGGTGGAAATTAGGTTAGGTTTGGGAATTGCATATCATATGCATATTATATATGATTTCTTTTCTTTTGTAAATGGGCTTTGGCCCAAATAAATGCTTAATTGGATTTTGGCCCAGTGGACAATGGTAAGTGGGTTACACACTGAGTTCTAGTAACTCACCCCCATTTTCCTTATCCCTTTCAGGTAATGATCAGTGATGGAGACTTGGGCCGTGGATGACTCGGTGGAGGCCATACTTCGTAAACGGTTAAATCTGGATTTTGGATTTCTTTTAGTATTTTTAATTACTTTACTATTTTGAATTAAGGTTGTAATAAGGCCTCTGGATTAATTTTTGTTTTGTTTATTGTGTGATGAATTTTATAAACTGCTTAAAGTATTTCAAATTATAATATTAGTTTTCTAAAAACTTAAACAAATGATTTATAATTAAAATCAATATTTAGAAAGGATTTCATAATAATTTTTCATATTTTTAAACCGGAAAATTACTCTCGAACTATTAACGATATTTTCAAAAGACTTGAATTCTCTTTCGAAATTTTCAACGTCATTTTTAAAAGTCACGGTTTTGTAGATCATTAGGTCAAATTTATCGATTTATCAATCAAATCTTTGAGGTTAGTAGTATTTTATCAAATCAAAGTTGTTTTCTTGATTTTTAGCAAAATAATATTTTAGTACGAACAAAAAGGGTTTAACATGTTTTGCTCGTGTGACATACCAAATCCGCTCATAACGCATGGGCCGGGTTTGGGGTGTTACACTTTCAAAAGCACTTGATCTCCTATCTGAAACTCAATATCTTTACATTTCAAATCTGCATATGACTTTTGACGATCTGATGCAGCTTTCAAGTTATCACGGATCACTACCACTTTCTGTTCAGTTTCTTTGATCAAGTCAACCCCGTATATCTTATTTTCACTGAGCTCGGTCCAATACAATGGTGTACGACATTTACGACCGTACAAAGCCTCGTAGGGTGCCATCTTGATACTAGATTGAAAACTATTATTATAAGCAAATTCAATCAGGGGTAAGTCTCGTTCCCACGTACCTTCGAACTCAAGGATGCAACATCTTAACATATCTTCGAGTATCTAAATGATTCGTTCAGACTGACCATCTGTCTGCGGATGAAAAGCTGTGCTAAAGTGTAGTTTCGTACCTAAAGCATCTTGCAATTTCTTCCAAAACCCCAATGTGAATCTTGGGTCTCTGTCCGAAACTATTGAAATAGGCACACCATGTAATCTCACAATCTGTGATACATATAATTCAGCCAGTTTATCAAGTGAATAATCAGTGCGAACCGAAACAAAATGAGCAGATTTAGTCAATCTATCCACAATAACCCAGATTGCATCTTTCTTGTTCAGTGTCAATGGTAGACCGGATACAAAATCCATCATGACCCTGTCCCACTTCCACTCAGGTATCATAATTGGTTGAAGTAACCCAGAAGGTACCTGATGCTCGGCTTTCACTTGCTAACAGACTAGGCATTTCGAAACAAAATCTGATATGTCTCGTTTCATACCAGACCACCAATAGAACTGTTTCAGATCATTATACATTTTCGTACTACCCGGATGAACAGACAACCGACTGCTGTGAGCTTCATTCAAAATAATCTGAATCAACTCTGAATTCCTCGGAATACATATTCGATTTTTTAAACCTCAAGCAACCATTTTCATCAACTCGGAATTCTGATTCAACATTAGTTTCACACTGAGCTCACTTTGCTAACAAATCATTATCAGCTTTCTGGGCATAAAAAAATTTATTGAACAAACAACGGTCTTGCTTTTAATTCATCTATTATCGAACCATCATCAGATATAACCATATGCACGTTCATTACACGCAGAGCAAATAATGACTTTCGACTTAAAGCATCAGCAACAACATTAGCCTTTCCCGGATGGTAGTCAATCACTAGCTCAAAATCTTTCAACAGCTCTAACCATCGGCGTTGTCTCAAATTCAAATCTTTCAGAGTCATCAAATACTTCAAGCTTTTGTGATCAGAATAAACATGACATTTCTCACCGAACAGATAATGACGCCAAATCTTCAACGCAAACACAATGGCTGCTAGTTCCAAATCATGTGTCGGATAGTTCTTTTCATGTGGCTTCATTTATCTCGAGGCATAAGCTATGACTTTGCCTTCTTGCATCAAAACACAACCCAAACAATTCAAAGATGCATCACTATAAATGACAAATTCTTTACCTGAATCAGGCTGAGCTAACACTGGAGCTTCGGTCAAAAGAGTTTTCAACTGATCGAAACTTTTCTGACACTTCTCTGACCACTCGAACTTAACATTTTTCTATAACAGCTTTGTCAACAGTGTAGCAATCATAGAGAAACCCTTCACGAACCGTCTGTATTAACCAACATGTCCCAGAAAGCTTCGAACTTCAGAAACATTTTTCGGTGATTTCTAGTCAAGTATAGCTGAAATTTTGCTTGGATCAACCCCGATACCTGATGCTGATACAACATGGCCCAGAAAACTGACTTCACGTAACCAAAACTCACACTTACTAAACTTTGCATACAACTATTTATCTCGCAAAGTCTGTAGCACAAGTCTCAGATGCTCGGCATGCTCGGTTTCATCTTGGGAGTAGATCAGAATATCATCTATAAACACTACCACAAACCGATCCAAATACTGTCTGAAAACCCGATTCATCAGATCCATGAAAACAGCAGGGGCATTAGTAAGTCCAAAAGGCATAACCATAAACTCGTAGTGTCCGTACCTCGTCCGGAAAGCAGTCTTTGGCACATCAGAGTCTTTAACTCGCAACTGATAGTATCCCGATCTCAAATCTATCTTTGAAAACACTGTAGCCCCTTTCAGCTGATCAAACAGGTCGTCAATTCTTGGTAACGGATACTTGTTCTTTATGGTCACTTTATTGAGCTGCCTGTAGTCAATACACATTTTCATAGTTCCGTCTTTCTTTTTCACAAACAGAACTGGTGCGCCCCAAGGAGAGAAACTCGGTCGTGCAAATCCCCTATCTGTCAACTCTTGCAACTGTGCTTTCAATTCTTTTAATTCTGTAGGTGCCATCCTATACGGAGCTATAGAAATCGGAGTCGTCCCCGGCACTAATTCAATCCCAAACTCAACTTCTCAAATAGGTGGCAAACCCGGTAATTCTTCAGGGAATACATCTGGATACTCACATACAACAGGTACTGATTCAATCTTCTTTTCTGTCACTTTAGAATCAAGCACATAAGCAAAATAAGCTTCACAACCCTTTCTCACATATTTCTAAGCTGTCATAGAAGATATCACTACTAGTAAACCATTCAGATCATTAGATTCAATCCGAATAATCTCATCATCATTCGCATCGCAATTCAATAGTCTTAGTTTACAATTCACGATAGCATCATGCGAGTTAACGATCCATACCTGAATTATATCAAACTCATCAAATGGCAACAACATCAAATCAATCGGGAAACATGAATCTTGAATCATCAACGGACAATTCTTGCATATTTTATCAACCAAGACACACGGACTAACGGGTTTGATACTTTAATTACAAACTCGTAGACTCAACGGTAAAGTCTTCATCGAACGCCAAAGTCTCACACACATAGGAATGAGTTGAACCAGAGGTCAATCAAAGCGATATCAGTAGTATCATAAAGAGTAAAAGTACCAGTAATGACATTTGGGGATGAAGCCTCCTCGCGTGCACGTATGGCATAAGCTCTGGCTGGTGCGCGAGCCTCAGATCTAACGGCGAAATCTTTAGTCCCTCTCTGGCTGCCACTCACAATACCCGTATTTCTGGGTGGTCTACCTCGAGCTGCAGTATTACCCAATCTAGTATTCTGAGCCGGATTTTGATCAACAATCTCTAGACACTCCCGAATAAAAAGATCTCTGGATCCACATTTAAAACAGGCTCTATCATACAATCTGCAACTACCAGGATGTCGTTTACCACAATGTTCACACTCGGGTTGATTTGATCTGACATTACCCACACTAGCTACAGAGGTAGCTCTCGAACTCGTAGGTGGTCTATCTCGATCTTGTTTGAAATGACCCTCAGATTCTTCTTGACGGCTAGTATCATCTCGGAATTTCTTTGAGGTCGACTGAAATGGCTTATTGAATGGTCTTTTGCGTGAATCTCTAGCTTCAGAATCAACTTTTCTTTTCTCTTTCCCGAGTTCCTCAGCTTTGCAGGCTCGCTCAACAAGTACCACGAACTCTTTATCTCTAGTATGCCAACTAACAGTTTAATGTCTTCATTCAGCCCATCTTCAAATCTCTTATACATAATAGCTTCAGATGAAACACACTATCTGGCTAATCTGTTGAGTCTAACAAATTTTTGCTCGTATTTTGTCGCTGTCATCCGCCCCAGTTTCAACTCAAGAAATTCTTTACATTTCTGATCAATAAACCTCTGGCTGATATATTTCTTACGAAACTCTGTCTGAAAGAACTCCCAGGTCACTCACTCCTTTGGAACCACCAATACTAGTGTATTCTACCAGTGATATGCAGTGTCCCGTAGCAGAGATATAGCACATTTCAAACACTCATCAAGGGTGCAGGATAATTCATCAAATACTCGGATGGTATTATCGAGCCAGAACTCAGCTCGCTCAGTATCATCATCATCAGTGGCTCTGAATTCTTCGGCTCCATGTTTTCTGATTTTATCAATAGGTGGCTTTGACATTCTCATCGGATCACTCACCGAAGGTATAATAGGCATTGTAGATGGATTAATCGGGGGTGGAGTTTGTTGTGCAGCCAGATTAGTCCGGATATAATGTGTAAACCAATCATTCATCATTTGGTAGAAGGCTTGTCTAGCCTCCCCCTCTGGATTACTCGAAGTAGGTCGAGAATCTATCGGTGCTATCCCTTGCACCGGAGCAGGAACTACACTATCAACATCATTAGCTACGACTCGATCGGGATCCATTACTATATGAAAACACATTTTTAAATGTCAGAAGTCATCACATTATCGCAGTATAACATATGGCATGTATAGCTAGACTCTTACGCGCTACGTTAGTCCTAGAATCGACTAAACCGTAGCTCTGATACCAATCAAATGTAACACCCCTAACCCGTATCCGTCACCGAACTAGGGTTACGAGGCGTTACCAAAACAAACACAACTCAAAACAGGCGTATATATATATATATTTTTAATTAACATCTCAGGTAAACATACATAGCATACAAATCAAAGCTAGCATATATGTTTTGAATCATTTAAACAGGGTAAATTGCATATTCTGTTAATACAAATTTCATACCTCAATATCAAAACCAAATTCATTTACATTACAACTAAACACCTATCTCAAATTTATAACATAATCAATCATTCATAATTATCATTATTAATCTAACCATTTTGTTAAAGTCTTAATAAATAAATATCACTTTAAAAAAAACACATTTATATATATAGTATTCGAACATTATATCATTTAAACCAAATGACATCAACCACATTATGTATAACATTCGGCCATACTTAATATCTTCCATACAACTAATTCGAATATATTCATCATCACTTTAATTTAAAAATTTAAGTCCATGACAAATCATAAACAAATCTTTAAATAAACATACCAATATCTTATTAAAACACATCCGAATATATATGCAAATATATTTATAATCTCTTAGTTAAATTTTTAAGCCAATTGCATAAACATATACTTGCATGATTCTTCTATTCGAATAGCTAATCCATACAAAACTAATTTAATCGTTAACATGTCCATCATTTCACAAACCACAAATACATATAATTTTCACAAATTCATAAACAAATCATAAAAACAAATTCGTATATATAATACATGCATTCATCGATTATAATATCACAACATTGCCGAATATATATATACATTAACCTTATCATTTCGATTCCAATTAACAAGACTTAATGATCAATATGAACACATACCTAACTGTTTAATCAAACATATATATATATATATCATCAAAACCAAATCACCACTTATTAGCTTACATACTTACCAATACTTAATTACATATACATTTTGTTAAACACCATTTAATTAATACCTATATACATATTCAAAGATACATTCAACCATAGTTCATTCAGTAATTAAATTAACTTTGCATAATGCATATCATCATTTAATCGCAACCAAATTATCAACATATACATTCAATTCAAATTCATATATTAACTAGTTCAACTCACCATACCAAACATAACCAAGTTCAATACTTATAACTTTAAAATATATTCCATACTTACCTATTATGCATATATATCATAATCAAATAAGCATAAGTATAAACCTACTTTCTAAGACCATTTCCAAACACAAACTCATAAACCAAGTCAATCATAAAAAGATAAGCCATCTTTGCATGGCTATTATTTACATTCAAAATACTTAACTCATATTCAACCTTTTACTATGCTATACATGCCATATATTCAAAATTATCATAGCCAAAATACCGAAGAAAGCTGTCGATAGTGTGATAGTCCTACTGACGATCCCCGAGCTCAAAACGTATCCAAAATCTATAAAACAGAAATAGACAAAGAAACACAAGGTAAGCTATTTAAGCTTAGTAAGTCAATAGCAAGGTAAAATTTATTTAACTTAACAAAATCATATATACAAAGTTATATCAAGTATTGATTTATACACAATCACAAGTAATTATTCAAATCTTAATTTCAAAGTCACATAATATACCCTTTTGGCCGAATACACATAGTTGAAGCTTATACACAATTCACATGTTTACACATTAATTTTTGTACAATGTAATAAACATATGACTTACCTTTCATTTGGTAACACAGTGTATATATGTACCTGAGTTCTTTTAATTCACATATCACATTGGCCTTCACTTACACATGCCCGTTGAACCATTCAAAATTCAAAAGGATACGCGGATAGTCGGAAGCTCGTACAATGCCAACGTCCCAGACGTGGTCTTACATGTAATCACATATCCGTGCCACTGTTCCAGACAGGGTCTTACATGAATCAAATACGATGCCAATGTCCCAGACATGGTCTTACACGTAAACACAAGTCGATGCCAATGTCCCAGATGTGGTCTTACACGATAACACATATAAGATATCCTATGTCATGACATATGTATCCTATCTATTCCTAAGGTTCGTACGGGGCTTACGGACGTCGAATCACAATCGAATTAAGCTCGAAAGATAGTCCAATATCATTAATCGCATTCGGCCTTAGCAAATTGTAACTCAAATATTTCAAGTCATTAAATAACAAATACATATTCATAGTTATAACACCATTTAAATGCTTATTGACTTACCTCAGATGTCGTCGACTGTTAAATCGGCTATTGGACCACTTTTGTCTTTCCCCAATCCAAATCTGATTTCTTTAATTCTTGATCTAAACATATTCAAATTAAACTTATTTAAACACCATTACATTCAATTTAGCCTAAAAACACATAAATGGGCAAATTGCAATTTTGCCCCTAACATTTCACACTTTTACAATTTAGTCCTTTTTGCACAAAACACAAAATACACAAAATTTGACTACACTTCTTTAGGGCCGAATATTCCTAGTGTTCTTACAAGCCCACACATTTCATTTATTTCACATTTTAGTCCCTCAAAAATTTATTTTTGCAATTTAGTCCAAATTACTCAATTTCATCAAAAATTCAAAGACAAAACTTGTTAATCTAACACATATATTTCATATTTCATCATCAAACATCAAAAACCACAAGGTATCATCAATGGCAAAACACAAATTCATCACCAAAATAAAAAATTGAGACATGGGTTTTGAAGTACTCAAAGCAACGATATCAAAAACGTAAAAATTATTAAAAACCGAACAAAACTAACCTTGGATTAAGCCAAAATGGTTGCCGAAATGTTGAAGAACATAAAAGCTTCTTCCTTTTCTATATTCGGCACTTAAAGATGATAATAGCTAGTGTTTTTGTTTTATTAGTAACATATAATAAGTTATTTTTAATTTACATTTTTAACCTTTTGTAATAAATAAATAAAACATAATTTCCAAGGTCATTTAAGACCATGTATCGTCCACTATCCTTAAAATGGGATAATTTCCCTTTAAGAACCTCATATTAAAAAGCCACTATCAAATTAGCACTTTACACTTTAATTTGTAACTTTTACATTTTACGCGATTAAGTCCTTTTATATAATCGGGCACCTAAACAACAAAATTAAGTCACGAAAATTTAACACCAACAAATTCAAACATAATAAACACGAAAAATAATTTTAAAATATTTTTTAGACTCGGATTTGTGGTCCCAAAACCACTTTTCCAATTAGGGTCAAAGTCGGGTTGTTACACATATGGCCCAAAAGCCGAATCCTTCGGATTTTCGGCTTTCCGGCATTTTGGCATTTGCCGCTACAGCTAACACCGTGCGAAAAACATTCACACTCTATCGGCTTTTGACTGATTAGCAATTACGATACTAATACACACTTTCGGCTTTTCAGCCGATCATCAACAAAGCACAAAGTTACACACCTTCGGCTTATCAGCCGACTATCAGGTACAGGGTAAGAATACACACCTCTTTGCAAAACTTTACTAAGATCCACGTTCTCCAAATCCTTGACTGAACACTAATCGGTTTGTTTCCTTTGATTCCCAACTAGAATCAACTACACGATCCTTATCGACTAGCTGCAATACAACCACAATCTTATAATCACCAACACCATTTGAACAGTTAAATCCCGAATAGAAACGCTTACCCAAACGTGTAGTCAAGATGTGGAGAGGAGGCAATCGGCCAAACCTAGACACACCCTTGGTTGATCGAAGAGTCGACGACTTGTCAGGAACTTTTGAAGAACACAAAGGAGAGTAATCGGCTAGCCCCGTAAAACTAGATTAAGGGAGGGAAAGAGAAGATTCGGTTTGTAACACCCCAAACCCGGCATAGAAGTTAGGCCCGAATCTGGTGTGTCACATGGAAATAAAAAAAAACCATCTTTGCGATTATTAAAAACTTGCTTGAGAAATACAGCCTCTTTGTTAAAACCAAAAACACATAAGTAATTGTTAACTACTTGAAAATGTAATAATCTTTAAAAAAAAAACCCTTTTAGTAGCGAAAGCATATTTGAAATGAACATAATAAAAATGTGATGTTTAGAAATAGAGTTGCAGAAGCATTTTGAAAACATTGCAGAAACGTAGATAAAATGCAAGTATTTTTGAGAGGTTGTTTGATAAATCGATAATCGAACTAGTAATCTTTTAAAACCGTGACTTTTGAAAATATCGTTGATAATTTGAGAGAAAATTTCCAATGTTAAAAATATTTGTAAAAGTTTGTTATGAAATCCATATGTTAATCAATTTTGGAAAACCTTTATTTAAGTTTTAGAAAATTCTCTTTTAAACAATTTAAGCAAAATAATAAGTATATCAACCATAAAGCAAATAATAAAACACTGGAGGCCTTATTACAACATAAAAACCCAAAATAGTAAAGTGAAGCGGAATTAAAAATCTAAAGTTCAAAATAAAACACCGTTTCACAGTATGGCTTCCACCGAGTCATCCATGGCCCAAGTCCACATCACTGAGCATTACCTACAAGGGTTGAGAAAAAGGGGGGTGAGTTACAAGAACTCAATGTGAAACCCCTTACCGTCATCCAATGGGCCTGAACCCGCTTAGAAATATCTTGGGCCTAAGCCCATTTAAGATAATCTTGGGCCGAAGCCCAATTACAAAACAGAACATATATATATGAATGCAAAGTATGCAACCCAACCCATCCATCCAATCTCTCCCTCGTACCAGCCAGTCTCTCCTGTGGGGATCAAGTCAACCCACCCCGCCAGTCTCTCCAATTCGCAAGAAAATTGCCATTTAATTCACAGGCAAGATGCCATTTAATTCGCAGGCAAGATACCATTTAATTCGCAGGCAAGATGCCATTTAATTCGCAGGCAAGATGCCATTTAATAATAATTGTGGCTGAGCCACTAGATTCATATACGGTAAAATGATCGACACAGAGTCGTTAATACATATGTTAGGCACATAGCCATTATCAGAATTTGTGGCAATGCCACCGGTCTATACTTCTCTTCATTCAAATTTTCTCATCCCATGCAATATGTAAAGATGCATCATACATAATCGTAAAACATCCATATAAAAATAACATCCATTAATCTATTGAATACTTTTTATGAATCAGCCCATTAAAGCAATATGATCATTCGGCCCATAGGGGCATTTTGGTAATTTGGTCCATAAGGACATTTCAGTAAATCGGCCCATTATAACAATCTATCAAATCGGCCCATATGGGCATTTCGGTAAATCGGCCCATTATAACAATCTATCAAATCGGCCCATAGGGGCATTTCGGTAAATCAGTAATTTTACCCACTATGGGTAATTCGGTAATCTCGCAACCCAGGGGTATTTCGGTAATTTACACTCCAAGGGTATTTTGGTAATTTCGCAACCCCGGACTTAACTACTAATTTGGGCATAAAAATTTGAAACTGTCCATCTGCGTCATACTGACTAAATTGACTATAACTCGAGTTAGAAAACTCAAAATTTAGATCCGTAAATTTTCCTTTAAACTAGACTCAAATATCTTCTTACTACAATTTTTCCAGAATTTTTTGCTTATCCGTTTAGTACAGATTATTCCTTAAACTTTCCCTTGTTTCACTGTCCAACGATTCTGAACTCTCTTAACCGAAATTCAAATATCTCACTGTACAGTTTTCATATGTTGCTCCCACTTGTTTCTATTGAAAATAGGCTCACTAAGGAATCTATACATATAAATTATAACTCATAATTCCCTTTGTAAAATTTTAAACAATTTTTCCAAGACAGAACAGAGAACCGCGAAGTCGATCAGAACCAGTCTCACTAAAAATAAGATATCACAGAATATACAATTTCTCTTCCTCCTCTGTTTCTTTCATATAAAAATAGACACAGTAAGCTTTATTTTGATATATTTTTAACTTTCTAACTCTTTTTATCCTATTTTTCGTGATTTTTCAAAATCACGTCACTGCTGCTGACCAAACTGTTTCATTGCAAAAATATGGTTACCACTACGAATATACGCACGCCCGAGTGGTCACGGATGCCGGTTTCCGGTTTTCTTCAGTATTTCGACCGAACCATAGAACATATCATACAAACAATTAGAGAGGTATGAGATTACACACCATTTCAAACATGTATTCGGAAGGGTACGGGATTACACACCATTTCAAACATGTATTCGAAAGGGTACGGGATTACACACCTTGATTACAAGTTGTGCTTTCTACCGTTTCAACACCACGAATGTGATCTCCCTCAGTGCACCAAAATCGATCCTACCCTTTGGCTACTGAAATCCCGTCCTAACAATATTTGGTGAGCGAAAGAGTCATTAGCAATTATCCCACCTTTGATCAAAACAAATCTTATAACAACGTTCTTACCCCACTTGCTTGACAAGTCGACGATAACGATTTGGTTAATACAAATCACTTGTGCTCCTTTACCTTGTTGAAAGCCCTAAATCCAATGATGGCCATATCACGAGAAAAGAATGTAACTCGGACCCAACGAGAGACAGAAGAACACTCGATTATTAAGGAAAAACTCGGATGAAACAAAGTTATCGACAAAAGAGAACTACTACTACTCGATTGTTAATTTCCTTGTAGCGCCACTCACTTAAATCACTACTTAAAAGAGGATGATTTGATCACAAGGTAATGTTGAATTAAGAATAGAGAAAATGTTGATGAAAAGGTCAAAAGAAAAGAATGGATGGAGAGAAGACTGCTAGATTGTTTCAGCTATCTAAGGGGAGATGAACAAAAAGGTGAGTGATTCGGCCAAACAAAGGAGAAAGATGTACACTCAAAGCTTGAAGATTCGACAAGAAGGAGAAGGAAATTTGGAGAGAAAAGAAAAATGACACAAAAGTTGCATATAGGAATTTTGGCCAAAAACAATACCAAAACTTTTACCAATTGCCAAAGACAAAATTCGGCTACCTCCCTCTACACCCAAAACCGTCCACATTCATGACCATAATGGTCAAAAATTGGCCAACCACACTTTCCATAACACTTCCCTTGAAAAATGCCACATGTTCCCCTTACTTTCCCCATTCTCTTGATTTCTTTCCTCACCTTCATCCTTTCCTATTTTCCTTAGCCATCTTGCCAAAAATAAAAAGTCCACCTTGCCTTATTTACATGCTTGGCCGACACTTAGGGAAAGAGTGCAAAAATAATAGTCAAAATTTGCACACAATGGGATTTGAACCTCTTCCCTCCAAGTACTTCATGTGGCGCCATATCCTTCTTACCAATTGTTCAATTATGCTAGCACATTACTCATTTATTTTCATAAGCATTGAGGCCACTTACTATATCTCCTTAAAGTGCTTTAAACACAAAATTTTTTCCTATAACCTCGTAACTTCCTAGAAACCTCGTAACTCTCCAAAATCACCTTCCTAATAAGTCCAACTTGAAATAATGCCGTTCTAAAATTCCCATGAATTTTAAAATGCTTCTACGCTCAAGGCCCAATGGGCCCAAAAGGTCCAATTCTACTAGGCCCAATTTTGGAATGTTACACGGTTTGAGCAATATGAGAAAAGGCACTTGAATAAGGTTGAAAGAATAAGATAAGAGTAGAAAGAGGAGGTGAGAATCAGCAAAGAAGAAAAAGAGATGGGCAAAGAATAAGCACTCAACGTTACCAGAAGAGACATAAAAGAAAATGCACGAAAGGTCAGTTTCCCAAACAGGTTCGGCAACACTGGAAAAGAGGAGAGAAAGGAAACAAAAGCAAAGGAAAACCCAAGAATGATCACCAAAGAATTCGGCACAACCCAAAGAGATATGCAAAAAATGCTCCCAAAATGCCAAATGCCTATTACTAAGGACCCCTTAGCCGAATTTGCATCCCCCCAACATCCCCATTCGGCCACAACTCCTCCCCCTTTTCAAATTCCTTAAACATCTCCATAAATCCCTCCTTGATTTGCTGCATAATCTTCTCCCAACAACTCAAGACCATTTCAAACTTCCCAACACAGAGTTCAAATCCAACACAAACTCTTGCCCACTCATGAGCAAAATAAATAATCCCTTTTTGCATGCAGTGAGACTTGAACCTCTGTCCTCCTTGCCACACCTGTGACGCCACAACCACTCCACCACAGGCTCTTTTGTGCCTCTTTTTAATCACAAATACTTAAAAGGCTTACAACCTGGAGTCAGGACTCCCCTAATGCTAAAAATAAAAATTTTCCAAATGACATGGCTTGAACCCAAGACTTCATAGAAGCCCCCTAACCTTCCAAAATCACTCACCTAACAGATCCAACATACATTTATGCCATTTGTAATCAGCCCAATCTGCCCGGGCCCACACCATAACCAAAATTAAAACAAAAAAAATAAATTAATTAATAAAGTCCAAAATCCAATCAACCAAATGTCCATTACAAAACAACCACACAGGCCCGAATGGCCCAAAACAGATTGAAACTTCGGAAACCCTAGCCCCTAACCCTAGCAGCGCCGCGCGCGTGCCTCCACGTGCGTCACCATGCACGCCACCACGCGCCTCTGTACGCCACGTCCGCACCATTGTACCTACAAATCAGACCACGACAACAACAAATAAGAGGAAAATAGTAGCAAAAATGGAATTTTTGTATTTATTTTTCTTTTCAGCTATAAAAGAAGCCAGAAAAACATTGTAAGGGGGTTACGTTTTTTGAATACGAAAAGAATAGAAAAGGTATATTTTCAGCCTATTTCAGCATATTTTTCTCTAGTATACTGCATATATAAGAAAAATAATAAAAAATACAAAATTTTTACCTTTTGTGACGATTGGAGCCTGAATCCGAAGCGTCTTTGCCCGTTATTGGGATTTCAGTGGGTCTTTTGGTGGTTTCGAGTTAGGATTCGGGTTTAGAGGATTTTAAAAGGCTAAAATAGCCTTCTTGGGTCTCTTCAACCGCCGTATGCGATGGTAGAAACGGAGGAGCTCGGTGGCTCGATGACCAGAGCTAGGCCGATCTCAGGCTAGAGCTCAGAGAGCCTTCAGAGAATTCTTTTATTTTTTTATTTTTTTGAAGCGGATTAAAATGATTTTTTTTTGTTTTCAGCCTTTTATAAGTGTTCTCATACGACGTCGTTTAGGCTGCTCTCAATAGCCCCAAAACGGTGTCGTTTTGAGTTGGATCGGGTTTACCCGACTTGAACCCTTAGGATCCGCGTGTTTCTACGGTGAAAGGGGTTATTTGCGCAGTAGACCCCTTCGCATTTGCGGTGCTTCGTAATATGGTCCTGCATTGTTTTTAAGTCGGTCCTGTATTATTTTCCTTTGTTTCAATTTAATCCACATGCTGTTAGATGACTTGTATTTGAACGGCGCCGTTTTGGGTGTTTGGGATAATTTCTCAGTGAATCCTCGCCTGTTTGAGTGCATGCTAATCTGGTCCTTAATAGCCTGTTGTTATTGTTTTCATTTCTAGATTGGAATTTTATTTTAATTTGAATTTTGTTCCTTACCAGTTTTAATCTAGTTATTTATTTACATTTCAAAAAGGTTTATTTTGTTATATTTTATTTTAATTCTTTTTATATACTGCTTACTTTAACTATTTTATTTTATCCTTTAAAGTTTTTTTTTTTAATTTTATATATTATTCAGTTTAAATATTTTTATTTATATAATTTATTTTAAACTTTAGATGTTACCTTTCTTAAATCTATGTGTATTATTTAGTTTAAATTATTTTATATGTTTTTCATGTTCTTTATTTTAAAAATTGTTTTATGATTATTTATTTCAAGATTTTGTATTTCGTTTTTATTAAATTGTTTCGCATTCTATATATATATATTATTCATTTCAAATTTTTATATATATATTAGTAAATTTAAATTTTGTTTATGATAATTTAAGTTGTTTTTAAATTAACTATTTTTAAATAATTTTTCATATTATCTTATTATAAAAGCGTTTTGCATAATATTTATTTTAAATACTTTTATATTATTTCCCTTTATGTTATTCATTTTGAAATTATTTTATTATATATTATTTATTACAGCTTATTTACAACAGTCGCTTTTAAACCTTCATTTTTTTGTTATTTCGTTGTTTTGGATTTTTTAGATATACTATTTTGTGTCGTTTTCTCCAATGGATGATTGTAAAATTGCATCTCTTGAATTCGTTGCTATCACGTGTATTACCTCTCTTAATTTATGCTTATTGATTATTTGTGATTCATCAATGTAATATTTTGTGTACGTATTGCTACTTTGCTTTGTATACTATCATTCCATTGCGATTTATTTGTTTAAAAAATCGAGTTTAATATCGTTTAAGTTTCAAAATTATTTTATTCAAAGGTTTGAAATAAGGCAATGCTCATGTTTGGAAGCTTCGAGAAAACCGTGCCCTAACTCACTGGGTTTCGATTCTTTTCGTTAAATCTAAGCAACCAAGTACCCTTCTTCTCTTCTAATCAAAACGCATAAAAATTTTAAATAAAAAATTTTATTCTCGAGAATTCGAGATGTTGCGTCCTAACTCACTGGATGTGACGTTTTATCATCTCGAGGAAAGAATTTCTAAAAAAAAGGCAATATTCCGTATTCGGGAATTTTGAGAAATTGTGCCCTAACTTACTAGGTTCCAATTTTTCATAAAGCCCAAATAACCGAATACCCTTTTCAAACTTTATTACACGGGTTTTAAAAATCAAATGATAAGTTCAGTTTCAAGAATATAAGTTGTTGTACCCTAACTCACTAAGTATGACATTTTATTTCTTCGAAATAAGAGGGTTTTGGCATCCAATGTGATTTTGTTCAAATGTATTTTAAGCAAACGGATCGTAATCTAGAATCTTTTCAATTTTTTGGCATTAAGACATTAAATAATCAATTAGGTACTAATTTTGGGCGCTACGAGGGTGCTAACCCTTCCTCGTACGTAACCGACTCCCGAACCCGTTTTCTCGAGTTTTTATGGACCAAAATATGTTTTAATAAATAAAGTTTATTAAAATGATCAATTTCAAGGTGATCCGATCACACCTCAAAATAGGGTCGGTGGCGACTTCATTTTTGATTTTCCAATCGATCCCTATTTTTTTCGAAATAGAAAAATATGGTTTCGACAGCTTGGCGACTCCATTGGGGACTTGTTTGAGAGTCAAGTCGTAAATTGAATATTTGTTGTCCTTTTGTCAAAATTGAAAATTTGATTTGAAAAAAAATTATGATCCCTTTATTGCATGTGCTTGTGTCATCACATTTGATTGCTGTGGTTTGAGTCTTGTAGAATACTTTTGCATCATATTGCATGACCGCTGGGTCACACCCTTTTAAGTGGGAGTGAGAAGCTACTCCTTCGTGAGGTTTTCACCTCCGTGTAGGATAGTGGATCGCTTTCGGGATACATCCGTACCTATGTCTTCGTGAGATTTTCATCTCTGTGCAGCCATGGGGAAATGTGTCCCCCTGAACCGAACTCGGTCCGTATGAGCCTATAATGGGTGAGGATCGAGGAATCTGCTGGTTCAGGTACCTCAACTTTAGAACCGAACCGTATATAGAAAGCCCTAAGAGCCCACCCTAGGAAGAGCTACGCTAAACCTTACCAGGTCACCCAGATAGGTGCTTGTTTGTTTTTTCTTTTCCTTTTTTTTTCATGCTTTGAATTTTGTTTCTATATATTGTACTGACTTTTTGTGTTTTATATTTATTATTTTGCATGCATTTTCATATTTAAGAGGTGTCGATTCGGGTTCGATTGCTAAATTAGAGAGCTAGTCATGGAAAACAAATTTCTTGATAAAGTGGAAGATAACGCGACTGTCCGAACTTGGTCAGAAACAACACAATTAGAGAAGGGGGATAGTCTAGCTGTGGGGTATGTGTCAGAGTTATGGGACTACACTCATATTAGTGTTACGCAAAATAATCTTCAAGAGTTAAAAGTGATATGGGATCAGTGGAACGATGAGACCAAGAAGTTGTTCTACCATAATTATGGGGATTTGCCGTTCTTACTTGACATCAAGGTAGACGAGCAGTTATTCCGAGCCCTCACTCAGTACTGGAACCCCACATATAGTTGCTTTACCTTTGGTAGAGTGGATTTGGTACCCACCGTGGAAGAATACACAGCTCTACTGCATTGTTCGAGGGTTCAAGTTGATAAAGTCTATTCGAGAGCTGCTTATGTCCCAGCCTTTTGGAAGAAGTTGATGAGCGTTACGAGAATGAGTGAGCAGTGGATTACAGCCAGGATTAAGCAAAAGGGTGAGTGTAACTGCATCCCATGGAGGAATTTGAGGGATTTGATTTTAGCTCATCCTGATATGAAGAAGAGAGTTGATGTCTTTGCATTAAGCATCTACGGATTGATGCTATTCCCTAGGGCTTTAGGGTATGTAGATGAAGCGGTCACAGATCTCTTCGACCGACTCAGTAAAGGGGTCACGCCAGTTCCTGCAATCTTGGCCGAGACTTTTAGGTCATTGACTGCATGTAGAAAATCCAGAGAGGGCAGGTTCATAGGGTGCGCACAGTTGTTGTTGGTTTGGTTTCACAGTAACTTCTGGAGGGTGGATAAGATTTCTTATCGGGTCTTCACTGACAATTATTCCCCACTGAAAGAGATAGCAGCAACACCAAGAAGAGACGACGTGTCGGAAGAGAATTGGATGACACTTCTCCAAAATCTTCAGGAGGAGGATATCGAATGGAGAGCTCCTTGGTTGGTGCCCAATGAGATCCTGTTCTGATGCGGGATTCTTGATTGGATCCCATTGCTCGGAATTTGGGGAGCCATTAGTTATGCTCATTTTCTTGTACTAAGACAATATAGATCAAGGCAGTTTATACCGGCAACACATGGTCTAGCGCAATGCGAGTTCTCGTATAAAGAAGATAATTACAAGAAGAGGGTCAAGGAGATTTCCATTGCTTGGAATCAGGCTCGTCGGATGAAAAAGTTGATGGTAGGATCAATGACTACTCCCGAGTATAGCGGATGGTTCAGTAGAAGGATTAATGACAATATCCCGGGGCCAAGTCTGGAAGGTGTTCGACCGATGGAAGAATACTTACAGGTAGTCCCATCAGAATTGGAGATAATAAAACAAGATTTTGAAAAGAGGAATCGAGAGCTAGTGAAGAAGATAGAGCAATTGGAGGAAGAGAAGATGCATGTAAGGTTAGATGTCGACGTTCAAAAGTTAGAGGTCGAGAAGCAAAAGAAAGGGAAAAATAAAGCCAAGGAGGATTTGGATGATTTGAAGACGGTTTATAAGAAATTACATCTCTCAATGAGAACTGCTGGATTGGGAAAAACATCAGAGCAGTGGCGGCAGGAAATTCAAGCGGAAAGGACCAAAGCTGATCGGTGGAAGAGAAAATTCCAAGAGGCTCAAGCTCAGAGAGAGGCTCTAGAAAGGAGTCTATCAGAAGCCCAAAATGACAAAGGGGAATTAAAGGCCAGAGTGGCAGAGCTTGAAAAAGCACTTTATCAGTATAGAAATCGTAATTCTGTGGCTGAGCTGAGAACCAATTTGAACAAGATTGAATAAATGAAAGGAAGAATAGAAGAGCTAGAGTCTACTTTGCAAAGTTGTGAGCTTCGGCTAGAGCTTCTTGAAGTAAATGAAGAGCGTTGGAAGGAACAACTTCATCACTCTCAGAGTCAAGTTAGGGACTGAGATTACATTATGGGCGAAGCCGTGGCTCAGATTTGAGAGGTAGCTGACCATCTGCAAACCTTGGCAATTTAGGCTGGCACGCTAAGTGTGAAGTACGAGCTGGAATCAGACAGGGGTCAGGAGCTAGCTTTGTTGCTTAGGAAATTTAAAACTCTGAGCATTAGGGCAAAGCCGTATTCGTAATCCATTTTATGTAAAGAACTTTGTTTTCTAATAAAGTTTTCTAAATGGAATTGAATCAGAATTGACGTATTTTGCATTTCATGCATCTGCGTTGAATTACATCATATGCATTAAAGTTCACTAAAAGTTTCTAATTAATTAAAAATTATTTCAGTAATCTGGAAACCGACAAAAATCAACCAAGCACGCATCCTTACGGTACACGAAAAAAGACTAAAGTATTGGATAAAATACTAGAAAGGTTGGAACAAATGCAGAAGGAGATTCAAGAACAGATGCAAGCACAAATGCAAGAGCAGCTGGTTAAGATCCAGCAAGACATGATGAACAAAATGATGGAATCTCAGAGAAACATGATGACTCAAATGACTCAGATGACACAGCTGTTGAATGGGCTTATGGATAAAGGAAAGAGCCCCATGGTTAATGCTGAGGAGAATACTGAGTATCCTCAATATCCCCCTTTTTTTACTCCACCACATGTACAAACACAACCTGAAGTAACTTTACAAAGGCCATCTGTCACGATCAGGCCTCAACAATTCCAAGCTGGTGCTTCAATGAATCTCCAAACTGGCTCAAGTTCAGGAGATAATCCAATCAATACTAATGTACCTGATTTGGATGAAATAGCTGAAGGAGAGAGGACAAAAGTAGAATTACCAAAGCAGCTAGAAGATAGATGTAAATGGTTGGAGGAGAAGTTTAAGGCGATAGAAAGTGCTGATAGCTGTTATGGAATTGATGCCAAGGATTTAAGCTTGGTCCCAGACTTGGTGTTTCCATACAAGTTTAAAATGCCTGAATTCGAGAAATATAATGGGACAAATTGCCCCGAAGCTCATATTACGCTATTTTGTAAAACAATGACGGGGTACATTAATAATGACCAACTGTTGATCCATTGCTTCCAAGATAGCCTGGTGGGAGCAGCAGCCAAATGGTATAACCAGTTGAGTCGTGCCAGAATTGGTTCATGGAGAGATTTGGCTTAAGCATTCATGAAACAGTACAATCATGTGAAGAAAATGACTCCCGATAGAATTACTCTTCAAAACATGGAGAAAAAGGCGAATGAAAGTTTTAGACAATATGCACAGAGATGGAGGGAGGTTGCCATCCAAGTCCAGCCACCACTTCTGGAGAAAGAGACCACAATGCTCTTTATTAATACACTGAAGGCCCCGTTTATCACTCATATGCTAGGAAGCGCTACAAGGAGCTTCTCGGACATTGTAATGACTGGAGAAATGATTGAGAATGCCATAAAAAGTGGAAAGATAGAGGCAGGAGAAAGTAACAAGAGAATGGCCACAAGGAAGAAAGAAAATGAAGTGAATAATACAAGCATGGGGTACTCAAAGTTGATTACTGTTAATCAGCCAAAAACAATTACTACTGGGCATTAGGGTTCATCAAGAAAAGAATCTGGCACAAGGCAAAACACTGAAAAACTCTAATTTACGCCGATCCCAATGACGTATAAGGAGTTGTATCAAAGTTTATTTGATGCGCACGTTGTGTCCCTCCACTACCTGAAACCGATGCAACCTCCATACCCAAAATGGTATGACCCAAAATGCCCAGTGTGAGTACCACGCGAGGATCACAGGGCATTCGATAGAAAATTGCCTTGCTTTCAAGAAATTGGTGGAAAAATTCATCAACATGGGTATTGTCAAGTTAGATGACGCGCAAAATGCAGAAAATCCATTACCCAATCATACTAATAATGGGGTCAATGCAATCAGTGAAAGTTTGGAGAGAAGAATCAAAGCAAGTATCGCGAAAGTTAAGACTCCTTTAAGATTGGTCTGGAAAGAAATGGTCAAACGGAGACTAATTATTACAGAAGAGAGTTATGGAAAGTTGATAAATTATTGTGAGTACTATCATAAAATGGGGCATGAGATTCAGAATTGTATGGAATTCAGAACTTTGGTGCAAAATTTGATGAATAATAAAGAAATTGAGTTTTGTGAAGAAGGCGCAGAAGAGAAGAGCATATGCACGTCAGAGTCAACAACAAATAGCTCAAAAGTAAATTTTCCAGTGGTTATCATTTCGCGACCCAAAAGCAATGAAGCGGGGGTACAGACGGCGCTGAAGATAATCATTCAAAACCCAGCAATTTTTTCGTATAGGGATAACAAGAGAGTCCCTTGGAACTATGATTGTAATGTGACGATCCAAGGAAAAGAGAATTCAGCTAGTGCTTCAAAGGAAGATCAAGATACAGGTTCTGATACTCGTAGTGGGAGACGCTACAATTTGGTAAATACCTGACAAGAACCAGTAAAAGGGAAAGCTCCAATGGTAGAACAAAATAAGGAAAAATCAGGCGAACCTGAGTCGCCTTTCAATGAACCGGTGAAAGAGGAAGAAGCTAAGGAGTTTCTAAAATTTTTGAAGCACAGCGAGTACAGTGTGGTGGAACAGTTGCATAAACAGCCAGCACATATATCTGTATTAGCTTTGCTCTTGAGTTCAGACGTGCATAGAAACGCATTGATGAAGGTTTTGAATGAGACTTTTGTGGCCAATGATATCTCGGTTAATAAACTGGATCGATTGATTGGTAACATAAGTGCTGACAACTTCATCTATTTCAACGATGATGAGATACCACCAGGGGGTATGGGATCCACCAAAGCTTTGCACATCACCACCAAATGCAAAGGATACACGTTGCCAGGGGTTTTGATAGACAATGGATCGGCATTAAATGTGCTACCCTTATCCACCTTAAATAGATTACCAGTGGATAGCTCCCACATGAAGGAATGCCAAAATATAGTTAGGGCATTTGACAGCACGCAAAGAAGAGTTATGGGAAGGATTGAAATACCGTTGCTAATTGGTCCGGCAACATATAAGGTGGACTTCCTGGTAATGGATATCAAACCTTCCTACAACTGCTTGTTGGGAAGACCATGGATCCACTCAGCGGGGGCGGTACCTTCATCATTGCATCAGAAACTGAAGCTAGTATCAGAGGGTCGGTTAGTGATAGTAAACGCCAAAGAGGATATTCGCGGCTATAACCAGTGATGCACCGTATCTGGAGACGAATGATGAGGCAATCGAGTGTTCTTTTCGATCCTTGGAATTCGTAAATGCAACCTTTATTACGAAGGGGAACAGGATTCCAGTACCAAAGATATCTAAGACCATAAGAATGGGATTACAGATGATGGTAGGAAAGGGAGCTTTGCCGGGAAAAGGGCTTGGAAGATATCTCCAGGGAAAGGTGAAGGTTCCAATGTTAAAGGACAAAGATGATCGCTTTGGCTTAGGATTCAAGCCAGATGCAAAATAAAAAAAAAGAAAGAGTTGGAAAAAAGGCAAGAAAGAAGAAAGGCACGCTTGAGTGGCGTGGAAATCAAGTGGGAACCCGTGATAATTCCTCACATAATAAAGGATTTTGTATCGGGAGGGATTATGCATCCCGAACAAATGATGATAAGAAAAGGAACCATTGAAGAGATGCTGGGAGACATACATATCAATGCCATATTCGAAGACACAACAAAAGGAGGACCCTTGTCAAATATCCGTCCTTATGAACCTGGGAGCGTTTTGGACAATTGGACTGCGGAAGAAATTCCTGTAGTATTTAGAGCTTACTCAGAGTAATGTTCAAAACGCACTTGTTGCTTTAAGCCTAGAAGCGATAAGATTACTTTTGTGAAATAGGCTCATGTTCAAACATCATTATGTTAATGAAGTATAGCTTTGCTACCATTTGAAGCAAACATTATTTCATTTTTTTTATTTTATCATTATTATCTCAGATTCTTTTATTCTGTGATTCTCTTCAAATTATTCTTTCATTCATAATCATACCATACAAATAATTACTCATGAATTCATTCGTTCTTTCCATATTCTTTTGAACTTACAATAGGTTCCTAGATATCAACGACATGAGCGATGCTACTATAGACTCAAAGTATCCTTTTGAGCAAGACATATGTTTAGAAGGATCCCAGGACTTCGAGGATGACATAGACTGCGACTTATCTCCGGACTTGTTGAGAATGGTAGAACAGGAAAAGAAACAAATTCTACCTCATAAGAAGACAGTGGAAATTGTGTCACTGGAAGAGGGGAAGGTAGTGAATATTAGAACATGCATAACTAAAGAAACGAAGTTGAATCTCGTTGAGTTACTACAGGAATTCAAAGATGTCTTCGAATGGTCCTACTAGGATATGCCCGGTTTAAGCACTGATGTTGTAGTACACCGCCTTCCCATAAAAGAAGATTGCAGGCTGGTTCAGCAGAAGCTCCGAAGGATGAGACCGAATATTGTGCTAAAAATAAAGGAGGAAGTCAAAAAGTAGTTTGATGCCGGATTCTTGAAAGAGATCAAATATTCGGAATGGGTAGCCAACATCGTACCTGTCCCTAAGAAAGATGGGAAAGTACGAATGTGTGTAGATTATAGAGACTTAAATAAGGCCAGCCCAAAGGATAATTTTCCCTTGCCTCACATTAATACTCTGGTGGATAACACGGCAGGCTACTCGTTGTTTTCGTTCATGGATGGATTCTTGGGGTACAATCAGATAAAAATACATCTTGAAGACATGGGAAATACTACCTTCAAAACATTGTGGGGTACGTTCTGTTATAAAGTGATGCCGTTTGGGTTGAAAAATGCAGGAGCTACATACCAAAGGGCTATGGTGACTTCGTTCCATGATATGATGCATAAATAAAGTGAAGTTTATGTTGATGATATGATTGCAAAGTCTAGAACAGAAGAGGAACACATCCGAGTTTTGAGGAAACTATTCCTGAGGTTGAGAAAATTCCAGTTAAAGCTCAATCCAACGAAATGTACTTTTGGAGTTGGATCTGGAAAATTGCTGGGCTTTGTAGTCAGTGAAAAGGGAATTGAAATTGACTCAGATAAGGTCAGAGCTATACAAGAATTGCTTCTACCGCGCACCCAAAAAGAAGTTTGAGGTTTCCTTGGAAGACTGAATTACATCGCTCGGTTCATTTCACAACTAACTGAGAAATGTGATCCTATATTTCATCTTCTTATGAAACACAACCCAGGTGTGTGGGATGATGAATGCCAAAGAGCTTTTGATAAGGTTAAGCAATACCTGTCAAGTCCCCCAGTATTGTCACCTCCCTGCCCAGATAGGCCATTAATACTATATTTGATAGTGTTTAATAACTCCATGGGATGTGTGTTGGGTCAACATGACAAGTCATGACGAAGAGAAAAAGCAATATATTACCTCAGTAAAAAATAATATACTCACCAGTACGAGATAATATACTCACCAGTTGAGAAATTGTGTTACGCCCTGATTTGGACAACTCGGAGGTTGAGACAATACATGTTGTACCACACGACTTGGTTGATATCGAAATTGGATCCTCTAAAGTATATGATTGAGTCAACTGCTTCAAATGGAAGGATGGCTAGATGGCAAATTCTGCTTTCTGAATTCGACATAGTATATGTGAGTCAAAAAGCTGTGAAAGAGAGCGCAATAGCGGATTTTCTGGCTAGCAGAGCTCTAGAGGATTATGAGCAATTGAATTTTGATTTCCCCAACGAATATCTAATGTATGTAGCGGCTGTTAAGGAAGGCACCATAAAAGATCATCTTTGGAAGCTGAATTTCGACGGAGCATCAAATGCTGTCGGCAATGGAATCGGGGCAGTCTTAGTGTCCCCAAATGGAGATCATTATCCATTCACTTGCAAATTAGATTTTGATTGTACAAATAATATGGCAGAATATGAAGCATGTATCATGGGACTCCGGGCAGCCATAGAGCGTAAAATCAGAGTGCTAGAAGTATATGGAGATTCTGCACTAGCAATCTACCAACTAAAACGGGAATGGGAGACAAGAGACCCCAAATTGATCAATTACTGAAAGATAGTTATGGGATTAATTGAGGAGTTTGATGATATCACTTTTAGTTATCTCCCACGAGATGAAAACCAGATGGCAGATGCTTTGGCCACTTTGGCCTCCATGATCAAAATAAGCAAACAAGAGGACGTAAAGCCTATTCAAATGAGTATCTACGAGGCCCCAGCACATTGTTACAATGTAGATGATGAAGAAAGAGATGATCATATTTGGTATCATGATATATTACGATACGTGAGAAATTGTGAATATCCTGATCAGGCAACTGAGAATGACAAAATGACATTGAGAAGACTAGCCTATGATTATGTCTTAAATGGGGAGATCTTGTATATAAGAAGAAAGGATCAAGTACTTTTGAGATGTGCGGATGCTGTTGAAGCTAAGAAAATTTTTGAAGAAGTCTATGAGGGTGTTTGCGGAACCCATGCCAATGACTTTACAATGGCAAGACAAATTATGAGATCCGGGTACTATTGGTCTACCATGGAAGGAGACTGTATCAACTATGCGAAGAGATGTCACAAATGCCAGATTTATGGGGACAAGATTCATGTGCCTCCTTTGCCCCTGCATGTTATGACTTCCCTATGGCCTTTCTCCATGTGGGGAATGGATGTAATCGGACCAATTTCGTCGAAAGCTTCGAACGGGCATCGATTCATTTTTGTGGTCATTGATTACTTCACCAACTGGGTAGAGGCTGCTTCATACGCCAGTGTCACTAAATCGGCAGTTAGCAAATTATTAAAGAAGAAAATCATATGTCGATATGGAATACCTGAGAAGATCATATCAGACAATGCACTCTGTAACACCCCTACCCGTATTCGTAGTCGAAATAGGGTACGAGGCATTACCGGAGTTTACAAATAAATTTTTTTATTCAATATAACCCTTTTATAGATATCTAGCCTTCCCTGCAAATTTTAAACTGAGACCATTCCACAATAACCAATCCAATTCAACATATTTTCAAAATACATTCATGCATATTTATAAGATAACCTCAACACATACCAAAACCAAGATTTGTTAGCTATACCAATGGCTGACCTTACATTCATTTCATATTAACATTTACTTTATTAGCTTATACATGCCATTGATTTCCAAAATAAAGTTTCTTTATATACCGAAATCTTGAGGTTGATAGTGTGATGTGTCTCTGACTGAATCCGACCTTCGAGCTCTTAACACTACAAAACAGGGGAAAAAGAAACAGGGTAAGCACTTTGTGCTTAGTAAGCCCATGTAACAGGTATTATACTTACCTAATATTTTCAATACAATGCAATAAACATTCATATATCCATTCAATGCATTATTACCCTAACATACACAAACTCAACATTCAAGTTAGTCCAATAATTTCCATGTATTAATAATATATATACCATGATTGATGAGCTCATCAATACCATGATTTCCATTTCTTTGTTATTTTTCCATATTTGTCCCGTTGAATTTCTCGGAATTTCGATGGATTTTCAGAGGTACACTTTAGTGTACAAATTTCGGTCCGTCAATTCATGTTCATGTGCGCACATTTCCATTTCAGAGAGCACACTCCCGCGAACCTCATCCTTACAGTGGGATTACCAGTCCAAGCTAAATCCCCTGTAATATAAACTCATAGAGTATTGTCGGGATTACCAGTCCAGGCTAAATCCCCTGCAACGACAATTACTCTAATGAGCTTGGATCCGAATTACATCCCAGCTAAATTTGGACCCTAATTCGGATTACCCGTCCGGGCTAAATCCATTTTACACATATTCTTCGGGAGGGCTATATCAGGATAGGATCACCCGTCCGAGCTAGATCCTTTTTACCGTCAATTCCTTTTCAGAGATCCATCGAATTTTTCTTTCATTCAACCGGGATTTCTTCCCCTTTTTATCAAATATATCAATGTTTCATCAATTTTCATACAATGAACATTCAAATTATATTCACATCAATAACATACATTTCAAGCATTTAAGAATCACTACACCAAAACAGACTTTTAGCGGCGTTTTTAGTGGCGTTTTAAAGAAAAACGCCGCAAATATTATACATTAGCGGCGTTTGGAATAAAACGCCACAAAAAATGAGAAATAGCGGCGTTTTTTTCAAAACGCCGCTAAAAATGAGAAATAGCGGCGTTTATTTTCAAAACGCCGCTAAAAGTCGGAACATTAGCGGCGCTTTTGGAAAAACGCTGCTAAAAGTCGGAACATTAGCGGCGCTTTTGGAAAAACGCCGCTAAAAGTCGGAACATTAGCGGCGCTTTCGGAAAAACGCCGCTAAAAGTCAGAGCATTTGTAACACCCCAAACCCGGCCCAAACATTACGACCGAATTTGGTATGCTACGGAGGAAAAACCTTTGAAAATCCCTTGTTAAGTCGTTTTAAATTTTGATAAAAGATATTGTTTTGATTTAAAACAATTGAGGTGTTATGAAGAAAGCATTACTTAATGTCATAAAAAAAATATACTAAGTTAGGTTGTTACAGTTTCAAATGTACCCGATGGTATTTTAAAAACATTTTGCGTATAATTTGAGAAAACATGTGCATCCGTTTTAACATCATCAAATAGTTTAAACCAAACATTCAAACACGCAGCAATAATAAAAGTCATACTAGGAGGCCTTATTACAAATAAGTAACATAAACCAAAAAGAAAGATAATTAAAATCCAAAATTCATTTATTAAAAATCTCCACTGCATGGCCACCTCGAGTCCATCCGGCTCCTCATCCGCGATCTACGAGTCACCTGAAAAATTAAAGGAGAAGGTGAGTCACCAAGACTCAATGTGTAACCCTTCCCCGATTTAATGTAAAAACATACACAAATTATAACCAATTAACATGCATAAGTTTAAATGCACCCAACCTAACCATCCATACGCCTTTTTCTACCCCTTGTGGTACCAAACCACTTTGGTGGTGCCAAACCATGGTGACGTATAGTCACAAATGTGATACCAAATCTTTGGAGATACCAAATCTACGGTGTCAGAAGACACAATTGTGTTACCAAAACACTGGTGACCGAAGTCACAAATAGATGATGGGGCCAACCCATCGTGTGATACCAAATCACCCGCGCAGACAATCCCATATCTCAAAGTGGGGCCAACCCACGGTGGTATTAACCACAGGACAAGTCGCTATGAGGTGCCAAACCTCTGGAGGTACCAAACCTCACGGTGACCGTAGTCACGATGTGTTACCAAAACAACGGTGTCCGTCGACACGAATATCACCGCCCTCCTCTCATCATCCCATAACAATCATTTTTATGCATGTACCACAAATCATGTTGATAGATTTATTTAACAACATCCAATCGATTTATCATAAGTCATATATCAAATAATACACATACCAAATGTGTCATGCTTCCCAAAAGCATCAAATAATAATCACATAGTAATAGGATCTTACCCAAATCCTTGTTAATACCATGAAGGTATTTCATCCATGTCTACACAAAACGTTAGGCATAAAATAACACTTAGCATATTAAAAGTTATAAGATGTGTATGTATACACACTGCACCAAAAAGAGTTCTAAATCCCGAATAGACAAATCGGCCACACAAGTATTCTTGCCCCTATATTCGGCCAAAAATGAATATTAGAACCATGGCCTATTCGGCCAAACCAAAATAATTGAGAAAGGTTCCTTGTGAACCTAAAATCTTACCCAAAGCCTTGAACACTTATCCAACACACTCCTAAAAGAATCGGCCTCACTTCCCTACAATCAACCATCATCAATAAGGTTTATTAGCCTTCGCTTAAACGAAACTTAAAATAAAAATCCTTGAAATAAACCTTACCACCTTACCAAAACCAATTTCTAGAGAAGTCCCGATGATAACTATCTTACCTTCAATATTCGGCCAAAGATAAATCTAAAGAAAGTAGAAGATTCGGCTATATGGTTATGGAAAATGAAGAATATGTGAAAGAAAAGAGAATTGAAATGAGAGAGAATTCGGTTTAATCAACAAAAGAAAAGAGAAAGCAACAAGAAGAGAATGGTTCGCCCAAAAGAAAGAGAAAGAGAAAGTGGTTGAGCAATATTGAAAGAAAGAAAAGAGAGAAAAGGGAGTAAGAGTTTCGGCCAACACCTAGTTATCAAAGAAGAAAAAGATGCACAAAAGTTCCCATGTTGTTTCGGTTTCAAAAAGGACAAATGAAAGAAAAGAAATGGTATTTGGTTCACATGAAATGAGGCTAAAAACCAAAAGAGAAAAATTGCACCAAAAATGCACAAGACACCTTCGGCCAAAGAGAGCAATTTTGGAGAGAAAGAAAAACAAAGCAAAAAGATGTTCAAATGACAACAAAATTGGCCAACTATTCCTTTCCCCAAGCTACCTATCAAAATTCGGCCACCCCCTAGCCATACATGCCGTCCACATTCATCCACTAAAGGCTTAGGAAACTTTCCAAAACATCCTCCACCCTTCATGCCTTTTGTCCCCTCATCATACCATAACTTCAAGATTCTTATCCCTACTATCAAGCTTTCCTTAATCATATATTCAACTTACCAAAAGAATTAGTCCAACCTATCATAAATAAGTTTGACCGTCCATCAAAGCAAGGATATAAAAATAAACCTTCAAATTGCTAAACATGCTACTCGAACCTCTAACCTCAAGCCAAACTCCATGCGCCATTACCAACTTGCCATGCACTCATCTTGTCACTTATTGCTACTTAAATTAACTTAAGTGCTAAGCTCATTTAATCCTCTTCTTTAAATAAGCCTTACTAAGAATTATTCTACTAAACCGAGCTTACTCAAGACCCCTAATTAAGCCTTATATCATCACGAATAATATCACAGAAATTCAAATACAAGAAAAATAATTCAATCACAAATAACCCCTATTTTGGGATGTTACAGTTCTACCCCCCTTAAAATAATTTCGACCTCGAAATTACCGATCGAAAAAGGTGAGGGTATTGCTGCCGCATCACCTCCTCAGATTCCCACGTCGCTTCCTCCGTACCATGGTTTCGCCATAGCACTTTCACTAAGGGTACTGACTTTCTACGCAACACCTTGACATCACGATCTAAAATCTGAATTGGTTCCTCCTCGAATGATAAGTCGGAGTTAACCTCAATCTCTGCTACTGGCACGATGTGCGATGGATCTGACCTATACCGTCTAAGCATCGACACATGGAAGACATTGTGAATCTGACTCAACTCTGCTGGCAGTTCGAGCTGATAAGCTACCGGTCCTACTCGCTTCAACACAGTATACGGGCCGATGAACCTTGGACTTAATTTCCCTTTTTGCCCAAAGCGCAACACCTTTTTCCAAGGCGACACCTTCAGAAAGACTTTATCTCCTACCTCGTATTCCATCTCCTTGCGCTTGAGATCGGCGTAAGACTTTTGCCTATCCGATGCTTCCTTGAGACGAGCCCGAATTACCTTAACTTTGTCCTTAGTTTAGTCACCATTCCGGACCCAAGACATGTCGTTCACCTAGTTCCGTCCAACACGTAGGGAGTACGGCATTTTCGTCCATCTGATTGCTTCATATGGAGCCATTTGGATACTCGCTTGATAACTATTGTTATAAGCGAATTCCGCCAACGGTAGATACTCCTCCCAAGCGCCATCAAGTCCGAACACAACCTCCGAGCATATCTTCTAAGATCTCGAATCACTCTCTCCGATTGTCCGTCGGATTGCGGATGAAAAGTCGTCTTTGAAGTCCAATCTCGTACCCAAAGCTTGATGCAACGCTTTCCAAAACCTCGATGTAAACCTCGGATCCCTATCCGAGATAATCGATCTTGGCACACCATGCAATCTCACTATCTCGGCTACATATAACTTAGCTAACCTCAGGCGAATAATCTACCCTTACAGTATGAAATGCGCTGATTTAGTCGACGATCCACAATCACCCAAATCGAATTCTTCTTGCTAGGCGTAAGAGGTAATCCATCGACAAAGTCCATGGTGATCCTCTCCCACTTCCATCGAGGAATCTTCACCGGTGAAGTAAACGGATGGCAACCGATGTTCGACCTTGACTTGTTGACACGTCGGACACTTACCCACGAACTCGGTTACTTCCCGTTTGGACTGCCACCAAAATTGCTCTCTCAAATCCCGATACATCTTGCTACCTCCGGGATGCATAGCATATGGGCTGCTATGTGCGTCCCGAAGAATCCTTTGTCTCAACTCCACATCCTTGGCATACAAGCTCTTCCTTTAAAGCACAAAACTCCATCACCGGGACGGACTAAAATCCTCTAATCCACCATTACGAACTTGCAACCTCCGATCATTCAAACCATCATCCTCTAAGCGCTTCTCCTTAATCTGATCTAACCAAGTCGGCTTGACTTGCAATTTCGCCAAAAGACTCCCATCATCGAACAGACTAAGTCGAGCAAACATCGATCTTAAATCCGATACAACCTTACGACTCAACGCGCGTACCGCCACCACGTTAGCCTTACGAGGATGATACTCGATCGAGCATCGTAGTCCTTCAACACTCAATCCATCTACGCCTCAAATTCAAATCCTTACGAGTCAAGAGATACTTAAGACTCTTGTGATCCGTATAAACTATCGACTTCTCTCCGCACAAATAGTGCCTCCATATCTTCAAAGCGAAGACTACACCGCTAACTCCAAGTCATGAGTCGGATAATTAGCCTCATGTGGTCTCAAGCTGCGAGATGCATAAGCCACTACCTTCCCTTCTTGCATCAAAGACGCATCCCAAACCAATATGTGATGCATCGCAATAAACCGTGAATTCCTTGCTCGCCTCGAGTTGAATCAAAACCGGAGCTTGATCGAGAATCTTCTTCAATTTGTCGAAACTTTCTTTGTCGCTTCTCGGTCCATACAAATGGAACTCCTTTCTCAACAACTTGGTCATCGGTGCGGCAATCAAAGAAAATCCTTCCACAAATCTTGGTAATACCCGCTGGACCTAGAAAACTCGAATTTCAGACCCACAGATTTAGGCGGCTTCCAATCTAACATCGCCTCAATCTTTCGAGGATCCACTCTAATCCCTCGGCTGAAAAAAGCGTGACCCAAGAAAGTCACCTCCTTAAGCCGAGTCGCACTTACTAAATTTCGCATCATGTTTGCTTTTCCTCAGACCGCAACACCACTCGCAAATGCGCATCATGCTCCTCTTCCGACTTGAATACACCAAAATATCATCTATAAAGACCACAACAAACTGATCCAAAAGCTGTTGAAATACCCTATTCATCATGTCCATGAAAGCTTTGGTGCATTAGTCAAACCAAACGGCATCACGGAACTCGTAGTGTCCATACCGAGTACGAAATGCCGTCTTATGGATATCACCTCTTTCACCTTCAGTTGATGATATCCAAACCTTAAATCAATCTTAGAGAAAACCGCAGCCCCTTTCAGCTGATCAAACAAGTCATCTATCCTCGGCAAAGGATACTTGTTTTTAATCGTCAGCTTATTCAACTGGCGGTAGTCTATACACATCCACATCGTACCATCCTTCTTCTTGACAAAAAGTACCGGCGCTCCCCAAGGTGAAACACTTGGTCGAATGAAACCTCGATCCAACAACTCTTGTATCCGAGCCTTCAATTCTAACAATTCCTTGATTGCCATCCTATACGGAGCTATAGACACCTGGCGCGTTCGTGTAACAGATCTATACCAAATTCGACTTCACGATCGGAGGCAATCCGGAAGTTCTTCAGAAATACGTCAACAAATTCCTTTACAGTTTGAACATTTCCCACGAAGACTCCTTAGCTTCCAAAGCACACACATGAACTACGAACGCCTCACACCCCTTCCGACCATCTTTATCGCTTTCAACGCAGATACCACGTTGGATAGATAATCTCTCCTATTACCTATCATGACCACTTCTTCACCTTCAACCGTCTTCAAAACCATGCGCTTAGCGGCACAATCCAAACTTGCTTGGTACTTGACCAACGATCCATCCCAAGAATCAGATCAAACTCCTCAAAGCGGCGGTTCCATCGGATCGGCTACAAACACTACCCCTTGGAGTTCTAGAGGTATATCTCTATACAACTTATCTACTTCTACTGAGTGACCTAAAGGACTAAATGCGGTCATCCTCTTAGAAGCGGTCTAGGAACTAAACTCATGGTCTCAACTATACTACTAGCAGCGTAAGAGTGCGTCGAACCCACATCTATCAAGGCGTTATATGGAACACCAAAAATTAAAAACGCACACCGGTTATGACGTCCGGTGCGTCTCCTTCCTCACGACGCCTCGCAAAGATACACCAAACCAGCCGCCTAGCCTCCGTGTTGCCAATACCTCTGCGCTACCGCTCCGCGACCTCCATTAGAGCCATAACCACCTCTACCATAACCACGACCTCTCTCGGTCTTTGGTCCCTCCTTTCTCGAACTGGTACGACCTTGACCTTGATCGATTCCTAGCTTGTTTACGCGGACGAGTCCCTCACCACGATGTTCTAGCGAACCACACTCGAAACATCCTTTCCTCCGGTCCAACATTCACCCCAATGAAACTTTCCACAACGGTTACACTAGGCCGATCTTTGATTAGCGGTGTGGACCTCCTGCTGATTTGACCCACTCTGCCTAAATCTTTTACGAACATTACCACCCGACCAGACGATCCAAAGCCTCTCTTGACTTGCTCCTATCATAACTTTGCCTCGCGGACTCCTTGATTCCTTCAAACTACCTTGGCCTTCTCCACCAAGACGGCAAACTCACGTTCTTCTTTGTGGAGCAATCAGCGACCTTAACTCGTCTCTAAGTCCGTCTTCAAAACGAACACAACGATCATGTTCGATGCCACTATTCCCCGAGCATAACAACTCGGCCTTAGGAATTCCGCTTCATACTCCGAGACGGACTTATTCCCTTACACTAACCCTGAAAAGCTTTCCTTTGGCGTCAATGTAGCTTGATCCAACATACTTCTTACGATATGCGGCTTTGAAGTACTCCCAAGTGAGATCATCTGCCGTAGCACCATCTCGGACCGTGAGCCACCATCGATATGACTCATCCTTGAGAAGCGACACCGCTCCTTTCGGTTTCTCCTCATTTGTCAAATCTATCTCATCCATGATTCTTTCGGTCGATTCCGCCAATACTCACCGTATTGGGCACTACACCGAGACACACCTCGGAAAAATTCAGCTCCGTTAGCTCGAAGTCTCTCAGAACCGACTCCGAGCTCCTCCACTTCCACCAATTCCGGCTACCCTTTCCGAACCCGTAGCATCGCTTGTGACACAGCGTCGTCACCCGTCCGATCTCGCTCTTGACTCCAAAGGTTGGGGGTGGTGGTGGCGATATCTCATTCTCAGATCCTTGACCCGACCCGGCGGTGTTACGACACGGCCATCCTACCCTTCCGCGCCCACGACGCGGCCACGTCCTCTAAAGCTCATTCTAACTATCGCGCTTTAATCTGATTAGGAAATTTTTATGAATTAGTACATGTTTCACTTGATTATCCGCGAAGAAATTTTATGAAAAGAGTTTAATAGAGATTCTTTCGATCAAACAAGGTTTTAAGTCTTCTATCTTGGTTTACACAGAATAATACATCCATTCCCTATACCTTTCATACCTATGCACTCTTCGGGCATTATTGTCCGTTTCTAACCCAGGGGTATTTTCGTCATTTTTCCTAAAGGGTATTTTTTGTAATTTTGTCAATCAAGAATATTTTGAAAATTTTCGAAGATAAATTTGTCCTACCATCTAAAATAAATTAATGATTTTAAAACCGAAGTTTTCCTCAAAACATGGCTAATCCCTTTCGGGTTTTATTTAGGATTTCGCCTATGACCGAGTCCTCTTGGTTAGGGTGAACAGAAGCTACGCACAGGTAGGAATCCCATGAAGAGGAGGTGAGTCACGAGGACCGCTTAAGTACCAAGCTCTTAGGATCAATCCTAGACATGCTTTCAAGGTTACCACACCCTAACTCGCGACTTGGTCGTAGGTTGGTTTAATTAGGCTCTTAAAGTCTTATGTCTTTGTTTGGAGTAAACTAGTCCTAAGGTTTAAAATACTATCACTATCTACGTCCCATGCTTCCTACCCTTCTACAAAGTAAATAATTCATACAAAAAGTTAGTGGTACTTACAGGCGGATCGGTCTTCGGAGACTCAAAGTGCCATGCTTATTCGAGAACCATAATATTTCAAATAGACCTACCAAAACATTTTTGGGCCTTGGGCTACAGTGAGCTTTGAACTTGGCTCGATACCAATTTTGTAACACCCCAAACCCGGCCCAAACATTACGACCGAATTTGGTATGCTACGGAGGAAAAACCTTTGAAAATCCCTTGTTAAGTCGTTTTAAATTTTGATAAAAGATATTGTTTTGATTTAAAACAATTGAGGTGTTATGAAGAAAGCATTACTTAATGTCATAAAAAATATACTAAGTTAGGTTGTTCTGATTTCAAATGTACCCGATGGTATTTTAAAAACATTTTGCGTATAATTTGAGAAAACATGTGCATCCGTTTTAACATCATCAAATAGTTTAAACCAAACATTCAAACACGTGACAATAATAAAAGTCATACTAGGAGGCCTTATTACAAATAAGTAACATAAACCAAAAAGAAAGATAATTAAAATCCAAAATTCATTTATTAAAAATCTCCTTTGCATGGCCACCTCGAGTCCATCCGGCTCCTCATCCGCGATCTACGAGTCACTGAAAAATTAAAGGAGAAGGTGAGTCACCAAGACTCAATGTGTAACCCTTCCCGATTTAATGTAAAAACATACACAAATTATAACCAATTAACATGCATAAGTTTAAATGCACCCAACCTAACCATCCATACGCCTTTTTCTACCCCTTGTGGTACCAAACCCCTTTGGTGGTGCCAAACCACCGGTGACGTATAGTCACAAATGTGATACCAAATCACTTTGGAGATACAAATCTCGGTGTCCAGAAGACACAATTGTGTTACCAAAACACTTTGGTGACCGAAGTCACAAATAGATGATGGGGCCAACCCATCGTGTGATACCAAAATTACTTGCGAGACAATCCCATATCTCAAAGTGGGGCCAACCCACGGTGGTATTAACCACGGGGACAAGTCATTATGAGGTGCCAAACCTCTGGAGGTACCAAACCTCTGGTGGACCGTAGTCACGACGTGTTACCAAAACACGGTGTCAAAATCGACACGAATATCACCGCCTCCTCTCATCATCCCATAACAATCATTTTTATGCATGTACCACAAATCATGTTGATAGATTTATTTAACAACATCCAATCGATTTATCATAAGTCATATATCAAATAATACACATACCAAATGTGTCATGCTTCCCAAAAGCATCAAATAATAATCACATAGTAATAGGATCTTACCCAAATCCTTGTTAATACCATGAAGGTATTTCATCCAGTCTACACAAAACGTTAGGCATAAAATAACACTTAGCATATTAAAAGTTATAAGATGTGTATGTATACACACGGCACCAAAAAGAGTTCTAAATCCCGAATAGACAAATCGCCACACAAGTATTCTTGCCCCTATATTCGGCCAAAAATGAATATTAGAACCATGGCCTATTCGGCCAAACCAAAATAATTGAGAAAGGTTCCTTGTGAACCTAAAATCTTACCCAAAGCCTTGAACACTTATCCAACACACTCCTAAAAGAATCGGCCTCACTTCCCTACAATCAACCATCATCAATAAGGTTTATTAGCCTTCGGCTTAAACGAAACTTAAAATAAAAATCCTTGAAATAAACCTTACCACCTTACCAAAACCAATTTCTAGAGAAGTCCCGATGATAACTATCTTACCTTCAATATTCGGCCAAAGATAAATCTAAAGAAAGTAGAAGATTCGGCTATATGGTTATGGAAAATGAAGAATATGTGAAAGAAAAGAGAATTGAAATGAGAGAGAATTCGGTTTAATCAACAAAAGAAAAGAGAAAGCAACAAGAAGAGAATGGTTCGCCCAAAAGAAAGAGAAAGAGAAAGTGGTTGAGCAATATTGAAAGAAAGAAAAAGAGAGAAAAGGGAGTAAGAGTTTCGGCCAACACCTAGTTATCAAAGAAGAAAAAGATGCACAAAAGTTCCCATGTTGTTTCGGTTTCAAAAAGGACAAATGAAAGAAAAGAAATGGTATTTGGTTCACATGAAATGAGGCTAAAAACCAAAAGAGAAAAATTGCACCAAAAATGCACAAGACACCTTCGGCCAAAGAGAGCAATTTTGGAGAGAAAGAAAAACAAAGCAAAAAGATGTTCAAATGACAACAAAATTGGCCAACTATTCCTTTCCCCAAGCTACCTATCAAAATTCGCCACCCCTAGCCATACATGCCGTCCACATTCATCCACTAAAGGCTTAGGAAACTTTCCAAAACATCCTCCACCCTTCATGCCTTTTGTCCCCTCATCATACCATAACTTCAAGATTCTTATCCCTACTATCAAGCTTTCCTTAATCATATATTCAACTTACCAAAAGAATTAGTCCAACCTATCATAAATAAGTTTGACCGTCCATCAAAGCAAGGATATAAAAATAAACCTTCAAATTGCTAAACATGCTACTCGAACCTCTAACCTCAAGCCAAACTCCATGCGCCATTACCAACTTGCCATGCACTCATCTTGTCACTTATTGCTACTTAAATTAACTTAAGTGCTAAGCTCATTTAATCCTCTTCTTTAAATAAGCCTTACTAAGAATTATTCTACTAAACCGAGCTTACTCAAGACCCCTAATTAAGCCTTATATCATCACGAATAATATCACAGAAATTCAAATACAAGAAAAATAATTCAATCACAAATAACCCCTATTTTGGGATGTTACAGCATTAGCGGCGCTTTTGGAAAAACGCCGCTAAAAGTCGGAACATTAGCGGCGCTTTCGAAAAAACACCGCTAAAAGTCGGAGCATTAGCGGCGCTTTTGTAAAAACGCCGCTAAAAGTCGGAGCATTAGCGGCGCTTTCGGAAAAACGCCGCTAAAAGTCGGAACATTAGCGGCGCTTTCGGAAAAACGCCGCTAAAAGTCGGAGCATTAGCGGCGCTTATGTAAAAACGCCGCTAAATGTCGGAGCATTAGCGGCGCTTTTGTAAAAACGCCGCTAAAGGTATGAGCAATTAAAAAAGCCCAAAAACGACGACGTTTTAATTGCAATTTAAAAAAGGGAAAAATTAGCGGCGTTTTGCTAAAAAACGCCGCTAAAGGCTGGCTTATAGCGGCGTTTGTAGGTAAAGCGCCGCTAAATGTGATTTTTAGCGGCGTTTGTCTTTTAAAACGCCACAAAATATTTTTTTATTTCGGAACAAAAACGACGCCGTTTTAATTACAATGTAAAAATGGGATAAAATTAGTGGCGTTTTTCTAAAAAACGCCGCTAAAGGCTGACTTATAGTGGCGTTTGTTATAAAAACGCCGCTAAAGGTGATATCGAAACTATTTTTATTTCAAAGCAAAAACTAAGGTTGGCATTTATTCAATCTATTTCAAAAAAAAAAGCGCATTTGTTTTGATCATTGTATAATAAATCAATTTTAATTTACGTTTAGTGTTTAAATTTTTGCCTTAGTGTTAAGATTTAGCATTTAGGGTATAAGGTGTGGGTCGTATGGTTTAGGGGTTAATGTTTATAGTTTAGTGTTTTAGTGGTTTCTGATTTTTGATTTAAAGTTTAGTATTTATGGTTACTGGGGTTTATATGTTTGTAAGAGTTTATGATTTAGGGTTTTATGGTTTATGATGTTTAGGGTCTAGGGTTTAAGAAAGGTTTAGGGTTTAGGGTTTTGGGGTTTATAATGTTTTAAGGTTTAGAGTTTGGGGTTATGTGTTTAGATTATTATAGGGTTTAAGAGGTATATATGTATCCATTACCCCAATGTTCATTTCTTTAAATTAGATTCAGATTTTTATCCTTAATTTATATATGAAATAATTTATTATATAATTGTAAAATAGATAATATGAATTATAATATTAAAATTATTATATAGTTTGGGATTATGTGTTAGAGATTAGGGTTTGAAGTTTGGATTTGGGGTTATATATATACTAGGATTTGGGGTTAAGTGTTTTAATTTATATATTAAACAATTTATTATATAACCGTAAAAGAGATCTCTTTTATGAATTTTTTTATATAAAAATTATTTTATTATTATTAACACTAATACTATTATTTAAAATAATTTTAAAGATTTATGGGTATATGACTGATATATTTTAAATTTATAAATATTTAAAATAAGTAATTGGATTAATTAATAATAGTATAAAAATGATATTAAAAATTACCGGCGTTTTATACAAAAATGATATTAATAATAGATTCGAAGACGGCGTTGTGAATAAAAATATATTGATGTATTTATATAATATTGCATACATAAAAATTTATAATTATTCAATATAAAAATCTAAACAACTAATGCAGACTATACTTCAAAAAATGATGTTGATGTAAAAAGAAAGAAAAATAAATTCGTAAAAGAGTTGGTAATGGTAATTAAATTTTTAAAATTTAATAATAAAAAATTAAAAAATTAAATTCCTAAAAAATTAAAAATTTAATATTTAATATTTTTGTTAAAAAGTTCAATACTCAAAATATAATAAAAATAAAAATTTTAAAAAATGATAATCTTAACACAAAAATTAAAAAATATATATAGGTTAAAAATAGAAAAGAAAATTAAAATTGCATAGTGGCGTTTTTGTAAAAAACGCCACAAAAACGGAGCTATAGTGGCGTTTTGTAAAAACGCATACAAATAATTACAAATTTTTATACATAAAAACGGTGCCGTTTTTCCCCAAACTAAATCCACTATCCTATAACCCCGATTTTTTTCCCCAAACTCAAACTCAGAATTTCCCAAATTTTCCCAATCTGTTTCCCTCCCCAAACACAAAATTCCTTAATCCCAAATTTCCCCTATCGTTTCCCAATCAGTTTCCCTCCCCAAACTCAAAATTTGAATCCCAAATTTCCCGAGAAGAAGCCTATTTTGCTTTATTTTAGCGGTTTCATGGTTATTCTCACTTGAATAGAACTTTCGATATTTTCTCCTTTATCAACACAAATTTCTTCAAGGTAACACTTTCTTTTAATCACTACTTTTTTGTGTATTATCTAAATTGGGTATTTTTCATTCTATGCATATATTGATTTCTATGCTTCAATTTTTTTCTTTTCTTTGTTTTTGGCTATTATTTGATATAATCCAAATTGGGTTTCCTTCATTTAATCGATCCATGTTTGTTTTCGGGTTTATGTTGATTTCAATAAAAGCTTGAGTCTTTAAATGATTTAGCTAATAAAATCGCGTTTTGCTCTCCGAATTTCATTTCCCTTCTTACTGCTGAAATCCTTAAAGATTGAGTTCTTTGGTGGATAAAGCGAGAACCTTCCCTTCCTTTCTCGCTAGTTTCCCTCATCTCCTTTCGCTTTCATTTTATTTTTTTGTTTCTTCCTTATCTCGCTAGTGTGAAATTGGGTCTTTGGGGAGGACACAGTATGTTCTATTTGCGAGGATTCTAACGATGAGGCCACGGAATCGGGTCATTGACCCGTTTGTGGATCATTTGGTCATAAAAGGCAAGCGATAGTGATCGTTACGAACTACGGGTGATATTATAAGTTTTGATGCAATCGATATTGATATATTTTTCCTCTTATTTATTGGCTTCCTTCGAATAACGATTCCACTTTGGAGCTCTGTTTTTGTTTAGAGATTATGATATGCTATAAGTTTGAATGTTGGATTGTTTTTAATTGATTGGTTCTCACTTCTTGCTCGGCCATATCTATCTTCTCTGGAAAATGTATGCATTTCAATATTTCCCTCAAATATACGAGCTTCTCCGTCGACTGCCCTGTGTTATTCTATTAATGTTGAAGACAAATGATTGCTTAAGAGCAGTCAATAACTCGCTGGTATTCTCTACTTTTCTGTACTTGATTTCATTAAGTTCTTTGTTTCCATGTTACTTGGACTTGAGTGTGAGTCTCGGACATGGGAGTGTTGGAACAACATATGGTATATCTAGCTTACTAGAATAATGGAAATTGTAAAAATCCCATTAATGTAATGAATTTTAAGTTGTTCTTTGCTTGCATCTAATCTCTTTTGAATCTAACTTCTTGCATTGATGAGGATATGTTTTACAATGATATGATCATAAATTTACAGGTATGCCATTGTCTGGTCTGTCACATTTTTGACAGCAGCAGAGGCAACATATTCGGCCATTATTGTTGATAGTCTGATGAGGATGAACAAAACCTTTTGGTATTAGATCCATCACTGTTGGATTTGATTACCTTGTACATTCTGAATTGATTACCTTGTACATTCTGTCAAAGCCCATATGATTTCTTATTATTACTTTCAAAAAATTAAGAACCAGCTCTAAGCTACTTAACAAAGAATGGTCATTTAACAAACTTTTGGTTTAGGACAAGAAAAGATTTCAAATTAATTTCATATATTTGTCTATCTGTTTTTGAACTATAATGCTGATTGGGACAATGATGTTGTGAGTAGTAAATGTTCTTGAAGTTCACTTGTTTGATAAAGGATTATTGCTGTAATGTTAAGGTATTAGTATTCCAAATACATAATTAGATCATGTCATAATTTCTTGTCAAGCTAGTTTGACTTTTTCTCCTTTTCGGACAATTATTCTTTACTTTCTTTTCTAAGTTTACTGTGTTCTAAGCAATATGTTCTGTATAAGTCTCTTCAAAGTTTGGATAATATAGTTTGCTAAAATAAAAGAAAAGAAGGTTATATTGCTTTAATTGACTCACAATTAATTTTCATTAGGGGGCACTGGCTAAATTGAATGAAGAACCATAGTTGATATGTTCATACAGATAACTGTTGCATATCTAAAGGCAAGGGGTCATATTAATTTGACTAAATATCCTTATGACTATTTGTTGATTATAATGTACTGAGTGACTCCAAAACCAATTCATCGTTCGTTGTTGTTTGTGAGGTTGCACCAAAGAAGGGTGGTGATTAATTTCTTTGAGAGGACTCGACAAGCGAGAGAAAAGGAGGGTTTACCACAAAGCGAAGAAATCCGAAGTCAAAATCCGAAGTCAATTTTGAAACTAAATATAGGTTCCTTCAAAGCAAATACTTCCAATTCCAAGACCTGACCCGGAAGTTGTTGCTTTGCTTACTTCAGATTAACAAACATCAATAGCTTTGGAAGAGGTACCTTTTTATTGCACTTTTCCCTTATTAGATGTAGACTTTTGCATTACTGTTATTTGTTTATACGGAAATGATGTTTGTGCAATGATTTCTATTTTCTCGCTTTGTTCGATTCTCTTTGCATTTTATGTAAAATGGGGATTGCTTGTGAAAGTATAGTTAAAACATAAATACTGGTTTTTATCAAAAAACATAAATATTGGTTTTACCACATAGTGATTAGTAAAAGAGGGATTGTGAGATGAAGCATGCTAGTTGTTTAAGATAATGGGAGATAATGTCTGTTATAATGGGAGAAAAGATATTTCTCTTCGTAAATATAAAATAAAAATTAAAGTAAAGAACTTGATTGGATAAAAATGAAGCATAATGACATATTTGCAGCGTGCATTTTTTTGAATTTAAGCGCCATCCTGTAGATGTATCATTAGTTAACTGCTTGCTATGATGCTAATCTACATGACTTTTTTTTTCCTTCGCATTCACTTTATCTTGCCTATTCTCTTATGTCGCATGCATTTTATGAAATTGCCTATTCTCTGGTGGATTTACGATTTCTAAACTATAAAATTGGTGCAGGAGGTCAATGGAATCAAGGTTCTTCAATCTGAAACTGCGGTGAGTGCAAAGCAATTAGGGTATAAAATTGTATCAATTATGGTTATGATGTATTAAATTATATATTTTTAAATTGGATTTGTGGCGTTTTATAATTTTTTTATTTTTTATTTTTAAGACTTTTAGCGGCGTTTTTGGTAAAAGCGTCGCTAAAAGTATAATATTTTAATTTTTTTATTTTTAGGACTTTTGGCGGCGTTTTTGGTAAAAGCGCGCTAAAAGTATAATATTTTAATTTTTTATTTTTAGGACTTTTAGCGGCGTTTTTGGTCAAAGTGCGCTAAAAGTATAATATTTTAATTTTTCTTATTTTCGTATTTTTAGCGGCGTTTCGAAAAAGCGCGCTAAAAGACCCGACCTTTAGCGGCGTTTGTTTGAAAAGCGCCGCTAAAAGTATGGGCTTTTCGCGGCGTTTGTTTTAGAAGCGCGCTAAAGATAGGGCCTTTAGCGGCGTTTGTAATAGAAGCGCGCTAAAGGTAGAGCCTTTAGCGGCGTTTGTGCGGAAAGCGCCGCTAAAGACCCTACCTTTAGCGGCGTTTTTTAAAAGCGCGCGCTAAAAGCCCCACCAGTAGCGGCGTTTTTCACAACAAACGCCACTAATTTTGCGGCGGTTTAAGATGCGGCGTTTTTGCGGCGCTTTCAAAAGCGCGCAAATACTATTAGTGGCGCTTAAAAACGCCGCTAAAGGCCCAAAAAAACGCCGCTAAAAGTCTGTTTTGGTGTAGTGAATATAATTCAAGTTACATGAACTTACCTCGATACTAGTTCGTATGCAAAATCTACTAATCTGGGACTTTTTCCTTTCCTCGATCTAGCTTCGTATTTGATTTTTCCGGATCTAAATAAATAAATTCAATCATCAATTCAATACATTTCATGTTCACATGTAGCATTCACTACAATTCTATTATTATTTATAGTTCATTCAAAGCTGTCTACTTGAGTTATCGTCACTAAATTATTTTTATCTTGAGCTAAAGAACTCCAAATTAAAATCCACTAATTTTCCCTGAAACTAGACTCACATATATTCTTACCATAAAATTTTCATAATTTTTGGTTTAGCCAATAAGTACAGTTTATTCTTTAAAGTCACCCGTGTTCTGCTGTCTGACAGTTCTGACCCTTCTTTACTAAAAATTAATTATCTATTCATACAAGATTCGAATGATGTTTCCGTTTGTTTCTCTTGAAAATATACTCATTAAGGACTCTAAAAATATAAATTTAAGCCTCTAATTATTTTTATTCAATTTTTTATGATTTTTCAAAGTCAAAACAGGGGAACCCGAATTCATTCTGAACTTGTCTCACAAAATTCATTATATCTCATGATCTATTGCTTACTCCGTTTCTTTTATGAGAAACTAGACTCAATAAGCTTTAATTTCATATTTTTTGCATCTTCTAATTCGATTTCTACAATTTATGGTGATTTTTCAAAGTTAGTCTATCTGTCTGCTTTGTCCAAAACTGTTTTAGTGCAAACCTATTTATTACCATTTTCCTCTAACCTTTTAATAAATAATAATTTCGTCCCTACTCAATTAGCCTCTCAATTGAGCTGATTTTTATCAATTAACACTTTATTCTATCACTTTAAATTACTTTATAACCTTTAGGAATCATAATTTCAGTATTAGACTTTAATTCCAAACATTTTCACAATTAGGTCCTAAAAATCTATTTCTATTGAAATTACCTAATAAAATCATCTCATAAATAAATTAAAGCTTCGATTTCATTCTATTTCATCATAAACTTACAGCACTCAACCATGGTGACTTTCAATTTCATCCATGAAATCAAAGACTAATGAATTTAATAGTAGGACCTAGTTATAAAAGTCTTAAAAACACAAAAATTACAAGAAATAGGCAAGGATTAACTTACTTGGTGCAAAAATTATGAAATACCATCTTAGAAAACCCTCCTATGGCGTTTTTGGCTGATGAGAATGAAGAAAAATGAAGATATTTCTAGATATCCCAAATTAGTCCTACTTTTATATAGTAAATTTTGTTATTTTCCCATTTTGCCCTTATTTCAGTACTTCTCCAGATTTTTCTCAGCTTATGCCGCATAAAATATCTCCTTTGGGCTTATTTGCTCTTTAGATCCCTCCTCATTTGACAATTGAGCTATTTAATCCTTCTAGTAACTTTTACACCCTTTTCAATTTAGTCATTTTCAATTAATTACCTACCCAAACGTTAAAATTTTCTAACGAAATTTTAATACCACATTACTAACATTTTATAAATATTTATAAAAATATTTCCTACTCAATTTTATGAGATTAAGGTCTCGATACCTTGTTTTTACCCAATTCCTTCAATAATTCCTTTTTTTCTAACTAACCACTAAATCGGTAAAATTTTCTATCGATATTTTAATACGATTTTCCTATCATATAAATATTCATGGAAATATATTGAAATAAATTTCTCTTTAAATCGGATTTATGGTTACGAAACCATTGTTCCGATAACCTTAAATTTAGGCCATTACAACTCTCCCCCCTTTTAAGGATTTTCGTCCTCGAAAATCTTACCAGTAAAGAGGTTTGGATATTGTTTCCTCATTGTCTCCTCCGGTTCCCATGTCGCTTCCTTAATCCCATGCTTTTGCCATAATACTTTCACCAAATTTATCTTTTTATTTCTAAGCTCCTTTGTTTCCCGTACCAATATCTTGACTGGTTCTTCATTGTAAGTCATATCCGATTGAATCTCCATTTCTGTCGGAGAAATAACATGTGAAGGATCTGATCGATACCGTCGCAGCATAGACACATGAAAAACATTATGGATTCTATCAAGTTTCGGTGGTAATGCCAATCGATAAGCGACCGGTCCAATTCTTTCTATAATCTCATATGGCCCGATAAATCTTGGACTCAATTTACCCTTTCGACCGAATCGAAGAATTTTCTCCCAAGGAGACACTTTCAGGAATACTTTGTCGCTGACCTTTACTTTTTCTTCTGTTTCCCGGATCAAATCAACCCCATGTATCTTCTTTTCACTGAGCTCTGTCCAATATAACGGTGTTCTACATTTTCTACCATACAAAGCTTCATACGAGCCATTTTAATCTTCTGGGTGATAAGCTGTTATTGTAAGCAAATTCAATCAAAGGTAGATACCTCTCCCAATTACCTTCAAACTCTAGTATACAACATCGGAGCATATCTTCCAATACACGAATTACACGCTTTCGATTGGCCATCCGTGCGAGGATGAAATGCGATCTTGAAATACAACTGAGTATCCAAGGCTTCTTGCAATTTGTCCCAGAAACGAGACGTAAATCGGGGATCTCTATCCGATATAATGGAGACAGGCACTCCATGTAGCCTGATAATCTCAAGATATGTACAATTCAGCCAGTTTATCTAAAGAATAATCCATACGTACCGGAATAAAGTGCCCTGACTTTGTCAATCGATCAACAATCACCCAAATAGCATATTTTTTCCTCGGAGACAACGGTAACCCCGATACAAAATCCATAGTGATTCTTTCCCATTCCCATTTCGGTATAATAATTGGCTGAAGTAACCCCGAAGGTACTTGATGTTCAGCTTTAACTTGTTGACATATTAAACACCTTGATACAAACTCAGAGATGTCACGTTTCATTCCCGACCACCAGTACATCTTTTTCAAATCATTATACATTTTATTACTCCCCGGATGTACAGACATAGTACCGCTGTGAGCCTCGTGTAGAATCTTCTGTATGAGCTCTGAATTCTAAGGTACACATACCCTACCTCTGAATAACATACAACCATCAATCCCAACTCTGAAATTGAGAATCGGTACTGACTCACTTGTGCCCGTTTAACTGTGAACTTCTCATCATTCTTACGAGCTTCACATATTTGCTGTAGAAATGTCGGTTTAGCTCTCAATTCAACTATGATTGAACCATCATCAATCAGTGACAACCGGGTATTCATAGCTCGTAAAGCAAACAGAGATTTCTGACTCAAAGCATCAGCTACAACATTAGCCTTACCCGGATGATAATCAATAATCAAATCATAGTCCTTTATTAGTTCAAGCCACCTGCGCTGTCTCAAATTCAAATCTTTCTGTGTCATCAAATATTTCAAGCTTTTATGATCAGTATAAATATGACATTTCTCACCGTACAAGTAATGCCGCCATATCTTCAGCGCAAATACAATAGCAGCTAATTCAAGATCATGTACTGGGTAATTTCTTTCATGGGGTTTAAGTTGTTTTGAAGTATAGGCTATTACTTTACCTTCTTGCATCAAGACACAACCTAAACCATTTAATGAGGCATCACTGTAAATAACAAATTCCTTACCCGGTTCAGGCTGCACTAATACTGGTGCTTTCGTTAATAGATCTTTCAATCGGTTGAAACTCTGCTGACATTCATCAGTCCACTCGAGCTTTACATCTTTCTGCAATAATCGAGTCATCCGAGAAGCTATCATAGAGAATCCTTGTACAAATCTCCGATAATAACTAGCTAAACCCAAGAAACTTCTAACTTCAGATACATTCTTCAGTGGACTCCAATTGACAATAGTTGAGATTTTACTTGGATCTACCCTGATGCCTTCGGCGGATACAATATGTCCAAGAAAACCCACTTCTCAAAGCCAAAATTCACATTTACTGAATTTAGCATATAACTGCTTCTCTCACAGAATTTGCAACACAATTCTCAAATGTTCTGCATGCTCTTCTTCATCTCCAGAATAAACCAAAATATCATCAATGAATACTACCACAAACCTATCTAAGTACGGTCTGAATATCCGATTCATCAGATCCATAAATACTGCAGGTGCATTAGTCAGCCCAAACAGTATAACCAGAAACTCATAATGCCCATACCTAGTTCTAAAAGCTGTCTTTGGCACATCTGACTCTTTTACCCGTAGCTGGTAATAACCTGATCGAAGATCAATCTTCGAGAATACTGTGGCACCTTTCAACTGATCAAATAAATCATCAATCCGGGGCAACGAGTACTTATTCTTTATAGTTACCTTATTGAGCTGTCGATAGTCAATACACAATCTCAAAGACCCGTCTTTCTTTTTCACAAACAGAACCGGAGCACCCCAAGGTGAATGACTCGGTCAGACAAAACCCCTGTCAACAAGTTCTTGCAACTGTGTCTTTAATTCCTTTAATTCTGTAGGAGCCATCTGGTACGGAGCTATGGAAATTAGAGTAGTTCCCGGAATCAAATTGTAACATCCCGAAATTGGGCCTAGTAGGATTGGGCCCAATGGGCCTTGATTTTAAATTTTTTGAGAACGGCATTAATGCAAGTTAGACTTATTAGGTAAGTTATTTTGGAAGGTTAGAGGGCTTCTATGAAGTCCCGGGATCAAATATTAGCTTTGGGGAAATTTTGGTTTTAGGTGAAAAAAAAACCCTGGAAGTTGGCAGGTAGGCCTTAAGAATAAAATGTGGGGAAAAATGAAACAAGTGGAGGTGTGGTGTAGTGGCAAAGTGAAGCCACTTAAGAGGCAAGGGGGATGACGCCAAAAGGAAGGAAGGAGGTCTAAGGTTCAAGTCTTGGCTTTTGCATTTTGGTTTTCTTTTTACTTGGACCTCAGAATTTGGCTATAGATTTATATTTAGTTGCGCATGGTTTAAGACACAAGAGGAGCTTGTGGCCAAGTGGTTAACAGCGTGGATTATGTTGCAAGGAGCACAGGTTCGAATCTCATGAGAAGCAAGGGAGTATTTATTTTATGATGCAGACGGGAAGAGTTTTGATTGAATTTAAACTCTCGACGAAGGGATCCCACATCGGAAAGATACAAAGAAGGAAGGTGAAGATCTAGCTATATAAAGAGCATTCCAGGAGGAGGGTTGACACCTTGGAAGGCGTTTGGGCACAGGAGTGGTCGGAGCGCGGATTAACACCAGAGTCCTATCAGGTGTGTAACTCTCTCTACTCTAGTTGTAGAGCGGCAAATGCCGAAGTGCGAGTCCACGGCAATAGTAGCCACACGAGCGCGCGGCGCGCGTGTGGGGCTTCGACGCGATAGTTGAGGCCATAAGTAGTATTCTTGTGGGTTGGAAATTTGCTTGGGCGCGATGGGCGAAGTGGGCCCAATGGGCCCGTGGGCCCTTATGAGTAAATTGTGCGATTGTGTAGTATATAGTGAACTAGACTAGGTGGAACTTATATACATGGCTAGATTTGTGCTAGGTGGGCCACACGAGCGTGTGGGCCCGAATGGGCCGGAATCGAGTTTTAGGCCCAATCGTCCGGACGGACCGGAAATGGTAGCTGAGTCGCTCGGGGTGACATTTGGGCCTTTGGGAAAGGCCATTGTAGGTGCAAAATTACCAAAATACCCCTGAAGGGTATATTACGAACATACCCTTGGTGGGTAAATTACCGAAATACCACTGAAGGGTAAATTACGAAAATGCCCTTGGTGGGTAAATTACCAATATACCCTTAGTGGGTAAATTACGAAAATGCCCTTGGTAGGTAAAATTACGGTTATACCCTTAGAGGTTGATTAGGGTGATTATGTTGTTTTATGTCTATCTGATTATGATGGTAATTCATGTTATACTTATATTTGATATATGTCTAGCATACATGACATACTGCATACACGAATTATTATGTCATATTGCATGGGTATGATGAGAGGAGGGGAATATGATATCCGTGTCTTTGGGACACGGTGGTTTGGCACCACCAAAGTGGTTTCGCACCACAGATTGATTATTGTGACTTTGGGTCACCGGAGGTTTGGCACTCTCGTCTCGCCCCAGTGGCTTAGCACCACTGTGGGTTGGCCCCACAGTTGATTATACGGGATTGACGCCAGTGATTTGGTATCACACGATGGGTTGGCCCCATCATTGGATTCGTGACTTCGGTCACCAGTGATTTGGTATCACATTCGTGTCTTTGGGACACCAGAGGTTTGGCACCTCATAGCGTCTCGTCCCAGTGGCTTCGTACCACAGTGGGTTGGCCCCACACAGATGATAATCTGGGATTGACGCCGGTGATTTGGTATCACACGATGGGTTGGCCCCATCATTGGATTCGTGACTTCGGTCACGGTGATTTGGTATCACATTCGTGTCTTTGGGACACGGAGGTTTGGCACCTCATAGCGTCTCATCCGGTGGCTTAGCACCACGATTGGGTTGGCCCCACGGTGATTATACGGGATTGACGCCCGGTGATTTGGTATCACACGATGGGTTGGCCCCATCATTGGATTATTCGTGACTTTGGGTCACCAAAGTGGTTTGGCACCACAATTATGGATATCGTGACTTTGGGTCACCGGTGGTTTGGCACCACCCGGTGGTTTGGTACACACGGGGTAGAGAAAGGAGCATTGGATGGCTAGGGTTTGGGTGCATGATATGCATATTTTCATATGAAATTGTGTAAGGGCTGTTGGATGGGGATTTACACACCGAGTCTCGATGACTCACCCCTTAGTTAAATTTTTGCAGGTAATCATTAGATCGCGGATTTGGGAGCCGAGGTGGACTCGTGGAGGCCATACATATGTTCACTCGTAAATTCGTTTCTTTTATTTGGACTTAATTTTTATTTGAGTTTTTGTTATGTAATAAGGCCTTGGGTATTTTATTTGGTTTCACTTTCAATTTGTTTATTGCTTGTTATTAAATGATCAATATGGGATTTTCCTAAAATGATAATAAACCATTTCTTATTCAAAATTACTTAAACTCGATTTCTCACCACAACTATAAAGAATATGAGCTTTTTAACGAATGCACAGTTTTTAGACATTCCTTTCATGTGACATGCCAGATTCGGTCGTAACGTTTAGGCCAGGTTTGGGGTGTTACACAAATCTATAGAAAATTCCACTTCTCTTTCTGGTGGCAACCCTGGTAATTCCTCTCGAAACACATCAGAAAATTTGCATACCATCGCATCGCTTCGTATCTTTGACTCGAGATACCTTGGTGTCGAGTACATAAGAAAGAAAAGCATCATACCCCTTTTTAACATACCTCTGAGCAGTAATAACTGAAATCACATCAGATAATCCCTGTCTGATCAGATTTAACCCGGAATAATTCGCCATTCTGACACTTTAACACAATATATTTACATTTCTGATTTACTCGCATCATCTTTGAGTTAACCAATCCATGCCCAATATCACATCAAACTCATCAAATGGCAGAAACATCAAATCGGCCCAGAGACAATAACCTCTTACCATCAGTGGACAATTTTTACAAATTTTATCCACCAAAACAGATTGGCCCAGGGGGTTTGAGACTTTAACCACAAATTCAGTAGGTTCAATAGATAAATCTTTAACACATGCAAGCTTTATACATATATATGAATGCGTAGAACCAGGATCAATTAATGCAATAATATCAGTGTCAAGTAAAGAAAATGTACCAGTAATAACATCGGGTGCTAAGGCATCTTCTCTGGGACGAATGGCATATGTCCTGGCAGGTGCTCGTGTCTCAGTCCTGCCTACAGTATCTTTTGTAGCTCCTCGGCTACCACTGACATACCGGATGGTCGAAATGGTCTACCCCTCGAAACTGGATTACTCGGTTTCGATATCTGTTCAGCTTCTTTTTCTCCCCTTTCTGGACAATCTCTGAGGAAATGGTCAAAAGAACCACATTGGTAACAAGCCCCGCTCTTAAATCGACATTCACCAAAATGAGCTTTATTACAATATTGGCATCTCGGCTTAAGGGTACCAACACTGCCAACACCGATCATTGATGGAGTGGAAGGTCTTGGATTATTGTGTTGAGAACCTCGCTCTCTACCCGAATACCCAGTGACTGAGGTAGAACGATCCTGGTACTTCTTCAATTTCTTTGGAGCAGGAAACTGGGATTTTCCCATTGGTCTTTTACTAAAAATTTGAGCTTCCCTCTCAGCCTGTTTCTTCTCTTTGCTCAATTCTTCTGCTTTATAAGCTCTCTCTGCCAATGTAGCAAACTCTCGAATTTCAAGAATTCTGATCAGTAGCTTAATGTCTTCATTCAACCCTTCTTCAAATCATTTGCACATTTTTGCTTCTGATTGTACCCATTCTCGAGCATATTTACTCAATCGAACAAATTCTCTTTCATACTCAGATACCGATCTATTACCCTGTTTCAGCTCAAGAAATTCTTTTCTTTTCTGATCAAGAAATCTCTGACTGATATATTTATTTTTGAACTCGGTCTGGAAGAATTCCCATGTAATTTCTTCTTTCGGAACAACTGAAGCTTTAGTATTCCACCAATAGTAGGTTGTATCTTTTAGCAATGATACTGCACATTTCAGACACTCTTCTGGTGTACAAGATAAATCCTCTAAAACCCGAGTAGTATTCTCTAACCAAAATTTAGCCCGTTCGGGATCATCATTAACTGCTGCTCGAAATTCTTCGGCCCCATATTTTCAAATTTTATCAACCGGAGCTTTCCCTTTTCTAACAGATTCAGTACCTGTACCCTGTGGAATCTCGGGAACCGGTGGAGGAACAGGAGGGGGAGCTTGAGTTTGCTACACTATAGGGTTAGTTCTTATGTACTGAGTAAACCATTCATTCATCATTTGAAAGAAGGCTATTTTTGCCTCATCCCCTTGACCCTTTGTAGCGGGCCTTCTACTGCTAGTTTCTTCTCTTTGTACTGAAGCCGGAGCATGACTCCCAGCTTCCTCAGATTGAGCTCGGTCGGATGACATTACTATAAGAAAAACACAATTTAAATGGTCAGGAGATATCACACTATCAATAATAATTTAAATGGCATGTATAGTTAATCCGTATTTGCTATGTCGGTCCTAAAACTGGCTAAACCGTAGCTCTGATACCAACAAATGTAACACCCCTACCCGTATTCGTAGTCGAAATAGGGTACGAGGCATTACCGGAGTTTACAAATAAATTTTTTTATTCAATATAACCCTTTTATAGATATCTAGCCTTCCCTGCAAATTTTAAACTGAGACCATTCCATAATAACCAATCCAATTCAACATATTTTCAAAATACATTCATGCATATTTATAAGATAACCTCAACACATACCAAAACCAAGATTTGTTAGCTATACCAATGGCTGACCTTACATTCATTTCATATTAACATTTACTTTATTAGCTTATACATGCCATTGATTTCAAAAATAAAGTTTCTTTATATACCGAAATCTTGAGGTTGATAGTGTGATGTGTCTCCGACTGAATCCGACCTCCGAGCTCTTAACACTACAAAACAGGGGAAAAAGAAACAGGGTAAGCACTTTGTGCTTAGTAAGCCCATGTAACAGGTATTATACTTACCTAATATTTTCAATACAATGCAATAAACATTCATATATCCATTCAATGCATTATTACCCTAATATACACAAACTCAACATTCAAGTTAGTCAAATAATTTCCATGTATCAATAATATATATACCATGATTGATGAGCTCATCAATACCATGATTTCCATTTCTTTGTTATTTTTCCATATTTGTCCGTTGAATTTCTCGAATTTCGATGGATTTTCAGAGGTACACTTTAGTGTACAAATTCCGATCCGTCAATTCATGTTCATGTGCGCACATTTCCATTTCAGAGAGCACACTCCGCGAACCTCATCCTTACAATGGGATTACGGTCGAGCTAAATCCTATAATATAAACTCATAGAGTATTGTCGGGATTACAGTCCAAGCTAAATCCTCGCAACGACAATTACTCTAATGAGCTTGGATCCGAATTACCAGTCCAGGCTAAATTGAACCCTAATTCGGATTACCCGTCCAAGCTAAATCCATTTTACACATATTCTTGGGAGGGTTATATCAGGATAGGATCACCCGTCGGGCTAGATCCTTTTACCGTCAATTCCTTTTCGAGAGATCCATCGAATTTTCCTTTCATTCAACAGGATTTCTTCCCCTTTTTATCAAATATATCAATGTTTCATCAATTTTCATACAATGAACATTCAAATTATATTCACATCAATAACATACATTTCAAGCATTTAAGAATATAATTCAAGTTACATGAACTTACCTCGATACTAGTTCGTATGCAAAATCTACTAATGGGACTTTTTCCTTTCCTCGATCTAGCCGTATTTGAGTTTTCCGGATCTAAATAAATAAATTCAATCATCAATTCAATACATTTCATGTTCACATGTAGCATTCACTACAATTCTATTATTATTTATAGTTCATTCAAAGTTGTCTACTTGAGTTATCGTCACTACATTATTTTTATCTTGAGCTACAGAACTCCAAATTAAAATCCGCTAATTTTCCCTGAAACTAGACTCACATATATTCTTACCATAAAATTTTCATAATTTTTAGTTTAGCCAATAAGTACAGTTTATTCTTTAAAGTCACCCCTGTTCTACTGTCTGACAGTTCTGACCCTTCTTTACTAAAAATTAATTATCTATTCATACAAGATTTGAATGATGTTTCCGTTTGTTTCTCTTGAAAATAGACTCATTAAGGACTCTAAAAATATAAATTTAAGCCTCTAATTATTTTTATTAAATTTTTTATGATTTTTCAAAGTCAAAATAGGGGAAACCGAATTCATTCTGACCTTGTCTCACAAAATTCATTATATCTCATGATCTATTGCTTACACCGTTTCTTCTATGAGAAACTAGACTCAATAATCTTTAATTTCATATTTTGTTCATCTTCTAATTCGATTTCTACAATTTATGGTGATTTTTCAAAGTTAGTCTCACTGCTTTGTCAAAAAGCTGTTTTAGTGCAAAACTGTTTATTACCATTTTTCCTCTAAGCTTTTAATAAATAATAATTTCGTCCCTACTCAATTAGCCTCTCAATTGAGCTGATTTTTCTCAATTAACACTTTATTCTATCACTTTAAATTACTTTATAACCTTTAGGAATCATAATTTCAGTAATAGACTTTAATTCCAAACATTTTCACAATTAGGTCCTAAAAATCAATTTCTATTGAAACTCCCTAATAAAATCATCTCATAAATAAATTAAAGCTTCAATTTCTTTCTATTTCATCATAAACTTACAGCACTCAACCATGGTGACTTTCAATTTCATCCATGAAATCAAAGACTAATGAATTTAATAGTAGGACCTAGTTATAAAAGTCTTAAAAACACAAAAATTACAAGAAATAGGCAAGGATTAACTTACTTGGTGCAAAAATTATGAAATACCAGCTTAGAAAACCCTCTTATGGCGTTTTTGGCTGATGAGAATGAAGAAAAATGAAGATATTTCTAGATATTCAAAATTAGTCCTACTTTTATTTAGTAAATTTTGTTATTTTCCCATTTTGCCCTTATTTCAGTACTTCTCCAGATTTTTCTCAGCTTATGCCGCCTAAAATATCTCCTTTGGGCTTATTTTCTCTTTAGGTCCCTCCTCATTTGACAATTGAGCTATTTAATCCTTCTAGTAGCTTTTACACCCTTTTCAATTTAGTCATTTTCAATTAATTACCTACCCAAACGTTAAAATTTTCTAACGAAATTTTAATACCACATTACTAACATTTTATAAATATTTATAAAAATATTTCCTACTCAATTTTATGAGATTAAGGTCTCGATACCTTGTTTTTACCCAATTCCTTCAATAATTCCTTTTTTTTTCTAACTAACCACTAAATCGGTAAAATTTTCTATCGATATTTTAATACGATTTTCCTATCATATAAATATTCATGCAAATATATTGAAATAAATTTCTCTTTAAATCAGATTTATGGTTACAAAACCATTATTTCGATAACCTTAAATTTAGGCCATTACACACTCAACCCGAACAATAGCACGATAGCGGATGTCTGTAGTCAGTTCAAGATTAGACACCACAACTCGTCACCGTATCGTCCAAAAATGAATGGTGCGGTGGAAGCAGCAAATAAAAACATTAAGAGGATTGTGGGGAAAATGACTGAAACTTACAGAGATTGGCATGAGAAATTACCATTTGCTCTTTATGCTTATCGAACATCTGTCAGAACTTCTACTGGGGCAACGCCTTTCTCATTAGTCTATGGAATAGAGGCAGTGTTACCAATTGAAGTAGAGATACCTTCCCTTCGGGTTTTGTCAGAGCTAAAGTTAGACGAAGCAGAATGGATTCAGTCTCGGTACAATCAGTTGAATTTAATTGAAGAAAAAAGGTTGAGAGCTATTCATCATGGGCAAGTGTACCAAAAACGTATGATGCGAGCCTATGATAAGAAGGTTCGCCCAAGAGAGTTTCATGAAGGAGACCTTGTGCTGAAAAAGATCCTTCCCATACAGAAAGATTTTAAAGGAAAATGGATGCCAAATTGGGAAGGACCTTACGTGGTGAAAAAAGGCTTTCTCCGGAGGAGCGCTGATTTTGACCGAAATGGATGGAAAAAACTTACCCAATCCTGTAAATTCGGATTCAGTCAAAAAATAATATGCTTAAAGAAGCCAAAGTGAAAACCCACAAAGGGCGCTTTGAGGCCTTCTTCAAAAAAAAAAGGGAGAGGCCAAGGTGAAAACCCGCAAAGGGCGCCTTGAGACCAAAGGGGATTTGAGTTGAAAACCCAAGAAGGGCGGCTCAAATTTTGACATGCGGTGATCCTACTATACTTGAATTAGCAAAGAAGGGGTATACTACATCTTGGGGCATCAACAAAGTACTCAAGATCTCCTAAACACATGTCAAACTCAAAACGGTTTTTTAGAAGCTCGTGCAGGGAAACTCAGGCTGCGATATCTAAGGCACCTAGTGTTCGTTCTTATTCATATTGAACTTGCTGTCTTTGAATACTTTGTTCTTTTCAAGATGTGCATTTTCAATCAATTTTCTTCTATTTCTGTTTTTTGGATAAATTATTTATCTTGAGCTTTGCTTCATATCAATTTTATTCTCAGCTACTGTTATTACCTTTTGCAAGCATGTCACATTGAAATAATGATTAATGAACTAATAATACTTTCACAGAAGAAGTTTTGTATATTACTCTAGAGATTTCTAAATAATACAAGAACCTGAAACAGGACTATTGTTTAAAACTCACTAGATCTAAGGTTTGGAAATATCTGAGAAGGAGTTGTTTGAATAGTGATAATCTCTTCGAATTTTTGAACAAAACACTATGGCAGAGATGAGGCTCCAATAAACCAGCAATAAAAAGGAGACCATTCTTAAAGAAGAAATTCTGTGTTCATGCTTGACGCTTAGAGAATGGTGTAAGCAGATCATTTTGAAAATAATATAAATCCTATACACCCGAGTGGCAGTGAGATGGTTTAAAGATGATACAAACCTTATGCCCTCGAGGTATAATGGAATGGACCCTGAAGTTACAGGGGGACAAACCAGTTTAGCAAAATATGATTATTTCTTTGGGATTTTGGTCAAAATACCAGCAAAGCAAAAAGACAGCGTGATACGAGCAATGAGGCCCTAAATATTAAAAAGGATCATTCTCATGACATTTTGCATATATAATTCATAACACATTCAGTTAGGAGCATTTGATTCATTTTGATCATAGCATCCTAATCATCTTGCATAAACATAAGCACATAAAATCGATTCTACAAGTCGTGTCCGCTGAGGACGATATGGCAACATCAGCGAATTCACAGATCATGTCTCCCTGGAGTAGCAGTGAAGTAGACTAAGGATCAATTTTTATTTCCTTGAAGTTTCAGTAGAGAAGATCGAAGATACAAATCTCTTCTCTCTGAATTCTTATCTTCTCGAAGTTCCAGTGGAGTAGGTCAAGGCTACAAATCCCTTCTCCCTGAAATTGCATGGAGGATCATTCTTTATTCCCTTGAAGTTTCAGCAGAGAAGATCGAAGCTACAAATCTCTTCTCTATGAATTCTTATCTTCTCGAAGTTCCAGTGGAGTAGGTCGAGGCTACAAATCCCTTCTCCCTGAAATTGCATGGAGGATCTGTAACACCCCAAACCCGGCCTAGATGTTATGGCCGGATCTAGCATGTCACCTCAAAAGGTTATTTAAAAGCTATGCATTCAATGCAAACCCTTCCTCGATTTAAAACTTTCTACCATTTTAAAATCCCGAGTTTCATTGTTTACAAAAACAAGATTTGCTTGAGATCATTTTTCTTGAAAAAAACATTATTATTTTCAAAAACTTTGCTCGTTACAGTAGACTGACTTAATTAGTTGCGGAAATGTGATATTTTGAAAACAGCGGTTATTGTTTTAAAAACCAGTGTTTAATTGTTTAGCAATTCATAACTAAAAGAATTACCAAATAAAAGTTAAAAAGAAAATCCCAATGGCCTTATTACAAAAATTATAAACCCAATAATTTAGATTAAATAAAATAAAATAAACCAAATTTCTAAGTTTAGTTTAATATCATAACCGACGTATGGCCACCTCCGAGTCCTCCGCAGCTCTAAATCCTCTAACGCTGGGGATTACCCGCACGATTAAAAGAAAGGGGTAAGTTACGAGAACTTAGTGTGTAATCCCCTATTTCGGTCATAATCTGGGCCCGAGCCCATACGGTGTCGGTCTGGGCCTAACCCTATTTGGTAACAATCTGGGCCTAATCCCCAAATCATATCAATGCAATGGATATGAACCCACCCCAATCCAATCAAACTCTCCACCCGTACCAACCAATCTCTCCATGTGGGGACCATGTCGACCCACCCACCAAAACTCTCAATAATGCAGCCAAAGTGCTAATACTTGGTATATGTGGTGAGCCACTAAATTAAGCATATGTGGCGATGCCACTATAGCGGTCAATATGTGGCGATGCCACTAGAGCGGTATGTGGCGATGCCACTAGAAACGGTACTTCCTCCAATCAACAAACCCAACCCAACCCAATGCAATATGATATGTATGCAATGTATTAAGATCATAAACAGATGTATAAAATCACATAAACAATATTAAAACTACCACTGAGAGTATAACGGTTATTTTCGTCGTTTAGGGGTAAAAGCGGTAGTTTCACCCCTTGGGGTATTTGGTAATCTACCCCCAAGGGTATTTCGGTAATCTACCCACTGAGGGTGTAACACCCCAAACCTGACGTAAAAGTTAGGCCCGAGTCCGAAATGACACATTAAAGGCACACTCCAAAACGATTTTATAATTTAACAATTTAAGGCCCAAAAGCCCAAAACCCTTGTTACTTGTTAAGTTAAGAGGAAAAGCCCACATTTTAGGAAAACGTTCATATATTAAGTTATTTCAAAAACCATGTTAACTTTAATAATTTTATAAAATTTATTAAGCGGATAGTTGAAATAATAATAATAATAAACCTAAAATCTAAAGTCAATTAGGAGTTACATGGCCTTATTACGATCCAATGAGAAAAACAAAATATTAAAAACATATTCATTTGAACAAATTAAAACATTTGATCAGCTTGTAGTGTGGCCATCTCCGAGTCCTCTGCCAAGTCGAGCCGCTTACTGTGCATCACCTGAAATATTAATTAAAAAGGGTGTGAGTTTCGAAACTCAGTGTGTACAATCCTTGGCAATCAAATCACATACAAATATTCACATTGGGCCTAAGCCCTATCAAAATCGGTGGTCTTGGGCCTTAGCCCACAATGACCTCATATCACATCATATTTTATCATATAAAAAAAAGTTAATGCAAAACCCATCCCAATAATCCATCCGCTACACACACCATTTCCCTTCCAACCATTACACACCTGTGGGGATTTCTAAATCAACCCACCCATCCTCTACACACCAAAGGTAGCCCGGTTGCGGTACTACCGAACGTTGCAGCAAAGCTGCTAATCATAAAATCATTAAAGTTAACGTGGTTTTTGAAATAACTTAATATATGAACGTTTTCCTAAAATGTGGGCTTTTCCTCTTAACTTAACAAGTAATAAGGGTTTTGGGCTTTTGGGCCTTAAATTGTTAAATTATAAAATCGTTTTGGAGTTGCCTTTAATGTGACATTTTAGACTTTAGCCTAACTTCTAGGTCGGGTTTGGGGTGTTACATTTAGTGGTATCAGAGCCCAGTTTCAAAGCTCGGGCTGTAAAATGGGCCTTAGATTTTGGGTTTTAAAAAGTTTTTGGCAGGATTCTTGAAGTGTGGATCACCGAGCCCTCGACGTTGAGCCAAGTAAGTTTTCTGTACTACATTTGTTTAAATTACGAAAACTGTATAGATAATGGGCTACTTAAAAATAGGCTTTTAGAGACTAAAGCCTGTAGGAAACTTAAGCTTGTAGTGGATATACGACCATGAAATGACTTTAAAAAAATAAATTTACATAAGACATGTACCCTAAACAAGTGGAACTATGTAATAATTTCATAAAATTTTTAATTCGGATAATACGAGAATCAACGATGAGCACTAGAAGAGGAGGAAGAGGCTGCGGCCGAGGCTGTGGAAGTGTTAGGGCTTTGTAAACATTTGAATCATAATTTGGTACTTATTCTGCGTATGTTTGAGAATGTTTGCGATAGGTGGATGTTTTGGGTATGTATTAAAAATTATTAGGGTCAGAGAGTGCGGCGGTAGCATGATGGGGTAGTTGATACACAACCACCCTGTTAGTTGGAAATTTCGAGGACGAAATTTCTTTAAGGGGGGAAGAATTGTAACGCCCCGAATTTGGGCCTAGAAGAATTGGGCCTATTTTTCTTTGGGCTTTAGATCTCAGAAAATTTTTAAGTGAGCAAGAAAAAGACAATTGGCATGTGGGCTTTGAAGGTAATGAATTTGGAGTGTCTAGGGGTGTTGGAGATGTCTTGGGATCAAGTAAAGGCATAGGAAAAAAATTGGTTTTAGCCCAGGGGAACTGTGACTTCAGTTAGTAGGTCTCTTAAGCTGATTAAGAGAAAATGGGACACAAAGGGGCTTGTGGCCCAGTGGCAAGTGGCGTCACTTGGGAGCTATGAGGTAGCGTGTTGTCAGGTGAGGAGGTCCAAGGTTCGAGTAGTGGTAAGGTGTTTTTGGAGTGTTTATTTTACAGTATGGACGGCCAGAGTTGTATTGGTTTTGAACTCTTGCCGTGGAGAGTTTTAAGTAAGTAGGTATGTGGATGTGGAGGAAATTTCGGATAAGATTAAGGTGTTATCAGGGAGAAAAGTTAGGAGATGAGGAGAGGGAGGAGTTAGTGCCGAATGGGACTGTGGGGAAAGGAGTGTTCAACTGGTGGCTATATAAAGGGGGTACCGAATTCATTGAAAGGTTCCTTGGGTTCTATTATTTCTTCCTGTTTTCCCCCTCAGCCGAATTCTTTCATTTTCTGAAAATAAAACCCATCATTCTTTTTGTCGAAATTCCTATTAGAGTTGTGTTCTTTTTCTTTCTCTGAAAGCCGAAATCTCCTAAAGCCGAATTTCTTTTTGCCAAATTTTTTCTAAGCCAATTCCCTTCATTGTCGAAATTACTATCATCCTTCCTAGCCGAATCTCTACTCTTGTCGAACCCTTGTTGCTTGTTCCCTCACCTCAATCGAGTGTTATCTACTTTTAGTCACGATTGGAAGCCGAATCTTGTTCAGTAGCTATCTAAGCCACATGATCAAAGGAGGATTTCGGTAAGTACTCAGTAAACTTCCTTAGTGTGTTTTGTTAAAAGCCGAAGGGCTATCTAACCTCTCCTTGTCGTTAACTTTGTATTAACAAGGGAAAGGATCAACAATCGCAAGCGTGGTAGGTAAGGATTGCTAACAAGGTGGTAAGTGTTCTCGACGCAGTCATGGTTTAGTAAATGGCCAAATCTAATGTGGCTCATAGGGGTGATTTATGATAAATATGGGTCACTTGGTTTTGACGATATAGGTGTTTGGAGTGCGAGATCTAGCGGATAATCGCCAATAGTAGCAAATGAAGGGCTACTAGAACGTGAGGCTGCGGTAAAGAATGCAGTGAGGTTTCGATTTTTGATAAGTATGTGTTAAAGCTTTGGTTAATCGCTAGTAATGTCGATTGTAGGTTCGTGACTAAGGGGTTTGCAAAGACGCGAGGTTACCAGTGTGTACAAACACTACACATACGATCACGGCAATCTTAGAAAAGTGAAAAGCCAAAAGTGTATTTGAAGCGGGCCCGATGGGCCCTGAGGCTAAGTTTGATGAAATTGGTTGGTTTGGTCATACGTATTAACTTAGTCACGCATGTTACATGATTTGGAATTGTTTTGGGCCTAGTAGGCCATACGAATGAGATTTGGGCATAATGGGCCGTAAGGATGTAATATGGGCTTTATGGGGGACGTAGACAAGTATGCTAGGGTTTAATGGACTTTAGGCCTAGTTTGAACAACTCTTAAATCACATAAGACTTAATCTAATAATCAAACATGTCTGTGGACAAGTTGATTAGTTAGAGTATGGTAACCGACATATGCATGTCTAGGATTGGATCTAGTGAGAGCATGGTACTTAAGCGCTCCTAGTGACCCACCTCCTCTTCTTTAGAATCCTACCTGATGTGTAGTGTATGTTCACTTTAACTGCGAGAACTTGTTTATGGGCCAAAGTTTATAACTAAAACCCGAGAGGAACCAAATACCCTTATATTTGTAAAATTACTAAAATACCCCTAGATTTGTAAATTACCAAAATACCCCTGTTTCGCAAAAGTACTAAAATACCCTTGTTTTGTAAAAGTACCAAAATACCCCTGTCTTGCAAAATTACCAAGATACCCCTATTTTGCCAAATTACCAAAATACCCCTGTAGGGTAGAATTACAAAAATACCCTTGGGTAGTGAAATGACGGAAATACCCCTATGTGACGAATATGAGTATGTGGATGTTACCCGTGTGTTTGATGCAATCATATGATATTCTGCTTAGGATGCATGGAACGGTGGAAATGTGCAAGTGTACACAATCGTGACAAGTAATAAAGTGACAAGTAAATGTCGAGTTATCGTACCCACAGGGACTGTAAAAGAATTATTTATGAAAATGATTTTAAACACTTTGGTGAAGGGAAAATATTTGGATTTAATAAAAATTAAAAAATTAAAAAAAACAAAGTAAAATAAAAAAAAACAAAGTTCTAGTGCACGATTTCAAAAGCTGGTTTTAATCAAGATGATATAAATGTGTTGGATTAATCACATTTCTTACCTTAGAATTATTAAACTCGTGTTTATACTTGTTAAAACATGGAAACTCGGTAATTTGCTAACTTATGAACATACTTACAAATAAAAATCCGTTCATCTCTTGTATATATTTCTATGCAAATTCGATCGATTAAACAGACTTCTAAAAGTAAACATGTTATTGCACATACGTGCTTATTAAATTAAACAATCTCTCACATATTCCTATGTGATTCAACTGATTAATTCAACCTAATAAGCATATAAAAGATCATGCGAGTTAACAAAGTATTTTTACCTTGAAACACTTAATCACAAAAATCCTGCAAGTTATGCAAGGCATATGTATCTCTAAATACAATGCTAATTTAATCTTCACTACCTTAGAAGAATTAAACATGCCTGATTAAGTATTGTGTCCATTAATTACAATTCCAATGCGTTTAAATAATTAATTCATTAGCTATCTAAACAATTAGAATGCTAGATAACTTAAACATGATTTTACTTAATCAAGCATTTTACCGAGGCCTTTTAACAGTATAAACTCAATTTTAATAATTTAATAGGACGAAATGCAATCAAACCAACACGAATTAAATTCAAGCTAAATTGATTAAATTAATCATTCCAAAAGCATAAATATTCATAAACATGTTTGTCAAAACAACAACGAAAATTAAAAGAGATAGGGAACAAGAAGCAAATCCAGTGTTTCTCCGTGGCTTGACTGATTGCTCCGTTCTTCGTTCTTCGTTGGCCTCGGCTATCAAGGTGGCTTATGAACACTCCAATTGCTGCTCCAAATGGATGGAAAAATACCTCTTTTCCAAGAGGAGAAATCGGCACAAGAACACACAAAGGGAAAATGGAAAAAATGGAAATTGAGAGAAAGTGAGAGAAGAGAATGTTGGATGCTTGAGGTGTGTTTTGAATGAGCAGCAAGGGGGTGTATTTATAGCTGATCAAGGCTGCTAAAAATAGCAAATAGCAGCAGCAAAAGAGGCCTCCCTTTGCCGGCCACCTATGTGGCAAAGTTGATGGATACAACTTTGCTAAAAATAGCATGGGGCAAATCTACAAAGCCATAATTTTTGGAGGGTTTGAATGCAATTTTGAAAGGTCTTCAAGGGCTTCTTTGCAAGCTTAGTTAATCAGCTAATAAGATGATTTGGGCCAGCAATGTGGACGGTTTGGGCTGCCCAATTAGTGGCTGGTTCGGTTCAACTGGTTTGGTTCAACTGATGCGGTTCAACTAGGCCTTTTTCATAATTAATTAAGATTAATTTATTTAACCCAAATTAAATTAGGAATAAATTAAAATTAATTATGTTATGATTAAATATTCATAATTGGACCATCTTGGGCTGGAAATAAATTCACCTCGATACTTCAAATTGCTTCTCGGGTTTATTCTTCGAGCAGTGTCTCCCGAGCCAATTTTCGCCCTTTGTGCGAATCTATCTAAAATAGTCAAAATAAATCAAAATTAACTATAAAATTAATTAAAATTCATCATGTTCATATTTTTAGCACAATTTAATTATTTTCCGACAAGAATTTACTCGAAACCGCATGAATTTGGGTCAAAAAGGGCATGAAAAAATATATAAATTTCTGTGTTTCCACACCCCCAAACTTAATTCATTGCTCGTCCCGAGTAATGCACAAATTTGGAAAGAATTTTCTCGGAAACACCTTTGAAAAACTCCGTCAGAACAACTTTTTTCTCAAATTTATGAATTTGATATACTTATGCTCGAAAATAAGAAATTTGATAGTTATGCTACTTAAGCATTCATATCGTTCAAATTACCTCCAACAATTATTATACTAGCAAAATTAGACTTAAATGTTTCTTAATAAAGACATGTTACTCGCTACCAATTTGATTTTAATTCCTTATTCAAAAAGTAAACTTCAATCATTAAGCTTAACTAATGTCTTCATATGTTGAACAGAGCAATTTCTCTCCACTAATGTAGGTAACATTTGAATTTTGAATCAATAGGTCTTTAATACGGTTGTAACGTGGCTGGGCTTAAGGGTAGGTACAAGATAGACAAATTTTTGGCTTAAAAACCCTAGACTCAGCTTAAAATTGAACCTTCAAAATTTTCACCCTTGATACACCAACTTTTGCTCTTTCGACCATTTATTTCGAGTACATGTTTTTTTTTAAATTTGATTTTTCAAGCTCACATTCGAGCACTTGCTTCATGTACTACAATTTTTTCGAGCAATTGATACTCCTTTTCAACTCCCCAAACTTATTTTCAAGCGATCTTACGAATAGTCATTGAGTCTAGTGTTTGGGACAATTTTAGAAGTAATGAAGAGAAAATTGATGGCTAAATATTGCATAGGTCCAAATAAAATTAGGCCATATAGTCTCAAAGTTGGGTTCCAAAGGATAATTTTATCAGGGCCGGCTTGAAAGGCTCAAACGGTCCAAACAACAGTTGCCTAAATCATTTTCAACATTCCATGCTTCCTAGGATTTCGCCTCAAGAAATTACTAAGTCAATTCTAAAGACTTAGACTTTCATGCATGCCTAATTTTTTCGTAGGGAATTAATAATTTTATGGTACGAATTTACATGCTTTATTAAAAATACATTCATATCTTTATTAAGCTAACATAAGAAATTATTGAAATAATAGAACTTTATTAATACTGAAGTTCAGCATACTTAACAAAATTTCAAATTATTGAACAAAATATATCCTAATCATAATTAAAAGAAAATTTTATTCTGTGTGGAATCAATTCAAATTTTCGGTCCCCCCTACTTAAAGTGAACAATGTCCTCATTGTTTAAAGTGAATAGATACTATACACCAGGTAGGATAATTAGAAAAGAGGAGGTGAGTCAAATTGACTGCTTAAGTACCATGCTCTTTCTAAAATCCAATCCTAGACATGTATATATCTATTGCCACACTTTAGCCTTTGTGACTTGTTCAGATTTTATTCATGATTCCTATCTCTTATTTTATTGTGCAAAAATAAAAATTCCTAATTAACCTAATCCTAAAATACTTAAGAAAGAAATAAACGAAAGTTGAAGTCCTTCCCTTTTTTTATTTGTTCGCCGACCCTTCCGAATTTGACTCATCTTTTACTCCATTAGTATTATCTTTGCATGAATCGCCTTGCTCCCTCTTTGATGATGACACCCATGGCTCAAATATGAAATCTGGAAACTCAGGCACAAAAATAAATGGGTCATTATAAATTTTCTTTAGGGCGCTCCTCATCGAGTCATCTCTTATTTTTGCATATCTCTAGTAGGCTTGTTGCTGCCATTGCATGTGTTGCATTAAGTCCATCAGCTTTAACAGCTCATCATGAAGATCTGGGCTAGGCGGTTGAACTCCAAACATTGAGGGTTCGATATCAGGTTCAGCTTCTGGTTTCATTGCTTCTGCCTCATTAGGGGCTTCAGTTGATTGCTCTGGCTGGATTTCTTTGGGATCATCTTCTGCCTCTTCGGGATCCTCGCTCTCTTCAATTTGTTGCTGAAGAACAGAATCTTCGGCTACTCGGTAAAGGTCCCAATCGGTGATTGTGCCTTTACTATACTCTGTTTTCTTTACGTCCGCTAGGACTTTTGCTTTTAAGCACAAAATTGTGATCGTAAAGGGGAAATAGGCTGGGCCAGAGCGTCTAACGGCACAATTTCGCATTTCTCTCAGAATGATTTTGCCCACACCAATGGTCTTTCCAGTTAGAATTGAATATAATAAGACCATTCGCTCTAATGAGATTGTAGTCCCATGCGAACTAGGCATAAGGCTGAAACGAATGAAATAGAACCATACCTTCGCAAGTGGTGTCAAATACTCTCTTCGACACGTGTGGATTCCTTGCTTTGACACGGTCCACTTTGAACCTGGAACTGTGAGTTCTTCGAGGATTTCTTGTAGATTTTCAGGCTTAATGTTGCTCAACAGAGAGGAATATTCGTTGTTGTCAAAATCAGGTAATTCAAAGAATTCATTAATAGCATTTGAATTTATTAGTACCTTGATTCCGCGGACTGGAACATTAGTCAATTTGCTTGAGGTTAAGTTCGCGTAGAATTCACGAACTAGTTCCTCATCAACACTTGGTCTCTTTTCACAAAAAAATTCCCAATTGAGGGCTTCAGCAACTTGATGAATACGAGCCATAAAATCTTTGTAGTTGCTTTCCTTCAATGTGAAGCCTTGCTCTGGATGCATCTGTTGATTTTTGAAGATACTTTCATATCTTACTTTGGCTTCTTCACAGTGAAATTTGCTTTGTGTTTTGTCGATTTGGGCAGAGGCACGAGTTCTTTTGCGAGACATGATTAACCTGAATATCAGATGGAAAGAAAAAAATTAGTTTCTTGAAAATTTAATAACAATTACTAATATTTCAATAAATTGAAAAATTAAATAATTGAATAAAAATTAAACTTAAGGGAAAAAATTTCTTACCACCTTCCTCGTAAAAATTAAGAAATCTGAAAATAAAATAACTAATGAACAAAAGATAGAAATTAAAGAAGGCTTTTGGCTTAGGTTGGGTGAAGGAGGAGTGTGCGCATAGGCGCACAAGGCAGCAAGGTGCGAGGGGCTGCGAGCAGGTGGCGCGCAAGGCCTTGCGGCAAGTAGGCCACGGGCTGGTCGGGTGTGTGGGGCGATGGTGCGCAGCAAGCACACGGGCTGAAGGCAGCAGACGTGAAGGCCACGACTTGGGCATTCTTGTGGCGGCATGCGGCGTGTCTTTGAGGCGCACTCTTGGCGAATGGTTGCTGTGGCTAGGGACTTGCGACACTTTGGTGTTTTGGTGATAGGGGATTTGAATGATGAGTAAATGGGGAGAACAAGGGTGCAATTTATAGAGGGAGAAGTATGAATTAGAGTAGAACTCTTAGAACAATTAAAGAATTAAAAATAAGAGTCCAATTCTAAATTTACTCAAGATTAACAACAATTAATAATTAAATATACATGTATAAAATTATCAATTGCTATTAAATTGCCAAGATAAATATAAAATAAAATTAATTCTAATCTTAAGCTAAGTTGATAAAAGTTAATATATAAATTATAATGAATATAATTATATATTAAAGTTTATCAATAATTTATAAGTATGATATTAAATAAAAATATTTATTCTAGATGCCTTTTTAAAAATATTTACAAAGAGAGGCACCTAGTTTTTTTTATTATTTACTGAAAATAGCAACCAAATTTTGAAAATAATTCAATTAAGTCCCTAGACTTAATGAAAATTTGAAATTGAGTTGCAATTTAAGACTTAGGTCAAAATTGACCTTTTATTTGAACAACCAAAAATTTATTTTGTCATTTAGGCTAATTTCTTGGAAAATTATGTAAAAATCAATTCCCGGGAAAGATTGGAGGGTCACAAAGCGGTCCCGCTTAAGTTCCAATCTCTAGGCAGAATTTATTTGAACATAATAAACCCAAAAATATACCCTAAATAATTTATTGAAAGCAAGAAAATCTAAGGATCAGATAAACTGAACGAGATTTTATCTAAGGATCAGATAAACTGAACGAGATTTTATCCTGTTCAGGTTTTTCTCCGTAATAGTGTTTCAAACGTTGAGCATTGACTCGAAAATTACCTCCCTTACCTTGGAGTTCAACAACTCCGTATGGATAGACACGATGAATCGTAAATGGACCGGACCAACGTGATTTTAACTTACCTGGAAAGAACTTCAATCTGGAATTAAATAATAAGACTTGCTGACCTGCTTTAAACTCTCAAACTCGGATATGCTTGTCATGCCATTTCTTGAGTCTTTCTTTGAGTAATTTTCCATTTTCATATGTGAACATTCGAAATTCCTCTAGCTCGTTGAGTTGGAGCATTTGTTTCTCTTTAGCAAGCTTGAGATCCAAATTGAGTTGTCGAAGAGCCCAGTAAGCTCTATGCTCTAACTCCAGAAGTAGATGACATGCTTTCCCAAAGACCAACCTGTAGGGTGACATTCCTAAGGGTGTCTTGTATGTTGTTCTGTAAGCCTATAAAGCATCATCTAGTCTCTTGGACCAATCTCGTCGGTTCGGGCAAACTACCTTCTCAAGTATGCCTTTGATCTCCTTATTTGCTAGCTCAGCTTGCCCATTTGTCTGCGGATGGTAAGCTGTAGCAACCTTGTGTTTCACTCCATGTTTATCTAGCAACCATTTTAACCACTTGTTCACAAAGTGGGTCCCTTCATCGCTGATAATAGCTCTTGGGGTTCTGAACCTTGTGAACACATGTTTCTGCAAGAATTTCATCACAACCTTGGCATCGTTTGTCAGATAAGCTTCAGCCTCGACCCACTTGGACACATAATATACTGCTACCAATATGTATTTGTGACCAAAAGAGCGGAGGAAAGGACCAAGAAAGTCAATACCCCAAACATCGAACAATTCTACCTCAATGATATTTGTTCGAGGCATATCATTCTGTTGGTGACATTTCCAACCCTCGACATCGATCACGACTCTTTACGTAAGCGTATGCATCCTTGAATAGTGTTGGCCAAAAGAATCGGCTTGCAATACTTTGGGTGTTGTCATGAGTACCTCGAAGTGTCCCCACTTGGAGATTTGAATAATGATGGTATAAAATCTTGGTATTTCATCTTCTGTCACACATCTCCTAATCATCGATCGCACACTTTTAAACAAATATGGCTCTTCCCGAAATAGTACTTCACATCGTGAAGAAACTTTTTCCTTTGCTGCGATCACGTTTTATCAATCGGCATCAAACCATAAGCTAAATAGTTAGCAAAATCAGCAAACCACGAATATTATGGACATGATTTACCTTGAGTATGTGTTCATGCGGAAATGTTTCTTGGATCGATAAAAGTGGAGAATTTCCCTCTTGCGGCTCTAATCTGGATAAGTGATCTACTACTTGGTTTTCTACTCCCCTTCGATCTTGAATTTCTAGATCAAACTCTTGAAGTAGAAGCACCCACCAGATCAATCTCGGCTTAGAATCTTTCTTGGCTAATAAGTACTTAATTGCATAGTGGTCCGTATAGACAATCACTTTGGTACCTACAAGATAAGATCGAAACTTGTCGAAAGCAAACACAACAGCAAGTAACTCTTTTTCTATTACCGTATAGTTCAATTGAGCTCCGGTTAGAGTTCTACTTGCGTAGTAGATGGGATGAAAAACTTTGTTCCTTCCCTGGCCCATGACAGCTCCAATGGCGAAGTCACTTGCATCACACATCAATATGAATGGCGAATCGATGCGGTGTGGCGATGATGGGTGCCGTGGCTAAACAACTCTTCAGATCGTTGAAGGCTTTTAAACATTCCTCATCAAACTTGAATACCGAGTCTTTCTCCAATAGCTTGCATAAGGGTTTAGCCACTTTGGAGAAGTCCTTGACAAATCTTCGATAGAAACCGGCGTGGCCCAAAAAGCTCCTAACACCTTTTACAGATGTTGGAGGTGGGAGTTTCTCGATAACATCTACTTTTGCTTTGTCCACCTCGATCCCATGTCTCGTTATCCGATGGCCTAGAACAATTCCTTCTCGTACAATAAAATGGCAGTTTTCCCAGTTGAGTACGAGATTCGTTTCTTCACATCGCCTCAGTACCTTAGCTAGATTGGCTAAGCAATCATCGTAAGTATCTCCGAATACTGAGAAATCGTCCATGAAAACTTCCAAATACTTCTCAACCATGTCAGTAAAAATAGACATCATACATCTTTGAAATGTAGCAGGTGCATTACATAAACAAAATGGCATGCGTCTAAATGCAAATGTACAAATGCAGGCGGTGAATGTCATTTTGTGTTGATCTTCCGGTGCTACTGTAATCTTATTATACCCTGAGTATCCGTCAAGAAAATAGTAGTAATCTCGTCCTGCGAGTCTATCCAGCATCTGGTCCAAGAACGGTAGAGGAAAGTGATCTTTCCTAGTCGCCTTGTTCAGCTTCCGGTAATCGATACAGATTCTCCATCCCATAACTGTCCTCGTTGGTATCAACTCGTTGTTCTCGTTCTCCACGATCGTCATACCTCTTTTCTTCGGCACGCACTGGACTAGACTCACCCATGAACTGTCTGAGATGGGGTAAATTATACCCGCATCCAACCACTTGATAATTTCCTTTTTCACTACATCTTTCATGATGGGGTTCAGTCTCCGTTGTCCATCAATCGTTCCTCTCTCGCCATCTTCTAATATGATCTTGTGCATGCATATAGATGGGCTAATACATGAATATCGGCTATGGTCCATCGATAGCCTTCTTGAATTGTTTCAAAACTATGATAAGTTTCTCTTCTTGTTCAATAGTTAATTCTCTTTGAAACAATCACGAGTGAGTAGAAGCGTTACCTAAATAAACGTATTTTAAGTGTGAAGGTAATACCTTGAGTTCTAACTTAGGTGGCTCCTCGATTGATGCTTTTGGTTGGATGTAATCTCTTTTCTCTAATTCCAAAGATTCAAAACGAGATTGCGGATTAAATCCCTTTTGATTAGCTTCTAGCAAAGCTAAGTATTCATCCTCCTCTTCATCATTTAGGGGATCTGATGTCAAAATTCTTTCCAGTTGGTCCTCAACACAGTTAAGTTCCTTCTCTACTATTAATTCCTCTAAATCGACTACTGCAGAACAATCATCCATTGTGTCAGGAAATCGCATTAACTTAAAAACATTAAATGTTACCTGATCATCATGAACACGCATACTCAGCTCGCCCTTTTGCACATCAATAAGGGTCCTTCCAGTTGCTAAGAATGGTCTTCCTAGGATAATTGGCACTTCTTTGTCTACTTCAAAGTCTAGAATTACAAAGTCAACAGGGAAGATAAATTTATCTACACGTACCAATACGTCCTCGATTTTTCCTTCTGGATGCGCTAAGGATCGATCTGCTAGTTGAAGGGTAACCGTAGTTGGTCTAACTTCTCCTATCCCCAACTTCCTAAATATTGACATAGGCATCAAGTTGATACTTGCGCCTAAGTCACATAATGCTTTACCACAATATGTTGATCCAATATTGCATGGTATGGTGAAACATCCAGGATCCTTCAATTTTGGGGGTAGTTTATTCTGAAGGTATGCACTACATTCCTTCATCAGAGCTACAGTCTCAAATTCTCCAAGCCTTCATTTCTTTGACAAGATATCTTTCATGAACTTGACGTAGTTCGGCATTTTCTCAAGTGCTTCGACCAACGGAATGTTGATGTGAAGTTGCTTGAGTACGTCAAGGAACTTCTTGAATTGAATCTCTCCGCCGACTTACAAGTCTTTGAGTGTAGGGTGGTGGTGGTTTCATTCTGGGCCGATTCGGTTGATTCACCTTTGGCGGTAATTCTGCATCTAATGAAGTTGTTGGTTGATCAGAATTGACTTGTCCTGAGGTTACTTTCCATGGTTTTGCAGATTTCGGTTCTGGTGAAACTGGGGTTTTAACACTTTATTGAACTTCTTCTTGAGCATCAGCTTGCTCCTTTTCAACTTCGACAGTGTTGGGCTCTACTATCTTTCCGCTCCTCAATGTCAATGATTTGCAATGCTCCTTTCCCAGATTTCTCAGATTTTTCGTATCACTGGGTAAGGTACCCTATGGTCGGTTTCTAAGTTCAGTTGCAAGCTGGCCCACTTGATTCTCCAAATTCTTCAATGTATTTGCTTGGCTCTGGATCAAGGCATCATTCTTTGCAATGTATGTCTTTAGCAAACTCTCGAGCTATTGGATGCCTCGGCTTGGCCCGTTTACAGAACTTATTCTGAGAAAATTAGGTATTTGGGTTGAGTGCAGGTTGAGTGTAAGTGGTATTGGTTCTAGCCCCTTGGTTACTCCAGGAGAAATTTGGGTGGTTCCTCCACGATGGGTTATAAAAATTTGATTGTAGCCCTTGCCTTCCTCGGTTTTGGTTACGATTACCCATGTAGTATACAGATTACAGGTTCGACGGACATTCTTGAACAAATGTCCCTCCCCACAGTAAACACAGGCTATATTTTCAAATTGATTAGGCGGTTGTGCTGCAAAACTATTAGGCCCATTAGTAGTAAGATTTTTAAGCTTTGAGGATATCGATGATACCTAAGATGCGAGTGAAGTAAGAGCGTCTACTACATGAATTCCAGCGACTCGTCTTCCTGACGCTGCCCGACTGGTTGGCCATTGATAATTATTGCTGGCAATCCTCTCAATAATTTCATAAGCCTCATTATAAGACTTAGAAAGAAGAGCACCATTAGCAGAGGTGTCCACTACCATCCTTGTGTGGGCGTTGAGACCATTATAGAATGTCTCAAGTTGAATGCAATGAGGGATTCCATGATGAGGGCATTTTCGTAATAACTCTTTAAATCTTTCTCATGCCTCATACAAGGACTCGTCATCCATTTGGTGGAAAGCAGTGATCTCGTTCCTCAGCTTAGCATTCTTGCTTGGAAAAAAATACTTCATGAGGAATCTCTCGGCTAACTCTTGCCATGTAGAAATGGAGTTCGGTGGCAATGAATTCAACCAGGCACGAGCTCTGTCCCTTAACAAATATGGGAACAACTTCAATCGTAAGGCATCTTCGGAAACTCCGGCTAACTTGAAAGAATAGCTCACTTCCATAAATAGTCTTAAGTGAAGATGAGGATCTTCAGTAGGCATTCCACTGAATTGGCCCACTGTCTGAAGCATCTGGAACATGACTGGCTTTAGCTCGAATTGCTGTGCCTCAATTTCGGGTCTCCTAATACCCAGATTAAGATCGTTAAATACTGGCACGGCATATTGTCTTAAGGCTCTATCCCTATCATCAGCAATAAGGATAGGATTCTGAGCAGGGTTTGCTCCGTTTCCTTGGTTCATATTCTCGAAGTTCATTTCTTCGGTCCTTCGCTGATTCGCTTGTCTTCTTCGTTGTCGAAAGGTTCGTTCTATTTCAGGGTCCACAGGGAGTAAATCAATAATCTGGTCAATACTCATAAACACCTGAAATAATCACAGAAAAATTGAGTAAGTAAAAATTTCAATACGAAAAATAAATACCAAAATGTAAAACAGATTCACAAATAATGACTTTGAAAAGCGGTCCAAACAATGGCGCCAAAAACTTGGAACGGTGGAAATGTGCAAGTGTACACAATCGTAACAAGTAATAAAGTGACAAGTAAATGTCGAGTTATCGTACCCACAAGGACTGTAAAAGAATTATTTATGAAAATTATTTTAAACACTTTGGTGAAGGGAAAATATTTGGATTTAATAAAAATTTAAAGACTAAAAAAAACAAAGTAAAATAAAATAAAACAAAGTTCTAGTGCACGATTTCAAAAGCTGGTTTTAATCAAGATGATATAATTGTGTTGGATTAATCACATTTCTTACCTTAGAATTATTAAACTCGTGTTTATACTTGTTAAAACATGGCAACTTGGTAATTTTCTAACTTATGAACATACTTACAAATAAAAATCCATTCATCTCTTGTACATATTTCTATGCAAATTCGATCGATTAAACAGACTTCTAAAAGTAAACATGTTATTGCACATACATGGTTATTAAATTAAATAATCTCTCACATATTCCTATGTGATTCAACTGATTAATTCAACCTAATAAGCATATAAAAGATCATGCGAGTTAACAAAGTATTTTTACCTTGAAACACTTAATCACAAAAATCCTGCAAGTTATGCAAGGCATATGTATCTCCAAATACAATGCTAATTTAATCTTCAATTTGCCTTAGAAGAATTAAACATGCATGATTAAGTATTGTGTCCATTAATTACAATTCCAATGCGTTTAAATAATTAATTCATTAGCTATCTAAACAATTAGAATGCTAGATAACTTAAACATGATTTTACTTAATCAAGCATTTTACCGAGGCCTTTTAACAGTATAAACTAAATTTTAATAATTTAATAGGAAGAAATGCAATCAACCCAACAAGAATTAAATTCAAGCTAAATTGATTAAATTAATCATTCCAAAAGCATAAATATTCATAAACATGTTTGTCAAAACAACAACGAAAATTAAAAGAGATAGGGAACAAGAAGCAAATCCAGTGTTTCTCCGTGGCTTGACTGATTGCTCCGTTCTTCGTTCTTCGTTGGCCTCGGCTATCAAGGTGGCTTATGAACACTCCAATTGCTGCTCCAAATGGCTGGAAAAATACCTCTTTTTGAAGAGGAAGAACACACAAAGGGAAAATGGAAAAAATGGAAATTGAGAGAAAGTGAGAGAAGAGAATGTTGGATGCTTGAGGTGTGTTTTGAATGAGCAGCAAGGGGGTGTATTTATAGCTGATCAAGGCTGCTAAAAATAGCAAATAGCAGCAGCAAAAGAGGCCTCCATTGGCCGGCCACCTATGTGGCAAAGTTGATGGATTCAACTTTGCTAAAAATAGCATGGGGCAAATCTACAAAGCCATAATTTTTGGAGGGGTTTGAATGCAATTTTGAAAGGTCTTCATGGGCTTCTTTGCAAGCTTAATTAATCAGCTAATAAGCTGATTTGGCCCAGCAATGTGGACGGTTTGGGCTGCCCAATTAGTGGTTGGTTCGGTTCAACTAGTTTGGTTCAACTGATGCGGTTCAAATGGGCCTTTTTCATAATTACTTAAGATTAATTTATTTAACCCAAATTAAATTGGGAATAAATTAAAATTAATTATGTTATGATTAAATATTCATAATTGGACCGTCTTGGGCTTGAAACAAATTCGCCTCGATACTTCAAATTGCTTCTCGGGTTTATTCTTCGAGCAGTGTCTGCCGAGCCAATTTTTGCCCTTTGTGCGAATCTATCTAAAATAGTCAAAATAAATCAAAATTAACTATAAAATTAATTAAAATTCATCATGTTCATATTTTTAGCACAAGTTAATTATTTTCCGACCAGAATTTACTCGAAACCGCATGAATTTGGGTCAAAAAGGGCATGAAAAAGTATATAAATTTTTGTGTTTCCAATGATATGGGTGGGAATTATGGTACGGAGGAAGATTTGAGGATCGCATAGTCGTATGCCCATGGATCCACCGGTGGCTTTATGCCCATTATATGATTAGCGACTTTCTTTGCAACGTTGATAGTACCATGGCAGGGCTACCTTTTGTGTGTAGAGGATGGGTGGGTTGATTTAGAAATCCCCACAGGTGTGTAATGGTTGGAAGGGAAATGGTGTGTGTAGCGGATGGATTATTGGGATGGGTTTTGCATTAACTTGTTTGTATATGATACAATATGATGTGGTATGAGGTCATTGTGGGCTAAGGCCCAAGACCACCGAGATTTTGATAGGGCTTAGGCCCAATGTGAATATTTGTATGTGATTTGATTGCCAAGGGTTATACACACTTGAGTTTCGAAACTCACACCCTTTTTAATTAATATTTCAGGTGATGCATAGTAAGTGGCTTGACTTGGTAGAGGACTCGGAGATGGCCACACTACAAGCTGATCAAATGTTTTAATTTGTTCAAATGAATATGTTTTTAATACTTTGTTTTTCTCATTGGATTGTAATAAGGCCATGTAACTCCTAATTGACTTTAGATTTTGGGTTTATTATTATTATTGTTTCAACTATCCGCTTAATAAATTTCATAAAATTATTAAAGTTAACGTGGTTTTCGAAATAACTTATTATATGAACGTTTTCCTAAAATGTGGGCTTTTCCTCTTAACGTAACAAGTAACAAGGGTTTTGGGCTTTTGGGCCTTAAATTGTTAAATTATAAAATTGTTTTGGAGTGTGCCTTTAATGTGACATTCCGGACTCGGGCCTAACTTCTAGGCCAGGTTTGGGGTGTTACAGAGGGTATTTCAGTAATTTACCCACTAAGGGTATTTCAGTAATTTACCCACTAAGGGTATTTCGGTAATTTACCCACTAAGGGTATTTCAGTCACGGTTCTGCGGACTTCGCAGTCGCATCAACCATCTGGCACTTACTATTGATTTCGCTCATGTGGGCCCGTTAACCCATTGGGCCCATTTAGCCCACTTCGGCTCAACAAGGCCCACTACAGCCTCAATCCCACGAGAGTGTTTGTGTCACTCCCGACGGTCTAACGCCATCACTAGTGGCTCGGTTTATCTCTACTAGCACTCGCATGCTTGAGTGACTCAGTTGTCGATACTTTGGCTTTTCGGTATTTCAGCTTTTGGCCGATTCACAGAATGTTGCACTATCAGAATAAACACAAGTGTGAGATTACACACCTTGATTGCGAGACGTGCGATTAGCCCTTCACTTCCAACCTTGTTTGCGCAAACAGCCTTAAACACCCAAGATTACTAAGCACACTTAGCTTCACATCCTCAACAAGAATCTGTACCAAAAAGATACTCATAAATGTGGCTAAATCTGCACACCACACATCACAAACATATGGCACATTCGGCCAAACCAAATATTATGACAACGTTCTTACCTCACTTGATCGGTGAGTCAACAATAAAGGTTTGATTAATTCGAACCACTTGTGCTCCTTCACCCTATTGAAAACCCTAAGCCCAACGATGGCCAAATCACAGAAAAGAACGCATTTTAGACACAACGAGAAAAGGAATAACATACGGTTATTAAGGAAGGAACCGAATAGAAACAGAGTTATTGACAAAGAGAGAACTATAACTTACCGATTGTCAAATTACTTACAGAGGCACACTAGGAGAGAACAGAACTGTGATTTGGCTAAGGACTAACTCACAAAATGCAGTGAATATGCCCAACAAAAAGTGATAGAGGGTGTTCGGCCGAACCAGAATCAACTTTAAGAACCAGAGACGAGCATTGAGACAAAGGGAAGAACAGGTTCGGCTATGAGAGTTAAACTGAAAAATCAAATGATGTGGAAAGAAAAGAAGAAGAGTCAATTGAAGAATAAAGAAAATGAAAAAGATTCGGCTATGGAGAGGAGGCGGTTCAAGAGAGGAAAACAGTAGTGAGAAGAAGAAAAAGAAACGACAAGGTGAATTGAGAAGAAAAGAAATGACCCGTAATGCTAGAGAGAACTATCCAAAATGCAAAACTCACAAAAGAAATTCAGAGGAAATTCGGCATCCTCTCCCCTCTCCCAACCGAATATGCTACCAATGACCCCTCTTCAGCCGAAATTCCCCTTTAGCTAGACTCCCACTTTCGGCCAACACTTCCCACACACATCAACTCCTTGATTTTCTCCTTTTTTTTCCTCCTACAATTCCTCTCCTCCATCCATTTGAATTATTTGACCAAGTCTCCACTCCCCTTGAAGAGTTTTATCCGAACTTTGCTTCCTCCACTCTCAAGCCACAAAATAAAAGCTCTATTTGCACCTTGTGGGATTCGAACCCCACTCTCCATGCCTTCCTATTGACGCCACTGCCACTGAGCTACAAGTTCATCTAGTGTCATCTTAACGCCCACCATTTTACTTAAGTCCTGCTTCCAACAGCCCTCTCCACTAAAGGGCCAAAAACTAAAATTTTTCCAAGGCTCAGACTCGAACCCAGGCCTCCCTAGAACCCCCCAAATACACTCAAATAGCCAGCTGAGCAAGCACAACATGAAATTATGCAAAAATTACAACCCCTAATTTTTTGGGACGTTACAACTCTACCCCCTTAAAGAAATTTCGGCCTCGAAATTTACCTGATCAAAAGGGATGAGGGTATTGATGCCGCATCGCCTCCTCAGGCTCCCACGTGGCTTCCTCTGAACCGTGATTACGACACAGCACCTTGACTAGCGGAACAAATTTCCTTCTCAGCACCTTAACATTTCGATCCAATATCTGTATCGGTTCTTCTTCAAAAGTCAGATCAGGTCTTATCTCGATCTCCTCCATCGGCACTATATGAGAAGGATCAGAACGGTATCGGCTCAGCATAGAAATGTGGAATACATTATGTATACGATTTAGCTCAGGAAGCAGTTCCAGCTGATAGGCGACCGGTCCCACACGCTTTACTATCCGGTAAGGTCCGATAAATCTAGGGCTCAACTTGCCCTTCCGCCCAAACCTCAGAATCTTCTTCCAAGGTGAGACTTTCAAGGAGACAAAATCTCCCACTGAGTACTCAATCTCTTTACGCTTTAAATCAGTGTATGACTTCTGCCTATCATATGCTTCTTTTAACCGACCCCGGATCAGCTTCACTTTCTCCTTAGTTTCAGAAATTAGCTCTGGACCCAACAGTCGCCGCTCACCCAATTTTGTCAAACAAGTAGGGGTACGACACCTATGAGCATATAACGATTCGTACGGTGCCATCTGAATACTAGATTGGTAGCTGTTGTTGTAAGAAAATTTTGCCAACGGCAAATAGTCTTCCCAACTACCTTTGAAATCGATCACACAGCTTCTTAACATGTCTTCCGAAATTTGAATTACCCTTTACATGACCATCGGTCTACGGATGAAATCTTTGTCTTTGAAATCCAACCTCGTACCCAAAGCCGTGTAACACTCTCCAGAATCGTGATGTGAATCTAGGGTCCCTGTCCGAAATGATAAACACTGGTACCCCATGTAACCTTACAATTTACGCCATGTATAACTTGGCCAACTTTTGCAATGAGTAATCAGTACGAACCAGTATGAAGTGGGCAGATTTAGTCAACCGGTCAACAATTACCCATACCGAATCTTTCTTAGTAGGCGTCAGGGGTAGCCCACTAAAAAAATCCATGGTTACCCTCTCCCACTTCCTGAGTGGAATTTTCTCAGGTTACAGCAATCCAGAAGGCAGTTGATGCTCAGCTTTCACTTGCTGGCATGTCAAACACTTACTTACAAAATCGGTAATCTCACGCTTAAGCCCTGGCCACCAGTACAACTCACGTAGATCTCGGTATAACTTGTTTCCACCGGGATGAATAACGTATGGAATACTATGCGCTTCCCGCAGAATAGACTACCTTAGCTCAGAATCCCTCGGTACACAAACTCGTCCACGGAAACATAATACTCCTTCACTATTCAGCCCAAAATCTGCAGTGTCGCCCTTCTTCATCAGTTGAAAACGAGGAATAAACGATTCATCCTACAACTGCTTTTCTTTAATCTGACTAATCCAAGTCGGTCTCACCTGAAGCTACTAACAGACTACCATCCTCAAATAGGCTGAGGCGAGCGAACATTGCTCTTAAATCAGATACGACCTTACGACTCAAAGCGTCCGCTACCACGTTGGCTTTCCCCGGATGATACTCAATCGAACAATCATAATCCTTAAGCAACTCTATCCATCTTCGTTTCCTAAGATTCAACTCCTTCTGAGTAAGGAGGTACTTGAGACTTTTATGGTCGGTATAGATGATCGACTTCTCCCCGTACAAGTAATGTCTCCAAATCTTTAGTGCGAACACCACCGCAGCTAATTCCAAGTCATGAGTGGGGTAGTTCACCTCGTGCGACCTAAGCTGACGAGACGCATACGCCACCACCTTCCCTTCCTGCATCAGCACACAACCCAAACCCGTGTGTGACGTATCACAGTAGACAACAAATTCTTTTCCAGCCTCTGGCTGTATCAATATTGGGGCTTCAATCAGAATCTTCTTCAGTTTCTCAAAACTCTCCTGCTGTTTATTAGTCCAAACAAATGGTACTCCCTTACGCAGTAGCTTAGTTAGGGGTGCAGTAGCCAATGAAAACCCTTCAACGAACCGTCTGTAATACCTGGCCAGACCCAGAAAACTTCAAATCTCAGATACTGACTTCGGTGGCTTCCAATCTAATACTGCCTCAACCTTTCGAGGATCTACCCTAATCCCCTCGGCAGACACGACATGACCCAAAAATGTCACCTCACGTAGCCAAAACTCGCACTTGCTGAATTTGGCATAAAGCTACTTTTCTCTCAGTATTTGCAGAACAACCCGGAGGTGTGAATCATGCTCCTCCTCGGTTCTTGAATACACCAGAATATCATCTATAAATACTGATCATTGTGAATCAGAGCTTTAAAATTAATAAAAAGAATGATTGAACCTGAAAACTAACTCTGACAACGATTGAGGCAAGTGCACCTATCAAACAGTAGTATAGCTTAGGCAAGACCGGATTATCGAACCCAAAGGAACTAAAAGTACTAATACTAACTTTTCTTTTTATTATTTAGCCTAAAATAAGTGAAGTTGTTTATTACTCTAAATTAATTAACTACTAAACTAAAGACTCTAAGACAAAGAAGAATGAATTTGGAAAATAAGTTGGGAAAAACTCAGTTGATTTAGACGATACCCTAGGAAGAATCCACCTAGACTTCACTTGTTATCTAACACTTAACCATACGATTTATTCACTTAGTTTGATCCGTAAGACTCCCTAACGTATATTAAACCCTCTCTCGAGGCGAATAACGTCTAACCCTAGGTTAAATAGTGGAACTCTCGTTCTCCATAGAATAACAGTAAATCGATCTGTGGATTCCCATATTAGGTTTCACCCTAATCCGGCAAAATCTCGTCACCCTATCTCTAGGCGTGCGATCAACTCCGCTTAATTATGTTGGATCTACTCTTAGGCAGGGTCTATTCCTCCTCCACCTAAGCACATTAAATTTGGATTAAGCTCACATAATTAAGAACAAACTAAGTTATTATCATATAATTCAAATAATCAAATAACAAGATTCATCATAGGTTTCATCCCCTTCGGGTATCTAAAGGGTTTAGTTCATAACAATAAAGGAAAACATCTCAAGAGAAAAGATAAAACAAAACATAAGAAATCCCTAAAACCCCCTGAAGGAATTGAAGAGGAGATCCTCCGTCTTGAGTAGAATTCCGACTTCTTGAGATGGATCAAGCTGGCTATCCACTGAGTGAATCCCCACAAATCGCCTTCTCTGCGGCCTAGCACGATGCCCCTAGGCGATGGCTTTGGGCTCCCTCGGCCAGAGGGTTTCGTCGAACTCCCTTGACAAGTTGCCCCCTTGGGTGTTTATATAGACTTCGAGATGCCTTACTTGGCCCCAAAGTATCCTAATTCAAGTATAGTTCCTACTAGGGTGTTTGAATAGGCTTTGGAATATATTTCTTTGCCTCCAAGTATCCAAATCCGAGTTAAACTTCTCTTGGTCGCGGCAGGGACACGCCCATGGCACACGCTCGTATAAGTCGTGGTCAGGCCGTGTGGACTTCGTTGATGAGGCACGGCCATGTAAATCGTGGTCCAGGCCGTGTTCGAGATCTTTAAGGAGGCACGGCCGTGTGATCTTTGGTCCAGGCCGTGTCGATTTCATGCTTTGGCCCATTTGTCCCGTTTTAAGCCCGTTTTGCGTTCTTTTCATCCCCTGGTGCTTTCCTGAGTATATAAAATGAAAAGAAAGGATTAAGAGCACCTTTTTACATAAATCAAGGGATAATTCATCCAAAAGCATACTAAATGTGGGATTAAAATATGTTACTATTTCGGTTTATCAAATACCCTCACACTTAAGCTTTTGCTTGTCCTCAAGCAAAATTCTCAACTCATAATTAAAATGAACTTCCCTCAATTCATAATAGTCATTAATAGTGTTTCATCATAATTCAGAGATAATTCATACATGGATAATTCAACTCAAAGAGTCCTAAAGATTCAAACAGTCTAAGTCATACATTTGTAGCACAAAACATAGGTGTTTTCCCCTCATCTAAATAATTACCTCTGATTCAAAACCGACAAGAGTTGACATCCTCACAAAAGATTCACTCAAATCACTCGGAGTGTTTAAGGTTCAGAATTAAGCACTCAAATGTCAAACCTGAAAAGTCAATCCCATAGGCTTGCATGAAAATCAAATCTCCACCACTGTAATATGAGATGAAACACAAATCAAAAGGTCTTTAACAGGGTTGTAACAGGGCTTAGGTTAAGGGTATGGATATAGGCTGAATTAGAAGGTTAGAATCGGGATTGAATTGACAAATTACCTAACTAAGAACTAATGAACTAATAATAATAATTACATCAATTGAAAACTAATAATACTAATAATACGAGCTTCTTCTTTGATATTTGGAATTTAAATAAATGTATAAGCTCGTTTAATCACATAACTAATAATGAATATACTTCGTCGTTTTTTTAGAACATAATAAATACATAATAAAGGATAAATTACTAAAATTCATAATTAGGCAACTAATCAGATCAAATCTCGATATAGGGGTAGTTAGAAAGAATGGTGATAATAATTACAAAATGTTTTGGGTTAATATTAGTGGGTGAGTCAATAAATAGGGTTGTTAGGATTAAAAGGGGTTCACTAGGGGTTAATTGTGAAGGTAGGCTTTTTATGGAGTTAGTGGGTTAAATCCTAGGTGCCTTTATCATCTCTGTGTATCAAATCAAAAAAATTGTGGTCTCGACATGTATAATCGATACAAGTTCTAGAATAACAAATCAGTGTTGACATACTCATAATCAATAAAGTGAGCAAGAAAAAGAATTTATGCTCTATAAGGCTCAAAAACTCACAAAAATTATGGGTATTTTGACGTCAACCTCGTAAATTTCAAACTTCAAAGTAATATTTAAATTCAGGTAGACATCCTAAAAAAAATTTAATTCTTGAAAAATAGACTTATCATGCCTGATTCTCTAGTATTCTTAGAATTTAATTATCAATGCACAATTATCAATGACTTAATCTAAAACATATCAATAAAAATCATAAATCATCAGAAATTTCATTCTAATCATAATATGAGAAACTTACTTTAAGACAAGGCATAATTCAGGGATTTTCAAATAATACTATAGTTAACCCCCCACACTTAAGATGTACATTGTCCTCAATGTACAAAGGTAGATAATATCAAAATAATCATAAAATCGTAAGATGGGGAGAGAAGGGAAACTTCCTGAATTTTGGATGAAGCCAATGAAAAGAAACCGGATAGGATTGGAGGTGAGCGTGGGAAGCGTCTCGGCTGGTTGAGTCCTCGAAGCGACCATCCTAATTTCTTTTGTATCCTAAGCTAAATCTAAATGGAATGAATAACAAGAAGAAAATAATAAAGAAAATAAAATAAAGGAAATAAAAATAAAAATAAAAATAAAAATAAAAATGAAAATAAAAATAAAAATGAAAATAAAAGTAAATATTTAAATAGTGATACGGTCCACGCCCTTGTTCGAGTTTAATCAGTCCGTGTTTTTTGTGATTTTGAATTTTTGGGCGCGTTTAGGTGTTTTACCACGGCTGTGGGTCTCGTAGCACGCCTGTGTATTCTTCACACGGTCCTTTAGAACGGGCGTGTTTAACCCGTGCTCGTCAAGTTAGTAACCTCGCACGGTTGTAAGGCACAACCGTGTCTCGCCCGTGCTCAATAAGTCAGTAACCTCACACGAAAAGCCGGCACGGGCATGGCTTTTTATCGCAGCCTGTGTTGGGAAAAGAAATCATTCTTTGTCATGCACGATTACTAGCACGTCCTTGGTTTGTCCTTCTGGCTTCCACACGGCCACGGCCATGGTCGTGTGCAAGGCCGTGTGAGCATGGAAATCTGTACCTTGGTTAGTTTATGGTTAGGTGCTAAAATGAAGAATAAAAGTAAAAATAAAAAATGTAAAAATTAATAGGGTTAATGCTCGGGTTGCCTCCCGAGAAGCGCTTGTTTATAGTCTTAAGCTAGACTTTACATCTCATTCGTATGGTCAAGGTGGTTTGAGGAGGTGAAAATCCTTCCTTATGCGATCAACTCGATTTTTGATATAAAATTTAAGTTGAGTAGTGTTTACCTCAAAAGTACTGAATTTAGGATTGCTTACCTCGACTGACCCGTATAGGAAGACATTAAGTACCTCAAAAGTGATTTTTTCGGTTGTCTTGAGGTCTGAATTGGCGATTCGAGGCTCTTCCTTATTCAACAATACCTGATCCCCTATTTTGAAGTGATTTGTTGTTCCTATCAGCTCGTCTGGGGGTTCCTTCGGTTTTTCTTCGTGCGGGTTCGGCTTCTCTTTAAAGTGTGTCTTCCCCTCTTTTAGTTTGTTGATCTCAAGGCTTCATTCCTCATATGCTTCTTCTTTGTTGACACAAGGTTCCTATTTCGGCTCAGGTTCGTAGTTCTGTGGTTGTTCCTGCGGTGAAATTTGAACAGATTGATTATCAACTGATTTTACTTTCTCACATTCATCAGTCGATGTTCTGGCCGAGTCAAGAGCTTGTAAACTGATTGATTCGTCACCTATAGGAAGAATGAGTTCTCCTGTACCAACATCAAATTTAGTCCTGGCAGTTGCTAGAAAGGGTCTTCCTAAAATTAAAGGGATTGAATTGTCCTCATCTATGTCTAAAACGACAAAGTCTACTGGGAATACGAATTTATCAATTTTGATTAGAACATTTTCAATTATACCCCTAGGAATTCTGATAGTTTTATCAGTTAATGGAATGCTCATCCTAGTTTGTCTCAGTTTCCCTAGACCTAGTTGTTTAAACATTTTATAAGGCATAACATTGATGCTTGCCCCTAAATCAGCTAAAGCACTATCAATAGATAAGCTACCAATTAAACATGGAATTGTAAAACTCCCTGGATCTTTTAATTTCCGTGGCAATTTATTTTGTAGAATTGCTGAGCACATTGCGTTTAGCTCCACATGTGATTCCTCGTCTAGCTTCCGTTTGTTTGTCAACTGCTCTTTTAAAAATTTTCTATAATCGGTTATCTGCGAAAGAGCTTCGAGAAACGGTAAGTTAATATGTAATTTCTTTAAAAGTTTAAGAAACTTACCAAACTGTTCCTCTGTGTTGTCCTTCTTCATTGCTTCGGGATATGGTACACGAGGATGGTACTCTGTAATTACGATTTTGGTATTTCATGGCTCACCTCAACCTTACCTTCACTTACCACAGGATCTTGCCTTGGGTCGATTCCACTAATCTTTCTTTGTCATGAGTTGTTCTGACTTGAATTTGCTCTTTTGGGTTAGTTTCGGTGTTGCTTGGCAAGCTTTCTTGTGGTTGTTCTAAGATCGACAACAGGTGACCTAAATGATCCTCAATCCCTTGAATCAATGTTTCTTGTTTCGTTTCTATATTTTGGAGACGTGCTTCTGTGTTTGCTATGAATTTTGCCAGCGTCTCTTCAAGGTTCGACTCATCTTCCTATTGGTGAGGTGGTTGTTGAAAATTTGGAGGAAGTTCCTCTCTTTGGCTGCCTTGATCATCCCACGAGAAATTGGGATGGTACCTCCAATCTGTATTATAAGTGTCACTATAAAAATTATTTTGCGGTCTAGAATAGTTACCCATATAGTGGACTTGTTCGTTCTTCATGCCATATCTGTAGGGTGGGTACTCAGGATTCGCCACGCCTCCTAGATTCGAGTCATATTGCATAACTAGATGTACCTGCGAGAGACTACACAAACTATCAATCTTTTTATTCACCATCTCTAAGCTGGTTTGATAGCACGGTTATTGCGTCGAGGTTGAAGACATCAAGGCTTACGTTGGTGTTGTCCTCATAACTCGCCAGCGATAGTTATTTAGTGCCATCTTCTCTATATTCTAAAATTATCTGAAAAAAACAAATAAAAGAAAAATTAGCAAAGTAAAAATTTAAACTAAAAATAAAAGTAAATTGCGAAAAATAAAAAGAATGGCTAAAGTAATAAAAATCGAGCTTTCTTAATATTTTAGTTCCCCAACAACGGCGCCAAAAACTTGATCGCTGTGAATCAGAGCTTTAAAATTTATAAAAAGAATGATCAAACCTGAAAACTAACTCTGACAACGATTGAGGCAAGTGCACCTATCGAACAGTAGTGTAGCTTAGGCAAGACCGGATTATCGAACCCAAAGGAACTAAAAGTACTAATACTAACTTTTCTTTTTAATATTTAGCCTAAAATAAGTGAAGTTGTTTATTAATCTAAATTAATTAACTACTAAACTAAAGACTCTAAGGCAAAGAAGAATGAATTTGGAAAATAACTTGGGAAAAACTCAGTTGATTTAGACGATACCCTAAGAAGAATCCACCTAGACTTCACTTGTTATCTAACACTGAACCATACGATTTATTCACTTAGTTTGATCCGTAAGACTCCCTAACGCATAATAAACCCTCTCTCGAGGCGAATAACGTCTAACCCTAGGTTAATTAGTGGAACTCTCGTTCTCTTATAATAACCCCCTAGAATAGCAGTAAATCGATCTGTGGATTCCCATATTAGGTTTCACCCTAATCCGGTAAAATCTCATCACCCTATCTCTAGGCGTGCGATCAACTCCGCTTAATTATGTTGGATCTACTCTTAGGCAGGGTCTATTCCTCCTTCACCTAAGCACATTAAATTTGGATTAAGCTCACATAATTAAGAACAAACTAAGTTATTATCATATAATTCAAATAATCAAATAACAAGATTCATCATAGGTTTTATCCCCTTCGGGTATCGAAGGGTTTAGTTCATAACAATAAAGGAAAACATCTCAAGAGAAAAGATAAAACAAAACATAAGAAATCCCTAAAACCCCCTGAAGGAATTGAAGAGGAGATCCTCTGTCTTGAGTAGAATTCCGGCTTATTGAGATGGATCAACTGGCTATCCCTGAGTGAATCCCCACAAATCTACCTTCTCTGGCCTAGCACGACGCCCCTAGACGATGGCTTTGGGCTCCCCTCGACAGAGGGTTTCTGTCGAACTCCCTTGACAAGTTGCCCCCTTGGGTGTTTATATAGACTTCGAGATGCCTTACTAGGCCCCAAAGTATCCTAATTCATATAGAGTTCCTACTAGGGTGTTTTAATAGGCTTTGGAATATGTTTCTTTGCCTCCAAGTATCCAAATCTGTGTAAAACTTCTCTTGGCCGCGGCAGGGACACGCCCATGGCAGACGCCCGTGTAAGTCGTGGTCAAGCCGTCTGGACTTCGTTGATGAGGCACGGCCGTGTAAATCGTGGTCCAGGCTGTGTTCGAGATCTTTAAGGAGGCACAACCGTGTGATCTTTGGTCCAGGCCGTGCCGATTTCATACTTTGGCCCATTTGTCCCATTTTAAGCCCGTTTTGCGTTCTTTTCATCCCCTGGTGCTTTCCTAAGTATATAACATGAAAAGAAAGGATTAAGAGCACCTTTTTACATAAATCAAGGGATAATTCATCCAAAAGCATACTAAATGTGGGATTAAAATATGTTACTATTTCAGTTTATCAAATACCACCACGAACCGGTCTAAGTAGGGTTGGAAGACCCGGTTCATCATATCCATGAAAGCAGTTGGTGCATTCATTAACCCAAACAGCTTGGCGAGAAAGTCGTAGTGTCTATAACGAGTCCTGAATGCTGTCTTGAACACATCTGCCTCCTTAACCCTTAACTGATGGTACCCCAATCTAAGATCTATCTTGGAGAAAACCGAAATTGTCTATCCTCGGTAAAGGGTACTTGTTCTTAATCGTCAGTTTATTCAATTAATGATTGATCACTGTGATTTCAGAGTTTTAAATTTATAAAAAGAATGATCGAACCTGGAAACTAAATATGACAACGATTTGAGGCAAGCGCACCTATCGAACAGTAGTATAGCTTAGGCAAGACCGGATTGTTGAACCCAAAGGAACCAAAAGTACTAATACTAACTTTATTTTTATTATTTAGCCTAAAATAAGTGAAGTTGTTATTTAATCTAAATTTAACTAACTACTAAGCTAAAGACGCAAAGACAAAAAGAATGAATTGGGGAAATGCTGTTGGAAAAACTCAGTTGATTAAGATGATACCCTTAGGAAGAATCCACTTAGACTTCACTTGTTATCTAACTCTGAACCAGACGATTTATTCACTTGACTTGATCCGTAAGACTCCCTAATGTATATTAAACCCTCTCTCAAAGCGAATAACGTCTAAACCTAGGTTGATTAATTGAAATCTCTTTCTAATTAAAACCCCTAGAATTGCATTAACTCGATCTATGGACTCCCATATTAGGTTTCACCCTAATCTGGCAAAATCTCGTCACCCTATCATTAGGCGTGTGATCAACTCCACTTAATTATGCTAGATCTACTCTTAAGCAAGGACTTTTACTCCTCCACCTAAGCACATCAAACTTGAATCAATATCCCAGAAATATTAACACAATAATTAAGAAAACATAATTAAGAACAAGTCAAGTATTGATCATATAGTTCAGCAAACGATAACAAGATTCATCTAAGTTTCATCCCCTTCAGGTATCTAAAGGGTTTAGTTCATAACAATAAAAGAAAACATCTCAGAAGAAAAGATAAAACAAAACATAAGAAATCCCTAAAACCCCCTGAAGGAATTGAAGGAGAGATCCGCCGTCTTGAGTAGAATTCTGGCTTCTTGAGATGGATCAACTGGCTATCTTCGAGTGTTTCTCACAAATCTGACCTTTTCGACTCGACTCCTTGGCCTAGCTCACCGCCCCCCTTCTAGGTTATACTTAGGGTGTTTATATAGGCTTTTGAAATAGGTTTCTTTGCCCCTAAGTATCCTTTTTTGAGTAAAATTGCTCTTCTCCGTGGTAGGGGCACGGCCATGGCACACGCCCGTGTGAATCGTAATCAGGCCGTGTTCTAGTCTATCAAGGAGACACGGCCATGTTGGCTCAAGTCCAGGCCATGTCTATTTTCACTTTGGCCCAATTTGGTCCGTTTTGAGCCCGTTTCTCGTTCTTTCCACCCTCCGGTGCTTTCCTGAGTATAAAACATGAAAAGAAAGGATTAAGAGCACCTTTTTACATAAATCAAGGGATAAATCGTCCAAAAGTATGCTAAATGTGGGATTAAAATATGTTACTTTTACGGTTTATCACATACCCCCACACTTAAGCTTTTGCTTGTCCTCAAGCAAAATTCTCAACTTACAATTAAAACGAAGTTTCCATGATTCAATATTCCTATCAACAATGTCTCATCATAATTCATATATAATTTAACTCAAAGAGTCCTAAAGATTCAAACAATATATGTCATACATTTGTAGCACAAAACATAGGTGTTTCCCCTCATCTAAATAATTACCTCTGATCCAAAACCTACAAGGATTGACATCCTCACAAAAGATTCACTCAAATCACTCGAAGTGTTTAAGGTTCAGAATTAAGCACTCAAATGTCAAACCTAAAAAGTTAATCCCATAGGCTTGCATGAAAATCAAATCTCCGCCACTGTAATATGAAATGATGCACAAATCAAAAGGTTTTTGAAAGGGTTGTAACGGGGCTTGGGTTAAGGTGTGGATAAAGGCTGAATTAGAGGGTTAGAATCGAGATTGAATTGAAAAATTACCTAACTAGAAACAACGAACTGAAAAATAAATAATTACATGAATTGAAACTTTGAAACTAATAATACGATCTTCTTCTTCAATAAATAGACTTTAACTGTACAAGCTCGCTTTTCATCATACTAATACTGAATATACTTTGATGTTTTTTTTAAGAACAAATCAAGTAAAGAACTTTAACAACTGAAATAAAGATCATATTTAGGCAACTGGTCAAATCAAATCTCAACAAAAAAGGGTAGTCAAGAAGAATGGTGATAACAAATACAAAGGGTTTTGGGTTAATATTAGTGGGTGAGTCAATAAAAAGGGTTGTTAGGATCAAAGGGGTTCACTAGGGGTTAATTATGAAGGTAGGCTTTTTTTATGGAGTAAGTGGGTTAAATCCTAGGTGCCTTTATCATTTCTGTATATCAAATCAAAGATGTGGTCTCGACATGTATAATCGAGGCAAGTTCTAGAATAACAGTTCAATGTTGACACACTCATAATCAAAAAGTGAGCAAGAAAAAGAATATATGCTCTTATAAGGCTCAAAATCTAACAAAAATTATGGGTATTTTGATATCAACCTCGTAAATTTCAAATTTCAAAGAATATTCAAATTCAGGTAGACAACCTAGAAAATTTTTTAATACCGAAAAATAGACTTATCATGCTTGATTCTCTAGTATCTTAGAATTTAATTATCAATGCACAATTATCAATGAATTAATCTAAAACATATCAATAAAAATCATAAATCGTGGAAATTTCATTCTAATGATAATATGAGAAATTTACTTTAAGACAAGGCATAATTCAGGGATTTGAGAACAATGCAAAAAGTTTGACACCTAATTTCAGGAATTTGAGAATAATGAAAAAAGTTAGGCACCTTTTTAGGTTGTTCACCCTCCACACTTAAGATGTACATTGCTCTCAATGTACAATGATATATATATATAGACAATTAAGTATAAATTCAAAACATATGGAGAGAGGTGAAACTCCCTGAATTGTGGATGAAATCCTTGCGTTGGAGGTGAAAGATAAGTTGAAGGGGTCGTTCTTGATGACGATCCTGTGCTAGATGAAGAAATTGGGTAGCTCATGGAGGATTAGCCAAGATATAATGATAATAATTAAAACTATACTAATTAAATAATTAAAGAAAAGCAAGCTAAAGTGAAGAAAAATAAAAAGTGAACTAAAATTAAAAAGATAAATGGACCGTAGAGTCCTTATTGTTGAGTGTGATTTCTAAAAATTTGTGGATATGGTGGTGGTCATGGTGTGATTCCCAAGCGGATGAAGAACCTAAAACCAAGAAACTAAAATAACATAAGCTAAATTAAGCAGAAGAGAAGTAAAGATAAGGAAATTGAAGCAAAAGAGAAAAATGAAGTAAAAACTAAATGGCCTCAAATATCCTTGGCTCGTCGAATGATTGAAGCGGCCGGCATGAACTTATATAGATCGGTCTCCCTTTGGGAGACTATGCTTGATTCCTTCCGCTTCTTCGGCATTTGGTGCAGCTCAAGGGTTTTGGGAATGTATTGGAGAAGAAAAGTAGGGAGAGGGTTGAGAAAGAAAAGAAAATCTAAATGGGCTGAATGGGTGAGAAGAGGGAGGGGTGGGTGGTTTCAATAGAATTCTCAAGTCAGGCACATTCCAACGCCCGTGTACCATGGGCGTGTTGATTCACACAGCCACCTCGCACGGCCGTGTTATGGATCGTATCGTTTCTCCCATGCCCATGTTCTGGTTACCACGCCCGTGTGTAAACTACCAGTGTCGACCACGGTCGCATCGCACGACCATGTTGAGTGTTGTTCATGTCTCCCACGCCCATTTTACAGATTGCCACGCTCATTGGTGATAAGTCAGTGTCATCCACGGCCGCGTCGCACGGTCGTGGCATTTTTCGATGCCCGTGGGGTGGTGGTTGGAGTCCATGACTTGAAGATTTGATTCTTTCTGACTTGTACCTCTTCTGCCATGTCAGTACGGAGATTCGATACATCCACACGGCCACGACCATGGCCGTGTGCAAGGCCGTGTGGCCTGGAATTCTGTACTATTGGTTAGTTTAAAACTATGTGTTTAAGACTAAGAGAAGAGAAGAAAATAAAATGAAAACAAATACGAAAGTAATTAGGGTTAGTGCTCGGGTTACCTCCCGAGAAGCGCTCGTTTAAAGTCTTAAGCTAGACTTTCCTCGTATTTGCAAAAATTAGGGTGGTTTAAAATTTTGAATATCTTCCCTCATGCTATCATTTCTATTTCCTTGATAAAGTTTAAGTCGAGAAGCGTTTATATTGAAAGTACCAAAAATAGGATTACTTACCTCATACATTGCTGTATGGGAAAATATTGTGTACCTCAAGAGGAATTTCTTCGTTTGTGTTCAGGTCTGATGTGATGAGGCGAGGATCTCCTTTATCTAACAGTACCTGGTCTCCTATTTTGAAGTGGTTTGTTATTCTTATGAGCTCTTATGGGGGCTCCTTTGGTTTTACTTCGTGTGGTTCTGGTTCTTCTTTGAATTGTGTTTTCCACTCTTCTAATTTGTCGACCCTAAGGCTTCGTTCCTTATGTAATTATTCCTTGTTGTCATGTGGCCCATGATTCAGCTCAGGTTTGTAACCTTGTGGTGTTTCCTGCGGTGAGAGTTGAACAACTTGGTTATCAACTGAATTTACTTTCTCACCTTCATCAATTGTTGTCCTGGCCGTGTTAAGAGCTTGTAAACCGATCGATTTGTCGCCTACACACAGTATGAGTTCTCTGTACCAACATCAATTTTTGTTCTAGATTTGCTAAAAGGGTCTTCCTAAAATTAAAGGAATCGAATTATCCTCATCCATGTCTAAGACAACAAAATCTACTGGGAAAACAAATTTATCAATTTTTACAAGAACATCTTCGATAATACCCCTAGGAATTCTAACAGTTTTATCAGCTAGTTGAATGCTCATCCTAGTTTGTTTGGGTTTCTCTAGACCTAGTTGTTTAAACAATTTATAAGGCATGACATTTATGCTTGCCCCTAAATCAGCTAATGCATTATCAATAGGTAAACTACCAATTAAACATGGAATCGTAAAACTCCCTGGATCTTTTAATTTATGTGGTAGTTTATTTTGCAAGATTGCCGAGCACATTGCGTTTAGTTCCACGTGTGATGCCTCGTCTATCCTTCTCTTGTTTGTCAAAAGCTCTTTTAAAAATTTTCTAGAATCTGGCATCTGCTAAAGGGCTTCAAGTAGCGGTAAGTTAATATGTAGTTTCTTTAAAAGTTTAAGAAACTTACCAAACTGTTCCTCTGTATCGTCTCTCTTTATCGCTTCGGGATAAGGAATACGAGGTTGGTACTTTTTGATTACCGATTTTGGCTTTTCTTGTGTTACCTCAACTTTACCTTTCTCTACCTCGTTTTCTTGTATTGGATTGGGTTCATCTAACCCTATACTATCATGAGCTGTGATAGCTTGGATTTGCTCCTTTGGGTTAATCTCAGTGTTGCTTGGTAGACGCCCTTGCGGTCGTTCAGAAATTATCTTTGCAAGTTGTCCAACTGTCTTAGTAAGTTTCGCAACTTAACTTTCGATACCCTTAATTGATGCCTGTTGATTCTTAAGGGTGGTTTCAGTGTCTTGGAGACGGTTATCTGTGGCTGCCATGAATTTTGTCAGCATCTCTTCAAGGTTCGGCCTCTTTTCCTGTGTATAGGGCTGATTTTGGAAATTTTGAGGAGGTTGTTGTCTTTGAATTCCTTGATTTCCTTGACCTCCCCTTGAAAAATTTGGGTGGTTCCTCCAACCTAGATTATAGGTATTACTATAAGAGTTATTGTTAGATCTGAAATTATTACCTATATAGTTCATCTGTTCGCTCTCTGTGCCCGGTTGGTAGGGTGGGTACTCAGGATTCGCCACAGTTCCACTTGCGTCGCACTGCATTACTGGATGTACCTGCGAAGAACACAAACTATCAAGCTTTTTATTCATCATCTCTACCTGTGTTGATAGCATGGTTACTGCGTCGAGGTTGAAAACTTCGGTTGATTTTGTTGGGTTTGTCCTTGTAACCTGCCACTGATAGTTATTTAGTGACATCTCTTCAATAAACTCGTAGGCTGCTTCAGGAGTTCTGTTGTTCAGGGTTCCACCGGCGGCTAAATCAATTAGTTACCTCGTTGAGGGGTTCACACTGTTATAGAAAGTTTGGACTTGGAGCCACAAGGGTAAACCATGGTGCGGACACCTTCTCAAGAGATCCTTGTATCTCTCTCATGCGTCGTATAATGTCTCTAAATCCATCTGCACAAAAGAAGAGATATCATTCCGTAATTTGGTTGTTTTGGCCGGTGGGAAATATTTTAATAAAAAATTTTCGGTCATTTGATCCCATGTAGTGATTGACCCTCGTGGTAACGAGTTTAACCACTGTTTGGCTTTATTCATTAATGAAAAGGGAAATAACCGAAGACGGATGGCATCATCAGAAACGCCATTTATTTTGAAGGTATCACAGAACTCTAAAAAATTAGCTATATGAGTATTTGGGTCTTCGTCCTGTAAACCATCAAATTGAACAAATTGTTGAATCATTTGTATAGTGTTAGGCTTTAATTCAAAATTATTAGCAGCTATAGCAGGCCTAACAATACTTGATTCTGCTCCTGTTAAATGAGGTTTAGCATAATCATACATAGTACGCGGAGCATTATTTTTTGCCACATATTGTGGTGGTGGATTATTCTCGTCCATCCCTTCAGTAGGATTGGATCTGCCTTCTCGCTCTTTTTCTGTGTAATTTAGGGCTCGCCAAATTTCTATGCGATTCCTGCGAGCGGTAGCTTCAATATCACTGTCGTATACTAGTGGTCCTCTCGGGTTCCTTCTAGTCATAAACAAGAGGTACCTACTAGGAAAAGAAAGAAAGAAAATTTAGCAAAGTTAACAACAAAACAAAAATTAAAATTAAAAAAAATTAAATTAAATTGCGGAAAATAATGGCTAAAGTAATAAAAATAGAGCTTTCTTAATATTTTAGTTCCCCAGCAACGGTGCCAAAAACTTGATCGCTGTGATTTTAGAGTTTTAAATTTATAAAAAGAATGATCGAACCTGGAAACTAACTATGACAATGATTTGAGGTAAGTGCACCTATCGAACAGTAGAATAGCTTAGGCAAGACCGAATTGTCGAACCCAAAGGAACCAAAAGTACTAATACTAACTTTCTTTTTATTATCTAGCCTAAAATAAGTGAAATTGTTATTTAATCTAAATTTAACTAACTACTAAGCTAAAGACGCAAAGACAAAAAGAATGAATTGGGGAAATACTGTTGGAAAAACTCAGTTGATTAAGATGATATCCTTAGGAAGAATCCACCTAGACTTCACTTGTTATCTAACTCTGAACCAGACGATGTATTCACTTGACTTGATCCGTAAGAATCCCTAATGTATATTAAACCCTCTCTCGAAGTGAATAACGTCTAACCCTAGGTTGATTAATTAAAATCTCTTTCTAATTAAAACCCCTAGAATTGCATTAACTCGATCTATGGACTCCCATATTAGGTTTCACCCTAATCCGGCAAAATCTCGTCACCCTATCTCTAGGCGTGCAATCAACTCCGCTTAATTATGCTAGATCTACTCTTAAGCAGGGACTTTTGCTCCTCCACCTAAGCACATCAAACTTGAATCAATATCCCGAAAATATTAACACAAGAGTTAAGAACACATAATTAAGAACAAGTCAAGTATTTATCATATAGTTCAGCAAACGATAACAAGATTCATCTAAGTTTCATCCCCTTCAGGTATCTGAAGGGTTTAGTTCATAACAATAAAAGAAAACATTTCAGAGGAAAAGATAAAACAAAACATAAGAAATCCCTAAAACCTCCTGAAGCAATTGAAGGAGAGATCCGCCGTCTTGAGTAGAATTTTGGCTTCTTGAGATGGATCAACTGGCTATCTTCGAGTGTTTCTCACAAATCTGACCTTTTCAGCTCGGCTCCTTGGCCTAGCTCACCGCCCCCCTTCTAAGTTATACTTAGGGTGTTTATATAGGCTTTTTAAATAGGTTTCTTTGCCCCCTAAGTATCCTTTTCCGAGTAAAATTGCTCTTCTCCATGGCAGGGGCACGGCCATGGCACACGCCCGTGTGAATCATCTTTAGGCCGTGTTCGGACTTTTAATGAGGTGACACGCCCGTGTGAATCGTAACCAGGCCGTGTTCTAGTCTATCAAGGAGACACGGCCGTGTTGGCTCAAGTCCAAGCCGTGTAGATTTTCACTTTGGCCCAATTTGGTCCGTTTTGAGCCCGTTTCTCGTTCTTTCCATCCTTCGGTGCTTTCCTGAGTATAAAACATGAAAAGAAAGGATTAAGAGCACCTTTTTACATAAATCAAGGGATAAATCATCCAAAATTATGCTAAATTTGGGATTAAAATATGTTACTTTTACGGTTTATCAACGATAATCAGTACACATGCGCATTGACCCATCCTTCTTTTTCACGAACAAAACTGGTGCTCCCCACGGAGACACACTCGGTCGGATGAATCCTTGATCCAGTAGCTCTTGGATTTGAGCCTTTAATTCAACTAGCTCCTTCGGTGCCATCCTGTAAGGGGCTATGGATACCGGAGCCGTTCCCGGTAAAAGCTCAATGCCGAACTCGACTTCACGATTTGGTGGCAACCCCGGGAGCTCTTCAGGGAATACATCCGGAAACTCCTTTACAGTTCTGACATTCTCAGTAGATGATCCCTTAACATCAGATACGTTGACGTACGCTAGGAACGCTTCGCAACCTTTGCAAACCAGCTTCTCGGCCCTTAATGCTGAGATTAAATTGGATAAATAATCCCTTCGCTCCCCTATCACAATCACTTCCTCATCCTCTGAAGACTTCAATACCATACGCTTAGCAGCGCAATCCAAACTCGCACGGTGTTTTACTAACCAATCCATGCCCAAAATGAGATCAAACTCGCCAAATGGCAGTTCCATCAAATCCGCCGGAAAGAAAACCCATTGAACCTCTAGAGGCACATCTCTAAATAACTTATTCACTATAATCGACTATCCTAAAGGACTAATCACCGACATTTCTCTATCAGCAAGTTCGAATTGTATACCCAAAGTTCCAGACACAGTACATGCAACATACGAGTGCCTTGACCCAATATCAATCAAAGTAATACATGGTACATTATGAATGAGGAACGTACCAGTTATGACGTCAGGTGCGTCACCATCCTCTCGATGCCAAGCAGCATAAACCAACACTGGCTGTCTCGCCTCTGTATTACCAACACCTCTGCCCGGTGCTCCACATCCTCGTCCTAGCCCACTTCCCCCTCTGGGTGGACCACGACCTCTCGATGGCTGTTGACCACCTCTCCCTAGCTGCACATAGCCTTAACCTGCTGCTTGCCTCTGAACAGGCTTTCGAGGACAGTTTCTAAACTGATGATCCTTGGACCCACATCTGAAACACCTCCAGTTCTTTTTCAGCATTCTCCCGGATGAGGTCTCCCACACTCAACGGAAGGCTGCGGTCGACTACCAACAACTGAAACCCCAGCTCGGGCTGGCCCATCGAACTTAGGCCTCTTATTAAACCCACCTGAAGAACTTGAGGGCCCAAAATCCCTCTTATTTCTGCCCCTTTCCTTCTCATGGTTTTGACGCTCAGAGCGTTTCACATCATCGGCAATCTTTGCCTTCTCAATTAGAGTAGCAAAGTCCCTTTCCCTCTGCGGGGCTATCAGCTTTCGCAACTCATCACGAAGACCATCCTCAAACCGCACGCAACGCTCATACTCGGATCGCGACTATGCCTCGAGCATACCGGCTCAACCATGAGAAACTCGCCTCATACTCTGCTACAGACTTGTTCCCCTGAACAAGATTCAGAAATTCCTTCCTCCGGGCATCCACATAACTTGCCCCAACATATTTTCCTTGGAAGGCCGTCTTAAAAAAGTCCCATGTCACACGATTGGCCTGCGTGCCTTCCCTCACAGTAAGCCATCATTGATATGCCTCATCTCGCAGTAAAGACACTGCTCCTTTCATCTTTTGCTCCACCGTGCAGTCAAGGTCATCCATGATCCGCTTAACCGCCTCCAACCAATATTCTGCTACATTCGGGGCTACACCAGAGATGCCCCTGAAGACTTTCGCCCCATTTGACCGGAGTCGCTCAAAAATTGACCCTCGAGCCCCTGACCCAGTACTCGCTCCAACAACCCTTTCCAAAACCCGAAGCATCGCTTGGGGCAGAGTATCATCCCCATCGTCTCGGTCGTGAGACCCCGTTTCAGTCACTAGTGATGCCGGTGCCTCCCTTTCAGGCATATGTCTAGATGCTGAGGACCGAGCCCTAACACCCCGGCCTCTACTACGGCCACGTGTACCCCTTTCGCGACCTCTTGTACTCATATCGATGTAACATATTAATCTGTTTAAGAGTTTTATGAATCAGCTTATAGTTCTCATGGTTATTAACAAATGTTTTATGAAAAACAGTAATAAGAGTTGTTTTCGCATATCGAGTTTACTATAGTTTCAGTCTCCTATAGTCTCAGTTTTCCTAACTAAAGAGTTCGGTATACTACTACTATCCCTAGTAGTTTCTTAATACAATCTTTACAGCATATAACAGAGTATAATGTCAGAAAACTTACGGATTTGGTGCCGGAGACTCGGTGTGCCACACTTTCAGTAACACTATCACTTTCCAAGTTTAAAAATTTAAGCAGATTAGAAAAAATTCCAAACCCATTCCACAGCCGAGTTTTGTAACCTGGCTCTGATACCATTAAATGTAACACCCCAAACCCGGCCTAGACGTTATGGCCGGATCTAGCATGTCACCTCAAAAGGTTATTTAAAAGCTACGCGTTCAATGCAAACCCTTCCTCGATTTAAAACTTTCTACCATTTTAAAATCCCGAGTTTCATTGTTTACATAAACAAGATTTGCTTGAGATCATTTTCCTTGCAAAAAAAACATTATTATTTTCAAAAACTTTGCTCGTTGCAGTAGACTTACTTAATTAGTTGCGGAAACGTGATATGTTGAAAACAATGGTTATTGTTTTAAAACCCGTGTTTTAATTGTTTAGTGATTCATAACTAAAAGAATTACCAAATAAAAGTTAAAAAGAAAATCCCAATGGCCTTATTATAAAAATTATAAACCCAATAATTTAGATAAAATAAAATAAATTAAATCAAATTTCTAAGTTCAGTTTAATATCATAACCGACGTATGGCCACCTCCGAGTCCTCCGCAGCTCCAAATCCTCTAACGTTGGGGATTACCTACACGATTAAAAGAAAGGGGTGAGTTACGAGAACTCAGTGTGTAATCCCCTATTTCGGTCATAATTTGGGCCCGAGCCCATACAGTGTCGGTCTGGGCCTAAGGCCTATTCGGTAACAATTTGGGCCTAAGCCCTAAATCATATTAATGCAATGGATATGTACCCACCCCAATCCAACTAAACTCTCCACCCGTACCAACCAATCTCTCCATGTGGGGACCATGTCGACCCACCCAGCCAAAACTCTCAATAATGCACCTAATTTGCTAATAATCTGTATATATGGCTGAGCCACTAAATTAAGGATATGTGGCGATGCCACTAGAACGGTACTTCCTCCAATCAGCAAACCCAACCCAATGTAATATGATATGTATGCAATGTATTATGATCATAAACAGATGTATAAAATCACATAAACAATATTAAAACTACCACTGAGAGTATAACAGTTATTTCATCGTTTAGGGGTAAAACGATAATTTCACCCCTAGGGGGTATTTCGGTAATCTACCCCCTAAGGGTATTTCGGTAATTTACCCACTAAGGGTATTTCGGTAATTTACCCACTAAGGGTATTTCGGTAACTTACCCACTAAGGGTATTTCGGTTATTTACCCACTAAGGGTATGTCTGTCACGGTTCTGCAGACTTCGCAGTCGCATCAACCATCCGGCACTTACTATCGATTTCGCTCATATGGGCCCGTTAACCCATTGGGCCCACTTAGCCCACTTCGGCTCAACAAGGCCCACTACAGCCTCAATCCTACGAGAGTGGTTGTGTCACTCCCGACTGTCTAACGCCATCACTAGTGGCTCGGTTTATCTCTACGAGCACTCGCACGCTCGAGTGACTCAGTTGTTGATTCTTCAACTTTTTGGTATTTCGGCTTTTGGCCGATTCACAGAACGTTGCACTATCAGAATAAACACAAGTGTGAGATTACACACCTTGATTGTGAGACGCGCGATTAGCCCTTCACCTCAAACCTTGTTTGAGCAAACGGCCTTAAACACCCAAGATTACTAAGCACACTTAGCTTCACGTCCTTAACAAGAATCTGTACCAAAAAGATACTCATAAGTGTGGCTAAATCTGCACACCACACATCACAAACGTATGGCACATTCGGCTAAACCAAATATTATGACAACGTTCTTACCTCACTTGATCAGTGAGTCAAGAATAAAGGTTTGATTAATTCAAACCACTTGTGCTCCTTCACATTATTGAAAACCCTAAACCCAACGATGGCCAAATCATAGAAAAGAACGCATTTTAGACACAATGAGAAAAGGAAGAACATACAGTTATTAAGGAAGGAACCGAATGGATACAGAGTTATTGACAGAGAACTATAACTTACCGATTGTCAAATTCCTTGCAGAGCCACACTAGGATAGAACAGAACTGTGATTCAACTAAGGACTAACTCACAAGATGCAGTGAATATGCCCAACAAAAAGTGATAGAGGGTGTTCGGCCGAACCAGAATCAACTTTAAGAACCAGAGACGAGCGTTGAGACAAAGGGAAGAACGAGTCCGGCTATGAGAGTTAAACTGAAAAATGAAATGATGTGGAAAGAAAAGAAGAAGAGTCAATTGAAGAATAAAGAAAAGGAAAAAGATTCGGCTATGGAGAGGAGGCAGTTCAATAGAGGAAAAGAGTAGTGAGAAGAAGAAAAAGAAACAGCAAGGTGAATTGAGAAGAAAAGAAATGACCGTAATGCTAGAGAGAACTACCCAAAATGCAAAACTCACAAAAGAAATTCAGAGGAAATTCGGCATCCTCTCCCCTCTCCCAACCGAATATGCTACCAATGACCCCTCTTCAGCCGAAATACCCCCTAAGCTAGACTCCCACTTTCGGCCAACACTTCCCACACACATCAACTCCTTGATTTTCTCCTCTTTTTTTCCTCCTACAATTCCTCTCCTCCATCCATTTGAATTATTTGACCAAGTCTCCACTCCCCTTGAAGAGTTTGATCCGAACTCTGCTTCCTTCACTCTCAAGCCACAAAATAAAAGCTCTATTTGCACCTTGTGAGATTCGAACCCCATTCTCCATGCCTTCCCATTGACGCCACTACCACTGAGCTACAAGCTCATCTAGTGTCATCTTAACGCCCACCATTTTACTTAAGTCCTGCTTCCAACAGCCCTCTCCACTAAAGGGCCAAAAACTAAAATTTTTCCAAGGCTCAAACTCAAACCCAGGCCTCCCTAGAACCCCTAAAATACACTCAAATAGCCAGCTGAGCAAGCACAACATGAAATTATGCAAAAATTACAACCCCTAATTTTTTGGTACGTTAAAACTCTACTCCCTTTAAAGAAATTTCGGCCTCGAAATTTACCTGATCAAAAGAGATGAGGGTATTGCTGCTGCATCGCCTCCCCAGGCTCCCACGTGGCTTCCTCTGAACCGTGATTACGCCACAGCACCTTCACTAGCGTAACAGATTTCCTTCTCAGTACCTTAACATTCCGATCCAATATCTACATCGGTTCTTCCTCAAAAGTCAAATCAAGTCTTACCTCGATCTCCTCCACCGGCACTATATGAGAAGGATCAGAATGGTATCGCATCAGCATAGAAATGTGGAATACATTATGTATACGATTTAGCTCGGGAGGTAGTTCCAACTGATAGGCGATCGGTCCTACACACTTTACTATCCGGTAAGGCCCGATAAATCTAGGGCTCAACTTGCCCTTCCGCCCAAACCTCAGAATCTTCTTCCAAGGTGAGACTTTCAAGAAGACAAAATCTACCACTGAGTACACAATCTCTTTACGCTTTAAATCAGTGTATGACTTCTGCCTATCAGATGCTTCTTTTAACCGACCCCGGATCAGCTTCACTTTCTCGTCAGTTTCAAAAATTAGCTCTGGACCCAACAGTCGTCGATCACCCAATTCTGTCCAACAAGTAGGGGTACGACACCTACGACCATATAACGCTTCGTACGGTGCCATCTGAATACTAGATTGGTAGCTGTTGTTGTAAGCAAATTCTGCCAACGGCAAATAGTCTTCCCAACTACCTTTGAAATCAATCACACAGCTTCTTAACATGTCTTCCAAAATCTGAATTACCCTTTCCAACTGACCATCAGTGTGCGGATGAAATGCTGTGCTGAAATCCAACCTCGTACCCAAAGCTTCGTGTAACACTCTTCAGAATCGTGATGTGAATCTAGGGTCCCTGTCCAAAATGATAGACACTGGTACCCCATGTAACCTTACAATTTCCGCCACGTATAACTTGGCAAACTTTTGCAACGAGTAATCAGTGCGAACCGGTATGAAGTGGGCAGATTTAGTCAGCCGGTCAACAATTACCCATACTGAATCTTTCTTAGTAGGCATCAAGGGCAGCCCACTAACAAAATCCATGGTTACCCTCTCCCACTTCCAGAGTGGAATTTTCATAGGTTGCAGCAATCCAGAAGGCAGTTGATGCTCAGCCTTCACTTGCTGGCATGTCAAACACTTATCGGTAATCTCACGCTTAAGCCCTGGCCACCAGTACAATTCATGTAGATCTCGGTATAACTTGTTTCCACCAGGATGCATAGCGTATGGACTACTATGCACTTCCCGCAAAATTGATTGCCTTAGCTCAGAATCCCTCGGTACACAAACTCTTCCACAGAAACATAATACTCCTTCACTATTTAGCCCAAAATTTGCAGTCTCCCCCTTCTTCACCAGTTGAAAACGAGGAATCAACGATTCATTTTGCCACTGCTTTTCTTTAATCTGACTAATCCAAGTCGGTCTCACCTGAAGCTCTGCTAACAGACTACCATCCTCAAACAGGCTGAGACGAGCGAACATTGCTCTTAAATCAGATACGACCTTACGACTTAATGCGTCTGCTACTACGTTGGCTTTCCCCGAATGATACTCGATCGAACAATCATAATCCTTAAGCAACTCTATCCATCTTCGTTGCCTAAGATTCAACTCCTTCTAAGTAAGGAGGTACTTGAGACTTTTATGGTCGGTATAGATGATCGACTTCTCCCCGTACAAGTAATGTCTCCAAATCTTTAGTGTGAACACCACCGCAGCTAGTTCCAAGTCATGAGTGAGGTAGTTCACCTCATGCGACCTAAGCTGACGAGACGCATAAGCCACCACCTTCCCTTCCTACATCAGCACACAACCCAAACCCGTGTGCGACGCATCACAGTAGACAATGAATTCTTTTCCAGCCTCCGACTGTATCAATACCGGGGCTTTTGTCAGAATCTTCTTCAGTTTCTCAAAACTCTCCTACTGTTTATCAGTCCAAACAAACGATACTCCCTTAGGCAGTAACTTAGTTAGGGGTACAGCAACCAATGAAAACCCCTCAATAAACCGTCTGTAATACCCGGCCAAACCCAGAAAACTTCAAATCTCAGATACCGAATTCGGTGTCTTCCAATCTAATACTGCCTCAACCTTCCGAGGATCAACCCTAATCCCCTCGGCAGACATGACATGACCCAAAAATTTCACCTCACGCAGCCAAAACTCGCACTTGCTGAATTTGGCATAAAGCTGATTTTCTCTCAGTATTTGCAGAATAACCCGGAGGTGTGAATCATGCTCCTTCTCGGTTCTTGAATACACCAGAATATCATCTATAAATACCACCACGAATCGATATAAGTAAGGTTGGAAGACCCGATTCATCATATCCATGAAAGCAGCTGGTGCATTCGTTAACCCAAACGGCATGACTAGAAACTCGTAATGTCCATAACGAGTCCTGAATGCTGTCTTGGACACATCTGCCTCCTTAACCCTTAACTGATGGTACCCCGATCTAAGATCTATCTTGGAGAAAACCAATGCTCCTTGCAGCTGATCAAAAAGATCATCTATCCTCGGTAAAGGGTACTTGCTCTTAATAGTCAGTTTATTCAATTGACGATAATCAATACACATGCGCATTGACCCATCCTTCTTCTTCACAAACAAAACCGGTGCTCCCCACGGAGACACACTCGGTCGGATGAATCCTTGATCTAGTAGCTCTTGGATTTGAGCCTTTAATTCAACCAGCTTCTTCGGTACCATGTTGTAAAGGGCTATGGACACCGGAGCCGTTCCCGGTAAAAGCTCAATGCCGAACTCGACTTCATGATTTGGTGGCAACCCCAGGAGCTCTTCAGGGAATACATCTGAAAACTCCTTTACAGTTCTGACATTCTCAATAGATGATCCCTTAACATCAGATACGCTGACATACGCTAGGAACGCTTTGCAACCTTTGCGAACCAGCTTCTTGGCCCTTAATGCTGAGATTAAATTGGATAAATAATCCCTTCGCTACCCTATCACGATCACTTTCTCATCCTCTGAAGACTTCAATACCATACGCTTAGCAGCGCAATCCAAACTCGCACGGTGTTTTACTAACCAATCCATGCCCAAAATGAGATCAAACATGCCAAACAACAGTTCCATCAAATCCGCCAGAAAGACAACCCATTGAACCTCTAGAGGCACATCTCTAAATAGCTTATTCACTATAACCGACTGTCCTAAAGGACTAATCACCGACATTTCTCTATCAGCAAGTTCGAATTGTATACCTAAAGTTCCAGACACAGTACATGCAACATACGAGTGCGTTGACCCAATATCAATCAAAGCAATACATGGTACATTATGAATGAGGAACGTACCAGTTATGACGTCAGATGCGTCGCCATCCTCTCGATGCCGAGCAGTATAAACCAATGCTAGATGTCTCACCTCTGTATTACCAACACCTCTGCTCGGTGCTCCACATCCTCGTCCTAGCCCACTTCCCCCTCTGGGTGGACCACGACCTCTCGGTGGCTGATGACCAACTCTCCCTGGCTGCACATAGCCCTGACCTGATGCTTGCCTCTGAACAGGCTCCCGAGGACAGTTTCTATACTGGTGATCCTTGGACCCACATCTGAAACACCCTCAGTTCTTTCCCAGCCTTCTCCCGGATGAGGTCTCCTACACTCAGGGCAAGGCTGCGGTCGACTACCAACAACTGAAACCCCAGCTCGGGCTGGCCCATCGAAACTAGGCCTCTTATTAAACCCACCTAAAGAACTTGAGGGCCCAAAATCCCTCTTATTTCTGCCCCTTTCCTTCACACGGTTTTGACGCTTAGAGCGTTTCACATCCTCGACAATCTTTGCCTTCTCAATTAGAGCAGCAAAGTCCCTTTCCCTCTATGGGGCTATCAGCACTCGCAACTCATCTCGAAGACCATCCTCAAACCATACGCAACGCTCATACTCAGTCGTGACTATGCCTCGAGAATACAGGCTCGACCGCAGAAACTCTGCCTCATACTCTGCTACAGACTTGTACCCCTGAACCAGATTCAGAAATTCCTTCCTCCGGGCGTCCACATAACTTGCCCCAACATATTTTCCTTGGAAGGCCGTCTTAAAAAAGTCCCATGTCTCGCGATCGGCCTGCGTGCCTTCCCTCACGGTAAGCCACCACTGATATGACTCATCTCGCAGTAAAGACACTGCTCCTTTCAACTTTTGCTCCACCGTGAAGTCATGGTCATAGTAGCCCTTATGCTATGCACCCCGGGGGAAATAAAATGTATCGAGATCTCTGTGAGCATTATTGGTGGCCAGGGTTGAAGCGAGAAGTTACTGATTTCGTGAGTAGGTGTTTGACATGTCAGCAAGTAAAGGCGAAACATCAATTACTGTCGGGACTGCTGCAACCGGTGAAGTTTCCCTTATAGGAATGGGAACGGATAACGATGGACTTTGTTAGTGGGCTACCCTTATCGCCTACTAAGAAAGACTTCGTCTGGGTGATAGTGGATCGGTTGACGAAGACTGCCCATTTCCTACCTGTTCGTACGGATTACTCATTACAGAAGTTGGCCAAGTTGTACGTAGCAGAGATTGTGAGGTTACATGGGGTACCAGTGTCTATTATCTCGGACAGGGACCCTAGGTTTACATCACGATTTTGGAAAGCTTTACATGAAGCTTTGGGAACAAAGTTAAATTTCAGCACGGCTTTTCATCCTCAGTCAGATGGTCAGTCAGAAAGAGTAATCCAGATTTTGGAAGACATGTTAAGGGGTTGTGTGATAGACTTTGGGGTAGTTGGGAAGATTTCCTACCGTTGGCAGAATTTGCGTATAACAATAGTTATCAATCCAATATTCAGATGGCACCCTACGAGGCATTGTATGCTCATAGGTGTCGTACTCCTACTTGTTGGACTGAATTGGGGGAGCGACAGTTATTGGGTTCTGAGCTGATATCAGAGACGGAGGAGAAAGTAAAGGTAATTCGGGCACGGTTAAAGGAAGCTTGGATAGACAAAAATCTTATGCGGATCCAAGCGTAAGGATATTGAGTTTGCGGTGGGAGATCAGGTCTTTCTAAAGGTCTCACCTTGGAAGAAGATCTTCAGATTTGGAAGGAAGGGCAAGTTGAGCCCTAGGTTCATCGGACCGTACCGTGTGTTGAAACGTGTTGGGCCAGTGGCTTATCAGCTTGAGTCACCTCCGGATTTGAGTCAAATTCATAGTGTATTTCATGTCACAATGTTAAGGCGTTACCGATCGAATCCGTCTCATATAGTACCGGTAGAAGAAATTGAGATAAGACCTGATTTGTCGTTCGAAGAGGAACCAGTGCAAATTCTAGATCGAGACGTTAAGGTACTGAGAAGAAAGACTGTGCCGTTAGTCAAAGTTCTATGGCGTAATCACGGAGTAGAGGAAGCCACGTGGGAGCCTGAGGATGCGATTCGATAACAATATCCTCACCTCTTTTAATTAGGTAAATTTCGAGGACAAAATTTTCTTTAAGGGGGTAGAATTGTAACATCCTAAAATTTGGAATTTTATGTGTTGCATTGTTTTTGGTGTTAAGCTTGTTAAATTATTAATTTTTTATGTTTAGGAGGTCCTAAGAAGGCTCGGGGTTTATTTGGACCTAGTATTTTTTTTTCATTTAGCACTTTAAGGAAGTGGAGTAAGTGACCTTGAAGCATATGGGAATAATTGAGTAAATAGCTTGCATAATTGAGCATTCAGTAAAGAGGTAGTGGCGCCATATGATGGACTTGATGGGAGGAAGTTCGAATCACTTTGTGTACAAATTTGGACTTTTTATTTTTGCACTCATCCATCAAGTGTCGGCCAAGCATGTTATTATGGTAAGCTGGACTTTCATTTTTATGCAAGATGGCTAAAGAGATTAAGGAAAGATTGAAGTTGGGGAAAGGAATCAAGGGAAATAGGAAAGAAAGGGGGACATGAGGCTTAATTCGTGGGTGATGTTTTGGAAAGCTTGGGTGGCAAATTGTTGACCATTTTAGCTATGTATATGGACGGTTTTTGGGGCTTAAGGGGCATAGCCGAATTTTTGTTGGTGTTGGTAAGGCTTTAGTGTTAGTTTTGGACAATTCCATTAGTATCAAGTGTGTTTTTTTTTCTCTTCCCAAATTCTTTTCTCCTAGCCGATTTTGGTCTTGGCAATTGGTGAAAGTTTTAGTTTTGTTTTTTGGCCAAAATTCATTTATGCAACATTGGTGACATTTTTCTTTCTCTCAAAATCTTCCTTCTTGCCGATTCTTCAAACCATTGGTGAATTTATTCTCATCTTTTCTTCTTTTGTTGCCGAATGTACATAACTTTGAGACCATTTCTCTTGTTCACTCATCATTCTTGAAAAAGAAACTAATCCACCATTCTACTTCTTTTCCTTCTTTTCTTTTCGCAAAATCCTTCAAGCATCACTTCCACTCTAATATTATTCACCATAGCCGAATATTGATTTACATTTTCTCTATAATCGAACTCTCATTTCTTTTCTCATCGTTTCTTCTCATTCGTATTTACATTCAATCTTTGATCAATCGGTAAGCGTTCTTCCAACATTTTATCTTGTTTTCTTTCTCTTAGTGCCGAATATAAGTTTTGATTTGGAGGGTCATATGAACCGAAACAATCATATTATTATACTCTCTCAAATAAAATCATTCTCTTCCTTGTAGTGGAATAGTGGAGTGTCGATTACTACAACATCGCTTAATCGACTTTAGCCATAGAAAGATCGTGTGAAACGGGAATTTCATTGTTCAAGGTAAGGAAGTTCTCTCATAGTCTTTTCAATAACTCCCTTGGTTATTGTATTAATCGGACTGAAGGATAATTTATCGACTATATGTTTTATGTACTTAATCGCTCGATTTATCATCTTGCGATCATACGGATTTTGTGGTAAGCCGACCTTACTCCTAAGATCGATCATTCATAGTAACATAATAATAGTTGGACTAATAATTGTTTTCAATGGAGGCAAGCAATATTGAATCAAAAGGGGTAGTGATTGGTGATCAAAAAAGGAGCGGATTTACGATCCCCACTCCTAAATTCAAGCGAAGGGCTGTTTCGGCTATTCGAGACTTTCCACCGGGTTGTGGACCCTCATCCGATGAGAATCAATTATTCGAGGTCGTTCGCAATTGTGAGGCATCAGCGATTTGGGATTTTCCACCGGGTTGTGGATCGTCAACCGGGGAGAACCGATAAATCGTAGTTGTTCGCGATTCCGAGGGTAAAATCTTAGATCGTTTGTTCTAGAGTAGATTTATCAAATAGAAAGCAATGTCTAATCGAGCGTTATAATATTTTAGGTATCGACGATCGAGAAAGCATAGTACTAACTGTAATCTGGTGTCTAATCCACTCATAACGCATTGGCCGGGTTTGGGGTGTTACACTTTCAAAAGCACTTGATCTCCTATCTGAAACTCAATATCTTTACGTTTCAAATCTGCATATGACTTTTGACGATCTGATGTAGCTTTCAAGTTATCACGGATCACTGCCACTTTCTGTTCAGTTTCTTTGATCAAGTCAACCCCGTATATCTTATTTTCACTGAGCTCGGTCCAATACAATGGTGTACGACATTTACAACCGTACAAAGCCTCGTAGGGTGCCATCTTGATACTAGATTGAAAACTATTATTATAAGCAAATTCAATCAGGGGTAAGTATCGTTCCCATGTAGCTTCAAACTCAAGGATGCAACATCTTAACATATCTTCGAGTATCTAAATGATTCGTTCTGACTGACCATCTGTCTGCGGATGAAAAGCTGTGCTAAAGTGTAGTTTCGTACCTAAAGCATCTTGCAATTTCTTCCAAAACCCCGATGTGAATCTTGGGTCTCTGTCCGAAACTATTGAAATAGGCACACCATGTAATCTCACAATCTGTGATACATATAATTCAGCCAGTTTATCAAGTGAATAATCAGTGCGAATTGAAACAAAATGAGCAGATTTAGTCAATCTATCCACAATAACCCAGATTGCATCTTTCTTGTTCAGTGTCAACGGTAGACCGGATACAAAATCCATCGTGACCCTGTCCCACTTCCACTCAGGTATCATAATTGGTTGAAGTAACCAAGAAGGTACCTGATGCTCGGCTTTCACTTGCTAACAGACTAGGCATTTCGAAACAAAATCTGATATGTCTCGTTTCATACCAGACCACCAATAGAACTGTTTCAGATCATTATACATTTTCGTACTACCCGGATGAACAAACAACCGACTACTGTGAGCTTCATTCAAAATCATCTGAATCAACTCTGAATTCCTCGGAATACATATTCGATTTTTTAAACCTCAAGCAACCATTTTCATCAACTCGGAATTCTGATTCAACATTAGTTTCACACTAAGCTCGCTTTGCTAACAAATCATTATCAGCTTTCTGGGCATAAAAAAATTATTGAACAAACAACGGTCTTGCTTTTAATTCATCTATTATCGAACCATCATCAGATATAACCATATGCGCGTTCATTACACGCAGAGCAAATAATGACTTTCGACTTAAAGCATCAGCAACAACATTAGCCTTTCCCGGATGGTAGTCAATCACTAGCTCATAATCTTTCAACAGCTCTAACCATCGGCGTTGTCTCAAATTCAAATCTTTCAGAGTCATCAAATACTTCAAGCTTTTGTGATCAGAATAAACATGACATTTCTCACCGAACAGATAATGACGCCAAATCTTCAACGCAAACACAATGGCTGCTAGTTCCAAATCATGTGTCGGATAGTTCTTTTCATGTGGCTTCATTTATCTCGAGGCATAAGCTATGACTTTGCCTTCTTGCATCAAAACACAACCCAAACAATTCAAAGATGCATCACTATAAATGACAAATTCTTTACCCGATTCAGGCTGAACTAACACTGGAGCTTCGGTCAAAAGAGTTTTCAACTGATCGAAACTTTTCTGACACTTCTCTGACCACTCGAACTTAACATTTTTTTGTAACAGCTTTGTCAACAGTGTAGCAATCATAGAGAAACCCTTCACGAACCGTCTGTATTAACCAGCAAGTCCCAGAAAGCTTCGCACTTCAGAAACATTTTTCAGTGATTTCCAGTCAAGTATAGTTGAAATTTTGCTTGGATCAACCCTAATACCTGATGCTGATACAACATGGCCCAGAAAACTGACTTCACGTAACCAGAACTCACACTTACTAAACTTTGCATACAATTGTTTATCTCGCAAAGTCTGTAGCACAAGTCTCAGATGCTCGGCATGCTCGGTTTCATCTTGGGAGTAGATCAGAATATCATCTATAAACACTACCACAAACTGATCAAAATACTGTCTGAAAACCCGATTCATCAGATCCATGAAAACAGCAGGGGCATTAGTAAGTCCGAAAGGCATAAACAAAAACTCATAGTGTCTGTACCTCGTCCGGAAAGCAGTCTTTGGCACATCAGAGTCTTTAACTCGCAACTGATAGTATCCCGATCTCAAATCTATCTTTGAAAACACTTTGTAGAGTCCCTTTGGTGATCAAACAGGTCGTCAATTCTTGGTAACGGATACTTGTTCTTTATGGTCACTTTATTGAGCTGCCTGTAGTCAATACACATTCTCATAGTTCCGTCTTTCTTTTTCACAAAGCAATCAGTGCGCCCCAAGGAGAGAAACTCGGTCGTGCAAATCCCCTATCTGTCAACTCTTACAACTGTGCTTTCAATTCTTTTAATTCTGTAGGTGCCATCCTATACGGAGCTATAGAAATCGGAGTCGTCCCCGGCATTAATTCAATCCCAAACTCAACTTCTCAAATAGGTGGCAAACCCGGTAATTCTTCAGGGAATACATCTGGATACTCACATACAATAGGTACTGATTCAATCTTCTTTTCTGTCACTTTAGAATCAAGCACATAAGCAAAATAAGCTTCACAACCCTTTCTCACATATTTCTAAGCTGTCATAGAAGATATCACTACTAGTAAACCATTCAGATCATTAGATTCAATCCGAATAATCTCATCATTCTGGCATCGCAATTCAATAGTCTTCTGTTTACAATTCACGATAGCATCATGCAGAGTTAACCAGTCCATACCCAGAATTATATCAAACTCATCAAATGGCAACAACATCAAATCAACTGGGAAACATGAATCTCGAATCATCAATGGACAATTCTTGCATATTTTATCAACCAAGACACACCGGACTAACGGGTTTGATACTTTAATTACAAACTCAGTAGACTCAACAGGTAAAGTCTTACTGAACGCCAAAGTCTCACACACATAGGAATGAGTTGAACCAGGGTCAATCAAAGCAGTAATGGTAGTATCATAAAGAGTAAAAGTACCAGTAATGACATCTGGGGATGAAGCCTCCTCGCGTGCACGTATGGCATAAGCTCTGGCTGGTGCGCGAGCCTCAGATCTAACGGCGGAATCTTTAGTCCCTCTCTGGCTGCCACTCACAATACCCGTATTTCTGGGTGGTCTACCTCGAGCTGCAATATTACCCAATCTAGTATTCTAAGCCGGATTTTGATCAACAATCTCTAGACACTCTCGAATAAAAAGATCTCTGGATCCACATTTAAAATAGGCTCTATCATACAATCTGCAACTACCAGGATGTCGTTTACCACAATGTTCACACTCGGGTTGATTTGATCTGACATTACCCACACTAGCTACAGAGGTAGCTCTCGAACTCGTAGGTGGTCTATCTCGATCTCGTTTGAAATGACCTACAGTATTCTTCAAACGGCTAGTATCATCTCGGAATTTCTTTGAGGTCGAATGAAATGGCTTATTGAATGGTCTTTTGCGTGAATCTCTAGCTTCAGAATCAACTTTTCTTTTCTCTTTCCTGAGTTCCTCAGCTTTGCAGGCTCGCTTAACAAGTACCACGAACTCTTTATCTCTAGTATGCCAACTAACAGTTTAATGTCTTCATTCAGCCCATCTTCAAATCTCTTATACATAATAGCTTCAGATGAAACACACTCTCTGGCATATCTGTTGAGTCTAACAAATTTCTGCTCGTATTTTGTCACTGTCATCCGCCCCTGTTTCAACTCAAGAAATTCTTTACATTTCTAATCAATAAACCTCTGGCTGATATATTTCTTACGAAACTCTGTCTGAAAGAACTCCCAGGTCACTCACTCCTTTGGAACCACCAATACTAGTGTATTCTACCAGTGATATGCAGTGTCCCGTAGCAGAGATATAGCGCATTTCGAACACTCATCAAGGGTGCAGGATAATTCATCAAATACTCGGATGGTATTATCGAGCCAGAACTCAGCTCGCTCAGTATCATCATCATCAGTGGCTCTGAATTCTTCGGCTCCATGTTTTCTGATTTTATCAACAGGTGGCTTTGACATTCTCATCGGATCACTCACCGAAGGTATAATAGGCACTGTAGATGGATTAATCAGGGGTGGAGTTTGTTGTGCAGCCGAATTAGTCCGGATATAATGTGTAAACCAATCATTCATCATTTGGTAGAAGGCTTGTCTAGCCTCCCCCTCTGGATTACTCGAAGTAGGTCGAGAATCTATCGGTGCTGTCCCTTGCACGAGAGCAGGAACTACACTCTCGACATCATTAGCTACGACTCGATCGGGATCCATTACTATATGAAAACACATTTTTAAATGTCAGAAGTCATCACACTATCGCAGTATAACATATGGCATGTATAGCTAGACTCTTACGCGCTACGTTAGTCCTAGAATCGACTAAACCGTAGCTCTAATACCAATCAAATGTAACACCCCTAACCCGTATCCGTCACCGAACTAGGGTTACGAGGTGTTACCAAAACAAACACAACTCAAAACAGGCGTATATATATATTTTTTTAATTAACATCTCAGGTAAACATACATAGCATACAAATCAAAGCTAGCATATATGTTTTGAATCATTTAAACAGGGTAAATTGCATATTCTGTCAATACAAATTTCATACCTCAATATCAAAACCAAATTCATTTACATTACAACTAAACACCTATCTCAAATTTATAACATAATCAATCATTCATAATTATCATTATTAATCTAACCATTTTGTTAAAGTCTTAATAAATAAATATCACTTTAAAAAAAACACATTTATATATATAGTATTCGAACATTATATCATTTAAACCAAATGACATCAACCACATTATGTATAACATTCGGCCATACTTAATATCTTCCATACAACTAATTCGAATATATTCATCATCACTTTAATTTAAAAATTTAAGTCCATGACAAATCATAAACAAATCTTTAAATAAACATACCAATATCTTATTAAAACACATCCGAATATATATGCAAATATATTTATAATCTCTTAGTTAAATTTCTAAGCCAATTGCATAAACATATACTTGCATGATTCTTCTATTCGAATAGCTAATCCATACAAAACTAATTTAATCGTTAACATGTCCATCATTTCACAAACCACAAATACATATAATTTTCACAAATTCATAAACAAATCATAAAAACAAATTCGTATATATATTACATGCATTCATCCATTATAATATCACAACATTGCCGAATATATATATACATTAACCTTATCATTTCGATTCCAATTAACAAGACTTAATGATCAATATGAACACATACCTAACTGTTTAATCAAACATATATATATATATATATCATCAAAACCAAATCACCACTTATTAGCTTACATACTTACCAATACTTAATTACATATACATTTTGTTAAACACCATTTAATTAATACCTATATACATATTCAAAGATACATTCAACCATAGTTCATTTAGTAATTAAATTAACTTTGCATAATGCATATCATCATTTAACCGCAACCAAATTATCAACATATACATTCAATTCAAATTCATATATTAACTAGTTCAACTCACCATACCAAACATAGCCAAGTTCAATACTTATAACTTTAAAATATATCCCATACTTACCTATTATGCATATATATCATAATCAAATAAGCATAAGTATAAACCTACTTTCTAAGACCATTTCCAAACACAAACTCATAAACCAAGTCAATCATAAAAAGATAAGCCATCATTGCATGGCTATTATTTACATTCAAAATACTTAACTCATATTCAACCTTTTACTATGCTATACATGCCATATATTCAAAATTATCATAGCCAAAATACCGAAGAAAGCTGTCGATAGTGTGATAGTCCTACTGACGATCCCCGAGCTCAAAACGTATCCAAAATCTATAAAACAGAAATAGACAAAGAAACACAAGGTAAGCTATTTAAGCTTAGTAAGTCAATAGCAAGGTAAATTTATTTAACTTAACAAAATCATATATACAAAGTTATATCAAGTATTGATTTATACACAATCACAAGTAATTATTCAAATCTCAATTTCAAAGTCACATAATATACCCTTTTGGCCGAATACACATAGTTGAAGCTTATACACAATTCACATGTTTACACATTAATTTCTGTACAATGTAATAAACATATGACTTACCTTTCATTTGTTAACACAGTGTATATATGTACCTGAGTTCTTTTAACTCACATATCACATTGGCCTTCACTTACACATGCCCGTTGAACCATTCGAAATTCAAAAGGATACGCGGATAGTCGGAAGCTTGTACAATGCCAACATCTCAGACGTGGTCTTACATGTAATCACATATCCGTGCCACTGTTCCAGACAGGGTCTTACATGAATCAAATACGATGCCAATGTCCCAGACATGGTCTTACACGTAAACACAAGTCGATGCCAACGTCCCAGACGTGGTCTTACACGATAACACATATAAGATATCCTATGTCATGACATATGTATCCTATCTATTCCGAAGGTTCGTACGGGGCTTACGGACGTCGAATCACAATTAAATTAAGCTCGGAAGATAGTCAAATATCATTAATCGCATTCGGCCTTAGCAAATTGTAACTCAAATATTTCAAGTCATTAAATAACAAATACATATTCATAGTTATAACACCATTTAAATGCTTATTGACCTACCTCAGATGTCGTCGACTGTTAAATCGGCTATTCGACCACTTTTGTCTTTCCCCAATCCAAATCCGATTTCTTTAATTCTTGATCTAAACATATTCAAATTAAACTTATTTAAACACCATTACATTCAATTTAGCCTAAAAACACATAAATGGGCAAATTACAATTTTGCCCCTAACATTTCACACTTTTTACAATTTAGTCCTTTTTGCACAAAACACAAAATACACAAATTTTGACTACACTTCTTTAGGGCCGAATATTCCTAGTGTTCTTACAAGCCCACACATTTCATTTATTTCACATTTTAGTCCCTCAAAAATTTATTTTTGCAATTTAGTCCAAATTACTCAATTTCATCAAAAAATCAAAGACAAAACTTGTTAATCTAACACATATATTTCATATTTCATCATCAAACATCAAAATCCACAAGGTATCATCAATGGCAAAACACAAATTCATCACCAAAATAAAAAAATTGAGACATGGGTTTTGAAGTACTCAAAGCAAAGATATCAAAAACGTAAAAATTATTAAAAACCGAACAAAACTAACCTTGGATTAAGCCAAAATGGTTGCCGAAATGTTGAAGAACATAAAAGCTTCTTCCTTTTCTATATTCGGCACTTAAAGATGATAATAGCTAGTGTTTTTGTTTTGTTATTAACATATAATAAGTTATTTTTAATTTACATTTTTAACCTTTTATAATAAATAAATAAAACATAATTTCCAAGGTCATTTAAGACCATGTATCGTCCACTATCCTTAAAATGGGATAATTTCCCTTTAAGAACCTCATATTAAAAAGCCACTATCAAATTAGCACTTTACACTTTAATTTGTAACTTTTACATTTTACGCGATTAAGTCCTTTTATATAATCGGGCATCTAAACAACAAAATTAAGTCACGAAAATTTAACACCAACAAAATCAAACATAATAAACACGAAAAATAATTTTAAAATATTTTTTAGACTCAGATTTGTGGTCCCAAAACCACTTTTCCAATTAGGGTCAAAATCGGGTTGTTACACATATGGCCCAAAAGCCCAATCCTTCGGAATTTCGGCTTTCCGGCATTTCAGCATTTGCCGCTACAGCTAACACCGTGCGAAAAACATTCACACTCTATCGGCTTTTGACTGATTAGCAATTACGATACTAATACACACTTTCGGCTTTTCAGCCGATCATCAACAGAGCACAAAGTTACACACCTTCGGCTTATCAGCCGACTATCAGGTACAGGGTAAGAATACACACCTCTTTGCAAAACTTTACTAAGATCCACGTTCTCCAAATCCTTGACTAAACACTAATCAGTTTGTTGCCTTTGATTCCCAACTAGAATCAACTACATGATCCTTATCGACTAGCTGCAATACAACCACAATCTTATAATCACCAACACCATTTGAACAGTTAAATCCCGAATAGAAACGCTTACCCAAACGTGTAGTCAAGATGTGGAGAGGAGGCAATCGGCCAAACCTAGACACACCGTTGGTTGATCGAAGAGTCGATGACTTGTCAGGAACTTTTGAAGAACACAAAGGAGAGTAATCGGCTAGCCCCGTAAAACTAGATTGAGGGAGGGAAAGAGAAGATTCGGTTTGTAACACCCCAAACCCGGCATAGAAGTTAGGCCTGAATATGGTGTGTCACATGGAAATAAAAAAAAACCATCTTTGCGATTATTAAAAACTTGCTTGAGAAATACAACCTCTTTGTTAAAACCAAAAACACTTAAGCAATTGTTAACTACTTGAAAATGTAATAATCTTTAAAAAAAAACCCTTTTAGTAGCGAAAGCATATTTGAAATGAACATAATAAAAATGTGATGTTTAGAAATAGAGTTGCAGAAGCATTTTGAAAAAACGCTATGAAACGTAGATAAAATGCAAGTATTTTTGAGAGGTTGTTTGATAAATCGATAATCGAACTAGTAATCTTTTAAAATCGTGACTTTTGAAAATATCGTTGATAATTTGAGAGAAAATTTCCAATGTTAAAAATATTTGTAAAAGTTTGTTATGAAATCCATATGTTAATCAATTTTGGAAAACCTTTATTTAAGTTTTAGAAAAATATCGTTTTAAACAATTTAAGCAAAATAATAAGTATATCAACCGTAAAGCAAATAATAAAACACTCCAGGCCTTATTACAACATAAAAACCCAAAATAGTAAAGTGAACGGAATTAAAAATCTAAAGTTCAAAATAAAACACCGTTCAAGTATGGCTTCCACCGAGTCATCCATGGCCCAAGTCCACATCATCGAGCATTACCTACAAGGGTTGAGAAAAGGGGGTGAGTTACAAGAACTCGGTGCAGAAACCCCTTACCGTCATCCATGGGCTGAACCCGCTTAGAAATATCTTGGGCCTAAGCCCATTTAAGATAATCTTGGGCCGAAGCCTAATTACAAAACAGAACATATATATATGAATGCAAAGTATGCAACCCAACCCATCCATCCAATCTCTCCCCCGTACCAGCCAGTCTCTCCTGTGGGGATCAAGTCAACCCACCCCGCCAGTCTCTCCAATTCGCAAGCAAATTGCCATTTAATTCACAAGAAAGATGCCATTTAATTCACAGGCAAGATGCCATTTAATTCGTAGGCAAGATGCCATTTAATTCGCAGGCAAGATACCATTTAATTCGCAGGCAAGATGCCATTTAATTCGCAGGCAAGATGCCATTTAATAATATTTGTGGCTGAGCCACCATATTCATATACGGTAAAATGATCGACACAGAGTCGTTAATACATATGTTAGGCACATAGCCATTATCAGAATTTGTGGCAATGCCACCGGTCTATACTTCTCTTCATTCAAATTTTCCCATCCCATGCAATATGTAAAGATGCATCATACATAATCGTAAAACATCCATATAAAAATAACATCCATTAATCTATTGAATACTTTTTATGAATCAGCCCATTAAAGCAATATGATCATTCGGACCATAGGGGCATTTCAGTAATTCGGTCCATAAGGACATTTCGGTAAATCGGCCCATTATAACAATCTATCAAATCGGCCCATATGGGCATTTCGGGAAATCGACCCATTATAACAATCTATCAAATCGGCCCATAGGGGCATTTCGGTAAATCGGTAATTTTACCCACTAAGGGTAATTCGATAATCTCGCAACCCAGGGTTATTTCGGTAATTTACACTCCAAGGGTATTTTGGTAATTTCGCAACCCCGGACTTAACTACTAATTTGGGCATAAAAATTTGAAACTGTCCATCTGTGTCATACTGACTAAATTGACTATAACTCGAGTTAGAAAACTCGAAATTTAGATCCGTAAATTTTCCTTAAAACTAGACTCATATATCTTCTTACTACAATTTTTCCAGAATTTTTTACTTAGCCGTTTAGTACAGTTTATTCCTTAAACTTTCCCTTGTTTCACTGTCCAACGATTCTGAACTCTCTTAACCGAAATTCAAATATCCCACTGTACAGTTTTCATATGTTGCTCCCACTTGTTTCTATTGAAAATAGGCTCAATAAAAAATCTATACATATAAATTATAACTCATAATTCCCTTTGTAAAATTTTAAACAATTTTTCCAAGACAGAACAGAGAACCGCGAAGTCGATCAGAACCAGTCTCACTAAAAATAAGATATCACAGAATATACAATTTATCTTCCTCCTCTGTTTCTTTCATATAAAAATAGACACAGTAAGATTTATTTTGATATATTTTTCACTTTCTAACTCTTTTTATCCTATTTTTCGTTATTTTTCAAAATCACGTCACTGCTGCTGACCAAACTGTTTCATTGCAAAAATATGGTTACCACTACGAATATACGCACGCCCGAGTGGTCACGGATGCCGGTTTCCGGTTTTCTTTGGTATTTCGACCGAATCATAGAACATATCATACAAACAATCAGATAGGTATGAGATTACACACCATTTCAAACATGTATTTGGAAGGGTACGGGATTACACACCATTTCAAACATGTATTCGAAAGGGTACGGGATTACACACCTTGATTACAAGTTGTGCTTTCTACCGTTTCAACACCAGGAATGTGATCTCCCTCAGTGCACCAAAAATTGATCCTACCCTTTGGCTACTGAAATCCCGTCCTAACAATATTTGGTGAGCGAAAGAGTCGTTAGCAATTATCCCACCTTTGATCAAAACAAATCTTATAACAACGTTCTTACCCCACTTGCTTGACAAGTCGACGATAACGATTTGGTTAATACAAATCACTTGTGCTCCTTTACCTTGTTGAAAGCCCTAAATCCAACGATGGCCATATCACAGAAAAGAATGTAACTCAGACCCAACGAGAGAGAAAGAAGAACACTCGATTATTAAGGAAAAACTCGAATGAAACAAAGTTATCGACAAAGAGAGAACTACTACTTACCGATTGTTAATTTCCTTGTAGCGCCACTCACTTAAATCACTACGAAAAGAGGATGATTTGATCACAAGGTAATGTTGAATTAAGAATAGAGAAAATGTTGATGAAAAGGTCAAAAGAAAAGAATGGATGGAGAGAAGACTGCTAGATTGTTTCAGCTATCTAAGGGGAGATGAACAAAAAGGTGAGTGATTCGGCCAAACAAAGGAGAAAGATGTACACTCAAAGCTTGAAGATTCGACAAGAAGGAGAAGGAAATTTGGAGAGAAAAGAAAAATGACACAAAAGTTGCATATAGGAATTTTGGCCAAAAACAATACCAAAACTTTTACCAATTGCCAAAGACAAAATTCGGCTACCTCCCTCTACACCCAAAACCGTCCACATTCATGACCATAATGGTCAAAAATTGGCCAACCACACTTTCCATAACACTTCCCTTGAAAAAGGCCACATGTTCCCCTTACTTTCCCCATTCTCTTGATTTCTTTCCTCACCTTCATCCTTTCCTATTTTCCTTAGCCATCTTGCCAAAAATAAAAAGTCCACCTTGCCTTATTTACATGCTTGGCTGACACTTAGGGAAAGAGTACAAAAATAGTAGTCAAAATTTGCACACAATGGGATTTGAACCTCTTCCCTCCAAGTACTTCATGTGGTGCCATATCCTTCTTACCAATTGTTCAATTATGCTAGCACATTACTCATTTATTTTCATAAGCATTGAGGCCACTTACTATATCTCCTTAAAGTGCTTTAAACACAAATTTTTTTCCTATAACCTCGTAACTCTCCAAAATCACCTTCCTAATAAGTCCAACTTGAAATAATGTCGTTCTAAAATTCCCATGAATTTTAAAATGCTTCTACGCTCAAGGCCCAATGGGCCCAAAAGGTCCAATTCTACTAGGCCCAATTTTGGAATGTTACACGGTTTGAGCAATATGAGAAAAGGCACTTGAAGAAGGTTGAAAGAATAAGATAAGAGTAGAAAGAGGAGGTGAGAATCGGCAAAGAAGAAAAAGAGATGGGCAAAGAATAAGCACTCAACGTTACCAGAAGAGACATAAAAGAAAATGCACGAAAGGTCAGTTTCCCAAACAGGTTCGGCAACACTGGAAAAGAGGAGAGAAAGGAAACAAAAGCAAAGGAAAACCCAAGAATGATCACCAAAGAATTCGGCACAACCCAAAGAGATATACAAAAAATGCTCCCAAAATGCCAAATGCCTATTACTAAGGACCCCTTAGCCGAATTTGCATCCCCCCAACATCCTATTCGGCCGCAAGTCCTCCCCCTTTTCAAATTCCTTAAACATCTCCATAAATCCCTCCTTGATTTGCTGCATAATCTTCTCCCAATAACTCAAGACCATTTCAAACTTCCCAACACAGAGTTCAAATTCAACACAAACTCTTGCCCACTCATGAGCAAAATAAATAATCCCTTTTTGCATGCAGTGAGACTTGAACCTCTGTCCTCCTTGCCACACCTGTGACGCCACAACCACTCCACCACAGGCTCTCTTGTGCCTCTTTTTAATCACAAATACTTAAAAGGCTTACAACCTGGAGTCAGGACTCCCCTAATGCTAAAAATAAAAATTTTCCAAATGACATGGCTTGAACCCAAGACTTCATAGAAGCCCCCTAACCTTCCAAAATCGCTCACCTAACAGATCCAACATACATTTATGCCATTTGTAATTAGCCCAATCTGCCCGGGCCCACACCATAACAAAAATTAAAACAAAAAAATAAATAAATTAATAAAGTCCAAAATCCAATCAACCAAATGTCCATTACAAAACAACCACACAGGCCTGAATGGCCCAAAACAGATTGAAACTTCGGAAACCCTAGCCCCTAACCCTAGCTTGTTGCTGCGCGTGCCTCCACACGTAAGGCCACCATGCACGCCACCACGCGCCTCTGTACGCCACGTCCGCACCATTGTACCTATAAATCAGACCACGAAAACAACAAATAAGAGGAAAATAGTAGCAAAAATGGAATCTTTGTATTTATTTTTCTTTTCGGCTATAAAAGAAGCCAGAAAAACATTGTAAGGGGGTTACGTTTTTTGAATACGAAAAGAATAGAAAAGGTATATTTTCAGCCTATTTCAGCATATTTTTCTCTAGTATACTGCATATATAAGAAAAATAATAAAAAAATACAAAATTTTTACCTTTTGTGACGATTGGAGCCTGAATCCGAAGCGTCTTTGCCCGTTATTAGGATTTCAGTGGGTCTTTTGGTGGTTTCGAGTTAGGATTCGGGTTTAGAGGATTTTAAAAGGCTAAAATAGCCTTCCTGGGTCTCTCCGACCGCCGTATGCGATGGTAGAAACGGAGGAGCCCGGTGGCTCGATGACTGAAGCTAGGCCGATCTCAGGCCGGAGCTCAGAGAGCCTTCAGAGAATTCTTTTATTTTTTTATTTTTTTTAAAGCAGATTAAAATGATTTTTTTTGTTTTCAGCCTTTTATAGCGTTCTCATACGACGTCGTTTAGGCTGCTCTCAATAGCCCCAAAACGGTGTCGTTTTGAGTTGGATCGGGTTTACCCGACTTGAACCCTTAGGATCCGCGTGTTTCTACGGTGAAAGGGGTTATTTGCGTGATGAGACCCCCTTCGCGTTTGTGGTGCTTCGTAATATGGTCCTGCATTATTTTTAAGTCGGTCCTGTATTATTTTCCTTTGTTTCAATTTAATCCACATGCTGTTAGATGACTTGTATTTGAACGGCGCCGTTTTGGGTGTTTGGGATAATTTCTCAGTGAATCCTTGCCTGTTTGAGTGCATGCTAATCTGGTCCTTAATAGCCTGTTGTTATTGTTTTCATTTCTAGATTGGAATTTTATTTTAATTTCAATTTTGTTCCTTACCAGTTTTAATCTAGTTATTTATTTACATTTCAAAAAGGTTTATTTTGTTATATTTTATTTTAATTCTTTTTATATACTGCTTACTTTAACTATTTTATTTTATCCTTTAAAGTTTTTTTTTTAATTTTATATAGTATTCAGTTTAAATATTTTTCTTTATATAATTTATTTTAAACTTTAGATGTTACCTTTCTTAAATCTATGTGTATTATTTAGTTTAAATTATTTTATATGTTTTTCATGTTCTTTATTTTAAAAATTGTTTTATGATTATTTATTTCAAGATTTTGTATTTCGTTTTTATTAAATTGTTTCGCATTTTATATATATATTATTCATTTCAAATTTTTATATATATATTAGTAAATTTAAATTTTGTTTATGATAATTTAAGTTGTTTTTAAATTAACTATTTTAAAATAATTTTTCATATTATCTTATTATAAAATCGTTTTGCATAATATTTATTTTAAATACTTTTATATTATTTCCCTCTATGTTATTCATTTTGAAATTATTTTATTATATATTATTTATTACAGCTTATTTACAATAGTCGTTGTTAAACCTTCATTTTTTTGTTATTTCGTTGTTTTGGATTTTTTAGATATACTATTTTGTGTCATTTTCTCCAATGGATGATTGTAAAATTGCATCTCTTGAATTCGTTGCTATCACGTGTATTACCTCTCTTAATTTATGCTTATTGATTATTTGTGATTCATCAATGTAATATTTTGTGTACGTATTGCTACTTTGCTTTGTATACTATCATTCCATTGCGATTTATTTGTTTAAAAAATCGAGTTTAATATCGTTTAAGTTTCAAAATTATTTTATTCAAAGGTTTGAAATAAGGCAATGCTCATGTTTGGAAGCTTCGAGAAAATCGTGCCCTAACTCACTGGGTTTCGATTCTTTTCGTTAAATCTAAGCAACCAAGTACCCTTCTTCTCTTCTAATCAAAACGCATAAAAATTTTAAATAAAAAATTTTATTCTCGAGAATTCGAGATGTTGCGTCCTAACTCACTGGATGTGACGTTTTATCATCTCGATGAAAGAATTTCTAAAAAAAAAGGCAATATTCCGTATTCGGGAATTTTGAGAAATTGTGCCCTAACTTACTAGGTTCCAATTTTTCATAAAGCCCAAATAACCGAATACCCTTTTCAAACTTTATTACACGGGTTTTAAAAATCAAAAGATAAGTTCAGTTTCGAGAATATAAGTTGTTGTACCCTAACTCACTAAGTATGACATTTTATTTCTTCGAAATAAGAGGGTTTTGGCATCCAATGTGATTTTGTTCAAATGTATTTTAAGCAAACGGATCGTAATCTAGAATCTTTTCAATTTTTTTGGCATTAAGACATTAAATAATCAATTAGGTACTAATTTTGGGTGCTACTGAGGGTGCTAACCCTTCCTCAGACGTGAATCGACTCCAACCCGTTTTCGAGAGTTTTGTAGACCAAAATATGTTTTAATAAATAAAGTTTATTAAAATGATCAATTTCAAGGTGATCCGATCACACCTCAAAATAGGGTCGGTGGCGACTTCATTTTTTATTTTCCAATCGATCCCTATTTTTTTCAAAATAGAAAAATATGGTTTCGACAGCTTGGCGACTCCACTGGGGACTTGTTTGAGAGTCAAGTCGTAAATTGAATATTTGTTGTCCTTTTGTCAAAAATTGAAAATTTGATTTGAAAAAAAATTATGATCCCTTTATTGCATGTGCTTGTGTCATCACATTTCATTGCTGTGGTTTGAGTCTTGTAGAATACTTTTGCATCATATTGTATGACCGCTGGGTCAAACCCTTTTAAGTGGGAGTGAGAAGCTACTCCTTCGTGAGGTTTTCACCTCCGTGCAGGATAGTGGATCGCTTTCGGGATACATCCGTACCTATGTCTTCGTGAGATTTTCATCTCTGTGCAGCCATAGGGAAATGTGTCCCCCTGAACCGAACTCGGTCCGTATGAGCCTATAATGGGTGAGGATCGAGGAATCTGCTGGTTTAGGTACCTCAACTTTAGAACCGAACCGCATATAGAAAGCTCTAAGAGCCCACCCTAGGAAGAGCTACGCTAAACCTTATCAGGTCACCCAGATAGGTGCTTGTTTGTTTTTTCTTTTCCTTTTTTTTTTCATGCTTTGAATTTTGTTTCTGTATATTGTACTGACTTTTTGTGTTTTATATTTGTTATTTTGCATGCATTTTAATATTTAAGAGGTGTCAATTCGGGTTCGATTGCTAAATTAGAGAGCTGGTCATGGAAAACAAATTTCTTGATAAAGTGGAAGATAACGCGACTGTCCGAACTTGGTCAGAAACAACACAATTAGAGAAGGGGGATAGTCTAGCTGTGGGGCATGTGTTAGAGTTATGGGACTACACTCATATTAGTGTTACGCAAAATAATCTTCAAGAGTTAAAAGTGATATAGGATCAGTGGAACGATGAGACCAAGAGGTTGTTCTACCATAATTATGGGGATTTGCCGTACTTACTTGACATCAAGGTAGACGAGCAGTTATTCTGAGCCCTCACTCAGTACTGGAACCCCGCATATACTTGCTTTACCTTTGGTAGAGTGGATTTGGTACCCACCGTGGAAGAATACACAGCTCTACTGCATTGTCCGAGGGTTCAAGTTGATAAAGTCTATTCGAGAGCTGCTTATGTCCCAGCCTTTTGGAAGAAGTTGATGAGCGTTACGGGAATGAGTGAGCAGTGGATTACAGCCAGGATTAAGCAAAAGGGCGAGTGTAAGTGCATCCCATGGAGGAATTTGAGGGATTTGATTTTAGCTCATCCTGATATGAAGAAGAGAGTTGATGTCTTTGCATTAAGCATCTACAGATTGATGTTATTCCCTAGGTCTTTAGGGTATGTAGATGAAGCGGTCACAGATCTCTTCGACCGACTCAGTAAAGGGGTCACGCCAGTTCCTGCAATCTTGGCCGAGACTTTTAGGTCATTGAATGCATGTAGAAGATCCGGAGAGGGCAGGTTCATAGGGTGCGCACAATTGTTGTTGGTTTGGTTTCACAAGAATCACGGAGGGTGGATAAGATTTCTTATCGGGTCTTCACTGACAATTATTCCCCACGAAAGAGATAGCAGCAACACCAAGAAGAGACGACGTGTCAGAAGAGAATTGGATGACACTTCTCCAAAATCTTCAGGAGGAGGATATCGAATGGAGAGCTCCTTGGTTGGTGCCCAATGAGATCCTGTTCTGATGCGGGATTCTTGATTGGATCCCTTTGCTCAGAATTTGGGGAGCCATTAGTTATGCTCATTTACTTGTACTAAGACAATACAGATCAAGGCAGTTTATACCGGCAAAACATGGTCTAGCGCAATGCGAGTTCTCGTATAAAGGAGATAATTACAAGAAGAGGGTCAAGGAGATTTCCATTGCTTGGAATCAGGCTCGTCGGATGAAAAAGTTGATGGTAGGATCAATGACTACTCCTGAGTAGAGCGGATGGTTCAGTAGAAGGATTAATGACAATATCCCGGGGCCAAGTCTGGAAGGTGTTCGACCGATGGAAGAATACTTACAGGTAGTCCCATCATAATTGAAGATAATAAAACAAGATTTTGAAAAGAGGAATCGAGAGCTGGAGAAGAAGATAGAGCAATTGGAGGAAGAGAAGATGCATTTAAGGTTAGATGTCGACGTTCAAAAGTTAGAGGCCGAGAAGCAAAAGAAAGGGAAAAATAAAGCCGAGGAGGATTTGGATGATTTGAAGATGGTTTATAAGAAATTACATCTCTCAATGAGAACTGCTGGATTGGGAAAAACATCAGAGCAGTGGCGGTAAGAAATTCAAGCGGAAAGGACCAAAGCTGATCGGTGAAAGAGAAAATTCCAAGAGGCTCAAGCTCAGAGAGAGGCTCTAGAAAGGAGTCTATCAGAAGCCCAAAATGACAAAGGGGAATTAAAGGCCAGAGTGGCAGAGCTTGAAAAAGCACTTTATCAGTATAGAAATCGTAATTTTGTGGCTGAGCTGAGAACCAATTTGAACAAGATTGAATAAATGAAAGGAAGAATAGAAGAGCTAGAGTCTGCTTTGCAAAGTTGTGAGCTTCGGCTAGAGCTTCTTGAAGTAAATGAAGAGCATTGGAAGGAACAACTTCATCACTCTCAGAGTCAAGTTAGGGACTGAGATTACATTATGGGCGAAGCCATGGCTCAGATTTGAGAGGTAGCTGACCATCTGCAAACCTTGGCAATTCAGGCCGGCACGCTAAGTGTAAAGTACGAGCTGGAATCAGACAGGGGTCAGGAGCAAGCTTTGTTGCTTAGGAAATTTAAAACTCTGAGCATTAGGGCAAAGCCGTATTCGTAATCCATTTTATGTAAAGAACTTTGTTTTCTAATAAAGTTTTCTAAATGGAATTGAATCAGAATCGACGTCTTTTGCATTTCATGCATCTGCGTTGAATTGCATCATATGCATTAAAGTTCACTAAAAGTTTCTAATTAATTAAAAATTATTTCAGTAATCTGGAAACCGACAAAAATCAACCAAGCACGTATCCTTACGGTACACGAAGAAAGACTAAAGCATTGGATAAAATACTAGAAAGGTTGGAACAAATGCAGAAGGAGATGCAAGAACAGATGCAAGCACAAATGCAAGAGCAGCTGGTTAAGATCCAGCAAGACATGATGAACAAAATGATGGAATCTCAGAGAAAGATGATGACTCAAATGACTCAGATGACGCAACTGTTGAATGGGCTTATGGATAAAGGAAAGAGCCCCATGGTTAATGCTGAGAAGAATACTGAGTATCCTCAATATCCCCCTTTTTTTACTCCACCACATGTACAAACACAACCTGAAGTAACTTTACAAAGGCCATCTGTCACGATCAGTCCTCAACAATTCCAAGCTGGTGCTTCAATGAATCTCCAAAGCGGCTCGAGTTCAGGAGATAATCCAATCAATACTAATGTCCCTGATTTGGATGAAATAGCTGAAGGAGAGAGGACAAAAGTAGAATTACCAAAGCAGCTAGAAGATAGATGTAAATGGTTGGAGGAGAAGTTTAAGGCGATAGAAAGTGCTGATAGCTGTTATGGAATTGATGCCAAGGATTTAAGCTTGGACCCAGACTTGGTGTTTCCATACAAGTTTAAAATGCCTGAATTCGAGAAATATAATGGGACAAGTTGCCCCGAAGCTCATATTACGCTGTTTTGTAGAAGAATGACGGGGTACATTAATAATGACCAACTGTTGATCCATTGCTTCCAAGATAGCCTGGTGGGAGCAGCAGCCAAATGGTATAACCAGTTGAGTCGTGCCAGAATTGGTTCATGGAGAGATTTGGCTCAAGCATTCATGAAATAGTACAATCATGTGATGAACATGACTCCCGATAGAATTACTCTTCAAAACATGGAGAAAAAGGCGAATGAAAGTTTTAGACAATATGCACAGAGATGGAGGGAGGTTGCCATCCAAGTCCAGCCACCACTTCTGGAGAAAGAGACCACAATGCTCTTTATTAATACACTGAAGGCCCCGTTTATCACTCATATGCTAGGAAGCGCTACTAGGAGCTTCTCAGACATTGTAATGACTGGAGAAATGATTGAGAATGCCATAAAAAGTGGAAAGATAGAGGCAGGAGAAAGTAACAAGAGAATGGTCACAAGGAAGAAAGAAAATGAAGTGAATAATACAAGCATGGGGTACTCAAAGTTGATTACTGTTAATCAGCCAAAAACAATTACTACTGGGCATTAGGGTTCATCAAGAAAAGAATCTGGCACAAGGCAAAACACTGAAAAACTCCAATTTACGCCGATCCCAATGACGTATAAGGAGTTGTATCAAAGTTTATTTGATGCGCACGTTGTGTCCCCCCAATACCTGAAACCAATGCAACCTCCATACCCAAAATGGTATGACCCAAAATGCCCAGCGTGAGTACCACGCGAGGATCACAGGGCATTCGATAGAAAATTTCCTTGCTTTCAAGAAATTGGTGGAAAAATTCATCAACATGGGTATTGTCAAGTTAGATGACGCGCAAAATGCAGAAAATCCATTACCCAATCATACTAATAATGGGGTCAATGCAATCAGTGAAAGTTTGGAGAGAAGAATCAAAGCAAGTATCGCGGAAGTTAAGACTCCTTTAAGATTGGTCTGGAAAGAAATGGTCAAACGGAGACTAATTGTTACAGAAGAGAGTTATGGAAAGTTGATAAATTATTGTGAGTACTATCATAAAATGGGGCATGAGATTCAAAATTGTATGGAATTCAGAACTTTGGTGCAAAATTTGATGAATAATAAAGAAATTGAGTTTTGTGAAGAAGGCGCAGAAGAGAAGAGCATATGCACGTCAGAGTCAACAACAAATAGCTCAAAAGTAAATTTTCCAGTGGTTATCATTTCGCGACCCAAAAGCAATGAAGCGGGGGTACAGATGGCGCTGAAGATAATCATTCAAAAGCCAGCAGTTTTTTCGTATAGGGATAACAAGAGAGTCCCTTAGAACTATGATTGTAATGTGACGATCCAAGGAAAAGAGAATTTAGCTAGAGCTTCAAAGGAAGATCAAGATACAGGTTCTGATACTCGTAGTGGGAGACGCTACAATTTGGTAAATACCTGACAAGAACCAGTAAAAGGGAAAGCTCCAATGGTAGAATAAAATAAGGAAAAATCAGGCGAGCCTGAGTCGCCTGTCAATGAACCGGTGAAAGAGGAAGAAGCTAAGGAGTTTCTAAAATTTTTGAAGCACAGCGAGTACAGTGTGGTGGAACAGTTGCATAAACAGCCAGCACGTATATCTATATTAGCTTTGCTCTTGAGTTCAGACATGCACCGAAACGCATTGATGAAGGTTTTAAATGAGACTTTTGTGGCCAATGATATCTCGATTAATAAACTGGATCGATTGATTGGTAACATAAGTGCTGACAACTTCATCTATTTCAATGATGATGAGATACCACCAGGGGGTATGGGATCCACCAAAGCTTTGCACATCACCACCAGATGCAAAGGATACACGTTGCCAGGGGTTTTGATAGACAATGGATCAGCATTAAATGTGCTACCCTTATCCACCTTAAATAGATTACCAGTGGATAGCTCCCACATGAAGGAATGCCAAAATATAGTTAGGGCATTTGACGGCACGCAAAGAAAAGTTATGGGGAGGATTGAAATACTGCTGCTAATTGGTCCGACAACATATGAGGTGGACTTCCTGGTAATGGATATCAAACCTTCCTACAACTGCTTGTTGGGAAGACCATGGATCCACTCAGCGGGGGCGGTACCTTCATCATTGCATCAGAAACTGAAGCTAGTATCAGAAGGTCGGTTAGTGATAGTAAACGCCAAAGAGGATATTATCGCGGCTATAACCAGTGATGCACCGTATCTGGAGATGAATGACGAGGCAATCGAGTGTTCTTTTCGATCCTTGGAATTCGTAAATGCAACCTTTATTACGGAAGGGAACAGGATTCCAGTACCAAAGATATCTAATACCACAAGAATGGGATTACAGATGATGGTAGGAAAGGGAGCTTTGCCGGGAAAAGGGCTTGGAAGATATCTCTAAGGAAAGGTGAAGGTTCCAATGTTAAAGGACAAAGATGATCGCTTTGGCTTAGGATTCAAGCCAGATGCAAAATAGAAAAAAGAAAGAGTTGGAAAAAAGGCAAGAAAGAAGAAAGGCACGCTTGAGTGGCGTGGAAATCAAGTGGGAACCCATGATAATTCCTCATATAATAAAGGCTTTTGTATCGGGAGGGATTATGCATCCCGAACAAATGATGATAAGAAAAGGAACCATTGAAGAGATGCTGGGAGACATACATATCAATGCCATATTCGAAGACACAACAGAAGGAGGACCCTTGTCAGATATCCATCCTTATGAACCTGGGAGCGTTTTGGACAATTGGACTACAGAAGAAATTCCTGTAGTATTTAGAGCTTACTCAGAGTAATGTTCAAAGCGTACTTGTTGCTTTAAGCCTAGAAGCGATAAGATTTCTTTTGTGAAATAGGCTCATGTTCAAACATCATTATGTCAATGAAGTATAGCTTTGCTACCATTTGAAACAAACGTTATTTCATTTTTTATTTTATCATTATTATCTCAGATTCTTTTATTCTGTGATTCTCTTCAAATTATTCTTTCATTCATAACCATACCATACAAATAATTACTCATGAATTCATTCGTTCTTTCCATATTCTTTTGAACTTACAATAGGTTCCTAGATATCAACGACATGAGTGATGCTACTATAGACTCAAAGTCTCCTTTTGAGCAAGACATATGTTTAGAAGGATCCCAGGACTTCGAGGATGACATAGACTGCGACTTATCTCCGGACTTGTTGAGAATGGTAGAACAGGAAAAGAAACAAATTCTACCTCATAAGAAGACAGTGGAAATTGTGTCGCTGGAAGAAGGGAAGGTAGTGAATATTAGAACATGCATAACTAAAGAAACGAAGTTGAATCTCGTTGAGTTACTACAGGAATTCAAAGATGTCTTCGCATTGTCCTACCAGGATATGCCCGGTTTAAGCACTGATGTTGTAGTACACCGCCTTCCCATAAAAGAAGATCGCAGGCCGGTTCAGCAGAAGCTCCGAAGGATGAGATCGAATATTGTGCTAAAAATAAAGAAGGAAGTCAAAAAGCAGTTTGATACCAGATTCTTGAAAGAGATCAAATCTTCGGAATGGGTAGCCAACATCGTACCTGTCCCTAAGAAAGATGGGAAAGTACGAATGTGTGTAGATTATAGAGACTTAAATAAGGCCAGCCCAAAGGATAATTTTCCCTTGCCTCACATTAATACTCTGGTGGATAACACGGCAGGCTACTCGTTGTTTTCGTTCATGGATGGATTCTCGGGGTACAATTAGTTAAAAATACATCCTGAAGACATGGGAAATACTACCTTCAAAACATTGTGGGGTACGTTCTGTTATAAAGTGATGCCGTTTGGGTTAAAAAATGCAGGAGATACATACCAAAGGGCTATGGTGACTTTGTTCCATGATATGATGCATAAAGAAAGTGAAGTTTATGTTGATGATATGATTGCAAAGTCTAGAATGTAAGAGGAACACATCCGAGTTTTGAGGAAACCATTCTCGAGGTTGAGAAAATTCCAGTTAAAGCTCAATCCAACGAAATGTACTTTTGGAGTTGGATCTGGAAAATTGCTGGGTTTTGTAGTCAGTGAAAAGGGAATTGAAATTGACTCAGATAAGGTCAGAGCTATACAAGAATTGCTTCTACCGCGTACTCAAAAAGAAGTTTGAGGTTTCCTTGGAAGACTGAATTACATCGCTCGGTTCATTTCACAACTAACTGAGAAATGTGATCCTATATTTCATTTTCTTATGAAACACAACCTAGGTGTGTGGGATGATGAATGCCAAAGAGCTTTTGATAAGGTTAAGCAATACCTGTCAAGTCCCCCAGTATTGTCACCTCCCTGCCCAGATAGGCCATTAATACTATATTTGATAGTGTTTAATAACTCCATGGGATGTGTGTTGGGCCAACATGACAAGTCAGGACGAAGAGAAAAAGCAATATATTACCTCAGTAAAAAATTCACTGAGTACGAGATAATATACTCACCAGTTGAGAAATTGTGTTACGCCCTGATTTGGACAACTCGGAGGTTGAGATAATACATGTTGTACCACACGACTTGGTTGATATCGAAATTGGATCCTCTAAATTATATGATGGAGTCAACTGCTTCAAATGGAAAGATGGCTAGATGGCAAATTCTGCTTTCTGAATTCGACATAGTATATGTGAGTCAAAAAGCTGTGAAAGGGAGCGCAATAGCGGATTTTCTGGCTAGCAGAGCTCTAGAGGATTATGAGCAATTGAATTTTAATTTCCCCAACGAATATCTAATGTATGTAGCGGCTGTTAAGGAAGGCACCATAAAAGATCATCTTTGGAAGCTGAATTTCGACGGAGCATCAAATGCTGTCGGCAATGGAATCGGGGCAGTCTTAGTGTCCCCAAATGGAGATCATTATCCATTCACTTGCAAATTAGATTTTGATTGTACAAATAATATGGCAGAATATGAAGCATGTATCATGGGACTCCGGGCAGCCATAGAGCGTAAAATCAGAGTGCTAGAAGTATATGGAGATTCTGCACTAGTGATCTACCAACTAAAACAGGAATGGGAGACAAGAGACCCCAAATTGATGAATTATTGAGGAGTTTGATGATATCACTTTTAGTTATCTCCCACGAGATGGAAACCAGATGGCAGATGCTTTGGCCACTTTGGCCTCCATGATCAAAATGAGCAAACAAGAGGACGTAAAGCCTATTCAAATGAGTATCTACGAGGCCCCAGCACATTTTTACAATGTAGATGATGAAGAAAGAGATGATCATCTTTGGTATCATGATATATTACGATACGTGAGAAATTGTAAATATCCTGATCAGGCAACTGAGAATGACAAAATGACCTTGAGAAGACTAGCCTGTGATTATGTCTTAAATGGGGAGATCTTGTATAAAAGAAGAAAGGGTCAGGTACTTTTGAGATGTGTGGATGCTATTGAAGCTAAGAAAATTTTAGAAGAAGTCTATGAGGGTGTTTGCGGAACCCATGCCAATGACTTTACAATGGTAAGACAAATTATGAGATCCGGGTACTATTGGTCTACCATGGAAGGAGACTGTATCAACTATGCGAAGAGATGTCACAAATGCCAGATTTATGGGGATAAGATTCATGTGCCTCCTTCGCCCCTGCATGTTATGACTTCCCTATGGCCTTTCTCCATGTGGGGAATGGATGTAATCGGACCAATTTCGCCGAAAGCTTCGAACGGGCATCAATTCATTTTTATGGTCACTAATTACTTCACCAAGTGGGTAGAGGCTGCTTCATACGCCAGTGTCACTAAATCGGCAGTTAGCAAATTATTAAAGAAGGAAATCATATGTCGATATGGAATACCTGAGAAGATCATATCAGACAATGCACTCAACCCGAACAATAGCACGATAGTGGAGGTCTGTAGTCAGTTCAAGATTAGACACCACAACTCGTCACCGTATCGTCCAAAAATGAATGGTGCGGTGGAAGCAGCAAATAAAAACATTAAGAGGATTGTGGGGAAAATGACTGAAACTTACAGAGATTGGCATGAGAAATTACCATTTGCTCTTTATGCTTATCGAACATCTGTCAGAACTTCTACTGGGGCAACGCCTTTCTCATTAGTCTATGGAATAGAGGCAGTGTTACCAATTGAAGTAGAGATACCTTCCCTTCGGGTTTTGTCAGAGCTAAAGTTAGACGAAGCAGAATGGATTCAGTCTCAGTACGATCAGTTGAATTTAATTGAAGAAAAAAGGTTGAGAGCTATTCATCATGGGCAAGTGTACCAAAAACGTATGATGCGAGACTATGATAAGAAGGTTCGCCCAGGAGAGTTTCATGAAGGAGACCTTGTGCTGAAAAAGATCCTTCCCATACAGAAAGATTTTAAAGGAAAATGGATGCCAAATTGGGAAGGACCTTACGTGGTGAAAAAAGGCTTTCTCCGGAGGAGCGCTGATTTTGACCGAAATGGATGGAAAAGACTTACCCAATCCTGTAAATTCGGATTCAGTCAAAAAATAATATGCTTAAAGAAGCCAAAGTGAAAACCCACAAAGGGCGCTTTGAGGCCTTCTTCAAAAAAAAAAGGGGGAGGCCAAGGTGAAAACCCGCAAAGGGCGCCTTGAGACCAAAGGGGATTTGAGTTGAAAACCCAAAAAGGGCGGCTCAAATTTTGACATGCGGTGATCCTACTATACTTGAATTAGCAAAGAAGGGGTATACTACATCTTGGGGCATCAACAAAGTACTCAAGATCTCCTAAACACATGTCAAACTCAAAACGGTATTTTAGAAGCTCGTGCAGGGAAACTCAGGCTGCGATATCTAAGGCACCTAGTTTTCGTTCTTATTCATATTGAACTTGCTGTCTTTGAATACTTTGTTCTTTTCAAGATGTGCATTTTCAATCAATTTTCTTCTATTTCTGTTTTTTGGATAAATTATTTATCTTGAGCTTTGTTTCATATCAATTTTATTCTCAGCTACTGTTATTACATTTTGCAAGCATGTCACATTGAAATAATGATTAATGAACTAATAATACTTTCACAGAAAAAGTTTTGTATATTACTCTAGAGATTTCTAAATAATACAAGAACCTGAAACAGGACTATTGTTTAAAACTCACTAGATCTAAGGTTTGGAAATATCTGAGAAGGAGTTGTCTGAATAGTGATGATCTCTTCGAATTTTTGAACAAAACACTATGGCAGAGATGAGGCTCCAATAAACCAGCAATAAGAAAGAGACCATTCTTAAAGAAGAAATTCTGTGTTCATGCTTGACGCTTAGAGAATGGTGTAAGCAGATCATTTTGAAAATAATATAAATCATATACACCCGAGTGGCAGTGGGATGGTTTAAAGATGATACAAACCTTATGCCCTCGAGGTATAATGGAATGGACCCTGAAGTTACAGGGGGCAAACCAGTTTATCAAAATATGATTGTTTCTTTGGGATTTTGGTCAAAATACCAGCCAAGCAAAAAGACAGCGTGATACGAGCAATGAGGCCCTAAATATTAAAAAGGATCATTCTCATGACATTTTGTGTAACACCCTGATTTAGGGGCTATGCAATTTGGGTATAATTCCAGTGTTGGAAGGTTTTTGGGTGTTTTTGGATGTGTTTTAGAGTTTTAAGAATGCTCGGATGAAAGGGGAAGGCTTTGGAAAATTTTGGATTTTTAGTGTAAAAAGGGGAAATAGGCAGGAAGGCCTTAAAATAATTTTTGGAAGAATAGGACACATGAAAGGCATTGGCAAAGTGGTTATGCGCTGTTAAAGGGGCTGGAAGTAGGGCCATTGAGGGCCTGGGTTCGAGTTTAGGCGGCAACAAAAGTGGCATTTTATTTTTTGTTTTGGGCGTTGGGCTTTGTAAGGCCTTAAAGATATATGGTGAGGAATTCGGACAAGAAAGATGGGCTGGTGGAGTGGCTCTCATGCGCCACTTAGGCGCTGGAGGAGAGCAAGGGCGCAGGTTCGAGCGCCTGGAGCTGCATGTTGGCGTTTTTATTTTTGTGCGGTTATGGGCTAAGATAAGAAGGGTTTAAAAATAATTGTTGGGGGTTTCTAGCATGAAATTCAATGTGGCCGAATGGCCTGGGGCTTGGAGGGAGGCATGCAGCAGACTGGTCCCAGGTTTGAACCAAGAGAGTTGCGTTTTGGAGTTTAAATTTTTATTCCTTTTTGGCAGCAATTTTGAAGGTGTTGGACGGCTAGAAGGCTTTTATTTAGATGGGCATAATGTTTTTTTTTATTTTTATTTATCTATTTAGTTATTTAGAAGTGTGGGATAATTATTATTTATTTTTGATAAGTGGGATAATAGTGGAGCAATTCAAATTGTTTTTGAATTGAACTAATTCAAATTGATTTGAATTAGTGGGTGTTGGCCGAATCTTGGAGTCTTCAAGGGGGAGGTGGCGAATTCTATAAATAAGGGGGTAGAGTGCCAAATTATTCTTCAAGTCTTTTGCCGAATCTCTCCTCTCCCTCTTGGTGTGCCAAATTCCCTTCCCTATTTAGTTGTCACCTTGGCCAAATAGTAGGTGTGGTGTGGATCACTTTGGGCCTTTTTCAATCATTGGAAGAGGTAAGTAGGCTTAGCCGAATTCCTTTTACTCTCTTTATTTCCATACCTTTTATTTCCTTCAACTTTGATTCTCTAATCATTAGACTAAGCCGAAACTCTTTTAATACTAAGCACCATTGTTGAAATCCTTGGCATCCTAGTGCGGTTGGGCGAATTCTAGCAAAGGCGACCTCTCCTAGTTCTTCTCCATTCGATTTAAGGAAGGTAAGGGTTAGGTGCTATTCGGCCATAGGGTCCTCTTTTCATAGATTTTTGTTACAAGCCATATTTGGCATTTGTGGTAACCGATTCGACCTTGACCATTTAGGAGTTTTAATAAAGTGATTAAGGAGCTTTGGGGATTTCAAGACTCTGTCGGTAAGGATGAGTAGTTTATGATTATTCGTTTGAGATCTCAGATTAACCAAGTTTTGATTAGATATCGTTATGGATGCGAATACCGGTCAAGGTGGGCAAGGGAAAGCTCCCATCCCAAAGTTCAAGAAGAGATCCTTTCGCTGCATGCGAGATTGGCCACTGGGTGTGGGCCAACAACGAAAAACGTTAGGCAACAGCCGTAGTCTCACCAAACGATAGCGTCGAGGATCGAGAGTCTAGAACTCTAAGTAATAAGGTGTGTGGTTAGACCATTGTTTCCGGATTTGTATGATATCTCTGTTGTGTTATATGTTTACTAATGAATGCAGTGCCATATGTGTAATGGATACCCTAAAGGGGTATGATGATGACCAGGTTAGTAGTAAATTGGCTAATATGTGATAATTGATTTTTAATATGTGAGTATGCCTATATTTGTGAATAGCATGCACATGCATCATCTCCGCATTATATTGTGTTACATGTGCATGGGTGGGTTTTTGAAAGAAGGTACGGGTGTACTTCGAGTACGTGGTTGATGTCAGCTTTGTGCTACATCGTGGATTGGCGCTGACTGAGGTCGCGTTGTGGATCTTTGCGATTTAGTTCGTGTGGTTACCTTGATTGATATCGGCTTTATGCCATATCGTGGCTTGATGGGTTGCTATGTGCTCCATCGTGGTTTGATGTTAGCTATACGCTACATCGTGGATGGCATTGGTTGCCTTTTCGGAGGGAAAAGGAGAGGGTGACTCGATAGTCCCCTGGTGTGTGGTAGGCTGGATAAGGGGGTGTGTAGCGGATGGACCTTAGGATTGGGTTGGGTATCATGATTGCATGGTTTTGTTATGAATTGATATGGAAATGGGCCTAGCCCAATATGACTTGTGGAAAGGTATGTTTTGGGAACATACGTGGAAATGGGTCAAGCCCAGCGATCAGTGGATTGATGAGAAAAGGGCCTAGCCCAGTATTTGATATGATTTGATTGTGGGCCAAGCCCAGATTGTGGTAATGTTTAAATGATTATATTTATATGTTGCATTTGATATTTGGGTTGATTTGTGGCTAGCATGTGGGTGGATATCAGTGGTTTAATTACACACTGAGTCTGTATGACTCACCCAACTTATTAAACATCGCAGGTGAGTCGTGATTAATGGACCGGGTTGGAGTGGATACAAAGGTGGCCATGCAGAAGCAGATTTTCATGCAGAAGTAGATGTTTTACTTGATTAAGTTAATTAGTAGTGATTTTTATATTATCCGTATTTTGGAAATTTATTTGATGTAATAAGGGCCACTTTTGATTAAAGTACTCTATTTATAGTTGATAAAGGTTATATAGCATTTAGTAATATTTTTACAAAGGATTTATATTATAATAAATTATAATAAAGTTTTAATTCAAACCAAGCTTATATTATTTAATAATTTTAATGGACTTACTTCCCGAAAGTTAACAAAGTTTTCAAGTTTTACTCTAAAGACAAAGATTTTTAACCGTCATTCCGCAGTGACATAACCAGATCCGGACGAGACTTGTGGGCCGGGTTTGGGGTGTTCTGATTTGGTATCGAGCCGGTTCAAAACTTCGGCTTTGAGGGTTTTGGGCCCAAAAACATTTTCAAAATGGGCTTTTTAAAAATATGGGCTTTTAAGAAAATTTTTTTCAGTTATTAAGCATGGCACTGTACCTCTCTACCCGAGTCCACAGGTAAGTACTTGGACTTTTGAAGTAATTTGATATATGAACTGTTATGGGCTTAGTTGGGCTCGTAGATTAGTGAACTAGGATCTGTTGAACCCTAGGGCTAGTCTACTCAAACACATGCATAAGACTTAAGGTTACTAAACAAACCTGTGATTAAGTCGCCGAGTTAAGGTGTGGCAACCATTGTGCGCATGTCAGGAGTGGATCGGAAGAGCACGGTACTTAAGCGCGTACTCGTGACTCACCTCCTATCGCTGGAATCCTACCTGGTGCGTAGCTACGGTTCACCTTAACCAAGAGGACTTGTTCATAGGCTAAACCAATTATTAAAACCCGAAAGGGATTTGCCTCACTGTTTTAAAACCCCTAGTTTTAAAATTTCCAAAATTTACCCCTTTGGTTTGTAAAACTCTAAATCTAATTTTGAAAGATGTTTTCTCGATTTACAAAATTACAAAAATACCCCTATGTTGAAAATTACTAAAATGCCCCTGACTTTCAAAATTTCCGGTTTAACCCCAAGTTTAATAAAATTTTCTTACTTTGCAAAAGTACCCAATTTTCTGTATGGCAAAAATAATACCCCGACTTTGGAAATTTAAAAAATTACCCTGTTTGACAAAAAATTACCAAAATACCCCTGGTTACCAAAATCCTGTTATACCTTCAATTTGCGAAATTTTCGAAAATACTCTTCAATTTTGGGAATTTCAAAAAGATCCTGACTTATTAAAGTTTTTGAATCGCTCTGGTTTATGACGAAAATGTCCCTGTAGGACAAAATGACGGAAATACCCCTGGGGTAGAAACGGGCAGAAATGTCCGAATAGTGAATGTGTGTGGTGGATACCACTGAATGTGCCTTCAATGAGGAAGGAATGTGTTTTTGTTGATGAATGGATGTGTCTTTATGGATGAACGTGATATTCTGAAATAGAATAGGGAACTTGAACTGAAAATTTGTGTGATCGAAAGAACTACCTCTAGAAATTCTTTTCATAAGATTTGTTCGCGGATAAACAAGTGGAACAATTTCTAATGCATAAAACTTGTTAATCAGATTAAATCGCGACGATAGAGATGAGTTCTAGGGGACGCGGTAGAGGTAGAATGGCAGCATCGAAACCGATAGGGTCTGGCCATGGGTCAGAAAGTGAAGTGCCGCTAGCGGTGGACGTAGAGGGGCAAGATCAGACAGGAGAAGATGACGCAGTATCGCGGGCCATGTTGCGAGCGCTAGAACGAGTAGTAGGAGTTAGTATGGGAAACGGAGCTCGGAAGTCAGTGTCGGAAAGGCTTAGATCGAACGGAGCCGAGATCTTTAGAGGAGTGTCAGGAGTAGCTCGAACGTAGCGCAGTATTGGCTAGAAGCGATCGAGAGAATCATGGACGATTTGGGTGTATCAACGAAGAAAAGCGAAAGGTGTTGTTTCGTTACTTCAGCGGTGAAGCTTATCGTTGGTGGCTCATTTGTCAAACAAGGTGTACCGTGCAGATCGATTTGGATTGGGGTTTCTTTAAGGCTAAGTTTGAAGGAAAGTACGTAGGAGCCGCTTATTTGGACTCGCAAAGGAAAGCGTTTCTAAATCTAGTGCAAGGAAGTAAGTCGATATTTGAGTCTGAAGCGGAATTTGTGCGGTTAAGCCAGTATGCTAAGGGAATTGTGGCCATTGATTATGAGAGGTGCATCCGGTTTGAGGACGGATTGCGAGATGAACTTCGAATGCTGATTGCTCCGCAGAGGGAGAGAGACTTCGCCATTCTGGTGGAGAAAGCTCGGATCACTGAAGAGGTTAAGAAGACTATAAGAGAAAACCGAGAGAAGAATAGGAACGAGAATAAGAGAAATATTAGACCGTCAGCATCGTTTGGTAATGTCCAGAAAAGACCAAGGATTGAGAACCTTGTAAGTGCACTTGTACCAGTGGATCGGAATCGTTCTTGTGTTCGATGTGGAAGACCTCACACAGGAGAGTGTTGGGGAAATAGTAAAGAATGCTTTCGGTGCGGATCTAAGGCACATCTGGTTAAGAATTGTCCTCAAGCAACGAGAGGTCGTGGTTCAAGCCATGGAAGGAATGGTTCTAGTCAGAGTCAACCAAGGATGTGATAACGGGTAAGCTCCTTTGCTTTGGTACATGCTTTGATTGCTTTGCTTGCTTGTGAGTTAGCCTTTTCTGTGTTGCTAAGACAGGTGTTTCGAATTTTGAGCGCGAACTTAGAGAGTGTGTAGGTATGATAGCCTTAGTAAGATCAGAGTGCGCAGCATAAGCGTAAGGTGGTAAGATAGGTTGTATGGACGTTTGTTAGTAAAGTAATTTCGAGGACGAAATTATTTTTAAGGAGGGTAGAATTGTAACACCCTGATTTAGGGGCTATGCAATTTGGGTATAATTCAGTGTTGGAAGGTTTTGGGTGTTTTTGGATGTGTTTTAGAGTTTTAAGAATGCTCGGATGAAAGGGAAGGCTTTGGAAAATTTTGGATTTTTAGTGTAAAAGGGGAAATAAGGCGGGAAGGCCTTAAAATAATTTTGGAAGAATAGGACACATGAAAGGCATTGGCAAAGTGGTTATGCTTATTTGTTAAAGGGTGGAAGTAGGGCCATTGAGGGCACTGGGTTCGAGTTTAGCGGCAACAAAAGTGGCGCGTTTTATTTTTGTTTTGGGCGTTGGGCTTTGTAAGGCCTTAAAGATATATGGTGAGGAATTTGGACAAGAAAGATGGGCTGGTGGAGTGGCTCTCATGCGCCACTTAGCGCTGGAGGAGAGCAAGGGCGCAGTTCGGCGCACTGAGCCGCATGTTGGCGTTTTTATTTTTGTGCGGTTATGGGCTGAGATAAGAAGGGTTTAAAAATAATTGTTGGGGGTTTCTAGCATGAAATTCAATGTGGCCGAATGGCTGGGGGCTTGGAGGAGGCGCGTGCAGGTGGTCCTGTGTTCGAACCAAGAGAGAGTTGCGTTTTGGAGTTTAAATTTTTATTCCTTTTGGCAGCAATTTTGAAGGTGTTGGACGGCTAGAAGGCTTTTATTTAGATGGGGATAATGTTTTTTTTATTTTTATTTATCTATTTAGTTATTTAGAAGTGTGGGATAATTATTATTTATTTTTGATAAGTGGGATAATAGTGGAGCAATTCAAATTGTTTTTGAATTGAACTAATTCAAATTGATTTGAATTAGTGGGTGTTGGCCGAATCTTGGAGTCTTCAAGGGGGGGAGGTGGCCGAATTCTATAAATAGGGGGGGTAGAGTGCCAAATTATTCTTCAAGTCTTTTGCCGAATCTCTCCCTCTCCCTCTTGGTGTGCCAAAATTCCCTTCCCCTATTTAGTTGTCACCTTGGCCGAATAGTAGGTGTGGTGTGGATCACTTTGGGCCTTTTTTCAATCATTGGAAGAGGTAAGTAGGCTTAGCCGAATTCCTTTTACTCTCTTTATTTCCATACCTTTTTATTTCCTTCAACTTTGATTCTCTAATCATTAGACTAAGCCGAAACTCTTTTAATACTAAGCACCATTGTTGAAATCCTTGGCATCCTAGTGCGGTTGGGCGAATTCTAGCAAGGGCGACCTCTCCTAGTTCTTCTCCATTCGATTTAAGGAAGGTAAGGGTTAGGTGCTATTCGGCCATAGGGGTCCTCTTTTCATAGATTTTTGTTACAAGCCATATTTGGCATTTGTGGTAACCGATTCGACCTTGACCATTTAGGAGTTTTAGCAAAGTGATTAAGGAGCTTTCGGGATTTCAAGACTCATCGGTAAGGATGAGTAGTTTATGATTATTCGTTTGAGATCTGTATTAACCAAGTTTTGATTAGATATCGTTATGGATGCGAATACAGGTCAAGGTGGGCAAGGAAAGCTCCCATCCCAAAGTTCAAGAAGAGATCCGTTTCTGCTGCATGCGAGATTGGCCACGAGTGTGGGCCAACAATGAAAAACGTTAGGCAAATAGCCGTAGTCTCACCAAACGATAGCGTCGAGGATCGAGAGTCTAGAACTCTAAGTAATAAGGTGTGTGGTTAGACCATTGTTTCCGGGATTTGTATGATATCTGTTGTGTTATATGTTTACTAATGAATGCAGTGCCATATGTGTAATGGATACCCTAAAGGGGTATGATGATGACCAGGTTAGTAGTAAATTGGCTAATATGTGATAATTGATTTTTAATATGTGAGTATGCCTATATTTGTGAATAGCATGCACATGCATCATCTCCGCATTATATTGTGTTACATGTGCATGGGTGGGTTTTTGAAAGAAGGTACGGGTGTACTTCGAGTACGTGGTTGATGTCAGCTTTGTGCTACATCGTGGATTGGCGCTGACTGAGGTCGCGTTGTGGATCTTTGCGATTTAGTTCGCGTGGTTACCTTGATTGATATCGGCTTTATGCCATATCGTGGCTTGATGGGTTGCTATGTGCCCCATCGTGGTTTGATGTTAGCTATACGCTACATCGTGGATGGCATTGGTTGCCTTTTTGGAGGGAAAAGGAGAGGGTGACTCGATAGTCCCCCCGGTGTGTGGTAAAGGTGGATAAGGGGGTGTGTAGCGGATGGACCTTAGGATTGGGTTGGGTATCATGATTGCATGGTTTTGTTATGAATTGATATGGAAATGGGCCTAGCCCAATATGACTTGTGGAAAGGTATGTTTTGGGAACATACGTGGAAATGGTTCAAGCCCAATGATCGGTGGATTGATGAGAAAAGGGCCTAGCCCAAAGATTTGATATGATTTGATTGTGGGCCAAGCCCGGATTGTGGTAATGTTTAAATGATTATATTTATATGTTGCATTTGATATTTGGGTTGATTTGTGGCTAGCATGTGGGTGGATATCGGTGGTTTAATTACACACTCGAGTCAGTATGACTCACCCAACTTATTAAACATCGCAGTGAGTCGTGATTAATGGACCGGGTTGGAGTGGATACAAAGGTGGCCATGCGAATGATTTTCATGTAGTAGATGTTTTACTTGATTAAGTTAATTAGTAGTGATTTTTATATTATCCATATTTTGGAAATTTATTTGATGTAATAAGGGCCACTTTTGATTAAAGTACTCTATTTATAGTTGATAAAGGTTATATAGCATTTAGTAATATTTTTACAAAGGATTTATATTATAATAAATTATAATAAAGTTTTAATTCAAACCAAGCTTATATTATTTAATAATTTTAATGGACTTACTTCCCGAAAGTTAACAAAGTTTTCAAGTTTTACTCTAAAGACAAAGATTTTTAACCGTCATTCCGCAGTGCATAACCAGATCCGGACGAGACTTGTGGGCCGGGTTTGGGGGTGTTACATTTTGCATATATAATTCATAACACATTCAGTTAGGAGCATTTGATTCATTTTGATCATAGCATCCTAATCATCTTGCATAAACATAAGCACATAAAATCGATTCTACAAGTCGTGTCCGCTGAGGACGATATGGCAACATCAGTGAATTCACAGATCATGTCTCCCTAGAGTAGCAGTGAAGTAGACTAACGATCAATTTTTATTTCCTTGAAGTTTCAGTAGAGAAGATCAAAGTTACAAATCTCTTCTCTCTGAATTCTTATCTTCTCGAAGTTCCAGCGGAGTAGGTCGAGGCTACAAATCCCTTCTCCATAAAATTGCATGGAGGATCATTCTTTATTCCCTTGAAGTTTCTGCAGAGAAGATCGAAGCTACAAATCTCTTCTCTCTGAATTCTTATCTTCTCGAAGTTCCAGTGGAGTAGGTCGAGCCTACAAATCCCTTCTCCCTGAAATTGCATGGAGGATCTGTAACACCCCAAACCTGGCCTAGACGTTATGGTCGGATCTAGCATGTCACCTCAAAAGGTTATTTAAAAGCTATGCGTTCAATGCAAACCCTTCCTCAATTTAAAACTTTCTACCATTTTAAAATCCCGAGTTTCATTGTTTACAAAAACAAGATTTGCTTGAGATCATTTTCCTTGAAAAAAAACATTATTATTTTCAAAAACTTTGCTCGTTGCAGTAGACTGACTTAATTAGTTGCGGAAATGTGATATTTTGAAAACAACGGTTATTGTTTTAAAAACCCGTGTTTAATTGTTTAGCAATTCATAACTAAAAGAATTACCAAATAAAAGTTAAAAAGAAAATCCCAATGGCCTTATTACAAAAATTATAAACCCAATAATTTAGATAAAATAAAATAAAATAAACCAAATTTCTAAGTTCAGTTTAATATCATAACCGACGTATGGCCACCTCCGAGTCCTCCGCAGCTCCAAATCCTCTAACGCTGGGGATTACCCGCACGATTAAAAGAAAGGGGTAAGTTACGAGAACTCAGTGTGTAATCCCCTATTTCGGTCATAATCTGGGCCCGAGCCCATACGGTGTCGGTCTGGGCCTAACCCTATTCGGTAACAATCTGGGCCTAAGCCCCAAATCATATCAATGCAATGGATATGTACCCACCCCAATCCAATCAAACTCTCCACCCGTACCAACCAATCTCTCCATGTGGGGACCATGTCGACCCACCCACCCAAAACTCTCCAATAATGCAGCCAAGCTGCTAATAACGGTATATGTGGCTGAGCCACTAAATTAAGCATATGTGGTGATGCCACTATAACGGTATGTGGCGATGCCACTAGAACGGTATGTGGCGATGCCACTAGAACGGTACTTCCTCCAATCAGCAAACCCAACCCAACCCAATGCAATATGATATGTATGCAATGTATTAAGATCATAAACAGATGTATAAAATCACATAAACAATATTAAAACTACCACTGAGAGTATAACGGTTATTTCGTCGTTTAGGGGTAAAACGGTAGTTTCACCCCTTGGGGGTATTTCGGTAATCTACCCCCTAAGGGTATTTCGGTAATCTACCCACTGAGGGTGTAACACCCCAAACCCGGTGTAGAAGTTAGGCCCGAGTCCGGAATGACACATTAAAGGCACACTTTAAAACGATTTTATAATTTAACAATTTAAGGCCCAAAAGCCCAAAACCCTTGTTACTTGTTAAGTTAAGAGGAAAAGCCCACATTTTAGGAAAACGTTCATATATTAAGTTATTTTGAAAACCACGTTAACTTTAATAATTTTATAAAATTTATTAAGCGGATAGTTGAAACAATAATAATAATAATAAACCTAAAATCTAAAGTCAATTAGGAGTTACATGGCCTTATTACGATCCAATGAGAAAAACAAAGTATAAAAAACATATTCATTTGAACAAATTAAAACATTTGATCAGCTTGTAGTGTGGCCATCTCCGAGTCCTCTGCCAAGTCGAGCGCCATCGTGCATCACCGAAATATTAATTAAAAAGGGTGTGAGTTTCGAAACTCAGTGTGTACAACCCTTGGCAATCAAATCACATACAAATATTCACATTGGGCCTAAGCCCTATCAAAATCGGTGTTCTTGGGCCTTAGCCCACAATGACCTCATATCACATCATATTTTATCATATACAAACAAGTTAATGCAAAACCCATCCCAATAATCCATCCGCTACACACACCATTTCCCTTCCAACAATTACACACCTGTGGGGATTTCTAAATCAACCCACCCATCCTCTACACACCAAAGGTAGCCCAGTTGCGGTACTACCAAACGTTGCAGCAAAGCTGCTAATCATAAAATCATTAAAGTTAACGTGGTTTTCGAAATAACTTAATATATGAACGTTTTCCTAAAATGTGGGCTTTTCCTCTTAACTTAACAAGTAATAAGGGTTTTGGGCTTTTGGGCCTTAAATTGTTAAATTATAAAATCGTTTTGGAGTTGCCTTTAATGTGACATTTTAGACTCGGGCCTAACTTCTAGGCCGGGTTTGGGGTGTTACATTTAGTGTTATCAGAGCCCAGTTTCAAAGCTCGGGCTGTGAAATAGGCCTTAGATTTTGGGTTTTAAAAAGTTTTTGGCAGGATTCTTGAAGTGTGGTTCACCGAGCCCTCGACGTTGAGCCAAGTAAGTTTTCTGTACTACATTTGTTTAAATTACGGAAACTGTATAGATAATGGGCTACTTAAAAATAGGCTTTTAGAGACTAAAGCCCGTAGGAAACTTAAGCTTGTAGTGGATATACGACCATGAAATGACTTTAAAAAAATATATTTACATAAGACATGTACCCTAAACAAGTGGAACTATGTACTAGTTTCATAAAATTTTTAATTCGGATAATACGAGAATCAACGATGAGCGCTAACAGAGGAGGAAGAGGCCGCGGTCGAGGCCGTGGAAGTGTTAGGGCTTTGTAAACATTTGAATCATAATTTGGTACTTATTTTGCGTATGTTTGAGAATTTTTGCGATAGGTGGATGTTTTGGGTATTATTAAAAATTATTAGGGTCAGAGAGTGCGGCGGTAGCATGATGGGGTAGTTGATACACGACTACCCTGTTAGTTGGAAATTTCGAGGATGAAATTTCTTTAAGGGGGGAAGAATTGTAACGCCCCGAATTTGGGCCTAGAAGAATTGGGCCTATTTTGCTTTGGGCTTTAGATCTCAGAAAATTTTTAAGTGAGCAAGAAAAAGACAATTGGCATGTGGGCTTTGAAGGTAATGAATTTGGAGTGTCTAGGGGTGTTGGAGATGTCTTGGGATCAAGTAAAGGCATAGGAAAAAAATTGGTTTTAGCCCAGGGGAACTGTGACTTCAGTTAGTAGGCCTCTTAAGCTGATTAAGAGAAAATGGGACACAAAGGGGCTTAGGCCCAAAGCTGGCAAGTGGCGTCACTTGGGAGCTATGAGGTAGCGTGTTGTCGTGTGAGGAGGTCCAAGGTTCGAGTAGTGGTAAGGTGTTTTTGGAGTGTTTATTTTATAGTATGGACGGCCAGAGTTGTACTGGTTTTAAACTCTTGCCGTGGAGAGTTTTAAGTAAGTAGGTATGTGGATGTGGAGGAAATTTCGGATAAGATTAAGGTGTTATCAGGGAGAAAAGTCAGGAGATGAGGAGAGGGAGGAGTTAGTGCCGAATGGGACTGTGGGGAAAGGAGTGTTCAACTGGTGGCTATATAAAGGGGGTGCCGAATTCATTGAAAGGTTCCTTAGGTTCTATTATTTCTTCCTGTTTTCCCCCTCAGCCGAATTCTTTCATTTCCGGAAAATAAAACCCATCATTCTTTTTGTCGAAATTCCTATTAGAGTTGTGTTCTTTTTCTTTCTCTGAAAGCCGAAATCTCCTAAAGCCGAATTTCTTTTTGCCAAATTTTTGCTAAGCCAATTCCCTTCATTGTCGAAATTACTATCATCCTTCCTAGCCAAATCTCTACTCTTGTCGAACCCTTGTTGCTTGTTCCCTCACCTCAATCGAGTGTTATCTACTTTTAGTCACGATTGGAAGCCGAATCTTGTTCAGTAGCTATCTAAGCCACATGATCAAAGGAGGATTTCGGTAAGTACTCAGTAAACTTCCTTAGTGTGTTTTGTTAAAAGCCGAAGGGATATATAACCTCTCCTTGTCGTTAACTTTGTATTAACAAGGGAAAGGATCAACAATCGCAAGCGTGGTAGGTAAGGATTGCTAACAAGGTGGTAAGTGTTCTCGACCCAGTCGTGGTTTAGTAAATGGCCAAATCTAATGTGGCTCATAGGGGTGATTTATGATAAATATGGGTCACTTGGTTTTGACGATATAGGTGTTTGGGTGCAGATCTAGAGGATAATCGCCAATAGTAGCAAAGGAAGGGCTACTAGAACGTGAGGCACACGGTAAGGGTATGGTGAGGTTTCGGTTTTTGATAAGTATGTGTTAAAGCTTTGGTTAATCGCTAGTAATGTCGATTGTAGGTTCGTGAATAAGGGGTTTGCAGCACGCGAGGTTACCAGGTGTGTACAAACACTACACATACGATACCGGCAATGCCGAAAAGCCGAAAAGCCAAAAGTGGCTAAACGGGCTCGGTGGGCCCTGAGGCTAAGTTTGATGAAATTGGTTGGTTTGGTCACACGTATTAACTTAGTCATGCATGTTACATGATTTGGAATTATTTTGGGCCTAGTAGGCCATACGAATGAGATTTGGGCATAATGGGTCGTAAGGATGTAATATGGGCTTTATGGGGGACGTAGACAAGTATGCTAGGGTTTAATGGACTTTAGGCCTAGTTTGAACAACTCTTAAATCACATAAGACTTAATCTAATAATCAAACATGTCTGTGGACAAGTCGATTAATTAGAGTATGGTAACCTACATATGCATGTCTAGGATTGGATCTAGTGAGAGCATGGTACTTAAGCGCTCCTAGTGACCCACCTCCTCTTCTCTAGAATCCTACCTAGTGTGTAGTGTATGTTCACTTTAACCACGAGGACTTGTTTATGGGCCAAAGTTTATAACTAAAACCCGAGAGGAACCAAATACCCTTATATTTGTAAAATTACCTAGATTTGTAAATTACCAAAATACCCCTGTTTCACAAAAGTACTAAAATACCCTTGTTTTGTAAAAGTACCAAAATACCCCTGTCTTGCAAAATTACCAAGATACCCCCTATTTTTCCAAATTACCAAAATACCCCTGTAGGGTAGAATTACGAAAATACCCTTGGATAGTGAAATGACGAAAATACCCCTATGTGACGAATATGAGTATGTGGATGTTACCCGTGTGTTTGATGCATTCATATGATATTCTGCTTAGGATGCATGGAACGGTGGAAATGTGCAAGTGTACACAATCGTAACAAGTAATAAAGTGACAAGTAAATGTCGAGTTATCGTACCCACAGGGACTGTAAAAGAATTATTTATGAAAATGATTTTAAACACTTTGGTGAAGGGAAAATATTTGGATTTAATAAAAATTAAAAAATTAAAAAAAAAAACAAAGTAAAATAAAATAAAACAAAGTTCTAGTGCACGATTTCAAAAGCTGGTTTTAATCAAGATGATATAATTGTGTTGGATTAATCACATTTCTTACCTTAGAATTATTAAACTCGTGTTTATACTTGTTAAAACATGGCAACTCGGTAATTTGCTAACTTATGAACATACTTACAAATAAAAATCCATTCATCTCTTTTACATATTTCTATGCAAATTCGATCGATTAAACAGACTTCTAAAAGTAAACATGTTATTGCACATATGTGCTTATTAAATTAAACAATCTCTCACATATTCCTATGTGATTCAACTGATTAATTCAACCTAATAAGCATATAAAAGATCATTTGAGTTAACAAAGTATTTTTACCTTGAAACACTTAATCACAAAAATCCTGCAAGTTATGCAAGGCATATGTATCTCTAAATACAATGCTAATTTAATCTTCAGCTACCTTAGAAGAATTAAACATGCACAGATTAAGTATTGTGTCCATTAATTACAATTCCAATGCGTTTAAATAATTAATTCATTAGCTATCTAAACAATTAGAATGCTAGATAACTTAAACATGATTTTACTTAATCAAGCATTTTACCGAGGCCTTTTAACAGTATAAACTCAATTTTAATAATTTAATAGGACGAAATGCAATCAACCCAACACAAATTAAATTCAAGCTAAATTGATTAAATTAATCATTCCAAAAGCATAAATATTCAGAAACATGTTTGTCAAAACAACAATGAAAATTAAAAGAGATAGGGAACAAGAAGCAAATCCGGTGTTTTTCTGTGGCTTGACTGATTAATCCGTTCTTCGTTGGCCTCGGCTATCAAGGTGGCTTATGAACACTCCGATTTCTGCTCCAAATGGATGGAAAAATACCTCTTTTCCAAGAGGAGAAATCGGCACAAGAACACACAAAAGGAAAATGGAAAAAATGGAAATTGAGAGAAAATGAGAGAAGAGAATGTTGGATGCTTGAGGTGTGTTTTGAATGAGCAGTAAGGGGGTGTATTTATAGCTGATCAAGGCTGCTAAAAATAGCAAATAGCAGCAGCAAAAGAGGCCTCCTTGGTCGGGCCACCTATGTGGCAAAGTTGATGGATTCAACTTTGCTAAAAATAGCATGGGGCAAATCTACAAAGCCATAATTTTTGGAGGGGTTTGAATGCAATTTTGAAAGGTCTTCAAGGGCTTATTTGCAAGCTTAGTTAATCAGCTAATAAGCTGATTTGGGCCAGCAATGTGGACGGTTTGGGCTGCCCAATTAGTGGCTGGTTCGGTTCAACTGGTTTGGTTCAACTGATGCGGTTCAACTAGGCCTTTTTCATAATTAATTAAGATTAATTTATTTAACCCAAATTAAATTGGGAATAAATTAAAATTAATTATGTTATGATTAAATATTCATAATTTGACCGTCTTGGGCTGGAAATAAATTTGCCTCGATACTTCAAATTGCTTCTCGGGTTTATTCTTCGAGTAGTGTCTGCCGAGCCAATTTTTGCCCTTTGTGCGAATCTATCTAAAATAGTCAAAATAAATCAAAATTAACTATAAAATTAATTAAAATTCATCATGTTCATATTTTTAGCACAATTTAATTATTTTCCGACAAGAATTTACTCGAAACCGCATGAATTTGGGTCAAAAAGGGCATGAAAAATTATATAAATTTCTGTGTTTCCACACCCCCAAACTTAATTCATTGCTCGTCCCGAGTAATGCACAAATTTGGAAAGAATTTTCTCGGAAACACCTTTGAAAAACTCCGTCAGAACAACTTTTTTCTCAAATTTATGAATTTGATATACTTATGCTCGAAAATAAGAAATTTGATAGTTATGCTACTTAAGCATTCATATCGTTCAAATTACCTCCAACAATTATTATACTAGCAAAATTAGACTTAAATGTTTCTTAATAAAGACATGTTACTCGCTACCAATTTGATTTTAATTCCTTATTCAAAAGTAAACTTCAATCATTGCTTAACTAATGTCTTCATATGTTGAACAGAGCAATTTCTCTCCACTAATGTAGGTAACATTGGAATTTTGAATCAATAGGTCTTTAATACGGTTGTAACGTGGCTGGGCTTAAGGGTAGGTACAAGGTAGACAAATTTTTGGCTTAAAACCCTAGACTCAAATTTTTAAAATCGAACCTTCAAAATTTTCACCCTTGATACACCAACTTTTGCTCTTTCGACCATTTATTTCGAGTACATGTTTTTTTTTTAAATTCGATTTTTCAAGCTCACATTCGAGCACTTGCTTCATGTACTACAATTTTTTCGAGCAATTGATACTCCTTTTCAACTCCCCCAACTTATTTTCAAACGATCTTCCGAATAGGAATTGAGTCTAGTGTTTGGGACAATTTTAGAAGTAATGAAGAGAAAATTGATGGCTAAATATTGCATAGGTCCAAATAAAATTAGGCCATATAGTCTCAAAGTTGGGTTCCAAAGGATAATTTTATCAGGGCCGGCTTGAAAGGCTCAAACGGTCCAAACAACAGTTGCCTAAATCATTTTCAACATTCCATGCTTCCTAGGATTTCGCCTCAAGAAATTACTAAGTCAATTCTAAAGACTTAAACTTTCATGCATGCCTAATTTTTTCGTAGCGAATTAATAATTTCATGGTACGAATTTACATGCTTTATTAAAAATACATTCATATCTTTATTAAGCTAACATAATAAATTATTGAAATAATAGAACTTTATTAATACTGAAGTTCAGCATACTTAACAAAATTTCAAATTATTGAACAAAATATATCCTAATCATAATTAAAAGAAAATTTTATTCTGAGTGGAATCAATTCAAATTTTCGGTCCCCCCTACTTAAAGTGAATAATGTCCTCATTGTTTAAAGTGAATAGATACTATACACCAGATAGGATAATTAGAAAAGAGGAGGTGAGTCAAATTGACTGCTTAAGTACCAGGCTCTTTCTAAAATCCAATCCCAGACATGTATATATCTATTGCCACACTTTAGCCTTTGTGACTTGTTCAGATTTTATTCATGATTCCTATCTCTTATTTTATTGTGCAAAACTAAAAATTCCTAATTAACCTAATCCTAAAATACTTAAGAAAGAAATAAACGAAAGTTGAAGTCCTTCCCTTTTTTTATTTGTTCGCCGACCCTTCCGAATTTGACTTATCTTTTGCTCCATTAGTATTATCTTTGCATGAATCGCCTTGCTCCCTCTTTAATGATGACACCCATGGTTCAAATATGAAATCTGGAAACTCAGGCACAAAAATAAATGGGTCATTATAAATTTTCTTTAGGGCGCTCCTCATCGAGTCATCTCTTATTTTTGCATATCTCCATGAGGCTTGTTGTTTGCCATTGCATGTGTTGCATTAAGTCCATCGCCTTTAATGACTCATCATGAAGATCTGGGCTAGGCGGTTGAACTCCAAACATTGAGGGTTCGATATCAGGTTCAGCTTCTGGTTTCATTGCTTCTGCCTCATTAGGGGCTTCAGTTGATTGCTCTGGCTAGATTTCTGTGGGATCATCTTCTGCCTCTTCAGGATCCTCGCTCTCTTCAATTTGTTGCTGAAGAACAGAATCTCCAGCTACTCGGTAAAGGTCCCAATCGGTGATTGTGCCTTCACTATACTCTGTTTTCTTTACGTCCGCGAGGAGTTTTGCTTTTAAGCACAAAATTGTGATCGTAAAGGGGAAATAGGCTGGGCCAGAGCGTCTAACGGCACAATTTCGCATTTCTCTCAGAATGATTTTGCCCACATCAATGGTCTTTCCAGTTAGAATCGAATATAATAAGACCATTCGCTCTAATGAGATTGTAGTCCCATGCGAACTAGGCATAAGGCTGAAACGAATGAAATAGAACCATACCTTCGCAAGTGGTGTCAAATACTCTCTTCGACACGTGTGGATTCCTTGCTTTGACACGGTCCACTTAGAACCTGGAACTGTGAGTTCTTCGAGGATTTCTTGTAGATTTTCAGGCTTAATGTTTCTCAACAGAGAGGAATATTCGTTGTTGTCGAAATCAGGTAATTCAAAGAATTCATTAATAGCATTTGAATTTATTGGTACCTTGATTCCGTGGACTGGAACATTAGTCAATTCGCTTGAGGTTAAGTTTGCGTAGAATTCACGAACTAGTTCCTCATCAACACTTGGTCTCTTTTCACAAAACAATTCCCAATTGAGGACTTCAACAACTTGACGAATACGAGCCATAAAATCTTTGTAGTTGCTTTCCTTCAATGTGAAGCCTTTCTCTGGATGCATCTGTTGATTTTTGATGATACTTTCATATTTTACTTTGGCTTCTTCACAGTGAAATTTGCTTTGTGTTTTGTCGATTTGGGCGGAGGCACGAGTTCTTTTGCGAGACATGATTAACCTGAATATCAGATGGAAAGAAAAAAAATTAGTTTCTTGAAAATTTAATAACAATTACTAATATTTCAATAAATTGAAAAATTAAATAATTGAATAAAAATTAAACTTAAGGAAAAAAATTTCTTACCACCTTCCTCGTAAAAATTAAGAAATCAGAAAATAAAATAACTAATGAACAAAAGATGGAAATTAAAGAAGGCTTTTGGCTTAGGTTGGGTGAAGGAGGAGTGTGCGCATAGACGCACAAGGCAGTAAGGTGCGAGGGGCTGCGAGCAGGTGGCGCGCAAGGCCTTGCGGCAAGTAGGCCACGGGCTGGCAGGGTGTGTGGGGCGATGGTGCACAGCAAGCACACGGGCTGAAGGCAGCAGACGTGAAGGCCACGACTTGGGGCGGGCTTGCGTGGCGGCATGCGGCATGTCTTTCAGGCGTGTCACGACCGAATGGTTGCTGTGGCTAGGGACTTGCGGCACTTTGGTGTTTTGGTGATAGGGGATTTGAATGATGAGTAAATGGGGAGAACAAGGGTGCAATTTATAGAGGGAGAACTATGAATTAGAGTAGAACTCTTAGAACAATTAAAGAATTAAAAATAAGAGTCCAATTCTAAATTTACTCAAGATTAACAACAATTAATAATTAAATATACATGTATAAAATTATCAATTGCTATTAAATTGCCAAGATAAATATAAAACAAAATTAATTCTAATCTTAAGCTAAGTTGATAAAAGTTAATATATAAATTATAATGAATATAATTATATATTAAAGTTTATCAATAATTTATAAGTATGATATTAAATAAAAATATTTATTCTAGATGCCTTTTTAAAAAAATTTAAAAAGAGAGGCACCTAGTTTTTATTATTTACGAAAATAGCAACAAAATTTTGAAAATAATTCAATTAAGTCCCTAGACTTAATGAAAATTTGAAATTGAGTTGCAATTTAAGACTTGGGTCAAAATTGACCTTTTTATTTGAACAACAAAAATTTATTTTGTCATTTAGGGGCTAATTTCTTGAAAATTATGTAAAAATCAATTCCCAGGAAAGATTGGAGGGGTCACAAGCGGTCCCGCTTAAGTTCCAATCTCCTAGACAGAATTTATTTGAACATAATAAACCCAGACATATACCCTAAATAATTTATTGAAAGCAAGAAAATCTAAGGATCAGATAAACTGAACGAGATTTTGTCCCGTTCAGGTTTTTCTCCGTAATAGTGTTTCAAACGCTGAGCATTGACTTGAAAATTACCTCCCTTACCTTGGAGTTCAACAACTCCGTATGGATAGACACGATGTATCGTAAATGGACCGGACCAACGTGATTTTAACTTACCTGGAAAGAACTTCAATCTGGAATTAAATAATAAGACTTGCTGACCTGCTTCAAACTCTCGAACTCGGATATGCTTGTCATGCCATTTCTTGAGTCTTTCTTTGAGTAATTTGGCATTTTCATATGAGAACATTCGAAATTCCTCTAGCTCGTTGAGTTGGAGCATCCGTTTCTCTTTAGCAAGCTTGAGATCCAAATTGAGTTGTCGAAGAGCCCAGTAAGCTCTGTGCTCTAGCTCCAGAAGTGGATGACATGCTTTCCCAAAGACCAACCTGTAGGGTGACATTCCTAAGGGTGTCTTGTATGTTGTTCTGTAAGCCTATAAAGCATCATCTAGTCTCTTGGACCAATCTAGTCGATTCGGGCAAACTACCTTCTCAAGTATGCCTTTGATCTCCTTATTTGCTAGCTCAGCTTGCCCATTTGTCTGCGGATGGTAAGCTGTAGCAACCTTGTGTTTCACTCCATGTTTATCTAGCAACCATTTTAACCACTTGTTCACAGAGTGGGTCCCTTCATCGCTGATAATAGCTCTTGGGGTTCCGAACCTTGTGAACACATGTTTCTGCAAGAATTTCATCACAACCTTGGCATCGTTTGTCGGATAAGCTTCAGCCTCAACCCACTTGGACACATAATCTACTGCTACCAATATGTATTTGTGACCAAAAGACGGAGGGAAAGGACCAAGAAAGTCAATACCCCAAACATCGAACAATTCTACCTCAATGATATTTGTTCGAGGCATCTCATTTCTGTTGGTGACATTTCCAACCCTCTGACATCGATCACAGCTCTTTACGTAAGCGTATGCATCCTTGAATAGTGTTGGCCAAAAGAATCCGGCTTGCAATACTTTTGCCATTTGACGAGTACCTCCGAAGTGTCCCCACTTAGATTTGAATGACAATGGTATAAAATCTTGGTGTATTTCATCTCTCGTCACACATCTCCTAATCATCCGACTGCATACTTTTAAACAAATATGGCTCTTCCTGAAATAGTACTTCACATCGTGAAGAAACTTTTTCCTTTCAGCGTCACGTTTTATCAATCGGCATCAAACCACAAGCTAAATAGTTAGCAAAATCAAGCAAACCACGGAATATTATGGACATGATTTACCTTCAAGTATGTGTTCATCCGGAAATGTTTCTTGGATCGATAAAAGTGGAGAATTTCCCTCTCGCGGCTCTAATCTGGATAATTGATCTGCTACTTGGTTTTCTACTCCCCTTCGATCTTGAATTTCTAGATCGAACTCTTGAAGTAGAAGCACCCACCAGATCAATCTCGGCTTAGAATCTTTCTTGGCTAATAAGTACTTAATTGCATAGTGGTCCGTATAGACAATCACTTTGGTACCTACAAGATAAGATCGAAACTTGTCGAAAGAAAACACAACAGCAAGTAACTCTTTTTCTGTTACCATATAGTTCAGTTGAGCTCCAGTTAGAGTTCTACTTGTGTAGTAGATGGGATGAAAAACTTTGTTCCTTCCCTGGCCCATGACAGCTCCAATGGCGAAGTCACTTGCATCACACATCAATATGAATGGCGAATCCCAGTCTGGTGTGACGATGATGGGTGCCGTGGCTAAACGACTCTTCAGATCGTTGAAGGCTTTTAAACATTCCTCATCAAACTTGAATACCGAGTCTTTCTCCAATAGCGTGCATAAGGGTTTAGCCACTTTGGAGAAGTCCTTGATAAATCTTCGATAGAAACTGGCGTGGCCCAAAAAGCTCCTAACACCTTTTACAGATGTTGGAGGTGGGAGTTTCTCGATAACGTCTACTTTTTCTTTGTCCACCTCGATCCCATGTCTCGTTATCCGATGGCCTAGAACAATTCCTTCTCGTACCATAAAATGGCAGTTTTCCCAGTTGAGTACGAGATTCGTTTCTTCACATCGCCTCAGTACCTTAGCTAGATTGGCTAAGCAATCATCGTAAGTATCTCCGAATACTGAGAAATCTTCCATGAAAACTTCCAAATACTTCTCAACCATGTCAGTAAAAATAGACATCATACATCTTTGAAATGTAGCAGGTGCATTACATAAATCAAATGGCATGCGTCTAAATGCAAATGTACCGTACGGGCAGGTGAATGTCGTTTTGTGTTGATCTTCCGGTGCTACTGTAATCTTATTATACCCTGAGTATCCGTCAAGAAAACAGTAGTAATCTCATCCTGCGAGAGTATCCAGCATCTGGTCCAAGAACGGTAGAGGAAAGTGATCTTTCCTAGTCGCCTTGTTCAGCTTCCGGTAATCGATACAGATTCTCCATCCCGTAACTGTCCTCGTTGGTATCAACTCATTGTTCTCGTTCTCCACGATCGTCATACCTCCTTTCTTCAGCACGCACTGGACTGGACTCACCCATGAACTGTCTGAGATGGGGTAAATTATACCCGCATCCAACCACTTGATAATTTCCTTTTTCACTACAGCTTTCATGATGGGGTTCAGTCTCCGTTGTCCATCAATCGTTCCTCTCTCGCAATCTTCTAATATGATATTGTGCATGCATACAGATGGGCTAATACTGCGAATATCGGCTATGGTCCATCCGATAGCCTTCTTGAATTGTTTAAAAACTATGATAATTTTCTCTTCTTGTTCAATAGTTAATTCTGCTGAAACAATCACAGTCAGAGTAAAAGCGTTACCTAAATAAATGTATTTTAAGTGTGAAGGTAATACCTTGAGTTCTAACTTAGGTGGCTCCTCGATTGATGCTTTTGGCTGGATGTAATCTCTTTTCTCTAATTCCAAAGATTCAAAACGGGATTGTGGATTAAATCCCTTTTGATTAGCTTCTAGCAAAGCTAAGTATTCATCCTTCTCTTCATCATTTAGGGGATCTGATGTCAAAATTCTTTCCAGTTGGTCCTATACACAGCTAAGTTCCTTCTCTACTATTAATTCCTTTAAATCGGCTACTGCAGAACAATCATCCATTGTGTCATGAAATCGCATTAACTTAAAAACATTAAATGTTACCTGATCATCCTGAACACGCATAGTCAGCTCGCCCTTTTGCACATCAATAAGGGTCCTTCCAGTTGCTAAGAATGGTCTTCCTAGGATAATTGGCACTTCTTTGTCTACTTCAAAGTCTAGAATTACAAAGTCAGCAGGGAAGATAAATTTATCTACACGTGCCAATACGTCCTCAATTTTTCCTTCTGGATGCGCTAAGGATCGATCTGCTAGTTGAAGGGTAAGCGTAGTTGGTCTAACTTCTCCTATCCCCAACTTCCTAAATATTGACATAGGCATCAAGTTGATACTTGCGCCTAAGTCACATAATGCTTTACCACAATATGTTGATCCAATATTGCATGGTATGGTGAAACATCCAGGATCCTTCAATTTTAGGGGTAGTTTATTCTGAAGGTATGCACTACATTCCTTCGTCAGAGCTACCGTCTTAAATTCTCCAAGCCTTCATTTCTTTGACAAGATATCTTTCATGAACTTGACGTAGTTCGGCATTTGCTCAAGTGCTTCGACCAACGGAATGTTGATGTGAAGTTGCTTGAGTACGTCAAGGAACTTCTTGAATTGAATCTCCCACTTCGACTTCTGAAGTATTTGAGGGTAGGGTGGTGGTGGTTTCATTACTGGAACTGATTCTGGTTGATTCACCTTTGGCGGTAATTCTGCATCTAATGAAGTTGTTGGTTGATCAGAATTGACTGGTCCTGAGGTTACTTTGCATGGTTTTGTAGATTTCGGTTCTGGTGAAACTGGGGTTTTAACACTTTGTTGAACTTCTTCTTGAGCATCAGCTTGCTCCTTTTCAACTTTGACAGTGTTGGGCTCTACTATCTTTCCGCTCCTCAATGTCAAAGATTTGCAATGCTCCTTTCCCAGATTTCTCAGATTTTTCGTATCACTGGGTAAGGTACCCTATGGTCGGTTTCTAAGTTCAGTTGCAAGCTGGCCCACTTGATTCTCCAAATTCTTAAATGTAGCTGCTTGGCTCTGGATCAAGGCATCATTCTTTGCAATGTATGTCTTTAGCAAACTCTCCAGGCTATTGGATGCCTCAGCTTGAACTGGTTTCTGAACTTGTTGCAGAAAATTAGGCGGCTGGGTTGGTCTGGGTTGAGTGTAAGTGGTACTGGTTCCAGCCCCTTGGTTACTCCAGGAGAAATTTAGGTGGTTCCTCCACGATGGGTTATAAAAATTTGATTGCAGCCCTTGCCTTCCTCGGTTTTGGTTACGATTACCCATGTAGTATCTGAGTTCGGGTTCGACGGACATTCTTCGAACAAATGTCCCTCCCCACAGTAAACACAGGCTATATTTTCAAATTGATTAGGCGGTTGTGCTACAAAACTATTAGGACCATTAGTAGTAAGATTTTTAAGCATTGAGGATATCGATGATACCTAAGATGCGAGTGAAGTAAGAGCGTCTACTACATGAATTCCAGCGACTCGTCTTCCTGACGCTGCCTGACTGGTTGGCCATTGATAATTGTTGCTTGCAATCCTCTCAATAATTTCATAAGCCTTATTATAAGACTTAGAAAGAATAGCACCATTAGTAGAGGCGTCCACTACCATCCTTGTGTGGGCGTTGAGACCATTATAGAATGTCTCAAGTTGAATGCAATGAGGGATTCCATGATGAGGGCATTTTTGTAATAACTCTTTAAATCTTTCTCATGCCTCATACAAGGACTCGCCATCCATTTGGTGGAAAGCAGTGATCTCGTTCCTCAGCTTAGCATTCTTGCTTGGCGGAAAATACTTCATGAGGAATCTCTCGGCTAACTCTTGCCATGTAGAAATGGAGTTCAGTGGCAATGAATTCAACCAGGCACGAGCTCTGTCCCTTAACGAATATGGGAACAACTTCAATCGTAAGGCATCTTCGAAAACTCCGGCTAACTTGAAAGAATAGCTCACTTCCATAAATAGTCTTAAGTGAAGATGAGGATCTTGATGGCATTCCACCGAATTGGCCCACCGTCTCAAGCATCCGGAACATGACCGGCTTTAGCTCAGTGCGTGCCTCAATTCCGGGTCTCCTAATACCCAGTTAAGATCGTTAAACACCGCACGGCATATTGTCTTAAGGCTCTATCCCTATCATCAGCAATAAGGATAGGATTACGGCGTGGTTTGCTCCGCTTCCTTGGTTCATATTCTCGAAGTTCATTTCTTCGGTCCTTCGCTGATTCGCTTGTCTTCTTCGTTGTCGAAAGATTCATTCTATTTCAGGGTCCACAGGGAGTAAATCAATAATCTGGTCAATACTCATAAACACCTGAAATAATCACAGAAAAATTGAGTAAGTAAAAATTTCAATACGAAAAATAAATACCAAAATGTAAAACAGATTCACAAATAATGACTTTGAAAAACGGTCCCTGGCAACGGCGCCAAAAACTTGGAACGGTGGAAATGTGCAAGTGTACACAATCGTAACAAGTAATAAAGTGACAAGTAAATGTCGAGTTATTGTACCCACAGGGACTGTAAAAGAATTATTTATGAAAATTATTTTAAACACTTTGGTGAAGGGAAAATATTTGGATTAAATAAAAATTTAAGGACTAAAAAAACAAAGTAAAATAAAATAAAACAAAGTTCTAGTGCACGATTTCAAAAGATGGTTTTAATCAAGATGATATAATTGTGTTGGATTAATCACATTTCTTACCTTAAAATTATTAAACTCGTGTTTATACTTGTTAAAACATGGTAACTCGGTAATTTGCTAACTTATGAACATACTTACAAATAAAATTCCATTCATCTCTTGTACATATTTCTATGCAAATTCGATCGATTAAACAGACTTCTAAAAGTAAACATGTTATTGCACATACGTGCTTATTAAATTAAATAATCTCTCACATATTCCTATGTGATTCAACTGATTAATTCAACCTATTAAGCATATAAAAGATCATGCGAGTTAACAAAGTATTTTTACATTGAAACACTTAATCACAAAAATCCTGCAAGTTATGCAAGGCATATGTATCTCCAAATACAATGCTAATTTAATCTTCAGCTACCTTAGAAGAATTAAACATGCACAGATTAAGTATTGTGTCCATTAATTACAATTCCAATGCGTTTAAATAATTAATTCATTAGCTATCTAAACAATTAGAATGCTAGATAACTTAAACATGATTTTACTTAATCAAGCATTTTACCGAGGCCTTTTAACAGTATAAACTCAATTTTAATAATTTAATAGGACGAAATGCAATCAACCCAACACGAATTAAATTCAAGCTAAATTGATTAAATCAATCATTCCAAAAGCATAAATATTCATAAACATGTTTGTCAAAATAACAACGAAAATTAAAAGAGATAGGGAACAAGAAGCAAATCCAGTGTTTCTCCGTGGCTTGACTGATTGCTCCGTTCTTCGTTCTTCATTGGCCTCGGCTATCAAGGTGGCTTATGAACACTCCAATTTCTGCTCCAAATGGCTGGAAAAATACCTCTTTTTCAAGAGGAGAAATTGGCACAAGAACACACAAAGGGAAAATGGAAAAAATAGAAATTGAGAGAAAGTGAGAGAAAAGAATGTTGGATGCTTGAGGTGTGTTTTGAATGAGCAGCAAGGGGGTGTATTTATAGCTGATCAAGGGTGCTAAAAATAACAAATAGCAGCAGCAAAAGAGGCCTCCCTTGGCCGGCCACCTATGTGGCAAAGTTGATGGATTCAACTTTGCTAAAAATAGCATGGGGCAAATCTACAAAGCCATAATTTTTGGAGGGTTTGAATGCAATTTTGAAAGGTCTTCAAGGGCTTCTTTGCAAGCTTAGTTAATCAGATAATAAGCTAATTTGGCCCAGCAATGTGGACGGTTTGGGCTGCCCAATTAGTGGCTGGTTCGGTTCAACTGGTTTGGTTCAACTGATGCGGTTCAACTGGGCCTTTTTCATAATTAATTAAGATTAATTTATTTAACCCAAATTAAATTGGGAATAAATTAAAATTAATTATGTTATGATTAAATATTCATAATTGGACCGTCTTGGGCTGGAAACAAATTCTCCTTGATACTTCAAATTGCTTCTCGGGTTTATTCTTCGAGCAGTGTCTGCCGAGCCAATTTTCACCCTTTGTGCGAATCTGTCTAAAATAGTAAAAATAAATCAAAATTAACTATAAAATTAATTAAAATTCATCATGTTCATATTTTTAGCACAATTTAATTATTTTCCGACAAGAATTTACTCGAAACCGCATGAATTTGGGTCAAAAAGGGCATGAAAAAGTATATAAATTTTTGTGTTTCCAATGCATATGGGTGGGAATTATGGTACGGAGGAAGATTTGAGGATCGCATAGTCGTATGGCCATGGATCCACCGGTGGCTTTATGCCCATTATATGATTAGCGACTTTCTTTGCAATGTTCTGTAGTCCATAGCAACCGGCTACCTTTGGTGTGTAGAGGATGGGTGGGTTGATTTAGAAATCCCCACAGGTGTGTAATGGTTGGAAGGGAAATGGTGTGTGTAGCGGATGGATTATTGGGATGGGTTTTGCATTAACTTGTTTGTATATGATACAATATGATGTGATATGAGGTCATTGTGGGCTAAGGCCCAAGACCACCGATTTTGATAGGGCTTAGGCCCAATGTGAATATTTGTATGTGATTTGATTGCCAAGGGTTGTACACACTGAGTTTCGAAACTCACACCCTTTTTAATTAATATTTCAGGTGATGCATAGTAAGTGGCTTGACTTGGTAGAGGACTCGGAGATGGCCACACTACAAGCTGATCAAATGTTTTAATTTGTTCAAATGAACATGTTTTTAATACTTTGTTTTTCTCATTAGATTGTAATAAGGCCATGTAACTCCTAATTGACTTTAGATTTTGGGTTTATTATTATTATTGTTTCAACTATCCGCTTAATAAATTTCATAAAATTATTAAAGTTAACGTGGTTTTTGAAATAACTTAATATATGAACGTTTTCCTAAAATGTGGGCTTTTCCTCTTAACTTAACAAGTAACAAGGGTTTTGGGCTTTTGGGCCTTAAATTGTTAAATTATAAAATTGTTTTGGAGTGTGCCTTTAATGTGACATTTCGGACTCGGGCCTAACTTCTAGGCCAGGTTTGGGGTGTTACAGAGGGTATTTCAGTAATTTACCCACTAAGGGTATTTCGGTAATTTACCCACTAAGGGTATTTCGGTAATTTACCCACTAAGGATATTTCGGTAATTTACCCACTAAGGGTATTTCAGTCACGGTTCTGCGGACTTCGCAGTCGCATCAACCATCCAGCACTTACTATTGATTTCGCTCATGTGGGCCCGTTAACCCATTGGGCCCACTTAGCCCACTTCGGCTCAACAAGGCCCACTATAGCCTCAATCCCACGAGAGTGTTTGTGTCACTCCCGACGGTCTAATGCCATCACTAGTGGCTCGGTTTATCTCTACGAGCACTCGCACGCTTGAGTGACTCAGTTGTTGATACTTTGGCTTTTCAGTATTTCGGCTTTTGGCCGATTCACAGAACGTTGCACTATCAGAATAAACACAAGTGTGAGATTACACACCTTGATTGCAAGACGCGCGATTAGCCCTTCACCTCCAACCTTGTTTGCGCAAACGGCCTTAAACACCTAAGATTACTAAGCACACTTAGCTTCACGTCCTCAACAAGAATCTGTACCAAAAAGATACTCATAAATGTGGCTAAATCTGCACACCACACATCACAAACATATGGCACATTCGGCCAAACCAAATATTATGACAACATTCTTACCTCACTTGATCGGTGAGTCAACAATAAAGGTTTGATTAATTCAAACCACTTGTGCTCCTTCACCCTATTGAAAACCCTAAGCCCAATGATGGCCAAATCACAGAAAAGAACGCATTTTAGACACAACGAGAAAAGGAATAACATACGGTTATTAAGGAAGGAGCCGAATGGAAACAGAGTTATTGACAAAGAGAGAACTATAACTTACCGATTGTCAAATTACTTGCAGAGCCACACTAGGAGAGAACAGAACTGTGATTCGGCTAAGGACTAACTCACAAGATGCAGTGAATATGCCCAACAAAAAGTGATAGAGGGTGTTCGGCCGAACCAGAATCAACTTTAAGAACCAGAGACGAGCGTTGAGACAAAGGGAAGAACAGGTTCGGCTATGAGAGTTAAACTGAAAAATCAAATGATGTGGAAAGAAAAGAAGAAGAGTCAATTGAAGAATAAAGAAAATGAAAAAGATTCGGCTATGGAGAGGAGGCGGTTCAAGAGAGGAAAAGAGTAGTGAGAAGAAGAAAAAGAAACGGCAAGGTGAATTAAGAAGAAAAGAAATGACCCGTAATGCTAGAGAGAACTACCCAAAATGCAAAACTCACAAAAGAAATTCAGAGGAAATTCGGCATCCTCTCCCCTCTCCCAACCGAATATGCTACCAATGACCCCTCTTCAGCCGAAATTCCCCTTTAGCTAGACTCCCACTTTCGACCAACACTTCCCACACACATCAACTCCTTGATTTTCTCCTTTTTTTTCCTCCTACAATTCCTCTCCTCCATCCGTTTGAATTATTTGACCAAGTCTCCACTCCCCTTGAATAGTTTGATCCGAACTCTGCTTCCTCCACTCTCAAGCCACAAAATAAAAGATCAATTTACACCTTGTGGGATTCGAACCCCACTCTCCATGCCTTCCTATTGACGCCACTGCCACTGAGCTACAAGCTCATCTAGTGTCATCTTAACGCCCACCATTTTACTTAAGTCCTGCTTCCTCCATGACCCTCTCCACTAAAGGGCCAAAAACTAAAATTTTTCCAAGGCTCAGACTCGAACCCAGGCCTCCCTAGAACCCCCCAAATACACTCAAATAGCCAGCTGAGCAAGCACAACATGAAATTATGCAAAAATTACAACCCCTAATTTTTTGGGACGTTACAACTCTACCCCCTTAAAGAAATTTCGGCCTCAAAATTTACCTGATCAAAGGGGATGAGGGTATTGATGCCGCATCGCCTCCTCAGGCTCCCACGTGGCTTCCTCTGAACCGTGATTACGACATAGCACCTTGACTAGCGGAACAAATTTCCTTCTCAGCACCTTAACATTCCGATCCAATATCTGTATCGGTTCTTCCTCAAAAGTCAGATCAGGTCTTACCTCGATCTCCTGCACCGGCACTATATGAGAAGGATCAGAACGGTATCGGCTCAGCATAGAAACGTGAAATACATTATGTATATGATTTAGCTCAGGAAGCAGTTCCAGCTGATAGGCGACCGGTCCCACACGCTTTACTATCCGGTAAGGTCCGATAAATCTAGGGCTCAACTTGCCCTTCCGCCCAAACCTCAGAATCTTCTTCCAAGGTGAGACTTTCAAGAAGACAAAATCTCCCACTGAGTACTCAATATCTTTACGCTTTAAATCATTACGTGACTTCTGCCTATCAGATGCTTCTTTTAACTGACCCCGGATCAGCTTCACTTTCTCCTTAGTTTCAGAAATTTGCTCTGGACCCAACAGTCGCCGCTCACCCAATTTTGTCCAACAAGTAGGGGTACGACACCTACGAGCATATAGCAATTCGTACGGTGCCATCTGAATACTAGATTGGTAGCTGTTGTTGTAAGTAAATTTTGCCAACGGCAAATAGTCTTCCCAACTACCTTTGAAATCGATCACACAGCTTCTTAACATGTCTTCCGAAATCTGAATTACCCTTTCCGACTGACCATCAGTCTACGGATGAAATGATGTGCTGAAATCCAACCTCGTACCTAAAGCTTCGTGTAACACTCTCTAGAATCGTGATGTGAATCTAGGGTCCCTGTCCAAAATGATAAACACTGGTACCCCATGTAACCTTACAATTTCCGCCACGTATAACTTGGCCAACTTTTGCAACGAGTAATCAGTGCGAACCAGTATGAAGTGGGCAGATTTAGTCAGCCGGTCAACAATTACCCATACCGAATCTTTCTTAGTAGGCGTCAGGGGTAGCCCACTAACAAAATCCATGGTTACCCTCTCCCACTTCCTGAGTGGAATTTTCACAGGTTGCAGCAATCCAGAAGGCAGTTGATGCTCAGCCTTCACTTGCTGGCATGTCAAACACTTACTTACAAAATCGGTAATCTCACGCTTAAGCCCTGGCCACCAGTACAATTCACGTAGATCTCGGTATAACTTGTTTCCACCGGGATGCATAACGTATGGACTACTATGCGCTTCTCGCATAATAGACTGCCTTAGCTCAGAATCCCTCAGTACACAAACTCGTCCACGGAAACATTATACTCCTTCACTATTCAGCCCAAAATCTGCAGTCTCGCCCTTCTTCACCAGTTGAAAATGAGGAATCAACGATTCATCCTACAACTGCTTTTCTTTAATCTGACTAATCCAAGTCGGTCTCACCTGAAGCTACTAACAGACTACCATCCTCAAACAGGCTGAGACGAGCGAACATTGCTCTTAAATCAGATACAACCTTACGACTCAATGCGTCCGCTACCACGTTGGCTTTCCCCGGATGATACTCAATCGAACAATCATAATCCTTAAGCAACTCTATCCATCTTCGTTTCCTAAGATTCAACTCCTTCTGAGTAAGGAGGTACTTGAGACTTTTATGGTCGGTATAGATGATCGACTTCTCCCCGTACAAGTAATGTCTCCAAATCTAGAGTGCGAACACCACCGCAGCTAATTCCAAGTCATGAGTGGGGTAGTTCACCTCGTGTGGCCTAAGCTGACGAGACGCATACGCCACCACCTTCCCTTCCTGCATCAGCACACAACCCAAACCCGTGTGCGACGCATCACAGTAGACAACAAATTCTTTTCCGACCTCCGTCAGTATCAATCTTGGGGCTTCAATCAGAATCTTCTTCGGTTTCTCAAAACTCTCCTGCTGTTTATTAGTCCAAACAAACGGTACTCCCTTACGCAGTAGCTTAGTTAGGGGTGCAGCAGCCAATGAAAACCCCTCAACGAACCGTCTATAATACCCGGCCAGACCCAAAAAACTTTGAATCTCAGATACCGACTTCGGTGGCTTCCAATGTAATAATGCCTCAACCTTCCGAGGATCTACCCTAATCCCCTCGGCAGACACGACATGACCCAAAAATGTCACCTCACGCAGCCAAAACTCGCACTTGCTGAATTTGGCATAAAGTTGCTTTTCTCTCAGTATTTGCAGAACAACCCGGAGGTGTGAATCATGCTCCTCCTCGGTTCTTGAATACACCAGAATATCATCTATAAATACTGATCGCTGTGAATCAGAGCTTTCAAATTAATAAAAAGAATGATTGAACCTGAAAACTAACTCTGACAACGATTGAGGCAAGTGCACCTATCGAACAGTAGTATAGCTTAGGCAAGACCGAATTATCGAACCCAAAGGAACTAAAAGTACTAATACTAACTTTTATTTTTATTATTTAGCCTAAAATAAGTGAAGTTGTTTATTAATCTAAATTATTTAACTACTAAACTAAAGACTCTAAGACAAAGAAGAATGAATTTGGAAAATAACTTAGGAAAAACTCAGTTGATTTAGACGATACCCTAGGAAGAATCCACCTAGACTTCACTTGTTATCTAACACTGAACCATACGATTTATTCACTTAGTTTGATCTGTAAGACTCCCTAACGTATATTAAACCCTCTCTCGAGGCGAATAACGTCTAACCCTAGGTTAATTAGTGGAACTCTCGTTCTCTTATAATAACCCCTAGAATAGCGATAAATCGATGCGTGGATTCCCATATTAGGTTTCACCCTAATCGCAAAATCTAAATCACCCTATCTCTAGGTGTGCGATCAACTCCGCTTAATTTTGTTGGATCTACTCTTGAGGCGTGGTCTATTCCTCCTCCACCTAAGCACATTAAATTTGGATTAAGCTCACATAATTAAGAACAAACTAAGTTATTATCATATAATTCAAATAATCAAATAACAAGATTCATCATAGGTTTCATCCCCTTCGGGTATCTGAAGGGTTTAGTTCATAACAATAAAGGAAAACATCTCAAGAGAAAAGATAAAACAAAACGTAAGAAATCCCTAAAACCCCCTGAAGGAATTGAAGAGGAGATCCTCCGTCTTGAGTAGAAATCCAGCTTCTTGAGATGGATCAACTGGCTATCCCTGAGTGAATCCCCACAAATCTGCCTTCTCTGGCCTAGCACGATGCCCCTAGATGATGGCTTTGGGCTCCCCTCGATTGCAGGGTTCTGTCGAACTCCCTTGACAAGTTGCCCCCTTGGGTGTTTATATAGACTTCGAGATGCCTTACTTGGCCCCAAAGTATCCTAATTCAAGCAGAGTTCCTACTAGGGTGTTTGAATAGGCTTTGGAATATATTTCTTTGCCTCTAAGTATCCAAATCCGAGTTAAACTTCTCTTGGCCACGGTAGGGACACGCCCATGGCACACGCCCGTGTAAGTCGTGGTCAGGTCGTGTGGACTTCGTTGATGAGGCACGACCGTGAAAATCATGGTCCAAGCTGTGTTCGAGATCTTTAAGGAGGCAAGGCCGTGTGATCTTTGGTCCAGGCCGTGTCGATTTCATGCTTTGGCCCATTTGTCCCGTTTTAAGCCCGTTTTGCGTTCTTTTCATCCCCTGGTGCTTTCCTGAGTATATAAAATGAAAAGAAAGGATTAAGAGCACCTTTTTACATAAATCAAGGGATAATTCATCCAAAATCATACTAAATGTGGGATTAAAATATGTTACTATTTCGGTTTATCAAATACCCTCACACTTAAGCTTTTGCTTGTCCTCAAGCAAAATTCTCAACTCATAATTAAAATGAACTTCCCTCAATTCATAATAGTCATTAATAGTGTTTCATCATAATTCAGAGATAATTCATACATGGATAATTCAACTTAAAGAGTCCTAAAGATTCAAACGATCTAAGTCATACATTTGTAGCACAAAACATAGGTGTTTTCCCCTCTATCTAAATAATTACCTCGATTCAAAACCGACAAGAGTTGACATCCTCACAAAAGATTCACTCAAATCACTCGGAGTGTTTAAGGTTCAGAATTAAGCACTCAAATGTCAAACCTGAAAAGTTAATCCCATAGGCTTGCATGAAAATCAAATCTCCACCACTGTAATATGAGATGAAATACAAATCAAAAGGTCTTTAACAGGGTTGTAACAGGGCTTAGGTTAAGGGTATGGATATAGGCTGAATTAGAAGGTTAGAATCGAGATTGAATTGACAAATTACCTAACTAAGAACTAATGAACTAATAATAATAATTACATCAATTGAAAACTAATAATACTAATAATACGAGTTTCTTCTTCGATATTTGGAATTTAAATAAATGTATAAGCTCGTTTAATCACATAACTAATAATGAATATACTTCGTCGTTTTTTTTAGAACATAATAAATACATAATAAAGGATAAATTACTAAAATTCATAATTAGGCAACTAATCAGATCAAATCTCGATATAGGGGTAGTTAGAAAGAATGGTGATAATAATTACAAAGGGTTTTGGGTTAATATTAGTGGGTGAGTCAATAAATAGGGTTGTTAGGATTAAAAGGGGTTCACTAGGGGTTAATTGTGAAGGTAGGCTTTTTATGGAGTTAGTGGGTTAAATCCTAGGTGCCTTTATCATCTCTGTGTATCAAATCAAAAAAATTGTGGTCTCGACATGTATAATCGATGCAAGTTCTAGAATAACAAATCAGTGTTGACATACTCATAATCAATAAAGTGAGCAAGAAAAAGAATTTATGCTCTATAAGGCTCAAAAACTCACAAAAATTATGGGTATTTTGGCGTCAACCTCAGTAAATTTCAAACTTCAAAGTAATATTTAAATTGTGTAGACATCCTAAAAAATTTTAATTCTTGAAAAATAGACTTATCATGCCCGATTCTCTAGTATTCTTAGAATTTAATTATCAATGCATAATTATCAATGACTTAATCTAAAACATATCAATAAAAATCATAAATCATCAGAAATTTCATTCTAATCATAATATGAGAAACTTACTTTAAGACAAGGTATAATTCAGGGATTTTCAAATAATACTATAGTTAACCCCCCACACTTAAGATGTTCATTGTCCTCAATGTACAAAGGTAGATAATATCAAAATAATCATAAAATCGTAAGATGGGGAGAGAAGGGAAACTTCCTGAATTTTGGATGAAGCCAATGAAAAGAAACCAGATAGGATTGGAGGTGAGCGTGGGGAAGCGTCTCGAACTGGTTGAGTCCTCGAAGCAGCCATCCTAATTTCTTTTGTATCCTAAGCTAAATCTAAATGGAATGAATAACAAGAAGAAAATAATAAAGAAAATAAAAATAAAAATAAAAATAAAAATGAAAATGAAAATGAAAATGAAAATGAAAATGAAAATAAAAATAAAAATAAAAATAGAAATAAAAGTAAATATTTAAATAGTGATACGGTCCACGCCCTTGTTCGAGTTTAATCAGTCCGTGTTTTTCGTGATTTTGAATTTTTGGGCGCGTTTAGGTGTTTTACCACATTTGTGTGGGTCTCGTGAGCACTTTGTGTATTCTTCACACGGTCCTTTAGAACGGGCGTGTTTAACCCGTGCTCGTCAAGTTAGTAACCTCGCACGGTTGTAAGGCACAGCCGTGTCTCGCCCGTGCTCAATAAGTCAGTAACCTCACACGAAAAGTCGGCACGGGCGTGGCTTTTTATCGCAGCCCGTGTTGGGAAAAGAAATCATTCTTTGTCATGCATGATTACTAGCACGTCCGTGGTTTGTCCTTCTGGCTTCCACACGGCCACGGCCACGGTCGTGTGCAAGGCTGTGTGAGCATGGAAATCTGTACCTTGGTTAGCTTATGGTTAGGTGCTAAAATGAAGAATAAAAGTAAAAATAAAAAATGTAAAAATTAATAGGGTTAATGCTCGAGTTGCCTCCCGAGAAGCGCTCGTTTATAGTCTTAAGCTAGACTTTACATCTCATTCGTATGGTCAAGGTGGTTTGAGGAGGTGAAAATCCTTCCTTATGCGATCAACTCGATTTTTGATATAAAATTTAAGTCGAGTAGTGTCTACCTCAAAAGTACTGAATTTAGGATTGCTTACCTCGACTGGCCCGTATAGGAAGACATTAAGTACCAGTTATGACGTCAGGTGCGTCGCCATCCTCTCGATGCCAAGCAGCATAAACCAACGCTGGCTATCTCGCCTCTGTATTACCAACACCTCTGCCCGGTGCTCCACGTCCTCGTCCTAGCCCACTTCCCCCTCTGGGTGGACCACGACCTCTCGGTGGCTGTTGACCACCTCTCCCTAGCTGCACATAGCCCTAACCTGCTGCTTGCCTCTGAACAGGCTTTCGAGGACAGTTTCTAAACTGATGATCCTTGGACCCACATCTGAAACACCCCCAGTTCTTTTCCAGCATTCTCCCGGATGAGGTCTCCCACACTCAATGCAAGGCTGCGGTCGACTACTAACAACTGAAACCCCAGCTCGGGCTGGCCCATCAAACTTAGGCCTCTTATTAAACCCACCTGAAGAACTTGAGGGCCCAAAATCCCTCTTATTTTTGCCCCTTTCCTTCTCACGGTTTTGACGCTCAGAGCGTTTCACATCCTCAGTAATCTTTGCCTTCTATATTAGAGTAGCAAAGTCCCTTTCCCTCTGCGGGGCTATCAGCTTTCACAACTCATCACGAAGACCATCCTCAAACCGTACGCAATGCTCATACTCAGTCGCGACTATGCCTCGAGCATACCGGCTCAACCGCAGAAACTCTGCCTCATACTCTGCTACAGACTTGTTCCCCTGAACAAGATTCAGAAATTCCTTCCTCCGGGCGTCCACATAACTTGCCCCAACATATTTTCCTTGGAAGGTCGTCTTAAAAAAGTCCCATGTCACACGATCGGCCTGCGTGCCTTCCCTCACAGTAAGCCATCACTGATATGCCTCATCTCACAGTAAAGACACTGCTCCTTTCATCTTTTGCTCCACCGTGCAGTCAAGGTCATCCATGATCTGCTCAACCGCCTCCAACCAATATTCTGCTACATTCGGGGCTACACCAGAGATGCCCCTGAAGACTTTCGCCCCATTTGACCGAAGTCGCTCAGAAATTGACCCTCGAGCCCCTGACCCAATACTCACTCCAGCAACCCTTTCCAAAACCTGAAGCATCACTTGGGGCAGAGCATCATCCCCATCGTTTCGGTCGTGAGACCCCGTTTCAGTCACTGGTGATGCCGGCGCCTCCCTTTCAGGCAGATGTCTAGATGCTGAGGACCCAGCCCTAACACCTCGGCCTCTACTACGTCCACGTGTACCCCTTTCGCGACCTCTTGTACTCATATCGATGTAACATATTAATCTGTTTAAGAGTTTTATGAATCACTTATAGTTCTCATGGTTATTAACAAATGTTTTATGAAAACTTGATAATAAGAGTTGTTTTCGCAGATCGAGTTTACTATAGTTTCAGTCTCCTATAGTCTCGATTTTCCTAACTAAAGAGTTCGGTATACTAGTACTATCCCTAGTAGTTTCTTAATACAATCTTTCTGACATATAACAGAGTATAATGTCAGAAAACTTACGGATTTGGTGCCGGAGACTCGGTGTGCCACACATTCAGTAACACTATCACTTTCCAAGTTTAAAAATTTAAGCAGATTAGAAAAAATTCCAAACCCATTCCATAGCCGAGTTTCATAACCTGGCTCTGATACCATTGAATGTAACACCCCAAACCCGGCCTAGACGTTATGGCCGGATCTAGCATGTCACCTCAAAAGGTTATTTAAAAGCTACGCGTTCAATGCAAACCCTTCCTCGATTTAAAACTTTCTACCATTTTAAAATCTCGAGTTTCATTGTTTACATAAACAAGATTTGCTTGAGATCATTTTCCTTGCAAAAAAAACATTATTATTTTCAAAAACTTTGCTCGTTGCAGTAGACTTACTTAATTAGTTGTGGAAACGTGATATGTTGAAAACAGCGGTTATTGTTTTAAAAACCCGTGTTTAATTGTTTAGCAGTTCATAACTAAAAGAATTACCAAATAAAAGTTAAAAAGAAAATCCCAATGGCCTTATTACAAAAATTATAAACCCAATAATTTAGATAAAATAAAATAAATTAAATCAAATTTCTAAGTTCAGTTTAATATCATAACCGACGTATGGCCACCTCCGAGTCCTCCGCAGCTCCAAATCCTCTAACGCTGGGGATTACCTACACGATTAAAAGAAAGGGGTGAGTTACGAGAACTCAGTGTGTAATCCCCTATTTCGGTCATAATTTGGGCCCGAGCCCATACAGTGTCGGTCTGGGCCTAAGGCCTATTCGGTAACAATTTGGGCCTAAGCCCCAAATCATATCAATGCAATGGATATGTACCCACCCCAATCCAACTAAACTCTCCACCCGTACCAACCAATCTCTCCATGTGGGGACCATGTCGACCCACCCAGCCAAAACTCTCCAATAATGCAGCCAAGCTACTAATAACGGTATATATGGCTGAGCCACTAAATTAAGGATATGTGGCGATGCCACTAGAACGGTACTTCCTCCAATCAGCAAACCCAACCCAATGCAATATGATATGTATACAATGTATTACCATCATAAACAGATGTATAAAATCACATACACAATATTAAAACTACCACTGAGAGTATAACAGTTATTTCGTCATTTAGGGGTAAAACGGTAATTTCACCCCTAGGGGGTATTTCGGTAATCTACCCCCTAAGGGTATTTCGGTAATTTACCCACTAAGGGTATTTCGGTTATTTACCCACTAAGGGTATGTCGGTCACGGTTCTGCGGACTTCGCAGTCGCATCAACCATCCGGCACTTACTATTGATTTCGCTCATGTGGGCCCGTTAACCCATTGGACCCACTTAGCCCACTTCGGCTCAACAAGGCCCACTACAGCCTCAATCCCACGAGAGTGTTTGTGTCACTCCCGACGGTCTAACGCCATCACTAGTGGCTTGGTTTATCTCTACGAGCACTCGCACGCTCGAGTGACTCAATTGTCGATACTTCAACTTTTCGGTATTTCGGCTTTTGGCCGATTCACAGAACGTTGCACTATCAGAATAAACACAAGTGTGAGATTACACACCTTGATTGTGAGATGCGCGATTAGCCCTTCACCTCAAACCTTGTTTGAGCAAACGGCCTTAAACACCCAAGATTACTAAGCACACTTAGCTTCACGTCCTTAACAAGAATCTGTACCAAAAAGATACTCATAAGTGTGGCTAAATCTGCACACCACACATCACAAACGTATGGCACATTCGGCCAAACCAAATATTATGACAACGTTCTTACCTCACTTGATCGTTGAGTCAACAATAAAGGTTTGATTAATTCAAACCACTTGTGCTCCTTCACCCTATTGATAACCCTAAACCCAACGATGGCCAAATCATAGAAAAGAACGCATTTTAGACACAATGAGAAAAGGAATTAAGGAAGGAATCGAATGGATACAGAGTTATTGACAAAGAGAGAACTATAACTTACCGATTGTCAAATTCCTTGCAGAGCCACACTAGGATAGAACAGAACTGTGATTTGACTAAGGACTAACTCACAAGATGCAGTGAATATGCCCAAAAAAAAGTGATAGAGGGTGTTCGGCCGAACCAGAATCAACTTTAAGAACCAGAGACGAGCGTTGAGACAAAAGGAAGAACAAGTTCGGCTATGAGAGTTAAACTGAAAAATCAAATGATGTGGAAAGAAAAGAAGAAGAGTCAATTGAAGAATAAAGAAAAGGAAAAAGATTCGGCTATGGAGAGGAGGCAGTTCAAGAGAGGAAAAGAGTAGTGAGAAGAAGAAAAAGAAACGGCAAGGTGAATTGAGAAGAAAAGAAATGACCGTAATGCTAGAGAGAACTACCCAAAATGCAAAACTCACAAAAGAAATTCAGACGAAATTCGGCATCCTCTCCCCTCTCCCAACAGAATATGCTACCAATGACCCCTCTTCAGCCGAAATTCCCCCTAAGCTAGACTCCCACTATCGGCCAACACTTCCCACACACATCAACTCCTTTATTTTCTCCTCTTTTTTTCCTCCTACAATTCCTCTCCTCCATCCATTTGAATTATTTGACCAAGTCTCCACTCCCCTTGAAGAGTTTGATCCGAACTCTGCTTCCTCCACTCTCAAGCCACAAAATAAAAGCTCTATTTGCACCTTGTGAGATTCGAATCCCACTCTCCATGCCTTCCCATTGACGCCACTGCCACTGAGCTACAAGCTCATATAGTGTCATCTTAACGCCCACCATTTTACTTAAGTCATGCTTCCAACAGCCCTCTCCACTAAAGGGCCAAAAACTAAAATTTTTCCAAGGCTCAAACTCAAACCCAGGCCTCCCTAGAACCCCCAAAATACACTCAAATAGCCAGCTGAGCAAGCACAACATGAAATTATGCAAAAATTACAACCCCTAATTTTTTGGGACGTTACAACTCTACTCCCCTTAAAGAAATTTCGGCCTCGAAATTTACCTGATCAAAAGAGATGAGGGTATTGCTGCTGTATCGCCTCCCCAGGCTCTCACGTGGCTTCCTCTGAACCGTGATCACGCCACAGCACCTTGACTAGCGGAACAGATTTCCTTCTCAGCACCTTAACATTCCGATCCAATATCTGCATCGGTTCTTCCTCAAAAGTCAAATCAAGTCTTACCTCGATCTCCTCCACCGGCACTATATGAGAAGGATCAGAATGGTATTGCCTCAGCATAGAAATGTGGAATACATTATGTATACGATTTAGCTCAGGGGGCAGTTCCAACTGATAGGCGATCGGTCCCACACGCTTTACTATCTGGTAAGGCCCGATAAATCTAGGGCTCAACTTGCCCTTCCGCCCAAACCTCAGAATCTTCTTCCAAGGTGAGACTTTCAAGAAGACAAAATCTCCCACTGAGTACACAATCTCTTTACGCTTTAAATCAGTGTATGACTTCTGCCTATCAGATGCTTCTTTTAACCGACCCCGGATCAGCTTCACTTTCTCCTCAGTTTCAAAAATTAGCTCTGGACCCAACAGTCGCCGATCACCCAATTCTGTCCAACAAGTAGGGGTACAACACCTACGACCATATAACGCTTCGTATGGTGCCATATGAATACTAGATTGGTAGCTGTTGTTGTAAGCAAATTCTGCCAACGGCAAATAGTCTTCCCAACTACCTTTGAAATCAATCACACAGCTTCTTAACATGTCTTCCAAAATCTGAATTACCCTTTCCGACTGACCATCAGTCTGCGGATGAAATGCTGTGCTGAAATCCAACCTCGTACCTAAAGCTTCGTGTAACACTCTCCAGAATCGTGATGTGAATCTAGGGTCCCTGTCGAAAATGATAGACACTGGTACCCCATGTAACCTTACAATTTTTGCCATGTATAACTTGGCAAACTTTTGCAACGAGTAATCAGTGCTAACCGGTATGAAGTGGGCAGATTTAGTCAGCCGTTCAATAATTACCCATACTGAATCTTTCTTAGTAGGCGTCAAGGGTAGCCCACTAACAAAATCCATGGTTACCCTCTCCCACTTCCAGAGTGGAATTTTCATAGGTTGCAGCAATCCAGAAGGCAGTTGATGCTCAGCCTTCACTTGCTGGCATGTCAAACACTTACTTACAAAATTGGTAATCTCACGCTTAAGCCCTGGCCACCAGTACAATTCATGCAGATCTCGGTATAACTTGTTTCCACCGGAATGCATAGCGTATGGACTACTATGCACTTCCCGCAGAATTGGCTGCCTTAGCTCAGAATCCCTCGGTACTTAAACTCTTCCACGGAAACATAATACTCCTTCATTATTAGCCCAAAATCTGCAGCCTCCCCCTTCTTCACCAGTTGAAAACGAGGAATCAACGATTCATTTTGCAACTGCTTTTCTTTAATCTGACTAATCCAAGTCGGTCTCACCTGAAGCTCTGCTAACAGACTACCATCCTCAAACAGGCTGAGACAAGCGAACATTGCTCTTAAATCAGATACGACCTTACGACTCAATGCATCCGCTACCACGTTGGCTTTCCCTGGATGATACTCGATCGAACAATCATAATCCTTAAGCAACTCTATCCATCTTCGTTGCCTAAGATTCAACTCCTTCTAAGTAAGGAGGTACTTGAGACTTTTATGGTCGGTATAGATGATCGACTTCTCCTCGTACAAGTAATGTCTCCAAATCTTTAGTGCGAACACTACCGCAGCTAGTTCCAAGTCATGAGTGGGATAGTTCACCTCGTGCGGCCTAAGCTGGAGAGACGCATACGCCACCATCTTCCCTTCCTACATTAGCACACAACCCAAACCCGTGTGCGACGCATCACAGTAGACAACGAATTCTTTTCTAGCCTCCGGCTGTATCAATACCGGGGCTTCAGTCAGAATCTTCTTCAGTTTCTCAAAACTCTCCTACTGTTTATCAGTCCAAACAAACGGTACTCCCTTACGCAGTAACTTAATTAGGGGTGCAGCAACCAATGAAAACCCCTCAATGAACCGTCTATAATACCCGGCCAAACCCAGAAAACTTTGAATCTCAAATACCGACTTCGGTGTCTTCCAATCTAATACTGCCTCAACCTTCCGAGGATCAACCCTAATCCCCTCAGCAGACACGACATGACCCAAAAATTTCACCTCACGCAGCCAAAACTCGCACTTGCTGAATTTGGCATCAAGCTGATTTTCTCTCAGTATTTGCAGAATAACCCAGAGGTGTGAATCATGCTCCTCCTCGATTCTTGAATACACCAGAATATCATCTATAAATACCACCACAAACCGGTATAAGTAGGGTTGGAAGACCCGGTTCATCATATCCATGAAAGTAGCTGGTGCATTCGTTAACCCAAACGACATGACTAGAAACTCGTAGTGTCCATAACGAGTCCTGAATGCTGTCTTGGACACATCTACCTCCTTAACCCTTAACTGATGGTACCCCGATCTAAGATTTATCTTGGAGAAAACCGAAGCTCCTCGCAGCTGATCAAACAGATCAACTATCCTCGGTAAAGGGTACTTGCTCTTAATAGTCAGTTTATTCAATTGACGATAATCAATACACATGCGCATTGACCCATCCTTCTTCTTCACAAACAAAACCGGTGCTCCCCACGGAGACACACTCGGTCGGATGAATCCTTGATCCAGTAGCTCTTGGATTTGAGCCTTTAATTCAACCAGCTCCTTCGGTGCCATCTTGTAAAGGGCTATGGACACCGGAGCCGTTCCCGGTAAAAGCTCAATGCCGAACTCGACTTCACGATTTGGTGGCAACCCCAAGAGCTCTTCAGGGAATACATCCGAAAACTCCTTTACAATTCTGACATTGTCAATAGATGATCCCTTAACTTCAGATACGCTGACATACGCTAGGAACGCTTTGCAGCCTTTGCGAACCAGCTTCTCGGCCCTTAATGCTAAGATTAAATTGGATAAATAATCCCTTCGCTGCCCTATCACGATCACTTTCTCATCCTCTGAAGACTTCAATACCATACGCTTAGCAGCGCAATCCAAACTCGCACGGTGTTTTACTAAATAATCCATGCCCAAAATGAGATCAAACATGCCAAACGACAGTTCCATCAAATCCGCCAGAAAGACAACCCATTGAACCTCTAGAGGCACATCTCTAAACAGCTTATTCACTATAACCGACTGTCCTAAAGGACTAATCACTGACATTTCTCTATCAGCAAGTTCAAATTGTATACCTAAAGTTCCAGACACAGTACATGCAACATACGAGTGCGTCGACCCAATATCAATCAAAGCAATACATGGTACATTATGAATGAGGAACGTACCAGTTATGACATCAAGTGCGTCGCCATCCTCTCGACGCTGAGCAGTATAAACCAATGCTGGCTGTCTCACCTCTGTATTACCAACACCTCTACTCGGTGCTCCACATCCTCGTCCTAGCCCACTTCCCTCTCTGGGTGGACCACGACCTCTCGGTGGCTGATGACCACCTCTCCCTGGCTGCACATAGCCCTGACCTGCTGCTTGCCTCTGAACAGGCTCCCGAGGACAGTTTCTAAATTGATGATCCTTGGACCCACATCTGAAACACCCCCAGTTCTTTCCCAGCCTTCTCCCGGATGAGGTCTCCTACACTCAACGCAAGGCTACGGTCGACTACCAACAATTGAAACCCCAACTCGGACTGGCCCATCGAAACTAGGCCTCTTATTAAATCCACCTAAAGAACTTGAAGGCCCAAAATCCCTCTTATTTCTGCCCCTTTCCTTCACACGGTTTTGACGCTCAGAGCGTTTCACATCCTCGACAATCTTTGCCTTTTCAATTAGTGCAGCAAAGTCCCTTTCCCTCTGTGGGGCTATCAGCACTCGCAACTCACCTCGAAGACCATCCTCAAAGCGTACGCAACGCTCATACTCAGTCGCAACTATGCCTCGAGAATATAGGCTCGACCGTAGAAACTCTGCTACAGACTTGTACCCCTGAACCAGATTCAGAAATTCCTTCCTCCGGGCGTCCACATAACTTGCCCCAACATATTTTCCTTGGAAGGCCGTCTTAAAAAAGTCCCATGTCTCACGATCGGCCTGCGTGCCTTCCCTCACGGTAAGCCACCACTGATATGACTCATCTCGCAGTAAAGACACTACTCCTTTCAACTTTTGCTCCACCGTGCAGTCAAGGTCATCCATGATCTGCTCAACCGCCTCCAACCATAATTCTGCTACATTCGGGGCTACACCAGAGATGCCCCTAAAGATTTCCACCCCATTTGACCGGAGTCGATCAAAAATTGACCATCGAGCCCCTGACCCAGTACTCGCTCCAGCAACCCTTTCCAAAACCCGTAGCATCACTTGGGGCAGAGCATCATCCCCATCGGCTCGGTCGTGAGACCCTGTTTCAGTCACTAGTGATGTGGCGCTTCCTTCGTGCATATGTCCGAGATCCGAGGACCCACCTAGCTTTTGACCTCTACTACGACCACGTGTACCCCTTCCGCGACCTCTTGTACTCATATCGATGTAACGTATTAATCTGTTTAAAAGTTTTATGAATCAGCTTATAGTTCTCATGCTTATTAACAAATGTTTTATGAAAAATAGTAATAAGAGTTGTTTTCGCAGATCGAGTTTACTATAGTTTCAGTCTCCTATAGTCTCAATTTTCCTAACTAAAGAGTTCGGTATACTACTACTATCCCTAGTAGCTTCTTAATACAATCTTTACAGCATATAACAGAGTATAATGTCAGGAAACTTACAGATTTGGTGCCGGAGACTCGGTCTGCGACATTTTCAGTAACACTATCACTTTCCAAGTTTAAAAATTTAAGCAGATTAGAAAAATTTCCAAACCCATTCCACAGCCGAGTTTTGCAACCTGGCTCTGATACCATTAAATGTAACACCCCAAACCCAGCCTAGACGTTATGGCCGGATCTAGCATGTCACCTCAAAAGGTTATTTAAAAGCTACGCGTTCAATGCAAACCCTTCCTCGATTTAAAACTTTCTACCATTTTAAAATTTCGAGTTTCATTGTTTACAAAAACAAGATTTGCTTGAGATCATTTTCCTAGCAAAAAAACATTATTATTTTCAAAAACTTTGCTCGTTGCAGTAGACTGACTTAATTAGTTGCAGAAACGTGATATTTTGAAAACAGCGGTTATTGCTTTAAAAACCCGTGTGTAATTGTTTAGCAGTCCATAACCAAAAGAATTACCAAATAAAAGTTAAAAAAAATCCCAATGGCCTTATTACAAAAATTATAAACCCAATAATTTAAATAAAATAAAATAAAATAAACCAAATTTCTAAGTTCAATTTAATATCATAACCGACGTATGGCCACCTCCGAGTCCTTCGCAGCTCCAAAACCTCTAACACTGGGGATTACCTGCACGATTAAAAGAAAGGGGTGAGTTACGAGAACTCAGTGTTTAATCCCCTATTTCGGTCATAATTTGGGCCCGAGCCCATACAGTGTCGTTCTGGGCCTAAGCCCTATTCGGTAACAATCTAGGCCTAAGCCCCAAATCATATCAATGCAATGGATATGTAACCACACCAATCCAACCAAATTCTCCACCCGTAACAACCAATCTCTCCATGTGGGGACCATGTCGACCCACCCAGCCAAAACTCTCCAATAATGCAGCCAAGCTGCTAATAACGGTATATGTGGCTGATCCACTAAATTAAGCATATGTGGCGATTCCACTATAATGGTATGTGGCGATGCCACTAGAACGGTACTTCCTCCAATCAGCAAACCCAACCCAATGCAATATGATATGTATGCAATGTATTACGATCATAAACAGATGTATAGAATCACATAAACAATATTAAAACTACCACCGAGAGTATAACGGTTATTTCATCGTTTAGGGGTAAAACGATAATTTAACCCCTTGGGGGTATTTCGGTAATCTACCCCCTAAGGGTATTTCAGTAATCTACCCACTGAGGGTATTTCAGTAATTTACCCACTAAGGGTATTTCGGTAATTTACCCACTAAGGGTATGTCGGTCACGGTTCTGCGGACTTCGCAGTCGCATCAACCATCCGGCATTTACTATCGATTTCGCTCATGTGGGCCCGTTAACCCATTGGGCCCATTTAGCCCACTTCGGCTCAACAAGGCGCACTACAGCCTCAATCCCACGAGAGTGTTTGTGTCACTCCCGACGGTCTAACGCCATCACTAGTGGCTCAGTTTATCTCTACGAGTGCTCGTACGCTCGAGTGATCTCAGTTGTCGATACTTCGGCTTTTCGGTATTTCGGCTTTTGGCCGATTCACAGAACGTTGCACTATCAGAATAAACACAAGTGTGAGATTACACACCTTGATTGCGAGACGCGCGATTAGCCCTTCACCTCCAACCTTGTTTGAGGAAACGGCCTTCAACACCCAAGATTACTAAGCAAACTTAGCTTCACGTCCTTAACAAGAATCTGTACCAAAAAAATACTCATAAGTGTGGCTAAATCTGCACACCACACATCACAAGCATATGGCACATTCGGCCAAACCAAATATTATGACAACGTTCTTACCTCACTTGATCGGTGAGTCAACAATAAAGGTTTGATTAATTCAAACCACTTGTGCTCCTTCACCCTATTGAAAACCCTAAGCCCAACGATGGCCAAATCACATAAAAGAACACACTTTAGACACAACGAGAAAAGGAAGAACATACAGTTATTAAGGAAGGAATCGAATGGAAACAGAGTTATTGAGAAAGAGAGAACTATAACTTACCGATTGTCAAATTCCTTCCAGAGCCACACTAGGAGAGAACAGAACTGTGATTCGACTAAGGACTAACTCACAAGATGCAGTGAATATGCCCAACAAAAAGTGATAGAGGGTGTTCGGCTGAACCAAAATCAACTTTAAGAACCAGAGACGAGCGTTGAGACAAAGGGAAGAACAGGTTCGACTATGAGAGTTAAACTGAAAAATCAAATGATGTGGAAAGAAAAGAAGAAGAGTCAATTGAAGAATAAAGAAAAGGAAAAAGATTCGGCTATGGAGAGGAGGCGGTTCAAGAGAGGAAAAGAGTAGTGAGAAGAAGAAAAAGAAACGGCAAGGTGAATTGAGAAGAAAAGAAATGACCCGTAATGCTAGAGAGAACTACCCAAAATGAAAAACTCACAAAAGAAATTCAGAGGAAATTCGGCATCCTCTCCCCTCTCCCAACCGAATATGGTACCAATGACCCCTCTTCAGCCGAAATTCCCCCTTATCTAGACTCCCACTTTCGGCCAACACTTCCCACACACATCAACTCCTTGATTTTCTCCTCTCTTTTTTCCTCCTACAATTCCTCTCCTCCATCCATTTGAATTATTTGACCAAGTCTCCACTCCCCTTGAAGAGTTTCATCTAAACTCTGCTTCCTCCACTCTCAAGCCACAAAATAAAAGCTCTATTTGCACCTTGTGGGATTCGAACCCCACTCTCCATGCCTTCCCATTGACGCCACTGCCACTGAGCTACAAGCTCATCTAGTGTCATCTTAACGCCTACCATTTTACTTAAGTCCTGCTTCCAACAGCCCTCTCCACTAAAGGGCGAAAAACTAATTTTTTTCCAAGGCTCAGACTCGAACCCAGGCCTCCCTAGAACCCCCAAAATACACTCAAATAGCCAGCTAAGCAAGCACAACATGAAATTATGCAAAAATTACAACCCTTAATTTTTTGGGACGTTACAGGATCATTCTTTATTCTCTTGAAGTTTCAGCAGAGAAGATCGAAGCTACAAATCTCTTCTCTCTGAATTATTATCTTCTCGAAGTTCCAGTGGAGTAGGTCGAGGCTACAAATCCCTTCTCTCTAAAATTGCATAGAGGATCATTCTTTATTCCCTTGAAGTTTCAGCAGAGAAGATCGAAACTACAAATCTCTTCTCTCTAAATTCTTATCTTCTCGAAGTTCTAATAGAGTAGGTCGAGGCTACAAATCCCTTCTCCCTAAAATTGCATGGAGGATCATTCTTTATTCCGTTTGAGGTTTCAGTAGAGAAGATTGAAGCTACAAATCTTTTCTCTCTAGATTCTTACCTCATTGACGTCCCAGTGGAGTAGGCCGAAACTACAAATCCCTTCTCCTTAAAACTACAGTGAGGGTCAACCCTTATTTTCGTGAAGTTTCAGTCGAGAAGATCGAAGATACAAATATCTTCTCTATGAATTCTTATTCCCTCAAAGTTTCAATGGAAAAGATCAAAGCTACAAATCTCTTTTCCCTGAAACCACATGGGCACCAGAATTTTTATCTCCTCGAAGTTCCAGCGGAGTAGGTCGAAGTTACAAATCCCTTCTTCCTGAGGTTACAATGGACCAGATAGAAGCACCAATTCCTATACCCTTGAAGATGCAGTAGGACAGAATGAAGCTACTCAAAGAGAAGAAGTGCCAAGAGGTCAAGATTCGGCAAGACCAGGCAAGATTGGCCCTTCTTGTAAGTCTTTACTTCATTCTCGTTACACGACGATGAGTAAAAAGGGGTAGCTGTAATCAGCCCAATTTGCCCGGGCCCACACCATAACCAAAATTAAAACAAAAAATAAATAAATTAATAAAGTCCAAAATCCAATCAACCAAATGTCCATTACAAAACCACACAGGCCCGAGTGGCCCAAAACAGATTGAAACTTCAGAAACCCTAGCCCCTAACCCTAGCAGTGCCGCGCGCGTGCCTCCACGTGCGTCACCACGCACGCCACCACGCGCCTCCGCATGCCACGTCCGAACCATTGTACCAACAAATCAGACCACGACAATAACAAATAAGAGGAAAATAGTGGCAAAAATGGAATTTTTGTATTTATTTTTCTTTTCGGCTATAAAAGAAGCCAGAAAAACATTGTAAGGGGGTTACGTTTTTTGAATATGAAAAGAATAGAAAAGGTATATTTCCAGCCTATTAGTAACACCCCAAACCCGGCCTAGAAGTTAGGCCCGAATCTGGCGTGTCACATGGAAAAACTTATTTGAGAATTACAGCCTCTTTGTTAAAACCCAAAACACTTAAGCAATTGTTAACTACTTGAAAACGTAATTATCTTTAAAAAACCTTTTTGGTGGCAAAAGCATATTTGAAATAAACATTTTACAAAAATGTGATGTTTAGAAATAGAGTTGCAGAAGCATTTTGAAATCATTGCGGAAACGTAGATAAAATACAAGTATTTTTGAGAGATTGATTGATGAATCAAAAATCAAGGTAGTGAACTTTAAAACCGTGGCTTTTGAAAATATTGTTGATAATTCGAGAGAAAATTCCGAGTTAAAATATTTGTAAAAGTTTGTTATAAAATCCATTTATTAATCAATTTTGGAAAACCGTTGGTTATGCTTTTAGAAAATCCCCATTTAAAATAATTCAAGCAAAATAATAAATACGTCAAACATAATGCAAAAATAAAATATTCCAGAGGCCTTATTACAACTTAAAAACCCAAAATAGTAAAATAATAAAATAAACCAAATAGAAATTTAAAGTTCAATAACACCATTTCAAGTATGGCCTCCACCGAGTCATCCATGGGCCCAAGTCCTCATTACAGAGCATTACCTACAAGGGTTAAGAAAAGGGGGTGAGTTACAAGAACTCAAAGTGTGAAATCCTTACAGTCATCCATTGGGCTGAACCCATATAGCAACATCTTGGGCCGGAGCCCACTATCATAACAGAATATATATATATATATATATATATATGAAGCAAATGTATGCAACCCAACCCATCCAACCAGTCTCTCCTGTACCAACGGGTCTCTCTGTGGGGATCAAGTCAACCCACCCCGCTTGATCTCTCCAATTTGCGGACAAAGTCGCCATTTATAATAATTTTGTGGCTTAACCACCAGATTATCATATACGGTAATATAATCGGCACACAACCTTAATCACGATGGCACAAAGCCATATTTAAATTGGCACACAGCCCATATCAGAATTTATGGCAAAGCCACCAGAATCATATACGGTAATATAATCGGCACACACCCTTAATCACGATGGCACAGAGCCATATTTAAATTGGCACATAGCCCATATCAGAATTTGTGGCAAAGCCACCTGTCTATACTTCTCTTCATCCAAGTTTCCCATCCCATGCAATATGCGATGATGCAATACACATAACAACATAAAATATCCACATGTATAACAACCATTAGTCTAGTAATTTAATACGATGAATCAGCCCATTATTGAGCTTTGTAATTCAGCCCACTAAGGCATTCTATCAATTCGGCCCATAAGGGCATTTCGGTAAATGATAATATTACCCACTAAGGGTAATTCGGTAATCCTGCAACCCAGGGGTATTTCGGTAATTTACCCTCCAAGGATATTTTGGTAATTCGGGAACCTAGACTTAACTACTAATGTGAGGCATAAAAATTGAAACTGTCCATCTGCGTCATACTAACTAAACTGACTATAACTCGAGTTAGGGAACTTGAAATTTAAATCCGTAAATTTTCCTTGAAACTAGACTCATATATCTTTTTACTAAAATATTTCCAGAATTTTTGGCTTATCCGTTTAATACTGTTTATTATTTAAAGATTCCCTTGTTTCACTGACCAACGGTTCTGACCTCTTTTACCAAAAATTCAATTATTTAACTATACAGTTTTCATATGTTGCTCCCACTTGTTTCTATTGAAAATAGGCTCACTAAGGAATCTATACATATAAATTATAACTCTTAATTCACCTTGTACAATTTTGAATGATTTTTCCAAGACAAAATAGGGAACCAAAAAGTCAATCAGAACCAGTCTCACCAAAATTAAGATATCACAGAATATAAAATTCCTCTTCCTCCTCTATTTCTTTCATATAAAAATAGACACAGTAATCTTTAATCTGATATCTTTTTCACTTTCTAATTCCCTTTATCCTATTTTTCGTGATTTTTCAAAGTCACGTCACTGCTGCTGACCAAACTGTTTCATTGCAAAATATGGTTACCACTACTAAAATACATACGCCCGAGTGGTCACAGATGCCGGTTTCCAATTTCCTTTGGTATTTCGACCAAATCACAGAACATTTCATGCAAACTTTCAGAGAGATATGAGATTACCGCCATTTCAAACATGTATTCGGTAGGGTACGGGTTTACACACCTTATTCGGAATCCGTAACACGATACTCTCCGCGGCACCTAAAGGTACAATCGGTTAACAATTAGTCCGAAGCCCAATTTTCAACTTCAACCAAGTATTGCGATTGATTAATAATCTATATCACTTACCAACAATCTGAGTCTCTTATTACAAGGGATAGGTGATCGAGCGATTTGGTCCCTAAAAATAAATGATTAGTCATCACCTCTATACCGTTTAGCAAACTAACCGATCAACGAAAAAGATAAAAAAGAACCATGAAGAATCCCTTACCTTGACAATAATAGATCCCCTTCTATCGATTTCCTTAAGGCTAGAAAGATGATGAGAGTGTAAGCTAACACTCTACCGATTTAAACCCACACCAAGAGAACCAAGAAGATGGAAGTAGCAAAGAATAGATTCGGCCTTGCAACCACCGAACACCCGAGAAGACAAAGAAGCTTCGGCAACCACAAGAACCAAGTTTCGACTATGAGATGATGTTGATGTTTCGGTTATGGTGAGAATGAATAAAAGAAAAGGATTTGATCAAGATGAAGTTTTTCTTTCAAGAAATGGAAGAAGGATTGAAAAGATGATTAAAAGAAAAGAAAGGGAGAGAATGGGTGCTAACTAGTTTCGGTTTTCAAGAGATGATAAGAGAGAATGATTTGGTCTCAATGGTTTGGTACATTCGGAAATAAGAAGAAATGAAGAAGAAAATATGTTCACTAGCAACTTGGAGTTTCGGCAAGGAGAAGAAAATTTTGGAGAAAAAGACACAAATTGATACTAAAGAATTTTTGCCAAAACAAAAACTTAGTTTCTACCAAAAGGCAAAGCAAAATTCGGCTATACTTCCCCCTCACCTAAACCGTACATACCTTGGCAAAAAGGTCAAACATTTGCCAACCAAGACTTTTCAAAACACTTTCCTCTCCTTGTGTCAACATGATCCCTATACTTTCCTTTTCTTTTGATTTCTTTCCCTACCTTCATCCTTTCCTTATATCCTTAGCCATCTTGCCAAACTTAAAAAGTCCAACTTGCCTTATTTATTAGCTTGGCCGACACTTAGGAAAGAATACAAAAATAATAGTCAAAATTTGCAAAAGATGGGATTTGAACCCCTTCCTTCCATGCTCTCCACTTGATGCCTTAACCTCCTTGCCATATGCTCTCTTATGCTAGCAAAATACACACTTATTACCTTAAGCCTTGATGCCACTTGCCTTTTCCCCTTAAGTGCTCAAATACAAAAATTTACCTATAGCCTAACTTGAACCCGTAACTTCCTAGAAACCTCGTAACTTTCCAAAATCACCTTCCTAATAAGTCCAACTTGAAATAATGCCGTTCTCTTGTTCTCAAAAAAATTAAACACTCCTACGCCCAAGGCCCATTGGGCCCAATCCTACTAGGCCCAATTTTGGGTCGTTACAATTCTACCCTCCTTAAAGAAATTTCTTCCACGAAATTTCCAACCAACTACTAAACGCATCGCTCAAATCACACCACTATGCTTTCATTGCAAGACTCGATCTTAATAACACTAATGTACTTTTAACATAATCTTGAATTCTCTTTCACACAACCAATCACCTAACCACAGAAGCAAGCAGTTATCTACCACTTATACCTAAAATTTTCTACATTCAATCATCACGTCCAACCAAAACATACCTGACTTGATGGTGATGAAACAATCCCGAGCCTTATGCTCCTTAGACCCGCATCTCAAGCATGCTCCTGACCTCCTCCAGCATTCTCCCGAATGACGCCTTCTGCAATAATCGCAAGCCGGAAAGTTTGGAAGTGCCTTAACATGCTTTACGGAATGAGACTACAACCCAAAACAATCGCGATCTCTTTTATTCTTACAGTCCACACACTCTACTCGAAGTGCTTCACTGATTCCTTTAACCTTCTCCAATACTTCCTTAACTATCTGAGTTAGCTCATCAACCCCAGCTCGATCATGAGATCCCATCTCAACCACTGGCGATGCCAGCGCCTCCCTTTCGGAAACATGCCCTGATGCTGAAGAACTAGCCTTAGCACCTCGACCTCTACCACGTCCACATTTATCGCGTCTACGTCCTTTAACGCTCATATTTGCTAAATCGATTTAATCTGATTACGAGTCTTATGAATCAGTATAATTATTCGATGTTTATTAAACAATGTTTTATGGAGTATAGGAAGTAAAGTTGTTTTCGCAATACGCATCCTAAAGTCTCAATGTCTATAGTTTCAGCTCCTAAAACTAAAAGTTCTAGAGCATTCTATTTTGTGGAATTTTCTTACCACAATACTAACACAATAATCATAAAATAAAAACACATACTTATTTGACTTGGTGCCGGATACCCGTGGTGCCATACTTCCTTTAGAACATGTATTTATAAATTAAAATTTTAAACGGCTTTGAAAACACTTTTGAACCCAAACCACAGCCGAGTTTTGCAACCGGGCTCTGATACCATAAAATATAACACCCCAAACCCGGCCTAGAAGTTAGGCCCGAATTTGGCGTGTCACATGGAAAAACTTATTTGAGAATTATAGCCTCTTTGTTAAAACCCAAAACACTTAAGCAATTGTTAACTACTTGAAAACGTAATTATCTTTAAAAAAACTTTTTTGGTGGAGAAAGCATATTTGAAATAAACATTTTACAAAAATGTGATGTTTAGAAATAGAGTTGCAGAAGCATTTTGAAATCGTTGCGGAAACATAGATAAAATACAAGTATTTTGAGAGATTGATTGATGAATCAAAAATCAAGGTAGTGAACTTTAAAACCGTGGCTTTTGAAAATATTGATGATAATTCGAGAGAAAATTTCGAGTTAAAATATTTGTAAAAGTTTGTTATAAAATCCATTTATTAATCAATTTTGGAAAACCGTTAGTTATGCTTTTAGAAAATCCCCATTTAAAATAATTCAAGCAAAATAATAAATACGTCAAACATAATGCAAAAATAAAATATTCCAGAGGACTTATTACAACTTAAAACCCCAAAATAGTAAAATAATAAAATAAACCGAAATAGAAATTTAAAGTTCAATAACACCATTTCTGAAGTATGGCCTCCACCGAGTCATCCATGGGCCCAAGTCCTCATTACAGAGCATTACCTACAAGGGTTAAGAAAAAGGGGGGTGAGTTACAATAAATCAGTGTGAAATCCCTTACCGTCGTCCACTAGGCCTTAACCCATATAGCAACATCTTGGGCCGGAGCCCACTATCATAACAGAACATATATATATATGAAGCAAATGTATGCAACCCAACCCATCCAACCAGTCTCTCCCCCGTACCAACCAGTCTCTCCTGTGGGGATCAAGTCAACCCACCCCGCCAGTCTCTCCAATTTGCAGACAAGCTGCCATTTATAATAATTTTGTGGCTTAACCACCAGATTATCATATACGGTAATATAATCGGCACACAGCCTTAATCACGATGGCACAAAGCCATATTTAAATTGGCACATAGCCCATATCAGAATTTGTGGCAAAGATACCAGAATCATATACGGTAATATAACCGGCACACAGCCTTAATCACGATGGCACAAAGCCATATTTAAATTGGCACATAGCCCATATCAGAATTTGTGGCAAAGCCACCGGTCTATACTTCTCTTCATTCAAGTTTCCCTTCCCATGCAATATGTGATGATGCAATACACATAACAACATAAAATATCCACATGTATAACAACCATTAGTCTAGTAATTTAATACAATGAATCGGCCCATTATTGAGCTTTGTAATTCAGCCCACTAAGGCATTCTATCAATTCGGCCCATAGGGGCATTTCGGTAAATCGATAATATTACCCACTAAGGGTAATTTGGTAATCTCGCAACCTAGGGGTATTTCGGTAATTTACCCTCCAAGGGTATTTTGGTAATTCGGCAACCTAGACTTAACTACTAATGTGAGGCATAAAAATTGAAACTGTCCATCTGCGTCATACTGACTAAACTGACTATAACTCGAGTTAAAAAACTCGAAATTTAAATCCGTAAATTTTTCTTGAAACTAGACTCATATATATTTTTACTAAAATATTTCCAGAATTTTTTTCTTATTCGTTTAATACAGTTTATTCTTTAAAGTTTCCCTTGTTTCACTGACCAACGGTTCTGACCTCTTTTACCAAAAATTCAATTATTTAACTGTACAGTTTTCATATGTTGCTCCCACTTGTTTCTATTGAAAATAGGCTCACTAAGGAATCTATACATATAAATTATAACTCTTAATTCACCTTGTACAATTTTGAATGATTTTTCCAAGATAGAACAGGGAACCACAAAGTCAATCAGAACCAGTCTCACCAAAATTAAGATATCACAGAATATAAAATTCCTCTTCCACCTCTGTTTCTTTCATATAAAAATAGAAACAGTAATCTTTAATCCAATATCTTTTTCACTTTCTAATTCCCTTTATCCTATTTTTCGTGATTTTTCAAAATCACGTCACTACTGCTGACCAAACAGTTTCATTGCAAAATATGGTTACCACTACTAAAATACGTACGCCCGAGTGGTCACGGATGTCGGTTTCCGATTTCCTTAGGTATTTTGACCAAATCACAGAACATTTCATGCAAAATTTCAGAGAGATAGGAGATTACCACCATTTCAAACATGTATTCGGTAGGGTACGGGTTTACACACCTTATTCAGAAGCCGTAACACGATACTCTCCGCGGCACCTAAAGGTACAATCGGTTAACAATTAGTCCAAAGCCCAATTTTCAACTTCAACCAAGTATTGCGATTGATTACCAATCTATATCACTTACCAACAATCTGAGTCTCTTATTACGAGGGATAGGTGATCGAGCGATTTGGTCCCTAAAAATAAACGATTAGTCATCACCTCTATACCGTTTAGCAAACTAACCGATCAATGAAAAAGATCAAAAAGAACCATGACAAATCCCTTACCTTGACAATAATAGATCCCCTTCTATCGATTTCCTTAAGGCTAGAAAGAAGATGAGAGTGTAAGCTAACACTCTACCGATTCGGCCCACACCAACAGAACCAAGAAGATGGAAGTAGCAAAGAATAGATTCGGCCTTGCAACCACCGAAAACCCGAGAAGACAAAGAAGCTTCGGCAACCACAAGAACCAAGTTTCGACTATGAGATGATGTTGATGTTTCGGTTATGGTGAGAATGAATAAAAGAAAAGGATTTGATCAAGATGAAGTTTTGCTTTCAAGAAATGGAAGAAGGATTGAAAAGATGATTAAAAGAAAAGAAAGGGAGAGAATGGGTGCTAACTAGTTTCGATTTTCAAGAGATGATAAGAGAGAATGATTTGGTCTCAATGGTTTGGTACATTCGGAAATAAGAAGAAATGAAGAAGAAAATATGTTCACTAGCAACTTGGAGTTTCGGCAAGGAGAAGAAAATTTTGGAGAAAAAGACACAAATTGATACTAAAGAATTTTGGCCAAAACAAAAACTTAGGTTTCTACCAAAAGGCAAAGCAAAATTCGGCTATACTTCCCCCCTCACCTAAACCGTACATACCTTGGCAAAAAGGTCAAACATTTGCCAACCAAGACTTTCCAAAACACTTTCCTCTCTTTGTGCCAACATGTTCCCTATACTTTCCTTTTCTTTTGATTTCTTTCCCTACCTTCATCCTTTCCTAATATCCTTAGCCATCTTGACAAACATAAAAAGTCCAACTTGCCTTATTTATTAGCTTGGCCGACACTTAGGAAAGAATACAAAAATAATAGTCAAAATTTGCAAAATATTGGATTTGAACCCCTTCCTTCCATGCTCTCCACTTGATGCCTTAACCTCATTGCCATATGCTCTCTTATGCTAGCAAAATACACACTTATTACCTTAAGCCTTGATTCCACTTGCCTTTTCCCCTTAAGTGCTCAAACACAAAAATTTACCTATAGCCTAACTTGAACCCGTAACTTCCTAGAAACCTCGTAACTTTCCAAAATCACCTTCCTAATAAGTCTAACTTGAAATAATGTCGTTCTCTTGTTCTCAAAAATTTTAAACACTCCTGTAACATCCTGGAAAGGGCCTATGCATTTTCGGTTTAATTGTATGAAGTGACATGTTTTAAGTATTATGAATAAATTTTGAATATTTTTGGAAACTAGGAAATGTAAGGAAAATGGAAAGTGAACATTTTTGGAAACTTGAAAATGTAAGGAAATGTCAAGTTTACAGAGCCGATCGAAAATTTTTGGAAACTTAGAAATGACCTAGAAATGACGAGTTTTAAGGTTTAAAAGGGGAAATTAAGGCAAGGTGGCCTTAAAAGAAAAAGTTTGTGAAATTTGACACACAAACAGGCTTGGAAAAGTGGTCCAGAAGATGCCACTTAGGGCCTATGGAAATGGCGCCATATGCAAGAGGAATGGGCCTGAGTTCGAGTCACTTGGGAAGCAAATAAAGGAGGTTTTATTTTTGCTTCCAGAAGACTGAGGTGGACGGCACATGCTTCTAGAAAGGAGGTGTTTTATTTTCATAAATATTCGATTAAAAAGGGTGATAAATAAAGGATTTTTAAATTGGATTATTTTGAAGAGATAAATGTTGGATTTAAACTCTTTTATTTATGATAATTAAAGGATAAAGTTATCAGATAGAGGAGTGGTGGCCAAGTAAGGGACTCTTTAGATGATAATTTCAGCTATAAAAGGAAGGAAGGAGGGCTACTCATCAATTTGTGCTTCCTCCTTTCTCTGCCGAATTCTTAGTGCTCTCCTCTCTTCTTTTCTTTCTTTTCTTTTGTCAAGACAAAATTAAGTAATTGTTGGAACCTAGCCGAATATTTTCCTCTCCATTAGAAGCCATAGCCGAATCTCCCTGTGAATCTAAGCATGGAAGTAGTCGACTGAAGTATTAAGGGGATCTCTCGGGTTTCTACAACTATCGACTACAAGGAGGAATATTTCGGGATCTAAGGTAAGAAACTATAAGATCCAAAGGTCTTGTTTTAATTTTTAATGTTAGATTAAACCTAACATGTGATTATAGGAATTTCGACATCCCTAGGAAAGCAAGGATACTTTTAGGATTTGAGATCACAAAGGTATGTGTTTAAAACATCGGCCAAAGCCTATTTTAAGTATTTGGATTTATTCCCAAAAGCCGAAACTAACCTATGATGTGTTTTAATGTTGGCCGAATGCAAGAAGGAATACAACAAAGTTTTGGGACTTGATTCTTAAGTCAATCGGCAACAAGGTAGGTTTTCAGTATACAAATCCTACTAAGATTTGGTTTTAAAGCCAAAAAGGTTTATTAATGTGTTTAAATGATTGGCCGAATATAGAAGTTAAGGATCTAAATCGGTAGATCGGTTCTTCGGGATTTCAAGGACTTCGTTAAACGAATCAGGTGTGTACCCCACACTAACTTTTAATAAGATTTATGGTAGTATGTAATATATGCATGAGAATGTGGCTAAGGTACCATAATATGGTACAAAGTACTCAGGTACGTTTCCTACTCCTATTAGGATTACGAAATATGTTATATTTAACATGTGAAATATGATAAGAATGTGAATTTAAGTATGATATGCATACTATGAATAATATGGGTCATTCGGGATATATGAAAAAGGGGAAGTGAATGTGACGACTTCGGTCTCACTATCTGAATGTGGTGACTTCGGTCACATTATCTGAATGTGGTAACCGTTTACATTATCTCGAATGTGGTGTCTCATGACACAATTATCCAGTGGCTATGCCACAAATTTTATATGGGCGATGAGCACGTCGATCGCAGCGATTGCCTTCGATGGTGTGTAGCGGATGGAAGGTTGACTTAGTAGTCCCCACGGTGTGCAGGTTGGTACGGGGATGTGTAGCGGATGGCACCTAGGTTTGGGTTTGGGTTGCATCATCATTTTTGTACATTATATGAATAAGTATTGGATATGAAAAATGTATGCCCGATCACTGAATTTTAGTGTTGTGTACACATTGAGTCTGTTGACTCACCCCGTTGTGGGACTATTTTTCAGTGACGATCAATAATGGACCGGGTTGGCGGAAGCTTAGGGATGGCCATGCTCAAACTTGAAGTTTTATTCAATATGGATATTTAAATTTATTTAAGTATTTTAGAATTTTATTTTGGGATTTTACTTGATGTAATAAGGCCATAAGTTACATTTCTTTACTTTTATTTTTAATTACTATGTTACGAATTATTTTCAATTAAAGTTAAGTAAAATTTATTTCTTTAAAAATAAACCCTAATTGTTTTTTCATCTTAATTAATTAGATTTTAAAATAAGATAAATGGGTTTTTAACTCAAGCCCAACCCAAAACAATAGTTTTTAAAAATCGCACAAGTTTTCCTCTCGTAATAAAAAAATTTTGTAACAGTTTACTTAAGGAACATACGAGATCCGGCCCGGGCTCGTGGGCGGGTGTGGGGTGTTTGATTTTGTATCGAGCCAGATTTTAAACTCTAGGCACTGTGGGCTAAGGCCCAAAACGTTTTCAAATCGAGCCAAGTAAGCTTTTTGAAAGGATTTTATGAAATAAACAGGTTTTCGGCATGGCTCCTAAGTCTCCGACCCATGATCCACGGTAAGTACCCTAACTATTTGTGTGATTATGTGTTATGAAATATGGAAGGGTAGAAAAGGAATGGAACATTAGAATAGCATGATAGGAACTTGAACCCTAGGACTAGTCTACTCAAACACAAACACATAAGACTTAATGCACTAAACAAACCTATGGCTAAGTCTTTGAGTTAGGGGTGTGGTAACCCCTATGCGCATGTCTAGGATTGGATCAGGAAGAGCACGGTATTTAAGCGGTCCTAGTGACTCACCTCCTCTTCGCAGAATCCTACCAGTGCGTAGCGGTTCACCCTAACCCGAGGGCTCGATGAGGTGTGGCAACCTCTCGTGCGCATGTCTAGGAATGGTTTCGGTGGGAGCTTGGTATTTAAGCGATCCGCGTGACTCACCTCCTCTCCACTCGAATCCTGCACAGTGCGTAGCTTTGGTTCACCCCGACCAAGAGGACGCGGTCATAGGCTAAACACAATGACTAAAACCCGAAAGGGAACTAGCCGTGTTTTTTTTTAAAACAACGAAACCCTAGTTTTAAAACTCTTAAAATTACTCTTTTAAATTGCGAAAACTATCTTTACTTCTCGAAAAATTTTCTGATTTGTGAAATTACAAAAGTACCCCTAGTGGTAAAATTACAAAAATGCCCTTGGTTTATAAAATGACCAACTACTCAACAGTTTTGCCAAAAATTTCATTATTTTATAAACATTCATAAACCCCAATTTGCAAAATATCAAAAATACCTTAATTTTGGAAAAAAATTACAAAATTGCCCCTAACTTACAAAATTACCAAAATGACCCTGATTTCCAAAATTTCTGCAACATCACTGTTTTGGAAAGTACAATTTTCAAAAAGAACCCTCAAAGTTTTGAAACTTTTGAAATATCCCTGATTTAGTAAATTTTACAAATTTACCCCGATTTGTGAAAAATTACCAAAATACCCCCGAGGTCTAAAATTATCGAAATACCCCGGGAATTTAAAAATACCAAAATTCTTTGTGACAAAATCACCAAGGAACTTTTTTCCTTTTGAAAAATTACGAAAATACCCCTGTAGGACAGAATTACGAAAATACCCCTAGGTAGTGGAAGAAAAAACAATAACAATGAAAACTACAACCTTTCTCGGAATGAACGAGAGTTCATGATTGTTTGATGGATGTATGGATGAATGAATGGAAGGACTGTGTGCATACGAAAGAACCACTCCTTAAACTCTTTTCATAAAATTTTTTCGCGGGTAATCAAGTGAAACAAAGACTAATTCATAAAACTTCTTAATCAGATCACAGCGTTAGAAATGAACTCTAGAGGACGTGGTCATCGTGGATGAGGTAGAGGAAGGATGACGGTGTCAGAACCCGTTAGATCGGGTCAAGGGTCCGACAATGAGATACCACCGCCACCACCACCCCCGGTGTTGGTGTTGAGCGGCAAGCTCGGCAGGGTATGATCTTCGTGTCGCAGTTGTCTTTGCGAGTTTTAGAGTTGGTGGGTGGTGCGGGAGGAAATTCGGGAACCCGTAAGTCCGTGCTCGAGGCTCCGAGCTAATGGAGTGAAATGTTTCGTGGAGTATCGGGTGTGGCACCGGTTCACCGTGAAATCTTGGTTGGAAGCAACAGAGCGCATCATGGATGAGCTTGACTTGACCTCTCGAGGAGAAGTTAAAGGAATGGTGGCATCATACGCGATGAAGCGTATCGGTGGTGGTTGACTGTTCGGGATGGTGCCACGCCGAGGATCCGACACGGGAATATGTTAAGGAAGCATTTCAGAAGAAGTATGTGGGAACCAGGTATACTGATGAGCAAAGGAAGGCATTTCTGGGGCTGGTTCAAGGGAACAAGTCCGTGGCGGAGTATGAGGCCGAATTCTTAAGGTTGAGCCGATATGCTCGAGGAGTAGTGGCAACCGAGCATGAGCGCCGTGTCTATTTTGAGGGACGGGCTAAGGGATGATCTCGAGATCGTTGATAGCACCGCATCGGGAGAGCGGGAGTTTTCGCTTTGGTAGAAAAGGCCAAGGTGGCTGAGGGAATCAAGGATTCTAGAAAGCAGACTATGGATCGGAATAGGCCCAAAAGAGGTTTTGGATCGTCTGGGAAGGCTCAAAAGAGGACTAGAGTTGATGGGCCGCAAAATCGCAAGCCTGCAGTGCAGGATGGCAAGATCGTCCTTGTGAACATTGTGGGAAGAAGCACTTAGGGAGTCTTTGGAAAAAGACGGGAGGATGTTTTGGTGTGGGTCCAAGGACCATATGCTCGAGGATTGTCCTAAGAAACCGGATGAAAGTCGACCGGCCGCTCGAGAATGTTAGTCGAGTTGGTAGAGGAGGACAAAGCAACCTCAACGAGGTCGTGGTTCGAGTAATCGAGGTATGTGATCTTGGTAGAGGACGTGGAGCACAGGCGGAGAGTAGGTGCTAACGCCGAGGCAAGGCAACCGAGTTTGGTTTTTATGCGGTTTGCCGTAGGGAGGACGGAGACGCACCGGATGTTATAATCGGTACATTCCTTATTTATGGCAAGCCTTATTATGCCTTAATTGATGTGGGCTCGACCCATTCATATGTTGCATGTAGTGTAGTGGAAACACTAGGCCTAGACTTTGAACTTTCTGATAGGGAGATAACTGTAGTAAGCCCATTAGGCCAAACTGTAATGGTGGATAAGATCTTTCAAAATGTACCCCTAGAGATTCAGGGAGTGAACTTTCGGGCTGACTTAATGGAACTACCTTTCGGGGAGTTTGAACTTATACTGGGAATAGACTGGCTAGTAGAGCACCGAGCCGTGTTGGATTGTGCAGCTAAACGAACGGAACGAAGGACCCTGGAGGATGAAGTAGTAGTAATGATCGGAGAGAGAAGAAACTACCTGTCTAACGTAGTTTCGGCGTTGAAGGCTAAGAAAATGGTTAAGAAAGGGTGCAAGGCGTTCTTAGCCTTCGTAAGTACGTTAGGTGGAAAGGAAGAAGGTGTCGGAGGAGTTAGAATGGTGAAAGACTTTGAAGATGTATTTAGGAGGAATTACAGAATACCCCGAGATAGGGAGGTGGAGTTTGGAATAGACTTACTACACAGGAGCAGCTCTGTGTCAATCGCTCCATACCGAATGGCGCTAAAGGAGTTAGTTGAGCTCAAGGCTCAAATCCAAGAGTTGTTGGATCGTGGGTTCATACGACCCAGTGTGTCTCCATGGGGAGCACAGTTACATTTGTAAAGAAGAAGGGCGGAACTATGCGTATGTGCATAGATTACCGTCAGATTGAATAAGTGACCATCAAGAACAAGTATCCTTTGCCAAGGATCGATGACTTGTTCGATCGGTGAACCGGAAGGGGCCGCATATTCTCAAAGATAGACTTAAGGTCGGGATATCACCAGTTGAAGGTGAAGGAGGCAGATATCCATAAGACCGCCTTTAGGACAAGATACGGCCATTATGAGTTTGTAGTAATGCCGTTTGGATTGACAAACGCTCCAGCCGCGTTCATGGATATGATGAACCGAGTTTTTCAACCCTACTTGGATAGGTTCGTCGTTGTGTTCATCGACGATATCTTGGTGTAATCCAAGTCTGAAGAGGAGCATGATAAGCACTTATGGGTTGTGTTGGAAGTGTTAAGGGAGAAAAAGCTCTATGCCAAATTCAGCAAGTGTGGATTTTGGCTTAAGGAGGTGGCATTCTTAGGGCATGTGGTCTCCACAGAAGGAATAAGAGTGGATCCTAGGAAGATCGAAGCAGTGTTGGATTGGAAACCACCTAGGTCCGTGGCTGAAATCCGAAGTTTCTTAGGTTTGGCAGGCTATTACAGAAGGTTCGTGGAAGGGTTCTCGTCAATAGCCGCGCCCTTGACAAAGTTACTAAGGAAGGAAGTACCTTTTGAATGGACGGATAAGCAACAGAAGAGCTTTGAAAAGCTTAAGAAGGTGTTGACGGAGGCTCCAGTGTTATTCAAAGTAGGAGGTTGGGAAGGATTTTGTGGTGTCTTGTGACGCCGCATACGGGATTAGGATGTGTGCTAATGCAAGAAGGAAAAGTAGTCGCTTATGCGTCTCGGCAACTAAGGCCTCATGAGGTTAACTACCCAACTCATGACTTGGAACTGGCAGCAGTGGTTTTCGCCCTTAAGGTTTGGAGGCACTACCTCTATGGAGAAAGGTCGGTGATCTACCTGGACCACAAGAGCCTTAAGTATCTGTTGACTCAGAAGGAGTTGAACTTGAGGCAACGAAGGTGGGTGGAGTTGTTGAAGGACTACGACTGTTCGATAGAATATCATCCGGGCAAGGTGAATGTGGTAGCTGATGCCCTAAGTCGGAAGGTTGTGTCGGATCTAAGGGCTATGTTCGCTCACTTAAGTTTGTACGATGAAGGAAGCCTGTTGGCAGAGTTGCAAGTCAAGCCCACATGGCTGAAGGAGGTGAAAGAGGGACAGTTGGTTGATAATGATCTAAGTGCTAAGTTACAGCAAGTGCAGAACAGGGAATTAAAGGATTATGGCGTTAATGATGAAGGAGTATTGTGTTACAAAGGAAAAGTCCGTATCTTAGAAGGACAAGGAGTTAAGACAAAGGATTCTTTGGGAGGCGCATAGTAGCCCTTATGCTATGCATCCCGGAGGCATTAAGCTGTACAGAGATCTAAGGGAACAATTTTGGTGGTCTGATCTTAAGCGGGAAGTTACTGAATTTGTGGGGGCTACCAGAACTTCTCTTCATCATTATCCCATCCCATGCAAATCATGTATATAATGCATAGCCATTCACAACAATTTATTCAAATATTTATTACAAAATTATGGCCGATTACAACAATTAATCAAAAAGGCCCATTAAGCAAAACATCAGATTTGGCCCATTTAGCAAAATATCAGATTGGCCCATATAGCAAAATATCATATCGGCCCATTTATCAAAATATCAGATTGGCCCATATAACAATTTCGTAATTCGGCCCTGTAGGGGCATTTTTGTAATTTCGACCCATAGGGGCATTTCGTAATTTCGATAATTTACCCAATAAGGGTAATTCGGTAATTTCGCAACCTAAGGGTATTTTGGAAATTTACCCTCCAAGGGTTATTTGGTAATTCGGCAACCCCGGACTTAACTACTAATTTGAGCATAGAAAATTGAAACTGTCCATCTGCGTCATATTGACTAAACTGACCATAACTCGAATTAGGAAACTCAAAATTTAGATCCGTAAATTTTCCTTGAAACTAGACACATATATATTCTTACGATAATTTTTCCAGAATTTTTGAATTAACCATTTAGTACAGTTTATTCCTTAAATTTCCCTTGTTTCACTGTCCAACAATTCTGCCCTCTCTTACCTTAATTTCAAATATCTCACTATACGGTTTTCATATACTGCTCCCACTTTTTCAAATGAAAATAGGCTCACTGATGAATCCATACATATGAATTATAACCCTTAATTCACTTTGTACAAATTTATATGATTTTTCCAAAACAGATCAGGGAACCACGAAGTTAATCAGAACCAGTCTCACTAAAATTAAGATATCTCAGAATATAGAATTCCTTTTCCTTCGTTGTTTCTTCCTTATCAAAATAGACATAGTAAGCTTTAATCTGATATCTTATTCACTTTGTAATTCCTTTTCTTCTATTTTTCGTGATTTTTCAAATACACGTCACTGTTTCTGACCTAAACTGTTTTACTACAACATACGATTACCACTACGATCATACGCACGCCCGAGTGATCACGGATGCCGGTTTTCGGTTTTCTTCGGTATTTTGACCAAATCACAGAACATATCATACAAACTTTCAGAGATATGTGAGATTACACACCATATCAAACATGTATTCGGAAGGTACGGGATTACACACCTGATTTTGATTTCCTAAAGAACCATTCGTCGATGACCTAGAACAATACCAACCAAAAGTTAGCATCGGATTTTCAAAAGATTTCGTATCACTTACACTTGAATCACTTACCACTATATCCAAAGGTAGAAATATATCGAGTGATTTGTCCCTAAAACATATAGTCGATTAGTCGAAACTTCAATCCGATTTGCAACATAGCCAAATAGAGATATAACGAAAAATCCAAAATGAACCCCCTTACCTTATCGATATTGGATCCAGTTTCCACCGTTTGACTTTGGCTAGAACAATACACAGTCTCCCACTTAAAGCACTACGAAAAAGAGAAAATAATCTCGTTTGAGAGGGTAGAATAAAATGATGGTCTCGGTTAAAAGGACCATCCCATGCCAAGACATATATTCGGCTAGGAGAAAGAAAAAATGAAAAAATGTTTGAATAGAACCACTTACCGATTGATCAAAGGAGTGAGTGTTAATACGGATGAGAAGAACGATAAAGAAGATATGAAGGGTTCGGTTTTTCCAAAGGAAAACGAGTGAACAATTTGATCTCCAAGGCTTAGGTACTTTCGGCAACAAGGAAGAAAAGAAGAAACAAAAATGCACACTAAAGGCTTGAAAATTCGGCAAAGAGAAGAGGAAATTTGGAGAGAAAGAGAATGATACAAAAAACTAAAGAGAACAACCTCTCAAGCACTAGCTTTGCCAAAAACTCCTAGAAAAATTTGGCTATCACCCCCTTTAGCCCCAAAATCGTCCACATTCATGTCCCTAATAGTCAAAATTTTGCCAACCACCCTTTCCATAATACATCCCTTGAAAAAGGCCACTTGTTCCCCCTACTTTCCTATTTCTCTTGATTTATTTCCTCACATTCATCCTTGCCTTTTTCTTTTAGCCACCTTACCAAAATAATGAAGTCAACCTTGCCATGAATGCCTCTTGGTAGACACTTAAGGAAAGGGTGCAAAAATATAAGTCAAAATTTGCACACAAAAGTGATTCGAACCTCTTCCCTCAAGGTACTACATGTGGCGCCATAACCCTTTTACCAATTGCTCATTTATGCTAGTAATTTACTCTTTTATTTCCATAAGCCTTGATGCCACTTACTATCTCTCCTTAATAGGCTTAAACACAAAATTTTACTAAGGCCCAACTTGAACCCGGAACTTCTTAGAAACCTCGTAACTTTCCAAAATTACCTTCTTAATACGTCCAACTTGAAATAATGCCGTTCTCTTGTTCTCAAAATTTTAAACACTCCTACACTCAAGGGCCATTGGGCCCAATCCTACTAGGCCCAATTTTGGGATGTTACAATTCTACCCTCCTTAAAGAAATTTTGTCCTCGAAATTTCCATCCAACTACTAAACGCACCGCTCAAATCACACCACTATGCTTTCGCTGCGCACTCTGATCTTAATAACATTAATGTACTTTTAACATAATCTTGAATCCTCTTTCACACAACCAAACGTCTAACCACAGAAGCAAACCGTTATCTACCATTTATACTTAGAATTTTCTACATTCAACCATCACGTCCAAACAAGACATTCCCGACTTAATGGTGACGAAACAATTTCGAGCCTTATGCTCCTTAGACCCGCATCTCAAGCATGCTCCTAACCTCCTCCGGTATTCTCCCGGATGGCGTATCCGCAATAATCACAAGCGCGAAAGTTTGGTCGTGCCTTGACATGCTTCACGGAACGAGAATGCGACCCAAAAGAACCGCAATCTCTTTTCTTCTTACAGTCCATAGACCCAACTCGAAGTGCTTCGCTGATCTCCTTAACCTCCTTCAATACCTTCTTAACTATCTGAGTCAACTCATTAACCCCAGCTCGATCATGAGATCCCGTCTCAGCCACTGGTGATGCTAACGCCTCCTTTTTGGGCACACGCCCCGATGATGAAGATCTAGTCCTAGCACCTCGGCCTCTAGCACGTCCACGTCTACCGCGTCCACATCTTCTAGCGTTCATGTTCACTAAGTCAATTTAATCATGATTACAAGTTTTATGAATCAGTATACTATTCGATGTTTTATGGAGTATGAGTAGAAAAGTTGTTTTCGAGTGTCAAATCTGCATCCTAGAGTCTCAATCTCTATAGTTTCAACTCCTAAAGCTAACAGTTCTAGAGTATTCTATTTCATAGAATTTTCGTACCACAGTAATAACACAATAATCATAAAATGAAAACAAATACTTACTTGACTTGGTGCCGGATACTCGTGGTGCCATACTTCCTTTAGAACATATATTTATAAATCAAAATTCTAAACAGCTTTGGAAAACGCTTTTGAACCCAAACCACGGCTGAGTTTTGCAACTGGGCTCTGATACCATAAAATGTAACACCCCAATCCCGGCCCATGCGTTATGAGCGGATTTGGTATGTCACACGAGCAAAACATGTTAAACCCTTTTTGTTCGTACTAAAATATTGCTTTGTTAAAAATCAAGAAAATAAGTTTGATTTGATAAAATACTACTAACCTCAAAGATTTGATTGATAAATCGATAAATTTGAACTAATGATCTTACAAAACCGTGACTTTTGAAAACAGCGTTCAAAAATTCGAAAGAGAATCCAAGTCTTTTGAAAATATCGTTAATAGTTCGAGAGAAAATATCCGTGTTTAAAAATATTTGTAAAGGTTTATTTTGAAATCCATTTATTAACCGATTTTGGAAACCATTGTTTAAGTTTTTAGAAAATTCCCCTTTTTAAAAAATTTAAGAAAAATAATAAAAACATCCCATCCAAAAAGCAAAAATAAAAATAGTCCAGAGGCCTTGTTACAACATTTAACCCAAAATAGTAAAGTAATAAAATAAACGAGAAAAAAGTCTAAAGTCTAAATAAACCATTTCCGAAGTATGGCCTCCCTCGAGTCATCTATAGCCCAAGTCCATATCATCAAGCATTACCTACAAGGGTTAAGAGAAAGGGGGGGTGAGTTACAAGAACTTAGTGTGAAATCCCCTTACCGTTATTCATTGGGCCGGAACCCAATTAGCAATATTTTGGGCCTAAGCCCATTTACAACAACAATAATGTATCAAATATAATATGCATATGATATGCAATTCCCAAACCAAACCTAGTTTTCCATCCGCTACACACCACCCGTACCAACCAAACACATGTGGGAGCTTTAGTCACCCACCCCGCCTAACACACCAAAGCGTAGGCATTAAGCCATTTATATCGATTTGTGGACAAGCCACTAGATTATCGAATTTACATGGCATCGCCATTTTTCATATTTGTGGTGAGCCACGTAATTATATCAGTGAGCTACGAACTTCTCTTCATCATTATCCCATCCCATGCAAATCATGTATATAATGCATAGCCATTCACAACAATTTATTGAAATATTTATTACAAAATTATGGCCGATTACAACAATTAATCAAAAAGGCCCATTAAGCAAAATATCAGATTTGGCCCATTTAGCAAAATATCAGATTGGTCCATATAGCAAAATATCATATCGGCCCATTTATCAAAACATCATATTGGCCCATTTATCAAAATATCTGATTGGCCCATTTATCAAAATATCAGATTGGCCCATATAACAATTTCGTAATTCGGCCCTTTAGGGGCATTTTCATAATTTCGACCCATAGGGGCATTTTCGTAATTTCGATAATTTTCCCAATAAGGGTAATTCGGTAATTTCAAAACCTAAGGGTATTTTGGAAATTTACCCTCCAAGGGTTATTTGGTAATTCGGCAACCCCGAACTTAACTACTAATTTGAGCATAGAAAATTGAAACTGTCCATCTGCGTTATATTGACTAAACTGACCATAACTCGGATTAGGAAACTCGAAATTTAGATCCGTAAATTTTCCTTGAAACTAGACTCATATATCTTCTGACGACAATTTTTCTATAATTTTTTACTTAACCATTTAGTACAGTTTATTCCTTGAAGTTTGCCTTGTTTCACTGTCCAACAATTCTGACCTCTCTTAACTTAATTTCAAATATCTCACTATACGGTTTTCATATACTGCTCCCACTTGTTTCTGATGAAAATAGGCTCACTAATGAATCCATACATATGAATTATAACCCTTAATTCACTTTTTACAATTTTATATGATTTTTCTAAAACAGATCAGGGAACCACAAAGTTAATCAGAACCAGTCTCACTAAAATTAAGATATCTCAGAATATAGAATTCCTTTTCCTTCTTCGTTTCTTACTTATCAAAATAGACACAGTAGGCTTTAATCTGATATCTTATGCACTTTGTAATTCTTTTTCTTCTATTTTTCGTGATTTTTCAAATACACGTCACTGTTTCTGACCTAAACTGTTTTACTACAACATACGATTACCACTACGATCATACGCACGCCCGAGTGATCACGGATGCCGGTTTTCGGTTTTCTTCGGTATTTTGACCAAATCACAGAACATATCATACAAACTTTCAGAGATATGTGAGATTACACACCATATCAAACATGTATTCGGAAGGTACGGGATTACACACCTGATTTTGATTTCCTAAAGAACCATTCGTCGATGACCTAGAACAATACCAACCAAAAGTTAGCATCGGATTTCCAAAAGATTTCGTATCACTTACACTTGAATCACTTACCACTATATCCAAAGGTAGAAATATATCGAGTGATTTGTCCCTAAAACATATAGTCGATTAGTCGAAACTTCAATCCGATTTGCAACATAGCCAAATAAAGATATAACGAAAAATCCAAAATGAACCCCCTTACCTTATCGATATTGGATCCAGTTTCCACCGTTTGACTTTGGCTAGAACAATACACAGTCTCCCACTTAAAGCACTACGAAAAAGAGAAAATAATCTCGTTTGAGAGGGTAGAATAAAATGATGGTCTCGGTTAAAAGGACCATCCCATGCCAAGACATATATTCGGCTAGGAGAAAGAAAAAATGAAAAAATGTTTGAATAGAACCACTTACCGATTGATCAAAGGAGTGAGTGTTAATACGGATGAGAAGAACGATAAAGAAGATATGAAGGGTTCGGTTTTTCCAAAGGAAAACGAGTGAACAATTTGATCTCCAAGGCTTAGGTACTTTCGGCAACAAGGAAGAAAAGAAGAAACAAAAATGCACACTAAAGGCTTGAAAATTCGGCAAAGAGAAGAGGAAATTTGGAGAGAAAGAGAATGATACAAAAAACTAAAGAGAACAACCTCTCAAGCACTAGCTTTGCCAAAAACTCCTAGCAAAATTCGGCTATCACCCCCTTTAGCCCCAAAATCGTCCACATTCATGTCCCTAATAGTCAAAATTTTGCCAACCACCCTTTCCATAATACATCCCTTGAAAAAGGCCACTTGTTCCCCCTACTTTCATATTTCTCTTGATTTCTTTCCTCATATTCATCCTTGCCTTTTTCTTTTAGCCACCTTACCAAAATAATGAAGTCAACCTTGCCATGAATGCCTCTTGGCCGACACTTAAGGAAAGGGTGCAAAAATATAAGTCAAAATTTGCACACAAAGTGATTCAAACCTCTTCCCTCAAGGTACTACATGTGGCGCCATAACCCTTTTACCAATTGCTCATTTATGCTAGCAATTTACTCTTTTATTTTCATAAGCCTTGATGCCACTTACTATCTCTCCTTAATAGGCTTAAACACAAAATTTTACTAAGGCCCAACTTGAACCCGGAACTTCTTAGAAACCTCGTAACTTTCCAAAATTACCTTCTTAATAAGTCCAACTTGAAATAATGCCGTTCTCTTGTTTTCAAAATTTTAAACACTCCTACACTCAAGGCCCATTGGGCCCAATCCTACTAGGCCCAATTTTGGGATGTTACAGATCTTGATCTTAATCATTTTTACTTTTATCAATGTCGGACCTTTACGAGAACTAGAAAAGAGTTTATACTGAAGCTATCTCATATATTAATCATCAAAACTCCGAATTTTAGTGAAATCACCTTAACCAAATAAAAATCATTAGGCCTTAATAAGAACTATGTCTCAACCCTATAAATAGATATTATCCCGACTGTTAATGAAGTATTTGAACATAGAGAAGTATCAAATATGATTTAAATAGCAACCATTGTAGAAACACAACTTCTATAACTTTGAGAATGGTACCACTGTACTCTCACATTTCAGGCCAGAAATTATAATTATAAAAGATATAGCCATTTTTGTCAAATAGATATCTCTTACAGATAATCACATAGATGCACAAGAAAACCAGAATAACGAAATTTCAAACACGGGATATCTGAAAATTACAACCCAGATAGAATGATATCAATTGCGATGATATCCCAGAAAATGTCCAGAAAGAACAATGTCACTCAAAAATATTGAAATCCACCGTAACAGAAGCAATATAATCTTCACATACAGAGTATTAGTATGATTTAGATTTTATCGTCGATTTCCATATCCACACAAGGGAACAAATATCAGAGAAAGACATAGCAATATCGAACGTAACCTAAATAGATCAACCATGCTTTCGTCTATCAGTACATTTAGCTAGCGTTCTCACACGATAAGAATCTTCTTTCCAGAATTAAATAGTCACATATGCTTCTGAGAATAAATGTACACATAGAATGCCCAGAAGGAATCATAGTAATTGCCAGACTATAACCATTACACTCAGTCATCAATACAATATAAACATTATTCAACTGTCTAATTCTGTCATCGGAAATTTTCACATTATCCCATCGCTAACAAAAGTAAATATCAGAAAAGCTTTCAGTTAATACTTTCTTTAGATAACATACCTGAATACATCATTTAATCGGAATTAACTTCTTCTTTTACAATGACTTTGCATAATCTGAATAGTCTTCTGAACTATCCAATATCTCTTTTAGTACTGTCTTCATTTGCTGATTCATTCTCTTTTCTGACCACATTACTAATCTTTCAAACACGAATTTCTATAACTCCACACTCGTGAGCTTATTCATTCCAATTCTTATAATAAAATTGTAACATTTTATTGATAAGAGGGTGAGGGTAGTAAAGCCTCAAATTTAACTCTCACATAAATGCATATAATACATACTATCAAAATAGTTAGTTCATTACTAATTTCACATTCTCGAATCATTTAATAAACTTTTGCTTTTAATCACTTTTATTCATAACACATTGTTCATATGCCAACTCAAATCACTATTTCACAATCAGAGCATTTTAGATAGCGATCATAACTCAAATATCATATCTCATATGCTCATATAATTACAACATTTATCAATAAAAACACGTCATGCAATTTGATTCTTACCTTTATGAATCTCAACTCATCATTAACACATTTCCACTCAAATATTTGAGTATTTACTTCTATACTATCAGAATTAGCTCAATTGAAAAAAATTATCTATCTCATCAAAATAATTTTCGTCAGAGTCGGGAGATATCACACTATCGCAGATTAAATATGGCATGTATAGCTAGACTTATATACGCTATGGTAGTCCTAGAACCGACTAAACCATAGCTCTGATACCAATCAAATGTAACACCCCTAACCCGTATCCATCGCCGGAATGGGGTTACGAGACATTACCAGACATAGCATGACTTAACACAATCATTAAACACTATTTATGCACCAAAGAATAACGATACCTTTATAACATTACATCTCATATATCGTGCATATATCAAATATATATTGCATAGGCAAAACATACTATTACTATTGCCAAATATTCACATATCAATTTGTAACATCCTGAAATTAGGCCTAGTAGGATTGGGCCCAATGGGCCTTGATTTAAAATTTTTAGAGAACAAGAGATCGGCTTAAATGCAAGTTGGACCTATTGGATAATTGATTTTGGAAGGTTAGAAGGCTTCTATAAAGTCCCGGGATCAAACTTTGGCTTTAGGGAAATTTTGGTTTTAGGTGAAAAAAACCCTGAAAGTTGGCAGGTAGGCCTTAAGAATAAAATGTGGGGAAAAATGACACAAGTGGAGTGTGTGGTGTAGTGGAAAAGTGACGCCACTTAAGGAACAAGGGGTTTAAGACACAAGAGGAGCTTGTGGCCAAGTGGTTAGCGGCATGGATTATGTTGCAGGGGAGCCTGGGTTCGAATCTCATGAGAAGCAAGGGGGTATTTATTTTGCGGATTGGACGGCAAGAGTTTCAGTTGAATTTAAACTCTACTAACGAAGGGATCCCACATCGGAAAGATACAAAGAAGGGAGGTGGAGAGCTAGCTATATAAAGAGCATTCCAGGAGGAGAGTTAACATACCTTGGTGGGCGTTTGGCCACAGGAGTGGTCGCAGCGCGGTTTAACACCAAACTCCTATCGGTGTGTAACTCTCTACTCTACTTGTAGAGCGGCAAATGCAGAAGTGCGGTCCACGGCAATAGTAGCCACACGAGCGTGCGGCGCACGTGTGGGGCTTCGGACAGCGATAGTTGAGGCCATCGATGTAGTATTCTTGTGGGTTGGGGCTACTTGGGCGCGATGGGCGAAGTGGGCCCAATGGGCCCGTGGGCCCTTATGAGTAAATTGTGCGATTGTGTAGAATATAGTGAACTAGACTAGGTGGAACTTATATACATGGCTAGATTTGTGCTAGGTAGGCCACACGAGCGTGTGGGCCCGAATGGGCCGAAATCGAGTCGCTGAGTCGAATGGTAGCTGAGTCGCTCGGGGCGACATTTGGGCCTTTGGGAAAGGCCATTGCAGGTGCAAAATTACCGATATACCCTTGGTGGGTAAATTACGAAAATGCCCTTGGTAGGTAAAATTACGAGTTATACCCTTAGAGGTTGATTAGCGTGATTATGTTGTTTTATGTCTATCGATTCGATGGTAATTCATGTTATACTTATATTTGATACATGTTTAGCATACATGACATCTGCATACACGAATTATTATGTCATATTGCAGGTGTAATGAGAGAAGGGGAAGGCTTGTTTCTAGATCGTCACAAAGTGGTTTTGACCACACAGTGGGTTGGCCCGCTTTCTATATTATAATCGTGACTAAGTCTCGGTGGTTTTGACCACCAGTTGTTTTGACCACACATATACTATATGTGACTACAGTCACCGGTGGTTTTGACCACACATGGATTATTTGTGACTCGTCCCAATGGTTTGGTACCACACAAAGGTTGGCCCCACATGTTGATTACTGGGATTGTCATCAGTGGTTTTGACCACACAGTGGGTTGGCCCCACCATATGATTTGTGACTACGGTCACCAGTGGTTTTGACCACACTTATATGATTTGTGACTACGGTCACCAGTGGTTTTGACCACTAGTGGTTTTGACCACACGGGGTAGACACAGGAGTTCGGATGGTTAGGTTGGGTTTGCATGAATTGCATATTGAATTATGTATTGTGTAAGTGCTTTGTTATTATCGGGATGGGGATTTATACACTGAGTCTCGGTGACTCACCCCTTCCCTTACATTTTGTAGATGAGGCATAGATCGCGGATGTAGAGCCAGGGCAAACTCGAGGTGGCCATGCGTTATGTTTTCGGGTTTTATCTCATTTACTATTTTAGGTTAATTTACTTTTAAATTTGGTTTTGGATTTGTAATAAGGCCGCTAAATTCCATTATTTTGGGTTTTTTGATTATCTGCTATAAGTTTTATTATATTGTGCTTAAGTTAAACAACATGGCATGTTAATAACCTGTTAACTCAATGTTTTCGAAAAGTTATACCTCTTATCGGGATTTTCAAACTTTATCATCGGGTGATAACAAACAAATGGTGTTAACGAACAACTCAGATTTTTGCCAACCTAAGTTTTACTTTAAGTTCAAATACAAAACAGTTTTCAACTTTGCATTTTAATCAAAGTCGGTATTTCCTTAAAAACAAACGGTTTTCTCAAATGAGTTTTCTTCTATTGTCCAAACTTTAAACAGCAAAGTGTTTTATAGCGTTATCTTCAAAATTTAAACCTACAACTTGTTTTATTCAAATTATTTTTACCCTGTGACATGCCGAATCCGGTTGTAGTGTGTTGACCGGGTTTGGGGTGTTACACAATTATTAATTCTACGCTTGCATATAACAAACCAACCAAACAAATTTTCTCTTTTTAATAATAATAGTCAATCACATATGTAATCATAGTTCCAATTCAAACCAATCATATCTTGTTAATCATAACTTACAAATCAGCACTTTTCGAGATTTCCAATTAATCCAATTCAAACTTACATCAAAACTTTTGAACATGTTCCATAATTGTCAAACTCGAACTAATATGTATACAACTTAAAAATTTAATCACATATGAAACATTATAATATGGCCGTATATACCTCTGATATTATTATGACATGCACCTAACACTATAGTCACATTAAACCTTTATGACCACATAGTACAATTCTTAGCAAACCAAAATTGTATGCTTTATAATCAAATCAAATTACATATACTGAACCATTCAAGCAAAAATAAAGTTGCATACTTTGCCATTACAAACGATTTCAAATAACCTAGGCATATGCGAGCATATATTCATCTCATTTCAAACATATATTAAAACATTCTTTAGTTTAATTTTCACTTATATAACAAATACCAAACTTATTTTTTCCTAGTCATAAAATCATTCGAAAATAACTATATAAACTTAAATCAAACATACATCTTTTCTTATTACAAATTTCATGTATAAATGACCATATCATTTGAACCATTTTCAAACATCCATATTTCATTATCACTACAAAGCTAATTAATGTATATTCGGTCATTGTATAACTCTCAAACCATAGCATACCTATGATTCAATGATATTCACCAAAAACACATATATATCATTATAAGTTTCAAGCTTTAGCCGAATATACCATTATATCTATTGAGACCCAATACATACTCATCAATATAATATAAATACCAAAACCGAATCTTATAGTCACTTACATCTTCAAATCAAATATGTTTTAAGTACTCCTCATATATATATATTACAGACTTACCAATATAAATTTTATGCCAAACCCGAATACGCTCATACACATATATTCACCGTTTCTAAATCAAAAACCTATGAAACTTACCATTTCCAACTGACACAATTAACCATTTTACAATCAACATATGTATCCATTCCTTTAATTCATTCCTAAGCCGAATCATATAACCAATTACATATACAAATCCCAAACATGATTCAATCTTATTAATTGAGCTATTTATAAGTCATTCATATCTTTACACAACCAAGATATATAACCCAAACATGAAATTTACTTACCAAATCATGTAAATACCATGACCAAAACTACACAACTATCAACTAACCCAATAATCAATCAAACCATATAATCAAACACCATGCATAAACACATCATGAAATATACTTCTATAATGAGCTAATGCCATGACCGAATACATATAAGCCCTAAATGTCAAGATTAAGCCATTTTCGCATGGCTATATATATATATACATGCCCAAAAATAGAACTTAAACATTCCATCTATGCTATACATGCCATAAGCCCAAATTCAACTTAGTAAAATACCGAAAGAAACCGTCGATAGTGTGATAAGCTTTGCTGACTATCCCCGAGCTCGTAACGAGACTCCAAAATCTATAAAACAGAGATAAACAAGAACACACACAGAGTAAGCTATTTAAGCTTAGTAAGTCATAGGCAAAAACAAATATATAAACACTTGCATAATAACATTAGGTTAACAAGGCCGATTACCCCAAAATATTAAGCACAATTATCATTTAGTACCAAGATCACATTTTACTTTCACACATAAATATTATATAGTCGAATACACAAATTAACTTCACAAGGCCGAATAAGTAATGCTCACATATTCAATCACATAATTCACTTAACATTTTATCATTTCAAATAACCAACTTACCTTGTTTCCATATAAACAAATAACTAACACATACCTGAACCTATGATTCAATTACACATTCAGTCTTTACTTCACATTGCCCATTGAACCTCTTAAACATCATCAAAAGCACATTATTTCAAATCAATATCAATAAGTTTTACTATTCAATTCTTATTCATGAATCACTACCTATTTTTTTCCACCACTTTTCAAACTCATACACAAAAGTTAACAACCACATAGGTTTCGTACGTACCTGTACCTCATCATACTTTTCTATTACATTTCCCACGTCACCTTATTGATCGATACGTTATATCATACGATAATCTTTTATATTCAATGAACTCGCACACTTAGTGCCAAATGGATAACAGAAGCTATATATATATATTGCACACGTAGTGCCAAATGATGAGCCGAAGCTATATATATATATTGCACACATAGTGCCAAATGATTAGTCAAAGCTATATATAGATATCGCACACACAGTGCCAATGTAACAGCACGATTTAGGGGCTAGTCGATATAGTGATCTCGGGATCACTAATCCGAGATTAGAGAAATTATTTTCATGATATATTATGAGTTAGAACATAATAGCATATGAACATGACAATTTTGGTACTTTAATTTTAGAGATTTCATGTGTGATTTCGAAAAAGGACTAAATCGCATAAAGTGCGAAAGTTCCATTCTACATGCTAAAAGTACCAAATGGCCATGATATGTTAATTGGGGGTCTTTAAAAGGCAATTTAGCCTTTGGAAGAGGCTTGGTCGGCCATAAGAAAGCATGGGAGACAAGATTTTTTCAATTAGTGTCAAAGTTAGTAGTAGTAGGTAGACTAATTTGACTTGTAATAATAAAATAAGGAGATAAAAGATATCATCTTTTCCCTATCATCTTCCACCGAAAATTTGTAGCATAGAAGGGGTAGAAACCTTCAAAAATTTTAGCAAGCTCTCATCTACTCAAGTAAGTGTTCTAGTGAACTTTTCTTGAAAATAATTGTACTTTTGAGACCCCTAAAGCTTAAGCTTTCAAATGAATGTTGTGAAAGGTTTAGAGTTCTACCATGAGAGCTACCTTAGTTATTTGCTGCATTTTTATGGAAGGACTTGAGTTTTAGTTACTAGATGAACAACTTTTAAAAAGGGTGTTAGCATAAAAACACCAAATAGGGCCTTAATGAAAAGGTTATAAATTTTGTAGTAAGTATTTAGAATATTGATTTTTGATGATAGATTTAAGAGCATTAAATGTTTGCCTAGGCTTGTGGAGGATAAAAATGTGATTAGGATTAATTTCTGGGCCTAGGGGCAAAATGGTCATTTTGCCAAAATCTAGGGGTAAAATAGTAAATTTACCTAAGCATAATTATTGAGATGCTTATGTTAATGTAATGATTAAAATGAGCTAATTTGCTATTATAGAGCAAGAGGAGACGAGAATTCGCCTCGATCGGGGAAGGAAAAAATCCGTGGACTAAACCGAAGAACTAGCTCATTTTGAAAACGAGGTAAGTTGTGTGTGATTTTTAATACAATATTGTATTAGCATAATTGAGAATGCTTGATGTCTTATTGATGCATGATACTTCAATAATTTGAGATGTTTATATGAATGTGATATTGAAGTTCTAATGGACCATGAGGTATACAAAAATACTATCATCCAATGTGAGTGCCAGTGTAAGACCATGTTTGAAACATGGCATCGGCCACATTATGAGTGCCAGTGTAAGACCATGTTTGGAACATGGCATCGGCGTTGATACGAGTGCCAGTGTAAGACAATGTTTGGAACATGGCATCGGCCACATTATGAGTGCCAGTGTAAGACCATGTTTGGAACATGGCATCGGCGTTGATACGAGTGCCAATGTAAGACCATGTTTGGAACATGGCATCGGCCACATTATGAATGCCAGTGTAAGACCATGGCTGGGACATGGCATCGACCACATTATGAGTGCCAGTTTAAGACCATGTTTGGAACATGGCATCGGTGTTGATACGAGTGCCAGTGTAAGACCATGTTTGGAACATGGCATCGGCGTTGGGACAAGAGCTGGCGTAAGACCATATCCGGGATATGGCATTAGCACATAGAGGTAATTTCTCTATAAGACCATGTCCAGGACATGACATTGGTATCTAGAGGAGACTTCACGTAAGACCACTTAGAGAATGTGATATTGACCTTATACTTATCGTAGAGATGTGAATGAATACAAGTGTTATTGAATGAGTCATGAGAAATTGGCTCTATATGTGTTACGATAAATGTTAGATATGGGCGATTGTAAGTAAGGATTGTCAAGAGGTCCTGGTTTGTATAAAATTATCTAATACTATGGATGAATTATTCTTTTATGAGGAGTATGATTTCTAATTATTATCATGCAACTTACTAAGCTTATTGCTTTCCCATTTCCATTGCCCTTCTTTCTTATAGTATTACCAAGATAACTCGAAGATCGTAGACGCAGGGATTCAGAGATCACACTATCAACAACACTTTGGTATAACAATTTTAGACTTGTTATGAATATGGCATGTATAGGACTTGGGTATTTTGTCAAGTTGTAATTGTTAGTTAAAGTGTTGACCGTAAGGCATTTTGTAAACGATTTCTTGAGCTAGGCAAATATTTGGAAAACTCTTTGTTTTTCAATGAAGATGAAATTAATGAAGTGTAAGCCTCTTTTATTATTCTTTAGTATTTTCCTAGGTAATGGGCCAAAATTGTCTATGTTTGTATCTTTATTGAAGTCAATGAAGTATATAATATTGTCTATGAGATGCATTGAATTGAGTTTGAGTTGATCTTGATTTCAGGGTGGCAAGTGGCTTGGTAAATAGCCTTTAAGTGCCCACACGGTTAGACGACGCGCGCGTGTGTCTCAGGCGTGTGTGTACCGCACCATAATGTTATGAGTCGGATATACCGCGGTCATATCCCACGGCCGTTTGTATGAGCGTGTATGACATTACGATTAGGACACGCGTGTTCAGTCGCGGTGGATTTAATCGATGTCGACCACGGTTGGGCAGCACGGGCGTGCTTTGGCCGTGGGAAAATTGGCAGAATGCCTGGGTTTTTAGGCACGGACTGGGGACATGGGCGTGTGTGTCTATACACGGGCGTGTCTAATCATGCACGGCCGTGTGAATATAGTCAGTAACTCCCCACGGTCTGTAGACATGGGCATGTTTAAGGGTACACGGGCGTGTTCTAAGTCACATGGGCGTGTGAACCCTGCTTCAAAGAAAAGTTTTCGATTAAGTTACGAAAGTTATCGGTTATGTGCCTAAGGCCTTGTAGGCCCGTGAAATGTATGATTAGACTAAGAAAGAGAAGTTTTTATGTCGGAACATAATTTTTCCACCTATAAGAGAATGTTTAAGTGAATCCAAGTATGGTAATGTCTCGTATCCAGCCCTAGCATCAGTCTCGGGTACGGGGTGTTACATTTAGTGGTATCAGAGCTACAGTTTAGTCGATTCTAGGACTAACGTAGCATAAGTACGAGTCTAGCTATACATGCCATATGTAAGAGTGTCTGAGTAATGATAGTGTGATGGCTCCTGACGTATAAATTGGTGTTTTATGTAGTAAATGGATTTTGATCCCGACCGAACTGCAGCCGATGATGCTGCGAGTAATGTGCCGGCTCCCACTCAAGGGACCGCGCCAGCTAATAGTAAACCCGAGACCTTGGGTCAGGGAGATGAGGCTCGAGAAGCTTTTCTCCACATGATGAGCAACTAGTATACTGAGTATACCCGAGTAATTCCCAATGCTCAGCCCCCTTCGCCCCCACTTATCCCTCAACCTGCTCCAGTAGCTCCTCAAGTTGTTGAGGTGGCGAGGAGAGAAAGGCCTCCGGTGGATAAGATTCGGAAGCAAGGAGCCGAAGAATTTCGGGCGAATAAGGATGATGACCCGGAGAAAGTAGAATTCTGGCTCGAAAATACCATTCGGGTATTCGATGAGTTATCCTGCACACCTGAGGAGTGCTTAAAGTGTGCAGTATCTCTCCTGAGAGATTCAGCCTACCGGTGGTGGAGCACCTTGGTGTCGGTGGTACCCAGGGAGAGAGTTAGCAGGGAATTCTTCCAAGAAGAATATTGGAAGAAGTATATCAGCCAAAGATTCATCGACCACAAGAGAAAGGAATTCTTGGAGTTGAAGCAAGGCTGCATGTCAGTAACCGACTACGAACGGGAGTTTGTCAGACTTAGCAAGTATGCACGAGAGTGCGTGTCTACCGAAGCCATCATGTGCAAGAGGTTCGAGGACGGATTAAATGAAGATATCCGCTTGTACGTGGGAGTTCTCAAATTAAAGGAGTTTGTAGTGTTGGTGGATAGGGCCTGTAAAGCCGAAGAGTTGGCTAAAGAGAAGAGAAGAGCATAATACGAGTCCCGTGACTCGAGGAAGAGAGAATTGAACAAGTCTCACCTATCCTCATCCAAGAAAGTGAGGGATTTCACTACTCGATCAGTCACTTTTGCGGGGTTTTCAACCCGAAATAAGGGCAGGCGATTCTCGGGATCAAAAGGGCAAACTACATCAGTTGCTAGTGTGGGCAACGTCCGTCCAAATAGACCGGAGTGCCCTCAGTGTGGCGGGCACCATTTTGGTGAGTGCCGAGCTAATGAAAAAGGTTGTTTCAGATGTGGGTCGTTGGACCATTTTATTAGAAACTGCCCGAAGGTAGATGTGAAGGGAAGGCCTCAGAATGCGAGATCGGGAAGTACCCCTAAGGGAAGACCGTTGAAAAATTTGAGGAGTGAGATGGGAAACAAGAATCCACCCAAGGAACGAGCTGCTACAGTTGAGGGTAGAGCACCGGCGAGGACTTATGCCATCCGTGCTCGTTAAGAAGCGTCTTCCCCCGATGTAATCACGGGTATCTTTTCTCTCTATAATACTCGTGTTATAGCTTTAATTGACCCGGGATCTACCCACTCGTACATATGTATGAAACTAGTCTCTAGCATGAGTATGCCTATAGAGTCTACAAAATTCATCATAAGAGTGTCAAATCCCCTAGGTAAGTGCGTGTTGGTTGATAGAGTTTGTAAAGGGTGTCCTTTGATAATTAAGGGTCATTGTTTCCCTGTCGATCTTATGATATTACCGTTTGACGAGTTTGATGTCATTCTCGGGATGGATTGGTTAGTTACTCATAATGTAATCGTGAATTGTGGGAGGAAGCATATAGAGTTGAGAGATGAAAACGATAATCTTATTTGTGTTGAGTCAGATAAATTGGATAGTTCACCAATAGTGATATCGACCATGTTAGTTCAGAAATATCTAAGGAAGGGGTATGAGGCTTATCTTTCCTTTGTGTTAAACACTTAAGAGATTGATTCGAAAATTGAGTCAGTACCCATAGTATGTGAATACCTAGATGTTTTCCCAGAAGGGTTGCCAGGGCTACCTCCAGAGAGAGAAATTGAATTTGGAATTGATTTAGTTTCGGGTACTGCTTCTATTGCTCCGTATAGAACGGCTCCAACTGAACTAAAAGAGCTAAAAGCACAGTTGGAAGAATTAATGGATAAGGGTTTTGTGAGGCTGATTTTTTCCCCATGGGGCACTCCCGTTCTATTCGTGAAGAAGAAAGATGGTTCCATGAGACTATGTATAGATTATCGACAACTCAACAAGGTGACTGTGAAGAATAAGTATCCGTTGCCGAGAATTGACGATCTATTTGATTAGTTGAAGGGAGCTACAATATTTTCTAAGATAGATCTAAGGTCAGGGTATTATCAGTTGAGAGTCAAGGACTCAAACATACCAAAAACCGCGTTTAGAACTAGGTACGGCCACTATGAATTTTTGGTCATGCCTTTTGGTCTAACGAATGCCCTCGCTATCTTCATGGATTTGATGAATAGCATTTTTCGACCGTATTTGGATAGATTCGTTGTGGTCTTCGTCGATGACATACTGATCTACTCTCGAGATGAGAATAATCATGCTGAGCACTTAAAGATAGTTCTACAAGTTTTAAGAGAGAAACAATTGTATGCTAAATTCAGTAAGAGTGAGTTTTGGCTCAAGGAAGTGGGATTTTTGGGGCATATTATCTCGGGAGATGGGATAAGAGTCGACCCGAGTAAAATCTCAGCAATTGTCGAATTGAAACCGCCGAGGAGCATAACTGAAGTAAGGAGTTTCCTAGGCCTAGCAGGCTATTATAGGCGTTTTGTCAGAGGGTTTTCTATGATAGCTACACCAATGACGAGGCTTCTGCAGAAAGATGTAAAGTTCGACTGGACGGAAAAGTATCAACAGAGTTTCGAGAAATTGAAGACACTGTTGACTGAGGCTCCTGTATTAGTGTAACCTGAGCCGGGAAGAGAATTCGTGGTTTACAGTGACGCGTCTCTGAATGGTTTAGGCTGTGTACTTATGCAAGAGGGTAAAGTGATTGCATACGCCTCTAGACAATTGAAGCCGCACGAGAAGAACTGCATGATTCATGATTTAGAGTTGGCCGCAATCGTGTTTGCATTGAAAATTTGGAGGCATCATTTATATGGTGAAAGGTATCGAATTTTCACCGACCACAAAAGCCTAAAATATTTGATGACCCAGAAGGAATTAAATTTGAGGCAACGAAGATGGCTAGAATTGATTAAAGATTCTGAACTAGTAATTGACTATCATCCGGGAAAGCCAAATGTAGTCGCCGACGCTTTAAGCAGAAAATCATTGTTTGCATTAAAAGCTATAAGCACCCAGATGACCTTGTTAGATGATGGTTCCCTATTAGCCGAGTTGATGGCTAAACCATTGTTCCTCCAAGAGATTTGTGAAGCTCAGAAGGACGATAATAGTTTGCAAGCCAAAAGGGCTTTATGTGAGTCGGGCGTTGAGTCAGACTTTCGAGTAAATCTTGATGGATGTTTGACATTTCGAGATCGGGTCTGTGTACCCAGGAATGATGAGCTTATTCGCAAAATTTTGGAGGAAGCTCATAATGGATGTTTGAACGTGCATCCAGGCAGCACAAAGATGTACCAAGATTTGAAGAAATGGTACTGGTGGCTAGGTATGAAGAAAGATATTTCTGAGTTTGTAACAAGATGCCTGATTTGCCAACAAGTGAAGGCTGAACATCAAGTACCTTCGGGTTTACTTCAACCTATTATGGTTCCTGAGTGGAAGTGGGACCGTATTACTATGGATTTTGTGATGGGCTTACCGTTGACTCCCAAGAAGAAAGATGCAGTTTGGGTAGTGGTCGATAGACTCACTAAGTCGGCCCACTTTATACCAGTGCGAGTCGACTACTCACTCGATAAATTGGCAGACTTGTACATGTCTGAGATAGTGAGACTTCACGGTGTACCGTTGTCAATCATTTCAGATAGGGATCTGAGATTTATGTCACGGTTTTGGAAAAAGCTACAAGAAGCTTTGGGCACGAAATTGAGTTTCAGTACTGCCTTCCATCCCCAAACCGACGGGCAGTCAGAGAGAATAATTCAGATACTAGAAGACATGCTTAGATGTTGCGTTTTGGAATTCCACGGTAGTTGGGAGAAATACTTACCATTGGTGGAATTCGCCTATAATAACAGTTTTCAATCAAGTCTGAAGATGGCGCCTTATGAAGCATTGTATGGACGTAAGTGTCAAACTCCCTTGTATTGGTCAGAACTTAGAGAGAGATAGATACACGGGGTTGATTTTATTAAAGAAACTTAAGAGAAAGTAGAAGTGATTCGTAACTGCCTGAAAGCCGCCTCAGATAGACAAAAGTCCTATTCAGATTTAAAGAGGAAAGAGATAGAGTACGAAGTTGGTGATAAAGTGTTCCTAAAAGTATCACCTTGGAGGAAAGTCCTCAGATTTGGACGGAAGGGCAAATTGAGTCTGCGCTTTATCGGACCTTATGAAGTTATCGAAAGGATAGGACCGGTAGCTTATCGGCTAGCTTTGCCGCCTGAGTTAGAAAAGATCCATGACGTCTTCCATGTATCTATGTTGCGCCGATACCGTTCAGACCCTTCACATGTTATAGAGCCGACAGAGGTAGAGATACAATCAGATTTGACTTATGGTGAAGAACCAATTAAAATATTGGCTCGTGAAGTCAAGCAGTTAAGAAATAAAAGCATAGCCCTAGTGAAAGTCCTATGGCAAAGGCATGGAATAGAAGAGGCTACATGGGAGTCCGAGGAGACGATAAGAAACCAATACCCCAACCTTTTCACTGGTAAGATTTTTGAGGACGAAAATCCTTAAGGGGGAGAATTGTAACAGCCCGATTTAGGGGCTAGTCGGAATAGTGATCTCGGGATCACTAATCCGAGATTAGAGAAATTATTTTCATGATATATTATGAGTTAGAACATAATAGCATATGAACATGACAATTTTGGTACTTTAATTTTAGCGATTTCATGTGTGATTTCGAAAAAGGACTAAATCGCATAAAGTGCGAAAGTTCCATTCTACATGCTAAAAGTACCAAATGGCCATGATATGTTAATTGGGGGTCTTTAAAAGGCAATTTAGCCTTTGGAAGATGTAACATCCCAAAATTGGGCCTAGTAGAATTGGACCTATTGGGCCCATTGGGCCTTGACCGTAGAAGCGTTTAAAAATTTATGGGAATTTGAGAACGGCATTATTTTAAGTTGGACTTATTAGGAAGGTGATTTTGGAGAGTTACAAGGTTTCTAGGAAGTTCTGGGTTCAAGATGGGCTATAAGTAAATTTTTATATTTAGGCACTTTAAGGAGAGAATGCAAGTGGCATTATGACTTAAGGAAATAAATGAGCATTTTGCTAGCATAAATAAGCATTTGGTAAAGAGGATGTGGTGTCACTTGAAGGAGCATGAAGGGAAATGGTTTGGATCCCATCTATTGCAATTTTGGATTTATTTTTTTTGTGCTTTCTTTCCAAGTGTCGGTCATGGTAATATTTAAGGCAAGGGAAGACTTTTTAATTAGAGGAAGGTGGCTAAGGATATATGGTAGGGAAGTAAATTAGGAGAAGTGAAGGAAAGAACTAGAAGAAAATGGAAAGAGAAGGGAACATGTTGGCTAATATTGTGGGTGATGTTTTGGAAAGATAATTGGGTCAACATCTATCCTTTGGACAAAAGATGCCACACGGTTTGTTAGGGAAAAAGGAGAGCAGAATTTTCTCTTTTCTCTTTAGTCATTTTGCTAAGTTTTAGTGCATGAGAGGTATTTTTCTCTTTGAGCAATTTGTGTCTCTTTTCCAAACTCTTTTCCCTTTTTGCTTTGGCTGAAATCTCCTAGTCCATTTGTCCATTTTTCTCTTTTTGTTTTGGCTGAAATCTTCAATGCATTCTTTGTCATTTCTCTTGATAGCCGAATTTCAATCATCTTCTCTTCTCCATCTTGCGAGTTGAACACATATTCTTTAATCGAATCGTGTTCTAGTGTGTGGTCGTAAAGCACATTCTTGCCGATCCCTCTCTAGTCTTAAGTCAATCGATTGAAGTCGGATCTATCATCATTAAGGTAAGGGGTTCATTTTTGGATTTTTTGTTATATCTTTATTTGGCTATGTTGCAAATCGAATTGAAGTTCGACTAATCGATGATGTTTTAGGGATGAAATCACTCGATATATTCTATTTGCTAATCCTTCGGATATAGTGGTAAGTGATGCAAGTGTAAGTAATACATTGGGTATGAAATCTTTTGGAAATCCGAGGCTAACTTTTGGTTGGTATTTTTCTAGGATCAAAGAAGAGTGGTTCTTAAGGAAATCCAAATAAGGTGTGTAATTTTGTACCCTTCCGAATATATGTTTGAAATGGTGTGTAATCTCATACCTCTCTGGATGTTTGTATGAAATGTTCTATGATTCGTTCGAAATACCAAAGAAAATCGAAAACCGGCATCCGAGACCACTTGGCAGTGCGTATGTTCATAGTAGTAACCATAATTTGCAAAGAAATAATTTGGTCAGCAGCAGTGACGTGATTTTGGAAAAATCACGAAAGATAGGATAAAGGAAATTAGAAAGCGAAAAAGATATCGAATTAAAGCTTACTGTGTCTATTTTTATATGGAAGAATCGAAGAAGGAAAAGGAATTTTAAAGTCTGTGATATTTTAATTTTAGTGAGACTGGTTCTGAATGACTTCGTGGTTCCCTGATCTGTCTCGGAAAAATCATATAAAATTGTACAAAGTGAATTATGAGTTATAGTTTATATGTATAGATTCCTTAGTGAGCCTATTTTCAATAGAAACAAGTGGGAGCAGTATATGAAAACCGTACAATGAGATATTTGAAATTAAGGTAAGAGAGGTCAGAATCGTTGGATAGTGAAACAAGGGAAACTTTAAGGAATAAACTGTACTAAATGGTTAAGCCAAAAATTTTGGAAAAATAGTAGTAAGAAGATATACGAGTCTATTTTCAAGGAAAATTTACGGATTTAGATTTCGAGATTCCTAACTCGAGTTATAGTCAATTTAGTCAGTACGATGCAGATGGACAGTTTCGATTTTTATGCCCCACATTAGTAGTTAAGTCTAGGTTGCAGAATTACCAAAATACCCTTAGAGGGTAAATTACCAAATTACGGAAATGCCCCTATGGGCTGAATTACGAAAATGCCTCTAAAGGGCTGATTTGTTATACTGACTTAACGAGCCGATTTGTTATACTGCCTTAACGGGTCGATTTGTTATACTGCCTTAACGGGCCGATTTGTTATACTGCCTTAACGGGCCGATTTGTTATACTGCCGTAACGGGCCAATTTGTTATACTGCCTTAACGGGCCGATTTGTTATATTGCCTTAATGGGCTAATTTGTTATATTGCCTTAACGGGCCGATTTGATATATTGCCTTAACGGGCTGATTTGATATATAGCCATAATGGGCCGATTTAATATATTGCTTAATGGGCCGATCTGATATATTGCTAAATGGGCCGATCTGATATATGGCTTAATGGGCCGATTTGATATAATGCCCTAATGGGCCGATTTTGTAAAGTGTTAATGGGCCAAATTGTTTGCAATAAATCTCTGAGTTATTAATTATCGTGGTTATATTGTAAATATTATGATTTACGATGTATGTTGCATTTACATAAGTTGCATGGGATTGGGATATTGATGATCGGGAAGTGAAATTTGGTGGCTCTGCACATATCTCAGTGACTCTGTCACATTTTGTCAGTGACTAAGCCACGTATATTCTGTTATTACGGTGGCTTGTCCACAATTCGAATTTGATATAAATGGCTAAATGCCTGCGATTGGTGTGTTGGCGGGGTGGGTTGACAAAAGATCCCCACAGGTGTGATGGATGGTACGGGTGGTGTGTAGCGGATGGATTATTAGGATGGTTTGGGTTTGCATACATTCATACATTTGCTTCATTTTAAGATTGTTTTGTAAATGGGCTTCGATCCAAGTGTACGTTAAATGGGCTTAAGCCCAAAATATTGCTAATGGGTTCAGGCCCAGTGGATGACGGTAAGGGGATTATACACTGAGTTCTTGTAACTCACCCCCCTTTTTCTTAACCCTTGTAGGTAATGCTCCGTGACGAGGACTTGGGGCCATGGATGACTCGGTGGAGGCCATACTTCAGAAATGGTGTTAATGAAATTTTAAATTTCTATTACCGTTTATTTTATTATTTTGCTATTTTGGTTTAAGTTGTAATAAGGCCTCTGGAGTATTTATTTTTGCTTTATGTTGACGTACTTTAATTTTGCTTTAATTGTTTAAAATGAGAATTTTCTAAAAACTTAAATAAAGGTTTTCCAAAATCGATTAACAAATGGACTTCATAATAAACTTTTATAAATATATTAACACGGAAGTTTTCACTCGAACTTTCAAATGATATTTTCAAAAGACACGGTTTTAAAGTTCACTACCTTGATTGTTGACTCATCAATCAATCTTTCAAAAATACTTGTATTTTATCTACGTTTCTGCAACAATTTCAAAATGCTTCTACAACTCTATTTCTAAACGTCACATTTTCGTAAATTGTTTATTTTAAATATGCTTCCGCAAACGAAAAGGTTTTAAAAGATTATTACATTTTCAAGTAGTTAACAATTGCTTAAGAGTTTTTGGTTTTAACAAAGAGGCTATATTTCTCAAGCAAGTTTTTTTTTTAATAATCGTAAAGATGGTTTTTACTTCCATGTGACACACCAGATTCGGGCCTAACTTCTAGGCCGGGTTTGGGGTGTTACAGAAGAGGCTTGGCCGGCCATAAGAAAGCATGGGAGACAAGATTTTTCAATTAGTGTCAAAGTTAGTAGTAGTAGGTAGACTAATTTGACTTGTAATAATAAAATAAGGAGAGAAAAGATATCATCTTTTCCTTATCATCTTCCACCGAAAATTTGCAGCATAGAAGGGGTAGAAACCTTAAAAAATTTCAGCAAGCTCTCATCTACTCAAGTAAGTGTTCTAGTGAACTTTTCTTGAAAATAATTATACTTTTGAGACCCCTAAAGCTTAAGCTTTCAAATGAGGGGACTATTGTGCGATGTTGTGAAAGGTTTAGAGTTCTACCATGAGAGCTACATTAGTTATTTGCTGCATTTTTATGGAAGGACTAGAGTTTTAGTTACTAGATGAACAACTTTTAAAAAGGGTGTTAGCATAAAAACACCAAATAGGACCTTAATGAAAAGGTTATAACTTTTGTAGTAAGTATGTAGAATATTGATTTTTGATGATAGCTTTAAGAGCATTAAATGTTTGCCTAGGCTTGTGGAGGATAAAAATGTGATTAGGATTAATTTCCGGGCCTAGGGGTAAAATGGTCATTTTGCCAAAATCTAGGGGTAAAATAGTAATTTTACCTAAGCAAAATTATTGAGATGCTTATGTTAATGTAATGATTAAAATGAGCTAATTTGCTATTATAGAGTAAGAGGAGACGAGAATTCACCTCGATCGGGGAAAGGACAAAATCGTGGACTAAACCAAAGAACTAGCTCATTTTGAAAACGAGGTAAGTTGTGTGTGATTTTTAATACAATATTGTATTAGCATAATTGAGAATGCTTGATGTCTTATTGATGCATGATACTTCAATAATTTGAGATGTTTATATGAATGTGATATTGAAGTTCTAATGGACCATGAGGTATACGAAAAATACTATCATCCAATGTGAGTGCCAGTGTAAGACCATGTTTGGAACATGGCATCGGCCACATTATGAGTGCCAATGTAAGACCATGTTTGGAACATGGCATCAGCGTTGATACGAGTGCCAGTGTAAGACCATGTTTGGAACATGGCATCGACCACATTATGAGTGCCAGTGTAAGACCATGTTTGGAACATGGCATCGGCGTTGATATGAGTGCCAGTGTAAGACCGTGTTTGGAACATGGCATCGGCGTTGATACGAGTGCCAATGTAAGACCATGTTTAGAACATGGCATCGGCCACATTATGAGTGCCAGTGTAAGACCATGGCTGGGACATGGCATCGGCCACATTATGAGTGCCAGTGTAAGACCATGTTTGGAACATGGCATCGACGTTGGGATAAGAGCTGGCGTAAGACCATATCCGGGATATGGCATTAGCACATAGAGGTAATTTCTCTATAAGACCATATCCGGGACATGGCATTGGTATCTAGAGGAGACTTCACGTAAGACCACTTAGAGAATGTGATATTGACCTTATACTTATCGTAGAGATGTGAATGAATACAAGTGTTATTGAATGAGTCATGAGAAATTTGCTCTATATGTGTTACGATAAACGTTAGATATGGGCGATTGTAAGTAAGGATTGTCAAGAGGTCCTGGTTTGTATAAAATTATCTAATACTATGGATGAATTATTCTTTTATGAGGAGTATGATTTCTAATTATTATCATGCAACTTACTAAGCTTATTGCTTACCCCTTTCCATTGCCCTTCTTTCTTATAGTATTACCAAGATAACTCGAAGATCGTAGACGCAGGGATTCGGAGATCACACTATCAACAACACTTTGGTATAACAATTTTAGACTTGTTTTAAATATGGCATGTATAGGACTTGGGTATTTTGTCAAGTTGTAATTGTTAGTTAAAGTGTTGACCGTAAGGCATTTTGTAAACGATTTCTTGAGCTAGGAAAATATTTGGCAAACTCTTTGTTTTTCAATGAAGATGAAATTAATGAAGTGTAAGCCTCTTTTATTATTCTTTAGTAGTTGGCTAGGTAATGGGCCAAAATTGTCTATGTATGTATCTTTATTGAAGTCAATGAAGTATGTAGTATTGTCTATGAGATGCATTGAATTGAGTTTGTGTTGATCTTGATTTCAGGGTGGAAATGGCTTGGTAAATAGCCTTTAAGTGACCACACGGTTAGACGCACGGGCGTGTGTCTAGGCCATGTGTACCCTGCACCATAATGTTATGAGTCAGGATATACCGCGGTCATATCCCACGGCCGTTTGTATAAGCCGTGTATGACACACGGTTAGGACACGGGCGTGTTCAGGTCGTGTGGATTTAATCAGTGTCGACCACGGTTGGGCAGCACAGGCGTGCTTTGGCCGTGGGCAAATTGGCAGAATGCCTGGGTTTTTAGGCACGGACTGGTGACATGGGAGTGTGTGTCTATACACGGGCATGTCTAATCATGCACGGCCGTGTGAATATAGTCAGTAACTTCCCACGATCTGTAGACATGGGCGTGTCTAAGGGTACACTGGCATGTTCTAAGTCACATGGGCGTGTGAACCCTGCTTCAAAGAAAAGTTTTCGATTAAGTTACGAAAGTTATCGGTTATGTGCCTAAGGCCTTGTAGGCCCGTGAAATGTATGATTAGACTAAGAAAGAGAATTTTTTATGTCGGAACGAAATTTTTCCACCTATAAGAGAATGTTTAAGTGAATCCAAGTATGGTAATGTCTCGTATCCAGCCCTAGCATCAGTCTCGGGTACGGGGCGTTACAGCCAAAACCTTGTAATGTATCGCACACTTAGTGCCGTCACATTTAACTTCTCGCACACTTAGTGCCAAATCCTTGTAACGTATAGCACACTTAGTGCCGCCACATTTAACTTCTCGTACACTTAGTGCTATATTTCATACTATCATTTCCGTACATTAATTTCACATATTACAAATCAGCATATAAATCTCATGTTTGTATATAATTAACAACACATATATGCTTATAAACTTACTTCGGATGTTGTCGGACGGCTTAATCGACTATTCGTCTACTTTCGATTTCCCCTGATCTAATTCTGTTTTCTTTCATTCTTGATCTAAATAAATTCAAATTTAACTAGTTTAACCACATATTCATTCAATTTAATCCAAAAATGCATAAATGGGAAAATTACCATTTTGCCCATGACATTTCAAACTTTTTACAATTTAGTCCTTATTGCATAAAACACAAAATACACAAAATTTACACATACTATAGTTAGGCCGAATATTCACAAACATTATACAAGTCCATATATTTCATTTTTTTCACAATTTAGTCCCTCAAAAATTTATTTTTATAATTTAGTCCAAATTACTCAAATCCATCAAAAATCCAAAGACAAAACATGTTACTCTAACACGTATATTTCATATTTCATTATCAAACAACAAAAATCACAAGCTATCATCAATGGCTTAACTCAAAATATTCATCAAAATCAAAAATTGAAGCATGGGTTTGGTACATTTCATAGCAACGATCTAAAAAACGTAAAAATTATCAAAAATTGAAACTGAAACATACCTTAATCAAGCTAGATAGGTGCCGAATGCTCAAAGCTATTTGTAACATCCCAAAATTGGGCCTAGCAGAATTTGGCCTATTGGGCCCGAGCGTAGAAGCCTTTTAGAATTTTTGAGAATATGAGAATAGCATAATTGTGAGTTGGACTTAGTGGGAAAGTCAATTTGGAAGTTTATGGTGTAACATCCTGAAATTCAGAATTTTATGTGTTGCATTATACCATGCGATAGGCTAGTTAAAAATATTAATTGTGTATGTTTTAAGGTCCTAAGAAGGCTCGGGATTGAATTGGGCCTTAGCAAAATTTTTATGTTTAAGCACCTTAAGGAGAGAAGGAAAGTGGCAGCAATGCTTATGGAAATAAGTGAGTAATTTGCTAGCATAAGTGAGCATATGGCAAGGAGGTTGTGGCGTCAAGTGAAGAGCATGGAGGGAAGAGGTTCGAATCCCACCTACTGCAAATTATTTTGACTAATTTTTGTGCTTCTTCCCAAAGTGTCGGCCATGGTGGTAATTAAGGTAAGGAAGACTTTTTATTTATGGAAAGAAGAATAAGGAAATATGGTATGGAGGAAAAGAAGGGATAATGAAGGTAAGAATCAAAAGAAAAAGGCAAGAGAAATGAGCATGTTGGCCTATATTGTGGAGGATGTTTTGGAAAGATTATTTTGGTCAACATCCATTCTTTTGGTAAAAATGATACATGGTTTTGGGAAGCCGAATTTCTCTAGCTCTCCCTTGTATTTTCACATTTTTGGGTCACTTTTTCTTTACCTAATATTTTGTTTCTTTTGGTTACATTTCTCCTTGCCGAAATCCCCTCTTCTTCTATAGTGTTCCTTCTACTCATCTTTTCCCTCTTTTCATCCAATTCTAGCTAGTACAACTTGAGCCGTGTGTTGCAAATCTCTTCTTGGCTGAAACCCCTACTTCTTTTTCCCTCTTAAGCTTCAAGTGGTTGATTCCATTCTTCTCATCTTTCGGTTTCCATTGTAGTGTGTCCCAAAACTGAATAGTGGTTCTTACATTTTCTTCATTGTGTCGAATCTTCTCTTCTATTCGACTTTTCTCCGAGTTAAGTTAAGCGAAACACTCTTTTGCTTGATTCTTTTGATAATCAAAGGGTCGAGGATCGTTAACATCGATGGCGATAAAGGAGGCGTGCGGTGGTAGTCGTAAGGCGGGTTGAATATCGGGACTCAGTAGAGGAGATCACGTAGTGGTAAGTGATTCAAGTGTAAGTAATACGTTGGGTATGAATATTTTGGAAATCCGAGGCTAACTTTTGGTTGGTATTGTTCTAGGGTCAACGAAGAGGGGTTCTGTAGGAAATCTAAATCAGGTGTGTAATCTCGTACCCTTCCGAATACATGTTTGAAATGGTGTGTAATCTCACACCGTAATTTTGTAGATCCATGATTCGGTAACATGTTTAATAGTAGGTTGTTATTATCATTCGGCTAAAAATTGTAATATGGCATAGGAGGAGAAAATTTGCTTAAAGTATATTATTTTTAAAAGATTTGTCAAAATCAGTATTAAAATTGTTAAATTACGAAAATGCCCTTATGGGCCGATTTACGAAAATGCCCCTATGGGCTGATTTACGAAAATGCCCCTATGGGCTGAATTACGAAAATGCCCCTATGGGCCGAATTGCTAGAATGCTTTACTGGATCGAATTACAAAGATCTATAGTTGGCCGATTTACCGTAATAAATTGTTGGATTAATGATTGCTGTACATAAATGTGGATATTATGTTTAATTATGTATGATGCATGTTACATATTGCATGGGTTGGGAAAAATGATGAAGAGAAGTGTAGCCTGGTGGCATTGCCACAAAAATGTTTATTATAATGTTTACTTATGATTTCAGTGGCTTGACCCCGAAAATACTATATGAAAGCGGCTTGACTGCAGCGATACTCTGGTGGCTCTGCCACAAATATATTATAAATGGCAACTTGCCTGCGAAACAAATATATTATAAATGGCAATTTGCCTGCGAATTGGTGTGAGCGGCGGGGTGGGCTGACTTGATCCCCATAGGTGTGATTGGCTGGTCGGGGGTGTGATGGATGGATGGGTTGGGTTGCATTTATATCATTTTAATATTGTTATGTAAATGGGCTTAAGCCCAAGTTATTGCCAAATTGATTCAGGCTCAGTGGATGACGGTAAGGGGATTATACACTGAGTTCTAGTAACTCACCCCTTTTTCCTTAACCTCTGCAGGTAATGCTCAGTAATGTGGACTTGGGCCATGGATGACTCGGTGGAGGCAATACTTCAGAAATGGTGTTTTTGAACTTTAGATTTCTATTTACGTTTACTTTATTATTTTTGCTATTTTGGATTTTTAAGTTGTAATAAGGCCTCTGGAATATTTTATTTTTGCTTTATGTTTGACGTACGTATTATCTTGCTTGATTTGTTTTAATTGGGAATTTTCTAAAAATCATAAATACCGGTTTCCAAAATTGATTAACAAAAGGTTTTTCTTTTATAAATATGTACAAATATTTTAACTCGAATTCTCTTTCAAATTACCAATGACATTTTCAAAAGTCACGGTTTTAACGTTCACTACCTCGATTTCTGATTTATCAATCAACCTCTCATAAATAGTTGCATTTTATCAAGAATTTATATCCAAACTTGTTTTCTTAACCATAAACAAATAACACCTATTTTAGTACGAATCATAAGGTTTTTATATGTTTTCCCTTATGTGAAATGTCAGATCCGGTCGTAATGCATGGGCCGGGTTTGGGGTGTTACATTTTATGGTATCAGAGCCCAGTTGCAAAACTCGGCTGTGGTTTGGGTTCAAAAGCGTTTTCCAAAGCTGTTTAAAATTTTCTAAAGGAAGTATGGCACCACGGGTATCCGGCATCGGGTCAAGTAAGTTTATGTTTTCATTTTATGATTATTGTGGTATGACTGTAGAAATACTCTAGAACTTTTAGTTTTAAGAGCTGAAACTATAGAGATTGAGACCTTAGGATACATTATGCGAAAATGACTTTACTTTCTATACTCCATAAAACACTGTTTAATAAACATTGAATAATATACTGATTCATAAGACTTGTAATCTGATTAAATCGACATTAGTGAATATGAACGCTAGAGGACGCGGACGAGGTGCACGCAGCCGTAGTAGAGGTCAAAATGTTTGGGTTAGATCCTCAACATTGGGGCATAAGCCGGAAAGGGAGGTGCTGACATCGCCAATGGCTAAGACGGAGGTTTTCGATGGAGCTGGAACGGGTATGCTGACTCAGCTAGTTAGGGAGGTATTAGGAGAAGTTAAAGGAATTTGGGAAACACTTCGAGTTGGGTACGTGGATTGTAAGACGAAAAGAGATTGTGCTTCTCTAGGGTCACAGTCTCGTTCTGTGAAGCATACAAAGGCACGCCCAAACTTTTCGGTTTGCGAATATTGCAAAAGGCGTCATCCGGGTGAATGCTGGAGGAGATTAGGAGCATGCTTGAGATGCGGGTCTAAGGAGCGTAAGGCTCGGGATTGTTCCATCACCATTAAGTCAGGTATGTCTTGGTTGAATGGGGTGTTTGAATGTAGAAAATCTTATGAATGCGTGATAAGTACTTGTTTGCTTCTGTGGTTAGATATCTGGTTGAGTAAAGAGATTACTTGATAAGGTTAGAAGTGTATTAGTGTTTTGGGGATAAGAGTGCGCAGCGGTAGTGTGATAGAGTATTCGGTGCTAGACCATTGTTAGATAGCAAGAAATTTCGAGGACGAAATTTCTTTAAGGGGGTAGATTTGTAACATCCCGAAATTGGGCCTAGCAGAATTTGGCCTATTGGGCCCGAGCGTAGAAGCCTTTTAGAATTTTTGAGAATATGAGAATAGCATAATTGTGAGTTGGACTTAGTGGGAAAGTCAATTTGGAAGTTTATGGTGTAACATCCTGAAATTCAGAATTTTATGTGTTGCATTATACCATGCGATAGGCTAGTTAAAAATATTAATTGTGTATGTTTTAAGGTCCTAAGAAGGCTCGGGGTTGAATTGGGCCTTAGCAAAATTTTTATGTTTAAGCACCTTAAGGAGAGAAGGTAAGTGGCAGCAATGCTTATGGAAATAAGTGAGTAATTTGCTAGCATAAGTGAGCATATGGAAATGAGGTTGTGGCCTCAAGTGAAGAGCATGGAGGGAAGATGTTCGAATCCCACCTAGTGCAAATTATTTTGACTAATTTTTGTGCTTCTTCCCAAAGTGTCGGCCATGGTGGTAATTAAGGTAAGGAAGACTTTTTATTTATGGAAAGAAGAATAAGGAAATATGGTATGGAGGAAAAGAAGCGATAATGAAGGTAAGACACAAAAGAAAAAGGCAAGAGAAGGGAGCATGTTGGCATATATTGTGGAGGATGTTTTGGAAAGATTATTTTGGTCAACATCCATTCTTTTGGTAAAAATTATACATGGTTTTGGGGGGGGGGGGAAGCCGAATTTCTCTAGCTCTCCCTTGTATTTTCACATTTTTGGGTCACTTTTTCTTTACCTAATATTTTGTTTCTTTTGGTTACATTTCCTCCTTGCCGAAATCCCCTCTTCTTCTATAGTGTTCCTTCTACTCATCTTTTCTCTCTTTTCATCCAATTCTAGCTAGTACAACTTGAGTGTGTGTTGCAAATCTCTTCTTGGCCGAAACCCTACTTCTTTTTCCCTCCTAATCTTCAAGTGGTTGATTCCATTCTTCTCATCTTTCGGTTAAGCTCGTTGTAGTGTGTCCCAAACCCTGAATAGTGGTTCTTACATTTCTTTGTTGTGCGAATCTTATCTTCCATTCGACTTTTCTCTCGAAAGTTAAGTTAAGCGAAACACTCTTTTTTGCCGATTCTTTTGATAACCAAAGGGTGAGGATCGTTAACATCAATGGCAGTAAAGGAGCGTGCGGTGGTAGTCAGAAGGCGGGGTTGAATATCGGGACTCCGTAGAGGGAGATCACGTAGTAATAAGTGATTCAAGTGTAAGTAATACGCTGGGTATGAAATCTTTTGGAAATCCGAGGCTAACTTTTGGTTGGTATTGTTCTAGGGTCAACGAAGAGGGGTTCTTTAGGAAATCCAAATCAGGTGTGTAATCCCGTACCCTTCCGAATACATGTTTGAAATGGTGTGTAATCTCACACCATAATTCCGTAGATCCATGATTCGGTAACATGTTTAATAGTAGATTGTTATTATCATTCAGCTAAAAATCGTAATATGGCATAAGATGAGAAAATTTGCTTAAAGTATATTATTTTTAAATGATTTGTCAAAATCAGTATTAAAATTTTTGAATTACGAAAATGCCCCTATGGGCTGAATTACGAAAATGCCCTTATGGGCCAATTTACGAAAATGCCCTTATGGGCTGATTTACGAAAATGCCCTTATGGGCCGATTTACGAAAATGCCCCTGTGGGCCGAATTACGAAAATGCCCCTGTGGGCCGAATTACGAAAATGCCCCTATGGGCCGAATTGCTAGAATGCTTTAGTGGATCGAATTACAAAAATCTATAGTTGGCCGATTTACCGTAATAAATTGTGGGATTAATGATTGCTGTACATATATGTGGATATTATGTTTAATTATGTATGATGCATGTTACATATTGCATAGGTTGGGAAAAATGATGAAGAGAAGTGTAGCCTGGTGGCATTGCCACAAAAATGTTTATTATAATGTTTACTTATGATTTCGGTGGCTTGACCCCGAAAATACTATATGAAAGCAGCTTGACTGCAGCGATACTCCGGTGGCTCTGCCACAAATATATTATAAATGGCAACTTGCCTGCGAATCAAATATATTATAAATGGTAATTTGCCTGCGAATTGGTGTGAGCGGCGGGGTGGGTTGACTTGATCCCCACAGGTGTGATTGGCTGGTCGGGGGTGTGATGGATGGATGGGTTGGGTTGCATTTATATCATTTTAATATTGTTATGTAAATGGGCTTAAGCCCAAGTTATTGCTAAATGGATTCGAGCCAGTGGATGACGGTAAGGGGATTATACAATTGAGTTCTAGTAACTCACCCCTTTTCCTTAACCTCTGCGCAGTAATGCTCGATGAATGTGGACTTGGGCCATGGATGACTCGGTGGCGGCCATACTTCAGAGATGGTGTTTTTGAACTTTAGATTTCTATTTACGTTTACTTTATTATTTTTGCTATTTTGGGTTTTTAAGTTGTAATAAGGCCTCTGGAATATTTTATTTTTGCTTTATGTTTGACCTACGTATTATCTTGCTTGATTTGTTTTAATTGGGAATTTTCTAAAAATCATAAATAACGGTTTCCAAAATTGATTAACAAAAGATTTTTCTTTTATAAATATGTACAAATATTTTAACTCGAATTCTCTTTCAAATTACCAACGACATTTTCAAAAGTCACGGTTTTAACGTTCACTACCTCGATTTCTGATTCATCAATCAACCTCTCATAAATAGTTGCATTTTATCAAGAATTTATATCCAAACTTGTTTTCTTAACCATAAACAAATAACACCTATTTTAGTACGAATCACAAGGTTTTTATACATTTTCCCTTATGTGACATGTCAGATCCGGTCGTAACGCATGGGCCGGGTTTGGGGTGTTACACTTTTTCTATTTTGTTTTTCTTTTCTCTATTCGGTCATGAACAAATGAAAGATGAAAAAAAATGGTTTTCTTTAATGTTTTTGTCTTATTATAATAACTTTATTATTATAATATATTATGAATTATTTAACCATTATAATTTATATAATATATTATATACTTTAACATAATGCCGTCCACTACTTTAAAAAAAATGGGCTAATTGCAACATAAATACTCCATATTAAAAAGACAACAACAATTAGGCACTTTCACAACTAACCATCAAATTTTCATTTTACGCAATTAATCCCTTTTAAATAATCAGACACTCAAACAACGAAATTAAAACACGAAATTTTAACAGAAGCAAATTCACACATATTAAACACTGAAAATAATTTTAAAAATATTTTTCAGACTCGGATTTGTGGTCCCGAAAACACTATTCCGACTAGGGTCAAAATTAGGCTGTTACAGCTTCTGTCGAACTCCCCCTTTATGTTGCCCTCTAGGGTGTTTTTATAGGCTTTCGGGGTGCCTTACTTGGCCCACAAGTATCCTAATCCGAATGAAACTCATCTTGGCCACGGCAGGGACACGCCCGTGTGAAACGCCCGTATGCATTGAGCCCGGGCCGTGTTCGAGTCTGCTAAAGTGGCACGGCCGTGTGGTGAACTCCAGGCCGTGTTGATTTCCTACTTTGGCCCATTTTCTCTGTTTTTAGCCCGTTTCTCGTTCTTTTCATCCTCTGATTCTCTCCTAAGTATAAAACATGAAATTAAAGGATTAGGAGCATCAAATTCCACAATTAAAGGGATTAAATCATCCAAAAGTATGCTAAATGTGGTATTAAAATATGTATATATTACGGTTTATCAGTTACTCTATCCCACTTCCACTCGGGAATCAAAATAGGCTGTAGCAAACCCGATGGTACCTGATGTTCAGCTTTAACTTGCTAACAAATCAAACATTTTGAAACAAATTCTGAGATATCTCGTTTCATGCCGTGCCTCCAATAATGTTGTTTCAAATCTTATACATTTTCGTACTTCCCGAATGTTCTTATAAACAACTACTGTGTGCTTCGTTTAGAATCTTCCGAATAAGCTTAGAATTTCTTGATAGACATATTCTATCACGAAACATCAAACAGTCTGTAACAGTCCGGTTTCAATCCTAATTGGAACAGTGGTTTCGGGACCACAAGTTCGAGTTAGAAAAATTATTAAATATTATTATCTGTGTTTTTACTGTGTGAATTTATATATGTGAAATTTTCATGATTTAATTTTATCGTTTGAATGTCCGATTAAATAAAAGGACTTAATCGCGTGAATTGTAAAAGTGGCTAACTATTTGTTAAAGTGCTAAATTGATTTGTACTTTTAGTGGGAGGTGTTTATGTTGCAATTACACCATGAATTAATATGATGGACGGTTATGTGCATAATATATAATATGTTTATATTAAACTAATAAGGTTAATTTAGTAAATATATTAATTAAGTTAATATAACAAACATAAAACATAAAACCATGCATGTTCATCTTTGGAATAGCCGAAACTAGCTAAGGAAAAGAAAAAAAAAGGAAAGCCACATTTGGCCATAGCTAAGCTTGATTAAGGTATGTAACTAACTCAGTTTTTGATAATTTTTACGTTTTTGAGATCGTTGCTATGAAATTTACAAAACCCATGCTTTAATTTTTGATTTTGATGGATATTTTGAGTTAAGCCATTGATGAATTTATGAGATTTGTGATGTTAGATGATAGATTATAGATTATGAAAGAAATGTTTTGGATTAATATGTTTTGTATTGGAAATTTTGATGATTTTGAGTAATTAGGGTTAAATTGTAAAAACAATAAATTGAGGGACTAAAATGTGAAATAAATGAAATATATGGACTTGTATGATTATGGGTTAAACTCGGCCTAAGCATGGGACATTGAAATTTTGCATATTTTGTGTTTTATACAATAGAGACTAAATTGTGAAAAGTTTAAAATGTTAGGGGCAAAATGGTAATTTGCCCATTTATGTGTTTTTAGACTAAATTGAATAAAATGGTGTTTAAATAAGTTTAATTTGAATATGTTTAGATCAAGAACCAAAGAAAACGAATTTGGATCGGAGGAAAACAAAAATAATCGAGTAGTCGTTTTATTCCGTCCGTCGATATCTGAGGTAAGTTTATAAGCATATAAATGTTGTTAATTTTGAATATATGTGAATTTTATATGTCGAATTGAATTTTATGACTATGTATATGTGTTGGTCGAATGTCTATAAGCTTGGGAGCTATGTCTACGAGATTGATTCAATTGAGTTACAATGTCCGAAAGCCCCGTACGAACCTTAGGAATAGCTAAGATACATATGTCATGACATAGGATTCCGTTATGTGTTTTCGTGTAAGACCACGTCTGGGACGTTGGCATCGACTTGTGATTTACGTGTAAGACCCTGTCTAGGATAATGGCATCGATATGTGATTACATGTAAGACCACGTCTTGGACGTTGGCATTATATGAAATGTTCGACTATCTGAGTATCCTTTTTAATTTCGAATGGTTCAACTAGCAATGATAAGTTAAGATCGAGTGTGAAATTTAGCTTAGAAAGGCTCAGGTATGTACTCATACAAAGTTATGAAAATATGGTAAGTTGAATGTTTGAATTGATGATATAATGTCATATGTTAATGTGAATTATGTGTATGTATATGTGAATGAATATATTCGGCCAAAGGATGTATTTTTGTTGTTGAAGTAAAGGTTAAATATACTAATGTTCAATTATTTATTCGGCCTAAGGAAAATTTATGCAAATTATATATGTTTTGATATATGAAATTATAAGTTGGAAATATATATGAAATTATGATGGCTTATTACTGTTTATCTAGACTAAATTATGTATATGATTAAATGTCTCATTTGCTTATGACTTACTAAGCTGTGATAGCTTACTGTGTGTATTTGCTCTTTGTTTTATAGATTTTGGAAGTTGGTTACGAACTCGGGGATCGTCAGAGAAGTCTATCACACTATCAACTCTTTTCGGTATTTTGTTAAGTTTGAATTCAAACTTATGGCATGTATAGACTAGTTAATATACTTGATTTTGGGGTATGTAAATATGAGCTATGCGAAAATGGCTTATTTGTTTTGGTTAAGCTTGGTTTTTATGCTTTTGATCTAATGTTGATAAATGCTTGTGATGGATGGTCTAATAATTTGGTTAAGTAATGAAATAAATGTTGGATGCATCTTCGACATATGATAATTGTTTATAATTGCCATGGAATGACTATGCTATGCATTTGAATTTGGATATTTGGTATGATTTATTGATGACCTATGTGTTGATGTATAAATTGTCTTGTGAGTTGGCTTAAAAATGATGTTTAGGTTGGTGTGTATTCGGCCTTGATACTTAATTCAATGAGGGAAATATGTTATATGGTTTAAGATGTGGTTATAATATTTTTTTATGATTTGGAAATGATTGAATGAATAATTTTGGTAATTGGTTGATTATGTATTCGGTAATTTGTTAATAATGTAATTGCTTTGGTCATTTGTGAGATAAAATATGGTATAAAGTGTGTGTTTACATTCGGCTAAAGACATGTAGAATTTATATATGTTTTATGTTACTATATGTATTTAACCAAATTAATATGGTTGTCTTGTTTGTTAGGTGATTGATTATGTGATGATGGAAATTGGTATAATATTGGGTGATGTTTTTTTTTAAAAAAAGAGTATGAAATGCGCATGAATTGGTATGTTTTTGGCTGGAATTTATGTGTTAGTTGATGCCTCGTATATATATGATGTCCGATTATGGTATGTTTGGTTTAGGCAAAAAAGTATTTCAAAATGGTTACATTATTATGGTCCGAATTGGGCATAGTTTGGATTTGTTTTAGACGCTTATTTGAATGAGATAAATAGTATCGAAATGTGTTGTTAAATGGCATGTTTGATAATTATCTAATGGAATATATATATATATATATATATATACAAAAGAATGTTGTGAAATATGTGCTTAGTATACGAAATAATATATGCTTGATTTAAAGCTAGATATTCGTATGCCATGTAATTTGATGGTTATAAGGTTTGAATACTGTTTTATAAAACATACGTAGTATGACCTTGATGCATGATAGTTGATTCGACAATTTGATTAAATAAATAATATTAACATATTTGAATTTTGAATTATTATTATTTATGTATTATAAACAATAAAGCATGATTGACTTTATTTGATTAAGTGTTTTAATATATGCGAATTTGACTTTTATAATTGAGTAGAATGTTGATTTTTGAGTTTGAAAACTATTAAAAAAAGTTGTCGTAACTTTGAGCATGTTTTGTATTAGATGACTGTACTGAACTGTGTTTAGATCGGTAATGCCTCGTAACCCTAATCTAGAGACGGATATGGGTTAGGGGTGTTACATTTTATTGGTATCAGAGCTACGGTTTAGTTGATTCTAGGACTAACGTAGCGCATGTGAGTCTAGCTATACATGCCATATTTTATATTGCGATAGTGTGATGATTCCTGACATTTGAAAATGTGTTTTCGTATAGTAAATGGATCCCGATCGAGCCGTAGCTGATGATGTCGAGAGTATAGCGCCTGCTCCCGCTCAAGGGACAGCGCCGGTTGATTCTCGACCGACTTCGAGTAACCAAGAAGGAGAGGCTAAACAAGCCTTTTATCAAATGATGAATGATTGGTTTACTCAGTATATCAGGACGAATCCGGCTGTTCCACAACCTCCTACCCCACCGATTCCCCCTCAAATACCTGTAATGCCACAAGTTACTAATCCGTGTGATTGAATAAGCCGCCAGTTGATAAAATTCGAAAATACGGGGCTGAAGAATTCAAAGCCACTGATGATGATGATGCTGAGCCAGCTGAATTTTGGCTCGATAATACTATCCGTGTGTTTGATGAGTTATCTTGTACCCTTGACGAGTGCCTAAAATGTGTTGTATCTTTGCTACGAGACACTGCATATCACTGGTGGAATATGCTAGTATCGGTAGTTCCGAAAGAACGAGTCACCTAGGAGTTCTTTCAGACTGAATTTCGGAAGAAATATATCAGTCAGAGATTCATTGATCAAAAACGCAAAGAATTTCTCAAGTTAAAACAGGGTCGCATGACTGTGACAGAATATGAACGAAAATTTGTGAGACTTAGTAGATATGCCTGAGAATGTAACACCCCAAACCCGGCCTAGACGTTACGTCCGGATCTGATGTGTCACATCGAAGTTTCGTTTAAAAACTGGGCTTGTCGAACAAGTTCATTACTAAAATGTTATATCCTTTTTGAAAACGTTGGGGTTGTAAAATCAGAACTTGTTACTCGCTTATTGGTCATATCATTTATTAAACATGATTAAATATTGCGGAAGCTTTCCCAAATGTAACCTTTCAAATTTGAAAATGAGTGGTTTTCTTTGGAAACCATTATTATTTTGAAAACCTGTGTTTCCTAATCTAGTAGGGTAACGTAAAAAGGTTAAAACCAAATAAAAGTTAAAAACCTCAAATGGAATTATTACATAAATATCTCTCCAAAATAAATAACTTAAAGGAAACTATGTATAAATCAAAATACTTGCGAACGTGTGGCCACCTCCGAGTCCCTCGCAGCTCCAAATCCTCTAATGCTGGGAATTACCTGTACAGTTAAAAGGAAAAGGGTGAGTTACGAGAACTCAGTGTGTAATCCCCTACCAGACAAATAGTAATCGATGTGTGCAAGCGATGCATCGGGCCCAAGCCCTATTCGATGCATGATCGATCACCTGGCTTTGGCCCTATCTGATAACAGAGTGGGTCTAAGCCCAAAGCCATAACAGTGCAAAATAGAGATGCAATCCAACCCAGTCTAGCAAGCACACCACCCGTACCAACCAACACACCATGTGGGGACCAAGTCGACACACCCAGCCAACACACCAATATCGAAGCATAGCTGCTAATAATAATGCAGCGAAGCTGCTAATAACAGTAAACATGGCCAAGTCACTAAAATCAGGATACGTGGCGAAGCCACTAGAACAGTAAGAACGTGGCAAAGCCACTAGTACAATACTTCCTCCAAATCAAATTCCCAACCCCAATGCAGAATATCGTGTCATACATATTACGTGCATGCAGTATGTCATATTTATAGCCAGTCATAAAGATATCATACACATATCAACTAAAATACCACTAGGGTTATAACGGTAATTTCCACCCCTTAGGGGTATTCTAGTAATTTTGCCCTTTGAGGGTATTTCGGTACTTTTATCCTTCGAGGGTATTTCGGTAATTTTTACCCTTCGAGGGTATTTTGGTAATTTTATGACCTTTCCAAAGGCCTACCGTCGTCTCGAATGACTCGGATAATTATATGGCCAAAATAGTGTAAATGGGCCCAAAGGCCATTATTCGGCCCAAATGGGGCCCACACATTGGTGTGGCCCGTTCAGCCCAATTTCAGTCACGACTATGCAAACTTCGCAGTCCAATCCACTATTTGTCACTATCGTGAATTTTTTCCATGTGGGGCCCATTAGCCCATTGGGCCCACATGGCCCATCTCGGCCCAACGATGCCCCTTACGACCTACGCCCACGAGAACGCTCGTGGTGGCTTCTCAGTCTAGCGCCCTTGTTCATGGGCTCAGTTTACCACACGCGCAATCGCACGCTCGTGTGTCATTATACGCCTTAATTCTGGCTTTTCGGCATTTAGCCGATCTATAGTCTTAGCAATGTAACATCACGTATCTTCGACTTTTCAGCCGACCATCGAATATTGTATACAGTTACACACCTGATTGCAACCGCGAAAACTGCGAATAATCCGGAGCACACAACCTATAACCAACACAACACACTATTAAGGCATATTATTAAACTATCACATTTATTTATTTAAACCGCAACCACTCACCCTGCTTGAACTAACAGATACTAGCGCCTCCCCACTGATCCAGGCGACTTCTCCCTCCGAACATGATTCGGTATCACAAAAGTTGTTAGAAAACAACCAACATTCGGCCCCCAAGAGAAAAACCAGAAGAGAAAGTCGAAGCTTGTTAATAGAGTCAAAGGAGATCTTACTAATAACGGAATACTAAAGTGGTTGTAGTATCCTCTTACCAATTTCAGTAACCAATGGTATTTCGGCAGTAGTCAGTTAAGAAGATTCAACCCTAATCGCGGAGAACAAAGAGATTGAGAGGGAGAGGGTCTGAGTATTCGGCCAAGCAGAGAAGGGGAGAACGAAATATTAGAACAAAAGAAAATGAAGTAAAAGAGGAGAGGACTACAAACTCAGCATATAGAAAAATGTGGAAAAGAATGATAACAAGAGAACAACAGAATGAAAAGGAAGGGAGAGGAAGTTAATTCAGCAGAGGTGAACTGAAAAGAAAAAGACCTGAATCGTGAGAAATGTGCCAAAATGGAAAAAACAACACCCGAAAAATAACAGAGAAAATTTGGCACCTCAACACTCTCACAAAGCCAAACATGTACCAAATGACAACCCTCAGCCGAAATTCCCTTACTCATCTTTTCCCAAATTCGGCTAAGACTGCTACACTCTCCAACTCATTCCACCTCTCCACTGAATCCTCCTTGAATTACTCCCAGCCTCCCATTTGAATTTGTTGACCAAGTGTCTAACCACCTCTGCAGAGTTTGATTAAAACTCTACCTCTCCTGCCACCAAGTCATAAAATAAAAGCCCCCTATATGCATGCCATGGGATTCGAACCCCAATTCTCTTGCCATCATAGTGACGCCACAACCATCAAGCCACAAGCTCTCCTTGTGACATGAAATCACACATATTTAACCATAAGTCCTATTGCTAACAGCCAATTTCACTAAAAGGGTAAAAACTAAAAATTTTCAAGGGCCCAGACTCGAACCCAGGCTTCCTAAAAAACCTCAAATACACTCAATTACTTAGCCATTGGAGCACACATGGAATTTAAGCCAAATCATGCAAAATTACAAACCCTACATTTTTGAGGCATTACAACTCTGCCCCCCTTAAAGAAATTTCAACCTCGAAATTTACCTGGTCAGAATAGGTGAGGGTATTGTTGTCACATCACCTCCTCAGGCTCCCATGTGGCTTCCTCTGAACTGTGATTATGCCAAAGCACCTTGACCAACGGAATAGATTTCCTTCTTAATACCTTAACGTCACAATCCAGTATCTACACCGATTCTTCCTCAAAAGTCAGATCAGGTCTAACCTCGATCTCCTCTACCGGCACTATGTGTGAGGGATCAGAGCGGTATTGCCTTAGCATGGAGACGTGGCATAAATCATGTATCTGGTTTAACTCAGGAGGCAGCTCAAGTTGATAGGCGACCGGTCCCACATGCTTTAATATCCGGTAAGTTCCGATGAATCTAGGGCTCAGTTTGCCTCTCCGTCCAAATCTCAAAATCTTCTTCCATGTTGAGACCTTCAAGAAGACATAATCCCCCACAGAGTACTCTATCTCCTTACGCTTTAAATCGGCATACGACTGCTACCTATGAGATGCTTCCTTTAACCGATCTCTGATCAACTTTACTTTTTCTTCGGTTTCAAAAACTAACTCTGGCCCCAACACTCGCCGCTCACCAAGTTCTGTCCAATAGGTAGGAGTGCAACACCTACGACCATATAACACTTCGTACGGTGCCATCTGAATACTGGCTTGGTAGCTGTTGTTATATGCGAACTCTGCTAACAGCAAGTAGTCTTCCCAACTGCCTTTGAAATCAATTACACAGCTTCTTAGCATGTCCTCCAATATCTGGATCACCCTCTTCGACTGACCATCTGTCTGAGGGTGGAACGCAGTACTGAAATCTAATCTTGTACCCAAAGCCTCGTGTAAATTTTTCTAGAATCGAGATGTGAATCTAGGGTCTCTGTCCGAAATGATAGACACTGGTACCCCATGCAGTCTCACAATCTCAGCCACGTATAACTTAGCCAACTTCTGTAGTAAATAATCAGTGTGGACCGGTATAAAGTGGGCAGATTTAGTCAGTCAGTCAACAATAACCCATACCGAATCCTTCTTAGTCGGTGTTAAGGGTAGCCCGCTTACAAAATCCATGGTTACCCTATCCCACTTCCAGAGTGGAATCTTTATCGCTCTGAAGAATCCGATATGCGATTGATGCTCACCTTAACTTGGCGGGCATGTCAGACACTTACTCACGAAATCTGTAACCTCGCGCTTGAGCCCTGGCCACCAATACAGTTCACGCTGATCTCGGTACAACTTTTTTCCACCAGGATGCATGGCATAAGGACTACTATGTGCCTCCCGTAGGATAGACTGCCTCAGATCAGAATCTTTTCGTATACAAACTCTCCCACAAAAACATAGTATTCCCTCACTATTCAGCCCAAAATTCGTAGTCTCCCCCTTCTCAACCAATCAGAAACGGGGAACCAACGATTCATCCAACAACTACTTCTCCTTAATCTGATCAGTCCAGGTCGGTCTCACTTGGAGTTCAGCCAATAAACTACCGTCATCAAACAGGCAGAGACGAGAAAACATTGCTCTCAAATCAGATACAACCCTACGGCTCAATGCATCAGCTACTACGTTAGCTTTACCAGGGTGGTACTCAATTGAGCAATCATAGTCCTTAAGCAACTCTATCCATCTTTGTTGCCTAAGGTTCAACTCCTTTTGAGTATGGAGGTACTTGAGGCTCTTATGGTCTGTGTAAATAATAGACCTCTCACCGTATAAGTAATGTCTCCAAATCTTCAGTGCGAATACCACCGCAGCTAACTCCAAGTCGTGAGTGGTGTAATTCGCCTCGTGAGGCTTAAGTTGACGAGACGTGTATGCAACAACCTTACCCTCTTGCATCAACACACAACCTAATCCAGTGTGCGACGCATCACTGTAGACAGTGAATTCCTTCCCAGACTCCGGCTGTATTAACACAGGGGCTTCAGTCAGAACTTTCTTCAGTTTCTCAAAACTCTCTTGCTACTTATTGGTCCAATTAAATGGTACCCCTTTACGCAGTGACTTAGTTAGAGGTGCAGCAATCAGTGAAAACCCCTCCACAAAACGTCTGTAATATCCAGCCAGACCCAGGAAGCTTCGAATTTCAGATACAATCTTTGGTGGTTTCCACCCCAATACGACTTCAATTTTTTGAGGATCAACCCTAATCCCCTCGGCAGACACCACGTGACCCAGAAATGTCACTTCTTGCAACCAGAACTCACACTTGCTAAACTTTGCGTATAACTGCTTTTCCCTTAAAATTTGCAAAACAATTCGAAGATGTCCATCATGATCCTCTTCGGTTCTGGAATACACCAGGATGTCATCTATAAACACAACTATGAACTGATCCAACTAGGGCTGGAATAGCCGGTTCATCATATCCATGAAAGCAGCTTGTGCATTCGTTAACCCAAACGACATTACTAGAAACTCGTAATGACCATAATGAGTCCTAAACGTAGTCTTATACACATCCACCTCCTTAACCTTTAGCTGATGGTACCCAGATCGAAGATCTATCTTAGAGAAAATCGCAACTCCCCATAGCTGGTCAAACAGATCATCTATTCTTGGTAAAGGGTATTTGTTCTTGATCGTTAGTTTGTTCAGTTGACGATAATCGATGCACATACGCATGGACCCATCCTTCTTCTTCACGAATAACACTGGTGCTCCCCATGGAGACACACTCGACCAAATGAATCCTCGGTCCAGTAGCTCTTGAATTTGAGCCTTTAACTCCACCAGCTCCTTCGGTGCCATCCTATAAGGGGCGATGGACACCGGAGCTGTTCCTGGTAGAAGCTCAATACCGAATTCAACCTCCCGATTCAGAGGCAACCCAGGAAGCTCTTTAAAAAATACATCCAAAAACTCCTTAACAGTTTTGACATCCTCAATAGAAGAACCTTTAGCATCAGAATTACTAACATAGGCTAGGAATGCCTCACAACCCTTACAAACTAGCTTCTCGGCCCTTAACACAGAAATTACATTAGACAAATAATCTCTTCGCTTCCCTATCACAGTCACCTCTTCATCCTCCGTGGTTTTCAACACTGTACGCTTAGCAGCGCAATCCAAACTAGCTTGGTGTTTTACCAGCCAATCCATACCCAAGATTAGGTCGAATTCCCTAAGTGGCAGTTCCATCACATCTGCCGGAAAGACAACCCGTTGGACCTGTAGGGGCACGTCACTGAACAACTTATTTACCCTAACCGACTACCACAGAGGACTTAACACGATCATTTCACTATCAGTAATTTCAAACTGAGAACCCAGCGTCCCAGACACAGTGCACGCAACATATGAGTGTGTAGACCCAATATCAATTAAAGCAGTGTAGGGTACACTATAAATTAGGAATGTAATATCCCGGGTTAGGGGCTATTTTGTTGTTGCATGAAATTGCATGTGTTTAGTGTGCTGTGTTGCTATTTCGGTGTTTTAGGGGCTTAATTGTGGGCTAGGAGTGTGCCTGAGGGAATGGGAAAAATTTGGTTTTTGGGTGTTAAGTGAAGGGAGCTGAGGAAGCTGGGGTTTAAGAATTTTGATTGATGTTTTGTTGCACAAATAAGGAGCTAGCTTAGTGGCAAGCATGCGCTACATGGGGAAGCTTGGTGTGGCGTCATCTACTTGTGGTGGAGGTCCAGTGTTCGAGCTGCAGAGTCCCCATTTTGGTTTCTTTTTGGGACGGCATGGAGGAGAGGTAGAAGGCTAGTGAAATTCTACTTGGACTTGGTCTTCACTTTCAAATGAAAGGTGGAGAGTGATGGTAGGAGTAAGACTTGTAAACTCATTTGAAATGAGTGGTTGAGCTATTGGGGATTTAGCCGAATTTGGGGGAGTGTGGAGTGGGGAAGTGGACGGCATGGTATGGTGTTGGAGGGGCGAAATGCATTTGGCATTTTGGGTGTGTTCGGTCACTTTTTGTCAAAGAAATTCGTGCATTTTCTTCTTTTGAAACCGAGAGTTCAAGAGCATTCAACTGAAATTTGCCTGTTTTCTCTTAAGTTTTCTTGGTAGCCGAATATCCCCCTCTTCATGTTCTTTTTCTTTTTGTCATTTGTGTAAACCGAATGGTATTTTCTCTTCTCCATAATTCTTTCGTTGACTTAAAAACATTGATAGCCGAAACTAATACCTTTTCTTATCATATTTTCGTCTCTTTTCTCTTAATACTCTAGTGCCGAATTCACATTGCTCTCTTAGCCGAATTTCCATTTATTTTTCTCCCATTTCTTGAAGCACTTGAGCCGAATATCTCTTCAACCATTGACCGATTTCTTTCTTCTCTTAAACCACATTTATTTCTTTTATTATTTTCTTTTCTAGTTTGTAGCCGAATCCTCCCTTGGTGATTGCCGAAATTTCCTTCTAGCTTGTGTTTTCATTTTGGCCGAATCTCTCCTCTCCCTTGTAGCTCTCTTGGCCGAACATCAATAGAGTGTTGGGGGGTTTCTTGCTTCAACCGTTTGGAGGTTGGTAAGTCCATGGCCGAATGGTCATTTATTTTCTTTCTTTTCTCAATCGATTTTGGTTTAATTAAGGGCGAATATGGTCATTTTGGAAGGATTCTAATCTCTTCGTTATAGGATCATTGGATTGTGGAAGCAAGCAAGAGGAGCCGTTTTCTTGTCAATTGATTAGTAAGGGTAAGTGATTGGTTGTTGTTAGTTTAATCGTCTGGTTTCGATTAAGTCGTGAATGATAAAGGATTAGCTGTTAATCTTTTCAAGGTGGTGGCCGATCGCCTTAGAAGGACCATTGTGGTTCGGGGTTGGTTGGAAACCAAGTTAAGAAGTGAAGGTAAGGGTTTGAGATGACTTCTCTTGGTATAAAGCCTTTGGCCGAATGGTTTATGTGTACTAACCCTATGTTGGCCGATTATAGGAGCCGATTAATCAAGGGACTTAGATCGCTTTTGTCGAGATTTCTAGACTCAGATTACAGTGTGTGTAAACTAACACACTTCCGCTTAGTGACATGATTGATAACCCGTGTGATAATTAATGAAACAGTTGATGATTGATATAATACCCTAATGGGTATGATCTTGGACTCGGGTAAGTCAAGATTATTATTGTTATGAGTTTTACAGATGATCTATATGATACCATGGCTATGGATATATGTGACATGGGATATGAGGTTAGGCATATTAGCATGATATGCATGATTTGTATGATATGCATGATTACATGAGTATGGTATGTTGATGGGTGATATGAGTGGAGGGAGCGGTGATATTTTGTGTCGACGAGCACCGGTGGTTTGGTACCACATTTGTGTCTTTGGGACACCGGAGGTTGGGCACCTCATTGCGACTTGTCCCCGTGGTTAACACCACCGTGGGTTGGCCCCACTTTGAGATATGGGATCGTGCGCTAGTGATTGGGTATCACACGATGGGTTGGCCCCATCATTCGATTATTGTGACTACGGTCACCGGTGGTTTGGTACCACATTTGTGTCTTTGGGACACCGTGAGGTTGGGCACCTCATTGCGACTTGTCCCTCGTGGTTAACACCACCAGTGGGTTGGCCCCACATGAGATATGGGATCGTCGCTAGTGATTGGGTATCACACGATGGGTTGGCCCCATCATTGGATTTGTGACTTTGGTCACGGTGCTTTGGTAGCACAAACGTGTCTTTGGGACACCGGTGGTTTGGCACCACATTGACGGATATTGTGTCTTTGGGACACCGGTGTTTTGGTAACACATTGTGACTATATGTCACCGGTGGTTTGGCACCACCAAAGTGGTTCGGTACCACACGGGTAGAAAAGGCGATACGGATGGTTAGGATCGGGTTGCATTAACTATGTTGCTATGTATGATGTGTGTTAGCATGTTGTTTCATCGGGAGCGGATTTATGCCATCGAGTCATTCGACTCACCCTCTCCTTTGACATTTCAGTGACCCGTAGACGCGGACATGGAGCCTGGTGGACTCTGGTGCACATGCCATGCTTTAATAAAAGTTTTGCTCAGACTATTCACTTTGGGTACTTTAGCTTATTTATTTTTATTTGAGATTTTTTTTTTGGATTTGTAAAAGGCCTCTAAATTATGTTTTATGATGGTTATGTTTTAATTAGATTCTCAACCTGCTTAACAAATAACTTGGTAAGAAATTTTACTAAAAATTTGGTAAGATAATGTTTTCAAAACTATAACGCAATGTGTTTTAAACTATACCATCGGGTATCTCACTATGTTTTGCTATAAAGTAAACTCAATTGATTTTCAAATCAAACTCGATTTTCTACTAAGTCAGAAATGTTTTAAAATAGCACTAAGAAACTATTGGAATTACTAAATGAAACCAACTCGTTTTTTTTACTATATACTTTGGATAAGTTTTCAAAATCTAATCAAACCAGTCTACTCCAATCTTCCTCAAATTCACTATGTTTTCACCCCGCTTTTAAACGAAGAATCTGATCACTCAAAAATGTTTTTCCCTGTAACATACCAGATTCGGACGTGGTGTCCTGTCCGGGTTTGGGGTGTTACAAGGAACGTACCATATATAACGTCCGGGGCGTCGCCATCCTCTTGGCGACGAGCAGCATAGACCAAAGCTGGTCGTCTCGCCTCCGTGTTACCAGCACCTCTGCCCGGTGCTCCACGACGTCTTCCCAAACCATTTCCTCCTCTGGCCAGACCACAGCCTCTCGGTGGCTGCTGGCCACCTCTCACTGGTTGAACATGACCCTGGCCTGCGGCTTGCATCTAAATAGGCCTCTGTGCACAATTCTTGACCTTGTGATCCATGGACCCACATCTAAAACATGCCCCAGTTTATTTCCAGCACTCACCCTGGTGAGCTCTCCCGCAATCTGTGCAAGGCTGCGGTCTAGCAACAATAACAGGAGCCCCAGCTTGGACTGGCCCATCAAATCTAGGGTTCTTCTTAGGCCCACCAAAAGAACTTGAGGGCCCAAAATCCCTTTTATTTTTGCCCCTATCTTTTTCACGATTTTGGCGCTCTGAGCGCTTTACATCTTCGGTAATTTTTACTTTCTCAACAAGGGTAGCAAAATCCCGCTCCCTCTGCGGAGCTATCAGCACCCGCAACTCATCTTGGAGGCCATCCTCTAAATGTACAAAACGTTCGTACTCAATTGTGACTATACCACGAGCATACCGACTTAGCCGCAGAAACTCTGCCTCGTATTCTGCCACAGACCTATTTCCCTGGATCAGACTCAGAAATTCCTTCCTCCGGGCATCCACATAACTCGTCCCAACATACTTTCCTTGAAAGGCCATCTTGAAGAAATCCCACGTCAAACGGTCGGCCTGTGTACCCTTTCTTACAGTGAGCCACCACTGATATGCCTCGTCTCACAGTAAGGACACTGATCCTCTTAGTTTCTGGTTCATAGTATAGTCAAGATCGTCTATTATTCGTTTGGTAGCCTCTAACCAATATTCCGCCACATTCGGGGCTACTCTAGAAATACCTCTGAAAATTTCTGCTCCATTAGACCAGAGTCGCTTAGAAATTGACCCTCGGCCCACAGATCCAGTATTGCTCCAGCAACCCTCTCTAAAACACGGAGCATCACTAAAGATAAGGCATCATCCCCTGCAGCTCGATCATGAGACCCCGTTTCAATTACTGGTGAGGCTGGTGCCAGCCTAGCAGGTATATGGCCCGATGCTGAAGACCCAGCCCTAGCACCTCCTCGGCCTCTACCGCGGCCGCGTGTACCCCTTTCGCGACCTCTTGTGCTCATATCGGTATCGCGTATTTATCTGTTTTAAGAGTTATATGCATCAGCTTATAATTTCAATAATTATTAATGGATATTTTATGATAAATAGTAATTAGAGTTGTTTTCGCAGATCGAAACCTCACCACAGTTTTCAATCTCCTACGGTCTCAGTTTACTCTAGCTAAAGAGTTTCAGTGCACTACTACTATCCATAGTAGTTTCTCAGTATATAACAAAAAATAGTGTCAGAAAACTTATAGATTGAGAAAGAGAAGTTTTTAATTCGGAACAAAATTTTATAGCCCGTAAGTACAGGTTTAAGTGAGTTCAAGCATGGTAATGTCTCGTATCCAGTCTTGGTCTCAGACTCGGGTATAGGGTGTTACATTTAGTGGTATCAGAGCTACGATTTAGTCGGTTCTAGGACTAACATAGCACGAGTACGAGTCTAGATATACATGCCATACGTAAGAATGTTTTTATATGATAGTGCGATGACTCCTGATGGCTTAAATTATGTTTATACATTTAGTAAATGGATCCTGATAGAGCTGTGGCGGATGACGAGAAAGTAATGCGCACTGGCTCTCTTTGAAGGGACGGTGCCAAACGAGCATGAGAATAGACCCACTCTGGTGAGTCAAGAAGGAGGAGAAGAGGCTAGAGAAGCCTTCCTCCATATGATGAATACATGGTATACGGAGTTCGTTCGTGCACGAACCCGAATGCAAGAACCCCTCCACACCCTACCTATTCCTCAACCTATCCCCAAAGAGCCCTCAAGTAGTAGAGGTGGTAAGAGGAGAGAAGCCTTCTGTTGATAGGATTAGGAAACATGAAGCGTAAGAATTAGGGCTAGAAAAGATGATGATCAGGAAAAGGTCGAAGTTCGGATAGAAAATACTATCGAGGTATTTAATGAGTTGTCATGCACACCGAGGAATGCATGAAGTGTGTAGTTTCTCTTTAAGAGATTCGCTTATCAATGGTGGAACACCCTTGTGTCGATGGTACCGAGGAAAAGATCACATGGGAATTTTTCCAAGAAGAGTTCAAGAAAAAGTATATCGGTCAAAGGTTTGTAGACCGTAAAAGGAAGGAATTCCTAGAATGAAGTAAGGCAAGATGTCGGTGGATCGATTATGAACGTGAGTTTGTGCGACTCATGAAGTACGCTTCGCGAATGTGTGTCCACCGAGGCCATCATGAGTAAAAGATTTGAACACGGGTTGAATGAGGACATCAAACCGTTTGTTTGCTGTCTCTAGAACTAAAGGAATTTGTTGTGCTAGTAGAGAGGGCTTGTAAAGCCGAGGAATTAGTAAAGAGAAAAGAAAGTCTAAATGGAGTCTCGCGACTCTAGGAAGAGACAGTGGAATAAGTCATTCCAATCTTCATCCAAGAAGTTAAGAGATTTCCCTACCCGATCGGCTACTTCCACTGGGTTTTCAAGGAAAGACAAGAGTAAGTAATATTCAGTGGAATAAAGCACGCACTACTTCATTTGCAAGTGTTGGGAATATTAGATTTGATGAGACCGAATGCCCACAATGTGGCAAACGTCATCTTGAAGAATACCGAGCACATGAAAATGCATGATTTAGATGTGGTTCCCAAGACCACTATATAATAGATTGTCCAGAGATGATGAAAGAAGAAAGAACTCAGAACCCAAGATCTGGGGGTATGGTCAGAGGCGGACCGCAGAGGAACCCCAGAAGTGGGGCAAGTGGTAGAGGTAACCCTAGAGAGCAGGCTGCGAGACTCGAGGGTAGGGCACCTGCGAGGACGTATGCCATTCGCGCTCGCGAAGAGGCATCTTCTCCTGATGTTATTATGGGTACCATTTCTCTTTATGATATCAAAGTTATTGCTTTAATAGACCCCGGATCCACACACTCTTACATTTGTATGAAACTAGTATCTAGTATGAATATGCCTATAGATTCTACAGAATTTACGATTAAGGTGTCTAATCCTTTAGGCAAGAGTGTGTTAGTTGATGAAGTATGTAAATATTGTCCATTAATGATTAGAGGTCATTACTTTAAAGCAAATCTTATGTTGCTACCATTTTATGAGTTTGACATCATTCTTGGTATGGACTGGTTGACCACTCATGATGTAATAGTTAATTGTGGGAAGAAATATATTGAGATGAGATGTGAGAATGGGGATACTCTCCATATAGAATCAGATGAGCAAAGTAAATCACCGGCAATATTTTTCACATGACGGCACAGAGATACATAAAAAAAGGGTATGAGGGATATTTGGCCTTTGTGATGAATGATAAAGAAACAGAGTTAAAGATTGAGACAGTACCAATAGTATGTGAGTACGTGGATGTTTTTCCCGAAGAATTATCAGGACTACCACCAGTTAGAGAGGTTGAGTTCAATATTGAGCTAGCTCCCGGTACTGTACCGATATCTATTACTCCTTACAGAATGGCTCCAACAGAGTTGAAAGAGCTAAAGTCACAGTTGCAAGAGTTGAAAGACAAAGGCTTTGCAAGATCAAGTTGTTCACCATGGTGTGCTCTTGTTTTATTTGGGAAAAAGAAAGATGGCACCATGAGATTAAGCATAGATTACCGTCAGCTTAATAAAGTGACAGTAAAGAACAAGTACCCATTGCCGAGGATTGATGATTTATTCGATCAATTGAAAGGAGCCACTGTGTTCTCCAAAATAGACTTGAGATCAGGGTACTACCAGCTGAGAGTGAAGGACTCAGATGTATCCAAGACCGTATTTCGAACAAGGTAAGGGCATTATGAATTTTTAGTCATGCCCTTTGGGTTGACCAATGCTCCCGCGGTATTCATGGACTTAATGAACCGCATCTTTAGAACATACCTCGACAAGTTTGTAGTCGTTTTTATTGATGACATACTGATTTATTCCCGAGATGAGAATGAGCATGCTGAACATCTACAGATAGTTTTACAGACTCTTTGAGAAAATCAGTTGTATGCCAAATTCAGTAAAAGCGAATTTTGGCTCAAGGAAGTAGGATTTCTTGGACATATTGTCTCGAGAGATGGAGTCCGAGTAGATACAAGTAAGATCTCAGCCATAATGGACTGGAAGCCATCGAAGAACATCTCTGAGATTAGAAGTTTTCTAGGCCTAGCCGGCTATTATAGACGATTCGTCAAGGGGTTTTCCATGACTGCAACCCCGATGACTAAATTGTTACAGAAAAATGTGAAGTTTGAGTGGACAGAACGATGCCAACAAAGTTTCGAGAAGTTGAAAGCAATGTTGATAGAAGCTCCAGTTTTAGTACAACTCAAGTCAGGGAAAGAGTTTATAATTTACAGCGATGCATCCTTAAATGGATTAGGCTGTGTACTTATGCAAGAAGGCAAGGTGATTGCTTATGCCTCAAGATAGTTGAAGCCTCATGAGAAGAATTATTCGACGCATGATTTAGAGTTGGCTGCCATAGTCTTCGCTTTGAAGATTTGGAGACACCATTTATATGGTGAAAAATGTCAGATTTTTACTGATCACAAAAGTCTGAAGTACTTGATGATGTAGAAAGAGTTGAACTTAAGGCAACGAAGATGGTTAGAGTTGATAAAGACTATGAATTGGTCATTGACTACCATCCCAGGAAGGCAAGTGTGGTCGTCGACGCTTTAAGCAGAAAGTCCCTATTTGCATTAATGGCAATGAATTCACGGATGACTTTATCCGATGATGGTTCTATTCTAGCTGAGTTGAGAGCTAGACCAACTTTCCTCCAAGAGATCATTGAAGCTCGAAAAGAAGATAGTGGGTTACAAGCCAAGAGAGCTCAGTACAAGACAGATGTTGAGTCTGATTTCCGGATTAGTCCCAATGGAAGTCTGATGTTCAAAGATAGAGTTTGTGTACCAAGAAAGGAAGAGCTTATTCAGGAAATTTTGCGTGAGGCTTATAACGGATGTTTATCTGTACATCCGGGTGGTACCAAGATGTATAATGACTTGAAGCAACAGTATTGGTGGCCGAGAATGAAGAAAGATATTTCAGAGTTTGTTTCAAAATGCTTGATTTGGCAGCAAGTAAAGGCTGAACACCAAGTACCTTCGGGTTTGCTTCAACCCATTTTGGTTCCAGAGTCGAAATGGGACCGTATTACTATGGATTTTGTAACGGATCTACCATTATCTCCGAGCAAGAAAGATGCTATATGGGTTATAGTTGATAGACTCACGAAGTCAGCTCATTTTATACCTGTACGAGTTGATTACTCACTAGACAAGTTGGCAAACTTGTACATTCCAGAAATAGTAAGGCATCACGGTGTTCCCTTGTCAATCATCTCGGATAGAGATCCGAGGTTTACATCCAGATTTTTGAAGAAGTTACAAGAGGCATTGGGTACAAAGTCGAACTTTAGTACCGCTTTTCATCCTCAAACTGACGGTCAGTCGGAGAGGTTAATTCAAGTACTCGAGGATATGCTCAGATGTTGTATTCTTGAATTCCGAGGCAGTTGGGAAAAGTTTCTCCCATTGGTAGAGTTTGCCTACAATAATAGTTTTCATTCGAGCTTAAAGATGGCACCTTATGAGGCTTTATATGGGCGTAAGTGCCGAACGCCTTTATTTTGGACTGAACTAAAAGAAAACCAAATTCACGGGGTTGATTTTGTTAGAGAAGCTGAAGAGAAAGTAAAAGTGATACGAGAAAGTCCAAAAGATGCATCAGACAGACAGAAGTCCTATTCGGACTTAAAGAGGAAAGGTCCACGTTTTATCGGACCATACGAGATTACTGAAAGAGTTGGGCCGGTAGCTTATCGATTGGCTTTGCCATCAGAGTTAGAAAAGATTCACGATGTGTTTCACGTGTCAATGTTGAGACGCTACCGATCAGATCCTTCACATGTAATTACCCCGTCAGAAATAGAGATTCATCCTGACATGACTTATGGTGAAGAACCAATTAAGGTTTTAGCTCGGGAAGTCAAGCAGCTAAGGAATAAAAGTATTGCCCTGGTAAAAGTATTGTGGCAAAGACATGGAATAGAAGAGGCTATGTGGGAACCAGAAGAGAGCATGAGAAACCGCAGACCCAAACACATTTCTTTGGTAAGATTTTCGAGGACAAAAATTCCTAAGAGGGGGAGAATTGTAACATCCCGATTCAGGGCCTAGTCGGAATAGTGGTACGAGACCACAAAGTTTATGAGATGTTTGCATGATAGTATTAAAGTTCCATGTAGAAATTTTGTGAAATTGACATGGAATGATCAAATAGGACTAAATTGCAAAAGTTGCAAAATATGAGTTTCTAGAAGCTTTTTGTATGAAATAGCTTTAGAATATTAATTAGAAGTCCTTAAATAGCAATTTGCCCAATTTAAAGTTTTGGACAAAAATGGACATGAGTTAGTAAAAGGGAAATTTTTAAAGAGTAGGGCATTTTGGTCATTTGGTCTAATAAATGATTAAAATAGGAAAAAGATGATAAAAATTTCATTCATCTTCTTCCTCTTGTGCCGAAAATTTGGAGACTCCATAGCTAGGGTTCTTCATTTTTTTTCAAGCTTGCTAGTAAGTTCATCTTAGCCCAGTTTTTAATATTCTTCGTGTTTTTGAAGTTCTCGTAGATATGAATTAGCTATTTTTAGCTATAAAATGAGCTAAGATGCATGTTCAAAAATCTACCCAAGAGTGACATGCTTGTAAAATGATATTTTATGGAAGTTTATGAGAGTTTGATGTTAGATAAACATCTTTTTCTAAGTGAATTTCATGAAAAATGCTAGTAAGGACTAGTTTGTAAAAGTTATGGAATTGGTCATAGGGAATTGATGATTGCTATAGTAGAGAAAATGAATCAGCTAAGCATGAAATTTAAGAAAGTTGAGTGAGATTCATTATACAAGCCTTGGGGCAAAAGTGCAAATATGAGAAAGTATAGGGGCAAAATAATAATTTTGCCAAAGTATGTGTTAAGGGTCATTTTAGTCAATGTGAGTATTAAATGATCTATTTGTGATTATAGATCAAGAAAAACGAAGCCCGGATCGAAACCGAGGTAAGAACAAAGTCGAGGACTAAATTGCATATCTACATACATTTTTGTATATTGAGGTAAGTTTGTATGATTTCTAAGCTTTATGATTTCTATCATTAAATTGCTTAGTATAATGTACATTATTATCATGGAATGCTTAATGTTTTGCTAAACAAAGAAATCAATGAGGTTAAGTATGAGCAAGTCCCGATTGAAGATGAATTTCCTAGGATACTCGATCTACCACATGAGATAAGAAAGTCCATATAAGACCAAGCCAAGGCATGGCATCGGCAATCAAGCAGAGATATCATGTAAGTCCAAGGCAAGCTTGGCATTGAACAAGTTATCATGTAAGTCCAAGGCAAGCTTGGTATTGAACAAGTTATCATGTAAGTCCAAGGAAAGCTTGGCATTGAACAGATATCATGTAAGTCCAAGGCAAGCTTGGCATTGAACAAGTTATCAAGTAAGTCCAAGGCAAGCTTGGCATTGAACAAATATCATGTAAGTAGCTTGGCATTGAACAAATATCATGTAAGTCCAAGGCAAGCTTGGCATTGAACAAGTTATCATGTAAGTCCAAGGCAAGCTTGGCATTGAAAAGCTATCAAGAGAAACAGATCCCATGTAAGTCCAAGCCAAGGCATGGCATTGGTGAGAACAAGAAAGACTTCGTATAAGTCTATGTCAAGACATGGCATCAAAACCAAGATGAGATATTCCATGTAAGACCGTATCTAGGATATGGCTTTGGCATCAAGTTCGTGGGAAGAGATTTAGTATCCTCGGTTATTCGCAGAAATTCATCGGGCAAATGAGTAAAGTTAAAATGAGATAGCAAGAAAGTTGAGTAAGCAAAGTTATTATCAAGTTGAAAATGAGTATTATTCATGTTATGAATGATGAATCAGAGATTATGATTATTATGTTAAAGTAAGCTGATCAATGTGATCAAGTGATACAGGTACCTTGTTTACCTCTCAAGTATGAGACTAGTAAGTTTCATGAGATATGTAAGAATCAAGTATGAGTAAGTAAGCTTTATAGCTGAAATTTATGATACCATTGTTTATGTCAAATGGTTTATATTAAGCAAGTATGTTGCTATGAGCATTTTGCAAACTTACTAAGCTAAATGCTTACGTCTTTTTATTCTTTCTTTCTATGTAGTCCCGCCAAGCTAACTTGTGGATTGTTGAAGTCGGAGCTCGAAGCACACTATCAATCCTTATTTTGGTATAGCCAAGTTGAAATTATATTAAGTATGGCATGTATAGGAAACATTTCATTTTGAGTATATATGTCTTAGAAAGGGCAAAAGTATGGGCTATCAAGTTTATTATTCTTTTGTAAATGGCTAAGTGATTGGCCAAGATTGACTAAGTATGTATGTTATTGATATCAATGAAGCATGTTGTATTGTTCGTGAAAGATGTAATACTTGAGTTGCTGAATTGTGCTTGAGTATGGTCTTGATTTCAGGGTGGCAATTGGCTTGGTAAATAGCCTCTAAGTTCCCACACGGATGGACACACGGGCGTGTGTCTAGGCCGTGTGCACCCTCCACCATTTTATCTAAAGTCAGAATAGACGACGGACTAGTCACACGGGTGTGTGTCTAGACTCTAGGCCGTGTTAAGGTAGTCAGTGTGCACCACAAGTGGTAAGCACGGGCGTGTGCCTTGGCTGTGGGGCATTGCGAATCATCGGGGTTTTAGGCACGGTTTGGGGCCACGCAGGCGTGTCAGCCGTGTGTGTTTTTCCAGTATCCACCACGGGTGAAAGACACGGGCATGTTTTAGGGGTGCAGGCGTGTCCCATACAACATGGGCGTGTGACCTCGCTTCTAAAGAAAAGTTTCGAATAAGTTCAAATTTTTAGATAAGTGTTTAAGGCCTTGTAGGCTCATGAAAGGTATGAATAGACTGAGAAAGAGAAGTTTTTAATTCGGAACAAAATTTTATAGCCCGTAAGTATAGGTTTAAGTGAGTTCAAGCATGGTAATGTCTCGTATCCAGTCTTGGTCTCAGACTCGGGTATGGGGTGTTACAAGTCTGGGCTTTGGCCCTATACAGTAATAGAGTGGGTTTAAGCCCAAAGTCATAACAGTGCAAAATAGAGATGCAACCCAACCCAGTCCAGCCAGCACACCACCCGTACCAACCAACACACCATGTGGGGACTAAGTCGGCCCACCCAGCCAACACACCAATATCGCAGCGTAGCAGCTAATAATAACACAGTGAAGCTGCTAATAACAGTAAACGTGGCCAAGCCACTAAAATCAGGATACGTGCCGAAGCCACTAGAACAGTAAGAACGTGGCAAAGCCACTAGTACAGTACTTCCAAATCAAATTCCCCACCCCAATGCAGAATGTCGTGTCATACATATTACGTGCATGCAGTATGTCATATTTATAGCCAGTCATAAAGATATCAAACACATATCAACTAAACTACCACTAGGGTATAACGGTAATTTTCACCCCTCAGGGGTATTCCGGTAATTTTACCCTTCGAGGGTATTTCGGTAATTTTACCCTTCAAGGGTATTTCAGTAATTTTATGACCTTTCCAAAGGCCTACCGTCGTCTCGAATGACTCGGATAACTGTATGGCCAAAATAGTGTAAATGGGCCCAAAGGGCACTATTCGACCCAAATTGGGCCCACACGTTGGTGTAGCCTGTTCAGCCCAATTTCAGTCATGACTATACAAACTTCGCAGTCCAATCCACTATTTGACACTGTCGTGAATTTTGCCCATGTGGGGCCTATGAGCCCATTGGGCCCACATGGCCCATCTCGGCCCAACGAGGCCCATTACGACCTACGCCCACGAGAACGTTCGTGGTGGCTTCTCAGTCTAGCGCCCTTGTTCATGGGCTCTATTTACCACATGTGCGATCGCACGCTCGTGTGTCATTATACGCCCTAATTCCGGCTTTTCGGCATTTAGCCGATCTATAGTCTTAGCAATGTAACATCACGTATCTTTGACTTTTCAGCCGACCATCGAATATTGTATACAGTTACACACCTGATTGCAACCGCGAAAACTGCGAATAATCCGGAGCACACATCCTATAACCAACACAACACACGGTTAAGGCATATTCTTAAACTATCACCTTTATTTATTTAAACCACAACCACTCACCCTGCTTGAACTAAAAGATACTAGCGCCTCCCCGCTGATCCAGGCGACTTCCCCCTCATAACATGATTTGGTATCACAAAAGTTGTTAGAAAACAACCAACATTCGGCCCCCAAGAGAAAAACCAGAAGAGAAAGTCGAAGCTTGTTAATAGAGTCAAAGGAGATCTTACTAATAACGAAATACTAAAGTGGTTGTAGTATCTTCTTACCAATATCAGTAAGCAAACGTATTTCGGCAGTAGTCAGTTAAGAAGATTCAACCCTAATCATGGAGAACAAAGAGATTGAGAGGGAGAGGGTCTGAGTATTCGGCCTAGCAGAGAAGGGGAGAATGAAATATTGGAATAGAAGAAAATGAAGTAAAAGAGGAGAGGACTACAAACTCAGCAAATAGAAAAAATGTGGAAAAGAAAGAAAACGAGAGAACAACAGAATGAAAAGGAAGGGAGAGGAAGTGAATTCAACAGAGGTGAACTGAAAAGAAAAAGACCTGAATCGTGAGAAATGTGCCAAAATGGAAAAAACAACACCCGAAAAATAACAGAGAAAATTCGGCACCTCAACACTCTCACAAGGCCGAAAATGTACCAAATGACAACCCTCAGCTAAAATTCCCTTACTCATGTTTTCCCAAATTCGGCTAAGCCTCCTACACTCCCCAACTCCTTCGACCTCTCCACTGAATCCTCCTTGAATTACTCCCAGCCTCCCATTCGAATTTGTTGACCAAGTCCCCAACCACCTCTGCAGAGTTTGATTCAAACTCTACCTCTCCTGCCACCAAGTCATAAAATAAAAGCCCCTTATATGCAAGCCATGGGATTCGAACCCCAATTCTCTTACCATCATAGTGACGCCACAACCATCAAACCACAATCTCTCCTTGTGACATGAAATCACACATATTTAACCATAAGTCCTACTGCTAACAGCCAATTTCACTAAAGGGGTAAAAACTAAAATTTTTCAAGGGCCCAGACTCGAACCCAGGCTTCCTAAAAACCCCCAAATACACTTAATTACTTAGCCATTGGAGCACACATGGAATTTAAGCCAAATCATGCAAAATTACAAACCCTACATTTTTGGGGCGTTACAGAGAATGTGTGTCGACTGAAGCTATAATGTGGAAAAGATTCGAAGTCGGGTTAAATGAAGACATTAAATGTAACACCCCTTACCCATATCTGACGCCGGGACAGGGTACGAGACATTACCAGGCTTAACTTACTCAAACATACAACTTCGAGCTATAAAATTTTGTTTCAACTTTAAAACTTTTCATTCATATTCTTAGCATCCTCATTATGGGCCTACGAGGCCCTAAACATACATTCAGGAGGTTTCGAAATTAAATCGGATACTTTTGAACACTTAGGAATTTTTTACCTAAAACAGGGCCACACGCCCGTGTGGAATGGAACATGCCCGTGTGGGCAGGCCGTGTGGTCACACACGCCCATGTTCCCATCCCATATGAATTTTATTTTTCATTTCAAACCTACAGGGGTTTTCACACGGCCGGACACACGCCCATGTCGGTTGCCCGTGTCCCTCACACGGCCTAGACACGCCTGTGTCCTCACCCGTGTGTGAAAACCTGGGTATTCAGTTTATGACGTTAGCATACCCTTAATAGTACACAGCCTAGGCACAGGCCCGTGTGCAGACCCGTGTGGCGAATCGAGTTCTCAAAAATTTGATGCAGGGGACACACGACCTATCAACACACCCATGGGGTTGGTCATGTGTCACACACGGCCGTGTGTCTACCCGTGTGGACAATTAGAAGGCTATTTTCCAAGCCTATTGCCACCCTGAAACATAAATAAACATATACCAACACAAGCAGCCCATAACATGGCAATAATATATTATGAATACTCACAAATCATCATTCATGCCCAACATAGATCTCATCATCATTAAGTTATAAAACTTGACAAATCTTGGCCAATTCTTAATGTCCATTTACAAAATGAATGTATAACATTAATAGCCAACACTTTGGCTTTCAAATATGACATAACACAAAATGACCAAGTTCCTATACATGCCATACTCAAAACCAATCAACTTTACTATACCAAATGAATAGTTGATAGTGTGATCCGAGCTCCGACGTCCTACGATCTCTGAGCTAGCTTGGCGATGCTACAAGGAAAAGGGAAAAGAGAGGGGTAAACATATAGCTTAGTAAGTTTGCATGAATTAAAGTAGCAACATAAATACTCATGGTAAAATCCATTCATCTCATAGAACGATAAGAATACAAGTTCTCAAGTACTTTGACATACTTACTCATACTTACGCTTACCCATCACATTTCATAGTAAGGTTTCATAACTCGTATTTTACTCATGATACCTGTATCACTTGATCACATAGTTTAGCACTTATGTTATCATGAACATAAACTTAAATCATAACCATCTTTCACATAAATGTAACTCTTGTCATCTTTGTATAGCTTAGCTCTTACCATCTTTGCATACTTAACCTTTTTGCCCGTTGAATTACTCGGAATACCGGAGGATAATCAATTTCATCATTCTTGTATCGCAATGCCAATGCCATATCCCAGATATGGTCTTACATGAGATCACCTCTTGATGTCGATGCCATATCCCAGATATGGTCTTACACGGGATCTCTTAACTCGATGTCGATGCCATGTCCCAAACATGGTCTTATACAAGATCGTACATAGATGTCGATGCCATATCCCAGATATGGTCTTACACGAGATCTTCCTTTGGTGCCGAGGCCATGTCCCAGACATGGTCTTATATGGGACATTCCTTATTCGATGCCGATGCCATCTCCCAAACATGGTCTTATATGGGACCTTCTTTATTCGATGCCGATGCCATGTCCCAGACATGGTCTTATACAGGATCTACATTCGGTGCCGATGCCATATCCCAGATATGGTCTTATACGGGACCTACATTCGGTGCCGATGCCATGTCCCAGACATGGTCTTATACGGGACCGTCCTTATCTCATGTAGTGGCATAGGTATCCTCGTTATTCTGAATCTTCAATAGGGACTTCAACTTAGCATAATCTCATTATAATCTCATTGAAATATCATAAATAAATTTCATGTAATTTATATTCATTTCTCATAAAATAAATTAATTAAAAGCATAATGATATCACGTAGATATAAATCCACACAAACTTACCTCAGTACTCAAAATGTATGAAGATGTTCGATTTAGTCCAACACTTTGTTCTTGCCTCGATTTCTGTCTGGGCTTCGTGTTTCTTGATCTATAATAACAATTTCACTCGTTTAATACTCACATTGACTAAATTTACTCATGAATCATATTTTGGCAAAATTACAATTTTGCCCCTAAGCTTTCGCATAATTACATTTTTGCCCCTAGGCTCGTAAAATGATTTTTATTCAACTTTCTTGTATTTTAGGCCTTGCTGAATCTTTTTCTTAACTACAATAACCTCTAATTTCCACTATTTCACCATTGTATGACCACTTTCATAACTTTTACAATTTAGTCCTTTTTCTGAATTTCTCATGAAAATCACTTAGGAAAAGATGTTTATCATACATCAAACTTTCATGTTCTTCCATAAATCATCAAAATACATGCATGTCATACATGGGTAAATTTTTTTACATAAACCCTAGCTCAAAATATAGCTATAAATAGCTAAATCAAGCTACGAGGATCTCAAAAATACGAAGAACATTAAAAACGGGGCTAGGATGCACTTACTATCAAGCTTGAAAGTTAAAGAAACCCTAGCTATGGCTCCTTAGCGATTTTTGACCATGGGAGAAGAAGATGGACACAATTTTGACTTCTTTTTCCCTTTTTAATCTTTTATTTACCAAATGACAAAAATGCCCTTAATGGTCCTTTCTTAAGATTTTTCCTTCCCATGTCTATTTTTGTCCATCAATCTATATTGGTCTAATTTCTAATTAAGGACCTCTAATAATTTTTATAATTCTATTTCATACTTGAATCTTCTAGAATCTCATATTTTTTAATCTTTGCAATTTAGTCCTAAGGGACAAATTGATCACTAATAAATAAAATTTTCTCATGAAATTTTCACATAATCATGCAAACATATTATAAGCCTCATAAAATCATAAAACATATATTTCTACTTCGAATTTGTTGTTCCGCAACCACTATTCTGACTAGGCCCTAAATCGAGTTGTTACAATTCTCCCCCCTTAGGGATTTTCGTCCCCGAAAATCTTACCAGCAAAAAGGTTTGGGTACTGGTTCCTAATAGCCTCCTCGGGCTCCCATGTAGCCTCTTCTACCCCATGTCTTTCCATAGTAATTTCACAAGAGCTATACTTTTATTTCTTAGCTATTTAACTTCCCGTGCTAAAATTTTAACCGGTTCTTTACCATATGTCACATCGGCTGAATTTAAACTTCTGTCGGTGTAATAACATGCTAAGGATCTGATTGGTAATGTCGCAACACCGACATGTGAAACACGTCATGAATCTTTTCCAATTCAGACGGTAAAGCTAGTCGATAGGCTACCGATCCTATCCTCTTGGTGATCTCATACGGTCCAATAAAACGCGGACTCAATTTGATCTGGGAACTTTCTTCCATGGTGACACTTTCAAGAATACCTTGTTGCCAACTTGAAACTCGATCTTTTTCCGTTTCAAGTCCGAATCGGACTTTTGTCTATCCGAGGTAGCTTTTAAACAATCAGGGATTATTTTTACCTTCTCTTTGGTTTCTCTAACCAAATCGACCCCGTGAATCTGATTTTCCTTGAGTTCAGTCCAATACAAACGCGTTCGACACTTACGCCCATACAAAGCTTCATAAGGCGCCATTTTCAAACTCGACTGAAAACTGTTATTATAGGCAAACTCTACCAATTGTAAGTACTTTTCCCAACTACCTTGAAATTTGAGAACACAACACCGGAGCATATCCTCAAGTATCTGTATTAATCTCTCCGACTGTCAGTCGATTTGCGGGTGAAAAGCCGTACTTAAACTCAATTTTGTGCCCAAAGCTTCTTGCAACTTTTTCCAAAATCGAGATGTGAATCTCGGATCTCTATCCGATATAATAGACAAGGGCACTCCATGAAGCCTTACAATATCAGAAACATACAAGTTTGCCAACTTAGCAAGTGAATAATCAAGACGTACCGGTATGAAGTGGGCTGACTTCGTGAGTCTATCTACCACCACCCATACGGCATCTTTCTTGCTCGGTGTCAACGAAAAACCCGTCACAAAGTCCATGGTAACACGGTCCCATTTCCACTCGGGAACCATAATAGGCTAAAGTAGACCCGAGGGTACTTGGTGTTCAGCCTTCACTTGTTGGCAAATTAAGCATCTCGATACAAAATCGAAAATATCTTTCTTTATACTCGGCCATCAATACGTTTTCTTCAAATCATTATACATTTTTGTACTGCTCGGATGTACAGATAGACATCTGCTATGTGCCTCGTGTAAAATCTTCCGAATAAGCTCATCGTTCCTCGGTACACAAACTCTGTCTCTGAACATCAAACATCCATCAAAATTTATCCGGAAGTCAGACTCAACTCCCGACCCACACTAAATTCTTTTAGCTTGCAAGTCGCTGTCCTCTTTCTGAGGCTTATAAATCTCTTGAAGGAACATCGATCTAGCCCTCAACTCGACTAGAATGGAACCATCATCTGAAAAATTCACTCGTGTATTCATAGCCCTCAATGCAAATAAATACTTTCTACTCAAAGCATCAGCGACTACATTCGCCTTTCCCAGGTGGTAGTCAATGACTAGCTCATAGTCCTTTATCAGCTCTAACCATCTTCGTTGCCTTAAATTCAATTCCTTCTGAGTCATCAAGTACTTTAGGCTCTTATGATCGGTGAATATTCGACATCTTTCACCATACAAATTGTGTCTCCATATCTTCAAAGCAAACACAATGGTAGCCAATTCTAAATCAGGTGTCGGGTAGTTCTTCTCATATGACTTTATCTGTTTAGAGGCATATGCTATCACCTTGCCTTCTTGCATAAGCACACAGCCCGATCTATTCAAGGATGCATCGCTATAGATCACAAATTCTTTTCCCGGTTCAGGTTGCACTAGAACTGGAGCCTCAGTCAATAATGCCTTCAATTTCTCGAAACTCTGCTGGCATTTCTCTGTCCATTCGAACTTTACATCTTTCTGTAATAGCCTTGTCAACGGAGTGGCTATCATAGAAAATCCATTGACAAATCGTCTGTAATAGCCAGCTAGGCCCAGAAAACTTCTAACCTCTGAAACATTTCTTGGCGGTTTCCAATCAATAATAGCTGAAATCTTGCTTGGGTCTACACGGATTCCATCACCCGAGACAATGTGCCCCAAAAATCCAACCTCTTTGAGCCAAAACTCACTCTTGATAAACTTTGCATACAACTGATTATCTCGTAAAATCTATAAAACCGCCCTTAAGTGCTCGGTATGCTCATTCTCATCACGAGAATATATCAGTATATCATCAATAAAAACCACAACAAACTTATCCAAGTATGGTCAAAATATACAGTTCATTAAGTCCATAAACACGGCAGGGGCATTTGTTAAACCGAAAGGCATGACTAAAAATTCATAGTGCCCATACATTGTCTAAAATGCAGTTTTCGGCACATCTGAGTCTTTGACCCTCAATTGGTAATAACCGGACCTTATGTCTATCTTGGAAAACACTGTGGCTCCCTTCAATTGATCAAACAAATCATCGATCCTTGGCAATGGGTACTTATTCTTCACAGTAACCTTATTAAGCTACCAGTAATCTATACATAATCTCATGGAACCATCTTTCTTTTTCACAAATAGCACTGGAGCACCCCACGGGGAATAACTCGGTCTAGCAAAACCTTTGTCTCACAACTCTTGCAATCGTGTGTTTTTAATTCCTTCAACTCAGTTGGGGCCATTCTGTATGGAGCAATCGATATAGGTGTAGTACCAGGGGCTAATTCCATGCCAAATTCGATTTCTCTAACCGGAGGCAACCCTGGCAACTCTTCTGGGAATACATCTAGATACTCACATACTATCGGTACTGATTCAATTCTTAACTCAGTTTCTTTGGCATTCATCACAAAGGCAAGATATGCTTCGTATCCCTTTCTTACATATTTCAAGCGGATATATGAGAGATCACTACAGGCAGTCTGTCTTGTTCATCTGATTCAACAAGAAGGGTGTCCCCATTTTCACATCTCAATTCGATGTATTTCTTTCCACAATTTACTGTCACATCATAAGCGGTTAACCAGTCCATACCAAGAATTATATCGAATTCATCAAATGGCAATAGCATGAGATTAGCCTTAAAATAATGACCTCTAATCACCAATGGGCAATCTTTGCATACCTTATCAACTAATACACTTTTGCCTAAAGGATTGGACTTTTTTATCACAAACTCTGTAGACTTTACGGGCATGCTCATACTAGATACTAATTTCATGCAAGTATATGAGTGGGTAGATCCCGGATCAATTAAAGCAATAACATTACTATCATGGAGAGAAAATGTACCCGTAATTACATCAGAGGATGACGCCTCTTCGCGAGCGTGAATGGCGTAAGTCCTCGCAGGCGCTCTACCCTCAGATCTTGTAGCCTGCTCTCTGGGTGCACTCTTACTACTCGTTCCACTCCCCGGGTTTCTCTGTTGTCTCCCTCGAGTAGTACTTCCTGATCTGGCACTCTAAATTTTCTCTTTTTCAACCATCTCAGGGCCTTCTCTAATGAAATGATCTTGGGAACCACACTTAAAACAGGCTCTCTCGTGGGCTCGGTACTCACCGGGATGTCATTTGTCGCACTGTGGACATTCCGATCTATTTGGTCGTGTGTTTCCAATGCTAGCGACTGACGTAGTCTGAGCTTTAATACCCGAGTACTGTTTACTCTTACTTCTGTTTGAAAACCCGGCTAAAGTAGCTGATCGAGTAGGGAAGTCTCTCGACTTCTTAGGCGAGGACTGAAATGACTTATTCAATTGTCTCTTTCTTGATTCACGGGACTCCATCTCAGCTTTCTTTTTCTCTTTCACCAATTCCTCGACTTTACAAACCCGATCCACTAGCATAGCAAATTCTTTCAACTCAAGGACACCAACAAATAATCTGATATCTTCATTTAATCCGTCCTCAAACCTCTTACACATGATGGCTTCAGAAGACACACACTCCCAAGTGTACTTGTTGAGTCTTACAAATTCACGCTCATATTCTGTTACTGTCATTCTACTTTGTTTCAGTTCAAGGAATTCCTTTCTTTTCTGATCAATAAATCTTTGGCTAATGTACTTCTTCCAGAATTCTTCTTAGAAAAACTCCCATGTGATCTTTTCCCTTGGTACAACCGACACAAGGGTGTTCCACCACTGATAAGCAGAATCTCTCAGAAGAGACACTACACATTTCATGCACTCTTCAAGTGTGCAGGATAACTCATCAAATACCCTGATGGTATTTTCAAGCCAAAATTTTGCTCTTTCCGGATCATCATCCTTACTAGCTCGAAATTCCTCGACTCCTTATTTCCGGATTCTGTCAACTGGAGGCTTTTCTCTCCTTACCACTTCTACCACTTGGGGAGCTACTAGGGTAGGTTGAGGAATAGGTGGGGGTGGAGGGGGTTGTGCATTCGGGTTCGCACGAACGAACTCAGTGTACCATGCATTCATCATGTGGAGAAAGGCTTCCCTAGCCTATTCTCCTCTTCTCTGACTTACAGTCGTAGGTCAATTCTCATTTTCATTCGGCACCGTCCCTTCGGCGGGAGCCGACGCGTTACTTTCTACATCATCAGCAACAGCTTTTTCAGGATCCATTTACTATATGAAAACATAATTTAAATCGTCAGGAGTCGTCACATTATCATTACATAAATACTCATGTGTATGGCATGTATAGCTAGACACATGCATACGCTACATTAGTCTGAGAATCGAGTAAACCGTAGCTCTGATACCACTAAATGTAACACCCCTTACCCATATCCGAGGCCAGGACAGGGTACGAGACATTACCGGGCTTAACTTACTCAAACATACAACTTCGAGCTATAAAATTTTGTTTCAACTTTAAAACTTTTCATTCATATTCTTAACATCCTCATTATGGGCCTACGAGGCCTTAAACATACATTCAGGAGGTTTCGAAATTAAACCGGATACTTTTGAACACTTAGGAAATTTTTACCTAAAACAGGGCCACACGCCCGTGTGGAATGAAACATGCCCGTATGGGCAGGCCGTGTGGTCACACACGCCCATGTTCCTAGCCCGTGTGGAATTTATTTTTCATTTTGAACCTACAGGGGTTTTCACACGGCCGGACACACGCCCGTGTCTGTGGCCCGTGTCCCTCACACGGCCTAGACATGCCCGTGTCCTCACCAGTGTGTGAAAACCTGGGTATTCAGTTTATGACGTTAGCATACCCTTAATAGCACACGGCCTAGGCACACGCCCGTATGTAGGCCCGTGTGGCGCATCGAATTCTCAAAAATTTGATGCAGGGGACACACGGCCTATTAACACACCCATGGGGTTGGCCGTGTGTCACAGACGGCCTAGACATATGACCGTGTGTCTACCTGTGTGGACAATTAGAAGGCTATTTTCCAATCCTATTGCCACCCTGAAACATAAACAAACATATACCAACACAAGCAGCCCGTAACATGGCAATAATACACTATGAAGACTCACAAATCATCATTCATGCCCAACATAGATCTCATCATCATTAAGTTATAAAACTTGACAAATCTTGGCCAATTCTTAATGGCCATTTACAAAATGAGTGTATAACATTAATAACCAACACTTTGGCTTTCAAATATGACATAACTCAAAATGACCAAGTTCCTATACATGCCATACTCAAAACAAATCAACTTTACTATACCAAATGAATAGTTGATAGTGTGATCCGAGCTCCGACGTCCTACGATCTCTGAGCTAGCTTGGCGATGCTACAAGGAAAGGGAAAAGAGAGGGGTCTACATACGGGACCTTCCTTATTCGATGTCGATGCCATGTCCCAGACATGGTCTTATACGGGATCTACATTCGGTGCCGATGCCATATCCCAGATATGGTCTTATACGGGACCTACATTCGATGCTGATGCCATGTCCCAGACATGGTCTTATACGGGACTGTCCTTATCTCATGTAGTGGCATAGGTATCATCGTTATTCCGAATCTTCAACAGGGACTTCAACTTAGCATAATCTCATTATAATCTCATTGAAATATCATAAATCAATTTCATGTAATTTATATTCATTTCTCATAAAATAAAGTAATTAAAAGCATAATGATATCACATAGCTATAAATCCACACAAACTTACCTCGGTACTCAAAATGTATGAAGATGTTCGATTTAGTCCAACACTTTATTCTTGCCTCGGTTTCGATCCGGGCTTTGTGTTTCTTAATCTATAATAACAACTTCACTCGTTTAATACTCACATTGACTAAATTGACCCATGAATGATATTTTGGCAAAATTACAATTTTGCCCCTAAACTTTCACATAATTACACTTTTTCCCCTAGGCTCGTAAAATGATTTTTATTCAACTTTCTTGTATTTTAGGCCTAGACGAATCTTTTTCTCAACTACAACAACCTCTAATTTCCACTATTTCACCCATGTATGACTACTTTCATAACTTTTACAATTTAGTCCTTTTCATGAATTTCTCATGAAAATCACTTAGGAAAAGATGTTTATCATACATCAAACTTTCATATTCTTTCATAAATCATCAAAATACATGCATATCATACATGGGTAAATTTTTGAACATAAACCCTAGCTCAAAATATAGCTAGAAATAGCTAAATCAAGCTACGAGGATCTCAAAAATACGAAAAACATTAAAAACGGGGCAAGGATGCACTTACTATCAAGCTTGAAAGTTGAAGAAACCCTAGCTATGGCTCCTTAGTGATTTTCGGCCATGGGAGAAGAAGATGGACACAATTTTGACTTCTTTTTCCCTTTTTAATCTTTTATTTATCAAATGACAAAAATGCCCTTAATGGTCCTTTCTTAAGATTTTTCTTTCCCATGTCTATTTTTTTCCATCATAATCTATATTGGTCTAATTGCTAATTAAGGACCTCTAATAATTTTTATAATTCTATTTCATACTTGAATCTTCTAGAATCTCATATTTTCTAATCTTTGCAATTTAGTCCTAAGGGACAAATTGATCACTAATAAATAAAATTTTCTCATGAAATTTTCACATAATCATGCAAACTTATTATAAGCCTCATAAAATCATAAAACACATATTTTTACTTCAGATTTGTGGTTTCGCAACCACCATTCCGACTAGGCCCTAAATCGGGATGTTACATTAAACTGCTAGTTGGCATCCTTGAAATAAAAGAGTTCGTTGTACTTGTTGAGCAGGCATGCAAAGCCGAAGAGCTCGGGAATGAGTAAAGAAAAGCTGATTTTGAAGCTAGAGATTCCCGTAAGAGATCATCGAGTAAGACATTTCAGTTAGCATCAAAGAAATTCAGAGATGATTTTTGTCGTTCAAAGGCTACTGCTGGTTATTTTAGACGTGATCAGGATAGACCACCTGTGAGTTTGAAATCTACCTCAGTAGCTAGTATTGGTAACGTTATACCGAATTAACCTGAGTGCAAATATTACGGTAAACGACATCCCGGCAGCTGTAGATTGAATGATCGGGCCTATTTTAAATGTGGATCAATGGACCATTTCATCCGTGAATGCCCTGAGTTAGCGGAGTAAAATACCATACAGAGTGCGAGACCGAGTAACATGTCAACTCGAGGTAGGCCACCCAGAAACACGGGTAATGTGAGTAGCAGTCAGAAAGGAACTAAAGACACTGCTATTAAATCTGTAGCTCGCCCACCTGCCAGAGCTTATGCTATTCGCGCTTGAGAAGAGGCTTCATCCCCAGATGTTATTACTGGTACTTTCACTCTCTATGATACTAGTGTTGTTGAATTGATTGATCCTGGTTCGACTCATTCTTCTGTATGTGAGACTTTAGTATCCAGTAAGACTTTGCCTATAGAGTCTACTGAGTTTGTGATTAGAGTATCGAGCCCCTTAGGCCTGTGTGTTTTGGTTGATAAAGTGTGCAAGAATTGTCCGTTAATGATTCGAGATTCATGTTTTTCGACTGATTTGATGTTGTTGCCATTCGACGAGTTTGATATAATTTTGGGTAAGGATTGGTTAACCTTGCATGATGCTATTGTGAACTGCAAACGGAAGACTATTGATTTGCGATGTCAGAATGATGAAATTATTCGGATTGAGTCTAATGATCTGAATGGTTTACAGCCAGTGATATCTTCTATGTTAGCTTAGAAATATGTGAGAAAAGGTTGTGAAGCTTACTTTGCTTATGTACTCGACTCTAAAGTGATTAAAAAGAAGATTGAATCAGTACCGATTGTGTGTGAGTATCCAGATGTGTTTCCCGAATAATTACTGGGTTTACCACTGATTCGAGAGGTAGAGTTTGGTATTGAGTTAGTGCCAGGGACGACTCTGATATCAATAGCTACGTACAAAATGGCACCGAAAGAATTAAAAGAGTTGAAGACTTAGTTGCAAGAATTGACTGATAGAGGCTTCGCACGATCGAGTTTCTCTCCCTAGGGTGCACCGGTTTTGTTTGTGAAAAATAAAGACGGAACTATGAGAATGTGCATTGTTTACCGACAGCTCAATAAGGTGACTATAAAGAATAAATATCATTTGCCACGGATTGACGACTTGTTCGATCAGTTGAAAATGTCTACTGTGTTTTCTAAGGTAGATCTAAGATCAGGTTACTATCAGTAGTGAGTTAAAGACTCCGATGTGCCGAAAACTGCATTCCGAACGAGGTTCAGACACTATGAGTTTCTGGTTATGCCTTTCGGACTTACTAATGCACCTGCTACTTTTATGGATTTAATGAATCGGGTCTTCAGACAGTATTTGGATCGATTTGTGGTTGCCTTCATAGATGACATATTAATCTATTCCCGTGATGAATCTGAGCATGCTGAACATATGAGATTAGTGCTACAGACTTTGCGTGATATGCAGTTGTATGCGAAGTTTAGTAAATGTGAGTTCTAGTTACGAGAAGTCTATTTTCTGGGTCATGTTGTATCAGCATCGGGTATTCGGGTTGATTCGAATAAGGTTTTGACTATACTAGATTGGAAGCCTCCTAGAAATGTATCTGAGGTCCGAAGTTTTCTGGGACTAGCTGGTTCCTATAGATGGTTTGTAAAAGGTTTCTCTATGATTGCAACTCCGATAACGCGATTACTACAGAAAGATTAAGTTCTAGTGGTAAGAAAAGTGCCAGAAAAGTTTCGATCAGTTGAAAGCTTTATCGACCGAAGCTCCAGTGCTAGTTCAGCCAGAATCGGGTAAAGAATTCGTAATCTTTAGTGATGCATCTTTAAATGGTTTGGGCTGTGTTTTGATGCGGGAAGGCAAAGTTATAGCATATGCCTCGAGATAGTTAAAGTCGCACGAAAAGAACTATCCGACACACGATCTGGAATTGGCAGCTATTGTGTTTGCAATAAAGATATGGTGCCACTATCTATTCGATGAGAAATGTCACATTTATTCTGATCACAAAAGCTTGAAATATTTGATGACTCAGAAAGATCTGAATCTATGACAGCGAAGATGGTTAGAGTTGCTAAAAGATTACGAGCTTGTAATTGACTACCATCCAGGGAAAGCCAATGTTGTTGCTGATGATTTGAGTCGAAAATTGTTGTTTGCCCTACGAGCAATGAATACTCAATTGGCCCTATCTGATGACGGTTCGCTTGTAGCTGAGTTGAAAGCAAAACCGTTATTTATTTAGCAGATTTGTGAGGCTCAAAAAGTTGATAATGAATTGATAGCAAAACAGGCTCAATGTGATGTGAATACTGATTCAGAGTTTCGAGTTGATACTGAAGGTTATTTGAGGTTTAAAGACCGAATGTGTGTTCCGAGAAATTCAGAGTTGATTCAGATGATTTTGACTGAAGCTCATAGAAGTTGGTTATTTATTCATCCAGGTAGTATGAAAATGTATAATGATTTGAAACAACTTTACTGGTGGTCTGGTATGAAACGAGACATCTCTGATTTTGTTTCAAGATTTTTGATCTGTCAACAAGTCAAAGCCGAGCATCAGGTACTTTCTAGGTTACTTCAACCGATTATGATACCCGAGTGGAAATGGGACAGAGTTACGATGGATTTTGTATCGGGTTTGCCTTTGTCATCGAGTAAGAAAGATGCAATCTGGGTTATTGTGGATAGATTGACTAAATCGGCTCATTTTGTTTCGATTCGTACAAATTACTCGCTTGATAAACTTGTTGAATTATATATTTCTCAGATTGTGAGATTGCACGGAGTACCTATTTCTATCGTTTCGGATAGAGATCTGAGGTTCACATCGCGGTTTTGGAAGAAACTGCAAAATGCATTAGGTACGAAATTGCATTTTAGCACTGCTTTCCATCCACAGACAGATGGTCAGTCTGAACAAATTATTCAGATACTCGAAAGATATGTTGAGATGTATTCTCGAGTTTGAAGGTACATGGGAACGATATTTGCCACTGATTGAATTTGCATATAATAATAGCTTTCAATCAAGTATCAAAATGGAACCTTACGAGGCTTTGTACGGTCGTAAATGTCGAACACCTTTGTATTGGACTGAGCTCAGTGAAAATAAGATACACGGGGTCGATTTGATCAAAGAGACTAAACAGAAAGTGAAAGTGATTTGCGATAGTCTGAAAGCTGCGTCAGATCCTCAGAAGTAGTACGCAGATTTAAAACGTAAAGATATTGAGTTTTAGATCGGGGACAAAGTGTTTCTGAAAGTCTCGCCGTGGAAGAAAATACTCAGATTTGGTCGTAAAGGCAAGTTGAGTCCGAGATATATTGGGCCGTATGAGATTATAGCGTGTATCGATCCGGCTGCTTACAGATTGTTGTTGCTATCTAAGTTAGAAAAGATCCATAATGTATTCCATGTTTCAATGCTTCGACGATACCGATCTGACCCATCACATGTGATTTCTCCAACTGAGGTGGAGATTCGATCTGATATGACCTACGAGGAAGAACCGATCCGGATTTTAGATCACGAGGTGAAAGAATTGAGGAATAAGAAAATTTCTTTAGTAAAAGTCTTATGGCATCGACACGGGGTTGAAGAAGCTACGTGGGAGCCTGAAGATGATATGAGAGAACGTTACCCAAACCTATTCACCGGTAAGATTTTCGGGGACGAAAATCCCTAATGGGGGAGAATTGTAACAGTTCGGTTTCGATCCTAATCGAAACAGTGGTTTTGGGACCACAAATCCGAGTTAGAAAAATTATTAAATATTATTATCTGTGTTTTTACTATGTGAATTTATATCTGTGAAATTTTCGTGATTTAATTTTATCGTTTGGGTGTCCGATTAAATAAAAGGACTTAATCGCGTGAATTGTAAAAGTGGCTAACTATTTGTTAAAGTGCTAAATTGATTTGTTCTTTTAGTGGGAGGTGTTTATGTTGCAATTATACCATGAATTAATGTGATGGACGGTTATGTGCATAATATATAATATGTTTATATTAAACTAATAAGGTTAATTTAGTAAATATATTAATTAAGTTATTATAATTGTAACACCCCGAACCCGGTCACCACGCTACGACCGAATCCAGCATGTCACAGGGAAAAACATTTTTAAAGAAGACAGGAGGTTGTTTTAATTTTGTAAAGAATCGTTATTGAAAACAAGCTGCCGTCTCTTATTTTAAGAAAACCTTTGATTTTCATGAAAAGCCGAATTAGTTTAAGTAATATTGCTAAAACCGTCCAAATTTGGTCTTAAAGAAAAACTCAGTTAACTTGTTGTTACTACTTGTTTGCCGTTACCCGATGGTAAAGTTTTAGAAAAACCCGACAAGTTGTGAAAGTTTGGAAAACATTCTTTTTATAGGTTAATTAGGCATGCCGTTTCGTTTAACTTATACAAATTTCCGTGAGAAATAAAGCAGATAAATAAACCCCAAAATGAAAGTTAGTGGCCTTATTACAACCCGAAAACCAAATTTAAAGTACAGTAAACCAAAATAGTAATTTAAAACAAAACCCAAAAGAGAATGCGCATGGCCACCTTGAGTCCGCCCCGGCTCCGCATCCGCGATCTACGAATCATCTGCAAAATGTAGAAGAAGGGGTGAGTCACCGAGACTCAGTGTATAATTCCCCAACCCGAAAATGTTAATGCCCTTACACAGTTTCATAAGCCAACATGCATGTCATGTAACCTCAAAACCTAACCATCCGAAACTCCTGAATCTACCCCGTGTGGTAACAAACCACTGGTGGTCAAAACCACTGGTGACCGTAGTCACAAATAATACATATGTGGTCAAAACCACTAGTGACAATCTCGTATATCGTCATCTGGGGCCAACCCACTGTAGTACCAAACCACTGGGACAAGTCACAAAGATAAATATGTGGTCAAAACCACTGGTGGTCAAAACCACTGAGACTAGTCACAATAATAATATAGAAAGCGGGGCCAACCCACTGTGTGGTCAAAACCACTGGTGACAGTCTAGAATCATGCCTTCCCTCTCCTCTCATCATACCCATTTTTATGAACATGCTTTTAATGGCATAATAATCATGCTTAACATACAAAAATCACATGGCATGGCATATACAGATTTACATAGGCATTTAACGTTAGCCAATCAAGTGGACTTACCCGAGTCCTCGCTTTTACCCACAAGGGTAACATACCCATTTCAAATGATTATTAGGCTTTTGACAATATACATGATAAATATATTAACTAATGAAGTGTGTAAGAGTTACACACCTGATTACTCGCAATACGACACTCTCTACGTCGACACTATCGTTAACCGACACTACCGCTATCTGCCTACTACTTTGCTCAGATGCCGGCCCACACCCAGATGGCCAATCCCGAACAGCTGACACCGCCCTCTTCTTGAACTTAGTGGCTGGGGTCTCAGATCTAACCCCTCCTAACGCTTGGCTGGCATTAGAGTCCATGAATACCTTTAGTCACTAAATCGGATTAACACACTGAATAACGGTAATTAGAGAGATAACCCGACTGAATAGATACCTTACCTAGGTTGACAAAACCCGGAGATTCAGCGACTCAGACCAAAGCACTGATCGAGTACCCAGTCGGCTAACACCAAGCCTTCCTTAACCCCCCTTCAAACGACCAAGATTTACAAGATTTAGTTACTGCCTTCGGCATTTAACACACTAAGAGATGTATTTGAAACGGCAGAAACACTTACCACACCACTAGCAAAATCGATTGGGAGTGGAGGAGAATAGGTAATGACGATCCCCAAATGCCAAAGTTTGCTCCACTACGCACAGAGAAAATGAGAAGAAGGGCGATCCCTAACAGTTGATATTCGACCAAAGTGTTGAAAAACAGAAGAGAAGAGTAGCAGAGGTTTCGGCACCGAAGGAATGAATAGATGGTAAGAAAGATTGGAAAGTGTGGTTTTAAGCTATGACAGAAATAAAAGTGAAAAAATGAAGAGAAGGAATGGTAGATGAGATTTCAGATTCTTAAAGATATGGCAAGAAAATGAATCACAAATGGTGAGTGGAGAGCAAGATAGGTTCGGCCAAACACAAAAGAAGTAGAAAGAAAAGAAATGGACAGAGGTTTAGGAGGAGTTTTCAGTTTTGAAGATTGAAGACAAGAGAAGAGATAAATGGTCTTCAAGGTTCGGCTATGGTCAAGAGATGAGAAAAGAGTAGAAGAATTCAGCTATGGCTTTTTGAGAGGAAGGAAAATGAGAGATCGGCACAAAAGAAAATGGGAGAAAGGAGTTCTAAATGTTCCCCCCTTAACTAACCGAATACACACACTTCACCCAGGCCAATACCAAATTTGGCCACCTACCTCACTAGCACTCAAAACCGACAATGGAAGAACCCACACCCAAGTTTTGGCACACCCCTAAACACCCAAGAACCGAATGCTTAACCCTCTTCTAGCTCCTTGAAATTCGGCTAACACACCTCCCATTCAATCCCCCTTCTCTCTCCTTGATTTTCTCCTGACCACCTATTCAAACAAGTTTGAATACTTCAAAATTCCTACATTTTCTCTTCTCCACCAATTCAAATGTGTTGACTCCTTCAACACATATCCACCTGATCCCCTCCCGAACACAACTCCTCCCTAGCCTTGGCGTCAAAAATAATAAGCAGCAAGGGAATTCTTGCAGCTCGAACCAAGGCCCTCCAGCTTGCATGAGGCGTCACTCCCCTTGTGCTTAAGTGGCGCCTCCCTTGCCACTTTACCACTGCGATTCTTGTGTCAAAACACACCAGTAATTTCCTTTAACACCTAACTCACTCAGCTCCCCCTTCATAGAAGCCCAAAATAAAATTTTTTGCTATGACTCAGGCCTACCCCTGGCTCACGCCTGGACCCCAAAACACCCTAAACTAGCTCAACAACCATACCATCACATGCAAACACACATAAATGCAAAGACCCCGATTTAAGGATGTTACAGTTCTACCCCCCTTAAAAAATAATTTTGACCTCGAAATTATCTGGTCAAAAGAGTTGAGGGTATTGCTACCGCATCATATCCTCTGGTTCCCACGTGGCCTCTTCCGCTCCATGATTTCGCCATAACACTTTCACCAAGGGAACCGATTTCCTACGTAAGACTTTGACATCCCAATCCAGTATCTGCACTGGTTCTTCCTCAAAAGACAAATCCGGACTCACCTCGATCTCCTCCACTGGCACAACATGCGACGGATCTGATCGATAGCGTCTAACCATGGAGACATGAAACACGTTATGAATCTGACTCAATTCTGATGGTAGCTCGAGCTGATAAGCTACTGGTCCCACACGCTTCAACACCGTATAAGGCCCGATAAACCTAGGGCTCGACTTGCCCTTCCGGCCAAATCTCAAAGACTTTTTCCATGGCGACACCTTCAGGAAGACTTTGTCACCCACTGCGAACTCTATATCCCTTCGCTTGAGATTGGCATAAGACTTCTGCCTGTCCGAAGCTTCCTTCATACGAGCTCGAATCACCTTAACCTTATCCTCTGCTTTCAAACAACCAACTCTGGACCCAACAAGCGGCGTTCACCCAACTCTCGTCCAACACGTGAAGTACGACACTTCCGATCCATATAATGCTTCATACGGTGCCATTTGGATACTTGTCTGATAACTGTTGTTGTATGCAAACTCTGCCAGCGGTAGAAATTCTTCCCAATAACCTCTGAAATCCAAAACACAACCCCTTAACATATCTTCCAAGATCTCGAATCACCCTTTCTGATTGCCCATCGACTACGGATGAAATGCCGTGCTAAAATCCAACCTTGTACCTAACGCCTGATGCAACGCTTTCCAAAACCTTGACGTGAATCTGGGATCCCTATCTGAGATAATCAATACCGGCACTCTATGCAGTCTCACTATTTTCGCTACATACAACTTAGCCAACTTTTGAAGTGAGTAATCAACCCGAACCGGTATAAAATGAGCTGATTTTGTCAGACGATCAACAATCACCTGCATCGAATCCTTCTTGCTAGGCGTAAGAGGTAGCCCACTGACAAAATCCATCGTAATCCTTTCCCACTTCCACTGCAGAATCTTTACCGGCTGCAATAGACCCGATGGTACCTGATGTTTATCTTTGACTTGCTGACACGTCAGACACTTACTTACAAATTACATTACTTCTCGCCTGGACGGCCACCAAAAGTGTTTCCGCAAATCCTAGTACATCTTACTACCTCCAGGATGCATAGCGTATGGGCTGCTATGAGCTTCCTGAAGAATCCTCTGCCTTAACTCAACGTCCTTCGGCATACAAACTTTCCCTTGGAAACATAACACTCCATCGCTGCTTAAGCTATACCCCTCCAATCCACCATTCTGCACTTGTGAACACCGAGCACTTAAAACTTCATCCACTAGCTATTTCTCCTTAACCTGGTTTACCCAAGACGGCTTCACTTGCAATTCTGCTAACAGACTTCCGTCATCATACAGACTAAGGTAGGCAAACATTGCTCTTAAGTCTGCTACCACCTTGCAGCTCAACGCGTCAGCCACAACGTTAGCCTTACCCGGATGGTATTCAATCGAGCAGTCGTAGTCCTTCAACAACTCGATCCACCTCCGCTGCTTCAAATTCAATTCCTTTTGAGTCAAGAGGTACTTCAAGCTCTTGTGATCCGTGTAGACTATACACTTCTCCCCATACAAGTAATGCCTCAAAATTTTCAGGGCGAAAACCACTGCAGCCAACTCCAGATCATGTGTCGGGTAGTTTGCTTCGTGAGGTCTCAACTGTCGAGAAGCATACGCCACTACCTTCCCCTCTTGCATCAGCACACATCCTAATCCGGTATGCGACGCATCACAATACACCATAAACTCTTTCCCCGCTTCAGGCTGAATCAAAACCGGAGCTTCTGTCAAAATCCTTTTTAACTTGTCAAAACTTTCCTGTTGCTTATCTGACCACACAAATGGAACCCCTTTTCTCAGTAACTTGGTCAACGGCGATGCAATCAAGGAAAACCCTTCCACAAATCTTCTGTAATATCCTGCCAAACCCAGAAAACTCTGAATCTCTGCCACAGACTTAGGTGGTTTCCAGTCCAATACCGCCTCAATCTTCCGAGGGTCCACTCTAATCCCCTCAGCTGACACCACATGACCCAAGAAGGTTACTTCCTTAAGCCAGAACTCGCACTTACTAAACTTTGCAAACAGTTGCTTCTCCCTCAGAATCTGTAAAACCACACGTAGATGCGCATCATGCTCCTCCTCAGATTTTGAGTACACCAATATGTCGTCTATAAACACTACGACGAACCGGTCCAAGTATGGCTAAAACACCCGATTCATCATGTCCATGAACGCTGCCAGCGCATTGGTCAACCCAAACGGCATTACTAAGAACTCGTAATGGTCGTATCGAGTGCGAAACATCGTCTTATGGATATCGGCCTCCTTTACCTTAAGCTGATGATACCCCGACCTTAAATCAATCTTAGAGAAGACTGATGCACCCTTAAGTTGATCGAACAGATCATCTATCCTCGATGAACGGTACTTGTTCTTGATCGTCAACTTATTCAAATTTTGTCGGTAATCTATACACATCCGCATTGTACCATCTTTCTTCTTAACAAAAAGCACAGGTGCTCCCCAAGGTGATACACTCGGTCGGATGAAACCCGGTCCAACAATTCCACGAATCTGTACTTTCGGTTCCACCAACTCCTTCGGTGCCATCCTATATGGGGCAATAGACATTTGAAAGTGCGGTTCCGGTAATGGATCTATACCAAACTCAACTTCACGGTGGGAGGTAGACCGGAAGTTCTTACGGGAATACATCGGTAAATTCCTTCACCGTTCGGACATTCCTACACGCTTGATTCCTTGGCCTCCAATGCACAAACATGAACCATGAACGCCTCACAACCCTTCCTCACCATTTTCTCGGCCTTCAGAGTAGATACTACGTTGGATAGATAATCCCTTCTATTACCTATCATCACAACCTCTTCGCCCTCAACAGTTCTCAATACCATGCGCTTAGCTGCACAATCCAAACTTGCTTGGTAATTCACTAGCCAGTCCATCGCAAGGATCAAATCAAACTCCCCGAATGGCAGTTCCATCAGATCGGCCAAAAACTCTACCCCTTGAAGTTCTAGGGGTACATCCCTATACAGTTTGTTTACTTCTACAGAGTGACCTAGAGGGCTAATTACTGTTATCTCCTTAGAAGAAATCTCAAAGGCTAAATTCATAGTTCCCACTATACTACTGGCAACATGAGAGTGCGTCGAACCCACATCTATCAAAGCAGTATAAGGCAGTCCAAAAATTAAGAATGTACCAGTTATGACGTCCGGTGCGTCGCCCTCCTCTCGACGCCTCACTGCATAGACCAACCCAGGCTATCTCGCCTCTGAGCTCCCAGCACCTCTGCCCGGTGCTCCGCGGCCTCGTCCAGCACCATTACCTCCCCTGGCCGAACCGCGACCCTTCTGTGGTTGCTGACCATCCCACTTGAATTATGTACATCCTTGACCCTCAGACTGGATCCTAGCTGACCTCTGCGGACAATCCCTTACCCGGTGCCCTAGTGACCCACACTCGAAGCACCCACTATTTCCTGTCCAACACTCTCCCGAATGAGACTTCCCACACCGAGCACACCGTGGCGGCCACTGAGTAGTAGCAACAGGCCTTGCAGCTTGATTCGACCCACCATATCTAGCCCTTTTCTGCAAATTCCCGGTAGACCCTGATGACCCAGAACTCCTCTTAGTCCAATTCCTATCCTGGTTCCGTCTCACTGACTGTTTCACCTCCTCAGCAATCTTGGCCTTCTCTACCAAGATCGCAAATTCTCTCTCCTACTGTGGAGCAATCAACATTCGCAGCTCATCTCTCAACCCGTCCTCAAATCTGACACAGCGTTCGTGTTCCGTAGCCACAATACCCCGAGCATAACGACTTAACCGAAGAAACTCTACCTCATACTCTGATACTGTCTTACTCCCCTGGACCAAATTCAAGAACGCCTTGCGCTGTTCATCAATGTAACTAGCCCCAACGTACTTCCTCTGATAATCTGCCTTGAAGAAATCCCAGGTGATGTCATCGGCTATTGCTCTATCCCTGACCGTGAGCCACCATTGATAAGACTCATCTTGGAGAAGAGACACTATCCCCTTCAGCTTCTCCTCAGCCGAAAAGTCTAAATCATCCATTATACGTTCCGTCGTCTCCAGCCAATACTCAGCTGTATTGGGAGCCACACCAGATACACCCCTAAATACCTCTGCTCCATTTGCTCGGAGTCGTTCGGACACAGATTTTTGAGCTCCCGTTCCAACGCCTGCACCCGCGACTCTCTCAAGAACCCGCAGCATCGCCTGCGACACTATGTCGTCACCACCCGTCTGATCCTGAAACTCCGCACCCACAGCTGGCGACGGTGGTACCTCATTCTCCGACCCATGGCCAGACCCTATTGGTTTCGACACAGTCATCCTACCTCTACCACGACCACGCGTATTACGCCCACGTCCTTGGGTGCTCATGACTACCGTTCACGAATTAATTTGATTTCAGAATTTTATGCATTAGATTCGTTCCATTGTTATTACAGCATAGTTTTATGAACAATTTATTATAGGGATCGTTCTCGTAAGTTCACACAATCCTACAAGTTTCAGTCTCTAAAGTAATTTCCTATTACTACCAGTCATATCACAATCATCACAATCATATAAACAAGTATTAGGGGTACTTATCTCATGCGGATCGGTCTTGGAGACTCGGTGCCATGCTTCCCCCAAATCATGTATTTTCCATCAAAATCATTCCAGAACCCCTTTATTAAAACATTTTGGCCCTCAGGCCCACAGCCGAGCTTTTGAATCTGGCTCTGATACCAAAATTGTAACACCCCAAACCCGGTCACCACGCTACGACCGAATCCAGCATGTCACAGGGAAAAACATTTTTAAAGAAGACAGGAGGTTGTTTTAATTTTGTAAAGAACCGTTATTGAAAACAAGCTACCGTCTCTTATTTTAAGAAAACCTTTGATTTTCATGAAAAGCTGAATTAGTTTAAGTAATATTGCTAAAACTGTCCAAATTTGGTCTTAAAGAAAAACTCAGTTAACTTGTTGTTGCTACTTGTTTGCCGTTACCCGATGGTAAAGTTTTAGAAAAACTCGATGAGTTGTGAAAGTTTGGAAAACATTCTTTTTATAGGTTATTTAGGCATGCCGTTTCGTTTAACTTATACAAATTTCCGTGAGAAATAAAGCAGATAAATAAACCCCAAAATGAAAGTTAGTGGCCTTATTACAACCTGAAAACCAAATTTAAAGTAAAGTAAACCAAAATAGTAATTTAAAACAAAACCCGAAAGAGAATGCGCATGGCCACCTCGAGTCCGCCCAGCTCCGCATCCGCGATCTACGAATCATCTGCAAAATGTAAAGGAAGGGGTGAGTCACCGAGACTCAGTGTATAATTCCCCAACCCAAAAATGTTAATGCCCTTACACAGTTTCATAAGCCAACATGCATGTCATGCAACCTCAAAACCTAACCATCCGAAACTCCTGAATCTACCCCGTGTGGTACCAAACCACTGGTGGTCAAAACCACTGGTGACCGTATTCACAAATAATACATATATGGTCAAAACCACTGGTGACAATCCCGTATATCATCGTGTGGGGCCAACCCACTGTGGTACCAAACCACTAGGACAAGTCACAAAGATGGAAATATGTGGTCAAAACCACTGGTGGTTAAAACCACTGAGACTAGTCACAATAATAATATAGAAAGCGGGGCCAACCCACTGTGTGGTCAAAACCACTGGTGACAGTCTAGAATCATGCCTTCCCCCTCCTCTCATCATACCCATTTTTATGAACATGCTTTTAATGGCATAATAATCATGCTTAACATACAAAAATCACATGGCTTGTCATATACAGATTTACATAGGCATTTAACGTTAGCCAATCAAGTGGACTTACCCGGAGTCCTCGCTTTTACCCACAAGGGTATACCCATTTCAACAGTTATTCCGGCTTTTGACAATATACATGATAAACATATTAACTAATGAAGTGTGTAAGAGTTACACACCTGATTACTCGTAATACGACACTCTCTACGTCGACATCGTCGTTAATCGACACTACCGCTATATCGCCTTCTACTTTGCTCGATGTCGCCCACACCTGTGTGGCCAATCGCGAACAGCTGACACCGCCCTCTTCTTGAACTTAGGGGCTGGGGTCTAAGATCTAACCCCTCCTAACGGTTGGCTGGCATTAGAGTCCATGAATACCTTTAGTCACTAAATCGGATTAACGCACTGAATAACGGTAATTAGAGAGATAACCCGAATGAATAGATCCCTTACCTAGGTTGAAAAAACCCGGAGATTCAGCGACTCAGACCAAAGCACTGATCGAGTACCCAGTCGGCTAACACCAAGCCTTCCTTAACCCCCTTCAAACGGCCAAGATTTACAAGATTTAGCTACTGCCTTCGGCATTTAACACACTAAGAGATGTATTTGAAACGGTAGAAACACTTACCACACTAGTAGCAAAATCGATTGGGAGTGGAGGAGAATAGGTAATGACGATCCCCAAATGCCGAAGTTTGCTCCACTACGCACAGAGAAAATGAGAAGAAGGGCGATCTCTAACAGTTGATATTCGGCCAAAGTGTTGAAAAAGAGAAGAGAAGAGTAGCAGAGGTTTCGGCACCCAAGGAATGAATAGATGGTAAGAAATATTGGAAAGTATGGTTTCAGCTAACAGCAAAATAAAAGTGAAAAAGATGAAGAGAAGGAATGGTAGATGAGATTTCGGTTCTTAGAGATATGGCAAGAAAATGAATCACAAATGGTGAGTGGAGAGCAAGATAGGTTCGGCCAAACACAAAAGAAGCAGAAAGAAAAGAAATGGACAGAGGTTTAGGAGGAGTTTTTGGTTTTGAAGATTGAAGACAAGAGAAGAGATAAATGGTCTTCTAGGTTTGGCTATGGTCAAGAGATGAGAAAAGAGTAGAAGAATTCGGCTATGGCTTTTTGAGAGGAACGAAAATGAGAGATCGCCACAAAAGAAAATGGGAGAAAGGAGTTCTAAATGTTCCCCCCTTAACTAACTGAATACACACACTTCACCCAGGCCAATACCAAATTCGGCCACCTACCTCACTAGCACTCAAAACCGACAATGGAAGAACCCACACCCAATTTTCAGCACACCCCTAAACACCCAAGAACCGAATGCTTAACCCCTTTCTAGCTCCTTGAAATTCGGCTAACACATCTCCCATTCAATCCCCCTTTTCTCTCCTTGATTTTCTCCTGACCTCCTATTCAAACAAGTTTGAATACTTCAAAATTCCTACATTTTCTCTTCTCCACCAATTCAAATGTGTTGACTCCTTCAACACATATCCACCACAGTCCATCCTGAACACAACTCCTCCCTAGCCTTGGCGTCAAAAATAATAAGCAGCAAGGGAATTCTTGTAGCTCAAACCAAGGCCATCCAGCTTGCATGAGGCGTCACTCCCCTTGTGCTTAAGTGGCGCCTCCCTTGCCACTTTACCACTGGGATTCTTGTGTCAAAACACACCAGTAATTTCCTTTAACACCTAACTCACTCAGCTCCCCCTTCTTAGAAGCCCAAAACAAAAATTTTTGCTATGACTCAGGCCTACCCCTGGCTCACGCCTTGACCCCAAAACACCCTAAACTATCTCAACAACCATACCATCACATGTAAACACACATAAATGCAAAGAACCCGATTTAAGGATGTTACAATAATAAACATAAAACATAAAACCATGCATGTTCATCTTTGGAATAGCCGAAACTAGCTAAGGAAAAGAAAAAAAAAGAAAGCCATATTTGGCCATAGCTAAGCTTGATTAAGGTATGTAACTAGCTCGATTTTTGATAATTTTTACGTTTTTGAGATCGTTGCTATGAAATTTACAAAACCCATGCTTTAATTTTTTATTTTGATGGATATTTTGACTTAAGCCATTGATGAATTTATGAGCTTTGTGATGTTAGATGATAGATTATGAAAGAAATCTTTTGGATTAATATGTTTTGTATTGGAAATTTTGATGATTTTGAGTAATTAGGGTTAAATTGTAAAAATAATAAATTGAGGGACTAAAATGTGAAATAAATGAAATATATGGACTTGTATGATTATGGGTTAAATTCGGCCTAAGCATGGGACATTGAAATTTTGCATATTTTGTAGTTTATGCAATAGGGACTAAATTGTGAAAAGTGTAAAATGTCAGGGGCAAAATGGTAATTTGCCCATTTATGTGTTTTTAGACTAAATTGAATAAAATGGTGTTTAAATAAGTTTAATTTGAATATGTTTAGATCAAGAACCAAAGAAAACTGATTTGGATCGGGGGAAAACAAAAATAATCGAATAGTCGTTTTATTCCGTCCATCGATATCCTAGGTAAGTTTATAAGCATATAAATGTTGTTAATTTTGAATATATGTGAATTTTATATGTCGAATTGAATTTTATGACTATGTATATGTCTTGGCCGAATGTCTATAAGCTTGGGAGCTATGTCTACGAGATTGATTTGATTGAGTTACAATGTCTGAAAGTCTCGTACGAACCTTAGGAATAGCTAGGATACATATGTCATGACATAGGATTCCGTTATGTGTTATCGTGTAAGACCACGTCTGGGTCATTGGCATCGACTTGTGATTTACGTGTAAGACCCTGTCTGGGACAGTGGCATCGATTTGTGATTACATGTAAGACCACGTCTAGGACATTGGCATTGTACGAAATGTTTGAATATTCGAGTATCCTTTTTAATTCTGAATGGTTCAACGGGCAATGATAAGTTAAGATCGAGTGTAAAATTCAGGTTAGAAAGGCTCAGGTATGTACTCATACAAAGTTATGAAAATATGGTAAGTTGAATGTTTGAATTGATGATATAATGTCATATGTTAATGTGAATTATGTGTATGTATATGTGAATGAATATATTTGGCCAAAGGATGTATTTTTGTTGTTGAAGTAAAGGTTAAATATACTAATTTTAAATTATGTATTCGGCCTTAGGAAAATTTATGCAAATTATATATGTTTTGATATATGAAATTATAAGTTGGAAATATATATGAAATTATGATGGCTTATTACTGTTTATCTAGACTAAATTATGTATATGATTAAATGTCTCATTTGCTTATGACTTACTAAGCTGTGATAGCTTACTGTGTGTATTTGCTCTTTGTTTTATAGATTTTGGAAGTTGGTTACGAGCTCAGGGATTGTCAGAGAATTTTATCACACTATCGACTCTTTTCGGTATTTTTTTAAGTTTTAATTCGAACTTATGGCATGTATAGACTAGTTAATATACTTGATTTTGGGGCATGTAAATATGAGCCATGCGAAAATGGCTTATTCGTTTTGGTTAAGCTTGGTTTTTATGCTTTTGAGCTAATGTTGATATATGCTTGTGATGGATGGTCTTATAATTCAGTTAAGTAATGAAATAAATGTTGGATGCATCTTCGACTTATGATATGTGTTTATAATTGCCATGGAATGACTATGCTATGCATTTGAATTTGGATATTTGGTATGATTTATTGATGACTTATGTGTTGATGTATAAATTGTCTTGTGAGTTGGCTTAAAAATGATGTTTAGGTTGGTGTGTATCCGGCCTTGATACTTAATTCAATGAGGGAAATATGTTATATGGTTTAAGATGTGGTTATAATATTTTTTTATGATTTGGAAATGATTGAACGAATAATTTTGGTAATTGGTTGATTATGTATTCGGTAATTTGTTAATAATGTAATTGCTTTGGTCATTTGTGAGAGAAAATATGGTATAAAGTTTGTGTTTACATTTGGCTAAAGACTGGTAGAATTTATATATGTTTTATGTTACTGTATGTATTTAACCAAATTAATATGGTTGTCTTATTGGTTAGGTGATTGATTATGTGGTGATGGAAATTTGTATAATATTGGGTGATTTTTTTTAAAGTATGAAATGCGCATGAATTGGTATGTTTTTGGCTGGAATTTATGTGTTAGTTGATGCCTTGTATATATATGCTGTCCGGTTATGGTATGTTTGGTTTAGGCAAAAATGCATTTCGAAATGGTTGCATTATTATGGTCCTAATTGGGCATAGTTTGGATTTGTTTTAGATGCTTATTTGAATGAGATAAATAGTATCGAAATGTGTTGTTAAATGGCATGTTTGATAATTAGCTAATGGAATATATAGATATATATACAAAAGAATGTTGTGAAATATGTACTTAGTATACGAAATAATATATGCTTGATTTAAAGCTAGATATTCGAATGCCATGTAATTTGATGGTTATAAGTTTTGAATAATGTTTTATAAAGCATATGTAGTATGACCTTGATGCATGATAGTTGATTCGACAATTTGATTAAATAAATAATATTGACATGTTTGAATTTTGAAGTATTATTATTTATGTATTATAAACAATAAAGCATGATTGACTATATTTGATTAAGTGTTTTAGTATATGCGAATTTGACTTTTATAAATGAGTAGAAGGTTGATTTTTGAGTTTGAAAACTATTAAAATAAGTTGTCGTAACTTTGAGCATATTTTGTATTAGATGACTGTACTGAACCGTGTTTAGATCGGTAATGCCTCGTAACCTTAATCCGGCGACGAATATGGGTTAGGGGTGTTACATAGTCATCAGGACCTATTTGCAACTCTGAATTAGAAATCGACTCACATTGAGCTCGTTTTGCTTGCAATTCATTATCAAATTTTTGAGCCTCACAAATCTGCTGTAGAAATAGCGGTCTCGCTTTCAACTCGGCTACTATCGAACCGTTGTCAGACAAAGCTAATTTTATGTTCAAAGCATGTAAAGCAAATAAGTACTTTCGGCTCAAAGCATTAGCAACCACATTAGCTTTCCCCGGATAATAGTCAATCACTAATTCATAGTTTTTTAGTAATTCTAACCAGCTTCGCTGTCGTAAATTCAAATCTTTCTGAGTCATCAGATATTTCAAACTTTTGTGGTCAGTATAAATATGGCATTTCTCACCAAACAAATAATGACACCAAATTTTCAATGCGAATACTATCGCGGCTAAATCTAGATCGTGCGTCGGATAATTCTTTTCGTGCGGGTTCAATTGTCTCGAGGCATAAGCTACAACTTTGCCTTCCTGCATCAAAACACAACCCAGGCCATTTAACGATGCATCACTGAAAATTATGAATTCTTTACCCGACTCAGGCTGAACTAACACTAGTGCTTCTGTCAATAATGCTTTCAATTGTTCGAAGCTCTGTTGACACTTTTCTGACCATTCAAATTTAACATCTTTTGAAGCAATCTTGTCATCGGAGTCGCAATCATCGAGAAACTTTTCACAAATAGTATATAATAGCCGGCTAGACCCAGAAAACTACGAACTTCGGATACATTTCTCGGAGGTTTCCAATCTATAATCACAAAAATTTTGCTCGGGTCAACTCGGATACCCTCGGCTGAAACTATATGTCCCAGAAAACCAACCTCTCATAGCCAAAACTCACATTTGCTGAACTTTGCAAATAACTGTTTATCTTTCAAAGTTTGTAATACGATTCTCAAATGTTCGGCATGCTCAGATTCATCACGAGAGTAAATCAAAATATCATCAATAAACACAACTAAGAATCGCTCTAAGTACGGCCTGAAAATCTGGTTCATCAATTCCATAAAAATAGCAGGTGCATTTGTTAGTCCGAAAGGCATAACAAGAAATTCGTAGTGTCTTACCTTGTTCTAAATACAGTCTTTGGCACATCGGAGTCTTTAACTCGCAACTGGTAATAACCCTATCTCAAATAAATTTTTGAAAACATCGTTTCCGTTTTTAACTGATCAAACAAATCATTTATTTGTGGAAAAGGATATTTATTCTTGATCGTCTCTTTGTTGAGCTGTCGATAGTCTATACACATTCTCATCGTGCAATCTTTCTTTTTCACAAATAACACCAGTGCACCCCAGGGAGAGAAACTCGGTCTAGGAAAACCTCTATCTGTTAATTCTTGCAACTGAGCTTTCAATTCTTTTAACTCTGTCAGAGCCATTTTGTTCGGAGCTATCGATATCGGCATTGTTCCCGGTACTAATTCAATACCAAACTCAACCTCTCTGATAGGTGGTAAACCCGGTGACTCTTCGAAAAATACATCTGGATACTCGCACACAACTGGTATTGATTCAATCTTTGTTTCTGTCAATTTCGTATCAAGTACATATGCAAGATAAGCTTCACACCCCTTTCTCACAAATCTCTGAGCTAACATAGACGAGATCACAACTGGCAAACTATTCAGATCATTTGATTCAATTCTAATAGTCTCATTATTCTGACATTTCAATTCAATTGTCTTTCGTCTACAATTCACTATAGCCTCATGCATCATTAGCCAATCCATACCCAGAATCATATCAAATTCATCAAATGACAACAACATCAGATTAGCCAGAAAACAGAAATCCCGATACATTAACGGACAATTCTTGCAGACTTTGTCAACCAAAACACATTTGCCTAAGGGGTTCGATACTCTAATCACAAATTCAGTAGACTCTATAGGAAAAGTCTTACTAAATATGAAATTCATGCATATATAAGAATGAGTTGATCCTGGATCTATCAATGCAATCACATTAGTATCATAAAGAGTGAGTACCGGTGATAACATCTGGGGATGACGCGTCTTCGCGAGCGTGAATAGCGTAGGCTCTAGCAGGTGCTCTGGCCTCAGATCTCATAGTAGAGTCTCTCGTCGCCGCTCGACTACCACTCACATTCCCAGTATTTCTTGGTGATCTTCCTCTAGCCGACGTATTACTCAGTCTCACATTTTGAGGTCTATCTTTCTCACCCAAATCAGAACAGTCTTTAATAAAGTGATCCGGTGAGCCACATTTGAAGCAAGCTTTAGTACTTTTATTCTAGCATTCTCCGAAGTGTCGTCTCCCACAATGCTGACACTCAGGTTTGTTGTCTCTCACATTGCCAACACTCGATACTGAAGTAGCTTGATCTTTAGGACCAGAGTATTGTTTTCAACGATCCCTATTCGAATATTCGTTTGAAGCATTTGTACGAGCGTACGAATCTCTTGATTTCTTTGAAAAAGATTGATACGGCTTACTCATTGATCTTTTTCTTGAGTCTCTAGCTTTTTACTCTGCTTTTCTATTTTCTTTGCTAAGATCCTCGGCTTTACAAGCCCTTTCAACCAAAACAAAAAATTCTTTCAACTCTAGAATTCCGGCTAGTAGTTTTATATCTTTGTTCAACCCGTCAACGAACCGTTTACACATAATCTCCTCATTAATCTCCTCAGTAGACACATACTCTCGAGCATACTTGTTTAACCGTACGAATTCTCTTTCATACTCAGTGACAGTCATGCATCCTTGTTTTAATTCTAGAAACTCTTTATGCTTTTGATCAAGGAATCGCTGACTTATATATTTCTTTCAGAACTCCGTCTGAAAGAATTCCTAGGTAACCCATTCTTTCAGAACCACAGATATCAACGTGTTCCACCATTGATAAGTGGTGTATCTCTGTAAAGATACAACACATTTAATACATTCATCAGGAGTACAAGACAATTCATCGAATACCCCCAATCGTATTTTTGAGCCAAAACTCAGCTCTCTCAGCATCATCATCAACAGTTGCCCGAAACTCTTCAGCCCCATGTTTACGTATCTTATCTACTAATGGCTTATTCAACCGTACCGGATCTATAACTTGAGGAACAACAGGGATTTGTTGAAGAATAGGTGGGGGTTGAGGCTGTTAAACAACCGGATTTTTCTGGACATACTGAGTGAACCACTCGTTTATCATCTGGAAAAAGGCTTCTTTAGCCTCACCTCCGTGACTACTCGACACGGGTCTAGATTCGAGAGGTATTTGTCCCTTGAGCGGGGGAGCGGTGCATTACTCTCTACATCATCGCCTATCGCTTGTTGGGATCCATTACTATACGAAAACACAATTTAAGCTGTCAGGAATCATCACACTATCGCAAAGTATATATGGCATGTATAGCTAGACTCTCACACACGCTATGTTAGTCTTAAAATTGACTAAACCGTAGCTCTGATACCAATAAATGTAATACCCCTCACCCGTATTCACTGTCAGAATAGGGTTACGAGGTATTACTGATCAATTCATAACATATAGCATACATTTATCAAACATAAAGCATTCATTCTCATAAATAGTTTAATACAATCACATTGTCCCTTATAAGGGCCAACGAGGCCTTAAACAAGCTTTAGAAGTGGTTCGGGACTAAACTGATAACATACAAAATTCTTGGAAAACTTAGAAATTTTTCAATCATTCAGGGGTCACACGCCCGTGTGAACAGACCGTGTGCCTCACACGGCTTCAGACACGCCCGTGTCATAGGCCATATGGAAACAGGGCATACATACTGACTTGGGTCACACGGCCGACCACACGCCGGTGTGTCTAGCCCGTGTGCCCTTCGAATTGGCCTCACACGCCCGTGTACCAGGCCGTGTACTAGGCCGTGCCAAACCTGTAGGGTATACTGACTTATGCAACACGGCCAAGTCACACGCCCGTGTGCTAGGCTGTGTGCCATTTAGGGGGGTATACTGACTTGTGCCACACGGCCGATCACACGCCCGTGTGTGAGGCCGTGTGGAGCATACTGACTTAAATTCAAATTCAATACCAGGGGACATACGGTAATGTAACATGACCGTGTGTCACACACGACTGAGACACACGCCAGTGTCTCTGCCTGTGTGGACAAAAATAGGCTATTTACCAAGCCATTTTGCCACCCCAAATTACCATCGACCTACATAACTCACATGGCACATAATAATAGCATAATTGGACATTCCAAGCAACCAAATCAAGATCAAAATATGCTTTCCCAATATCAACAATGCAAGTATCTAAATACCAAATTGGGCCATTCAAATTCATACCAAAAACTCATCATAATAATCTATCAATGTGGCTACCATCAAATATGCATTATTTGCCTTATTTCACTAGCATATCAATACTCAAAATGCAACTATTTGATATCATAATACCTATCATCAACAAGAATCACAATTTCATTCATCAACTCATAACATAAGCCATTTGCATAATTATAAACACAACTCAATCAACCAAAATATTCCAACTTCCTTGGCTATATACAACCAAACATAGATATTCATAAGCTAACTCAAATGGCTACATCATTCACCAAAATGACTCAAGCCTATACATGCCATATACCAAATATACACAATTCAAAAGTACCAAATAGATATTCGATAGTACGATGATGTTCCCAATGACTCCCAGATCCGAGCTAGCCTCGATTCACTATAAAACATAAAAAAATAACACAAAGTAAGCTTCATAGCTTAGTAAGCTCGTATGTGAATAACTTCATTCATCAAATAAATGCAAATCAACCAATTTTATATAACATCACCATATACACATTAACTGCAAACCTTTCTCATGTCTCAAAACATGATCGAATACCGTTTCATCGAACTTTCTCTATTTAATACTCGAATAGGTTTTGTACGTACCTGTATTGCCTCGTACTAACCTCTTTCTCAACCACATCATTCCTTTACCCATTGAACCATTCGGAATAGAAGTCGGATACTCAAGGATCTTAATCGATAAGTACTTATACCATGGCCCGAAGCCAAATCAAGGTAACTTATCTCGGAGTACATATACCATGGCCCGTAGCCAAATCAAGGTAACTCCTATCTAAAATACCTATACCATGGCCCGTAGCCAAATCAAGGTATCACTCCCACCCGTAGTGCCGATATCATGGCCCGAAGCCAACACAATAACCTACTGACATGTCACTAGCATCCTAAACTATTCCTAAGGTTCAACCGGGAATTTAAACTTGTCAATTTCATTGTCGAACATATCCGTAGAGTCGTATTCACAATTCAAACATTATCCGTATCTCATAAGAACAGTTTATTCGATATCAAAGCATTTAACATATATTTATAATGAAATTTCCACATACAAACTTACCTCGTATTCGGATTTAACGGATCGGATCGACTACTCGATAACCATGCTTTTCCCCCGATCTAATTCTGGATTCCTCTTTTCTTGATCTAAATATAATCAAAATTAACTTATTCAATCTTATATTCTTTCAATTTAGTCCAAAACACACATTTAGGCCCTTTTTACACGTTAGCCCCTAAATTTTCACATTTAATCAATTTAGTCCCTATTTCACAAATACACAAAATTCACATAATTTCATTAAACCCAAGCTTGGCCGAATTACCATAGTGCCCCTAGCAGCCCAAAACTTTCATTTATTTCACATTTCTACAACTCAATTTGCATATTTCACAATTTAATCCATATTATGCATTTTCATCAAAAATCACTTGACAAAACATGAAAATCTATCTTCAAAAATTCATATTTCATCCTCAAACACCAAAGAACACATAAGCTCATTAATGGCAACTCTTAAAATCTTTAATAGTTTTGAAATTAAAGGTACGGGCTAGCTTGTAACACCCCTTACCCGTATTCAATGCCGAAACCAGGCACGAGGCGTTACCGTATTAAAATCCTCAAGATCGCCACTTAGGATCATTGTGACTACTCTCTTAAGTCACCTCATTCTCGACTTACAAGGCCTCACTCATACTCACGAGGGCTCTCGAGACCATATCGAAACTTCTATGATTTTTAAAACTTTTCCATCTATACAGGGCTCACACGCCCGTGTCGGATTTTGCATGTCTGTGGAGGTCACACACGCCCATGGTCACTATCCGTGCATGAAAACTCAAGCATTCGACAATTGCCCCACGGTTAGGGCACACGCCCGTGCTCTCCACCCGTGGTGCACACTGACTACCTTAACACGGCCTAGAGTCTAGACACACGCCCGTGTGGCTAGCCCGTGGCCAACACTGATTAACACACATGTTCTAGGCACACACCCGTGTGACTAGCCCGTGGTCTATTCTGACTTAAAATACTAACATGCAGGGGACACACGGCCAAGTCACACGCCCATGGGCTGACCGTGTGTCACACATGGACTAGACACACGCCCGTGTGTCTACCCACATGGACAAGAACAAAGCTATTTGCCAAGTTCTTTTCACCCTTCTAGCATACACAACATGCACTCATTCAACACATCCATAATCAACTTAAAATCTTACAATCTCACATAGATAACTACATCTTTTCCTATAATAAAGTGCCAACAACTATGGCATTATACAAAATAGATTATCCATCTAAAGGCCAACACATCATAGCCATATACCACAAAATTCACTAACTTGTCTAGCCCCGATACATGCCATATACAAAACATTGAGTCTCATGTACCAGAGTGTGCTAATAGTGTGGGCGATCTTCCAATTGATCCACGTATCTTGATTCAACACTTTTGCTCTATAAGACAAGGGAAAAGAAAGGGAGTAAGCTTTGAGCTTAGTAAGTTTACACATAAACAATTAAGCACCATAGTATAAGCTAAACAACAATTAGCATTATACTAACATATAATGTACAACTATGCTTACTCTTTCTATCCCTTACCACATTTCCAACACATCATGAGTCACTTACTCATAACCATTGACATGCACCCCTGCATTCAATATCACATTTACACAATATACAACACATCATTATTTCTCGATAATACATCCACACAGCTAATCCACACAGCTAATGTCTCGGTGGTTTCGCACTTAGCCCACCACAATCAATTAATAAGGTAGTATCGCACTTAGCCTACCATAACGGTAATCGTAGTGGTTTTGCACATAGCCCACTAGACAATATACCTAATGATAGCATCGCACATAGCCAGCTCATCGTCGTTATGTATTAGGATGGTATCGCACTTAGCCCATCTTTTAGCATTATCACTACACATTCACATATCTATTTACTCAATCATTCATCCATTCACAAAATCTATCAAATTCATTCCACATGAATAACATAGGTTCTCAATCATTCTCAACCATGCTATACACTAGCTAGCATTAACAAATTGTAAGTATGAATGCATTGTTTATGCATAGACTTACCTCGATACTCAAAAGTATAGAAACGTGCAATTTAGTCCACCACTTTGCTCTTGCCTCGGTTTCGATCCGGGCTTTGTCTTTCTTGATCTATAATGATAATTCAACTCATCAATATACACATTGACAAAATTGACCCACATCTCATACTTTGGCAAAATTACCCATTTTCCCCTAAACTTTCTCCTATTTACGCTATTGCCCCAAGGCTCATAAAGTGATTTTTATTCAACTTTCTAGCCATTCATGCTTAGCCGAATCACTTACTCAACTAAAGCAATCATCAATTCTCACTACATCACACATGTATGACCAAACTCAAGATTTTTACAAACTAGTCCCTACATGCATTTTCTATGGAAACTCATTTAGCAAAAGATGTTTCTACTACATCAAGCTTTCATAATCTTCCATAAAATATCAAGATACATACATGTCATACATGGACACGTTTTTGAACATCCATCATAGCTCATCAAATAGCTAAAAATAGCTTACTCATGCTACAAGGACTTCAAAAATACAAAGAATATCAAAAACGGGGCTTAGATGCACTTACTAGCAAGCTTGGAAATTTTGAAGAACCCTAACAATGGCTCTCTCAATTTTCGGCAGCCTTGGAGAAGAAGATGAATGAATTTTTTCATCTTTTCTCCTATTTTAATCACTTAATTGTTAAATGACCAAAATGCCCTTTTTGATAAACTTTCTATTTTAACTCATCCATGCCCAATTTTGTCCAAAAATTAGAAATTGGGAAAATTGCTATTTAAGGACCTCTAATTAATATTCTAAAGCTATTTCACAAAAATAGCTTCTAGAATATCACATTTTGCAACTTTTGCAATTTAGTCCTTTTGGACAATTCAACCGCAATTTCACAAAATTGCTTCATGAAACTTTCACACTAGCATGCATGCATAGCATAAACCTCAAAAACTCATTCATAAACCTCGGATTTTTTGTCTCAAACCACTATCCAACTAGGCCCTAAATCGGGATGTTACAACTCTCCCCCCTTTAGAGATTTTTGCCCCCGAAAATCTTACCAGTAAAGAGGTTTGGATGTTCCTCTCTCATAGCTTCTTTCGTTTCCCACGTAGCCTCTTCCACACCGTGTTTCTGCCATAACACTTTCACTAGTGCTATGCTCTTATTTCTCAACTGTTTCACTTTTCGAGCCAAGATCTTAATCGGCTATTCATCATAAGGCATATCCGGTCTTATCTCAATTTTCGTCGAAGGAATCACATGTGAAGGATCGGAGCGATACCGTCGCAACATCGACACATGGAACACATTATGAATATTTTCCAACTCTACCGGCAAAGCCAACCGGTATGCTACTGGCCCAACTCTATCTATAATCTCATACGGCCCTATGAATCTTGGACTCAATTTTCTTTTTCGTCCAAATCTCATAATCTTCTTCCATGGGGACACTTTCAAAAACATTTTGTCGCCCACTTCAAACTCAATTTCTTTTCTTTTCAGATCCGCGTACGACTTTTTTCGGTCCGAAGCAACTTTTAGACTATTACGGATTATTTTCACTTTCTCCTCGGTCTCTTTTACTAGATCGACCCCATGGATTCGCTTCTCACTAAGCTCGGTCCAATACAAAGGAGTCTAACACTTACGACCATACAAGGCCTCATACGGAGCCATCCATATACTTGACTGATAACTTTTGTTGTAAGCAAATTCGACTAAAGGTAGATATCTCTCCCAACTACCCTTAAATTCTAACACACAGCAGCGAAGCATATCTTCGAGAACTTGAATCACTCTTTCAGACTGACCATTGGTTTGCGGATGGAAGCAGCGAAGATCGAAATTCAACTTTGTTCCCAAAGCCTCTTGCAACCTCTTCCAAAGCCTCAAAGTGAACCTCGGATCCCTATCCGATATTATAGACACAGGTACACCATGTAACCTCACTATCTCTGCAACATACAACTCAGCTAACTTATCCAGTGAATAATCAACACGTACTGGAATAAAGTGAGCCGACTTCGTTAGTCTATCCACAATAACCCACACAGCATCTCTCTTTTTCGGAGTCATCGGCAACCCCGTCACAAAATCAATGGTAACCCGATCCCACTTCCATTCAGGTACCAACACTGGCTGAAGCAATCCCGAAGGCACTTCATGCTCAGCTTTCACTTGTTGACAAATCAGACACTTTGTCACGAACTCTGAAATATCTCTTTTCATACCCGACCACCAATAATACTTCTTCAAATCATTGTACATTTTCGTACTGCCCGGATGTAATGACAAACATCCACTGTAGGCCTCATGCAAAACCTTTCGGATTAACTCCTCATCTCTTGGTACACAAATTCTGCCACGGTACAACAAACAACCATTCGAGCCCACTCGAAAATCGAAATCACTTTCTGATTCACACTTATTTCTCTTAGCTGACATCTCACTGTTATTTCTCTGAGCCTCACATATTTGTTGAACAAATAGTGGCTTAGCTCTCAACTCTGCCAGAATAGCACCATCATCAGACAATGCTAAACTCGTCCTCATAACTCTTAGAGCACACAAGGATTTCCTACTCAGGGCATCCGCAACCACATTCGCTTTTCCTGGGTGGTAATCAATGACTAACTCATAGTCTTTCAACAACTCAAGCCACCGTCTCTGTCGCAAATTCAGATCCTTCTGATCCATCAAATATTTCAAACTCTTGTGATCCGTAAAGATTCGGCACTTCTCACCATATAAGTAATGTCGCCAAATCTTTAACGCGAAAACAATCGCAGCCAACTCCAAATCATGAGTCGAATAATTCTTCTCGTGTGGTTTCAACTGTCTCGAGGTGTAAGCGACTACCTTACCCTCTTGCATCAACACGCAACTGAGACCATTAAACGATGCGTCACTGTAAACCACGAACTCTTTCCTCGATTCTGGTTGAACCAAAACAGACGCCTCAATCAACATTGTTTTCAGTCTCTTGAAACTCTGTTGACATGTCTCAGTCCATTCAAACTTGACATCTTTGTGCAATAGTTTCATCATCGGGGTAGCAATCACAGAGAACCCCTTTACGAAACGTCTGTAATATCCTGCTAATCCCAAGAAACTTCTGATTTCTGACACGTTCCTCGGTGGTTTCCAATCCATAATAGCCGATATCTTACTCGAGTCAACTCTAACACCATCACCCAACACAATGTGTCCTAGGAATCCGACCTTTCAGAGCCAAAACTCACTCTTGCTAAACTTAGTGTATAACTGCTTATCTCTTAAAGTTTGCAAGACAATTCTCAAATGATCTTCATGATCGTTCTCATGCCGAGAATAGATTAGTATGTCTTCAATGAAGACAACTACAAACTTGTCCACATACGGTCTAAAAACATTGTTCATCAGATCCATAAAAATTGTCGGTGCATTCATCAAACCAAACGGCATAACCAAAAACTCATAATGGCCATACCTTGTCCGAAATGCAGTTTTCAACACATCTGCTCTTTCACTCTCAATCGATAATAACTGGACCTGTGTCTATCTTGGAGAACACTGTAGCTCCCTTCAGTTGATCACAAAGATCATCAATCCTTGGTAAAGGATACTTATTCTTAACCGTCACTTTGTTAAGCTGTATATAGTCTATACACAACCTCATAGACCCATCTTTCTTCTTCACAAACAATACCGGAGCACCCCACGGTGAGTAGCTCGGTCTTGCAAAACCCTTATCTGTCAACTCTTGCAACTGAACCTTGAGTTCTTTCAACTCTAAAGGTGCCATCCTATATGGAGCAATCAAATTAGGTGTCGTTCCCGGAACTAACTCAATCCCAAACTCAACCTCTCTCACTAGAGGTAATCCGGGTAACTCTTCCGGGAATACATCCGGATACTCACATACCACTGGCACTATTTCAAACTTTACTCCAACCTCTTGAGTATTCAACAAAAAAGCAAGATAGGACTCACACCTTTTTCTCAAACATTTATCAGCCACTAAGGAAGAAATCATCACTGGTAGACTATCCGATCCACCTGATTCAACCCGAACCACATCTCCACTCTCACATTTAAATTCAATAAACTTACTACCAGAGTTCACTAAGACACTATGGGTAGTCAACCAATCCATGCCTAGGATTAAATCAAACTCATCAAACGACAACAACATTAGGTTTTCCGGAAAGCAATGACTCTCAATCATCAAAGGACAATTCTTACACACCTTGTCCACTAACACATGCTTACCTAACGGGTTTGACACCTTAACCACAAAGTCCGTAGACTCAACAGTCATACTCAAACTAGATGCCAATCTCATGCAAATATAAGAATGAGTAGACCCTGGATCTATTAAAGCAATAACAAGGGTCTCAAAGAGAGAAAAAGTACCCGTTATCACATTAGGGAAGGATGCCTCTTCGCGAGCGCGAATGGCATACGTCCTCGCAGGTGCCCGACCCTCCGGTCTCACAGTAGAGTCTCTAGATGCACCTCTACCACTATTCCCGCCTCTCGGGTTCCTTGATGGTCTACCCCTTGTAGACACATCACTGGATCTCATCTCTAGCTTCTCTTCCTTATCATCCCTCTCGGAGCAATTTGCATAAAATGGTCGGGGAACCACACTTATAACAGTTTCGACTGTTACCCCAACACTCTCCAGTGTGATATCTACCACAACTTGGACACTCCGATTTTTTCTTTGGATTGCCCACACTTTCCATTGAAGTAGCTTGGACTCTCGAACCCGAACGAGTATTGCCCAAGTCTCGATGCGAATAACCCACTGGTGCTGTCGTCCTAGGACTCACTTCCTTGGACCTTTTCAACTGGGCTTGATACGACTTGCCCATCGGCCTCTTTCTAGCATCTCGGGCTTCACTCACAGCCCTTTTCTTTTCTGTACTCAACTGTTCGGCCTTACTTTCCCTTTCGACCAACACCACAAATTCTTTTAACTCCAAAATACCCACTAGGAGTTTGATGTCCTCATTCAGTCCGTCTTCGAACCTCTTACACAATATGGTCTCTGTCGACACACATTCTTGAGCGTATTTGCTAAGCCTAACAAAATCACGCTCATATTCCGCTACTGACATTCTTCCTTACTTCAACTCAAGGAATTCCTTCCTTTTTCGATCAGTAAATCGTTGGCTTATATACTTATTCCAGAACTCTTCCAGAAAGAAGTCCCATGTCACCCGCTCTCTCAGGACTACTGACGTCAACGTCTTCCACCAATGGTATGACGAGTCCCTCAGCAAGGATACGACACACTTCAAGCTCTCTTCAGGTGTACAAGAGAGTTCCTCAAACACTCTCACCGAGTTCTCTAACCAGAACTCTGCCCTCTCAGGGTCATCATCAACCTTAGCTCTAAACTCCTCAGCCCCATGTTTTCTAATCTTATCTACCGGGGGTTTCGATATCCTCACTACATCAATACCTTGAGGAGCCACTGGAAATGGCTGAGGTATGGGAGGAGGTGGAGGAGGTTGAGCATTAGGGTTCGCTCGAACGTAATCCGAGTACCAATTGCTCATCATCTGGAGAAAGGCTTCCACTGCCCTTTCCTCTTGACCCCTAGCCTCGGGTCCACTTTGAACAGGCACAGTTCCTTGCGCAAGAGCCAGCGCATTACTAGCTGCTTCATCAGCAGTCAATGGATCGGAATCCATATTCTATATAAAACAAGATTTAAAATCATCAGAAGCCACCACACTATCATTTTACACTTATGGCATGTATAGCTAGACTCTTACACCCGCTACGGTAGTCCTAGAACCGACTAAACCATAGCTCTGATACCACTAAATGTAACACCCATTACCCGTATTCAACGCTGGAACCGGGCACAAGGCATTACCGTATTAAAATCCTCAAGATCGCCACTTAGGCTCATTGTGACTACTCTCTTGAGTCACCTCATTCTCGACTTACGAGGCCTCACTCATACTCACGAGGGCTCTTGAGACCATATCGAAACTTCTATAATTTTTAAAACTTTTCCATCTATACAGGGCTCACACGTCCGTGTAGGATTTGGCACGCCCGTGGAGGTCACACACGCCCATGGTCACTACCCGTGCAAGAAAACTCAAGCATTCTACCAATGCCCCACGGTTAGGGCACATGCCCGTGCTCTCCACCCGTGGTGCACACTGACTACCTTAACACGGCCTAGAGTCTAGACACACGCCCGTGTGGCTAGCCTGTGGCCAACACTGATTAACAGACACGTTCTAGGCACACGTCCGTGTGACTAGTCCGTGGTCTATTCTGACTTAAAATACTAACATGCAGGGGACACACGGCCAAGTCACATGCCCATGGGCTGAACGTGTGTCACACATGGCCTAGACACACGCCTGTGTGTCTACCCACATGGACAAGAACAAAGCTATTTGCCAAGTTCTTTTCACCCTTCTAGCATACACAACATGCACTCATTCAACACATCCATAATCAACTCAAAATATTACAATCTCACATAGATAACTACATCTTTTCGTATAATAAAGTGCCAACAACTATGGCATTATACAAAATAGATTATCCATCTAAAGGCCAACACATCATAGCCATATACCACAAAATTCACTAACTTGTCTAGCTCCTATACATGCCATATACAAAACATTGAGTCTCATGTACCAGAGTGTGCTCATAGTGTGGGCGATCTTCCAATTGATCCACGTATCTCGATTCAACACTTTTGCTCTATAAGACAAGGGAAAAGAAAGGGAGTAAGCTTTGAGCTTAGTAAGTTTACACATAAACAATTAAGCACCATAGTATAAGCTAAACAACAATTAGCATTATACTAACATATAATGTACAACTATGCTTACTCTTTCTATCCCTTACCACATTTCCAACACATCGTGAGTCACTTACTCATAACCATTGACATGCACCACTGCATTCAATATCATATTTACACAATATACAACACATCATTATTTCTCGATAATACATCCACACAGCTAATCCACACAGCTAATCCACACAGCTAATGTCTCGGTGGTTTTGCACTTAGCCCACCATAATTAATTAATAAGGTAGTATCGCACTTAGCCTACCATAAAGGTAATCGTAGTGGTTTCGCACATAGCCCACTAGACAATATACCTAACGATAGCATCGCACATAGCCAACTCATCGTCATTATGTATTAGGATGGTATCGCACTTAGCCCATCTTTTAGAATTATCACTACACATTTACATATCTATTTACTCAATCATTCATCCATTCACAAAATCTATCACATTCATTCCACTTGAATCACATAGGTTCTCAATCATTCTCAACCATGCTATACACTAGCTAGCATTAACAAATTGTAAGTATGAATGCATTGTTTAAGCATAGACTTAACTCGATACTCAAAAGTATAGAAACGTGCAATTTAGTCCACCACTTTGCTCTTGCCTCAGTTTCGATCTGGGCTTTGTCTTTCTTGATCTATAATGATAATTCAACTCATCAATATACACATTGACTAAATTGACCCACATCTCATACTTTGGAAAAATTACCCATTTGCCCCTAAACTTTCTCCTATTTACGCTATTGCCCCAAGGCTCGTAAAGTGATTTTTATTCAACTTTCTAGCCTTTCATGCTTAGCCGAATCACTTACTCAACTAAAGCAATCATCAATTCTCACTACATCACACATGTATGACCAAACTCAAGATTTTTACAAACTAGTCCCTACATGCATTTTCTATGGAAACTCATTTAGCAAAAGATGTTTCTACTACATCAAGCTTTCATAATCTTCCATAAAACATCAAAATACATGCATGTCATTCATGGACACATTTTTGAACATCCATCATAGCTCATCAAATAGCTAAAAATAGCTTACTCATGCTACAAGGACTTCAAAAACACAAAGAATATCAAAAATGGGGCTTAGATGCACTTACTAGCAAGCTTGAAAATTTTGAAGAACCCTAACAATGGCTCTCTCAATTTTTGGCAGCCTTGGAGAAGAAGATGAATGAATTTTGTCATCTTTTCTCCTATTTTAATCACTTAATTGTTAAATGACCAAAATGCCCTTTTTGATAAACTTTCTATTTTAACTCATCCATGCCCAATTTTGTCCAAAAATTAGAAATTGGGAAAATTGCTATTTAAGGACCTCTAATTAATATTCTAAAGCTATTTCACACAAATAGCTTCTAGAATCTCACATTTTCAACTTTTGCAATTTAGTCCTTTTGGACAATTCAACCGCAATTTCACAAAATTGCTTCATGAAACTTTCACACTAGCATGCATACATAGCATAAACCTCAAAAACTCATTCATAAAACTCGAATTTGTGGTCTTGCGCCACTATTCTGACTAGGCCCTAAATCGGGATGTTACATAGCTAGATTGAGCTACAACGATTACAAAATCATAGAAATCATTAAAAACCGAGCAAAAACCGTACCTTAATCAAGCTAATAGTTGGTCGAACCTTTGAAACCCTTTAATGGTATTTTTCCTCTATTAGTTTCGTCTAGGAGAAGATGATAGCACCCAAAATTTGTTTTTCTTATATTTTATTAACTTAATTAACTAAATTACACATTTAACCTTATTATATAACATTAACATATCACATAAACCATGGACATAAATGTCCACTAACCTTATAATGGCCTAATATCAACATAAGGACTCCGAAAATTTAATTTCATAGCCATTTGACACCTTTAACAAGTAAAATGCAACTTTTGCATTTTACACGATTTAGTCGTTTTTCTCAAATTAAGCAATTAAACGATAAAATTAGCTCACGAAATTTTCACACATATCAAATAACATGCCGTAAACATAGAAAATAATATTAAAATAATTTTTTGACATTGGATTTGTTGTTTCAAAACCATTGTTCTGATTTAGCTAAAACTGAGTTGTTACAGTCTGAGCGAGTAATTTAGATTCTCGAAGATATGCTCTGATGTTGTGTTTTGGAATTCGAAGGCAATTGGGAGAAATATTTGCCGCTAGTTGAATTTGCATATAATAATAGCTTTCAATTGAGTATAAAGATGGCACCGTACGAAGCCTTGTATGGTCGTAAATGCCGAACTTCATCGTGTAAGAGTATGCCCAAAGATCAATCATGAGATGGTTGTAATAACATACTTGAGATCATCATTATCCCAACATCGTGAGTTGTATATTTTAATACAATCAAACGTACACCGTAACTGGTTGTTCTATAAAGGCTGATGTTGGATATACCACAATCTTCTTACAGTATGTTTTGTTAATAAAAATTAATAAATAAATAAAAATTGGTGAGCCACAAAAGGTTGAAAGGATATTTTATAATTCACCTTAGCAAAACGTTGAATTATGTATGCTATTTGTGACATGCATGGTGTTTGAAATGCATAGTTATAGCCCAATGACCCATTTGATAAAAATGTTATATTTTTTTAAAATACGGCCTGCGTGTCGTGCCTTACTACTATTCTATTGTATTTCTCTTCTCATCTTACTCCCTCATATGTAAAACGAGTTTCTGCATATTGTAATTTGCAAGAGTTGCTGTGGGCTAGACGAGAAGGAAGGTGGGACATCTAGTGTGGACCGATAGCTTGTGAAACGGCTTACACCTTAGTTTATGGGCTATAACTATTGCATTTATTTATTGCTTTATTTATTCATGTATGAGATGCTATGGATGTCTAAAGCATGCCTTTTTTTTAAATATATTAAAATTTGTTAATAATAAACCCCATTAATTGATGAGATCAATTAAAAGACTAAATGGACTAAAGTAGACCATAATTGGTGATCCAATTTTGCCCTCGTTAAGGCCTCGATCAATACTATGTAGGTTCTACCAAAGCGAAGTACTAGTATTTATCTTGGTTAAACGGGAAGAATAAACAAGTGATATTCGCTGGTTAAAAAAAGAATTGGTTAATGACTTAACTAGGTTACTCTAATAGGATTAGAAACCTAGAGGCAAGTAAATTGGATAAATCACAAGATGATTAGAACAAGAGTTGTTCACCAAATATTAGGAGTTACATATGATGTAATTAGCAAATATTGCTTACCTAAATAACTTTAGTCTTGAGAGTAAAGCCAAAGCTGACTTAAGAGGAGGTGAAATATGGATCCTTAACCCACTAGAAATACTTTTGAGAAAGTCTTTCCGAAATTAATATATGAGGGTTATTAATTTTGAAATAAAATAGTGGGAACATCATTTAATAAAGTTTTTTTAATGATTGATATAAACTTGGTAAATTTACTCACACCCATATTTTATTGTTGTAGATATATTATGGCTGCAACCACTAATACACTCTCATTGCGACCGGTCCTTGAGAAGGACAAATTGAATGGTTTGAACTTTCTTGAATGGTTCCGTAACTTAGGATTGTCCTCAAACAAGAACGAAAATTATATGTCATTGAACAACCACTTCTTAATGAACCAGCTGCTAATGCCTCGAGGACTGATAGAGATGCTTACAAGAAGCATCTTGATGACATGGTAGACGTTGGATGTCTTATGCTTGCCACTATGAATCCTAAGCTTCAGAAGCAACATGAGGACACGGTTGCTTATGATATCATCGAGCACCTGAAAGAACTTTATCAGGGGCAAGCACGACAAGAGAGGTTCGATATCTCTAAGGCCCTATTCCAATGTAAGCTGGCTGAAGGAAGCCTAGTAGGACCTCATGTCCTTAAGATGATTGGCTATATTAAAAGCCTGTCTAAGCTTGGGTTTCCATTGAGCCAAGAGTTGGCCGCGATGTTATTCTCGCAATCGTTCTTTGGATAGCTACAACTGGGATTTGTCCTCAATTTCAATATGAATGAAATTGAAAAGACTCTACCACAGTTGCTCAAGTATGTTCTGACTGCTGAAGGCAACATGAAAAAGGTTGGACCCAAGCCCATACTGATGGTCCGTAACAACAAGGGCAAGGGAAAGGCCAAAGTTCAGACAAAGCCCAAGGGAAAAGGTAGGCCCAAGCCTGTAAAAGGAAAGGCTGCACTGAAACCTAAAGATGGGGTGTCTAAGTAAGGAAACTACTTTCATTGTGGTGTGATTGGACATTGGAAGCGGAACTGCCCTATCTATCTTGAGGAAGTCAAGAAGGCCAAAACAAGCAGAACGTCTGCTTCAGGTATTTATGTTATTGATATTTATTTATCAACTACTACTTCTTGGGTATTAGATACTAGTTGTGGTTCTCATATTTGTACTTCTGTACAGGGACTACAAAGAAGTAGGACTTTGGCTAGAGGAGATGTGGACCTGCGAGTTTGAAATGGAGCAAAAGTTACTGCATTAGCTATGGGAACATATATTTTATATTTGCCTAGTGGACTTGATTTATGTTTACAGGATTGTTATTTTGTGCCCAGTTTGACTAAAAACATTATTTCAGTTTCTTGTTTAGACAAAATTGGTTTTGAGATAATTATTAAGAATAATTGTTGTTCCTTTTATCTCAATAATGTTTTCTATGGTTCGGCACAATTGATTAATGGCCTCTATATTTTAGATCAAATGAATCCCATTTACAACATAAATACTAAAAGATCTAAAATAAATGATTCAAATCAAACTTATCTTTGGCATTGTCGTTTGGGCCGCATAAGTGAGAAACGCATATCCAAACTCCATAAAGATGGTTTCTTGGATTTATTTGTTTTTGAACAATTTGAAGTATGTGAATCTTTCTTATTGAGAAAAAATGACTAAATCTCCTTTTGCTGGTAAAAGTGAACGAGCTAGTGATTTATTTGGCCTAATACATTTTGATGTATATAGACCAATAAATACACAGGCCAGAGGTGGATTTCACTACTTCATTACTTTCACTGATGATTTCAGTAGATATGGGTATGTTTATCTCATGCGCCATAAGTCTGAGTCCCTTGAAAAGTTCAAGGAATTAAAAAATGAAGTACGAAATCAACTACGCAAAACTAGCAAGCCACTTCGATCTGATCGAGGTGGAGAGTATTTGAGCCTAGAGTTTGATGATCTTTTGAAGGAATGTGCGGTTGTCTCACAACTTACTCCTCCTGGTACTCCTCAATGGAATGGAGTTTCTGATAGAAGAAATCAAACTCTGTTAGACATGGTTCGATTAATAATGAGTCATGCTAATCTACCGACTTCCTTTTGGGGACATGAACTTGAGACAGCTACTTTCACACTAAATCGTGTTCCATCTAAATCGGTTCAAAAGACGCCATATGAGATGTGGACTGGGAAACGTCCCAGTATGTCTTTTATGAAAATTTGGGGTTGCGAAGCTTATGTTAAACGTCAGACGTCTACTAAGCTTGAACCAAAATCTGAAAGGTGTATTTTTATGGGGTATCCGAAAGAAACCAAAGGATATTATTTCTTTAATCCCACTGAGAACAAAACGTTTGTTGCTCGTACTGGTGTCTTCCTAGAGAGAGAATTTATTTCTAGAAAAGGAAGTGGGAGAAAGATTGAACTTGAAAAAATTCGAGAATCACAAGATACCTTTGAACGAGAGATAGAACAACGAGCAAATTCCACAAGAAATTGAGGAACATGTAGCCGCTGTGAGAAACACAACCACCACATGTGAGATCTTTAAGAGAACGCCATGCACCGAGAGATATGGATTTCTCATTACAACGCATGGTGACGTTCTTCTTATAGATCAAGATGAGCCTAGGACTTATCAAGAAGTGGTGACGAGCCCAAACTCTGAGAAATGGCTTGAGGCCATGAGATCTGAGATGGATTCCATGTATGAAAACCAAGTATGGACTTTGATTGACCCACCCGAAGGGGTTAAACCTATAGGGTGCAAGTGGGTTTTCAAAAAGAAAACCGACATGGATGGTAATGTACAAACATACAAGGGGCGATTAGTTGCTAAAGGTTTTCGCCAAATTTATGGTGTTGACTATGATGAAACCTTTTCTCCTGTAGCTATGTTTAAATCCATCAGGATCTTGCTCACCATAGCTGCATTTCATGATTATGAAATCTGGCAGATGGACGTCAAAACAGCTTTCCTTAACGGGAAACTTGACGAGGATGTGTACATGACACAACCTGATGGTTTTGTCAATCCAAAGGATGCTAGAAAGATATGTAAGCTACAAATATCCATTTATGGATTAAAGCAAGCTTTTCGAAGTTGGAATCTTCGTTTTAATGATGCAATCAAAGAGTTTGGTTTTATCAAAAATAAAGATGAACCATGTGTTTACAAGAAAGTTAGTGGGAGCACTATCACATTCTTGGTACTATATGTGGATGATATACTTATCATGGGAAATGACATACCTATCTTGCAGTCTATTAAGACTTGGTTAGGAAGTTGTTTTTCTATGAAGGACTTGGGCGAAGCCACTTACATCTTAGGAGTCAAGATCTATAGAGATAGACCAAGACGACTACTAGGCCTAAGCCAAAGTACATACATAGATAAAGTACTAAAAAGGTTCAATATGGAAGAATCTAAGAGAGGATTCCTACCTATGAGAGATGGTATTTCACTCTCGAAGAAAATGTGTCCTTCAACTCCACAAGAGAGAGAACGCATGAGTAAAATTCCATATGCTTCCGCTATTGGATCTATCATGTATGCCATGTTATGTACCCGTCCAGATGTCTGATATGCCTTAAGTATGATGAGCAGGTACCAAGTAGATCCCGGTGAAGGTCACTGGACCACAGTCAAGAATATCCTTAAGTACTTAAGAAGAACTAAGAATACGTTCCTAATATATGAAGGTGAGGAAGAGTTAAGTGTAAAAGGTTACGCGATGCGACTTCCAAACCGACAAGGGCGATTCTCGATTGCAATCGAGTTTTGTGTTTTGCCTTAATGGTGGTGCTGTGAGCTGGAAGAGTTCAAAGAAAAGTATAGTAGCCGATTCTACAACAGAGGCTGAGTATATTGTAGCCAGTGAGGAAGCAAAAGAAGCGGTTTGGATCAAGAAGTTCATTACTGGACTAGGGGTTGTGCCTAGCATATCAGATGCTATAGAACTCTGATGTGATAAGTATAGAGCCATTGCACAAGCTAAAGAACATAGATATCACCAGCGATCCAAACATATACTTAGGCGCTACCATCTTATTCGAGAGATTATCGATCGAGGGGATGTAGAGATATGCAGAGTACCTACAGATGATAACATTGCTGATCCCCTGACCAAGCCTCTGACACAGCAGAAGCATGATCGTCACACTAAGTCGCTTGGTATTAGATATATGACTGATTGGTCTTAGTGCTAGTGGGAGATTGTAAGAGTATGCCCAAAGATCAATCATGAGATGGTTGTAATAACATACTTTGTTTACCATGTTTATTAATATAAAGTATTTGTCATTATTATTTCAGATTTTTTTACGTGTGTACAAATAAACTGTTTTATAATAATGTCTTGAGAATAATATGATTATTCTTAAAAGATCCTTAGTCAAGTATTATTGTTGACTAGGACAACAATAATGCATTAAGACTAACATGTAGTTGATTGATGATAAAGAGTTATCATTGATATGGAGTGTCAAAATCAATGCATGAATATGTGTGTTAGAGAACAACATATTGGATTGACCCACAATGAGTATGTTTCTTGGATTATTATGTAATTGTCACAACATTACTCATAGTGATTAATATGTATATGATCCTCGGACTTGAGATCATCATTATCCCAACATCGTGAGTTGTATATTTTGATACTGATCAAACGTGCATAATCGTGAATCGGGTTGTTCTATAAAGGTCGATGTTGGATATACCACAATCTATGTAGAGGATATGGTTGATCAATACAGGATAAGTCCCTCCTACATAATGGGAGTGATATCTTAGGCCACTTGATTGAGTGAGACTAGAAATGCATGGCCATGCTCAAATAAGTTGATATGAGATGTCATACTAATTTGTATATCATAGTCTACTCAAGATATCAAGAAACATGGGATGGACTATGCAAGTGTGGCTATTCCATGACTTGTGTCCATTCCAGAGATAAAGGACTTAAGGATTAATGCATGAAAGGTTAATCACAAAAGGTTATGTCGAATCATGACTTCTTGTAACTTAGATAGCAATGATGCATTGCTAGATGCCACTCATTGTTTGTAACATTAGAATCGTTCTAGTATTCTCGCTAACATTACAAGAACCTGTGGTCACACCCTATGGTTGAAATGAACGGAATAAAACATAGTTGGTATTGTGTTTTGTTGTCACATGAATTAAATTAATTATAGAATTAATTTAACTGGGCAATCAAATATTGAACATATTATATGTACAAGGATGTTGTACACATAATGAGAACATAGTTCTATTAATATATGAATTTGGTTCGTATATAAATTTAAATAAATATAGTTTACCGAAATCTTTGTTATAATTAATGTAATTATAATTTTCGGTTAAAACATTATTATATTTATTTATTTATTTTTTAATTATGATTATTATGTTCGGATAAAATTTTTTATGAATTATGATTCATTTTATATATACCAATTATAAAAAGGTGAAAAATATAGAGAGCTTTTAAAACCCTAAAAAAAATAAAGAAAACCAAAACTTTGCTTGTGAGGTCTAGCAGCCGTCAAGCAAAGAAACCTCTAAAAACAGATTTGGAGATTTCTTCCGTTCATCGTCAAACTGGGTGGATTACGTAGAGGTCAAAATCATAAAAGGTTGCGGCTTGGTTCGATAGTAGATCAGAATTCTTGTTGCCAAGGCGTCGCTGTCTACTCAGATTGAAGTTTTGGTAATTTCGAAACCATTATTTCACCCCGATTCGTTCCTCGCACATGGATCCATGGTTTGGATCACCGGAATTGTTTTTTTTTTTGCTGCGCCATAGGGGTACTAGCATTCCAACAATAGCATCTTTCTCTTTTGGAGACAGGGGTAATCTCGATACGAAATCCATTGTAACTCTATCCCATTTCCATTCTGGTATCATCACAAGCTGTAATAGTCCCAAAGGCATTTGATGTTCGGCTTTAACTTGTTGACAAACTAAGCATCTCGACACAAACTTTGAAATATCTCGTTTCATGCCCGACCACCAGTACAATTGTTTCAAATCATTGTACATTTTAGCACTCCCCGGATGAACGGATAAACGACCACTGTGTGCTTCGTGTAGAATTTTCTGAATAAGCTCGAAATTCTTTGGTAGACAAATTCTACCTCGGAACATCAAACAATCATCAGATCTGATCTGATATTCTGAATCAGTAACAGATTCGCACTGTACTCTTTTAGCTTGTAATTCATCGTCACATTTCTGAGCGTCACAAATTTACTAAAAAAACAACGATTTAGCTTTTAACTCAACTAAAATCGAACCATCATCAGACAAGATTAACTATGTATTCATCGCCCGCAAAGCAAATAAAGATTTTCTACTCAAAGGATCTGCGACTACATTTACTTTCCCCAAATGATATTCAATCACTAATTCATAATCTTTCAGCAACTCGAGCCATCTTCGTTGTCACAAATTCAAATCTTTCTGAGACATTAAATATTTCAAACTCTTGTGATCAGTAAAGATGTGGCACTTCTGACCGAATAAATGATGTCGCCAAATTTTCAATGCGAAAACAATAGCGACCAACTCTAAATCATGCGTCAGATAATTCTTTTCATGCGGTTTCAATTGTCTGGAAGCATCAGCTATCACTTTGCCCTCTTGCATCAAAACACATCCCAAACCGTTCAATGACGCGTCGCTAAAAATCACAAACTCTTTACCCGAGTCCGGTTAAACTAAAACTGGTGCCTCAGTTAACAATACTTTCAACTTTTCAAAACTCTATTGACATTTCTCGGACCATTCGAACTTTACATCTTTCTGTAACAATCGAGTCATCGGTGTAGCAATCATTGAGAATCCGTTCAACAACTGCTGAAATCTTGCTCGGATCAACTCAGATACCTTCCGCTGAAACAATATGCCCAAAAAATCAGACTTCTCGAAGCCAAAACTCACATTTTCCGAATTAAGCAAACAATTTCTTATCTCTCAATGTTTGTAATACGATCCTTAAATGTTCAGCATGCTCAGACTCATCTCGGGAATAGATCAGAATGTCATCAATGAATACAACAACAAATCTGTCTAAATATGATCTAAAAATTTGATTCATCAAATCCATAAAAATTGTAAGAGCATTAGTTAATCCGAAAGGCATAACAAGAAATTCATAATTCCCGTACCTTGTTCTGAATGTAGTCTTCAGCACATCTGAATCTTTAACTCGCAACTGATAATAGCCAGATCTCAGATCAATCTTTGAAAATACTGTTGCTCCTTTCAATTTATCGAACAAATCATCAGTTCTCGGCAACGGATACTTATTTTTAATTGTAACCTTGTTGAGCTGACGATAATTGATACACAATCTCATCGACCCATCTTTGTTTTTTACAAATAACACTGTTTCACCCCAGGGCGAAAAACTAGGTCACGCGAAATCTCTATCTGTTAACTATTGCAACTGAGCTTTCAACTCTTTCAATTTTGTCGGAGCCATTCTATACAGAGCTATCGATATTGGTGATGTTCCCGACACTAATTCAATAGTAAACTCAACTTCTCTGATTGGTGATAACCCAGGCAACTCCTCTGGAAACACATCTGGATATTCACAAACTACTGGCACCAATTCAATCTTCGACTCAGACACTTTTGTATCCAATACATAAAAAAGATAAGCATCACAACCTTTTCACATATTTTTGAGCTAACATTGACGATATCACGACAGGTAATCCACTCGACTCATCGGATTCAATTCGAAGGATTTCATTATTCTGACATTTCAATTCAATGGTCTTTCGTCTACAATTCACAACAGCATCATGCAGAGTCAACCAATCCATACCCAGAATCACATCAAATTCATCAAACGGTAAAAGCATCAAATTTGTCAAAAAATAGTAACCCCGAGTCATCAAAGGACAATTCTTGCAAACTTTATCAACTAGGACATACTTGCCTAAGGGGTTCGATACTTTAATCACAAATTCTGTAGACTCAATAGGCAAACTCTTACTAGACACTAAATTCATACAGACATATGAATGAGTCGATCCAAGATCTATCAAGGCAATTACATTAGTGTCATAGAGAGAAAATGTAACACCCCAAACCCGGCCCACAAGCCCTGACCGGATCACGGTATGTATGCTGCGAAAAAAGCGTTTGAGAAGATTCGACCTAAAGATAAAATCATGACAACTTGTTGAGTTTGTAAAGCGGTGACCATTTAAAATCTTAAGTAAAGTGTGGTGTTTATAAAAATATCTGGTTAAAACTTTATGATACATTTTAGGATATAGTTTTGCTTAGAAAATAAACCGGTTTCAAAATAATAATTCAATCGTCACTTTGCTTTAACATAATAAAAATACTCAAATAGAAATACTTAAATACTTTAAGCTGGGCCTTATTACAAGAAATAATTAAACAAAAGTTCTTAGTAATAAATGAATAAAATAAAGAAGATGTCTTCTGCATGGGCCACCTCGTATCCACTCCAACTGGTCCAATCACCACGAATCATCTGCGATGTTTAATAAAAATTGGGTGAGTCATCTGGACTCGGTGTGTAATTAATCCTTTGAATTCCACCCACATGTTAACCACATATTAACCCATATATCGGATAACAAATATCTTATTCACATGTTAACACATTCAGGCTTGGCCCATATTCATATCACATTCATCTAATAGGGTAGTTAACCACATAATTTCCACATCTTTGGGCTTAGCCCATTTCCACTGTGATCCACATTCATATCTTGGGCTTTGCCCATTTCCACATTAATCCACATATCATATTGGGCTTGGCCCATTTCCACATATGTTCACATACGAAATCATGCAATTATGAAGCCCAACCCAAACCTAGGGTCCATCTGCTACACACCCCCTTATCCGACCTACCACACACACGGGGATTATCAAATCACCCTCTCCTTTTCACTCCAAAGGCAATCATTGCCGTCCACGTGCAATTAAGCACAATAGTCCACAACGCGACCTCAGTCAGCGCCAATCCACGATGTAGCTGTAGATAACACCAAAACCACGATGGGACACATAGTCACTCATCAACCACGATATGGCACATAGCCGATATCAACCACGATGAGGCACATATCCACTCATCAACCACGATATGGCACATAGCCGATATCAACCACGATGAGGCACATAGCCACTCATCAAGCCACGCGAACTAAATTGCAATTAATCCAAAACGTGACCTCAGTCAACGTCAATCCACGATGTAGCTCAAGGCTAACATCAAACCACGTACTCGAAGTACACCCGTACCTTCTTTCATATCCCAACCCATGCACATGCCACATAAAATAATGATACAATGTAATGATGCATGAGCATGTTCATCAAGCATATTATCACATATTCATATTAATAATCACATATCATCAGGTTTGGTACTTACCGGATTATCGACATACCCCTTGAGGGTATCCTTATCACAATTTCCACTGCACTAGTTAGCACATTCATAACACATACACATTTCACATACATATCATATACCCGAAAAACGGTGGGTTAATCACACACCTGATCACTTAGAGAACTATGCTTTTGATACTGATGCTATCACTAGGCGATACTACGGCTATTTGCCTACTTTCTTGTTCTGACGCTGGTCCGCACCCCGATGGCCAATCCCTAACTGCCGAGACAGATCTCTTCTTAAACTTAGGGATAGGGACCTTCCCTTTCCCTTCTTGAATGGTATTCGCCTCCATCAACACACTTAATCAGAACAATCGATTTAATCATCAATATACGAATTCTTAACCAAATATCCACAACTTATCATACTTACCGGAAGGGTTTTGAAATCCCGAAAAGCTTGATCTAATGCTTAGATCCTTAATCCCTACATTTTATTAATCACCTACTACTTTAATAAAAAGCCATTCGGCCATAAATCCAAATCCTAGTAGGATTAGTATACTTAAACTTACCTTGTTGCCGTTTGACTTAAGAATCAAGTCTTGAAATCTCTGATATACTCTTCTTGCATTCGGCCAAGCATTGAATCAATTAACTTGGTTAGTTTTCGGCTTTTGAATAATTAATGAACACATATATTTACCAAACATGGCCTTGGCCGAATGCTATAGACACTTACCTTGTGGATTTTAAATCCCGAAACTCACCGAATAACTAGAGAACACGTGGCCTATGGTGTACCTTCGGGAAAAGAACTTCTCCTTCCTTGTAGTCGACACTTAGTAAATCCCGAAAGATCTCTTCAAAGTTTCGGCAACAAGATATTAATGGGGTTAGTCCTAGATTTCGGCAAATGTTAAGAAAAAAAGGATGAAATCGAATGAGATCTTACCCTTACTTGAAGAAATCGATTGCACCTTCACTTCAACCTTCAGAGATTTGGCTATGGCTAGATGATGATCTCACAACTTTTGGCTTTTGGAGGGGTTAGAAAGAAAAGAAAAGGAAGAATAAAGATGGAGGATTCGGCTAGAACACAAGGTATTTCGGCTTGGCAAAAATAAAAGAAGAAGAAGATTTGGTGAAGAGAATTCGGCAGAGGCTTTCAAAGAACAGAAAATAATGCAGAATGGCCTCTCTTTTACTTTTATAGCCGATATTACTAACTTAGAATCCCTTACTTGGCCATCACTCTTCTATTTTAATAGCTTTATCTCTTTAATTATCACTTAAAATAAAAGATAATTCAGCAACTATCCTTACTTAGCCGAAATTATTAAACTCAAAGTCCCTTACTTGGCCATCACTTCTCCCTTATTTTCCTCTTTATCTCTTTATTCAAATTAAAATAATTTAATCCAACAATTATCTCTTGAAAATAATGATAAATAAATCCCTTATTTATCCACTATTTATAAAATAATAAAAGCTCCTAATTTATAGCCATGTGTCGTCCACCTCTCTGCTCCTTGTAGCAAAATAAAATTTCTTTTATTTGCTTCCCATGTGACTCGAACCCAGGCCCAACACCTTGCATGTGGCGCCATTTCCAGAGGCCCTAAGTGGCATCTGAGGCCACTTTTCCAAGCCTGTTTGTGTGTCAAATTTCACAAACTTTTTCTTTTAAGGCCACCTTGCCTTAATTTCCCCTTTTAAACCTTAAAACTCGTCATTTCTAGGTCATTTCTAAGTTTCCAAAAATTTTCGATCGGCTCTGTAAACTTGACATTTCCTTACATTTCCATGACATTTCCTTACAAGACATTTCCTTACATTTCCAAGGTTCTAAAAATGTTCACTTTCCTCTTTTAAACTTAACATTTCCATACATTTCCAGGTTTCCAAAAGTGTTCAAAATATATTCATAACACATAAGATATGTCATTTCGTACAATTAAACCAAAAATGCATAGGCCCTTTTCAGGATGTTACAGTTCTACCCTCCTTAAAAATAATTTCGTCCTCGAAATTACTTATTAACAAATAATCGTACATCTTAACTCACCACACTATGCTTATGCTGCGCACTTTGATCTTAATAGAACCATCATACTTTCTAGGCACAGTCTCTAAGTTCACGCCCCCTAGAACTCATTTCTAACGTCGCGATTTAATCTGATTAAAAAGTTTTATGCATCAGAAATTTTGTTCCACTGATTATTCGCGAACAGTTTTATGAAAAGAGATGTTCAGAAGTAGTTCTTTCGATCAACCAAAGTTTCTAGTTCAAGTTCACTACTCTAACTCAGGGAGTCACATTCACATTCATAAGCAGAGACACATTCATTTTTCCATGAAGTCACATTCATTCACAACATCATTCACTACACTTTTATGGCCATTCCATCCATTTCCCTACCCAGGGGTAATTTCGTCTTTTCCCCTACAGGGGTATTTTGGTAATAAATCGGGGTCAATTCGAAAATATTTTTCAAATTAAAGGTATTTCAAAATTTACAAAATCTCTGGGTTATTTTTTTTTCCAAATCAGAGGTGTTGCAAAAAATTCAAAAATCGAGGTTATTTCGGTAATTTTGGAAGTCAGGGGCAGTTCCGTAAATTTTCCAAATCAGGGTATCTTGTTATTTGTAAAACAGAAGTTTTTGATACCTTTGTAAAGTAGAAATATTTTAACAAAAGTCGAGGGTATTTTTTTGAAAATCTTAAAAACTAAGGGTATTTTAGTAATTTACAATGCAAGGGCATTTTTTTGTAATTTTGTAAATCGGAGATATTTTGGAAAAATTTTCACAATAATCTTTTACTACAATTAAAAGGGTAATTTAGGGATTTTGAAACTAGGGTTTTTATCATGGCTAGTCCCTTTCGGGTTTTAATTATCGGGTTTAGCCCGTGAATAAGTCCTCTTGGTTAGGGTGAACAGTAGCTACACACGGTAGGATTCGAGTAAAGAGGAGGTGAGTCGCTAGAATTTGCTTAAATACCAAGCTCCATGAATCCACTCCTAGACATGCGCTGTGATTTGCCACACCTAGCTAGGCGACTTACTTCACGGAGTTTGTTTAATAGTCCTTAAGTCTTATGCATGTGTTTGAGTGCACTAGCCCTAGGGTTCAATAGCCTAATATTCTAATCTACGAGCCCAAATAAGCCCATAACAGTTCACATAAACAAGTCACTTCAATAATTAGAAGTACTTACAGTGGACTTCGGGTAGGAGATACAGTGCCATGCCGAATAACTGAAATGTTTATGAAAGCCCATACTTTTGAAAAGCCCATCTTTGAAAAAAAATTATTTTGGACCCAAAACCCTCAAGGCCGAGTTTTGAAGCTGGGCTCGATAACAATTTGTAACACCCCAAACCCGGCCCACAAGCCACGACCGGATCGGTATGCCCGCTGCGGAAAAACGCGTTTGAGAAGATTCGACCTAAAGATAAAATCATGACAACTTGTTGAGTTTGTAAAGCGGTGACCATTTAAAATCTTAAGTAAAGTGTGGTGTTTATAAAAATATCCTGGTTAAAACTTTATGATACATTTTAGGATATAGTTTTTAGAAAATAAACCGGTTTCAAAATAATAATTCAATCGTCACTTTGCTTTAACATAATAAAAATACTCAAATAGAAATACTTAAATACTTTAATCGGGCCTTATTACAAGAAATAATTAAACAAAAGTTCTTAGTAATAAATGAATAAAATAAAGAAGATGTCTTCTGCATGGGCCACCTCGTATCCACTCCAACCCGGTCCAATCACCACGAATCATCTACGATGTTTAATAAAAATTGGGTGAGTCATCTGGACTCGGTGTGTAATTAATCCACTAAATTCCACCCACATGTTAACCACATATTAACCCATATATCGGATAACAAATATCATATTCACATGTTAACACATTACAGGCTTGGCCCATATTCATATCACATTCATCTAATAGGGTAGTTAACCACATAATTTCCACATACCGGGCTTAGCCCATTTCCACACTCGATCCACATTCATATCTTGGGCTTTGCCCATTTCCACATTAATCCACATATCATATTGGGCTTGGCCCATTTCCACATATGTTCACATACGAAATCATGCAATTATGAAGCCCAACCCAAACCTAGGGTCCATCCGCTACACACCCCGATCCGACCTACCACACACCGGGGGATTATCAAATCACCCTCTCCTTTTCACTCCAAAGGCAATCACTGCCGTCCATGTGCAATTAAGCACAATAGTCCACAACGCGACCTCGATCGGCGCCAATCCACGATGTAGCCGTAGCTAACACCAAAACCACGATGGGACACATAGTCACTCATCAACCACGATATGGCACATAGCCGATATCAACCACGATGAGGCACATAGCCACTCATCAACCACGATATGGCACATAGCTGATATTAACCACGATGAGGCACATAGCCACTCATCAAGCCACGAGAACTAAATCGCAATTAATCCACAACGTGACCTCGATCCAACGTCAATCCACGATGTAGCTCAAGGCTAACATCAAACCACGTACTCGAAGTACACCCGTACCTTCTTTCATATCCCAACCCATGCACATGCCACATAAAATAATGATACAATGTAATGATGCATGAGCATGTTCATCAAGCATATTATCACATATTCATATTAATAATCACATATCATCAGGTTTGGTACTTACCGGATTATCGACATACCCCTTGAGGGTATCCTTATCACAATTTCCACTGCACTAGTTAGCACATTCATAACACATACACATTTCACATACATATCATATACCCGGAAAACGGTGGGTTAATCACACACCTGATCACTTGGAGAACTATGCTTTCGACATCGATGCTATCACTAGGCGATACTACTACGCTTATTTGCCTACTTTCTTGTTTCGACATTGGTCCGCACCCGGTGGCCAATCCCTAATCGCGAGACAGATCTCTTCTTAAACATCGGGATAGGGACCTTCCCTTTCCCTTCTTGAATGGTATTCGCCTCCATCAACACACTTAATCGAACAATCGATTTAATCATCAATATACGAATTCTTAACCAAATATCCACAACTTATCATACTTTAGGAAGGGTCTTGAAATCCGAAAAGCTTGATCTAATGCTTAGATCCTTAATCCCTACATTTGATTAATCACCTACTACTTTAATAAAAAGCCATTCGGCCATAAATCCAAATCCTAGTAGGATTAGTATACTTAAACTTACCTTGTTGCCGTTTGACTTAAGAATCAAGTCTTGAAATCTCGCTATACTCTTCTTGCATTCGGCCAAGCATTGAATCAATTAACTTGGTTAGTTTTCAGCTTTTGAATAATTAATGAACACATATATTTACCAAACATGGCCTTGGCGAATGCTATAGACACTTACCTTGTGGATTTTAAATCCGAAACTCACCGAATAACTAGGGAACACGTGGCCTATGGTGTACCTTCGGAAAAGAACTTCTCCTTCCTTGTAGTCGACACTTAGTAAATCCCGAAAGATCTCTTCAAAGTTTCGGCAACAAGATATTAATGGGGTTAGTCCTAGATTTCGGCAAATGTTAAGAAAAAAGGATGAAACCAGAATGAGATCTTACCCTTACTTGAAGAAATCGATTGCACCTTCACTTCAACCTTGAGAGAGATTGGCTATGGCTAGATGATGATCTCACAACTTTTGGCTTTTGGAGGGATTAGAAAGAAAAGAAAAGGAAGAATAAAGATGGAGGATTAGGCTAGAACACAAGGTATTTCGGCTTGGCAAAAATAAAAGAAGAAGAAGATTTGGTGAAGAGAATTAGCAGAGGCTTTCAAAAAACAGAAAATAATGCAGAATGGCCTCTCTTTTCCTTTTATAGCCGATATTACTAACTTAGAATCCCTTACTTGGCCATCACTCTTCTATTTTAATAGCTTTATCTCTTTAATTATCACTTAAAATAAAAGATAATTCAGCAACTATCCTTACTTAGCCGAAATTATTAAACTCAAAGTCCCTTACTTGGCCATCACTTCTCCCTTATTTTCCTCTTTATCTCTTTATTCAAATTAAAAGAATTTAATCCAACAATTATCTCTTGAAAATAATGATAAATAAATCCCTTATTTATCCACTATTTATAAAATAATAAAAGCTCCTAATTTATAGCCATGTGCCGTCCACCTCTCTGCTCCTTGTAGCAAAATAAAATTTCTTTTATTTGCTTCCCATGTGACTCGAACCCAGGCCCAACACCTTGCATGTGGCGCCATTTCCAGAGGCCCTAAGTGGCATCTTCAGGCCACTTTTCCAAGCCTGTTTGTGTGTCAAATTTCACAAACTTTTTCTTTTAAGGCCACCTTGCCTTAATTTCCCCTTTTAAACCTTAAAACTCGTCATTTCTAGGTCATTTCTAAGTTTCCAAAAATTTTCGATCGGCTCTGTAAACTTGACATTTCCTTACATTTCCATGACATTTCCTTACAAGACATTTCCTTACATTTCCAAGACATTTCCTTACATTTCCATGACATTTCCTTACAAGACATTTCCTTACATTTCCAAGGTTCTAAAAATGTTCACTTTCCTCTTTTAAACTTAACATTTCCATACATTTCCAGGTTTCCAAAAGTGTTCAAAATATATTCATAACACATAAGATATGTCATTTCGTACAATTAAACCAAAAATGCATAGGCCCTTTTCAGGATGTTACAGAAAATATACTAATGATAACATCTGGTGATGACGCATCTTCACGAGCACGAATAGCGTAAGCTCTGGTTTGTGCTCTAGCCTCGGATCTCACAGCAGAGTCCTTTGTCATTCCTTTGCTACTGGTCACATTTCCCGCATTTCTAGGTGGTCTTCCTCTAGAAGTTTTGTTACTCGGTCTTGCATTCTAAAATTTATCTTTTTTGGCTAACTCAGGACAATCTCTGTAACACCCCAAACCCGACCCATGCGCTATGACCGGATCTGACATGTCACATGAGAAAACGTGTAAAATCCTTTCGATTCGTACTAAAATAGGTATTATTTTGTTATAATCAAGAAAAACAAGTTTGATTTGAAATATTTGATAAAATACAACTAATCTCGAAGGTTGATTGATAAATCGATAATTTGAACTAAAGATCTTATAAACTATGACTTTTGAAAATGTTATTGATAATTTGAGAGAAAATTTCCAAGTTAAAATATTTGTAAAAGTTTGTTATGAAATCCATTTGTTAATCTATTTTGGAAAACCTTTATTTAAATTTTTATAAAAATCCCCATTTAAAACAATTCAAGCAATATAATAAGTACGTCAAAACATAAAGCAAAATAAAAATATTCCAGAGGCCTTATTACAACATAAAAACCCAAAATAGTAAAAGTACTAAAGTGAACGGAAATAGAAATCTAAAGTTTAATAAAAACCATTTCTGAAGTATGGCCTCCACCGAGTCATCCATGGCCCCAAGTCCTCGTCACTGAGCATTACCTACAAGGGTTAAGAAAAATGGGGAGTGAGTTGCAAGAACTCAGTGTATAATCCCCTTACCGTCATCCACTAGTTCTGAACCCATATAGTAATATTTTGGGCCTAAGCCCATATAACATAATCTTGGGCCGAAGCCCAATTATAAACAATATATATATATATAAATGAAAAGTATGCAACCCAACCCATCCATCCAATCTCTCCCCCGACCAACCAATCTCTCATGTGGGGATCAAGTCAACCCACCCCGCCATTCTCTCCAATTTGCAGACAAGCTGCCATTTATAATATTTTTGTGGCTAAGCCACCAGAGTATCATATACGGTAATATAATCGGCACACAGCCTTAATCACGATGGCACAAAGCCATATTTAAATTGGCACATAGCCATTATCAGAATTTGTGGCAATGCCAACGGTCTACACTTCTCTTCATTCAAGTTTCCCATCCCATGCAATATATAAAGATGCAATATGCATAGTAACATATAATATCCACATATAAATACAACCATTAATCTATAGAATACATTTAATGAATCAGCCCATTATAGCATTTTGTAATAATTCGGCCCACTAAGGCATTTTAACAATTCGGCCCATAGGGGCATTTCGGTAAATCGGTCCATAGGGACATTTCGGTAAATTGGTCCATAGGGACATTTTTCGTATTTCGGTAATTTTACCCACTAAGGGTAATTTAGTAATCTCGCAACCCAGGGGTATTTCGGTAATTTCGCAACCCAGACTTAACTACTAATGTGGGGCATAAAAAAAATTGAAACTGTCCATCTGCGTCATATTAACTAAACCGACTATAACTCGAGCTAGGAAACTCAAAATTTAGATCTGTAAATTTTCCTTGAAACTAGACTCATATAAATTCTTAAAAAACTTTTTCCAGAATTTTGGGCTTAGCCATTTAGTACAGTTTATTCATTAAATTTTCTCTTGTTTCACTGACCAACGGTTCTGACCTCTCTTACCCGAAATCCAAATATCTCACTGTACAGTTTTCATATGTTGCTCCCACTTGTTTCTATTGAAAATAGGCTCAATAAAGAATCTACACATATAAATTATAACTCATAATTCACTTTTTACAATTTTAAATGATTTTTTCACGACAGAATAGGGAACCACGAAGTCATTCAGAACCAGTCTCACTAAAATTAAAATATCACAGAATATAAAATCTCTCTTCCTACTCTGTTTCTTTCATTTAAAAATAGACACAGTAAGCTTTAATTCTATATCTTATTCACTTTCTAATTCCTTTTCTCCTATTTTTCGTGAGTTTTCAAAATCACATCACTGCTGCTAACCAAAACTGTTTCTTTGCAAAATATGGTTACCACTACGAACATACGCATGCCCGAGTGGTCACGGATGCCGGTTTCCAGTTTTCTTCGATATTTCGACCTAATCAAAAAACATTTCATGCAAACATTCAGAGAGGTATGAGATTACACACCATTTCAAACATGTATTCGGAAGGGTACGGGATTACACACCTGATTTGGATTTCCTAAAGAACCACTCTTCGTTGCCCCAACAATCGTGATCCTTCCCTACTAGATTCAAAAATTTGGCCTTGCACCTTGGCTATTGCAACGAGTTCCTAAAGTAAATAAGTGAAGAACAAAAGGGGTTAGCCTTCATCCAATATTCGGCCCTTCCACAAGAGTAGGAAGTTGATATCTTCACCACAAAATAGAATCACATGAGCGGCGCAAAACATCGAAATAATGAGTAACATCTTACCACCAATATTCGGCCAAATCACCCACTTACCAATCAAATTCCGAAACCAAGGCTAAGAGAATGATAAGTAGCAGCAAAGGATGGCTTGATTCGGCCCTTAATAACATGGATGAGTCGAAAGGGATAACAAGGTTTGGCACTAGCAACAAGACAATAACTCTAGGTTCGGCTATGGAGACTATACTGAAAAGAAAACCAATCAAAGAACAAGTTATTAAAGAACACAAACCGAAATGGTAGCTATAGGGGAGATTCGACTAAGGAAGAAAAGGGTTAGAAAGACATGGTGAAGTTGAGGTTTTGGTTAGGAAAAATTGAAGAAGACCCCAAAATGCCTCGAAAAGGAAAAGTGATCCCAAAAATGTGAAAAATGCAAGGGAGAGCTAGAGAAATTCGGCTCCCCCTCTTCCCCCTAACAAAACCATGTATCATCTTTACCAAAAGATGAGTGTTGACCAAAATGCTTTCCAAAACATCCTCTACATAATAGGCCAACATGTTCCCTTCTCTTTCCTATTCTTCCATTTCTTTCCTTCCTTTTCCCTTATCTTCTTCCTTACCATATTTCATTAGCCATCTTTCCAACATTAGAAAAGTCTCCCTTACCATATTTGATGCCATGACCGACACTTGGAAGAGAAGTTCAAAAATTAATCAAAAATTTGCAAAAGATGGGATTTGAACCCATTCCCTCTAAGCTCTCCACTTGACGCCATAACCTCCTTGCCATATGCTCATTTATGCTAGCAAAATACACACTTATTACCTGAAGTCTTGATGCCACTTACCTTCTCTCCTTTAAGTGCTTAAACAAAAAATTTACCTATAGCCTAACTTGAACCCGGAACTTCCTAGAAACCTCGTAACTTTCCAAAATCACCTTCCTAATAAGTCCAACTCGAAATAATGCCGTTCTCTTGTTCTCAAAAATTTTGAACACTCCTACTCCCCAAGGCCCATTGGGCCAAATTCTACTAGGCCCAAATTTGGGTCGTTACAATTCTATCCTCCTTAAAGAAATTTCATCCTCGAAATTTCCAACCAACTACTAAACGCGCCACTCAAATCACACCACTATGCTTTCGCTGCGCACTCTGATCTTAATAACACTAATATACTTTCAACATAATCTTGGATCCTCTTTCACACAACCAAACATCTAACCACAGAAGCAAGCAGTTATCTACCTCTTATACCTAAAATTTTATACATTAAATCATCACGTCCAACCAAAACATACCTGACTTGATAGTGATGAAACAATCCCGGGCCTTATGCTCCTTAGACCCACATCTCAAGCATGCTCCTGACCTCCTCCAGCATTCTCCCGGATGACGTCTTCTGTAATAATATCAAGCCGAAAAGTTTGGACGTGCCTTAACATGCTTTACGGAATGAGATTGCGTCCCAAAAGAACCGCGATCTCTTTTCTTCTTACAGTCCACACGCTCAACTCGAAGTGCTTCACCGATTCCTTTAACCTCCTCCAATACCTCCTTAACTATTTGAGTCAGCTCATCAACCCTAGCTCGATCATGAGATCCCGTCTCAGCCACTGGTGATGCCAGCGCCTCCCTTACGGGCACATGCCTCGGTACCGAGGATCCAACCCTAGCACCTCGGACTCTATCACAGTCGCGTCTACCACGTCCACGTCCTCTAGCGCTCATATTTGCTAAGTCGATTTAATCTGACTAAGAGTCTTATGAATCATTATACTATTCAATGTTTATTAAACAATATTTTATGGAGTATAAGAAGTAAAGTTGTTTTCGCAAAACGCATCCTAAAGTCTCAATCTCTATAGTTTCAGCTCCTAAGACTAAAAGTTCTAGAGTATTTCTACAGTCATACCACAATAATCATAACCATAAAATGATAACATATACTTACTTAACTTGGTGTCGGATACCCGTGGTGCCATACTTCCTTCAAAACGTGTATTTATAATTTAAAATTCAAACAGATTTGGAAAACACTTTTGAACCCAAACTACAGTCGAGTTTTGCAATCGGGCTCTGATACCATAAAATGTAATGCCCCAAACCCGGCCCATGCGCTATGACCGGATCTGACATGTCACATGAGAAAACGTGTAAAATCCTTTTGATTCGTACTAAAATAGGTATTATTTTGTTATAATCAAGAAAAACAAGTTTGATTTGAAATATTTGATAAAATACAACTAATCTCGAAGGTTGATTGATAAATCGATAATTTGAACTAAAGATCTTATAAACTATGACTTTTGAAAATATTATTGATAATTTGAGAGAAAATTTCCAAGTTAAAATATTTGTAAAAGTTTGTTATGAAATCCATTTGTTAATCTATTTTGGAAAACCTTTATTTAAATTTTTAGAAAAATCCCCATTTAAAACAATTCAAGCAATATAATAAGTACGTCAAAACATAAAGCAAAATAAAAATATTCCAGAGGCCTTATTACAACATAAAAACCCAAAATAGTAAAAGTACTAAAGTGAACAGAAATAGAAATCTAAAGTTCAATAAAAACCATTTCTGAAGTATGGCCTCCACCGATACATCCATGGCCCCAAGTCCTCGTCACTGAGCATTACCTACAAGGGTTAAGAAAAAGGGGGAGTGAGTTGCAAGAACTCAGTGTATAATCCCCTTACCGTCATCCACTGGTTCTGAACCCATATAGCAATATCTTGGGCCTAAGCCCATATAACATAATCTTGGGCCGAAGCCCAATTACAAACAATATATATATATAAATGGAAAGTATGCAACCCAACCCATCCATCCAATATCTCCCCCGACCAACCAATCTCTCCTGTGGGGATCAAGTCAACCCACCCCGCCAGTCTCTCCAATTTGCAGACAAGCTGGCATTTATAATATTTTTGTGGCTAAGCCACCAGAGTATCATATACGGTAATATAATCGGCACACAGCCTTAATCACGATGGCACAAAGCCATATTTAAATTGGCACATAGCCATTATCAGAATTTGTGGCAATGCCACCGGTCTACACTTCTCTTCATTCAAGTTTCCCATCCCATGCAATATATAAAGATGCAATATGCATAGTAACATATAGTATCCACATATAAATACAACCATTAATCTATAGAATATTTTTAATGAATCAGCCCATTATAGCATTTTGTGATAATTCGGCCCACTAAGGCATTTTAACAATTCGGCCCATAGGGGCATTTCGGTAAATCGGTCCATAGGGACATTTCGGTAAATCGGTCCATAGGGACATTTTCGTAATTCGGTAATTTTACCCACTAAGGGTAATTCGGTAATCTCGCAACCCAGGGGTATTTCGGTAATTTCGCAACCCAAACTCAACTACTAATGTGGGGCATAAAAAAAATTGAAACTGTCCATCTGCGTCATATTGACTAAACCGACTATAACTCGAGCTAGGAAACTCAAAATTTAGATCCGTAAATTTTCCTTGAAAATAGAATCATATATCTTCTTACAAAACTTTTTCCAGAATTTTTGGCTTAGCCATTTAGTACAGTTTATTCATTAAAATTTCCCGTGTTTCACTGACCAACGGTTCTGACCTCTCTTACCCAAAATCCAAATATCTCACTGTACAGTTTTCATATGTTTCTTCCACTTGTTTCTTTTGAAAATAGGCTCACTAAGGAATCTACAAATATAAAATATAACTCATAATTCACTTTGTACAATTTTAAATGATTTTTCCAAAACAGAACAGGGAACCATGAAGTCATTCAGAACCAGTCTCACTAAAATTAAAATATCACAGAATATAAAATCTCTCTTCCTACTCTGTTTCTTTCATTTAAAAATAGACACAGTAAGCTTCAATTCTATATCTTATTCACTTTCTAATTCCCTTTCTCCTATTTTTCGTGATTTTTCAAAATCACGTCACTGCTGCTAACCAAAACTATTTCTTTGCAAAATATGGTTACCACTACGAACATACGCACGCTCGAGTGGTCACGGATGCCTGTTTCCAGTTTTCTTCGATATTTCGATGGAATCACAGAATATTTCATGCAAACATTCAGAGAGGTATGAGATTACACACCATTTCAAATATGTATTCGGAAGGGTACGGGATTACACACCTGATTTGGATTTCCTAAAGAACCACTCTTCGTTGCCCCCAAAATCGTGATCCTTCCTTACTAGATTCAAAAATCCGGCCTTGCACCTTGGCTATTTCAATGAGTTCCTAAAGTAAATAAGTGATGTACAAAAGGGGTTAGCCTTCATCCAATATTCGGCCCTTCCACAAGAGTAGGAAGTTGATATCTTCACCACAAAATAGAATCACATGAGCGGCGCAAAACATCGAAATAAAGAGTAACATCTTACCACCAATATTTGGCCTAATCACCCACTTACCAATCAACTTCCGAAACCAAGGCTAAGAGAATGATAAGTAGCAGTAAAAAATGGCTTGATTCGGCCCTTAATAACAGGGATGAGTCGAAAGGGATAACAAGGTTTAGCACTAGCAACAAGACAATAACTCTAGGTTCGGCTATGGAGACTATACCGAAAAGAAAACCAATCAAAGAACAAGCTATTAAAGAACACAAACCGAAATGGTAGCTATAGGAGAGATTCGACTAAGGAAGAAAAGGGTTAGAAAGACATGGTGAAGTTGAGGTTTTGGTTAGGAAAAATTGAAGAAGACCCCAAAATGCCTCGAAAAGGAAAAGTGATCCCAAAAATATGAAAATGCAAGGGAGAGCTAGAGAAATTCGGCTCCCCCTCTTCCCCCCTAACAAAACCATATATCATGTTTACCAAAAGATGGGTGTTGACCAAAATGCTTTCCAAAACATCCTCCACATAATAGGCCAACATGTTCCCTTCTCTTTCCTATTTTTCCATTTCTTTCCTTCCTTTTCCCTTATCTTCTTCCTTACCATATTTCATTAGCCATCTTTCCAACATTAGAAAAGTCTCCCTTACCATATTTGATGCCATGACCGACACTTGGAAGAGAAGTTCAAAAATTAATCAAAAATTTACAAAAGATGGGATTTGAACCCCTTCCCTCTAAGCTCTCCACTTGACGCCATAACCTCTTTGCCATATGCTCATTTATGCTAGCAAAATACACACTTATTACCTTAAGTCTTGATGCCACTTACCTTCTCTCCTTTAAGTGCTTAAACACAAAATTTACCTATAGCCTAACTTGAACCTGGAACTTCCTAGAAACCTCGTAACTTTCCAAAATCACCTTCCTAATAAGTCCAACTTGAAATAATGCCGTTCTATTGTTCTCAAAAATTTTAAACACTCCTACTCCCCAAGGCCCATTGGGCCCAATTCTACTAGGCCCAAATTCGGGTCGTTACAATCTCTAATGAAATGATCTTGTGAGCCACATTTAAAACAACCTTTACCATTCATCCAACAGTCTCCATAGTGTCATCTACCACATTGTTGACACTCGGGTTTGTCATTTCTCACACTACCCACACTCGACACTGAAGTAGCCTGAGCTTTAGGGCTCATGTATTGCTTCCCACGATCTCTATTAGAATACCCCACAGAAGCTGTGGAACGATTATACGAATCCCGTGATTTCTTTGACGATGATTGATAGGGTTTATTCATCAATCTCTTTCTTGAATCTCTAGCTTCGAGATCATCCTTTCTCTTTTATTTGCCAAATTCCTCGGCTTTGCATGCTCTGTCGACCAACACAACAAATTCTTTCAACTCAAGAATCCCGACTAGCAATCTGATGTCTTCATTTAACCCATCTTCAAATCGTTTACACATAATTGCCTCAGTGGAAACACATTCTCGAGCATATTTACTGAGTCTCATAAACTCTCTCTCGTACTCAGTTACAGAAATTCGGCCCTATTTCAATTCTAGAAATTCCTTGCGCTTCTGGTCGATAAAGCGCTGACTTATATATTTCTTTCTGAAATCGGTTTGAAAGAATTCCCATGTGTCTCTTTCTCTCGGTACCACGTGGAACAGCCTGTTTTTAGTCAAATCACTATTTTGGGACCACAAATCTGAAGACAAAATAATTATTTTATTATTATTTTAATGTCTAAAATATAATAATATGAATGTGTGAAATTTTCGTTAAGAAATTTTATTGTTTGAATGCTTAATTTGATAAAAAGGACTAAATCGCGTAAAGTGCAAAAGTGATGTTCTAATAGCTATAAGTATTAAATGGCTATGAAATTAAATAGTGGAAGTCCTTATGCTGTAATTATACCCTTGTTAATGTTAATGGACATTTATGTACATGGTTTAAGTGATTTTTAATGGTTTATTAATAAGGTTAAATAGGTAATTTGGTTATAAAGGTATAATAAATAAAACGAAAATCATATTTTGTTGGCTATCATCTTCCTTGGCCGAATTTAACAAGAAGAAAAGCCAAAATTCTCAGGGTTTCATTCGACCATGCTAGCTATGCTCAATTAGGTATGATTTTTGTCCCGTTTTTAATGATTTCTATGTTTTTAAGATCGTTGCAGCTTAGTCTAGCTAGCCCAGGGACTATTCTGCAAAATTGTTAAAGGTTTGGGGTTTTTCCATTGATGAATCTATGTGTGTTTTGATGTTTAATGATAGAAATTACATGTTTGTTGTTTGATAAACAACATTTGTTAAGTGATTTTAGTAAAATGTCCAATTAGGGATTAAATTGTGAAATGTGTAAATTTTGTGGTTAAATTGTGAAATAAATGAAAAACATGGACTGCTAGCGACCTAATTGAAATTCGTCTAGCATGGGTTTTGGTTGAATTGCATGAATTTGTGATTTTATGAAATAAGGACTAAATTGTAAAAACGTTGATATGTTAGGGGCAAAAATGTAAAAGTGCCTTAAAATGTGTTTTTGGATTAAATTTGTAATATCCTAAAAAAAAAAATTTGAGTATCATCTTGTTACTTGTGTTAGCTCGAGTATGATTATTATTATGTGCTTAGTATAGTTTTATGAAGGCTTGGAATTATTAGCTAAGCTAGAATGATTTTTAGTATTGAAAATATAGTGAAGTGGATTAGATGAACTTGACACTTAAGTTAATTTAAGTGTTAAATTCTAACACAAGAGGAGTTAGTGGCATAGTGGATAAGGCGCATGAAAGGTTGCTTAAGGGAAGTGGTTCGAGTAGCATGGAAGGCATATTAAGGATTTTATTTTTTATGCATCCTAGCATTAAGTGTCGGTCAACTATTCATATGGATAAGATGGACAATTTTCTTTTTATGGCAAGAAGACTTAAGGTTATGGTAAGCATGAAATAAGGGATAGAATTGCTAGATTTTGGGGATAAAATTTCTTCAACTTTGGGAATGTAGAGGATTTCAAGGCTTGGCTTAAGGGTGTTGTTTTGGAAACTCTCCTATGGCCATTAGTGCATGAATGTGGGACGGTATGTGTGGCTAGGGGTGGCGAATGTTGATAGGAAGTTTGGGGGAATAGTTGGCCAACTTTAGCATTTTGTGCATCATTTGGCATTTTCTCTTCCTCTTCAAAAACTCCCTCTTTGGCCGAATGTATCTTAGGCATTTTGGTGCAATTTTGCTTTTGATTTAGCTCTCATTTGTGTTTGAACCAAAATCTAATTTCTTCCTCTCATTTCCCTTTTGAAACCGAAACCACAATTTTAATTTTTGTGCACTTTTCTTTTTCGCAAACTAGGTTTTTGGCCGAACCTCTTTCTCCCATCTCTCTCTTTTCTTTCTTTTGATACTTGCTCAAAAACCACATTTCCTTTTTCACTTCCTCTTGGCCGAATCTTCCTCCTTCCCAAATCCCATCTCTTTCATTTTTTTTCAAAGTTAAAAACATCCATTACCATTCTATTTTCATTTTCTATTTTCTTCTTTCTTCCATTTTCGAATCATCCTTCTCCTATTTCACTTTCACTTTTATTTTTCCTTTCTTTTTACTCCACCATAGCCGAATCTTCTTTCTCTCTTTTGGTGTTATATTGGCCGAATATCATCAAGGGTAGATAATCTTTGGGTTTTCTTCAATCGATTTTGGAAGATAGGTAAGTGTTCATGGCCGTATTTCTGTTATTTCCTTCTCCTTTCTAAGTCGTTTTCTTGTGGACAAAGGCCGAATCCTTGGGCATTTGTTTGCAAGGTTCTAACCATTATTTAGGAACCGATTTTTCCTTTAGGCTCTTTGGGACGTTGGAAGCAATCGATCTAAGCCATTCCATTAGCAATCGAAGTTGGTAAGTCAAGTGGTAAGATTCATGTCGATTCATTATTATTTTTGAGGATAAAGACTAAGGCTATTGGGATTAAGATGTGATGTTGGCCGAATGGATTTTTGCTTATAGTTTTGTGGTATGGCCGAATGTAGGACAAGGTGATCTAGTGCGGTAGATCGGATCTTCGGAAGTTAGTATTTGCGTTAGTGAAAGGTGTGTACCTTACACACTTTATAACTCGGTATATATATATATATGTGTGTGTGTTAATAACTATTCATGTTTTTAAAGCCGAAAACTATGAGATCTTGAAATGATACCTTGATGGGTATGAGCAAGGATACGGGTAAGTCTGTTTCGATATGATGTTGATATATGTTGTTAATATCACGATCTACGATATATATTGGTTATATGTTTATATCAAAGTATAATGACATGATTTGTTATCTATTGCATTGGTATGGGCGATATGAGAGGAGGGGGAAGATTGATATCCGTGTCTTTAGGACACCAGAGGTTTGGCACCTCCAGTGGTTTGGTACCACATATTTCGTGTCTTTGGGACACAAGAGGTTTGGCACCTCATAGCGACTCGTCCCAGTGGTTTCACACCACCGTGGGTTGGCCCCACATTTGATGTATTGGGATCGTCGCGGTGATTTGGTATCACACGTGGGTTGGCCCCACAACTTGATTATTCGTGACTTTGGGTCACCGGTGATTTGTCATCACATTATTGGATATCGTGACTTTGGGTCACGGTGGTTTGGCACCACCGGTGGTTTGGTACCACACGGGGTAGAAAAGGAGTTTTGGATGGCTAGGTTGGGTGCATTATATATATATATTGCTTGGTTATAATTTGTGTAAGTATGTGGCAATTACCGGGAGAGGATTATGCATTTGAGTCTTGGTGACTCACCTTCTCCCTTATTTTTTTCAGGTGATTCGTAAAATCGCGGATGAGAGCCGGATGAACTCGAGGAGGCCATGCAATAAAATTTGGTTTTATATGAACTTCCATTTGGGTACTTTATTTTAATTCGTTTTCATCTTTTTATGGATTTGTAATAAGGCCTCTTTAATTATATTTTTGGATTATTTATATGCTTTGGATTTGTTTTAAATATGGCTTATAAATTACATGGTTGATATAATAATTTGAGCACCAAGTTTTCTAAACTACTAAACGCGATGGTTTTAAAACGTTACCATCGGGTAACATAAATCAATTGATAGTATTTAACAACTTAAGTATTTTTGATAACTCATACTATTTTCCAAAACTCCGGTTTCCAAATTTATATTAGATACGGTTTTCAACCTAATCGCTTTAGTTTCTTTTCAATTTATAAAAGGTTTACAAATCTAAGTTGCAACTAAGTTTTAAAGATTTATTTTGGGATTTCAAAGTAAATTATCGAGTTTTAATTTATTATACACCGATTTCTACGAACTTAGAACAACAAAGAGTTTTTCACTAAAATTTAATCGGTAACTCATTTTTCCTCAAAACGTTTTCCCCTGTGACATACCAAATTCGGTCGTGGCGTATTGACCGGGTTTGAGGTGTTACAAATTGGTATCAGAGCCAAGTTCTAAAGCTCGGCTGTGGGCCCAAGGCCCAAAATGATTTAAAGTATGATCTTAAAATGTTTTTGTTTAAAATTATATGATCACGAAAGGCATGGCACCGAGTCTCCTGCACCGATCCGCCTGGGTAAGTACTTTAAACTGTTGATCTTGATGATATGATGATGTTAGTATGGTGATTAGTAGTAGAAACTACTCTAGAGACCCAAACTATAGGTTGAATGTACTCGCGAAACAACTTCTTATTAAAATTATTCATAAAACTGTGTTTTAAAGAAAGTGGAATAATGACTAATGCATAACACTTTTAAATCAGATAAGTCGAGACTTTAGACATGAGTACGAGGTCGGGGTCGTATTACTCGTGGACGCGGTCGGGGTAGGATGGGGCGTGGTCGAGAGCGGTGAGGTGCAGTCAAGGATCGAAAATGAGGTACCACTACCCCACCACCGGCGATTGGAGTTGAGCATCGAGGATCAGACGAGGGGATGATGCGGTGTCTCGAGCGATCTTCTGCGAGTCCTTGAGAGGTAGGCTGGAATAGGTGGAGGCGCGGGAGCTCGTAAATCATGCCGGCGACTCCGAGCCAATGGAGCCGAGGTATTTCGAGGTGTTTTGGTGTGGCTCCCGATGCAGAGTATTGGTTAGAGGCGGCGAGCGAATCATGGATGAATTGGATCCGAATGCGAGGAAAAGTGAAAGGGATAGTGTCGCTTCTTCGGGATGAGTCATATCGGTGGTGGCTCACGATGCGGAATAGTCTTTGCAGCGGAGGATCTCACTTGGGATTATTTTAAGGCGTATCGGAAGAAATATGTTGGGTCTAGTTACATTGATGCCTGCAGCGTAAGGCATTTTTCGAGTTTGGTCCAGGAAGTAAGTCCGTATTAGAATATGAGGCAGAATTTTTAAGATTGAGCCGGTATGCTGGAGGTATCGTGGCTTCGGAGCACGAGCGATGTGTCCGGTTCGAGGATGGATTGAGGGACGAACTGAGATTGCTGATTGCTCCACATCAGGAGCGAGAGTTTGCTGCGCTAGTTGAAAAGACTAAGATAGCAGAAGGGATAAAGGAATCAGTAAGGCAGAGGCACGACAAGAATAAACATAAGAGAAGTTTTGGATCATCCGGGTCAGCCGGTAATTCTCAGAAGAGGGTTAGGCAGAGTGGGCCGAATCAATCTGGGAGGCCTGTTACTGCTAATCAGGGACCAGCACAGTGTAACCGATGTGGAAAATTTCATTGGGGCGAATGTTGGACCGGAGGGAAAGGATGTTTTGAGTGTGGTTCGCTGGATCATCGTGTGAGAGACTGTCCATGTAAGCTAGCAAGGAATCAGTCTGAGGATCAAGGTTGTGCTCAGTTCAGAAATGAGGGACCGTCACCGCAGAGAGGTCGTGGTAATGGTAGAGGAGGTAATGGTTCAGTCGAGGCCGCGGAGCATCTGGCAGAGGTCTTGGCAACACCGAGGCAAGATAGCTGGTTTGGTGTATGTGAGGCGTCGAGAGGAGGCGGACGCACCGGACGTCATAAGCTGTACGTTCTTAATCTTTGGTGAACCATATCTTTGCTTTGATAGATGTGGGTTCGACACATTCGTATGTTGCTAGTAACATAGTAGAGACTATGAATCTAGACTCTAAGACTACTTCTAGGAAGATGTGATTTTAGCCCTCTAGGTCACTCTGTAGAAGTAAATAAGGCATCTGAGAGATGTACCCTAGAACTCTAAGGGGTAATATTTGTAGCCGATCCGATGGAACCGCCGTTTGAGGAGTTCGATCGATTCTTAGGATGGGTGGTTGGTCAAGTATCAAGCAAGTTTGGATCTTGTTTGCTAAGCGCATGGTTTTGAAGACATTTGAGGGCAAAGAGGTGGTTATGATAGGTAATAGAAGAGATTATCTATCCAACGTGGTATCTGCGTTGAAAGTCTGTGAAGTTGGTCGGGAAGGGCCGTGTGAGGCATTTGTGGTTCATGTGTGTGCGTTGGAGGCTAAGGAGTTTCTTGTGGGGAATGTCCGAACGGTAAAGGAATATGTTGACGTATTTCGGAAGAACTTAGGGATTGCCTCCGGATCGTGAAGTTGAATTTGGTATAGATCTATTACCCGTAAGCTGCGCCGGTGTTTATTGCTCCGTATAGGATGGCAACAAGAAGGAATTAGGGAATTGAAGGCTCAAATTCAAGAGTTGTTGGATCGAGGTTTTATCCAACCAAGTGTTTTCGCCTTTGGGAGCACCGGTACTTTTTGTCAAGAAGAAGGATGGATCGATGCGGATGTGTATAGACTATCGCCGATTGAATAAGCTGACGATCAAAAACAAGTATCCTTTGCCGAGGATAGATGACTTGTTTGATCAGCTTAAGGGGGCAGCGGTTTTCTCCAAGATTGATTTAAGGTCTGGATATCATCAGCTGAAGGTGAAAGAGGCTGATATCCATAAGACGGCATTTCGCACTCGGTATGGGCACTACGAGTTTCTGGTAATGCCGTTTGGGTTGACTAACATGTCGACAGCATTCATGGACATGATGAATCGGGTATTCCAGCAGTTTTTGGACCAGTTTGTTGTGGTATTTATAGACGATATTTTGGTATACTCCAAGTCGGAGGAGGAGCATGATGCGCATTTGCGAGTAGTAGTGTTGCAGATTTTGAGGAAAAGCGACTTTATGCAAAATTTAGTAAGTGCGAGTTTTGGCTTAGGGAGGTGACTTTCTTGGGTCACATAGTATCGGTGAGGGGATTAGAGTGGATCCTCGAAAGATTGAGGCAGTGTTGGATTAGAAGCCGCCTAAGTCAGTGGCTGAGATTCGGAGTTTCCTAGGTCAGCGGGGTATTACAGAAGATTTGTGGAAGGATTTTCTTTGATAGCAGCACCTATGACTAAGTTATTGAGGAAAGGAATTCCATTTGTGTGGACCAAGAAGCAGCAAGGAAGTTTTGACAAGTTGAAGAAGATTCTGACTGAAGCTTCGGTTTTGATTCAACCTGAGGCAGGCAAGGAATTCACGATTTACTGTGATGCATCACATCTTTGGGTTTGGGATGTGTCTTTGATGCGAGGAAGGGAAGGTAGTGGCTTATGCATCTCGACAGTTGAGACCACATGAAGTTAACTATCCGATGCATGACTTGGAATTAGCTGTAGTGGTTTTTGCTTTTAAGATATGGAGACACTATTTGTATGGAGAGAAGTCGATAGTCTACACGGATCACAAGAGTCTTAAGTATCTTTTGACTCAGAAGGATTTGAACTTGAGGTAGCGTAGATGGATAGAGTTGTTGAAGGACTACGACTGTTCGATTGAGTATCATCCGGGCAAGGCTAACATGGTGGCAGACGCGTTGAGCTGAAAGGTTGTATCAGACTTAAGATCGATGTTTGCTCATCTTAGCTTATATGACGATGGGAGTCTTTTGGGTGAATTGCAAGTCAAGCCGACTTGGTTAGAGCGAGATCAAGGAGAAGCAAGTTAGAGGATGATGGTTTGAATGATCGGAGGTTCTGAGTTCGAATGGTGGTTTAGAGGATTATAGTTTGTCCAAGGATGGAGTATTGTGTTTTAAAGGAAGAGCTTGTATGCCAAAGGATGTTGAGTTGAGGCAAAGGATTCTTGGGACCTTTACATAGCAGCCCATACGCTATGCATCCCGGAGGTAGCAAGATGTATCGGGATTTAAGAGAGCGATTTTGGTGGCCGTGTCCAAGCGTGAGGTAATGATGATGGGTAAATGTCCGACGTGTCGCCAGGTCAAGGCGAGCATCGGATTTGCCGTCACAGGTTACTTCGGTAGGTGAAGATTCCACAGTGGAAGTGGGAAAGGATCACTATGGACTTTGTCGTGGATTACCCTTACGCCAAGTAAGAAGGACTCGATTTGGGTGATTGTGGATCGTCGACTAAGTCACTCATTTATTCCGGTAAGGGTGGATTACTCGCCTGAAGTTAGCTAAGTTGTATGTGGCGGAGATAGTAAGGTTGCACGGTGTACGATTGTCGATCATCTCGCAGACAGAGATCCTAGATTTACGTCGAGGTTTTGGAGAGCGTTACATCGGGCTTTGGGTGTACGTGATTTGATTTTAGTACCGCATTTCATCCTGATCGATCCAGGCGATCGGAAAGAGTTATCTGATTTTAGAGGATATGTTGAGAGGTTGTGTATTGGACTTGAGGCGGTGGGAAGAGTTTTTACCATTAGCGAGTTCGCATACAACAATAGTTATCGAGCAAGCATTAAGATGGCACCATATGAGGCGTTGTATGGTAGGAGGTGTCGCACACCTACATCTTTGGACCGAGTTGAGTGAGCGTCAAATGTTAGGACCGAGTTGGTTGCGAGAAACCAAAGATAAGGTGAAGTTTATTCAAGCTTGGTTGAAGGAAGCTTGGATAGGCAGAAGTCATATGCCGATCTCAAGCGGAGGGATATAGAATTTTCCGTGGGTGACAAAGTTTTTCTGAAAGTCTCACCATGGAAGAAAGTGTTAAGATTTGGGAGAAAAGGCAAGTTAAGTCCAAGGTTTATTGGGCCGTATATGGTGTTGAGACGAGTGGGACCAGTAGCCTATCAGCTCGAGTTGCCATTAGAGCTGAGTCAGATTCACGATGTGTTCCATGTCTCCATGCTTAGACGCTATCGTTCTGATCCATCGCATGTTGTGGCAGTAGAGGAAATAGAGGTGAGTCCAGATCTGACGGTAGAAGAAGAACCTATGCAGATTCTAGACCGAGATGTGAAAGTTTTGCGTAGGAAGTCAGTTCCTTTGGTGAAGGTTTTATGGCGGAACCATGGCGTAGAAGAAGCTACGTGGGAACCGGAGGATGTGATGAGGTAGCAGTTTCCTCAACTCTTTTGAGCAGGTAATTTCGAGGACAAAATTTTCTTAAGGGGGGTAGAATTGTAATATCCTAAAAAAAAAATTTTGAGTATCATCTTGTTACTTGTGTTAGCTCGAGTATGATTATTATTATGTGCTTAGTATAGTTTTATGAAGGCTTGGAATTATTAGCTAAGCTAGAATGATTTTTAGTATTGAAAATATAGTGAAGTGGATTAGATGAACTTGACACTTAAGTTAATTTAAGTGTTAAATTCTAACACAAGAGGAGTTAGTGGCATAGTGGATAAGGCGCATGAAAGGTTGCTTGAGGAAGTGGTTTGAGTAGCATGGAAGGCATATTAAGGATTTTATTTTTATGCATCCTAGCATTAAGTGTCGGTCAACTATTCATATGGATAAGATGGACAATTTTCTTTTTATGGCAAGAAGACTTAAGGTTATGGTAAGCATGAAATAAGGGATAGAATTGCTAGATTTTGGGGATAAAATTTCTTCAACTTTGGGAATGTAGAGGATTTCAAGGCTTGGCTTAAGGGTGTTGTTTTGGAAACTCTCCTATGGCCATTAGTGCATGAATGTGGAATGGCATGTGTGGCTAGGGGTGGCGAATGTTGATAGGAAGTTTGGGGGAATAGTTGGCCAACTTTAGCATTTTGTGCATCATTTGGCATTTTCTCTTCCTCTTCAAAAAAACTCCTCTTTGGCCGAATGTATCTTAGGCATTTTGGTGCAATTTTGCTTTTGATTTAGCTCTCATTTTTGTTTGAACCAAAATCTAATTTCTTCCTCTCATTTCCTTTTAAAACCGAAACCACAATTTGCATTTTTGTGCACTTTTCTTTTCGGCAAACTAGGTGTTTGGCCGAACCTCTTTCTCCCATCTCTCTCTTTTCTTTCTTTTGATACTTGCTCAAAAAACCACATTTCCTTTTTCACTTCCTCTTGGCCGAATCTTCCTCCTTCCCAAATCCCATATCTTTCATTTTTTTTCAAAGTTAAAAACATCCATTACCATTCTATTTTCATTTTCTATTTTCTTCTTTCTTCCATTTTCGAATCATCCTTCTCCTATTTCACTTTCACTTTCACTTTTATTTTTCCTTTCTTTTTACTCCACCATAGCCGAATCTTCTTTCTCTCTTTTGGTGTTATATTGGCCGAATATCATCAAGGGTAGATAATCTTTGGGTTTTCTTCAATCGGTTTTGGAAGATAGGTAAGTGTTCATGGCCGTATTTCCGTTATTTCCTTCTCCTTTCTAAGTCATTTTCTTGTGGACAAAGGCCGAATCCTTGGGCATTTGTTTGCAAGGTTCTAACCATTATTTAGGAACCGATTTTTCCTTTAGGCTCTTTGGGACGTTGGAAGCAATCGATCTAAGCCATTCCATTAGCAATCGAAGTTGGTAAGTCAAGTGGTAAGATTCATGTCGATTCATTATTCTTTTTGAGGATAAAGACTAAGGCTATTGGGATTAAGATGTGATGTTGGCGAATGGATTTTTGCTTATAGTTTTGTGGTATGGCCGAATGTAGGACAAGGTGATCTAGTGCGTAGATCGGATCTTGGAAGTTAGTATTTGCGTTAGTGAAAGGTGTGTACCTTACACACTTTATAACTTTCGGTATATATATATATGTGTGTGTTAATAACTATTCATGTTGTTAAAGCCGAAAACTATGAGATCTTGAAATGATACCTTGATGGGTATGAGCAAGGATACAGGTAAGTCTGTTTCGATATGATGTTGATATATGTTGTTAATATCACGATCTACGATATATATTGGTTATATGTTTATATCAAAGTATAATGACATGATTTGTTATCTATTGCATTGGTATGGGCGATATGAGAGGAGGGGGAAGATTGATATCCGTGTCTTTGGGACACAGAGGTTTGGCACCTCCGGTGGTTTGGTACCACATATTTCGTGTCTTTGGGACACGAGAGGTTTGGCACCTCATAGCGACTCGTCCCGGTGGTTTCACACCACCGTGGGTTGGCCCCACATTTGATGTATTGGGATCGCCGCGGTGATTTGGTATCACACGTGGGTTGGCCCCACAACTTGATTATTCGTGACTTTGGGTCACCGGTGATTTGTCATCACATTATTGGATATCGTGACTTTGAGTCACGGTGGTTTGGTACCACCAAAGTGGTTTGGTACCACACGGGGTAGAAAAGGAGTTTTGGATGGCTAGGTTGGGTGCATTATATATATATATTGCTTGGTTATAATTTGTGTAAGTATGTGGCATTTACCGGGAGAGGGATTATGCACTGAGTCTTAGTGACTCACCTTCTCGCTTATTTTTTTCTGGTGATTCGTAAAATCGCGGATGAGGAGCCGGATGAACTCGAGGAGGCCATGCAATAAAATTTGGTTTTACATGAACTTCCATTTGGGTACTTTATTTTAATTCGTTTTCATCTTTTTATGGATTTGTAATAAGGCCTCTTTAATTATATTTTTGGATTATTTATATGCTTTGGATTTGTTTTAAATATGGCTTATAAATTACATGGTTGATATAATAATTTGAGCACCAAGTTTTCTAAACTACTAAACGCGATGGTTTTTAAAACGTTACCATCGGGTAACATAAATCAATTGATAGTATTTAACAACTTAAGTATTTTTGATAACTCATACTATTTTCCAAAACTCCAGTTTCCAAATTTCTATTAGATACGGTTTTCAACCTAATCGCTTTAGTTTCTTTTCAATTTATAAAAGGTTTAAAAATCTAAGCTGCAACTAAGTTTTAAAGATTTATTTTCGGGATTTCAAACTAAATTATCATTTTTTAATTTATTATACACCTGATTTCTACGAACTTAGAACAACAAAGAGTTTTTCACTAAAATTTAATTGGTAACTCGTTTTTCCTCAAAACGTTTTCCCCTGTGACATACCAAATTCGGTCGTGGCGTATTGACCGGGTTTGGGGTGTTACAAAATTGAATAGAGAGATTATTAAATAAGTTAATTTTGATTATATTTAGATCAAGAAAGGCAAAATATGGATTTAGATCTGGGAAAGAATAAGGTTTCGGATTAATCGACTTAATTCACCGTGTTTACATTCGAGGTAAGTTCGTATGTTAATAAGAATTAATATAATTGTGTTTAAATGCTTTATTATTTAATTATTTTAGAATACGACCTTACAGATATATTCGATGAAGATTCGGCATTGAGAAATCCTGGTTGAACCTTAGGAATAGATTAGGATACAAATGACATGTCATTAGGGGTTATGTGATTTGGGTCTTGGATGCATGACGTCCCCATTGGTGGGTGAGTTATCCGACATGTGTTGCGAATACTAAATGAAACTTGTGTGAGAAGCACCGTGTAACCGTCATGACCGTCAGCTTGTGTGAGCAGACCCGTTGATAGCTCTAGTGTGAGTATTATATGTGATACGAGATTGAAATAGCTTCAGCTATGTATGTGGCACTTAGGGTGCAAGATTCCCGAGTATCCGATAGTATTCTGAATGGTTCAACAGGTATGTCAAAGATGTAGATAAGTATGAGTTTGAAACGGGATGGCACAGGTATGTACATGAACCGAGCAAAATATTGAAATAAGGAAAATCATGAAAGTTACATCTAACTTTGTGAATGCAAATGTGGTAGGTTGGTGATTCAATATAAGCTATGTTATGTTATGTTTTATTTGCTTAATTTGAGCATATATGATGAGTTGATTTAAATGATATACGAACTTACTAAGCTTTATAGCTTACTTTGTTTAATTTTCCGTGTTTTATAGTGAAGCCAAAGCTAGCTCGGATTCGGGATTGTCGGAGACTTCATCACACTATCCAACTATCACTTTGGTACTTTTGAACTTAAGTATTTTGAGTATATGGCAAGTATAAAAGTTTGGTCATTTTGGTATATATGTTGTTAATGAATTTAGTCATTTGAAATTACTTGTAAATATTGAGAGTTTGGTTTTGTATATATAGCCATGAAAGTTGGCTTAATTTGGTTGGTTTGGTTGTGTATATATTTGTGCATATGGTTCTGTAACAGCCCGGTTTAGACCCTATTCGGAACAATGGTTTCAAGACCACAAATTTAAATCAGAAAAATATTTTAATATTATTTTTGATGTCTACAGCATGTTAAATTATATATGTGAAAATTTCGTGTGATAATTCTAGTGTTTGTGTGCTCGATTTAATTAAAAGGACTTAATTGCGTAAAATGCAAAACTAGCATGCTTTATGTAAAGGTACCTAATTTCTATGGCTTTTATTATATGATGTATTTATGTTGTAATTTTACCATAGAAATTATGAGTGGATGGTTTAGACATGTAACATATGGTTTAATAATTAATTTATAAAGGTTAATATGCTAAATATGTTAATTAATGATAATATAATAAAACATTAAGTAAAAGCCATACATTTTTATTCATCTTGGTGGCCGAAAGTTAAAAGAAAGAAACTATAGTTGAGGTTTGAGCAGCCGGCACATTTGGGGCTTGATTTAGGTAAGTTTTAAGCTCGGTTTTTGATAATTTTTACGTCTTTGAGATCGTTGCTTCGTGTTTTAGCTAGCCCATACCTTGATTTTCGGATTCGATGATGATTTTGTGTTTTACCATTGTTGAAAGCTTGATGATTTTTGTGTTTGATGATGAAAAATAAATATGTGTTAATAGATATTTATGTTTAATTAAGTTATTTTTAGTAAAAATGCCTATTTGGGATTAAATTGTGAATTTTGTAAATTGAGTGGTCAAAATGTGAAATAAATGAAAGAAATGGGCTGCTATGAACCTTAGTAAAATTCGAATATACTAGAGTTTAATGAAATTATGTGTATTTTGTGTTTTGTGAAATAGGGACTAAATTTTGAAAAATGTTAAATGTTAGGGCTAAATTGCAAATTTCCCTTTTATGTGTTTTTGGGTGAATTTGAATACATGTGTGATTAAATAAGTCTAATTTATATTAATTTAGATCAAGAAAAGAGGAAATCAGAATTGGATCAGGGGAAATCTAAAGTTGTCGAATAGTCGTCCCGGTTCGTTCGTCTTCGTCCGAGGTAAGTTCATAAGTAAATAAATGTTGTTAAATAGAATGTATTGATTTTGTAAATAGCCAAATTGAATTTTATGTATGTATAAAAACTTAGCCGAATTGAATTTAGCATGGAATAATGTGTTTCGAGCATGAATCGATCAAGTTACGACGTTTATAGTAATTGTCTATTCGCGTGTATCTCTTAAGCCCATTGTTTATTCGTGTTTTACCACTAAATGTAACACCCCTTGGACCACTAGAGGACTCAACACAGTGACTTCATTTACAGCAATTTCAAACATAACACCCAAAGTCTCAGTCATTGTGCATGTAATGTACGAATGAGTAGATCCAATGTCAATCAGTGCCGTATAAGGTACTTCATGAATAAAAAACATACCCGTTATCACATCTGGGGTGTCTCCGTCCTCTCGGTGACGAGCAGCATAAACTAGGGCTGGCTGCCTCTCCTCGGTATGTTCTGCACCTCTGCTCGGTGCTCCACGGCCACGTCCCAAACCGTTTCCACCTCTTACCTGACCACGGCCTCTAGGCGGCTGCTGACCACCCCTCAGCGGCTGCACATTACCCCTACCAATAGCTTTCATCTGATCCGGTCTTCTGGGACATTCCCTGATACGGTGCTCCATGGAACCACAACTCAGACAGGTTCCCGTCCTCCTCAAGCACTCACCCACATGGCCTTATCCACAAACAGCACAAGGCGGTAACCCAGTAGTAGCAACAGGGGCCCAGCTCTGATTGGCCCATCCACTCTGGCCCTTTTTTTAGGCCTCTGCATGAAACTGGAAGGCTTTGAATCCCTTTTATTTTTGCCCCTTTCTCTTTCCCAGTTTAGGCGCTCAGTGCGCTTCACATCCTCAGCGATTTTTTTTTCTCCACCAATGCTGCAAAATCTCGCTCCCTTTGTGGAGCTATCAATACCCGAAGACTATCTCTGAGGCCGTCTTCAAACCGCACGCTACGTTCATAATCTGTCGCCACCATCCCTTTAGCATATCGACTAAGTCTTAGGAACTCTGCCTCGTACTCTGCCACAGACCTATCCCCCTGAGTCAAATTCAAGAATTCTCTCCTCCGGGCATCCACATAACTTGCGCCCACATATTTCCCCTAGAACGCAGATTTGAAGAATTCCCAAGTTACCCGGTCAGGTTGAGTACCCTCTTTCACGGTAAGCCACCACTGGTAGGCTTCCTCTCGCAGCAACGACACCGCACCTTTTAGTTTTTGTTCGGAAGTGCAGTCAAGATCATCCATTATTCTTTCTGTGGCCTCCAACCAATATTCGGCCACATTAAGAGCTACTCCCGCAATGCCTTTGAAGATCTCAGCTCCATTCGATCGGAGTCGCTCTGAAATCGACCTCCGGCTCCCAACACCAGTGTTGGGCCCAGCGACCCTTTCTAGAATCCTTAACATTGCCTGGGACAATGCGTCGTCCCCAACTGCTCGATCGTGTGACCCAGTCTCAGTCACAGGTGAGGTCAGTGTCACACTGGTTTCTAAATTAGGCAAATGATCAGATGTTGAGGACCCAGCCCTAGCACCTCTACGGCCTCTGCCGCGACCTCTTGTACTCCTTCCACGAGTACCTCTAGTGCTCATTTTCACTTTGCGTATTATCTGACTAAAAATTTTTATGCAAATTAGTTACAAATTCAGTAATTAAAGCAGATGTTTTATGAGAGTAGTTTTTTAAGAGTTGTTTTCACAATCGTAAGCTTACTACAGTTTTAGTTTCCTACTGTTTTTCAGTTTACTCAAACTAAAGAGTCTAGGATTAGAAACCAGTGGCAAGTAAATTGGATAAATCCTAAGATGACTAGAACAAGAGTTGTTCACCAAATATTAGGAGTTACATATGATGTAATTAGCAAATGTTGCTTACCTAAATAACCATAGTCTTGAGAGTAAAGCCAAAGCTGACTTAAGAGGAGGTGAAATATGGATCCTTAACCCACTAGAAATACTTTTGAGAAAGTCTTTCCAAAATTAATATATGATGGTTATTAATTTTGAAATAAAATAGTGGGAACATCATTTAATAAAGTCTTTTTAATGATTGATATAAACTTGGTAAATTTACTCACACGCATATTTTATTGTTGTAGATATATTATGGCTGCAAACACTAATACACTCTCATTGCGATTGGTCCTTGAGAAGGACAAATTGAATGGTTTGAACTTTCTTGAATGGTTCTGTAACTTGAGGATTGTCCTCAAACAAGAACAGAAATTATATGTCATTGAACAACGACTTCTTAATGAACCACCCGCTAATGCCTTGAGGACTGATAGAGATGCTTACAAGAAGCATCTCGAAGACATGGTAGAAGTTGGATGTCTTATGCTTGCCACTATGAATCCTGAGCTTCAGAAGCAACATGAGGACATGGTTGCTTATGATATGATCGAGCACCTGAAAGAACTTTATCAGGGGCAAGCACGACAAAAGAGGTTCGATATCTCTAAGGCCCTATTCCAATGAAAGCTGGCTGAAGGAAGCCCAGTAGGACCTCATGTCCTTAAGATGATTGGCTATATTGAAAGCCTGTCTAAGCTTGGGTTTCCATTGAGCCAAGAGTTGGCCACTGATGTTATTCTGCAATCGTTGTCGGATAGCTACAGCCAGTTTCTCCTCAATTTCAATATGAATTAAATTGACAAGACTCTGCCACAGTTGCTCAGTATGTTACGAACTGTTGAAGGCAACATGAAAAAGGTTTGACCCAAGCCCATACTGATGGTCCGTAACAACAAGGGAAAGGGAAAGGCCAAAGTTCAGAGAAAGCCCAAGGGCAAAGGTAGGCCCAAGCCTGGAAAAGGAAAGGCTACACTAAAACCTAAAGATGGGGTGTCTAAGGAAGGAAACTACTTTCGTTGTGGTGTGACTGGACATTGGAAGCGGAACTGCCCTATCTATCTTGAGGAAGTCAAGAAGGCCAAAACAAGCAAAACGTCTGCTTCAGGTATTTATGTTATTCATATTAATTTATCAACTACTACTTCTTGGGTATTAGATACTGGTTATGGTTCTCATATTTGTACTTCTGTACAGGGACTACAAAGGAGTAGGACTTTGGCTAGAGGAGATGTGGACTCATGAGTTGGAAATAGAGCAAAAGTTGCTTTGCATTAATGTGGGGAACATATACTTTATCTTTGCCTAGTGGACTTGACTTATGTTTAGAGGATTGTTATTTTGTCCCCAGTTTGACTAAAAACATTATTTCAATTTCTTGTTTAGACAAAATTGGTTTTGAGATAATTATTAATTATAATTGTTGTTCCTTTTATCTCAATAATGTTTTCTATGGTTCGGCACAATTGATTAATGGCCTCTATATTTTAGATCAAATGAATCCCATTTACAACATAAATACTTAAAGATCTAAAATAAATGACTCAAATCAAACTTATCTTTGGCATTGTCGTTTGGGCCACATAAGTGAGAAACGCATATCCAAACTCCATAAAGATGGTTTCTTGGATTCATTTGTTTTTGAACAATTTGAAGTATGTGAATCTTGCTTATTGGGAAAAATGACTAAATCTCCTTTTACTGGTAAAAGTGAACGAGCTAGTGATTTATTGGGCCTAATACATTCTGATGTATATGGACCAATAAATACACAAGCCAGAGGTGGATTTCACTACTTCATTACTTTCACTGATGATTTCAGTAGATATGGGTATGTTTATCTCATGCGCCATAAGTCTGAGTCCCTTGAAAAGTTCAAGGAATTCAAAAATGAAGTACAAAATCAACTAGGCAAAACTATCAAGTCACTTCGATCTGATCGAGGTGGAGAGTATTTGAGCCTAGAGTTTGATGATCTTTTGAAGGAATGTGGGATTGTCTCACAACTTACTCCTCCCGGTACTCCTCAATAGAATGGAGTTTCTGAGAGAAGAAATCGAACTCTGTTAGACATGGTCAAATCCATGATGAGTCATGCTGATCTACCGACTTCCTTTTAGGGACATGAACTTGAGACAGCTGCTTTCACACTAAATTGTGTTCCATCTAAATCGGTTCAAAAGACGCCATATGAGATGTGGACTGGGAAACGTCCTAGTATGTCTTTTATGAAAATTTAGGGTTGCGAAGCTTATGTTAAACGTCAGACGTCTACTAAGCTTGAACCCAAATCTGAAAAGTGTATTTTTGTGGGGTATCCGAAAGAAACCGAAGGATATTATTTCTTTAATCCCAGTAAGAACAAAACGTTTGTTGCTCGGACTGGTGTCTTCCTAAAGAGAGAATTTATTTCTAGAAAAGGAAGTGGGAGAAATATTGAACTTGAAGAAATTTGAGAATCACAATATACCACTGAACCAGAGATAGAACAACAGCAAATTCCACAAGAAATTGAGGAACAAGTAACTACTGTAGGAACACAACCACCGCGCAGATCTTTAAGAGAACGCCATGCACCTGAGAGATATGGATTTCTCATTACAACGCATGTGACGTTCTTCTTATAGATCAAGATGAGCCTAGGACTTATCAAGAAGCGGTGACGAGCCCAGACTCTGAGAAATGGCTTGAGGCCATGAGATCTGAGAGGGATTCCATGTATGAAAACCAAGTATGGACTTTGATTGACCCACCCGAAGGGGCTAAACCTATAAGGTGCAAGTGGGTTTTCAAAAAGAAAACCGACATGAATGGTAATGTACAAACATACAAGGGGCGATTAGTCGCTAAAGGTTTTCGCTAAATTTATGGTGTTGACTATGATGAAACCTTTTCTCCTGTAGCTATGTTTAAATCCATCAGGATCTTGCTCGCCATAGCTGCATTTCATGATTATGAAATCTGGCAGATGGACGTCAAAACAGCTTTCCTTAAAGGGAAACTTGAAGAGGATGTGTACATGACACAACCTGATGGTTTTGTCAATCCAAAAGATGCTAGAAAGATATGTAAGCTACAAAGATCCATTTATGGATTAAAGCAAGCTTCTCGAAGTTGGAATCTTTCTTTTAACGATGCAATCAAAGAGTTTGGTTTTATCAAAAATAAAGATGAACCATGTGTTTACAAGAAAGTTAGTGGGAGCACTATCACATTCTTGGTACTGTATGTGGATGACATACTTATCATGGGAAATGACATACCTACCTTGCAGTCTATTAAGACTTGGTTAGGAAGTTGTTTTTCTATGAAGGACTTAGGCGAAGCCACTTACATCTTAGGAGTCAAGATCTATAGAGATAGATCAAGATGACTACTAGGTCTAACCAAAGTACATACATAGATAAAGTGCTAAAAAGGTTCTATATGGAAGAATCTATAAGAGGATTCCTACCTATGAGACATGGTATTTCACTCTCGAAGGAAATGTATCCTTCAACTCCACAAGAGAAAGAACGCATGAGTAAAATTCCATATGCTTCCGCTGTTGGATCTATCATGTATGCCATGTTATGTACCCGTCCAGATGTCTCATATGCCTTAAGTATGATGAGCAGGTACCAAGTAGATCCCGGTGAAGGGCACTGGACCACAGTCAAGAATATCCTTAAGTACTTAAGAAGAACTAAGGATACATTCCTAATATATGGAGGTGAGGAAGAGTTAAGTGTAAAAGGTTACACTGATGCTAGCTTCCAAACTGATAAGGATGATTCTCGATCGCAATCAGGTTGTGTGTTTTGCCTTAATGGTGGTGCTGTGAGCTGGAAGAGTTCAAAGAAAATTACAGTAGCCGATTCTACAACAGAGGCCGAGTATATTGCAGCCAGTGAAACAGCAAAAGAAGCAGTTTGGATCAATAAGTTCATTACTGGACTAGGGGTTGTGCCTAGCATATCAGATGCTATAGAACTCCAATGTGATAACAATGGAGCCATTGCACAAGCTAAAGAACCCAGATCTCACCAGCGATCCAAACATATACTTAGGTGCTACCATCTTATTTGAGAGATTATCGATCGAGGGGATGTAGAGATATGCAGAGTACCTATAGATGATAACATTGCTGATCCCCTGACCAAGCCTCTGACACAGCAGAAGCATGATCGTCACACTAATTCGCTTGGTATTAGGTATATGAGTGGTTGGTCTTAGTGCTAGTGGGAGATTGTAAGAGTATGCCCAAAGATCAATCATGAGATGTTTGTAATAACATACTTAATTTACCATGTTTATTAATATAAGGTGTTGTCATTATTATTTTAGTTTTTTTTTGTGTGTACAAATAAACTGTTTTATAATAATGTCCTAAGAATAATATGATTATTCTTAAAAGATCCTTAGTCAAGTATTATTGTTGACTAGGACAACAATAATGCATTAAGACTAACATGTAGTTGATTGTTGATAAAGAGTTGTCATTGATATGGAGTGTCAAAATCAATGCATGAATATGTGTGTTAGAGAACAACATATTGGACTGACCCACTATGAGTATGTTTCTTGGATTATTATGTAATTGTCACAACATTACTCATAGTGATTAATATGTATATGATCCTAAGACTTGAGATCATAATTATCCCAACATCGTGAGTTGTATATTTTAATACAGTCAAACGTACACCGTAACTGGTTGTTCTATAAAGGCTGATGTCGGATATACCACAATCTATGTAGAGGGATATGGTTGATCAATATAGGATAAGTCCCTCCTACATAATGGGAGTAATATCTTAGGCCACTTGATTGAGTGAGACTAGAAATGCATGGCCATGCTCAAATAAGTTGATATGAGATGTCATACTTATTTGTATATCATAGTCTACTCAAGATATCAAGAAACATGGGATGGACTATGCAAGTGTGACTATTCCATGACTTGTGTCCATTTCAGAGATAAAGGACTTAAGGATTAATGCATGAAAGGTTAATCACAAAAGGTTATGTCGAATCATGACGTCTTGTAACTTAGGTAGCAATGATGCTTTGCTAGATGCCACTCATTGTTTGTAACATTAGAATCATTCTAGTATTACTGCTAACATTACAAGAACCTACAGGGTCACACCCTATGGTTGAAATGAACGGAATAAAACATAGTTGGTATTGTGTTTGATTGTCACATGAATTAAAGTAATTATAGAAATAATCTAATTGGGCAATCAAATATTGAACATATTATATGTACAAGGATGTTGTACACATAATGAGAACATAGTTCTATTATTATATGAATTTGGTTCGTATATAAAATAAATATAGTTTACCAAAATCCTTGTTATAATTAATGTAATTATAACTTTCGGTTAAAACATTATTATATTTATTTATTTTAATTATGATTATTATGTTCGGATAAAAATTTTATGAATTATGATTCATTATATATATACCAATTATAAAAGGTGAGACTAAAAGAGAGTTTTTTTTTTAGAAAACCCTAAACACTGAAACTTTGCTTGTGAGGTCTAGCAGCCGTCAAGCAAAGAAACCTCCAAAACAGTTTTGGAGATTTCATCCATTCATCATAAAATTGGGTGGATTACATAGAGGTCGAAATCATAAAAGGTTGCAGCTTGGTTCGATAGTAGATCAGAGTTCTTGTTGCCAAGGCGTCGCTGTCTACTCAGATTGAAGTTTCGGTAATTTCGAAACCATTATTTCACCCCGATTTATTCCTCGCACATGGATCCATGGTTTGGATCGCCAGAATTATTATTTTTTTTTGCTATGCCATGGGGGTACCGGCAATCCAACACATCGTACTCAACTGAACTTAGCAAAAGACTGATTCATGCGGTTGATTTGATTAAAGAAACTAAAGAGAAAGTGAAAATAAGTCGCGACTGTTTAAAAGCAGCTTTAGATCGTCAGAAATCGTATGCGGATTTGAAACGAAAAGATATTGAATTTCAAATTGGTGACAAAGTGTTTTTGAAAGTGTCTCCGTGGAAGAAAATTGTTAGATTTGGTCGGAAAGGCAAGTTGAGTCTGTGTTTCATCGGGTCGTATAAGATCATCAAAAGAATATGGACAGTGGCATATCGACTTGCGTTACCTATTATATTAGAAAAGATCCACAACATGTTTAACATATCGATGTTACGTCGATATAGATCTAACCCATCTCATGTTATTTCTCCAGTAGATGTTGAGATACAGACTGATCTGACGTATAGCGAAGAACCGATCAAAATTTTAGCTCGTGAAATCAAAGAATTGAGAAATAAATGTATAGCCCTAGTGAAGGTTCTTTGGCATAAACACGGGATCAAGGAAGCCACATGGGAACCCTCTGATACCATAAATGTAACACCCCAAACCCGGCCTAGATGTTACGACCGGATCTATAAATGTAACACCCCAAACCCGGCTTAGACGTTACGACCGGATCTAGCATGTCACATAGAAGGGTTGTTTAAAAACTGTGCATTCGTTAAAACGTTCATATTGTTTTTGAAATTTTGAGCTTTGTTGTTTGTGAAACTCAGATTTGTTTTTATGGTTTTCTTGTAAAAAAAACATTCTTATTATTATTATTTCCGAAAACTTTGTTTATAACAGAAATCAGATTCAGTGAATTGCGAAGATGTGATATTTTGAAAACAGTTATTGTCGTTTTAAGAAAACTCAGTATTCAAACATTTAACAATTTAAAAGTAACCGAATTGAAAGTTAAAAGGAAAATTAAAATCCAATGGCCTTATTACAAAACATTAACCCAAAATAAATAATCTTAAAATAAAATAAAAACTGAAATTACTAGGTTCATGAGTGATAGCTCCGATGTATGGCCACCACCGAGTCCTCCGCAGCTCTAAATCCTCTAACGCTGGGGATCACCTAGAAGGTTAAAGCAGAGGGGTGAGTTATGAGAACTTAGTGTGTAATCCCCAAATCGATCATTAACTGGGCCTGAGCCTATACTGACGGCATCGGGCCAAGCCCTATTCGAGCAATGCATCGGGCCTTAGCCCTATAAACTTGATAAAGCAGGTAATGTATGCAGCCCAACCTAATAATCCATCCGCTACACACCCCCGTACCAGCCCTACACACCTGCGGGGACCAAGTCAACCCACCCAGCCCTACACACCAATATGCAGACAAGTTGCTAATTACAGAATTTGTGGCGGAGCCCCTAGAATAATCGAATATACGTGGCATAGCCACTATACAGAATGTGGCAGAGCCACCAGAATCAGAATGTGGCAGAGCCACCAGAATCAGAATGTGGCAGAGCCACCAGAATACACTTCCTCCGATCATCAATATCCCAATCCCATGCAGAATGTCATGTATGCAAAGCATATATCAAAAATGATGTGTGAACTAAATTACCATCATAACCAGTTAAATAGAATACTCACCACATACTAATCAACCCTTAAGGGTATAACAGTAATTTTATCCATCGAGGGTATTTCAGTAATTTACCCACCAGGGGTATTTTTGTAATTTTATCATCTAACGGCCTTTCCGAAGGCCTACTATCGCCTCGAGTGACACATGACCCTTTTTGGGTCTCTACAGAACCATTGGGCCTGAAATGGACGGGCCCACACGCTCGTGTGGCCCATTACACGTAGTTTCGGTCTCAAATTTTTAGATTTCGCAATTGACCCTATCATTTGATAGTTTTCCTACAATTTTGCCCAAGTGAGTCGAATAGCCCATTGGGCCCATTTGGACCGTTTTGGGTTGGTCAGGCCCGTTACAGCCTCAGTTTTGTGAGAGTGCTCGTGACGCTCTCAACGACTTAATGTCATCATTCGTATCTTGGTTTACCACTACGAGCGCTCGCACGCTCGAGTGGTCACAATTGCCGATTTCCCGGCTTTTCGGCATTTGGCTGATTCACAAAATATCTCACGCAAACATTCAGAGAGGTGTGAGATTACACACCTGTTATCGAGTTTACGATACTTGTCACTTCCCAAACACCTGAGATCACAATAGCTAACGATTAGTCTTAATCCACACTACTTCCCAAAATTGAGATTGATAACGAACCACCATACTCACCAACCCCGACGGCAACTCCTTGCTATGCTAGAACGCTTGGTTACTCCCTTTGATTACGAAGTTAGGTCCCTAACCAAGGAACATAAGTCAATACCGTTGTTCCAAGTTCACAAAGACAAGGCTATTCGGCCTTAAGAAACTCAGCAATATAAGGGAAACTTCCACCCTAATCGGCCTAGGATACACTTACCAAAGTGCCACAGAAACAATAGTTGCACAACCAGGTTTTCGGCTTCCACACAAAAGAAAGAGTGAACGAGACCCAAGACGGAGAAGGAACTCAGATTCGGCCTTGATCACAGAAGAAACAAGGTAAGAGATTCAGTTTACGTGAGAGAAAAGAGAGCAGAAAAGAATCAAAGAGAAAAGAAGCATTACCTTGATCATAGACGAGCCGAATAAACAAGGTAGATTCGGCAGACAAAAGACCCCCAAGCTTCAGGCTACACTTACCGGTTGTCACCCCCCTTTGCAACACAATCGATGAAGACAAAAAGGAAACTAGTTGCCGTACAAGGGTAAAGAGAGTAGATATTCGGCTATGGAGAAAACAAGGGAAGGAGATGAGTGAAAAAGAAGAAGAAAGTAGGTGGACAAGGAAAGATAAGCAAAAGAGTTTCGGCCTACACTTGCTTAGGCTATTAGCCCGTAAGAAGAAAATGTTTGAAAGGAGAGAAGAATGGGAGAAGAGAGGCTGAATTTTCGGCAAAAGAAAAATAAAAACAAAAGACCCCAAAATGCTATCGTCCCAACGCAAAAAGCCAAAACTCATACAAAAGAGAACTTGAAAAATAAAACGGCACCTCCCCTCTCAAGGCCAAATATGCACATTCAAATCCCCACATTGGCCGAAATTCCCCCTAAACCATTCCCCACATTCAGCCAACTCCCTACACTCATCCAACACCATGATTCTCTCCTCTTTTTGCTCCACCAAACACTCTACACCTCCCATTCAAATAATTTGACCAAGTCCTCCCTCGCTCCTGCAGAGTTCTAATCCAACTCCACCTCTTCTCCTCCCACAGCATAAAATAAAAAACAACATATGCTGCTTGTGGGATTTGAACCTCCAACCTCCTTGCACTCCTTTTGACGCCACACCACCTTGCCACACACTCCACTTGTGTCTCCTAAGCACACACAATATTACTTAAGTCCAGCCTCTGCTAGCTCTCTCCACTAAAGTGCCCAAAAACCAAAATTTCACCAGGGCTTGGGCTCAAACCCGAGCCTCCCAAAAACCCCCAAACACACCCAAATAACCCGCACAGCAACCATAACATGCAATTACACAAATATTATAGACCCCTAAATTTTAGGATGTTACAGTTCTACCCCCTTAAAGAAATTTCGGCCTCGAAATTTACCTGATCAAAAGAGGTGAGGGTATTGCTGTCGTGTTGCCTCCTCCAGCTCCCACGTGGCTTTCTCTGAACCATGGCTACGCCACAAGACCTTGACTAATGGAACAGATTTCCTCCTCAGCACTACCACCTCGTGATCCAAAATCTGTACCGGTTCTTCTTCGAATGTCAGATCAGACCTCACTTCGATTTCCTCTACTGGCACTACATGAGAAGGATCAAAACGGTAGCGCTTGAGCATTAAAACATGGAATACATCATGTATCCGACTCAACTCTGGGGGAAACTCAAGTTGATAGGTGACCGGTCCCATATGCTTCACTATCCGATAAGGCCCTATGAATCTGGGGCTCAACTTGCCCTTTCGTCTGAATCTCAAAATCTTCTTCCAAGGTGAGACCTTCAAGAAAACATAATCCCCCACCGAAAACTCTATCTCCTTACGCTTCAGATCCCCATACGACTTCTGTCTATCAGAAGCTTCCTTTAACCGGACCCGAATCAACTTAACCTTTTCCTCAGTTTCCGAAATCAATTCTAGACCCAACAACCATCGCTTACCCAATTCTGTCCAACACGTAGGGGTACAACACCTACGACCATATAATGCCTCGTATGGTGCCATCTGAATGCTGGATTGGTAGCTGTTGTTATACACAAATTCTGCCAAAGGTAAATAATCCTCCCAACTGCCTCTGAATTTGATCACACAACCCCTTAACATGTCTTCCAGAATCTAGATTACCCACTTACTGACCATCAGTCTGTGGGTGGAACGTTGTGCTGAAGTCTAGTCTTGTACCCAGAGCTTCATGTAACACCTTCAAAACCGAGATGTGAATCTAGGGTCCCTGTCTGAAATGATAGACACTGGTACCCCATGCAACCTCACAATTTTTGCCACGTACAACTTGGCCAACTTCTGTAGCGAGTAGTCAGTGCGAATCGGTATGAAGTGTGCGGACTTAGTCAGCCGGTCAACAATCACCCACACTGAATCTTTCTTAGTAGGCGTCAGGGGTAGCCCACAAACAAAATCCATTGTTATCCTCTCCCACTTCCAAAGTGGAATCTTCACCGGTTGCAGTAATCCCGAAGGCAGTTGATGCTCAGCCTTTACTTGCTGACATGTCAAACACTTGCTTACGAAGTCGGTAACCTCACGTTTCAGTCCAGGCCACCAGTACCGTTCTCGTAGATCTCGATACATCTTGCTTCCACCGGGATGTATATATGGGCTACTATACGCCTCCCGCAGAATCATCCGTCTTAATTCAGAGTCCTTCGGCATACAAACTCTTCCGTGGAAACATAACATTCCTTCACTGTTCAGCCCAAAATCCACCGTCTCTCCACTGTTCACTTGTTGAACACAAGAACTTAACGACTCATCCAACAATTGCTTCTCCTTAATCTGACTAACCCACGTCAGTTTTACCTGAAGTTCTGCGAACAAACTACCATTCTCGAAAAGACTGAGACGAACAAACATTGCCCTCAAATCAGATACCACCTTACGACATAGTGCATCTGCCACCACGCTTCCGCTGTGCACTCTGATTCTAATATCCCTGTCATATTCTAACTAGAATTTGGAACTCCCTACACATACTCAAAACACCTAACCATTAAAGCAGACAGATATCTCATACGCAACAAATTTCTATATCCAAACCTCACATCCAAACAAAACATACCCGACTTAATGGTGATTGAGCAATCCCGAGCCTTATGCTCCACAGACCCGCAACTTAAACATGCTCCTAACTTCCTCCAGCACTCTCCTAGATGACGCCTTCCGCAAAATTTGCAAGCTGAAAAGTTTGGACGTACCTTAACATGCTTTACAGAACGAGACTACAGCCCTAGAAAATTGTGATCTCTTTTGAAATCCCCCAGAAGAACCTGAAGACCCAAAACCTCTCTTGTTCTTGCGCCTTTTCGTATCTCAATTTTGTATCTCAGAACGTTTCACCTCTTCGAAAATCTTTTCCTTCTCAATCAAAGTGGCAAAATCTCTTTCTCTCTGCGGAGCTATCAGTACCCGCAGCTCATCCCGTAAACCATCTTTGAACAACACACAGCGCTCATAGTCGGTCGCGACTATACCCTGGGCGTAACGACTCAAGCGCAGAAAGTCTGCCTCATATTCTGCTACAGATTTGTTTCCCTAAACCAAATTCAGAAATTCCTTCCTCTGGGCGTCTACATAACTATCCTCGACATATTTTCCCTGGAAAGCTATTTTAAAGAAGTCCCAAATTATACGATCTGCTGGTGTACCTTCCCTCTCAGTGAGTCGCCACTAGTATGCCTCATCTCGTAGTAAAGACACTCCTCCCTTCAATTTCTGCTCCACTGTGCAGTCCAAGTCATCCGTAATTTGTTCCATCGCCTCCAACCAGTACTCCACTACATTCGAGGCTACATCAGAGATGCCCCTAAAAACTTCGGCCCCGTTTGACCGGAGTCACTCAGAAATAGACCCACGAGCTGCTGACCCAGTACTTGCTCCAGCAACCCGTTCCAAAACTCGCAGCATTGCTTGGGACAGAGCGCCGTCCTTTCCAGTTCGGTCATGAGACCCTGTTTCGGTCACTGGTGATGCAGGTGCTTCCATTTCAGGCATATGCCCTGATGCTGAGGATCCAGCCCTAGCACCTCGGCCTCTACCACGGCCGCGTGTACCTCGTCCACATCCTCTCGTACTCATACTGCTGAATCGAGTTAATCTGATTAAGAATTTTATGAATCAGTCTATAGTTCCAATGTTTATTAACAAATGTTTTATGAAAAATAGATATGAGAGTTGTTTTCGCGAAACGAATATCCTACTGTTTCAGTCTCTATAGTCTTAACTCCTATAGCTAATAGTTTCAGTGTACTACCACTAACTCTAGTAGTTTTCTCTCTACAGTTATCACATCATATCATCAGATAAAGTAAGAAGACTTATGGATTTGGTGCCGGAGACTTAGGGTGCCATACTTCCAATAGGGATATATATTTTCTAAACCATATTTCAATCAAATTTTGAAAAATGTTTTCGAACCCATTCCACAGCCGAGTTTTGAAACCTGGCTCCGATACTATAAATGTAACACCCCAAACCCGGCCTAGACGTTACGACCGGATCTAGCATGTCACATAGAAGGGTTGTTTAAAAACTGTGCGTTCGTTAAAATGTTCATATTCTTTTTGAAACTTCGAGATTTGTTGTTTATGAAACTCAGATTTGTTTTTATGGTTTTCTTGTAAAAAAAACGTTCTTATTATTATTATTTTCGAAAACTTTGTTTATAACAGAAATCAGATTCAGTGAATTGCGAAGATGTGATATTTTGAAAACGGTTATTATCGTTTTAAGAAAACTCAGTATTCAAACATTTAATAATTTAAAAATAACCGAATTGAAAGTTAAAAGAAAAATTAAAATCCAATGGCCTTATTACAAAACATTAACCCAAAATAAATAATCTTAAAAAAATAAAAACTAAAATTAAAAGGTTCATGAGTGATAACTCCGATGTATGGCCACCACCGAGTCCTTCGCAGCTCCAAATCCTCTAACGCTGGGGATCACCTACAAGGTTAAAGCAGAGGGGTGAGTTATGAGAACTCAGTGTGTAATCCCCAAATCGGTCATTAACTGGGCCTGAGCCCATACAGAAGCAGACTGGGCCGAAGCCCTATTCGATAACAGACTGGGCCTTAGCCCAATAAACATGATAAAGCAGGTAATGTATGCGGCCCAACCTAATAATCCATCCGCTACACACCCCCGTACCAGCCCTACACACCTGCGGGGACCAAGTCAACCCACCCAGCCCTACACACCAATATATAGACAAGCTGCTAATCACAGAATTTGTGGCGGAGCCCCCTGAATAACAGAATATACGTGGCATAGCCACTATACAGAAGGTGGCAGAGCCACCAGAATCAGAATGTGGCAGAGCCACCAGAATACACTTCCTCCGATCATCAATATCCCAATCCCATGCAGAATGTCATGTATGCAAAGCATATATAAAAAATGATGCGTGAACTAAATTACGATCATAACCAGTTAAACAGAATACTCACCACATACTAATCAACCCTTAAGGGTATCACAGTAATTTTATCCATCGAGGGTATTTTAGTAATTTACCTACCAAGGGTATTTTGGTAATTTTATCATCTAACGGCCTTTCTGAAGGCCTAGTATCGCCTCGAGCGACACAGGACCCTTTTTGGGTCGCTACAGAACCATTGGGCCTTAAATCCATTTTAGGCCCAAACGGGCCCACACGCTCGTGTGGCCCATTACACGTAGTTTCGGTCTCAGATTTTCAGATTTTGTAATCGACCCTATCATTTGATAGTTTTCCTACAATTTTTCCCAAGTGGGCCGGATAGCCCATTGGGCCCATTTGGCCCGTTTCGGCTCGGTCAGGCCCGTTATAGCCTCAGTTTTGCGAGAGTGCTCGTGACGCTCTCAACGACTTAACATCATCATTCGTATCTCGGTTTACCACTACGAGTGCTTGCACGCTCAAGTGGTCACAATTTTCGGTTTCCCGACTTTTCGGCATTTGGCCAATTCACAAAACATCTCACACAAACATTCATAGAGGTGTGAGATTACACACCTGTTAACGAGTTTACGATACTTGTCACTTCCCAAACACCTGAGATCACAGTAGCTAACGATTAGTCTTAATCCACACTACTTCCCAAAATTGAGATTGATAACGAACCACCATGCTCACCAACCCCGACGGCAACTCCTTGCTATGCTAGAATGCTTGGTTACTCCCTTTGATTACGAAGTTGGGTCCCTAACCAAGGAACATAAGTCAATACCGTTGTTCCAAGTTCACAAAGACAAGGCTATTCGACCTTAAGAAACTCAGAAATATAAGGGAATCTTCCACCCTAATCGGCCAAGGATACACTTACCAAAGTGCCACAGAAACGATAGTTGCACAACCAGGCTTTTGGCTTCCACACAGAAGAAAGAGTGAACGAGACCCAAGATGGAGAAGGAACTCAGATTCGGCCTTGATCACCGAAGAAACAAGGTAAGAGATTCGGCTTACGTGAGAGAAAAGAGAGCAGAAAAGAAGAGAAAAGAATCAAAGAGAAAAGAAGCATTACCTTGATCATAGAGGAGCCGAATAAACAAGGTAGATTCGGCAGACAAAAGACCGCCAAGCTTCAGGCTACACTTACCGGTTGTCACCCCCCTTTGCAACATAATCGACAAAGACAAAAAGGAAACTAGTTGCCGCACAATGGTAAAGAGAGTAGATATTCGGCTATGGAGAAAACAAGGGAAGGAGATGAGTGAAAAGGAAGACGAAAGTAGGTGGACAAGGAAAGATGAGCAAAAGAGTTTCGGCCTACACTTGCTTAGGCTATTAACCCGTAAGAAGAAAATGTTTGAAAGGAGAGAAGAATGGGAGAAGAGAGGCTGAATTTTCGACAAAAGAAAAATAAAAACAAAAGACCCCAAAATGCTATCGTCCCAACGCAAAAAGCCAAAACTCACACAAAAGAGAACTTGAAAAATAAAACGGCACCTCCCCTCTCAAGGCCGAATATGCACATTCAAATCCCCACATTGGCAGAAATTCCCCCTAAACCATTCCCCACATTCGGCCAACTCCCTACACTCATCCAACACCATGATTCTCTCCTCTTTTTGCTCCACCAAACACTCTACACCTCCCATTCAAATAATTTGACCAAGTCCTCCCTCGCTCCTACAGAGTTCTAATCCAACTCCACCTCTTCTCCTCCCACAGCATAAAATAAAAAAACAACATATGCTGCTTGTGGGATTTGAACCTCCAACCTCCTTGCACTCCCTCTGACGCCACACCACCTTGCCACACACTCCACTTGTGTCTCCTAAGCACACAAAATATTACTTAAGTCCAGCCTCTGCTAGCTCTCCCCACTAAAGTGCCCAAAAACCAAAATTTCACCAGGGCTTGGGCTCAAACCCGAGCCTCCCTAAAACCCCCAAACACACCCAAATAACCCGCAGAGCAACCCTAACATGCAATTACACAAATATTATAGACCCCTAAATTTTAGGATGTTACAGTTCTACCCCCTTAAAGAAATTTCGGCCTCGAAATTTACCTGATCAAAAGAGGTGAGGGTATTGCTGTCGTGTTGCCTCCTCCGGCTCCCACGTGGCTTTCTCTGAACCATGGCTACTCCACAAAACCTTGACTAATGGAACAGATTTCCTCCTCAGCACTTTCACCTCGCGATCCAAAATCTGTACCGATTCTTCTTCGAATGTCAGATTAGACCTCACTTCAATTTCCTCCACTGGCACTACATGAGAAGGATTAGAACGGTAGCGCCTCAGCATTGAAACATGGAATACATCATGTATCCGACTCAACTCTGGGGGCAAATCAAGTTGATAGGCGACCTGTCCCATACGCTTCACTATCCGATAAGGCCCGATGAATCTGGGGCTCAACTTGCCCTTCCGTCTGAATCTCAAAATCTTCTTCCAAGGTGAGACCTTCAAGAAAACATAATCCCCCACCGAAAACTCTATCTCCTTACGCTTCAGATCCCCATACGACTTCTGTCTATCAGAAGCTTCATTTAACCAGACCCGAATCAACTTAACCTTTTCCTCGGCCAAATCACGGACCCAACGGTACCGTCGCTCACCCAATTCTATCCAACACGTAGGGGTACAACACCTACGACCATATAATGCCTCGTATGCAACCATCTAAATACTGGATTGGTAGCTGTTGTTATACGCGAATTCTGCCAAAGGTAAATAATCCTCCCAACTGCCGCTGAATTCGATCACACAACCCCTTAAAATGTCTTCCATAATCTGGATTACCCTCTCCGACTGACCATCAGTCTGTTGTTGGAACGCTGTGCTGAAGTCTAGTCTTGTACCCAGAGCTTCATGTAACACCTTCAAAACTGAGATGTGAATCTAGGGTCCCTATCTGAAATGATAGACACTGGTACCCCATGCAACCTCACAATTTCTGCCACGTACAACTTGGCCAACTTCTGTAGCGAGTAGTCAGTGCGAACCGGTATGAATTGTGCGGACTTAGTCAACCGGTCAACAATCACCCACACTGAATCTTTCTTAGTAGGCGTCAGGGGTAGCCCACTAACAAAATCCATTGTTATCCTCTCCCACTTCCAAAGTGGAATCTTCACCGGTTGCAGTAATCCCGAAGGCAGTTGATGCTCAGCCTTTACTTGCTGGCATGTCAAACACTTGCTTACGAAGTCGGTAACATCACGATTCAGTCCAGGCCACCAGTACCGTTCTCGTAGATCTCGGTACATCTTGCTTCCATCGGGATGCATATATGGGCTACTATGCGCCTCCCGCAGAATCATCTGTCTTAATTCAGAGTCCTTCGGCATAAAAACTCTTCCGCGAAAACATAACATCCCTTCACTGTTCAGCCCAAAATCCACCGTCTCTCCACTGTTCACTTGCTGAGCACGAGAACTTAACGACTCATCCAACGATTACTTCTCCTTAATCTGACTAACCCACGTCGGTTTCACCTGAAGTTCTGCCAGCAAACTACCATCCTCGAAAAGACTGAGACGAGCAAACATTGCCCTCAAATCAGATACCACCTTACGACTTAGTGCATCTGCCACCACGCTTCCGCTGTGCACTCTGATTCTAATATCACTGTCATATTCTAACTTGAATTTGGAACTCCCTACACATACTCAAAACACCTAACCATTAAAGCAGACAGATATCTCATACGCAACAAATTTCTATATCCAAACATCGCATCCAAACAAAACATACCCGACTTAATGGTGATTGAGCAATCCCGAGCCTTATGCTCCATAGACCCGCATCTTAAACATGCTCCTGACTTCCTCCAGCACTCTCCTGGATGACGCCTTCCGTAAAATTCGCAAGCCGAAAAGTTTGGACGTACCTTAACATGCTTTACAGAACGAGACTGCGGCCCTAGAAACTTGCGATCTCTTTTGAAATTCCCCAGAAGAACATGAAGACCCAAAACCTCTCTTGTTCTTGCCCCTTTCCGTATCTTAATTTTGTCTTTCAGAACGTTTCACCTCTTCAGCAATCTTTGCCTTCTCAATCAAAATGGCAAAATCTCTTTCTCTCTGCGGAGCTATCAGTACCCGCAGCTCATCCCGTAAACCATCTTCGAACCGCACACAGTGCTCATAGTCGGTTGCGACTATACCCTGGGCGTAATGACTCAAGCGTAGAAACTTCGCCTCATATTTTGCTACAGATTTGTTTCCCTGAACCAAATTACGAAATTCCTTCCTCTGGGCGTCTACATAACTAGCCCCGACATATTTTCCCTGGAAAGCTGTTTTAAAGAAGTCCCAGATTATACGATCTGCTGGTGTACCTTCCCTCTCAGTGAGCCACCACTAGTATGCCTCATCTCGTAGTAAAGACACTGCTCCCTTCAATTTCTGCTCCACTGTGCAGTCCAAGTCATCCATAATTTGTTCCATCGCCTTCAACCAGTACTCCACTACATTCGGGGCTACATCAGAGATGCCCCTAAAAACTTCGGCCCCGTTTGACCGGAGTCACTCAAAAATAGACCCACGAGCTACTAACCCAGTACTTGCTCCAGCAACCTGTTCCAAAACTCGCAGCATTGCTTGGGACAAAGCGTCGTCCTTTCCAGTTCGGTCAAGAGACCCTGTTTCGGTCACTGGTGATGCAGGTGCTTCCAGTTCAGGCATATGCCCTGATGCTGAGGATCCAGCCCTAGTACATCGGCCTCTACCACGGTCGCGTGTACCTCGTCCACAGCCTCTCATACTGATACTGCTGAATCGAGTTAATCTGATTAAGAATTTTATGAATCAGTCTATAATTCTAATGTTTATTAACAAATGTTTTATGAAAAACAGATATGAGAGTTGTTTTCGCGAATCGAATGTCCTACTGTTTCAGTCTCTATAGTCTTAACTCCTACAGCTAATAGTTTCAGTGTACTACCACTAACTCTAGTAGTTTTCTCTCTACAGTTATCACATCATATCATCAGATAAAGTAAAAAGACTTACGGATTTGGTGCCAGAGACTCAGGGTGCCATACTTCCAATAGGGATATATATTTTCTAAACCATATTTCAATCAAATTTTGAAAAATGTTTTCGAACCCATTCCACAGCTGAGTTTTGCAACCTGGATCTGATACCGTAAATGTAACACCCCAAACCCGGCTAGACGTTTCGACTGGATCTAGCATGTCACATAGAAGGGTTGTTTAAAAACTGTGCGTTCGTTAAAACGTTCATATTCTTTTTGAAACTTCGAGATTTGTTGTTTGTGAAACTCAGATTTGTTTTTATGGTTTTCTTGTAAAAAAACGTTCTTATTATTATTTCTGAAAACTTTGTTTATAACAGAAATCAGATTCAGTGAATTGTGAAGATGTGATATTTTGAAAACAGTTATTGTCGTTTTAAGAAAACTCAGTATTCAAACATTTAATAATTTAAAAGTAACCGAATTGAAAGTTAAAAGAAAAATTAAATTCCAATGGCCTTATTACAAAACATTAACCCAAAATAAATAATCTTAAAAAAAAAAACTGAAATTACTAGGTTCATGAGTGATAACTCTGATGAACGGCCACCACCGAGTCCTCCGCAGCTCCAAATCCTCTAACGCTGGGGATCACCTACAAGGTTAAAGCAGAGGGGTGAGTTATGAGAACTCAGTGTGTAATCCCCAAATCTGTCATTAAGCGGGCCTCGAGCCATACATCTGAGCGGTCGGGCGAAGCCCTATTCGATAACAGACTGGGCCTTACCCTATAAACATGATAAATCAGGTAATGTATGCGGCCCAACCTAATAATCCATCCACTACACACCCCCGTACCAGCCCTACACACCTGCGGGGACCAAGTCAACCCACCCAGCCCTACACACCAATATGCAGACAAGCTGCTAATCACAGAATTTGTGGCGGAGCCCCCAGAATAATAGAATATACGTGGCATAGCCACTATACAGAATGTGGCAGAGCCATCAGAATCAGAATGTGGCAGAGCCACCAGAATACACTTCCTCCGATCATCAATATCCCAATCCCATGAAGAATGTCATGTATGAAAAGCATATATAAAAAATGATGTGTGAACTAAATTACGATCATAACTAGTTAAATAGAATACTCACCACATACTAATCAACCCTTAATGGTATAACAGTAATTTTATCCACCGAGGGTATTTCAGTAATTTACCCACCAGGGGTATTTTGGTAATTTTATCATCTAACGGCCTTTCTGAAGGCCTAGTATCACCTCGAGTGACACAGGACCCGTTTTGGGTCTCTACAGAACTATTGGGCCTTAAATCCATTTCAGGCCCAAATGGGCCCACACGCTCGTGTGGCCCATTAAACGTAGTTTCGATCTTAGATTTTCAGATTTCGTAATCGACCCTAACATTTGATAGTTTTCCTACATTTTTTCACAAGTGGGCCGGATAGCCCATTGGGCCAATTTGGCCCGTTTCGGCTCGGTCAGGCCCGTTACAGCCTCAGTTTTGCGAGAGTGCTCGTGACGCTCTCAATGACTTAACATCATCATTCGTATCTCATTTTACCACTACGACCGCTCGCACGCTTGAGTGGTCACAATTGTCGGTTTCCCGGCTTTTCGACATTTGGTCGATTCACAAAACATCTCACGCAAACATTCATAGAGGTGTGAGATTACACACATGTTAACGAGTTTACGATACTTGTCACTTCCTAAACACCTGAGATCACAGTAGCTAACGATTAGTCTTAATCCACACTACTTCCCAATATTGAGATTGATAACGAACCACCATACTCACCAACCCCGACGGCAACTCCTTGCTTTGCTAGAACGCTTGGTTACTCCCATTGATTACGAAGTTGGGTCCCTAACCAAGGAACATGGTTTTGCCTCGGTTTCGATCCGAGCTTCGTTTTTCTTGATCTATAATGAATAAATCAGCTTATTCAATATACAAATTGACTAAATTGACCCACATCTCATACTTTAGCAAAATTACTATTTTGCCCCTAAACTTTCTCATATTTACACTTTAGTCCCAAAGGCTCGTAAAGTGATTTTTATTCAACTTTCTACTCTTTCATGCTTAGCCGAACCACTTACTCAACTAAAGCATTCATCAAATCTCACTAAATCACCCATGTATGACCAAACTTAAGATTTTCACAACCAAGTCCCTACATGCATTTTCATGGAAAATCACTTAGCAAAAGATGTTTCTACTGCATCAAGCATTCATATTCTTCCATAAAACATCAAAATACATGCATGTCATACATATGTACATTTTTGAACATCCGTAATAGCTCACCAAATAGCTATAAGTAGCTTACTCATGCTACTAGGACTTCAAAAATACGAAGAATATCAACAACCGAGCTTAAGAGCACTTACTAGCAAGCTTGAAAAATTGAAGGAGCCCTAACAATGGCTTCTCTAATTTTCGGCAGCTATGGGAAGAATATGAATGAATTTCTATCATCTTTTCACCTATTTTAATCACTTAATTGATAAATGACCAAAATGCCCTTTTTGATAAACTTTCAATTTTAACTCATCCATGCCCATTTTTGTCCAAAAATTAGAATTTGGGTAAATTGCTATTTAAGGACCTCAATTAATAATCTAAAGCTATTTCACACAAATAGCTTCTAGAAACACACATTTTGCAACTTTTGCAATTTAGTCCTTTTGGACAATTCGACCACAATTTCACAAAATTGTTTCATGAAACTTTCACACTAGCATGCATACAAAATATAAACCTCAAAAACTCATTCATAACCATCAGATTTGTGGTCTCGTACCACCATTCCGGCTAGGCCCTAAACCGGGATGTTATAGTTAAAGTATTGAGAAGGAAGTCAGTTCCGTTGGTTAAAGTATTATGGGGAATCATGGTTCAGAGGAAGCCACGTGGGAGCCCGAGGATGTAATTCGATAGTAATACCCTCACCTCATTTGATCAGGTAAATTTCGAGGCCGAAATTTCTTTAAGGGGGGTAGAACTGTAACATCCTAGAATTAGGGGTTCTACATTTTATGTTTTTCTGTGTGTTTGGCTTGTTCAGCTTTTCTTTTGGATGTGTTTAGGGGTCCTGGGGAGGCTCCGGGTCAAGCCAGAGCCTTGGTGAAATTTTGCTTTTTGGGCACTTTAGGGGGGAAGAGCTGGTTGAAGCAGGCCTTAAGAATATTTGCTTGTAATTGTTTGCACAAAAAGGAGTATGGTGTGGTTGCAAGGTGACACCACTTAAGGAGTAGGGGAGTGGCGTCACAAGGGAGCAGTAGGAGGGAAGGAGTTCGAGCTTCATCAGCAGTAAGTGGGAGCTTTATTTTTTTTTTTGTGCTCAAGGTAGTGAAGTGTTAGCATTCGGTTTGGACTCTTCAAAGGAGGGTGTTGACTGGGTCAAAGCATTTGAATGGAGGGTGTGGAGGATTTTGTGGAAGAAGACTTGGTCTACTAATTCAAAATGAGTGGAGGGGAGTGAAAATAGGAGCAAAACAGGGGATTTGGAGTTGGCCGAATGTGGGGAACTTGAGGAGGGGGAATTTTGGTTTAGTGCTAGGATAGGTGAGTGTGCCAAAAATTCCATAGGTCTTAGGCTATTGTAATGTGGGTGAGTGCCGATTTTTTCAAGTCTCCTTGAGTTCTCTCTTTTCTCTCATTCGGTTTCCCTATTTCTCTGTGCCGAAACTGTCAGTTTTTCGATTCATCTCTTTTTCTCTTTTGACTCTAGCCGAAAAAGGTGTGACCATTCGGGCATTTCTTCCTCTTTTCCTTTTCTTTCTACTTCTTCTGTTTCTTTAGCCGAATCCCCTTTCATCTCTTAGCCGAATATTTGGTTTTCCTCTATCTCTTCCCCTGTTCTTTTCAAAAGCCGAAACCCTCCCTAATTTCATCTTTTCTTTAGTCGAACTCGGGGTGTCTCCTATTATTTTTGCCAGTGCCGAATTTCCTAGGTTTCCATTCGGCTCTTTTGTGGAATCAAGGTAAGACTCTTTTCTTTTTATCTTTGTTATGACCATTATTCTTACTCTCTTTCTTTCAAAAGAAGTTGAATCTATCCTTGTAAACAACTAAACCCGTTTCTTCCATTCTGTGCCTCTTGGCCGAATATCAGGAAACAAGGTGCTAGGAATCTTAGGCCACAAGAAGTCTGTACAACCGGATTCTGTTGGTTAAGGTAAGAAGTTTCTTTAGTCTTATACGATTAGTCTCTCTTCCGTTTTACTCGGCTTTAATCAAATCTTTTGGTTAGCCAATCAAAGGGTTCTCTTTGAGTATTGATCAAGGTTTTTCATCATGGACATGAGTGCTAGTCGATCCAAGGAGAGTGCGTTTAAGGAGCTTGAGGGTAGTGTGTGAGTAGTCGCCAACCCGTCATTCAAACGACGTGCTGTGTCAGCAGTTTGAGACTTTCCGCCAGGCTGTGGTAGGGAGCCGACATCTGCCTGGGATAGACAAATAGCCGTTAACCCTGCTAGTGATAGCGTCGATGTAGAGAGTTTAGTTTTACGCGTAATCAGGTGTGTAACGCTCACACTTTAATTTAGTAATTTTTGTTAATAATTGAGTTGGCTGAAAGCCGAAACGACTGCTTAGATAGTCGAGATACCCTCGTGGGTAAGGTTAGAGATACCGGGTAAGTACTTATGTGGTTCTATTTTTCGAAAGTATATATGTATGATACAATTCACCGCTATGCTTTGGAAGCATGTTTGCATTCATTTCAGTATGTTAACATGTGCATGGGCTTGGGATGTGATATAAAAGGGGAAGTGTTATTTAGGGACTATCACAACGGTTTGGTACCACAGTGGGTTGGCCCTACATATCTTATTCAGTGACTATGTCTCAGTGGTTTGGTACCACGGTGGTTTGACACCACACATGTATGTAATGCAGTGACTTGTCTCAGTGGTTTCGTACCACAGTGGGTTGGCTCCACGTATATTTATCAGGGATTGTCACAGTGGTTTGGTACCACGGTGGGTTGGCCCCACACATATAATTAGTGACTCTGTCACAGTGATCTGGTATCACGGTGGTCTGGAACCACAATGGCTTAGTGCCACGGGTATTTGGCTGATTCAGGAGATCTAGAGGATGGAAAACTAGGTTGGGCTGGGCTGCATTGCATACGTTCTTATTATGCCATATTGTGCGGGCTAAGGCCCAATGTGCACTGGTGGGCTTAAAGCCCAATTGAGTTATAAGGGGAATTACACACTGAGTCTTGGTGACTCACCCCTCTGCTTAATTTTGCAGGTAACCCCTAGCTGCGGATTTGGAGCCGAGGCGGACTTGAGGTGGCCATGCAATATTACTTTCTCGTAAATTCATTTTCTTTATTTTAAACTCATTTTAAATTGGGATTCTGTTATGTAATAAGGCCTCCTAATCTTTAATTTGGGTTTTGGATTTTATGCGGTTATAAACTTATCTTATGAGATGCCGAATATGGGGTTTCTAAAATTAAAATACAAACAATCGTTTTCTTCCAAAGTGTTAACAAAGGATGACAAGCGAAGGACTGAATAAATCGGATGTTTTCTTAAAAACCTCAACAGTGTTTTCAAATGACGCGATTTCGAAATTTACTGATTTCGGCTTTAGTAAAACTAAAATTGTTTACGACTTCATAGATCGTTTTTAATTAGAAGTAGATAAGATAATCATCTACCAAAATTTTCTTTAGGATTGACTTACTAAGCGAAACATTTCCTCAAAAATTACGATGCTCGGTCGAAAATTTTCAATCTGCCTTTCCTGTAACATACCAGATTCGGTCGTAACGTATTGACTGGTTTGGGGTGTTACACATGTTGATTTCCACGATCTCTATTCTAGTACCCCATTGATGCATTCGATTGACTATATGAATCTTAGAATTTCTTTGATGAAGAATGATAAGGTTTAATCATCGGTCTTTTTCTTGAATCTCCAGCCTCTAAATTAGCTTTCCTATTTTCTCGGCTAAAATCCTCGGCTTTACAAGCCCGATCAACCAATATAACAAATTCTTTCAAATCTAAAATCCCAACCAGAAGTTTAATGTCCTCGTTCAGCCCGTCGACAAACCGCTTGCACATGATCTCTTCGGTAGAAACATACTCTCGAGCATATTTACTCAACCGTACAAATTCTCTCTCGTACTCGGTTACGGTCATTCGGCCCTGTTTCAGTTCTAAAAACTCTTTGTGCTTTTGATCCAAAAACCGTTGGTTTATATATTTCTTCCGAAACTCAGTCTGAAAGAACTCCGAGGTGACCCTCTCTATCGGCACCACTGATACTAATGTATGGGATAGCCAGTTGATCCATCTCAAGAAGCCAGAATTATACTCAAGACGGAGGATCTCCTCTTCAATTCCTTCAGGGGGTTTTAGAGATTTCTTATGTTTTGTTTTATCTTTTCTTCTGAGATGTTTTCTTTTATTGTTATGAACTAAACCCTCAGATACCTGAGGGGGATGGAACTTAGATGAATCTTGTTATCGTTTGCTGAACTATATGATAAATATTTGATTTGTTCTTAATTATGTGTTCTTAATTCTTGTGTTGATATTTCGCGCATATTGATTCAAGTTTGATGTGCTTAGGTGGAGGAGCAAAAGTCCCTGCCTAAGAGTAGATCTAGCATAGTTAAGCGGAGTTGATCGCGCACCTAGAGATAGGGTGACGAGGCGTTGTCCGATTAGGGTGAAACCTAATATAGGAGTCCATAGATCGAGTTAATGTAATTCTAGGGGTTTTAATTCGAAAGATATTTCAATTAATGAACCTAGGGTTAGACGTTATTCGCCTCGAGAGAGGGTTTAATATAAATTAGGGAATCCTACGGATCAAGTCAAGTGAATACATCAAATGCAGTTCAGAGTTAGATAACAAGTGAAGTCTAGGTGGATTCTTCCTTGGGTGTCGTCTTAATTAATTTGTTTTTCCTCAAGTATTCTCCCAAATTCATTCTTCTTTGTCTTAGAGTCTTTAGTCTAGTAGTTAATTAATTTAGATTAAACAACCATTCTCTTAATTATTAGGCTAAATAATAGAAAGAAAGTTAGTATTAGTACTTTTAGTTCCTTTGGGTACGATAATCCGGTCTTGCCTAAGCTATACTACTGTTCGATAGGTGCACTTTCCTTAAATCATTGTCAGAGTTAGTTTCCAGGTTCGATCATTCTTTTTTTTATAAATTTTAAAACTCGACAGACATACGATAAAGTTTTTTGGCGCCGTTGCCGGGGAACTAAAATATTAAGAACACTATATTTTTATTACTTTAGCCATTTTTATTTTTTGCAATTCAATTTTATTTCTTTTTTTATTTGCTATTTTTTCTTCTTTTATTACTTCCTCCTTCCAGGTACCTCTAGTTTATGACTAGAAGGAACCCGATAGGACCACTAGTATACGACAGTGATATTGAAGCTACCACTCGCTGGAATCGCAGAGAAATTAGGCAAGCCCTAAATTACACGAGAAAAAGAGCGAGAAGGCGAATCCAATCCTCTTTGAAGGGATGGATGAGAATAATCCACCACCACAAGATGTGGCAAGAAAATAATGCTCCACGTACTATGTATGATTATGCTAAACCTCATTTAACAGGAGCCGAATCGAGTATTGTTAGGCCTGCTATAGCTGCTAATAATTTTGAACTAAAGCCTAACACTATACAAATGATTCAACAATTTGTTCAATTTGATGGTTTGCAGGACGAAGATCCAAACACTCATATAGCTAATTTTTTAGAGTTCTGTGATACCTTCAAAATAAATGGCGTTTCTGATGATGCAATAAGGCTTCGGTTATTTCCCTTTTCATTAAGGAATAAAGCCAAACAGTGGTTAAACTCGTTACCACGAGGGTCAATCACCACAAGGGATCAAATGACCGAAAAACTTTTATTAAAATATTTCCCACCGGCCAAAACGGCCAAATTACGGAATGATATCTCTTCTTTTGTGCAGATGGATTTAGAGACATTATACGACGCATGGGAGAGATACAAGGATCTCTTGAGAAGGTGTCCGCACCATGGTTTACCCTTGTGGCTCCAAGTTCAAACTTTCTATAACGGTGTAAACCCCTCAACGAGGAAACTAATTGATTCAGCCGCCAGTGGAACCCTGAACAACAGAACTCCTGAAGCAGCCTACGGGTTTATTGAAGAGATGTCACTGAATAACTATCATTGGCAGGTTACAAGGACAAAACCAACAAAAATAGCTGGAATTTTCAACATCGATGCAGTAACCATGCTATCAACACAGGTAGAGATGATGAATAAAAAGCTTGATAGTTTGTGTTCTTCGCAGGTACATCTAGTGATGCAGTGCGATGCAAGTGGAACTGTGGCGAATCCTGAGTACCCACCCTACCAACCGGGCACAGAAAGCGAACAGATGAACTATATAGGTAACAACTTCAGATCTAATAATAACCCTTATAGTAATAATTATAATCTAGGTTGGAGGAACCACCCAAATTTTTCATGGGGAGGACAAGGAAATCAAGGAAATCAAAGACAACAACCTCCTCAAAATTTCCAAAATCACCCTATCCATAGGAGAAGAAGCCGAACCTTGAAGAGATGTCGACAAAATTCATGGCGACTCTACGAGATAATCTGTCTCCAAGAAAGCGAGACCACCCTTAAGAATCAATGGGCATCAATTAAAGGGATCGAGAGCCAAGTCGGGAACTCACTAAGACAGTTGGACAACTTACTAACACAATTGTACAACTTGCAAAGATAATTTTTGAACGATCGCTGCGGGCGTCTACCAAGCAACACTGAGATTAACCCAAAGGAGCAAATCCAAGCCATAACAGCTCATGAAAGTGAAGGGTTAGATGAGCCCAATTCAAGGCAAGAGGATGAGGTCAAAGAAGGTAAGGTTGAGGAAACACAAGAAAAGCCAAAATCGGTAATTAAAGAATACCAAACTCGCATACCATACCCTGAAGCATTAATGAGAGACGATACAGAGGAACAGTTCGGTAAGTTTCTTAAACTTTTAAAGAAATTACATATTAACTTACCGTTACTTGAAGCTCTTTCACAGATGCCAGATTCTAGAAAATTTTTAAAAGAACTTTTGACGAACAAGCGAAGGATAGACGAGGCATCACACGTGGAACTAAACGCAATATGCTCAGCAATCTTGCAAAATAAACTACCAAAAAAATTAAAAGATCCAGGGAGTTTTACAATTCCATGTTTAATTGGTAGTTTACCTATTGATAATGCGTTAGCTGATCTAGGGGCAAGCATAAATGTCATGCCTTATAAATTGTTTAAACAACTAGGTCTAGGGAAACCCAAACAAACTAGGATGAGCATTCAACTAGATGATAAAACTGTTAGAATTCCTAGGGGTATTATCGAAGATGTTCTTGTAAAAATTGATAAATTCGTTTTCCCAGAAGATTTTGTTATCTTAGACATGGATGAGGATAATTCGATTCCCTTAATTTTAGGAAGACCATTCTTAGCAACTGCTAGAACTAAAATCGTCATTGATGCAGGAGAACTAATACTTCGTGTAGGTAATGAGACAGTCACTCTCCAAGCTCTCGACTCGGCTAGAACATCAAGTAATCCAGGTGAGAAAACAAATTCTATTGATAACCATTCGGTTAACCCTTCTTTTCAGGAAACACCAGGAAAGAATACAACTGAACCCAATTCTATTCCATGTGCCAACAAAGAACTAACACACGAAGAATAAAGGATTCAGATCGATGATCTAGACGAGTGGAAGACGCATTTCAAGGAAAAATTAGGAATACACGAAGCAGAACCAGAGCCACTCCACGAAGCAAACAAGTTCAAAATTGGAGATCAGGTATTGATAGAAAAAATAGACCCTCGAACATCTCCTCCTGACCCTAACACAAACAAAGAAATACCATTTAGGGTAATCAGTGTTTTTCCATACGGAACAGTCGAGGTAAGTAATCCTATCTTTGGCACTTTCAATATAAATGTATCTCGACTTAAATACTATCATGATAATGAAACTGATAGCATGAGGAAAGACTTTCAACTCCGCAAACTACCATGAATATACAAATGAGCGGAGAGTCTAGCTTAAGACTATAAACGAGCGCTTCTCGGGAGGCAACCCGACTACTAACCCAATTAACTTTTTATTCTGTCTTATTTATTCTATAGTATCTAACTTTAAACTAACCAGAAGTACAGAATTCTAGGCCACACGGTCGTGGCCGTGGCCGTGTGGAGGTACAGAATCACCATACTGACACGACAGAGTGGGTACAAGTCAGAAAGAATCAAAACTTTGAGTCACGGACTCCAACCACCAAACCACGGGCACTGACAAAATGCCACGGTCGTACGATGCGGCCGTGGACGACACAGACTTATCAGAAACGAGCGTGGCAATCTGTAAAAACGGGCGTGAAAGAATCAACACGCCTACACACACGGCCGTGCGAGGCGGCCGTGTCAATCGACACGCCCATGATACTCGAGCGTGGGGTTGTACCTGATTTGGGAATTCTATTTAAACCACCCACCCCTCCCTCTTCTCACCTAACTTTCACCCTTCTTCCTCCTTTACACCCTTACACCATACCTTCTTAGCATTATTCATTCTTATAGCATTCTTCTCAATCTTTTGGCCATGTCAAAGAAACGGAAGGATCCCAGCACAGTCTCCCTCATGGAGACCGATCTACATAAGTTCATGCCGGCCGCTTCAATCACTCGACAAGCCAAGGGTCTTTGAGACCATTTAATTTTTCTTCTTCTTTACTCTTCTCCTTTATTTTCCTTCTCTTTAACACTCTTATGCTTAATTTAGTTTATTTTATCTTAGTTTCTTAATTTTAGGTTCTAAAGGCTGCTAGGGAATCGCGCCACTTCTGCCACCGCCAGCACCTCCGCAGCCTTAAAAGTCACACCCACCTCGCGAACCATCCAAAAATAAGGACCCTACGGTCCATTTATCTTTTTTCTTTTAATTTTAGTTTCATGTTTATTTTTCTTCACTTTAGCTTGCTTTTCTTTAATTATTTAATTAGAACAGATTTAATTATTATTATATCCTGGCTAATCCTCCACGAGCTACCCGATTTCTTCATCTAGAGCAGGATCGCCATCCAGACCGACCCATCCGATCTATCTTTCACCTCCAACCCAAGGATGCCATCCGAAAATTTAGGAAGTTTCACTTCTCCCCATATCTTATGATTTTAATATGATTGGGTTATTATATCTTTGTCCATTGAGGGCAATGTACATCTTAAGTGTGGGGGGTGAACAACCTAAAAAGGTGCCAAACTTTTTGCATTATTCTCAAATCCCTGAATTTAGTCTTGTTTCTTAAAGTAAATTTCTCATATTATCATTAGGATGAAATTTCCATGATTTATGATTTTTATTGATATGTTTAGATTAAGTCATTGATAATTGTGCATTGATGATTGAATTCTATGAATACTAAAGAATCAAGCATGATAAGTCTATTTTTTAGAAATTAAAAATTTTCTAGGTTGTCTACCTGAATTTGAATATTACTTTGAAGTTTGAAATTTACGAGGTTGATATCAAAATACCCATAATTTTTGTGAGATTTTGAGCCTTATAAGAGCATATATCCTTTTTTCATGCTCACTTTTTGATTATGAGTGTGTCAACATTGAACTGTTATTCTAGAACTTGCCTCGATTATACATGTTGAGACCACATCTTTGATTTGATATACTGAAATAATAAAGGCACCTAGGATTTAACCCACTTACTCCATAAAAAGCCTACCTTCATAATTAACCCCTAGTGAACCCCTTTGATCCTAACAACCTTTTTTATTGACTCACCCACTAATATTAACCCAAAACCCTTTGTATTTGTTATCACCATTCTTCTTGACTACCATTTTTGTCGAGATTTGATTTTGAGCGGTTACCTAACTATGTTCTATATTTCAGTTGTTAAAGTACTTTCTTATTATTGTAAATATTTAATAATTTGTTCTTACAAAAAAACGATGAAGTATATTCATTATTAGTCTTATAATGAACTGAGCTTACATATTTAAATTCCACATCTTGAAGAAAAAGCTCGTATTATTAGTATTACAAGTTTATCGTATTATTAAGGATTAGTTCATTTTTCTAGTTAGGTAATTTGTCAAGTCAAACTCGATTCTAACCCTCTAATTCAGCCTTTATCCACACCTTTAACCTAAGCCCCATTACAACCCTGTTAAAAACCTTTTGATTTGTGTATCATCTCATATTATAGTGGTGGAGATTTGATTTTCATGCAAGCCTATGGGATTAACTTTTCATGTTCGACTTTTGAGTGCCTAATTTTGAACCTTAAACACTTTGAGTGGTTTGAGTGAGCCTTTAGTGACGATGCCAATCCTTGTCGATTTTGAATCAAATGTAATTATTTAGATGAGGGGAAACACCTATGTTTTGTGCTGTAAATGTATGACTTATACTGTTTGAATCTTTAGGACTCTTTGAGTTGAATTATCCATGTATAAATTATCTCTGAATTATGATGAAACACTATCAATGACTATTATGAATTGAAGAAAGTTCGTTTTAATTGTAAGTTGAGAATTTCGCTTGAGGACAAGCAAAAGCTTAAGTGTGAGGGTATGTGATGAAACATAAAAGTAACATATTTTAATCCCACATTTAGCATACTTTTGGATGATTTATACCTTGATTTATGTAAAAAGGTGCTCTTTATCCTTTCTTTTCAAGTTTTATACTCAGGGAAGCACCGGAGGATGAAAAGAATAAGAAACGGGTTTAAAATGAGCCATATGAGCCAAAGCACGAAATCAACACGGCTTGGGCCCAAGACCACACGGCCGTGCCTCCTCAATAATCTCGAACACGGTCTAAGCCACGAGATACATGGCTGTGCCTCATTAATGAAGTCCGAACATGGCCTAAAGACGATTCACACGGTCGTGTGCCATGGTCGTGTCTCTGCCGTGGAAAAGAGCAGATTCAATCGGATTTGGATACTTTGGGGCAAAGAAACACATTCCAAAAGCCTATAAATACACCCTAAGTATGACCTAAAAGGGGGGAGTCGACGAGAGCCTAAAGCTATCGTTTAGGGGCGTCTTGCTAGGCCAGAGAAGGCACATTTGTGGGAATTCGCTCGGGGATAGCCAGTTGACCCATCTCAAGAAGCCGGAATCATACTCAAGACGGAGGATCTCCTCTTCAATTCCTTTAGGGGGTTTTAGGGATTTCTTATGTTTTGTTTTATCTTTTCTTCTAATATGTTTTCTTTTATTGTTATGAACTAAACCCTCAGATACCTGAGGGGGATGAAACTTAGATGAATCTTGTTATCGTTTGCTGAACTATATGATAAATATTTGATTTGTTCTTAATTATGTGTTCTTAATTCTTGTGTTGATATTTTGCGGATATTAATTCAAGTTTGATGTGCTTATGTGGAGGAGAAAAGGTCCCTGCCTAAGAGTAGATCTAGCATAGTTAAGTAGAGTTGATCGCGCGCCTAGAGATAGGGTGACGAAGCGTTGCCGGATTAGGGTGAAACCTAATATGGGAGTCCATAGATCGAGTTAATGCGATTATAGGGGTTTTAATTAGAAAGATATTTCAATTAATCAACCTAGGGTTAGACGTTATTCACCTCGATAGAGGGTTTAATATAAATTAGGGAATCCTACGGATCAAGTCAAATGAATAAATCGTCTGGTTCAGAGTTAGATAACAAGTGAAGTCTAGGTGGATTCTTCCTTGGGTGTCGTCGAAACTAATTGGTTTTTCCTCAAGTTATTTCCCCAAATTCATTATTCTTTGTCTTAGAGTCTTTAGTTTTAGTAGTTAATTAATTTAGATTAAACAACCATTCGCTTAATTCTTAGGCTAAATAATAGAAAGAAAGTTAGTATTAGTACTTTTAGTTCCTTTGGGTTTTACAATACGGTCTTGCCTAAACTATACTACTGTTCGATAGGTGCGCTTGCCTCAATCGTTGTCATAGTTAGTTTCCACTGTAACATCCCCAAACCCGGCCCATTCGCTACGACCGAATCTGGTTATGTCACTGGGAAAAGACGGTTGAAAATCTTAAAACATCGTAGTTTCTTTGAATTTTGGAAAACATATCTTTGGAATAAAACTTTGCTATAAAACTCATTCATTTTAAAACTTTAGTTTATAATATCCAATTTGAATAAATAGGTTGCAAACCATAAATCATTTTCACGTAGCAATTTAATTTAAATAAACCATAGTTAAAGTAATACCAAAAACATAAAATGGCCTTTATTACAACCCAACAATTCAAATAAAGTACTTATATCAAAATCAAGCATGAAATAATTGAACATCATCTTCGGCATGGGCCACCTTGTCCTCTCCGATCCCGGTCCGACTTTATGCAATACTGAAATGGTTAAAGGAAAAGGTGAGTCACCAAGACTCGATGTGCAACCCTTTTTCCCGGATTAGCAAAACATCATATGCAAACATAACATAATCATCATGCATCCAATTAATATGCACCCACTCCTAACCATCCATTCACCTTTTCTACCCAGGTGGTACCAAACCTTTGGTGGTGCCAAACCACCTGGTGACATATAGTCACAATGTGTTACCAAAACACTGGTGTCCCAAAGACACAATATCCGTCAATGTGGTACCAAACCACTGGTGTCCCAAAGACACAATGTGCTACCAAAGCACTGGTGACCGTAGTCACGAATCTGGTGATGGGGCCAACCCATCGTGTGATACCAAATCACTGGCGTCAATCCCGTATCTCACAAGTGGGGCCAACCCACGGTGGTGTTAACCACAGGGACGAGACGCTGAGGTACCAAACCTCTGGAGGTGCCAAACCTCTGGTGACCCAAAGTCACAAAGTTGTGTTACCAAAACACTGGTGTGCTCGTCGGCACAAAATATCACCGCCTCCACTCATATCACCCATCATCATACCAACTCATGTATAGTATTCAAATCATGCAAACATGTTTAACGTTGCATCTCATAGCACATACATCATAAATCATGACATCATGTATCAATAACAGTACTCATAATGAAACGGACTTACCTGAATCCGTGCACATACCCCATAGGGTATCATATCACTCAACCATACTATTTCGGTTTTACCAATCAATCAGTTTATCAAACATATACAAAGCAAGAAGTGTGTTAGTTTACACACCTGATTACTAATGCGACTATCAAATCCCGTAGATCAAGATCTAACGCACTAGATCCCCCATTCCTTAACACTTTTCGAGCACTAGCCACAACCCGAGATATGCGAGATCAAGCCTTCCCCTACAATCGGCCAAAACTAAACAACATAATCATGCTAATCAACCTTTAAGGGTATAATCGTAATTTTACCTACTAAGGGCATTTTCGTAATTTACCCACCAAGGGTATATCGGTAATTTCGTACCTGGAATGGCCTTTCTAAAGGCCCAGTGTCGCCCCGAGCGACCCAACTACCATTTCTGGTCGAAATGGACTATTGGGCCTAAAGCCCAATTTCGGCCCATTCGGGCCCACACGCTCGTGTGGCCCACCTAGCACAAATCTAGCCATGTATATAAGTTCCACCTAGTCTAGTTCACTATATACTACACAATCGCACAATTTACTCATAAGGGCCCACGGGCCCATTGGGCCCACTTCGGCCCATCGCGGCCCAAGCAGCCCCAACCCACAAGAATACTACTTATGGCCTCAACTATCGCGTCGAAGCCCTACACGTACGTTCGCACGCTCGTGTGGCTACTATTGCCGTGACCGGCACTTCGGCATTTGCCGCTCTACAACTAGAGTAGAGAGAGTTACACACCGATAGGACTCGGTGTTAATCCGCGCTCCGACCACTCCTGTGCCCAAACGCCTTCCAAGGTGTGTCAACCCTCCTCTGGAATGCTCTTTATATAGCTAGCTCTTCACCTTCCTTCTTTGTATCTTTCCGATGTGTGGGATCCGCCGTCAAGAGAGTTTAAATTCAATGAAACTCTTCCATCCGCATCATAAAATAAATACTCCTTGCTTCTCATGAGATTCGAACCTGTGCTCCCTTGCAACATAATCCACGCTGCTAGCCACTTGGCCACAAGCTCCTCTTGTGTCTTAAACCATGCGCAACTAAATATAAATCTATAGCCAAATTCTCGAGGTCCAAGTAAAAGAAAACCAAAATGCAAAAGCCAAGACTTGAACCTTGGACCTCCTTCCTTCCCCTTGTGGCGTCACTCCCTTGCCTCTTAAGTGGCGTCGGTTTGCCACTACACCACACACTCCTTTTGTGTCATTTTTCCCACATTTTATTCTTAAGGCCTACTCCGCCAACTTCCAGGTTTTTTCACCTAAAACCAAAATTTCCCCAAAGCTAATATTTGATCCGGGACTTCATAGAAGCCTTCTAACCTTCCAAAATCACTTATCCAATAGGTCCAACTTGCATTTAAGCCAGTCTCTTGTTCTCCAAAAATTTAAACGCTACTACGCCTAAGGCCCATTGGGCTCAATTCTCCTAGGCCCAATTCCTTTTACCCTAAAAATCTAAATTTTCCAAAGCCTTCCCTTCTCATCCCAACATTCTTAGAGCCTCTAAAACTCAACCAAGCACTCCCAAAAACCTACTAACACTTGATTTATACCCCATATGCACAAACCCCTAAACCAGTGGTGTTACAATTCTACCCTCCTTAAAATAATTTCGTCCTCGAAATTACTTGTCTAAACTAATAGTCCAATTCTCTCCACTACGCTATCATCGCTGCACACTCGATCTCCAAGAGCTAACATACTTTACGAGCAACAAAACAAACAAATACCAAAACCGCCTCTACCACGCCCACGAGAAATACGACCACGCCCCTAGAACTCATATCTAGCGTCGCGATTTAATCTGATTAAAAGTTTTATGCATTAGAAATTTTGTTCCACTGTTTAATCCACGAGCAAATTTTATGAACAGAAGTTTCTGGAAGTCGTTCTTTCGAGCAATCAAAGTTTCAGTTTCTAAAGTAATCCACTATTGCAATCATCCGATCACATCAATAACTCACAAGCAATAGTAAGGGGTACTTACCTGGTGGACTTCGGGTCGGAGGTACAGGTGCCATGCCAGAATAACCTGAAAAGTTTCTTAAAAACCCATATTGCAAAAACCCATTTTGAAAACTGTTTCGAGCCCAAAACCCTCAAAGCCGAGTTTTGAACCTGGCTCTGATACCAAACTGTAACATCCCCAAACCCGGCCCATTCGCTACGTAAGATCAATCTGTTATGTCACTGGGAAAAGACGGTTGAAAATCTTAAAACATCGTAGTTTCTTTGAATTTTGGAAAACATATCTTTGGAATAAAACTTTGCTATAAAACTCATTCATTTTTAAAACTTTAGTTTATAATAACCAATTTGAATAAATAGGTTGCAAACCATAAATCATTTTCACGTAGCAATTTAATTTAAATAAACCATAGTTAAAGTAATACAAAAACATAAAATGGCCTTTATTACAACCCAACAATTCAAATAAAGTACTTATATCAAAATCAAGCATGAAATAATTGAACATCATCTTCTGGCATGGGCCACCTTGTCCTCTCCGATCCGGTCGACTTTATGCAATACCTGAAATGGTTAAAGGAAAAAGGTGAGTCACCAAGACTCAGTGTGCAACCCTTTTTCCCGGATTAGCAAAACATCATATGCAAACATAACATAATCATCATGCATCCAATTAATATGCACCCACTCCTAACCATCCATTCACCTTTTCTACCCCAGGTGGTACCAAACCACTGGTGGTGCCAAACCACTGGTGACATATAGTCACAATGTGTTACCAAAACACTGGTGTCCCAAAGACACAATATCCGTCAATGTGGTACCAAACCACTGGTGTCCCAAAGACACAATGTGCTACCAAAGCACTGGTGACCGTAGTCACGAATCTGGTGATGGGGCCAACCCATCGTGTGATACCAAATCACTGGCGTCAATCCCGTATCTCACAAGTGGGGCCAACCCACGGTGGTGTTAACCACAGGGACGAGACGCCGAGGTACCAAACCTCTGGAGGTGCCAAACCTCCGTGACCCAAAGTCACAAAGTTGTGTTACTAAAACAACGGTGCTCGTCAAGACAAAATATCACCGCCCCCTCCACTCATATCACCCATCATCATACCAACTCATGTATAGTATTCAAATCATGCAAACATGTTTAACGTTGCATCTCATAGCACATACATCATAAATCATGACATCATGTATCAATAACAAAGTACTCATAATGAAACGGACTTACGAATCGTGCACATACCCCATAGGGTATCATATCACTCAACCATACTATTTCGGTTTTACCAATCAATCGGTTTATCAAACATATACAAAGCAAGAAGTGTGTTAGTTTACACACTGATTACTAATGCGACTATCAAATCCGTAGATCAAGATCTAACGCACTAGATCCCCATTCCTTAACACTTTTCGAGCACTAGCCACAACCCGAGATATGCGAGATCAAGCCTTCCCCTACAATCGCCAAAACTAAACAACATAATCATGCTAATCAACCTTTAAGGGTATAATCGTAATTTTACCTACTAAGGGCATTTTCGTAATTTACCCACCAAGGGTATATCGGTAATTCGTGTACTGGAATGGCCTTTCTAAAGGCCCAGTGTCGCCCGAGCGACCCAACTACCATTTACGGTGAAATGGACTATTGGGCCTAAAGCCCAATTTCGGCCCATTCGGGCCCCACACGCTCGTGTGGCCCACCTAGCACAAATCTAGCCATGTATATAAGTTCCACCTAGTCTAGTTCACTATATACTACACAATCGCACAATTTACTCATAAGGGCCCACGGGCCCATTGGGCCCACTTCGGCCCATCGCGCCCAAGCGACCCCAACCCACAAGAATACTACTTATGGCCTCAACTATCGCGGCGAAGCCCTACACGCACGTTCGCGCGCTCGTGTGGCTACTATTGCCGTGACGGCACCCGGCATTTGCCGCTCTACAACTAGAGTAGAGAGAGTTACACACCGATAGGACTCTGGTGTTAATCCGCGCTCCGACCACTCGTGCCCAAACGCCTTCCAAGGTGTGTCAACCTCCTCTGGAATGCTCTTTATATAGCTAGCTCTTCACCTTCCTTCTTTGTATCTTTCCGATGTGGGATCCCTTCGTCAAGAGAGTTTAAATTCAATCTGAAACTCTTCCGATCTGCATCATGAAAATAAATACTCCCTTGCTTCTCATGAGATTCGAACCTGTGCTCCCTTGCAACATAATCCACGCTGCTAGCCACTTGGCCACAAGCTCCTCTTGTGTCTTAAACCATGCGCAACTAAATATAAATCTATAGCCAAATTCTGAGGTCCAAGTAAAAAGAAAACCAAAATGCAAAAGCCAAGACTTGAACCTTGGACCTCCTTCCTTCCCTTGTGGCGTCACTCCCTTGCCTCTTAAGTGGCGTCAGTTTGCCACTACACCACACACTCCTTTTGTGTCATTTTTCCCCACATTTTATTCTTAAGGCCTACCTGCCAACTTCCAGGGTTTTTTTCACCTAAAACCAAAATTTCCCCAAAGCTAATATTTGATCCCGGGACTTCATAGAAGCCTTCTAACCTTCCAAAATCACTTATCCAATAGGTCCAACTTGCATTTAAGCCGGTCTCTTGTTCTCCAAAAATTTAAACGCTACTACGCCTAAGGCCCATTGGGCTCAATTCTCCTAGGCCCAATTCCTTTTTACCCTAAAAATCTAAATTTTCCAAAGCCTTCCCTTCTCATCCCAACATTCTTAGAGCCTCTAAAACTCAACCAAGCACTCCCAAAAACCTACTAACACTTGATTTATACCCCATATGCACAGCCCCTAAACCAGGGTGTTACATCCACGTTCGATCATTATCTTTATAAATTTTAAAACTCTGACTTTACAGCGATCAAGTTTTTGGTGATGAACCATAAAAGTAACATATTTTAATCCCACATTTAGCATACTTTTGGATGATTTATCCCTTGATTTATGTAAAAAGGTGCCCTTAATCCTTTCTTTTCATGTTTTTATACTCAGGGAAGCACCAGAGGATGAAAAGAACAAGAAATGGGCTTAAAACGAGCCCAATGGGCCAAAGCATGAAATCAACATGGCCTGGGCCCAAGACCACATGGCCGTGCCTCTTCAATAATCTCGAACACGGTCTAAGCCACGAGATACACGGCCGTGCCTCATTAATTAAGTCCGAACATGGCCTAAAGACGATTCACACTGGCGTGTGCCATGGCCGTGTCCCTGCCGTAGAAAAGAGCAATTTCAATCGGATTTGGATACTTAGGGGCAAAGAAACACATTCCAAAAGCCTATAAATACACCCTAAGTATGACCTAAAAGGGGGGAGTCGACGGGAGCCTAAAGCTACCATTTAGGGGCATCTTACTAGGCCAAAGAAGGCAGATTTGTGGGAATTTACTCAGGGATAGCCAGTTGATTCATCTCAAGAAGCCGGAATTATACTCAAGACGGAAGATCTCCTCTTCAATTCCTTCAGGGGGTTTTAGGGATTTCTTATGTTTTGTTTTATCTTTTCTTCTGAGATGTTTTCTTTTATTGTTATGAACTAAACCTCAGATACGAGGGGATGAAACTTAGATGAATCTTGTTATCGTTTGCTGAACTATATGATAAATATTTGATTTGTTCTTAATTATGTGTTCTTAATTCTTGTGTTGATATTTCGTGGATATTAATTCAAGTTTGATGTGCTTAGGTGGAGGAGCAAAAGTCCCTGCCTAAGAGTAGATCTAGCATAGTTAAGCAGATTTGATCGCGCGCCTAGAGATAGGGTGATGAGGTGTTGCCGGATTAGGGTGAAACCTAATATGGGAGTCCATAGGTCGAGTTAATGCGATTCTAGGGGTTTTAATTAGAAAGAGATGTCAATTAATCAACCTAGGGTTAGACGTTATTCACCTCTGGAGAGGGTTTAATATAAATTAGGGAATCCTACGGATCAAGTCAAATGAATAAATCGTCTCGTTCAGAGTTAGATACCAAGTGAAGTCTAGGTGGATTCTTCCTTGGGTGTCGTCTTAATTAATTGGTTTTTCTTCAAGTATTCTCCCAAATTCATTCTTCTTTGTCTTAGAGTCTTTAGTTTTAGTAGTTAATTAATTTAGATTAAACAACCATTCGCTTAATTCTTAGGCTAAATAATAGAAAGAAAGTTAGTATTAGTACTTTTAGTTCCTTTGGGTTCGACAATCCGGTCTTGCCTAAACTATACTATTGTTCGATAGGTGTGCTTACCTCAATCGTTGTCATAGTTAGTTTCCAGGTTCGATCATTATCTTTATAAATTTTAAAACTCTGACTTCACATCGATCAAGTTTTTGGCGCCGTTGCCGGGGAACTAAAATATTAAGAACATTCTATTTTTATTACTTTAGCCATTTTTTATTTTTTGCAATTTAATTTTATTTCTTATTTTATTTGCTAATTTTTCTTCTTCTTCCTTCCAGGTACCTCTAGTTTATGACTAGAAGGAACCCGAGAGGACCACTAGTATACGACAGTGATATTGAAGCTACCGCTCGATTGAATCGCAGAGAAATTAGGCGAGCCCTAAATTACACAGAAAAAGAGCGAGAAGCCAGATCCAATCCTACTGAAGGGATGGATGAGAATAATCCACCACCACAAGATGTGGCAGAAAATAATGCTCCATGTACTATGTATGATTATGCTAAACCTTATTTAACAGGACCCGAATCAAGTATTGTTAGGCCTACTATAGCTGCTAATAATTTTGAATTAAAGCCTAACACTATACAAATGATTCAACAATTTGTTCAATTTGATGGTTTACAGGACGAAGACCCAAACACTCATATAGCTAATTTTTTAGAGTTCTGTGATACCTTCAAAATAAATGGCATTTCTGATGATGCCATACGTCTTCGGTTATTTCCCTTTTCATTAAGGAATAAAGCCAAACAGTGGTTAAACTCGTTACCACGAGGGTCAATCACTACATGGGATCTAATGACCGAAATTTTTTTATTAAAATATTTCCCACCGGCCAAAACGGCCAAATTACGGAATGATATCTCTTCTTTTGTGCAGATGGATTTAGAGACATTATACGACGCATGGGAGAGATACAAGGATCTCTTGAGAAGGTGTCCGCACCATGGTTTACCCTTGTGGCTCCAAGTCCAAAATTTCTATAACGGTGTAAACCCCTCAACGAGGCAAATAATTGATTCAGCCGCCGGTGGAACCCTGAACAACAAAACTCCTGAAGCAGCCTACGATTTTATTGAAGGGATGTCACTGAATAACTATCAGTGGCAGGTTACAAGGGCAAAACCAACGAAATCCACCGGAGTTTTCAACCTCGACGTAGTAACCATGCTATCAACACAGGTAGAGATGATGAATAAAAAGTTTGATGATTTGTGTTCTTCGCAGATACATCCAGTTATGCAGTACGAAACAAGCGGAGGCGTGGCGAATCCTGAGTACCCACCCTACGGATATGGCATAGAGAACGAACAAGTCCACTATATGGGTAACTATTCTAGACCTCAAAATAATTTTTATAATGACACTTATAATGCAGGTTGGAGGTACCATCCAAATTTCTCGTGGGATGATCAAAGTAGCCAAGGACCGGAACTTTATCCAAATTTTCAACAACCACCTTACCAATAGGAAGAGGAGTCGAACCTTGAGGAGATGCTGACAAAATTCATGGCAGCCACAGATAACCGTCTCCAAGACTGTAACACCCCAAACCCGGCCCATGCGTTATGACCGGATCTGACATGTCACATGAGAAAAACATGTTAAATCCTTTCTAGGTATTATTTTATTATAAACAAGAAAACAAATTTGATTTGAAACATTTGATAAAATACTACTAATCTCGAAGGTTGATTGATAAGTCGATAATTTGAACTAGAGATCTTATAAACCGTGACTTTTAAAAAAATATCATTGATAATTTGAGAGAAAATTTCTGAGTTAAAATATTTGTAAAAGTTTGTTATAAAATCCATTTGTTATTCTATTTTGGAAACCTTTATTTTAATTTGTTAAAATAAAATCCCATTTAAAATAATTTGAGCAAAATACGTCAAACATAAAGCAAAAGTAAAATACTCCAGAGGCCTTATTACAACTTTAAAACCCGAAATAATAAAAACAACAAAATAATACGGAAAAGAAGTTTACTAAAGTCTGAAAATAAAAATCCAAAAGTATGGCCTCCACCGAGTCATCCATGGCCCCAAGTCCTCGTCACTGAGCATTACCTACAAGGGTTAAGAAAAAGGGGGAGTGAGTTACAAGAACTCAGTGTATAATCCCCTTACCGTTGTCCACTGGGCCTGAAACCCATTTAGCAATATTTTGGGCCTAAGCCCCTTTTTACATAATAATGTATCAAATATATCATATGAATGTAATCCAATCCCAAACCAACCTAATAATCCATCCGCTACACACCACCTGTACCATCCCATCACACCTGTGGGGATCAAGTCAACCCACCCCGCCAAACACACCAATCGCAAGCATTATGCCATTTATAACAAATTTTGATTGTGGCCGAGCCACCAGAATCATAGTATCATATTAACAAACATTTTTGTGGCAGTGCCACCGGAATCACTTCTCTTCAACATTTTCCCATCCCATGCAAAATCATGTAAATGCATCATACATAGCAAATCATGATATTTACAAATATAAACAACAATAATTAATTCAGAGATTCATTACAAAAATTTGGCCCATTGTAGCACTTGCAAATCAGCCCATTAAGACCATATATCAAATCGGCCCATTATGGCAATATATCAAATCGGCCCATTTAAGCAATATAACAAATCGGCCCATTAGGGGCAATTTAACAAATCGGCCCATTATGGCAATATATCAAATCGGCCCATTTAAGCAATATATCAAATCGGCCCATTAAGGTAATATAACAAATCGGCCCATTAAGGCAATATAACAAATCGGCCCATTAGGGGCAATTTCGTAATTCGGCCCTTTAGGGCGTTTTCGTAATTCTCACAGTGTTAATACCGATTTTGTCAATTTTATCAAAAATAGTGTAATTTAGGCCAGTTTTCCCGGTTTACTCCATAAAACGCTTTTAATTGTAGCGATATATTTCCAATATGATATCAATCTTAAAACCCACGGAAAACGGTGTGAGATTACACACCTGATTACGGTAAGTACTAGGCTTTCTTTATCTTCGACACCTAAGATATCATAACGCTCGATTAGTCGACATACGCGATTTAATTAATCAACTCTAAAATAAACGATCTAAAGTGTTTACCCTTGGAATCGTGAACGACCATGATTTGTCGATTCTCCCCGGATGATGGTCCACAACCCGGTGGAAAATCTCGAACCGCCGATACTGCCCTTCGTTTAGGGCAACACTTAGGGAAAGAACACAAAAAAATAGTCAAAATTTTGTACATGATGGGATTTGAACCTCCTCCCTCAAAGTCCTTCATGTGGTGCCATAACCCCTTTACCATAAGCTCCTTTGTGCTAGGAAATTACTCATTTATTTCCATAAGCAATGAGGCCACTTACTATATCTCCTTAAAGTGATAAAACATAAAAAATTTTGCTAAGGCCCAATTTGAACCTGGAACTTCCTAAAAACCTCGTAACTTTCCAAAATCACCTTCTTAATAAGTCCAACTTGAAATAATGCCGTTCTTTTGTTCTCAAAAATTTTAAACACTCCTACTCCCCAAGGCCCATTGGGCCCAATTCTACTAGGCCCAAATTTGAGTCGTTACAAAGACACTGAGACCACCCTTAAGAATCAACAGGCATCAATTAAAGGGATCGAGAGCCAAGTTGGGGAACTCACTAAGACAGTTGGACAACTTACTAACACAATTGGACAACTCGCAAAGATAACTTCTGAACGACCGCAAGGGCGTCTACCAAGCAACACTGAAACTAACCCAAAAGAGCAAATTCAAGCCGTAATGACTCATGACGGTGAAAGGTTAGTGGAATCGACCCAAGCGCAGGAGCACGTAGTAAGTGAAGGTAAGGTTGAGGTAAGCCATGATTTACCAAACCCGGTAATTACAGAGTACCAAGCTCATATGCCATACCCCAAGGCGATAAAGGAAGACCACACGGAGGAACAATTCGGTAAATTTCTTAAACCTCCAAAGAAGTTTCTTATTAACTTTCCGTTTCTTGAAACTCTTTCGCAGATGCCAGATCCTAGACCTCGTGTCAATAAAGAAGAAATTCATGAGAAACGAAAGCTTCAGATCAATGAACTAGACGAGTGGAAGATACACTTCAAAGAAATACACGAAGCAAAAACGAGGCAACTCCACGAGAAACTTAACGATGGGACAACCCAGCTTAAGATAGGAGATCAGGTACTCAAAATCTTCCCAGATGGAAGCAAATGAGGTAACTAATCCTAAATTCAGCACTTTTAAGGTAAACACTACTCGACTTAAACTTTATATCCACAACCGAATTGATCGCATGAGAAAGGATTTTCACCTCCTCAAACCACCCTGATAATGCGAATAAGAGGTAAGTCTAGCTTAAGACAATAAATGAGCGCTTCTCGGGAGGCAACCCGAGCACTAACCCCATCAATTTTTACATTTTATCTTCTTTTACTTTTATTTTTCCTTTTTAGCACCTAACTATAAACTAACCAAAGTACAGATTTCTAGACCACATGGCCTTACACACGGCCGTGGCCGTGGCCGTGTGGCCATCACAGGAAGGTACAAGGGCGGGGGCAACCACCAGATCCATAATCTCTATTTAGACCCCCCTTCTTCCTTTTTCTTGTTCAGTTGTCTTTCTTCTTTCATTTTCCATTATTTACTTTTATTCTTATTTTTATTTTCCATTATTTACTTTTATTTTTATTTTTATTTTTATTTTTATTTTCTTTATTATTTTCTTCTTATTCTTCATACCATTTAGATTTAGCTTAGGATACAATAAAATCAAACCAGCTACTTTGAGGATTCAAGTTCAAACGGTTCGAGGTGCTTCCCCACGTTCACCTCCAATCCTATCCGGTTTCTTTTCATTAACTTCATCCAAAATTCAGGAAGTTTCACTTCTCTCCACATCTTATGATTTTATGATTTTATTTTGCTATTATCTATCTTTGTACATTGAGGGCAATGTACATCTTAAGTGTGGGGGGTGAACAACCTAAAAAGGTGCCTAATTTTTTCATTATTCTTAAATTCCTGAAATTAGGTACCAAACTTTTTGCATTGTTCTCAAATACCTGAATTATATCTTGTCTTAAAGGAAGTTTCTCATATTATGATTAGAATGAAATTTCCATGATTTATGATCTTTATTGATATGTTTTAGATTAAGTCAGTGATAATTGTGCATTGATAATTAAATTCTAAGATACTAGAGAATCAAGCATGATAAGTCTATTTTTCAGAAATTAATTTTTTTTTAGGTTGTCTACCTGAATTTGAATATTACTTTGAAATTTGAAATTTACAAGGTTGATATCAAAATACCCATAATTTTTGCGAGATTTTGAGCCTTATAGAGCATAAATCCTTTTTTTTTTTGCTCACTTCATTAATTATGAGTGTGTCAACATTGATTTGTTATTCTAGAACTTGCATCGATTATACATGTCGAGACCACACCTTTGATTTGATATACAGATATGATAAAGGCACCTAGGAATTAACCCACTTACTCCACTAAAAACCTACCTTCATAATTAACCCCTAGTGAACCCCTTTGATCCTAACAACCCTTTTTATTGACTCCCCACTAATTTTAACCCAGAAACCCTTTTGTTTTTGTTATCACCATTCCTTTTAACTACCCTTATATCGAGATTTGATTTGATTAATAGCCTAACTATGTTTTTTTTATTTCAGTAATTTATCCTTTGTTATGTATTTATGATTTGTTCTTAAAAAAAAAGAAGTATAGTCATTATTCATTTTTAGTTTGTGATTAAATGAGCTTATACGTTTGAATTCCAAATATTGAAGAAGAAGCTCGTAGTATTAGTATTTTTTTCAAATTGATGTAATTACTTTTATTTAGTTCATTGTTTCAGGTTAGGTAATTTTTTAGGTCGATCTCGATTCTAACCCTCTAATTCAGCCTTTAACCACACCTTTAACCCAAGCCCCGTTATAACCCTTTCAAAGACCTTTTGATTTGTGCATCATCTCATATTACAGTGGTGGAGATTTGATGTTCATGCAAGCCTATGGGATTAACTTTTCAGGTTTGACGTTTGAGTGCTTAATTCTGAACCTTAAACACTTCGAGTGATTTGAGTGAATCTTTAGTGAGGACGTCAACCCTTGTAGGTTTTGAATCAGAGGTAATTATTTAGATGAGGGGAAACACCTATGTTTTGTGTTACAAATGTATGACTTAGACTGTTTGAATCTTTAGGACTCTTTGAGTTAAATTATCCATGTATAATTTATCTATGAATTATGATGAGACATTGTTGATAGGAATATTGAATCATGGAAAGTTCATTTTAATTGTAAGTTGAGAATTTTGCTTGAGGACAAGCAAAAGCTTAAGTGTGGGGGTATGTGATGAACCATAAAAGTAACATATTTTAATCCAACATTTAGCATACTTTTGTATGATTTATCCCTTGATTTATGTAAAAAGGTGCCCTTAATCCTTTCTTTTCATGTTTTTTTACTCAGGGAAGCACTGGAGGATGAAAAGAACAAGAAACGGGCTTAAAACGAGCCCAATGGGCCAAAACACGAAATCAACACGGCCTAGGCCCAAGACCACACGGCCGTGCCTCTTCAATAATCTCGAACACGGTCTAAGCCACGAGATACACGGTCGTGCCTCATTAATGAAGTTCGAACACGGCCTAAAGATGATTCACACGGGCGTGTGCCATGGCCGTGTCCCTGCCGCAAAAAAGAGCAATTTCAATCGGATTTGGATACTTAGGGGCAAAGTAACACATTCCAAAAGCCTATAAATACACCCTAAGTATGACCTAAAAGGGGGGAGTCGGTGGGAGCCTAAAGCTACCGTTTAGGGGCATCTTGCTAGGCCAAAGAAGGTAGATTTGTGGGAATTCGCTCGGGGATAGCCAGTTGATTCATCTCAAGAAGGCGGAATTATACTCAAGACGGAAGATCTCATCTTCAATTCCTTCAGGGGGTTTTAGGGATTTCTTATGTTTTGTTTTATCTTTTCCTCTGAGATGTTTTCTTTTATTGTTATGAACTAAACCCTCAGATACCTGAGGGGGATGAAACTTAGATGAATCTTGTTATCGTTTGCTGAACTATATGATAAATATTTGGTTAGTTCTTAATTATGTGTTCTTAATTCTTGTGTTGATATTTCACGGATATTAATTCAAGTTTGATGTGCTTGGGTGGAGGAGCAAAAGTCCCTGCCTAAGAGTAGATCTAGCATAGTTAAGCGGAGTTGATCGCGCGCCTAGAAATAGGGTGACGAGGCATTGCCGGATTAGGGTGAAACCTAATATGGGAGTCCATCCATCGAGTTAATGCAATTCTAGGGGTTTTAATTAGAAAGAGATTTCAATTAATAAACCTACGGTTAGACGTTATTCTCCTAGAGAGAGGGTTTAATATAAATTAGGGAATCCTACGGATCAAGTCAAATGAATAAATCGTCTGGTTCAAAGTTAGATAACAAGTGAAGTTTAGGTGGATTCTTCCTTGGGTGTCGTCGTAATTAATTGGTTTTTCCTCAAGTTATTTCCTTAAATTCATTCTTCTTTGTCTTAGAGTCTTTAGTTTTAGTAGTTAATTAATTCAGATTAAACAACCATTCGCTTGATTCTTAGGCTAAATAATAGAAAGAAAGTTAGTATTAGTACTTTTAGTTCCTTTGGGTTCGACAATCCGGTCTTGCCTAAACTATACTACTGTTCGATAGGTGCGCTTGCCTCAATCGTTGACATAGTTAGTTTCCAGGTTCGATCATTATCTTTATAAATTTTAAAACTCTAACTTTACAGCGATTAAGTTTTTGTATGTGATAAACCGTAAAAGTAACATATTTTAATCCCACATTTAGCATACTTTTGGATGATTTATACCTTGATTTATGTAAAAAGGTGCTCTTAATCCTTTCTTTTCATGTTTTATACTCAGGGAAGCACCGGAGGATGAAAAGAACAAGAAACGGGCTTAGAACGAGCCAATTGGGCCATAGCACGAAATCAGCACGGCCTGGGCCCAAGGCCACACGACCGTGCCTCCTCAATAATCTTGAACACAGTCTAAACCATGAAATACACGGTCATGCCTCATTAATGAAGTCTGAACACGGCCTAAAGACGATTCACATGGGTGTGTGGCATGGCGGTGTCCCTACCGCGGAAAAGAGCAATTTCAATCGGGTTTGGATACTTATGGGCAAAGAAACACATTCCAAAAGCCTATAAATACACCCTAAGTATGACCTAAAAGGGGGGAGTCGACGGGAGCCTAAAGCTATCGTTTAGGGGCGTCTTGCTAGGCCAGAGAAGGTAAATTTGTGGGAATTCGCTCGGGGATAGCCAGTTCATCCATCTCAAGAAGCCGGAATCATACTCAAGACGGAGGATCTCCTCTTCAATTCCTTCAGGGGGTTTTAGGGATTTCTTATGTTTTGTTTTCTATTTTCTTCTAAGATGTTTTCTTTTATTGTTATGAACTAAACCCTCAGATACTTGAGGGGGATGAAACTTAGATGAATCTTGTTATCATTTGCTGAACTATATGATAAATATTTGATTTGTTCTTAATTATGTGTTCTTAATTCTTGTGTTGATATTTCGCGGATATTAATTCAAGTTTGATGTGCTTAGGTGGAGGAGCAAAAGTCCCTGCCTAAGAGTAGATCTAGCATAGTTAAGCGGAGTTGATCGCGCGCCTAAAAATAGGGTGACGAGGCGTTGCCGGATTAGGGTGAAACCTAATATGGGAGTCCATCGATCGAGTTAATGCAATTCTTGGGGTTTTAATTAGAAAGATATTTCAATTAATCAACCTAGGGTTAGACGTTATTCGCCTAGAGATAGGGTTTAATATAAATTAGAGAATCCTACAGATCAAGTCAAATGAATAAATCGTCTGGTTCAGAGTTAGATAACAAGTGAAGTCTAGGTGGATTCTTTCTTTGGTGTCGTCGTAATTAATTTGTTTTTCCTCAAGTTATTTCCCTAAATTCATTCTTCTTTGTCTTAGAGTCTATAGTTTTAGTAGTTAATTAATTTAGATTAAACAACCATTCGCTTAATTCTTAGGCTAAATAATAGAAAGAAAGTTAGTATTAGTACTTTTAGTTCCTTTAGGTTCGACAATCCGGTCTTGCCTAAACTATTCTACTGTTCGATAGGTGCGCTTGCCTCAATCGTTGTCATAGTTAGTTTCCAGGTTCGATCATTATCTTTATAAATTTTAAAACACTAACTTTACAGCGATCACGTTTTTGGCGCCATTGCCGGGGAACTAAAATATTAAGAAAGCTCTATTTTTATTACTTTAGCCATTATTATTATTTTTTTTTACTTTGCTAAATTTTCTTTTATTTTGATTTTGGCAGAGAATAACTATCAGTGGCAAGTTATGAGGACAAAGCCAACAAAAGCAGCCGATATCTACAACCTCGACCCAATAACCAGGCTATCAAACCAATTAGAGATGTTAAATAAAAAGTTTGATGATTTGTGTTCTTCGCAGATACATCCAGTTATGCAGTACGAAACAAGCGGAGGCGTGGCGAATCTTGAGTACCCACCCTACGGATATGGAATAGAGAACGAACAAGTCTACTATATGGGTAACTATTCTAGACCTTAAAATAATTTTTATAGTGACACTTATAATGCAGGTTGGAGGTACTATCCTAATTTCTCGTGGGATGATCAAAGTAGCCAAGGACCGGAACTTCCTCCAAATTTTCAACAACCACCTTACCAACAGGAAGAGGAGTCGAACCTCGAAGAGATGCTGACAAAATTCATGGCAGCTATAGATAACCGTCTCCAAGACACTGAGACCACCCTTAAGAATCAACAGGCATCAATTACAGGGATCGAGAGCCAAGTCGGGGAACTCACTAAGATAGTTGGACAACTTACTAACACAGTTGGACAGCTTGCAAAGATAATTTCGAACGACCACAAGGGCGTCTACCAAGCAACACTGAGATTAACCCAAAGGAGCAAATCCAAGCCATATCAGCCCAAGAAAGTGAAGGGTTAGACGAGCCCAATTCAAGGCAAGAGGATGATGTCAAAGAAGGTAAGGTTGAGGTAAGTAATAATAAGCCAAAATCGGTAATCAAAGAATACCAACCTCGCATGCCACACCCTGAAGCATTAAGGAGAGACGACACAGAGGAACAGTTCGGTAAGTTTCTTAAACTTTTAAAGAAATTACATATTAACTTACCGTTACTTGAAGCTCTTTCATAGATGCCAGATTCTAGAAAATTTTTAAAAAACTTTTGACGAACAAGCGAAGGATAGACGAGGCATCACACGTGGAACTAAACGCAATGTGCTCAGCAATCTTGCAAAATAAACTACCACAAAAATTAAAAGATCTAGGGAGTTTTACAATTCCATGTTTAATTGGTAGTTTACCTATTGATAATGCGTTAGATGATCTAGGGGCAAGCATAAATGTCATGCCTTATAAATTGTTTAAACAAATAGGTCTAGGGAAACCCAAACAAACTAGGATGAGCATTCAACTAGCTAATAAAACTGTTAGAATTCCGAGGGGTATAATCGAAGATGTACTCGTAAAAGTTGAAAAATTCGTATTCCCAGTAGACTTTGTCGTTTTAGACATGGATGAGGATAATTCGATCCCCTTAATCTTAGGAAGACCATTTTTAGCAGTTGCCAGGACTAAAATTGATATTGATGCGGGAGAACTCATACTTCGTGTAGGTAATGAGACATTCACTCTCAAAGCTCTTGATTCGGCTAGAACATCGAGTAACCAAGGTGAGAAAACAAATTCTATTGATAACCATTCGGTTAACCCTTCTTTTCAGGAAGCACCACAAAAGAATATAACTGAACCCGATCCTAGACCCAGTGTTAATAAAGAAATAACACACGAAGAACAAGGGATTCAGGTCGATGATCTAGACGAGTGGAAGACGCATTTCAAGGAAAAATTAGGAATACACGAAGCAGAACCAGAGCCACTCCAAGATGCAAACAAGTTCAAAATCAGAGATCAGGTATTGATAGAAAAAATAGACCCTCGAATATCTCCTCCTGACCCTAACACAAACAAAGAAATACCATTTAGGGTAATCAGTGTTTTTCCATACGGAACAGTCGAGGTAAGCAATCCTATCTTTGGCACTTTCAATATAAACGCATCTCGACTTAAATACTATCATGATAATGAAACTGATAGCATGAGGAAAGACTTCCAACTCCGTAAACTACCATGTATATACAAATGAGTGAAGAGTTTAGCTTAAGACTATAAACGAGCGCTTCTGGGGAGGCAACCCGACTACTAACCCAATTAACTTTTTATTCTGTCTTATTTATTCTATAGTATCTAACTTTAAACTAACCAGAAGTACAGAACTCCAGGCCACACGGTTGTGGCCGTGGCCGTGTGGAGGTACAAAATTGCCATACTGACGCGGCAGAGAGGGTACAAGTCAGAAAGAATCAAATCTTTGAGTCACGGACTTCAACCACCAAACCATGGGCACCGACAAAATGCCACGGCCGTGCGATGCGGCCGTGGACAACACTGACTTATCAGAAACGGGCATGGCAATCTGTAAAAACGAGCGTGAGAGAATCAACACGCCTACACACACAGCCGTGCGAGGCGGCCGTTGTTTATCGACACGCCCATGATACACGGGCGTGGGGTTGTACCTGATTTGAGAATTCTATTTAAACCACCCACCCCTCCCTCTTCTCACCTAACTTTCACCCTTCTTCCTACTTTACACCCTTACACCATACCTTCTTTACATTCTTCATTCTTATAGCATTCTTCTCAATCTTTTGGCCATGTCAAAGAAACGGAAGGATCCCAGCACAGTCTCCCTCATGGAGACCGATCTATATAAGTTCATGCCGACCGCTTCAATCACTCGACAAGCCAAGGGTCTTTGAGACCATTTAATTTTTCTTCTTCTTTACTCTTCTTCTTAATTTTCCTTCTCTTTGACTATCTTATTCTTAATTTAGTTTCTTTTAATTTAGTATCTTAGTGTCAGGTTCTTCAGGCTGCTTGGGAATCACGCCACTTCCGCCATCGCCAGCACCTCCGTAGCCTTAGAGGTCACACCCACCTCGCGAACCATCCAACAATAAGGACCCCTCAGTCCATCCATCTTTTCTTTTAATTTTATTTTACTTTCTATTTTCTTTCTCTTTATCTTTCTTGTCTTTAATTATATATTTAGTTTATTTTAAATGTGTCTAAATAATTCCTGGCTAATCCTCCATGAGCTACCCAATTTCTTCATCTAGCACAGAAATAGTGGGAAACCACCACACCATGACCACTGCCAAATCCAGCTCGGGCTAAAATTCAAACGTATTTTCCACATCCTTCAAAGATTTCATCCATCATTCAGGGAGTTTCACTTCTCTCCATATCTTTTGAATTTATACTTAATTGTCTATATTTATATATATATCTTTGTACATTGAGGGAAATGTACATCTTAAGTGTGGGGGGTGAACAACCTAAAAAGGTCTAAAAAGGTACCTAATTTTTTTTCATTATTCTCAAATTCTTGAAATTAGGTGCCAAACTTTTTGCATTGTTCTCAAATCCCTAAATTATGCTTTGTTTTTAAGTAATTTTCTCATATTACTAATTAGGATGAAATTTCTGATGATTTATGATCTTTATTGATATGTTTTAGATTAAGTCATTGATAATTGTGCATTGATGATTGATTTCTAAGAATACTATAGAATTAAGCATGATAAGTCTATTTTTCAGAAATTAAAAATTTCCTAGGTTGTCTACCTGAATTTGAATATTACTTTGAAGTTTGAAATTTACAAGGTTGATATCAAAATACCCATAATTTTTGCGAGATTTTGAGCCTTATAGAGCATATATCTTTTTTTTTTACTCACTTCATTGATTATGAGTGTGTCAACTTTGATTTGTTATTCCAGAACTTGCATCGATTATACATGTCGAGACCACACCTTTGATTTGATATACAGATATGATAAAGGCACCTAGGATTTAACCCACTTACTCCACTAAAAACCTACCTTCATAATTAACCCCTAGAGAACCCCGTTTAAACCTAACAACCCTTTTTATGGACTCACCCACTAATTTTAACCCAGAAACCCTTTGTTTTTGTTATCACCATTCCTTTTGACTACCCTTATATCGAGATTTGATTTGATTAATAGCCTAACTATGTTCTATATTTCAGTTGTTAAAGTACTTTCTTATTATTGTAAATATTTGATGATTTGTTCTTTAAAAAAATCGAAGTATAGTCATTATTCATTTTTAGTTTGTGATTAAATGAGCTTATACATTTGAATTCCAAATATTGAAGAAGAAGCTCGTATTATTAGTATTATTAGCCTTCAGTTGATGTAATTACTTTTATTTAGTTCATTGTTTTTGGTTAGGTAATTTTTCAGGTCGATCTCATATTACAGTGGTGGAGATTTGATTTTCCTGCAAGCCTATGGGATTAACTGTAACATCCTAAAATTTGGAAATTTATGTGTTGCATTGTTTTTGGTGTTAAGCTAGTTAGATTATTAATTGTGTATGTTTAGGAAGTCCTGAGAAGGCTCGGGGTTTATTTGGACCTAGTAAAACTTTTGGCATTTAGCACTTTAAGGAGATGGAGTAAGTGACCTTAAAGCATATGGAAATAAATGAGTAAATAACTAGCATAAGTGAGCATATGGTAAAGAGGTTATGGCGCCACATGTATTACCTTGAGGGAAGAAGTTCGAATCCCTTTGTGTGCATTTTGACTTTTATTTTTGCATTCCTTCCTTAAAGTGTCAGCCAAGGAGTATTTATGGTAAGGTGGACTTTTTTATTTTTGGTAAGGTGGCTAAAAGAATAAGGCAAGGTTGAGGTTGGGGAAAGGAATAAAAAAAAATAGGTAAGTAAGGGGAACAAGAGGCTTATTTCGTGGATAGTGTTTTGGAAAGTTTGGGTGGCCAAACTTTTATCCTAGGGGGGATGAATGTGGACGGTTTGGGGCTAGAGTGATAGCCGAATTTTGTGCTTGATGTTTTGGTGAGACTAAAGTGTTAGTCTTGGTCAAAATACCAATATCATCAATTGTGTCTTTTTCTCAAAACTCCTATCCTCCTAGCCGAATTTGGTCATTGGCAATTGGTAAAATTTTGGTTGTTTTGGCCAATTCCCTATTGGCAACTTTGGTATCATTTCTCTTTTCTCTCCAAACTCCTTTCTCCTCCTTCTTAGAACCTACACAACCTTGAGGAGGCATATTCCATTTCTTTCTTTCTTCTTGCCGAATGGATACAAACTTTGAGACCATTTCTTTGTTCACACATCATTCTTGAAAACCGAAACTAATCCATCATTCCTCTTCTTCTTTTCTTTTCGCAAAATCCTTCAAGCATCACTTCCACTCTAATATTTTTCACCATAGCCGAATATTGAGTCCACTATTTCTCTATAGCCGAACCTTCCATTCTTTCATTGATCTTCCTTTTTCATTCGAGTTGTCACTCACCCTTGAATAATCGTTAAGTACTCTTTTCAATTCTTTTTATTTTCTTCTTTCTATTGCCGAATCCATATGTTGGCTTGGGAGGGTCTTTTGACCGAAATCATCACTTATTTCTCTTAGACAAGATCCCTTTCTTCTTCGTAGTGATATTGTGGAAGGCCGAACCTTCATTCTTCCGAAGTCATCGCATTATCGCTAGGATTCAGTTCTAAAATCTTTAAGGTAAGAGTTCTTCACAGATTCTATAATCACTCTTTATTCGTTAAGATGTTATTAGTATGGTGATAGTTAACCGATTGTAATTTTAGGGACTAAATTGTTTGATCCATACAATCGTTGATCACTCGAGATAAGTGGTAAGCCAATCTTCACCCTTTTTGACAAATCCGTACTTTATCGTAATACTAATCGATGGAGGCTTGTGGTAACGATTTGAAAGGAAAGTCGAGTGGAGATCTCAAAAGGAGTGGATTAACGATCCCAACTCCTAAATTCAAGCGAAGGGCTGTTTCGGCGATTCGAGACTTTCCACCGGGTTGTGGACCCTCATCCGGTGAGAATCAATTATTCGAGGTCGTTCATAATTGTGAGGCATCAGCGATTCGAGATTTTTCACCGGATTGTGGACCGTTATTCGAGGAAAACTGACAAATCGTAGTTGTTCACGATCCCGAGGGTAAAATCTTAGATCGTTTGTTTTAAAGTAGATTTATTAAATCGCGTACGTTGACTAATCGAGCGTTATAATATTTTAGGTGTCGACGATCAAGAAAGCGTAGTGCTTACCGTAATCAGGTGTGTAATCTCACACCATTTTCCGTGAGTTAGAGATTAATGTCATATTGATAGTAAACCGTTCGATTAAAATCGTATTAAGGTGAAACCGGGAAAATTGGCTTAGATCTCATTATTTGGTAAAATTGATCAAATCGATATATTTGTTATGTGGGCCAAATCGATATATTTGTTTTGTGGGCCAAATCGATATATTTGTTATGTGGGTCAAATCGATATATTTTTTATGTGGGCCAAATCGATTTTGCTATGTGGGCCAAATCGATATATTTGCTATGTGGGCCAAATCAATATATTTTCCATATGGGCCGATCTGGAAATTTCAAAATGGGCCAAGATGATATTCTGCTTAATTGGCCAACTTGATAAATTGTTATAATGGGCCATAAATTTTTGTAAAAAATATTTGAATACATTGTTGTGAATTGTTATGCATTATATACATGTTTTGTATGGGATGGGATAATGATGAAGAGAAGTTCTAGTAGCTCTGCTACATAAATCTGGTGGCTCTATCACAAATCTGAAAAATGGCAATGCCATGTAAATTCTGTTAATCTGGTGGCTTGTCCACAAATTTGATATAAATGGCCTAATGCCTACGTTTGGTGTGTTGGCGGGGTGGGTTGACTAAAGATCACCCACAGGTGTGTTGGTTGGTACGGGTGGTGTGTAGCGGATGGAAAACTAGGTTTGGTTTGGGAATTGCATTTCATATGCATATTATATTCGATACATTTTTATTATTATGAATGGGCTTCGGCCCAAATAATGGCTTAATGGATTTTGGCCCAGTGGACAACGGTAAGTGGGTTACACATTGAGTTCTAGTAACTCACCCCCGTTTTCCTTATCCCTTTCAGGTAATGATCAGTGATGGAGACTTGGACCGTGGATGTCTCGCTGGAGGCCATACTTCAAAACGGTTAAATTCGGAATTTGGATTTCTTTTAGTACTTTTAATTTCTTTGCTATTTTGATTTAAGGTTGTAATAAGGCCTCTGGATTAATTTTTGTTTTGTTTATTGTTGGATGAATTCATATACTGCTTTAAGTATTTAAAATTTGGGATTATATTTTTTTCTAAAAACTTAAATAAATGTTTTATTCAAAAAATGAATATATAAAATGGATTTCATAATAATTTTCATATTTTTAACTCGGAAAATTACTCTTAAGATTTTCATCAATTCTTTTCGAAAAAATATTTTTAATTTCTTTTGAAATTTTCTCGAACTGTTAACAATATTTTCAAAATTTGATTTATAAGATCTTACATCTCAAATTGTCGATTTATCAATCAAATCTTTTACTCAATAAATACTTCGTCAAAATTTTGAAATCTATTTCACTTAAAAAGCAATCAAAGTATATTTATTTTGTGTGACATGTCAAATCTGGCCTTAACGCATAGGCCGAGTTTGGGGTGTTAAATTTTATGGTATCAGAGCCAGGTTCAAAACATGGTTGTGGTTTGGGTTCAAAAACATTTTTTTAAAACTATTTTGAAATGTAAAAATTTTAACGTATATTTTTTTAAAGGAAGTATGGCACCACGGGTATCCGGCACCAAGTCAAGTAAGTGTATGTTATTGTATGATTATGATTATTGTGATATGACTATAGGAACACTCTAGAACTTTTAGTTTTAGATGTTGAAACTATAGAGATTGAGACTATAGGATGCGTTTACGAAAACGACTATACTTCTTATACCTCATAAAATATCGTTAATAAACACTGAAATAGTATACTGATTCATAAAACTTTTAATCAGATTAGATCGAATTAGCTAATATGAGCGCTAGAGGACGTGGACGTGGTAGACGTGGCCGTGGTAGAGGCCGAGGTGTTAGGGTTGCGTCTGAAGCGTCGGGTCATATGCCAGAAATGGACGCACCTACATCACCCGGGACTGAAACTGGATCACATGACCGTATGAGGGAGGACATTGCTCTGTCACAAGCAATGTTGCGAGTCTTAGAAAAGGTTGCTAGGGCTAGGACTGGGCCCGCAGCTCGTGGATCAATTTCGGAGTGACTTAGAACAAGTGGTGTCGAGGTTTTTAGGGGTGTCTCGGGTGTAGCCCCAAATGTAGCGGAGTATTGGCTCGAGGCAGTGGAACGGATAATGGATGACTTGAAGTGCACCACTGAGCAGAAACTGAGAGAAGCTGTGTCCTTGTTGAGAGACGAGGCGTATCAATGGTCGCTTACTGTTCGGGAGGGCACTCGAGCCGATCTCGTTACTTGGGATTTCTTCAAAACTTCATTTCAAGGAAAGTATGTTGGGGCTAGCTATGTGGATGCCCGTAGGATGGAATTCCTTAATTTGGTCCAAGGAAGTAAGACCGTGGCAGCTTACGAAGCAGAATTTCTGCGTCTGAGTCGTTATGCCCGAGGTATTGTACCAACTGACTACGAATGCTATGTGCATTTTGAGGACGGGTTAAGTGATGAGTTGCGGGTATTGATAGCCCCACAGCAAGAAAGGAATTTTGCCACACTTGTGGAGAAAGCCAAGATAGATGAGGAAGCCAAGCACTCGGAGCGGCGAAACCGAGAAAAAGATAGAGGCAAGAACAAGAGGGACTTAAAGTACTCAGGTCCTGCTAGAGGGTTTCAGAAGAGGCCCAGGAATGATGAGCTAGTTTGAGTTAGGGCACCAGCTGTTACCAATCAGATACAACCATGTGCTGACTGTGGAAGACGACACCCGGGTGAATACTGGAAGAGAACCGGTGGTTGTTTCAAATGTGGTTCTAAGGACCATCAGCTTAAGAATTATCCTCGACGGACTACTCCGACTCAGGAAGCTCGTAACTATGATGCACAGCCAGCTAGAGGCGCTCAGCAGTGACCGAGAGGCCGTGGGCTAGGTCGAGGTGGTAATGGCGGAGGACGAGGTCAGGGTGCACCGAGTAGAGGTACTGGTTTCTAGGGTAACACGGAGGTGAGACAGCCGGGGCTGGTTTATGCGGTCAGACGCCGAGAGGATGGCGATGCACCTGACGTGATAATCGGTACGTTCTTCATATCTGATGTACCTGTTACTGCTTTGATAGATATCGAATCCACCCATTCGTATGTTGCTAGTGCTGTATCTGGAAATCTGAACATTAGATTTGAGATTACTGCTAGGGAGATGACAGCAATTAGTCCTTTAGGACAGTCTGTGATAGTAAACAAATTGTCTAGAGATGTACCCTTAGAAGTACAAGGAGAAACATTTTTGGCAGACTTGATGGAACTGCCTTTCGGTGAGTTCGACCTTATTTTGGGCATGGACTGGTTGGTGAAACACTGTGCGAACTTGGATTGTGCTGCAAAGCGGATGACGATAAGAACTTTGGAAGATAAAGAAGTGGTGATGATAGGTGAAAGGAAAAACTATCTATCGAATGTGGTATCTGCTTTAAAGGCAGAAAGGTTGGTGCGAAAAGGGTGTGGAGCATTCCTAGCCTTCATTAGCGCGTTGGATGCCAAGGAAGTGTCAGTAGAAAGTGTTAGAACGGTGAAGGAGTTTTCAGACGTCTTTCTCGAAGAACTTCCTGGATTGCCTCCGGATCGGGAGGTAGAGTTTGGTATTGAATTATTACCAGGAACTGCTCCGGTGTCCATTGCTCCTTATAGAATGGCGCCGAAAGAGTTGGCGGAGCTTAAAGCTCAAATTCAGGAGTTGTTGGATTGGGGATTCATTCGATCGAGTGTGTCACCGTGGGAGCACCGGTCTTGTTCGTCAAGAAGAAGGATGGGTCGATGCGTATGTGCATCGATTATAGGTAGTTGAATAAGTTGACGATCAAGAATAGGTATTCATTGCCGAGAATCGATGACCTATTCGACCAACTGTGAGGAGCTTCAGTTTTCTCAAAGATGGATTTGAGATCGGGTTATCACCAGCTTAAGGTCAAGGAGGCGGATATTCATAAGACGGCATTTCGAACTCGTTATGGACACTATGAGTTCTTGGTGATGCCGTTTGGGTTGACCAATGCACCAGCTGCATTTATGGACATGATGAATCGGGTCTTCCACCCTATTTAGATCGGTTCGTGGTGGTGTTCATAGATGACAAATTGGTATATTCGAAGAATGAGGAAGAGCATGATTCACATCTGCGAATAGTATTACAAATATTGTGGGAAAAACAACTTTATCCCAAATTCAGTAAGTGTGAATTTTGGCTGAAGGAAGTGACCTTCTTGGGACATGTTGTGTCGACCGAAGGAATTAGAGTTGATCCCCGAAAAGTAGAGGCCGTGTTGGATTGGAAACCACCAAAGTTAGTGGCCAAAATTCGGAGTTTCTTAGGGTTGGCTGGTTATTATCGGCGTTTTGTTGAGGGGTTTTCGTTGATTGCTGCACCACTAACTAAACTATTGCGCAAGGGAGTACCATTTGTATGGTCAGATCAACAACAAGAAGGTTTCGGGAAATTGAAGAAGATTCTCGACTAAGCGCCAAGATCGATTCAACCCGAAATTTGGAAAAAGAGTTTATTGTTTACTGCGATGCGTCACACACGGGCTTGGGATGTGTGTTGATGCAAGGTGGAAAAGTGGTGGCTTATGCATCTCATCAGTTAAGGCCGCATGAAGGCCGAACCTTCATTCTTCCAAAGTCATCGCATTATCGCTAGGATTCGGTTCTAAAATCTTTAAGGTAAGAGTTCTTCACGGATTCTATAATCACTCTTTATTCGTTAAGATGTTATTAGTATGGTGATAGTTAACCGGTTGTAATTTTAGGGACTAAATCGTTTGATCCATCCAATCGTTGATCACTCGGGATAAGTGGTAAGCCGATCTTCACCCTTTTTGACAAATCCGCACTTTATCGTAATACTAATCGATGGAGGCTTGTGGTAATGATTTGAAAGGAAAGTCGAGTGGAGATCTCAAAAGGAGTGGATTAACGATCCCAACTCCTAAATTCGAGAGAAGAAATTGTTTGGCGATTCGAGACTTTCCCACGGGTTGTGGACCCTCATCTGGTGAGAATCAATTATTCGAGGTCGTTTGTAATTGTGAGGCATTAGTGATTCGGGATTTTCCACCGGATTGTGGACCGTCATCCGGGGAAAACTGACAAATCGTAGTTGTTCACGATCCCGAGGGTAAAATCTTAGATCGTTTGTTTTGAAGTAGATTTATTAAATCGCGTACATTGACAAATCGAGCGTTATAATATTTTAGGTGTCGAAGATCAAGAAAGCGTAGTGCTTACCGTAATCAGGTGTGTAATCTCACACCGTTTTCCGTGAGTTAGAGATTAATGTCATATTGATAGTAAACCGTTCGATTAAAATCATATTAAGGTGAAACCGGGAAAATTGGCTTAGATCTCTTTATTTTGTAAAATTGATCAAATCGATATATTTGTTATGTGGGCCAAATCGATATATTTGTTATGTGGGCCAAATCGATATATTTGCTATGTGGGCCAAATCGATATATTTGCTATGTGGGCCAAATCAATATATTTTCCATATGGGCCGATCTGAAAATTTCTAAATGGGCCAAGATGATATTCTGCTTAATTGGCCAACTTGATAATTTGTTATAATGGGCCATAAATTTTTGTAAGAAATATTTGAATACATTGTTGTGAATTGTTATGCATTATATACATGTTTTGCATGGGATGGGATAATGATGAAGAGAAGTTCTGGTAGCTCGCTACATAAACCGTGGCTCTGTCACAAATCTGAAAATTGGCAATGCCATGTAAATTCTGTTAATCTGGTGGCTTGTCCACAAATTTGATATAAATGGCTTAATGCCTGCGTTTGGTGTGTTGGCGGGGTGGGTTGACTAAAGATCACCCACAGGTGTGTTGGTTGGTACGGGTGGCGTGTAGCGGATGGAAAACTAGGTTTGGTTTGGGAATTGCATTTCATATGCATATTATATTCGATACATTTTTATTATTATGAATGGACTTCGCCCAAATAATGGCTTAATGGATTTTTGGCTGATGGACAACGGTAAGTGGGTTACACATTGAGTTCTAGTAACTCACCCCCGTTTTCCTTATCCCTTTCAGGTAATGATCAGTGATAGAGACTTGGACCGTGGATGTCTCGGTGAAGGCCATACTTCAAAGCGGTTAAATTCGGAATTTGGATTTCTTTTAGTACTTTTAATTACTTTGCTATTTTGAATTAAGGTTGTAATAAGGCCTCTAGATTAATTTTTGTTTTGTTTATTGTTGGATGAATTCATATACTGCTTTAAGTATTTCAAATTTGGGATTATAGTTTTTTATAAAAGCTTAAATAAACGTTTTATTCAAAAAATGAATATATAAAAAGGATTTCATAATAATTTTCATATTTTTAACTCGGAAAATTACTCTTAAGATTTTCATCAATTCTTTTTGAAAAAAATATTTTTAATTTCTTTTGAAATTATCTCGAACTGTTAACAATATTTTCAAAATTTGATTTATAAGATCTAACATCTCAAATTGTCGATTTATCAATCAAATGTTTTACTGAATAAATACTTCGTTAAAATTTTGAAATCTATTTCACTTAAAAAGGAATCAAAGTATATTTATTTTGTGTGACATGTCAAATCTGGCCTTAACGCATAGGCCGAGTTTGGGGTGTTACATTTTATGGTATCAGAGCCAGGTTCAAAACTCGACTGTGGTTTGGGTTCAAAAACATTTTTTTAAAACTGTTTTGAAATGTAAAATTTAAAACGTATATTTTTTTAAAGGAAGTATGGCACCACGGGTATCAGGCACCAAGTCAAGTAAGTGTATGTTATTGTATGATTATGATTATTGTGATATGACTATAGGAACACTCTAGAACTTTTAGTTTTAGATGTTGAAACTATAGAGATTGAGACTATAGGATGCGTTATTTAAAAACGACTATACTTCTTATACCTCATAAAATATCATTAATAAACACTGAAATAGTATACTGATTCATAAAACTTTTAATCAGATTAGATCAAATTAGCTAATATGAGCGCTAGAGGATGTGGACGTGGTAGGCGTGGCGTGGTAGAGGCCGAGGTGTTAGGGTTTGCGTCAAGCGTCGGGTCATATGCCGAAATAGACCTTTGCATCACCCGGATCAAATGGATCACATGACCGTATGAGGGAGGACATTGCTCTGTCACAAGCAATGTTGTGAGTCTTAGAAAAGGTTGCTGGGGTTAGGACTGGGCCCGCAGCTTGTGGATCAATTTCGGAGCGACTTAGATCAAGTGGTGCCGAGGTTTTTAGGGGTGTCTCGGGTGTAGCCCCACATGTAGTGGAGTATTGGCTCGAGGCAGTGGAACGAATCATGGATGACTTGGAGTGCACCACCGAGCAGAAACTGAGAGGAGCTGTGTCCTTGTTGAGAGACGAGGCGTATCAATTGTGGCTTACTGTTCGGGAGGGCACTCGGGCCGATCTCGTTACTTGGGATTTCTTCAAAACTTCATTTCAAGGAAAGTATATTGGGGCTAGCTATGTGGATGCCCGTAGGAAGGAATTCCTTAATTTGGTCCAAGGAAGTAAGACCGTGGCAGCTTACGAAGCAGAATTTCTGCGTCTGAGTCTTTATGCCCGAGGTATTGTGCCAACTAACTACGAACGCTGTGTGCGTTTTGAGGATAGGTTAAGTGATGAGTTGCGGGTAATGATAGCCCCACAGCAAGAAAGGAATTTTACGACACTTGTGGAGAAAGCCAAGATAGCTAAGGAGGCCAAGCACTCGGAGCGGCGAAACCGAGAAAAAGATAGAGGAAAGAACAAGAGGGACTTAAAGTACTCAGGTCCTGCTAGAGGGTTTCAGAAGAGGCCCAGGAATGATGAGCCAGTTCGAGTTAGGGCAGCAGCTGTTACCAATCAGATACAAGCATGTGCTGACTGTGGAAGATGACACCCGGGTGAATGCTGGAAGAGAACCGGTGGTTGTTTCAAATGTCGTTCTAAGGACCATCAGCTTAAGAATTATTCTCGACGGACTGCTCTGACTCAGGAAGCTCGTAACTATGATACACAGCCAGCTAGAGGCACTCAGCAACCACCGAGAGGCCGTGGGCTAGGTCGAGGTGGTAATGGCGGAGGACGAGGTCAGGGTGCACTGGGTAGAGGTACTGGTTTCTGGGGTAATGCGGAGGCGAGACAGCTAGGGCTGGTTTATGCGGTCAGACGCTGAGAGGATGGCGATGCACCTGTCGTGATAACCGGTACGTTCTTCATATCTGATGTACTTGTTACTGCTTTGATAGATATCGGATCCACCCATTCGTATGTTGCTAGTGCTGTATCTAGAAATCTGAACATTAGATTTGAGATTACTTCTAGGGAGATGACAGCAATTAGTCCTTTAGGACAGTCTGTGATAGTAAATAAATTGTTTAGAGATGTACCCTTAGAAGTACAAGGAGAAACATTTTTGGCGGACTTGATGGAACTGCTTTTCGGTGAGTTTGACCTTATTTTGGGCATGGACTGGTTGGTGAAACACTGTGCGAACTTGGATTGTGCTCCAAAGCGAATGACGATAAGAACTTCGGAAGATAAAGAAGTGGTGATGATAGGTGAAAGGAAAAATTATCTATCGAATGTGGTATCTGCTTTAAAGGCAGAAAGGTTGGTGCGAAAAGGGTGTGGAGCATCCCTAGCCTTCATTAGCGCGTTGGATGCCAAGGAAGTGTCAGTAGAAAGTGTTAGAATAGTGAAGGAGTTTTCAGACGTCTTTCCCGAAGAACTTCTTGGATTGCCTTCGGACCGGGAGGTAGAGTTTGGTATTGAATTATTACCAGGAACTGCTCCGGTGTCCATTGCTCCTTATAGAATGGCGCCGAAGGAGTTGGCAGAGCTTAAAGCTCAAATTTAGGAGTTGTTGGATCGGGGATTCATTCGACCGAGTGTGTCACCGTAGGGAGCACCGGTCTTGTTCGTCAAGAAGAAGGATGGGTCGATGCGTATGTGCATCGATTATAGGCAGTTGAATAAGTTGATGATCAAGAATAGGTATCCGTTGCCGAGAATCGATGACCTATTCGACCAACTGCGAGGAGCTTCGATTTTCTCGAAGATAGATTGGAGATCGGGTTATCACCAGCTTAAGGTCAAGGAGGCAGATATTCATAAGACGGCGTTTCGAACTCGTTGTGGACATTATGAGTTTTTGGTGATGCTGTCTGGGTTAACCAATGCACCAGCTACATTTATGGACATGATGAATCGGGTCTTCCAACCCTATTTAGATCGGTTCGTGGTGGTGTTCATAGATGACATCTTGGTATATTCGAAGAATGAGGATGAGCATGATTCACATCTGCGAATAGTATTGTAAATATTGCGGGAAAAGCAACTTTATGCCAAATTTAGTAAGTGTTAATTTTGGCTGAAGAAAGTGACCTTTCTTGGGACATGTTATGTCAGCCGAAGGAATTAGAGTTGATCCCCGGAAAGTAGAGGCTGTGTTGGATTGGAAACCACCAAAGTCAGTGGCCAAAATTTAGAGTTTTTTAGGGTTAGCTGGTTATTATCGGCGTTTTTTTGAGGGGTTTTCGTTGATTGCTGCACCACTAACTAAACTATTGCGCAAGGGAGTACCATTTGTATGGTCACATCAGCAACAAGAAGGTTTCGAGAAATTAAAGAAGATTCTGACGGAAGCGCCAGTACTGATTCAACCTGAGGCTGGAAAAGAGTTTATTGTTTACTGCGATGCGTCACATATGGGCTTGGGATGTGTGTTGATGCAAGGTGGAAAAGTGGTGGCTTATGCATCTCGTCAGTTAAGGTCGCATGAAGTGAATTATCCCACTCATGATTTGGAGTTGGCTGCAGTGGTGTTTGCTTTGAAGATTTGGAGACACTATCTATACGGTGAGAAGTCGATCATTTATACGGGTCATAAGAGTCTAAAGTACCTCCTTACCCAAAAGGAATTGAACTTAAGACAGCGGAGGTGGATAAAACTGTTGAAGGATTATGACTTCTCAATCGAGTATCATCCCGGAAAGGCTAACGTGGTGGCAGACGCGTTGAGTCGTAAGGTGATATCGGATTTGAGAGCGATGTTTGCTCATCTCAGCTTGTATGAAGATGGTAGTCTGCTAGCCGAACTTCAGGCGAAGCCTGCATGGGTAGGTCAGATTAAGGAAAAGCAGTTATCAGATGAAAAGTTGGGTTCCTTATTTTAGCTAGTGGAAAGTGGTGTGAAAGGGGATTTTGGAATGAATAATGATGGAGTATTGTGTTTCCGCGGAAGAGTTTGTATGCCCAAAGATTTGGAATTGAGACAAATAATTCTACGAGAGGCGCATAGTAGCCCATATGCTATGCACCCTGGGGGAAATAAAATGTGTCGAGACCTCCGTGAGCAGTATTGGTGGCCAGGGTTAAAACGGGAGGTTACTGAATTCGTGAGTAGGTGCTTAACATGTCAACAAGTGAAGACGGAACATCAATTGCCGTTGGGATTGCTACAACCGGTGAAGATTCCCTTATGGAAATGGGAATGGATAACGATGGACTTCGTTAATGGGCTACCCTTATCGCCTATTAAGAAAGATTCCGTTTGGGTAATAGTGGATCGATTGACGAAGACTGCCCATTTCCTACCTGTTCATACGGATTACACATTGCAGAAGTTGGCCAAGTTGTACGTAGCAGAGATTGTGAGGTTACATGGGGTACCAGTGTCTATCATTTCGGACAGGGACCCTAGGTTTACATCACGGTTTTGGAAAGCCTTACATGAAGCTTTGGGAACCAAGCTTAATTTCAACACGGCATTTCATCCTCAGTCCGATGGTCGATCGGAGAGAGTAATCCAGTTACGGAAGACATGTTAAGAAATTCGTGTGATTGACACAGGGTAGTTCGGAGGATTTCCTACCATTGGCAGAGTTTGCTTATAACAATAGCTATCAATCCAGTATCCAAATGGCACCCTACGAGGCATTGTATGGTCGTAAGTGCCGTACTCCTACTTATTGGACTAAATTGGGGAGCGGCGATTCATCGGGTCCGGTGATATCGAGACGGAGGAAAAGGTAAAGGTAATTCGGGCACGGTTAAAGGAAGCTTCGAATAGACAAAAATCATATACGGATCTGAAGCGTAAGGATATTGAGTTTGCGAAGGGAGATCAAGTATTTCTAAAGGTCTCACCTTGGAAAAAGATCTTCAGATTTGGAAGGAAGGGCAAGTTGAGCCCTGGGTTCATCGGACCGTACCGTATGTTGAAGCGTGTTGGGCCAGTGGCTTATCAGCTTGAGTTACCTCCAGAGTTGAGTCAGATACATAGTGTATTTCATGTCTCAATGTTAAGGCGTTACCGATCGGATCTGTCTCATATAGTATCGGTAGAAGAAATTGAGATAAGACCTGATTTGTCGTTCGAGGAGGAACCAGTGCAAATTCTAGATCGGGACGTTAAGGTACTAAGAAGGAAGACTGTGTCGTTAGTCAAAGTTTTATGGCGCAATCACAGATCAGAGGAAGCTACATGGGAGCCTGAGGACGTGATTCGACAGCAATATCCTCACCTCTTTTAATCAGGTAAATTTCGAGGACGAAATTTTCTTTAAGGGGGGTAGAATTGTAACATCCTAAATTTGGAAATTTATGTGTTGCATTGTTTTTGGTGTTAAGCTAGTTAGATTATTAATTGTGTATGTTTAGGAAGTCCTGAGAAGGCTCGGGGTTTATTTGGACCTAGTAAAAACTTTTGGCATTTAGCACTTTAAGAAGATGGAGTAAGTGACCTTAAAGCATATGGAAATAAATGAGTAAATAACTAGCATAAGTGAGCATATGGTAAAGAGGTTATGGCGCCACATGTATTACCTTGAGGGAAGAAGTTTGAATCCCTTTGTGTGCATTTTGACTTTTATTTTTGCATTCCTTCCTTAAAGTGTCGGCCAAGGAGTATTTATGGTAAGGTGGACTTCTTTATTTTTGGTAAGGTGGCTAAAAGAATAAGGCAAGGTTGAGGTTGGGGAAAGGAATCAAAAGAAATAGGTAAGTAAGGGGAACAAGAGGCTTATTTCGTGGATAGTGTTTTGGAAAGTTTGGGTGGCCAAACTTTTATCCTGGGGGGGATGAATGTGGACAGTTTGGGGCTAGGGTGATAGCCGAATTTTGTGCTTGATGTTTTGGTGAGACTAAAGTGTTAGTCTTGGTCAAAATACCAATATCATCAATTGTGTCTTTTTCTCAAAACGCCTATCCTCCTAGCCGAATTTGGTCATTGGCAATTGGTAAAATTTTGGTTGTTTTGGCCAATTCCCTATTGGAAACTTTGGTATCATTTCTCTTTTCTCTCCAAACTCCTTTCTCCTCCTTGCCGAACCTACACAACCTTGAGGAGGCATATTCCATTTCTTTCTTTCTTCTTGCCGAATGGATACAAACTTTGAGACCATTTCTTTGTTCACACATCATTCTTGAAAACCGAAACTAATCCATCATTCCTCTTCATCTTTTCTTTTCGCAAAATCCTTCAAGCATCACTTCCACTCTAATATTTTTCACCATAGCCGAATATTGAGTCCACTATTTCTCTATAGCCGAACCTTCCATCCTTTCATTGATCTTCCTTTTTCATTCGAGTTGTCACTCACCCTTGAACAATCGGTAAGTACTCTTTTCAATTCTTTTTATTTTCTTCTTTCTATTGCCGAATCCATATGTTGGCTTGGGAGGGTCTTTTGACCGAAATCATCACTTATTTCTCTTAGACAAGATCCCTTTCTTCTTCGTAGTGATATTGTGGAAGGCCGAACCTTCATTCTTCCATAGTCATCGCATTATCGCTAGGATTCAGTTCTAAAATCTTTAAGGTAAGAGTTCTTCACGGATTCTATAATCACCCTTTATTCGTTAAGATGTTATTAGTATGGTGATAGCTAACCGATTGTAATTTTAGGGACTAAATCGTTTGATCCATCCAATCATTGATCACTCGGGATAAGTGGTAAGCCGATCTTCACCCTTTTTAACAAATCCGTACTTTATCGTAATACTAATCGATGGAGGCTTGTGGTAACAATTTGAAAGGAAAGTCGAGTAGAGATCTCAAAAGGAGTGGATTAACGATCCCAACTCCTAAATTCAAGCAAAGGGCTATTTCGGCGATTCGAGACTTTCCGCCGGGTTGTGGACCCTCATCCGGTGAGAATCAATTATTCGAGGTCGTTCGCAATTGTGAGGCATCAGCGATTCGGGATTTTCCACCGGATTGTGGATCGTCATCCGGGGAAAACCGACAAATCGTAGTTGTTCACGATCCCAAGGGTAAAATCTTAGATCGTTTGTTTTAAAGTAGATTTATTAAATCGCGTACGTTGACTAATCGAGCGTTATAATATTTTAGGTGTCGACGATCAAGAAATCATAGTGCTTACCGTAATCAGGTGTGTAATCTCACACCATTTTCCGTGAGTTAGAGATTAATGTCATATTGATAGTAAACCGTTCGATTAAAATCGTATTAAGGTGAAACCGAGAAAATTGGCTTAGATCTCATTATTTGGTAAAATTGATCAAATCGATATATTTGTTATGTGGGCCAAATCGATATATTTGTTATGTGGGCCAAATCGATATATTTTCTATGTGGGCCAAATCGATATATTTGCTATGTGGGCCAAATCAATATATTTGCCATATGGGCCGATCTGAAAATTTCTAAATGGGCCAAGATGATATTCTGCTTAATTGGCCAACTTGATAATTTGTTATAATGGGCCATAAATTTTTGTAAGAAATATTTGAATACATTGTTGTGAATTGTTATGCATTATATACATGTTTTGCATGGGATGGGATAATGATGAAGAGAAGTTCTGGTAGCTCTGCTACATAAATCTGGTGGCTCTGTCACAAATCTGAAAAATGGCAATGCCATGTAAGTTCTGTTAATCTGGTGGCTTGTCCACAAATTTGATATAAATGGCTTAATGCCTACGTTTAGTGTGTTGGCGGGGTGGGTTGACTAAAGATCACCCATAGGTGTGTTGGTTGGTACGGGTGGTGTGTAGCGGATGGAAAACTAGGTTTGGTTTGGGAATTGCATTTCATATGCATATTATATTCGATACATTTTTATTATTATGAATGGGCTTTGGCCCAAATAATGGCTTAATGGATTTTGGCCCAGTGGACAACAGTAAGTGGGTTACACATTGAGTTCTAGTAACTCACCCCCGTTTTCCTTATCCCTTGTAATGCCCCGAATTTGGGCCTAGAAGAATTGGTCTTTGGGCTTTGGGTCTCAGAAAATTTTTAAGTGAGCGAGAAAATGACAATTGGCATGTGGGCTTTGAGGGTTAATGAATTTGGTGTGTCTAGGGGTGTTAGAGATGTTCTGGGATCAAGTAAGGGTATAGGAAAAATTTTAGTTTTAGCCCAAGGGAACTGTGACTTCAGTTAGTAGGCCTTTTAAATAAATGAAGAAGTAAAATGACACAAAAGAGCTTGTGGTGTAGTGGCAAAGTGGCGCCACTTAGGGAGCAGGGAGGTGGCGTCATTAGCAGGAAAGGGAGTCCAAGGTTCGAGTAGTGGCATGGTATTTTGTTGGGAATTTAATTTTTGCCTTCTAGATGGTTAGTAGTGGCGTTGGATGTGAACTCTGAAGGAAGTGTTCATGAGAGAAAATTAAGGAAGGGATAAATGAGCTTATCTTAGAGAAAATTTAGGATGAGATTGAGGAGTTATCAGGAAGAAAAGTTAGGAGCTGAGAAGTGTGAAGAGTTGGTGCCGTTGTGGGAAGTGGGAAGTGTATAAATTCGGCTTAGGAGGGTAAATGAGTGCTGTTTTTGGGTCTTTTAGGGGGTATTACGAATTTTCATTGAGGCTTTCGGCATTTGGATAGTTTTGCAAATAAGTTAGTCTTTCTCTTCTTTACCGAATATCCTGTAGTTACCCTCACACAAGCACATTTGATCTTTTCTTTTCTCCCCCTCATTCTGTTCTTTTGTTGCCGAATTCTTCCATTGCCGAAAAACCATCATTCCTTTTTGCCGAATTCTCTCTTAGCCAAACTTTTCTATTTCTGAATTACCATTATCTTCTCTTTCCGAAATCCCCCATTAGTTCCGAATCTTTGTTGTTTTTCTCTATCACAAATCAGTTGGTATCTACTCTCAGTTAAGGTTAAAAGCCGAATCTCGTTTGGTAGGCCGCAGGATCTAAGGTTGGATTCGGTAAGTATTCTGTTAACTCCCCTTAGTACGTTTTGTTGAAAGCCGAAGGGCGATCTAATTTCTCATTATCGTGGATCTTGTATTAACAAGTGTAAGGTTCAGAGAGCACTAGCGTGGTAGGATCTTTAGCAAGGATCTAGGGTACACTTGTGATTAGCAGCTAAGGAAGGGCCATTAGAACCCGGGGGCACACGGTAAGGTTACGGTAAGGTTTTGGCTTTTGAGTAAATATTTTTGATTAAGTATGAGTGGTTGATTGAAGGTTGGTTGGTTGTAGGATCAAGGCTAAGGATAGGATAGCACGTCGCAGTGATCAGGTGTGTACAAACACTACACACACGATATCGGCAATGCCGAAAAGCCGAAAACCTGAAAGTGGCTAAACAGGCCCGGTGGGCCCTGAGGCGAAGTTTGATTAAATGGTTTGGCTTGTTAGACATATTGAGTTAGTCACGCATGATGCACGATTTGGACTTGTTTTGGGCCTAATAGGCCATATGATAAGCTTTGGGCCTAATGGGCCGTAAGGTTGGAATTTGGGTTTGATGGGTTTTATGGGAACGTGGACAAATATGCTAGGGACTATGGACTTAGGCCTAGTTTGAACAACTTTTCAATTTCATAAGACTTAATCTAATTAAACATGTCTGTGAACAAGTCGATTAGTTAGAGTGTGGTAACCGACATATGCATGTCTAGGATTGGATCTAGTGAGAGCTTGGTATTTAAGCGGTCCGAGTGACCCACCTCCTCTTTCTCGAGATCCTACTGGTGCATAGTGTTTGTTCACTTTAACCGCGAGGACTTGTTTATGGGCCAAAGTTTATAACTAAAACCCGAGAGGGACTAAAATACCCTTATATTGGAAAATTACTAAATACCCCTGTTTGTAAAATTAGCAAGATACCCCTAATTTGCCAAATTACCAAAATACCCTGTAGGGTAGAATTACAAAAATACCCACAGGTAGTGAAATGACGAAAATACCCTATGTGATGAATATGGGTTTGTGGATGTTACTTTTGTGTTTGATGCATTCATATGATATTCTGCTTCGGATGCATATGGGTGGGAATTATGGTACGGAGGAAGATTTGAGGATCACATGGCCGTATGGTATGGATCCGGGATCGCATAGCCGTATGGTATGGATCCACCACAGGCTTTTTAGCCACCGAGTAGCCATGCTGCACCGATAATGTTACCGAGGGCTGTGTGCCATTAATATGGGCTTCGTGCCGTAATTATGGGCTTTGTGCCAATATCAAAGGCTTTGTGCCGTAATTATGGCTTTGTGCCAATACCGAAGGCTTTGTGCTGTTATTATGGCTTTGTGCCAATCATATTTACCATGGCTATGTGCCTAACATATATATATTGATGACTCTGTGTCAATATTTGAGGATCGCATGGCCGTATGGTATGGATCCAGGATCGCATGGTCGTATGGTATGGATCCACCGGAGGCTTTAAGCCCAATGTATGTGATTAGCGACTTTGTTTGCAACGTTCGAGTAGTACGCAACAGGCTACCCTTGGTGTGTAGCGGAGGGTAGGTCGAGCTAGAATTTCCCACGAGAGTCATAAGGTTGGAAGGAAATGGTGTGTTTAGCGGATGGATTTTTGGGGTGGGTTTTGCATTATCTGTTTATAAATGATACGATATGATATGATATGAGGTCATTGTGGGCTAAGGCCCAAGACCACCTATTTTGTTAGGGCTTAGGCCCAATGCGAATATTTGTATGTGATTTGATTGCCAAGGGTTGTGCACACTGAGTTTCGAAACTCACACCCTTAATTTTAAATGTTTCAGGTAATCCTGAGTAGGTGGCTCGACGAGGGAGAGGACTCGGAGATGGCCACACTACAAGTTGTTCAAATGTTTTAATTTATTCAAATGATTTTGTTTAAATACTTTGTTTTTTTCATTGGATTGTAATAAGGCCATGTAACTCCTATTTGACTTTGAATTTTGGGTTTATTATTATTATTGTTTCAACTGCCCACTTAAGAAATTTCATAAAATTATTAAAGTGTTAATATGGTTTTTGAAATAATCTTTTGTTTTGGGCTTTTGGGCCTTAAATGGTTAACTAGTAAATTGTTTTGAAGTGTGCCTTTAATGTGACATTCCAGATTCGGGCCTAACTTCTAGGCTGGGTTGGGGGTGTTACATCCCTTTCAGGTAATGATCAGTGATAGAGACTTGGACCATGGATATCTCGGTAGAGGCCATACTTCAAAACGGTTAAATTCGGAATTTGGATTTCTTTTAGTACTTTTAATTACTTTGCTATTTTGAATTAAGGTTGTAATAAGGCCTCTGGATTAATTTTTGTTTTGTTTATTGTTGGATGAATTCATATACTGCTTTAAGTATTTCAAATTTGGGATTATATTTTTTTCTAAAAACTTAAATAAACGTTTTATTCAAAAAATGAATATATAAAAAGGATTTCATAATAATTTTTATATTTTTAACTTGGAAAATTACTCTTAAGATTTTCATCAATTCTTTTCGAAAAAAATATTTTTAATTTCTTCTGAAATTTTCTCGAACTGTTAATAATATTTTCAAAATTCAATTTATAAGATCTTACATCTCAAATTGTCGATTTACCAATCAAATCTTTTACTCAATAAATACTTCGTCAAAATTTTGAAATCTATTTCACTTAAAAAGGAATCAAAGTATATTTTTTTTGTGTGACATGTCAAATCTGGCCTTAACGCATAGGCCGGGTTTGGGGTGTTACATTTTTTGGTATCAGAGCCAGGTTCAAAACTCGGCTGTGGTTTGGGTTCAAAAACATTTTTTTTAAAACTGTTTTGAAATGTAAAATTTAGAACGTATATTTTTTTAAAGGAAGTATGGCACCACGGGAATCCGGCACCAAGTCAAGTAAGTGTATGTTATTGTATGATTATGATTATTGTGATATGACTATAGGAACACTCTAGAACTTTTAGTTTTAGATGTTGAAACTATAGAGATTGAGACTATAGGATGCGTTTACGAAAACGACTATACTTCTTATACCTCATAAAATATCGTTAATAAACACTGAAATAGTATACTGATTCATAAAACTTTTAATCAGATTAGATCGAATTAGCTAATATGAGCGCTAGAGGACGTGGACGTGGTAGACGTGGCCGTGGTAGAGGCTGAGGTGTTAGGGTTGCGTCTGAAGCGTCGGGTCATATGCCAGAAATGGACGCACCTGTATCACCCGAGACTGAAACTGGATCACATGACCGTATGAGGGAGGACATTGCTCTGTCACAAGCAATGTTGCGAGTCTTAGAAAAGGTTGCTGGGGCTAGGATTGGGCCCGCAGCTCGTGGATCAATTTCGGAGCGACTTAGATCAAGTGGTGCCGAGGTTTTTAGGGGTGTCTCGGGTGTAGCCCCAAATGTAGCAGAGTATTGGCTCGAGGCAGTGGAACGGATCATGGATGACTTGAAGTGCACCACTGAGCAGAAACTGAGAGGAGCTGTGTCCTTGTTGAGAGACGAGGCGTATCAATGGTGGCTTACTTTTCGGGAGGGCACTCGGGCTGATCTCGTTACTTGAGATTTCTTCAAAACTTCATTTCAAGGAAAGTATGTTGGGGCTAGCTATGTGGATGATCGTAGGAAGGAATTCCTTAATTTGGTCCAAGGAAGTAAGACCGTGGCAGCTTACGAAGCAAAATTTCTGTGTCTGAGTCATTATGCCCGAGGTATTGTGCCAACTGACTACGAACGATGTGTGCATTTTGAGGACGGGTTAAGTGATGAGTTGCGGGTATTGATAGCCCCACAGCAAGAAAGGAATTTTGCCACACTTGTGGAGAAAGCCAAGATAGCTGAGGAGGCCAAGCACTCGGAGTGGTGAAACCGAGAAAAAGATAGAGGCAAGAACAAGAGGGAATTAAAGTACTCAGGTCCTGCTAGAGGGTTTCAGAAGAGGCCCAGGAATGATGAGCCAGTTCGAGTTAGGGCACCAGCTGTTACCAATCAGATACAACCATGTGCTGACTGTGGAAGACGACACCCGGGTGAATGCTGGAAGAGAACCGGTGATTGTTTCAAATGTGGTTCTAAGGACCATCGGCTTAAGAATTATCCTCGACGGATCGCTCGACTCAGAAGCTCGAACTATGATGCACAGCCGGCTAGAGAGGCGCTCAAAGAGCCACCGAGAGGCCGTGGGCTAGGTCGAGGTGGTAATGGCGGAGGACGAGGTTAGGGTGCACCGGGTAGAGGTATCGCTGCGGGGGTAACGGGAGGCGAGATGCGGCTGAGGGTCTGGTTTATGCGGTCGACGCCGAGAGGATGGCGATGCACTGACGTGATAATGCATGCGTTCTTCATATCCGATGTACTCGGCATCGCTTTGATAGATATCGGATCCACCCATTCGTATGTTGCTAGTCTTTGTATCTCGGAAATCAACATTAGATTTGAGATTATCGCTAGGAGATGATGACAATTAGTCCTTTAGGACGATGCGTGATTGTAAATAAATTGTTTAGAGATGTACCCTTAGAAGTACAAGAAGAAACATTTTTGGTGGACTTGATGGAACTGCCTTTCGGTGAGTTCGACCTTATTTTGGGCATGGACTGGTTGGTGAAACACTGTGCGAACTTGGATTGTGCTGCAAAGCTGATGATGATAAGAACTTCGGAAGATAAAGAAGTGGTGATGATAGGTGAAAGGAAAAATTATCTATCGAATGAGGTATCTGCTTTAAAGGCAGAAAGGTTGGTGCAAAAAGGGTGTGGAGCATTCCTAGCATTCATTAGCGCGTTGGATGCCACGGAAGTGTCAGTAGAAAGTGTTAGAACGGTGAAGGAGTTTTCGGACGTCTTTCCCTAAGAACTTCCTGGATTGCCTCCGGATCGGGAGGTAGAGTTTGGTATTGAACTATTACCAGGAACTACTCCGGTGTCCATTGCTCCTTATAGAATGGCGCCGAAGGAGTTGGCGGAGCTTAAAGCTCAAATTCAGGAGTTGTTGGATCGGGGATTCATTCGACCGAGTGTGTCACCGTGGGGAGCACCGGTCTTGTTCATCAAGAAGAAGGATGGGTCGATGCGTATGTGCATCGATTATAGGTAGTTGAATAAGTTGACGATCAAGAATAGGTATCCGTTGCCGAGAATCGATGACCTATTCGACCAACTGCGAGGAGCTTCAGTTTTCTCTAAGATAGATTTGAGATCGGGTTATCACCAGCTTAAGGTCAAGGAGGCGGATATTCATAAGACGGCGTTTCGAACTCGTTATGGACACTATGAGTTCTTGGTGATGCGGTCTGGGTTGACCAATGCACCAACTGCATTTATGGACATGATGAATCGGGTCTTCCAACCCTATTTAGATCGGTTCGTGGTGGTGTTCATAGATGACATCTTGGTATATTCGAAGAATGAGGATGAGCATGATTCACATCTGCGAATAGTATTGCAAATATTGCGGGAAAAGCAACTTTGTGCCAAATTCAGTAAGTGTGAATTTTGGCTGAAGGAAGTGACCTTCTTGGGACATGTTGTGTCGGCCGAAGGAATTAGAGTTGATCCCCGAAAAGTAGAGGCTGTGTTGGATTGGAAACCACCAAAGTCAGTGGCCGAAATTTGGAGTTTCTTAGGGTTGGCTGGTTATTATCAACGTTTTGTTGAGGGGTTTTCGTTGATTGCTGCACCACTAACTAAACTATTGCCCAAGGGAGTACCATTTGTATGGTCAGATCAGCAACAAGAAGGTTTCGAGAAATTAAAGAAGATTCTGACGGAAGCGCCAGTACTGATTCAACCTGAGGCTGGAAAATAGTTTATTGTTTACTGCGATGCGTCACACACGGGCTTGGGATGTGTGTTGATGCAAGGTGGAAAAGTGGTGGCTTATGCATCTCGTCAGTTAAGGCCGCATGAAGTGAATTATCCCACTCATGATTTGGAGTTGGCTGTAGTGGTGTTTGCTTTGAAGATTTTGAGACACTACCTATACGGTGAGAAGTCGATCATTTATACGGATCATAAGAGTCTAAAGTACCTCCTTACCCAAAAGGATTTAAACTTAAGACAGTGGAGGTGGATAGAACTATTGAAGGATTATGACTTCTCAATCGAGTATCATCCCGGAAAGGTTAACATGGTGGCAGACGCGTTGAACCGTAAGGTGATATCGGATTTGAGAGCGATGTTCGCTCATCTCAGCTTGTATAAAGATGGTAGTCTGCTAGCCGAACTTTAGGTGAAGCCTGCGTGGGTAGGTCAGATTAAGGAAAAGCAGTTATCAGATGAAAAGTTGGGTTCCTTATTTCAGCTAGTGGAAAGTGGTGTGAAAGGGGATTTTGGAATGAATAAAGATGGAGTATTGTGTTTCCGCGGAAGAGTTTGTATGCCCAAAGATTCGGAATTGAGACAATTGATTCTGCGAGAGGCGCATAGTAGCCCATATGCTATGCACCCTGGGGGAAATAAAATGTATCGAGACCTCCGTGAGCAGTATTGGTGGCCAGGGTTAAAACGGGAGGTTACAGAATTCGTGAGTAGGTGCTTAACATGTCAACAAGTGAAGGCGGAACATCAATTGCCGTTGGGATTGCTACAACCGGTGAAGATTCCCTTATGGAAATGGGAATGGATAACGATTGACTTCGTTAGTGGGCTACCCTTATCACCTATTAAGAAAGATTCTGTTTGGGTAATAGTGGATCGATTGACGAAGACTACCAATTTCCTACCCATTCGTACGGATTACTCATTGCAGAAGTTGGCCAAGTTGTACGTAGCAGAGATTGTGAGGTTACATGGGGTACCGGTGTCTATCATTTGGATGAGGACCCTAGGTTTACATCACGATTTTGGAAAGCCTTACATGAAGCTTTGGGAACCAAGCTTTATTTCAAAGATGGCATTTCATCCTCGATCGGATGGTCATCGGAGAGAGTAATCCAGATTCGGAAGACATGTTAAGAAATTTTGTGTGATTAAACAGGGTAGTTGGGAGGATTTCCTACCGTTGGCGAGTTTGCTTATAACAATAGCTATCAATCCAAAGTATCCGGATGGCACCCTACGAGGCATTGTATGGTCGTAAGTGTCGTACTCCTACTTGTTGGACTGAATTGGGGAGCGCGATTCATCGGGTCCCGAGTGATATCGAGACGGAGGAAAAGGTAAAGGTAATTCGGGCACGGTTAAAGGAAGCTTCGGATAGACAAAAATTGTATGCGGATCTAAAGCGTAAGGATATTGAGTTTGCGGAGGGAGATCAAGTATTTCTAAAGGTCTCACCTTGGAAGAAGATCTTCAGATTTGGAAGGAAGGGCAAGTTGAACCCTAGGTTCATCGGACCGTACCGTGTGTTGAAGCGTGTTGGGCCAGTGGCTTATCAGCTTGAGTTACCTCCGGAGTTGAGTCAGATACATAGTGTATTCCATGTCTCAATGTTAAGGCGTTACCGATCGGATCCGTCTCATATAGTATCGGTAGAAGAAATTGAGATAAGACCTGATTTGTCGTTCGAGGAGGAACCAGTGCAAATTCTAGATCGGGACGTTAAGGTACTAAGAAGGAAGACTGCGTCGTTAGTCAAAGTTTTATGGCGCAATCACGGATCAGAGGAAGCTACATGGGAGCCTGAGGATGTGATTCGGCAGCAATATCCTCACCTCTTTTAATCAGGTAAATTTCGAGGACGAAATTTTCTTTAAGGGGGTAGAATTGTAACATCCTAAAATTTGGAAATTTATGTCTTGCATTATTTTTGGTGTTAAGCTAGTTAGATTATTAATTGTGTATGTTTAGGAAGTCCTGAGAAGGCTTGGGGTTTATTTGGACCTAGTTAAAACTTTTGGCATTTAGCACTTTAAGAAGATGGAGTAAGTGACCTTAAAGCATATGGAAATAAATGAGTAAATAACTAGCATAAGTGAGCATATGGTAAAGAGGTTATGGCGCCACATGTATTACCTTGAGGGAAGAAGTTCGAATCCCTTTGTGTGCATTTTGACTTTTATTTTTGCATTCCTTCCTTAAAGTGTTGGCCAAGGAGTATTTATGGTAAGGTGGACTTCTTTATTTTTGGTAAGGTGGCTAAAGGAATAAGGCAAGGTTGAGGTTGGGGAAAGGAATCAAAAGAAATAGGTAAGTAAGGGGAACAAGAGGCTTATTTCGTGGATTGTGTTTTGGAAAGTTTGGGTGGCCAAACATTTATCCTAGGGGGGATGAATGTGGACGGTTTGGGGCTAGGGTGATAGCCGAATTTTGTGCTTGATGTTTTGGTGAGACTAAAGTGTTAGTCTTGGTCAAAATACCAATATCATCAATTGTGTCTTTTTCTCAAAACTCCTATCCTCCTAGCCGAATTTGGTCATTGGCAATTGGTAAAATTTTGGTTGTTTTGGCCAATTCCCTATTGGTAACTTTGGTATCATTTCTCTTTTCTCTCCAAACTCCTTTCTCCTTCTTGCCGAACCTACACAACCTTGAGGAGGCATATTCCATTTCTTTCTTTCTTCTTGCCGAATGGATACAAACTTTGAGACCATTTCTTTGTTCACACATCATTCTTGAAAACCAAAACTAATCCATCATTCCTCTTCTTCTTTTCTTTTCGCAAAATCCTTCAAGCATCACTTCCACTCTAATATTTTTCACCATAGCCGAATATTGAGTCCACTATTTCTCTATAGTCGAACCTTCCATTCTTTCATTGATCTTCCTTTTTCATTCGAGTTGTCACTCACACTTGAACAATCGGTAAGTACTCTTTTCAATTCTTTTTATTTTCTTCTTTCTATTGCCGAATCCATATGTTGGCTTGGGAGGGTCTTTTGACCGAAATCATCACTTATTTCTCTTAGACAAGATCCCTTTCTTCTTCGTAGTGATATTGTGGAAGGCCGAACCTTCATTCTTCCGAAGTCATCGCATTATCGCTAGGATTCGGTTCTAAAATCTTTAAGGTAAGAGTTCTTCACGGATTCTATAATCACTCTTTATTCGTTAAGATGTTATTAGTATGGTGATAGTTAACCGATTGTAATTTTAGGGACTAAATCGTTTGATCCATCCAATCATTGATCACTCAGGATTAGTGGTAAGCCGATCTTCACCCTTTTTGACAAATCTGTACTTTATCGTAATACTAATCGATGGAGGCTTGTGGTAACGATGTGAAAGGAAAGTCGAGTGGAGATCTCAAAAGGAGTGGATTAACGATCCCAACTCCTAAATTCAAGCGAAGGGCAGTTTCGGCGATTCGAGACTTTCCACCAGGTTGTGGACCGTCATCCGAGGAAAATCGACAAATCGTAGTTGTTCACGATCCCGAGGGTAAAATCTTAGATCATTTGTTTTGAAGTAGATTTATTAAATCATGTACGTTGACTAATCGAGCGTTATAATAATTTAAGTGTCGACGATCAAGAAAGCGTAGTGCTTACCGTAATCAGGTGTGTAATCTCACACCGTTTTCCGTGAGTTAGAGATTAATGTCATATTGATAGTAAACCGTTCGATTAAAATCGTATTAAGGTGAAACCGGGAAAATTGGCTTAGATCTCATTATTTGGTAAAATTGATCAAATCGATATATTTGTTATGTGGGCCAAATCGATATATTTGTTATGTGGGCCAAATCGATATATTTGTTATGTGGGCCAAATCGATATATTTGCTATGTGGGCCAAATCGATATATTTGCTATGTGGGCCAAATCAATATATTTGCCATATGGGCCGATCTGAAAATTTCAAAATGGGCCAAGATGATATTCTGCTTAATTGGCCAACTTGATAAATTGTTATAATGGGCCATAAATTTTTGTAAGAAATATTTGAATAAATTGTTGTGAATTGTTATGCATTATATACATGTTTTGCATGGGATGGGATAATGATGAAGAGAAGTTCTGGTAGCTCTGCTACATAAATCTGGTGGCTCTGTCACAAATCTGAAAAATGGCAATGCCATGTAAATTCTGTTAATCTGGTTGCTTGTCCACAAATTTGATATAAATGGCTTAATGCCTACGTTTGGTGTGTTAGCGGGGTGGGTTGACTAAAGATCAACCACATGTGTGTTGGTTGGTACGGGTGGTGTATAGCGGATGGAAAACTAGGTTTGGTTTGGGAATTGCATTTCATATGCATATTATATTCGATACATTTTTATTATTATGAATGGGCTTCGGCCCAAATAATGGCTTAATGGATTTTGGTGATGGACAACGGTAAGTGGGTTACACATTGAGTTCTAGTAACTCACCCCCGTTTTCCTTATCCCTTTCAGGTAATGATCAGTGATGGAGACTTGGACCGTGGATGTCTCGGTGGAGGCCATACTTCAAAACGGTTAAATTCAGAATTTGGATTTCTTTTAGTACTTTTAATTCCTTTGCTATTTTGAGTTAAGGTTGTAATAAGGCCTCTGGATTAATTTTTGTTTTGTTTATTGTTGGATGAATTCATATACTGCTTTAAGTATTTCAAATTTGGGATTATATTTTTTTCTAAAAACTTAAATAAACGTTTTATTCAAAAAATGAATATATAAAAAGGATTTCATAATAATTTTCATATTTTTAACTCGAAAAATTACTCTTAAGATTTTCATCAATTCTTTTCGAAAAAAATATTTTTAATTTCTTTTGAAATTTTCTCGAACTGTTAACAATATTTTCAAAATTCGATTTATAAGATCTTACATCTCAAATTGTCGATTTATCAATCAAATCTTTTACTCAATAAATAGTTCGTCAAAATTTTGAAATCTATTTCACTTAAAAAGGAATCAAAGTATATTTCTTTTGTGTGACATGTCAAATCTGGCCTTAACGCATAGGCCGGGTTTGGGGTGTTACATTAACTTTTCAGGTTTGACATTTGAGTGCTTAATTCTGAACCTTAAACACTTTGAGTGATTTGAGTGAATCTTTAGTGAGGATGTCAACCCTTGTAGGTTTTGAATCAGAGGTAATTATTTAGATGAGAGGAAACACCTATGTTTTGTGATACAAATGTATGACTTAGATTGTTTGAATCTTTAGGACTCTTTGAGTTAAATTATCCACGTATAAATTATCTATGAATTATGATGAGACATTGTTGATAGGAATATTGAATCATTTAAAGTTCGTTTTAATTGTAAGATGAGAATTTTGCTTGAGGACAAGCAAAAGCTTAAGTGTGGGGGTATGTGATAAACCGTAAAAGTAACATATTTTAATCCCACGTTTAGCATACTTTTGGATGATTTATACCTTGATTTATGTAAAAAGGTGCTCTTAATCCTTTCTTTTCATGTTTTATACTCAGGGAAGCACCGGAGGATGAAAAGAACAAGAAACAGGCTTAAAACGAGCCAAATGGGCCAAAGCACGAAATCAACACGGCCTGGGCCCAAGACCACACGGTCGTGCCTCCTCAATAATCTCGAACACGATCTAAACCATGAAATACACGGCCGTGCCTCATTAATGAAGTCAGAACACGGCCTAAAGACGATTCAAACGGGCGTGTGCCATGGCCGTTGATAAACCGTAAAAGTAACATATTCTAAGCCCACATTTAGTATGCTTTTGGATGATTTAAGCCCCAATTTATGTAAAAAGGTGCTCTTAATCCTTTCTTTTCATGTCTTATACTCAGGAAAGCACCCGATGATGGAAAGAACGAGAAACGGGCTTAAAATGGACCAAATTTGGACCAAGCCACGAAATCAGCACGGCCTGGACTTCAAGCCACACGGCCGTGCCACCAGTCCTACTAGAACACGGCCTTACCACGACTTACACGGCCGTGCCTCATTCAACAGTCTCGAACACGGCCTGACCACGATTTACACGAGCGTGTTCCATGGCCGTGCCTCTGCCGTGGAGAAGAGCAATTTCATTCGGGAAAGGATACTTAGGGAGAAAGAAACGTGTTTCAAAAGCCTATAAATACACCCTAGGTACCAGCTGAAAGGGGGCGGCGAGCTAGGCCAAGAAGCCAAGCCAAAAAGGTCAGATTTGTGGGAATCACTCGAAGATAGCCAGTTGATCCATCTCAAGAAGCCGAAATTCTACTCAAGACGGAGGATCTCCTCTTCAATTCCTTCAGGGGGTTTTAGGGATTTCTTATGTTTTGTTTTATCTTTTCTCTTGAGATGTTTTCCTTTATTGTTATGAACTAAACCTTCGGATACCCGAAGGGGATGAAACCTATGATGAATCTTATTATTTGATTTTTGAATTATATGATAATAACTTAGTTTGTTCTTAATTGTGTGAACTTAATCCAAATCTAATGTGCTTAGGTGGAGGAGGAATAGACCCTGCCTAAGAGTAGATCCAACATAATTAAGCGGAGTTGATCGCACGCCTAGAGATAGGGTGACGAGATTTTGCCGGATTAGGGTGAAACCTAATATGGGAGTCCACAGATCGATTTACTGCTATTCTAGGGGGTTATTATAAGCGAAAGAGAGTTCCACTAATTAACCTAGGGTTAGACGTTATTCGCCTCGAGAGAGGGTTTAATATACGTTAGGGAGTCTCACGGATCAAACTAAGTAAATAAATCATATGGTTCAAGGTTAAATAACAAGTGAAGTCTAGGTGGATTTTTCCTAAGGGTATCGCTTGAGTCAACTGAGTTTTCCCAAAAGTTATTTCCCGAATTCATTCTTTTTGTCTTTGCGTCTTAGCTTAGTAAGTAGATTAGTTTTAGTTTAACAACCATCACTTTATATTAAGGCTAAATAATAAAAAGACGGTGAGTATTAGTACTTTTAGTTCCTTGGGGTTCGATAATCCGGTCTTGCCTAAGCTATACTATTGTTCGATAGGTGCACTTGCTTCAATTGTTGTCAGAGTTAGTTTCCAGGTTCGATCATTCTTTTATAAATTTTTAAAACTCTGATTTACAGCGATCAAGTTTTTGGCGCCGTTGCCGGGGAACTAAAATATTAAGAAAACTCTATTTTTATTACTTTAGCCATTATTTTTATTTTTTGCAATTTATTTTATTTTTTTTAATTTTAAATTTGCGAATTTTTCTTTCTTTATTTTCCTAGCAGGTACCTCTAGTTTATGACGAGAAGGAACCCGAGAGGACCTTTAGAATACGGCAGTGATATTGAAGCTACCGTTCGAAGAAATCGCAGAGAAATTAGGCGAGCCCTAAATTACCAAGGAGAGCGAGAAGACAAATCCAATCCTACTGAAGGGATGGACGAAAATAATCCACCACCACAAAACGATGTGGCGGATCAGAATGCTCCTCATACTATGTATGATTATGCTAAACCTCATTTAACAGGAGTCGAATCTAGTATTGTTAGGCCTGCTATAGCTGCTAATAATTTTGAATTAAAGCCTAACACTATTTAAATGATTCAACAATTTGTTCAATTTGATGGTTTGCAGGATGAAGATCCAAACACTCATATAGCTAATTTTTTAGAGTTCTGTGATACCTTCAAAATAAATGGCGTTTCTGATTATGCCATACGTCTTTGGTTATTTCCCTTTTCATTAAAGAATAAAGCTAAACATTGGTTAAACTCGTTACCTCGAGGGTCAATCACTACATGGGAACAAATGACTGAATTTTTTTTATTAAAATACTTTCCACCGGCCAAAATGGCCAAATTACGTAATGATATATCTTCTTTTGTGCAGATGGATTTAGAGACATTATACGACGCATGTGAGAGATACAAAGATCTCTTGAGGAGATGCCCACACCACGGATTACCATTGTGGCTCCAAGTCCAAACTTTTTACAACGGTGTGAATCCTTCAACGAGGCAATTAATTGATTCAGCCGCCGGTGGAACCCTGAATAATAGAACTCCTGAGGCAGCCTACGAGTTTATCGAAGAGATGTCGCTGAATAACTATCAGTGGCAAGTTACAAGAACAAGGCCAACAAAAACAGCCAGAGTTTACAACCTCGACGCAGTAACCATGCTATCAAATCAGGTAGAGTTGATGAATAAGAAGATTGATAGTTTGTGTTCTTCGCAGGTACATCCAGTCATGCAGTGCAACGCAAGTGGAACTGTGGCGAATTCTGAGTACCCACCCTACCAACCAGGCACAGAGAGCGAACAGATGAACTATATAGGTAACAATTTCAGATCCAATAATAACCCATATAGTAATAATTATAATCTAGGTTGGGGGAACCACCCAAATTTTTCATGGGGAGGACAAGGAAATCAAGGAAATCAGAGACAACAACCTCATCAAAATTTCCAAAATCAGCCCTATCCATAGGAAAAGAAGCCGAGTCTTGAAGAGACGCTGAACAAATTCATAGCATCAGTAGAGGCCCGCTTCCAAAAGACTGAGACAATAGTAGATAATCAACAAACAGCGATCAAAACGATCGAGAGTCAAGTTGGGGAATTTATTAAGTCAATTAAACAACTTACTGAGATGGTTTCTGAAATTCGATCAGCGGTTTTCTCTAAAAAAACAGAAAAGGTAAAGGCAGTTACACTAAGAAGCGGAAAGGAGCTAGTCGAACCAGAGAAAAGAATGCCACCCGTAGATGACAAAATAAAGGATATGGAAATTGAGGATGTAATTCCAGTACATAAAGAAAGTAAACCACCGATCCCAGATCCAACAAGGTTGAAGAAAGAACGATTAGACTCCCAATATGGTAAGTTTCTCGAGCTTTTTAAACAAATACATATTAACTTACCTTTTGTTGAAGCTATTTCACAGATGTTTGACGCACGCGAAATTCTTGAAAGAACTTTCACTTAATAAAAGGAAGCTTGAAGAAATATCGATGGTGGAGCTTAGTGAAGAATGTTCGCCATCCTCCAAAACAAGCTACCAACCAAATTAAAAGACCCAGGAAGTTTTACTATTCCTTGTTTAATTGGCGGTTTAAATGTTAAGAAAGCATTAGTCGATCTAGGTGCGATATTATTTTAATACCTTATAAGATGTTTAAACGACTAGATCTCGGGGAACAAAACCCACTAGGATGAGTATTGGTTAGCGATAGATCTATTAAATATCCTAGGGGAGTTATCGAAGATGTCTTGGTAAAAATTGATAAATTTATTTTTCCCGTTGATTTTGTTGTGCTTGACATGGATGAAGACATTGAGGTCCCCTTAATTTTAGGACGCCCTTTTTTAGCTTTGCTAGGTTGTTATTGATGTAGGTGATGGTAAACTTGCATTAAGGATAGGTGATGAGGAAATTAGTTTTCAAATTTATGATGCCATGATATATTCCAGAGAACAAGATGATTCATGTTATTTTGTTGATACCAATGACCATCTTGTTCAAAACTCTTTACAGGAAATATTGCACGATGACACGATGGAACTGTGTCTCACTCAAGAAGAGGAGGAAGAAGATGAAGCTTCTGAGCTAAAATTATCATCAAAACAAATGGAGAAAGAAAGCATCGAATTTGATGACGATTTCAAACAAAAACCCTCTGTTGATGAACCACCCAATTTAGAATTAAAACAATCGCCAAAGCACCTAGAGTACGCATTCCTTGGGGAAAATTCTACGTTACCTGTGTAATTATCTCTTTGTAATTAGAACCCAAGGAAAAAGAGGAGTTGATCTGGTATTGAGAGAGCATAAAAAGCCATAGCTTGGAAAATCTCTGACATTAAGGGAATAAGCCCAACATTTTGTACCCACAAAATTTTAATGGAAGATGAGTACATGCCATGTGTGCAACCACAAAGACGTCTAAATCCCAACGTAAAAGAAGTCGTGAAAGCTGAGGTAATTAAACTTCTAGATGCTGGAATAATTTATCCTATTTCTGACAGAAAGTGGGTGAGTCCTGTGCAGGTCGTTCCAAAGAAAGGAGGCATGACCGTGATAGCTAACTAAAAGAATGAACTAATTCCTACCATGTGATCCACAAGTTGGAGAGTTTGCATAGATTACAGAAACCGAATGATGCCACTAGAAAAGATCACTTTCCCCTACCCTTTATTGATCAAATGCTAGAAAGGTTATCAGGACACATGTACTATTGCTTCCTAGATGGACTCTCCGACTATTTCCAAATCCCAATAGCACGAAGATCAAGAGAAGACAACGCTCACATGCCCATACTGTGACGTTTGCTTATCGTAGAATGCCTTTTGGATTATGTAATGCTCTGCGCACGTTTCAGCGTTGCATGCTAGCAATCTTTGATGAGCTCGTGGAAGATATCATGGAGGTATTTATGGATGATTTCTCAGTTTACGGTAATTCTTTCCATCTTTGCCTTAAAAATTTAAAACGAGTCCTAATGAGATGTGAGGAAACAAATATTGTTTTGAATTGGGAAAAATGTCACTTCATGGTACAAGAGGGAATAATATTAGGACATAAAATTTGTAGTAAAGGGATCGAGGTAGATAAAGCAAAGATTGAAACCATAGAAAGATTACCTCCTCCCAGTTCAGTTAAGGCCATTAGAAGCTTTTTAGGACATGCAGGATTTTATAGAAGATTCATTAAGGATTTTTCTAAAATAGCTAAGCCTTTAACAAAATTACTAGAAAAATATGTTCCTTTCAATTATGATCAGGAATGTTTAGATGCATTCAATATCCTTAAGGATAAACTAATAAATGCTCCAATTATAATTGCACTGATTGGAATCTACCCGTTGAACTAATGTGTGATGCAAGTGACTTCGCATGAGGTGCGCCTGGGACAACGAAGAGGCAAGCATTTTTCACCAATTTACTACGCTAGCAGTAACACTAACACATGCACAAGAAAATTATACCACCACAGAGAAAGAATTGCTAGCGTAGTTTTTGCTTTTGATAAATTTAGACAAGATATCTAATATTGTCTAAAGTTGTCATTTTCATCGACCATTCAGCTCTCTTCGTTATCTTTTAAACAAACCCGATGCAAAACCCGGACTCATACGATGGATTCTACTCTTACAGGAATTCGACTTAGAAATACAAGATAAGAAAGGAGCCGAGAATCTTGCAGCAGATCACCTTTCCAGACTTGAAAATCCACACACCAAAGAAATCGATGAAGGTGAAATAAATGATTCGTTTCCTGAAGAACAACTCTTTTCTATAACACATTCTGAGGTACCATGGTTTGCTAATATTGCGAATTATTTAGCAGCTAACGTCTTGCCAAGGAAATTAACACATCACCAAAAGAAGCGATTATTTGCTCATGTGAAAAATTATTTTTGGGAAGATCCCTTTCTTTTTCGCATATGTGCAGATCAGATAATTCGAAGATGTGTTACAAAGACAGAAGTTAGCAAAATTTTGGAGCATTGCCATTCAAGACCATCAGGAGGACACTACAGTGGTATTAAGACAGCACACAAAATACTCGAATCAGGTTTTTATTGGCCCACTCTATTTAAAGATGCCAACAGGTATGTTACCTCGTGTGATAGATGCCAAAGAATAGGTAATATTTCTAAACGTGATGAAATGCCTCAAACATATATGTTATCATGTGAAATATTTGATGTGTGGGGTATTGATTTCATGGGACCATTCCCTAGTTCGTTTGGAAACAAGTACATCCTAGTGGCAGTTGATTACATGTCAAAATGGGTAGAAGCGGAAGCTTTACCTACCAACGATGCTAGGGTAGTAGTCAAGTTTCTTAAGAAACTATTTTCCCGATTTGGCACACCGAGAGCCATCATTAGTGATAGGGGTACTCATTTCTGTAATACTCAATTTGAAAAAGTCCTAAAAAAATATGGAGTATACCACAGGACAGCCAGCCCATATCATCCTCAAACCAGCGGGCAAGTTGAGGTAGCGAACGAGAACTTAAGCGCATTCTAGAAAAAATGGTTGAATCAAATAGAAAAGATTGGGCAGTTAAAGTAGATGATCCTTTATGGGCCTATAGAACAGCATTTAAAACACCTCTAGGGACATCCCCATACAAACTTGTATACGGGAAAAGCTGTCATCTACCATTCGAATTAGAACACAAAGCTTTTTGGGCAATAAAATTTATGAATTCTGACCTCAAAATTGTAGGAAAAAGAAGAATGATGCAGATGAACGAGCTAGACGAGTGGAGAACGGAAGCTTATGAGAACTCAAAACTGTACAAGGAAGCAACAAAGCGACACAACGATTCTTGTCTCAAGAGATCAAAACAATTTGAAGTAGGAGACCTGGTCCTACTATACAACTCAAGGCTTAAACTATTTCCGGGAAAGTTAAAATCAAGATGGTCAGGCCCATTTATGATCAAAACAATTTTTCCATATGGCACCATCGAGGTAACTCATCCCACTAAAGGCACATTCAAGGTAAATGGTCACCGACTTAAAATTTATAATGGTGCAGATTTTGGAGATATGAGAGAGGAGCTTATGCTCCATGAGCCTTCTTTTAGAACCGAAAATAGGGAAAGTCTAGCTTAAGACTATAAACAAGCGCTTCTCGGGAGGCAACCCGAGCACTAATTCACTAACATTTTATTTTCAAATTTTTATTTCTATTTCTTTTACTCAACATCTAACTCCATACTAACTCAAAATAATAAAAGCGCAGGTTTTAAACCACACGGCTTTTGACACGGGCGTGCTAATGGCCGTGTGGAAGACAGGGGATAAAACACGAGTGTGCCAGTAGCCGTGCAAAAACAGGGATGAATGATTTTCCCCACACAGGCTACGACATCAGACCACGCCCGTGCCAACCTTCCGTGCAAGGCTACTGACTTATTAAGCACGGGCTAAACACGCCCGTGGCTTACAACCATGCGAGGCTACTGACTTATCGAGCACGGGCTAAACACGCCCGTGTCTTACAACCGTGCGAGGCTACTGACTTATCGAACACGGGTAACACACGCCCGTGCGACCTCACCGTGCCAACATACTGTCAATTAAAACACGGGCGTGCTAGTTTACCCACGGCCGTGTCAAGAACCCTGAAACGCGCCCAAATTTTGGAAATCACGAAAAGCACGAGCATTTTCAAATGAACACGGGCGTGGCGATGGATCGTGCCACCTCCCTTATATAAAATCCAACCGTCTTCCTCCCCAAAACCTAACCCTAAAATCAGTTTTAAACACCCTTTTTTCCCAAATCCGGCCGCACGTACAATATCCCCCATCCAAAATATCCTCCCCTTGCCTTTTCTCTCCAAAAACCATCCAAAAACCGCTCGCACGCCCGCACCACAGCCATGCCGCCGAACTCCACGCCCCTGCCACCGCCGTGTTAGTCCTGCAAAAACTCGCACCACCGCCGTGCTCTGCCCGTGCTTGATCGTCTCCCACCATCACAACCCCTGGTTCCCTTCACTACCTTAATTTCTTGACTAAAAACTTTATAAATATTATGCCATTTTTCTTTATTCCTTTTGTTTAATATTAAGCATGATTTATATTTAGAGATTTCTCTAAAAAAACTCATGAATACTTAGTAAAAATCTCTGATGAATTGGTTACTGATTGGTTTCATCTTAGGAATAAACTTTTGCATTTGTTTTGATATACTTCTTTGTTTGAAAGAATCATTACTGTCAATATCCACTAATTACCATTTGGCTTGATTTAGTACGAAATACTTTTGCTATATTATTGTTAAGGAACATGCTTTATATTTGATTATTTTTTCAGGTACAAATGTTGTCACCACGACCAAAGCGATCCACAGCCGCCTCAAGCAAGAAAAGAAAGGGGCCCGGATCGTCTTCCAAGAGTGCTTCTTTCGAGGTCAGGCATCCATTCCTCCAATTTTCTCAGAACACTCAGGAAAAGCGTTACAAAGCACTCAGAGATAGACCCCTCGGCATCGGTAGGCGCATCGATTGGGACGCATTGGAACACGTCGGGCTCGCAACCGATATTTGAGCCTTTATTTCAACCGATCCGTGGGAGCAGTTCTTTTCCATCATCGAGCCCACATACATGGAGCTTACCCTCGAGTTTTGCACCACCTTCACTTTACAAACTTGGATGGCATAATTCGATGATCCAGCATCGCACAGATTGTCTAGGGGTGCGAGACGTCGATCGAGCATACCACAATTTGGCACAGCTCTAGGACTTTACACACTGGAATTCATAGAAGAAAACCCACTTGACGATTTAAACCGTGAGCTCCACTGCACTCCGATCGAATGCTGGTGAAACCTACACCCCACTACAAGCACTTACGATCCAAGCCGCTCGAAGGCGACAGTGCTTTTCCCACCCCTAAGGTATATTCACGCCATTCTAGATCACACCATCACAGGACGACGTGAGAGCACCGGCGTGGTTAACAAGCACGATGTATACTACTTATCGTGCATGGCAGAAGGGCATGTTTTTGACCTGGCATATTTCATCGCATGCGCAATCCAGCATCAAATGGAGGCACACAGGAAGGGAATTCTATCGATGGGCCCATATATAACAAGGCTAGCTCGACACTTCAACCTCCTCAACACCGATGACCAGAGATCCTCCCTCACACTGATAGGCAATATGTCACCTCAGGGCATCCAGACGATGCTACACATGAGGATGATCAAACATCGTCGAGGGACCGATCCCCCTCAATACCGATTAATGACAACCACAAATGAGAGGGAAGCTGAGGACATTACTGATGATGTCCCACCACCAGCACAGGAGGTACCGATTCTGAGCCAGCGACCGTCCCGTACAGAACCATCATTAGCGGACATCTCAGCACGGCTTGACCAGTTCGAGCTGTATTTTGCTGAAAACACTCGGCGTTTTGACGGGTTAGAGGCCACCCTTCAACAAATATGCCAGCACCTTCATATCTCACCACCAGAACCACCACAGGACCCGGCCGAGGATGAGGACTTTTGAGTCATTTTATCTAGTTTTCTTTTACTTTTAAGTTTTTTATTTTTATTTTTATTTCATTTTATTTTCTAGTTATTTTAATTTAATTTCGATTCATCTTGAGTTTGAACATTTTAATCATACATTTGATAACTTTTATCATGATTATCATCAACTCCTTACCTTCGAGTGTTCCTAACATTTATTACACCCCAAAAGATTTCTAACTGATGACTTAGCAGTTTCAATGAGCAATAAACCACTACTAAAGTCATCAGCCAACACCAACACCATCCAGATGGACCATTACCACCACCAAAGACACAATCTCCTCTCAAGGAGTCCATCCATAATTCAGGAAGTTTCACTTTTACCCATATCTTATGATTTTAATATTATTGTGTTATTATCTAACCCTGTACAATGAGGGCAATGCACATCTTAAGTGTGGTGGGATGAATCTTACATATTCCAAACTTTTTGCAAAATCCCTGAATTTAGTCTTGTTTGAAAGTAAATTACTCATATTACTAATTAGGATGAAATTTCTGATGATTTATGATTTTCATTGATATGTTTTAGATTAAGTCATTGATAATTGTGCATTGATAATTAAATTCTAAGAATACTAAAGAATCAAGCATGATAAGTCTATTTTTCAGAAATTAAATTTTTTTTCTAGGTTGTCGAACTAAGTTTAAATATTACTTTGAAGTTTGAAATTGACGAGGTTGACATCAAAATACCCATAATTTTTGTGAGATTTTGAGCCTTATAGAGTATATATTCTTTTTCTTGCTCACTTTATTTATTATGAGTATGTCAACACTGATTTGTTATTCTAGAACTTGCATCGATTATACATGTTGAGACCACATTTTTTTATGATTTGATACACAGAGATGATAAAGGCACCTAGGATCTAACCCACTTACTCCATAAAAAGCCTACCTTCACAATTAACCCCTAGTGAACCCCTTTTAATCCTAACAACCCTATTTATTGACTCACCCACTAATATTAACCCAGAACCTCTTTGTTTTTGTTACCACCATTCCTTTTGACAACCCTTATATCGAGATTTGATTTGATTAATAGCCTAACTATGATTTCTATTTCATTTATGTATCTATTAGTTTATTCTTAAAAAAAAATCAAGAGTATATTCATTATTAGTTGTGATTAAATGAGCTTATACGCTTGAATTCCAGATATCGAAGAAGAAGCTCGTATTATTAGTATTATTAGTTTTCAATTGATGTAATTATTATTAGTTCATTAGTTTTTAGTTAGGTAATTGGTCGATTCAATCTCGACTCTAACCCTCTAATTCAGCCTTACTCCACACCTTAACCCTAGCCCCATTACAACCCTAACAAAGACCTTTTGATTTGTGTTTCATCTCATATTTCAGTGGTGGAGATTTGATTTTCATGCAAGCCTATGGGATTAACTCTTCATGTTTCACTTTTGAGTGCCTAAATTTTGAACCTTAAACACTTTGAGTGATTTGAGCGAATCTCTTGTGAGGATGTCAATCCTTGTCGATTTCGAATCAGAGGTAATTATTTAGATGAAGGGAAACACCTATGTTTTGTGCTATAGAATCTATGACTTATACTGTTTGAATTTTTAGGACACTTTGAATTGAATTATCCATGTATAAATTATCTATGAATTATGATGAGACACTATCAATAGGAATTATGAATTACAGGAAGTTCGTTTTAATTGTAAGTTGAGAATTTTGCTTGAGGACAAGCAAAAGCTTAAGTGTGGGGGTATTTGATAAACCGTAAAAGTAACATATTCTAAGCCCACATTTAGTATGCTTTTGGATGATTTAAGCCCCAATTTATGTAAAAAGGTGCTCTTAATCCTTTCTTTTCATGTCTTATACTCAGAAAAGCACCCGATGACGGAAAGAACGAGAAACGGGCTTAAAACGGACCAAATTTGGGCCAAGCCACGAAATCAGCACGGCCTGGACTTCAAGCCACACGGCCGTGCCACCAGTCCTACTAGAACACAACCTTACCACGACTTACACGGCCGTGCCTCATTCAACAGCCTCGAACACGGCCTGACCACGATTTACACGGGCGTGTTCCATGGCCGTGCCTCTGCCGTGGAGAAGAGCAATTTCATTCGGGAAAGGATACTTAGGGAGAAAGAAACGTGTTTCAAAAGCCGATAAATACACCCTAGGTACCAGCTGAAAGGAGGCGGCGAGCTAGGCCAAAAAGCCAAGCCGAAAAGGTCAAATTTGTGGGAATCACTCGAAGATAGCCAGTTGATCCATCTCAAGAAGCCGGAATTCTACTCAAGACGGAGGATCTCCTCTTCAATTCCTTCAGGGGGTTTTAGGGATTTCTTATGTTTTGTTTTATCTTTTCTCTTGAGATGTTTTCCTTTATTGTTATGAACTAAACCTTCGGATACCCGAAGGGGTTGAAACCTATGATGAATCTTGTTATTTTATTTTTGAATTTTATGATAATAACTTAGTTTGTTCTTAATTGTGTGAACTTAATCCAAACCTAATGTGCTTAGGTGGAGGAGGAATAGAACCTGCCTAAGAGTAGATCCAACATAATTAAGCAGAGTTGATCGCACGCCTAGAGATAGGGTGACGAGATTTTCTTTGGATTAGGGTGAAACCTAATATGGGAGTCCATGAGATCGATTTCTTGCTATTCTAGGGGTTATTATAAGCGAACGAGAGTTCCACTAATTAACCTAGGGTTAGATGTTATTCGCCTCGAGAGAGGGTTTAATATACGTTAGGGAGTCTCACGGATCAAACTAAGTAAATAAATCATATGGTTCAAGGTTAAATAACAAGTGAAGTCTAGGTGGATTTTTCCTAAGGGTATCGCTTGAGTTAACTGAGTTTTCCCAAAAGTTATTTCCCAAATTCATTCTTTTTGTCTTTGCGTCTTAGCTTAGTAAGTAGATTAGTTTTAGTTTAACAACCATCACTTTATATTAAGGCTAAATAATAAAAAGACGGTGAGTATTAGTACTTTTAGTTCTTTTGGGTTCGATAATCCGGTCTTGCCTAAGCTATACTACTGTTCGATAGGTGCACTTGCCTCAATCGTTGTCAGAGTTAGTTTCTAGGTTCGATCATTCTTTTATAAATTTTTAAAACTTTGATTTACAGCGATCAAGTATTTGGCGCCGTTGCCGGGGAACTAAAATATTAAGAAAACTCTATTTTTATTACTTTAGCCATTATTTTTATTTTTTGCAATTTATTTTATTTTTTTTAATTTTAAATTTGCAAATTTTTCTTTTTTTATTTTCCTAGCAGGTACCTCTAGTTTATGACGAGAAGGAACCCGAGAGGACCTTTAGAATACGACAGTGATATTGAAGCTACCGTTCGAAGAAATCGCAGAGAAATTAGGCGAGCCCTAATTTACCAAGGAGAGCGAGAAGACAAATCCAATCCTACTGAAGGGATGGACGAAAATAATCCACCACCACAAAACGATGTGACGGATCAGAATGCTCCTCGTACTATGTATGATTATGCTAAACCTCATTTAACAGGAGCCGAATCTAGTATTGTTAGGCCTGCTATAGCTGCTAATAATTTTGAATTAAAGCCTAACGCTGTTCAAATGATTCAACAATTTGTTCAATTTGATGGTTTGCAGGATGAAGATCCAAACACTCATATAGCTAATTTTTTAGAGTTCTGTGATACCTTCAAAATAAATGGCGTTTCTGATGATGCCATATGTCTTCGGTTATTTCCCCTTTTATTAAAGAATAAAGCTAAACAATGGTTAAACTCGTTACCACGAGGGTCAATCACTACATGGGAACAAATGACCGAAATTTTTTTATTGAAATACTTTCCACCGGCCAAAACGGCCAAATTACGTAATGATATATCTTCTTTTGTGCAGATGGATTTAGAGACATTATACGATGCATGGGAGAGATACAAAGATCTCTTGAGGAGATGCCCACACCATGGATTACCATTGTGGCTCCAAGTCCAAACTTTTTACAACGGTGTGAATCCTTCAACGAGTCAATTAATTGATTCAGCCGCCGGTGGAACCCTGAATAATAGAACTCCTGAGGTGGCCTACAAGTTTATCGAAGAGATGTCACTGAATAAATATCAGTGGCAAGTTACAAGAACAAGGCCAACAAAAACAGCCAGAGTTTACAACCTCGACGCAGTAACCATGCTATCAAATCAGGTAGAGTTGATGAATAAGATGATTGATAGTTTGTGTTCTTCGCAGGTACATCCAGTCATGCAGTGCGACGCAAGTGAAACTGTGGCAAATTCTGAGTACCCACCCTACCAACCAGGCACAGAGAGCGAACAGATGAACTATATAGGTAACAATTTTAGATCCAATAATAACCCATATAGTAATAATTATAATCCAGGTTGGAGGAACCACCCAAATTTTTCATGGGGAGGACAAGGAAATCAGAGACAACAACCTCATCAAAATTTCTAAAATCAGCCCTATCCACAGGAAAAGAAGCCGAGTCTTGAAGAGACGCTGAACAAATTCATAGCATCAGCAGAGGCCCGCTTCCAAAAGACTGAGATAACAGTAGATAATCAACAAACAGTGATCAAAATGATCGAGAGTCAAGTTGGGGAATTTATTAAGTCAATTAAACAACTTACTGAGATGGTTTTCGAAATTCGATCAGTGGTTTTCTCTAAAGAAAAAGTAAAGGTAAAGGCAGTTACACTAAGAAGCGGAAAGGAGCTAGTCGAACCAGAGAAAAGAATGGCACCCGTAGATGACAAAACAAAGGATATGGAAATTGAGGATGTATTTCCAGTACATAAAGAAAGTAAACCACTGATCCCAGATCCAGCAAGGTTGAAGAAAGGACGATTAGACTCCCAATATGGTAAGTCTCTCGAGCTTTTTAAACAAATACATATTAACTTACCTTTTGTTGAAGCTATTTCATAGATGCCGACGTACGTGAAATTCTTGAAAGAACTCCTGACGAATAAAAGGAAGCTTGAAGAAATATCGATGGTGGAGCTTAGTTAAGAATGTTCGGCCATCCTCCAAAACAAGCTACCAACCAAATTAAAAGACCCAGGAAGTTTTACTATTCCTTGTTTAATTGGCAGTTTAAATGTTAAGAAAGCATTAGCTGATCTAGGTGCCAATATTAATTTAATGCCTTATAAGATGTTTAAACGACTAGATCTCGGGGAACCAAAACCAACTAGGATGAGTATTCAGTTAGCCGATAGATCTATTAAATATCCTAAGGGAGTTATCGAAGACGTCTTGGTAAAAATTGATAAATTTATTTTTCCCGTTGATTTTGTTGTGCTTGACATAGATGAAGACATTGAGGTCCCCTTAATTCTAGGACGCCTTTTTAGCTCTTTTGCTAGTAATTTGTTATTGATGTAGGTGATGGTAAACTTGCATTAAGGATAGGTGATGAGGAAATTAGTTTTCAAATTTATGATGCCATGAAATATTCAGAGAACAAGATGATTCATGTTATTTTGTTAATACCAATGACCATCTTGTTCAAAACTCTTACAGAAATCACGCACGATGACACGATGGAACTGTGTCTCACTCAAGAAGAGGGGAAGAAGATGAAGCTTCGAGCTAAAATTATCATCAAAACAAACAGAGAAAGAAAGCATCGAATTTGATGACGATTTCAAACAAAAACCCTCTGTTGATGAACCACCCAATTTAGAATTAAAACAACTGCCAAAGCACCTAGAGTACGCATTCCTTGGGGAAAATTCTACGTTATCGGTAATTATCTCTTCAGAATTAGAACCCAAGGAAAAAGATGAGTTGATACAGGTACTGAGAGAGCATAAAAAGCCATAGCTTGGAAAATCTCTAACATTAAAGGAATAAGCCCAACATTTTGTACCCACAAAATTTTAATGGAAGATGAGTACAAGCCATGTGTGCAACCACAAAGACGTCTAAATCCCAACATAAAAGAAGTTGTGAAACCCGAGGTAATTAAACTTCTAGATGCTGGAATAATTTATCCTATTTCTGACAGCAAGTGGGTGAGTCCTGTGCAGGTTGTTCCAAAGAAAAGAGGCATGACCGTGATAGCTAACGAAAACAATGAACTAATTCCTACCAGGACAGTCACAGGTTGGAGAGTTTGCATAGATTACAGGAAACTGAATGAAGCCACTAGAAAAGATCACTTTCCCCTACCCTTTATTGATCAAATGCTAGAAAGGTTATCAGGACACATGTACTATTGCTTCCTAGATGGACTCTCCGGCTATTTCCAAATCCCAATAGCACCTGAAGATCAAGAGAAGACAACGTTCACATGCCCATACGGTACGTTTGCTTATCGTAGAATGCCTTTTGGATTATGTAATGCTCTTGCTACTTTTTAACGTTGCATGCTAGCAATCTTTGATGAGCTCGTGGAAGATATCATGGAGGTATTTATGGATGATTTCTCAGTTTACGGTAATTCTTTCCATCTTTGCCTTAAAAATTTAAAACGAGTCCTAATGAGATGTGAGGAAACAAATCTTGTTTTAAATTGGGAAAAATGTCACTTCATGGTACAAGAGGGAATAGTATTAGGACATAAAATTTCTAGTAAAGGGATCAAGGTAGATAAAGCAAAGATTGAAACCATAGAAAGATTACCTCCTCCCAGTTCAGTTAAGGCCATTAGAAGCTTTTTAGGACATGCAGGATTTTATAGAAGATTCATTAAGGATTTTTCTAAAATAGCTAAGCCTTTAACAAAATTACTAGAAAAAGATGTTCCTTTCAATTTTGATCAGGAATGTTTAGATGCATTCAATATCCTTAAGGATAAACTAATAAATGCTCCAATTATAATTGCACCTGATTGGAATCTACCCTTTGAACTAATATGTGATGCAAGTGACTTCGCAGTAGGTGCAGTTCTGGGACAACGAATAGGCAAGCATTTTCAGCCAATTTACTATGCTAGCAGAACACTAACACCTGCACAAGAAAATTATACCACCACAGAGAAAGAATTGCTAGCCGTAGTTTTTGCTTTTGATAAATTTAGACAGTATCTAATCTTGTCTAAAGTTGTCGTTTTCACTGACCATTCAGCTCTTCGTTATCTTTTAAACAAACCTGATGCAAAACCCAGACTCATACGATGGATTCTACTCTTACAGGAATTTGACTTAGAAAAACAAGATAAGAAGGGAGCCGAGAATCTTGCAGCAGATCACCTTTCTAGACTTGAAAATCCACACAACAAAGAAATCGATGAAGGTGAAATAAATGATTCGTTTCCCGAAGAATAACTCTTTTCTATAACACATTCTGAGGTACCATGGTTTGCTAATATTGCGAATTATTTAGCAGCTAATGTCTTGCCAAGGAAATTAACACATCACCAAAAGAAGCGATTCTTTGCTGATGTGAAAAATTATTTTTGGGAAGATCCCTTTCTTTTTCGCATATGTGCAGATCAGATAATTTGAAGATGTGTTACAAAGATAGAAGCGAGCAAAATTTTGGAGCATTGCCATTCAAGACCATCAGGAGGACACTACAGTGGTATTAAGACAGCACACAAAATACTCGAATCAGGTTTTTATTGGACCACTCTATTTAAAGATGCCAACAGGTATGTTACCTCGTGTGATAGATGCCAAAGAATAGGTCATATTTCTAAACGTGATGAAATGCCTCAAACATATATGTTATCATGTGAAATATTTGATGTGTGGGGTATTGATTTCATGGGACCATTCCCTAGTTCGTTTGGAAACAAGTACATCCTAGTGGCAGTTGAATACATGTCAAAATGGGTAGAAGCAGAAGATTTACTTACCAACGATGCTAGGGTAGTAGTCAAGTTTCTTAAGAAACTGTTTTCCCGATTTGGCACACCGAGAGCCATCATTAGTGATAGGGGTACTCATTTCTGTAATACTCAATTTGAAAAAGTCCTAAAAAAATATGGAGTATACCACACAGACTGACCACCCCATATCATCCTCAAACCAGCGGGCAAGTTGAGGTAGCGAACCGAGAACTTAAGCGCATTCTAGAAAAAACGGTTGAATCAAATAGAAAAGATTGGGCAGTTAAAGTAGATGATGCTTTATAGGCCTATAGAACAATATTTAAAACACCTCTAGGGACATCCCCATACAAACTTGTATACGAGAAAAGCTGTCATCTACCATTTGATTTAGAACACAAAACTTTTTGGGCAATAAAATTTTTGAATTCTGACCTCAAAATTGCAGGAAAAAGAAGAATGATACAGATGAACGAGCTAGACGAGTGGAGAACGGAAGCTTATGAGAACTCAAAACTGTACAAGGAAGCAACAAAGTGACGCCACGATGCTCATCTCAAGAGATCAAAACAATTTGAAGTAGGATACCTGGTCCTACTATACAACTCAAGGCTTAAACTATTTCCGGGAAAGTTAAAATCAAGATGGTCAGGCCCATTTATGATCAAAACAATTTTTCCATATGGCACCATCGAGGTAACTCATCCCACTAAAGGCACATTCAAGGTAAATGGTCACCGACTTAAAATTTATAATGGTGCAGATTTTGGAGATATGAGAGAGGAGCTTATGCTCCATTAGCCTTCTTTTAGAACCAAAAACAGGGAAAGTCTAGCTTAAGACTATAAACAAGCGCTTCTCGGGAGGCAACCCGAGCACTAATTCACTAACATTTTATTTTCAAATTTTTATTTCTATTTCTTTTACTCAACATCTAACTCCATACTAACTCAAAATAATAAAAGCGCAGGTTTTAAACCACACGGCTTTTGACACGGGCGTGCTAATGGCCGTGTGGAAGACAGGGGATAAAACACGAGTGTGCCAGTAGCCGTGCAAAAATAGGGACGAATGATTTTCCCTACACAGGCTGCGACATCAGACCACGCCCGTGCCAACCTTCCGTGCAAGGCTACTGACTTATTAAGTATGGGCTAAACACGCCTATGGCTTACAATCGTGCGAGGCTACTGACTTATCGAGCACGGGCTAAACACGCCCGTGTCTTACAATCTTGCGAGGCTACTGACTTATCGAACACTGGTAACACACACCCGTGCGACCTCACCGTGCCAACATACTGTCAATTAAAACACGGGCGTGCTAGTTTACCCACGGGCGTGTCAAAAACCCTGAAATGCGCCCAAATTTTAGAAATCACAAAAAGCACGGGCATTTTCAAATGAACACGGGCGTGGCGATGGACCGTGCCACCTCTCCTATATAAAATCCAACCGTCTTCCTCCCCAAATACTAACCCTAGAATCAGTTTTAAACACCCTTTTCTCCCAAATCCGGCCGCACATACATTCTCCCCCATCCAAAACATCCTTCCCTTGCCTTTCCTCTCCAAAAACCATTTAAAAACCGCTCGGATGCCCGCACCACAGCCGTGCCGCCGAACTCCACGCCCCTGCCACCGCTGTGTTAGTCCTGCAAAAACTAGCACCACCGCCGTGCTCCGCCCGTGCTTGATCGTCTCCCACCATCACAACCCCTGGTTCCCTTAACTACCTTAATTTCTTGACTAAAAACTTTATAAATATTATGCCATTTTTCTTTATTCCTTTTGTTTAATATTAAGCATGATTTATATTTAGAGATTTCTCTCAAAAACTCATGAATACTAAGTAAAAATCTCTGATGAATTGTTTGCTGATTGGTTTCATCTTAGGAATAAACTTTTGCATTTGTTTTGATATACTTCTTTGTTTGAAAGAATCATTACTGTCAATATCCACTAATTACCATTTGGCTTGATTTAGTACGAAATACTTTTGCTATATTATTGTTAAAGAACTTGCTTTATATTTGATTATTTTTTCAGGTACAAATGTCGTCACCACGACCAAAGCGATCCACAGTCGCCTCAAGCAAGAAAAGAAAGGGGCCCGGATAATCTTCCACGAGTGCTTCTTCCGAGCTCAGGCATCCATTCCTCTGATTTTCTCAGAACACTCAGGAAGAGCGTTACAAAGCACTCTGGGATAGAACCCTCGGCACCGGTAGGTGCATCGATTGGGACGCATTGGAACACGTCGGGCTCGCAACCGATATTCGAGCCTTTATTTAAACCGATCCGTGGGAGCAGTTCTTTTCCATCATCGAGCCCACATACATGGAGCTTACCCTCGAGTTTTGCACCACCTTCACTTTACAAACTGTGATGGCATAGTTCGATGATCCAGGCACGGTACAGTTTCATCTAGGGGGTACGGTACGTCGACTGAGCATACCACAATTCGGCACAGCTCTAGGACTTTACACACCGAAATTCATAAAAGAAAACCCACTTGACGATTAAAACTATGAGCTCCACTGCACTCCGATCGAATGCTGGCGAAACGTACACCCCACTACAAGCACTTACGATCCAAGCCGTTCCAAGGTGATAGCGCTTCTCCCACCCCTAAAATATATTCACGCCATTCTAGCTCACACCCTCACAGGACGACGTGAAAGCACCGGCGTGGTTAACAAGCACGATGTATACTACTTATCGTGCATGGCAGAAGGGCATGTTTTTGACCTGGCATATTTCATCGCATGTGCAATCCAGCATCAAACGGAGGCACACAGGAAGGGAATTCTATCGATGGGCCCATATATAACAAGGCTAGCTCGGCACTTCAACCTCCTCAACACCAATGACCAGAGATCCTCCCTCACACTGATAGGCAATATGGCACCTCAGAGCATCCAGACGATGCTACACATGAGGATGATCAAACATCGTCGAGGGACCGATCCCCCTCAATATCGATTAATGACAACCACGCACGAGAGAGGAAGGCGAGGACACATGCGATGATGTCCCACCACCAGCACAGGAGGTACCGATTCCGAGCCAGCGACCATCCCGTACAGAACCATCATTAGTGGACATCTCTGCACGGCTTGACCAGTTCGAGCTGTATTTTGCTAAAAACACTCGGCGTTTTGACGGGTTAGAGGCCACCCTGCAAGAAATATGCCAGCACCTTCATATCTCACCACCAGAACCACCATAGGACCCGACCGAGGATGAGGACTTTTGAGTCCTTTTATCTAGTTTTCTTTTACTTTTAAGTTTTTTATTTTTATTTTTATTTCATTTTATTTTCTAGTTATTTTAATTTAATTTCGATTCATCTTGAGTTTGAACATTTTAATCATACATTTGATAACTTTTATCATGATTATCTTCAACTCCTTACCTTTGAGTGTTCCTAACATTTATTACACCCCAAAAGATTTCTAACTGATGACTTAGCAGTTTCAATGAGCAATAAACCACTACTCAAGTCATCAGCCAACACCAACACCATCCAGACGGACCATTACCACCACCAAAGACATAATCTCCTCTCAAGGAGTCCATCCATAATTCAGGAAGTTTCACTTTTCCCTATATCTTATGATTTTAATATTATAGTGTTATTATCTAACCCTGTACATTGAGGGCAATGTAAATCTTAAGTATGGGGGGATGAATCTTAGATATTCCAAACTTTTTGCAAAATCCCTAAATTTAGTCTTGTTTGAAAGTAAATCACTCATATTACTAATTAGGATGAAATTTCTGATGATTTATGATTTTCATTGATATGTTTTAGATTAAGTCATTGATAATTGTGCATTGATAATTAAATTCTAAGAATACTAAAGAATCAAGCATGATAAGTCTATTTTTCAGAAATTAAATTTTTTTTTCTAGGTTGTCGAACTGAGTTTAAATATTACTTTGAAGTTTGAAATTTACGAGGTTGACATCAAAATACCCATAATTTTTGTGAGATTTTGAGCCTTATAGAGTATATATTCTTTTTCTTGCTCACTTTATTAATTATGAGTATGTCAACACTGATTTGTTATTCTAGAACTTGCATCGATTATACATGTTGAGACCACATTTTTTTTATGATTTGATACACAGAGATGATAAAGGCACCTAGGATCTAACCCACTTACTCCATAAAAAGCCTACCTTCACAATTAACCCCTAGTGAACCCCTTTTAATCCTAACAACCCTATTTATTGACTCACCCACTAATATTAACCCAGAACCCTTTTTTTGTTACCACCATTCCTTTTGACTACCCTTATATCGAGATTTGATTTGATTAATAGCCTAACTATGATTTCTATTTCAGTTATGTATCTATTAGTTTGTTCTTAAAAAAAATAAAAATCAAGAGTATATTCATTATTAGTTGTGATTAAATGAGCTTATACGCTTGAATTCCAGATATCGAAGAAGAAGCTCGTATTATTAGTATTATTAGTTTTTAATTGATGTAATTATTATTAGTTCATTAGTTCTTAGTTAGGTAATTGGTCAATTCAATCTCGATTCTAACCCTCTAATTCAGCCTTACTCCACACCTTAACCCTAGCCCCATTACAACCCTAACAAAGACCTTTTGATTTGTGTTTCATCTCATATTTCAGTGGTGGAGATTTGATTTTCATGCAAGCCTATGGGATTAACTCTTCATGTTTCACTTTTGAGTGCCTAAATTTTGAACCTTAAACACTTTGAGTGATTTGAGCAAATCTCTTGTGAGGATGTCAATCCTTTTCGATTTCGAATCAGAGGTATTTATTCAGATGAAGGGAAACACCTATGTTTTGTGCTACAGAATCTATGACTTATACTGTTTGAATTTTTAGGACACTTTGAATTGAATTATCCATGTATAAATTATCTATGAATTATGATGAGACACTATCAATAGGAATTATGAATTACAGGAAGTTCGTTTTAATTGTAAGTTGAGAATTTTGCTTGAGAACAAGCAAAAGCTTAAGTGTGAGGGTATTTCATAAACCGTAAAAGTAACATATTCTAAGCCCACATTTAGTATGCTTTTGGATGATTTAAGCCCCAATTTATGTAAAAAGGTGCTCTTAATCCTTTCTTTTCATGTCTTATACTCAGGAAAGCACCCGATGATGGAAAGAACGAGAAACGGGCTTAAAACGAACCAAATTTAGGCCAAGCCACGAAATCAGCACGGCCTGGACTTCAAGCCACACGGCCATGCCACCAGTCCTACTAGAACACGTCCTTACCATGACTTACACGGTCGTGCCTCATTCAATAGTCTCGAACATGGCCTGACCACGATTTACACGGGCGTGTTCCATGGCCGTGCCTCTGTCGTGGAGAAGAGCAATTTCATTCAGGAAAGGATACTTAGGGAGAAAGAAACGTGTTTCAAAAGCCTATAAATACACCCTAGGTATCAGCTGAAAGGGGACGGCGAGCTAGGCTAAGAAGCCAAGCCGAAAAGGTCAGATTTGTGGGAATCACTCGAAGATAGCCAGTTGATCCATCTCAAGAAGCCGGAATTCTACTCAAGACAGAGGATCTCCTCTTCAATTCCTTCAGGGGGTTTTAGGGATTTCTTATGTTTTATTTTATCTTTTCTCTTGAGATATTTTCCTTTATTGTTATGAACTAAACCTTCGGATACCCGAAGGGGTTGAAACCTATGATAAATCTTGTTATTTTATTTTTGAATTATATGATAATAACTTAGTTTGTTCTTAATTGTGTGAACTTAATCCAAATCTAATGTGCTTAGGTGGAGGAGGAATAGACCCTGGCTAAGAGTAGATCCAACATAATTAAGCGGAGTTGATCGCACGCCTAGAGATAGGGTGACGAGATTTTTGCGGATTAGGGTGAAACCTAATATGGGAGTCCACAGATCGATTTCATCGCTATTCTAGGGGTTATTATAAGCGAAAGAGAGTTCCACTAATTAACCTAGGGTTAGACGTTATTCGCCTCGAGAGAGGGTTTAATATACGTTAGGAGTCTCACGGATCAAACTAAGTAAATAAATCATATGGTTCAAGGTTAAATAACAAGTGAAGTCTAGGTGGATTTTTCCTAAGGGTATCGCTTGAGTCAACTGAGTTTTCCCAAAAGTTATTTCCCGAATTCATTCTTTTTGTCTTTGCGTCTTAGCTTAGTAAGTAGATTAGTTTTAGTTTAACAACCATCACTTTATATTAAGGCTAAATAATAAAAAGACGGTGAGTATTAGTACTTTTAGTTCCTTTGGGTTCGATAATCCGGTCTTGCCTAAGCTATACTACTGTTCGATAGGTGCACTTGCCTCAATCGTTGTCAGAGTTAGTTTCCAGGTTCGATCATTCTTTTATAAATTTTTAAAACTCGACGATTTCTGATCATCACCGCGTCCTGCCGCATGAAAAGAGCAATTTCAATCGGATTTGGATACTTAGGGGCAAAGAAACACATTCCAAAAGGCTATAAATACACCCTAAGTATGACCTAAAAGGGGGGAGCCGACGGGAGCCTAAAGCTACCGTTTAGGGGCATCTTGCTAGGCCAGAGAAGGCAGATTTATGGGAATTCGCTCGGGGATAGACAGTTGATCCATCTCAAGAAGCCGAAATCATACTCAAGATGGAGGATCTCCTCTTCAATTCCTTCAGGGGGTTTTAGGGATTTCTTATGTTTTGTTTTATCTTTTCTTCTGAGATGTTTTCCTTTATTGTTATGAACTAAACCCTCAGATACCTGAGGGGGATGAAACTTAGATGAGTCTTGTTATCGTTTACTGAACTATATGAGAAATATTTGACTTGTTCTTAATTATGTGTTCTTAATTCTTGTGTTGATATTTGACGGATATTAATTCAAGTTTGATGTGCTTAGGTGGAGGAGCAAAAGTCCCTGCCTAAGAGTAGATCTAGCATAGTGAAGCGGAGTTGATCGCGCGCCTAGAGATTGGGTGACGAGGCATTACCGGATTAGGGTGAAACCTAATATGGGAGTCCATAGATCGAGTTAATGTGATTCTAGGGGTTTTAATTAGAAAGAGATTTCAATTAATCAACCTAGGGTTAGACGTTATTCGCCTCGAGAGAGGGTTTAATATAAATTAGGGAATCCTACGAATCAAGTCAAGTGAATAAATAAATCAGTTGAGTTAGATAACAAGTGAAGTCTAGGTGGATTCTTCCTTGGGTGTCATCGTAATTAATTGGTTTTTCCTCAAGTTATTTCCCCAAATTCATTCTTCTTTGTCTTAGAGTCTTTAGTTTAGTAGTTAATCAATTTAGATTAAAACAACCATTCGCTTAATTCTTAGGCTAAATAATAGAAAGAAAGTTAGTATTAGTACTTTTAGTTCCTTTGGGTTCGACAATCCGGTCTTGCCTTAACTATACTACTGTTCGATAGGTGCACTTGCCTCAATCGTTGTCATAGTTAGTTTCCAGGTTCGATCATTATCTTTATAAATTTAAAACTCTGACTTCACAGCGATCAAGTTTTTTTGACGCCGTTGCCGGGGAACTAAAATATTAAGAATACTCTATTTTTATTACTTTAGCCATTTTTTATTTTTTTGAAATTCAATTTTATTTCTTATTTTATTTGCTATTTTTTCTTGTTTTATTACTTCTTCTTTCCAGGTACCTCTAGTTTATGACTAGAAGGAACCCGAGAGGACCACTAGTATACGACAGTGATATTGAAGCTACCGCTCGCAAGAATCGTAGAGAAATTAGGCGAGCCTAAATTACACAGAAAAAGAGCGAGAAGGCGAATCCAATCCTACTGAAGGTATGGACGAGAATAATCCACCACCCCAAGATGTGGCAGAAAATAATGCTCCACGTACTATGTATGATTATGCTAAACCTCATTTAACAAGAGTCGAATCAAGTATTGTTAGGCCTGCTATAGCTGCTAATAATTTTGAATTAAAGCCTAACACTATACAAATGATTCAACAATTTGTTCAATTTGATGGTTTGCAGGACGAAGATCCAAACACTCATATAGCTAATTTTTTAGAGTTCTGTGATACCTTCAAAATAAATGGCGTTTCTGATGATGCCATAAGGCTTCGGTTATTTCCCTTTTCATTAAGGAATAAAGCCAAATAGTGGTTAAACTCGTTACCACGAGGGTCAATCACCACATGGGATCAAATGACCGAAAAAATTTTATTAAAATATTCCCCACCGGCCAAAACGGCCAAATTACGGAATGATATCTCTTCTTTTGTGCAGATGGATTTAGAGACATTATACGACGCATGGGAGAGATATAAGGATCTCTTGAGAAGGTGTCCACACCATGGTTTACCCTTGTTGCTCCAAGTCCAAACTTTCTATAACGGTGTAAAACCCTCAACGAGGCAACTAATTGATTCAAACCACGGTGGAACCTCGAACAATAGAACTCCGAAGCGACCTACGAGTTTATTAAAGAGATGTCACCGAATAACTATCGGTGTAAAAGTTACAAGGATAAAACCAACAAAATCAGCCGGAGTCTTCAACATCGATGTAGTAACCATGCTATCAACACAGGTAGAGATGATTAATAAAAAGCTTGATTGTTTGTGTTCTTCGCAGGTACATCCAGTGATGCAGTGCGACACAAGTGGAACTGTGGCGAATCATGAGTACCCACCCTACCAACCGAGCACAGAAAGCGAACAGATGAACAATATAGGTAACAACTTCAGATCTAATAATAACCCTTCTAGTAATAATTATAATCCAGGTTGGAGGAACCACCCAAATTTTTCATGGAGAGGACAAGGAAATCAAGGAAATCAAAGATAACAACCTCCTCAAAATTTCCAAAATCAGCCCTATCCACAGGAGAAGAAGCCGAACCTTGAAGAGATGCTGACAAAATTCATGGCAGCTACAGATAACCGTCTCCAAGACACTGAGACCACCCTTAAGAATCAACAGGCATCAATTAAAGGGATCGAGAGCCAAGTCAGGGAACTCACTAAGACAGTTGGACAACTTACTAAGATGGTTTCTGAAATTCGATCAGAGATTTTTTCTAAAGGAAAGAGCAGCAAAAAGTTATAATCGAGAAGTGGAAGGGAGTTAGTCGAACCAAAGAAGAAAATACCACATGAAGATGACAAAGCTAAGGATGAGGGAGTTGAGGATGTAACTCCAGTGCGCAAAGAAAGTAAACCACCAATCCCAGACCCAGCAAAGTTAAAGAAAGACCGATTAGATGCCCAATACGGTAAATTTCTTGATCTCTTTAAACAAATACATATTAACTTACCCTTTTTTGAGGCCATTTCACAGATGCCGACGTACACAAAATTCTTAAAAGAACTCGATTTAATAAAAGGAAGCTCAAGAAATATCAACAAAGTGGAGCTTAATGAAGAATGTTCAGCCATCCTCCAAAACAAGTTACCAACCAAATTAAAAGACCCAGGAAGTTTTACTATTCCATGTTTAATTGGTAGTTTAAATATTAAGAAAGCATTAGCTGATCTAGGTGCGATATTAATTTAATGCCTTATAAAATGTTTAAACAACTAGATGCTGGGGGAACCAAAACCACTAGGATGTGTATTCAAGATTAGGTGTGGATCTATTAAATATCCTAGAGGAGTTATCGAAGATGTCTTAGTAAAAATTGATAAATTTATTTTCCTGTTGATTTTGTTGTGCTTGACATGGATGAGGACATTGAGGTTCCCTTAATTTTAGGGCGTCCTTTTTAGCTATTGCTAGGGGTACATTATCGATGTAGGTGATGGAAAACTTGCATTAAGGATAGGCGAGGAGGAAATTATTTTTCAAATTTATGACGCCATGCAATATTCTAGAGAACAAGATGATTCCTGTTATTTTGTTAATACCACTGATCCTATCATTCAAAACTCATTACAGAAATTATACATGATGACACGATGGGCGTGCTCGACTCAAGAAAGAGGGGAAGAAGATGAAGTTTGTGAGCTGAATTTGAATACATCTTCATTTAGACATACGAAAGAAGAGAGAATTAAAGTCAATGACGAACCAAAACAAAAACCCTCCATTGATGAGCCGCCCAAATTAGAATTAAAATAATTACCAAAGCACCTAGAGTAGGCATTCCTCGGGGACAATTCTACGCTATCGGTAATTATCTCTTCAGAATTAGAACCCAAGGAAAAAGAGGAGCTGATACAGGTACTAAGAGAACATAAAAGAGCCATAGCTTGGAAAATCTCTGACATTAAGGGGATAAGCCTATCGTTTTGCACCCACAAAATTTTAATGGAAGAGGAATACAAGCCATGTGTACAACCTCAAAGACGATTGAATCCCAACGTAAAAGAAGTTATGAAAGCCGAGGTAATTAAACTTCTAGATGCTGGAATAATTTATCCTATTTCTGACAGTAATTGGGTAAGTCCTGTGCAGGTTGTTCCAAAGAAAGGAGGCATGATGATGGTACCCAACGAAAAGAATGAACTAATTCCAACCAGAACAGTCACAGGTTGGAGAGTCTGCATTGATTATAGGAAGCTGAATGACGCCACTAGAAAAGATCACTTCCTTTTGCCCTTCATTGATCAAATGTTAGAAATGTTATCTGGGCATATGTACTATTGCTTCGTAGATGGACTTTCCAGTTATTTCCAAATCCCAATAGCACCTGAAGATCAAGAGAAAACAATATTCACATGCCCATACGGTACGTTTGCTTATCGTAGAATGCCTTTTGGATTATGTAATGCTCCTGCTACTTTTCAGCGTTGCATGTTGGCAATCTTTGACGAACTTGTGGAAGACATTATGGAGGTATTCATGGACGATTTTTTGGTATTCGGTAATTCTTTCCATCTTTGCCTTAAAAATTTAGAACGAGTTCTAATGAGATGTGAAGAAACAAACCTTGTTTTAAATTGGGAAAAATGTCACTTTATGGTGCAAGAAGGAATTGTATTGGGACATAAAATTTCTAGTAAGGGAATCGAGGTAGATAAAGCAAAGGTCGAAACCATAGAAAAATTACCTCCTTCTAGTTCAGTTAAGGCTATTAGAAGCTTTTTAGGACATGCAGGATTTTATAGAAGATTTATTAAAGATTTTTCTAAAATAGCTAAGCCTCTAACGAAATTGCTAGAAAAAGATGTACCTTTTAATTTCAATCAGGAATGTTTAGATGCATTTAATATCCTTAAAGAGAAGTCAGTAAATACCCCAATTATAATTGCCCCCAATTGGAATCTTCCTTTTGAACTAATGTGTGATGCAAGTGATTTTGCAGTAGGTGCAGTTTTAGGACAGCGAAGAGACAAGCATTTCCAGCCAATCTACTATGCCAGCAAGACTTTAACAACCGCGCAAGAAAATTATACCACCACTGAAAAAGAATTACTAGCTGTGGTCTTTGCATTTGATAAATTCAGACAATATTTAGTATTATCTAAAGTTGTCGTTTACACTGATCACTCCGCTCTTCGTTATCTTTTAACTAAGCCTGATGCAAAACCTCGACTCATAAGATGGATTTTACTATTACAGGAATTTGATTTGGAAATACAAGATAAGAAGGGAGCTGAAAACCTTGTAGCAGATCACCTCACCAGGCTTGAAAACCCACATATCGAAGAGCTCGATGAAAGAGAGATAAACGACTCGTTCCCTGAAGAACGACTCTTTTCTATAACCAACTTCGAGGTACCATGGTTTGCAGATATTGCGAATTATTTAGCAGCTAACATCTTACCTAAAAGGTTAACACATCATCAAAAGAAACGATTCCTTGCTGATGCGAAAAACTATTTTTGGGAAGATCCTTTTCTTTTCCACATATGTACAGATCAAGTAATTCAGAGATCCGTTACAAGGGCGGAAGCAAGCAAAATCCTGGAACATTTGTAACATCCTGAACTTCGGGATTTTATGTTTTGCCTTATAACTCGCGATCGGCTAGTTTAGAATGTTAATTGTGTATGTTTAGGGGTCCTAGGAAGGTTTGGGGTTAAGTTGGACCTTAGTAAATTTTTTTTGTTTAAGCACTTTAAGTAGAGAAGGTAAGTGGCATCATGACTTAAGGAAATAAGTGTGTATTTTGCTAGCATAATATGAGCTAGTAGTAGAGTGGTGTGACGTCACTTGAAGAGGCTTAAGGGGTGGAGTTCGAATCCCACCTTTTGCAAAATTTTTGGATTATTTTTGTGCTCCTATTCCAAAGTGTCGGCCATGGTTCTAAATATGGTAAGGGAGACTTTTTATTGATGGAAAGATGACTAAGGAATTTGGTAAGGAGGAAGACAAGGGAAAAAGAAGGAAAGAAATCAAAGAAAGGGATAAGGGAGGGGGACATGTTGGCCGAATATTAGGAGTTGCCTAAGGAAAGAGTTTTGGTCAACACTCATCTCTTTGGTAAATATTATACACGGTTTTGGTAGGGGGATTTTGGGAGCCAATTTGCTATAGCCTTTTTGCAAAATTGTGCATGAGAGGTAGTTTCTTTTTGAACATTTTTTTTGGTGTCTCTTTTCCAATTTTTTTCCCTTGGCCGAAACACTCAAATTATTTTGGTTCTTTTTCCTTTGTTTTGCCGAATTACTCAAGACAATTTGGTCATCTTCTCCTTGGTGATTAGCCGAAACCCCCAAACACTATTTTTCCATCTTTCTTTCTTTTTTTCACCATTTCTTCAACCTCTCTTTTCTTTTTCTTAGTTGACAACTTTGATTGGCCGAATCTTCCTTGCCCTTTTCTCTTCAATAGCCGAATCTTTAACATCTTCTCTCTTCTCCATTCTTGCGTGTTGGACATTTCTCCTTGGTTGAATCAGGTAAGGGTTTCATTTCTACTTCTTCCATTTTCTTTTCTTCCTAGCCGAATGTGTGTCCATCACTATTCGGTTGTTCTACTTTGTTTCTAAATTGAAACATCACTCTCTCCTACACTCTCATATTATGATCAGTTCTTTTTCATAGTGTTATAATGGGTGGCCGAATACCACATCATTGCCGATTCATCTCTAGTCATAAGTCCAATCGGTGGGAATCGAGTTCATCATCGATTAAGGTAAGGAGTCTCTTCATAGTCCATTCGATTTCGCTACTCGGTTATTGTGTTAATTGGATTGAAAGTTTGACTAATCGATTATTATAGGGACTAGATAGTTCATTCTTATCTACTCGTTGACCCTTCGGAAGTAGTGGTAAGCCGAAACCTTTTCCTTAGATAATCGTTTTCTATCATCGTAATATTGTTCTGACTAAGACTTTTCCAATGGAGGCAAGTGGTAGCGATTTGAAAAGAAAATCGATAGGAGCGCAAAAAGGGAGTGGATTTGCGATTCCTACTCCTAAGTTCAAGCGTAGAGCGGTATCGGTGGTTCGGGATTTTCCACCGGGTTGTGGACCATCATCCGGTGAGAATAGGCAAATCGTGGTCGTTCACGATACTAAGGGTAAGCATTTTAGATCGTCTTATTTAGTTTTGGATTAATAAAACCTTGTTTGTTGGTTAATCGAGTGTAATGGTGATTTAGGTGCTGACGATCAAGAAGGGTTAGTCCTCACCGTAATCAGGTGTGTAATCTCACACTGAAATTCCGTAGATTCGTGATTCACTATAATGATTGTATGAATAGATCGTTGTCATTTACAAGTCTAAAAAAAATGTAAAATAGCATAAAACGAGTAATTGGCTTAAACGACGTTAATTCTAAGATCTGTCAAAATCGGTGTTAATCGGTACAATTTACCAAAATGCCCCTATGGGCCGATTTACCAAAATGCCCCTACGGGCCGGTTTGCTAGAATTCCTTAGTGGGCCGAATTTCCAAAGAACTATAATGGGTCGATTCACCTTAATAAATTACTTGATAAATGGTTGATATTTATATGTGGATGTTTTATGTTATATTATTATGTACGTAGCATTTTTACATATTGCATGGGATGGGAAAATTGTATGGAGAGCAGTGTAGCCTGGTGGCATTGCCACAATTTGTATATTATTGTGCTTAAATATGATTTCGGTGGCTTGACCACAAAAATACTATATGATAGTAGTTTGACTGCAAATTTTGGTGTGAGCGGCGGGGTGGGTTGACTTGATCCCCACATGTGTGATTGGCTGGTCGGGGGTGTGATGGATGGATGGGTTGGGTTGCATACATATACTTCATTTTAATTATTACTATGTAAATGGGCTTAGGCCCAAGATTATGCTATGCAGGTTCAGGCCCAGTGAATGACGGTAAGGGGATTATACACTGAGTTATTGTGACTCACCCCCCTTCTTTCTTAACCCTTGCAGGTAAAGCTCCGTAATGAGGACTTGGGCCCATGGATGACTCGGTGTAGGCCATACTTTGGAAATAATATTTTCAAATATTAGTAAACTACTTTCCCGCTTTATTTCACTATTTTTACTATTTTGGGTTTTAAGTTGTAATAAGGCCTCTGGAATATTTTTATTTTGCTTTATGTTTAGTCGTACTTATTATCTTGCTTGAATTGTTTTAAAATGGGAATTTTTTCTAAAATCATAAATAACGGTTTCCAAAATTGATTAACAAATGGTTTTCATGATAAATATGCACTAATAATTTAACTCGGATTCTATTTCAAATTATCAACATCATTTCTCAAAAGTCACGGTTTTAAAGTTCACTAGTTTGATTTTTGATTCATCAATCAACCTCTCGAAATTGGTGGTGTTTTATCAAATATTTATAACCAAACTTGTTTTCTTGACCATGACCAAATAACGCCTATTTTAGTAAGAATCACATGTTTTTTATACGTTTTCTTCATGTGACATGTCAGATCCGGTCATACCGCATGGGCCGGGTTTGGGGTGTTACATTTTATGGTATCAGAGCCGATTGCAAAACTCGGCTGTGGTTTGGGTTCAAAAATGTTTTCTAAAACTGCTTGAAATTCGATTTATAAATACATGTTTCGAAGGAAGTATGGCACCACGGGTATCTGGCACCAAGTCAGTAAGTTTTGTTTTCATTTTATGATTATTGTGGTATGATTGTAGAAAGAAAACTTCACAAAATAGAGATACTCTAGAACTTTTAGCTTTAGGAGCTGAAACTATAGAGATTGAGACTTTAGGATATGTTTTGAGAAAACAACTTTACTTCTTATACTCCACAAAATATTGTTTAATAAACACTGAATAAGCATACTGATTCATAAGACTCTTAATCAGATTAAATCGACATTAGTAAACATGAGCGCTAGAGGACGTGGACGTGGTAGACGTGGACGAGGTAGAGGCCGAGGTGCTAGAGTTGTATCTGAGGCATCGTGACATATGCCTAAAATGGACGCACCTGCGTCACCAGTGACTAAAGCTGGGTCACATGATCGAATGAGAGAGGACGACGCTCTGTCCCAAGCGATGTTGCGGGTACTGGAAAGGGTTACTGGGGCAAGAACTGGGTCGGCAGCTCGTGCGTCGATATCCGAGTGACTTAGATCGAATGGGGCTGAAGTTTTTAGGGGTATTTCGGGTGTAGCCCCTAATGTAGCGAAATACTGGCTTGAGGCGGTGGAGCGGATTATGGATGACCTGGATTGCACCGCCGAGCAAAAACTGAAAGGGGTTCTGTCATTGTTGAGAGACGAGGCGTATCAGTGGTGGCTCACTGTTCGGGAAGGCACTCGGGCTGAATGTATTACCTGGGATTTCTTTAAGACATCATTCCAGGGAAAATATGTCGGTGCTAGTTATGTGGATGCCCGAAGAAAGGAATTCCTAAATCTGGTCCAAGGAGGTAGATTTGTGGCAGCATATGAGGCGAAGTTTCTGCGTCTGAGCCGGTATGCCCGGGGAATAGTGCCGACTAATTATGAACACTGCGTACAATTTGAGTATGGATTGCGTGATGAGTTACGGGTACTGATAGCCCCACAGAAGGAGAGGAATTTTGCCACACTGATGGAAAAAGCTAAGATTGCTGAAGAAGTAAAACACTCAGAACGGAAAAATCGAGACAAGGATAGGGGCAGGAACAAGAGAGACTACGGGTATTCGAGTCCGCGCAGAGGATTTTAAAAGGCGCAGGAATGAGGAGCCAGCTCGAGTGAGAGTTCCAGCTACTACCAATCAGTTACAGTCTTGCATGGATTGTGGGAAACTTCACTCGGGTGAATACTGGAAGAGAACTGGTGGTTGTTTCAGATGTGGATCCAAGGACCATCGGTTTAAGGATTGCCCTTGAGAGCCTGCTCAGACTCAGGTGGTTCGTAACAGATTTGCGCAGCCAGTTGGAGGCGCTCAGCAGCCGCCGAGAGGCCGTGGGCTAGGTCGAGGTGGTAATGGTGTAGAATGAGGTCAGGGTGCACCTGGTAGAGGTGCTGGTAATAGGGGTAATGCGGAGGCGAGACAGCCAGGGTTGGTCTATGCGGTCAGGCTTCGAGAGGAGGGCGACGTATCGGACGTCATAACCGGTACGTTCTTCATATCTGATGTACCTTTTACCGCTTTGATAGATATTGGATCCACCCATTCGTATGTTGCATGTGTTGTGTTTGGAACTTTGAATATTAGATCTGAGATTACTACTAGAGAAACAATTGTGATTAGCCCTTTAGGACAGTCGGTGGTAGTAAATAAGTTGTTTAGGGATGTGCCCTAAGAAGTTCAGGGGGTAGTTTTTCTGGCGGATTTGATGGAACTGTCGTTCGGAGAGTTCGACCTTATATTGGGCATGGACTGGCTGGTTAAGCATCGTGCGAACTTAGATTGTGCTGCAAAGCGGATGGTACTAAAAACTGTAGAGGATAAGGAAGTGATGATGATAGGTGAAAGAAGAAATTATCTGTCTAATGTGGTATCTGCTTTGAAGGCGGAAAGGTTGGTACGAAAGGGGTGTGAAGCGTTCTTAGCCTTCATTAGTGCTTTGGATGCCAAAGAATTGTCGGTAGAGAGTGTTAGAACGATGAAAGAGTTTTCAGACGTCTTTTCCGAGGAGTTTCCAGGATTGCCTTCGGATCGGGAAGTGGAATTTGGTATTGAGCTGTTGCCAGGAACGGCTCCGGTGTCCATTGCTCCTTATAGAATGGCGCTGAAGAAGCTAGTGGAACTTAAAGCTCAAATCAGGGAGTTGATGGATTGTGGATTTATTCGACCAAGTGTGTCACCGTGGGGAGCACCGGTTTTATTCGTTAAGAAAAAGGATGGGTCGATGCGTATGTGCATCGATTATAGGCAATTGAATAAGTTGACAATCAAGAACAAGTATCCATTACCGAGGATCGATGATCTGTTCGATCAGCTGTGTGGAGCTTCGGTTTTCTCAAAGATAGATCTGAGATTGGGGTATCACCAGTTAAAAGTCAAAGAGGCGGATATTCACAAGACTGCGTTTCGAACCTGATATGGGCATTACGAGTTCTTGGTGATGCCGTTCGGGTTGACTAATGCACCAGCTGCATTTATGGACATGATGAACCGGGTCTTCCAACCCTATCTAGATCGATTTGTGGTGGTGTTCATAGATGACATCTTAGTGTACTCAAAGACAGAAGAGGAGCATGATTCGCATCTACGGGTAGTATTGTAGATTTTGAGGGAGAAGCAGTTGTATGCCAAATTCAGTAAGTGTGAATTTTGGTTGAAGGAGGTGACCTTTTTGGGGCATGTTGTGTCTGCGGGAGGAATTAGAGTTGATCCCCGAAAGGTCAAGGCTGTGTTGGATTGGAAGCCACCGAAGTCAGTGGCAGAAATTTGGAGTTTTCTAGGTTTGGCTGGGTATTACAGGCGATTCGTTGAGGGGTTTTCGTTGATTGCCGCACCCCTAACTAAGCGCATTGCGTAAAGGAGTACCGCTTGTGTGGTCGATAAGCAGCAAGAGAGCTTTGAGAAATCAAGAAGATTCTCGGCGTAAGCGCCGATATTGATTCAACTCTGAGGTGGTAAAGAGTTTATTGTGTATTGTGATGCATCACACACGGGCCTAGGATGTGTGTTGATGCAAGGGGGAAAAGTGGTAGCTTATGCATCTCGTCAATTAAGGCCATATGAGATTAACTATCCTACACATGATTTGGAGTTAGCTGCAGTGGTGTTTGCTCTGAAGATTTGGAGACACTATCTGTACGGGGAGAAGTCAATTATCTACACGGATCATAAGAGTCTGAAGTACCTCATTACCCAAAAGGAGTTGAACTTAAGACAGCGAAGGTGGATAGAATTGTTGAAAGATTATGACCGCTCAATCGAGTATCATTCAGGTAAAGCTAACGTAGTGGCAGATGCGTTGAGTCGTAAGGTGATATCGGATTTGAGAGCGATGTTCGCTCATCTCAGCCTTTATGAAGATGGTAGTTTGTTAGCTGAACTTCAAGTGAAGCCGGCATGGGTAAGCCAGATTAAGGAAAAGCAGTTGCTAGATGAAAGGTTGGGTTCTCGACTTCAGCAAGTGGAAAGTGGTGAGATAGGGGATTTTGGATTAAATAGTGATGGAGTATTGTGTTTTCGTGGAAGAGTTTGTATGCCCAGGGATTTAGAATTGAGACAAATGATTCTGCGTGAGGCACATAGTAGCCCATATGCTATTCACCCCGGGGGAAACAAAATGTACCGAGACCTCCATGAGCAGTATTGGTGGCCAGGGTTGAAACGAAAGGTTACTGATTTTGTGAGCAAGTGCTTGACATGTCAGCAGGTGAAGGCGGAACATCAACTGCCTTCAGAGTTGCTACAACCGGTGACAATCCCACTTTGGAAATGGGAAAGGATAACGATGGATTTTGTTAGTGGGTTACCCTTAACGCCTACTAAGAAAGATTCAGTATGAGTGATAGTGGATCGATTAACGAAGTCTGCTCATTTCCTACCTGTTCGTACGGATTACTCGTTGCAGAAGTTAGCCAAGTTGTATGTAGCAGAGATCGTGAGGTTGCATGGGGTACCAGTGTCTATTATATCGGACAGGGATCCTAGGTTTATATCACAATTTTGGAAGGCTTTGCATGAAGCTTTGGGTACAAGACTAAATTTCAGCGCGGCATTTCATCCGCAGACTAATGGTCAGTCGGAGAGAGTAATCCAGATTCTAGAAGACATGTCAAGGGGCTGTGTGATCGACTTCAGGGGTAGTTAGGAAGATTTTCTACCGTTGGCAGAGTTTGCATACAACAACAACTATCAATCCAGCATCCAGATAGCACCCTACGAGGCGTTGTATGGTCGTAGGTGTCGTACTCCTACTTGCTGGACTGAGTTGGGGGAGCGACAGTTATTGGGTCCAAAGTTGATCTCGGAGACGGAGGAAAAAGTTAATGTAATTCGGGCACAGTTAAAAGAAGCTTCAGACAGATAGAAATCATACGCGGATCTGAAGCGGAAGGAGATAGAGTTCTCTGTGGGTGATCAGGTCTTTTTGAAGGTCTCACCTTGGAAGAAGATCTTAAGATTTGGGCGGAAAGGCAAGTTGAGCCCTAGGTTCATCGGACCTTACCGTGTATTGAAGCGTGTTGGGCCAGTGGCTTATTAGCTTGAGTTACCTCCGGAGTTAGGTCAGATACATAGTGTATTCCATGTCTCTATGTTAAGGCGTTATCGTTCGGATCCGTCTCATGTTGTTCCAGTGGAGGAAGTTGAGATAAGACTTGACTTATCTTTTGAAGAAGAACAAGTGCAGATTTTAGATTGGGATATTAAGGTGCTGAGAAGGAAGTCGGTTCCGTTAGTAAAAGTATTATGGCGTAATCACGGGACAGAGGAAGCTACATGGGAGCCAGAGGACACAATACCGCAGCAATATCCTCATCTCTTTTAATCAGGTAAATTTCGAGGCCAAAATTTCTTTAAGGGGGTAGAATTGTAACATCCTGAACTTCGAGATTTTATGTTTTGCCTTATACCTCGCGATAGGCCAGTTTAGAATGTTAATTGTGTATGTATAGGGGTCCTAAGAAGGTTTGGGGTTAAGTTGGACCTTAGTAATTTTTTTGTGTTTAAGCACTTTAAGTATAGAAGGTAAGTGGCATCATGACTTAAGGAAATAAGTGTGTATTTTGCTAGCATAAGATGAGCTAGTAGTAGAGTGGTGTGGCGCCACTTGAAGAGGCTTAAGGGGTGGAGTTCGAATCCCACCTTTTGCAAAATTTTTGGATTATTTTTGTGCTCCTATTCCAAAGTGTCGGCCATGGTTCTAAAAATTGTAAGGGAGACTTTTTATTGATGGAAAGATGAATAAGGAATTTGGTAAGGAGGAAGACAAGGGAAAAAGAAGGAAAGAAATCAAAGAAAGGGATAAGGGAGGGGGACATGTTGGCCGAATATTAGGAGTTGCCTAAGGAAAGAGTTTTGGTCAACACTCATCTTTTTGGTAAAGATGATACACGGTTTTGGTAGGGGATTTTGGGAGCCAATTTGCTATAGCCTTTTTGCAAAATTGTGCATGAGAGGTAGTTACTTTTTGAACATTTTTTTTGGTGTCTCTTTTCCAATTTTTTTTCCCTTGGCCGAAACACTCAAATTATTTTGGTTCTTTTTCCTCTATTTTTTCGAATTACTCAAGACAATTTGGTCATCTTCTCTTTGGTGATTACCCGAAACCCCCTAACACTATTTTTCCATCTTTCTTTCTTTTTCTCACCATTTCTTCAACCTCTCTTTTCTTCTTCTTAGTTGACAACTTTGATTGGCCGAATCGTCCTTACCCTTTTCTCTTCAATAGCCAAATCTTTAACATCTTCTCTCTTCTCCATTCTTGCGTGTTGGACATTTCTCCTTGGTTGAATTGGGTAAGGGTTTCATTTCTACTTCTTCCATTTTCTTTTCTTCCTAGCCGAATGTGTGTCCATCACTATTCGGTTGTTCTACTTTGTTTCTAAATCAAAATATCACTCTCTCCTACACTCTCATATTGTGATCAATTCTTTTTCGTAGTGTTATAGTGGGTGGCCGAATACCACATCATTGCCGATTCATCTCTAGTCATAAGTCCAATCGGTGGGAATCGGGTTCATCATCGATTATGGTAAGGAGTCTCTTCATAGTCCATTCGATATCGCTACTCGGTTATTGTGTTAATCAGATTGAAAGTTTGACTAATCGATTATTATAGGGACTAGATCGTTCGTTCTTATCTACTCGTTGACCCTTCGGAAGTAGTGGTAAGACGAAACCTTTTCCTTAGACAACCGTTTTCTATTATCGTAATATTGTTCTGACTAAGACTTTTCCAATGGAGGCAAGTGGTGGCGATTTGAAAAGAAAATCGATAGGAGCGCAAAAAGGGAGTGGATTTGCGATTCCTACTCCTAAGTTCAAGCGTAGGGCGGTATCGGCGATTCGAGATTTTCCACCGGGTTGTGGACCATCATCCGGTGAGAATAGGCAAATCGTGGTCGTTCACGATACTAAGGGTAAGCATTTTAGATCGTCTTATTTAGTTTTGGATTAATAAAATCTCGTTTGTTGGTTAATCGAGTGTAATGGTGATTAGGTGCTGACGATCAAGAAGGGTTAGTCCTCACCGTAATCAGGTGTGCAATCTCACACCGAAATTCCGAAGATTCGTGATTCACTACAATGATTGTATGAATAGATCGTTGTCATTTACAATTCTAAAAAAAACGTAAAATAGCATAAAACGAGTAATTGGCTTAAATGACGTTAATTCTAAGATCTGTCAAAATCGGTGTTAATCGGTACAATTTACCAAAATGCCCCTATGGGCCGATTTACCAAAATGCCCCTACGGGCCGGTTTGCTAGAATGCCTTAGTGGGCCGAATTTCCAAAGAACTATAATGGTTCGATTCACCTTAATAAATTACTTGATTAATGGTTGATATTTATATGTGGATGTTTTATGTTATATTATTATGTACGTAGCATTTTTACATATTGCATGGGATGGGAAAATTGTATGGAGAGCAGTGTAGTCTGGTGGCATTGCCACAATTTGTATATTATTGTGCTTAAATATGATTTCGGTGGCTTGACCACAAAAATACTATATGATAGCAGTTTGACTGCAAATTTTGGTGTGAGCGGCGGGGTGGGTTGACTTGATCCCCACAGTGTGATTGGTCGGGGTCGGGGTGTGATGGATGGATGGGTTGGGTTGCATACATATACTTTATTTTAATTATGACTATGTAAATGGGCTTAGGCCCAAGATTATGCTATGCGGGTTCAGGCCCAGTGGATGACGGTAAGGAGATTATACACTGAGTTCTTGTGACTCACCCCCTTCTTTCTTAACCCTTGCAGGTAATGCTCTGTAATGAGGACTTGGGCCCATGGATTACTCGGTGGAGGCCGTACTTTGGAAATAATATTTTCAAATATTAGTAAACTACTTTCCCGCTTTATTTCACTATTTTTACTATTTTGGGTTTTAAGTTGTAATATGGCCTCTGGAATATTTTTATTTTGCTTTATGTTTAGTCGTACTTATTATCTTGCTTGAATTGTTTTAAAATGGGGATTTTTTCTAAAATCATAAATAACGGTTTCCAAAATTGATTAACAAATGGTTTTCATGATAAATATGCACTAATAATTTAACTCAGATTTTATTTCAAATTATCAATGTCATTTCTCAAAAGTCACGGTTTTAAAGTTCACTAGTTCTTTTTTCGATTCATCAATCAACCTCTCAAAATTGGTGGTGTTTTATCAAATATTTATAACCAAACTTGTTTTCTTTACCATGACCAAATAACGCCTATTTTAGTAAGAATCACATGTTCTTTATACATTTTCTTCATGTGACATGTCAGATCCGGTCATACCGCATGGGCCGAGTTTGGGGTGTTACAATATTGCCATTCAGGACCTTCAGGAGGACACTACAGTAGCATTAAGACAGCACATAAAATACTCGAATCAGGTTTTTATTGGCCCACTCTTTTCAAAGATGCCAACAGGTATGTCGCTTCGTGTGATAAATGCCAAAAAACAGGTAATGCTTCTAAACGTGATGAAATGCCTCAAACATATATGCTATCATGCGAAATATTTGATGTATGGAGTATTGATTTTATGGGTCCATTCCCTAGTTCATTTGGAAATAAATACATCCTAGTGGCAGTTGATTACATGTCAAAATGGGTGGAAGCTGAAGCTTTACCTACCAATGATGCTAGAGTAGTAGTTAAGTTTCTCAAGAAACTGTTCTCTCGATTTGGAACACCTAGAGCTATCATTAGTGATAGGGGCACTCATTTCTGTAATACTCAATTTGAAAAAGTCTTAAAAAAATATGGAGTACACCACAGGATAGCTACCCTATATCACCCTCAAACTAGTGGGCAAGTTGAAGTAGCAAACCGAGAACTTAAACGCATCCTAGAAAAAACGGTTGAATCAAACAGAAAAGATTGGGCAATAAAAGTAGATGACGCTTTATGGGCCTATAGAACAGCCTTTAAAACCCCTTTAGGAATATCCCCATACAAACTTGTCTACGGGAAAAGCTGTCATCCACCATTCGAGTTAGAACACAAAGCTTTTTGGGCTATAAAATTTTTAAATTACGATCTTAAAACTGCAGGAAAAAAAAGAATGATGCAGATGAACGAGCTAAACAAATGGAGAGATGATGCCTACGAGAACTCGAAACTATACAAGTAGGCAACAAAGCGACGCCATGATGCTTGTCTAAAGAAATCGAAACAATTCAAAGTAGGGGACTTGGTCCTGCTATACAACTTAAGGCTTAAATTGTTTCCTGGGAAACTGAAATCAAGATGGTCAAGCCCATTCATGATTAAAACAATCTACCCCTATGGCACAATAGAGGTAACTCATCCCACTCAAGGCATATTCAAGGTAAATGGTCACCAACTCAAAATCTATAACGGTGAGGATTTCAGGGATATGAGAGAGGAGCTTCAGCTCCGTGAACTTTCTTCTAGAAATGAAAACAGGATAAGTCTAGCTTAAGACTTTAAACGAGCGCTTCTCGGGAGGCAACTCGAGCACTGACCTCACTAACATTAGATTCTTAAATTTTTAGCATTTAATCCCATATTAACTAATTCAATAAAGCGTAGGTTTTAGACCACACGGCCTTACACACGGGCGTGCCCGTGGCTGTGTGGAAGCCATGGGATGAGACACGGGCGTACTTATAGCCGTGCTCGACAAAGGCGATTTTTATCCCCAACACAGGCTATGACAATAGCCCCACGCCCGTGCTGAGCAACCGTGGAGTATACTGACTTGCCAAACACGGGCTGGACATGCCCGTGCTGAGCAACCGTGGACTATATTGACTTGTCAAACACGGGCCCAACACGCCCGTTCTGAACAACCGTGTAAAGAAGAACACGGGCGTGCCACTTTAACCACAGCCGTGGCCAAGCACCCTGATCGCGCTCAAAATTTGAAAATTGCGAAAAGCACTGAATGAAAAAATCGAGCACGGGCGTGTCCCCTACCCGTGTCCGATCCCCTATATATAGAACATGACACTCATCTTCCCCAAATGTCATAACCCTAAATCGATTTCTCCCAAAATCCTTACCCCCACTCTGGCCACCACTCACAAAACTCATCCCCATTGCCTCCCACCACCTCCTTAACCCTCTCCCTTTCTCATAAACACAAAAATCCGAAGCCACGCCCGTGTTAGTAGAGTCCACGTCCGCTCCACCACTGTGGTACCCAAAAATTGTTACAGCACACGCCCGTGCTCCTCCGTTACACACCCGTGTTCCTCTCGTCCACGCCGTAAACTCCACTACTGGTCACAAACTCACTATATCTTTTCCATTTTTTTCTTTTCTTTCTTTTAACTAATTTTTCATTTAGTTTAGTTTATATTTATTACTATTGTGAATTAGTAATGATTAAATCCTTAGGATTTTATTATTTTGAAGTATTATCCTGATTACTCTAGTTAAATAAGAATCCTTCATTATTCTTACTCATACTATGATTGCAAAATCTTATTATAAGTCTTAGTATATTGTGATCATTGACAAAAATATATGTGATAGAAATATTACTTGAATAACTCATACTCTCAGGTAAAATGTCATCGTCCCGAGGAAAGAGAACAACAGCACCAAGCACAAAAAAGCGAAAAGGACCCGGATCATCAGCCGCAAGTGCATCCGCCGAAGTCCGCCATCTGTTCCTCCAAATTCCTCAAGGGATCCAAGAGGACCGATATAAATTACTTCGCGCGCGACCCCTTGAAACAGGCAGATGTATCGACTGGGCCGATTTAGAGCAGGTCCATCTTGACAGTGACATACGAGCTCTCCTAACCACTGATCCATGGAAGCGATTCTTCAACATTGTCGAGCACACATACCTAGATCTCACTTTGGAGCTCTGCTCAACATTTCAACTTCAAATAGTGATGAGCCGTTACGATGATCCTGGCACAATACAATTCCGTCTCGGCAGCACTATACGACAGCTGAACGTGCCGCAGTTCGGAGCTGCTTTAGGACTCTTTGAGTTAAATTATCCATGTATAAATTATATATGAATTATGATGAGACATTTTTGATAGGAATATTGAATCATGGAAAGTTCATTTTAATTCTAAGATGAGAATTTTGCTTGAGGACAAGCAAAAGCTTAAGTGTGGGGGTATGTGATAAACCGTAAAAGTAACATATTTTAATCCCACATTTAGCATACTTTTGGATGATTTATACCTTGATTTATGTAAAAAGGTCCTCTTAATCCTTTCTTTTCATGTTTTATACTCAGGGAAGCACCGGAGGATGAAAAGAACAAGAAACGAGCTTAAAACGAGCCAAATGGGCCAAAGCACGAAATCAGCACGGCATGGACCCAATACCACACGGCCGTGCCTCCTCAATAATCTCGAACACGGTCTAAACCACAAAATACACAGTCGTGCCTCATTAATGAAGTCTGAACATAGCCTAAAGATGATTCATACGGGCGTGTGCCATGGCCGTGTCCCTGCCGCAGAAAAGAGCAATTTCAATCGGATTTGGATACTTAGGGGCAAAGAAAAACATTCAAAAGCCTATAAATACACCCTAAGTATGACCTAAAAGGGGGGAGTCGACGGGAGCCTAAATCTACCGTTTAGGGGCGTCTTGCTAGGCCAGAGAAGGCAGATTTGTGGGAATTCGCTTGGGGATAGCCACTTGATCCATCTCAAGAAGCTGGAAACATACTCAAGATGGAGGATCTCCCCTTCAATTCCTTCAGGGGGTTTTAGGGATTTCTTATGTTTTGTTTTATATTTTCTTCTGAGATGTTTTCTTTTATTGTTATGAACTAAACCCTCAGATACCTGAGGGGGATGAAACTTAGATGAATCTTGTTATCGTTTGCTGAACTATATGATAAATATTTGACTTGTTTTTAATTATGTGTTCTTAATTCTCGTGTTGATATTTCGCAGATATTAATTCAAGTTTGATGTGCTTAGGTGGAGGAGCAAAAGTCCCTGCCGAAGAGTAGATCTAGCATAGTTAAGTGGAGTTGATCGCGCGCCTAGAGATAGGGTGACGAGGCGTTGCCGGATTAGAGTGAAACCTAATATGGGAGTCCATAGATCAAGTTAATGTGATTCTATGGGTTTTAATTAGAAAGAGATTTAAATAAATCAACATAGGGTTAGACGTTATTCGCCTCGAGAGAGGGTTTAATATAAATTAGGGAATCCTACGGATCAAGTCAAATGAATAAATCGTCTGGTTCAGAGTTAGATAACAAGTGAAGTCTAGGTGGATTCTTCCTTGGGTGTCGTCGTAATTAATTGGTTTTTCCTCAAGTTATTTCCCCAAATTCATTCTTCTTTGTCTTAGAGTCTTTAGTTTTAGTAGTTAATTAATTTAGATTAAAACAACCATTCGCTTAATTCTTAGGTGAAATAATAGAAAGAAAGTTAGTATTAGTACTTTTAGTTCCTTTGGGTTCGACAATCTGGTCTTGCCTAAACTATACTACTGTTCGATAGGTGCGATTGCCTCAATCGTTGTCATAGTTAGTTTCCAGGTTCGATCATTATCTTTATAAATTTTAAAACTTTGACTTTATAGCGATCAATTCCACCACTGGTATATGGTGTCCCTCAACAGTGATATAACACATTTTAAACATTCAGCTGGTGTACAAGAAAGTTCATCAAACACTCGAATAGTATTCTCAAGCAAAAATTCGGCTCTCTCAAATTGTCATCAACATTAGCTCTAAACTCTTCAGCCCCATGTTTATGAATCTTGTTTACTGGAGGCTTATTCAATCTTAAAAGCTCGACACCTTGAGGAGCTACGGGAACTGGTTGAGGATTTGGAGGGGTAGAGGTTGTTGAGCAGTCGGGTTTGTCCGGATATACTGAGTGAACCATTCGTTCATCATTTGGAAGAAGGCTTCTCTAGCCTCTCCCCCATGGCTACCAAATACGGGTCTAGAATCAGAAGGTGCTGTCCCTTGAGCGGGAGCTAGTGCATTACTTTCAACCTCATCATCTATAGCTCGATTGGGATCCATTTACTATATGAAAACACAGTTTAAATTTTTAGGAGTCATCACACTATCACAGTTGATATATGGCATGTATAGCTAGACTCTCACATACGCTACGTTAGTCCTAGAATTGACTAAACCGTAGCTCTGATACCAATAAATGTAACACCCCTCACCTGTATTCAACGTCGAAATAGGGTTACATAGCATTACCAAACTTACAACACATTTAAACATACTTTTCACATACATTTAATCAAATCATACAATCGTCATTCAATCTCAATCAATTTATCCCTAATACGAGCCTACGAGGCCCTAAACATATATTGGGAGTGGTTTGGGACTAAATCAATAACTTAAGAAACTTTCACGAACATTGAAAATTTTTCTCAAAATAGGGGACACACGCCCGTGTCACAGGCCGTGTAGACATTCGAAATGGGAGCACATGGCCGTGTCCCAGCCCGTGTCCAACCCCGTGTAACTCTCTGAATTGGGTCAAACAGCCAACACACACGCCCGTGTGCCCTAAAAATGGCCACACACGCTTGTGTGCCAGACCGTGTGCTAGGCCGTGCCAAACCTGTAGGGTATACTGACTTATGCCACACGGCCAAGTCATACGCCCGTGTGTGAGGCCGTTTGGAGCATACTGACTTGATTTAAATTTCAACACCAGGGGACACACGACCGTGTAACATGACCGTGTGTCACACACGACTGAGATACACGCCCGTGTGGACAAAAATAGGCTATTTACCAAGCCAATTTGCCACCCCAAATTACACACACCTACACAATCCAAGTGGTACACATTCATAGCATATATAGATATCCAAATCAACCACAACCAAGACTAAAATAGACCATTTTAATGTCAAAATCTAACATACTTTTAACTCTATACTTTGCCTACTCAAATCATGCCAATTCACATTTCCAAAGCATTCATATATATACCATATCAACTAAGCATTTCTTAGCCTAAAATTAGAAACACAAACATTCTCAATTTTTCAACCATTAGCTACCATGAAAGTTGCATTTAACAAGCCATTCACTATCAAACATGAACCACATCACTAAGAGGCATTAATGCTTATATATATATATACATTACATAATTTCCAAAATAAGCCAACTTACATGGCTAACACAAAACCAAACACTTAATATATATAGGCCAACACAAATGGCCAAAATCATGCTACAAATACCAAAATGACTCAAAGTCTCTATACATGCCATATACTTAAAATACCAAGTTCATGAGTACCAAGAGATAGGTAGATAGTGTGAAGCGATCTTCGATGATCCCCGAGTCCAAGCTAGCTTTGAATTCACTATAAAACATATAAAAATAAACGATGTAAGATATAAATGTAACATCCTAAAATTTGGAATTTTATGTGTTGTATTATTTCTTGCGTTAAGCTAGTTAAATTACTAATCGTGTATGTTTTAAGGTCTTAAGAAGGCTCGGGGTTTAATTGGGCCTTAGTAAAAATTTGGTATTTTATCACTTTAAGGAGATATAGTAAGTGGCCTCGTTGCTTATGGAAATAAATGAGTAATTTGCTAGCACAAAGGAGCTTATGGTAAAGAGGATATGGCGCCACATGAAGGACTTTGAGGGAGGAGGTTCAAATCCCATCAAGTGTAAAAGTTTGACTATTTTTTTGTGTTCTTTCCCTAAGTGTCAGCCAAGGTAGTATATAAGGCAAGGTGGACTTTTTAATTTTGGCAAGGTGGCTAAGGAATAAGGAAAGTATGAGGGTAGGGAAAGAAATCAAAAGAAAAGGCAAGATAAGGGAACATGTTGGCCTTTTTCAAGGGTGATGTTTTGGAAAGTTTTGGTTGGCCAAATTTTGATCTTATTGTCATGCTATGCCCGGTTTTGGTATAGGGAGAGGGTAGCCAAATTTTGCTAGTAGCATTTTGGCAATTTTGGTGCTTGAGAGGTTGTTTTCTCTTTAGCTTTTTAGTGTCATTTTCTTTCTCCAATTCTTTCTCTTACCCATAACTCCCAAATCCATAAGAGAGTCTCTTTTCTCCATTTTGGCCAAAACTCTCATTTCATTGTGGTCATTTTTCTCTTGTTGTGCCGAAATCTTAATCCATCATTTATCATTCTTCTTTGGTTGCCGAAATACTCACATTCTTCTTTGGTTCATATTTTTTTGGTGTTGGCCGAAACACTCCAAACATCTTTCGTCCATCTTCTTATTTCTTTTTAATCATCTCTCAACCCTTCTTTCATTTCTTAAAAATTAAAATTTCATTGTAATCGAATTCTCTTTATTCATTTTCTCCACAGCTGAATCTATTAACATCTAGTCTCCTCCCTATCTCTTTTTCCTTCGTGTTGGACACTATCTTCTTGATCGAATCGGTAAGTAATAATCTTCTTTTCAATTTCTTCTTTTAATGCCGAATATATGCCCTTGTCATGGGATGGTTCTATTAACCGAAATTATCATTTTCTTCTACTCTCTCAAAACGTGATTATTTCCCTTTTGTAGTATTCTAGTGGGAGGCCGAACATTATTCTAGCCTTAAGTTGAACGGTGAAAATCGGATCCAATATCGATAAGGTAAGGAATTCTCCATGTATTATTTGAAATTGTTCTTTATTCGTTTAAGTTGTTATCAGGATAATAGTGGTTGTGACTAATCGATTATATTTTTAGGGACTTAATCGCTTGATCTATCCTCTTGTTGATCAAACGATTATAGTGGTAAGCCGAACCCTTTGTCATTTGACAATCCATATTTATATCGTAATATCATTTTGACTAAGATCTTAATCAATGGAGGCAAGCAATATCAAATCGAAAGGGAAAGCGATTGGAGATCACAAAAGGAGCGGATTTGCGATCCCTACTCCTAAATTCAAACGAAGGGCAGTATCGGCGGTTCGAGATTTTCCACCGGGTTGTGGACCATCATCCGGGGAGAATCGACAAACCATGGTCGTTCACGATGCCAAGGGTAAACACTTTAGATCGTTTATTTTAGAGTTGATTAATTAAATTGCGTATGTCGACTAATCGAGCGTTATGATATCTTAGGTGTTGAAGATCAAGAGAGCTTAGTACTTACCGTAATCAGGTGTGTAATCTCACACCGTTTTCCGTGGGTTTTAAGATTGATATCATATTGGAAATATATCGCTACAATTAAAATCGTTTTATGGAGTAAACCGGGAAAATTGGCCTAAATTACACTATTTTTGATAAAATTGACAAAATCGGTATTAACACTGTGAGAATTACGAAAATGCCCTAAAGGGCCGAATTATGCATTTACCCCTAATGGGCCGATTTGTTATATTGCCTTAATGGGCCGATTTGATATATTGCTTAAATGGGCCGATTTGTTATATTGCCTTAATGGGCCGATTTGATATATTGCTTAAATGGGCCGATTTGTTATATTGCCTTAATGGGCCGATTTGATATATTGCTTAAATGGGCCGATTTAATATATTGCCATAATGGGTCGATTTGATATATGGTCTTATTGGGCTGATTTGCAAGTGCTACAATGGGCTGAATTTTTGTAATGAATCTCTAAATTAATTATTGTTGTTTATATTTGTAAATATCATGATTTGCTATGTATGATGCATTTACATGATTTTGCATGGAATGGGAAAATGTTGAAGAGAAGTGATTTTGGTGGCACTGCCACAAAAATGTTTGTTAATATGATACTATGATTCTGGTGGCTCGGCCACAATCAAAATTTGTTATAAATGGCATAATGCCTGCGATTGGTGTGTTTGGCGGGGTGGGTTGACTTGATCCCCACAGGTGTGATGAGATGGTACGGGTGGTGTGTAGCGGATGGATTATTAGGTTGGTTTGGGATTGCATTACATTCATATGATATATTTGATACATTATTATGTAAAAAGGGGCTTAGGCCCAAAATATTGCTAAATGGGTTTCAGGTCTAGTGGATAATGGTAAGGGGTTATGCACTGAGTTCTAGTAACTCACCCTGTTTCCTTAACCCTTGCAGGTAATGCTCAGTGACGTGGACTTGGGCAATGGATGACTTGGTGGGGGACATACTTCATAAACAGTTTTATTTGGACTTAGATTTCTCGTTTATTTTATTACTTTACTATTTTGGGTTAAATGTTGTAATAAGGCCTCTGGTTATTTTTGCTTTATGTCTGACGTATTTTGCTCAAATTATTTTAAATGGGATTTTATTTTAACAAATTAAAATAAAGGTTTCCAGAATAGAATAACAAATGGATTTTATAACAAACTTTTACAAATATTTTAACTCAAATATTTTCTCTCAAATTATCAATGATATTTTTAAAAGTCACGGTTTATAAGATCTCTAGTTAAATTATCGACTTATCAATCAACCTTCAAGATTAGTAGTATTTTATGAAATGTTTCAAATCAAATTTGTTTTCTTGTTTATAATAAAATAATACCTAAAAAGGATTTAACACGTTTTTCTCATGTGACATGTCAGATCCGGTCATAACGCATGGCCCGGGTTTGGGGTGTTACATTTTATGGTATCAGAGCCAAGTTTCAAAACTCGGCTGTGGTTTGGGTTCAAAAACGTTTTTCAAAGCTGTTTGAATTTTAAATTAAAAACACATGTAAAAAAAGTATGGCACCACGGGTATCCGGCACCAAGTCAAGTAAGTATACGTTATCATTGTATGATTATGATTATTGTGATATGACTGTAAGAATACTCTAGAACTTTTAGTTTTAGGAGTTAAAACTATAGAGATTGAGACTATAGGATGTGTTTGCGAAAACGACTTTACTACTTATACTTCATAAAATATTGTTAAATAAACACTGAAATAGTATACTGATTCATAAGACTCTTAATCAAATTAAATCGAATTAGCCAATATGAGCGCTAGAGGACGCGGTCGTGGTAGACGTGGCCGTAGTAGAGGCTGAGGCGCTAGAGTTGTGTCTGAGGCGTCGAGACATATACCAGAAATGTACGCACCTGCTTCACCTGTGACTGAAGCTGGGTCACATGATCGTATGAGGGAGGACGACGCTCTGTCCCAAGCAATGTTGCGAGTTTTGGAAAGGGTTGCTGGGGCAAGAACTGGGCCGGCAGCGCGTGGGTCAATTTCGAAAAGACTCAGATCGAATGGTGCTGAGGTTTTTAGGGGTATCTCGGGTGTGGCCCCAAATGTAGCGGAGTATTTGCTTGAGGCAGTGGAGCGAATCATGGATGATTTGGATTGCACCGCCGAGTAAAAACTGAAAGGAGCTGTGTCATTGCTGAGAGACGAAGCGTATCAATGGTGGCTCAATGTTCGGGAAGGCACTCAGGCCGATCGTATTACCTGGGATTTCTTCAAGATGGCATACCAGGGAAAGTATGTCGGGGCTAGCTATGTGGATGCCCGAAGGAAAGGATTCCTAAATCTGGTCTAAGGAGGTAAGACTGTGGCAGCTTACGAGGCAGAATTTCTGCGTCTGAGTCGGTATGCCCGGGGAATAGTGCCAACTGACTACGAACGCTATGTGCATTTTGAGGACGGGTTGCGTGATGAGTTGCGAGTACTGATAGCCCCACAAAAAGAGAGGAATTTTGCCACACTAGTGGAGAAAGCCAAGATAGCTGAAGAGGCTAAGCACTCGGAGCGGCAAAACCGAGACAAGGATAGGGGCAGGAGCAAGAGAGACTTTAGGTACTCAGGTCCTGCTAGAGGGTTTCAGAAGAGGCCCAGAAATGATGAGCCAGCTCGAGCTAGATTACCAGCTGCTATCAATCAGTTTCAGCCATGTGCGGATTGCGGAAAACGACACCCGGGTGAATGCTGGAAAAGAACCGATGGTTGTTTCAAATGTGGATCTAAGGACCATCGGCTTAGAGATTGCCCTCTCGGCTGCATCTTTCGACTCAAGATGTTTTTACTATGATGCGGCTGACACTAGAGGCGCCAAAGAGCCACTGAGAGGCCGTGGGCCAGGTCGAGGTGGTAATGGCGTAGGACGAGGTCAGGGTGCACCGGGTAGAGGTATCGATAATAGGGGTAACGCGGAGGCAAGACAGCCAGGGTTGGTCTATGCGGTCAGACGTCAGGAGGATGGTGATGCACTGGATGTCATAACCGGTACGTTTCTCATAGCTGATGTACCTATTACTGCTTTGATAGATATCGGATTCACCCATTCGTATGTTGCTTGTGATGTGTCTGGAACCTTAAACATTAGATCTGAGATTACTGCTAGAGAAACAACTGTAATTAGCCCTCTAGGACAGTCGGTGGTAGTAAATAAGCTGTTTAGGGATGTGCCCTTAGAAATTCAGGGCGAAATATTTTTGACGGATTTGATGGAACTGCCATTCGGCTAGTTCGACCTTATTTTGGGCATGGACTGGTTGGTGAAACACCGTGCGAACTTGGATTGTGCTGCAAAACAGATGTTACTGAGAACTTCGGAGGATAAGGAAGTGATGGTGATAGGTGAAAGAAAAAACTATCTATCTAATGTGGTATCTGCTTTAAAGGCGGAAAAATTAGTGAGAAAGGGGTGCGGAGCATTCCTAGCTTTCATTAGTGCTTTGGATGCTAAGGAATTGTCGGTGGAAAGTGTTAGAACGGTGAAAGAGTTTTCGGACGTCTTTCTCGAGGAGCTTCCAGGATTGCCTCCGAATCGGAAAGTAGAGTTTGGCAATTAGTTATTGCCAGGAACGGCTCCGGTGTCCATTGCTCCTTATAGAATGGCGCCGAAGGAGTTAGCGGAGCTTAAAGCTCAAATTCAGGAGTTGTTGGATCGGGGATTCATTCGACCGAGTGTGCCACCGTGGGGAGCGTCGGTCTTGTTCGTCAAGAAGAAGGATGGGTCGATGCGTATGTGCATCGATTATAGACAGTTGAGTAAGTTGACGATCAAGAACAGGCATCCGTTGCCGAGAATCGACGATCTGTTTGATCAACTGCGAGGAGCTTTAGTTTTCTCGAAGATAGATTTGAGATCGGGTTATCACCAACTTAAGGTTAAGGAGGCAAATATTCATAAGACTACGTTTTGAACTCGTTATGGGCATTATGAGTTCTTGGTGATGCCATTTGGGTTGACTAATGCACCAGCTGCATTTATGGACATGATGAACCGGGTCTTCCAACCCTATTTAGATCAGTTTGTGATGGTGTTTATAGATGAAATCTTGGTGTACTCGAAGAATGAAGAAGAGCATGATTTGCATCTGCGAGTAGTATTGCATATATTAAGGGAGAAGCAACTTTATGCCAAATTCAGTAAGTGTGAATTTTGGCTGAAGGAAGTTACCTTTTTGGGGCATGTTGTGTCTGCTGAAGGAATTAGAGTTGATCCCCGGAAGGTCGAGGCTGTGTTGGATTGGAAACCACCGAAGTCAGTGGCCAAAATTCAGAGTTTCCTAGGGTTGGCTGGTTATTACAGGCGTTTCGTTGAGGGGTTTTCGTTGATTGCTGCACCCCTAACAAAGCTGTTGCACAAGGGAGTACCATTTGTGTGGTCAGATCAGCAGCAAGAGAGCTTTGAGAAATTAAAGAAGATTCTCGGCGAAGCGCGATGTATTGATTCAACTCGAGGTTTGGAAAAGAGTTTATTGTTCATTTGTGATCGTCACACACGGGCTTGGGATGTGTGTTGATGCAAGAAGGAAAAGTGGTGGCTTATGCATCTCGTCAATTAAGGCCGTACGAGGTGAACTATCCCACTCATGATTTGGAGTTAGCTGCAGTGGTGTTTGCTCTGAAGATTTGGAGACACTATCTGTACGGTGAGAAGTCGATTATCTACACGGATCATAAGAGTCTAAAGTACCTCCTTACCCAGAAGGAGCTGAACTTAAGACAGCGGAGGTGGATAGAACTATTGAAAGATTATGACTACTCAATTCAGTATCATCCCGGAAAGGCTAATGTGGTGGCAGATGCGTTGAGTCGTAAGGTGATATCGGACTTGAGAGCGACGTTCGCTCATCTCAGCCTGTATGAATATGGTATTCTGCTAGCCGAACTTCAGGTGAAGCCTGCATGGGTAAGCCAGATTAAGGAAAAATAATTATTAGATGGAAGGTTGGGTTCTTTACTTCAGCAAGTGGAAGGTGGTGTGATAGGGGATTTTGGATTGAATAGTGATGGAGTATTGTGTTTTCGCAGAAGAATTTGTATGCCCAAAGATTCGGAATTGAGACAAATGATTCTGCGTGAGGCGCATAGTAGCCCATATGCTATGCACCCCGGGGGAAATAAGATGTACCGAGACCTCCGTGAGCAATATTGGTGGCCAAGGTTGAAACGGGAGGTTACTGATTTCGTGAGTAAGTGCTTAACATGTCATCAGGTGAAAGCGGAACATCAATTGCCGTCGGGACTGCTACAACCGGTGAAAATTCCATTATGGAAATGGGAAAGGATAACGATGGATTTTTTTAGTGGGTTACCCTTAATGCCTACTAAGAAGGATTCTATTTGGGTAATAGTGGATCGGTTGACGAAGACTGCTCATTTCCTACCTGTTCGTACAGATCACTCATTGCAGAAGTTGGCCAAGTTGTATGTAGCAGAGATCATGAGGTTGCATGGGGTACCAGTGTCTATTATATCGAACAGGGACCCTAGGTTTACATCAAGATTTTGGAAAGCTTTACATGAAGCTTTGGGAACAAGGTTAAATTTCAAAGACGGCATTTCATCCTCGACGGATGATGGTCACGGAGAGAGTAATCCAAATCCTGGAAGATATGTTAAGGGGCTGTGTGATCGACTTCAGGGGTAGTTGGGAGGATTTCTTACTGTTGGCAGAGTTTGCATACAACAACAGTTATCAATCCAGCATCTAGATGGCACCCTACGAGGCATTGTATGGTCGTAGGTGCCGTGACTCTACTTGTTGGGTGAAATGGGAAGCGGCAGTTATTGGGTCTTAAGCTGATATTAGAGACGGAGGAAAAAGTAAAGGTAATTCGCACTAAGTTAAAGGAAGCTTTGGATAGACAAAAATCATATGCGGATCCAAGCGTAAGAATATTGAGTTTGCGGTGGGAGATCAGGTCTTTCTAAAGGTCTCACCTTGGAAAAAGATCTTTAGATTTGGAAGGAAGGGCAAATTGAGCCCTAGGTTCATCGGGCCATACCGTGTATTGAAGCGTGTTGGGCCAGTGGCTTATCAGCTTGAGTTACCTCCGGAGTTGAGTCAGATACATAGTGTTTTTCATGTCTCAATGTTAAGGCGTTATCGATCGGATCCGTCTCATATAGTACCGGTAGAGGAAATTGTGATAAGACCTGACTTGTCTTTTGAAGAGGAGCCCGTACGGATTTTAGATCGGGACGTTAAGGTGCTGAGAAGGAAGCCAGTGCCGTTAGTCAAAGTATTATGGCGTAATCACGGATCGAATGAAGCTACATGGGAGCCTGAGGACACGATCCGACAGTAATATCCTCACCTCTTTTAATTAGGTAAATTTCGAGGACTAAATTTTCTTTAAGGGGGGTAGAATTGTAACATCCTAAAATTTGGAATTTTATGTGTTGCATTATTTCTTGCGTTAAGCTAGTTAAATTACTAATCGTGAATGTTTTAAGGTCTTAAGATGGCTCCGGATTTAATTGGGCCTTAGTAAAAATTTGGTATTTTAGCTCTTTAAGGATATATAGTAATTTGCCTCATTGCTTATGGAAATAAATGAGTAATTTGCTAGCACAAAGGAGCTTATGGTAAAGGGGATATGGCGCCACATGAAGGACTTTGAGGAGGAGGTTCAAATCCCATCAAGTGCAAAAGTTTGACTATTTTTTGTGTTCTTTCCTAAGTGTCGGCCAAGGTAGTATATAAGGCAAGGTGGACTTTTTAATTTTGGCAAGGTGGCTAAGGAATAAGGAAAGGATGAGGGTAGGGAAAGAAATCAAAAGAAAAGGCAAGATAAGGGAACATGTTGGCCTTTTTCAAGGGTGATGTTTTGGAAAGTTTTGGTTGGCCAAATTTTGACCTTATTGTCATGCTATGCACGGTTTTGGTATAGGGAGAGGGTAGCTAATTTTGCTAGTAGCATTTTGGCAATTTTGGTGCTTGAGAGGTTGTTTTCTCTTTAGCTTTTTAGTGTCATTTTCTTTCTCAAATTCTTTCTCTTAGCCGTAACTCCCAAAGCCATAAGAGAGTCTCTTTTCTCCGTTTTGGCCAAAACTCTCATTTCATTTTGGTCATTTTTCTCTTGTTGTGCCGAAATCTTAATCCATCATTTATCATTCTTCTTTGGTTGCCGAAATACTCACATTCTTCTTTGGTTCATATTTTTTTGGTGTTGGCCGAAACACTCCAAACATCTTTCGTCCATCTTCTTCGTTCTTTTTAATCATCTCTCAACCCTTCTTTCATTTTCTTAAAAATTAAAATTTCATTGTAATCGAATTCTCTTTATTCATTTTCTCCATAGCCGAATCTATTAACATCTAGTCTCCTCCCTATCTCTTTTTCCTTCGTGTTGGACACTATCTTCTTGATCGAATCGGTAAGTAATAATCTTCTTTTCAATTTCTTCTTTTAATGCCGAATATATGCCCTTGTCATGGGATGGTTCTATTAACCGAAATCATCATTTTCTTCTACTCTCTCAAAACGTGATTATTTCCCTTTTGTAGTATTCTAGTGGGAGGCCGAACATTATTCTAGCCTTAAGTTGAACGGTGAAAATCGGATCCAATATCGATAAGGTAAGGAATTCTCCATGGATTATTTGAAATCGTTCTGTATTCGTTTAAGTTGTTATCGGGATAATAGTGGTTGTGACTAATCGATTACATTTTTAGGGACTTAATCGCTCGATCTATCCTTTTGTTGATCAAACGATTATAGTGGTAAGCCAAACCCTTTGTCATTTGACAATCCATATTTATATCGTAATATCGTTTTGAATAAGATCTTATTCAATGGAGGCAAGCAATATAGAATCGAAAGGGAAAGCGATTGGAGATCGCAAAATGAGCGGATTTGCGATCCCTACTCCTAAATTCAAATGAAGGGCGATATCTCGTGCGTTCGGGATTTTCCAGGGTTGTGGACCATCATCGGGGAGAATCGACAAATCGTGGGTCGCATACGCGATTCCAAGGGTAAACACTTTAGATCGTTTATTTTAGAGTTGATTAATTAAATCGCGTATGTCGACTAATCGAGCGTTATGATATCATAGGTGTCGAAGATCAAGAAAGCTTATTACTTACCGTAATCACGTGTGTAATCTCACACCGTTTTCCGTGGGTTTTAAGATTGATATCATATTGGAAATATATCACTACGATTAAAATCGTTTTATGGAGTAAATCGGGAAAACTGGCCTAAATTACACTATTTTTGATAAAATTGGCAAAATCGGTATTAACACTGTGAGAATTACGAAAATGCCCTAAAGGGCCGAATTACGAAATTGCCCCTAATGAGCTGATTTGTTATATTACCTTAATGGGCCGATTTGATATATTGCTTAAATGGGCCGATTTTTTATATTGCCTTAATGGGTCGATTTGTTATATTGCCTTAATGGGCCGATTTGATATATTGCTCAAATGGGCCGATTTGTTATATTGCCTTAATGGGCCGATTTGTTATATTGCCTTAATGGCCCGATTTGATATATTACTTAAATGGGCCGATTAGATATATTGCCATAATGGGCCGATTTGATATATGGTCTTAATGGGCTGATTTGCAAGTGATACAATGGGCCGAATTTTTGTAATGAATCTCTGAATTATTTATTGTTGTTTATATTTGTAAATATCATGATTTGCTGTGTATGATGCATTTACACGATTTTGCATGGGATGGGAAAATGTTGAAGAGAAGTGATTCCGGTGGCACTACCACAAAAATGTTTGTTAATATGATACTATGATTTTGGTGGCTCGGCCACAATCAAAATTTGTTATAAATGGCATAATGCCTGCGATTGGTGTGTTTGGCGGGGTGGGTTGACTTGATCCCCACAGGTGTGATGGGATGGTACAGGTGGTGTGTAGCAGATGGATTATTAGGTTGGTTTGGGATTGCATTACATTCATATGATATATTTGATACATTATTATGTAAAAAGGGCTTAGGCCCAAAATATTGCTAAATGGGTTTGAGTCCGGTGGACAACGGTAGTGGGTTATGCAATCGAGTTCTAGTAACTCACCGTTTCCTTAACCTGCGGGTAATGCTCGATGGCGTGGACTTGGGCCATGGATGACTTGGTGGGGCCATACTTGAAACGGTTTTATTTGCACTTAGATTTCTCGTTTACTTTATTACTTTACTATTTTGGGTTAAATGTTGTAATAAGGCCTCTGGTTATTTTTGCCTTATGTTTGACATATTTTGCTCAAATTATTTTAAATGGGATTTTATTTTAACAAATTAAAATAAAGGTTTCTAAAATAGAATAACAAATGGATTTTATAACAAACTTTTACAAATATTTTAACTCGGAAATTTTCTCTCAAATTATCAATGATATTTTTAAAAGTCACGGTTTATAAGATCTCTAGTTCAAATTATCGACTTATTAATCAACCTTCGAGATTAGTAGTATTTTATCAAATGTTTCAAATCAAATTTGTTTTCTTGTTTATAATAAAATAATACCTAGAAAGGATTTAACACGTTTTTCTCATGTGACATGTCAGATCCGGTCATAACGCATGGGTCGGGTTTGGGGTGTTACAATAAAGCTTAGTAAGCTCGTATGACATAAATTCGATATAATCATAAACACACAATTCAAAAATTGATCCTAAGTATAAGAATTCACATCAACTAAGAAACCTCTCAATTACTCATTCACAAAACTATATACTTCCTTTACCATTTCTTCGATTCAAAGTTAATATGGTTTATGCACATACCTGTACCATCTCGTACTAATCTCATACACATTCTCGTCTTTCATTTACAAGTTGAACCATTCAGAATAGAAATCAGATACTCAAGGGTCTCACACGATAAGTACCTATACCATGGCCCGTGGCCAAATATAGGTAACTTATCTCCAAAGTACTGATATCATGGCCTGAAGCCAAACACGACGATATGCATGGCCCAAAGCCAAACCGGTATAACTCGCACCTGAAGTGCTAATATCATGGCCTGAAACCAAATCACTATATCCCCTAATGACGTGTCACTAGCATCCTAAACTATTCCTAAGGTTCAACAGGGATTTCGAATGTCGAATCATCGTCGAATCTCTATCATTCATATCCACAGTCTCGTATTCACAATGTATGCAATATCAAAGCATATAAAATACATTTGTATTGAAATTTATCACATATGAACTCACCTCGAATGTGAAAACGACGAAATAAGTCGATTAGTCGATAACTTTTGTTTTCCCCTAATCTAGATTCGAATTTCACTTTTCTTGATCTAAATATATTAAAAATTAACTTATTTAATCATCTATTTATTCAATTCAATCCAAAACACACATTTCAACACATTTACACATTTGCCCCTAATGTTTCACCACTTTTACAATTTAGTCCTTATTTCACAAAATCACAAATTAATGCAATTCAATACCAACCCGTGCTAGCCAATTTATCAATTAGTCCCTAGCAGCCCATATTTTTCATTTATTTCACATTTTAACCATGAACTTTACACTTTTCACAATTTAATCCCTAAATTGCATTTTCATTAAAAATCACTTAATAAAATTTGTTTAATTCATAACCAACATTCATAATCTATCATCAAACATCAAAACATACATATATTCATCAATGGCATCATTCAAAATCTTTAATAGTTTTGTAAAATAGTCCCTGGGCTAGCTAGACCTAATTGCAACGATCTCAAAAACATAGAAATCATTAAAAACCAAGTCAAAATCACTTACATGCTAGCAATTAAAAGTGTTGAATGCTTCAAGCTCTCTAATGGCTTTTCAAACCCTTATTTTCGGTGGTGGATAGTTAATGAAGAAGATGATACAATATTTTCCACTATTTTACTAAGTTATTTTATAATTACTATTTTATCCTTAAATAATAATCACTTAAAACACTTATTATAAGCCCATAAATGTCCATTTAGACAACCAATGGTCTAATTACAACTTAAGGACCTTAACTTCAAGGTTCTATTACTATTTGACACCTTTAGCTAATAGAACAACACTTTTGCATTTTACGCGATTTAGTCCTTTTTCTCAAATTAACCAACCAAACGAAAAAATTTCTTAACAAATTTTTTACACAATAACATTATCATGCTGTATACATTAAAATAATAATAAAATAATAATTTTGACTTCAAATTCAAGGTCCTGAAACCACTATTCTGATTTGACCAAAAACAGGCTGTTACAAGACCCGTATCGGGTAGTCAGGGAGGAGAGGCCAAGGAAGCCTTCTTCCAAATAATGAACGAGTGGTTCACTAAGTTTTTCCAAACTAATCCAGCTACTCAGCAAACTCCACCTCCACCTATTCCCCAACCGATTCCCGTAGCCCTTCAAGGTTTGGAACCTTTGCGATTGAGTAAGCAACCAGTTTATAAAATCTAAAATTATGGGGCTGAAGAGTTCAGAGCTACATTTGATGACGATCCTGAGAGAGTCGAGTTTTGGCTTGAGAATACAATCAAAGTATTTGATTAACTGTCTTGCACACCTGCTGAATGTGTTAAATGCGCCATATCACTTTTGAGAGACATTGTATATCAGTGGTGGAATACTTTAATATATGTGGTGCCGAGAGAACGAGTCACGTGGGAATTATTTTAAGCTGAGTTTAGAAAGAAATACATCAGTCATCGGTTTATCGACCAAAATCGCAAAGAGTTTCTGGAGCTAAAACAGTACCGAATGTCTGTAATTGAGTACGAGAAAGAGTTTGTGAGACTCAGTAAATTTGCTCGAGAATGTGTTTCCATAGAGGCAATTATGTGTAAAAGATTCGAAGATGGGTTAATGAAAATATCAGATTGCTAGATGAGATTTTGGAATTGAAAGAGTTTGTGGTTCTAGTTGACCGAGCTTGCAAAGCCGAGGAACTTGGCAAAGAAAAGAGAAAAGTTGATTTCGAGGCTAGAGATATGAGAAAGAGGTCGATGAGTAAACCCTATCAATCCTCGTCAAAGAAATCACGAGATTCGTATACTCGTTTGAATGCTTCAATCGGGTATCCAAATAGAGATCGCAGAAAGCAATACTCAAGTCCTAAAGCTCAAGCTACTTCGGTGTCAAGTGTTGGTAGTGTGAGAAACAATAAACCCGAGTGTCAACAGTGTGGAGGATGAAATTTTGGGGATTGCTAGATGAATAATAAAGCTTATTTCAAATATTGTTTGTTAGATCACTTTATTCGAGATTGCTCTAAGTTAGTTGAGAAAGATAAATTTTAGAATACAAGACCGAGCAACACAGCTACTAGAGGGAGACCGCCTAGAAATGCGAGAAATGTGACCAGAAGTAAAGGAACGAAAAAAGACTCTACTGTGAGATCCGAGGCTAGAGCACCAGTAAGAGCTTACGCTATTCGTGCTCGCGAAGATGCGTCGTCACCAGATGTTATCACCAGTAAATTTTCTCTTTACGACACTAATGTAATTGCCCTGATTGATCTTGGATCGACTCATTCATATATCTATATGAATTTAGTGTCTAGTAAGAGTTTGCCTGTTGAGTCTACCGAATTTGTGATTAAAGTATTGAGCCCCTTAGGCAAGTATGTCCTAGTTGATAAAGTTTGCAAGAATTTTCCTTTGATGACTCGGGGATACTATTTTCTTGCTAATTTGATGCTTTTACCGTTTGATGAATTCGATGTGATTCTGGGTATGGATTGGTTAACTCTGCATGATGCTGTTGTAAATTGTAAATGAAAGACTATTGAATTGAAATGTCAGAATAATGAAATCCTTTGAATTGAATCTGATGAGTCGAGTGGATTGCCTATTGTGATATCGTCGATCTTAGCTCAGAAATATGTGTGAAAAGGTTGTGATGCTTACCTTGCGTATGTACTGGATACAAAAGTGTCTAAATCGAAGATTGAATTAGTACTAGTAGTTTGTGAATATCTGGATGTGTTTCCAGAGGAGTTGCCTGGGTTGCCACTGATCAGAGAGGTCGAGTTTGCTAATGAATTAGTGTCGAGAACATCTCCGATATCGATAGATCCATACCGAATGGCTCTGACAGAATTGAAAGAGTTGAAATCTCAGTTGCAAGAGTTAACAGATAGAGGTTTTGTGCGACCTAGTTTTTCACCCTGTGGTGCACTAGTGTTGTTTGTAAAGAAGAAAGATGGATCGATGAGATTGTACATGTAACATCCTAAAAGTGGGGTTATTTGTGATTGAATTATTTTTCTTGTGTTTGTATTGCTGTGATATTAATTGTGGTGTAGTAAGGCTTAATTAGGGGTCTTGAGTAGGCTCGGAATAGTGGGAAAATATTTTTATAAGCTTTAAAGGTAGGGAGCCTTAGCAAGTAGGGGTTACAAGGTTAAAAGAGGGAAATTTTGACACAGAAATGGCCTTGGAAAAGTGGCAAAAGGAAGGCCACTTAAGAGTTGGAGTTGACGCCACAGGGAGAGCAAGGAGCTTGTGTTCGAGTCATGAAATCCCCTTTTGCTCTTAATTGGGACGGCAGGGGGGAGATTTTTTCTCTTCAAACTCTTTTTGATAATAAGGATAATGAGGATATTATTTAGATATTAATTGGATTTTAATTTAATTAATTCCAAAAAGATGGCAAAGAGAAAATATAGGCATTTGAGTATTCAAATGATTTTGAATATTTTAAACAATTGGCCAAGAGGAATTTTAGGTGATTGCCGAAATTTGAACTCCTTGATTGATAGGAGTGGACGGCAAGTTAGGGGGGAGAGTGCCAAAATCCTTCATTTGATTCCTAAACTCTCTCATCTTCCATCTTTTCTTTTTCTCTTTTCATTCTCTCTCAACTGAAAATACCATTTGCCATCTACCTCTCTTATTCTTTTTGACCCTTAGCCAAAACACCTACCCTCTTTCCCTCTCTTTTTCTTCCTCATCTTCTCAAAACCGAAACCCCATCTCCCTTTTTCCCATTATTTTCTTCCTCTATCCGAACCTACTCCCTACCACCTTGCCGAATTTCTTTCCTCTATTTGGTGTAGCCTTGGCCGAATATCAAAGCAAGGGTGATCCCTTCTCGGTGTTTTCCAAATCGGTTTGGGTAGGTAAGTGTGTTTGTAACATCCCCAAACCCGGCCCATTCGCTACGACCGAATCTGGTTATGTCACTGGGAAAAGACGGTTGAAAATCTTAAAATAAAACATCGTAGTTTGCTGAATTTTGGAAAACATATCTTTGGAATAAAACTTTGCTATAAAACTCATTCATTTTTAAAACTTTAGTTTATAATATCCAATTTGAATAAATAGGTTGCAAACCATAAATCATTTTCACGTAGCAATTTAATTTAAATAAACCATAGTTAAAGTAATACCAAAAACATAAAATGGCCTTTATTACAACCCAACAATTCAAATAAAGTACTTATATCAAAATTTAGCATGGAATAATTGAACATCATCCTCGGCATGGGCCACCTTGTCCTCTCCGATCCCGGTCGACTTTATGCACTACCGAAATGGTTAATGAAAAGAGTGAGTCCACTCGACTCAGTGCATAACCACAACACATATTTCCATCCGTATGGGCTTGGCCCATACCCACACAAACCATCGAAACAAATCATGCAAGAATGCATCTCAGCCCAACCTACTATCCAACCGTGACACCAACCTTAGCGGACTCTCGCCTAAGGCCGTGGCTAATCCACCGATCACAACCGAAGTGATCCGACATATGTTACCTCGGCGGACTGCCGCGACAAGGCCGTGGTCGAGCCACCGATCACATCGTGATCCATAAATCTTACCTCGGCATTCTCGCCGCCGAGGCCGTGGTGAGCCACCGATCAACCAAAGTGATCCAAATATCGAATCGTCTACGGTGATGCACATAGCAATCAACCGCCGAGATGGGCACCTAGCCAACACCTCCCTTGAGGTAGCACAAAGCTAACCCTCAAGCGCTAATGTAGCCCGAGCTATCATTAGACCACGTACATCCCTGTGTACACTTCTTCCTTCTTCAATCCAATCCCATGCCCATGTGTCAATAAATCATGCAAGAATATCATATAGAATGAGTATTTATCACTTATCACTACCACATTGTACATATATAAATGTATATCAAGATTAACTTACCATCACCGATTATTCATCACTTATGCCATTATAAACGGCTATTACACATAATACACACATAAACATGTTAGCAAACCAAACCACGTAAATAGTGCGATGATTACGCACCTAAATGATACCAAAACCCAAACGCTACTTCGCTTCTCGCACCCGCAGCACTAACGGACTTACAAAAGGTTCCAAATGATGTGCTCTTCTTCCCTACAATCGGCCTTGGCATAAAAACAATGAACACTTAGGCCATTCGGCCAAGACAAAAACTATAGCACAAAGAAAACTAACACGCCCTACCTTGCTAATCAACCTTTAAGGGTAAAATCGTAATTTTACCTACTAAGGGCATTTTCGTAATTTACCCACCAAGGGTATATCGGTAATTTCGTACCTGGAATGGCCTTTCTAAAGGCCCAAATGTCGCCCGAAGCGACCCAACTACCATTTCTCGGTGAAATGGACTATTGGGCCTAAAGCCCAATTTCGGCCCATTCGGGGCCCACACGCTCGTGTGGCCCACCTAACACAAATCTAGCCACGTATATAAGTTCCACCTAGTCTAGTTCACTATATACTACACAATCGCACAATTTACTCATAAGGGCCCACGGGCCCATTGGGCCCACTTCACCCATCACGGCCCAAGCAAACCCAACCCACAAGAATACTACGATGGCCTCAACTATCGCGTCGAAGCCCCACACGCGCGCCGCACGCTCGTGTGGCTACTATTGCCGTGGCCGCACTTCGGCATTTGCCGCTCTACAACTAGAGTAGAGAGAGTTACACACCGATAGGACTCGGTGTTAATCCGCGCTCCGACCACTCCCTGTGCCCAAACGCCTCCAAGATGTGTTTACTCTCCTCCTAGGATGCTCCTTATATAGCTAGCACTTCACCTTCCTTCTTTGTATCTTTCCGATGTGGGATCCTTCGTCAGAGAGTTTAAATTCAATGAAACTCTTCCCGTCCGCACCATAAAATAAATACTCCCTTGCTTCTCATGAGATTCGAACCTGTGCTCCCTTCAATAGTTCAACACGCCACTTGCCACCAAGCCACAAGCTCCTCTTGTGTCTTAAACCATGCGCAACTAAATATAAACTATAGCCAAATTCCGAGGTCCAAGTAAAAAGAAAACCAAAATGCAAAAGCCAAGACTTGAACCTTGGACCTCCTTACTTCCCTTGTGGCGTCACCCCCTTGTCTCTTATGTGGCGTCACTTTGCCACTACACCACACACTCTACTTGTGTCGGCTTTTCCCACATTTTATTCTTAAGGCCTACTCCGCCAACTTCCGTGGTTTTTTTCACCTAAAACCAAAATTTCCCCAAAGCTAATATTTGATCCGGGACTTCATAGAAGCCTTCTAACCTTCCAAAATCACTTATCCAATAGGTCCAACTTGCATTTAAGCCGGTCTCTTGTTCTCCAAAAATTTAAACGCTACTACGCCTAAGGCCCATTGGGCTCAATTCTCCTAGGCCCAATTCCTTTTTACCCTAAAAATCTAAATTTTCCAAAGCCTTTCCTTCTCATCCCAACATTCTTAGAGCCTCTAAAACTCAACCAAGCACTCCCAAAACCTACTAACACTTGATTTATACCCCATATGCACAAACCCTAAACCGGGTGTTACAATTCTACCCTCCTTAAAATAATTTCGTCCTCGAAATTACTTGTCTAAACTAATGGTCCAATTCTCTCCACTACGCTATCGCTGCGCACTCACGATCTCCAAGAGCTAACATACTTTACGAGCAACAAAACAAACAAATCACCAAAAGCGCTCTACCACGTCCACGAGAAGTACGACCACGCCCCTAGAACTCATATCTAGCGTCGCGATTTAATCGATTAAAAGTTTTATGCATTAGAAATTTTGTTCCATTATTTAATCCACGAGCAAATTTTATGAGCGAAGTTTCGGAAGTCGTTCTTTCGAGCAATCAAAGTTTCGATTCTAAAGTAATCCACTATTGCAATCATCCGATCACATCAATAACTCACAAGCAATAGTAAGGGTACTTACAGTGGACTTCGGTCTGAGGTACAGTGCCATGCAGAATAACACTGAAAATTTCTTAAAAGCCCACTTTGAAAAGGTTTTTTTTTGGCCCAAAACCCTCAAAGTCGAGTTTTGAACCGGCTCGATACCAAATCGTAACATCCCCAACCCGGCCCATTCGCTACGGCCATCAACTGGTTATGTCACTGGGAAAAGACGGTTGAAAATCTTAAAATAAAACATCGTAGTTTCTTTGAATTTTGGAAAACATATCTTTGGAATAAAACTTTGCTATAAAACTCATTCATTTTTAAAACTTTAGTTTATAATATCCAATTTGAATAAATAGGTTGCAAACCATAAATCATTTTCACGTAGCAATTTAATTTAAATAAACCATAGTTAAAGTAATACCAAAAACATAAAATGGCCTTTATTACAACCCAACAATTCAAATAAAGTACTTATATCAAAATTTAGCATGGAATAATTGAACATCATCCTCGGCATGGGCCACCTTGTCCTCTCCGATCCCGGTCGACTTTATGCACTACCCGAAATGGTTAATGAAAAGAGTGAGTCCACCGACTCGGTGCATAACCACAACACATATTTCCATCCGTATGGGCTTGGCCCATACCACACACACCATCGAAACAAATCATGCAAGAATGCATCTCACCCAACCTACTATCCAACCGTGACACCAACCTTAGCGGACTCCACGCCTAAGGCCGTGGCTAATCCACCGATCACAACCGAGTGATCCGACATATGTTACCTCGGCGGACACTGCTGCACAAGGCCGTGGCGGAGAGCCACCCATCACATCGTGATCCATAAATCTTACCTCGGCATTCTCATTGCTCGAGGCCGTGGTGAGCCACCGATCAACCAAAGTGATCCAAATATCGTAATCTGTCTACGGTGATGCACATAGCAATCAATCGCCGAGATGGGCACCTAGCTAACACCTCCTTGAGGTAGCACAAAGCTAACCCTCAAGCGCTAATGTAGCCTCGAGCTATCATTAGACCACGTACATCCTGTGTACACTTCTTCCTTCTTCAATCCAATCCCATGCCCATGTGTCAATAAATCATGCAAGAATATCATATAGAATGAGTATTTATCACTTATCACTACCACATTGTACATATATAAATGTATATCAAGATTAACTTACCATCACCGATTATTCATCACTTATGCCATTATAAACGGCTATTACACATAATACACACATAAACATGTTAGCAAACCAAACCACGAAATAGTGCGATGATTACGCACCTAAATGATACCAAAACCCGAAACGCTACTTTCGCTTCTCGCACCATGAGACTAACGGACTTACAAAAGGTTCCCAACGATGTGCTCTTCTTCCTACAATCGGCCTTGGCATAAAAACAATGAACACTTAGGCCATTCGGCCAAGACAAAAACTATAGCACAAAGAAAACTAACACGCCCTACCTTGCTAATCAACCTTTAAGGGTAAAATCGTAATTTTACCTACTAAGGGCATTTTCGTAATTTACCCACCAAGGGTATATCGGTAATTCGTACCGGAATGGCCTTTCTAAAGGCCCAGTGTCGCCCGAGCGACCCAACTACCATTTCTGGTCGAAATGGACTATTGGGCCTAAAGCCCAATTTCGGCCCATTCGCCCACACGCTCGTGTGGCCCACCTAACACAAATCTAGCCACGTATATAAGTTCCACCTAGTCTAGTTCACTATATACTACACAATCGCACAATTTACTCATAAGGGCCCACGGGCCCATTGGGCCCACTTCGCCCAAGCAAACCCAACCCACAAGAATACTACACGATGGCCTCAACTATCGCGTCGAAGCCCCCCACGCGTGCGCCGCACGCTCGTGTGGCTACTATTGCCGTGGCCGGCACTTCGGCATTTGCCGCTCTACAACTAGAGTAGAGAGAGTTACACACACGATAGGACTGCGGTGTTAATCCGCGCTCCGACCACTCCCGTGCCCAAACGCCTCCAAGATGTGTTTACTCTCCTCCTAGGATGCTCCTTATATAGCTAGCACTTCACCTTCCTTCTTTGTATCTTTCCGATGTGGGATCCTTCACGTCGAGAGAGTTTAAATTCAACTGAAACTCTTCCCGTCTGCACCGCAAAATAAATACTCCTTGCTTCTCATGAGATTCGAACCTGGCTCCCTTCAATAGTTCAACACGCCACTTGCCACCAAGCCACAAGCTCCTCTTGTGTCTTAAACCATGCGCAACTAAATATAAACTATAGCCAAATTCCGAGGTCCAAGTAAAAAGAAAACCAAAATGCAAAAGCCAAGACTTGAACCTTGGACCTCCTTCCTTCCCTTGTGGCGTCACCCCCTTGTCTCTTATGTGGCGTCACTTTGCCACTACACCACACACTCTACTTTGTGTCATTTTCCCCACATTTTATTCTTAAGGCCTACCCGCCAACTTCCAGGTTTTTTTCACCTAAAACCAAAATTTCCCCAAAGCTAATATTTGATCCGGGACTTCATAGAAGCCTTCTAACCTTCCAAAATCACTTATCCAATAGGTCCAACTTGCATTTAAGCCGGTCTCTTGTTCTCCAAAAATTTAAACGCTACTACGCCTAAGGCCCATTGGGCTCAATTCTCCTAGGCCCAATTCCTTTTTACCCTAAAAATCTAAATTTTCCAAAGCCTTCCCTTCTCATCCCAACATTCTTAGAGCCTCTAAAACTCAACCAAGCACTCCCAAAAACCTACTAACACTTGATTTATACCCCATATGCACAGCCCCTAAACCAGGGTGTTACAGTGTTAGCCGAATGGCTATTTCTTCCCTCTCTGTTCTCTGTCGGCTTTTACAAAGGTAAGAGTTGGTTTCGGCAATTGTTGTTAAGGGTGCTAATCACATGTTGAAACCGATATGTCATAGGGCCTTCGGGATTTGGAAGCGAGCAAGTGAGTCCATCATCTCTGATCAATCAGTTTTGGGGTAAGGTGGTAAGGATCTATTTTTACTTGGTATTCGATTAAGCCGAAGGCTATTAACTTAATGATTGCCAATTTAGGGAAGCAAAAGCACTTTGAGGGTGGTGGCTAGTATTCAAAGACGTTTTGGGTAAGGTTTCAGGTTCACAAGGAACCCTTTTCAATTGTTTTGGTTTGGCCGAATAGGCCATGGCACTAACCTTGTGGTTGGCCGAATATAGGGACAAGAAAGCAAGGGTGGCCGATTGACTCTTTGGGGGTTTAGAGTTAGCGTTTGAATCAGGTGTGTACATACACACTTTATAGCTAATTAATGTGCTAAGTAATTTGTGTATGCTAAATCTGATTTGTGTAGATATGGGATTTAATACCATAACGATATAAGCGATGATTCAGGTAAGACTCTGTTCGTATGAGTTTGCTATTTGATGCTTTTAGGAAGCATGGCATATTTGGTATATGCGATTTAAATGCATGTTGGCATGAATTCTGTTATATATATATCATGAACTAATGTGGGTTGATGAGAGGAGGGGGCAGTGATATTCGTGTCGAGCGGACACCGGTGGTTTGGTACCACATTGTGACTACTGATCACGGAGGTTTGGCACCTCCAGAGGTTTGGCACCTCATAGCGTCTCGTCCCAGTGGCTTAGCACCACAGTGGGTTGGCCCCACAGTTGACGGATTTCGTGACTATAAGTCACCAGTGGTTTGGCACCACCAGTGGTTTGGTACCACACGGGGTAGAGAAAGGTGTTTGGATGGCTAGGTTGGGTGCATGATTTAGTGCATGTTAATTTGTTATAAATTGTGTATGTTGTTGCACTAAATTGGGGAAGGGTTACACATTGAGTCTTGGTGACTCACCTTCTCCTTTAACATTTTTTTTGGTGACTCGTAGATGGCGGTTGAGGAGCTAGGTTGGACTCGAGGTGGCCATGCAATTGGGATTTGAATTTAATGAACTTGGATTTTAGTTATTTTATTTTTATTGTTGGTTTTGTTTTAATCAAGTTGTAATAAGGCCTCCTAGGATTATTTTTATTATCTTTACATGTTTTGAATATTTTGTTTAAACTAGTTAATAATATTAAAATGGGTGCACATGTTTTCTCAAATCAAACGCAAAATGTTTTAAAGTGCCATCGGGTACATTTGGAACCTGTAAGAACTTGACTTAATAAAATATTTTTAAAACAAACTAAGTATGGTTTTAGCAAGATAATTGAAAATGAAGATTTTTTCATCAAAACTCAAATCGGCTAAAGGAATTTTCCAAATGGTTTTCTCTGTGACATACCAAATTCGGTCGTAATGTTTGGGCCGGGTTTGGGGTGTTACAGTACATTGGCTATCGTCAGCTCAACAAGGTTACGATTAAGAGTAAGTATCCTTTTCTGAGAATTGATGATTTGTTTGATCAGTTGAAAGGAGCAATAGTGTTCTCGAAGATTGATTTGAGATCTAGCTATTATCAGTTGCGCGTTAAAGATTCGGATGAGCCGAAGACTGTGTTCAGAACAAGGTGCGGGCATTATGAGTTTTTTTGTTATGCCTTTCAGATTAACTAATGCTCCTGCAATTTTTATGGATTTGATGAATCGTATCTTTAGACCGTATTTAGATAGATTTGGTATCGTATTCATTCATGACATTCTGATCTATTCCCGAGATGAGTCTGAGCATGCTGAACATTTAAGAATTGTATTACAAACATTGAGAGATAAGCAATTATTTGCTATGTTTAGCAAATGTGAGTTTTGGCTTTGAGAAGTCGGATTTTTGGAACATAATGTTTTAGCAGAAGGTATCCGAGTTGATCCGAGCAAGATTTCAACCATTGTTGAATGGAAACCACCAAGAAACGTATCTGAAGTTAGAAGTTTTTTTTTGGGATTAGCTGGATACTATCAGCATTTTGTAAAAGGATTCTCAATGATTGCTACACCGATGACTCGATTGCTACAAAAAGTTGTGAAGTTCGAGTGGTCTGAGAAATGTCAACAGAGTTTTGAACAGTTGAAAGCCTTATTAACTGAAGCACCAGTTTTAGTTCAGGCTGAATCGGGTAAAGAGTTTGTGATTTTCAGCGACGCGTCATTGAATGGTTTGGGATGTGTTTTGATGCAAGAGGGAAAAGTGGTAGCTTATGCTTCCAGACTTGAAACCACATGAAAAGAATTATTCGACGCACGATTTAGCATTGGCCGCTATTATTTTTCAATTGAAAATTTGGCAACATCATTTATACGGTGAAAAGTGCCATATCTTTTCTAATCACAAGAGCTTGAAGTATATAATGACTAAAAAAGATTTGAATTTGCGACAACGAAGATGGCTCAAGTTGCTGAAAGATTATGAATTAGTGATTGATTATCATCCGGGGAAAGCAAATGTAGTCGAGATGCTTGGTTTGTCAACAAGTTTAAGCCGAACATCAAGTACCTTTGGGATTACTACAGCCTGTGATGATACCAGAGTGGAAATGGGATAGAGTTACGATGGATTTCATATCGGGATTACCCCTTTCTCTGAAAAAGAAATATGCTATTTGGGTTGTCGTTGATCAACTGACGAAGTCTACACACTTCATTTCGGTACATACAGAATTTTCGCTTGATAGATTAGCTGAGGTGTACATCTTTGAGATCATTAGATTACACGGGGTGCCAGTTTCTATTATTTTAGATAGAGACCCGAGGTTTACATCGCGATTTTGGAAGAAATTGCAAGAAGCTTTGGGTACGCGGTTGCACTTTAGTACAACATTTCATCCCTAAACCGATGGTCAGTCTGAGAGAGTAATTCAGATTCTCGAAGATATGCTTTGTTGTTGTGTTTTATAGTTTGAAGGCAACTAGGAAAAATATTTTTCGTTGGTTGAATTTGTGTATAATAATAGTTTTCAATCGAGCATAAAAATGGCACCGTATGAAGCATTGTATGGTTGTAAATGTTGAACTCCATTCTATTTTACCGAGCTTAATGAGAAAATGATTCACGGGGTTTATTTGGTTAGAGAGACCGAAGATATAGTGAAAGTAATTCACGACAGTTTGAAAGCAGCTTCAGATCGACAGAAATCGTATGTGGATTTGAAACGTAAAGACATTGAATTTCAAATCGACGACAGACTATTTTTGAAAGTTTCTCCGTGGAAGAAGATTCTTCGATTTGGTCACAAAGGCAAATTGAGTTCGCGATTTATCGGGCCGTATGAGATTACTGAAAGAATAGGACCAGTGGCATATTAACTAGCTTTACCGTCAGAGTTAGAAAAGATTCACAATGTATTTCATGTTTCGATGTTGCGTCGATATAGATCAGATCCGTCACACGTAATTTCTCCGACAGAGATTGAAATTCAGCCTGATATGACGTATAACGAAGAACCGATCAGAATTTTAGCTCGAGAGGTTAAAGAGTTGAGAAATAAGAGCATAGGTTTAGTGAAGGTTTTGTGGCAACGTCACGGGGTTGAAGAAGCTACGTGGGAACCCGAGGAATCTATGAGAAAATAGTACCCTTACCTCTTTTCTGGTAAGATTTTCTGGGATGAAAATTCCTTAGGGGGAGAGTTGTAACAGCCCGTTTTTAGTCAAATCGGAACAGTGGTTTTAGGACAAAAATCCAAAGTTGAAATAATTATTTTTTTATTATTTTAATGTCTACGGCATGATAGTATGATTGTGTGAAAATTTTGTTAAGAAATTTTATCGTTTGAGTGCTTAATATGATAAAAAGGACTAAATCTCGTAAAGCGTAAAACTTGTGTTCTATTAGCTAAAGGTGTCTAATAGCTATAGAACTTTAAAGTAGAGGTCCTTATGTTGTAATTATACCATTTTTTATTTGAGTGGACATTTATGTACATGGTTAAAGTGATTTTTAGTAAATTTCCAATTAGGGATTAAATTGTGAAATATATGAAGTTTGTGGTTAAATTGTGAAATAAATGAAAATTATGGGCTGCTATGGGTCTATATGAAATTTGGCTAGCATGGGTACGGACTAAAATGCATGAATTTGTGTTTTTACGAGATAAGGACTAAATTGTAAAAATGTTGAAATATAGGGGCAAAAGTGTAAAGTTGCCATAATATACATTTTGGGATAAATTGAATAGAATGATAATTAAATAAGTTAATTTTGATTACATATAGATCAAGAAAAGTGAAATTCAAATTTTGATCAGGGGAAAAACAAAGTGTTGGACTAATCGACTCATTTCATCGTTTTTGCATTCGAGGTAAGTTTGTATGTTAATAAGCATTAATATAATTGTGTTTTAAATGCTTTATTATTGAATTACTTGTGAATACGACCTTGTGGATATGTTCGATGACGCTTTGACTATGAGAAATCCCGATTGAACCTTAGGAATAGATTAGGATACGAATGACATGTTATTAGGGGTTATGTGATTTGGGTGCTGGTCCGTACGTCCTACCGGTGGCTGAGTTATCCGGCATGTGTTGCGGATTCTCGTCAGCTTGTGTGAGCTACACTGTGTAGCTACATCATAACCGTCAGCTTGTGTGAGCAGACCCGTTGATAGCTCGATAGTGAGCATTAGATGAGATATGAGATTGAGATAGCTTCGACTATGCATTGGCACTTAGGGTTTGAGATTCCCAAGTATTCGATATTATTCCAAATGGTTCAACAGGTATATCAAAGATATGAAATGGTGAGAAATAGATACGTATCAGTATAGGTATGTATGGAAACTATTTGAACATTAAACCTAAGAAAGTTATGAATTCATGATTACTTATGTGGTTGAATACAAGTTAACCTTATGATTTAATGATTTTGTAGTAAATTATATTCATATTACTTGAATGGTGAATGAATGGTGAATTTTTTTTATCAATTCATACGAGCTTACTAAACTTTTCAGCTTACTCTGTTTACTTTTTCGTGTTTTATAGTGTTATCGAAGCTTGCTCGGATTTGGGAGTCATCGGAAAACTCATCACACTATCAAGCTTTCACTTTGGTACTTTTGAATTTATGTATTTGGTTATATGGCATGTATAGGAGTTATGGTCATTTTGGTATATATGCTAGTAATGGATTTAGCCATTTGATTTGGCTTGTAATTGATGAATGGTTAGTTATGTGTATAGCCATGTAATTTGGCAAACATCAAAATACACACATATTCATCAATGGCAAAAATCTAAACCTTTAACAGTTTTGCAAATTAGTCCATGGCTAGCTAGATTAAGTTACAACGACTCCAAAAACATAGAAATCATTAAAAATAGGACAAAAATGAACTTACATGCAAGCTAGCAAGTGACCGAATGTTAAAGAACCCTACATAGAAAATATCATTTATTTTACTTAATTTTAATTTTATAACTAATTTACTATTTTAACCTTAGTTATATAACCTTTAAAGCCATTAAAAGATGTCCACCTTTGTCCATTAACTTTATAAATGGGCTAACTACCACATAAGGACCTCCACTTTAATGTTCTATAGCTATTAGACATCTTTAGCTAATAGAACACAAGTTTTACACTTTATGCGATTTAGTCCTTTTTATCAAATTGAGCATTCAAACGATAAAATTTCTTAACGAATTTTTCACACAATCATTCTATCATGCTGTAGACCTTAAAATAATAATAAAATAATTATTTTGACCTCAGATTTGTGGTCCAAAAACCACTGTTCTGATTTGTCTAAAAACGGGCTGTTACACTTCGTAGGGTTCATACTACTGAAATAAGACTTGAAACTGAGGTATCTGGTAATATGTTTTGTATGTATTATGTTTAAAGTATGTGAATTATACATGTATGTTTCGTATTCTGTCAATTCTGATGGTAAGTTTCCATGTTACTATGTTTGGATGTGAGCATGTGATGTTAGAAAATGTTAATTTGTATATCTCTGATCTGTATATAACCATGCATGTGACTTCAAGGCAAAACTGATGTGTTCAATAAAGTATGATAAATTTGTTCTGCAAAGAATGGACTTCCATGCCTTCTGTTTTCTGTTATTGTACGCCAACAAGTCATACATGCATATCATTCTGATTCTGTATATTGTAACGGATTGTAATGTGTTTACGCAACTGTACCTAGTCGTTCAAGTAATAAGTAAGTAAAAATGAGTTATCATCTCCATAGGGACTGTATAAACTTAAACAATTAATTGCAAAATTTTAATTAACAATTTGATGTAAAAAACTCAATAAATTTGGATAGTGATGATTAGATTAATTAAATGCAAGAGTGATCCTTAATGCAATTTCTAATCTAAATGCAATTTACATAAATGTATGAATGAAGGCTTTAGCAACGAAAACAATCAACATTAAATGAGCTAGGATAATTATATTAATCAAATCAACTTACCTTTATCATGCTAACATGTTTGGAATTACTTCCATGGCAACTTGATCTCTTATGGGTTTGAAAACCAAATTAAGTCCTTCCAGATCTTTTACTTAGTTAAATATGCATGTTACTGATTATATTAGACTAAGGGTTTCTTAGCATTTATGCAAGGTCATAGGGACATTTACGTTTGCAATAGTTTAATTACATAAATTTAAAAACCATGCAAGATAACAGAGCTAAAGATATTATGAACCTTAACTTAGTTGGTTTTAATGACCTAAATTAAGCATTGCAGTAACAGCCCATTTTTAGTCGAATCGGAACAATGGTTTTGGGACCACAAATCTAAGGTCAAAATATTTATTTTATTATTATTTTAATGTTTACAACATGATAGTATGATTGTATAAAAATTTTGTTAAGAAATTTTATCGTTTAAATCCTTAATTTGATAGAAAAGACTAAATCGCGTAAAGTGTAAAACTTGAGTTCTATTAGCTAAAGGTGTCTAATAGATATGGAATATTAAAGTGGAGGTCCTTAAGTGGTAATTAGCCCATTTATAAAATTAGTGGACATTCTTGGACATCATTTAAGTGAATTTTAATGTTTTAACTTAAGGTTAAATAGGTAATTTGGTTATTAAAGGTAAATTAAATAAAACAAAATGAAAATTTTATTCATTCATCTTCTTCCTAGCCAAAAATCAGGGTTGAAAAAAGCCATTGAAATAGCTTGAAGCATTCGGCACCTTCCCTAGCTTGCATGTAAGAGATTTTGACTCGGTTTATAATGATTTATATGTTTTCGGAGTCGTTGTAGCTTAATCTAGCTAGCCCAGGGTATAATTTGCAAAATTGTTAAAGGTTTAGGAAGTAATAGATCAATGATCCGATCTATGCTCATAAAACACCTGATAAATAAATAAAGAATAAAGAATAAACTAGTAGAGTTAGAAATTAAATAAAATACAAAAAAATATTAACCAAACTGTAAAAATAATTTCACAAAGAATGATTAAGGCAACAGTCCCCGGCAACAGCACCAAAAACTTTTAACAGATTGTAACGTGTTTACGCAAGTGTATGTAGTCGTTCAAGTAATAAGTAAAAATGAGTTATCGTCTCCACAAGAACTGTATAAGCTTAAACAATTAATTGCAAAATTATAATTTACAATTTGATGTAAAAAAAAAACTCAATAAATTTGGATAGTGATGATTAGATTAATTAAATGCAAGACTGATCCCTAATGCAATTTCTAGTCTAAATGTAATTTACCTAAATGTATGATTGAAGGCTTTAACAACAAAAACAATCAACATTAGATGGGCTAGGATAATTATATTAATCAAATCAACTTACTTTCATCATGCTAACATGTTTGAAATTACTTCCATGGCAACTCGATCTCTGATGGGTTTAGAAACCAAATTAATTCCTCTCGGGTCTTTTACTTAGTTAAATATGCATGTTACTGATCATATTAGACTAAGGGTTTCTTATCATTTATGCAAGGCCACAAGGACATTTACGTTTGCAACAGTTTAATTACATAAATCTAAAAACCATGCAAGATAATAGAGCTAACTAAAGATATTATGAACATTAACTTAGTCTATTTTAATGACCTAAATTAAGCATTGCACTTTTCAATTATGCGTCTACTAGTCGTCGTCTGGTTAGGATAGCTCAACTAATCGAAGTGCACCCAATCACGTATGAATGAAATGCACCATGATATAATTGAAAACATAATCGACTGAGGCACAGAACATGTTAACATGCATTAAATAAATCTCATTAACTTAATATAATTATCCCAGCAAATAAGATTTAAAACTTCATAGTTGATGTCAAAAGCATAAAACTCAAAGCAAACATGTTAAAATAGATAATCAAGAGGAAAGAGTAGACTCAGTTTAGCAACCTTTCAGATCTATTCTGACTGATGTGCTCAACTCTGCTCAGTTCAATAGCCTTTCGGATCTATTTTTAATTGAAGCGCTCCTCCGTTCTGATTAAAGCTTCTTTTGCTAAGGGTTTAGAAGGTAGTCGGCTAAAGAGGAGAAAGGGGATGGAAGGTTATGCAAGAGAAAAAGGGAAAATTAATTGAGAGAAAACTAGAGTGAGTGATAGAGGAATGTTGAGAAATGAGGGATGATGGAAAAATGAGAAATGGCTAAGTATTTGTAGGTGAAAGTAAGGGTTTGAGTTTACTAAGAATAAGTTTAAATTTCTCCTTGTTGGACAATTTTTTCAGTCTAATAACTTAGCAGACATGTCCATCTTTTATCACCTTCTTTACTAGGTCAAGTAGTCAACCCTATGCCAAAAATTGTATGGCCTTGCCGTCCAAATGGATAATTTGTGCATGGCTATCTTTTATTTATTTAAATTATGTCTTCAATGGACCTCCTACATAGTGAAAAGTACATACATTAATAAATTAAAATGAATTAATACAAAATATGCATGAAAATCATATAATTAAGCATAATTTCACATACTTTCCAAATTCATGTCTAAAATTACTAATTAAGTAAAATTCACTTATTTCAATAATAATTAATCAAGATAAACATAATAATTAAGTAAAAAGGTGGTAAAAACATATAGAAAAACCCTATATAATTTTGAGTTTACATATATGCAGTGCCATGACATATTGCATGGGGTTTGAGATAATGTTGAAAGGAGGAAGATTTTTGTAGTTTAATAATCTGCACATTCTGGTGGTTTAACCACATTTCTGTTTGGCAGCTTGTCTGCAATTATAGTGGCTCGACCACTCATTTCTGTTTTAGCAACTTTGCTGTAATATTGTGGTTTAACCGTATTTTTCTGATCTGGCAGTTTTATTTGCAACTCTGGTGGCTTTGCTGTAACCTCCCAAATCTGCCCTTCTTTTCACCATGAGACCTCTGTCCCAGCTCAGAAAAATTGTTGCCTTCATCTCTCCCCTTTTTATTGCCTTTTAGACTTGGGTTGTCCTCTAGGGTAAAAGTCATCAACCAATGATTGCTTTTTCCCTAATTTTGAGGTGAATATTCTCCATTAGACGTGCATGTGGGGGACCAAATACTGAGTGCTCTCATTGCTGACTTGGTGTTTTTCATTTTCTTCACCATCATTGCCATGGAAACCTCTCAGAATGCCTCGAAAAACCTCCATCCTCTGCTATCCTTCTCCCTTAAACCTTCCATTCAACCACAACAAGACCTTTCCATAAGCAATTAAAAGTAACGATGCAATAAAGTAATCACCATCTCAAGTTCTTAGATGCACTGCTCGATTTACTAGAAAGGATAATGCAATTACCTAAAATGAAGCTAATTTTACATAAGTACAAGAAATTAATTAAGTCTAAAAGTATGAATTATAACTCTTTCCAAATGTTATCACACCCCCAAACCTGAATTATTGCTTGTCCTCAAGCAATGCAATGCAACCTAACAACTAATGCATGCTCTAATGCACTTCATTGTCTGCACTTACACTATCGAGTTGATTAAACACAAGCAATTTTCAGTCTTCATAATACCCTGCACTCAAGAATATGTGCAATTTGTCTAACAAAAACTCATCAAATCAAGAAATACAAGAACCTTTCCCTAAAATCAGAATTTCCTTAAATGTAGTTCATTCGATTATATTTAGTCAATTCATAAAGAACTTAGGAATTCCTGGTCTAACTCACTTATTTTCGTTTTCAACTTGAATTTAGCTAATACTTTTCCCCTTTATTGCTTCACTCTTTGTTTTTTGGGAATTTATCTCATCACATGTGCCTTTCTACTTAGAAGTGAAGATGGAGCAAACACTAAACTCCCAAGCTACTTAGCTTAGTAATGATTTGAAGTTATTTTCTTCACTCATTTTTCCAACCACCTTTCTACTTAGAAGTGAAGATGTAGCAAACACCAAACTCCCAAGCTACTTAGTAGTCTTCCACAGCGGAGTGTCCCAAAATTACTTTAAGGTACTCTTATTTGAAACTTTTTCTGCCCAAAACTAAATATGGATCAAACACCGAACTCTTAGGCTACTTAATGAGAGAGAAACTGAAGTCTTTACTATAAAACTTAGCTTAGCAATTTATGCTTCTAGGAGTTTTAATTTAGCCTTTCATTTGCTACATTTGTGCATTTCAGCTAAACTGTGAGTTTTAGTCCAAAAATTTCTAAGGTCATTAAAGATTGAATGAATACAATCTAAGTGTCATAGATATGATAGAAAATCCTAACCTTAGGAGTCAGTTCTATTTATTTCCTTTCTATATCTCGCAAAAAAATTTAAGGACTATTTTCATCATTGTACTTCACAAACTTAGCTATCATGCAATCAACTCAATAATGCTAAAACAAACAATTATTTATTACTTACCAGAATGCATGAAATGCTATGACAATTAAGTATGTAACACCCATAACCCGTATCCATCACCGGACTAGGGTTACGAGGTATTACTAGTCAAATCATAACATTTATACTATCATGGCTCACACATCAACACATCATAGTAATAAATAGCACAAAGTCCCTTTAGTAGGTCTACAAGACCTTAAACATGCTTTAAAGAGGGTTTGGGACTAAACTGATCTCATACAAAAACTTTACAAACTTAGAAAATTTTTCTTGTAAAACAGGGCACACGCCCGTGTGGATTGACCGTGTGCCTTACACGGCCATGTCTTAAACCATGTCTTACCTCGTGTGCACGTGTGTCTAGCCCGTGTGCAACACTGACTTGAATCACACGGCCTGTCACACGCCCGTGTGTCTGGCCTGTGTGCAAGCCTGACTTGCATCGAATAAGGACAGTGATGGACACAGGCGAGACACACGCCCGTGTGCTCACCCGTGTGGACAATTATAGGCCATATACAAGGCCCAATTGCCACCCAATTTGGGTCATCCCTAATTCTAACATCAATTAACATACAATTCATTCACCATTCTCAACTACCAAATCAAGTATGAAGCATGCCATTTTTATTTCATCAAAACATACCATAATGGTCATTCACACAAGACCATATATTCATATCACATACACCATTTTCACATAGCAAAACATATACAAAAATCATTCCCCAACCTCACTAGCCTATACATGCCATATACCATAAATACAACATCCAAAAAGGTACCAAAATAGATGTCTGATAGTGTGATTGAGTTGCTGACGATCCCCAGATCTGAGCTAACTTTAATGACACTGTAAAACAGAGAAAGACTTCACACAGTAAGCTTTAAAGCTTAGTAAGTTCGTAATATAACACAATTAACTCAACAATTCAAATTCAATATACAAAGTTACTAACACTTAGTTCAATTCACATCATTACTCAATCTCATCCATAACTACTACTCACTTTCATACCATAATTATATGTTCATGTACAAGCCTTTACAATGCTACTCAATCTAACTCTTTCCATCATTCATTCACATAATCATCCATTTATCTCATACACAATATCATCAACCACATATGTTTTGTACATACCTGTATCATCACGTATTTATCTATCACATTTACCACTCAATGCTCAATGCCATATTTCGTTCGATCCTCTTTAAATGTTCGATGAATTCGCACACTCAGCACCATTTAATTAGCCGAAGCTACAATAATATTGCACACTTAGTTCCATCACATTAAATCGAAGATGTCTCGGTATCGCACACGCAGTGCCAACTAATATAGCCGATGCATTTCTTTATCTCGCACACTTAGTGCACTTCATCACAGTAACTATTCTATTTACGCACACTTAGTGCCACATATCTTCGAACTCACATTTCACATTACTAACTCATCAATCACATTTCCATTCATTTCATATCATATGAACATTATTTAAACAATACGTATTATACACGAACTTACCTCGGACGTAAAAACAACGACACTAGTCGATCAATCGAGCATTTTGTTCTTGCCTCGATCTAAGTCTGAATTTCTCCTTTCTTGATCTATATAATATCAAATTCAACTCATTCAATCACATTTTCATCCAAAACAATCCACAACACATAGTTAAAGCATTTTACACTTTAGCCCTCACAATAACACATTTTGACATTTTAGTCCTTATTTCTCAAATACATCAAATTCACAAAATCCAATTTAATCCATGCTTAGCCAAATTACCATAGTGCCCATAGCAGCCCATATTTCACATTTATTTCACATTTCAATCCCTCAATTTACACATTTCACAATTTAATCCATTTTTGACATTTTTGTCAAAAATCACTTTACAAAACATTAAAATCTATTAACAATCACTCATTATTCATCATCAACTATCACAAAGCTCAAGCATTCATCAATGGAATTTTACAAAATCACCAACAAACTCAAAAATTAGGGCATGGGCTAGCTAGAACACGAAGTAACGATCCCAAAAACATAAAAATTATCAAAAACTGAGCTCGAATCATATCTCAGTCAAGAAAAATAAGAACCGAACCCTAAAATGCTTCAATGGTTAATTCTTTTCTCCAAATTCGATGAAAGAGATGAGAATATAAGCTTGAAAATTGTTTTTGTTTTATTTTATTAACTTAATGCATCATTTACCAATTTTCCCTTACTAAAAACATTTAAAACCCACTATCACATGTCCATGAATGTCCATTAACCTTGTTAATGGTCCATTTTCTTAATAAAGACGTCACACTTAAGAAGACATAGTGTAACAGTCCGGTTTAGACCCTAGTCAGAATAGTGGTTTCGAGACCACAAATCCGAGTCAGAAAAATATTTTAATATTATTTTACGTGTTTTCAGTATGTGATTAAGCATGTGTGAAAGTTTCGTGAATTAATTTTATTGTTTGTGTGCTTAATTTGAGAAAAGGATTTAATCACAGAAAATGTAAAAATGGCCTTTTAATTGAATAAGTGCCGAATTGTTATTGTCTTTAATATGTGAAATCCTTAAGAGGCTATTATGCCATTAATATGTTAATGGACATTTATAACCAACTATTATATAAGTTTTATATGTTAAATAATAAGGATAAAAAGGTAAATTAGTTAATAAGTTTAATTATAATAAAAAAAGCTAAAATAAAGTATTCATTCATCTTTGTTGCACCGAAAATGGAAAGAAAAAGAAGGGTTTAAAGCTTTGTTACATTCGGCACTTGCAAGTCTTAATTAAGATCAAGAACCAAAGAAAACGGATTTAGACCGAGGAAAGTCGAAAGTGATCGAGTAGTCGAATCCGTCCGTTTATATCTGTACGAGGTAAGTCTATATACAAATAAATGTATTTAAGTTGATTTGATCATGTTCATATATTATTGAATCGGGATGAATGGCTTTGGAAGATATACATGTGAAAACCGAGAAAGTATCGACAATGTGTCAATGTCTAAAAAGCCCTGTACGAACCTTAGGAATAGATAGGATTCATATGTCATGACATAGGGTTCCGATATGTGATATCGTGTAAGACCACGTCTGGGACGTTGGTGTCAATTTGAGAATTACGTGTAAGACCATGTCTGGGACATTGGCATCGTAAATGATTTCGTGTAAGACCCTATCTGGGATAGTGGCATTGATATTTGATTACATGTAAGACCACGTCTGGGACGTTGGCATTGTACGAGTATTCTGAGTTATCCGAGTATCCTATTTTATTCTGAACGGTTCAACAGGCAATTCTGAGATATGAATGACTATGTGAAATGTGTAACCGAAACAGGTACGTTTGAAGTGTATACCTTATTTGATCATGGAAGGTAAGTATACGTGTAATTGCAAAAGTGAGATATGTGTATAGACTTGTCGAGACAAATGTAATATGTATATATGAATGTGCTATGATCTAATGAAATACATGGAGATGTGATTTGTTGACAAGAAAATGGTTAGAAACAATAGGTCTAAAGAAGAAAAATGAATATGCTATTGAAATATGTCAAAGCTCTTGTAATTGAAATGGTTATAAATGTTTTATATGATAAGTTTATTTGTATATGGCTTACTAAGCTTTTAAAAGCTTACACTTTGTGTGATTGCATTGTTTTATAGATCGTTAAAGCTACGGAAGGCTTGGGGATCGTCGAGGATCATCACCACACTATCAAATCATATTTTGGTACTTTTTGAATGTGTACATATTTTAAGTATGGCATGTATAGACTAGTAAAATTAGATGATGTTTTGAGATGTATATATATAAGCCGTGAGATATGGCTTGTTAATGGTTTTGAATATGGTAAATTTTAGTCTATGGTTTTGAGATGCAAAGTTGGTATATTATTGATGAAAGGTTGTCAAATTGAATTGGTAAGTTTTTGGATGGATGATACTTAGAAATGCTTGTGATGAGAATGTGATAAATGGTACATAAGTTGGCATGTTTGATATACTCTTGAATGGTTAGAAAAGATGGTCATATTGGTATGTTTTGGTTGGTTTTGGTGCTTGAAATGATGATTGTTTTTGCATGTAGGTTTGACCCTAAAATGGGTGGAAAATTAGCCTTAAAAATGGCCTATATTTGCCCACACGGTTCAGCACACGGGCGTGTGGCTCGACCGTGTCATTTGAATTTGTAATTCAAAACAAGTCAGTTTTGACCACGGGATGGACACACAGGCATGTGACTGGCCGTGTGATGCAAGTCAGTGTCGACCACGGGTGAGGCACACGGGCGTGTCCTCGGCCGTGTGGAGAAGTCAGTATGTATGCCCTGTTTTGCCACGGCTTAGACACACGGGTGTGTCTGAGGCCGTGTGAGGCACACGACCTGCCTACACGGGCGTGTGACCTCTGTAACTTTGAAAAATGTTTGATTTTTGAAAAAAAATTGTATGATCCCGATTTAGTCCCGACCCCTTTTTAATTCATGTTTAAGGTCTCGAAGACCTCATTAAGGGACTATATGCTTGTATTTTGCTATGATATTACGATGATATACTTATTGATGTGAAATGTTCATAAAAGTTTCTGATTTGTCCGGTATTGCCTCTTAACCCTAGACCGGTGATGGTTATGGGTTAGGGGTGTTACATTTTATTGGTGGCCTTGTATAAAACGGGATATCTCAGAGTTTGTTTCGAAATGTCTAATCTGTCAGCAAGTTAAAGCTAAACATCTAGTGCCATCTGGTTTGTTACAACCGATTTCGATTCCTGAATGGAAATGGGATAGAGTGACGATGGATTTTATTTCAGGGTTGCCTTTGACTCCGAGGAAGAAAGATACAATTTGGGTTGTAGTTGACAGATTGACGAAATCAGCCCATTTTATTCGGGTGCGATCTGATTACTCACTTGATAAATTAATTGAGCTATATATTTTTGATATTGTGAGATTACATGGGGTGCCACTATCTATTGTGTCTGACAGAGATCCGAGATTTACTTCACGATTCTGGAAGAAACTACAAGAGGGCTTAGGTACTAAATTGCAATTCAGAATAGCTTTTCACCCACAGACGGATGGTCAATCCGAGCGAATTATTCAGATTCTCGAGGATATGTTGAGATGTTGCATTCTTGAGTTTGATGGTACGTGGGAACAATATTTTCCATTGATTGAGTTTGCATATAATAATAGTTTTCAGTCAAGTTTCAAAATGACACCTTATGAGGCTTTGTACAGACGTAAATGTCAAACACCTTTGTATTGGACTGAGCTAAGTGAAAATAAGATACACGAGATCGATTTGATCAAAGAAACTGAACAGAAAGTTATAGTGATTCGTGATAGTTTGAAAACCACGTCAGATCGACAGAAATCATATGCAGATTTGAAACAAAAAGATATTGAGTTTGAGATTGGTGATAAAGTGTTCTTGAAAGTGTCTCTGTGGAAGAAAATACTTCGTTTTGGTAGAAAAGGCAAATTGAGTCCAAGGTTCATCGGGCCATATAAAATTATCGAGCGTATTGGACCTGTTGCATACAAATTGTTGTTGCCACCGGAACTAGAAAAGATTCATAATGTGTTTCACGTGTCAATGCTTAGACGATACAGATCTGATCCATCACATGTAATTTCTCTGTAACATCCCAAAACCCGGCCCATTCGCTACGACCGAATCTGGTTATGTCACTGGGGAAAGTCGGATGAAAATCTTTATTAACTTAGCATAAAGCATGAAAGAATTCAATTTTTTGAAAACCATGTTCATTTAAAGCAATATGCAAACTTTAGAAGTTACAAATTGTCTGAAAATACTTTATTAAACATACTTTTATAAATAGGGTACTGGAATTAAAACCATTTTCACATAGAAATCCGAATTAGATAAACCATGGTTAAAGTAATACCAAAATAATAAAATGGCCTTTATTACAACCCAATAATTCAAATAAAGTACTTATATCAAAACCAAGCATAAAATATTAAATCATCATCTTCGGCATGGGCCACCTTGTCCTCTCCGATCCCGGCCCGACTTTATGCAATACGAAATGGTTAAAGGAAAAGGTGAGTCACCAAGACTCGATGTGCAACCCTTTTTCCGGATTAGCAAAACATCATATGCAAACATAACATAATCATCATGCATCCAATTAATATGCACCCACTCCTAACCATCCATTCACCTTTTCTACCCCATGTGGTACCAAACCACTGGTGGTGCCAAACCACTCGGTGACATATAGTCACAATGTGTTACTAAAACACCTGGTGTCCCAAAGACACAATATCCGTCAATGTGGTACCAAACCACTGGTGTCCCAAAGACACAATGTGCTACCAAAGCACTAGTGACCGAAGTCACAAATCCAATGATGATGGGGCCAACCCATCGTGTGTGATACCAAATCACTAGCGCAGACGATCCCATATCTCAAGTGGGGCCAACCCACGGTGGTCAAACCACGAGGACAAGTCGCAATGAGGTGCCAAACCTCTGCGGTGTCCCAAAGACACAATGTGCTACCAAAGCACCGGTGACCGTAGTCACGAACCGTGATGGGGCCAACCCATCGTGTGATACCAAATCACCGGCGTCAATCCCGTATCTCACAAGTGGGGCCAACCCACGGTGGTGTTAACCACGTGGGGCGAGACGCCGAGGTACCAAACCTCTGGAGGTGCCAAACCTCCGTGACCCAAAGTCACAAAGTTGTGTTACCAAAACACTGGTGCTCGTCAGCACAAAATATCACTGCCCCCTCCACTCATATCACCCATCATCATACCAACTCATGTATAGTATTCAAATCATGCAAACATGTTTAACGTTGCATCTCATAGCACATACATCATAAATCATGACATCATGTATCAATAATAAAGACTCATAATGAAACGGACTTACTCGAATCCGTGCACATACCCCATAGGGTATCATATCACTCAACCATACTATTTCGGTTTTACCAATCAATCAGTTTATCAAACATATACAAAGCAAGAAGTGTGTTAGTTTACACACCTGATTACTAATGCGACTATCAAATCCCGTAGATCAAGATCTAACGCACTAGATCCCCATTCCTTAACACTTTTCGAGCACTAGCCACAACCCGAGATATGCGAGATCAAGCCTTCCCTACAATCGGCCAAAACTAAACAACATAATCATGCTAATTAACCTTTAAGGGTAAAATCGTAATTTTACCTACTAAGGGCATTTTCGTAATTTACCCATCAAGGGTATATCGGTAATTTCGTGCACTGGAATGGCCTTTCAAAGGCCCGATGTCGCCCGAGCGACCCAACTACCATTTCTGGTCGAAATGGACTATTGGGCCTAAAGCCCAATTTCGCCCATTCGCCCACACGCCGTGTGGCCCACCTAGCACAAATCTAGCCATGTATATAAGTTCCACCTAGTCTAGTTCACTATATACTACACCATCATACATTTTACTATATTGGGCCCACGGGCCCATTGGGCCCCCTTCGCCCATCGCGCCCAAGCACCCCAACCCACAAGAATACTACGATGGCCTCAACTATCGCGCCGAAGCCCCACACGCGCGCCGCGCGCTCGTGTGGCTACTATTGCCGTGATCGGCACTTCGGCATTTGCCGCTCTACGGCTAGAGTAGAGAGAGTTACACACCGATAGGACTCGGTGCTAATCCGCGCCCGACCACTCCCGTGCCCAAACGTCTTCCAATGTGTGTTTACTCTCCTCCTAGGATGCTCCTTATATAGCTAGCTCTTCACCTTCATTCTTTGTATCTTTCCGATGTGGGATCCCTTCACAAGAGAGTTTAAATTCAATGAAACTCTTCCATCCAGCACCAGCAAAATAAATACTCCCTTGCTTCTCATGAGATTCGAACCTGTGCTCCCTTGCAACATAATCCACGCTGCTAGCCACTTGGCCACAAGCTCCTCTTGTGTCTTAAACCATGCGCAACTAAATATAAACTATAGCCAAATTTCGAGGTCCAAGTAAAAGGAAAACCAAAATGCAAAAGCCAAGACTTGAACCTTGGACCTCCTTCCTTCCCTTGTGGCGTCACTCCCTTGCCTCTTAAGTGGCGTCACTTTGCCACTACACCACACACTCCTTTTGTGTCATTTTTCCCACATTTTATTCTTAAGGCCTACTCGCCAACTTCCGTGGTTTTTTGCACCTAAAACCAAAATTTCCCCAAAGCTAATATTTGATCCGGGACTTCATAGAAGCCCTCTAACCTTCCAAAATCACTTATCCAATAGGTCCAACTTGCATTTAAGCCGGTCTCTTGTTCTCCAAAAATTTAAACGCTACTACGCCTAAGGCCCATTGGGCTCAATTCTCCTAGGCCCAATTCCTTTTACCCTAAAAATCTAAATTTTCCAAAGCCTTCCCTTCTCATCCCAACATTCTTAGAGCCTCTAAAACTCAACCAAGCACTCCCAAAACCTCCTAACACTTGATTTATACCCCATATGCACAGCCCTAAACCAGTGGTGTTACAATTCTACCCTCCTTAAAAATAATTTCGTCCTCGAAATTACTTGTCTAAACTAATACCAATTCTCTCCACTACGCTATCGCTGCGCACACACGATCTCCAAGAGCTAACATACTTTACGAGCAACAAAATAAACAATCCACCAAAAGCGCCTCTACCACGCCCACGAGAAGTACGACCACGCCCCTAGAACTCATATCTAGCGTCGCGATTTAACTCGATTAAAAGTTTTATGCATTAGAAATTTTGTTCCACTATTTAATCCACGAGCAAATTTTATGAAGCGTAAGTTTCGGAAGTCGTTCTTTCGAGCAATCAAAGTTTCGAGTTTCTAAAGTAATCCACTATTGCAATCATCCGATCACATCAATAACTCACAAGCAATAGTAAGGGGTACTTACCGTGGACTTCGGCCTGAGGTAGTGCCATGCCGTAATAACTGAAAAGTTTCTTAAAAACCCATATTGCAAAAACCCATTTTGAAAAATGTTTTGAGCCCAAAACCCTCAAAGCCGAGTTTTGAACCGGCTCGATACTAAATGTAACATCCCAAAACCCGGCCCATTCGCTACTTTAATCGAATCTGGTTATGTCACTGGGAAAGTCGGATGAAAATCTTTATTAACTTAGCATAAAGCATGAAAGAATTCAATTTTTTGAAAACCATGTTCATTTAAAGCAATATGCAAACTTTAGAAGTTACAAATTGTCTGAAAATACTTTATTAAACATACTTTTATAAAATAGTACTGGAATTAAAACCATTTTCACATAGAAATCCAAATTAGATAAACCATGGTTAAAGTAATACCAAAATAATAAAATGGCCTTTATTACAACCCAATAATTCAAATAAAGTACTTATATCAAAACCAAGCATAAAATATTAAATCATCATCTTGGCATGGGCCACCTTGTCCTCTCCGATCCGGTCCACTTTTTATGCAATACACTGAAATGGTTAAAGGAAAAGGTGAGTCACCAAGACTCGAGTGTGCAACCCTTTTTCCCGGATTAGCAAAACATCATATGCAAACATAACATAATCATCATGCATCCAATTAATATGCACCCACTCCTAACCATCCATTCACCTTTTCTACCCCATGTGGTACCAAACCACTTTGGTGGTGCCAAACCACTGGTGACATATAGTCACAATGTGTTACCAAAACACTTCGGTGTCCCAAAGACACAATATCCGTCAATGTGGTACCAAACCACTGGTGTCCTAAAAAGACACAATGTGCTACCAAAGCACCGTGGTGACCGAAGTCACAAATCCAATGATGATGGGGCCAACCCATCGTGTGATACCAAATCACTAGCGAGACGATCCCATATCTCAAGTGGGGGCCAACCCACGGTGGTCAAACCACGAGGACAAGTCGCAATGAGGTGCCAAACCTCACGGTGTCCCAAAGACACAATGTGCTACCAAAGCACCTGGTGACCGTAGTCACGAACCGGTGATGGGGCCAACCCATCGTGTGATACCAAATCATCGGCGTCAATCCCGTATCTCACAAGTGGGGCCAACCCACGGTGGTGTTAACTCCACGAGGACGAGACGCCGAGGTACCAAACCTCTGGAGGTGCCAAACCTCCGTGACCCAAAGTCACAAAGTTGTGTTACCAAAACACTGGTGCTCGTCAGCACAAAATATCACTGCCCCCTCCACTCATATCACCCATCATCATACCAACTCATGTATAGTATTCAAATCATGCAAACATGTTTAACGTTGCATCTCATAGCACATACATCATAAATCATGACATCATGTATCAATAACAGTACTCATAATGAAACAGACTTACCTGAATCCGTGCACATACCCCATAGGGTATCATAACAGTCACCACTGTTTCATTAGTCATTGCACAGGTTATTCACAATATTACTAAATATAAGTGTGTTAGTATACACAACTTTGTGACTTTGGGTCACCAGAGGTTTGGCACCTCTAGAGGTTTGGTACCTCAGCGTCTCGTCCCTGTGGTTAACACCACCGTGGGTTGGCCCCACTTGTGAGATACGGGATTGACGCCAGTGATTTGGTATCACACGATGGGTTGGCCCCATCACCAGATTCGTGACTACGGTCACCAGTGCTTTGGTAGCACATTGTGTCTTTGGGACACCAGAGGTTTGGCACCTCATTGCGACTTGTCCCTGTGGTTTGACCACCGTGGGTTGGCCCCACTTGAGATATGGGATCGTCATGAGGGTTTTGGGCTCGAAACATTTTTCAAAATGGGTTTTTGCAATATGGGTTTTTAAGAAACTTTTCAGGTTATTCTGGCATGGCACCTGTACCTCCGGCCGAAGTCCACACTGTAAGTACCCTTACTATTGCTTGTGAGTTATTGATGTGATCGGATGATTGCAATAGTGGATTACTTTAGAAACTGAAACTTTGATTGCTCGAAAGAACGACTTCGTAAACTTGCGTTCATAAAATTTACTCGTGGATTAAACGATTGGAACAAAATTTCTAATGCATAAAACTTTTAATCGATTAAATCGCGACGCTAGATATGAGTTCTAGGGGCGTGGTCGCACTTCTCGTGGACGTGGTAGAGGCGATTTTGGTGATTTGTTTTTTTTGTTGCTCGTAAAGTATGTTAGCTCTTGGAGATCAGAGTGCGCAGCGATAGCGTAGTGGAGAGAATTGGACCGTTAGTTTAGACAAGTAATTTTGAGGACGAAATTATTTTAAGGAGGGTAGAATTGTAACGCTGGTTTTAGGGTGTGCGTATGGGGTATAAATCAAGTGTTAGTAGGTTTTTGGGAGTGCTTGGTTGAGTTTTAGAGGCTCTAAGAATGTTGGGATGAGAAGGGAAGGCTTTGGAAAATTTAGATTTTTAGGGTAAAAAGGAATTGGGCCTAGGAGAATTGAGCCCAATGGGCCTTAGGCGTAGTAGCGTTTAAATTTTTGGAGAACAAGAGACCGGCTTAAATGCAAGTTAGACTTATTAGGTAAGTTATTTTGAAGGTTAGGGGCTTCTATGAAGTCCAGGGATCAAATATTAGCTTTGGGGAAATTTTGGTTTTAGGTGCAAAACTCTGGAAGTTGGCGTGTAGGCCTTAAGAATAAAATGTGGGGAAAAATGACACAAGTGGAGTGTGTGGTGTAGTGGCAAAGTGACGCCACTTAGAGGCAAGGGAGTGACGCCACAAGGAAGGAAGGAGGTCCAAGGTTCAAGTCTTGGCTTTTGCATTTTGGTTTTCTTTTACTTGGACCTCGTAATTTGGCTATAGATTTATATTTAGTTGCGCATGGTTTAAGACACAAGAGGAGCTTGTGGCCAAGTGGCTAGCGGCGTGGATTATGTTGCAAGGGAGCCTGGTTCGAATCTCATGAGAAGCAAGGGAGTATTTATTTTATGATGCTGGACGGGAAGAGTTTCATTGAATTTAAACTCTACTCGACGAAGGGATCCCACATCGGAAAGATACAAAGAAGGAAGGTGAAGTGCTAGCTATATAAGGAGCATCCTAGAGGAGAGTAAACACATCTTGGAGGCGTTTGGGCACAAGAGTGACGGGCGCGGATTAGCCCCGAGTCCTATCGGTGTGTAACTCTCTACTCTAGTTGTAGAGCGGCAAATGCCGAAGTGCCGATCACGGCAATAGTAGCCACACGAGCGCGCGAAGCGCACGTGTGGGGCTTCGACGCGATAGTTGAGGCCATCGTAGAGTATTCTTGTGGGTTGGGGTCTGCTTGGGCGCGATGGGCGAAGTGGGCCCAATGGGCCCGTGAGGCCCCTATGAGTAAATTGTGCGATTGTGTAGAATATAGTGAACTAGACTAGGTGGAACTTATATACATGGCTAGATTTGTGCTAGGTGGGCCACACGAGCGTGTGGGCCCGAATGGGCCAGAATCGAAGTTTTAGGCCCAATTGTCCTAAGACGACAGGAAATGGTAAATTGAGTCGCTCGGGGCGACATTTGGGCCTTTGGGAAAGGCCATTGCAGGTGCAAAATTACCGATATACCCTTGGTGGGTAAATTACGAAAATGCCCTTGGTGGGTAAATTACCGATATACCCTTGGTGGGTAAATTACGAAAATGCCCTTAGTAGGTAAAATTACGATTATACCCTTAAAGGTTGATTAGCATGATTATGTTGTTTAGTTTTGGCCGATTGTAGGGAAGGCTTGATCTCGCATATCTCGGGTTGTGGCTAGTGCTCTAAAAGTGTTAAGGAATGGGGATCTAGTGCGTTAGATCTTGATCTACGGATTTGATAGTCGATTAGTAATCGTGTGTGTAAACTAACACACTTCTTGCTTTGTATATGTTTGATAAACTGATTGATTGGTAAAACCGAAACAAGATGGTTGAGTGATATGATACCCTATGGGGTATGTGCACGGATTCGTAAGTCCGTTTCATTATGAGTATCGTTATTGATACATGATGTCATGATTTATGATGTATGTGCTATGAGATGCAACGTTAAACATGTTTGCATGATTTTGAATACTATACATGAGTTGGTATGATGATGGGTGATATGAGAGGAGGGGGCAGTGATATTTTGTGCTGACGAGCACCAGTGTTTTGGTAACACAACTTTGTGACTTTGGGTCACCAGAGGTTTGGCACCTCCAGAGGTTTGGCACCTCAGCGTCTCGTCCCAGTGGCTCAGTACCACAGTGGGTTGGCCCCACGGATGATTATACGGGATTGACGCCAGTGATTTGGTATCACACGATGGGTTGGCCCCATCACCAGATTTGTGACTACGGTCACCAGTGCTTTGGTAGCACATTGTGTCTTTGGGACACCAGAGGTTTGGCACCTCATTGCGACTTGTCCCTGTGGTTTGACCACCGTGGGTTGCATTTTCATCTTTATATACATATGTGATTTAAATATGCTATGATATGGGCCTATGGCCGAATATGATTAAGGATGGGCTTTGCCCAAAATGTTTGCAATAAAGGCTTTAATCGGTTGGAAATCAGTGTTGGTTGTTGCACATTGAGTCTGTGGACTCACCCTTCGTGGGCTAACATTTTGCAGGTGATACCTAGTGCTGTGGACCGGGTCGGCAGGGACTATGTGATGGCCATGCTCAGCGTTTTCGGGTTTCCGTATGGGTGAACTTTGCGTTTTCTTTAGCATACTTTTCTTTCGGGATTTATTTTGGGTATTTACTTTGTAATAAGGCCACTATTTAACTGTTTTAAATTTTGCATTTAAACTTCATGTCTATGCGACGGTAAACAATTGAGTAATCAAATATTTTCTTAAAACAACTTCAAATGTTTTATCACCTAATCAACTTACGGTTTTCAACTTAATAAGCCCTAAAATCCGGTAATTCTTTTAATTTATGAAATATGAAGGAAACGTTTTAATGAAATACAAACTTGAATGACAACTTGGTTTGCAACTCGTTAAAATTTCAAACTTGTTTTAATAATCGACTTATTTTACTAGAACAGGAAACGAAATTAAGTTAAGTTTTTCTGAAGGAACATGTCAGATCCGGTCGAGGCTTGTGGGCCGGGTTTGGGGTGTTTCAACTTGGTATCAGAGCCAGGTTCTAAACACTCGGTCTTAGGTTTTGAAGGCCACAATGTTTCAAAAAAAAATTTGAGCCAAAAATAGGGTTTTTGAAAATTTCTGTTAAAATGGTCCTATGGAAGCATGGCACCCGAGTTCTCGGCCCAGGTCCGCCAGGTAAGTACTGTAGTTAGTAAATTTGTTTGACTATGCTAATGTATGATGCTTTAGATAATAGGCATAGGGAAACTATATTATGGACTTTAGATATATGTGTACTTCTACGGAAAAACCACTGATTAAAACTCTATTGCATAAAACTTCTCTTTAAACAAGAAGTGAAAAGATTCTAATGCATAAAAATTTCGTAAAAATAGATAAACCGCGACGGTAGACATGAGTTCCAGGGGACGTGGTCGCAATACTCGTGGGCACGGCAGAGGCAGAATGACTGTGTTGGAACCAGTCGGGTCTCGTCAGGGTTTCGAAAATGAGGCGCCGCCACCGGCTGTAGGGGCAGAATTTCAGGAGCAGATAGGAGGAGATGACGCTGTATCGTAGGCTATGCTGCGAGTTTTAGAGCGAGTAGCTGGAGCTAGTTTGGGAAATGGGGCTCGAAAGTCAGTATCCGAGAGACTTAGGGCGAATGGAGCCGAGGTTTTCAGAGGAGTATCTGGGGTAGCTCCGAATATAGCGGAGTACTGGTTAGAGGCAGTTGAGAGGATCATGGACGACTTGGACTGCACTGCCGAAGAGAAGCTTAAAGGTGTTGTTTCGCTGCTTCGAGATGAGGCCTACCAGTGGTGGCTCACTGTCAGAGAGGGTACCCCTGCAGATCGAGTGGATTTGGGGTATTTTAAGATTAAGTTCGAGGGAAAATACGTCGGAGCTAGCTACATAGACTCGCAGAGAAAGGCGTTTCTAAATTTAGTACAAGGAAGCAAGTCGATAGCGAAATACGAAGCGGAGTTTTTACGGTTAAGCCGATATGCCAGAGGGATTGTAGCTACTGATTATGAGCGGTGTGTCAGATTCGAGGATGGACTGAGAGATGAGCTGCGAGTGTTGATTGCCCCGCAGCGGGAAAGAGACTTTGCAATCTTGGTGGATAAGGCTCGGATAGCTGAGGAAGTTAAGCGGACCGAGAGACAGAACCGGGACAGAGGTCAGGGTAGGAATAAGAGGAACTATGGGTCTTCAGGGTCACCAGGAAATTTTCAAAAAAGACCTAGAGTTGATGGGTCACGAGGTCAGTGAGTTATCGTGAGAAGGACAAGACCGTGCATTTGTGCTCAGTGTGGAAAGATGCACCCGGGAGAATGTTGGAAAAAGACAGGGGGATGTTTTAAGTGTGGGTCCAAAGATCATATGATTAGGGACTGTCCAGTGGATACAGATAGGAACCGACCAGCAGGTCAGGGTTTTAATCAGGTAGGCAGAGGTGGACAGCAGCCGTCGAGGAGTCGTGGTCCGGCTGGCAGAGGTAATGGTTCTGGTAGAGGTCGCGGAACACCGGGCAGAGGTGGTGGTAACACGGGGGCGAGACAGCCAGGCCTGGTATATGCGGTTCGTTGGAGGGAGGATGGTGATGCACCTAATGTCATAGCGGGTACGTTCCTTATGTTTTGGTTACCCTTTATTGCTCTGATAGATTTAGGGTCAACTCATTCTTACATCGCTGGTGAAGTGTCTGGAACTCTGAATGTGCACTTTGAGATTGTACCTAGGAAGATGACTGTACTTAGTCCTTTAGGGCAATCAGTAGTAGTAGACAAACTCCTTAGGGAAGTGCCTTTAGAAGTTCAGGGGGCGCATTTTTCGGCTGACTTAATGGAGCTGCCATTCAGGGAATTTGACTTAATTTTAGGCATGGACTGGTTAGTGAAGTACCGTGCGAATGTGGACTGTGCTGCTAAGCGCTTGTCGTTGAGGACTTCTGATGACAATGAGATTGTGGTGATGGGTGAGAGGAGGAATTACCTGTCGAATGTAGTGTCTGCCCTTAAGGCGGAGAGGATGGTAAGGAAGGGATGTATGGCTTTTCTGATGCTTGTTAGTGCCTTGGAAGCTAAGGAAGCAGCTGTGGAAGGGGTTAAGACGGTAAAAGAGTTTGTGGATGTCTTTCCGGAAGAACTTCCAAGGTTGCCTCCGGATCGTGAGGTGGAATTTGGGATTGACTTGTTGCCTGGTACAGCGCCAGTATCTATCGCTCCGTACAGAATGGCACCAAAGGAGTTGGTTGAGCTCAAGGCCCAGATCCAAGAGTTACTCGATCGTGGGTTTATCCGACCCAGTGTGTCTCCATGGGGAGCACCGATCCTATTCGTGAAGAAGAAGGACGAAACTATGCGCATGTGCATAGATTACCGGCAGTTGAACAAGCTGACGATCAAAAACAAGTACCCTTTGCCGAGGATAGACGACTTGTTTGATTAGCTTAAGGGGGCTACGGTATTTTCAAAGATAGATCTAAGGTCAGGATATCATCAGCTTAAGGTGAAGGAAGCAGATATCCATAAGACAGCTTTCCAGACAAGATATGGGCATTATGAGTTCCTAGTAATGCCGTTCGGATTGACGAACGCCCCAGCTGCGTTCATGGATATGATGAACCAGGTTTTCCAACCCTACTTGGATCAGTTCGTCATTGTGTTTATAGATGACATCCTAGTGTATTCCAAGTCTGAGGAAGAACATGATGAACATCTCCGGGTAGTATTGCAAGTGTTAAGGGAAAAGAAGCTATATGCCAAGTTCAGCAAGTGCAAATTTTGGTTGAAGGAAGTTGCGTTTTTAGGGCATGTGGTGTCTGCAGAAGGGATAAGGGTGGATCCTCGGAAGATTGAGGCAGTGTTGGATTGGAAACCACCTAAGTCTGTGGCGGAGGTTCGTAGTTTCTTGGGGTTAGCAGGCTACTACAGAAGGTTTGTAGAAGGGTTCTCGTCAATAGCAGCACCTCTGACGAAATTGTTAAGGAAGGAGGTTCCTTTCGTATGGGCAGATAAGCAGCAGGAGAGCTTCGAGAGGCTCAAGAAGGTATTGATAGAAGCTCCGATTTTGATTCAGCCTGAGGCAGGGAAAGATTTTGTGGTGTATTGTGATGCTTCTCACACAGGATTGGGATGCGTTCTAATGCAAGACGGGAAGGTGGCCGCTTATGCGTCTCGGCAATTAAGGCCACATGAGGTTAATTATCTGACGCATGACTTGGAATTAGCTGTTGTGGTTTTCGCGCTAAAAGTATGGAGGCATTATTTATATGGAGAAAGGTCAGTAATCTATACGGACCACAAGAGTCTAAAGTATTTGTTGACTCAGAAGGAGCTAAATTTGAGACAGCGAAGGTGGGTGGAGTTATTGAAAGACTACGATTGCTCTATAGAGTATCACCCGGGTAAGGCAAATGTAGTGGCAGATGCCCTAAGTCGGAAAGTAGTGTCAGATCTGAGGGCGATGTTTGCACATCTTAGCCTTTATGATGACGGAAGTTTGCTAGCAGAGTTACAAGTAAAGCCGACATGGTTGAGTCAGGTGAAAGAAAGACAGTTGGCAGATGATGATCTAAGTGCTAAGTTACGGCAAGTACAGAATGGGGAATTGGAAGATTATGGTGTAAACAGTGACGGAGTGTTGTGTTTCCAAGGTAGGGTATGTATGCCGAAGGATGAGGAACTAAGACAGAGAATTCTTCGGGAACCGCATAGTAGTCCTTATGCTATGCATCCTGGAGGAAGTAAGTTATACAGGGATCTACGGGATCAATTTTGGTGGCCTTGTCTTAAGCGGGAAGTTACAGAATTTGTAGGGAAGTGCTTAACGTGTTAGCAGGTTAAAGCTGAACACCAAGTACCGTTGGGGTTGCTTCAGCCGATAAAGATTCCGCAGTGGAAGTGGAAGAGAATTACTATGGACTTCGTGAGTGGGCTTCCCCTTACGCCTACTAAGAAGGACTCGGTATGGGTGATAGTGGATCGGTTGACAAAGTCTGCACATTTCATACCAGTGCGGGTTAACTATTCTCTGCAGAGGTTGGCAAGATTGTATGTGGCAGAAATTGTGAGGCTGCACGGAGTGCCAGTGTCGATTATTTCGGATAGGGATCCGAGGTTTACATCTCAGTTTTGGAAAGCATTGCATCAGGCATTGGGCACCAGATTAGACTTCAGCACGGCATTTCATCCGCAGACGGATGGCCAGTCCGAGCAGCTAATTCAAGTGTTAGAAGATATGTTGAGGGGTTGCGTGATAGACTACAGAGAAACCTGGGAGGAGTTCTTGCCTTTAGCGGAGTTTACGTACAACAACAACTATCAAGCAAGTATTCGGATGGCACCGTACGAAGCACTGTATGGATGGAAGTGTCGCACTCCTACGTGTTGGACAGAATTGGGGGAACGTCATGTTTTGGGTCCGGAGATTGTGGCAGAATCGGAAGAAAAGGTTAAGGTAATTCGGGCACGGTTGAAGGAGGCATCTGACAGACAAAAGTCGTATGCAGATCTCAAGCGGAAAGAAACAGAGTTTGATGTGGGAGATCAGGTGTTTCTGAAAGTTTCACCGTGGAAGAAGGTGATGAGATTTGGACGTAAGGGTAAGTTAAGTCCCAGGTTTATAGGACCTTATCGGGTTTTGAAGTGGATCGGACCAGTGGCATATCAGTTGGAGTTGCCTTCGGAGTTGAAGCAGATGCATAATGTGTTTCACGTTTCGATGTTACGTCATTACCGATCGGATCCATCTCATGTGGTGCCAGTTGAGGAGGTGGAGTTGAGACCAGACTTGTCCTACGAGGAAGAGCCGATTCAAATTTTGGAACGGGATGTGAAGGTGTTACAGAGAAAATTAGTTCCTCTAGTCAAAGTGTTATGGCGTAACCATGGATCGGAAGAAGCTTCGTGGGAGCCAGAGGAAGTAATGCGACAGCAATACCCTCACATGTTTTAGCCAGGTAATTTCGAGGCCAAAATTATTTTTTTAGGGGGTAGAACTGTAATATCTGGGATTTAGGGGTTATGCGTTTTAGCTCATATCTATGTAGCAGTGTGCTTGTGTGCTGTTTGTATGTGTTTTGGGGGCTTTGGGAACCTTGGGGTGTAAGTAAGAGCCTTAGAAAAATGTTTGACTTTAAGCTGATGGGGGAGGAACTAGGAGCGTTAGGCCTTAAGGAGTTTAGTGTGGGGGCTATGACACAAGAACTCAGTTGGTAAAGTGGAAAGGGAGGTGCCACTTAGAGCACAGGAGAGTAACGCCTCATGGTGTGAGAAGGGACCTAGGTTCGAGCAGCAAGGGAAGAATTTTGGAGGTTCTTTTTGCGTCAAAGGGAGTGAAGCGTTGGACGGCATAGGGACTCTGAATGGATGAGCATTGGACCTGGTCAAGGCCCTTGAAAATTCGGCTAAGAAGGAAGATAAGTGTTGACTCATTCAAACTCTTTTGAATGAGAGGAGAAGAGAAGGAATAGGAGGAAAAAGTGGAGAGAAAAGAGGGGATGAGAAGAGGGTGAGAGTTGGCCGAATGTAGGACTTTGGAGGGGGGCTTATTCGGTCATGCAAGGGGTAGCTAGGTGCCGAATTTGCTTAAGGGTTAAGGTGCATTTTAGTTTTCTTTTCCTTCCTGAGACTTGTGCCGAAAGTGATAGTCAGAAAACTTTCAAAGCCCTTTCTATTTTCTTTGCTTTAGCCGAATTTGGGAAGACCATTAAGGTCACTTTCTTCATCTTTCCCTTTTTCTTCACACCGCTTTCTTCTGTCTTCAAAAGCCGAAAGCACATTTTGACCATAGCCGATCACCAAGCATTAAACGTTGAAGCCGAATCCCACATCTTTTGCCATTACTCTTCATAGCCGAACGTCTCATTGCATCTCTACCCCTTTGAAACCGATTGTTCTTAAGCACTAAAAAGCCGATCATCTTTCTCCTCCTGAATCGACTTCTCTACTTTGGGTTTCCTCTTGTCGATTTCTTAGAAGCCAGTTGATCATTACGTTTGGTCACTCTTTTTCGGTAAGAGATCTCTTTCGGTCTGAATCTCTCTGTATTATTCTAGCCTGTCGAAATCAGAGGCCTAATCCTATAATGATGTTATGGCCGAACCTATGCAAGGTTTTGGATTCGTAACCCTTCTTGGAAGCAAACGTTAGGAGAAGTGGAGATCTTTTGGGATTTTGATATTCAAGGTAAGCAAAGTATGACCTTAGGCCGAAGGCCACTTACTTTCGTCCATTAATGTTAGAATTGAATCTAGCATAGGTTATGTAGGGATTCGACAACTTCCAAGGGCAGGTGACGATTTTTGGGATTTAATCGAGGAAGGTAAGGGAGTTGTAGTATTCGGCCAAAGGCCATATTGTTTTTAAGGGATGGCCGATTCTAACTGTGGTGTTTTATGAGAAGTTCGACAGAGATAAAGGAGGAGTCTCCGGGATTCAGATCTACTTCGGTAAGAGTATTTAAGTTATAGGTTGTGTTTCGTTTAGATCTTACATATCGATTAACCGGATTTCTGATTAAGTGATATTTGATGGATGCGAATACCAGTGGAGGAGAGAAAGGGGTAGTCCCTACCCCTAGATTTAAGAAACGCTCAGTTTCTGCGGTACGGGATTGGCCACCGGGGTGTGGGCCAGCGTCGGAAAGGGACAAGCAAATCGCTGTGATCCCTGCAAGCGAAAGTGTCGGTGAGATCGAGAGTGTCATTCTCAGTGTTATCAGGTGTGTAACCCCACACTAATTCCCGATAGATTAATAATAATGTTAAATATGTGTTAATAAGGTTATGAGTAATCATGGCTAAGGGTACCATTCAATGGTACAAATTTCTGTGTATGTTACATCTAACACTCTGTTAATAGAGTTTACAAGTATTTGAATGCATGTGAGTTTCGATATGGGCTTGGGATTAATTAGCATGATATCTGTAATATTATGTATGTTGCATGGGCACGAGGGTTATAATGAAAAGGGGAAGTGTTCTTGTGGTTTTACCACATTAATCCGGTGACTCATGTCACAATATTATGATTCGGTGACGTTGTCACATTATCCGGTGGCTATGCCACGTATTAAGGGCGATGAGCAGTTGACTGCAGCGACTGCCTTCGAGGGTGTGTAGCGGATGGAGGGTCGATTTAGAAATCCCCACGGTGTGATTGGCAGGTACGGGTGGTGTGTAGAGGTTGGATATCTAGGTGGGTTCGGGTTGCATTTTCATCTTTATATACATATGTGATTTAAATATGCTATGATATGGGCCTATGGCCGAATATGATTAAGGATGGGCTTTGCCCAAAATGTTTGCAATAAAGGCTTTAATCGGTTGGGAATCAGTGTTGGTTGTTGCACATTGAGTCTGTGGACTCACCCTTCGTGGGCTAACATTTTACAGGTGATACCTAGTGCTATGGACTGGGTCGGCAGGGACTATGTGGTGGCCATGCTCAGCGTTTTCGGGTTTCCGTATGGTTGAACTTTGCGTTTTCTTTAGCATACATTTCTTTCGGGATTTATTTTGGGTATTTACTTTGTAATAAGGCCACTATTTAACTGTTTTAAATTTTGTGTTTAAACTTCATGTCTATGCGACGGTAAACAATTGAGTAATCAAATATTTTCTTAAAACAACTTCAAATGTTTTATCACCTAATCAACTTACGGTTTTCAACTTAATAAGCCCTAAAATCCATCAATTCTTTTAATTTACGAAATATGAAGGAAACGTTTTAATGAAATACAAACTTGAATGACAACTTGGTTTTCAACTCGTTAAAATTTCAAACTTGTTTTAATAATCGACTTATTTTACTAGAACAGGAAACGAAATTAAGTTAAGTTTTTCTGAAGGAACATGTCAGATTCGGTCGAGGCTTGTGGGCCGGGTTTGGGGTGTTTCATTAATAATAAAGGTTAATTTAGTAATTTGGAAATTATATGTTAATTAAATAAAAAAAGGCATTAAAATAAGCCATGTTCATCTTTTTGTGCCGAATTTGAAAGAAAAAGAAAAGAAAGAAATCAAGCTAGGTTTCGGTTCTTGTTCATTTTGATTCAAGGTTAGTTTTTGATCGGTTTTTGATAATTTCTACGTTTTTGTAATCGTTGCTTCGAGTACTACAACACCCATGCTTTAATTTTTGAATTTGATGATGATTTTGAAAAGTGCCATTGATGAATGCTTGAGCTTTGTGATGTTAGTTGATGAAATATGAAATATATGTGTTAGATTAACTTGTTTTGTCTTTAGATTTTTGGTGAATTTGAGTAATTTGGACTAAATTGTGAAAATATTATTTTGAGGGACTAAAATTTGAAATAAATGAAATATATGGACTTATATGAACTACATGAGTATTCAGCCAAGCATGGGTGATATGAAATTTTGTGTATTTTGTGATTTTGTGAAATAGGGACTTAAATGTCAAAGTATAAAAATATAAGGGCTAATTTGTAAATTGCCCTAAATGTGTGTTTTTGGATTGAATTGAATTATTTGGTGAATAAATGAGTTAAATTTGAATATGTATAGATCAAGAACCAAAGAAAACGGATTTAGACCAAGGATTGATTTGTTTATTTCGAATCCGTCTGTTTATTTCGAATCTGAGGTAAGTCTATATACAAATAAATGTATTTGAATTGATTTGTTTATGTTCGTATGAAATTGAAATGTGATAAATGATTATGGAAGATATACATGTGTAATCCGATACATATCGACAATGCATCAATATCCGAAAAGTCCTCATAAACCGTAATATATACATATTTTAATCCCACATTTAGCATACTTTTGGATGATTAATCCCTTGAATTGTGGAATTTGATGCTCCTAATCCTTTAATTTCATGTTTTATACTTAGGAGAGCATCGGAGGATGAAAAGACCGAGAAATGGGCCGAAAACGGAGGAAATGGGCCAACGTAAGAAATCAACACGGCCTGGGCTCGAATCACACGGTCGTGCCACCTTAGCAGGCCTGAACACGGCCTGGAATCGATTCACACGGGCGTGCTCCATGGGCGTGTCTCTGCCGTGACCCGTTGTAATTCTACTCGGAAAAGGATACTTAGGGGCAAAGAAAGACATTCTGAAGGCTATATAAACACCCTAAGTATGACCTAAAAAGGGGAGTTCGACAGAAGCCTTCTGAAGTCTATATAAATACCCGTGTTACTTTATAATTCAAGACTTAAATTATTCCCTGGAAAGCTGAAATCAAGATGGTCAGGTCCATTCGTAATCAAAACTATTTTCCCCTATGGCACAATCGAGGTAACTCATCCGACTTATGGCACTTTCAAGGTAAACGGTCAGCGACTGAAAATTTATAATGGTGAAGATTTTAGGGATATAAGAGAGGAGCTTCAGCTCCGTGAACCTTCATATAAAAATGAAAACAGGGTAAGTCTAGCTTAAGACTTTAAACGAGCGCTTCTCGGGAGGCAACCCGAGCACTAACCTCATCAACATTCATATTTCTGTTTTTAGCATCTAACCAAGAACTAACTAATTTCATAAGCGAAGGATTTCCTTCCCACACGGCCTAGAACACGGGCGTGGCCATGGCCGTGTGGACAACACGAGGAATCATATGGGCATAACGGAGACTGTGTGGGCCAAAGAAGAGAAAAATTTTCCCAACACGGGCTATGATAAAACACCACGGCCGTGCGATGAGGCTGTGGCCAAAACTAAGTAAACGACACGGCTGCAATTAAAGAGGCCACAGCCGTGCGATACAGCCGTGGTCGATACTGAGTAAACGACACGGGCGTGAGACACGCCCGTGCCTATAGCGCGTGGTCGACACTGACTAAATCAACACGGGCGTGCTATCGGTTACACGGGCGTGGGAGAAGCGAACAAAATAGCGCACGACCGTGCAATACGGCCATGTGAGCCAACACGCCCAGGTAACATGTGCGTGGGACATAACTCAGACGCGCGTAAACTCAAAATTCTCAAAACACACGGGCTAAAAATGACCCACACAGGCGTGTGACACATTTGTGTGCCCTTATTTCTATATAAACCCCTCACTATTCATCATCTTTTTTCCCAAATTAGTTTCCCCAAACCCTAGCCGTTTTCCTTTCTCCCCCTACTAAGTCCGGCCACCACCATCAACAGCCCCCCTCATCCTGTCTCGTCTCCCTTTTTCCTTATTTCCTTCTCTATTTTCCCTTCCTCCTCTCCACGTAAACCAGACCACACCCGTGTGAGTATAACACACCCGCGCGCCACCACCACGCCCGTGCTCTGACAACCACCTTAACCGCGCCACTTCCCTCAACAATCTCCACCGGTTCACCCTTCTCCACTATCGTTTGCTTATTTCTTTAAACATTTTCATTATTTTCCAATTTATTATTTGTTTCATTGTTCCTATTTCATGATTTAGATTTTTATGATTCTCTTAGTATTTGCTCTACTTAGTTTAATTCTATTCTGATATTTATTCATAGTTTTAACATTCCTTGATGACTTACTTAAGAAACTATTTAGAACTATTAGGAAGTGCAATCTTGGCTGGAAATAATACTTGAATCATTGAGTACTCTTTATTCTACAGGAACATAATGTCGTCCTCCCGAGGCAAGAAAACTGTAGTCCCTGTTTAAAAAAATGAAAGGGACCCGGTTCATCATCGACACGAGCATCTGCCGAAGTACGACACCCATTCTTACAGTTTCCTCCGGGATCCCAAGAGGACCTTTTTCAGATACTTCGCACGCGACCCCTCGGCATAGAGAGGCGAATTGATTGGACCGCATTAGAGCAGGTCCAACTAGCCGACGATGTCCGGGCCCTCCTGACTATCGACCCATGGGGGCAATTCTTCGAGATCATTGAGCCCACATACCTAGAGCTCACTTTGGAGCTCTGTTCCACATTCCACCTCCAGACGGTGATGACAAACCACGATGACCCCGGCACAGTCCAATTCCGTCTTGGAGGCATTATACGTGAACTGAGTGTCCCACAGTTCGGGGTCTCCTTGGGGCTCTACACTGGCGAATTCATGGCGGACAATGATCTCGAGACACTCCATCGCCACATCCATAACTTCCCTTCTAGATGTTGGAATAACATAGCCCCCGCTTCAGCCTCCTATGACCCTAGTCGCTCCAAGGCGACAACTCTCGCCCTATCCCTGAGGTACTTACACGCCATTTTAGCTTATACATTGACGGGTAGGCGGGAGAGCACCGGCGTCGTCAACACTCATGACGCCTACTTCTTATGGTGCATGGCGAACGAGCACGTCTTCAATTTAGCCTACTTTATAGGTTGCGCCATTCAATATTAGACGGATCAGCATAGGAGAGGGGTCATCTCCATGGGTCCCTACATCACACGTCTGGCTCGGTATTTTGGGCTTCTCAACACCGCCGCTAAATCCTCCTCACTCACACTGATAGGACAGATGCCCCCACAAGGCATCCAGACGATGATCCACATGAGGATGATTGAGCGCCACCGTGGGTTCGATCCTCCCCAGTATCGCCTAGTGCAAACCACCGAGCAGGATGAACCAGAGGACATTACTGATGATGTTCCACCATAGCATGAGGAGCCATCTTCGGCACCACACCCCCCTTGCCGACAGTTCATGCGGCCGCTTCAATATCTGATATCTTTGAGCGCCTCACTCGGTTCGAGCAGTACTGTACTCAGTAATTCACCGACACCGCTTGAAGATTTGATGGCATTGAGGTGACTGTAACACCCCAAACCCGGCCTAGACATTACGACCAGATCTGGCATGTCACATGGAAAGGTTGAGACATAATTTCCGCGTTCGTTTGAAAACATCGAGTTTTGTTGCTTGTAAAAGTTAACAAATTACGTGTATGACTATCAAAAATAAGAACAACATTGCTACTCTTGCTAGTGATGTTATTATCGCAGTATGATTTCCCAAAAACTTGTTTAAAATCGAATTTAGCTTCATTGAATTTTTGGAAAAGTGATACTTTGAAAATTATTTCCAAGTTTAAGAGAACCCAGTGTTTAATAAATTTCTAGTTTGAGAAATTGTTTGTTAACATTTTGGAAAAACAGCTATTAATATCTTAGAAAGAAATTCCCGTATTTTAGGTTTATTAGAGAATAATAACCGAATTAAAAAGTAAAACCAAAATAAATCTCAAAGACCTTATTAAAAAGCATAAACCCAATTTTAAAATAAAACTTAAAGTAAAGTAAAACGAAATTTACTAAGTAACGTCGTATGGCCACCCCAGAGTCCACCACGGCTCTAAATCCTCACTGCTGGGAATTACCTGAAAAATTAAATAGAGGGGTGAGTTACAAGAACTCAGTGTGTAACCCCCTAAATGAACATTAATTGGGCCCGAGCCCATACAGATACAAATTGGGCCCTTGCCCTTACGAAATCAAACTGGGCGAAGCCCTTCCGGAAACGAACTGGGCCGGAGCCCTTTTTACATGGTAAACAGATAAAAGCATGCAATGCAATGGAACTCAGCCCAACCTAAATATCCAACCACTACACACCACCCGTTCCAGCCAAAACACACCAGTGGGGATTTCTACAATCAACCCTCATCCGCTACACACCATCGATGGTAGTCACGCTGCTCATCGCTGAAATTGTGGCAGTGCCACCGAAATAATGTGACAGAGTCACCGAAATATGTGGCAGAGCCACCGAAATAATGTGACAGAGTCACCGAAATATGTGGCAGAGCCACCGAAATACACTTCCCCTTTCATCAATATCATATCCCAACCCCATGCAACATATCATGACATAGTAATTTAGTGCATGCATGAACATACCAATATAACGGATTGTCAGAATACATAGTCATGCTAAATTAACCCAACAGGGTTCAATTATAGATTTACTCACCTGGCCCATTTCTAACCTCACCTGCTAGGGATTCTTATAGTTTACTCAATAGGGTATTTCGGCTTTTAGCCGATTTACAGAATAATACACAACAAACGAGTAAGAGTGTGAAGTTACACACCTGATTACGCGAAGAACTATACACTCCTGATCATTGTCACCTATGTCAACACATTACATAATTAACTAACAAATGGAAAATCTTTATTCCACAACTAGCCAAATGATTTATTAACACTTACCCTCACTATCACGAACAACTACGATCTGTCTATTCAGATCTGATGTCGCCCCTCTTCCACAACCCGGTGGGAAATCCCAGACCGCTGACACCCTACGTCGTTTGAACTTTGGAGCAGAGACTCCGAGTCCACTCCCCTCAGGCTCCCTTAATGCAACCTTTTCAGCTCGACTAGCCCCCACCTCTATGAAGAAAGTCTTGATCAGCAAAGTACTTTCAGAGAGAAACTATGGTTGGCTAACAAAAAGGCTTGGTTATGGCAGAGTAAAACGAAAAGGAAATAATAGTGAAGAAACCAAAGAGATGACTTCCTACCTTACTTGCCAAAGTGGCTCGGTTCTATCCTCTTGACGAAATGCCCCTGGTTCGGCAATAGACCCACAAAGGTTTTGACTTCCATGAAGAAATAACCACGATTCTAAGTGAAGAGAAGTACTTAGATTCGGCCTAAAAAGAGAGGAGTTAAAGGATGACTGCTTCGATTCTTTAGGAGAGAGAGAAGAGAAGAAAAACATACAAAGAGAGAAACCCCTTACCTTGCAACAAGCAAAACCAATTGAAGAGGGACCTTCGACAGACAAAAGAGATCCTAGCATTGTGCTTCTTGATGTTTGGCTAAATAGCAAAGGATGAAAGAAACGGATTTAGTTGACACAAGAAAAGATTCGGAGGAGAAACAAATAGTAGAAGGTAGTGAAAGAGAGAAAAGTTTCGGTTAACTTGAAAGAAGAGGGAGAATGTGATGAGAGTTGATGAGAATGGATGAAGGGGGAAAAATGCACAAGTGGCCACTCTAAGATTCGGCTAATACTAAAGAGACAAGAAGAAGAAGAAAAGAAGTAAGAGTGTGCTGCGATTTTGGTAAAGAAGAAGTGAAGCAAGATGACCGAAATGCAAAAAAAAGGAAGAACTTCTAAAATGGGTTTCGGTTTTACTCTTCTCTCAAATGACACTTGAAGAACGGCACTCCCACATCCACTTATGACCGAATGTTGAAAATGCCTAAAGAACAAAGCTAAAACGGCACGCACCTACTAGTAAAAACCGAGAATGCTCCCTAGGCACCTCTCCCACTTTCGGCCAAACACTTCACACACCCACACCCCACAATTCTCTCCTTGATTTCCTCCCCCACTCACTCTCCATCCACCATTTGAAATGGTTGACCAAGTCCCCCTCCACAATCTCCTCAACACCATCCATTCAAACCCGTTTGACCCATTCAACTCCTCCCTTGGTAGAGTCCCAGCCGAATACCACCTCTTCTCCACCTTGAGCATAAAAATAAAGCTCCCTGTTGCAGCAGATGGGATTCGAACTCCTTCCGTCTCTTATCTACTAGTGACGCCACATCCACTCCACCTTGAGCTCACTTGTGCTAGCAATTTACCAACATTTTCTCTTAAGCCTTGCCGCCAACAGCCTTCCCCCCTTAAGTGCCCAAAAAGCAAAATTTTACCAAGGCCTAGGCTCAACCCCGAGCCTACCCAGAACCCCCGAACACCCCCAAATAACAAGCTTAGCTAGCCACACACATAAAATAATGCAAAAAGAAGGACCCCTAATTTAGGATGTTACAGCGACTCTTCAACAGATTTGTCATCACTTTCACATATCGTCGCCTCCACCACCTCATGACCCAGCAGATGACGAGGACCTTTGAGTCATTTTATTTTCTTTATTATTATCTTTTATTTATTTTTATTTTTTATTTTTATTTTTATTTTGCTTTTTATTCTAGTTTATTTTCTTTTATAATTAAACTTTTTACCGTTCTTATTTTAAAACTTTCTTTAGTAAAATTGAATTCCCTTTATCGCTGGCTTTCTAACTCTGACAACATTCATTAACTAGTACTCCCTAAAAGTTCACTAATGACTTCGTAGTTTAGAAAGGTTCACGGTACCACTCAAGTAACGAACACACCACCTTCACCTATGCCTAGTCATCATGTTCATCATTGATCATCCTCCAAGGATTTCATCCATAATTCAGGAAGTTTCACCTCACTCCCTCTCTTATGAATTTCTTACTAATCATTATCTATTTTTTTACATTGAGGACAATGTACGTCTTAAGTGTGGGGGGTCAACTATAGTAGAATCCCTGAATTATATCTTGTTCTTGAGTAATTTTCTCATATTACTATTAGAATGAAATTTCTTTTGATTTATGATTTTTGTTGATATGTTTTGGATTAAGTCATAGTTAATTATGCAGTGATGATTTAAACTTTAGGAGAATAGAGAATCAAGCATGATGGGTTTATTTTCAAAAATAAAAAAATTGCTAGGTTGTCCACCTGAATCTAATTATTACCTTGAAGTTTGAAATTTACAAAGTTGACATCAAAAGCCCATAATTTTTTTTGTGAGATATTGAGCCTTTTTAAGCATACATTCCTTTTCGTGCTCACTTTTTTTATTATGAGTATGTCAACATTGATTTGTTATTCTAGAACTTGCTTCGATTATACATGTCGAGACCACACCTTTGATTTGATATACTAAGATGATAAAGGCACCTAGGTTTTAACCCACTTACTCCATAAAAAGCCTACCTTCATAATTAACCCCTAGTGAACCCCCTTTAGACTAACAAACCATTTCTTGACTCACCCATTAATATTAACCCAAAACCCACTTTGTATTTGTTATCACCATTTCTCTTGACTACCCTTATATCGAGATTTGATTTGATCAGTTGCTTAAACTATTTTCTTTATTTCAGTTGTTAAATTCTATCTTATTATTATTGTATGATTTGTTCTTAAAAAAACAAAGTATATTCATTATTAGTTCTTTGTTATTTGAGCTTACGTTTACTTTTACATTTTGAGAAGAATCTCGTGTTATTAGTGATGAATTCTTAATTGATGTAATTATTCAAGTTTTAGTTTATTTTTCTAGTTAGGTAATTTTTCAATTCAATCTCGATTTTTAACCCTCTAATTCAGCCTTTATCCACACCTTAAACCCAAGCCCCATTACAACCCTTTCAAAGACCCTTTGATTTGTGTATCATCTCATTTTACAGTGGTGGAGATTTGATTTTCAGGCAAGCCTATGGGATTAACTTTTCATGTTTGACTTCTGAGTGCATAATTTGAAACTTAAACACTTTGAGTGATTTGAGTGAATCCTTAGTGAGGATGTCAATCCTTGTCAATTTTGAATCAGAGGTAATTATTTAGGTAAGGGGAAACACCTATGTTTTCATGCTATAAAAATTTATGACTTAGATTGTTTGAATCTTTAGGACTCTTTGAGTTAAATTATCAATGTATGAATTATCTATGAATTATGATGAAACATTTTTTTTTATGATAATTATGAATTGAAGGAAGTTAATACTAATTGTGAGTTGAGAATTTTGCTTGAGGACAAGCAAAAGCTTAAGTGTGGGGGTATTTGATAAACCGTAATATATACATATTTTAATCCCACGTTTAGCATACTTTTGGATGATTTAATCCCTTGAATTGTGGAATTTGATGCTCCTAATCCTTTAATTTCATGTTTTATACTTAGGAGAGCAACAGAGGATGAAAAGAACGAGAAACGGGCGAAAAACAGAGGAAATGGGCCAAAGTAAGAAATCAACACGGCCTGGGCTCGAATCACACGACCGTGCCACCTTAGCAGGCCCAAACAAGGTCTGGACTCGATTCACACAGGCGTGCTCCATGGGTGTGTCTCTGTCGTGACCCGTTGTAATTCTACTCGGAAAAGGATACTTAGGGGCGAAGAAAGACATTCTGAAGTCTATATAAACACCCTAAGTATAACCTAAAAAGGGGAGTTTGACAGAAGCCTTCTATCAGGGCTTTTGACGAAGGGGGGCGAAGCCAGAGAGGACTAAACACAGGGGATTACTCCAAGAAAGCCAGTTGATCCATCTCAGAAGCCGGAATCATGCTTGAGACGAAAGATCTTCCCTTCAATTTCCTTCAGGGGGTTTTAGGGTTTTTCTTATGTTTTGTTATTTACTTTCTTCTGAGATGTATTCTTTATTAAACATGAACTAAACCCCTCAAATACCTGAGGGGGATGAAACCTAAGACGGATCTTGTTATTGTTTTCTGAGCTATATGATAAATACTTGATTTGTTCTTAATCATGTGTTCTTAATTCTTATTTTAATATTTTAGGATATTGATTCAAGTATTGATGTGCTTAGACAGTGGAGCAAAAGACCCTGTTTAAGAGTAGATCTAGCATAGTTAAGCAGAGTTGATCGCAACCCTAGAGATAGGATGACGAAAATCTGCCGGATTAGGGTCAAACCTAATATGGGAGTCCATAGATCGAGTTAATGCAACACTAGGGGTTTTAATTAGAAAGAGATTTCAATTAATCAACCTAGGGTTAGACGTTAGTAGCCTCGAAAGAGGTATTAATATAAATTAGGGAATCCTACAGATCAAGTCAAGTGAATAAATCGTCTAGTTCAGAGTTAAATAACAAGTGAAGTCTAGGTGGATTCTTCCTCGGGTATTGTCTTAATGAACTGATTTTTCCCAAAAGTATTTTCCCAATTCACTCTCTTTGTCTTAGCATCCTTAGTTTAGTAATTAGTTAGATAAACATCAATTCTCTTAATACTTAGGCTAAATAATAAAAAGATAGTAACTACTAGTACTCTTGGTTCCTTTGGGTTCGACATTCCGGTCTTGCCACTAAGCTATACTACTGTTCGATAGGTGCGTTTGGCTCAATCGTGGTGATAGTTAGTTTCTAGGCTCGATCATTCATTATATAAATATTAAAACTCTCAGACACGATCAAGTTTTTGGCACCGATGCCGGGGACTAATATATTAGGAACACTTGATTTTTATTTCTTTAGCCATTTTATTTTTGCAATTAATTTTTAGTTTGCTAATTTTTTCTTTTTCCTTGCTTCTTGCAGGTATTCTAGTATATGACTAGAAGAAACCCGTCAGGACCTCTACTTTACGATAGTGATATAGAAGGAACCGTTCGCAAAAACCGAAGAGAAATTAGGTGAAGCCTACAATACATACAAGAAGAGCAAGAGAACGATACCAATACTACCGAAGAGATGGCTGATAATAACCCGCTACCTCCTGTAGTTGCCGCAAACCCAGTTAATCAAAATCCTATTCCTCGAACTATGTATGATTATGCTAAACCTAATTTAACCGGAACTAAATCAAGTATTGTTAGACCTGTTGTCGCTGCAAATAATTTTGAACTGAAACCTACCACTATACAGATGATTCAACAATTTGTTCAGTTTGATGGTTTGCAGGATGAGGATCCTAACAATTATGCGATAGTTTAAAATTAATGGCATTTCTGATGATGCCATTCGCCTTCAGTTATTTCCCTTTTCTTTAAGGAATAAAGCCAAACAGTGGTTGAATTCTCTTCCACGAGGATCAATCACTACATGGGAGCAAATGACCGAAAAATTTTTGTAAAAATATTTTCTGCCGGCTAAAACGGCTAAATTGAGGAATGATATCTCTTCTTTTGTGCAGATGGATTTAGAGACACTTTACGATGCATGGGAGAGATATAAGGATTTATTTAGAAGGTGCCCTCATCATGGGTTACCATTATGGCTAAAGGTTCAAACCTTTTATAATGCTGTGAACCCCTCAAGTAGGCAGCTTATTGATGCATCCGCCGGTGGTACACTAAACAATAAAACACCTGAGGCTGCTTATGAATTCATTGAAGAGATGTCACTGAATAATTATCAGTGGCAAGTTATGAGGACAAAGCCGACAAAAGCTGCCAGTGTTTTCAACCTCGATGTAGTAACCATGCTATCAAATCAGGTAGAACTTTTAAGTAAGAAAATTGATGGTTTGTGTGGTTTTTCGCAGATACATTCAGTGATGCAGTGCGATACATATGGAGGAGGATCGAACAATACGAAATACCCACCCTACAATCCTGGCGTAGAAAGCGAGCAGATAAACTATATGGGTAATAACTTTAGATCTCAAAATAACCCCTATAGTAACAATTATAGTCCAGGTTAAAGAAACCATCCAAAATTCTCATGGGGTGGTCAAGGAAATCAGAGACAACAACTCGCCCCGGGATTTCAACAACCACCTTACCGATAGGAAAAGAAACCAAACCTTGAGAGGATGCTGGAAAACTTCATCTCGACATCAGAGACTCATTTTCAGAATACCGAAACGGCATTAAAAACTCAACAAGAATCACTTCAAAGGATTGAGAACCAAATCGGACAGCTAGTCAAGTTAGTCTCCGAAAAGCAACCAGGTAATCCACCTAACTCAAAAGAGCATGTGAAAGCAGTTACACTAAGGAGTGGAAAGGAGTTGGTTGAAACTGAAAGGAAGATGCCAAAAGAAATTACTAAAGAAAAAGAAGAGGAAGTGAATGAGAATGTAACGCTGGCACATAAAGAACCACAAATTCCATATCCAGCACAGTTAAAGAAAGACCGCAATGACGCACAATTCGGTAAGTTTCTTGAACTCTTTAAACAATTACATATTAACCTACCTTTTGTTGAAGCCATTTCGCAGATGCCTACATACGCAAAATTTCTAAAGGAACTCTTAACTAATAAAAGGAAGCTTGAAGAACTGTCAACCGTGGAGCTTAACAAGGAATGCTCAGCTATTCTCTAGAATAAGTTGCCTACCAAATTAAAAGATCCAGGAAGTTTTACTATTCCTTGCTTAATTGGTAGTTTAAATATTGAGAAAGCATTACCTGACTTAGGTGCCAGTATTAATTTAAATCCTTATAAAATGTTCAAACACCTCGGTCTTGGGGAACCAAAACCCACTAGGATGAGTATCCAACTAGCCGATAGGTATATTAAATACCTTAGGGGAATTATTGAAGACGTTTTAGTTAAAGTTGATAAATTCATATTCCCTGTTGACTTTGTTGTGCTTGACATGGATGAGGATGTTGAAGTACCTTTAATTTTAGGACGTCCATTTCTAGCCACTGCTAGGGCCAATATTGATGTAGGTAATGGTAAGCTTGCGCTTAGGGTAGGTGATGAGGGAATTATCTTTAAAATCTATGATGTTATGAGATACTTTAAAGAGCAAGATGATTCATGTTATTTTATTGACTCTATTGATCATTTTATTCAAGATTCTTTTCAGGAAATAATACATAAAGACACATTGGAACTATGTCTTGTTCAAGGCGAGGAGGCATATGATGATGCCAATGAGATAGAGGAGAAAAAAATCAAAATAAATCCCAATAGCCTCTCCCTAAGACAGAAAGAGTATGAGGGCATTAAAATAGACGACGAATCTAAACAAAGACCCTCTATTGAAGAACCCCCCAAATTGGAATTAGAACAATTACCAACACACTTAGAGTATGCATTCCTTGAGAGAAATTCTACACTATCGGTAATTATTTCTTCAGACCTAGAACCCAATGAGAAAGAAGAGTTACTACAGGTGTTAAAAGAGCATAAAAGAGCCATAGCCTGGAAAATCTATGACATAAAAGGGATAAGCCCATCATTTTGCACCAACAAAATCTTAATGGAAGATGAATATAAACCATGTGTGAAACCTCAAAGACGATTAAATCCCAATATGAAGGAAGTTGTCAAAACCGAGGTAATTAAACTTCTAGATGCTGGAATTATTTATCCTATTTCTGATAGTTCTTGGGTAAGTCCTGTGCAGGTTGTTCCAAAGAAAGGAGGCATGACTGTCATAGCTAATGAAAAGAATGAATTAATTCAAACAAGAACAGTCACAGGTTGGAGAGTTTGCATCGACTATAGGAAACTAAACGATGCCACAAGAAAAGACCACTTCCCTTTACCCTTCACTGATCAAATGCTAGAAAGATTATCTGGGCATATGTACTACTGCTTCCTAGACGGACTCTCTAGCTACTTCCAAATCCCCATAGCTCCTGAGGATCAAGAAAAGACAACATTCACATGTCCATACGGTATGTTTGCTTATCGAAGAATGCCTTTTGGATTATGTAACGCTTCTGCCACTTTTCAGCGCTGCATGCTAGCCATCTTTGACGAACTTGTGGAAGATATCATGGAGGTATTTATGGACGAATTTTTGATATTCGGTAATTCGTTCCACCTTTGCCTTAAAAATTTAAAACAAGTTTTCATGAGATGTGAGGAAACAAACCTTGTGCTTAATTGGGAAAAGTGTCACTTCATGGTTCGAGAAGGGATTGTGTTAGGTCATAAAATTTCTAGTAAAGGGATTGAGTTTGATAAAGCAAAAATTGAAACCATAGAAAAATTACCTCCTCCCAGTTCAGTTAATGCTATTAGAAGTTTTCTAGGACATGTCGGTTTCTATAGAAGATTTATTAAGGATTTTTCTAAAATAGCTAAGCCTTTGACGAAATTACTAGAAAAAGATGTACCTTTCAATTTTGATCAGGAATGTTTAGATGCATTTAATACTCGAAAAACTAAATTAACAAATGCCCCAATTATTATTGCCCCTTATTGGAATTTACCCTTTGAACTAATATGTGATGCGAGTGATTTTGTAGTAGGTGCAGTTTTGGGTCAACGAAGAGACAAGCATTTCCAACCGATCTATTACGCTAGCAAGGCACTGATGACCACACAAGAGAACTACACCACCACAGAAAAAGAATTGCTAGCTGTGGTTTTTGCATTTGATAAATTTAGACAATATTTAATATTATCTAAAGTCGTCGTTTACACTGACCATTCGGCTCTTCGTTATCTTTTCACTAAATCTGATGCAAAACCTAGACTAATAAAATGGATTTTACTTTTACAGGAATTTGATTTGGAAATTCAGGACAAGAAATGAGCTGAAAACCTGGCGGCAGACCATCTTTTTAGACTTGAAAATCCACATCTTAAAGAACTTGATGAAAGTGAGATTAATGATTCGTTTCCTGAAGAACAACTATTGGCTATATCCGACGCTGAGGTACCCTGGTTTACAGTTATCGCAAATTATTTAGCTACTAACGTCTTACCAAAAGGGTTGACACATCAGCAAAAGAAGCGATTCTTTACTGATGTGAAAAACTATTTTTGGGAGGACCCTTTTCTTTTTCGTATATGTGCAGATCAAGTAATTCAGAGATGTGTCGCGAAGGAAGAAGCAAGCAGAATCCTAGAACATTGTCATTCAGGACCAATAGGAGGACATTACAGTGGGACGAAAATAGCACATAAAACACTCGAATCAGGTTTTTATTGGCCCACTCTGTTCAAGGACGCTAACAGGTATGTTAATTCATTTGATAAATGTCAGAGAATAGGTAATATCTCTAAACGCGATAAAATGCCTCAAACATATATGCTATCATGTGAAATATTTCATGTATGGGGTATCAATTTTATGGGTCCATTTCCTAGCTCATTTGGGAATAAATACATCCTCGTAGCGGTTGATTACATGTCAAAATGGGTGGAAGCTCAAGCTTTACCCACTAATGATACAAGAGTGGTAGTGCGATTTCTCAAGAAACTTTTCTCTCGATTTGGAACACCTAGAGCAATTATTAGTGATAGGGGTACTCATTTTTGTAACACTCAATTCGAGAAAATCTTAAAGAAATATGGAGTACACCACAGAATAGCTACCCTTTATCACCCTCAAACCAATGGACAAGTCGAAGTATCCAATAGAGAACTTAAACGTATCCTAAAAAAAACTGTAGAATCAAACAGGAAAGATCGGGCAGCAAAAGTTGACGACGCTTTATGGGCTTATAGAGCCGCCTTTAAAACTCCCATAGGAACATCCCCATAAAAACTTGTTTATGGGAAGAGCTGTCATTTACCATTTGAACTCGAACATAAAGCATTTTGGGCTATAAAATTTCTAAACTACGATCTTAAACTTGCATGTGAGAAAAGATTGATGCAGTTGAACGAGCTTGATGAGTGGTGAGCAAAAGCCTACGAGAGCTCACGATTATACAAAGAAGCAACAAAGCGATGCCATGATGCTCGTCTAAATCGACCTAAACAATTTGAAGTTGGAGATCCCGTGTTACTTTATAATTCAAGACTCAAATTATTCCCTGGAAAGCTGAAATCAAGATGGTCAGGTCCATTCGTAATCAAAACTATTTTCCCCTACGGTACAATCGAGGTAACTCATCCGACTTATGGAACCTTCAAGGTAAACAGTCAGCGACTGAAAATTTATAATGGTGAAGATTTTAGGGATATAAGAGAGGAGTTTCAGCTCTGTGAACCTTCATATAAAAATGAAAATAGGGTAAGTCTAGCTTAAGACTTTAAACGAGCGCTTCTCGGGAGGCAACCCGAGCACTAACCTCATCAACATTCATATTTTTGTTTTTAGCATCTAACCAAGAACTAACTAATTTCATAAACTCAGGATTTTCTACCCACACGGCCTAAAACACGGGCGTGGCCATGGCCATGTGGACACCACGAGGAATCATAGGGGCGTAGTGGAGACTGTGTGGGCTAAGGAAGAGAAAAATTTTCCCAACACGGGCTATGATAAAACACCACGGTCGTGCGATGAGGCCGTGGCCGAAACTGAGTAAATGACACGGGCTGTAATTAAAGAGGCCACGGCCGTACGATACAGCCGTGGTCGATACTGAGTAAACGACACGGGCGTGAGACACGCCCGTGCCTATAGGGCGTGGTCGACACTGACTAAATCAACACGGGCGTGCTATCGGTTACACGGGCGTGAGAGAAGTGAACAAAATAGCGCATGACCGTGCGATACGGCCGTGTGAGCCAACACGCCTAGGTAACACGGGCATGGTGTAACACCCTGGTTTAGGGGCTGTGCATATTGGGTATAAATCAAGTGTTAGTAGGTTTTTGGGAGTGCTTGGATGAGTTTTAGAGGTTCTAAGAATGCTTGGATGAAAGGGAAAGGCTTTGGAAAATTTTTGATTTTTAGGGTATAAAGGGAAAATGGGCGGGAAGGCCTTAAAAATAAATTGGGGAGTTTAAAACGCAAGAAAGGATCCGCAAAGTGGCGTGGAGGCGCTGCTTGGGGCTTTGGAAGGTGACGCCTAGGGGAGCAAGGGTTCGATTTCTTTGGGGCAGCAATTTTGTTTTATTTTTGTGCGTCAAAGGTGGGCTAAGTATGCCTTAAAAATTAATGGTGTGGCTTGGTGGACATGAAAGTCCAATTGGCGGAGTGGCTAGCGTGCGTCACTTAGACGCTGGAGGGAGAGAGGGCACGGTTTGAGGGCTGGAGCGGCATTTTGGCGTTTTAATTTTGTTATGTGGTGATGAAATTTGAAGAAGGAAGGATTTAAAAATAAATGTTGGGGCTTTTGACATAAAAGGCAGGTTGGCCGAATGGCTGGCGCTACTTGGCTCTGGATTCCCGGGTCCCATGTTCGAACCCGGCATGCGATAGCGGTGGGTTTTATTTTATTTTCTTTGGCGTGAAAGTGGAGTGGCTCTGCACATGGTTTTTTTGCTTCTTTGTTGAGCATTAATTTGGAGTTTGGAAAGCACATGGATTCTTTGTTCTTTTTATTAGATAATAAGATAATGGGAGTTAATCAAGGATATTAGTGGATTAAATGGAGTATTTGATTATTATTTGAATTAAATCAATTAGTGGCCTAGAGAAAAACAAGGATTTGGTTAGAATTTGAACTCCTTGTTGAAAGGAGTGGACGGCAAGGTGTTGGGGGGATAAGGTCGAATTTGCCTAGTGATTTACTTCACAAAATTCGGCTAGCCTTCACTTCTTTTAGATTTTCTCTCATTCTCCCTCAAGCAAAAACATCATTTCCATATAACTTTTCCTTCTTTTGGCTGAATTCTCTACACCCTCTCCAACCTATTTCCTTTTCTTTTCTTCTCAAAGTCCAAGCCTTGATTGATATTGGAATCAACCATAGCCAGAACCTACACCTTACCCTTTGCCGAAATCCCTTTTCTTCTCCTGTTAAACTCTCTCTAGCCGAATATACATCTCATCTTGGTGCCAAAGTTTCTTTTCCCTATCTTGAAACACCTTGGCCGAACAATAAAGGTAGGATAGATCTCTTGAATCTTCCTTGGCAAGCGATTTAAGAAAGTAAGTATCTAGGCCGAATGCCTATTGTTCTTCTCATTCATATTCATCGACTTTTACAAGAGTAAGTCTTGATTTGGCAGAAAGGCTCCTAAACACTTTGGTAATCGATTCCTTTTAGGTACTTCGGGATCTCAAAGCAGTGAGATCGGATCTTTCATTCCTTAACAATCGGATTTGGGTAAGTAAGTGGTAAGTGCTTGCTTATAAGAAATTATTCTTCTAATTAAGAAAAGCTGAAGGCTACTAAAAGGCTACTAATAGTTGCCGATTTCAGGGAAGCAAGACCAATTGGAGTATAGTGGCTTGGGTTCAAAGACATTCGGGTAATGTTTTGGGTTCACAAGGAACCCTTTTCAATTGTATTGGTTTGACCGAATAGGCCATGGTACTAACCCATGTATTTGGCCGAATATAGGGACGATAGATCTAGGTGGCGACATCTCTTTTGGGATTTAGACGATTCGGTGGTGTGGTGTGTACATACACACGTTATGACTATTAATTGTACTAAATGTTGTGAATGCTAACTCGATTGATGTAGCATTGGATTTAATACCATATTGGTATAAGTGACGATTCAGGTAAGTCTCTGTCAATATGGGATTGATATTAATGCTTTTGGGAAGCATGGCTTATGTGATACTTATGACAAATGTATGTTGATATAAACTCTGTTATAATATGATTTGATATGGGCTGATGAGTGGAGGGGGCAGTAATGTTCGTGCCGACGGGCACTAGTGTTTTGGTAACACACTGTGACTACAGTCACCAGAGGTTTGGTACCTCCAGAGGTTTGGTACCTCATTGCGTCTCGTCCCGGTGGCTTAGCACCACGGTGGGTTGGCCCACATATTATATAAGGGATTGACGCCAGTGATTTGGCATCACACGATGGGTTGGCCCCATCAACCGATTTGTGTCTATGGACACCAGAGGTTTGGCACCTCCAGTGATTTGGCATCACATCTGTGACTATATGTCACCAGTGGTTTGGCACCACCAGTGGTTTGGTACCACAACGGGGTAGACTGAGGCGTTTGGTTGGCTAGGTTGGGTACACTATCTCGTGCATATTAATTGTTGTAATTTGTGTATGAAATTGGTTTAAACCGGGGGAAGGGTTACATACTGAGTCTTGGTGACTCACCTTCTCCTTTATTTTTCAGGTGATACATAGACCGCGGATATGGAGCCGGGTGGACTCGAGGTGGCCATGCAGTGGACTTGAATTAAATGAACTTTAAACTTAGCTATTTTATTTTATTATTGGTTTGTTTTTATTTAGGATGTAATAAGGCCTCCATATACTTTATTTTTGTTATTTCTCATATGTTGGATACTTTGTTTTAAACTATATTATTAGAATTAAATTAAAATCACATGTTTTCCCAAATTAACACGAAAATGTTATATCGTGCCATCGGGCACATTTGAAACCTATAACAACTTGACTTAAATGATATTTTTTTAGACACTAAGTATGGTTTCAAAGCAAGATAACCAAAAGCGAGAAGTTTTCAACAAAACTTAAAATTGGTTTTAAAATGGTTTTCAAAGAGTTTATCTCCGTAACAAACCAAATTCGGTCATAATGTTTGGGCCGGGTTTGGGGGTGTTACAAATTGGTATCAGAGCCCGGTTCAAAGCTCGGATGTAGGGCCCAAGGCCCAAAAAGGTTTAGTTTTACGGTTAGTGGGCCTTATTAAGGGATTTGAAATGTTTGGGTTTTTGAGCGGCATGGCCCGAGTCTCGGCAACTATCCGCCTGTAAGTACATCTAAACCTCTTGGTGAATTATATTCTGTAGAAGGGTAGGAAGCATGGGCGTAGATAGACTTATAGGACTTGGACCCTAAGGTTAGATTACTCAAACACAAAGCAGAACATAAGACTTAAGGAACTAAACCAACCTATGACTTAGTCAATGAGCTAGGGTGTGGTAACCCTCATGACGCATGTCTAGGATTGGATCGGAAGAGCACAGTATTTAAGCGATCCTCGTGACTCACCTCCTCTTCGCGGGTATCCCTGCAGTGCGTAGCCGGTTCACCCTAACTCAGAGGGCTCGGTGGTGTGGTAACCTCTATGCGCATGTCTAGAAAGGTTCGGTGAGAGCTTGGTATTTAAGCGGTCCGCGTGACCCACCTCCTCTTCACTCACTGACCGCCTAGTGCGTAGCTTTGGTTCACCCCGACTAGGAGGGCTCGGTCATAAGCTAAACACAATAATTAAAACCCGAAAAGGGAATTAGCCATGTTTTGAAAAAGAATGAAACAACAAACCCTAATGTTTTCAAAACTTGTGCAATAACTTTTTCAAATCGAGAACATTATTTTTACAACGTTTTTCTCGAAAAACTTAATTGTGGAAAATTACAGAAATGCCCTTAGGGGGTAAAATTACTAAAATGCCCTCGGTTCATAAAATATCAGTTCAATGGTATTGCTAAAAATTTCAACTATTTTACAAATATTCAACAACTTAGCTTTGGAAATCATCAGCCAAAATATTTTGGTTCTAGAAAATTACGAAAATACCCTGTAGGAAAAACGAAAATACCCCTGGGATAGAAATGGGCAGAAATGTCCGATGAGCGAATAGGTATGGAAAGTATTAAGGAATGGATGCATGAACTTCTTTGTGCGAACTAGGATAGGAAACTGAAACCTTGTTTGCTCGAAAGAATCTCAAATTAAAATTCTTTCATAAAATTCCTTCGCGACTAATCAAGTGGAACAAACGCTAATGCATAAAATTTTTCTTAATCAGATTAAAAGCGCAGTAGATAGAATGAGTTCTAGAGGTCGTGGACGCCGTGGACGCGGTAGGGTAGGATGACCGTGTCGAACCCGCAGGGTCGGGACAGGGGTTACGAAAATGAAGTACCACCGCCACCACCTCCTACTTTTAGAGGCGAGGAGAGGATCGGACCGGTGGTGAGGCGATGTGCAAAGCTGTATTGCGAGTTCGGAGATTGTGGGTCGAAAGTGGTGGAAATTTAGGAGCTCGAAAATCTGTTCCCGAGCGAAGTCGGTCTACTTTGAGTGAGGTATTAGGTGTGTGTGCAGCGTAGCACCAGTCTGTGGAATCTTGGCTAGAATCTACTGGAAAGGATTATGGGCGATCTTGACTGTCTAATGAGGAGAAGTGAAAGGAGTCGTGTAAACACGAAGGATGAAGCATATCGGTGGTGGCTCTTTGTTCGAGATGGTGCCACGGCGGATGATCTTACATGGGACTATTTTAGAGTTGCTTTTCAGAAGAAGTATGTGGGCACCAGCTATACTGATGCTCAGAGGAAAGCTTTTCTGGGGTTAGTGCAAGGAACTAAGTCAGTGTCAGAATATGAGGCGGAATTCTTAAGGCTGAGTAGATATGCTCGAGGCATTGTGGCTACTGAACATGAGCGCTGTGTCCGCTTTGAGGACGGGCTTAGAGATGATTTGAGGTTGCTGATTGCCCCACAGCAGGTTCGTGAGTTTTCGTCTCTAGTGGAAAAGGCTAAGGTAGCCGAAGGGATCAAGGAGACCGTAAGACAGAAGCATGATAGGAACAACCAGAAGAGAGGCTTTGGATCGCCTGGATCGGGCAGTAATGTGGAAAAGGAGGGCTAGATTTGGGGAATCAGAAAGAACCACAAAGCACCTTTCTCGTGGCCACCTCAGTGTGTTAGATGGAAACCCCATTCGGAGAATGTTTGGTGGAAGTAAAGGGTGCTTTGAATGTGGGTCATTCGATCACCGTGTAAGGGATTGTCCTCGAAAGCTAGCTAGGAACCAACAGGAGGGTCGAAGCGCACGCGAGTTAGAAATGAAGGACCACCACAGAGAGGGTCGAGGTGCGGCTAGAGGTAATGCAAATGGTAGCAGGCGTGGCCGAGGTTTGAAGGTGCAGAGGCGAGGCAACCAAGGTTGGTTTATGCGGTTGGATGTCGTGAGGAGGAAGATGTGCGGACATGACACGGGTAAGTTTCTTAATTTTGGAATACCCTCAATTGTCTTGGTTATGGTTACGTTAGTTCATTCTTATGATTGCTAGTAAAGAGTATGGAACCTGGATTATGAACGCAGGGAATGTGTAGAAAGTATGATAGTTCTTTAAGATCGAGTGCGCAGCGATAACGTAGGATGACGAGTTAAGGATGCACGATTGAGCGATAATAAGTAATTTCGAGGACGAAATTATTTTTAAGGGGGTAGAATTGTAACACACTGGTTTAGAAATTTGTGCATATTGGGTATAAATCAAGTGTTAGTAGGTTTTGGGAGTGCTTGGATGAGTTTTAGAGGTTCTAAGAATGCTTGGATGAAAGGGAAAGGCTTTGGAAAATTTTTGATTTTTAGGGTATAAAGGGAAAATGGGCGGGAAGGCCTTAAAAATAAATTGGGGAGTTTAAAACGCAAGAAAGGATCGGCAAAGTGGCGTGGAGGCGCCTGTTGCTTGGGGGCTTTGGAAGGTGACGCCTAGGGGAGCAGGGTTCGATTTCTTTGGGCGACAATTTTGTTTTATTTTTGTGCGTCAAAGGATTGGGCTAAGTATGCCTTAAAAATTAATGGTGTGGCTTGGTGGACATGAAAGTCCAATTGGCGGAGTGGCTAGCGTCGTCACTTAGACTGGAGGGGAGAGAGGCGCGGTTTCGAGGGCACGGAGCGGCATTTTGGCGTTTTAATTTTGTTATGTGGTGATGGGGTGAAGAAGGAAGGATTTAAAAATAAATGTTGGGGCTTTTGACATAAAAGGCGGAGTTGGCGAATGGCTCTGGCGCTACTTGGTGTTGCTGGATTCCCCTGGTCCCATGTTCGAACCCAGCATGCGGCGTGATGGTGGGTTTTATTTTATTTCTTTGGCGTGAAAGTGGAGTGGCTGCACATGGTTTTTGCTTCTTTGTTGAGCATTCATTTGGAGTTTGGAAAGCACATGGATTCTTTGTTCTTTTTTATTAGATAATAAGATAATGGGAGTTAATCAAGGATATTAGTGGATTAAATGGAGTATTTGATTATTATTTGAATTAAATCAATTAGTGGCCTAGAGAAAAACAAGGATTTGGTTAGAATTTGAACTCCTTGTTGAAAGGAGTGGACGGCAAGGTGTTGGGGGGGGATAAGGCCGAATTTGCCTAGTGATTTACTTCACAAAATTCGGCTAGCCTTCACTTCTTTTAGATTTTCTCTCATTCTCCCTCAAGCAAAAACATCATTTCCATATAACTTTTCCTTCTTTTTGGCTGAATTCTCTACACCCTCTCCAACCTATTTCCTTTTCTTTTCTTCTCAAAGTCCAGCCTTGATTGATATTGGAATCAACCCTAGCCGAACCTAAACCTTACCCTTTACCGAAATCCCTTTTCTCCCTGTTAAACTCTCTCTAGCCGAATATACATCTCATCTTGGTGCCAAAGTTTCTTTTCCCTATCTTGAAACACCTTGGCCGAACAATAAAGGTAGGATAGATCTCTTGAATCTTCCTTGGCAAACGATTTAAGAAAGTAAGTATCTAGGCCGAATGCCTATTGTTCTTCTCATTCATATTTCTGGCCGACTTTTACAAGAGTAAGTCTTTGATTTCGGGCAGGAAAGGCTCCTAAACACTTTGTAATCGATTCCTTTTAGGTACTTCGGGATCTCAAAGCGGTGAGATCGGATCTTTCATTCCTTAACAATCGGATTTGGGTAAGTAAGTGGTAAGTACTTGCTTATAAGAAATTATTCTTCTAATTAAGAAAAAGTGAAGGCTACTAAAAGGCTACTAATAGTTGCCGATTTTGAGGGAAGCAAGACCAATTGGAGTATAGTGGCTTGGGTTCAAAGACATTCGGGTAATGTTTTGGGTTCACAAGGAACCCTTTTCAATTGTATTGGTTTGACCGAATAGGCCATGGTACTAACCCATGTATTTGGCGAATATAGGGACGATGAGATCTAGGTGGCCGACATCTCTTTTGAATTTAGGCGATTCGATGGTGACAGGTGTGTACATACACACGTTATGACTATTAATTGTACTAAATGTTGTGAATGCTAACTCTGATTGATGTAGCATTGGATTTAATACCATATTGGTATAAGTGACGATTCAGGTAAGTCTCTGTCAATATGGGATTGATATTAATGCTTTTGGGAAGCATGGCTTATGTGATACTTATGACAAATGTATGTTGATATAAACTCTGTTATAATATGATTTGATATGGGCTGATGAGTGGAGGGGGCAGTAATGTTCGTGCCGACGGGCACCAGTGTTTTGGTAACACACTGTGACTACGGTCACCAGAGGTTTGGTACCTCCAGAGGTTTGGTACCTCATTGCGTCTCGTCCCAGTGGCTTAGCACCACAGTGGGTTGGCCCCACATATTATATAAGGGATTGACGCCAGTGATTTGGCATCACACGATGGGTTGGCCCCATCAACCGATTTGTGTCTATGGACACCAGAGGTTTGGCACCTCCAGTGATTTGGCATCACATCTGTGACTATATGTCACCGGTGGTTTGGCACCACCAGTGGTTTGGTACCACAACGGGGTAGACTGAGGCATTTGGTTGGCTAGGTTGGGTACACTATCTCGTGCATATTAATTGTTGTAATTTGTGTATGAAATTGGTTTAAACCGGGGGAAGGGTTACATACTGAGTCTTGGTGACTCACCTTCTCCTTTATTTTTCAGGTGATACATAGACCGCGGATATGGAGCCGGGTGGACTCGAGGTGGCCATGCAGTGGACTTGAATTAAATGAACTTTAAACTTAGCTATTTTATTTTATTATTGGTTTGTTTTTATTTAGGATGTAATAAGGCCTCCATATACTTTATTTTTGTTATTTCTCATATGTTGGATACTTTGTTTTAAACTATATTATTAGAATTAAATTAAAATCACATGTTTTCCCAAATTAACACGAAAATGTTATATCGTGCCATCGGGCACATTTGAAACCTATAACAACTTGACTTAAATGATATTTTTTTTAGACACTAAGTATGGTTTCAGCAAGATAACCAAAAACGAGAAGTTTTCAACAAAACTTAAAATTGGTTTTAAAATGGTTTTCAAAGAGTTTATCTCCGTAACAAACCAAATTCGGTCATAATGTTTGGGCCGGGTTTGGGGGTGTTACACATGGGACACAACTCAGACGCGCGTAAACTCAAAATTCTCGAAACACACGGGCTAAAAATGATCCACACGGGCGTGTGCCCATATTTCTCTATAAACCCCTCACTATTCATCATATTTTTTCCCAAATTAGTTTCCCCAAACCCTAGCTATTTTCCTTTCTCCCCCTACTAAGTCCGGCCACCACCATCAACAGCTCCCCTCATCCTGTCTCCTCTCCCTTTTTCCTCATTTCCTTCTCTATTTTCCCTTCCTCCACTCCATGCAAACCAGACCACGCTCGTGTGAGTATAACACGCCACGCGCCACCACCACGCCCGTGCTCCGACCACCGCCTTAACCGCGCCACTTCCCTCAACAATCTCCACCGGTTCACCCTTTCCACTATCATTTGCTTATTTCTTTAAACATTTTCATTATTTTCCAGTTTATTATTTGTTTCATGATTTAGATTTTTATGATTCTCTTAGTATTTGCTCTACTTAGTTTAATTCTATTCTGATATTTATTCATAGTTTTAACATTCCTTGATGACTTACTTAAGAAACTATTTAGAACTATTAGGAAGTGCAATCTTGGCTGGCAATAATACTTGAATCATTGAGTACTCTTTATTCTACAGGAACATAATGTCGTCCTCCCGATGCAAGAAAATAGCAATCCCTATTTCAAAAAAACGAAAGGGACCTGGTTAATCATCGACACGCGCATCTGCCGAAGTACGACACCCATTCTTACAGTTTCCTCCAGGATCCCAGGAGGACCTTTTTCAGATACTTTGCACGTGACCCCTCGGCATAGGGAGGCGAATTGATTGGACCGCATTAGAGCAGGTCCAACTAGCCGACAACGTCCGGGACCTCCTGACTACCGACCCATAGGGGCAATTCTTCGAGATCATTGAGCCCACATACCTAGAGCTCACTTTGGAGCTCTGCTCCACATTCCACCATCAGACGGTGATGACAAACCACGATGACCCCGGTACAGTCCAATTCCGTCTTGGAGGCATTATACGTGAACTGAGTGTCCCATAGTTCGGGGTCACCTTGGGGCTCTACACTGACGAATTCATGGTGGACAATGATCTTGAGAAACTCCATCGCCACATCCATAACTCCCCTTCTAGATGTTGGAATAACATAGCCCCCGCTTCGGCCTGCTATGACCCTAGTCGCTCCAAGGCGACAGCTCTCGCCCCATCCTTGAGGTACTTACACGGCATTTTAGCTCATACATTGACGGGTAGGCGGGAGAGCACCGGCATCGTCAACACTCACGACGCCTACTTCTTATGGTGCATGGCGAACGAGCACGTCTTCGATTTAGCCTACTTTATAGCTCGCGCCATTCAACATCAGACGGAGCAGCATAGGAGAGGGGTCATCTCCATGGGTCCCTACATCACATGTCTGGCTCAGTTTTTTGGGCTCCTCAACACCGCCGCTCAATCCTCCTAACTCACACTGATAGGACAGATGTCCCCACAAGGCATCTAGACAATGATCCACATGAGGATGATTGAGCACCGCCGTGGGTTCGATCCTCCCCAGTATTGCCTAGTGCAAACCACCAAGCAGGATGAACCAGAGGACATTACTGATGATGTTCCACCACAGCATGAGGAGCCATCTTCGGCACCACACCCCCCTCGCCGACCAGTTCATGCGGCCGCTTCAATATCTGATATCTCTGAGCCCCTCACTTGGTTCGAGTAGTACTGTACTCAGCAATTCACTGACACCGCTTGAAGATTTGACGGCATTGAGGCGACTCTTCAGCAGATTTGTCGTCACTTTCACATATCGTCGCCTCCACAACCTCGTGACCCAGAAGATGACGAGGATCTTTGAGTCCTTTTATTTTCTTTATTATTATTTTATATTTATTTTTATTTTTATTTTGCTTTTTATTCTAGTTTATTTTCTTTTATAATTAAACTTTTTACCGTTCTTATTTTAAAACTTTCATTAGTAAAATTGAATTCCCTTTATCGTTGGGTTTCTAACTATGACAACATTCATTAACTAGTACTCCCTAAAAGCTCACTAATGACTTTGCAGTTTAGAAAGGTTCACGGTACCACTCAAGTAATGAACACACCACCTTCACCTATGCCTAGTCATCATGTTCATCATTGATCATCCTCCAAGGATTTCATCCATAATTCAGGAAGTTTCACCTCTCTCCCTCTCGTATGAATTTCTTACTAATAATTATCTATTTTTTTACATTGAGGACAATGTACGTCTTAAGTGTGGGGGGTCAACTATAGTAGAATCCCTGAATTATATCTTGTTCTTGAGTAATTTTCTCATATTACTATTAGAATGAAATTTCTTTTGATTTATGATTTTTGTTGATATGTTTTGGATTAAGTCATAGTTAATTATGCAGTGATGATTTAAACATTAGGAGAATAGAGAATCAAGCATGATCGGTTTATTTTCAAAAATAAAAAAATTGCTAGGTTGTCCACCTGAATCTAATTATTACCTTGAAGTTTGAAATTTACAAAGTTGACATCAAAAGCCCATAATTTTTTTTTGTGAGATCTTGAGTCTTTTTTAGCATACATTCCTTTTCGTGCTCACTTTTTTTATTTTGAGTATGCCAACATTGATTTGTTATTCTAGAATTTGCTTCGATTATACATGTCGAGACCACACCTTTGATTTGATATACTAAGATGATAAAGGCACCTAGGTTTTAACCCACTTACTCCATAAAAAGCCTACCTTCATAATTAACCCCTAGTAAACCCCCTTTAGACTAACAAACCATTTATTGACTCACCCATTAATATTAACCCAAAACCCACTTTGTATTTGTTATCACCATTTCTCTTGACTACCCTTATATCGAGATTTGATTTGATCGGTTGCTTAAACTATTTTCTTTATTTAAATTGTTAAATTCTGTCTTATTATTATTGTATGATTTTTTCTTTAAAAAACGAAGTATATTCATTATTAGTTCTTTGTTATTTGAGCTTACGTTTAATTTTACATTTTGAGAAGAAGCTCGTGTTATTAGTGATGAATTCTTAATTGATTTAATTATTCAAGTTTTAGTTTATTTTTCTAGTTAGGTAATTTTTCAATTCAATCTCGATTTTTAACCCTCTAATTCAGCCTTTATCCATACCTTAAACCCAAGCCCCATTACAACCCTTTCAAAGACCCTTTGATTTGTGTATCATCTCATTTTACAGTGGTGGAGATTTGATTTTCAGGCAGGCCCATGGGATTAACTTTTCATGTTTGTCTTCTGAGTGCTTAATTTGAACCTTAAACACTTTGAGTGATTTGAGTGAATCCTTAGTGAGGATGTCAATCCTTGTCGATTTTGAATCAGAGGTAATTATTTAGGTACGGGGAAACACCTATGTTTTCATGCTATAAAAATCTATGACTTAGATTGTTTGAATCTTTAGGACTCTTTGAGTTAAATTATCAATGTATGAATTATCTATGAATTATGATGAAACATTTTTTTATGAGAATTATGAATTAAAGGAAGTTAATTCTAATTGTGAGTTGAGAATTTTGCTTGAGGACAAGCAAAAGCTTAAGTGTGGGGGTATTTGATAAACCGTAATATATACATATTTTAATCCCACATTTAGCATACTTTTGGATGATTTAATCCTTTGAATTGTGGAATTTGATGCTTCTAATCCTTTAATTTCATGTTTTATACTTAGGAGAGCAACAGAGGATGAAAAGAACGAGAAACGATCCAAAAATAGAGGAAATGGGCCAAAGTAAGAAATCAACACGTCCTAGGCTCGAATCACACGGCTGTGCCACCTTAGCAGGCCCGAACACGGCTTGGACTTGATTCACACGGGCATGCTCCATGGGCGTGTCTCTGCCGTGACCCGTTGTAATTCTACTCGAAAAAGGATAACTAGGGGAAAACAAAGACATTCTGAAGTCTATATAAACACCCTAAGTATGACCTAAAAGGGGGAGTTCAACAGAAGTCTTCTGTCAGGGCTTTTGACGAAGGGGGGCGAAGCCAGAGAGGGTTGAAAATAGGGGATTACTCCAAGAAAGCCAGTTGATCCATCTCAGAAGCCGAAATCATGCTCGAGACGGAAGATCTTCCCTTCAATTTCCTTTAGGGGGTTTTAGGGTTTTTCTTATGTTTTGTTATTTACTTTCTTCTGAGATGTATTCTTTATTAAACGTGAACTAAACCCCTCAAATACTTGAGGGGGATGAAACCTAAGACGGATCTTGTTATTTTTTTTTTTGAGCTATATGATAAATACTTGATTTGTTCTTAATTATGTGTTCTTAGTTCTTGTTTTAATATTTCAGGATATTGATTCAAGTATTGATCTGCTTAGGCAGTGGAGCAAAAGTCCCTGTTTAAGAGTAGATCTAGCATAGTTAAGCAGAGTTGATCGCAACCCTAGAGATAGGATGACAAAAAAATCACGGATTAGGGTCAAACCTAATATGGGAGTCCATAGATCGAGTTAATGCAACACTAGGGGTTTTAATTAGAAAGAGATTTCAATTACTCAACCTAGGGTTAGATGTTAGTAGCCTCGAAAGAGGTATTAATATAAATTAGGGAATCCTACGGATCAAGTCAAGTGAATAAATAAATGCAGTTCAGAGTTAAATAACAAGTGAAGTCTAGGTGGATTCTTCTTCGGGTATTGTCTTAATCAACTGGTTTTTCCCAAAAGTATTTTCCCAATTCACTCTCTTTGTCTTAGCATCCTTAGTTTAGTAATTAGTTAGATAAACATCAATTCTCTTAATACTTAGGCTAAATAATAAAAAGATAGTAACTACTAGTACTCTTGGTTCCTTTGGGTTCGACATTCCAGTCTTGCCACTAAGCTATACTACTGTTCGATAGGTGCGCTTGCCTCAATCGTGGTGATAGTTAGTTTCTAGGCTTGATCATTCATTATATAAATATTAAAACTCTCAGACACGATCAAGTCCCGTACAAACCTTAGGAATAGATAGGATTAATATGTCATGACATAGGTTTCTAATATGTGATATCATGTAAGACCACGTCTGGGACATTGGCATTGATTTAAGATTTACGTGTAAGACCATGTCTGGGACATCGGCATCGTATATGATTTCGTGTAAGACCCTTTCTAAGACAGTGGCATCGATATTTGATTACATGTAAGACCACATCTGGGACGTTGGCATTGTACGATTATTCTATGTATTTTGAGCATCCTATTTGATTCCGAATGGTTCGACGGGCGATTCCGAGAAATAAATACTTTATGATATGTGTAACCGTTTCAGGTACGTTGATGTGCAATCTATGTTTAAGCATGAAAGGTATGTATATGTGAAAGTGCACAAGTGAGATATGTGCATGAAATTGTTGAGACAAAATGTGGTATTTGTAAGAATGTGCTTGAATAAAAGAGATAGTTTGAGATATGAATTGCGGTAAGCAATGGCTACACTAATGAGCCGAAGAAGAATTATGAGTTTGCATTTGAGATATGTTAATGAATTTGTATTTGTTATGATTATGAATGTTATATGACAAGTTTATTTGTATATGGCTTACTAAGCTTTGGAAAGCTTACTTTGTGCGTGTTTGCATTGTCTTATAGATCGTTAAAGCTACGGAAGGCTCGGGGATCATCAAGGATCGTCACCACACTATCAAAATCTATTTTGGTACCTTTTGAAAGTGTAAATATTTAAGTATGGCATGTATAGTCTAGTTGAATGGTTGATGTTTTGAGTTGTATATAAATAGACATGTGATATGGCTTGATAATGATCATGATATGAATTAGTAGTTATGCTATATGATGCCTAGTTTGGTATGTTTAGTGGTTAATGGTTGAATTGATGAAATGGTCAAATTTTATGATGAGTATTATGATGCAAAGTTTGCATATTATTGATGAAGGGTGGTTACATTGAAATGGTAAGCTTTTGAATGGTTTATACTTAGAAATGCTTGTCATGAGTATGAAATAAATGTTGATTAAGTTGGTATGCTTGATATGTTCTTGAATGGTTAGAAAAGTTGGTCATTTGGATATGATTTTAGTTGGTATAATGCTTGTAGGTTTAACCCAATGTGTGGGTTGCAAATTGGCCTTGTAAATGGCCTATAATTTCCCACACGGTTGAGCACACGGGCGTGTGGCTCGACCGTGTCCTTCATGGTTGTATTTCAAAACAAGTCAGGCTCGACCACGGGCTAGACACACGGGCGTGTGATTGGCCGTGTGGTGTAAGTCAGTGTCGACCACTGGTGAGGCATACGGGCGTGTCTCAGGCCGTGTGGACAAGTCAGTATGTATGCCCTGTTTTTCCACGGCTTGGGCACACGGGTGTGTCCAAGGCCGTGTGAGGCACACGGCCTGCCCACACGGGCGTGTGACCTCTGTAACTTTGAAAAATGTTTAATTTTTGAAAAAAATTTGTATGTTCCCGGTTTAGTCTCGACCCCTTTCTAATGCATGTTTAAGGTCTCGTAGACCTCATTAAGGGACTAAATGTTTGTATTCTGCTATGATTTGACGGTGTTGTACTTTATAATGTGAAATGTTTGTAAAAGTTTCTAATTGTCCGGTAATGCCTCTTAACCATAAACCGGCGATGGTTACGAGTTAGGGGTGTTACAAATCTGATCTCGAAATCTCAAACAATCATCAACATCAACTCGAAATTCAGAATCAGAGTTCAAATCACACTGAGCTTGTTTCGTTAATATTTCATTATCAAATTTCTGAGCATCACATATTTGCTGTAAGAACAATGATTTCGCTTTGAATTAAGCCAAAACTGAACCATCATCAGACAAGTCTAAATGAGCATTCATCGCACATAATGCAAACAGTGATTTTCGACTCAATGCATCAGCAACAATATTTGCTTTACCCAGATGATAATCTATCACAAGCTCATAGTCTTTCAACAATTCTAACCATCTTCTCTATTGTAAATTTAGGTCTTTCTGAGTCATCAAATATTTCAGACTTTTATGATCCGAAAACACATGGCATTTTTCACCGAAAAGATAGTGGCGCCAAATCTTTAAAGCAAACACAATCGCAGTTAGCTCAAGATCGTGTGTCAGATAATTCTTTTCATGCAGCTTCAATTGTCTCGAGGCATAAGCTATAACTTTGCCTTCCTGCATCAAAACACATCCCAGTCCGTTCAACGAAGCATCACTATAAATCATAAATTGTTTACCCGATTTTGGCTGTACAAAACTGGAGCTTCAGTCAAAAGGGCTTTCAACTCATCAAAGCTTTTCTGACATTTCACATCTTTCTGAAGCAATCTCGTCAATGGAGTTGCAATCATCAAAAAACCTTTTACAAACCGTCGATAATAACCAGCAAGTCCCAGAAAACTGCAAACTTCAGACACAATTTTCGGAGGCTTCCACTCTAAAATAGCTGAAATCTTGCTCGGATCAACTCGTATACCAGATGCTGAGACAATATGACCCCAAAAGCCAACTTCACGCAACCAGAATTCACATTTACTAAATTTTGCATACAATTGCTTATCTCGTAGAGTTTGTAGCACGATTCTCAGATGTTCAGCATGCTCAATTTCATCACACGAATAAATCAAAATGTCGTCAATGAATACAACAACAAATCGATCTAAATACGGTCTGAAAATTCTGTTCATCAGATCCATAAAAACAGCAGGAGTATTGGTTAGTCCGAAAGGCATAACTAAAAACTCAAAATGCCCGTACCTCGTTCTGAAAGCAGTTTTCAGAATGTCTGAATCTTTTATTCGCAACTGATAATATCCTGATCTCAGATCTATCTTTGAAAACACGGTGGCTCCTTTCAACTGATCAAACAAATCATCAATTTTGGGCAGAGGATATTTGTTCTTAATAGTCACTTTGTTCAACTGACGGTAGTCAATGCACATTCTCATCGTGCCATCTTTCTTTTTCAAAAATAGAACAGGAGCACCCTAAGGTAAGAAACTCGGTCATGCAAATCCTCTATCGGTTAACTCTTGCAACTGTGACTTCAACTCTTTCAATTCTGTTGGTGCCATTCTATACAGAGCTATTGATATAGTAGTCGTCCCCGGCAATAAATCAATGCCAAATTCAACTTCTCGTATCAGAGGCAATCCCGGTAATTCTTTAGGAAACACGTCAGGGAATTTACAAACAACTGGCACAGATTCAACTTTCTTTTCAGTCACACTCGAATCAATTACATAGGCAAAATAGGCTTCGCAACCCTTTTTCACAAAACTCTAAGCTTTCATCATTGATATCACAGCCGGTAATCCATTCATATCATTAGATTCAACCCGAACTATTTCATCATTCTGATATCTCAAATCGATAGTCTTTCATTTGCAGTTCACAACAGCATCATGCAATGTTAGCCAATCCATACCCAAAATTATATCAAACTCATCAAAAGGTAATAGCATCAGATCAGCCGGAAAACAAATATCCCGAAACATCAACGGACAATTCTTGCACACTTTGTCAACCAAGACACTTTTACCTAAGGGGTTCGATACTCTAATTACAAATTCAATAGACTCTGCAGGCAAAGTCTTACTGGACACTAAGTTCATGCATATATACGAATGAGTAGACCCTGGATCTATCAATGCAATCACAGAAGTATCATAAAGAGTAAATATACCCGTAATAACATCTAGAGACGAAGCTTCCTCACCAGCTCGAATAGTGTAAGCTCTGGCTGGTGCTCTAGCTTCAAATCTCGCAACTGTATCTGTAACACCCCAAACCCGGCCTAGAAGTCAGGCCCGAATCTGGCGTGTCACATTAAGGTGTTTTTCGAAAACCATGTTTTCAGGTTGTTTAAAACTACATGATCATAAAAATCCCTTCCTCAATTTAAAACTTTCTATTATTTACAGACCCCGAATTTTGTTGCTTATCAAAACAAAATTTTTTTAAAGTTATTTCCTTGCAAATGTTATTTTCAAAACGTGGTTTATTAGAAATCATTCTTGGAAAACATTATTATCTTTAAAACCTTGTTTGTTGTCGAAGCTAAATTTAAAATAGTAGCGGAATGTTATATTTTGAAAACGATTGTTTTAAAACCCGTGTTTAATTGATTAGCAGTTCATAACTAAAAGAGTTACCAAATGAAAGTTAAAAAGAAAATCCCAATGGCCTTATTACAAAAATTTTAACCCAATAAATTAAACTAAAAATTTCTAAGTTTAACTTTAAAGCATATCTGACGTGTGGCCACCTCCGAGTCCCTCGCAGCTCCAAATCCTCTAAGGCTGGGGATTACCTGCACAGTTAAAAACGGGGTGAGTTTACGAAAACTCAATGTGTAATCCCCTATAACGGTCGCTATCTGGGCCTGAGCCCATACGGTATCGGTCTGGGCCTAAGCCTATTCGGGAACAAGCTGGGCCTGAGCCCCAAAATCATCTCAATTTATGTGGATATGTGCCCACCCCAATCCTACCAGTCGTCTAACTCTCCACCCGTACCAACTAATCGCACCATGTGGGGACCATGTCAACCCACCCAGCCAATCCTCACCAATATTGCAGTCAAGCTACTAATATTTATGCGGCTTTAAGCCTTCAGTAATGGTCTCATAATTGGCACATCTCCATCGGTAACTGTATTATGCTTGGCACATAGCCATCAGCGACGGTAATATAATCGGCACACAGCCTTGGGTAAATATGATCGACACAGAGTCGTCAATATATATGTTAGGCACATAGCCACGGGTAAATACAATTGGCACAAAGCCATAATCAAGATGGCACAGAGCCATGTTTAGGTTGGCACAGAGCCATAATCGGATTACGCGGCTTTAAGTCGTGCGTCGATCCACAGTCATCATGCGACCTGTGCGACCTTAACATATCAATACTGGATCCACAGTCATCATGCGACCCGTGCGACCCTATCAGAACTTCCTCCGTATCAAAGTCCCAACCCCATGCAATATGTCGTGTATGTCATGCTCAATCATTACACGTGTATGCAAAATGGCCATGCTCAGAAATAGTCATTTACACACATATTGAAAACATATCAGCCATATAATCCCAGTCAAATCAGTTAAAACACATTCATACATTCACAATTAGATCAATCATAGTTCTAATCAGCCAGTTACCCACAAGGGCAAAATAGTCATTTTACCCTATAAGGGTATTTCGGTAATCCTACCCTACAGAGGTATTTCAGTAATTCTACCCTACAGGGGTATTACGATAATTTTACCCTACAGGGGTATTTCGATAATTCTACCCTACAGGGGTATTTCGGTAATTCTACCCTACAGGGGTATCTCACAAATTAGGGGTATATCGATAATTTTACAAATCAAGGGTATTTCGGTAATTTCACAAATTGAGGGTATTTCGATAATTTCATAAATCAGGGGTATTTTGGTAATTTTACAAATCGAGGGTATTTCGATAATTTTGCAAATTAGGGGTACTTTCATAATTTTGCAAACCGAGGGTATTTTGGTAATTTTGCAAATTAAGGGGTACTTTGGTAATTTTGTAAACTGAGGGTTTTTCGGTAATTGTACAAACCAAGGGTATTTCAGTAATTTTGTAAACCAAGGGTATTTCAGTAATTTTGTAAAGTAAGGGTATTACAGTAATTTTGTAAACCAAGGGTATTTCAGTAATTTTGTAAACCAAGGTTATTTCAATAATTTTGTAAACCAAGGGTATTTTAGTAATTCTGTACACCAAGGGTATTTCAGTAATTTTGTAAACCAAGGGTATTTCAGTAATTCTTTAAACCAAGGGTATTTCAGTAATTTTGTAAACCAAGGGTATTTCAGTAATTCTATAAACCAAGGGTATTTCAGTAATTTTGTAAACCAAGGGTATTTCAGTAATTCTATAAACTAAGGGTATTTCAGTGTAACACCCCAAACCCGGACAGGACACCACGTCCGAATCTGGTATGTTACGGGGAACACTTTTTTGAGAATCCAAGGTATATAGTTAAAAACGAGTTGATTTCATTTAGCATATCCAATAGTTTCTTAGTGCTATTTTGAAACATTTTTGACTTACTAGAATATCGAGTTTGGTTTGAAGCTCATTTGAGTTTACTTTATAGCAAAGCATAGTGAGATACCCGATGGTATAGTTTAAAACACATTGCGTTATAGTTTTGAAAACATTATCTTACCAAATTTTTAGTAAAATTTCATACCAAGTTATTTGTTAAGCAGGTTGAGAATCTAATTAAAACATAACCATCATAAAACATAATTTAAAGGCCTTTTACAAATCCAAATTAAATCTCAAATAAAAATAAATAAGCTAAAGTACCCAAAGTGAATAGTCCGAGCAAAACTTTTATTAAAGCATGGCATGTGCACCCAGAGTCCACCCGGCTCCATGTCGCGTCTCACGGGTCACTGAAATGTCAAAGGAGAGGGTGAGTCGAATGACTCAGTGCATAAATCCCGCTCCCGATGAAACAACATGCTATCACACATCATACATAGCAACATAATTAATGCAACCCGATCCTAACCATCCGTATCTCCCTGTTCTACCGCGTGTGGTACCAAACCACTGGTGGTGCCAAACCACTGGTGACATATAGTCACAATGTGTTACCAAAACACTGGTGTCCCAAAGACACAATATCCATCAATGTGGTGCCAAACCACTGGTGTCCCAAAGACACGTTTGTGCTACCAAAGCACTGGTGACCGAAGTCACAAATCCAATGATGGGGCCAACCCATCGTGTGATACCCAATCACTAGCAGACGATCCCATATCACAAAGTGGGGCCAACCCACGGTGGTGTCAAACCACAGGGACAAGTCGCAATGAGGTGCCCAACCTCACGGTGTCCCAAAGACACAAATGTGGTACCAAACCACTTTGGTGACCGTAGTCACAATAATCGAATGATGGGGCCAACCCATCGTGTGATACCCAATCACTAGTGACGATCCCATATCTCAAAGTGGGGCCAACCCACGGTGGTGTCAAACCACGGGGACAAGTCGCAATGAGGTGCCCAACCTCCGGTGTCCCAAAGACACAAATGTGGTACCAAACCACCATTGGTGACCGTAGTCACAATAATCGAATGATGGGGCCAACCCATCGTGTGATACCCAATCACTAGCGAGACGATCCCATATCTCAAAGTGGGGCCAACCCACGGTGGTGTCAAACCACGGGACAAGTCGTAATGAGGTGCCAAACCTCGGAGTCGCCAAACCTCTCGGTGACCCAAAGTCACAAAGTGTGTTACCAAAACACTGGTGCTCGTCAAGACAAAATATCACTTTGCTCCCTCCACTCATATCACCCATCAACATACCATACTCATGTAATCATGCATATCATACAAATCATGCATATCATGTCAACATGTCTAGCATTACATCTCATAGCATACATAACATAGATCATAATACCCAAGGTATCCATACTAGAACTTGTAATAAATAGGACTTACCCGGATACGTACACATACCCCGTTTGGGTATCCAATTATCCGTCATACTGGTATAGTTTTTAACAAGCAAACAGGTTTATTAATAACATTACTAGGTATCAGTGTGTTAGTTTACACACCTGGTAATACGAGTCTAGAAATCCCAACGAATCGATCTAAGTCCCTTGATTATCAAGCTCCTATAATCGGCCAACATAGGGGTTAGTACACATAAACCATTCGGCCAAAGGCTTTATACCAAGAGAAGTCATCTCAAACCCTTACCTTCAGTTCTTAACTTGGTTTCCAACCAACCCCGAACCACAATGGTCCTTCTAAGACGATCGGCCACCACCTTGAAAAGAATAACAGTTAATCCTTTATCATTCACGACTTAATCGAAACCAGACGATTAAACTAACAACAACCAATCACTTACCCCTTACTAATCAATTGACAGAAGAAAACGGCTCCTCTTGCTTGCTTCCACAATCCAATGATCCTATAACGAAGAGATTAGAATCCTTCCAAAATGACCATATTCGGCCCTTAATTAAACCAAAATCGATTGAGAAAAGAAAGAAAATAAATGACCATTCGGCCATGGACTTACCAACCTCCAAACGGTTGAAGCAAGAAACCCCCCAACACTCTATTGATGTTCGGCCACAACAACCACTAGGAGAAGGGATGGATCCGGTCAATACTTTGAACCAAAGAGAATTCGGTCTAGAATTAAAATAAAGCAAGGGAAATATGTGATCAAGAAGAAAGAATCGCCAAAGTTTGAGAAGAAAAGAAAGAAACAAATGGAAAAGTGGTAGGTGCTTTTCGGTTTTTGAGATGACAAGAAATGGAAGGAATGAATAGGAATTTTCGGTTTAGGCAAGGTAAATTTCGGCTTTAGTGTTTCAAAAAGGGGAGAGAAAACGAAACAAAAAAAATGAGATATGAGAAGGCTAGTTTCGGCTTAGCTCCAAAAGAAGATAAGAAGGAGAAATGGAATGAGCATTCGGCCAAAAGAGACAAAAAGAAGTACAAGCTTGAGGCTCAAGAACTTTCGGCTACAAACACTTTAGGAAACAAGAAATAAAATGAAACTTTCGGCAATCCATTTTGAGTTTTGGTCTTACGGTTCCAAGAGTAAAAGAATGAGAGAAATTCTCTTGAAAATTCAATGACAAAAGAAAGAAAGAATAGCCTTCCAACTTGTAGAAAATGCCTCAAAACTCCAAATGAATTTCGGCACTACCCACTACAACACACCACCAAGCCGTCCACCCACTCCACAACTCCCCAACATTCGGCCAAATCCCCCTATTCACTCCCAACCACAATTTCAAATAAGTTTGAACAAGTCATCCTCCACCAATTTCTCTCCACCATCCAAGTCACCCCTTGACCAAGTCCATGGTAGAATTCAAGTTGCTCTCAACCTCTTCCTCCATGCCGTCCAAAATGAGAACCAAAATGGGAGTTCTACGACTTGAACTCTGGACCTCCCTCACCTGTAGATGACGCCACACCAAGCTCCTCCTTGCCACTCTGCCGGCTCTTCATTTGTGCAATAAAACACCAAAGAAAACTCTTATACCCCAGCTCCAACAGCTCCCTTCACTTAACACCCAAAACCAAAATTTTCCCATTCACTGGGCATACTCCTAGACTTCAATCAAACCCTAAAACACCGAAATAGCAACACAGCACACTAAACTCATGCAATTTCATGCAACAACAAAATAGCCCCTAACCCGGGATATTACAGTTCTACCCCCCTTAAAAATAATTTCGGCCTCGAAATTACCTGATCAGAAGAGTTGCGGGTATTACTGTCTCATCATATCCTCGGGTTCCCACGTAGCTTCTTCTACGCCATGATTCCGCCAAAGTACCTTAACCAAAGGCACAGACTTCTTACGCAGAACCTTCACATCTCGATCAAGAATCTGCACAGGTTCCTCCTCCATGGTCAAATCTGGATTCACCTCGATCTCTTCCACTGCTACCACATGCGACGGATCTGAACGATACCTCCGAAGCATCGAAACGTGGAAAACGTCGTGAATCTGACTAAGCTCTGCTGGCAACTCAAGCTGATACGCTACTGGTCCAACTCGTCTCAATACCTTATACGGCCCAATAAACCTCGGACTTAGCTTGCCTTTCTTCCCGAATCTCAATACCTTTTTCCAAGGCGAGACCTTCAGAAACACTCGATCCCCCACAGCAAACTCTATATCTCTTCGCTTAAGATCGGCATAAGACTTCTGCCGGTCCGAAGCTTCCTTCAATCGAGACTGAATCAACATAACCTTGTCTTCGGTCTCAAAGAACCAACTCGGGTCCCAACAACCGGCGTTCACCTAACTCCGTCCAACACGTAGGTGAGCGACATTTCCTACCATACAACGCTTCATACGGTGCCATCTTGATGCTCGCTTGGTAGCGTTGTTGTAAGCAAACTCACCTAATGGTAGAAACTCCTCCCAACTACCCCGAAATCCAAGATACAACCTCTCGGCATATCTTCCAAGATCCGAATAACTCTTTTCGATTGACCATCGATTTGTGGGTGAAAAGCCGTCTTTGAAATCCAAACGAGTACCCGAGCTTGATGCAATGCTTTCGAGAACCTTAGCGTAAACACGGGATCCCTATCCGAGATTATCGAAAGCGCACACCGTGCAACCTCACTATCTCTCGACACATACGGCTTTTCGCTAGCTTCAGGCGAATAATCAACCCTCACCGGAATAAAGTGAGGTGATTTAGTCGAGACGATCCACCACTACCCAAACCGAATCTTTCTTGCTTGGCGTAGCGGTAGCCCACCGACGAAATCCATGGTTATCCTTTCCCACTTCCACTGAGGAATCTTCACAGGCTGAAGCAAACCCGACGGCAACTGATGTTCAGCCTTGACCTGCTGACATGTCAGACACTTCCCAACAAACTCTGTCACCTCTTTCTTCAAGCCGTGCCACCAAAAGCGCTCTCTAAGATCTCTATACATCTTACTACCTCGGGATGCATAGCATAATGATCGCTATGTGCGTCCTGAAGAATATTTTGCCTTAGCTCAACATCTTTAGGCATACAAGCTTTACCTTGAAAACACAGAACCCCATCACCAGACAAGTTGTAACCCTCCAAACCACCATCCTGCACTTGCAACCTTCGCGCACTCGTAACCTCATCCAATAATCTGTTTCTCTCGACCGCTCAACCGGTAGGCTTAACTTGCGCTTACGCGAGAATACTCCGTCGTCATACAAACTCAAGTGGGCAAACAAAGCTCTTAAGTCCGAAACAACCTTGCGGCTCAACGCGTCGACCACCACGTTAGCCTTGCCGGATGATACTCAATCGAGCGGTCATAATCTTTCAAAGACAACTCAACCCATCTGCGGCGCCTCAAATTCAAATCCTTACGAGTCGGTAGATACTTGGACTCTTATGGTCGGTGTAGACTATCGATCTTTCTCCATACAAGTAGTGCCTCCAAATCTTTAAAGCAAAGACTACAGCTGCTAGCTCCAAATCGTGCGTCGGATAGTTGATCTCGTGTGGCCTCAGCTGCCGAGAAGCGTAAGCCACAACCTTACCTTCTTGCATCAGCACACAACCCAAGCCCGTATGTGATGCGTCACAATACACTGTGAATTCCTTACCAGCCTCAGGTTGAATTAGAACCGGAGCCTCAGTCAAAATCTTCTTTAACTTGTCGAAGCTTTCCTGCTGCTTCTCAGTCCATACAAACGGAACTTCTTTCCTCGGCAACTTGGTCATCAGTGTTTGCTATCAACGAAAAACCCTCAACAAACCTTGGTAGTATCCGGCCAAACCAGAAAACTCGAATCTCGACTCTCGACCTAGGCGGCTTCCAATCCAAAACTACCTCAATCTTACGAGGATCTACTCGAATCCTCTCACCGACACTACATGACCCAAGAAAGTCACTTCTCTAAGCGAACTCGCACTTACCGAACTTAGCATGAGTCGCTCCTCCTCAAAATCTGCAACACCACTCGCAAATGCTTATCATGCTCTTCCTCGTCCTTGAGTACACTAAGATGTCGTCTATGAAAACCACGACGAATTGATCCGGATCTTTGTTGAAACACCCTATTCATCATATCCATAAACGCCGCCGGTCGTTAGTCAACCCGAACGGCATTACGTAAATTCGTAGTGCCCATACCGAGTCCAAAGCTTATTTGTTTTATGGATATCAGCCTCCTTAACTCTTAATCGGTGATACCGGACCTCAAGTCGATCTTCGAGAATACCGCAGCACCCTTCGGTGATCAAACAAATCGTCTATCCGTGGCAACGGATACTTGTTTTTAATCGTCAACTTATTCAAACTGGCGGTAGTCTATACACATCCGCATCGTGCCATCTTTCTTCTTGACAAAGAGTACGGCGCACCACGGCGAAACACTAGGCCTAATAAAACCTCGATCCAATAACTCCGGGATCTGAGCCTTAAGCTCCACCAATTCCTTTGGCGCCATCCTATACGGAGCAATAGACACTGGCGCGGTTCCGGGTAATAGGTCAATCCCGAACTCCACCTCTCGATCTGGCGGCAAACCCGGAAGCTCCTCAGGAAACACATCGGCAAATTCCTTGACAGTACGAACCTTCTCCACAGCAGACTCTTTAGCCTCCAAGGCATACACATGAACTACATATGCTTCACAGCCCTTCCTGACCATCTTCTCCGCTTTCAGAGCAGATACCACATTTGATAAGTAATCCCTCCTATTACCTATCATAGCCACTTCATCGCCCTCAACCGTCTTAAGAACCATGCGCTTGGCCGCGCAATCCAACCTCGCTTGGTACTTGACCAACCAGTCCATCCCAAGAATCGGTCGACCTCCCCAAGCGGCGGTTCCATCGGATCAAGAACAAACACTACCCTTGGAGTTCTAGGGTACCTCTCTAAATGCAGTTTATCTACTACTACAGAGTGACCTAGAGGGCTAATCACGGTCATCCGCCTAGAAGATATCTCGAGTCTAAATCCATGGTCTCTCGCTATACTCATCGGCAACATAAGAGTGCGTTGAACCCACATCAATCAAAGCGGTATAAGGAGAACCAAAAATCAAAAACGCACGGTTATGGCGTCCGTGCGTCGCGTAAGCCCTCCTCTCGGCGCCTCAAAGATACACTAATCCGGTATCGGCATCAGAACTACCGCACCTCGCGGTGCTCCACGGCCCCGACGAACCATTACCACCTCTGCCATTACCACGGCCCCTCTGCGGTGGCGGTCCATTACCTACGAATCGACACGGCCCCGCCTCTCGGGTGAATCCTAGCCAACCTACGCGGACAATCCTCACACGATGCTCGAGAACCACACTCGAAGCAACCTTTTCCTCCAGTCCAAAGACCACCCCAATGAGATTTTCCACATCGATCACATCTGCGGCGGTCCTCGCCTAGCAGCAACAACAAACCTAGCAGTGGTGGTTGGCCCACTCGGTCTAGCTCTCTTCTCGCGGATTACCCGACGATCCGAAGACCCAAAGCTCCTCTTATGCCTATTTCGTCCATGCCTGTCTCACCGACTCCTTAACACCTCGGCTACCTTAGCCTTCTCAACTAAGACAACAAACTCGCGCTCACTGCTGGAGCAATCGAAGCCTCAACTCGTCTCGCGAGACCATCCTCAAACGAACACACCTCTCATGCTCGGTGGCCACAATGCCTCGGCATACCTACTCGGCCGGGAAGAACTCCTCGTACTAAAAAGCATTTACTCCCGAACAAGCCTCGAAATGCCTTCCGCTGGGAGTCAATATAACTAGCTCCGATGTACTTCTTTTGATATGTAGCCACGAAATAATCCCATGTCGGATCCTCATCGCCCTACATCGTCTCGAACCGTGAGCCACCAGCGATATGACTCATCCCGAAGAAGCGTCACGATGCCCTTCGACTTCTCTTCAAAGAAGATTAAGTCCAGATCATCCATGATCCGCTCGGTTGCCTCCAGCCAATATTCAGCAGTGCTGGGAGCAACACCAGATACACCTCGGAAGAATTCGGCCCCGTTTGCCCGAAGTCGTTTGAGCACGCAATTTCTAGCTCCTGCACCACCACCCACACCAGCTACTCTTTCCAACACTCGCGGCATCGCTCGTGACACGCTGCGCATCCCCGGCCCGATCTTGGAACTCACCACCTCCAGCTGGTGGCGGAAACGGTATCTCATTTTCTGAACCCTGACCAGATCCTACGGGCTCAGAAACTGTCATCCTACCCCTACCTCTACCACGAGTATTACGACCACGTCCGCCTCGAGTGCTCATGACTAATCTTTCTACGTATCTGATTAAGAATTTTATGCATCAGTATTTATTCCACTATTTTAAGGCAAATCTTATGAATATTTAAGGAGATTTGTTCTCGCGAGTTCACAGAATCCTATCAGTTTCAATCTCTAAAGTAGTATACTATTGCTATTCATCAAATCATATCACATCCAATCAATTCACAAGCAATAGTTCGGGGTTCTTACCTGGGCGAACTGGTGCCGGAGACTCGGTGCCATGCCTTTCAAACCATACAGACACTTAAAATAACTCTTAAAAACTTTTTGGGCCTCAGGCCCACAGCCGAGCCTTTGAACTTGGCTCTGATACCACAATTGTAACACCCTAAACCCGGACAGGACACCACGTCCGAATCTGGTATGTTACGGGGAACACTTTTTTGAGAATCCAAGGTATATAGTTAAAAACGAGTTGATTTAATTTAGCATATCCAATAGTTTCTTAGTGCTATTTTGAAACATTTTTGACTTACTAGAATATCGAGTTTGGTTTGAAGCTCATTTGAGTTTACTTTATAGCAAAGCATAGTGAGATACCCGATGGTATAGTTTAAAACACATTGCGTTATAGTTTTGAAAACATTATCTTACCAAATTTTTAGTAAAATTTCATACCAAGTTATTTGTTAGCAAAGTTGAGAATCTAATTAAAACATAACCATCATAAAACATAATTTAAAGGCCTTTTACAAATCCAAATTAAATCTCAAATAAAAATAAATAAGCTAAAGTACCCAAAGTGAATAGTCCGAGCAAAACTTTTATTAAAGCATGGCATGTGCACCCGAGTCCACCCCGGCTCCATGTCCGCGTCTCTGGGTCACTGAAATGTCAAAGGAGAGGGTGAGTCGAATGACTCGATTGCATAAATCCCGCTCCCGATGAAACAACATGCTATCACACATCATACATAGCAACATAATTAATGCAACCCGATCCTAACCATCCGTATCTCCTGTTTCTACCCCGTGTGGTACCAAACCTTTGGTGGTGCCAAACCACTTGGTGACATATAGTCACAATGTGTTACCAAAACACTTTGGTGTCCCAAAGACACAATATCCATCAATGTGGTGCCAAACCACTTTGGTGTCCCAAAGACACGTTTGTGCTACCAAAGCCTTTGGTGACCGAAGTCACAAATCCAATGATGGGGCCAACCCATCGCGGTGATACCCAATCACTAGCGAGACGATCCCATATCTCAAAGTGGGGCCAACCCACGGTGGTGTCAAACCACGTGGACAAGTCGCAATGAGGTGCCCAACCTTTGGTGTCCCAAAGACACAAATGTGGTACCAAACCACCGTGACCGTAGTCACAATAATCGAATGATGGGGCCAACCCATCGTGTGATACCCAATCACTAGCGAGGCGATCCCATATCTCAAAGTGGGGCCAACCCACGGTGGTGTCAAACCACGGGGACAAGTCGCAATGAGGTGCCCAACCTCGGTGTCCCAAAGACACAAATGTGGTACCAAACCACCGTGACCGTAGTCACAATAATCGAATGATGGGGCCAACCCATCGTGTGATACCCAATCACTAGCAGACGATCCCATATCTCAAAGTGGGGCCAACCCACGGTGGTGTCAAACCACAGGGACAAGTCGTAATGAGGTGCCAAACCTCTGGAGGTGCCAAACCTCTGGTGACCCAAAGTCACAAAGTGTGTTACCAAAACACTGGTGCTCGTCAGCACAAAATATCACTGCTCCCTCCACTCATATCACCCATCAACATACCATACTCATGTAATCATGCATATCATACAAATCATGCATATCATGCCAACATGTCTAGCATTACATCTCATAGCATACATAACATAGATCATAATACCCAAGGTATCCATACTAGAACTTGTAATAAATAGGACTTACCCGGATACGTACACATACCCCGTTTGGGTATCCAATTATCCGTCATACTGGTATAGTTTTTAACAAGCAAACAGGTTTATTAATAACATTACTAGGTATCAGTGTGTTAGTTTACACACCTGGTAATACGAGTCTAGAAATCCCAACGAATCGATCTAAGTCCCTTGATTATCAAGCTCCTATAATCGGCCAACATAGGGGTTAGTACACATAAACCATTCGGCCAAAGGCTTTATACCAAGAGAAGTCATCTCAAACCCTTACCTTGAGTTCTTAACTTGGTTTCCAACCAACCCCGAACCACAATGGTCCTTCTAAGACGATCGGCCACCACCTTGAAAAGAATAACGATTAATCCTTTATCATTCACGACTTAATCGAAACCAGACGATTAAACTAACAACAACCAATCACTTACCCCTTACTAATCAATTGTGTAAGAAAACGGCTCCTCTTGCTTGCTTCCACAATCCAATGATCCTATAACGAAGAGATTAGAATCCTTCCAAAATGACCATATTCGGCCCTTAATTAAACCAAAATCGATTGAGAAAAGAAAGAAAATAAATGACCATTCGGCCATGGACTTACCAACCTCCAAGCGGTTGAAGCAAGAAACCCCCAACACTCTATTGATGTTCGCCACAACAACCACTAGGAGAAGGGATGGATCCGGTCAATACTTTGAACCAAAGAGAATTCGGTCTAGAATTAAAATAAAGCAAGGGAAATATGTGATCAAGAAGAAAGAATCGGCCAAAGTTTGAGAAGAAAAGAAAGAAAAAATGGAAAAGTGGTAGGTGCTTTTCGGTTTTTGAGATGACAAGAAATGGAAGGAATGAATAGGAATTTTCGGTTTAGGCAAGGTAAATTTGGCTTTAGTGTTTCAAAAAGGAGAGAAAATGAAACAAAAAAATGAGATATGAGAAGGCTAGTTTGGCTTAGCTCCAAAAGAAGATAAGAAGGAGAAATGGAATGAGCATTGGCCAAAAGAGACAAAAAGAAGTACAAGCTTGAGGCTCAAGAACTTTTTGGCTACAAACACTTTAGGAAACAAGAAATAAAATGAAACTTTCGGCAATCCATTTTGAGTTTTGGTCTTACGGTTCCAAGAGTAAAAGAATGAGAGAAATTCTCTTGAAAATTCAATGACAAAAGAAAGAAAGAATAGCCTTCCAACTTGACCGAAAATGCCTCAAAACTCCAAATGAATTTCGGCACTACCCACTACAACACACCACCAAGCCGTCCACCCACTCCACAACTCCCCAACATTCGGCCAAATCCCCCTATTCACTCCCAACCACAATTTCAAATAAGTTTGAACAAGTCATCCTCCACCAATTTCTCTCCACCATCCAAGTCACCCCTTGACCAAGTCCATGGTAGAATTCAAGTTGCTCTCAACCTCTTCCTCCATGCCGTCCAAAATGAGAACCAAAATGGGAGCTCTACGACTTGAACTCTGGACCTCCCTCACCTGTAGATGACGCCACACCAAGCTCCTCCCTTGCCACTCTGCCAGCTCTTCATTTGTGCAATAAAACACCAAAGAAAACTCTTATACCCCAGCTCCAACAGCTCCCTTCACTTAACACCCAAAAACCAAAATTTTCCCATTCACTCAGGCATACTCCTAGACTTCAATCAAACCCCTAAAACACCGAAATAGCAACACAGCACACTAAACTCATGCAATTTCATGCAACAACAAAATAGCCCCTAACCCGGGATATTACATTCAGTAATTCTGTAAACCAAGGGTATTCTAAACAGAGATAACGATACGAATGGGCCTAGGGCCCATTCTCGGCCCAAATGGGCCCACAAGCTCGTGGCCCATTTAGCCCAAGTCTAGCCACAGATATGAGATTCACATAGTCCAGTCCAATATTTACTACACAATCATACAACTTATCCGATTGGGCCTACGGGCCCATTGGCCCCACATGGGGCCTTTCGGCCCATCGTGGCCCAAACAGCCTAAACCCACAAGAACACTCATGATGGCCTCAACTATCGCGTCGAAGCTCCCACACGTGCGCTCGCACGCTCGTGTGGCTACCATCGCCATGTGACCAGCATTTCGGCATTTGCCGCTCTATAGCTAGAGTAGTGCGAAATACACACCTGATAGGAATCTGAAGTTAATCCGCGCTCTAAACACTGTTCTGCATAGAAGCCAACAATGATCGCACCCTTGACCCCCAAGGGGTGTGTCGATCAACTTCGGTCACCACCACCGCGACCCAACGGCATACAGATCAACGAATGATCCAACGCCTAACCCAAACGAGCACGCCACAAAGCGAAAGGGATAAGCCAAGAAAGGTATGCTTACTCTCCTCATGGTTTGCTCTATTTAAAGCCAGCTTCTTGCCTATCCTCACGCTAGCTTCCCGATGTGGGATCCCACCTTCAGCAGAGTTTAAATCCAACACAAACTCTGGCCGTCCAATCCGCAAAATAAACACTCCTTTGCTTGACATGAGTTTCGAACCCTTGCCCTCTCCTATGCTCCAGACGCTATATGCCACCACAACACAAGCTCCTTGTGTGACTTAGAACATGCGCAACTAAATATAAGCTTATGGGCCAAAATCTAATTTCATTTAAAAGAAAAACAAAATGAATTGCAAGCGCCAAGACTTGAACCTTGGACCTCTTGATTCCTCTATGGCATCACTTCCTTGTCTCCCATGTGGCGCTATTTGCCACTAGACCACAACTCTTTTTGTGTCTTTTTTTTCCCACAATTTATTCTTAAAGCCTACTTACTTACCCCCGGGGCTTTATTCACCTAAAACCAAAATTTTTCCTAAAGCCTAGGTTTGAACCCGGGACTTCATGGAAGCCCCCTAACCTTCCAAAATCACTCACCTAATAGGTCCAACTTGAACTAGTGCCGTTCCCTTATTCCCAAAAAATTTAAACGCTCCATTCCCAAGACCCAATGGGCCAAATTCTACTAGGCCCAAATTCGGGGCGTTACAATTCTACCCCCTTAAAGAAATTTTTTCCTCAAAATTTCCAACTCTCAAAATAGTCACACAACCCAAACTACACCACCGCGCTTCTGCTGCACACTCTAATTCCAAAACATTACCTCTTACGCACACCCAAAATACCTAGTCACTAGAGCAGATAGATATCATACAAATACAATTTCTATTTCCACAACATCACACAGAATAAATACAAAATCTAAATTTAAGCATCATAGTACAGTCCAATATCTAGGGTAATCACATTGTTTCTTATTGCATAACAGCAGACAACGGTATTCAGAAAACTTACGGATTCGACACCGGAGACTCGGTGAACCACACTTTCTGAAAACGGTCAGTACAACATTTCAGAACTTTAAATCTTTTCAAGTATTTTTGAAAAAACACTTTCAGAAATTCAATTTTGAAAACCCAATTCACATCCGAGTTTTGTAATCTGGCTCTGATACCATTAAATGTAACACCTCAAACCCGGCCTAGAAGTTAGGCCCGAATCTGGCGTGTCACATTAAGGTGTTTTTCGAAAACCATGTTTTCAGGTTGTTTAAAACTACACGATCATAAAAATCCCTTCCTCAATTTAAAACTTTCTATCATTTACAGACCCCGAATTTCGTTGCTTATCAAAACAAAATTTTCTTAAATTTATTTCCTTGCAAATGTTATTTTCAAAACGTGGTTTATTAGAAATCAATCTTGGAAAACATTATTATCTTTAAAACCTTGTTTGTTGCGAAAGCTAAATTTAAAATAGTAGCGGAACGTGATATTTTGAAAACGGTTGTTTTAAACCCCGTGTTTAATTGTTTAGTAGTTCATAACTAAAAGAATTACCAAATGAAAGTTAAAAAGAAAATCCCAATGGCCTTATTACAAAAATTTTAACCCAATAAATTAAACTAAAAATTTCTAAGTTTAACTTTAAAGCATATCTGACGTGTGGCCACCTCCGAGTCCCTCGCAGCTCCAAATCCTCTAAGGCTGGGGATTACCTGCACAGTTAAAAACGGGGTGAGTTTACAAAAACTCAGTGTGTAATCCCCTATAACGGTCACTATCTGGGCCTGAGCCCATACGGTATCGGTCTGGGCCTAAGCCCTATCCAGGAACAAGCTGGGCCTGAGCCCCAAAATCATCTCAATGTATGTGGATATGTTCCCACCCTAATCCTACCAGCCGTCTAACTCTCCACCCGTACCAACCAATTGCACCATGTGGGGACCATGTCAACCCACCCAGCCAATCCTCACCAATATTGCAGTCAAGCTACTAATATTTATACGGCTTTAAGCCTTCAGTAACGGTCTCATAATTGGCACATAGCCATCGGTAACTGTATTATGTTTGGCACATAGCCATCAGCGACGGTAATATAATCGGCACACAGCCTTAGGTAAATATGATCGACACAGAGTCATCAATATATATGTTAGGCACATAGCCACGGGTAAATATGATTGGCACAAAGCCATAACCAAGATGGCACAGAGCCATGTTTAGGTTGGCACAGAGCCATAATCAGATTACGCGGCTTTAAGCCGTCCGTCGGTCCACAGTCGTCTTGCGACCCGTACGACCTTAACATATCAATACTGGATCCACAGTCATCATGCGACCCGTGCGACCCTATCAGAACTTCCTCCGTATCAAAGTCCCAACCCCATGCAATATGTCGTTTATGTCATGCTCAATCATTACACGTGTATGCAAAATGGCCATGCTCAGAAACAGACATTTACACACATATTGAAAATATATCAGTCATATAATCCCAGTCAAATTAGTTAAAACACAGTCATACATTCACAGTTAGATCAATCATAGTTCTAATCAGTCAGTTACCCGCAAGGGCAAAATAGTCATTTTACACTATAAGGGTATTTCGGTAATCCTACCCTACAGAGGTATTTCAGTAATTCTACCCTACAGGGGTATTACGATAATTCTACCCTACAGGGGTATTTCGGTAATTCTACCATACAGGGGTATTTCACAAATCAAGGGTATTTCGGTAATTTTACAAATCAAAGGTATTTCGGTAATTTTGCAAATTTAGGGTATTTTGATAATTTAATAAATCGGGGGTATTTCGGTAATTTTACAAATCCGGGGTATTTCAGTAATTTTGCAAATTAGGGGTACTTTGGTAATTTTACAAACCGAGGGTATTTCAATAATTGTACAAACCGGGGGTACTTCGGTAATTTTACAAGTCGAGGGTGTTTCGGTAATTTTGCAAACCAAGGGTATTTCAGTAATTTTATAAACCAAGGGTATTTTGTCAATTCAGAAACAAGGGTATTTTAATAATTCAGTAAACCAAGGGTATTTGAGAATTACAGTAAACCAAGGGTATTTTAGTAATTCAGTAAACCAAGGGTATTTTAGTAATTTCAGTAAACCAAGGGTATTTGATGATCTCGTAAACTAAGGGTATTTCAAGGTAATTTTGTAAACCTAGGGTATTTGGTAATTCTATAAACCAAGGGTATTTCAATGACTCAGTAAACCAAGGGTATTTTGATAATCTGTAAACCAAGAGTATTCTAAACAGAGATAACGATGCGAATGGTCCTAGGGCCCATTCTCGGCCCAAATGGGCCCACACGCTCGTGTGGCCCATTTAGCCCAAGTCTAGCCACAGATATGAGATTCACATAGTCCAGTCCAATATTTACTACACAATCATACAACTTATCCGATTGGGCCTACGTGCCTATTGGCCCCACATGGGGCTTTTCGGCCCATCGTGGCCCAAACAACCTAAACCCACACGAACACTCATGATGGCCTCAACTATCGCGTCGAAGCTACCATACGTGTGCTCGTACGCTCGTGTGGCTACCATCGTCGTGTGACCGATATTTCGGTATTTGCCGCTCTACAGCTAGAGTAGTGCGAAATACACACCTGATAGGAATTTGAAGTTAATCCGCGCTCTGAACACTATTCTGCGCAGAAGCCAACAATGATCGCACCCTTGACCCCTAAGGGGTGTGTCGATCAACTTCGGTCACCACCACCGCGACCCAACGACATACAGGTCAACGAATGATCCAGCGCCTAACCCAAACGAGCACGCCACAAAGGGAAAGGGATAAGCCAAGTAAGGTATGCTTACTCTCCTCATGGTTTGCTTTATTTAAAGCCAGCTTCTTGCCTATCCTCACGCTAGCTTCCCGATGTGGGATCCCACCTTCAGCAGAGTTTAAATCCAACACAAACTTTGGCCGTCCAATCCGCAAAATAAACACTCCTTTGCTTGACATGAGATTCGAACCCTTGCCCTCTCCTATGCTCCAGACGCTATATGCCACCACAACACAAGCTCCTTGTGTGACATAGAACATGCGCAACTAAATATAAGCCTATGGGCCAAAATCTAAGTTCATTTAAAAGAAAAACAAAATGAATTGCAAGCGCCAAGACTTGAACCTTGGACCCCTTGCTTCCTCTATGGCGTCACTTTCTTGTCTCCCATGTGGTGCCATTTGCCACTAGACCACAACTCCTTTTGTGTCTTTTTTTTCCCACAATTTATTCTTAAAGCCTACTTACTTTCCCCCAGGGCTTTATTCACCCAAAACCATTTTTTTCCTAAAGCCCAGGTTTGAACCCGGGACTTCATGGAAGCCCCCTAACCTTCCAAAAGCACTAACCTAATAGGTCCAACTTGCACTAGTGCCGTTCTCTTATTCCCAAAAATTTTAAACACTCCCATTCCCAAAGCTTAATGGGCCCAATTCTACTAGGCCCAAATTCGAGGCGTTACAGTATCTTTCGTAGCTATCTGACTACCACTGATATTTCTTGTGTTTCTAGAAGGTCTACCTCTAACTGAATCATTATCTGGCTTCAGATTCTGTACAATCTCTTGTTCATCAGACTCAGGTCAATCTTGAATAAAATGGTCTAATGATCCACATCTGAAATAGGCTCGATCAGTCGATCTACAATTACCCGGATGTCTTTTACCACAATGTTTACATTCAGGTCGTTCGGATCGGACATTTCCAACACTAGCTACTGAAGTTGCCGGAGCTTTGAAGTTCAACTTTGATCTAGCTCGATCTCTGTTTAAATGCCCCACATTAGCCTTTGAACAGCTATACTCATCTTTGAATTTCTTTGATGCAGACTGAAATGATTTACTTGAAATTCTCTTTCTCACATCTCTAGCTTCTGACTCAGCTTTTCTTTTATCTTTCCCGAGTGCCTCAGCTTTACATGCTCGATCAACAAGCACAACAAATTCTTTTATTTCCAGAATTCCAACTAGCAAACGGATATCTTCATTTAGGCCGTCTTCAAATCTTTTACACATTATTGCTTCAGTCGAAACACACTCTCGAGCATATTGACTTAATCTCACGAATTCTCGTTCGTATTCAGTGACAGGCATGCGACCCTATTTCAATTCCAAAAATTCTTTTCGTTTTTGATGTATAAATCTCTGGCTAATATATTTCTTCCAGAATTCAGACTGAAAGAAATCCCATGTAACCTGTTCTTTTGGAATAACAGAAATCAAAGTCTTCCACCATTGATAAGCTTCATCTCGTAACAAGGAAACGACACATTTTAAGCATTCATCAGGAGTCAATGACATTTCATCAAACACTCGGATTGTATTTTTGAGCCAAAACTCACCTCTCTCAGCATCATCATCACTAGTGGCCCTGAACTCTTCAGCTCCATATTTACGGATTTTATCAACCGGAGGCTTATTCAACAGATGCAAATTCATAACTGGTGGTACAACAGAAGTCTGAGGAGGATTAGGCGGGGGCGGAGGTTGTGAAACAGTCGGATTTGTTCTAATATATTGAGTGAACCACTCATTCATCATTTGGAAGAAGGCTTGTTTAGCCTCTCCTTCCTGACCGCTAGTAGCCGGTCTCAAATCAGATGGCACTGTCCCTTGAGTGGGAGCAGGCGCATTACTTTCAACATCGTCAGCTATAGCTCTTTCGGGATCCATTTACTATACGAAAAACACATTTTATATGTCAGGATTCATCACACTATCACAGTTCTTTTATATGGCATGTATAGCTAGACTCTCACACGCTATGTTAGTCCTAGAATCGACTAAATCGTAGCTCTGATACCAATAAAATGTAACACCCCTAACCCGTAACCGTCGCCGGTCTAGGGTTAAGAGGTATTACCAGACAAATCGAAAACTTTCACGGACATTTCACATCATAAAGTATATCATCGTCATACCATAGAAAAATACAAGCATATAGTCCCTTAATGAGGTCTACGAGACCGTAAACATGCATTAGAAAGGGGTCGGGACTAAACCAAACACATACAGAATTTTTCTAAAAATCAAACATTTTTCAAAGTTACAGAGGTCACACGCCCGTGTGGTCAGGCTGTGTGCCTCACACGGCCTCATACACACCCGTGTGTCCAAGCCGTGGCAAAACAGGGCATACATACTGACTTGTCCACACGATCGAGGACACGTCTGTGTGCCTCACCCGTGGTCGACACTGACTTGCATCACACGGCCAGTCACACGCCCGTGTGTCCAACCCGTGGTCGAAACTGACTTATTTTTAATCACAAACTCAAATGACACGGTTGAGCCACACGCCTGTGTTCTCAACCGTGTGGGCAAATATAGGTCATTTTCAAGGCCAATTTGCCACCCATTTTAGGGTCAAACCTACATGCAAAAACAATCATCATTTCAAGCACCAAAAGCAACCAAAGCATACCAAAATGACCATCTTTTCTAACCATTCAAGAGCATATCAAACATGCCAACTTATGTACCATTTATGTAACACCCCAAACCCGGTCAAAACGTTACGACCAAATCTGGGTTGTAACAGGAATAATAGATTTAAAAATTTTGACAAAACATCGTGATTTTGAGAAATTATTTTTTTAATTGGAGAATCCATGGTAAGGCCATTTTCTAAGAAATCTGTTTGACTACACATACTCTACCATTTTCTCATTAAGTTAATTAGGAGCTGAAAACGGGTTTATTTTACAAAAACCGAACTTAGAAAATTTCGAAAGGTGATAATCGAAATGAATGTTCAGGTGCGTGATCTTTGGAAATAATATTTGTAATGGTAAGAAAATTTCCAATTTTAAATTATTTATGGCTTGTTATCCAATCGTTGAACTTTTGGAAAACCTCTATTTATGTTTTTAAGAAAACCCCGCTTTTCGATAATTCATAACATATATAAAACCCGCAAGTAAACAAAACCCCAAAAATAAAGTTAAAGCGACCTTATTACAAATTAAAATCCCGAAATAGAAATAAGTTTAAAATAAAGTTCGAGTTTACTAGAGAACTCGTAATGCATGGCCACCTCGAGTGCATCGGCTCAAAACCCGCCACCTACCGACACTGCAAGATTAACAAAGGGGTGAGTCATCGAGACTCAGTGTGTAAATCCCCGTGTAATGCAAACTGGGCCTTAGCCCGCTCAATACGACATATGTCTCATGTATGCAATGCAGCCCAACCCAGTCTAGCTCTCCATCCAAACACCCGTGGCATTATGCCATTGTGGTTCATGACCACCGTGGTCCCAGACCACTCGTGACAGCAGTCACTCGTGACAAAGTCACTAATACATATAATCGTGGGGCCAGCCCACTGTGGTCTTAGACCACCAAGACAAGTCACTGATATAAGCATACGTGGTTTCAACCACCGTGGTACTTAGACCACTCATGACAATAGTCACTTGATTATCACCTCTTCCTCCATTCAATTCCCGAGCCCATGCTCTCTTCATCATGCCAAATATGAATGCAATATACTCTTAATGGGAAACAGTTAATAACAACATACATGCATACCATAAAAATTATCATCATCAAAGAACTTACCCGGTGTCTCTAACCTTACCCATAAGGGTATCTCGACTATCAGATTAGCTATTTTGGCTTTCAGCCAATACAGTTAATAATACAACCACAAGATACGTGTGAGTAATACACACATGATAACGTGTAACACTAAGCTTTCTACGTCGACACTTTCGTTAGCAGGGATGACAACTATCCGCTCTATCGAGCGCAGGCGTCGACTCTCTACCACGACCCGCGGAAAATCACGAACCGCCGACACAAAGACGCTTCTTAAACTTAGGAATATGGGTTTTGACACGCTCCCTCCACGGCTTGGCCGTTCCTTGTATCCATGAAATGGACTCGATCAGAGATCAAAGAGAACCTCTAATCAAGAGATTCGGTTAAGATAGACTATAATCAGAAAAGAGTCCAAAAACGCAAGACTAAAGAACTCTTTACCTTAAGAATCCGAATAGAGTGATTTAATTCGGCAAACAGCAACCCCTTGGCTTTGGACTACAAATCGCTTGACTAAAGGTGTTTCCCGGAGTAAGCATCCCCAACAGAGAAAAGAAGAAAGGAAGAAGGGTTAGCCCAAGCTATAACCGCCAAGCCAATTAGCCATTCGGCTTTGGCTACAAAAATCGAAAGAAGGGAAAGAAATGGGTAACAGAGTCTTTCTTACCTTAACAACAGAATCGATTGCAAGGATCCCCCCTGACCAATGATTCCTAGCACCTTGCTATGTGATGTACGGCTTGGAGCAAAGAATGTAAGAAACAAATTCAGTTGTTTACAAAATAGGTCCGGCTTCACCCTGAAAAGAAAGAACAGAGGGATTGATCATGAGAAAAAAAAAAGAGAGATCCTTACTTTAAAGCAGAGATACCGATTAACACACAAGATGTTTTGGCTATGGTGAAAAGTGTAGGGACGAAACACAAAGAGAAGAGAAAAGAAGGAGGCTTCGGTTAAAGGAGAAAAGAATGTAAAACACAAGAAGTAGAAGGGTGAAGGAGAAGGTTTCGGCCACAGTGACTTTGGCAACTTTGAAGAAAAACAATGCTCAATGGGAAGGTTGACAACCAAAGAAAAGAAAAGAAATGAAAAGAGAGTTTGAAAAGAACCAAGAGAATTCCACTCGAAAGGACCTTAGATGCCCTAGGGAAAAATTGGCACACAAGCTAAACAATACCCAAAAGAAAACTAAAAGCTCAACTCCAATTTTGGCACACACACAAGGCAACCCGTGTAACAACCCAAACCCGGCCCAAACATTACGACCGAATTTGATTTGCTACGGAGAAAAACTTTTTGAACACCATCTAGAACCAATTTAAGTTTCATTGAAAACCCCTTGTTTTTGGTTATCTTGCCAAAACTATACTTGGATTTAATTTGGAAGTTTAATTAAGTCCGGTTATTATACAAATTTCAAGTGTGCCCGATGGCACGATAAAACATTTTCGTGTTAACTTAAGAAAACATGTGATTTCAAGTCAGTTTTAATAATATAGTTTAAAGTAAATATCCAACATATAAGAAAAAATAACACAAATAAAGTTTATGGAGGCCTTATTACAACCAAAATAAAAATAACCAAATTTAAAGTTCTATAAATTTAAATCCACTGCATGGCCACCTCGAGTCCAACCGGCTCCTCAACCGCCATTTACGAGTCACCTGAAAATTATCACAAATAAGGGAGTGTTTGCCGATTTTTGGACTCCTTGGGGGTGTTACAACCCGATTATGCTCCCTCATGCCCCTCTAGCCAAATTTTCCTTCCCACAAACCCCTCATTCGGCCAACCACTTCCACCGACAACATATCCCACATTTCCCTCCTACTTTCACTCTCCTTCCACCATTCAAACAAGTTGACCGATTCAAATCCCTTCAAGCATTCTTATCCACCTATTTGAATATGTTGACCCCTTCAACCATCATCCTTGGAGAGTCCCTGCCGAAACCAACTTCTCTCCATCCAGATGCCAAAAAATAAAGCTTCAAAGTGAGGCATGTGGGATTCGAACCTCCTCCCTGCTGCTACCCCCTTGTGACGCCACTTCCATGCACTCTAAGTGGCGCCTCCTTGCCACTTTACCACCCATTTTCTTGTGTTAACAAAACACAAGTAATTACCCTTAAGGCCTGACTCAGCTAGCTCTCCCCTAAAGTGCCTAAAAACAGAATTTTTACCAAGGCTCAAGCTTAACCCCGAGCCTTCCCGGGACCCCTAAACACACCAAAATAACAAACAAAACATGCTAAACACACAGCAACACAAAATAATGCAGAGCCCCTAATTCCAGGATGTTACAATTTATCTCATTCTCATCACAAGTATTTCTAAGTACCATCCGTCCAAAAACTTACCAATTCAATTTGACAACCTTTCATCAATAATATACCAACTTTGCATCTCAAAATCATAGACTAAAATTTACCATATTCAAATCCATTAACAAGCCATATCTCATGGCTTATATATACATCTCAAAACATCATCTAATTCAACTAGTCTATACATGCCATACTTAAAACATGTACACATTCAAAAGGTACCAAAATATGATTTGATAGTGTGGTGATGATCCTCGACGATCCCCGAGCCTTCCGGAGCTTTAATGATCTATAAAACAATTCAAACACACAAAGAGTAAGCTTTCAAAAGCTTAGTAAGCCATATACAAATAAACTTAATATATATAAAATTCATAAACATTTCAATTACAAGAACTTTATCATATCTCAATAGCATATTCACATTTCTTCTTTAGCTCAAAGGTATCTAACCATTTGGTTGACAAAAATTCACATCTCCATGTATCTCATTAGGCTTTAGCACATTCATACAAATATCTCATTTTGTCTCAACAATTCTATGCACATATCTCACTTTTGCAAATTCACATATACTTACTTTTCATACTCAAACATAGAGTATATTTCAAACGTACCTGAATCAGTTACACATTTCGCATAGTCTTTTATTTCTCGGAATTGCCCGTTGAACCATTCAGAATTAAATAGGATACTCAGATAACTCGGAATACTAGTACAATGCCAACGTCCTAGACGTGGTCTTACATGTAATCAAATATCGATGCCACTATCCCAGATAGGGTCTTACACGAAATCATATACGATACCGATGTCCCAGACATGGTCTTACACGTAATTCTCAAATCGACGCCAACGTCCCAGACGTGGTCTTACACGATATGACATATCGGAACCCTATGTCATGATATATTAATCCTATCTATTCCTAAGGTTCTTACGGGACTTTTCAGACATTTACACATTGTCGATACTTTCTCGGTTTTCACATGTATATCTTCCAAAGCCATTCATTACAATTCAATAATATATGAACATGAATAAATCAACTCAAATACATTTATTTGTATATAGACTTACCTCGTACGGATATAAACGGATGCATTTGACTACTCGATCATTTTCGACTTTCCTCGGTCTAAATTCGTTTTCTTTGGTTCTTGATCTATACATATTCAAATTTAACTCTTTTATTCACCAAATCATTCAATTCAATTCAAAAACATACATTTAGGGCATTTTACAAATTAGCCTTCACATTTTCACATTTTGACATTTAAGTCATTATTTCACAAAATCACAAAATACACATAATTTCTTTGTACCCATGCTTAGCCAAATTTTCATATGCTTCATATAAGCCCATATATTTCATTTATTCCACATTTTAGTCCCTCAAAATATTATTTTCACAATTTAGTCCAAATTACTCAAATTCATCAAAAATCCTAAGACAAAACATGTTAATCTAACACATATATTTCATATTTCATCAACTAACATCACAAAGCTTAAACATTCATCAATGGCACATCTCATCATCTTCATCAAATTCCAAAATTAAAGCATGGGCTTTGTAGTACTCGAAGCAACGATTACAAAAACGTAGAAATTATCAAAAACCGAAACAAAAACATAACTTAATTTTGCTTAACCAAGGCCGAATGTTCAAAGCTTAAAACCCTTGTTTCTTTTTCTTATTTTTGGTTCCAAAAAGATGAACATAATGGCTTAATGCATGTTTTTATTTTATTAACTATAACTTTAATTCACAATTTACTAAACTAACCTTTATAAACTAATTACAAAACCATGTATCAATAGCCCTTAACCGTCCATCCCATAATTTGATGGCTAAATTGCATGTAATAAAAGCCATAACAAATAGATACCTTTAAATATAGCATGCTAGTTTTGTATTTTATGCGATTTAATCATTTTATCAAATTAAGCACACAAACAGATAAATTATTTCACGAAACTTTCACACATGCTTAATCACATACTGTAAGCACAGAAATTAATATTAAAATATTTTTCTGGGACATATTGTGTCAGCATTTGGTATACGAGTTGATCCGAGCAAGATTTCAGCTAGTTTAGAGTGGAAGCCTCCGAAAAATGTGTCTGAAGTTCGCAATTTTTTGGGACTTAGTGGTTATTATCGATTGTTTGTAAAAGGATTTTCGATGATTGCAAATCCACTAATGAGATTGCTTCAGAAAGATGTGAAATTTGAGTGGTCTGAAAAGTGCCAGAAAAGCTTTGATCAGTTGAAAACTTTATTGACTGAAGCTCCAGTGTTAGTACAGCCAGAATCTGGAAAAGAGTTTGTGATATATAGTGATGCTTCTTTAAATGATCTGGGATGTGTTTTAATGCAGGAAGGCAAAGTTATAGCTTATGCCTCAAGATAATTAAAGCCGCATGAAAAGAATTATCCGATGCACGATCTTGAGTTAGCTACGATTGTGTTTGCTTTAAAGATTTGGCGCCATTATCTTTTCGGTGAAAAATGCCATGTGTTTTCAGATCATAAAAGTCTAAAATATTTGATGACTCTGAAAGACCTAAATCTATGACAGAGAAGATGGTTAGAGCTATTGAAAGACTACAAACTTGTGATAGATTATCATCCGGGTAAAGCAAATGTTGTTGCTGATGCATTGAGTCAGAAATCACTGTTTACATTACGTGCGATGAATGCTCATTTAGACTTGTATGATGATGGTTCAGTTTTAGCTGAAATGAAAATGAAACCATTGTTTTTACAGTAAATATGTGATGCTCAGAAAATTGATAATGAAATGTTAACAAAACGAGCTCAGTGTGATTTGAACTCTGATTCTGAATTTCGAGTTGATGTTGATGATTGTTTGAGATTTTGAGATCGGATTTGTGTTCTGAGAAATTCAGAGTTGATTCAGTTAATTTTGAATGAAGCACATAACAGTCGTCTATCTGTTCATCCGAGAAGTACGAAGATGTATAATGATTTGAAACAACTTTATTGGTGGCATGGTATGAAGCGTGATATCTCAGATTTTGTATCGGAATATTTAATCTGTCAGCAAGTTAAAGCTGAACATCAGGTTCCTTCTGGTTTGCTACAACCGATTTTGATTCCTGAGTGGAAATGGGATAGAGTGACGATGGATTTTGTTTCAGGGTTGCCTTTGACTCTGAGAAAGAAAGACACAATTTGGGTCGTAGTTGACAGATTGACGAAAATAGCCCATTTTATTCCGGTACGATCTGATTATTAACTTGATAAATTAGCTGAGCTATATATTTCTGACATTGTGAGATTGCACGGGGTGCCACTATCTATTATGTTTGACAGAGATTCGAGGTTTACTTCACGATTATGGAAGAAACTGCAAGAGGCTTTAGGTACTAAATTGTATTTCAGTACAGCTTTTCACCCACAGATGGATGGTCCATCCGCGCGGATTATTCAGATTCTTGAAGATATATTGAGATGTTGCATTCTTGAGTTTGATGGTACGTGGGAACAATATTTACCATTGATTGAGTTTGTGTATAATAATAGTTTTCAATCGAGCATCAAAATGGCACCTTATGATGCTTTGTACGGACGAAAATGTCGAACACCTCTATGTTGGACTAAGCTAAGTGAAAATAAGATACACGGGGTCGATTTGATCAGAGAAACTGAACAGAAAGTGAAAGTGATTCGTGATAGTCTGAAAGCTGCATCAGATCGACAGAAATCGTATGCAAATTTGAAACGAAAAGATATTGATCGTTGATTTAAGAGTTTTAAAAATTTATAAAAAGAATGATCGAACCTGGAACTAACTATAACAACGATTGAGGCAAGTGCACCTATTGAACAGTAGTATATCTTAGGCAAGACCGGATTGTCGAACCCAAAGGAACCAAAAGTAATAATACTAACTTTCTTTTTATTATCTAGCCTAAAATAAGTGAAGTTGTTATTTAATCTAAATTTAACTAACTACAAAGCTAAAGACGCAAAGACAAAAAGAATGAATTGGGGAAATACTGTTGAAAAAACTTAGTTGATTAAGACGATACCCTTAGGAAGAATCCACCTAGACTTCACTTGTTATCTAACTCTGAACCAGACGATTTATTCACTTGACTTGATCCGTAAGACTCCCTAATGTATATTAAACCCTCTCTCGAAGCGAATAACGTCGAACCCTAGGTTGATTAATTGAAATCTCTTTCTAATTAAAACCCCTAGAATTGCATTAACTCGATCTATGGACTCCCATATTAGGTTTCACCCTAATCCGACAAAATCTCGTCACCCTATCTCTAGGCGCGCGATCAACTCCGCTTAATTATGCTAGATCTACTCTTAAGCAGGGACTTTTGCTCCTCCACCTAAGCACATCAAACTTGAATCAATATCTCAAAAATATTAACACAAGAATTAAGAACACATAATTAAGAACAAAACAAGTATTTATCATATAGTTCAGCAAACGATAACAAGATTCATCTAAGTTTCATCCCCTTCAGGTATCTGAAGGGTTTAGTTCATAATAATAAAAGAAAACATCTCAGAAGAAAAGATAAAACAAAACATAAGAAATCCCTAAAACCCCCTGAAGGAATTGAAGGAGAGATCCGCCGTCTTGAGTATAATTTCGACTTCTTGAGATGGATCCACTGGCTATCTCTGAGTGTTTCCCACAAATCTGACCTTTTCGGCTCGTCTCCTTGGCCTAGCTCACCGCCCTCTTCTAGGTTATACTTAGGGTGTTTATATAGGGTTTTGAAATAGGTTTCTTTGCCCCTAAGTATCCTTTTCCGAGTGAAATTGCTCTTCTCCACGCGGGGACACGCCATGGCACACGCCGTGTGTGAATCGTCTTTAGGCCATGTTCGGACTTTTAATGAGGTGACACACCCGTGTAAATCGTGATCAGGCCGTGTTCTAGTCTATCAAGGATACACGGCCGTGTTGGCTCAAGTCTAGGCCGGTACGATTTTCACTTTGGCCTAATTTGGTCCGTTTTGAGCCCGTTTCTCGTTCTTTCCATCCTCTGGTGCTTTCCTGAGTATAAAACATGAAAAGAAAGGATTAAGAGCACCTTTTTACATAAATCAAGGGATAAATCATCCAAAAGTATGCTAAATGTGGGATTAAAATATGTTGCTTTTACGGTTTATCACATACCCCCACACTTAAGCTTTTGCTTGTCCTCAAGCAAAATTCTCAACTTACAATTAAAACGAACTTCCCTCAATTCATAATAGTCATTGATAATGTTTCATCATGATTCAAAGATAATTTATACATGGATAATTTAACTTAAAGAGTCCTAAAGATTCAAACAATATAAGTCATACATTTGTAGCACAAAACATAGGTGTTTCCCCTCATCTAAATAATTACCTCTGATCCAAAACCTACAAGGATTGAAATCCTCACAAAAGATTCACTCAAATCACTCGAAGTGTTTAAGGTTCAGCATTAAGCACTCAAATGTCAAACCTGAAAAGTTAATCCCATAGGCTTGCATGAAAATCAAATCTCCACCACTGTAATATGAGATGATGCACAAATCAAAAGGTCTTTGAAAGGGTTGTGTGGGGCTTGGGTTAAGGTGTGGATAAAGGTGAATTAGAGCGTTAGAATCAAGATCGACCTGAAAAATTACCTAACTAGAAACAACGAACTGAAAAATAAATAATTACATGAATTGAAACTTTGAAACTAATAATACGAGCTTCTTCTTCAATAAATAGAATTTAACTGTATAAGCTCGCTTTTCATCATACTAATACTGAATATACTTCGATGTCTTTTTTATTTTTTATTTTTTTAGAACAAATCAAGTAATAATAAAGAAATTTAACAACTGAAATAAAGAACATAGTTAGGCAACTGATCAAATCAAATCTCAACAAAAAGGGTAGTCAAGAAGAATGGTGATAACACATACAAAGGGTTTTGGGTTAATATTAGTGGGTGAGTCAATAAAAAGGGTTGTTAGGATCAAAGGGGTTCACTAGGGGTTAATTATGAAGGTAGGCTTTTTATGGAGTAAGTGGGTTAAATCCTAGGTGCCTTTATCATTTTTGTATATCAAATCGAAGATGTGGTCTCAACATGTATAATCGAGGCAAGTTCTAGAATAACAGTTCAATGTTGACACACTCATAATCAAAAAGTGAGCATGAAAAAGGATATATGCTCTTATAAGGCTCAAAATCTCACAAAAATTATGGGTATTTTGATATCATCCTTGTAAATTTCAAACTTCAAAGTAATATTTAAATTCAGGTAGACAACCTAAAAAAAATTTTAATTTTGAAAAATAGACTTATCATGCTTGACTCTCTAGTATCTTAAAGTTTAATCATCAATGCACAATTATCAATGACTTAATCTAATACATATCAATAAAAATCATAAATCATAGGAAATTTCATTCTAATCATAATATGAGAAACTTACTTAAAGAAACAAGATATAATTCAGGGATTTTCAAATAATACTATAGTTAACCCCCCCACACTTAAGATGTACATTGCCCTCAATGTACAAAGATAGATGATAGCCAAATAATAAAATCATAAGATAGGAAGAGAAGTGAAACTTCCTGAATTTTGGATGGAGTTAATGAAAAGAAACCGGATAGGATTGGTAGAGGTGAACGTGGGGGAGCACCTTGAACCGTTTGAATTTGAATCCTCGAAGCAGCCGTCATGATTTTATTGTATCCTAAGCTAAATCTAAATGGTATGAAGAATAAGAAGATAATAATAAAGAAAATAAAAATAAAAATAAAAGTAAATAATGGAAAATGAAAGAAGAAAGACAACTGAAAAAGAAAAAGGAAGAAGGGGGTTTAAATAGAGATGCAGCCCGTGTTTTGGGAAAAATTTTGTCATGTTGCCACACGTCTACGGCCACGCCCTTTTTCCTACCTATGGTGCCCACACGGCTACGGCCACGGTCGTGTGCAAGGCCGTGTGAGTATGGAAAACCTGCGCCTAAACATGGATATAAATAAAACTAAACTAATTAGTAGGGTTAGTGCTCGGGTTGCCTTTCGAGAAGCGCTCGTTTAAAGTCTTGAGCTAGACATACCTGTTATTCGCATAATCAGGGTGGTTTGCGGAGGTGAAAATCCTTTCTCATGCGATCTATTTGGTTTTTGATATATAGTTTAAGTCGAGTAGTGTTAACCTTAAAAGTGATGAATTTAGGACTAATTACCTCGACTGTTCCATCTGGGAAGATTTTGAGTACCTGATCTCCTATCTTAAGCTGGGTTGTCCCATCGTTAAGTTTCTCGTGGAGTTGCCTCGTTTTTCTTCGTGTATTTCTTTGAAGTGTATCTTCCACTCGTCTAGTTCATCGATTCGAAGCTTTCGTTCCTCATGAATTTCTTCTTTATTGACACGAGGTCTAGGATCTGGCATCTGCGAAAGAGCTTCAAGAAATGGCAAGTTCATAAGAAACTTCTTTGGAGGTTTAAGAAATTTACCAAATTATTCCTCTGTGTGGTTTTTCTTTATCGCATTGGGGTATGGCATATGAGCTTGGTACTCTGTAATTACCGGGTTTGGTAAATCATGGCTTACCTCAACCTTACCTTCACTTACTACAGGCTCTTGCCTTAGGTCAAATTCCACTAACCTTTCACTGTCATGAGCTGTTACGGCTTGAATTTGCTCTTTTGGGTTAGTTTCAGTGTTTCTTGGTAGACGCCCTTGCGGTCATTCGGAAATTAAGTTTGCAACTTGTCCAACTGACTTAGTAAGTTCCCCAACTTGGTTCTTGATCCCTTTGATCGATGCTTGTTGATTATTAAGCGTTGTCTCAGTTTTTTGGAGACGGGTATCTGTGGCTGCCATGAATTTTGTCAGCATCTCCTCAAGGTTCGACTCCTCTTCCTGTTGGTAAGGTGGTTGTTGAAAATTTGGAGGAAGTTCCGGTCCTTGGCTACTTTGATCATCCCATGAGAAATTAGGATGGTACCTCCAACCTACATTATAAGTGTCACTATAAAAATTATTTTGAGGTCTAGAATAGTTACCCATATAGTGGACTTGTTTGTTCTCTATGCCATATCCGTAGGGTGGGTACTCAAGATTTGCTACGCCTCCGCTTGTTTCGTACTGCATAAATGGATGTATCTGCGAAGAACACAAATCATCAAACTTTTTATTTAACATCTCTAACTGGTTTGATAGCCTGGTTATTGGGTCGAGGTTGTAGATATCGGCTGCTTTTGTTGGCTTTGTCCTCATAACTTGCCACTGATAGTTTTTCAGTGCCATCTCCTCTATCTGCCAAAATCAAATAAAAGAAAATTTAGCAAAGTAAAAAAAATAATAATAATAATGGATAAAGTAATAAAAATTGAGCTTTCTTAATATTTTAGTTCCCCGGCAACGGCGCCAAAAACTTGATCGTTGATTTCAGAGTTTTAAAAATTTATAAAAAGAATGATCGAACCTGGAACTAACTATAACAACGATTGAGGCAAGTGCACCTATCGAACAGTAGTATAGCTTAGGCAAGACCAGATTGTCGAACCCAAAGGAACCAAAAGTACTAATACTATCTTTCTTTTTATTATCTAGCCTAAAATAAGTGAGGTTGTTATTTAGTCTAAATTTAACTAACTACTAAGCTAAAGACGCAAAGACAAAAAGAATAAATTGGGGAAATACTGTTGAAAAAACTCAGTTGATTAAGACGATACCCTTAGGAAGAATCCACCTAGACTTCACTTGTTATCTAACTCTGAACCAGACGATTTATTCACTTGACTTGATCCGTAAGACTCCCTAATGTATATTAAACCCTCTCTCGAAGCGAATAACGTCGAACCCTAGGTTGATTAATTGAAATCTCTTTCTAATTAAAACCCCTAGAATTGCATTAACTTGATCTATGGACTCCTATATTAGGTTTCACCCTAATCCGGCAAAATCTCGTCACCCTATCTCTAGGCGCGCGATCAACTCCGCTTAATTATGCTAGATCTACTCTTAAGCAGGGACTTTCGCTCCTCCACCTAAGCACATCAAACTTGAATCAATATCCCGGAAATATTAACACAAGAATTAAGAACACATAATTAAGAACAAATCAAGTATTTATCATATAGTTCAGCAAACGATAACAAGATTCATCTAAGTTTCATCCCCTTCAGGTATCTGAAGGGTTTAGTTCATAATAATAAAAGAAAACATCTTAGAAGGAAAGATAAAACAAAACATAAGAAATCCCTAAAACCCCCTGAAGGAATTGAAGGAGAGATCCGCCGTCTTGAGTAGAATTCCGACTTCTTGAGATGGATCCACTGGCTATCTTCGAGTGTTTCCCACAAATCTGACCTTTTCGGCTCGGCTCCTTGGCCTAGCTCACCGCCCTCTTCTAGGTTATACTTAGGGTGTTTATATAGGCTTTTGAAATAGGTTTCTTTGCCCCTAAGTATCCTTTTTTGAGTGAAATTGCTCTTCTCCACGACGGGGACACGACCATGGCACACGCCCGTGTGAATCATCTTTAGGCCATGTTCGGACTTTTAATGAGGTGACACGCCCGTGTAAATCGTGATCAAGCCGTGTTCTAGTCTATCAAGGAGACACGACCGTGTTGGCTCAAGTCCAGGCCGTGTCGATTTTCACTTTGGCCCAATTTGGTCCATTTTGAGCCCGTTTCTCGTTCTTTCCATCCTCCGGTGCTTTCCTGAGTATAAAACATGAAAATAAAGGATTAAGAGCACCTTTTTACATAAATCAAGGGATAAATCATCCAAAAGTATGCTAAATGTGGGATTAAAATATGTTGCTTTTACGGTTTATCAGATATCAAGTTTGAGATCGATGACAAAGTGTTCTTGAAAGTGTCTCTGTGGAAGAAAATACTTCCTTTTGGCAAAAAAGGCAAATTGAGTCCGAGATTCATCGGGCCGTATGAAATTATTGAGCGTATTGGGCCTGTTGCATACAGATTGTTGCTACCACCTGAGTTAGAAAAGATTCACAATGTGTTTCATGTTTCTATGCTACGTCGATATAGATCTGATCCATCACATGTAATTTCTCTGTCTGAGATTGAAATTCGATCCGATATGACTTACGAAGAAGAACCGATCCAAATTTTTGATCGTGAAGTGAAATAAATGAGAAATAAGAAAATCTTATTAGTGAAAGTCTTATGGCATCAACACGGGGTTGAAGAAGCAACGTGGGAGCCTGAAGATACAATGAGAGAACGATACCCTAACCTATTCGCTGGTAAGATTTTTGGGGACGAAATTACCTAGGGGGAGAATTGTAACAGTTCGATTTAGACCCTAGTCGAAATAGTGGTTTCGGGACCACAAATCCGAGTTAGAAAAATATTTTAATATTATTTTTCGTGTTTACAGTATGTGATTAAGCATGTAACAGCCCGGTTTAGACCCTAGTCAGAATAGTGGTTTCGGGACCACAAATTTGAGGTCATAAAAATATTTTAATATTATTCTTGGTGTTTACAGTATGTGACTAAGCATGTGTGAAATTTCTGTGTGAAAATTTTACCGATTGTGTGCTTAATTAGCAAAAAAGACTTAATCGCATAAAAGGCAAAAGCTGTGTGCTGATTGTTAAAGTATTAATTTGTCATGGCTTATTAAATGAAAGGTCTTTATGTTGTGATTAAACCATTAGATAGTAAATGGATGATAATGGCATGGTTTTTGGTGTTATAATTAATATTCATTAAGGTTAAAATGGGTATTTAGCTATTAAATGTTATAATATAATAAAACAAACACAAATTTCATGTTATCATCTTTATTTTAGCCGAATATAGAGGAAGAAGAAAGCCATTGATGAACTTTTAGGTTTTGGCACTTGTGAACTTATTTGGTAAGTGTTTTGAGCTCAATTTTCGATGATTTCTACATTTTTGTGATCGTTGCTTAGTGTTCTAGCTAGCCCATGCTTCAATTTTAGAATTTGATGATGATTTTGAGATATGCCATTGATGAATGTTTGAGCTTTGTGATATTTGATGGTGAAATATGAAAGTTTGATGTTGGGTTAACATATTTTGTATTTGAATTTTTTATGAAATTGGCTATTTTGGGCTAACTTGTGAAAATGAGAAATTGGAGGAATAAAATGTGAAATAAATGAAATATATGGGCTTGTATGAGCATAAGGAGAATTTGGCTAGGCATATGTGAAGTGAAATTATGTGAATTTGATGATTTTATGAAATAGGGACTAAAGTGTCGAAATGTGAAAATGTGAGGGCTATTTTGTAAAATGCCCTAAATATGTGTGTTTGGACTAAATTGAATGATTTGGTGATTGAATGAGCTAAATTTGAATATGTATAGATCAAGAAAAGAGTTAATTGGATCGAGATTGAGGCAAAGATAAAGTACTTGATTAATCGACTCGTTTTGTTACTTCGACGTCCGAGGTAAGTTCATGTATAATGCAAATCGTATAATTTATAATCGTGTACTATGAAATGAATGAATATGTTATTGATGAATTTTTAATGTTAATTTTTAATTTGAGAAATGTGGCACTAAGTGTGCGAAATAGAATTTATATAGTAATGAATGGCACTGTGTGTGCGAAATAGAGAAAGTATTGACTATACTGATTGGCACTGTGTGTGCAATACCAAATCAAGTTCGGTTTGATATGGAGGCACTAAGTGTGAGATGTTATTTAAGCTTCGGCTATGAATTGGGCACTAAGTGTGCGAGTGAATCGAAGAGATAATGAAGATTGATCGAAATGTGGTATCGAGCATTGAGTAGCAAAATTGGTTGTAAACTAGGTGTTGGCAAAATGTATGTATGAAACCTAAGTGGTTGATAAATTTGAAAGTAGATGAATGGATGGTTATGTTTGTATTGGACATAATTGAGCATGTGTATCTTTGTTAAATTATCTATTTGATGGTTTAATTTGTACATTGATTTGATTCAATGAGTTAATTTTATTATATTACGAACTTACTAAGCTTTAGAGCTTACTGTGTGAAGTGTTTCTCTGTTACAGTGCATTTAAAGTTAGCTCGAATCTGGGGATCGTCAGCGACTCAATCACACTATCGGCTAACTATTTTGGTACTTTTGGAAGATGTATTATGTATGGTATATGACATGTATAGGCTAGTTGATATGGCATGTTTTGAGATGTATAAACTTTGCCATGTGATATGGCTTGAAAGTTGAATAATGTTAGTATATATGTGTGGAATTATGTGAATGATGAATATGGTATGTTTCATGCTTAAATGGTTGATGAGAATTGAGGTTTAAACATGAACTTGTGGTATGGGTTTTATGATGCTTGACTTATAAGATTTGGAATATGGAAATGGTAGCTTAGATAGACTTATTGAGTTGAATTTGAGCATAGGAATAAATGATATAGTTGATGATTAGTTGGTGCATATATTGGTATGTTTTGGTTGCCATTTGAGGTATAAATGTTTATGAATTGAGGCTAGTAGGTGATTTTAAGTGTGAGTGGCAAGTTTGGTCTTGTAAATGGCCTATAATTGCCCACACAGTTGAGCACATGGGCGTGTGGCTCGACCGTGTCCTTCGAGTTTGCAAATTGAAACAAGTCAGGCTCGACCACGGGCTGGACACACGAGGGTGTCCCAGGCCGTGTGATGCAAGTTAGGCTCGACCACGGGATGGACACACGGGCGTGTTCCAGCCCGTGTGATGGAAGTCAGGCTCAACCACGAGTGAGGCACACGGGCGTGTCTCAGGCCGTGTCGACAAGTCAGTATGTATGCCCTATTTTTTCACGGCTCGGACACATTGTAACACCCCATACCCGAATCTGAGACCAAGACTGGATGCGGGACATTACCATGCTTGAACTCAATTAATCATGTACTTACGGGCTATAAAATTTCGTTCCGAATTAAAAACTTCTCTTTCTCAGTCTATTCATACCTTTCATGGGCATACGAGGCCTTAAACACTTGTCTAAAAACTTTTGGAACATATTCAGAAACTTTTCTTTAGAGCAGGGGTCACACGTCCATGTTGTATGGGACACGCCCGTGCACCCCTTAAACATGCCCGTGTCTTTCACCCGTGGTGGATACTGGCAAAATACACACGGCCTGGACACACCCGTGGCCCCAAACCGTGCCTAAAACCCCAGCATTTTGCCAATGCCCCACGGCCAAGGCACACGCCCGTGCTTACCACCCGTGGGGCACACTGACTACCTTAACACGGCCTAGAGTCTAAACACACGCCCGTGTGACTGGTCCGTGGTCTATTCTGACTTAAGATACAATGGTGCAGGGTGCACACGGCCTAGACACACGCCCGTGTGTCCATCTGTGTGGGCACTTAGAGGCAATTTACCAAGCCAATTGCCACCCTGAAATCAAGACTAAACTCAAGCTCAATTCAGCAACTCAAGTATTACATCATTTATGAACAATACAACATGCTTCATTGATTTTAATAACATACATACTTAGTCAATCTTGGCCAATCACTTAGCCATTTACAAAGAATAATAAACTTGATAGCCCATACTTTTTCCCTTTCTACGACATATACTCAAAATGAAACGTTTCCTATACATGCCATACTTAATATAATTTCAACTTAGCTATACCAAAATAAGGATTGATAGTGTGCTTCGAGCTCCGACTTCAACGATCCACAAGTTAGTTTGGCGGGACTACATAGAAAGAAAGGATAAAAGACGTAACCATTTAGCTTAGTAAGTTTGCATAATATTCATAGCAACATACTTGCTCAATATAAACCATTTGACATCAACAATGGTATCATAAATTTCAGCTATAAAGCTTACTTACTCATGCTTGATTTTTCATATCTCATGAAACTTACTAGTCTCATACTTGGGAGGTAAACAAGGTACTGTATCACTTGATCACATTGATCAAAGCATACTTTAACATAATAATCATAATCTCTGATTCATCATTCATAACATGAATAATACTCATTTTCAACTTGATAATAACTTTGCTTACTCAACTTTCTTGCTATCTCACTTTAACTTTACTCATTTGCCCGATGAATTTCTGCGAATAACCGAGGATACTAAATCTCTTCACATGAACTTGATGCCAAATCCATATCCTAGATACGGTCTTACATGGAATATCTCATCTTGGTTTTGAGGCCATGTCTTGACGTGGACTTATACGAAGTCTTTCTTATTCTCACCAATGCCATGCCTTGGCTTGGACTTACATGGGATCTCTTTCTCTTGATAGCTTTTCAATGCCAAGTTTGCCTTGGACTTACATGATAACTTGTTCAATGCCAAGCTTGCCTTGGACTTACATGATAACTTGCTTGATTGCCGATGCCATGCCTTGGCTTGGTCTTATACGAACTTTCTAATCTCATATGGTAGATCGAGTATCCTGGGAAATTCCATCTTCAATCGGGACATGCTCGTATTTAATCTCATTGTTTTCTTTGTTTAATACAACATTAAGCATTCCATGATAATAATGTACATTATACTAAGCAATTCAATGATAGAAATCATAAAGCTAAGAAATCACACAAACTTACCTCAATATGCAAAATGTATGTAGACATGCAATTTAGTCCTCGACTTTGTTCTTGCCTCGGTTTTGATCCGAGCTTCATTTTTCTTGATCTATAATCATAAATAGACCATTTAATACTCACATCGACTAAATTGACTCTTTATTCATATTTTGGCAAAATTACTATTTTGCCCCTAAACTTTCTCATATTTGCACTTTTGCCCCTAGGCTCGTAAAATGATTTTCATTTAACTTTCTTAAACTTCATGCTTAGCTAATTCATTTTCTCTACTATAACAATCATCAATTCTCATTATTTCTAGTATGTATGACCAATTTTTATAACTATTACAAATTAGTCCATACTATCATTTTTCATGAAATTCATTAAGGAAAAGATGTTTATCTAACATCAAACTCTCATAATCTTCCATAAAACATCATTTAACAACCATGTCATTCATAGGTGAATTTTTGAACATGCATCTTAGCTCATTATATAGCTAAAAATAGCTAGTTCATAATACGAGAACTTCAAAAATACGAAGAATGTTAAAAGCAGGGCTAAGATGAACTTACTAGCAAGCTTGAAAAAATGAAGAACCCTAGCTATGGAGTTTCCAAATTTTCGGCAATGAGAGGAAGAAGATGAATAGATTTTTTTCATCTTTTTCCTATTTTAATCATTTATTAACTAAATGACCAAAATGCCCTTCTCTTTAAAATTTTCATAAATACTAACTCATGTCCAATTTTGTCCAAAAATTATATTTTGGGCAAATTGCTAATTAAGGACTTCTAATTGATATTCTAAAGCTATTTCATACAAAAAGCTTCTCGAAACTCATATTTTGCAACTCTTGCAATTTAGTCCTTTTTGGACCAAACAACTTCAATTTAACGAAATTGCTTCATGAAACTTTCACACTAACATGCAAACATGGCATTAACCTTAAAACTCATGAATTCACCTCGGACTCGTGGCCTCGCACCACTATTCTAACTAGGCCCTAAATTGGGCTGTTACAATTCTCCCCCTTTAGGGATTTTCGTCCTCGGAAATCTTACCAGCAAACAGATTTGGATACTGGTTTCTTATGATTTCTTCTGGTTCCCACGTCGCTTCCTCAATCCCATGTCTTTGCCACAATACTTTCACTAGGGCAATACTTTTATTTCTCAGTTGTTTGACTTCCCGAGCCAAAATCTTAACTTGTTCTTCACCATAAGTCATGTCGGGATGAATCTCTATCTCTGACAGGGTAATTACATGTGAAGGATCTGATCGATAGCGTCTTTCTAACTCTGATGGCAGAGCCAATTTGTAAGCTACCGGTCCAACTTTCTCAGAAATCTCATACGGTCCAATAAAACGTGGACTCAACTTGCCTTTCCGGCCAAATCTGAGAACTTTTCTCCATGGTGACACTTTCAAGAAAACTTTATCTCCGACTTGATACTCCATCTCTTTTCTTTTTAAGTCCGAATAGGACTTCTATCTGTCTGATGCAGATTTTAAACATTCTCGTATCACTTTCACTTTCTCTTGACTTCTCTAACCAAATCAACCCCATGAATTTGGTTTTCCTTGAGTTCATCCAAAATAAAAGCGTTCATGATTTCGCCCATATAGAGCCTCATAAGGCGCCATCTTTAAACTCGACTGAAAACTATTATTGTAGGCAAACTCTACCAATGGGAGAAACTTTTCCCAACTGCCTCGGAATTCAAGAATACAACATCTGAGCATATCCTCGAGTACTTGAATTAACCTCTCCGACTGACTGTTAGTTTGAGGATGAAAAGCGGTACTAAAGTTCAACTTTTTACCCAAGGCCTCTTGTAACTTCTTCCAAAATTTGGATGTAAACCTCGGATCTCTATCCGAGATGATTGACAATGGAACACCATGAAGCCTTACTATTTCTGAAACGTACAAGTTTGCTAACTTGTCGAGTGAGTAATCAACTCGTACAGGTACAAAATGGGCTGACTTTGTGAATCTATCCACTACGACCCATATAGCATCCTTCTTGCTGGGTGACAACGGTAAACCCGTTACAAAATCCATGGTGATACGGTCCCATTTCCACTCGGGAACCAAGATGGGCTGAAGTAAACCCGAAGGTACTTGGTGTTCAGCCTTTACTTGCTAACAAATTATTGATCGCTGTAAATCAGAGTTTTAAAATTTATAAAAGAATGATCGAACCTGGAAACTAACTCTGACAACGATTAAAGGCAAGTGCACCTATCGAATAGTAGTATAGTTTAGGCAAGACCGGATTATCGAACCCAAAGGAACTAAAAGTACTAATACTAACTTTCTTTTTATTATTTAGCCTAAAATAAGTGAAGTTGTTATTAATCTAAATTAATTAACTACTAAACTAAAGACTCTAAGACAAAGAAGAATGAATTTGGAAAATAACTTGGGAAAAACGCAGTTGATTTAGACGATACCCTAGGAAGAATCCACCTAGACTTCACTTGTTATCTAACACTGAACCATACGATTTATCTACTTAGTTTGATCCGTAAGACTCCCTAACGTATATTAAACCCTCTCTCGAGGCGAATAACATCTAACCGTAGGTTAATTAGTGGAACTCTCGTTCTCTTATAATAACCCCCTAGAATAGCAGTAAATCGATCTATGGATTCCCATATTAGGTTTCACCCTAATCCGGCAAAATCTCGTCACCCTATCTCTAGGCATGTGATCAACTTCGCTTAATTATGTTGGATCTACTCTTAGGAAGGGTCTATTCCTCCTCCACCTAAGCACATTAAATTTTGGATTAAGCTCACATAATTAAGAACAAACTAAGTATTTATCATATAATTCAAATAATCAAATAACAAGATTCATCATAGGTTTCATCCCCTTCGGGTATCCGAAGGGTTTAGTTCATAACAATAAAGGAAAACATCTCAAGAGAAAAGATAAAACAAAACATAAGAAATCCCTAAAACCCCCTGAAGGAATTGAAGTGGAGATCCTCCGTCTTGAGTAGAATTACGGCTTCTCGAGATGAATCAACTGGCTATCCCTGAGTGAATCCCTACAAATCTGCCTTCTCTGGCTTAGCACGACGCCCCTAGACGATGGCTTTGGGCTCCCTTTTTCAGGTCATACTTATGGTGTATTTATAGGCTTTTGAAATACGTTTCTTTCTCTCTAAGTATCCTTTCCCGAATGAAATTGCTCTTCTCCACGACAGAGGCACGGCCATGGCACACGCCCGTGTAAATCGTGGACAGGCCGTGTTCGGACTTCTTTAATGAAGCACGGCCGTGTGAATCGAGGGAAGACCGTGTTCTAGATGATCAGTGAGGCACGGTCATGTTATCTTTGGTCTAGGCCGTGTCGATTTCATGCTTTGGCCCATTTGTCCCGTTTTAAGCCCGTTTTGCGTTCTTTTCATCCCCTGGTGCTTTCCTAAGTATATATCATGAAAAGAAAGGATTAAGAGCACCAAATTACATAAAATAAGGGATAATTCATCCAAAAGCATACTAAATGTAGGCCTAAAATATGTTACTATTTCAGTTTATCAAATACCCCCACACTTAAGCTTTTGCTTGTCCTCAAGCAAAATTCTCAACTTACAATTAAAACGAACTTCCTATAATTCATAATAGTCATTGATAGTGTTTCATCCTAATTCAGGGATAATTTATACATGGATAATTCAACTCAAAGAGTCCTAAAAATTCAAACATTATAAGTCATAGATTCTGTAGCACAAAACATAGGTGTTTCCCTTCATCTAAATAATTACCTCTGATTCGAAATCGACAAGGATTGACATCCTCACAAAAGATTCATTCAAATCACTCAAAGTGTTTAAGGTTCAAAATTTAGGCACTCAAAAGTCAAACATGAAGAGTTAATCCCATAGGCTTGCATGAAAATCAAATCTCCACCACTGAAATATGAGATGAAACACAAATCAAAAGGTCTTTGTTAGGGTTGTAACAGGGCTAGGGTTAAGGTGTGGAGTAAGGCTGAAATAGAGGGTTAGAATCGAGATTGAATCGACAAATTACCTAACTAAGAACTAATGAACTAATAATAATTACATCAATTGAAAACTAATAGTACTTAATAATACGAGCTTCTTCTTCGATATTTGGAATAAATGTATAAGCTCATTTAATCACATAACTAATAATGAATAAACTTCAATTTTTTTTTGTAAGAACAATCATAAATACATAGTAAAAGATAAATTACTGAAATAAAAACATAGTTAGGCTATTAATCAAATCAAATCTTGATATATGGGTAATCAAAAGGAATGGTGATAACAAAAACAAAGGGGTTCTGGGTTAATATTAGTGGGTGTGTCAATAAATGGGTTGTTAGGATTAAACGGGGTTCACTAGGGGTTAATTGTGAAGGTGGGTTTTTAGTGGAGTAAGTGGGTTAAATCCTAGGTGCCTTTATCATCTCTGTATATCAAATCAAAAAAATATGGTCTCGACATGTATAATCAATGCAAGTTCTAGAATAACAGATCAATGTTGACATACTCATAATCAATAAAGTGAGCAAGAAAAAGAATTTATGCTCTATAAGGCTCAAAAACTCACAAATTTATGGGTATTTTGATGTCAACCTCGTAAATTTCAAACTTCAAGATAATATTTAAACTCAGTTTGACAACATAGCAAATTTTTAATTTCTAAAAAATAGGCTTATCATGCTTGATTCGCTAGTATTCTTAAAATTTAATTATCAATGCACAATTATTAGTGACTTAATCTAAAACATATCAATAAAAATCATAAATCATCAGAAATTCCATCCTAATTAGTAATATGAGTAATTTACTTTAAGACAAGGCTAAATTCAGGCTTTGAGTTAGGTATCTTTTTAGGTTGTTCACCCCCCCACACTTGAGATGTACATTGCCCTCAATGTACAAAAATATATAATAACCTTGTAATAAAATCATCAGATATGGGGATAAGTGAAAACTTCCTGAATTTTCGGATGATACCTTGAGAGGAGATTGTGCCTTTGGTGGTGGTGATGGGCCGTCTGGATGACGAACCTACGCTAGATGAAGAAATTGGGAGGCTCGTGGAGAGTTAGCCAGGACATCTAGAGTAATATTAAAACTATACTAATAATGTAATTAAAGACAAGAAAGATAAAGAGAAGGGGACTAAGAAGAAAACTAAAATTAAAAGAAAAGATGAATGGGTGGGAGGTCCTTATTGTTGGAGTGTGATTTCTAAGGCTGAGGTTATGGTGGTGGTGGTGGCGTGATTCCCAAGCAGCCTTAAGAACCTAAAAACAAGAAACTAAAACAAAATAAACTAAATTAAGTAGAAGAGAAGTAAAGATAAAGAAAATAAAGGAGAAGATAAAAATAAAAGAACAGATAATTGGTCTCAAAGACCCTTGGCTTGTTGTTTGGATGAAGCTGCCGGCATGAACCCAGGTGAATCGGTCTCCTTTGAGGAGATTGGCCTTTTACACTTCTTTGCCATGGATATGATTTTGTTGTAGCTCAAGAGTATGAGGACTTATTAGGAAAAGGAAAAAGAAACAAAAAGGAGAAAAGAAAGGAAGGAAGAAGAAGAAGAGTAGGTAAGGAGAGAAAGGAGAGGGGCATGGTATTTAAATAGAATCTCAAGTCTGGCAATTTACCACGCCCGTGGGTTGAGGGTGTGTCGATTCACACGGCCGCATCGCACGGCCGTGTCGCAGGGTCTGTTGATTCTCTACGTTTGTTTTTGAGTCGACCACGGTTGGAAGACACGGGCGTGTTCTGCCCGTGGTTGGAAAGTCAGAAGCTTCACACGGTTATGGGGCACGGGTGTGGTCTGGTGTCGTAGCCCGTGTTGTCAAAAGAAATTTTTCCCTATTTGTGCACGGCTCCTGGCATGCCCGTGTTTTGGCCCTTGTCTTGCACACGGCCATTGACACGCCCGTGTTAAAGGCCGTGTTTCAAAACCTGCATTTCTATTGGACTAATTTTAGTGTGGTGTTAGAAAAAATGAAAATAAAATGTTAGTAGGTTAGTGCTCGGGTTGCCTCCCGAGAACTGCTTGTTTATAGTCTTAAGCTAGACTTTCCCTGTTTTCGGTTCTAAAAGAATGCTCATGGAGCATAAGCTCCTCTCTCATATCTCCAAAATCTGCACCATTATAAATTTCAAGTCGGTGACCATTTACCTTGAATGTGCCATTAGTGGGATGAGTTACCTCGATGGTGCCATATGGAAAAATTGTTTTGATCATAAATGGGCCTCGACCATCTTGATTTTAACTTTCCCGGAAATAGTTTAAGCCTTGAGTTGTATAGTAGGACCAGGTCTCCTACTTCGAATTGTTTTGATCTCTTGAGACGAGCATCGTGGCGTCGCTTTTTTGCTTCCTTGTACAGTTTTGAGTTCTCATAGGCTTCCGTTCTCCACTCGTCCAGCTCGTTCATCTGCATCATTCTTCTCTTTCCTGCAATTTTGAGGTCAGAATTCAAAAATTTTATTGCCCAAAAAGCTTTGTGTGTAACACCCCAAACCCGGTCCAAAACACCACGGCCGAATTCTGAATGTTACTGGGAAAAACGTTTGAAAAGAATTTACTTGAAGGGTGAAAACACGTGTTGGGTTTTAATCAAATATCCCATCCATAGGAGTTAACTTGTTTATAAGAAGTTTTTCGTTTTGGAAATCAATTTGCCGAAAAAGTAAAACTTTAAAGTTCGTGTGAAGTTGAAAATCGTATACGTTTGAAACTTTAGGAAAGTTGGGTTGTTACGAGTGTCCAGATTTGAAAATCTTAACTTAAGTTTTTAAGTTGTAAAAATTTGATTTCAAAATCATTTGCAATTATTAATCGATAGTCGATCTAGCATAAAACATAATGAAAATCCCAACTACTTAAAATGGTCTTATTACAATAAAATTATCCCGATGTAACCGAAATTAAAGAAAATGTATTTAAGTAAGTAAAATCGCATCTGCATGGCCATCTCGAATCCACTCCAAACCCGGTCCAAGACATCATGTATCACCTGCATTGTTTGGTAAATATTGGGTGAGTCAAACCGACTCAGTGGTGTAATTAACCCACAAATTTCCGCATATGGGCATGGCCCAAAACCACACAAATCCACATGGCATGTAATAATGCAAAATGTACCCAACCCAGCCTAGTGTCCATCCGCTACACACCCCGTATCCAGACCACCACACACTGTGGGGATTACTAAATCGACCCTCCAACCGCTACACACCAATTCGGCAATCAATGCCGTCCACCTAGTGGCCTAGCCACTGGTCCACGTGATTAAATCATAAAAATCCACAACGTGACCCATGGTCAATGTTAATCCACGATGTAGCTCAAGGCTAACATCAATCCACAGTGACGCTCAAGGCCGTCACTAAACCGCGTACATAAATGTACACCCTGTCCTTCATTCCATATATATACCACCCCATGCATATGCAACATGTTATAATGACATGGCCAAATAATGCATGAACAGTTATATAGGCATATGACATGCTACGTGTATCCACAACAATCATCCATAGCCACACCATAAATAAAAGACTAACACAGTTACCGACATACCATTAAAGGTAACAATTCCACCATGACCCACTGTTTGGCCATTTCACACATAATACATACAACTAATTAATTAACAGGAAAGCTGCGAATTAACCACACACTGATAACTGAAGCACTACACTCTCGATTTCCTAGCGTCCTCACCCGAAGAGACTACGTTGATCTACTTGTCCCTTTCCGACACCGGCCCACACTCGTGGCCAATCGAACCGCAGTAAAACCGAACGTTTCTTGAACTTAGGGGTAGGGACAACCCCTTCCTCTCCTCGATCGGTACTCGCATCCATTGAATAGCACTTAATCGAATACCCGGTTAATTGATAAATCAAAATCTAAACGAGACAAAGACCTCATCTTAATTGAGTACTCTTCATCAAGTAGATCAGAATCCAGAAGCTTCTCCTTAACCTCTCGCCGAAACCTCCTACAAACAGTCTAGTTAGAATCGGCTAACACTTCTTAGCTAAAAGATATGGCCTTTGGCCGAATATCACTATCTCCTTACCTTGTTCGATCAAACCCCGAAGGCTCTTGCTCCTAACGCTGGCTTCAAAGAAAAGTTACGAACCCAATACCTTGGATAGATTCGGCCACACACCTAAATACAGAGTTAAGTCTCTGATTTCGGGAACCAAAGTAAGAAAAGGGAGATTTAACCCAAGAGAGATCCCTTACCACACTATTGAGGTCGATTGGAAGGGATTGCACAAGATGGCCGACGGCACCTCACTACAAGTCGTCTATCGAAATAGGTCTTTCCTTCACGATATGATCGGCACTGGAAGATTCGACTTCATGACAAACCTTGGAGATCAACGTGATAGAAAAAGAATAGAAGAAAAGTGTAAATAAGAATAAAAGAAATCGATGGGTAGAAGGTTCGGCCAAAGCACTAATCGATTTTGAAGAAAGCAAAAGAAGAAAAGAATGATGGTGAGGCTCAAATAGAGGTTCGGCTATAGGGAATTATGGAGAGAAAACTCGATTTAAGAGAGATGGAAAAGTGATGAAACGAGACTGAGATGAAAAGATGAAGGCTTAGGGAATTTCGGCTATGGTGATGGGTGCATTCGGCTTTCAATCACAAAGGGAAAGAAAGAAAACAAATGAGCTTTTGGAAGAGAGAAAACGCAAAAAGGGTGCCTAATACCACACTAAGCAAATTCGGCCTCTACCCCCTATCATGACCGAAAATGCCATCCCAAGAGCCCTACTCGTAGGCCAACTCTCACCCCTCTCCACATCCCTTATTTTCCTCCACATTTTCCTTCCCTCCCCACATTCAAATGAGTTTGAATGAGTCAAACTCTCATCTCTTCTCCTAGCCACACATTCAAAACAATTTGACTCAGTCAAATTCCACCTTCCCAGTGTCATAGCTGAATCCAACTCTTCACTCCCCTTGACGCAAAACAAATGCCAAAATGCTGCCAGTGCTGCGCGAACCAAGGCCCTTCTCACTCTCTGAGGCGTCATCCACTTGCACCTCAAGTGGCGCCTCCCTGCCACTTTACCAACTGAGTTCTTGTGTCCCTAAACGCAACCTTAAACCCCTTAAGGCCTAGCTCCCTTAGCTCCCCCCTGATCAGCTTAAACCAAAAAAGTTTCACTAAGGCTTCCACCTAACCCAAAGGTTTCCCGGAGCCCCCAAACACAATCAAACAGCACACAGAGCATACTCACACACACACACACATATATGCAAAATGTGAGACCCCTAAATCCCGGATATTACAGTTCCACCCTCCTTAAAGAAATTTCGGCCTCGAAATTACCTGGCTAAAATAGGTGAGGGTACTGCTGTCGCATTGCTTCCTCTGGCTCCCACGAAGCTTCTTCTGATCCATGATTCCGCCATAACACCTTGACTAGAGGAACTGATTTCCTCCGTAATACCTTCACATCCCGCTCCAAGATCTAAATTGGTTCTTCCTCGTAAGACAAGTCTGGTCTCAACTCAACTTCCTCAACTGGCACCACGTGAGATGGATCCAATCGGTAACGACGTAGCATCGACACGTGAAATACATCATGCATCTGTTTCAATCCCAAGGGCAACTCCAACTGATACGCCACTGGTCCAACCCGCTTCAAAACCCAATAAGGCCCTATAAAACTGGGACTCAGCTTAACCTTGCGTCCAAATCTCATCACCTTCTTCCATGGCGAAACCTTTAGGAACACCGATCACCACTCGCAAATTCTATTTCTTTTTCGCTTAAGATCTGCGTGCGATTTTACATGCTGTCGATGCCTCCTTCAACCGCGCCGGATTACCTTAACCTTTTCCTCTCGATTCGCCACTATCTCTCGGACCCAAGACATGACGCGTTCTCCCATTACGCCCAACACGTAGGAGTGCGACACTTACGCCCATACAACGCTTCATACGGGGCCATCCGAATACTTGCTTGGTAAGCGTTGTTGTACGCAAACTCGCTAAGGAAAAAACTCCTCCCGACTACCCTTGAAGTCAATAACGCAACCCCTCAACATATCTTCTAACACCTGAATTACCCTTTCAGATTGGTCGTCCGTCATGCGGATGAAATGTCGTACTAAAGTCCAACTCGGTGCCCAATGCCCGATGCACGGTGCTTTCCAAAACCGAGACGTGAACCTAGGATCCATGCGAAATAATTGATCTGGCACCCGTGTAGCCTCACAATTTACGCCACATACAACTTTGCCAACCTCTGCGAGAGAATAGTCGACTCGTGCATCGGTATGAAATGTGTGCAGACTTTGTCAACCGATCCACAACTACCCAGACTGAATCCTTCTTGCTGGGGTTAGGGGGAACCCCACTAACGAAGTCCATGGTGATCTCCCCCCTCCTCTGCGAGAATATTTTTTGGTTGCGCAGCAACCCTGAAGGCACCTGGTGTTCAGCTTTGACCTGCTGACACGTTAAGCACCTCCCCACAAATTCTGTAACTTCCCGCTTCAGACTAGGCCACTAAAATTGATCCCGTAGATCCCTATACAACTTACTCCCTCCAGGATTCATAGCGTAAGGGCTACTATGCGATTCCCGAAGAATCTTCTGCCTTAACTCCCCATCCTTCGGCATACATACTTTACCCCGGAAACATAACACCCCGTTGCTGTTTACACTGTAGTCTTTCACTCCCCCGTTTTGTACTTGCAGTAGCTTAGCACTCAGATCGTCATCTACCAACTGCTTCTCTTTCACCTGACCTAACCATGTCGGCTTCACCTGCAGCTCCGCTAACAAACTTCAGTCATCATAAAGACTAAGATGTGCAAACATCGCCGTCAGATCTGATACTACCTTCCGACTTAGGGCATCTGCCACCACATTCGCCTTACCCGGGTGATACTCAATTGAACAGTCGTAATCCTTCAGCAACTCCACCCACCTTCGCTGTCTCAAGTTCAGCTCCTTCTGAGTCAGCAGATATTTCAGACTCTTGTGGTTTGCGTAGATCACCGACTTCTCTCCGTACAAGTAATGTCTCCACACCTTTAACGCGAAAACCACTGCAGCCAACTCCAAATCATGCGTCGGATAGTTAACTTTATGCGGCCTTAACTGCCGAGACGCATAGGCAACAACCTTTCCTTCCTGCATCAGCACACAGCCTAACCTCGTGTGCGAAGCATCACAATACACTACAAAGTCTTTCCCCGCTTCAGGCTGAATCAACACCGGAGCCTCTGTCAAAACCCTCTTCAGCTTCTCGAAACTCTCCTGCCGCTTATCCGTCCACATGAAAGGTACCTCCTTTCTTAACAACTTCGTCAGAGGTGCTGCTATTGACGAAAACCCTTCAACAAATCTCCTGTAGTAGCCTGCTAACCCCAAGAAACTGCGAACCTCTACCACTGACTTAGGTGGTTTCCAGTCTAACACCGCCTCAATCTTCCGAGGATCCACTCTTATCCCTTCTACAGACACCACATGACCCAGGAAAGCAACTTCCCTTAACCAAAATTCGCATTTGCCGAATTTGGCGTACAACTTCTTTTCCCTCAAAATCTGCAGCACTACCCGGAGATGCGCATCGTGCTCCTCCTCAAACTTGGAATATACCAGGATGTCGTCTATGAACACCACGACGAACTGATCCAAGTAGGGTTGGAAAACCCAGTTCATCATATCCATTAACGCGGCTGGGGCGTTCGTCAACCCGAACGGCATTACTAGGAACTCATAATGCTTGTATCGAGTCTGGAAAGCTTTCTTATGGATATCCGCTTCCTTCACCTTAAGCTGATGATATCCCGACCTCAGATCTAGCTTTGAAAATACCGCAGCCCCTTTGAGCTGATCAAACAAGTCGTCTATCCTCGGCAGCGGGTACTTGTTCTTGACTGTCAGCTTATTCAACTGCCGGTAGTCTATGCACATACGCATAGTCCCGTCCTTGTTCTTCACGAATAGGACCAATGCTTCCCATGGAGACATACTGGGTCGGATAAACCCGCGATCTAACAATTCTTGGATCTGGGCCTTGAGTTCCCCCAACTATTTTGGTGCCATTCTGTACGGAGCGATAGACACTGGCACTGTACCTGGCAACAAATCGATTTCGAACTCCACCTCGCAATCCGGAGGCAACCCTGGAAGTTCTTCCGGAAAGACATCCATAAACTCCTTCACTGTTCTGACCTCTCCTACAGCTGCTTCCTTAGCCTCCAAAGTACTGACAAACATCAGGAAAGCCATACATCCCTTCTTTACCATCTTTTCCGCCTTAAGGGTAGACACTACATTAGACAAGTAATCCCTTCTCTCACCTATCACCACAATCTCATTGTCTTCGGGAGTCCTCAACGACATGCGCTTGGCAGCACAATCCAAATTTGCACGGTACCTCACTAAATAGTCCATACCTAAGATTAAGTCAAATTCCCCGAATGGCAGCTCCATCAAGTCAGCCAGGAACACCGTCCCCTGAACCTCTAAAGGCACCTCCCTAAAGAGTTTGTCTACTACCACTGGTTGCCCTAAAGGACTAAGTACGGCCAACTTCCTAAGGACAGTCTCAAAGTTCCCATTCAAATTTCCGGACATTTCACTAGCAATGTAAGAATGAGTCGACCCCACATCAATTAAAGCGAAGGGTAATCCAAAAATAAGGAACGCACGTGCAGTGATCACATCCGCGCATCCCCTCCTCACGACGCCTGGCTGCATAAACCAACCCTGGCTGCCTTGCATCTGAACCCCCAGCACCTCTGCCCAATGCTCCACGACCTCGGCCAAAACCATTTCCTCCACGGTTCGGACCACGACCCCTCGACACCTGTTGACCACCCCTTCCAGGCTGCACATACCCACGACCTCCACTGTCAGAGCCCTATCCATATCCCGAGGGAAATTCTTAACCAAGTGAGCCTTGGACCCACACCTGAAACACTCTTTACTCCTTCCCCAGCACTCTCCTACATGAGTCCTCCCACATTGAGCACATGGACGGACCTGATTCCCAGCAGCTGGCATAGGAGCGCGAGCAGAATTCTCAACCCTAGGTCTTTTCTGATAACCCCCAGATGATGCTGACGGTCCAAAACTCCTCTTGTTTCGGCCTCTATCCTTATCTCTATTTTGCCTCTCAGTTCGCTTAACTTCCTCCGCTATCCGAGCTTTCTCTACCAGAATAGCAAAGTCCCTCTCTCGCTAAAGAGCTATCAACACTCGCAGCTCATCTCGCAGCCCATCCTCAAATCTGACACAGCGCTCATAATCAGTAGCAACAATCCCTCTGGCATACCAACTTAACCGCAAGAACTCCGCTTCATACTCCGCTACTGACTTGCCCCCTTGCACTAAATTCAGGAACGCCTTCCTCTGTGCGTCCATTTAACTGGCTCCGACGTACTTCCCCTCGAACTTAATCTTAAAGTAACCCCAATCCACTCGATCTGCCGGAGTACCCTCTCTGACAGTGAGCCACCACTGGTAGGCCTCATCCCGGAGCAAAGAAACAGTGCCCTTCAACTTCTCCTCAGCAGTGCAGTCCAAGTCGTCCATGATCCTTTCGACTACCTCTAACCAGTACTCCGCCACATTCGGAGCTACCCCAGATACCCCTCTAAATACTTCAGCTCTGTTTGCTCTAAGCCTCTCAGACACGGACTTTCGAGCCCCATTACCCATATTAGCTCCTGCGACCCTCTCCAAAACTTGCAGCATAGCCTGCGACACTGCGTCATCTCCTCCCGTTTGATCCTGAAACTCCGCTCCTATGGCCGGTGGCGGCGCCTCGTTCTCTGAACCCTGGCCAGACCCAATTGGTTCCGATACGATCATTCTGCCTCTACCACGCCCACGGATACTACGACCACGTCTCCTAGAACTCGTGTCTAACGTCGCTTCTTAATCTGATTTAAGAAATTTTATGTATTAGCTTCTTTTCACTTATTGATTAAAAGAGTAGTTTTATGCTATAGGATTTCAAGTTATTCTTTCACAAAGAACACATATCCCTAAAGTTTCAGTCTCTAAAGAGAATATCTTAAGTTCTAATTTCTATATCCACCACAATACATTACATACCCACTTCATTTCGTTTAACAAGGCAGAAGACTTACCTGGCAGACCTGGGCCGGAAGATTCGAGTGCCATGCCTTCATAAACCCTTTCCATGAAAAATTTCTTTAACCAACTTAAAACACAGAGTTTAAAAATGTTTGTGGGCCTCAAAATCCATAGGCCGAGTTTAAAACTGGGCTCTGATACCAAATTGTAACACCCAAACCCGGCCCAAAACACCACGGCCGAATTCAGAATGTTACTGGGAAAAACGTTTGAAAAGAATTTACTTGAAGGGTGAAAACACGTGTTGGGTTTTAATCAAATATCCCATCCATAGGAGTTAACTTGTTTATAAGAAGTTTGTCATTTTGGAAATTGATTTACCGGAAAAGTACAACTTTAAAGTTCGTGTGAAGTTGAAAATCATATACGTTTGAAACTTTAGGAAAGTTGGGTTGTTACGAGTCGTCTATCAAAATCGTATACGGGTGGCATTCTTTTCTCTGGTTCGACTAGGTCCTTTCCACTTCTTAGTGTAACTGCCTTTACCTGTTCTGTTTCTTTAGAGAAAACCGCTGATCAAATTTTGGAAACCATCTCAGTAAGTTGTTCAATTGACTTAATAAATTCCCCAACTTGACTCTCGATCGTTTTGATCGTTGTTTGTTGACTATCTAATGTTATCTCAGTCTTTTGGAAGCGGGCCTCTACTGATGCTATGAATTTGTTCAGTGTCTCTTCAAGACTCGGCTTCTTTTCCTATGGATAGGGCTGATTTTGGAAATTTTGAGGAGGTTGTTGTCTATGATTTCCTTGATTTCCTTGTCCTCCCCACGAAAAATTTGGGTGGTTCCTCCAACCTAGATTATAATTATTACTATATGGGTTATTATTAGATCTGAAATTGTTACCTATATAGTTCATCTGTTCGCTCTCTGTGCCTGGTTGGTAGGGTGGGTACTCAGGATACGCCACAGTTCCACTTGTGTCGCTTCGCATGATTTGGATGTACCTGTTAAGAACACAAACTATCAAGCTTCTTATTCATCAATTCTACCTGATTTGATAGCATGGTTACTGCGTCGAGGTTGTAAACTCCGGCTATTTTTGTTGGCCTTGTTCTTGTAACTTGCAAATCGATAGTTATTCAAATGACATCTCTTCAATAAACTCGTAGGTGCCTCGGGAGTTCTATTATTCAAGGTTCCTTTGGCATTTGAATCAATTAATTGTCTCGTTGAGGGGTTTACACCATTATAGAAAGTCTAGACTTGGAGCCACAAAGGTAAACCATGGTGCGGACACCTTCTTAAGAGATCCTTATATCTCTCCCATGCATCGTATAATGTCTCTAAATCCATCTGCACAAAAGAGGAGATATCATTACATAATTTGGCTGTTTTGGCCAGTGGGAAATATTTTAATAAAAATTTTTCGGTCAGTTGTTCCCATGTAGTGATTGACCCTCGTGGTAATGAGTTTAACCACTGTTTAGCTTTATTCTTTAATGAAAAGGGAAATAACCGAAGTCGTATGGCATCATCAGAAACGCCATTTATTTTGAAGTTATCACAGAACTCTAAAATATTAGCTATATGAGCGTTTGGATCTTCGTCCTGTAAACCATCAAATTGAACAAACTGTTGAATCATTTGTGCTAGGCTTTCATTCAAAATTATTAGCAGCTATAGCAGGCCTGACAATACTAGATTCGGCTCCTGTTAAATGTGGTTTAGCATAATCAAACATAGTACAAGGAGCATTATTTTCTCCCACATCTTGTGCTGGAAGATTATTTTCGTCCATCCCTTCAGTAGGATTGGTTCTGTCTTCTCGCTCTCCTTGGTAATTTAGGGCACGCCTAATTTCTCTGCGATTTCTTCGAGCGGTAGCTTTAATATCACTGTCGTATTCTAAAAGTCCTCTCGGGTTCCTTCTAGTCATAAACTAGAGGTATCTGCGAGGAAAAGAAAGAAAGAGAATTTAACAAATTTTAAATTAAAACTAAAAATAAAAATAAATTGCAAAAAATAAAAATAATGGCTAAAGTAATAAAAATAGAGTTTTCTTAATATTTTAGTTCCCCGGCAATGGCGCCAAAAACTTGATCACTGTAAATCAGAGTTTTAAATTTTATAAAAGAATGATCGAACCTGGAAACTAACTCTGACAACGATTGAGGCAAGTGCACCTATCGAACAGTTAGTATAGTTTAGGCAAGACCGGATTATCGAACCCAAATGAACTAAAAGTACTAATACTAACTTTCTTTTTATTATTTAGCCTAAAATAAGTGAAGTTGTTATTAATCTAAATTAATTAACTACTAAACTAAAGACTCTAAGACAAAGAAGAATGAATTTGGAAAATAACTTGGGAAAAACGCAATTGATTTAGACGATACCCTAGGAAGAATCCACCTAGACTTCACTTGTTATCTAACATTGAACCATACGATTTATCTACTTAGTTTGATCCGTAAGACTCACTAACGTATATTAAACCCTCTCTCGAGGCGAATAACGTCTAACCATAGGTTAATTAGTGGAACTCTCGTTCTCTTATAATAACCCCCTAGAATAGCAGTAAATCGATCTATGGATTCCCATATTAGGTTTCACCCTAATCCGGCAAAATCTCGTCACCCTATCTCTAGGCGTGCGATCAACTCCGCTTAATTATGTTGGATCTACTCTTAGGCAAGGTCTATTCCTCCTCCACCTAAGCACATTAAATTTTGGATTAAGCTCACATAATTAAGAACAAACTAAGTATTTATCATATAATTCAAATAATCAAATAACAAGATTCATCATAGGTTTCATCCTTCTGTATCCAGAAGGGTTTAGTTCATAACAATAAAGGAAAAGATATCAAGAGAAAAGATAAAACAAAACATAAGAAATCCCTAAAACCCCCTGAAGGAATTGAAGAGGAGATCCTCCGTCTTGAGTAGAATTCCGGCTTCTCGAGATGAATCAACTGGCTATCCCTGAGTGAATCCCCACAAATCTGCCTTCTCTGGCTTAGCACGACGCCCCTAGACGATGGCTTTGGGCTCCCTTTTTCAGGTCATACTTAGGATGTATTTATAGGCTTTTGAAATACGTTTCTTTCTCTCTAAGTATCCTTTCCCGAATGAAATTGCTCTTCTCCACGGCAGAGGCACGGCCATGGCACACGCTCGTGTAAATCGTGGACAGGTCGTGTTTGGACTTCTTTAATGAAGCATGGCCGTGTGAATCGAGGGAAGACCATGTTCTAGATGATCAGTGAGGCACGATCATGTTATCTTTGGTCCAGGCCGAGTCGATTTCATGCTTTGGCCCATTTGTCCCGTTTTAAGCCCGTTTTGCATTCTTTTCATCCCCTGGTGCTTTCCTGAGTATATATCATGAAAAGAAAGGATTAAGAGAACCAAATTACATAAATTAAGGGATAATTCATCAAAAAGCATACTAAATGTGGGCCAAAAATATGTTACTATTTCAGTTTATCAATTATGCACTTGGAAACAAACTCTGAAATATCTTTCTTCATTTTCGGCCACCAATACTGTTGCTTCAAATCATTATACATCTTTGTACTTCCCAGATGTAAAGACAAACATCCGTTGTGTGCTTCATAAAAAATTTTCTGAATAAGCTCCTCTTTTCTCGGTACACAAACTCTATCTTTAAACATCAAATATCCATCGGAATTAATCTGAAAGTCAGATCCAACATCGTATTCGCACTGAGCTCTCTTGGCTTGCAATTCGCTATCTTCTTTCTGAGCTTCCAAGATCTCGTGAAGAAACATTGGTCTAGCTCTCAGCTCAGCTAAAATAGAACCATCATCGGACAAAGATATCCTTGAATTCAATGCTTTTAATGCAAATAGGGACTTTCTACTTAAAGCATCGGCGACCACATTCGCCTTTCCTGGATGGTAGTCAATGACCAATTTATAGTCTTTTAACAATTCTAACCATCTTCGTTGCCTTAAGTTCAACTCTTTCTGCGTCATCAAGTACTTCAGACTTTTGTGATCAGTAAAAATCCAACATTTTTCACCATATAAATGGTGTCTCCAAATCTTCAAAGCGAAGACTATTACAGCCAACTCTAAATCATGCGTCGGATAATTCTTCTCATGAGGCTTCAACTGTCTTGAGGCATAAGCAATCACCTTACCTTGTTGCATAAGTACACAGCCTAATCCATTTAAGGATGCATCGCTGTAAATTATAAACTCTTTCCCTGACTTGGGTTGTACTAAAACTGGAGCTTCTGTCAACATTGCTTTCAACTTCTCGAAACTTTGTTAGCATCCTTCTATCCACTCAAACTTCACATTTTTCTGTAACAATTTAGTCATCGGGGTTGCAATCATGGAAAACCCCTTGACGAATCGTCTGTAATAGCCGGCTAGGCCTTGAAAACTTCAAATCTCAGGGATGTTCTTCGGTGGCTTCCAGTCCATTATGGCTAAGATCTTACTTGGATCTACTCGGACTCCATCTCTCGAGACAATATGTCCAAGAAATCCTACTTCCTTGAGCCAAAATTCGCTTTTACTGAATTTGGCATACAACTGACTTGCTCGAAGAGTCTGTAAAACTATCCGTAGATGTTCAGCATGTTCATTCTCATCTCAGGAATAAATCAGTATGTCGTCAATAAAAACGACTACAAACTTGTCGAGGTATGGTCTAAAGATGCGGTTCATTAAGTCCATGAATACCGCAGGAGCATTGGTCAGACCGAAAGGCATGACTAAAAATTCATAATGCCCATACCTTGTTCGAAAAGCTGTCTTGGACACATCTGATTCTCTTACTCTCAGTTGGTAGTACCCTGATCTCAAGTCTATTTTGGAGAACACAGTGGCTCCTTTCAATTGGTCGAACAAATCATCGGTCCTTGGCAATGGGTATTTGTTCTTTACTGTCACTTTATTAAGTTGACTGTAATCTATGCACAATCTCATGGTGCCATCTTTCTTTTTCACAAATAAAACCGGAGCACCCCATAGAGAACAACTTGATCTCGCAAAACCTTTATCTGTCAACTCTTGCAACTGTGACTTCAACTCTCTCAACTCCGTTGGAGCCATTTTGTAAGGAGTAATAGATATCGATGCATGAGACTGGGAGCTAGCTCAATCTTTGAACTCAACCTCTCTAACTGGTGGTAGTCCTAGTAATTCTTCGGGAAAAACATCCACGTACTAACATACTATTGGTACTGTCTCAATCTTTAACTCTGTTTCTTTATCATTCATCACAAAGGCAAAATATGCTTCATACCCTTTTCTTATGTATCTCTGTGTCGTCATATTAGAAATCATTACCGGTAATTTACCTTGCTCATCTGATTCTACATGAAGAGTATCCCCATTCTCGCATTTCATCTCAATGTATTTCTTCCTACAATTAACTATTACATCATGGGCAGTCAACCAGTCCATACCAAGAATGAGGTCGAACTCATCGAATGGTAGCAACATAAGATTTGCTTTAAAGCAATGACCTCTAATCATTAATGGGCAATCTTTACATACTTTATTGACTAACACACTCTTGCCTAAAGGATTAGACACTTTAATCATAAATTCTGTAGAATCCATAGGCATACTCAAATCGGATACTAATTTCATTCAAATATAAGAGTGTGTGGATCCGGGATCTATTAAAGCAATAACTTTGATATCAAAAAGTGAAAATTTACCCGTAATAACATCATGAGAAGATGCCTCTTCGCGAGCGCGAATGGCATAAGTCCTTGCAGGCACTCTACCCTCGGGTCTCGCGGCCTGCTCTCGAGGGTTACCTCCTCCACTTGCCCCACTTCCCGGGTTTCTCTGCGGTCTTCCTCGGACCATACTCCCAGATCTCGGGTTCTGAGTTCTCTCTTCTTTCATCATCTCTGGACAATCTTTTATATAGTGTTCTTGGGAACCACATCTAAAGCATGCATTTTCATGTGCTCGGCATTCTCCAAGATGACGTTTGCCACATTGTGGGCATTCGGTCTGTCAAATCTAATACTCCCAAAACTTGCAATCAAGTAGTAGTCTGTGCTTTATTCCCGAATATTGCTTACTCTTGTCTTTCCTTGAAAACCCAGTGGAAGTAGCCGATCGGGTAGGGAAATCTCTTAACTTCTTGGATGAAGATTGGAATGACTTATTCCACTGTCTCTTCCTAGAGTCACGAGACTCCATTTCAGACTTTCTTTTCTCTTTTACTAATTCCTCGGCTTTACAAGCCCTCTCTACTAGCACAACAAATTCCTTTAGTTCTAGGACAGCAACAAATGATTGATGTCCTCATTCAACCAAATCTTCAAATCTTTTACTCATGATGGCCTCGGTGGACATGCATTCGCGAGCGTGCATTTCATCGAGTCGTACAAACTCACGTTCATAGTCAGTCACTGACATCTTTCCTTGCTTCAGTTCTAAGAATTCCTTTCTTTTCTGGTCCACAAATCTTTGATTGACATACTTTTTCTTGAATTCTTCTTGGAAAAATTCCCATGTGATCCTTTCCCTCGGTACCACCGATGCAAGGGTGTTCCACTATTGGTAAGCAGAATCTCTTAAAAGAGAGACTACACACTTCATGTATTCCTCAGGTGTGCATGACAACTCATTAAATACCCTGATAGTATTTTCTATCCGAACTCACCTTTTAGGATCATCATCTTTTCTAGCCCAGAATTCTTCTGCCCCATGTTTCCTAATCCTATCAACTGGAGGCTTCTCTCCTCTTACCACCTTTAATACTTGGGGGGCTACTGAGATAGGTTGAGGAATAGGTGGGGGTGGAGGGGGTTGCGCATTCGGGTTCGTACGAACGAACTCTGTATACCATGTATTCATCAGCTGGAGGAAGGCTTCTCTAGCCTCTTCTCCTCCTTCTTGACTCACTGTAGTGGGTCTATTCTCATGCTCGTTCGGCACCTTCCCTTCAGCGAGAGCCGGCGTGTTACTTTCTACGTCATCCTCCACAGATCTATCGGGATCCATTTACTAAACATATAAACATGATTTAAGTCGTTAGGAGTCGTCACACTATCATTATAAAAACATTCTTACGTATGGCATGTATAGCTAGACTCGTGCTTGTGCTACGTTAGTCCTAGAACCGACTAAATCGTAGCTCTGATACTACAAATGTAACACCCCATACCCGAATCCGAGACCAAGACTGGATGCAGGACATTACCATGCTTGAACTCACTTAATCATGTACTTACGGGCTATAAAATTTCGTTCCGAATTAAAAACTTCTCTTTCTCAGTCTATTCATACCTTTCATGGGCATACGAGGCCTTAAACACTTGTCTAAAAACTTTCGGAACATATTCAGAAACTTTTCTTTAGAGCAGGGGTCACACGCCCATGTTGTATGGGACACGCCTGTGCACCCCTTAAACATGCCTATGTCTTTCACCCGTGGTGGATACTGGCAAAATACACACGGCCTGGACACACCCGTGGCCCCAAACCGTGCCTAAAACCCCAGCATTCTGCCAATGCCCCACGACCAAGGCACGCGCCCGTGCTTACCACCCGTGGTGCAAACTGACTACCTTAACACGGCCTAGAGTCTAAACACACGCCCGTGTGACTGGTCCGTGGTCTATTCTGACTTAAGATACAATGGTGCAGGCTGCACACGGCCTAGACACACGCCCGTGTTTCCATCCGTGTGGGCACTTATAGGCTATTTACCAAGCCAATTGCCACCCTGAAATCAAAACTAAACTCAAGCTCAATTCAGCAACTCAAGTATTACATCATTTTTGAACAATACAACATGCTTCATTGATTTTAATAACATACATACTTAGTCAATCTTGGCCAATCACTTATCCATTTACAAAAGAATAATAAACTTGATAGCCCATACTTTTGCCCTTTCTACGACATATACTCAAAATGAAACGTTTCCTATACATGCCATACTTAATATAATTTCAACTTAGCTATACCAAAATAAGGATTGATAGTGTGCTTCGAGCTCCGACTTCAACGATCCACAAGTTAGTTTGGCGGGACTACATAGAAAGAAAGGATAAAAGACGTAAGCATTTAGCTTAGTAAGTTTGCATAATATTCATAGCAACATACTTGCTTAATATAAACCATTTGACATCAACAATGGTATCATAAACTTCAGCTATAAAGCTTACTTACTCATGCTTGATTTTTCATATCTCATGAAACTTACTAGTCTCATACTTGGGAGGTAAACAAGGTACATGTATCACTTGATCACATTGATCAGCATACTTTAACATAATAACCATAATCTCTGATTCATCATTCATAACATGAATAATACTCATTTGCCCGATGAATTTTTGCGAATAACCAATGATACTAAATCTCTTCACATGAACTTGATGCCAAAGCCATATCATAGATACGGTCTTACATGGAATATCTCATCTTGGTTTCGAGGCCACATATTGACGTGGACTTATACGAAGTCTTTCTTGTTCTCAAAAATGCCATGCCTTGGCTTGGACTTACATGGGATCTCTTTCTCTTGATAGCTTTTCAATGCCAAGCTTGCCTTGGACTTACATGATAACTTGTTCAATGCCAAGCTTGCCTTGGACTTACATGATAACTTGTTCAATGCCAAGCTTGCCTTGGTCTTACATGATAAATTGCTTGATTGCCGATGCCATGCCTTGGCTTGGTCTTATACGGACTTTCTAATCTCATATGGTAGATCGAGTATCTTGGGAAATTCCATCTTCAATCGGGACATGCTCGTATTTAATCTCATTGTTTTCTTTGTTTAACAGAACATTAAGCATTCCATGATAATAATGTACATTATACTAAGCAATTCAATGATAGAAATCATAAAGCTTAGAAATCACACAAACTTACCTCAATATGCAAAATGTATGTAGATATGCAATTTAGTCCTCGACTTTGTTCTTGCCTCGGTTTCGATCCGGGCTTCGTTTTTCTTGATCTATTATCATAAATAGACCATTTAATACTCATATCGACTAAATTGACTCCTTAATCATATTTTTGCAAAATTACTATTTTGCCCCTAAACTTTCTCATATTTGCACTTTTGCCCCTAGGCTCGTAAAATGATTTTCATTTAACTTTCTTAAACTTCATGCTTAGCTAATTCATTTTCTATACTATAACAATCATCAATTCTCATTATTTCTAGTATGTATGACCAATTTTTATAACTATTACAAATTAGTCCATACTATCATTTTTCATGAAATTCATTAAGGAAAAGATGTTTATCTAACATCAAACTCTCATAATCTTCCATAAAACATCATTTAACAAACATGTCATTCATAGGTGAATTTTTGAACATGCATCTTAGCTCATTATATAGCTAAAAATAGCTAGTTCATAATACGAGAACTTTAAAAATACGAAGAATGTTAAAAACGGGGCTAAGATGAACTTACTAGCAAGCTTGAAAAAAAATGAAGAACCCTAGCTATGGAGTTTCCAAATTTTCGGCAATGAGAGGAAGAAGATGAATAGATTTTTATCATCTTTTTCCTATTTTAATCATTTATTAACCAAATGACCAAAATGCCCTTCTCTTTAAAATTTTCATAAATACTAACTCATGTCCAATTTTGTCCAAAAATTATATTTTGGGAAAATTGCTAATTAAGGACTTCTAATTGATATTCTAAAGCTATTTCATACAAAAAGCTTCTAGAAACTCATATTTTGCAACTCTTGCAATTTAGTCCTTTTTGGACCAAACAACTTCAATTTAACGAAATTGCTTCATGAAACTTTCACACTAGCATGCAAACATGGCATAAACCTTAAAACTCATGAATTCACCTCGGACTCGTGGCCTCGCACCACTATTCTGACTAGGACCTAAATCGGGCTGTTACACACATGGGCGTGTCTGAGGCCGTGTGAGGCACACGGCTTGCCCACACGGGCGTGTGACCTCTGTAGCTTAGAAATATGTTTGATTTTCGAAAAAAATTGTATGATCTCGGTTTAGTCCCGACCCCTTTCTGGTACATGTTTGAGGTCTCGTAGACCTCGTTGAGGGACTATATGAATATATCTTGATACGTTGAATTGTGTTATACTTTGTGTTGAGAAATGATTGTAAATGTTATGATTGTTTGGTAATGCCTTTTAACCCTATTCCGACGACGGTTACGAGTTAGGGGTGTTACAAAGTATGTATATAAGTTTCGTGAATTAATTTTATTGTTTGTGTGCTTAATTTGAGAAATGGATTTAATCGTAGAAAATGTAAAAATGGCCTTTTAATTGAATAAGTGCCGAATTGTTATTGTCTTTAATATGTGAAGTCCTTAGCCATTAATATGTTAATAGACATTTACAACCAACCATTATATAAGTTTTATATGTTAAATAATAAGGATAAAAAGGTAAATTAGTTAATAAGTTTAATTATGATAAAACAAAAGATAAAATAAAGTATTCATTCATCTTTGTTGCACCGAAAATTGAAAGAAAAAGAAGGGTTTAAAGCTTTGTTACATTCGGCACTTGCAAGTCTTAATTAAGATTGATCGCTGTGAATCGGAGCTTTAAAATTTATAAAAAGAATGATCGAACCTGGAAACTAACTTTGACAATGATTGAGGCAAGTGCACCTATCGAACAGTAGTATAGCTTAGGCAAGACCGGATTATTGAACCCAAAGGAACTAAAAGTACTAATACTAACTTTCTTTTTATTATCTAGCCTAAAAATAAAGAGAGATTGTTTATCTAATCTAAATTAATTAACTACTAGACTAAAGACTCTAAGACAAAGAAGAATGAATTTGGAAAATAACTTGGGAAAAACTCAGTTGATTTAGATGATGCCCTAGGAAGAATCCACCTAGACTTCACTTGTTATCTAACTTTGAACCATACGATTTATTCACTTAGTTTGATCCGTAAGACTCCCTAACGTATATTAAACCCTCTCTCGAGGCGAATAACGTCTAACCCTAGGTTAATTAGTGGAACTCTCGTTCTCTTATAATAACCCCTAGAATAGCAAAGAAATCAATCTATGGATTCCCATATTAGGTTTCACCCTAATCCGGCAAAATCTCGTCACCCTATCTCTAGGCGTGCGATCAACTCCGCTTAATTATGTTGGATCTACTCTTAGGCAGGGTCTATTCCTCCTCCACCTAAGCACATTAAATTTGGATTAAGCTCACATAATTAAGAACAAACTAAGTATTTATCATATAATTCAGAAAACAATAACAAGATTCATCATAGGTTTCATCCCCTTCAGGTATCCTAAGGGTTTAGTTCATAAAAATAAAGGAAAACATCTCAAGAGAAAAGATAAAACAAAACATAAGAAATCCCTAAAACCCCCTAAAGGAATTGAAGGAGAGATCCTCCGTCTTGAGTATAATTCTTGCTTCTTGAGATGGATCAACTGGCTATCCCTGAGTGAATCCCCACAAATCTGCCTTCTCTGGCCTAGCACGACGCCCCTAGACGATGGCTTTGTGCTCCCCCTCTTAGGTCATACTTAGGGTGTATTTATAGGCTTTTGAAATACATTTCTTTCTCCCTAAGTATCCTTTCCCGAATGAAATTGCTCTTCTCCACGGCAGAGGCACGGCCATGGCGCACGCCCGTCTGAATCGTGGCCAGGTCGTGTTCGGATTTCTTTAATGAGACACGGCCGTGTGAGTCAGGGTTAGACCGTGTTCTAGATGGTTGACTTAGCACGGCCGTGTGGGTCCAAGTCCAGGCCGTGTCGATTTCCTCTTTGGCTCGTTTTGGCCCGTTTTGAGCCCGTTTCTCGTTCTTTTTATCCTTGGGTGCTTTCCTGAGTATAAGACATGAAAAGAAAGGATTAAGAGCACCTTTTTACATAAATCAAGGGATAATTCATCCAAAAGCATACTAAATGTGGGATTAAAATATGTTACTATTTCGGTTTATCAAAGATCAAGAACCAAAGAAAATGGATTTAGACTGAGGAAAGTTGAAAGTGATCGAGTAGTCGAATCCGTCCGTTTATATCCGTATGAGGTAAGTCTATATACAAATAAATGTATTTAAGTTGATTTATTCATGTTAATATATTATTGAATTGGGATGAATGGCTTTGGAAGATATACATGTGAAAACCGAGAAAGTATCGACAATGTGTCAATGTCCGAAAAGCCCCGTACGAACCTTAGGAATAGATAGGATTCATATGTCATGACATATGGTTCCGATATGTGATAACGTGTAAGACCATGTCTGAGACATTGGCGTCGATTTGAGAATTACGTGTAAGACCATGTCTGGGACATTGGCATCGTAAATGATTTCGTGTAAGACCCTGTCTGGGACAGTGGCATCGATGTTTGATTACATGTAAGACCACGGCTGGGACGTTGGCATTGTACGAGTATTCCGAGTTATCCAAGTATTCTATTTGATTCTGAACGGTTCAACGGGCAATTCCGAGATATGAATGACTATGTGAAATGTGTAACCGAAACAGGTACGTTTGAAGTGTATACCTTGTTTAATCATGGAAGGTAAGTATATGTGTAATTGCAAAAGTGAGATATGTGTATAGACTTGTCGAGACAAATGTAATATGTATATATGAATGTGCTATGATCTAATGAAATACATGGAGATGTGATTTGTTGACAAGCAAATGGTTTGAAACAATAGGGCTAAAGAAGAAAATTGAATATGCTATTGAGATATGTCAAAGCTCTTGTAATTGAAATGGTTATAAATGTTTTATATGATAATTTTATTTGTATGTGGCTTACTAAGCTTTTAAAAGCTTACTCCTTGTGTGTTTGCATTGTTTTATAGATCGTTAAAGCTACGGAAGGCTCGGGGATCGTCAAGGATCACCACCACACTATCAAATCATATTTTGGTACTTTTTGTATGTGTACATATTTTAAGTATGGCATGTATAGACTAGTAAAATTAGATGATGTTTTGAGATGTATATATATAAGCCATGAGATATGGCTTGTTAATGGTTTTGAATATGGTAAATTTTAGTCTATGGTTTTGAGATGCAAAGTTGGTATATTATTGATGAAAGGTTGTCAAATTGAATTGGTAAGTTTGTGGATGGATGATACTTAGAAATACTTGTGATAAGAATGTGATAAATGGTACATAAGTTGGCATGTTTGATATGCTCTTGAATGGTTAGAAAAGATGGTCATATTGGTATGTTTTGGTTGCTTTTGATGGTTGAAATGATGATTGTTTTTGCATGTAGGTTTGACCCTAAAATGGGTGGCAAATTGGCCTTGAAAATGGCCTATATTTTCCCACACGGTTGAGCACACGGGCGTGTGGCTCGACCGTGTCATTTGAATTTGTAATTCAAAACAAGTCAGTTTCGACCACGGGCTAGACACACGGGCGTGTGACTGGCCGTGTGATGCAAGTCAGTGTCGACACGGGTGAGGCACACGGGCGTGTCCTCGGCCGTGTGGACAAGTCAGTATGTATGCCCTGTTTCGCCACAGCTTAGACACACGGGTGTTTCTGAGGCCGTGTGAGGCACACGGCCTGCCCACACGGGCGTGTGACCTCTGTAACTTTGAAAAATGTTTGATTTTCTAAAAATGTTTGAAAAATGACGATGATATACTTATTGATGTGAAATGTTCATAAAAGTTTTTGATTTGTTCGGTAATGCCTCTTAACCCTAGACCAGTGATGGTTACGGGTTAGGGGTGTTACATTTTATCTCTATCAGTTAAGTCTTGCAACTGTGACTTCAACTCTTTCAATTTTGTTGGTGCCATTCTGTACGGAGCTATTGAAATAGGAGTCGTTCCCGACACTAATTCAATGCCAAACTCAACTTCTCATATAGGACGTAATCCCGGTAATTCTTCAGGAAGTACATCAGAGAATTCACAAACTACAGGCACAGATTCAACTTTCTTTTTTGTCACTTTTTTATCTATCACAAACACAAGATAGGCTTCGCAACCCTTTTTCACATATTTCAAAGTTTTCATTGAAGATACAACAGCCGGTAACCCATTCAAATCACTGGATTCAATTCGAGCTATCTCATCATTTGGACTTCTCAAATCAATACTCTTCCGTTTACAATTCACAACAGCATCATGCAATGTTAGCCAATCCATACCCCAGATTATATCAAACTCATCAAAAGGTAATAGCATCAGATCAGCCGGAAAACAAATATCCCGAAACATCAACGGACAATTCTTGCACACTTTGTCAACCGAGACACTTTTACCTAAGGGGTTCGATACTCTAATTACAAATTCAGTAGACTCTACAGGCAAAGTCTTACTGGATACTGAATTCATGCATACATACGAATGAGTAGACCCTGGATCTATCAATGCAATCACAGAAGTATCATAAAGAGTAAATGTACTCGTAATAACATCTGGAGACGAAGCTTCTTCACGAGCTCAGATGGCGTAAGCTCTGGCAGGTGTTCTAGTTTCAGATCTCGCAACTGTATCTTTTATAGCTCTCTGGCTACCACTCACATTTCTTGTGTTTCTAGAAGGTCTACCTCTAGCTGAAGCATTATCTGACTTCGGATTCTGTACAATCTCTTGTTCAACAGACTCAGGACAATCTCGAATAAAATGGTCTAATGATCCACATCTGAAACAGGCTCGATCATTCAATCTACAATTACCCGGGTGTCTTTTACCATAATATTTACATTCAGGTCGTTCGGATTGGACATTTCCAACACTAGCTACTTTGAATTTCTTTGGAGCTTTGAAGTTATTTGCGATCTAACTCGATCTCGGTTCGAATGTCCCACATTAGCCTTTGAACGGCTATGCTCATCTCTGAATTTCTTTGATGCAGATTGAAATGATTTACTTGAAAATCTCTTTCTCACATCTCTGGCTTCAGACTCAGCTTTTCTTTTATCTTTCCCAAGTGCCTTAGCTTTAAACGCTCGATCAACAAGCACAACAAATTCTTTTATTTCCAGAATTCCAACTAGCAAACGGATATCTTCATTTAGGCCATCTTCAAATCTTTTACACATTATCGCTTCCATTGAAACATATTCCCGAGCATATTAACTTAATCTCACAAATTCTCGTTCGTATTCAGTGACAGACATGCGACCCTATTTCAATTCCAGAAATTCTTTTCGTTTTTGATCTATAAATCTCTGACTAATATATTTCTTCTGGAATTCAGACTGAAAGAAATCCCAGGTAACTCGTTCTTTTGGAACAACAGAAGTCAAAGTTTTCCACCACTAATAAGCTGCATCTCTTAGCAAGGAAACGACACATTTCACACATTCCTCAAGAGTACAAGACATTTCATCAAACACTCGGATTGTATTTTCGAGCCAAAACTCAGCTCTCTCAGCATCATTATCACTAGTGGCCCTAAACTCTTTGGCTCCGTACTTACGAATTTTATCGACTGGAGGCTTATTCAACAAATTTAAATTCATCACCGGAGATACAATAGAAGTCTGAGGAGGATTAGGCGGGGGTGGAGGTTGTGAAACAGCCGGATTTGTTCTAATATGTTGAGTGAACCACTCATTCATCATTTGGAAGAAGACTTGTTTAGCCTCTCCTTCCTGACCGCTAGTAGCCAGTCTCAAATCAGATGGCGCTGTCCCTTGAGCGGGTGCAGGCGCATTACATTCAACATCGTCAGTTACAGCTGTTTTGGGATCCATTTACTATACGAAAAACACATTTTATACGCCAGGATTCATCACACTATCACAGTTCATATATATGACATGTATAGCTAGACTCTCACATGCTACGTTAGTCCTAGAATAGACTAAACCGTAGCTCTGATACCAATAAAATGTAACACCCCTAACCCGTAACCATCACCGGTCTAGGGTTAAGAGGCATTACCGGATAAATCAAAAACTTTTATGAATAATTCACATCAATAAGTATATCATCGTCATATCATAGCAAAATACAAGCATATAGTCCCTTAATGAGGTCTTCGAGACCTTAAACATGCATTAAAAAGAAGTCGGGACTAAACCGGGATCATACAAATTTTTTTCGAAAATCAAACATTTTTCAAAGTTACAGAGGTCACACGCTCGTGTGGGCAGGCTGTAACACCCCAAACCCGGCCCATGCGATATGACCGGATCTGGCATGTCACATGAAGAAAACGTATAAAGAACTTGTGATTCTTACTAAAGTAGGCGTTATTTGGTTATAGTTAAGAAAACAAGTTTGGTTATAAATATTCGATAAAATACTACTGATCTCGAAAGGTTGATTGATGAATCGAAAATTGAACTAGTGAACTTTAAAACCGTGACTTTTGAAAATGACGTTGATAATTCGAAAGAGAATCCAAGTTAAATTATTTGTATATACATTTGTTATGAAATCCATTTGTTATTCAATTTTGGAAAACAGTTATTTATGATCTCAGAAAATCCCCATTTAAAATAATTCAAGAAAAATAATAAGTATATCAAAACATAAAGCAAAATAAAAATATCAGAGGCCTTATTACAAATTTAAACCCAAAATAGTAAAAGTAACGAAATAAAGCGGAAAAGAAATTTACTAATGTTCGAAAACATCATTCCTAAAGAATGGCCTCCACTGAGTTATCCATGGCCCCAAGTCCTCATTACCGAGCATCACCTGCAAGGATTAAGAAAGAAAGGGGGGTGAGTTACAAGAACTCAATTCATAATCCCCTTACCATCATCCACTGGGCCTGAACCCGTATAGCAACATCTTGGGCCTAAGCCCATTTACATAATGAGATTTAAAAGAAATGAATGCAACCCAACCCATCCATCCATCACACCCCCGACCCGACCCAATCACACTGTGGGGATCAAGTCAACCCACCCCGCCGCCACACCAATTTGCAGTCAAGTTGCTAAAGTATATTATTTTGTGGCCATGCCACGAAATCATAATTAAACACGATAATGCTTAATTGTGGCTATGCCACTGTGCTACATCGCTCTCCATACAATTTTTCCCAACCCATGCAATATATAAAGATGCAACATAAGAAAAGTATATCCACATATATATAGCAACCATTAATCTAATGAAATATTTTGATGAATAGGCCCATTTAAGCACTTTGGTAAATCGTCCCAATAAGGCATTCTAGCAAATCGGCCCGTTAAGGTATTTCGATAAATCGACCCATAGGGGCATTTTCATAAAAACGGCCCATTAAAGCTTTTTAGTAATTCAGCCCATAAGGGCATTTTTGTAATTTTACAAATTAATACCGATTTTGACAGATCTTAAAATTAACGTTGTTTAAGCAAGTTACTCGATTCTTGCCATATTACAGTTATTAGATTTGTAAGCAACAACGATCTATTTTCCAACATGATGGTGAATCACGAATCTACAGGATTTTGGTGTGAGATTACACACCTGATTACGGTAAGGACTAAACCTTCTTGATCGTCGGCACCTATGTCACCACAACACTCGATTAACTAACAAGAGATAGTGTCTTAATCCAAATCTAAATCAAACAATCTAAAGAAATGCTTACCCTTAGTATCGTGAACGACTACGATTTGCCTACTCTCACCAGAAGATGGTCCACAACCTGGTGGAAAATCCCGAACTGCCGATACCGCCCTACATTTGAATTTGGGAGTAGAGATTGCAAGTCCACTCCCTTTTTTCCCTTCTATCGATTTTCCTTTAATAACGCTACCACTTGCCTCCATTAAAAGAGTCTCGATCAGAATAATACTACGATGAGAGAGAGTAGTTATCTAAGGAGAGGGTTTCGGCTTACCACTACTTCCAAAGGATCGACGAGTAGAGAAGATCGAGTGATTTAGTCCCTAATAATAATCGATTAGTCAAATCTATCGATCCGTTTAGCAAAATAACCAAGTAGCGATATCGAATGGACTAAGAAGAGACTCCTTACCTTAATCGATGATGAACCCGATTCCCACCGATTCAACTTATGACTAAGGATGAGTCGGTAAGGATGTGAGATTCGGCCAACCCCACAAGAACACTACATAAAGGAGATGATCACGATATGATGGAGTAAAAGGAAATGGTGTTTTGGTTTTAGAAATAAAGTGAGACAACCAATGATGATGGTCACACCTTTGGTTATGGAGAAAAGAAGATGAAAGGAAAAGAATGAAGCCACTTACCCGATTTAACCAAGGAAGAAAGTGATCAACACGCAAGATGGAGAAGAGAGTATGGCTAGGAGGATTCGGCTACTTAGAGAGAAAAGAACAAGCAAGATTCGACCATCAAAAATATTGACTAAAGAAAAAGAGAGAAGGGTTGAAGAAATGGTGAAAAAGAAAAGAAGAGATGGAAAAAGAGGTGTCAGAGAGTTTCGGCTAACACCAAAGAAAAGATGAGCCAAAACTGGCTTGAGTGTTTTGGCAAGCAAGGGAAAAGAGTGGAAAAAGAAAGCACAAAATGTTAAAAAGAGTAAAAGCTTTTCATGCACAAAACTTGCAAAAAGACCATAAGAAATTCGGCTCCCAAATCCCCCTACCAAAACCGTATGCCTCTTACACCAAAAAGATCATAGTTGACCAAATTTCTTTCCCCATACACCTCCCTAAGATTCGGCCAACATATCCCCCCCTTATCTCTTTCCTTTACTTCTTTCCTTATTTTTCCCTTGATCTCCTCCTTTCTCTTTTCCTTAGTCTTCTTTCCATCATTTGAAAGTCTTCCTTTCCTTCTATAGAGCCATGGCCGACACTTACCATCTTCCACCTGATTAGCACAAAGAAAAATATATTTGCAATAGGTGAGATTCGAACTCTACCCTTAAGCCCCTTCATGTGACGCCTCACCACTTTGCTACTAGCTCCTCTTGTGCTAGCAAAATACTCACTTATTCTTTTAAGTCTTGACGTCACTTGCCTTCTCCCCCTTAAGTGCATAAACACAAAAATTCTACCAAGGCCCAACTCAACCCCAAGCCTTCTTAGGGTCCCTAAACATACACAACTGACACTTTTAGCTAGCCTAACGCATGGTATAATGCAAAACATAAAATCTCAAATTTCAGGATTTTACACAGGCCGTGTGCCTCACACGGCCTTAGACACACCCGTGTGTCTAAGCCATGGCAAAATAGGGCATACATACTGACTTGTCCACACGGTCGAGGACACGCCCGTGTGCCTCACCCGTGGTCGACACTGAATTGTATCACACGGCCAGTCACACGCCCGTGTGTCCAGCCCGTGGTCGAAACTGACTTGTTTTGAATTATAAATTCAAATGACACGGTCGAGCCACACGCCCGTGTGCTCAACCGTGTGGGCAAATATAGGCTATTTTCAAGGCCAACTTGCCACCCATTTTAGGGTCAAACCTACATGAAAAAACAATCATCATTTCAAGCACCAAAAGTAACCAAAGCATACCAATATGACCATCTTTTCTAACCATTCAAGAGCATATCAAACTTGCCAACTTATGTACCATTTATCACATTCTAATCACAAGCATTTCTAAGTATCATCCATCCAAAAACTTACCAATTCAATTTGACAACCTTTCATCAATAATATACCAACTTTGCATCTCAAAACCATAGACTAAAATTTACCATATTCAAAACCATTAAGAAGCCATATCTTATGGCTTATATATATACATCTCAAAACATCATCTAATTTTACTAGTCTATACATGCCATACTTAAAATATGTACACATGCAAAAAGTACCAAAATATGATTTGATAGTGTGGCTGTGATCCTCGACGATCCTCGAGCCTTCCGTAGCTTTAATGATCTATAAAACAATGCAAACACACAGAGAGTAAGCTTTCAAAAGCTTAGTAAGCCATATACAAATAAACTTATCATATAAAAAATTTATAACCATTTCAATTATAAGAGCTTTGACATATCTCAATAGCATATTCATTTTTCTTCTTTAGCCCTATTGTTTCCATCCATTTACTTGTCAACAAATCACATCTCCATGTATTTCATTAGATCATAGCACATTCATATATACATATTACATTTGTCTCGACAAGTCTATACACATATCTCACTTTTTCAATTACACATATACTTACCTTCCATGATCAAACAAGGTATACACTTCAAACGTACCTGTTTCGGTTACACATTTCACATAGTCATTCATATCTCAGAATTGCCCGTTGAACCGTTCAGAATCAAATAGGATACTCGGATAACTCAGAATTCTCATACAATGCCAACGTCCTAGACGTGGTCTTACATGTAATCAAACATCGATGCCATTGTCCCAGACAGGGTCTTACACAAAATCATTTACGATGCCAATGTCCTAGACATGGTCTTACACGTAATTCTCAAATCGACGCCAACGTCCCAGACGTGGTCTTACACAATATCACATATCGGAACCCTATGTCATGACATATGAATCCTATCTATTCCTAAGGTTCGTACGAGGCTTTTCAGACATTGACACATTGTTGATACTTTCTCGGTTTTCACATGTATATCTTCCAAAGCCATTCATCCCAATTCAATAATATATGGACATGAATAAATCAACTTAAATACATTTATTTGTATATAGACTTACCTCGTACGGATATAAATGGACGGATTCGACTACTCGATCACTTTCCACTTTCCTTGGTCTAAATCCTTTTTCTTTGGTTCTTGATCTTAATTAAGACTTCAAGTGCCGAATGTAACAAAGCTTTAAACCCTTCTTTTTCTTTCAATTTTTGGTGCAACAAAGATGAATGAATACTTTATTTTAGCTTTTGTTTTATTATAATTAAACTTATTAACTAATTTACCTTTTTATCCTTATTATTTAACATATAAAACTTATATAATGGTTGGTTATAAATGTCCATTAACATATTAATGGCATAATAGCCTCTTAAGGACTTCACATATTAAAGACAATAACAATTCGGCACTTATTCAATTAAATGGCCATTTTTTACACTTTCTGCGATTAAATCCTTTTCTCAAATTAAGCACACAAACAATAAAATTAATTCATGGAACTTTCACACATGCTTAATCACATACTGTAAACACGAAAAATAATATTAAAATATTTTTATGACTCGAATTTGTGGTCTCAAAACCACTATTCTGACTAGGGTCTAAACCGGACTGTTACACATAGCATTAAAGTACTTTTAACTTCTAGCACACAGCTTTTGCATTTTACGCGATTAGGTCCTTTTTCACAAATCGGCACACAAACAATAAAATTTTCACACAGAACTTTCACACATACTTTATCACATACTGTAAACACGGCAAATAATATAAAATTATTTCTCCGACCTCAAATTTTTGGTCCCAAAACTACTATTCTGACTAGGGTCTAAACCGGGTTGTTACAACTCTCCCCCTTAAGGTTTTTCGTCCCCGAAAATCTTACCAGTGAATAGATTCGGGTACTGCTCTCTCATAGTATCCTCAGGCTCCCACGTAGCCTCTTCAACCCCGTGTCTGTGCCATAACAGTTCCACTAAAGAAATTTTCTTATTTTTTAACTCTTTGATCTCACGAGCCAAAATTCTAATCGGTTCTTCGCTATATGATAAATCAGTCTAAATCTCAACTTCAGTAGGGGCAATCACGTGCGATGGGTCGGATCTATATCGTTGAAGCATCGATACGTGAAACACATTATGAATTTTCTCTAGCTCAGGTGGCAACAGCAATCTATAAGCAACCGACCCAATACGTTCTATAATCTCATACAGCCCGATGAACCTCGGACTCAATTTGCCTTTTCTGCCGAATCGGAATATTTTTTTCCACGGAGATACTTTCAAAAACACTTTATCATCGATATCAAACTCAATACCTATTCGTTTCAAGTCTGCATAAGACTTGTGACGATCTGATGCCGCTTTCAAACTATCACGAATCACTTTCACTTTCTACTCAGTCTCTTTTATCAAGTCAACCCCGTGAATCTTATTCTCACTAAGCTCAGTCCAATACATTTACGACCGTAAAGAGCCTCATATGGTGCCATTTTAATACTTGATTGATAGCTATTATTATACGCAAATTCAATCAACGGCAGGTACTTTTCCCACGTACCTTCAAACTCAAGAATACAACATCTCAACATATCCTCGAGAATCTGAATAATCCGCTCGGATTGACCATCCGTTTGTGGATGAAAAGCAGTACTGAAGTGCAACTTCGTACCTAAAGCCTCTTGTAGTTTCTTCCAAAACCACGAAGTAAACCTCGGATCTCTGTCAGACACAATAGATAATGGTACCCCGTGCAATCACACAACCTCAGAAACATACAATTCAGCTAACTTATCAAGCGAATAATCTGTTCTCACCGGAAAAAAATGAGCTGATTTCGTTAATCTGTCAACTATCACCCAGATTGCATCTTTCTTTCTCGAAGATAGGGGCAATCCCGACACAAAGTCCATTGTGACTCTCTCCCATTTCCACTCAGGAATCATGATCGGTTGTAACAAACCGTATGGCACCTGATGTTCAGCTTTGACTTGCTGACAAACTAAACATCTCGAAACAAATTCAGAGATATCTCTTTTCATTTCAGGCCACCAGTAAAGTTGTTTCAAATCATTATACATCTTTGTACTTCTTGGATGAACCGATAAGCGACTACTATGAGCTTGTTTCAGAATCAACTGAATCAACTCTGGATTTCTCGGAACACAAATCCAATCTCAGAATCTTAGACAATCATCAACATCAACTCGAAATTCTGAATCAGAGTTTAAATCACATTGAGCTCGTTTCGCTAGCATTTCATTGTCAACTTTTTGGGCATCACAAATCTGCTGTATAAACAACGGTCTCGCTTTCAACTCAGCTATAACTGAATCATCATCACACTATTCTATTTGAGTATTCATTGCTCGTAAAGCGAATAAAGAATTTTTGCTCAAAGCGTTAGCAACAACATTTGCTTTTCCCGGATGATAATCAATCACAAGTTCATAGTCTTTTAACAGTTCTAACCATCTTCTCTGTCGCAGATTCAAATCTTTCTGAGTCATCAGATATTTTAGGCTTTTATGATCTGAGAACACATGACATTTCTCACCGAAAAGATAATGACGCCAAATCTATAAAGCGAACACAATCACAGCCAACTCAAGGTCGTGCGTCGGATAATTCTTTTCATGCGGTTTCAATTGTCTCGAGGCATAAGCTATAACTTTGCCTTCTTGCATCAAAACACATCCCAGACCGTTCAGCGAAGCGTCACTATATATCACAAATTCTTTACCGGATTCTGGCTGTACTAACATTGCAGCTTCAGTCAATAAGGCTTTCAACTGATCAAAGCTTTTTTAACACTTTTCAGACCATTCGAATTTCACATCTTTCTGAAGCAATCTCGTCAATGGAGTTGCAATCATCGAAAAGCTTTTTACGAACCGTCAGTAATAACCAGCAAGTCCCAAATAACTGTGGACTTCAGACACATTTCTCAGAGGTTTCCACTCTAAAATACCTGAAATCTTACTCGGATCAACTCGTGTCCCCGTAGCTGACACTATATGTCCTAGAAAACAAACCTCACGCAACCAGAACTCACATTTACTAAACTTTGCATACAATTGCTTCTCACACAGAGTCTGTAACACGATTCTCAAATGCTTGGCATGTTGCATCTCATCACAAGAATAAATCAAAATATTGTCAATAAACACAACGACAAATCGATCCAAATACGGTCTAAATATCCAATTCATCAAATCCATAAATACTGCAGGAGCATTTGTTAGTCCGAAAGGCATAACTAAAAATTCATAATGTCCATACCTTGTTGTGAAAGCAGTTTTTGGTACATCTGATTCTTTGACTCTCAACTGATAATAACCTGATCTCAAGTCTATCTTTGAAAACACTGTAGCCCCTTTTAACTGATCAAACAAATCATCTATTCGCGGTAGAGAATACTTATTCTTTATCGTCACTTTGTTCAACTGTCAGTAGTCAATGCACATCATCATAGTACCATCTTTCTTTTTCACAAATAACAGAGGAGCACCCCATGGCGAGAAACTTGGTCGTGCAAAACCTCTGTCTGTCAACTCTTGCAACTGAGACTTCAATTCTTTCAATTCCGTCGGAGCCATTCTATATGGTGCTATTGAAATTGGAGTCGTTCCTGGTACTGACACAATGCCAAACTCAACTTCTCGTGTCGGAGGTAATCCAGGTAATTCCTCAAAAAACACATCAAGGAACTCACAAACCATAGGCACAAATTCAACTTTATTTTCTATCACTTTTGCATCTATAACATATGCAAGATAAGCTTCACACCCCTTTTTCACAGAATTCAGAGCTTTCATCGAAGATATTACAACTGGTCTCACCATTCTGACTTCTCAAATCAATAGTCTTCTGTTTGCAATTCACAATAGCATTATTCAAAGTTAGCCAATCCATACCCAGAATTATATCAAATTCATCAAAGGGTAGTAACATCAGATTAGCCGGAAAACAGATATCTCAAAATATCAACGGACAATTCTTGCACAGTTTGTCAACCAGAACACACTTGCCTAAGGGGTTCGATACTCTAATTACAAACTCAGTAGACTCAACAGGCAGAGTCTTACTAGATACTAAGTTCACACACACATATGAATGATTAGATCCTGGATCTATCAATGCAATCACATCAGTATCAAAAAGAGTAAAAGTATCAATAATGACGTCTGGAGATGACGCTTCTTCGCGAACGCGAATAGCATAGGCTCTGGCTGGTGCTCTCGCCTCAGATCTCACAGCTGTATCCATTGTTCCTCTCTGACTACCACTCACATTTCCTGTGTTTTTGGGTAGTCTACCCCTAGTTGCCGTGTTACTCGGCCTCGCACTTTGAGCATTATCTTTTTTAGCCAACTCCGGACAATCCCGAATGAAGTGTTCTCATGATCCACATTTATAACAAACTCTATTATTATACTTGCCCCAGCATTCACCAATATGATGTCTCCCACACTGTCTACACTCAAGCTTATTGTTTTTAACACTGCCAACACTCGATTCTATTGGATTCTTAGTTTTAAAACTCATATATTGTTTCACACGATCTCTATTCGAATGTCCAAACGAAGCATTTGAGCAAGTGGTTGCATCTCTGAATCTCTTTGACGATGAGTGATACGACTTATTCATTGACCTTTTTCTCTCGTCTCTAGATTCTGAGTCGCTTTCTTCTTTTCTTTACTAAGCTCCTCGGCTTTACAAGCTCTTTCAACCAATATTACAAATTCATTTAAATCAAGAATTTCAACCAGAAGTTTGATATCTTCATTCAACCCTTCAATGAATTGTTTACACATAGTAGTTTCTGTTGAAACACATTCTCGTGCATACTGGCTCAATCTTACAAATTCCCGCTCGTATTCTGTAACAGACATACGACCCTATTTCAACTCAAGAAACTCTTTGCGTTTCTGATCTATAAACCATTGACTGATATATTTCTTCCAGAATTCAGTTTGGAAAAAATCACAGGTGATTCGTTCTCTCGGAATCACAGATATCAATGTTTTCCACCAATGATATGTTGTATCTCTCAACAATGAAATAGTACACTTAAGGATTTCATCAGGAGTACATGATAATTCATCAAACACTCTAATAGTATTTTCAAGCCAGAATTCAGCTCACTCAGCATCATCATAAATTGTGGCCATGAACTCTTCGGCCCCGTACTTTCAAATTTTATCAACTGGAGGTTTACTCAATTGAATTGGGTCTAATACTTGTGGCGCTACAGGAACTTGCGGGGGTGGAGGTTGTTGAGCAGTCGGATTCGTTCGAACAAACTGCGTAAACCACTTACTCATCATTTCGAAGAAGGCTTGCTTTGCCCCTCCCTCATGACTACTAGCAATCAGCTTAGATTCAACCGGCGCTGTCCCTTGAGCGGGAGCAGGCGCATTACTCTCAACATCATCAGTAATAGCTCGATCAGGATCCATTTTCTATACAAAAACACATTTTTAACTGTCAGGAATCATCACACTATCGCAGGTATATATATGGCATTTATAGCTAGACTCTCACACGCTACGTTAGTCCTAAAATCGACTACCATAGCTCTGATACCAATAAAATGTAACACCCATAACTCGTATCCATCACCGGACTAGGGTTACGAGGTATTGCTGGTCAAATCATAACATTTATACTATCATGGCTCACACATCAACACATCATAGTAATCAATAGCACAAAGTCTCTTTAGTAGGTCTACAAGACCTTAAACATGCTTTAAAGAGGGTTCGGGACTAAACCGATCTCATACAAAAACTTTACAAACTTAAAAAAAATTTCTTCTAAAACAGGGCACACGCTCGTGTGGATTGACCATGTGCCTTACACGGCCATGTCTTAAACCATGTCTTACCTCGTGTGCATCTCTAACTATTGTCACACGGCCTGTCACACGCCCGTGTGCCTGGCCCGTGTGCAACACTGACTTGAATCACACAGCCTATCATACGCCCGTGTGTCTGGCCCATTTGCAAGTCTGACCTGTATCGAATAAGGACAGTGATGGTGTAACACCCCCAGACCCGGGCCAGACGTTATGACCGAATCTGGTGATGTCACATCAAAGGAAAGTTCTAAAACAATTCCAAAACCACTTTGCTTAATTAAAAACATAAGTTTAGGATTTAGAAACCCAAAATCTAATGAAACTTGTTAGGTTATGATAAAAGCCCATACTTTCAGAAAAATGCCCATAGGTTATAGTTACTTCGAAAACCATGTTTAAACTTTTGAAATTTCTTTAAGTTTAATAATGAGGCAGTTGAAACATATAAGAAAACCCAAATGTAAAGTCAAACTGGAGATACAAGGCTGTAACACCCTGGTTTAGGGGCTATGCATGTTGGGTATAATTCATGTTCTAGTAGGTTTTGGGTATGCTTGGATGTGTTTGAGAGGTGGTAAGAATGTTTGGACTCAAGGGGAAGACTTTAGAAAATTTTGGATTTTTAAGTGCAAAAAGGGGAGCTTGGCGATGGGTGTCTTAAGAGAATTATTTGGGGGAATTAGACATAAGAATTGAGCTAGTAAAGTGGCAAGGGAGACGCCACTAAGAGCTTGGGGAAGTGACGCCTCAGTGCAAGGGAAGGGGGCCGGTGTTCGAGCTGCAAGGCAAAGACTTTGGCCTTTGTTTTTGCGTCAATGAGGTAAGGAGTTGGGCAGCTTTTGGATGCTTAAAAGATGGAGAAAGACTTGGTCTTTTTTTTAAAATTTTTGCTAGGAAGAGGTTTGACTCATTCAAACTTTTTGAATGAGTGTTGGGGAGGAATTATAGGAGCAAATCGTGGGATTTTTGTGGGAGGTTGGAGCTAGGCCTTTTAGTATAAATAGGGGAGGGGAGGTGCTCATTTTCATTCATTCTTAAACCTTCATCCATTTGTCTTCCATACTCTACCAACACTAAAAATATCCCTTCTCTTCACCTATGCACTTTGGCCGAATCTTCAAGGTCACCTAGCCGATTTTCCTACTTGGTTCTCTCTATTTTTCCTAAGCCGAAACCATTTCATATTGTCCCCTCATACCTTCTTTCTTTCTCTATTGCCGAAACCTTTCTCCTTGTCCTAGTGGTGGTTGGGCGAATCTTAAGCAGAGGGGTGGAGCGTTTGGGTCTCTGCTCTAGTCATTGTGAAGGGTAAGGTTTTACGTTATAGTTTATTTCTTTCGATGTTTCGTTAACCAAAGGTGGTCTTGATGTTTGAGGTTGGCCGAATATTCTTGTGGTCTTAGTGTGGTAATTCTTTCTTGTAATCGGCCGGGAGGAGCGGTAGGGAGGACTCGTGAGGTTCGATTCATCAAGGGTGTGTCGGTGAGTTTTGGTTAAGTAGCGTTTGGGAGTTGGTCATTGGTATCAATTAGGTGCGTAATCAACGCACTATTTCTCGCGATTGTTGGTTTGTTTAATATGATTACATATGTATTATGTGTGGAGGTCGATTATAATGGCTTAAGTGATGTGAATCGATGATTGGTAAGATTGGTTGTGTTGTATATATTTTATGTTTGATGGGGTATTGGTAAATAATAATTACTCACTCTATATGTTATTTTGGCATAATTGACACGTGGGCATGGGGTTGATCATGTAGGAAGAAGTGTACAGATGATGTACGTGGTCTAATGATAGCTAAGGCTACATTAGCGCTTGAGGGTTGCTTTGTGTGCTACCTCAAGGGAGGTGTCGGCTAGGTGCCCATCTCGGCGGTTGATGGCTATGTGCATCACCGAGATGATTACAATATTGGGATCACTTTGGTTGATCGGTGGCTCACCACGGCCTTGAGCAGCGAGCTTGCCAAGGTAAGATGTTATGGATCACAATGTGATCGGTGGGGAGTTTCCACGGCCTTAGGGCAGGAGTCTGCTAAGGTTGGTGTACGGTTGGACAAAGGGTTGGGCTGAAATGCATTCTTGCATGATTTGTTACGAATATTGTGTGGGTATGGGCCAAGCCCATACGTGTGGAAATCGGTGTTTTGATTATGCACTGAGTCAGTGGACTCACTCTTTATTTTCTAACTATTTCAGGTGATGCGTAGATTGGACCGGGATCGGAGAGGACACGTGGTGGCCCATGCAGAAAGAAGAGTTTAAATTTATTTATATTAAGTATTAGATCTTTTAAACACTGATGTTATAAGGCCCTTTGATTTTTATTTACTTTGGGAGTTATTTAATTACTATTTTAAATTATGTTTGATTATATTAAATTACTAAGTGGGAACGAATTTATTTTGACAACTTATTTATTCAAAATTAGTCGTATATATTCATTAAAGTTCACTTTTGGGCATTTTATAATATTTATGTGATATCAAAGTTTTTCTCATACAATATTAAATAAACATGGATTTTCAGAAGTTAACAAGTGTTACTAAATTTTTCTCTAAGTTAAATAAATTTCACTAACATAACCAGATTCGGTCGTGGTGAATGGGCCGGGTTTGGGGATGTTACAGTTTGGTATCAGAGCCCGGTTCAAAACTCGGCTTTGAGGGTTTTGGGTCCAAAAACCTTTTCAAAATGGGCTTTACAAAAATATGGGCTTTTAAGAAATTTTTTTTTCAGTTATTCGGCATGGCACTGTACCTCAGGCAGAAGTCCACTGTAAGTACTTCGGACTTTTGAAGTCATTTGTTTGTATGAATGGTTATGGGTTTATTTGGGCTCGTAGATTAGAATATTAGGGCTATTGAACCCTAGGACTAGTCTACTCAAACACATGCATAAGACTTAAGGTTACTAAACAAACCTGTGATTAAGTCGCCGAGTTAAGGTGTGGCAACCATGGTGCGCATGTCTAGGAGTGGATCCGGAAGAGTCTGGTACTTAAGCAGTCCTCGTGACTCACCTCCTCTTCGCTGGAATCCTACCTGGTGCGTAGCTACGGTTCACCTTAACCAAGAGGACTTGTTCATAGGCTAAACCAATTATTAAAACCCGAAAGGGATTTGCCTCACTGTTTTAAAACCCTTAGTTTAAATTTTTCAAACTTACCCCTTTGGTTTGTAAAACTCTAAATCTGATTTTGAAAGATGTTTTCTCGATTTACAAAATTACCAAAAATACCCTCAGTAGGAAAATGACGAAATTACCCACAGGTAGGGAAGGAAACTTGATTGCTCGAAAGAACTACTCTCGGAAACTTCACCGCATAAAATTGCTCGTGGATAAAGCAGTTGAAACAATAATTTCTAATGCATAAAACTTTTTAAACAGACTAAATCGAGGCGCTAGATATGAGTTCTAGGGGCGTGGTCGCAATACTCGTGGACGTGGTAGAGGCGGGATGTCGCGTCCGAACGGTTGGGTCTTGCCATGGGTCGAGAGCGATAAAGCCGCCACCACGGTGTTGAGGTGGAACAGCAGGATCGGATCGAGGAGACGACGCAAAGATCGCAGCTATGCCGCGGTGCTTGAGCGAGTGGCGAGGAGCCAATGGGGGCGAGTGGGACTCGGAAGTCGAGACCAAAGGCTTAGGGGCGAATGGAGCCGAGGTCTTCGTGAGGAGTGTCGGGGTAGCTCCGACGCGTGGCGAGTAATCGGCTTGAGGCAAATGGAAAGGATTATGGACGACTTAGACTTAATCGCCGAGGAGAAGCTTAAGGGTGTTGTTTCGTTGTTTGCGAGATGAGGCCTACCGGTGGTGGCTCACGGTTAAGGAAAGTACCCGGCGCAGATCCAGTGGATCAAGTTATTTTAAGATCAAGTTCGAGGAAGTATGTCGGAGCGAGCTATGTGGATGCTCAGAGGAAGGCGTTCCTCAATCACGGTGCAACGTAGCAAATCGAGCAGCGAGTACGGCCGAAGTTTCTGCGTTTGAGCCGGTATGCTCGGGGAATCGTGGCAACTGATTATGAGAGATGCGTTAGATTTGAAGATGGGCTACGGGATGAGTTGCGAGTTTTGATTGCTCCGCATCAGGAAAGAGACTTCGCCGTTTTAGTGGAGAAAGCTCGAATAGCTGAGGAGGTCAAGAAGGCTGAGAGGCTCAATAGGGAAGGGAACCGTGATAGGAGAAGTGTTGGATCGCCAGAAGTGGTTGAGAGGGTCCAGAAGAGACCGAGGGTTGAGACTCCTGTTCATAGTATTAAGACAACTGAGAGGAATCCAGATCGTCCGTGTGCGCAGTGTGGAAGGTACCATGTTGGCGAATGCTGGAATCGTGTTCGAGAGTGCTTCAGATGCAAGTCCAAGTCTCATCTGATTAAGGATTGTCCCCAGAATCCGAATGGGACTCGAGCAGAAGGCCAAGGTTATGGGCAACCAGGCAGAGGTGGTCGGCAAGCAGCGATAAGGGGTCGCGGTTCGAACCATAGAGGAAATGGTTTCGGCCAAGGTCGTGTGGTAGTAGACCGCAGTAATGGTGGCACTGAGGCAAGGCAGCCAGGTCTGGTTTATGCAGCTCGTCGAAGAGAGGATAATGATGTGCCTGATGGGTCAACTGGTAAGTTCCTTAAGTCTGGAATACTCTTTGGAGTTTTGTTCGCTTTGGTGATTGTTTGTTTTGTTGCTCGTAAAGTATGTTAGCTCTTTAAGATCAGATTGCGCAGCTTTAGCGTAGTGGGAAGAATTGGACTGTTAGTTTAGGCAAGTAATTTCGAGGACGAAATTATTTTAAGGAGGGTAGAATTGTAACACCCTGGTTTAGGGGCTATGCATGTTGGGTATAATTCATGTTCTAGTAGGTTTTGGGTATGCTTGGATGTGTTTGAGAGGTGGTAAGAATGTTTGGACTCAAGGGGAAGACTTTAGAAAATTTTGGATTTTTAAGTGCAAAAAGGGGAGCTTGGCGATGGGTGTCTTAAGAGAATTATTTGGGGGAATTAGACATAAGAATTGAGCTAGTAAAGTGGCAAGGGAGACGCCACTAAGAGCTTGGGGAAGTGACGCCTCAGTGCAAGGGAAGGGGCCGGTGTTCGAGTGCGAAGGCAAGACTTTGGCCTTGTTTTTTGCGTCAATGAGGTAAGGAGTTGGGCAGCTTTTGGATGCTTAAAAGATGGAGAAAGTCTTGGTCTTTTTTTTAAATTTTTCCTAGGAAGAGGTTTGACTCATTCAAACTTTTTGAATGAGTGTTGGGGAGGAATTATAGGAGCAAATCGTGGGATTTTTGTGGGAGGTTGGAGCTAGGCCTTTTAGTATAAATAGGGGGAGGGGAGGTGCTCATTTTCATTCATTCTTAAGCCTTCATCCATTTGTCTTCCATACTCTACCAACACTAAAAATATCCCTTCTCTTCACCTATGCACTTTGGCCGAATCTTCAAGGTCACCTAGCCGATTTTCCTACTTGGTTCTCTCCATTTTTCCTAAGCCGAAACCATTTCATATTGTCCCCTCATACCTTCTTTCTTTCTCTATTGCCGAAACCTTTCTCCTTGTCCTAGTGGTGGTTGGCCGAATCTTAGCAGAGGGGTGGAGCGTTTGGGTCTCTCGCTCTAGTCATTGTGAAGGGTAAGGTTTTACGTTATAGTTTATTTCTTTCGATGTTTCGTTAACCAAAGGTGGTCTTGATGTTTGAGGTTGGCCGAATATTCTTGTGGTCTTAGTGTGGTAATTCTTTCTTGTAATCGGCCAGGAGGAGCGGTAGGGAGGACTCGTAGGTTCGATTCATCAAGGGTGTGTCGACAGAGTTTTGGTTAAGTAGCGTTTCGGGAGTTGGTCATTGGTATCAATTAGGTGCGTAATCAACGCACTATTTCTGCGATTGTTGGTTTGTTTAATATGATTACATATGTATTATGTGTGGAGGCTGATTATAATGGCTTAAGTGATGTGAATCGATGATTGGTAAGATTGGTTGTGTTGTATATATTTTATGTTTGATGGGGTATTGGTAAATAATAATTACTCACTCTATATGTTATTTTGGCATAATTGACACATGGGCATGGGGTTGATCACAGAAGGAAGAAGTGTACAGATGATGTACGTGGTCTAATGATAGCTAAGGCTACATTAGCGCTTGAGGGTTGCTGTGTGCTACCTCAAGGGAGGTGTCGGCTAGGTGCCCATCTCGGCGGTTGATGGCTATGTGCATCACCGTAGACAGATTACAATATTGGGATCACTTTGGTTGATCGGTGGCTCAGCCACGGCCTTGAGCAGCGAGCTTGCCAAGGTAAGATGTTATGGATCACAATGTGATTGGTGGGGAGTTTCCCACGGCCTTAGGCAGGGAGTCCGCTAAGGTTGGTGTCTGGTTGGACAAAGGGTTGGGTGAAATGCATTCTTGCATGATTTGTTACGAATATTGTGTGGGTATGGGCCAAGCCCATACGTGTGGAAATCGGTGTTTTGATTATGCAATCGAGTCGGTGGACTCACTCTTTATTTTCTAACTATTTCGGGTGATGCGAGATTGGACCGGGATCGGAGAGGACACGTGGTGGCCCATGCAGAAGAAAGAAGAGTTTAAATTTATTTATATTAAGTATTAGATCTTTTAAACACCGATGTTATAAGGCCCTTTGATTTTTATTTACTTTGGGAGTTATTTAATTACTATTTTAAATTATGTTTGATTATATTAAATTACTAAGTGGGAGCAATTTATTTTGACAACTTATTTATTCAAAATTAGTCGTATATATTCATTAAAGTTCACTTTTGGGCATTTTATAATATTTATGTGATATCAAAGTTTTCTCATACAATATTAAATAAACATGGATTTTCAGAAGTTAACAAGTGTTACTAAATTTTTCTCTAAGTTAAATAAATTTCACTAACATAACCAGATTCGGTCGTGGTGAATGGGCCGGGTTTGGGGATGTTACAAAGGCCTTATTACATCCCAACGAAAATAAAGTACTTAAAAATAAAGTTATTCAAAATAGTAAATAAAAACTTCTAAGTAGCTTGTAGTGTGGCCATCCCCGAGTCCTCTTCCACGTCGAGCTGTCTACTGAGGGTCAGCTGAAACATTTAATAAAAAGGGTGTGAGTTTCAAAACTCAGTGTGTACGACCCTTGGCAATCCAATCATGCAATTATCACATTGGGCCTAAGCCCTATCAAAATCGATGGTCTTGGGCCTTAGCCCACAATGACCTCATATCACATCAGTATCACATGAATGCAATGCACCCATCCCAAATCCAACCCCGCACTCCACCCGTACCAACCCTACACTCCTGTGGAGATATAAATATCAACCGACCCAGCCCTACACTCTAAAGGTAGCATCAACAGCGGCACTACTCAAACGTTGCAGCAAAGCTGCTAAGCTTATAATGGGCTTAAATCCACCGGTGGATCCACAGTCGTCAAGCGACTATGCGATCCTCACATATCTTCCTCCGTATCATCAAACTCACCCAAGTGCAACATATATCTCATGAATGCAACATACACATTTTCACACATCAAGCACCTAGGGGTATTTTAGTCATTTCATTACCCAGGAGTATTTTTGTAAATCTATCCTACAGGGGTAATTTCATAATTCTACCCTACAGGGGTATTTCCGTAATTTCTTCCACCTCGGGTTTTAGTTATGAAATTTGGCCCATCAATAAGTCCTCGCTGTTAAAGTAAACAAACACTATGCACCAAGTAGGATCTCAAAGAAGAGGAGGTGGGTCACTAGGACCGCTTAAGTACCAAGCTCTCCCTCGATCCAATCCTAGAAATGCATATGTCGGTTACCACACTCTAACTAATCGACTTGTCCACAGACATGTTTTATTAATAAATTAAGTCTTATGCAATTTTAAGAGTTTATCAAAACTAGGCTTAGAGTCTATTAACCCTAGCATACATTTCTAAAATCCCATAAGGCCCACTAAGCCCATTCACGTTTATATAGCTCATTAGGCCCGATCATGTTTATATAGCCCATTAGGCCCGATCATAATCAAACCATACAACCCTTTCATTTCAATTCATTATTCAAATACACATATCAATCCTTGTCGATTTGGGCCCACGAGCTCAGCAGGCCCATTTAGCCACTTTCGTCTTTTCGGCTTTTCGGCGTTGCCGCCATCGTGTGTGTGTAGTGTTTGTACACACCAGGTAATAACACGTGCGGCAATCCCCTTAATCACGAACCTACAATCGACATCACTTAACGATTAACCAAGGGCTAAAAGGGCTAAATACATACTTTATCAAAAATCGAAACCTCACCGTAACCTTACCGTGTGCCACCAGTTCTAGTAGCCCTTCCTTAGCTACTATTCAAGAATATCCCCTAAATCTGCACCCAAACATATATCATCAAAATCAAGTGACTCATATTCCACATAAGTCACCTCTATAAGCCATACTTACATTCGGCCATCCACTAAACCATAACTGAGACGAGAACACTTACCACTTTACTAACGATCCTTACCACGCTTGCGATCTTTGAACCCTACCCTTGTTAAACAAGGTTAACGACAAGGATAGGTTAGATAGCCCTTCGGCTTTTACCAAAACACACTAAAGGAAAATCGACTAAGCACTTACCTAAGAAGCAATCGGCCCAAGAAGTATTCGGCTTTTGAGATTAGTATGGTGACACTACAGCAAAACAGACTTTTAGCGACGTTTTTTTAGGCTTTTAGCGGCGTTTATAAGTGCCACTAATAGTGTTTGCGGCGCTTTTAAAAGCGCCGCAAAAAACGCCGCTAAAAATAACGCCACAAACATTAGCGGCGTTTGTGGGGAAAAAACGTCACTAAAGGTCATGACTTTTAGCGACATTTTACCCACAAACGCCGCTAAAGGTCATGACTTTTAGCGGCGCTTCTCTCACAAACGCCGCTAAAGGTCATGACTTTTAACGGCGCTTCTCCTACAAATGCCGCTAAAAGTTTTTAGCGGCGCTTCTCCCACAAACGCCGCTAAAGGCCATGTCTTTAGCGGCACTATTTTCCAAAAACGCCACTAAAAGTCATGAAAAATAAAAAAAATTAAAAATTATATAAAAGAGCAACACTATTATCACAACACGCAAACAAGCTTTAATTGGATAACAGTTTATATACAAATCCATTCCTATCCCTCTACCCGCTTAAGCAAATCCTTTAGCATTACTTTGATAACAGTTCCTATACAAATCCATTTATGTTCTAGAGGTACAATTCTATTTAACAAACAAATAGAAACTCAACCAATACACAAGAAATTTCATAACTCTATATTATGTTATGAGTTTATCCAACTCACAAGAAAAAGCAGCTCCTCGCCATCGAAAATAGGTGGTGTCAAATCCAAAGCACAAAGACAATTAAACAAATAGCCTATTAAACAATTGTCGAGTAAAATCCAACTCCAAATTGTCCAATCGCACTTGGCACACCAATGCCTCCATGAATTCCTTAGTCCCGGACCTAGCAATGGTACCAAGATTGTTCACCAAATCTGAATAAAAAGAGACAATCTCATTAGAATCTCTCTTGATTAAAATTGAGTGAATAACCGAATGCACAAGAAGCAATAACAAAACTTACCGGCCTTAGTCATGCCAATACCGCTATCAATGATCGATAGAGTATTGTTTGTTTTATCGGGACAATGTGGATAAACAACTCGGGTTGAGCATCAAGTTTGCTCTTGTCCGTCAAACTCTCGAATCTAATCTTGTCCAATGCCTAAAACCACAATTTTTAATAATTAAATTAAATGATACTAGCTTTAAATTTATCATAAAACCTAAAATTAAAACCCACTTCTATGCTAACGATTTGCGTGTTTAATCAAACTTGAAAACCATAGATTCAAAGACTACCATTTGCATTTCAATCTTAAACTTTCATACTATAAATTCCTAAAATTATAATAAACAAATCAAATGACAGAATGTGAAGCTTTTATTAACAAATGTAATTTTCAATTGAAATAAACAACCAACAGAGTAATCGCCTATAAATTAAAAACAAAGAGAAAATAAAAACCCAAATTTTGTTTCCATACAAAAAAGCAAACAAAACCAACAAGCATTAAAGCAAAAAAGATTAGATCCAATTAACCATACCTTAAAATTATAATCAAGTAATTAAAAAAACATCTCCATATTGACGACCAAAAAAAAAAGTTAAAACAGAGAAGAGCAGGACTTACATCAGAAGCATTGCTGATGAGCTCACGAAGAAAGATCTCCTTGTTGCTGTAGATGTATAACCTGGGATATGTTTTCTTTTTCGTTTTTTAAGATCTAGAAATATGAAAAGGGAAAATTTTTCCCAAGTCCTTATCTCCTAACCTGAGTATTCAAACACTGAGTTTTCATCCTACTTCTTAGCCATGACACATTCCTGAGTATTCACTTTACAGGTTTTCATCCTATTTTTGGCCTAGTTTAAAATCACTTTACAAGCTAACTCTAAGACCAGTAACCATCTTTGGCCATTATAGTGCAGGGAGTCATATAGGTCAATAAAATTGACAAAATCCAATATCAAAATTTTCCAACAATACATTTCTTAACACAAACAAATTAGGAACAAGATATCTTTCATGTCCATAGAATCTTGTTTACCCGTCTTCCAGGAAATTTTTTTGATATAGTTGCTTTAGAGTTCAAATAGAACACTCTTGGAATAGTTATAGGAACCTTAAGCATAATTCCTTCAACAACAACCCAAGCAACAAATTGACCATTCTGTGAACCTGGAACTAGCTGCATAATCTAAAACATAAAAGAAGATAAAGTGATCAAGTGCATTCCAGCCACATTTTCGCCATGAAAGAAAACTAAACTACCTGCCAATAGGAATTTGTTAGAGATACTTCATGTCTTGTAAAATATGAACCAACACCAGTTCTTCCAGAGGCATCATTATGGTTTTCCATGGCACCCAAACATTTTGTAATTGTGGTCGACGTGATGTGGTGTCCTTAGATTACTCAACCCTCAGAAGAAAATGACATTTTAAAAAATATATGACATTAAAACATTTTTTGATACATAAACTAGAATCACCACAAGCCCGAACGAAAGACAACTAAAACTAGGGTGTGTGCTTGAGAGTTATTCAACAAGATTGCATTAAAAAAGTTTGGTCTGTAACATCCAACCGACAACTAGATAGTGACTTTGGCTTTGGCTAATAATAAATGGCTTTGGCTCCTAATGCCTTTCAAGGTTGAGGTAGCAGATATAGTAACTTGAACCAAGGTTCAATTAAATAAACCACTTGGCCAAGATGTGTGGCAAACCCCTCCCCATTCTTCCTCCTCCTTACACTTCGCCTCCCACCCACCAAACAGCAAAACTTCTTGTTTAGAGTTTAAATTATAATAATGATAACATAATAATATACTACTTTTGAAAACATCTGATAATTTGAATTTGCCAAAGACATTATTACGTTATAATATATATATATGTCAACTAGGAGAATATGGGTGGTTCTGCAATAACTGTTGACCCCCTCAGTCTCTAAAAATAGAAGGAAAAAGGAATGCAACTTGGGTATTATTGGTTTATCATGTTTCTGTAGTTGTAGAAATGGCGATGACCAAAATTTACCTGGAAAAAGTAAGATTGGCATTGTAGCTTTAGAAACGGAACACACCTGCCATTTGTTGGTTATAATATGTAAAGACGTACACCACCACATGGCATGGTTGTGGAGGATGTGGCGTTATGGATATATGGTGTAGCAGGCTGTCACTTGGGAGCTGCTGTTGTATACTATACTATATTAAAAGAATTTGGAAAGGCAGGCAGTGAAATGCAAAGTAAAACTAAAAAAAGATGATAAACAATAAAGCTTTTGTAAAGGTTTCGAAACCTTCAAAACTAAGATTTTTACAATATTCATTTTTATAACAATCATTTTCTTTAATTCTTTTTTATTTTAAACTATGCTACATAAAATTTAACATATCATTTAACGGTTAAATTAAATTAAATGTATGAATTTAATAATAGAGTATACATTAGATTATAGAGGTTCTTCCGGGGTCTAACCATAGAACATCAGCCCAGGGCCAAGCCACCGTTCATCAAGTTATATCTTAACAAAAACTATAAACTAATACTCTCCAAAAGGTAATCCCCCTTACTTCAAGAGGAAAAAAGTTTTATCTTCTTCACGCCTTCATACTGGTTGTTCCTCTTGAGTTAAATATATAAAAAAAAATATTGATACTATAGTCCTCTCCCTCAACCCTTGCACTCAACAACAGTCAACTTACAAGAAGCATAAGTATACATTCTAGAAATAAGCACACAGACAAGTGAACAAAAACAAAAGAAATTCAGGCAAATTAAGCATGTCAGAGTTATAATATGGCAGTGTGACAATATGTGAACTCAAGTGAAGGAAGCTATGCATACCATATTTTCTTTCTCACGTGAAGGAATATATCATTAACTCTAGTTTATAACCCTTTGATTTCGGGGCATCTTTTGTCAATGAACTGATGGAATCTCCTATAATAAAGAGCAAAGAAGGTAGAATTCATCAAAACACAAACTTCTGAAAAGAAATTTTTTTTATTATAATATTGGAAAGTGAAAATAAGGTTTACAATGTTTCACTTTGAAGTTTATTTTGTTGAACAAAAAACAGGCATTGAATGAAGATTGAAAAGTGGATAATATATCAATTTTCTCTCAATCATATTCATAATAGAGAAATAGGGACAGACCTAGGAAATGGACTATTTTTAACAGCTTTTTGTCCATATTTTCGCCATCGGTAGCCATCTTCAAGATGATCAACTTCACTCTTGGTCATAAAAGCAAAACGTGGCTGCCTAATTCGCTTTTCCCCCTTCTTCCTCACCTTACTCCTACAAAAATATTCCACCTACAAATGATCAAAAGGGAAAGAAAAAAAAAACCTAAAACATTAAAAGATCAAAGGGGCTCACCATTGATTCGGAGGCGGAGAGACAATAGAAATGAATCTACAAATCTTGCGTTTGTTTGGCGAAAGTAGAGTGAATCGGAGTAGAGTGATTCGGGAGACGGCGATAGCCAAATGGTTTATAAGAGCCAGGGCTTTTGGGATTCTAAGCTCGGCTTTAAAATGACGTAACTCTCTCTGCCGTTGGATTGGTCGGCTTTTGGGAGCCTCATACGCTTCTTCTTCCACTGTAATTACCAAAAATGGAAAAAAATAATAACCCATCAGTTTTTCAATGAGAAAGAATCAATGAAAAGAACAGAGAGGTGCAGATTCTTTTTACCTTAGCTCTCATGGTGAAAAGGGTTCGAAATTCGTTTCCTTTTGCAGTCTCAGGATTGGGTATCTTCTAGAGAGTACGCGGCAAGAATGGAAGGAAGAACACTTTCATTTGAGATCATACATATCGAATAGCTAAACCCTAGAAGCCTCGATAGTGCGGTTTGGTAAGTGTTAGGGAATTGGGCTTTGAGATTATATTGGGTTAAGGGAATCTAACCAGATTTCAGCCCAAAAAAAATATCTATGGAACCGGTTAGGTCACCGATTTTCGGTTCATTTGGTTTGAATTAAATAAATTATAAAAATAAAAAAAAAATATTTACATTTTTCAATTCAACCATTGATTCAACTAATTTTTAATTTGTATTATCTTATGACATAAACCTCAGTATCAATTTTTAATGTTTACAATTCAAATATAATTTTAAATTTAAAAAAAAAATCAAACATATCAAATTAATATAGTATTATAATATAATTAATTCTTTGTTAGAGCATATAAATTTAAAATTATATATATTTGAAAATTCTTTTAAGTAAAATAATTAATGACAATTTTTTTTAATTTAAATATATTATCAATATATTAGTGTTTGCCTTATTCAAATAAATTATATATATAAATCAATGTATTATAAGGGATTCTTTTAAAAAGAAAAGTCAAATTTCAAAATTGAAATAAATAAATTATTTTTCGTTAACTATTTTTCATGAAATAAATACAAAAAATAGTTAAAAAAATTCGTAAATTAAATTTCATAGAACAAAGGCACCCTAATTATAAATTTTTCTTTTGGGGATGAAACTAATGCTACCTATTTAATAAACATTTGATAGAAAGGAGGAAAATGATTTTGGTTTTTCTTACTCGGATCAGTAATAGATCAATTCAATCCGAAAATTCAATATGACATGGAATCTCTAAAAATATATACTCAATTAAAGTTTAAGGAAGACTAATTTTCTGCCAAGTAAGCAATGCTATTAGAATTTCACATAAAGGTATTTGGCAATCTAAAAATATTTTGAGATTTTGTTTTTATTGTGTTCGGATGAAATGAAGTGATGTGATTCACATTTATATTAAATTTTTTTATATTTAAGGTATCATAAATTTATGTATCTTTTATTTTTATAAGTTTTTAGATATTAATAATTTGATTTTGTTATGTTTGTGGTGTATGTTATTCATTGTATATAATTATATATTTTTTCAAACAAAAAAAATATTTATTTAGAATATTATAAATTTGTATATATCATATATATCAATAATTCATATTTGTAAATTTAAACTTCTTTATGTGTGACGTGTTTATGTTAACATATCATAAACCCTAGACCCTAAATATTATACCCTAAACCACAAACACCAAACCCTAAACCCCAAACTCAAAACCCCAAACCATAAATCCTAGACCCCTAAACCCTAAAATAACATATTTTTTGCAGCATTTTTATAAAAAACGCCACTAAAGCTCAAAAAATAAACGACGTTGTTTTGCTTAAACTTTTCTGGCATTTTTTATAAAAGCGCCGCTAATGCTCAGATCTATAGCGACGTTTTTAAGGAAGCGCCACTAATGCTCAGATCTATAGCGGCATTTTTACAAAAGCGCCGCTAATGCTCAGATCTATAGCGGCGTTTTTACAAAATCGCCGCTAATGCTCAGATCTATAGCGGCGTTTCTACGAAAGCGCCACTAACGCTCAGATCTATAGCGGCATTTTTACGAAAGCGCCGCTAATGCTCAGATCTATAGCGGTGTTTTTACGAAAGCGCCGCTAATGCTCAGATCTATAGCGGCATTTTTACAAAAGCGCCGCTAATGCTCAAATCTATAGCGGCGTTTCTACGAAAGCGCCGCTAATGCTCAGATCTATAGTGGCGTTTGGGAAAAAAACGCCGCTATTGCTCCTTTTTAGCGGCGTTTGGGCAATAAACGCCGCTATTGCTCAACTTTTTGCGGCGTTTTCTTTCAAACGCCGCTAATGTATAATATTTGCGGCGTTTTTCATTAAAACGCCACTAAAAACGCCGCTAAAAGTCTATTTTAGTGTAGTGTGAAAGGGACTATTCGACACCAATAGGGAGAAGAAGAGAAGAAGTGATTGGCTAGAACCAAAGGTGAACAAGAAAAGGAATTTGGGAAGAGAAGTTATGGAGGGTTCGGCTAGAGAGAAAATAAAATTTCGGCAATAAGGGATTCGGCTATGGGAGAAACAGAGTGAGGGGAAGAAAAGGAAAAGTAATGGAAACCCTTCAAAGGAATTCGACACCCCCCTTATATAGCCAAAAGCCGAACCCACTTCCCCCACAGTCCCATTCGGCCCCATCACATCCACACTCCTCATCTCCTAACTTTTCACTATTATCTTTACCTTAAATTTCTCTCCTGAACACTCCCTTCCAGAGTCCACTCTGACGCCACTACCTTCCTTCCATGTGCAAAAATAAAACTCCTAAATTCACCACTCTTGAGCCTCGAACCTTGGACCTCTTCACCTGACAGTAACGCCACCTCATAGCTCCCCAAGTGGCGCCATCTTGCCACTGAACCGTAGGCCCAATTGTGTCCTATTTACCCCTTAATCAGCTTAAGAAGCCTAATACCTGATACTAAGGTCCCACTAAGGCAAAAATTAAAAGTTTCCATATAGTCTCCCTATCCCAAAGACTTAAAATAACCCTGGTAATACCTTAAAATTAATATTCTAAGTGCTACTTAAACAAACCAACTTCAGCGCACAGAATTTAGAGTTTCGAGATTTTGGGGCATTACAATTCTACCCCTCTAAAAAAAATTTCGGCCTCGAAATTTACCTGATTGAAACAAGTGAGGGTATTGTCGATGCATCGCCTCCTCAGTTTCCCAAGTAGCCTCCTCGGCATTATGGTTACGCCAGAGCACTTTCACCACAGGGACAGACTTCCTTCTTAGCACCCTAACATCTTGATCAATTATTTGAACTGGCTCCTCTTCAAAAGTTAGGTCTGGTCTAACCTCGATCTCCTCGACTGCCACGATGTGAGAAGGGTCTGATCGATAACGCCTTAGCATTGACACATGGAACACATCGTGTATTTGGTTCAGTTCAGAAGGCAATTCCAGCTGATAGGCAACTGGCCCAATTCGCTTCAACACTCAATATGGCCCAATGAATCTAGGGCTTAACTTGCCCTTCCGACCAAACCTTAACACCTTCTTCCAAGGGGAAACCTTGAGAAAAACCATGTCCCCCACCGCATACTCAATCTCTCTCCGCTTGAGGTCAGCATACAACTTCTGTCTATCCGCCGCCTCCTTCAACCGATCCCTAATCAACTTTACCTTATGTTCGATGTCTGCTACCAACTCCAGACCCAAAACTCGCCACTCACCCAACTCAATCCAACAAGTCGGAGTACGACATCTTTGCCCATATAGTGCTTCATATGGTGCCATTCCAATACTTGCCTGATAACTATTGTTGTATGCAAATTCAGTTAATGGCATGTAATCCTCCCAACTACCTCGAAACTCAATTACACACCCTCTCAGCATATCCTCCAAAACTTGAATTACCCTCTCCGACTGACCATCAGTCTGAGGGTGAAATGCTGTACTAATATCCAACCTTGTACCCAGTGCTTCATGCAGCTTCTTCCAAAAGCGAGACGTAAAACGAGGGTCTCTATCCGATATAATAGAGACCGAAACCCCATGCAACCTCACAATCTCCGCCACATACAACCTTGCCAGCTTCTGTAATGAGTAGTAGGTGCAGACCGGTACAAAATGGGCTGACTTAGTTAACCGATCCACAATAACCCACACAGAGTCCTTTTTAGCAGGCGTCAAGGGTAGCCCACTAACGAAATCCATAGTAACTCGCTCCCACTTCCATAGTGGAATCTTAATCGACTGCAATAACCCTGATGGTAGTTGATGTTCCGCTTTCACTTGCTGACATACCAAACATTTGCCCACAAACTCCGTAACCTCGAGTTTCAATCTTGGCCACCAATAAAGCTCTCGTAAGTCCCGATACATCTTGTTACCTCCGAGGTGCATAGCATAGGAACTACTATGCGCTTCCCAAAGTATAGACTTCCTTAGCTCTTCGTCCCTTGGCACACAAATTCTACCACGGAAACACAACAACCCGTCACTATTTAACCCAAAATTCGTCGTTTCTCCTTTCTCAATTTGCTTGAATCGACAACCCAAAGTTTCATCCAACGACTGCTTAGCTTTAATCTGCTCAACCCACAGTGGCTTCACTTGCAACTCGGCTAGCAAACTCCCATCGTCATACAAACTCAACTGAGCAAACATCGCCCTCAAGTCCAACATAGCCCTACGGCTTAGCGCATCAGCCACCACATTTGCTTTGCCCGGGTGATATTCGATCGTGCAATCATAATCCTTTAACAGCTCAATCCATCTACGCTGCCTCAAGTTCAACTCCTTCTGAGTTAAGAGGTACTTCAAACTCTTTTGATCCGTATAGATGGTGCACTTCTCTCCATACAAATGATGCCTCCAAATCTTAAGTGCGAATACCACTGCTGCCAACTCCAAATTGTGGGTTAGGTAATTCCCCTCGTGAGCCTTAAGCTGGCGTGACGCATATGCAACCACCTTTCCTTCCTGCATCAAAACACAGCCCAAGCCCACGTGTGATGCATCACTATAAACCGTAAACTCCTTTCCGGGCTCCGGCTAAATCAAAACAGGGGCCTCCGTTAAAACTATCTTAAGCTTTTCAAAGCTTTCTTGCTGTTTATCAGTCCATACAAACGACACCCCCATCCGTAGCAACTTGGTCAAGGGTGCTGCGATTAGGGAGAATCCTTCAACAAATCGCCTATAGTACCCTGCCAAGCCTAGAAAACTCTAAATTTCTGACACCGTCTTAGGTCGTTTCCAATCCAACACTGCTTCCACCTTCTGAGGATCAACTCTAATCCCCTCAGCTGAGACCACATGCCCTAAGAAAGTGACTTCCCTCAGCCAGAATTCGCACTTGCTAAACTTAGCATAAAGTTACTTCTCCCTTAGAATTTGCAACACAACCCTTAAGTGTGCATCATGATCATCCTCCGTTCTCAAGTATACTAAGATGTCATCTATGAAAACTACTACGAACTGGTCTAGATACGGTTGAAAAACCCGATTCATAAGATCCATAAAAATAGTAGGTGCGTTCGTTAGCCCAAAAGGCATCACCAAAAACTCGTAATGTTCATAACGAGTTCTGAAAGCTGTCTTATACACATCGACTTCCTTAACCCTCAGTTGATGGTACCCTGAATGCAAGTCAATCTTTGAGAAAACTGAGGCTCCCCTAAGTTGATCGAAAAGGTCATCTATCCTAGGCAGAGGGTACTTATTCTTAATGGTTAACTTGTTTAACTGCCGATAATCGACGCACATCCTCATGGACCCATCCTTCTTCTTCACGAATAATATCGGTGCTCCCCATGGATACACACTTGGTCTAATAAATTCGCGGTCCAATAACTCCTGAATCTGGGCCTTCAACTCCACCAGCTCCTTTGGTGCCATCCTATACGGTGCGATGGACACTGGAGCCGTACCCGGTAACAATTCTATTCCAAACTCCACCTCTCTACTGGGAGGTAACCCATGCAATTCCTCCGGAAAAACATCAGGGAATTCTTTTACTGCTCTCAAATCCTTAACAGTAACACTCTTAGGTTCCATATCACTAATATAGGCTAAGTAAGCTTCACAACCCTTCCTCACCAACTTCTCTACCCTTAAAGCCGAAATCACGTTCGACAAGTAATCTCGTCATTCCCCGATCACCACTACTTCCTCACCTTCCATAGTTCTTAACACCATCCGCTTCGCAACACAATCTAAAGTTGCCTGGTGCCTCATCAACCAATCCATGCCTAAGATGAGGTCGAACTCACCAAATGGTAATTCCATCAAGTCCGCTAAGAAAGTAACTCCTTGAACTACCAATGGTACATTCCTAAACAACTTACTAACTTTCACCGACTGCCCTAAAAGACTTAACACAGTCATTTCATTCGCAAGGGTTTCAAACTCATCTCCTACAGTTTCAGCCTTATTGCATGCAATATACGAATGTGTTGACCCCACATCAATTAACGCAATATAAGGTAGCTCACGAATAAATAACGTACCCGTTATCATATTTGGTGCATCTCATTCCTCTCTGCGATGAGCAGCATAGACTAAAGCTCGCTGTCTCGCCTCTGCCCGCCCTACACCTCTGCCCGGTGCTCCACGTCCTCTTCCTGAGCCATTGCCGCCTCTAGCTTGTCCACGACCCCTTGGTGGTTTTTGACCACCCCTCTGCAGTTGAAAATTACCTCTACCATCGGCTCGCTCCCGATCTGGCCTTCTCGGGCACTCTCTAATCCTATGTTCCATCGATCCACAGCTCAAACAGGCTCCTATTCTCCTCCAACATTCGCCCGTATACCCTTTTCCACACATAGCACAAGGTGGTATCCCGGTATTAGCAGCAGCAACAGGGGCCCCAGCTCTAACCGGCCAATTCACTCTGGCCCTCCTCGTAGGCCTCTATCCAGCCCCCATAGCTTCCACGTTCAGTTTTTCTTACCCTTCTCATTCTCTCGGTTGAGGCACTCCGTGCACTTTACTTCCTCCGCTATCTTTGCTTTCTCCACCAAGACCGCAAAGTCCCACTCCCTCTGTGGAGCTATAGCTACCCTAAGGTTGTCTCTTAACCCATCCTCGAACCGTACGCATCTCTCATACTCCGTTGCGACTATTCCTTTGGCATACCGACTAAGGCGCAGAAACTCAGCCTCATACTCTGCTACCGACTTATCTCCCTTAGTTAGACTCAAAAACTCCTTCCTTCGGGCATCCACATAGCTCGCTCCAATGTACTTCCCCTGGAACATCAATTTGAAGAACTCCCAGGTGATCTGCTCCGGGTGGTTGCCCTCCTTTACGGTCAACCACCACTGATAAGCTTCCTCCCTAAGTAAGGATATCGCCCCTTTTAACTTTTATTCTGCCGTACAATCCAGGTCGTCCATTATTCTTTCCGTAGCTTCCAACCAGTACTCTGCCATATTCGGGGCCACCCCTGCTACTCCTTTGAAAATCTCCGCCCCATTTGCTCGGAGTCTCTCCGCGATCGACCCACGACTTCCTGTACCATTATTGGGCCCAGCGACCCTTTCTAAAATCCTTAACATGGCCTACAATACTGCATCTTCTGTAGTGGCAACCCGTTCATATGGTCTCATTTCAGTTACTGGTGAGGCTGGAGCCTCCTCTACTCCAACGTTAGTCGTATGGCCCGACGCCGATGACCCAGCCTTAACACTTCCACGGCCTCTGCCGCGGCCTCTTGCACCTCTTCTAGCGCTCAACGTTGCGTGCGTATTTCTGGATTAGAATTTTTATAAAATTAGTTCATAGTTCCACTGTTTAAAATACATGTCTTATGCAAGTAACAATTTAAAAGTTGTTTCACCGTCGTAAACCCACTACAAGCTTAAGTTTCCTACGGGCTTTAGTCTCTAAGAACCTATTTTTTACAGTAGCCCAATATCTAAATACAGTTTAACAATTTACACCAGTATAATAACAGAAAAAAAGAAAAAATTACTTGGCTCGATGTCGAGGGCTCGGTGAACCACACTTCAAGAATCCTGCAAAAACTTTTTAATCTACTTGTTTTAAAAACCCAAAATTTAAGGCCCATTTTACAGCCGAGTTTTACAACCGGGCTCTGATACCACTAAATGTAACACCCCCAGACCCGGCCCAGACGTTATGGCCAAAATCTGGTGATGTCACTTCAAAGGAAAATTCCAAAATAATTCCAAAATGACTTTGCTTAATTAAAAACTTAAGTTTAGGATTTAGAAACCCAAAATCTAATGAAACTTGTTAGGTTATGACAAAAGCCCATACTTTAAGAAAAACGCCCATAGGTTATAGTTACTTCGAAAACCATGTTTAAACTTTTGAAATTTCTTTAAGTTTAATAATGAGGCAGTTGAAACAAATAAGAAAACCCAAATGTAAAGTCAAACTGGGGATACAAGGCCTTATTACATCCCAATGAAAATAAAGTACTTAAAAATAAAGTTATTCAAAATAGTAAACAAAAACTTCTAAGTAGCTTGTAGTGTGGCCATCCCCGAGTCCTCTTCCACGTCGAGCCGTCTACTGAGGGTCAGCTGAAACATTTAATAAAAAGGGTGTGAGTTTCGAAACTCAGTGTGTACGACCCTTGGCAATCGAATCATGCAATTATCACATTGGGCCTAAGCCCTATCAAAATCGGTGGTCTTGGGCCTTAGCCCACAATGACCTCATATCACATCAGTATCACATGAATGCAATGCACCCATCCCAAATCCAACCCTGCACTCCACCCGTACCAACCCTACACTCTTGTGGGGATATAAATATCAACCGACCCAGCCCTACACTCCAAAGGTAGCACCAACAGCGACACTACTCAAACGTTGCAGCAAAGCTGCTAAGCATATAATGGGCTTAAAGCCACCGGTGGATCCACGGTCGTCAAGCGACTATGCGATCCTCACATATCTTCCTCCGTATCATCAAACCCACCCAAGTGCAACATATATCTCATGAATGCAACATACACATTTTTACACATCAAGCACCTAGGGGTATTTTAGTCAGTTCACTACCCAGGGGTATTTTTGTAAATCTACCCTACAGGGGTAATTTCATAATTCTACCCTACAGGAGTATTTCCGTAATTTTTTTCACCTCGGGTTTTAGTTATGAACTTTGGCCCATCAACAAGTCCTCGCGATTAAAGTGAACAGATACTATGCACCAGGTAGGATCTCAGAGAAGAGGAGGTGGGTCACTAGGACCGCTTAAGTACCAAGCTCTCCCTCGATCCAATCCTAGACATGCATATTTCGGTTACCACACTCTAACTAATCGACTTGTCCACAGACATGTTTTATTAATAAATTAAGTCTTATGCAATTTTAAGAGTTTATCAGAACTAGGCCTAGAGTCCATTAACCCTAGCATACATTTCTAAAATCCCATAAGGCCCACTAAGCCCATTCATGTTTATATAGCCCATTAGGCCCGATCATGTTTATATAGCCCATTAGGCCTGACCATAATCAAACCATACAACCCTTTCATGTTAATTCATTATTCAAATACATATCAATCCTTGTCGATTTGGGCCCACTAGCTCGGCAGGCCCATTTAGCCACTTTTGGCTTTTCGACTTTTCGGTGTTGCCGCCATCTTGTGTGTGTAGTGTTTGTACACAGCTGGTAATAACGCGTGCGACAATCCCCTTAATCACGAACCTACAATTGACATCACGTAACCATTAACCAAGGGCTTAATACATACTTTATAAAAAATCGAAACCTCACCGTAACCTTACCGTGTGCCACCAGTTTTAGTAGCCCTTCCTTAGCTACTATACACGAATATCCCCTAGATCTGCACCCAAACATATATCATCAAAATCAAGTGACTCATATTCCACATAAGTCACCTCTATAAGCCACACTTACATTCGACCATCCACTAATCCATAACTGAGACGAGAACACTTACCACTTTGCTAACGATCCTTACCACGCTTGCGATCTTTGAACCCTACCCTTCTAAATACAAGGTAAACGACAAGGAGAGGTTAGATAGCCCTTCGGCTTTTACCAAAACACACTAAAGAAAAATCGACCAAGCACTTACCCAAGAAGCAATCGGCCCAAGAAGTATTCGACTTTTGAGATTAGTATGGTGAAAGGGACTATTCGGCACCAATAGGGAGAGGAAGAGAAGAAGTGATCGGCTAGAACCAAAGGTGAACAAGAAAATGAATTTGAGAAGATAAGGTATGGAGGGTTCAGCTAGAGAGAAAACAAAATTTCGGCAATAAGGGATTCGGCTATGGGAGAAACAGAGTGAGGGGAAGAAAAGGAAAAGTAATAGAAACCCTTCAAAAGAATTCGGCACCCCCCTTATATAGCCAAAAGCCGAACCCACTTCCCTCGCAGTCCCATTCGGCACCATCACATCCACACTCATCATCTCCTAACTTTTCTCTATTATCTTTACCTTAAATTTCTCTCCTGAACACTCCCTTCCAGAGTCCACTCTGACGCCACTACCTTCCTTTCATGTGCAAAAATAAAACTCCTAAATTCACCACTCTTAAGCCTTGAACCTTGGACCTCTTCACCTGACAGTAACGCCACCTCATAGCTCCCCAAGTGGCGCCATCTTGCCACTGAACCGTAGGCCCAATTGTGTTCTATTTACCCCTTAATCAGCTTAAGAGGCCTAATACCTGAGACTAAGGTCCCACTAAGGCAAAAATTAAAATTTTCCATATAGTCTCCCTACCCCAAAGACTTCAAATAACCCTGGTAATACCTTAAAATTAATATCCTAAGTGCTACTTAAACAAACCAACTTCAGCGCACAGAATTTAGAGTTTCAGGATTTTGGGGCGTTACAGATGGACACAGGCGAGACACACGCTCGTGTGCTCACCCGTGTGGACAGTTATAGGCCTTATACAAGGCCCAATTGCCACCCAATTTGGGTCATCCCTACATGCTCAATTCTAACATCAATTAACATACAATTCATTCACCATTCTCAACTACCAAATCAAGTATGAAGCATGCCATTTCTATTTCATCAAAACATACCATAATGGTCATTCACACAAGACCATATATGCATATCACATACACCATTTTCACATAGCAAAACATATACAAAAATCATTCCACAACCTCACTAGCCTATACATGCCATATACCATAAATACAACTTCCAAAAAGGTACCAAAATAGATGTCCGATAGTGTGATTGAGTTGCTGACGATCCTCGAATCTAAGCTAGCTTTAATGACACTGTAAAACAGAGAAAGACTTCACACAATAAGCTTTCAAGCTTAGTAAGTTTGTAATATAAAACAATTAGCTCAACAATTCAAATTCAATATACAAAGTTACTAACACTTAGTTCAATTCACATCATTACTCAATCTCATCCATAAGTACTACTCACTTTCATACCTTAATTATAGCATTTACAATGCTACTCAATCTAACTCTTTCCATCATTCATTCACATAATCATCCATTTATTTCATACATAATATCATCAACCACATAGGTTCTGTACATACCTATATCATCATGTATTTATCTATCACATTTACCACTCAATGCTTAATGCCATATTTCGTTCAATCCTCTTTAAATGTTCGATGAATTCGCACACTCAGTGCCATTTAATTAGCCGAAGCTACAATAATATCGCACACTTAGTACCATCACATTAAACCAAAGATGTCTCCGTATCGCACACACAGTGCCAACTAATATAGCCGATGCATTTTTTTATCTCGCACACTTAGTGCACTTCATCACAGTAACTATTCTATTTACGCACACTTAGTGCCACATATCTTCGAACTCACATTTCACATTACTAACTCATCAATCACATCTCCATTCATTTCATATCATATGAACATTATTTAAACAATACGTATTATACATGAACTTACATAGGACGTAAAAATAACGACACTAGTCGATCAATTTAGCACTTTGTTCTTGCCTCGATCTAAGTTCGAATTTCTCCTTTCTTGATCTACATAATATCAAATTCAACTCATTCAATCACATTTTCATCCAAAACAATCCACAACACATAGTTAAAGCATTTTACACTTTAGCCCTCACAATAACACATTTTGACATTTTAGTCTTTATTTCTCAAATACATCAAATTCACAAAATCCAATTTAATCCATGCTTATCTGAATTACCATAGTGCCCCTAGCAGCCAATATTTCACATTAATTTCACATTTCAATCCCTCAATTTACACAATTCACAATTTAATCCATTTTTGACATTTTTGTCAAAAATCACTTTACAAAACATTAAAATCTATTAACAATTACTCATTATTCATCATCAACTATCACAAAGCTCAAGCACTCATCATTGGCATTTTACAAAATCACCAACAAACTCAAAAATTAGGGCATGGGCTAGCTAGAACACGAAGTAACGATCACAAAAACATAAAAATCATCAAAAATCGAGCTCGAATCATACCTCAATCAAGAACAATAAGAGCCGAAACCTAAAATGCTTTAATGGTTATTTATTTTCTCCAAATTTGGTGAAAGAGATGAGAATGTAAGCTTAAAAATTGTTTTTGTTTTATTTTATTAACTTAATGCATCATTTACCAAATTACCCTTACTAAAAGCATTTAAAACCCACTATCACATGTCCATGAATGTCCATTAACCCTGTTAATGGTCCATTTGATTAATAAGGACCTCACACTTAAGAAGACATAGCATTAAAGTACTTTTAACTTCTAGCACACAGCTTTTGCATTTTACGCGATTAGGTCCTTTTTCACAAATCGACACACAAACTATAAAATTTTCACACAGAACTTTCACACATACTTTATCACATACTGTAAACACGTAAAATAATATAAAATTATTTCTCCGACCTCGAATTTGTGGTATCAAAACCACTATTTCGACTAGGGTCTAAATCGGGCTGTTACAAAGTATGTCTATAAAGATAACATATAACAATGAATGATACAATGTTAAACTAAAATCTAAAATGCATGTTACACCCCCAAACCTAAGGGATGCATTGTCCTCAATGCATGAGACTTAAAATTATCAAAATGCAGTGTGATTTATTTATTTAATAAAGGGTAAAAGAAACTCACTAACCACTTGTGGTGATGGTACTTCATGCCTGCAGGTTGATTTTCTTGCTATACGCTTGTATATTAGCTTTCTTTTAACTGACTGAATGGGTGGTTCCTCCTCTTCCTTATCAGACTCTATGATCTCTTCAATGATTCGATGGATTTCACAGTCTTGTTCAGACATGGCTTCTATTGGCGGAGGTGGGATAGCTTCAATACTATCCTTCTGTAATGCAGGTGTAGGGGTGGTTTCATTTTGTTCTTTTTCCTTGCCCTCAGTATACACAGACTTTGTTTTCTCTGGTTTCTCCTCGGTTTCTTTTCCTTTTTCAAGATTTTCTCTCATAGTTGCAGGTTCTGCCTTGTCAAACAACACTTCAACTGGTTCCTCCTCAACACGTCCAGCCTCGGGAAGTGGTAGAAAATTCTTAGAGAAATTAGAAAATTCAAGCATTGGCTTGGTGAAGTTCTGTTGCATGGATCTTTTCAAAACAATATCTCGATCATTCACATAGGACCAATAAAGTGCTTGCTGTTCTTGAGCCTTTGTCATTTCTTCAGCAATTTGATATTGCTGAATCTCGAATAGGTAAATTCTTTGCTCCAGTTGCTCTAAGAACTGCAACAGTTGTTTTTTTAAATGAACTCTGAGAGGTTGAGGCTTCTACTGAGGCAAAGTGCTTGGCAGAAAATGTAGGTGCCTTACTTTGCTGGTGTTGTTTCAGTGTTTCTACTGCTTGGATTTTTGCACATATAGATCGTGACATTCCTCCCTTGTTTGGGGTAACATCCTCATTGGCATTCAAAGGGACTACCATTCTGTAGAGATTAGTGATTAGGGAAGGAAATTTATATTGCCCCTATTCCTTTTCGCACACCGGTGTACCTCATGAAAAATAGCCTTGCTGATGTCAAGTTTCCTACCAATGATGATCGAATGCAATAGTAGCATCCGTTCCTTAGACACTATGAAATTGTGGGTAGATGGGATTAACCTACTCTTGAGAAAGTGATACCAGACCTTACAAATAGGCTTTAGTGAAGTCCTTTCAACTGTGAGAAATTCTTGGCTAGGCACAGTCCATCGAGTTCCTTCAACACACAAGTCCTTTAACACCTGATTAAAGCCTTCAGCATTTGCTTTCAGTGAATGGGGAATGCTCATCTTGAACATCTGACAGCCCAAATTGGGCATTGATTCTATCTTTATCAAATGGGACCAATGGTCCTCGAACATAAATGAAGGGGTTATTAGGGGAAGTTATATGTGCATAGAATTCTCGAACAACTTAGACATCATCCGGGTGCAAGCAGAAGATTTTCCAATTGTGTGTTTCCACAATAGATGAAACCGACTTGTCAAAACCCATGTGTGGCTCATCCTTAAACAAAAAGCCTTGCTCAAAGCAAAATGGTCTCTTGGAATTGTTGTTGTCATATTTCGATGCAGCAACATTTTTGAACAAAGTTTTCGGTTGGGTGGCACCTGCCTTCTTTGGCGTACATTGGACTGGACTCACCCAAGAGCTGTCAGAGATTGGGTAAATAATGCCAGCATCCAACCATTTGATTATCTTCTTCTTCACCACCTCTTTCATAATGGGGTTCAACTTCTTTTTCCACTCAATAGAATTGTTGTGGCAGCCTTCCAGCAAAATTTTATGTATGCAGAGTGTGGGGTTGATTCCTTTAATATCCGCAATTGTCTAACCTAATGCCTTTTTGAATTTCTTAAGCATAGTTAACAACTTAACCTCTTGCTCATTAGTCAGTTCAACAGACACAACCACGAGTAGCATGTTATCCTTTCCTAAATATGTGTACTGTAACTGTGAAGGTAGAGGTTTTAAATCTAAGGTGGTTGGTTCTTCTATGGAAAATTTAGAAGGGATGAAAGTTCAAGTAAATAAATCTAATGTGTCAAACCTCTTTCTAAGTCTATCGCCAATTAGTTTGGATTCCAACAACTCATTGTGGTGTCCTAATGGCTCTTAATCATCAATATCAACTGAATCTTATTCACTATGCTCTTTGTCATGGTATTCTTTCTCAAATTCCTCTTCCATAATGGAATCTAACAAACTGACAGCATGACACTCTTCGATATCATCAGCACATTTCAGAGCCTTGAAAACATTAAAAGTGATATGTTGATCGTTCACCCTCATAGTTAATTCTCCCTTCTGAACATCAATCATAGTCCTAAATGTTGTAAGGAAAAGTCTACCTAGCATAATAGGCACATCTTTGTCAGCTTTACAGTACAACACAATGAAATCAATAGGAAAAATAAATTTATCTACCCTTACCAGGACATGCTCGATTTTACCTTTTCGGTGTGCATATGATCGATCTTCCAATTGCAAGGTTACAGTGGTAGGTCTTACTTCACCAATTCCTAGCTTTTTGAACACAGACATGGGCATAAGACTTATACTCGGTCTTAAATTACACAAGGCCTTCCCAACATATTGGTTGTCAATTGAGCAAGGTATTGTGAAGCTTTCTGGGTCCTTCAACTTTGGAGGCAATTTATTTGTCAACATAGCAGTGCCTCTTTCAGTGAGTGCGACTATTTCAAATTCTCCCAATGCCTCTTCTTTGAAAGTATGTCTTTCATAAACTTGACATAGTTAGGCATTTGCTCCAAGGCTTCCACCAAAGGTATATTGATGTGAAGTTTCTTAAGAACATCCAAGAATTTCCTGAAATGTTGGTTTTGTTTGTGATTTTGAAAGCGTTGGGGAAATGGTGGAGGTGGGTGAACTTCAGGTTGCAATGATTGTTTTGCTCGGGCATTGTGTTCAGCAGTGCTATCTAAGTTTGTTTTGGCATTGTTTGGTCAGTTTTTCTCAATTGTGGTGCTCTTCTTCGATTGTTCAAGGGTTTTTCTTGTAATTGTTTTTGATTTCGCTGATTCAGAAACAAAATTCTTAACAACTCTATCTAGCTGTATGCCACTTCTAAGAGTGATTGCTTTACAATGTTCTTTCCCATGTGGTCTTGCATTATCGGTATCACTAGGCAAAATTCCTTGTGTTCTTGAGTTCAAAGCATTAGCTATCTATCCTACTGGATTCTCTAAAGCTCGTAATGCTGATGCTTGGCACTGGATCACAACATCGTTCTTAGCCATATAATCCTTAAGTAAAGACTTAATAGATGAGGAAGAAGATGATGTCTTTCCTTGTTAAACTCATTGTTGAGACAGTATTGACTGATTGAAACCAGGTGGAACATTCATCGCATTGGGTGTAATAGCTGTGTTGGAATTTCCAGCTCCTCGATTGTTCAACCCAAAATTTGGGTGTTGTTTCCAACCAGGGTTATACGTGTTGGAATGAGGATTGTTGTTCCTTTTGAAGTTGCCTATATAGTAGAAAGATGCTGGGTTCGAGGGGCACTCCTCTAACACATGATCTTCACCACAACAAACACAAAATAACCCAACCCTTTCACCTCACTAGGCTTCTGCATAGTCTTTATCATGTTGGCTAAAGAAGATACCTGGGCAGTAAGCGAGGTAATAGCATCAAGTTCGAATGATCTAGCCACTCTCCTACCAGTTACAACTCTTATTTTAGGGTATTGATAATAATTATTGGCAATTCTCTCCAAAATCTCGTAGGCTTCATTATAGAACTTATCCAGGAAAGTTCCACTAGCTAAAGCATCAACTACTATCCATGTCCGTGCTTTCAAACTAGAACATCTCCATTTAGGTCCAATGCTAAAATCCATATATAGGACATTTCCTAAGTAAATTTTTTAACCTTTCCCATGCTTGATACAGTGTTTCATCCTCTAGTTGCTTGAAGGATATTTTGTCATTTCTCAGTTTCACATTCATATTGGGTGGGTTATATCGCAACAAAAATCTTTGACAAAGATCATTCCATGATTCTACTGTTCCAGATGGTAAAGCATTACGCCATGTTCTAGCACAATCTCTTAAAGAATAGGGAAACAGTTTGAGTTTTATGGCATATTCAGGGACACCTTGCTGTGTGAAAGAATCGCAAACCTCCAAGAAAAGCCTTAACTATAATATGGGATCATCAGTTGGCAAACCACCAAACTGACCAATTGATTGAAGCATCTGAAACATTATAGGTTTCAGTTCAAAGTGGGGAGCTTGAATTTGTGGCCTAACTATTCTAGGATTCAAGTTACCTAAGATAGGCACTAAATGGTATCGAATTGGCCTATCTCAATCATCAAACATTTAAGCAACAAGAGGATTAACATTCGGAGATTCCAAATTAAGTTGCTCATTCATAGCAAGTGGATTGTTACCATATTGATTCATTGCTCTTTGTTCTCTTCTCCTTCTTAGCAAGGTCCTTTCAATTTCTGAATCTAGGGGATAGAGTCCTTCAACAGGAGTGCCTCTACGCATACAGCTAGTAACAGACTTGTCGAGATCACAAAACAAACAAATTAGCAACTAAAACTATAAAAATTGCAATAACAAAAACTAAAGTTACAAATCACAAATCCCCGACAACAGTGCCAAAAACTTGTTACGTGTGAATATAATGTGCGAATTATGCAAGTGTACACATTGAATCACGTAATAAAGTAATGAGCGAGTATTGTTCCTACGAGGATTGGATGAGTGCTCTTTGTCTAAGTTATCACAATTGAATAGAAAAGATAAATGTATCGAATGATGTTTAATGAAATTAAAATGGGATTAACACATTAGAAGTGAGAGTAATGAAGTATACTAGCAAAGATTACCATTGCAACAAATTAAACAAAAGTACTAAGTACTTTAGCGAGGTTGAAATATTGGTCGTGAAGGCTAGGATTACTAACGGATCTGTTCTAACCCGTGAACAATGTTGTGGCAAAACTATGGCTAACTTACTATTCGATTGGGTACTAATGTGGTTTACCTCTGTCAAAAGTAAGACCTAGGGTTACTCACCCCTAAGGCACTATATGTTTATGGGCTCAGGATTAGCAACTACTACTAAAGCTCAACCCTCTAAATCGTATAAGGTAAGGCTCTATGTCCAAAGTTTACACGAGCATTTCACTCAACACTAACTTGTATTTCCAAACTTCGGTCCAGGTAACCTATTCTTATCGGTGACAAGCTACCTTAAGACTTATTGAGCATTCATCAACACTCTGTTAAGCATTTAAACAAAAACAACCATTGGATAAAGTAGTAATATGAACCATAATAATCCATCAACATTAATCAAAGTTAAACCATCATCCAAAGCAAACCCCAACCGTATTAAGTTAGCTCATGGCTGGGCTACAGAAATTCAAGTTGTTTTCGTATCATCAATATCCCAAAATATCAGTTTAGAATAGAAGAATTGAAACAAAATGTAGAGGAAGAATTCTGGGTTTCAAAACTCTAATTCCCCCAACTCAGTGTCTTGTTGCTCGTCTTCACCGAAGTTCACAGTCAACTCAACTTGCCCTTCTTGCCACCATGAGTCCTTTGTCCCAGATCAAAAAAATTTCCGCCCTCGCCTCTCCCCTTTTTTTTACCTTTTATACTTGGGTTGTCCTCTAGGGTAAAAGTCGTCAGCCAATGATTAATTTTTCCCTAATTTTGAGGTGAATATTCTCCATTACATGTGCATGTGGGGGACCAAATGCTGAGTGCTCTCATTGCTAACTAGGTGTTTGTCGTTTTCTTCACCAGCATTGCCATGGCAACGTCTCATAATGCCTTGACAAACCTCCACCCTCTGCTATCCTTCTCCCTTAAACCTGCCATTCAGCTAGAACAAGACCTTTCCACAAGCAAGTAAAAGTAAAGATGCAATAAAGTAATCATCATCTCAAGTTCTTAGATGCACTGCTTGGTTGACTAGAAATGACCATGCAATTACCTAAAATGAAGCTAATTTTACTTAAGTACAAGAAATTAATTAAGTCTAAAAGTATGAATTATAACTCTTTTCAAAAGGTATCAGTTATGGTTGAATTTGGAAAGTGACATTGGCCACATAAATGTCCTAGAAAAAAAAACTTTTGTAATTTCAAACATACGTTTTAAACCATTTGCGCAATTCATTCAAAACTAGTAAAATCGAATGTTCAACTTTTTATTTCAATCACATTTCAAATCCATTTGTCCATGAAAATGGCCGAAATAATCTTTCGAAATTTCGAAAAACATATCTTAAATATAATTGGCTTATCAATTCAAAACAAATGAAGTAAAGTGTTTATTTTAATTTCGTAAAAACAATACAAATTTCAGCAATTGAAATAATTAATGTCTCAATCATAGACATTCAATCTTTTATTCAAAACTATTTCAGATTTTCAATCATACTTCTAAATTATTTGTATATTAACTATAGAAATCAAATGCCTTTAGAATTCTCATTTGTAAACATTTAAAATTTTGAAAACTAGGTCTAATTTTATTAAAAACTCATTTTTCATAAATGCGGCGAAAAATATATTATTGTCAGATTTTATTTTAAATTTCGAGTTTCATACGAAATCTTATCAAATACTAACTTATGCGTTTTTTAAAACTTAATGTCATGAAATCAAGTCATGCAAATCAGAATAAAATTCCAAAAGTAAAGTCTCATGCCACATTACCATAATTTAACATAAAAAGTCCCAAATAGCAATAAAGTCCATAAAAATCCAAATCATAAATAAAAGTCCATATTTATTTAAAAATCATTTCCATGAGCATCACCAATGACCACATCCGAGTCCTAACCACGAGGATTATCTGAAACACATAAGTAAAGTGGGTGAGCTTTAAAGAGCCTAGTGTGAGATCAACACAAACATAATCACATACATAAAAAGATATCAATCATCATAATATTCATAAAATATAACAATGATACATATGCCTGAACATGTCAAAGCATATTTTAAAATGATGCACATTTTATAAAACTCCATACCCATCTTCGTTACACACCAATATCGAGTTTCCTTAGAACTCGTCCATCCAACAACACATCATTTATGGACAAGCCACCACATAATTGCTGATAATGGCCACATAATCACAGATAAACTGCCACATAACTTCCACCTTTCACAAGACCCACCCCATGCATGTGATATGGTCATTTTGAAATTTCACACATATAATCACTTTTTTCATTTTTCATGTAATTATGCTTGTAACACCCCAAACACGGCCTAGACGTTATGGCCGAATCTAGCGATGTCACATTGAATTGTTTTTCAAAAACTTAGTTATGTTGGAAAAACTCGTTCTATTATTAAACCTCGTTTATGATTTTAATAGAAAATTAAGGGTAACTAGTTCATTTAAAACTCAAGTTGTTTTTAGCAGAATATTAATCATATTTGTTTGTTATTATACTTTAAAACCATGTTTGATGCGGAAGCTTCTACCGAATGTTGCGAAAACGTGGTGTTTTGAAAAATAGTTATCTTTTGAAAATCTGCGTCCCACTTCTTTCAGATATGAATTAAATAAGTAAAATCCCAAATTAAATGTTAAAACTTAGAGAAGCCTTATTACATAACAAAAACCTAAATTAAAATTAGGAAATAAAACTCAAATATAAGAAAATAGCTGCGGTTGTGTGGCCACCTCCGAATCTCTCGCAGCACCGATCCGCCTAAGACTGGGGATTACCTGTACAGATAAACAGAAGGGTGAGTTTACAAAAACTCAGTGTGTAATCCCCTTTAAGCAAATAGCCAATGCAATTATAATATGGGCCTAAGCCCAAATCAATAGCAATTCAGTTCAGTTGGGCCTCAGCCTATTACAGTATCAGTATCAGTGTGGGCCTTAGCCCATAACAGTATCAGTAACAGTTTAAGCATGCAACCAGAAATCCTACCCATCCAGCCTCTACACTCCACTCCGTCTAGCCCAACACTCCACGTGGGGATAAAATCACCCACCCATCCCTACATTCCAAAAATTAGCACCGGTTATGGCACTAAACAGTATTTGCAGCAGAGCTGCCAGTATAGTACACTTCCTCCAATCATAGTTATCCCATCCCCATGCAACATATCATTCATGTATGCAATATATATATCATGGCATGCTCATATAAGTAATACATAACATAGCATACAGTCATTTTATAACATAGGGGCATAATAGTCATTTTACAACATAGGGCCATAACAGTCATTTTCTATCAGTTTGGGGTCTAGGTAAACTTACCGACCCATCAGTAGGTCCACAGTCATCTCGGGCGACCCGTGCAACCTTTACTGTAAAACAGTGAAAATGGGCCCAAGGCCCATAATACGGACCCATGTGGCCCACACGCCCGTGTGGCCCATTTAGCCCAAAAAATGGGCTCGGCCATGTAACTACACAACTTGGCCCAAAATTCTCCACATGTTTGTGCGATTTACCCGTGTGGGGCCCACGAGCCCGTTGGGCCCACACGGCCCGTTTCGGCCCAACATGGCCCAAAATGGCTTAAGACCACGAAATCGCTCATGGTGGCCTCAACAGTCTAACGCCCACGGTTTATGCATTCGGTTTACCACACGAGTGAACGCACGCTCGTGTAGCGTCAATTGTCATACTTTTTCCAGCTTTTGCTGATTTACGATTTGGCAGTGTTACACACCTGGTTTCGATTCCTCACGAACAATTGTTCAGGCACTCACCAACCTACATTTGGTTAATCGAACACCACTATCAGTCTTACTTTATGGTTAAAAAGAACCCGAAATCGACAATCTATTTACAGAGTAGCATTACCTTCAATCGAACCACAGTGATTCCCTAAGAATCTTAGACTTCAACGATTGATTGGGAGTTTCCAGAGTCTTTCCTTAACTGCCATACGATTGTTATCAGTTAATACATAAGGCATAAAAAAGAAAGGGAAAGATGATTCTTTAAAGAACTTACCGAAAGAGAGCGAGTGAAACAAATAGAGGATGGGTTCGGCACTAGCACGGCCTTTCACCTTCGATTTATTGCTGTCAATCAGAGTTAAGCACAAGCCCACTTAGGAACTCAAAAGACGAAACTTTAAGTGCTATACCTACTTACCGAAAAGGAAGGAGTCAATGAAGAGGACTTGTTTTGGCAGCACAACACTTGAGGGAGAATAGAAGGTTTGGTTTAGGTGAGAAGAGAGAAACGAAATTGGCAGAGACAACTAAGGCCTATTCGGCCAACACAGGGGAAAAAGGAAAAAGGGGGGAGAAAAGTGAAGAAAGGTATTCGGCCAAGGAGAAAATAGTTGTCAAAAAGTGCAACTAAAGAAAGTGTAGATGCCCTTACCACAATCAGCTAAAGAGAGAAACAATGCAGAAACCGAAAAGAAAAAAAAGAAATGGAGAAAATGGAGATTTCGGCAGAGAGCACCTCATTTACCAAGCAAAGCGAAACTAAGAATCCCCATAGAATCCCCCTACAGCCGAATTCTAGAGTGCCAGAGTCCAAATTCGGCACTCCACTACCTCTTCCCTCTTCCTTGATTTTCTCCTCAAATCTCTCCTCAAATCACTCCACCTGATCACACTCCCCTCAACCATTCAATTCAAATTCACCTCAACCACTTCGGTGTTTTAGTCAACCTCCAACACCTCCCACAGCACAGCAGCAAAATAACAATTCCCTTGCCAATACCAAATTTGAACCTCAGTCCTCTGGCCTATGCAACATGCCACTTAGCCCCTAGACCAGCAAGCTTTTTTTGTCATGCTTTATGATCGCTGTAAATCAGAGTTTTAAAATTTATAAAAGAATGACCGAACCTGGAAACTAACTCTGACAACGATTAAAGGCAAGTGCACCTATCGAACAGTAGTATAGTTTAGGCAAGACCGGATTATCGAACCTAAAGGAACTAAAAGTACTAATACTAACTTTCTTATTATTATTTAGCCTAAAATAAGTGAAGTTGTTTATTAGTCTAAATTAATTAACTACTAAACTAAAGACTCTAAGGCAAAGAAGAATGAATTTGGAAAATAACTTGAGAAAAACTCAGTTGATTTAGACGATACCCTAGGAAGAATCCACCTAGACTTCACTTGTTATCTAACCTTAAACCATATGATTTATTTACTTAGTTTGATCCGTAAGACTCCCTAACGTATATTAAACCCTCTCTCGAGGCGAATAATGTCTAACCCTAGGTTAATTAGTGGAACTCTCGTTCGCTTATAATAACCCCCTAGAATAGTAGTAAATCGATCTGTGGACTCCCATATTAGGTTTCACCCTAATCCGGCAAAATCTCGTCACCCTATCTCTAGGCGTGCGATCAACTCCGCTTAATTATGTTGGATCTACTCTTAGGTAGGGTCTATTCCTCCTCCACCTAAGCACATTAGATTTGGATTAAGTTCACACAATTAAGAACAAACTAAGTTATTATCATATAATTCAAAAATCAAATAACAAGATTCATCATAGGTTTTATCCCCTTCGGGTATCCGAAGGTTTAGTTCATAACAATAAAGGAAAACATCTCAAGAGAAAAGATAACACAAAACATAAGAAATCCCTAAACCCCCTGAAGGAATTGAAGAGGAGATCATCCATCTTGAGTAGAATTCTGGCTTCTTGAGATGGATCAACTGGCTATCTTCGAATGATTCCCACAAATCTGACCTTTCCGGCTTGGCTTTTTAGCCTAGCTTTCCGCCCCCTTTCAGCTGGTACCTAGGGTGTATTTATAGGCTTTTGAAACACGTTTCTTTCTCCCTAAGTATCCTTTACCGAATGAAATTCCTCTTCTCCATGGCAGAAGCACGGCCATGGCACACACCCGTGTAAATCGTGGTCAGGCCGTGTTCGACACTGTTGAATGAGGCACAGCCGTGTAAGTCGTGGTAAGGCCATGTTCTAGTAGGAATGGTGGCACGGCCGTGTGGCTTGAAGTCCAGGCCGTGCTGATTTTGTGGCTTGGCCCAACTTGGTCCGTTTTAAGCCCGTTTCTCGTTCTTTTCGTCATCGGGTGCTTTCCTGAGTATAAGACATGAAAAGAAAGGATTAAGAGCACCCTTTTACATAAATTGGGGCTTAAATCATCCAAAAGCATACTAAATGTGGGTTTAGAATATGTTACTTTTACGGTTTATCAAATACCCCCACACTTAAGCTTTTGCTTGTCCTCAAGCAAAATTCTCAACTTACAATTAAAGCGAACTTCCTGTAATTCATAATTCCTATTGATAGTGTCTCATCATAATTCATAGATAATTTATACATGGATAATTAAATTCAAAGTGTCCTAAAAGTTCAAACAGTATAAGTCATAAATTCTGTAGCACAAAACATAGGCGTTTCCCTTCATCTAAATAATTACTTCTGATTCGAAATCGACAAGGATTGACATCCTCTCAAAAGATTCGCTCAAATCACTCAAAGTGTTTAAGGTTCAAAATTTAGGCGCTCAAAAGTCAAACATGAAGAGTTAATCCCATAGGCTTTTATGAAAATCAAATCTCCACCACTGAAATATGAGATGAAACACAAATCAAAAGGTCTTTGTTAGGGTTGTAACGGGGCTAGGGTTAAGGTGTGGAGTAAGGCTGAATTAGAGTGTTAGAATCGAGATTGAATCAACAAATTACATAACTAATAACTAATGAACTAATAATAATAAATACATCAATTGAAAACTAATAATACTAATAATACGAGCTTCTTCTTTGATATTTGGAATCCAAACGTATAAGCTCATTTAATCACAACTAATAATGAATAATGGATATACTTCGTTTTTTTTTAAGAACAAACTAAATACATAATAAAGGATAAACTACTAAAATTCATAATTAGGCAACTAATCAGATCAAATCTCGATATAAGGGTAGTCAAAAGGAATGGTGATAACAAAAACAATGGGGTTCTGGGTTAATATTAGTGGGCATGTCCATAAAAAGGGTGTCCGGTTAAAACGGGGTTAACTAGGGGTTAATTTGTGATGGTAGGCTTTTTAGGGAATTAGTGGGTTAAATCCTAGGTGCCTTTATCATCTTTGTGAATCAAATCATAAAATGTGGTCTCGACATGTATAATCGATGCAAGTTCTAGAATAACAAATCAGTGTTGACATACTCATAATCAATAAAGTGAGCAAGAAAAAGAATTTATGCTCTATAAGGCTCAAAAACTCACAAAAATTATGGGTATTTTGATGTCAACTCGTAAATTTCAAACTTCAAAGTAATATTTAAACTCAGTTCGACAACCTAGGAAAAAAATTTAATTTCTGAAAAATAGACTTATCATGCTTGATTCTCTAGTATTCTTCAAATTTAATTATCAATGCACAATTATCAATGACTTAATCTAAAACATATCAATAAAAATCATAAATCATCAGAAATTTCATCCTAATTAGTAATATGAGTATTTTACTTTCAAACAAGACTAAATTCAGGGTTTTTTGTTAGGTATCTTCTTAGGTTGTTCACCCCCACACTGAAGATGTACATTGTCCTCAATGTATAAAGATATATAATGACAATTAATATGTAAAATAAAAAGAGAGGGGAGAGAGTGACACTCCCTGAATTGGATGATTTCCTAGAGTTGGCAGTGGTCGTGGTGAAAGATAAGTTGGAGGGCTCATTTTTGGATGTGGTGGATGCTTACGAGTTCTGCGCTATATAAAGAAATTGGGGAACTCGTGGAGGATTAGCCAGGATTTATTAAGAAAAATTTAAAATAAACTAAATATATAATTAAAGAAAAGAAAAGTAAAGAAAGAGGAAACAAAAATGTAAACGAAATAAAACTAAAAGATAAAGGGGCTTGAGAATCCTTATTGGTGTATGGTTTGCGAGGTGGATGTGACTTCTACGGTCACGGAGGTGCTGGCGGTGGTGGAAGTGGTGTGATTCCCAAGCAGCCTTTAGTTCCTAAGTCAAAGAAACTAAGATAGAATAAAATAATTTAAGCGGAAGAGAAGTGTAGATAAGGAAACTTAAGAAAAAGAGAAAAATGAAATAAAAACTAAATAGCCTTAAATATCCTTGGCTTGTTGTTCAGATGAAGCTGCCAGCATGAACTCGTGTGAATCGGTCTCCTTTGGGAAGATTGGCCTCTTACGCTTCCTTGCCATGGATATGATATTGTTGTGGCTCAAGAGTCTAAGGATTTCTTAGGGAAAAGGAAAAAGAAAGGAAAGAATGGAAGAAGGAAAGAAGAAAGAAGTGGGTTAAGAAGAAAAATGAAAAGGGTATGATGTTTAAATAGAATTTCAGGTCTGGTGATTTCCCACGCCCATGGGTTGAGGGTGTGTTGATTCACACGGCTGCCTCGCACGGCCGTGCTCTAGGGCGTGTTGATTCCCCACGCTCGTGTCTAGCCTGTGTTCGACAAGTCAGTATATTAGCACGGTTAGCTGGCACGAGCGTGTTCAGCCCGTGGTTGGCAAGTCAGTAGCCTCACACGATCGTCAAGCACGGTCGTGTCACTTTGTCGGTGCCCGTGGGAGAGTGGTTGAGTCCGTGACTGCCAGAAATTAGGTCATTCTGACTTGTACCGTCCTGCCCTGTTAGTACTAAGATTCTTGAGGTACACACGACCACGGCCATGGTCGTGTGCAAGGCCGTGTGTCCTGGAATTCTACACCCCTTGTTACTTTATAACTACGTATTCAGAAAGAAAAGAAGAAAAGAAAAATAAATTTAAAGCAAAATGTGAGAATAAGTTATGTTAGTGCTCGGGTTGCCTCCCGAGAAGCGCTCGTTTATATTCTTAAGCTAGACTCTCTTCTCGTTTGCATCTTCAGGGTGGTTTGAGGAGTTAGAAGCCCTTCCTCATGTTATTATCTGTCTCCTCGTGAAAAAATTTAAGTTGAGATGTGTTTATAGTAAAAGTACCAAAAATAGGATTACTTACCTCGACTGTTTCGTATGGAAAAACACTGGTTACCCTAAAAGATATTTCTTTGTTTGTGCTAGGGTCTGGAGGAGATATTCGAAGATCTCCATGGTCTAACAGTACCTTGTCCCCTTTTTTGAAGTGGTTTGTTGTTCCTATAAGCTCTTCTGGGGGCTCTTTCGATTTTTCCTCGTGTGGTTCTGGTTCTTCGTCATGTATCCCTAATTTCTCCTTGAAGTGTGTCTTCCATTAGTCTAGATCATCGATATGAATTCCTCGATCTTTACGAATTATTTCTTTGTTGGGGTTGGGGTCAGGATCGGGTTCAGTTGTATTCTTTGGTGGTGTTTCCTGAAAAGAAGGGTTAACCGAATGGTTGTTAGGGAAATTTACGTTCTCACCTTGATTACTCGATGTTCTAGCCGAATCGAGAGCCTTGATGGTGATGGTCTCATTACCTACGCAAAGTATGAGTTCTCCTGCATCAACATCAATTTTAGTCTTGGCAGTTGCTAAAAAGGGTCTTCCTAAAATTAGGGGGATCGAGTTATCCTCATCCATGTCTAGGACAACAAAATCTACTGGGAAAACGAATTTGTCAATTTTCACAAGAACATCTTCGATAATACCCCTAGGAATTCTAACATTTTATCAGCTAATTGAATGTTCATCCTAGTTTGTTTGGGTTTCCCTAGACCTAATTGTTTAAACAATTTATAAGGCATGACATTTATGCTTGCCCCTAAATCAGCTAACGATTATCAACAGTTAGTCTACCAATTAAACATGGAATTGTAAAACTCCTGGATCTTTTAATTTACGTGGTAGCTTATTTTGCAAGATTGCTGAGCACTTTGTGTTGAGTTCCACATGCGAATCTTCGTCTAGCTTCCGCTTGTTTGTCAGAAGCTTCTCTAAGAATTTCCTGGAATCAGGCATCTGCGAAAGAGCTTCGAGGAGTGGTAAGTTAATGTGTAATTTCTTTAAAAGTTTAAGAAACTTACCGAAGCTGTTCCTCTGTGTCGTCTCTCTTCAACGCCGGGATAAGGTATGCGAGGTTGGTACTCCTTGATTACGGTTTGGCTTGTCTTGTGTTACCTCATCTTTACCTTTTTCTACCTCGTTTCCTTGTGTTGAGATGGATTCATCTACCCTTGTATTCTTCTGAGCTGTTATGGCTTGGACCTGCTCTTTAGGATTAATTTCAGTGTTACTTGGTAGACGCCCTTGCGGTCGTTCAGATAATAGCTTTGCAATTTCTCCGACTGACTGGGTAATTTCCCCGATTGCCTTTGTAAGTCCTTCGACTTGGTTCTCGATCATTTTAATCGATGTTTGTTGGGTGTTGAGTGTTACCTCATTTTTTTGGAGACGGGCTTCTGTGGATGCTATGAATTTGTTCAACGTCTCTTCAAGACTCGGGTTCTTTTCCTGTGGATAGGGCTGATTTTGGAAATTTTGAGGAGGTTGTTGTCTTTGATTTCCTTGATTTCCTTGTCCTCCCCAAGAAAAATTTGGGTGGTTCCTCCAACCTAGATTATAATTATTACTATATCGGTTATTATTAGATCTGAAATTGTTACCTATATAGTTCATCTGTTCGCTCTCTGTGCTTGGTTGGTAGGGTGGGTACTCGGGAATTTGCCGCAGTTCCACTTGCGTCATGATCGCATGATTTGGATGTACTGCGAAGAACACAAACTATCAATCTTCTTATTCATCAACTCTACTGATTTGATAGCATGGTTCTTGCATCAAGGTTGTAAACTCTTACTGCTTTTTGTTGGCTTTATTCTTGTAACTTGCCATCGATAGTTATTCAATGACATCTCTTCAATAAACTCGTAGAAGGCTGCTCTCGGAGTTCTATTATTTAGGGTTCCACCGCGCGGTTTGAATCAATTAATTGCCTCGTTGAAGGATTCACACCGTTGTAAAAAGTTTGGACTTGGAGCCACAATGGTAATCCGTGGTGTGGGCATCTCCTCAAAAGGTCTTTGTATCTCTCCCATGCGTCATATAATGTCTCTAAGTCCATCTGCACAAAAGAAGATATATCATTACGTAACTTGGCCGTTTTGGCCGGTGGGAAATATTTTAATAGAAACTTTTCGGTCATTTGTTCCCATGTAGTGATTGACCCTCGTGGTAACGAGTTTAACCACTGTTTAGCTTTATTTCTTAGTGAAAAGGGAAATAACCGAAGACGTATGGCATCATCAGAAACGCCATTTATTTTGAAGGTATCGCAGAATTCTGAAAAGTTAGCTATATGAGTGTTTGGATTTTTATCCTGCAAACCATCAAATTGAACAAATTGTTGAATCATTTGAATAGTGTTAGGCTTTAATTCAAAATTATTAGCAGCTATAGCAGGCCTAACAATACTCGATTCTGCCCTTGTTAAATGTGGTTTAGCATAATCAAACATAGTACGAGGAGCATTCTGATCCGCCACATCGTTTTGTGGTGGTGGATTATTTTCGTCCATCCCTTCAGTAGGATTGAATCGGTCTTCTCGCTCTCCTTGGTAATTTAGGGCTCGCCTAATTTCTCTACGATTTCTTCGAGCAGTAGCTTCAATATCACTTTCGTATTCTAAAGGTCCTCTCGGGTTTCTTCTAGTCATAAACTAGAGGTACCTGATTGGAAAAGAAAGAAATAAAATTTAGCAAAAATTAAAATTAAAACTAAAAAGAAAAATAAATTGCAAAAAATAAAAATAATGGCTAAAGTAATAAAAATAGAGTTTTCTTAATATTTTAGTTCCCCGGCAACGGCGCCAAAAACTTGGTCGCTGTAAATCAGAGTTTTAAAATTTATAAAAGAATGATCGAACCTGGAAACTAACTCTGAAAATGATTAAAGGCAAGTGCACCAATCGAACAATAGTATAGTTTAGGCAAGACCGGATTATCGAACCCAAAGAAACTAAAAGTACAAATACTAACTTTCTTTTTATTATTTAGCCTAAAATAAGTGAAGTTGTTTATTAATCTAAATTAATTAACTACTAAACTAAAGACTCTAAGACAAAGAAGAGTGAATTTGGAAAATAACTTGGGAAAATCTCAGTTGATTTAGACGATACCCTAGGAAGAATCCACCTAGACTTCACTTGTTATCTAACCTTGAACCATATGATTTATTTACTTAGTTTGATCCGTGAGACTCCCTAACGTATATTAAACCCTCTCTCGAGGCGAATAACGTCTAACCCTAGGTTAATTAGTGGAACTCTCGTTCGCTTATAATAACCCTTAGAATAGCAGTAAATCGATCTGTAGACTCCCATATTAGGTTTCACCCTAATCCGGCAAAATCTCGTCATCCTATCTCTAGGCGTGCGATCAACTCCGCTTAATTATGTTGGATCTACTCTTAGGCAGGGTCTATTCCTCCTCCACCTAAGCACATTAGATTTGGATTAAGTTCACACAATTAAGAACAAACTAAGTTATTATCATATAATTCAAAAATCAAATACCAAGATTCATCATAGGTTTCATCCCCTTCGGGTATCCGAAGGTTTAGTTCATAACAATAAAGGAAAACATCTCAAGAGAAAAGATAACACAAAACATAAGAAATCCCTAAAACCCCCTAAAAGAATTGAAGAGGAGATCCTCCGTCTTGAGTAGAATTCCGGCTTCTTGAGATGGATCAACTGGCTATCTTCGAGTGATTCCCACAAATTTGACCTTTCCGGCTTGGCTTTTTAGCCTAGCTTTCCGCCCCCTTTCAGCTGGTACCTAGGGTGTATTTATAGGCTTTTGAAACATGTCTCTTTCTCCCTAAGTATCCTTTTCCGAATGAAATTCCTCTTCTCCACGGTAGAGGCACGGCCATGGCACACGCCCGTGTAAATCGTGGTCAGGCCATTTTCGACACTGTTGAATGAGGCACGGCCGTGTAAGTCGTGGTAAGGCCGTGTTCTAGTAGGAATGGTGGCACGGCCGTGTGGCTTGAAGTCCAGGCCGTGCTGATTTCGTGGCTTGGCCCAACTTGGTCCGTTTTAAGCCCGTTTCGCGTTCTTTTCGTCATCGGGTGCTTTCTTGAGTATAAGACATGAAAAGAAAGGATTAAGAGCACCCTTTTACATAAATTGGGGCTTAAATCATCCAAAAGCATACTAAATGTGGGTTTAGAATATGTTACTTTTACGGTTTATCACTTTACCCATATATATTTAAAAGCTTACTAATGAAAAGCAAGGGTTTTATTCCCCAAAAACCAAAATTTTACACAAGCCCAGGCTCGAACCCAAGACTTCTCAGACACTCCCAAAAACATCCAAATCACTTGGTCACTAAAGCAGACAGGTATTTATGTTAAAAACATGCAAAAATAATTACCTAGATTTTGGGGCGTTACAACTCTACCCCCTAAAAGAAAATTTCGGCCTCAAAATTTACCTGATCAAAACAGATCTGAGTCTTAAGCTCCACTAGCTCCTTCGATGCCATTCTATATGGAGTGATGGACACCAGAACTGTTCTCGGTAGGAGCTTAATCCCAAATTCAACTTCACGGTTTGGAGGTAGTCCAGGTAGTTTATCAAAAAAACATCCGGAAAATCTTTGACTGTCCTGATGTCTTTAACAGATGAAACCTCAGAATCAAAAACATCGATATAGGCTATATACGCCTCACAACCCTTACGAACCAACTTCTCGGCCTTCAGGGTAGAAATTACATTTGACAAATAATTCCAACGCTCCCCTATTACTACCACTTCATCCCTCTCCGCAGTTTTCAGTACCACCCGCTTGGCAGCACAATCCAGATTCACTTGACGCTTAACCAGCCAATCCATTCCCAGTATTAAGTCGAATTCACCAAAATGTAGTTCCATTAAGTCCGCCAAAAAGATGGCTCCTTGAACCTCCAAAGGTACATCTCTGAACAATTTGTTTACCTTAACTGACTGCCCTAAAGGCCTCAACACAGTAACCTCACTCACAGTGGTTTCAACCATTAAACCTAAAGTCTCAGACACCAAGCATGCTATATACGAATGCGTAGACCCAACATCAATCAGTGCAGTATAAGGTACATTATAGAAAAAGATCGTACCAGTTATAACATATGGGGCGTCTCCGTCCTCTCGGTGACGTGCAGCATAAACCAGAGTTGGCTGCCTCACCTCAGCATGACCAGCACCTCTGTCCGGTGCCCCACAACCACGGCCCATACCAATTCCCTCTTTGGCCTGACCACGACTTCTCGGTGGCTGCTGCTCACCTCTCAGCGGCTGAACAGTACCCCGACCTGTAACTTGCATCTGTTCGGGCCTCCGTGGATAATCTCTGATACGGTGCTCTAATGATCCGCATCTCAAACATGCTCCAATCCTTTTCCAACACTCGCTATGATGGTGTCTACCACAGTCAACACATAGCTGCGGTCCAGTAGCTGCATTAGGGGCCCCAACTCTGACCGGCCCATCAACTATGGCCTTTTTCTTCGGCCCCTGAACAGAACTTGAGGGCTCCGAATCCCTCTTATTCCTTCCCTTTTCTCGATTCTGACGCTCAGTACGCTTCACCTCCTTGGCGATCTTCACCTTATCCACCAGTGAGGAAAAATCTCGCTCCCTCTGTGGAGCTATCAAAACTCTCAGACTATCCCTGAGGCCGTCCTCGAAACGAACACACCACTCATATTCAGTTGCCACCATCCCACGTGCATAGCGGCTTAAACGTAAAAATTCAGCTTCATATTCAGCCACTAATTTATCCCCCTGAGTCAAGTTTAGAAATTCCCTCCTCCAAGCATCCACATAACTAGCGCCCACATACTTTCCTTGGAAAGAAGTCTTAAAGAATTCCCATGTCAATCGGTCAGCCTGAGTACCCTCTTTAACTGTAAGCCACCACTGATAGGCTTCATCTCGCAGCAAGGACACTGCACCTTTTAGTTTCTGTTCAGGGGTGCAGTCGAGGTCATCCATGATCCTCTCTGTGGCCTCAATCCAGTATTTAGCCATACTAGGGGTAACTCCTGCGATACCCCTAAAGATCTCAGCCCAGCTAGACAGGAGTCGTTCCGTGACCGACCCACGGCCCACAGTACCAGTATTGGGCCCAACGACCCTCTCCAGAATTCACAACATAGCTTGGGACAATGCGTCGTCCCCAGCCGCTCCATCATGCGACCCAGTCTTAGTCCCTGGTGAGGCTGGCGTCTCACTTGTATCCAAATTTGGCAAGTGACCAGAAGATGATGACCTAGCTTGGGCCCCTCTACGACCTCTACCACGGCCTCTTGTACCCCTTCCACGAGTACCTCTGGTGCTCATTATCGAATAGGGTTTTATCTGAATTAACAGTTTTATGCAGATTAGTTTACAGTTTCAGTTATTTATTAGCAAAGTTTTATGCAAATCATTATCGCATAATTGAGTTCGTTGCCAGTAGATCACAATCTTTCTCTGATCTTGATTCACACTAACTAGAGTGTTTCAGTATTGTCTTCTTCCTACAGTAGTCTCAGTATTCCCTATTTATAGCATTTCAGTTTAAAATGAACAACAGTTTTAGAAGACTTACAGGATCGGCACCGGAGACTCGGTGTACCACACATTCAGTAAAATATTTCAAAATACTTTCAAATCATTTGGAACAGTTCTTTTTGAAAATTCGAAGTTTTAAAAAACCCAAAAACCACAGCTGAGTTTTGCAACCTGGCTCTGATACTACTAAACATAACACCCTAAACCCGGCCTAGACGTTATGGTCAAATCTAGCGATGTCACATTGAAACGTTTTTCGAAAACTTAGTTATATTGGAAAAACCCGTTCTATTATTAAACCTCGTTTATGATCTTAATGGAAAATTAAGGGTAACCAGTTCATTTTAAACTCAAGTTGTTTTTAGCAGAATATTAATCGTATTTCTTTTTTATTATACTTTAAAACCATGTTTGATGCGGAAGCTTCTATCGAATGTTGCGAAAACGTGGTGTTTTGAAAAACAATTATCTTTTGAAAATCTGCGTCCCACTTCTTTCAGATATGAATTAAATAAGTAGAATCCCAAATTAAAAGTTAAAACTTAGAGAGGCCTTATTACATAATAAAAACCCAAATTAAAATTAGGAAATAAAACTCAAATATAAGGTAATAGATGCGATTGTGTGGCCACATCTGAATCCCTCGCAGCACCGATCCGCCTAAGACTGGGGACTACCTGTACAGATAAACAGAAGGGTGAGTTTATGAAAATTCAGTGTGTAATCCCCTTTAAGCAAATAGCCAATTCAATTACAGTCTGGGCCTAAGCCCAAATCAATAGTAGTTCAATTCAGTTGGCCCTTAGCCCATTACAGTATAAGTATCAGTGTGGACCTTAGCCCATAACAGTATCAGTAACAGTTTAAGCATGCAATCAAAAATCCTACCCATCCAGCCTCTACACTCCACTCTGTCCAGCCCAACACTCCACGTGGGGATAAAATCACCCACCCATCCCTACACTCAAAAAATTAGCACCGGTTGCGGCACTAAACAGTATTTGCAGCAGAGCTGCCAGTACAATACACTTCCTCTAATCATAATTATCCCATCCTCATGCAACATATCATACATGTATGCAATATATATATCATGGCATGCTCATATAAGTAATACATAACATAGCATACAGTCATTTTATAACATAGGGGCATAACAGTCATTTTACAATATAAGGGCATAACAGTCATTTTCTATCATTTTGGGGTCTAGATATACTTACCTACCCATCAGTAGGTCCACAGTCGTCTCGGGTGACCCGTGCAACTTTTACAGTAAAACAGTGAAAATGGGCCCACATGCCCGTGTGGCCCACTTAGCCCAAAAAAGGGGCTAGGCCATGTAACTTACACAACTTGGCCAAAAATTCTCCACATGTTTGTGCGGTTTACCCGTGTGGGGTCCACGAGCCCGTTAGGCCCACACGGTCCGTTTCGGCCCAACATGGCCCAAAATGGCCTATGACCACGAAATCGCTCATGATGGCCTCAACAATCTAACACCCACGATTTATGCGCTCGGTTTACCACACGAGCGAACGCACGCTCGTTTAGCGTCAATTGTCATACTTTTTCTGGCTTTTGCCTGTTTACGATTTGGCAGTGTTACACACCAGGTTTCGATTCCTCACGAACAGTCGTTCAGGCACTCACCAACCTACATTTGGTCAATCGAACACCACTATCAGTCTTACTTTATGGTTAACAAGAACCCGAAATCGACAATCCATTTACAGAGTAGCGTTACCTTCAATCAAACATCGGTGGTTCCCCAAGAATCTTAGACTTCAACGATTGATTGGGAGTTTCCAGAGTCTTTCCTTAACTACCATACGATTGTTATCAGTTAATACATAAGGCAAAAAAAAGAAAGGGAAAGATGATTCTTTAAAGAACTAACCGAAAGAGAGCGAGAGAAACGAATAGAGGATGGGTTCGGCACTAGCACGGCCTTTCACCTTCGATTTATTGTTGTCAAACAGAGTTAAGCAAAACCCCACTTAGGAACTCAAAAGACAAAACTTTAAGTGCTATACCTACTTACCGAAAAGGAAGGAGTCAATGAAGAGGACTGGTTTCGGTAGCACAACACTTGAGGGAGAAGAGGAGGTTCGGTTTAGGTGAGAAGAGAGAAACGAAATTGGCAGAGACAACTAAGGCCTATTCGGCCAACACAGGGGAAAAAGGAAAAAGGGGGGAGAAAAGAGAAGAAAGGTATTTGGCCAAGGAGAAAATAGTTGTCAAAAAGTGCAACTAAAGAAAGTGTAGATGCCCTTACCACAATCGGCTAAAGAGAGAAACAATGCAAAAATCGAAAAGAAAAAAAAGAAATGGAGAAATGAGAGATTTCGGCAGAGAGCACCTCATTTACCAAGCAAACCGAAACTGAGAATCCCCTAGAATCCCCCTACAGCCGAATTCTAGAGTGCTAGAGTCCAAATTCGGCACTCCACTACCTCTTCCCTCATCCCTTGATTTTCTCTTCAAATCTCTCCTAAAATCACTCCACCTGATCACACTCCCCTCAACCATTCAATTCAAATTCACCTCAACCACTTCGGTGTTTCAGTCAACCTCCAACACCTCCCACAGCATAGCAGCAAAATAACAATTCCCTCGCCAATACCAAGATTCAAACCTCAGTCCTCTGGCCTATGCAACACGCCACTTACCCCCTAGACGAGCAGGCTTTTTATGTCATGCTTTACCCACATATATTTAAAAGCTTACTAATCAAAAGCAAGGGTTTTATTCCCCAAAAACCAAAATTTTACACAAGCCCAGGCTCGAACCCATGACTTCTCAGACACTCCCAAACACACCCAAATCACTTGGCCACTAAAGTAGACAGGTGTTTATGTTAAAAACATGCAAAAATAATTACCTAGATTTTGGGGCGTTACAACTCTACCCCCTAAAAGAAAATTTTGGCCTCGAAATTTACCCGATCAAAACAGATCTGAGTCTTAAGCTCCACTAGCTCCTTCGGTGCCATTCTATATTGAGCGATGGACACCAGAGCTGTTCTCGGTAGGAGCTTAATCCCAAATTCAACTTCACGGATTGGAGGTAGTCTAGGTAGTTTATCAAAAAAACATCCGGAAAATCTTTGACTGTCCTGATGTCTGTAACAGACAAAACCTCAGAATCAAAAACATCGATATAGGCTATATACGCCTCACAACCCTTACGAACCAACTTCTCGGCCTTCTGGGCAGAAATTACATTTGACAAATAATCCGACGCTCCCCTATTACTACAACTTCATCCCTCTCCACAGTTTTCAGTACCACCCGCTTGGCAGCACAAACCAGATTCACTTGACGCTTAACCAGCCAATCCATTCCCAGTATTAAGTCGAATTCACCAAAATGTAGTTCCATTATGTCCGCCAAAAAGATGGCTCCTTGAACCTCCAAAGGTACATCTCTAAAAAAATTATTTACCTTATCTGACTGCCTTAAAAGACTCAACACAGTAACCTCACTCACAGTGGTTTCAACCATTCGTGGTTGGGTTAGCAGCGGAAGTAGACCAGGTGTGTAACCACAACACTGGAAATTGAAGTCGGTAAAAATATGAAAAGTAAGACTGTCGACACCACACGGGCATGTGGCTGCTCGTGTGGTAGGTCGTGTGACCGAACACGGGCGTGTGATCGACGAGGCTGGCCGTGTGCAGTACACGGGCCTGACCGAATTGGGCTGTGTGGGCCACATAGGCATGTGGGCCCACAAGGGTGAACCACACGGGCGTGTGGGATTTTTGGGCCAGGCTGTGTGATCCACCCGGCCAAGGCCATTTTGGGCCGTGTGGGCCACACGGGCAGACAACATTGGCTTGTGGGCCTATTTTCACTGTTTAACTGCTAAGGTTGCACGGGTCGCCCGAGTCGACTGTAGACCTACTGTAGGGCGGTAAGCTTACTTAGACCCCTAATTGACTGAAATGATCGTATGACTGATACGATTATGCATGTTATTAAGCATGATGATGTCCCACTGATTTGATACTGTATGGCCTGATTTTTTGCATGATATTATGTTTTAACATGTCATATATGTATACTGCATTGCATTGGGGTGGGGGTTATATTGTTCGAAGGAAGTGTACTGAAAGGCCTCGAGCCTAATTTACTGGCAGCACAGCTACAAACCACTGCATAATGCTGCATTTGGTACTTATTAGAGTGTAAGGATGGGTGGGTTGATTATATCCCCGCATGGAGTGTAGGGTTGGACGGAGTTGGAGTGTAGAGGCTGGTAGGGTAGGATTTAATATTGTATATTTATTGCAGTACTGATTATTGATACTATAATGGGCCAAGGCCCAAATACATGACTGCTTCTGTATTGCAATCGGCTAAAGCCCTAACTGAGACTTAAACTGTTACTGAAATGGGCTTAGGCCCATGCTATGATTGCATTCTGTATGCTTGATTATATAGGGATTACATACTGATTTTTCGTAAACTAACCCTTCTGTTTTATCTGTATAGGTAATCCTCAGACTTAGGCGGATCGGAGTGGCGAAGGACTCAGCGGTGGCCACACGACCCTTTTTTACACTGTTTCGTAATTACTTAGGTTTTTTAAAGTTTTATTTAGGGTATTTTACTATAATAATGACCGCTTTGGATTTTTACTTTTAATTTGGGGTTTTTATTGTTTTGATTTACAACTGCTAGTAGTAGGGATAATCGAGTTTTTAAAACAAATCAAACATTTTAACAAGATACGCAAAAATATGCAAACTGTTTTAAAAAGCTTCCGCAATAAGTGACGTTTTGAAAATTAATAACGTTTTGAAAGAGAATAACTTTTGAATATGAATCACGTTTGAAATTGATCGACACGTCTTGGAATTAAGCATAAGAGAGTGTAAAGAAGTGATAAAGAAATGAGGTTTTTAACGACAATTCAGTTTTTGAAAAACACTACCATATGACACCGCTAGATTTGGCCATAACGTCTAGGCCGGGTTTAGGGTGTTACATTTAGTGGTATCAGAGCCAGGTTGCAAAAGTTGACTGTGGATTTGGGTTTTAAAACTTGGTTTTTAAAGCACTGATTTCTGAATGATTTGAAATTTTTTTACTGAATGTATGGTACACCGAGTCTTCAGCGTCGATCTTGTAAGTTCTCTGAAGGCTTTATGTGTTTTAAACTGAAACTGATTTGATACTGAAACTACTATAGATAGTACAAATGAGGCTACTATAGGTAGATTGTACTGAAAATAATCAAGTTAGTGTATACAAATACTGTAGTAAAACCTATAGACACTGATAGACACTGCGTTGCGTGAAAATAAACTTTACATTTCTGATACTGCCTCTCATAAGATATCTGCTAATAAATACTGAAGTTGTAAACTGATGCATAAAAATGTTAATACATATTAACGCGAATAGACAATGAGCACAAGAGGTAGTCGCGGACGAGGTACAAGAGGTCGTGGTAGAGGCCGTAGAGGTACTCTAGCTAGGTCCTCGTCATCTGGCCACATACCTAATTTGGAAACTAGTGAGACGTCAGCTTCACCTGTGACTGAGACTGGGTCTCATGATCGAGCGGCTGGGGATGACGCACTTGCCCAATCCATGTTAAGGATTTTGGAGAGGGTCGCTGGGCCCAATATTGGAGCTAGAGGTCGAGGGTCAGTTACGGAACGACTCTGGTCTAATAGAGCTAAGATTTTTAGGGGTATTGCTGGAGTTTCCCCTAACATGGCTGAGTACTGGATCGAGGCCATAGATTGGATTATGGATGATTTGGACTACACCCCCGAGCAGAAAATAAAGGGTGTAGTGTCACTGCTGAGAGATGAAGCTTACCAGTGGTGGCTTACGGTTAAGGAGGGCACTCAGCCCGACCGACTAACCTGAGAGTTCTTTAAGACCACCTTCCAGGGGAAGTATGTGGGTGCCAGTTATGTGGATGCCCGTAGAAGAGAGTTATTTCATCTGACTCAGGGAGATAGGTCAGTGGCCGAGTATGAGGCTGAATTTCTACGACTAAGCCGCTATGCGTATGGTATGGTGGCGACTGAGTATAAGAGATGCGTTTGCTTCGAGGATGACCTCAGGGATAATCTGAGGGTACTGATAGCTCCATAGAGGGAGCGAGACTTTACTGCACTGGTCGATAAGGTGAAGATCACCGAGGAAGTGAATCGCACTGAGTGCCAGGATCGAGAGAGAGGTATGAGCAAGAGGGATTTGGAGCCCTCGAGTTTCATTCAGAGGCCTAAGAAAAAGACCAGAGTTGATGGGTCGATTAGAGTTGGGGCTCCTATTGCTGCTACCAGGGTTCCATGTTTCCATGTTTCCATGTTTATTAAGCTGTCTGTAGTCGATACACATTCTCATGGTTCCATGTTTCTTTTTCACAAATAAAACTGGTGTGCCCCAGGGAGAGAAACTCGGTCGCGCAAAACCTCTATCTATCAACTCTTGCAACTGAGCTTTCAATTCTTTTAATTCTGTAGGTGCCATTCTGTACGGGTCTATCAAAATCAGAGTCGTCCCCGACACTAGTTCAATACCAAATTCAACTTCTCGAATAGGTGGCAAACCCGGTAACTCTTCAGGAAACACATCTGGATACTCACACACAACAGGTACTAATTCAATCTTCTTTTGGGTCAGTTTAAAGCTGAGCACATAAGCAGAGTAAGCTTCACAACCCTTTCTAACATATTTCTGAGCTAACATTGAAGATATCACTGCCGGTAAACCATTCAGATCATTAGATTCAATCCGAATAATCTCATCATTCTGACACCGTAAATCAATAGTCTTTCGTTTGCAGTTCACAATAGCATCATGCAGAGTTAACCAATCCATACCCAGAATTATATCAAACTCATCGAATGGCAACAACATCAAATCAGCCGGAAAACATGAATCTTGAATCATCAACGGACAATTCTTGCACACTTTATTAACCAAAACACACCGGCCTAAGGGGTTCGATACTTTAATCACAAACTCAGTAGAATCTACAGGCAAAGTCTTACTGAATACTAAAGTCTCACACACATAAGAATGAGTTAAACCAGGATCAATCAATGCAACAACACTAGTATCATAGAGAGTGAAAGCACCAGTAATAACATTCGGGGATGAAGCCTCTTCACGTGCGCGAATAGCATAAGCTCTGGTAGGTGCGCGAGCATCAGATCTAACAACTGTATCTTTGGTCCCTCTCTGACTGCCACTCACATTACTCATATTTCTGGGTGGTCTACCTCGAGCTGCAGTGTTACCCGATCTCGTATTCTGTACCGGATTTTGATCTGCTAACTCTGGACACTCACGAATGAAATGATCCCTAGATCCACATTTAAAACAGGCTTGATCTTGTAATCTGCAACTGCCGGGATGTCGTTTACCACAATGTTCACACTCGGGTTAATTTGATCTGACATTACCCACACTAGCTACTGAGGTAACTCTCGAGCTCACAGGTGGCTTATCCAAATCACGTCTAGAATAACCCGCAGTAGTCTTCGAACGGCTAGCATCATCTCGAAACTTCTTTGAGGTAGACTTAAATGACTTACTGAATGGTCTCTTAAGTAAACCTCTAGCTTCAGAATCAGCTTTTCTTTTTTCTTTCCTGAGCTCTTTAGCTTTGTGATCGTTCGTATCGATAATCTTAATATTTATATAATGAATGATCTAGCCTAGAAACAAACTATCACCACGATTGAGGCAAGTACACCTATCGAACAATAGTATAGCTTAGTGGCAAGACCGGATTGTCGAACCCAAAGGAACCAAAAGTACTAATACTGACTTTCTTCTTACTATTTAGCCTAAGAATTAAGGGAATTGTTATTTATTCTAAAATTAACTAACTACTAAGCTAAAGACGCTAAGACGAAGAGAATGAATTGGGGAAATACTTGTGAGAAAAACCAATTGATTAAGACAGTACCCAAGGGGGAATCCACCTGGACTTGTAACACCCCAAACCCGGTCAAAACGTTACGACCGAATCTGGATTGTTACAGGATGGATGGTTTAAAAAAAAATTAGGTAGAACATCGGGATTTGGGAAAACACTTTGTTTAGGGAGTTCAAGCTAAGGCTAATTGAGAATTTTGATTAAGAATGTTTTACCAACTTTATATCAAAACATCTTAGAGTTAAAACGGGTTCGTTATAAAAACCGGACTTGGAATGTTTGATAAGGTAACATTTGAGATCGAAGTTGAGATTCGTGATCTTTTAAAAATAATATTTGTGGTGTTAAGAAAAATCCCAAGTTTTAATTATTTACGGCCTGTGATCCAATCGTTGATATTTTGGAAAACCTCTATTTACGTTTTTAAGAAAACCCTATACTAACCGTTTATAAAACATTCAATAACAACATTGAAATAAAACCCAAATTTAAGTTATAGCGACCTTATTACAAAATAAAAACCCGTTTTAAACTAAGTTCAAATAAAGTAACGCAATTTACTAGAGAAGGAAAGAAAAAAAAACATCGCATGGCCACCTCGAGTCCGCCTCGGCTCCAAACCCACGATCTACTGATTACCTACAAAATTTAGCTGAGGGGTGAGTCACGAAGACTCAGTGTGTAAATCCCCAACATAACTCAAACCGGATTCATGTATGGCGTATGTCACATGTATACAATGCGGCCCAACCTGGGCCTAGCCTTTCCTCCAAACACCCGTGGCATTATGCCACCGTGGTTCTTGACCACCGTGGTCCTAGACCACTCGTGACAATAGTCACTCATGACAAAGTCACTAATTATATAACCGTAATAACCCACTTTGTGGTCATAGACCACCGTGACGATCTCTGATAAATTTATGCATACGTGGGGCCAACCCACTATGGTCTTAGACCACCGAGATAAGTCACTGATATCCGTATACGTGGTTTCAACCACTGTGGTTCTTAGACCACCGTGACATTAGTCACTGATTCTCCTTGTCCTTTCATTCAATCCCGAGCCCATGCTCTTTACTTTATGTTAAGTATGAATGCAACTATAATCATATTGTGTAATAGATAACTATCTCATACAGGCATAATATCGAACATTCATACATGCACATAATCAGAAATATCAACATCGAAGAACTTACCTGGTGTCTCGAACCTTACCCACAAGGGTAACTCGACTATTGAATTAGTCATCTCAGCTTTCAGCCCATACAGTTAATAACACAACAACAAGAAACGTGTGAGTAATACACACCTGATAACACGTAACACTAGGCTTTCTACGTCGACGCTTTCACTAGTAGGGACGACAGCTATCTGTCTATCCCAAGTAGACGTTGACTCTCTACCACAGCCCAGCGGAAAATCTCGAACCGCTGATACCGCACGACGCTTAAAGTTTGGAATGGATACTATAGGTACATTCCCCTCCTTGGTTTGACTTACACTTGCATCCATGGAGAATCTTTGATCAGTACACAATGAGGCGTGGATTGACTAAATAACGGAATTTGGTTAAGGCATATCACATTTGAAAGGAATGAATAACCAGAAAATCACGAGATGACCCCTTACCTTAAAATCTCGAATGGAGTGATCCGATTCGGCAAAAAGTAACTCTCCGACTTCGGACTCCAAACACTTCGACTAGAGGAGTGTCCCGGAGTAACGTCCCAAAATGGGAAAAGATGAAGGGAGAAAAGATTAGTCGGAAATCATAACTCAGGAGCAACATAACCATTCGGCTATGACCAAATAGAACCGAAAGAAAAGAAGAAAACAAAAAAAGAGATTCGACTTGTTGCAACAAGAGAGAAAAGAAATATTACCTTCAAAAATCCAGAAATAGAGTGAAACCGATTCGCTTGGGGTTACAGGACCTATTCGGCTAAAAGAAAGAAAACAAACGAGAGGGTGTCAATAGAATGGATGCAAAGTTTAAGCTAAAAGAAGAAGTAGAGGAGAGGAGGGTTTCGGCCAAAAGAATCAAAGAAAGTAGAAGGAAAAAGAAAATGAAAAGAGAGTGTGATGATCAAGGGAAGGTTCGGCTAAGGAGAAATAGAATGTAGAAAACAAAAAGAAGAGAAAAAGTTGTTCAAGCAAGAATCGGAAATGGTGAGGAGAGATTCGGCTAGCACCCACAAAGATGGTTCGGTTCTAGAGAGGATGGAAGAGAAAAGAAATGCGTAATAAAAGATAAAGTATTGCCAAAAAAAATGAAGAAGGTTAGGGACTTTCGGCACTTACAAGGAGTAGGCACACACACACTCCCTAAACCAAAAAAAAAATGCCCACAAGACTAACCTCAAAACAAAGCTAAATTCAGCATGCCCCAAGCTAGCACTAAACCAAATTCTTTTCCCCCACTTCAAGCTTCCCACATTCGGCCACCACTCCACCAACATCAAATCCCATATTTTCCTCCTACATTCACTCCCCTCCAACAATTTGAATCGGTTTGACCCATTCAAATCCCACCATCACCTCTTGGCCATTCATTTGAAGTCTTTGACTCATTCAACCAACAACCTTGGAGAGTCCAGCCGCAAGCCACCACCTTAGCTTCTCAGGCGCAAAAATAAAGCTTCAAAGTGAGGCTTACAAGACTCGAACCTCCTCCCTGCTGCTTCTCCCTTGTGATGCCACTTCCCTACACTCTAAGTGGCGTCTCATTGCCACTTTACCATCTCACTTCTTGTGTCATCAAACAAAAATATTTAAACTTAAGACCTGCCTCTGCTAGCTCTCCCCTAAAGCGTAAAAAACAAAATTTTCACCAAGGCTCAAGCTTATCCCCGAGCCTTCCCGGGACCCCCAAACATACCAAATTAACAAACAAACCATGCCAAAAACACAGAGACATAAAATGCAAAGCCCCTAATACCAGGATGTTACAGTTCTACCCCCTTAAAAAAATTTCGGCCCCGAAATTTACCTGGTCAAAAGAGATGAGGGTATTGCTGTCGCATCACATCCTCTGGCTCCCACGTGGCTTCCTCTAAACCATGATTCCGCCATAACACTTTAACCAGTGGGACCGCCTTTCTCCGCAACACCTTAACATCTCGGTCTAGGATTTGAACTGGTTCCTCTTCAAAAGATAAATCAGGTCTTATCTCGATTTCTTCCACCGGCACTATGTGAGACGGATCCGAACGGTAGCTCCTTAACATCGAGACATGGAATACATCATGAATCAGCCTCAATTCCAAAGGTAGCTCAAGTTGATAAGCTACTGGTCCCACACGCTTCAACACACGATAAGGCCCAATGAACCTGGGGCTCAGCTTGCCCTTCCGTCCAAACCTTAGAACTTTCTTTCACGATGAAACCTTCAGAAAAACCTGATCACCCACAGAGAACTCTATATCTTTACGCTTCAGATCAGCATAAGATTTCTGCCTATCAGAAGCTTCCTTCAACCGCGTCCGAATCAACTTAAACTTTTCCTCTGTTTTAGAAACCAATTCCGGACCCAACAACTGTCGCTCACCCAACTCTGTCCAACAAGTAGGAGTGCGACACTTCTGACCATACAACACTTCATAGGGTGCCATCTAAATACTGGATTGATAGCTGTTGTTGTATGCGACTCATCAGCGGTGAGAAAATCCTCCCAACTACCCACAAGTCGATGACACGACCTCTCAACATGTCTTCCAAAATCTGAATTACCCTCTCGGATCGACCAGTCGATGCAGTGGATAAAACATTTGTGTTGAAATCCAGTTTTGTACCCAATGCCTAATGCAACGCCTCCCGAATCGAGAGACGTAAACACGGGGTCTGCCCAATATGATAGACACCGGTACCCCATGTAACCTCACAATCTCCGCCACATAAAGTTTGGCTAACTTCTGTAGAGAATAATCAACCCGAACCGGTATGAAGTGAGCGGACTTCGTCAACCAATTGACAATTACCCACACTGAATCTTTCTTCGTAGGCGTAAGGGGTAGCCCACTCACAAAGTCCATTGTTATCCTTACCCACTTCCAAAATGGGATCTTCACTGGCTGTAGCAACCCCGAAGGCAATTGGTGTTCCGCCTTCACCTGCTGACACGTCAAGCATTTACCCACGAATTCAGTCACCTCTCGCTTCAAACCTGGCCACCAGAACTGTTCTCGCAGATCTCGATACATCTTACTCCCACCAGGATGCATAGCGTATGGGCTACTATGCGCTTCCTGTAAAATCTTCTGCCTCAATTCGGGATCCTTCAGCATACAAGCCTTTCTTCGAAAGCACAATACCCCATTGCTGTTCACACTAAAATCTGCTATCTCACTACCTGCCACTGGCTGAAATTTTGAACTTAGCGATTCATCAGACAACTGCTTCTCTCTAATCTGACTGACCCAAGAAGGCTTCACTTGTAGTTCAGCTAGCACACTTCCATCATCATACAAGCTGAGATGAGCGAACATTTCCCTCAAATCTGATATCACCTTACGACTTAACGCGTCTGCCACAACGTTGGCTTTACCCGAGTGGTACTCGATCGAACAGTCGTAATCCTTCAACAATTCAATCCACCTCCGCTACCTTAAATTCAACTCCTTCTGGGTAAGGAGATACTTCAGGCTCTTATGATCTGTGTAGATAATGGACTTCTCCCCATACAGGTAGTGTCTCCAGATCTTTAGAGCAAACACCACTGCAGCTAACTCCAGATCATGCGTGGGATAATTCACTTCATGCGGTCTTAACTGCCGCGACGCATATGCTACCACCTTCCCTTCCTGCATCAACACACATCCTAACCCCGTGTGCGACGCATCGCAGTAAACGACAAACTCCTTCCCAGCCTCAGGCTGAATCAACACTGGAGCCTCAATCAAGATCCTCTTCAACTTCTCAAAACTTTCTTGTTGCTTATCTGACCAGACAAACGGTACCCCTTTCCGTAACAACTTGGTTAATGGTGCAGCTATTAGTGAGAACCCCTCAACAAACCTTCTGTAGTACCCAGCTAACCCAAGAAAACTTCGAGTTTCTGCCACAGACTTAGGCGGTTTCCATTCCAACACAGCTTCAATTTTTCGGGGATCCACCCTAATTCCCTCAGCAGACACAACATGTCCCAGAAAGGTAACTTCCCTTAACCAGAATTCACACTTACTGAATTTGGCGAACAACTACTTTTCTATCAGAATTTGCAGAACCACCTGAAGATGCGAGTCATGTTCCTCTTCCGTCCTTGAATAAACCAAAATATCATCTATGAACACCACGAAAAATCGGTCTAAATAGGGTTAGAATACTCGGTTCATCATGTCCATAAACGCAGCTGGTGCATTTGTCAACCCAAACGGCATCACCAAAAACTCGTAATGACCATAACGAGTTTGAAAAGATGTCTTATGAATATCTGCCTCCTTGACCTTAAGCTGGTGATAACCTGACCTCAAGTCTATCTTTGAAAAGACCGAAGCGCCTCGCAACTGATCGAACAGATCGTCTATCCTAGGCAGCGGGTACTTGTTCTTAATCGTCAGCTTGTTCAGCTGCCTATAGTCAATGCACATCCGCATCGACCCGTCCTTCTTCCTAACGAATAATACCGACGCTCCCCACGGAGACACACTTGGTCGGATAAAACCCCGGTCTAACAGTTCCTGTATCTGCACTTTAAGTTCCACCAACTTTTTTGGGGCCATCCTATATGGGGCAATAGACACTGGCGCTGTTCCCGGAAGAAGATCAATACTGAACTCCACCTCGCGGTCTGGAGGTAACCCCGGAAGCTCTTCTGGAAAAACATCAGAGAATTCCTTCACCGTTCTGACATCCTTTACAGTCAACTCCTTGGCCTCCAGAGCACTGACAAAAGTTAAGAAAGCCTCGCATCCTTTTCTCACCATTCTTTTAGCCTTTAAAGCAGACACTACATTAGACAAGTAGTTCTTTCTTTCCCCTATCACTAACACCTCATTACCTTCAGGATTCCTTAACACCATGCACTTAACGGCACAATCCAAGTTTTCTCAATACTTCACTAACCAGTCCATTCCTAAGATTAAATCGAACTCGCCGAACGGCAGTTCCATCAAATCAGCTGGGAAAACCATCCCTTGTACTTCTAGAGGTACATCCCTAAAGAGTTTGTTCACCACTACAGATTGTCCTAAAGGGCTAAGTACAGTCATCTCCCTAGAAGCAATCTCAGAGTCTATGTTCAGAGTTCCAGACACTGTACTAGCAACATAGGAATGTGTTGACCAAATATCAATCAGTGCAGTAAAAGGCAAACCAAAAATAAGGAACGTACCGGTTATGATGTCCGGTGTATTGCCCTCCTCTCGGCGTTTAGCTGCATAGACCAACCCAGGCTGTCTTGCATCTGTGTTCCCAGCACCTCTGCCCGATGCTCCACATCTACGACTAAAACCATTTCCTCCTCTGGCCGGACCACGACCTCTCTGTAACTGCTGACCACCCCTACCAGGCTGAACATAATTCTGACCTATTGGTCGCATTCTGTTTGGCTCTTACGGGCAATCCCTAACCCGATGTTCCACTGATCCACACCTGAAACATCCATTACTTCTTGCCCAGCACTCTCCTGAGTGAAACTTCCCACATGTAGCACATTCCTGAGGCCGCCCAGTAACAACAGGCCTGGCAGCTCGACTCGGCCCATCAAACCTTGTCTTCTTTTGGAAATTCCCAACAGATCTTGACGATCCAAAACTCCTTTTATTTCTACCCTTGTCCCTATCCTGGTTCTGCCTTTTAGATCGCTTTGCCTCTTCGGCTATCTTAGCCTTTTCCACCAAAACAGCGAACTCCATTTCCCGTTGTGGAGCTATCAGTACTCGTAACTCGTCTCTTAAACCATCCTCAAATTGGACACAACGCTCATGATCTGTTGACACAATACCCCAGGCATACCGACTAAGACGTAGGAATTCTGCCTCATACTCGCCCACTAACTTACTCCCCTGAACCAAGTTAAGGAATGCCTTACGCTGAGCGTCCACATAGATCAACCCAATGTATTTTCCCTGAAACGCAGACTTAAAGAAGTCCGTGTAATGCAATCCATAAAGATACCATCCCTAACCGTGAGCCACCATTGGTAAGCCTCATCTTGGAGAAGAGACACAACTCCTTTCAGTTTCTCCTCCACAGTGCAGTCAAGATCATCCATGATGCGCTCAACCACCTCAAGCCAGTACTCAACTACATTAGGAGCTACACCAGAAATGCCCCTAAATATTTTAGCCCCGTTTGCTCGAAGTCGCTCCGACACAAATTTCTGGGCCACTGATCCCGTGCTCGCTCCAGCAACTCTTTCCAGAACACGTAACATGGCCTGAGACACAACATCGTCTCCACCAATTTGATCCTGAAATTCTACTTCTGCAACTGGCGGTGCGGGCACTTCACCTTCCGGCTCAAGCTCAGATTTCGAAGGCTCAGCCCCAACATCTCGGCCTCTCCCACGGCCTCGTACACTACGTCCACGGCCTCTAACGTTCATGACTATCGATTCAACTTAATCTGATTAAAAGTTTTATGAATTAAGATTTTCTTCCACTGTTTGTTACAGAGCAGTCTTATGAGAATAACATTATGAGTAATTCTCGCCAATTCATGCATACCTAAGGTTTCAGTCTCTAGAGTTTGCACATCTTAGTACAAGCAATCATAGCACATTACAACTACTTCATGTAAAATAACCAATAGTCGAGAAGACTTACAGTGCGTGATTTGGTGTAGGAGACTCGGTGCAATGCTTCAGAAAACATGTATATTTCTAAACTATTTTCTAAACCATCTTTTGAAACGTGTTTGAACCTCATACCCACAGCTGAGTTTTTGAAACCTCGCTCTGATACCATAATTGTAACACCCCAAACTCGGTCAAAATGTTACGACTGAATCTGGATTGTTACAGGATGGATGGTTTAAAAAAAATTTAGGTAGAACATCGGGATTTGGGAAAACACTTTGTTTAGGGAGTTCAAGCTAAGGCTAATTGAGAATTTTGATTAAGAATGTTTTACCAACTTTATATCAAAACATCTTAGAGTTAAAACGGGTTCGTTATAAAAACCGGACTTGGAATTTTTGATAAGGTAACATTTGAGATCGAAGTTGAGATTCGTGATCTTTTGAAAATAATATTTGTGGTGTTAAGAAAAATCCCAAGTTTTAATTATTTACGGCTTATGATCCAATTGTTGATATTTTGGAAAACCTCTATTTACGTTTTTAAGAAAACCCTATACTAATCGTTTATAAAACATTTAATAACAGCATTGAAATAAAACCCAAAATTTAAGTTATAGCGGCCTTATTACAAAATAAAAACCCGTTTTAAACTAAGTTCAAATAAGTTAACGCAATTTACTAGAGAAGGAAAGAAAAAAAATCGCATGGCCACCTCGAGTCCGCCTCGACTCCAAACCCATGATTTACTGATTACCTGCAAAATTTAGCGGAGGGGTGAGTCACGAAGACTCAGTGTGTAAATCCCCAACATAACTCAAACCGGATTCAGTATGGCGTATGTCACATGTATACAATGCGGCCAACCCAGTCTAGCCTTTCCTCCAAACACCCGTGGTATTATGCCACTGTGGTTCTTGACCACCATGGTCCTAGACCACTCGTGACAATAGTCACTTGTGACAATAGTCACTCGTGACAAAGTCACTAATTATATAGCTGTAACATCCAAAATCGGGGCCTTTGCATTTTATTTGATTGCATGTAGATAGTATGGTTGTCATGCTAGTTTAGGGTATTTTGGGGACCAGGCATGAGCTAGGGGTAGGCTAGAGTCTTAGCGAAAATTTTATTTTGGGCACTTTGAAGGGGGGCTGAGTGGGACAGGAGTTAAGGGTAATTGGTGGTATGTTTTGACACAAGGAATGCCTTGGTAAAGTGGCAAGGAGGCGCCACTTTGGGCACAAGGGAGTGACGCCTCAGGGAAGCTGAAGGGGACTTGGTTCGAGCTGCGGGAATCTCCTTTTGAGCATTTCTTTTTAACGCCAAGACTAAGAGTGTTGTACTCAGTTGGGACTCTGGTGGATGAGTATTGAATGAGTCAACAGATTTGAATAAGTGGAGAAGAGAAATCTTAGGAGTTTGAAACATTCAAATTGGTTTGAATGAGTGAATAGGAGGAAATTTAGGAGGAAAAGAAGGGATTGAGGAGAATGGAGGTTTAGCCGAATTTTGAAGGTAGTAGGTGGTGTTGGGCATTCGGTTCTTACGTGTTTAGGGGTGTGCCCAAATTTGGGTGTGGGTTTCTTCCACTTTCAGTTTTTGTAAGTGCTAGTTGGGGGGTGGCCGAATGTTGGTAAAGGCCTTGGGGAAGTGTTGCATATTCGGCTAGATATGGAGCCTTAGGGTGTTTATTTTTTCCTCTCATTCTTTTGTGCCGAAACCACACTTCTTATTTGGCATTCTTCTTTTCTCTCAAATACCAAAAGTGAGTGGCCTTCCAAGTTTCTTTTTCTCCTTCTCTTGGTGCAAAGCCGAATCCTCCTAGCACCTTACCATCTCTTCTTTCTTTCTTTTGGGTGCAGCAAGAGCCGAAACTTCATTTTCCATCTCTTCTCTTCACCTCTTTTCTTTGTTAGCCGAAACCTTCTGAAGCATTAACCTTTGTCAAAAACTTTGATACTCTTCTCTCTCTCATTCTCTTTTCTCTTTTCCCTATCGTTTTCTTTGGAAGGAAAAGTCAAAATCCCGGGGCACTCAAACCTTCTCTTTTGACTCTTAGTTGCAGTGGATTGCCGTCTTTGAGCTGTCGTCATTCCCAATCGATTTTGCTAGTATTGTGGTAAGTGTTCTATCGATTCAATCATCTCTAATAGGGTTGAATGCCGAAGGCAGAGATCCAATTCTATTGGATGCTTGGCCGAATATAGGTGGTGTGGTGACACCTTCTTGTGGAGACTTTCAGGATTTGTTGGTTTGTGAATCAAGTCTGAGCCTCGGGATCTGCCGATTTAGATAAGGGTTTAACTTTGGGTCTTAGTTCCTTACGATTCGTTTCACTGCTTTAATCCGTTTAGTGATCAAGGTGTGTTCATGGACCCTAATACCAGCCAAGCGGTAGGAGGGGTTGGATCTGTAAACCCAGCCCCTAAGTTTAAGAAACGGGCAGTGTCAGCGGTTCGGGATTGGCCACCAAGTTGTGGGCCGGCATCGGAGCAAATAGCAGTAGTGTCGATTAACGAGAGTGTCAACATAGAAAGTATCATGTTACGAGTAATCAGGTGTGTAACTCTTACACACTTTATATGTTTAATGTGCTGTTATTTATGATTTGTCAAAAGCTGAAATAACTGTAGAAATCGATAAGTTACCCTTATCGTTAAAAGCGAGGACTCCGGGTAAGTCCATCTTGGTGGCTAACGTTAATTGCCTCTGTTAAATCTGCATATGCCATATTAGATTACTCCTAAATGTTAAGCATGATTATATTGCATTGAAAAGCATGTTTATGAAAATGGGTATGATGAGAGGAGGGGGAAGGTATGATTATCAGACTGTCACCAGTGGTTAGGTACCACACGTGGGTTGGCCCCACATATTAATATTTTGTGACTAAGTCTCAGTGGTTTAGAACCACCAGTGGTTAGGTACCACATATGCTTATTCTGTGACTCGTCCCAGTGGTTTGGCACCACAGTGGGTTGGCCCCACATATTGATATACGAGATCGTCACCAGTGGTTAGGTACCACAAGTGGGTTGGCCCCACACATGATTATTTGTGACTTGGTCACGGTGGTTTGGAACCACCGGTGGTTAGGTACCACCGATGGCTAGGTGCCACAAAGGGGTAGAATTGAGAGTTGGATGGATAGGTTGGATGGATTGCATGACATACATATTCGCATATGAAACTGTGTAAGAGCTTAGAATCTTTCGGATGGGGATTTATACACTAAGTCTCGGTGACTTACCCCTTCTATTACTTTTTACAGGTAATTCCTAATTCGCGGATATGGAGCCAAGATTGGACTCGAGGTGGCTATGCACTGTAATTTCAATTTTTAGTTTAAAAGGTTAATTCGGGTTTATTTTACTTTAAGTTTGGATTTTCGCTATGTAATAAGGCCATTCAGATTTTATTTTGGGATTATTCATTTTGTTAAATTTCTTTAAACCGACGTTTAAACACTAAAAGCATGCCTAATAAACTCGTAAAATGGACGTTTTTAAAACTTTAACGAATTTTCTGAATTTCCAAAATTTTTACTGTCGGGTATTTATCAAACACGCAATAATGACAAGGCAACACTGTCTTCTTTAAAACTAAGTTTCGAAAGAATTTTAACAAATGGCTTAACACAATTCGGGTTTTATAAAATCAAAGGTTTTCTTTTCAACATTGAGACGACAACTTATTTTCCAAAAATGTTTTCTTCCCTGTGACATCCCAGATTCGGTCGTAGCGTTTTGACCGGGTTTGGGGTGTTACAATTGTGGTATCAGAGCCAAGTTCAAAAGCTCGGCTGTGGGCATAAGGCCCAAATTGTTTTTCAAAGAAGGGGTATGCAAAATGGTTTGAATGAGAAACATGTTTTGGGAAGCATAGCACCGATTCTCCGGCACCAATCTGCGACGGTAAGTCTCCTAACTACTGTTTATATGGTTTAAATGCTTGCACTATGAATGCTAGTAGTAGGACCTTTACCTTAGAGATCAAGCCCGTAGAGATTTGTATGAACTTGCGAGAACAACTACTTTAATAAATTGCTCATAAGACTGTGCCGTAATAAATAGTGGAAGAAAGCTAACTCATAAAATTCTTAAATCAGATTAAATCGAGAACGCTAGTAATGAGCACTCGAGGACGCGGGCGTAATGTACGTGGTCGGGGTAGGGGTAGGATTACCGTGTCAGAACCGGTAGGGTCTGGTCATGGGTCAGAGAATGAGGTGCCGCCGCCAGCTGTGGGCACGAAATTTTAGGACCAAACGGGTGGTGACGATGCGGTGTCCCAGGCGATGCTGCGGGTTCTGGAGAGAGTTGCGGGTGCAGGCGTTAGAACGGGGGCTCAGAAATCTATGTCTGAACGATTCCGGGCTAATGGAGCAGAAGTATTTAGGGGTATTTCCGGTTTAGCTCCCAACACAGCTGAGTACTGGCTAGAGGCGACTGAGCGCATAATGGACGATTTGGAATTTACGGCTGAGGAGAAGCTGAAAGGGATAGTGTCTCTTCTCCAGGATGAGTCTTATCAGTGGTGGCTCACAGTCAGGGATGGTGCGATGGTCGATGATATCACTTGGGATTTCTTTAAGGCGGCTTACCAGAGGAAGTAAGTTGGGTCTAGTTATATAGATGCGCAGCGCAGGGCGTTCTTGAATCTGGTACAGGGGAGTAAGTTAGTATCTGAATATGAGGCAGAATTCTTAAGGTTGAGCCGTTATGCCCGGGGTATCGTGGCTACAGAACACGAGCGCTGTATCAGATTTGAGGATAGGCTGAGAGATGAGCTGCGGGTGTTGATTACACCACAGTGGGAGAGAGAATTTACTGTCCTTAGGAAGAAGGCCAAGATAGCCGAGGAGGTGAAACGGACCGAGAGGCAGAATCAGAACAGGAATAGGGATAAGAGGAGTTTTGGGCCATTAGGGTCCGCTGGGAATTCTCAAAAAAGGGTTAGATTTGGCAGATTAAGCCAGGCGCAAAGCCCGGTGTCTTTGCTACTCGATGGCCACCACAGTGCGCTCGATGTGGGAAGTCTCATTCGGGGAGTGTTGGGCGAGTAATGAGAGGGTGCTTCGAGTGTGGGTCGATGGATCACCGGATAAGGGATTGTCCGCGAGGCGGCTAGGACTCGATCGAGGGTCAAGGACGTACACAATTCGTAAGAGATGGTCGCAACCGCAGAGGGGTCGAGGATCACCAGGGGGTATGTAATGAAGGCGAGGTCGTGGGGCACCGCGCAGAGGTGCGGGAATACTCGATGCAAGACAAAGCCGTGGTTGGTCTATGCGATGAGGCGTCGAGATGAGGGCGACGCACCGGGACGTCATAACCAGCATGCGTTTTTAATTTACGAATTGCCCTATACTGCTTTGATTGATGTTGGTTCTACGCACTCTTATGTTGCCAGTAGTATAGCGGGAACTCTGAACTTAGCCTATGAGATTTCTTCTAGGGAGATGACTGTAATTAGCCCTCTAGGTCATTCTGTGGTAGTGAATAAACTGTATAAGGATGTACCCCTAGAACTTCAAGGGGTAGTGTTTCCGGCTGAACTGATGGAACTGCCATTTGGGGAGTTCGATTTGATCTTAGGGATGGATTGGTTAGTGGAGTATCAAGCAAGTTTGGACTGTGCAGCCAAGCGCATGGTGCTTGGAAACTGTCGAGGGTGAAGAGGTGGTGATGATAGGTGAGAGAAGGAACTACCTATCTAATGTGGTGTCCGCTTTAAAAGCCGAGAAAATGGTGAGGAAAGGATGTAGGGCGTTTGTGGCTTATGTGTGTGCCTTGGAGGCTAAGGAATCAACGGTGGGGGATGTCCGAACGGTGAGAGAGTTTTTTGATGTTTTCCCAGAAGAGCTTCCGGGTTTGCCTCCAGATCGCGAGGTTGAGTTTGGTATCGACCTTCTGCCTGGAACAGCGCCAGTGTCTATTGCCCCATACAGAATGGCGCTGAAGGAGTTAGTGGAGCTGAAAGCGCAGATTCAGGAGTTGTTAGATCGGGGTTTTATCCGGCCAAGTATATCTCCTTGGGGAGCACCCGTGCTTTTTGTTAAGAAGAAGGACGGATTGATGCGAATGTGTATAGACTACCGTCAGCTGAATAAGTTGACGATTAAGAATAAGTATCCGTTGCCGAGGATAGACGACCTGCTCGATCAACTTAAGGGAGCATCAGTTTTCTCGAAGATAGATATGAGATCGGGGTATCATCAACTTAAGGTTAAGGAGGCGGATATCCATAAGACGGCGTTTCGTACTCGTTACGGTCACTATGAATTTTTGGTGATGCCGTTTGGATTGACCAACGCACCAGCAGCGTTTATGGATATGATGAATCAGGTTTTCCAACCGTATTTGGATCAGTTTGTTGTGGTGTTTATAGATGATATTCTGGTGTACTCGAAGTCCGAGGAGGAGCATGATGCACATTTTCGTGTAGTTTTGAAAATTCTGAGGGAAAAGCAGCTATTCGCAAAGTTTAGTAAATGCGAGTTTTGGCTAAGGGAAGTTACTTTCTTGGGTCATGTGGTGTCAGCTGAGGGGATTAGAGTAGACCCTCGGAAGATTGAAGCTGTACTGGACTGGAAACCACCTAAGTCTATGGCAGAGGTTCGGAGTTTTCTGGGTTTAGCGGGGTACTACAGAAGGTTTGTGGAAGGGTTTTCCTTGATTGCAGCGCCGTTAACCAAGTTGTTGAGGAAAGGGGTTTCGTTTGTATGGTCAGACAAACAATAAGAAAGTTTCAAGAAGTTAAAAAGGATTTTAACAGAAGCTCTGGTATTGATTCAGCCTAAAGCAGGGAAGGAGTTTACGGTTTACTGTGATGAGTCGCATCTTGAGTGCGGGATGTGTCTTTGATGCAAGAGGGGAAGGTAGTGGCGTATGCTTCTCGACAGTTGAGACCTCACGAAGTGAATTACCCGACGCATGATTTGGAGTTGGCTGCAGTGGTTTTCGCCCTGAAAATTTGGAGACATTACCTGTATGGGGAGAAGTCTATCGTGTATACGAATCATAAGAGTTTGAAATACCTTCTCACTCAGAAGGAATTGAATTTAAGGCAGCGGAGGTGGATCGAGTTGTTGAAGGATTACGACTGCTCGATTGAGTACCATCCGGGTAAGGCTAATGTTGTAGCGGATGCGTTGAGCCGTAAAGTGGTAGCAGACTTAAGAGCAATGTTTGCCTACCTTAGTCTGTATGATGACGGAAGTCTGTTAGCGGAACTGCAAGTGAAGCCGACATGGGTAAACCAGGTTAAGGAGAAACAGTTAGTAGATGAAGTCTTAAGTGCTCGACGTTTGCAAGTGCAGAATGGTGGATTGGAGGGGTATAGCTTGAGCAACGATGGAGTGTTATGTTTTCAGGGAAAAGTTTGCATGCCAAAAGATGTGGAGTTGAGGCAGAGGATTCTTCAAGAGGCACATAGCGATCCATACGCTATGCACCACGGAGGTAGTAAGATGTACGGGATTTGCGGGAGTAGTTTTGGTGGCGGGTCTAAAGCGGGAGGTAAATCGAATTTGTGGGCAAGTGTTTGGCGTGTCGGCAGTGAAAGCGAGAACATCGATTACCTTCGGGATTGTTGCAACCGGTGAAGATTTCGCGATGGAAATGGGAAAGGATTACGATGGATTTTGTCAGTGGGCTACCCCCTCACGCCTAGCAAGAAGGATTCGATTTGGGTGATTGTTGATCGTCGACAAAGTCTGCTCACTTCATACATGCGTGTGGATTACTCTCTTGAAGTTAGATTGATTATATATAGAAGAGATAGTAAGGTTGCATGGGGTGCGGTGTCGATTATTTGGACAGAGACCCTAGATTTACGTCAAGATTACGGAAGGCCTTCGCATTAGGCATTGGGTACAAGGTTGGATTTCAAGACGGCGTTTCATCCACGATCGAGATGGGCGATCGGAGAGGGTGATTCAGATTCGGAAGATATGTTAAGGGGTTGTGTCTTGGATTTGAGAGGTACTTGGGAGGAATTTCTACCATTGGTAGAGTTCGCGTATAACAACGATTACGAGCAAGTATTCGGATGGCACCGTATGAAGCGTTATATGGCGAAAGTGTCATACCCCTACGTGTTGGGACGGAGTTGGGTGAACGGCAATTGTTGGGTCCGAGTTGTTCTTTGAAATGGAAGATAAGGTTAAAGCGATTCGAGCTCGTCTGAAGGAAGCTTCGGACAGGCAGAAGTCCTATGCCGATCTTAAGTAGAAAAATGTAGAATTTGCAGTGGGTGACAAGGTTTTCTTGAAGGTGTTACCGTGGAAGAAGGTGCTGAGATTTGGTCGGAAGGGCAAACTGAGCCCTAAGTTTATCGGGCCTTATCGAGTGTTGAAGCGTGTGGGACCAGTAGCTTACCAGCTCGAGTTACCATCAGAATTGAGTCAGATCCATGACGTATTTCATGTTTCGATGCTTAGACGCTATCGTTCAGATCCGTCTCATGTTGTGCCGATAGAAGAAATCGAAGTAAGCCCAGACTTGTCTTTTGAGGAAGAACCAGTGCGAATTTTGGATCGGGATACCAAAATGTTGCGTAGGAAATTCGTTCCTTTGGTGAAGGTGTTGTGGCGGAATCATGGAACAGAGGAGGCCACGTGGGAGCGAGAGGATGTGATGTGGCAAAGCAATACCTCAACTCTTTTTGACGAGGTAATTTCGAGGCCGAAATTATTTTTAAGGGGTAGAAGCGTAACATCCTAAATTGGGGCCTTTGCATTTTATCTGATTGCATGTAGATAGTATGGTTGTCATGCTAGTTTAGGGTATTTTGGGGACTAGGCATGAGCTAGGGGTAGGTTAGAGTCTTAGCGAAAATTTTCTTTTGGGCACTTTGAAGGGGGAGCTGAGTGGGATAGGAGTTAAGGGTAATTGGTGGTATGTTTTGACACAATTAATGCCATGGTAAAGTGGCAAGGAGGCGCCACTTAGGGCACAAGGGAGTGGCGCCTCGGGAAAGTGAAGGGGACTTGGTTGAGGCAAGGAATCTCCTTTTGAGCATTTCTTTTTAACGCCAAGACCAGTAGTGTTGTACTCAGTTGGGACTCTGGTGGATGAGTATTGAAGGAGTCAACAGATTTGAATAAGTGGAGAAGAGAAATCTTAGGAGTTTGAAACATTCAAATTGGTTTGAATGAGTGAATAGGAGGAAATTTAGGAGGAAAAGAAGGGATTGAGGAGCATGGAGGTTTAGCCGAATTTTGAAGGTAGTAGGTGGTGTTGGGCATTCGGTTCTTGTGTGTTTAAGGGTGTGCCAAAATTTGGGTGTGGGTTTCTTCCATTTTTGGTTTTTGTAAGTGCTAGTTGGGGGGTGGCCGAATGTTGGTAAAGGCCTTGGGGAAGTGTTGCATACTCGGCTAGATAGGGAGCCTTAGGGTGTTTTTTTTTTCCTCTCATTCTTTTGTTCCGAAACCACACTTCTTATTTGGCATTCTTCTTTTCTCTCAAATACCAAAAGTGAGTGGCCTTCCAAGTTTCTTTTTCTTCTTCTCTTGGTGCATAGCCGAATCCTCCTAGAACCTTACCATCTATTCTTTCTTTCTTTTGGGTGCAGCAAGAGCAGAAACTTCATTTTCCATCTCTTCTCTTCACCTCTTTTCTTTGTTAGCCGAAACCTTCTGAAGCATTAACCTTTGTCAAAAAATTTGATACTCTCCTCTCTCTCATTCTCTTTTCTCTTTTCCCTATTGTTTTTTTTGGAAGGAAAAGCCGAAATCCCTGGGCACTCAAACCTTCTCTTTTGACTCTTTGTTGCAGTGGATCACCGTCTTTGAGCTGTCGTCATTCCCAATCGGTTTTGCTAGTGTTGTGGTAAGTGTTCTGTCGATTCAATCATCTCTTATAGCGTTGAATGCCGAAGGCAGAGATCCAATTCTATTGGATGCTTGGCCGAATATAGGTGGTGTGGTGATGCCTTATTGTGGAGACTTTCAGGATTCGTTGGTTTGTGAATCAAGTCTGAGCCTCGGGATCTACCGATTTAGGTAAGGGTTTAACTTTGGGTTTTAGTTCCTTATGATTCGTTTAACTGCTTTAATCCGTTTAGTGATCAAGGTGTTTTCATGGACCCTAATGCCAGCCAAGCGGTAGGAGGGGTTGGATCTGTAAACCCAGCCCCTAAGTTTAAGAAACGGGCAGTGTCAGCGGTTCGGGATTGGCCACCGGGTTGTGGGCCGGCATCTGAGCAAATAGCAGTAGTGTCGATTAACGAGAGTGTCGACGTAGAAAGTATCGTGTTACGAGTAATCAGGTGTGTAACTCTTACACACTTTATATGTTTAATGTCTTTGTTATTTGTGAATTGTCAAAAGTGAAATAATCGTAGAAATCGATAAGTTACCCTTGTGGGTAAGCGAGGACTCAGGTAAGTCCATCTTGGTGGCTAACGTTAATTACCTCTGTTAAATCTGCATATGCCATATTAGATTACTCCTAAATGTTAAGCATGATTATATTTTATTGAAAAGCATGTTTATGAAAATGGGTATGATGAGAGGAGGGGAAGGTATGATTATCGATTTGTCACGGTGGTTAGGTACCACACGTGGGTTGGCCCCACATATTAATATTTTGTGACTAAGTCTCGGTGGTTTGGAACCACCGGTGGTTAGGTACCACATATGCTTATTACGTGACTCGTCCCAGTGGTTTGGCACCACAGTGGGTTGGCCCCACATATTGATATCTGAGGATCGTCACGGTGGTTAGGTACCACAAGTGGGTTGGCCCCACACATGATTATTTGTGACTTCGGTCACGGTGGTTTGGAACCACCGGTGGTTAGGTACCACCGAGTGGCTAGGTGCCACAAGGGTAGAATTGGGAGTTCGGATGGATAGGTTGGATTGATTGCATGACATACATATTTGCATATGAAACTGTGTAAGAGCTTAGAATCTTTCGGATGGGGATTTATACACTGAGTCTCGGTGACTCACCCCTTCCATTACTTGTTGCAGGTAATTCTTAGCTCGCGGATATAGAGCCGGGATTGGACTCGAGGTGGCCATGCACAGTAATTTCGGTTTTTAGTTTAAAAGGTTAATTCGGGTTTATTTTACTTTAAGTTTGGATTTCCGCTATGTAATAAGGCCATTCAGATTTTATTTTGGGATTATTCATTTTGTTAAATTTCTTTAAACCAACGTTTAAACACTAAAGGCATGCCTAATAAACTCGTAAAATAGACGTTTTTAAAACTTTAACGAATTTTCAGAATTTCCAAAATTTTTACTGTCGGGTATTTATCAAACACGCAATAATGACAAGGCAACACTGTCTTCTTTAAAACTAAGTTTCGAAAGAATTTTAACAAATGGCTTAACACAATTCGGGTTTTATAAAATCAAAGGTTTTCTTTTCAACATTGAGATGACAACTTGTTTTTCAAAAACGTTTTCTTCCCTGTGACATGCCAGATTCGGTCGTAGCGTTTTGACCGGGTTTGGGGTGTTACAATAACCGTGGGGCCAACCCACTGTGGTCATAGACCACCGTGATGATCTCTGATAAATTTATGCATACGTGGGGCCAACCCACTGTGGTCTTAGACCACCGAGATAAGTCACTTATATCTGTATACGTGGTTTCAACCACTATGGTTCTTAGACCGCCGTGACATTAGTCATTGATTCTCCTTCTCCTTTCATTCAATCCCGAGCCCATGCTCTTTACTTTATGTTAAGTATGAATGCAACTATAATCATATTGTGTAATAGATAACTATCTCATACAGGCATAATATCGAACATTCATACATGCACATAATCAGAAATATCAACATCGAAGAACTTACCCGGTATCTCCAACCTTACCCACAAGGGTAACTCGACTATCGAATTAGTCGTCTCGGCTTTCAGCCCATACAGTTAATAACAAAACAATAAGAAACGTGTGAGTAATACACACCTGATAACACGTAACACTAGGCTTTCTACGTCGACGCTTTCACTAGCAGGGACGACAGCTAGCTGTCTATCCCAAGCAGACGTCGGCTCTCTACCACAGCCCGGCAGAAAATCTCGAACCGCTGATACGGCACGATGCTTAAAGTTTGGAATGGATACTATAGGTACACTCCCCTCCTTGGTTTGACTTACACTTGCATCCATGGAGAATCTTTGATCAGTACACAAGGAGGCGTGGATTGACTAAATAGCTGAATTTGGTTAAGGCATATCACATTTGAAAGGAATGAATAACCGAAAAATCACGAGATGACCCCTTACCTTAAAATCCTGAATGGAGTGATCCGATTCGGCAAACAGTAACTCTCTGACTTCAGACTACAAACACTTTGACTAGAGGAGTGTCCCAGAGTAACGTCCCAAAATGAGAAAAGATGAAGGGAGAAAAGATTAGTCGCAAATCATAACTCAGGAGAAACATAACCATTCGGCTATAACCAAATAGAACCGAAAGAAAAGAAGAAACAAAAAGAGATCCGGCTTTTTGCAACAAGAGAGAAAAGAAATATTACCTTCAAAAATCCAGAAACAGAGTGAAACCGATTCGCTTGGGGTTACAGGACCTATTCGGCTAAAAGAAAGAAAGCAAACGAGAGGGTGTCAATAGAATGGATGCAAAGTTTCGGCTAAAAGAAGAAGTAGAGGAGATGAGGGTTTCAGCCAAAAGAATCATAGAAAGTAGAAGGAAAAAGAAAATGAAAAGAGTGTGTGATGATCAAGGGAAGGTTCGGCTAAGGAGAAATAGAATGTAGAAAACCAAAAGAAGAGAAAAAGTTATTCAAGCAAGAATCGAAAATGGTGAGGAGAGATTCGACTAGCACCCACAAAGATGGTTCGGTTCTAGAGAGGATGGAAGAGAAAAGAAATGCGTAATAAAAGATAAAGTATTGCCAAAAAAACTGAAGAAGGTTATGGACTTTCGGCACTTACAAGGAGTAGGCACACACACACACTCCCTAAACCGAAAAAAATGCCCACAAGACTAACCTCAAAACAAAGCTAAATTCGGCATACGCCAAGCTAGCACTAAACTGAATTCTCTTCCCCCACTTCAAGCTTCCCACATTCGGCCACCACTCCACCAACATCAAATCCCATATTTTCCTCCTACATTCACTCCCCTCCAACAATTTGAATCGGTTTGACCCATTCAAATCCCACCATCACCTCATGGCCATTCATTTGAAGTCTTTGAATCATTCAACCAACAACCTTGGAGAGTCCAGCCGCAAGCCACCACCTTAGCTTCTCAGGCGAAAAAATAAAGCTTCAAAGTGAGGCTTACAAGACTCGAACCTCCTCCCTGCTGCTTCTCCCTTGTGACGCCACTTCCCTGCACTCTAAGTGGCGTCTCCTTGCCACTTTACCACCTCACTTCTTGTGTCATCAAACACAAATATTTAAACTTAATACCTACCTCTGCTAGCTCTCCCCTAAAGCCTAAAAAACAAAATTTTCACCAAGGCTCAAGCTTATCCCCGAGCCATCCCGGGACCCCCAAACATTTCAAATTAACAAACAAACCATGCCAAACACACAGAGGCATAAAATGCAAAGCCCCTAATACCAGGATGTTACAAGATTTCACTTGTTATTTAACTCTGAACCAGACGATTTATTCACTTGACCTGATCCGTAGGATTCCCTAATTTATATTAATACCTCTCTCGAGGCTAATAACATCTAACCCTAGGTTGATTAATTGAAATCTCTTTCTAATTAAAACCCCTAAGGTTGCATTAACTCGATCTATGGACTCCCATATTAGGTTTGACCCTAATTCGGCAGATTTTCGTCATCCTATCTCTAGGGTTGTGATCAACTCCGCTTAATTATGCTAGATCTACTCTTAAACAGGGACTTTTGCTCCACTGCCTAAGCACATCACTACTTGAATCAGTATCCTAAAATATCAAAGCAAGAATTAAGAACACATAATTAAGAACAAATCAAGTATTTATCATATAGTTCAGAAAACAGTAACAAGATCCGTCTTAAGTTTCACCCCCCTCAGGTATCTGAGGGGTTTAGTTCATAATCATAAAAGAATACATCTCAAAAGAAAAGATAAAACAAAACATAAGAAAACCCTAAAACCCCCTGAAGGAATTGAAGGAGAGATCCGCCGTCTTGAGTATGATTTTGGCTTCTTGAGATGAATCAACTGGCTTTCTTCGAGTAAATCCCATAATTTTGACCTCTCTGGCTCGGCTCCTTGGCCTAGCTGGATGCCCCCCTGAAGGTTGGCCTTTAGGGTGTTTATATAGGATTTTGGAATGTCTTTCTTTGCCTCTAAGTACCCTATTCTGAGTGAAATTTCTCTTTGTCACGGCAGGGACACGTCCGTGCAACACGCTCGTGTGATTCGAATCCAGGCCGTGGTTGAGCCTGCTAAAGGGGCACGACCGTGTGGCTACCTCCAAGCCGTGTTGATTTCTTACTTTGGCCCATTTGGTCCGTTTTTAGCCCATTTCGTGTTCTTTTCATCCTCCGATGCTCTCCTAAGTATAAAACATGAAATAAAAGGACTAGGAGCATCAAATTTCACAATTCAAGGGATAAATCATCCAAAAAGTATGCTAAATGTGGGATTAAAATATGTATATATTACGGTTTATCAAATACCCCCACACTTAAGCTTTTGCTTGTCCTCAAGTAAAATTATCAACTCACAATTAAAATCGAATTTCCTCGATTCATAACCTTCATCAATAATGTTTCATCATAATCCATAGGTAATTCATACATTGATAATTTAACCAGAAGGTTCCCAAAGATTCAAACAATCAAAGTCATAGTTTTTATAGTACGAAAAATAGGTGTTTCCCCTTACCTAAATAATTACCTTTAATTCAAAATCGACAAAAATTGACATCCTCACTAAAGATTCACTCAAATCACTCGAAGTGTTTGAGGTTCAAAAATTAAGCACTCAAAAGTCAAACATGAAAAGTTAATCCCATAGGCTTGCATGAAAATCAAATCTCCACCACTATAAAATGAGATGATACACAAATCAAAAGGTCTTTAAAAAGGGGTTGAAACGGGCTCGGGTTAAAGGTGTGGATAAAGGCTGAATTAGAGGGTTAGAATCGAGATTGAATTGACAATTTACCTAACTAGAAAAATGAACTAATGCTGAATAATTACATCAATTAAAACTTCATTAATAATAATTACGAACTTCTACTTCAAGATGTGGAATTTAAACGTATAAGCTCACTTAATCATAAAACTAATAATGAATATACTTTGATTTTTTTTAAGAACAAATCATACAATAATAATAAAGAATGTAACAACTGAAATGGAAAACATAGTTAGGCAACTTCTCAAATCAGATCTCGACAAAAAGGGTTAGTCAAGAGAAGTGGTGATAACAAATACAAGATGTGTTTTGGGTTAATATTAGTGGGTGAGTCAAGAAATGGTTCATTAGGATTCAAAGGGGTTCACTAGGGGTTAACTGTGAGGGTAGGCTTTTAGTGGAGTAAGTGGGTTAAAACCTAAATGCCTGTATCATCTCAATATATCAAATCATAGGTGTGGTCTCGACATGTATAATCGAAGCAAGTTCTAGAATAACATATCAATGTTGACACACTCATAATTAATAAAGTGATCACGAAAAGGAATGTATGCTCTGAAAGGCTCAAAATCTCACAAAAATTATGGGCTTTTTTATATCAACCTTGTAAATTTCAAACTTCAAAGTAATAATTAGATTTAGGTCGACAACCTAACAAATTTTTAATTCTAAAAATAAACTCATCATGCTTGATTCTCTAGTCTCCTAAAGTTTAAATCATCACTGCACAATTATCAATGACTTAATCCAAAACATATCAATGAAAATCATAAATCAAAGGAAATTTCATTCTTAATCGTAACATGAGAAAATTACTTAAAAACAAGACATAATTCAGGGATTTGAGAATAATGCAAAAAGTTAGGCACTTTTTCAATATAAAATTCACCCTCCACACTTAAGATGTACATTGTCCTCAATGTACAAAGATGTATAAAATAATATAGCAGAAAATCAAAAGATAGGGATAGAAGTGAAACTCCCTGAATTTAGGATGGGTTCCTTGAGTTGGAAGTGTGGAAACTTGATTCGGAGGTGAAAGATAAGTTGGAGGAGGCGTCTCTGGTGGTGGTATGGTGGCTACCCACAATCGCTGTGCTAGATGAAGAAATTGGGTAGCTCGTGAAGGAAAAACCAAAAAATAATAAGAAAAATTGAAAATAAAATAATTATGTATTTAAGGACAAGGAAGATAAAGAGAAGGAAAATAAAGGAGAAGAGAAAAGACATAGGTAAAATAAATGGACTCAAATGTCCTTGGCTTGGCGAGTAAATGAAGCGGCCGGCATGAACTTATGTGGCTTGGTCTCGCACGGGGCGGCTGTGCTAGGGTCCCTTCGTTTCTTCAGCATTGGTAAGGTGAAAATGAAGAGTTTGGGACAGGAGAATGAGAGGAAATGGAAAAGAGAAGGGTGAAAGGGAATGGAAGAAAAGGGAATGGGGAGTAGGTGAGAAAGGGATGGGGTGTTTTTAAATAGAGATTTCAGATCTGGTACATCCCCCCGCCCGTGTGTCGTGGGCGTGTTGCGTCGCACGGCCGTATTGTAAGAGTATGCCCAACGATCAATCATGAGATGGTTGTAATAACATACTTGATTTACCATGTTTATTAATATAAAGCGTTGTCATTATTATTTCAGTTTTTCTTTCTGTGTGTACAAATAAAACATTTTATAATAATGTCACGAGAATAATATGATTATTCTTAAAAGATCCTTAGTCAAGTATTATTGTTGACTAGGACAACAATAATGCATTAAGACTAACATGTAGTTGATTGATGATAAAGAGTTGTCATTGATATGGAGTGTCAAAATCAATGCATGAATATGTGTGTTAGAGAACAACATATTGGACTGACCCGCAATGAGTATGTTTCTTAGATTATTATGTAATTGTCAAAACATTACTCATAGTGATTAATATGTATATGATCCTCAGACTTGAGATCATCATTATCCCAACATCGTGAGTTGTATATTTTGATCTGATCAAACGCGTGCATCGTGAATCGGGTTGTTCTATAAAGGTCGATGTTGGATATACCACAATCTATGTAGAGGATATGGTTGATCAATATAGGATAAGTCTCTCCTACATAATGGGAGTAATATCTTAGGCCACTTGATTGAGTGAGACTAGAAATGCATGGCCATGCTCAAATAAGTTGACATGAGATGTCATACTAATTTGTATATCATAGTCTACTCAAGATATCAAGAAACATGGGATGGACTATACAAGTGTGACTATTCCATGACTTGTGTCCATTCCAGAGATAAAGGACTTAAGGATTAATGCATGAAAGGTTAATCACAAAAAGGTTATGTCGAATCATGACTCCTTGTAACTTAGGTAGCAATGATGCATTGCTAGATGCCACTCATTGTTTGTAACATTAGAATCGTTCTAGTATTACTGCTAACGTTACAAGAACCTACAGGGTCACACCCTATGGTTGAAATGAACGGAATAAAACATAGTTGGTATTGTGTTTGATTGTCACATGAATTAAATTAATTAAAGAATTAATTTAAATTGGGCAATCAAATATTGAACATATTATATGTACAAGGATGTTGTACACATAATGAGAATTAATATATGAATTTGGTTCGTATATAGATTTAAATAAATATAGTTTATCGAAATCCATGTTATAATTAATGTAATTATAATTTGTTTTTGGATATAATTAATGTAATTATAATTTTCGGTTAAAACATTATTATATTTATTTAATTTTATGATTCATTAAAAAGATATCGATTATAAAAGGTAATAGGTTATATAGAGCTTATTAAGAAAAAACCCAAAAAGATTGCTTTAAGGTCTAGCAGCCGTCAAGCAAGAAAAACCTCCAAAACAGTTTTGGAGATTTCTTCCGTTCATAGTCAAACCGGGTGGATTACGTAGAGGCTAACATCGTAGAAGGTTGTGGCTTGGTTCGACAGTGGATCAAAGTTCGTGTTACCGAGGCGTCGCTATCTACTCAGATTGAAGTTTTGGTAATTTTGAAACCTTTATTTCACCCCGTTTCGTTCCTCACACATGGATTCATGGTTTGGATCACCAGAATTTAATTTAATTTTGTTGCGCCAAGGGGTGCCAGCGTTCCAATAGTGGTATCAGAGCCACTTGTGTGATACGAACTCGGGTTTAAATACTTGGGTGATGCAATTGTATGAGATGCATGCTTTAATTTTATTGAGTTTTCGATTGTTTAAATCGTTTAAGCATAACCTGATAACTGTTCCTTTCGATAATTGATTAAATGTTAATCATGGTGTTGTGGCCTATTCGATTTTATGTTATTACTGTTAACTATTAACAAACCTGTAATGATGCGACGGTGGTATTTACAGTTTCCAGTAAGAGTTAACTGGCTAGTGGAACAAGGGTTGTTCCGATATGAAACCTCAAGGATTAAAGTCCTGAAAACATGATTCTGTTGATAAAACTTATCAAATCGTGAGGTTTCATTTGACTGGGGTATGCGGTTCATACCGCGGGGGCGGAGCTTCTACCGTGACATTCCCTCTCATATTTTGGGAATGGGGATCTGAGGATGGCTCCGACCGCGGGCCTTCGGCCCGCTTCCTCCGACCGCCTCAGACCCCATCTTCCTATTACAGTATGTTTTGTTAACAAAAGAAAGTTATAAACTTGATGGGCCACAAAAGGTTGAAAGGATATTTTATAATTCACCTTAGCAAAAGCGTTGAATTATGTATGCTATTTTTGACATGCACGGTGTTTGAAATGCATAGTTATAGCCCGATGACCCATTTGATAAAAGGTTGTAATTTTATATATATAAATACGGCCTACGTGTCATGCCTTACTACTATTCTCTTGTACTTCTCTTCTCATCTTACTCCCTCGTATGTAAAATGAGTTTCTGCATATTGTAATTTGCAAGAGTTGCTGTGGGCTAGACGAGAAGGAAGGTGGGACATCTATTGTGGATTGATAGCTTGCGAAACTGCTTACACCTTTAGGTTTCCTTTTGGTTCTCCCATTGGCTTGGGTTGAATCACCTTAGTTTATGGGCTATAACTATTGCATTTATTTATTGCTTTATTTATTCATGTATGAGATGCTATGGATGTCTAAAGCATGCCAAATTTTATATATTAAAATTTGATAATAATAAACCCCATTAATTGATGAGATCAATTAAAAGACTAAATGGACTAAAGTAGACCATAATTGGTGAGATGAAACAACCTTAATAAAATCCCTCTTTTAAAATATTAAGTAAACATGGCCTTCCAATTTTGCCCTCGTTAAGGCCTCGATCAATACTATGTAGGTTACGCCAAAGTGAAGTACTAGTATTTATCTTGGTTAAACTGTGAAGAATAAACAAGTGATATTCACTGGTTAAAAATTGGTTAATGACTTAACTAGGTTACTCTAATAGGATTAGAAACCTACAGGCAAGTAAATTGGATAAATCATAAGATGATTAGAACAAGAGTTGTTCACCAAATATTAGGAGTTACATATGATGTAATTAGCAAATGTTGCTTACCTAAATAACCATAGTCTTAAGAGTAAAGCCAAAGCTGACTTAAGAGGAGGTGAAATATGGATCCTTAACCCACTAGAAATACCTTTGAAAAAGTTTTTCCGAAATTAATATATGAGGGTTATTAATTTTGAAATAAAATAGTGGGAACATCATTTAATAAAGTCTTTTTTATGATTGATATAAAATTGGTAAATTTACTCACACGCATATTTAATTGTTGTAGATATATTATGGCTACAAACACTAGAACACTCTCGTTGCGATCGGTCCTTAAGGAGGACAAATTGAATGGTTTGAATTTTCTTGACTGGTTCCGTAACTTGAGGATTGTCCTCAAACAAGAACGGAAATTATATGTCATTGAACAACCACTTCCTAATGAACCACCCGCTAATGCCTCGAGGACTGGTAAAGATGCTTACAAGAAGTATCTCGATGACATGGTAGATGTTGGATATCTTATGCTTGCCACTATGAATCCCGAGCTTCAGAAGCAACATGAGGACATGGTTGCTCATGATATGATCGGGCACCTGAAAGAACTTTATCAGGGGTAAGCACGGCAAGAGAGGTTCGATATCTCTAAGGCCCTATTCCAATGTAAGTTGGCTGAAGGAAGCCCAGTAGGACCTCATGTCCTTAAGATGATTGGCTATATTGAAAGCCTGTCTAAGCTTGGGTTTCCATTGAGCCAAGAGTTGGCCACTGATGTTATTCTACAATCGTTGCCGGATAGCTACAGCCAGTTTCTCCTCAATTTCAATATGAATTAAATTGACAAGACTCTACCACAGTTGCTCAGTATGTTACGAACTGCTGAAGGCAACATGAAAAAGGTTGGACCCAAGCCCATACTGATGGTCCGTAATAACAAGGGCAAGGGAAAGGCCAAAGTTCAAACAAAGCCCAAGGGCAAAGGTAAGCCTAAGCTTGGAAAAGGAAAGGCTGCACTGAAACCTAAAGGTGGGGTGTCTAAGGAAGGAAACTACTTTCATTGTGGTGTGACTGGACATTGGAAACGTAACTGCCCCATCTATCTTGAGGAAGTCAAGAAAGCTAAAGCAAGCGGAACGTCTGCTTCAGGTATTTATGTTATTGATATTAATTTATCAACTACTACTTCTTGGGTATTAGATACTGGTTGTGGTTCTCATATTTGTACTTCGCATGCGGGGACTACAAAGGAGTAGGACTTTGGCTAGAGGAGATGTGGACCTGCGAGTTGGAAATGTAGCAAAAGTTGCTGCATTAGCTGTGGGAACATATACTTTATTTTTACCTAGTGGACTTGATTTATGTTTAGAGGATTGTTATTTTGTGCCCAGTTTGACTAAAAACATTATTTCAATTTCTTGTTTAGACAAAATTGGTTTTGAGATAATTATTAAGAATAATTGTTGTTCCTTTTATCTCAATAATGTTTTCTATGGTTCGGCACAATTGATTAATGGCCTCTATATTTTAGATCAAACGAATCCCATTTACAACATAAATACTAAAATATCTAAAATAAATGACTCAAATCAAACTTATCTTTGGCATTGTCGTTTAGGCCACATAAGTGAGAAACGCATATCCAAACTCCATAAAGATGGTCTCTTGGATTCATTTGTTTTTGAACAATTTGAAGTATGTGAATCTTGCTTATTGGGAAAAATGACTAAATCTCCTTTTACTGGTAAAAGTGAACGAGCTAGTGATTTATTGGGCCTAATACATTCTAATGTATGTGGACCAATAAATACACAGGCCAGAGGTGGATTTCACTACTTCATTACTTTCACTGATGATTTCAGTAGATATGGGTATGTTTATCTCATGCGCCATAAGTCTGAGTCCCTTGAAAAGTTCAAGGAATTCAAAAATGAAGTACAAAATCAACTAGGCAAAACTATCAAGTCACTTCAATCTGATCGAGGTGGAGAGTATTTGAGCCTAGAGTTTGATGATCTTTTGAAGTAATGTGGGATTGTCTCACAACTTACTCCTCCTGGTACCCCTCAATGGAATAGAGTATCTGAGAGAAGAAACCGAACTTTGTTAGACATGGTTCGATCCATGATGAGTCATGCTGATCTATCGACTTCCTTTTAGGGACATGCACTTGAGACAGCTGCTTTTACACTAAATCGTGTTCCATCTAAATCGGTTCAAAAGACGCCATATGAGATGTGGACTGGAAAACGTCCCAGTATGCCTTTTATGAAAATTTGGGGTTGTGAAGCTTATGTTAAACGCCAGACGTCTACTAAGCTTGAACCCAAATCTGAAAGGTGTATTTTTGTGGGGTATCCAAAAGAAACCAAAGGATATTATTTCTTTAATCCCACTGAGAACAAAATGTTTGTTTCTCGGACTGGTGTCTTCCTAGAGAGAGAATTTACTTCTAAAAAAGGAAGTGGGAGAAAGATTGAACTTGAAGAAATTCGAGAATCACAAGATACCACTGAACCAGAGATTGAACAACAACAAATTCCACAAGAAATTGTGGAATAAACAACTGCTGTAGAAACACAACCACCGCGCAGATCTTTAAGAGAACGCCATGCACCTGAGAGATATGTATTTCTCATTACAACGCATGGTGATGTTCTTATTATAGATCAAGATGAGCCTAGGACTTATCAAGAAGCGATGACGAGCCCAGACTCTAAGAAATGGTTTGAGGCCATGAGATCTGAGATGGATTCCATGTATGAAAACCAAGTATGGACTTTGATTGACCCACCCGAAGGGGTTAAGCCTATAGGGTGCAAATGGGTTTTCAAAAAGAAAACTGGCATGGATGGTAATGTACAAACATACAAAGGGCGATTAGTCACTAAAGGTTTTCACCAAATTCATGGTGTTGACTATGATGAAACCTTTTCTCCTGTAGCTATGTTTAAATCCATCAGGATCTTGCTCGCCATAGTTGCATTTTATGATTATGAAATCTGGCAGATGGATGTCGAAACAGCTTTCCTTAACGGGAAACTTGAAGAGGATGTGTACATGACACAACCTGAAGGTTTTGTCAATCCAAAGGATGCTAGAAAGATATGTAAGCTACAAAGATCCATTTATGGATTAAAGTAAGCTTCTCGAAGTTGGAATCTTCGTTTTAACGATGCAATCAAAGAGTTTGGTTTTATCAAAAATGAAGATGAGCCATGTGTTTACAAGAAAGTTAGTGGGAGCACTATCACATTCTTGGTACTGTATGTGGATGACATACTTATTATGGGAAATGACATACCTACCTTGCAGTCTATTAAGACTTGGTTGGGAAGTTGTTTTTCAATGAAGGACTTGGGCGAAGCCACTTACATCTTAGGAGTCAAGATCTATAGAGATAGATCAAGACGACTACTAGGTCTAAGCCAAAGTACATACATAGATAAAGTACTGAAAAGGTTCAGTATGGAAGAATCTAAAAGAGGATTCTTACCTATGAGACATGGTATTTCACTCTCGAAGGAAATGTGTCCTTCAACTCCACAAGAGAGAGAACGCATGAGTAAAATTCCATATGCTTCCGCTATTGGATCTATCATGTATGCCATGTTATGTACTCGTCCAGATGTCTCATATGCCTTAAGTATGACGGCGGTACCAAGTAGATCCGGTGAAAGTCATCTGGACCATAGTCAAGAATATCCTTAAGTACTTAAGAAGAACTAAGGATACGTTCCTAATATATGGAGGCGAGGAAGAGTTAAGTGTAAAAGGTTACAAGCGATGCCGACTTCCAAACCGACAAGGACGATTCTCGATCGCAATCGGGTTTTGTGTTTTGCCTTAATGGTGGTCTTTGTGAGTGGAAGAGTTCAAAGCAAAGTACGAGAGCCGATTCTATAATGTGGCCGAGTATATTACAACCGGTGAGGCAAAGAAAAGAAGCGGTTTGGATTAAGAAGTTCATTCTTGGACTAGGGGTTGTGCCTAGCATATCGGATGCTATAGAACTCCAATGTGATAACAATGGAGCCATTGCACAAGCTAAAGAACCCAGATCTCACCAAATGATCCAAACATATACTTAGGCGCTACCATCTTATTCGAGAGATTATCGATCGAGGGGATGTAGAGATATGCAGAGTACCTACAGATGATAACATTGTTGATCCTCGACCAAGCCTCGACACAGTGAAGCATGATCGTCACACTAAGTCGCTTGGTATTAGATATATGAGTGATTGGTCTTAGTGCTAGTGGGAGATTGTAAGAGTATGCCCAAAGATCAATCATGAGATGGTTGTAATAACATACTTGATTTACCATGTTTACTAATATAAAGCGTTGTTATTATTATTTCAGTTTTTCTTTATGTGTGTACAAATAAACTGTTTTATAATAATGTCCTGAGAATAATATGATTATTCTTAAAAGATCCTTAGTCAAGTATTATTGTTGACTAGGACAACAATAATGCATTAAGACTAACATGTAGTTGATTGATGATAAAGAGTTGTCATTGATATGGAGTGTCAAAATCAATGCATGAATATGTGTGTTAGAGAACAACATATTGGACTGACCCGCTATGAGTATGTTTCTTGGATTATTATGTAATTGTCACAACATTACTCATAGTGATTAATATGTATATGATCCTCAGACTTGAGATCATCATTATCCCAACATCGTGAGTTGTATATTTTGATACAGTCAAACATATACCGTAACTGGTTGTTCTATAAAGGCTGATGTTGGATATACCACAATCTATGTAGAGGGATATGGTTGATCAATATAGAAGAAGTCTCTCCTACATAATGGGAGTAATATCTTAGGCCACTTGATTGAGTGAGACTAGAAATGCATGGCCATACTCAAATAAGTTGACATGAGATGTCATACTAATTTGTATATCATAGTCTACTCAAGATATCAAGAAACATGGGATGGACTATACAAGTGTGACTATTCCATGACTTGTGTCCATTCTAGAGATAAAGGACTTAAGGATTAATGCATGAAAGGTTAATCACAAAAAAGGTTATGTCGAATCATGACTCCTTGTAACTTAGGTAGCAATAATGCATTGCTAGATGCCACTCATTGTTTGTAACATTAGAATCGTTCTAGTATTACTGCTAACGTTACAAGAACCTACAGGGTCACACCCTATGGTTGAAATGAACGGAATAAAACATAGTTGGTATTGTGTTTGATTGTCACATGAATTAAATTAATTAAAGAATTAATTTAAATTGGGCAATCAAATATTGAACATATTATATGTACAAGGATGTTGTACACATAATGAGAATTAATATATGAATTTGGTTCGTATATAGATTTAAATAAATATAGTTTACCGAGATCCATGTTATAATTAATGTAATTATAATTTGTTTTTGGATATAATTAATGTAATTATAATTTTCGGTTGAAACATTATTATATTTATTTAATTTTATGATTCATTAAAAAGATACCGATTATAAAAGGTAATAGGTTATAGAGAGCTTATTAAGAAAAAACCCAAAAAGATTGCTTTAAGGTCTAGCAGCCGTCAAGCAAGAAAAACCTCCAAAATAGTTTTGGAGATTTCTTCCGTTCATAGTCAAACCGGGTGGATTACGTAGAGGCCGAGATCGTAAAAGGTTGTGGCTTGGTTCGACAGTGGATCAAAGTTCGTGTTACCGAGGCGTCGCTATCTACTCAGATTGAAGTTTTGGTAATTTCGAAACCTTTATTTCACCCCGATTCATTCCTCACACAAGGATTCATGGTTTGGATCGCCGGAATTTAATTTTATTTTGCTGCGCCAAGGGGTTCCGGCGTTCCAACACGTATCGCACGGCCGTGTGGTGGCTCATTCGTTTCTCCCATGCCTGTCTAGAGGTCTCCACGCCCATGTCTCTTTCTCAATGTCGGCCACGGCCTCAAAGCACGGGCGTGTCTCATACCCGTGTGACTTCCTCAGTGTCGGCCACAGCCATATCACACGGCCGTGGATATTTATAGCCGTCCGTGATCTGGGGATTTTTTGTAGTTGGCTCGTACGACCTCTACCATGCCAGTGTGCAAATCCGTGATGCCCACACAGCCACAGCCACGCCCGTGTGCAAGGCCGTGTGGCACGAAAACCTATGCTTTATTTACTTTGGTTAGTCTTTAGGTAGGTGCTAAAAATCAAAGATATGAAAATGAAGGGGGTTAGTGCTCGGGTTGCCTCCTGAGAAGCGCTTGTTTAAAGTCCTAAGCTAGACTTACCTTTCATTCGCACGATCATGGTGGTTTGAGGAGTTGAAACTCCTCTTCCCTGCTATCAATTCTAACAATATATGGTTTGAGTCAAGTGGTGTTTACCTTAAAAGTTCCGAATTCAGGATTAGTTACCTCGACTGTTTCGTATGGAAAGACATTCAGTACTGTAAAAGGGATTTCTTCGTTTGTATTACGGTCTGAGATAGTGACTCGAGGGTCTTTCTTATCCAACAATACCTGATCTCCTATTTTGAAGTGATTCGCTGTTCCTTTAAGCTCGTTTGAGGGTTCCCTCGATTTTGCTTTGGGTGTTCCTAGTTTCTCCTTGAAATGTGTTTTCCACTCATCTAGTTCATCAATATGAAGCCTTCGAACATCATGAATTACTTCTTTGTTGCCATGATGTCTAGGATCGGGCTCAGTTCTGTGGTTCTATGGTGCTTCCCGAAAAGAAGGTTTAACTGAATGGTTATTAATAAAATTAATTTTCTTACCTTGATTGCTTGATGTCCTAGCCGATTCAAGAGCCTGAAGACTGATTGATTCGTTACCTACACAGAGTATGAGTTCACCTGTACCAACATCAATTTTAGTTCTACCAGTTGCTAAAACGGGTCTTCCTAAAATTAAAGGGATCGTATTGTCCTCATCCATGTCTAAAACAACAAAGTCTACTGGGAATACGAATTTATCAATTTCACGAGTACATATTCAATTATACCCCTAGGAATTCTAATAGTTTTATCAGCTAATTGGATGCTCATCCTAGTTTGTTTGGGTTTCCCTAGACCTAGCTGTTTAAACATTTTATAAGGCATAACATTTATACTTGCCCGTAAATCAGCTAAAGCATTATCAATAGATAAACTACCAATTAAGCATGGAATTGTAAAACTCCCTGGATCCTTTAATTTTATTGGTAGTTTGTTTTGTAGAATTGCTGAGCATACAGCGTTTAGCTCCACATGCGATGCCTCGTCTAACCTCTGTTTGTTTGTCAAAAGCTTTTTTAAAAATTTCTTTGAATCTGGCATCTACGAAAGATCTTCGAGAAACGGTAAGTTAATATGTAATTTCTTTAAAAGTTTAAGTAATTTACCGAAATGTTCGTCTATGTTGTCCTTCTTCATCGCATCGGGGTATGGTATACGAGGTTGGTACTCCTTAATTACCGGTTTTGGCTTATCATGACTTTCCTCAGCTTTACCTTCTTCTACCACATTCTCTTGCCTTAAATTGGGCTCATCTAACCCTACACCATCATGAGCTGTTATGGCTCGAATTTGCTCCTTTGGGTTAGTCTCAGTGTTGCTTGGTAGGCTTCCTTGTGGTCGTTTAGAAATCAGCTTAGCAAGTTGCCCTAACTGGTTCTCGATCCCTTGAATGATGCTTGTTGATTTTTAAGTGTTGTTTCGGTGTTTTGGAAACGAGTTTCTGACACCGCTATAAATTTTTTCAGCATCTCCTCAAGGTTCGGCTTCTTTTCCTAAGGGTAGGGCTGTTGTTGGAAGTTTGGAGGGGTTGTTGTCTCTGATTTCCTTGACCACCCCATGAAAAATTGGGGTGGTTCCTCCAACCTGGATTATAATTGTTACTATAGGGGTTATTTTGAGATCTAAAATTATTACCCATATAGTTCATCTGCTCGCTTTCTACGCCAGGGTTGTAGGGTGGATATTCCGTATTGTTCGACCCTCCATTTGTATCACACTGCATCACTGGATGTACCTGCGAAGAACTATACAAACCATCGATCTTTTTATTTAAGAGTTCTACCTGATTGGATAGCATGGTTATCTGCGTCGAGGTTGAAAACTCATTTGTTTTTGTTGGCCTTGTGTGACTTGCCACCGATAGTTATTCGGTGACATCTCTTCTATAAACTCGTAGGCCGCTTGGGGTTTTGTTGTTCGGTGTTCAGCCGTATTTGAATCAATCAATCGCTGGTTGAAGGGTTTACACCATTGTAAAAGGTTTGGACCTGTAGCCACAAGGGTAATCCATGGTGTGGGCACCTTCTCAATAGATCTTTGTATCTCTCCCATGCATCATAAAGTGTCTCTAAATCCATCTGCACAAAAGAAGAGATATCAATCCTCAACTTAGCCATTTTAGCCGACGGAAAATATTTTAATAAATTTTTTTCGTTCATTTGCTCCCATGTAGTGATTTATCATCGTGGAAGAGAATTCAACCACTGTTTTGCTTTATTCCTCAAAGAAAAGGGAAACAACCGAAGACGAATGGCATCATCAGAAAAGCCATTTATTTTGAAGGTATCGTAAAATTCTAGGAAATTTGCTAAGTGTGTGTTAGGATCCTCATCCTGCAAACCATCGAACTGAACAAACTGTTGTATCATTTGTATAGTGTTAGGTTTCAATTCAAAATTATTTGCAGCAATAGCAGGTCTAACAATACTTGACTCAGTTCCTGTTAAATTAGGTTTAGCATAATCATACATAGTTCAAGGAGGAGGATTTTCGGCAACCACAGGAGGGAGTGGATTATTCTGGTGATCAACCATCTCTTCGGTGGTATTGGTTTCGTCTTCTTGCTCTTCTTCTATGAAATTTAAGCTTCGCCTGATTTCTTTACGATTTCTGCGAACGGTACCTTCAATATCACTGTCGTAAATTAAAGGTCCTATCGGGTTCCTTCTAGTCATAAACTAGAGGTACCTGCTAGGAATAAAATAAAAGAAGAAAAATTAGAAAAGTTAAAAACAAAATAAAAGTAAATTGCTAAAATAAAAATGGCTAGAGTAATAAAAATTAAGCGTTCTTAATATTTTAGTTCCCCGGCAACGGCGCCAAAAACTTGATCGTTGGTATCGATAGTCTTAATATTTATATAATGAATGATCTAGCCTAGAAACTAACTATCACCACGATTGAGGCAAGTGCACCTATCGAACAGTAGTATAGCTTAGTGGCAAGATCAGATTGTCGAACCCAAATAAACCAAAAGTACTAATACTGACTTTCTTCTTATTATTTAGCCTAAGATTTAAGGGAATTGTTATTTATTCTAAAATTAACTAACTACTGAGCTAAAGACACTAAGACGAAGAGAATGAATTGGGGAAATACTTGTGGGAAAAAACAATTGATTAAGATAATACCCAAGGGGGAGTCCACCTAGACTTCACTTGTTATTTAACTCTGAACCAGACGATTTATTCACTTGACCTGATCCGTAGGATTCCCTAATTTATATTAATACCTATCTCGAGGCTACTAACGTCTAACCCTAGGTTGATTAATTGAAATCTCTTTCTAATTAAAACCCCTAAGGTTGCATTAACTCGATCTATGGACTCCCATATTAGGTTTGACCCTAATCCGGCAGATTTTCGTTATCCTATCTCTAGGGTTGCTATCAACTCCGCTTAATTATGCTAGATCTACTATTAAATAGGGACTTTTACTCCACTGCCTAAGCACATCACTACTTGAATCAATATCCTGAAATATGAAAGCAAGAATTAAGAACACATAATTAAGAACAAATCAAGTATTTATCATATAGTTCAGAAAACAATAACAAGATTCGTCTTAGGTTTCATCCCCCTCAGGTATCTGAGGGGTTTAGTTCATAATCATAAAAGAATACATCTCAGAAGAAAAGATAAAACAAAACATAAGAAAACCCTAAAACCCCCTGAAGGAATTGAAAGAGAGATCCGCCGTCTTGAGTATGATTTCGGCTTCTTGAGATGAATCAACTGGCTTTCTTTGAGTAAATCCCCAAATTCTGACCTCTCTGGCTCGGCTCCTTGGCCTAGCTAGATGCCCCCTGAAGGTTGGCCTTTAGGGTGTTTATATAGGCTTTTGGAATGTCTTTCTTTGCCTCTAAGTACCCTATTCTGAGTGAAATTCCTCTTTGTCATGGCAAGGACATGCCCGTGCAACACGCCCGTGTGATTCGAATCCAGGCCGTGGTCGAGCCTGCTAAAGGGGCACAGCCGTGTGGCTACCTCTAGGCTATGTTGATTTCTTACTTTGGCCCATTTGGTCTGTTTTTAGCCCGTTTCGTGTTCTTTTCATCCTCTGATGCTCTCCTAAGTATAAAACATGAAATAAAAGGATTAGGAGCATCAAATTCCACAATTCAAGGGATAAATCATCCAAAAAGTATGCTAAATGTGGGATTAAAATATGTATATATTACGGTTTATCACTTTGCAGGCTCGCTCAACAAGTAACACGAACTCTTTTATCTCAAGTATGCCAACTAACAGTTTAATGTCTTCATTCAGCCCATCTTCAAATCTTTTAAACATAATAGCCTCGGTAGAAACACACTCTCTGGCATACCGACTGAGTCTCACAAATTTCCGTTCGTACTCTATCACTGTCATCCATCCCTGTTTCAATTCAAGGAATTTTTTTCCTTTCTGATCAGTAAACCTCTGACTAATATATTTCTTATAGAACTCAGTCTGAAAGAATTCCCAGGTCACTCGTTCTTTCGGAACCATCGATACTAGTGTATTCCACCAGTGATATGCAGTGTCCCGTAGCAGAGATATGGCACATTTTAAACATTCATCAAGGGTGCAGGATAATTCATCAAACACTTGAATAGTATTATCGAGCCAGAACTCAGCTCACTCAGCATCATCATCATCAGTAGCTCTGAATTCTTCGGCTCCATGTTTTCTAATTTTATCAATAGGAGGCTTAGACAATCTCAGTGGATCACTCACTTGAGGTATAGTAGGTACTGAAGATGGATTAATCGAGGGTGGAGGTTGTTGTGCAGCCGGATTAGTCCGAATATATTGAGTAAACTAGTCATTCATCATTTGATAGAAGGCTTGTCTAGCCTCCCCCTCCTGGTTACTCGAAGTTGGTCGAGAATCAACTCAAACCGCCCCTTCGCGCGAGCAGCGCTATACTCGACATCATCAGCTACGGCTCGATCGGGATCCATTACTATACGAAAACACATTTTTAGATGTCAGAAGTCATCACACTATCGCAGTATAAAATATGGCATGTATGGCTAGACTCATACGCGCTACGTTAGTCCTAGAATCGACTAAACCGTAGCTCTGATACCAATCAAATGTAACACTCCTAACCCGTGTCCGTCGCCGGATTGGGGTTACGAGGCATTACCGGTTATATCACAGTTCATACAGATATTCATTACATTTCACAACTAAAAATTCAATCACATCAAAGCGCGAAACTTAATCAAATATCAAATATATAAAAAAATCATAATATTCAAAAACATTGCATAGTTAGAACATAAACCAGCATCTATTTAAACATATCATATAAAGAACATATAACAAAACTACTATTCCATTAGTCACATATATCAAATTTATTATTATAAATATATAAATACTCTTGCACATATACAAATTTAAACTTCAAAGAACCCAAACTTTATTATTTAAAATTTTCATTTATTCATTTATACAGCATTGGTAATATAAAACATAACCAAACATGCTTTATTTACTATAATAACATGGCATATTTTCTAATGCCTAAACCATATCTACATATAATTACCGAATCAATATTAACTTATTTCATTAATTAACCACGCGGCATACTAGTCATACATACACATATACTCTTTTAAACAAGTATCATTTCAATGACCAAATATATTTCTTTTCTTGACACAAGTTCATGCGCAAATAACCATGTTGATTTGAACCATTTGAGCACAAATTACACTAAAAGAACACCCAATTTGCATTCTTTAAATCCATACACATAACCAGTCACTAACTATATATTCGGTTATATAAAATAACTTTAATACATAACATAAACCACATCACATACCCATTTATATGAGTCTAATACTTTAGCCGAATATTCTTATACACATATTCCATATTTCTAAACCATTTCACCAATGCAAACATACTATTTCAACTTGACTCAAAGTTACTATATCAAATTGTCAAATTCCCTTAGTATAGTTTAATTCACACATAACAAATACAACCAATTCCAAATTTACCAACCGTACCTATTTAGCAAATCATTCAAGTATAACATATATGAATACCTTACAAATACAAACCTAATCAAAATTACCTATATACATCCAAACTTATAATTATCCAACCAATACACATTCGAACAATTAATCATATTTTTCCTCACTACTAAGCCGAATTATAAATGGTTTCCAACCTTCATGTACATGTTTCATTTTTATAAGACATAACTGACTCAATTAGTTACCAAATCCATACATACCACTCATATTATATATTTATCAACTCATTCACCACATCATTAACGAAACATAGCAACCATATACCAAAAACCAATAAGCCATAACGGAATTGATAAAACCAAACACATTAAACACTTGATCAAGAACTCATAAAAACCGAGCCTAATCCTAATGATCAAAGACAAGCCATTTTCGCATGGCTATATATATACAAGTCCCAAAATCAAATATTTCATCTATGCTATACATGACATAAGCCCAATTTTAACTTAGTAAAATACCAAAAAACTGTCGATAGTGTGATAGGCTTTACTGACGATCCTCGAGCTCGTAACATGAATCCAAAATCTATAAAACAAAGGTAAACAAAAACACACACAAAGTAAGCTATTTAAGCTTAGTAAGTCATAAGCAAGTAAATATCAACTAAATTATCAAAACCAAATATACAAAATCACAAACACAAACTTAGCATTAAAATCTTTCTTACACATATCAAATGGTTAATTATACATATACACGTGAACTTATAAAATTCTCACTATTAAGATCACAATAATCATATTTGGCCGAATATACTAAATCAAATTGCTTACACATAGATCACATATATAACTTTAGCATCTATACAATCAAATAAACAATCAACTTACCTTACTTCCATAACATGGTTTAAATACATACCTGAGCTCTTTTAATTCAATTTTCACATTGGTTCTTCATTTAACAATGCCCGTTGAACCATTCGAAATTAAAAAGGATATGCGGATAGTCGGAAGCTCGTACAATGCCAACGTCCCAGACGTGGTCTTACATGTAATCACATATCGATGCCACTGTCCCAGACAGGGTCTTACACGTAAACATAAGTTGATGCCAACGTCCCAGACGTGGTCTTACACGATACCACATATCGAATATCCTATGTCATGACATATGTATCCTAACTATTCCTAGGGTTCGAACGGGGTTTTCGGACCTCGGATCTCGATCGAATCAAACTCGAAACATAGTCAATTCTCAATATCACATTCGGCTAAGGCATAATTTTAGTCAAATAATTCAAATTATCACATAGAAATATATATATTCATAAATATAACAAAATTTAAATGCTTATTGACTTACCTCGGATATTAACGGACGAAATCGATTACTCGACTACTTTCGACTTCCCCCGATCTAATTCTGTTTTCTTCCGTTCTTGATTTAAATAAATTCAAATTTAACTAATTTAACCACATATTCATTCAATTTAATCCAAAAACACATAAATGGGTAAATTACCATTTTGCCCCTGATATTTCACACCTTTTACAATTTAGTCCCTATTGCATAAAACACAAAATACACAAAATTTGCATATGCTATGCTTAGGCCGAATATTCACTAGCTCCATACAAGTCCATATATTTCATTTTTTTCACATTTTAGTCCCTCAAAAATTTATTTTCACAATTTAGTCCAAATTACTCAAAATTATTAAAAATCCAAAGACAAAACATGTTAATTCAAAACATATCTTCCATTTTCTATCATCAAACAACAAAAATCAAAAATTATCATCAATGGCATAACACAAAATCATCATCAATTTCAAAAATTCAAGCATGGGTCTTGTAGTATTCGAAGCAACGATTACAAAAATGTAGAAATTATCAAAAACCGAGCTAGATACATACCTTAATAAAAATCAACAATGGCCAAATACCTAGCTCTTGTTTCTTTCTTTTTCTTTTCTTTGTTTCGGTTGTAAAATAAGAATTTTAATGGCTTTTAATGTTTTGTATGTTATAATATAACAGAAATTTATATTAATATAAATTTTACTTATAAAATTAACATATAAAAACATAAAATATAAGCATGTTGTCGTCCACAACTTAATAAAATGGCCTAATTGCAACATAAATCCTCCATATTAAAAAGACATCAACAATTAGGCACTTTCACAACTAACCATCTAATTTTCATTTTACGCGATTAAGCCCTTTTATTTAATCGAATACTCAAACAGTGAAATTAAAACACTAAAATTTAACACAAGCAAATTCACACATAATAAACACTAAAAATAATTTTAAAATGTTTTTTAGACTCGAATTTGTGGTCCCAAAACCACTATTCCGATTAGAGTCAAAGTCGGGCTATTACAGATTGATGCTGTCTTGGATTGGAAGCAGCCTTAGACTGTATCCGAGATTCGTAGTTTTCTGGGACTGGCAGGGTATTATCAACGGTTTTTAGAGGGGTTTTCACTGATTGCCGCACCTTTGACTAAGCTGCTACGTAAGGGTGTGCCGTTTAATTAGACTAACGCGCAGTAAGAGAGCTTTAAGAAGCTCAAGACTGTACTGACGGAGGCCCCTATTCTGATACAGCCAGAGTCTAGAAAAGAGTTTACTGTCTACAGCGATGCATCACATGTTGATTTGGGGTGTGTGTTAATGCAAGAGGGTAAGGTGGTAGCGTATGCGTCTCGTTAGCTTAAGACTCATGAGGCGAATTATCTAACGCATGACTTGGAATTGGCCGCAATGGTATTTGCACTGAAAATTTGGAGGCATTACCTGTATGGTGAGAAGTGTATCATTTACACTGATCACAAGAGCCTCAAGTACCTCCCCACTCAGAAAGAGCTGAACCTTAGGCAGCGTAGGTGGATTGAGCTGCTTAAGGACTACGACTGTACGATTGAATATCATCCTGGTAAGGCCAATGTGGTGGCTGACGCGCTGAGCCATAGGGCTATGACTGATCTGAGGGCAATGTTTGCTCGCCTCAGTTTATTTAATGATGGTAGTCTATTGGCCGAACTTCAAGTTAAACCGATGTGGATAGAGCAGATTAAGGGTAAACAGTTGGAGGACGAGTCTTTGGGTCTTTGCTTTCGACAGATTGTGAGTGGGAATAATGTGAATTTTGGACTGAATAGCGAAGGGGTTCTCTATTTTCGTGGGAGAATCTGTGTACCGAATGATACCGAGTTGAGGCGGTCTATACTACGAGAGGTGCATAGTAGCCTTTATGCTATGCATCCTGGCGGAAATAAGATGTACTGAGACCTATGCGATTTATATTGGTGGCCAGGTCTTAAGCATGAGGTTACAGACTTTGTGGGTAAATATCTGACATGTCAGTAGGTTAAGGCTGAGCATCAGTTATCTTCGGGGATGCTTCAGCCAGTTAAGATTCCACTTTGGAAGTGGGAGCGAGTGACTATGGACTTCGCTAGTGGGTTACCCCTCACACCCACTAAGAAGGATTCAGTATGGGTCATCATGAATTGATTGACCAAGTCCGCCCATTTCATACCGGTTCGTACTGACTATTCTCTGTAGAAGCTAGCTAAGCTGTATGTGTCTGAGATAGTGAGACTGCATAGGGTACCAATTTCGATAATATCTGATAGGGATCCTCGTTTCACGTCTTGGTTCTGGAAAAAGCTACATGAAGCTCTGGGTACAAGATTGGACTTCAGTACTGCGTTCCATCCTCAAACTGACGGTCAGTCAGAGAGGATGATTCAGATACTGGAGGATATGTTGAGAAGTTGTGTGATTGACTTCCGAGGCAGTCGGGAGGATTACCTGCCGCTAGCAGAGTTTGCTTATAACAACAGCTATCAGTCTAGCATTCAGATGGCATCGTACGAGGCATTATATGGTCATAGGTGTCGCACACCATCATGTTGGACTGAGTTGGGCGAGCAGCGTGTTCTAGGCCCTGAACTGGTTTCTGATACGGAGGATAAAGTTAGACTGATTCGAGACCGACTGAAAGCGGAAGCTGATAGGAAGAAATCCTACGCAGACCTGAAGTGAAGTGAAATTGAGTATTATGTGGGTGACTTCATTTTCCTTAAGGTCTCTCCATGGAAGAAGGTACTGAGATTTGGTCATAAGGGCAAGTTGAGCCCTAGATTCATTGGGCCTTATCGTATTTTGAAGCGTGTAGGACCTGTTGCTTACCAGTTGGAGTTACCTCCAGAGTTAGATCAGATTCACGACGTGTTCCACGTCTCTATGTTGAGGCGCTACCACTCTGATCCCACACATATTATTTCGGTTGAGGAGATTGAGGTTAGGCCAGATCTGACCTTTAAGGAGGAGCCAGTCCAGATATTGGATCGCGATGTAAAGGTTCTAAGAAGAAAGTTCATCCCACTGGTTAAAGTTCTTTGGCATAATCATAGTTCGGAGGAGGCCACGTGGGAGCCTGAGGATGCGATGCGACAGCAGTATCCTCATATGTTCTGATCAGGTAAAATTTCGAGGCCGATATTTTCTTTTAGGGGGTAGAGTTGTGACGCCCCAAAAATCTCTTATATATTTATTTTCGTATGTTTGTGACACAACTGTATACCTGCTTCAGTGGTTAAGTGTTCTGGGAAGTGTCTGAGAGGTCCCAAGTTCAAGCATTAGCTTGGGAAAATTTTTGTTTTTAAATGAATAAACCCCTATCTTTAATCAGTAGGCTTATAAATATATGTTGGTAAAATATGTCAGAATGGGCCTACTAGTCTGGTGGTTAAGGGGAGTGTCAGTGTGTTGGGGGTCTTGAGTTCGAATCCCTGTACAGGCAAGGGGGATGTTTTTTTTTTGTACTTATGCCGTGAAGGAGTTTGAAATGTGGTAAAATACTGAGTGTTTGAGATGTGTGGGAGGTTGTGGATGGTTTGGGGTGTTTGGATTGAGTGCGGAGTCATGTGGAGAGATTTGAGGAGTAAAAATAGGAGAAATTAAGGGATTGTGATAGGATTAGATTCCTTTTTTTTCAAAATTCAGTTTTTCCTTCCCCAGTTTCACTGAAGCTGAATTTCTTTGTTCTTTCTCTCCTGCCGAAAGTTTCCTTTAGTTTTCCCTCTCCATCTTTCTCTTTTATTTTATTCTCTTGGTTCTGCGATTCCCTCTTTTCCTGATTGCTACGAATTTCTTTCGTTTCATAACCTTCTTCTTGAGGTCGCGACTTGTTTCTTCAATATCATTTAGCGGTGATGGTAAGTTTTGCTATTATAGCTTCCACCCTATTGTTGTTCTTTGTCTAATGGGAGTTCTATTTCTGGTTAGGATACCTTTAGGCGATTGTAGAAATTCTGGGCCGTGCCATTTAATTGCAAATCCACTGTTGTTCGTCGAAGGTAAGGTTGTCTATAATTTCTTGAAATTGTTTGTTCTTAATGCTTCGATTAAAAGTGACTGATTGGGGGTACTTCTTTTCCTGCTTGGTTACAGCCGAATTATTGTTCCTTTGGCCTCTGTCTTTGCCTCTTTTAATAGTCATTTTCCCATTCCACGTTTTCGCGCATTCGGTAAGTGAGGTGCGTCTGCTTTTTGGTCAGTCAATTAAGGTTTACTAAAGGTTGTTTTATGGCTAGGACTCGATCAAAGAGCAGTGGGCTGTTGATTGACACTTTGGCAGTAGGGAATCGCCATTCTATTTTTCGTTTGAGGTAGGTTGTAGTGATTGGAAGCAGTGGGATGATCGTAGCTTCGTTTAGTTTTATTGATCACTTATTTTTGAGCTTGGAGTTGTCGACTCTAGGTCATGGAGTGCTCTTGGTTGGGTTAGCAACGAAAGTAGACTAGGTGTGTAACCACAAAACTGGAAACTAAAGTCGGCAAAAAGCCGAAAAGTAAGACTGTCGACACCACACGGGCGTGTGGCCGCCCGTGTGGTAGGCCGTGTGACCGAACACGGGCGTGTGATCGACGAGGCTGGCCGTGTACGATACACGGGCCGGACCGAATTGGGCCATGTGGGCCACACGAGCGTGGGGGCCCACACGGGTGAACCCGTGTGATCCACCTGGCCAAGGCCATTTTGGGCCTGTGGGCCACACAGGCAGACAACATGGGCTTGTGGGCCCATTTTCATTGTTTAACTGCTAAGGTTGCACGGGTCGCCCGAGTCGACTGTGGACCTACTGTAGGGTCGGTAAGCTTACTTAGACCCCTAATTGACTGAAATGACTGATATGATTATGCATGTTATTAAGCATGATGATGTCCCACTGATTTGATACTGTATGCCCTGATTTTATGCATGATATTATGTTTTAGCATGTCATATATGTATACTGCATTTCATTGGGGTGGGGGTTATATTGTTTGGAGGAAGTGTACTGAAAGGGCTCGAGCCTAATTTACTGCCAGCACAGCTGAAAACCACTGTCTAGTGCCGCATTCGGTACTTATTGGAGTGTAGGGATGGGTGGGTTGATTATATCCCCACATGGAGTGTAGGGTTAGACGGAGTTGGAGTGTAGAGGCTGGCTGGGTAGGATTTAATACTGTATATCAGTTGCTGTACTGATTATTGATACTATAATGGGCCAAGGCCCAAATGCATGACTTCTTCTGTATTGCAATGGGCTAAAGCCCTAACTGAGATTGAAGCTATTACTGAAATGGGCTTAGGCGCAGACTATGATTGAATTCTGTATGCTTGATTATATGGGGATTACACACTGAGTTTTCGTAAACTCACCCTTCTGTTTTATCTGTATAGGTAATCCTCAGACTTAGGCAGATCGGAGCGGCGGAGGACTCAGCGGTGGCCACACGACCCTTTTTTAAAATGTTTCATAATTACTTAGGTTTTTTAAAGTTTTATTTGGGGTATTTTACTGTAATAATGGCCGCTTTGGATTTTTACTTTTAATTTGGGGTTTCTATTGTTTTGATTTACAACTGCTAGTAGTAGGGATAATCGAGTTTTCAAAACGAATCAAACGTTTTAACAAGATATGCACAAATATGCAAACTGTTTTAAAAAGTTTCCGCAATAAGTGACGTTTTGAAAATTAATAACGTTTTGAAAGAGAATAACTTTTGAATATAAATCACGTTTGAAATTGACCGACTCGTCTTGGAATTAAGCATAAGAGAGTGTAAAGAAGTGATAAAGAAATGAGGTTTTTTACTATAATTCACTTTTCGAAAAACACTACCATGTGACACCGCAGATTCGGCCATAACGTCTAGGCCGGGTTTGGGGTGTTACATAACCAATTCAAATCTCGACAAAAAGGGAGTCAATAAAATGGGAAAAAGTTTCAACAAAAAAAAATGAGTTATGGGTTAACATTAATGGGTAAATCAAGAAACGATGTGTTAGGCTCTACGGGGTTCACTAAGGGTTAATTACGAAGGTAGGCTTTTTATGGGATAAGTGGGTTAAAACCTAAGTGCCTTTATCATCTCAGTATATCAAATCAAATGTGTGGTTCTAGAATAACAAATCAAGTTGACACACTCATAACCAATAATAAAATGAGCAAGAAAAATGAATGTTTTAAAGGCTCAAAATCTCACAAAAAATCATGGTGTTTTATGTCAATCTTGGAAATCTCAAACTTTAACTCCAATTTAAGGAAACAACCTAAAAATTTTTAATTTCTGAAAAATAACTTATCATGCTTGATTCTTTCATATCTTCAAGTTTAAATCAACCAATATACAATTATCGACAAATTAAACTAAAACACATCAACAAAAATTCCAAATCGACAAAAATTCATTCTAATGGAAGTATGAGAAAATTACTTAAATACAAGACATAGTTCAGGGATTTTCTAATAATTATATAAATAATCTCACCATACTTAAGATGTACATTGTCCTCAATGTACTAACATATATGATCACAGTATAAACAAAGTATCATAAGATAGGGAGAAAATTGAAACTGCCCTGAATATTGGATGAATTTGCCAGAATGGTGAAAAGTGGAATTGTAGGCAAATCTAAATGTAGTGCAGGATTTCGAGTAAACTAATAAGAAAATAAACACAAATAGTGAAGAAGATTAAAAGGTTACCAACTCAATTAGAAGCCACAATAAAAAGAAAATTATAGTTCAAAAGAAAAGAAACGAAATAAGTCTAAGAAAATAAGAAGAACTAAAAATAAACATAAACATAAACATAAGATAAAAATAAAACTAAAACTAAAAAGAATAAATAAACTCAATGGTCCTCATCGTCAGAGGCATCGGTGTTGTGAGTTGCCGGTGCTAACGAGGATATATGGAGGTTCTGATAGATCTGCTGCAATGTGGCGTCAATACTGTCAAACCTCTAAAAGCAGTGCTGCTCAAATCAAGTGAATCGCTTAGAAAGGTCATCTAAGGTAGTAGCAGAAGAAACAGGACGATAACTCGAAGGTGGAGGATGAGGTGGGTCCTCGTGATAGAAAAGGACACTATCAGTGAAGTCCTCAGGCTCATCCTGAGGGTCAGAACGAGATAATCGGTACTGAGGAGGATCCACTCTGCGAAGTCGCTCGATCATCCTCATATGGGTCATGCTCGATATTCCCTGTGGGGACATCTAGCCAACGAGTGTAAGTGAGGAGGACTACTTTAGTGTGTCGAGGAGACCAAAGTGTCGAGCGAGTTGAGGCATATAAGGACCTAAACGGATAGGATCCTTCCTGTTGCGGTCTGTTTGATGGCGAAAGGCGAGAGCGATGAAGTAGGCCAAATCGAAAATATGCCCTGTGGCTATTCTTCATAGAAAATATGCATCGGTGGTACTGATGACTCTGGTGCTCTCTCTCTCCTACCAGTCAATGTGTGAGCCAAGAGGGCATGATTATAAGTCCTCTTAGGGACCCGCTAAAAATCAAATATAGGGTGGCGGGCCTTGGCAGAAGCACTCGAGGTGGAGGTCGCGCCAGAGGTCTTCCACTTTTTCGAAGCAGGGATGGCAACCTTGGACTTGCTTCGTGTGTTCGTCATGGTATGCCTGCAATAAAAGTGGATCAAATAACAATTTTAGTAGTCAAGGTAAAAGCACGAATGGACACAAGGTAGCAATTCAAATAATCAAAAATGAAATTTTAATCCTACTAAAATCCACAATAACAAGTTCAAACACCAGCTAAAAGTATAGGCATCCAATCGTCACATAACATAAGTAGCAAGAAAATAATACTAATAATAAATAAATAAATAGAAAAAATAATAATAGAAAACAAAATAGCAACTACTAACATAACTATTACAATACCACAATTACGCATAAAACTAACAGTAAGAAGATTAAGGAAGAAAAATAAAAGTACTAATAATAAAAGAAAATAATGAAACAACAAGAACAAAAGCAAAAAAAGAATGTAATGAAGCAAAGAAAAATGACGATAGCAAAAACAACATAATAAGACAATTGACCAAAATAATACGATAGCTAAAATAAAGATAAGAAACCTAAGACTAAGAATTAGAAACAGAATACTAATAACACGGAAAGGCAAAATAAAAATAAAATAGTAAGGAAGTAAATTAAAAATAAACACCAAACCAAAGCAAAGAAACAAAATAATCAAAAATAGATAAATAATAAAAAAGAACTAAAAATTAAGAAAATCAAATAAAATAATTAAATAAAAAGAACAAAAAATATAATAATAATAAGGCAAAAGGGGAAACCGACGATGATGGTGGCCGGAGACTAGAGACGTGGTGACGGGTGGTGACGGGAAAGGAGAAGGAGAAACACAAAATGGGGTGAAGGTGGGCGTGGCGATGGGGAGAAAGGGAGACGAGCTGTGGTACGACGAGGTGGGGGCTTGACGAGGTGAGGGAAGAAGTTGTGGCTAGGGGGCGGCTGGTCTGGTGAGGAGGGTGTTGCATAGTGCGAGGGGGATGGGTTGTGAGGGGTGAGGGGCGCGGCTCGGTGGAAGGCCAAGAAAGGGAGAGTGAAAGGAGAAAAGAGGGGAAAAGAAAAAGGGGTCAGGAAGGAGACGTGGGGCGTCGATTGCCGAAAAAAGACTAGGGTGCTCGACGAGGGAGGAACGACGGCCGAAATGTTGAGTTTAGGAGAGCGACGGCGGGTAGAGTTGATTGGGGAGAAGAGAAAGTTAAAAGAAAAGAAAGGGGGCTAGGGTTAAATGGGTGACATAGTCGTGTAAGGACCCGTGTTAGGCCACACGGTCTTGTCACAGGCCCGTGTAGATGTTTTTAGCCCGTGTGCGATAAAGATTTTCAACCGAGACTTCACATGCCACATTGTGATGCTTTTGATTTGTTCTAACATTTTATCTCTTATAGATTCAAGATGTCTGCTTAATCAAATCAAGCTATAGATAATGAAGCTGAAAGTAATGTTTAAGCTTCCAATTCTGAGGCAGGTAATAGTGCACCTATTTAACAATCTGTTGGGGATGAAATGAAAAATGTATTTTTGGGAATGATGAACCAATGGTTCAATGAATTCAAGTAAGCAAATCTTACAACTCCGCCACCTCTACCCCCTATCGTGCCTTCCCCAGCACCCTTAAATATTCCAAACCCTGTACCCATGACTGTTACCCGAGTATATGTAGACAAAATTCAAAAATGTGGAGCGGAAGAGTTTAGAGTTACGGTAGATGATCATCATTCAAAATCTGAGTATTTGCTATTGAATAGAAAGAGAGTTTTTGTGGAGTTATTGTGCACCCCTGAAGATTGCTTGAGGTGTGCGGTGTCTTTAATGAAAGATGAGGCATATTTATGGTGGGATACTTTGAGTACGATGGTATCGGATGATTGGGTTAATTGGGATTTCTTTCAAAATGAATTCAAGAAAAAGTATGTTAGTCGATTGTTCATAGACCGAAAAAAGAAAGGGTTTCTCGAGTTAAAATAAGGAAATTAAGTTGTAGCTGAGTATGAACGTGAATTTGTGTAGTTAAGCAAGTATTCTCATAATATCGTATCAAATGAGGAAGAAATGTGTATCGGATTTGAAGATGGGTTGAATGATGAGATCCGTATGGTTGTAGCAGCATTAAAGTTACGGGAATTTGTAGAATTGTTAGAGCAGTCTCAGAAGGTTGAAGAGATTTGTAAAAGCAAAGGAAAGTCAGATTTGAGATTTAGAGATTATAACAAGAGAGGGTCATTCAAGCCTGCTCAAAAATCTCCATTGAAGAAATTTAGAAGTGACACCAGTTAATCAGCTGCTCCTTTTGTAAAACCCGTTACTCGTACCCGACACCAGGACAGGGTACGAGGCATTACCGAACTTAACTTACTTTAACATATATTCTCGGCTATAAAATTTTGTTTCAACTTTAAACTTTTTCATTCATATTCATAACATCCTTATTATGGGCCTACGAGGCCCTAAACATACATTCGGGAGGTTTCGGGATTAAACTGGAAACTTTTGTACTCTTAGAAAAGCCTTAAACAGGGCCACACGCCCGTGTGGAATGGAACACGCCCGTGTGGGCAAGCCGTGTGGTCACACATGCCCATGTTCCTAGCCTGTGCGGAATTTATTTTTCATTTCGAACCTACAGGGGTTTTCACACGGCCAGACACACGCCCGTGTCTGTGGCCTGTGTCCCTCACACGGCCTAGACACGCCCGTGTACTCACCCGTGTGTGAAAACCTAGGTATTCTGTTTATGATGTCAGCAAACCCTTAATAGCACATGGCCTAGGCACACGCCCGTGTGCTGGCCCGTGTGGTGAATCAAATTCTCACAAATTTGATGCAGGGGACACACGGCCTATCAACACACCCTTGGGGTTGGCTGTGTGTCACACACGGCCTAGACACACGCCCGTGTGTCTACCCGTGTGGACAAATAGAAGGCTATTTTCCAAGCCTATTGCCACCCTGAAACATAAACACATATATGCCAACACAAGCAACACATAATATGGCAATAATACACTATGAAGACTCACAAATCATCATTCATACTCTTCATAGAACTCATCATCATTAAGATATAAAAATTGACCAATATTGACCAATTTCTAATGGCCATTTACAAAATGAGTGTATAGTATTAATAGCCAACACTTTGGCTTTCAAATATAACATAACACAAGATGACCAAGTTTCTATACATGCCATACTCAAAATGAATCAACTTTACTATACCAAAGGAATAGTTGATAGTATGGTCCGATCTCCGACGTCCTGCGATCCCCGAGCTAGCTTGGCAAAACTACAAGGAAAAAGGGAAAATAGAGGGATAAGCGCATAGCTTAGTAAGTTTGCATGAATTGAATAGCAACATAAGTACTCATGGTAAAATCCATTCATCTCATAGAACAACAACAACACAAGTTCTGAAGTACTTAGACATACTTATACTTACGCTTACCCATCACATATCATAATAGGGTTTCATAACTCCTATTTATCTTATGGTACCTATAACACTTGATCACATAATTTAACACTTATGTTATCATGAACATAAACTTAAATCCTAATCATCTTTCTCTTAAATGTAACTCTTTGTCATCTTTGTATAGCTTAGCTCTTGCCATCTTTGTATACTTAACTCTTTGGCCCGTTGAATTACTCAGAATATCGGAGGATACTCAATCTCATCATACATGTATCATGATGCCAATGTCATATCCCAGATATCGTCTTACACGGGATCATCTCTTGATGCCGATGCCATATCCCAGATATGGTCTTACACAGGATCTCATATCTCGATGTCGATGCCATATCCCAGATATAGTCTTATACGAGATCATATATAGATGTCGATGCCATGTCCCAGACATGGTCTTACACGAAACCTTCCTTTGGTGCCGAAGCCATGTCCCAGACATGGTCTTATACGGGACTTTCCTTATTCAGTGCCGATGCCATGTCCCAGACATGGTCTTATACGGGACTTTCCTTATTCGGTGCCGATGCCATGTCACAGACATGGTCTTATACGGGACCTTCCTTATTCGATGCCGATGCCATGTCCCAGACATGGTCTTATACAGGACCTTCTTTATCTCATGTCGCGACATAGGTATCCTCGTTATTTTGAATCTTCAACGGGGACTTCAAATCAACATGATTCATTATAATCTCATTGAGGCATCAATAATCAACTTCAAGAAATTAATATACACATCTCATAGAATAAAGCAATTTAAAACATAATAACATCACATAGCTATAAATCCACACAAACTTACCTCGGTACTCAAAATGTGTGTAGATATTCGATTTAGTCCACAACCTTGTTCTTGCCTCGGTTTCGGTCTGGGCTTCGTGTTTCTTGATCTATGATTAACCGTAAAAGTAACATATTTTAATCCCACATTTAGCATACTTTCGGATGATTTATCCCTTGATTTATGTAAAAAGGTGCTCTTAATCCTTTCTTTTCATGTTTTATACTCAGAAAAGCACCGGAGGATGGAAAGAATGAGAAACGGGCTCAAAACGGACCAAATTGGGCCAAAGTGAAAATCGACACGGCCTGGACTTAAGCCAACACGGCCGTGTCTCCTTGATAGACTAGAACACGGCCTGATCACGATTTACATGGGCGTGTCACCTCATTAAAAGTTTGAACACAGCCTAAAGACGATTCACACGGGCGTGTGCCATGGCCGTGTCCCTATCGTGGAGAAGAGCAATTTCACTCGGAAAAGGATACTTAGGGACAAAGAAACCTATTTCAAAAGCCTATATAAACACCCTAAGTATAACCTAGAAGGGGGGTGAGCTAGGCCAAGAGGCCGAACTGAAAAGGTCAGATTTGTGGGAAACACTCGAAGATAGCCAGTTGATCCATCTCAAGAAGCCGGAATTCTACTCAAGACGGCTGATCTCTCCTTCAATTCCTTCAGGGGGTTTTAGGGATTTCTTATGTTTTGTTTTATCTTTTCTTCTGAGATGTTTTCTTTTATCATTATGAACTAAACCCTTCAGATACCTGAAGGGGATGAAACTTAGATGAATCTTGTTATCGTTTGCTGAACTATATGATAAATACTTGTTTTATTCTTAATTATGTGTTCCTAATTCTTGTGTTAATATTTCCGGGATATTGATTCAAGTTTGATGTGCTTAGGTGGAAGAGCAAAAGTCCCTGCTTAAGAGTAGATCTAGCATAATTAAGCAGAGTTGATCGCGCTCCTAGAGATAGGTGACGAGATTTTGTCGGATTAGGGTGAAACCTAATATGGGAGTCCATAGATCGAGTTAATGCAATTCTAGGGGTTTTAATTAGAAAGAGATTTCAATTAATCAACCTAGGGTTAAACGTTATTCGCTTCGAGAGAGGGTTTAATATACATTAGGGAGTCTTACGGATCAACTCAAGTGAATAAATCGTGCAGTTGAGTTAGATAACAAGTGAAGTCTAGGTGGATTCTTCCTAAGGGTATCGTCTTAATCAACTGAGTTTTTCCAACAGTATTTCCCCAATTCATTCTTTTTGTCTTTGCGTCTTTTGCTTAGTAGTTAGTTAAATTTAGATTAAATAACAACTTCACTTATTTTAGGCTAGATAATAAAAAGAAAGTTAGTATTAGTACTTTTGGTTCCTTTGGGTTCGACAATCCGGTCTTGCCTAAGCTATACTACTGTTCGATAGGTGCACTTGCCTCAATCGTTGTAATAGTTAGTTCCAGGTTCGATCATTATAAATTTAAAACTCTGAAATCACAGCGATCAATCTATAATAACAATTTCACTTGTTTAATACTCACATTGATTAAATTGACTCATGAATCACACTTTGGAAAAATTATGATTTTGCCCTTAAACTTTCACATAATTACATTTTTACCCCTAGGCTCGTAAAATGATTTTCATTCAATTTCTTTGCATTTCAAGCCTAGACAAATCACTTTCATAACTACAACAGCCCTCAATTTCTACTAATTCACTCATGTATGACCATTTTCATAACTTTATAATTTAGTCCTTTTTATGAATTTCTCATGAAAATCACTTAGGAAAAGATGTTTATCATACATCAAACTTTCATATTCTTCCATAAATCATCAAAATACATGCATGTCATACATGGGTAAATTTTTTAACATAAACCCTAGATCAAAATATAGCTAGAAATAGCTAAATCGAGCTACGAGGATCTCAAAAATACAAAGAACATTAAAAACGGGGCTAGGAGACACTTTCATTCAAGCTTGAAAGATGAAGAAACCCTAGCTATGGAGAGATCCAAAATTTTGGCACTTAAGAAGAAGATGGACATGAATTTTGACTTCTTTTTCCCTTTTAATTCTTTTATTAACCAAATGACAAAATGCCCTTAAAGCCATTTCTTGAGATTTTTCCTTCCCATGTCTATTTTTGTCCATCTTGATATAAAATTGCCTAATTGCTAAATAAGGACTTATAGTAATTTTTATAATTCTATTTCATACTTAAATCTTCTAGAATCTCATATTTTCTAATATTTGCAATTTAGTCCAAATGGACAAATTGATCACTAATAAATAAAATTTCCTCATGAAATTTTCACACAATCATGCAACCACATCATAAGCCTCATAAAAATTATAAAACACTTATTTCTTTCTCAGATTTGTGGTCTCGCAACCACTATTCTGCCTAGGCCCTAAATCGGGCTGTTACACCTTTAGAGTTTGTTAATAGAGGGAAATTGAGGCAAAGCAATTTCAAGTCAGTTAATTCTCCAACGGCGAGTGTTGGAAGTGTAAGAAATGTAGAGATAACTGTTCTGGTGTGTGATGAATGCAATAAAAGACATTTTGGAGAGTGTCGATCAAAATAAAGAGCTTGTTTCCGTTGTGGGTCTATTGACTATTTTCTTTGTAACTGTCTAAAGAAGAAAAATGATTTCAGAAATTGATCAAACAAGCCTGAAGTAACTTCTCAGAGAGGTAGACGATCTGGAAACACTAGAAATACTACTTTCGGTCGAGGAAAGTACAAAGAGATGAACGAATGGTCTGAAGCAAGAACACCAACAAGAGCCTATGCAATCTGAGCTCGAGAGGAAGCTACTGCTCTAGATGTTATTACGAGTACATTTTCTCTCTTTGATATTAATCTACATGCATTAATTGATCCAGGATCAACTTATTCGTATATATGCACCACATTAGTAAACAAAAAAAAACCTGTCGAATTCACTGAGTATACTGTTAAAGTTACAAATCCCCTGGGTCAATGTCTTCTAGTTAATCAGTTATGTAGATCTTGTCCACTAAAAATTAAGGGTTACGAATTCCCCACTAGTTTGATGTTGTTACCCTTTGATGAGTTTGATGTGATTCTGGGTATGTACTGGTTAACTCTGCATGATGCTGTTGTGAACTGTAGATGAAAGCAGAAATGCCAGAACGGTGAAAAGCTTCATATTGAGTTGGATAGACTAGATAGTATATCAAATGTTATATCAGCTATGTCAGTACAGAAACATGTTAGAAAAGGGTGTGAAGTGTATCTCGCTTACATAATTGATTCTAGAGTTTTCGAGTTGAAGCTAGAGATGGTTCCAGTGGTATGTGAATATTCAAATGTGTTTCAAGAGGAGTTACCCGGGTTACCACCGATCAGAGAGGTTGATTTTTCTATTGAGTTAGTGTCAGGAACATCTCTGATAACAATAACTCCTTACAGAATGGCACCTACAGAGTGGAAAGAATTGAAAGCACAGTTGCAATAGGTGAAAGATAGGGGTTTTGCTCAACTCAGGTTTTCTCCTTGGGGTGCTCCGGTGTTAGTTGTTAAGAAAAAATGACGGGTCCATGTGATTATGTATAGACTATCGATAGCTCAACAAAGTCACGATCAAGAACAAGTATCCATTGCCACGTATTGACGATCTTTTTGATCAGTTGAAAGGTACGACAGTGTTTTCAAAGATTGATCTTCATTTTGGTTATTATCAGTTGCGAGTTAAAGACTCAGATGTGCCAAAAACTGCGTCCAGGACCAGATACGGACATTATGAATTTCTTGTGATGCCATTTGGTTTAACCAATACATGATGAACCATAAAAGTAACATATTTTAATCCCACATTTAGCATACTTTTGGATGATTTATCCCTTGATTTATGTAAAAAGGTGCCCTTAGTCCTTTCTTTTCATGTTTTATACTCAGGGAAGCACCGGAGGATGAAAAGAATAAGAAACGGGCTTAAAACGAGCTAAATGGGCCAAAGCAAAAAATCAACACGGCCTGGGCCCAAGACCACACGGCCGTGCCTCCTCAATAATCTCGAACACGGTCTAAGCCACGAGATACACGGCCGTGCCTCATTAATGAAGTCTGAACAGGGCCTAAAGACGATTCACACGGGCGTGTGCCATGGCCGTGTCCCTGCCGTAGAAAAGAGCAATTTCAATCGGATTTGGATACTTAGGGGCAAAGAAACACATTCCAAAAGCCTATAAATACACCCTAAGTATGACCTAAATGGGAGGAGTCGACGGGAGCCTAAAGCTACCGTTTAGGGGCATCTTGCTAGGCCAGAGAGGGCAGATTTATAGAGATTCGCTCAGGGATAGCCAGTTGATCCATCTCAAGAAGCCGGAATTATACTCAAGACGGAGGATCTCCTCTTCAATTCCTTTAGGGGGTTTTAGGGATTTCTTATGTTTTGTTTTATCTTTTCTTCTGAGATGTTTTCTTTTATTGTTATGAACTAAACCCTCAGATACCTGAGGGGGATGAAACTTAGATGAATCTTGTTATCGTTTGCTGAACTATATGATAAATATTTGATTTGTTCTTAATTATGTGTTCTTAATTCTTGTATTGATATTTCGCGGATATCGATTCAAGTTTGATGTGCTTAGGTGGAGGAGCAAAAGTCCCTGCCTAAGAGTAGATCTAGCATAGTTAACCAGGAGTTGATCGCGCGCCTAGAGATAGGGTGACGGTGCGCGTTGCGGATTAGGGTGAAACCTAATATGGGAGTCCATAGATCGAGTTAATGCAATTCTAGGGTTTTAATTAGAAAGAGATTTCAATTAATCAACCTAGGGTTAGACGTTATTCGCCTCGAGAGAGGGTTTAATATAAATTAGGGAATCCTACGGATCAAGTCAAATGAATAAATCGTCTGGTTCAGAGTTAGATAACAAGTGAAGTCTAGATGGATTCTTCCTTGGGTGTCGTCCTAATTAATTGGTTTTTCCTCAAGTTATTTCCCCAAATTCATTCTTCTTTGTCTTAGAGTCTTTAAGTTTAATAGTTAATTCATTTAGATTAAACAACCATTCGCTTAATTCTTAGGCTAAATAATAAAAAGAAAGTTAGTATTAATACTTTTAGCTCCTTTGGGTTCGACAATCCAGTCTTGCCTAAACTATACTACTGTTCGATAGATGCGTTTGCCTCAATCGTTGTCATAGTTAGTTTCCAGGTTCGATAATTATCTTTATAAATTTAAAACTCTGACTTCACAACGATCAAGTTTTTGGCGCCGTTGCCGGTGAACTAAAATATTATGAACGCTCAATTTTTATTACTCTAGCCATATTTTATTTTTTCAATTACTTTTTTTTTATTTTGCTAATTTTTCTTTTATTTGCTTTTGTCAGGAATATTTTAGTTTATAGAGGAGATGGCACTAAATAACTACCAGTGGCAAGTTATGAGGACAAAGCAAACAAAAGCAAAATTGATATCTACAACCTCAACCCAAGAACTGTGTTATCAACCCGATTAGAGATGTTACATAAAAATTTGATGGTTTATACGGTTCCTCGCAGCACATCCAGTTATGCGATGTGAAACAAGCGGAGCGTGGCGAATCCTGAGTACCCACCCTACGGACATGGCATGCAAAGCGAACAAGTCAACTATATGGGTAATGTGCTAGAACTCAAAATCATTTTTATGATAACACTTATAATGCAAAGTTGGAGGTACCATCCCAATTTCTCGTGGGATGATCAAAGTAGCCAAAGACAGAAACTTCCTCCAAATTTTCAACAACCACCTCACCAACAGGAAGAGGAGTCGAACCTTGAGGAGATGTTGACAAAATTCATGGCGACTACAGATAACCGGCTCCAAGACACCGAGACCACCCTTAAGAATCAATGTGCATCAATCAAAGGGATCGAGAGCCAAGTTGGGGAACTTACTAAGACAGTTGGACAACTTACTAACACAGCTTGGACAACTTGCAAAGATAATCTCAGAACAACTACAAGAAAGCTTGCCAAGCAACATGAAACTAACCCTAAAAGAGCAAATGCAAGCCGTAATACTCATGATGGTGAAAGGTTAGTGGAATCTGACCCAAGGCAAGAGCCTGTAGTAAGTGAAGGTAAGGTTGAGGTAAGCCATGATTTACCAAACCCGGTAATTACAGAGTACGAAGCTCATATGCCATACCCCAAGGCGATAAAGAAAGACCACACAGAGGAACAATTCGGTAAATTTCTTAAACCTCCAAAGAAGTTTCTTATTAACTTGTCGTTTCTTGAAACTCTTTCGCAGATGCCAGATCCTAAACCTCGTGTCAATAAAGAAGAAATTCATGAGGAACGAAAGTTTCGGATTAATGAACTAGACGAGTGGAAGATACACTTCAAAGAAATACACGAAGCAAAAATGAGGCAACTCCACGAGAAACTTAACGATGGGACAACCCAGCTTAAGATAGGAGATTAGGTACTCAAAATCTTCCCAGATGGAACAGTCGAGGTAACTAATACTAAATTCAGCACTTTTAAGGTAAACACTACTCGACTTAAACTATATATCAAAAACCGAATTGAACGCATGAGAAAGGATTTTCACCTCCTCAAACCACCCTGATAATGCGAATAAGAGGTAAGTCTAGCTCAAGACTTTAAACGAGCGCATCTCGGGAGGCAACCCGAGCACTAACTCTACTAATTAGTTTCGTTTTATTTCTTTTTGTATTTAGGCGTAGATTTCCACACCCACACGGCCTTGCACACGGCCGTGTGGACACCACGGGTAGGCACATGGTCGTGGACCGTATCTCTATTTAATTTAATTCCTATTTTTATTTTTATTTTTATTTTTATTTTTACTTCCTTTATTATTTTTCTTTTTCTCAATGGCATTTAGATTTAGCTTAGGATACAATAAAATCAGACCGGCTACTTTGAGGATTCAAGTTCAAACGATTCGAGACGCTTCCCCACATTCACCGCCAATCCTATCCGGTTTCTTTTCATTGACTTCATCCAAAATTCTGGAAGTTTCACCTCTCTCCCTATCGTATGATTTTATTTGGCTATTATCTATCTTTGTACATTGAGGGCAATGTACATCTTAAGTGTGGGGGGGTGAACAACCTAAAAAGGTGCCTAACTTTTTTTTCATTATTCTCAAATGCCTGAAATTAGGTGCCAAACTTTTTGCATTGTTCTTAATTCCCTGAATTATATCTTGTCTTAAAGTAAGTTTCTCATATTACTAATTAGGATGAAATTTCCATGATTTATGATTTTTATTGATATGTTTTAGATTAAGTCATTGATAATTGTGCATTGATGATTGAATTCTAAGAATACTAGAGAATCAAGCAGGATAAGTCTATTTTTCTGAAAAAAATATTTTCTAGGTTGTCTACCTGAATTTAAATGTTACTTTGAAGTTTGAAATTTACAAGGTTGATATCAAAACACCCATAATTTTTGCGAGATTTTGAGCCTTATAGAGCATAAATTCTTTTTCTTGCTCACTTCATTAATTATGAGTGTGTCAACAATGATTTGTTATTCTAGAACTTGCATCGATTATACATGTCAAGACCACACCTTTGATTTGATATACAGAAATGATAAAGGCACCTAGGATTTAACCCACTTACTCCACTAAAAACCTACCTTCATAATTAACCCCTAGTGAACCCCTTTGATCCTAAAATTTTTTTTTGACTCACCCACTAATTTTAACCCAAAACCCTTTGTTTTTATTATCACCATTCCTTTTGACTACCCTTATATCGAGATTTGATTTGATTAATAGCCTAACTATGTTTTTTATTTCAGTAATTTATCCTTTGTTATGTATTTATGATTTGTTCTTAAAAATAGTATATTCATTATTCATTATTAGTTTTGTGATTTAATGAGCTTATACGTTTGAATTCCAAATATTGAAGAAGAAGCTCATATTATTAGTATTATTAGCCTTCAGTTGATGTAATTACCTTTATTTAATTCATTGTTTCTGGTTAGGTAATTTTTTAGGTCGATCTCGATTCTAACCCTCTAATTCAGCCTTTAACCAAACCTTTAACCCAAGCCCCGTTACAACCTTTTCAAAGAACTTTTGATTTGTGCATCATCTCATATTACAGTGGTGGAGATTTGATTTTCATGCAAGCCTATGGGATTAACTTTTCAGGTTTGACATTTGAGTGCTTAATTCTGAACCTTAGACACTTCGAGTGATTTGAGTGAATCTTTTTTGAGGATGTCAATCCTTGTAGGTTTTGAACCAGAGGTAATTATTTAGATGAAGGAAAACACCTATGTTTTTATGCTACAAATGTATGACTTAGACTGTTTGAATCTTTAGGACTCTTTGAGTTAAATTATCCATGTATAAATTATCTATGAATTATGATGAGACATTGTTGATAGGAATATTGAATCATGGAATGTTCGTTTTAATTTTAAGTTGAGAATTTTGCTTGAGGACAAGCAAAAGCTTAAGTGTGGGGGTATGTGATGAACCATAAAAGTAACATATTTTAATTTCACGTTTAGCATACTTTTGGATGATTTATCCCTTGATTTATGTAAAAAGGTGCCCTTAGTCCTTTCTTTTCCTATTTTATACTCAGGGAAGCACCGGAGGATGAAAAGAATAAGAAACGGGCTTAAAACGAGCTAAATGGGCCAAAGCACGAAATCAACACGGCCTGGGCCCAAGACCACACGGCCGTGCCTCCTCAATAATCTCGAACACGGTCTAAGCCACGAGATACACGGCCGTGCCTCATTAATGAAGTGCGAAGCAGGGCCTAAAGGCGATTCACACGGGCGTGTGCCATGGCGTGTCCCCGCCAGAGAAAAGAGCAATTTCAATCGGATTTGGATACTTAGGGGCAAAGAAACACATTCCAAAAGCCTATAAATACACCCTAAGTATGACCTAAATGGGAGGAGTCGACGGGAGCCTAAAGCTACCGTTTAGGGGCATCTTGCTAGGCTAGAGAGGGCAGATTTGTAGAGATTCGCTCAGGGATAGCCAGTTGATCCATCTCAAGAAGCCGGAATTATACTCAAGATGGAGGATCTCCTCTTCAATTCCTTTAGGGGGTTTTAGGGATTTCTTATATTTTGTTTTATCTTTTCTTCTAAGATGTTTTCTTTTATTGTTATGAACTAAACCCTCAGATACCTGAGGGGGATGAAACTTAGATGAATCTTGTTATCGTTTATTTGAACTATATGATAAATATTTGATTTGTTCTTAATTATGTGTTCTTAATTCTTGTGTTGATATTTCGCGGATATCGATTCAAGTTTGATGTGCTTAGGTGGAGGAGCAAAAGCCCCCGCCTAAGAGTAGATCTAGCATAGTTACTGTGAAGTTGATCGCGCGCCTAGAGATAGGGTGATTTGAGCGTTGCGATTAGGGTGAAACCTAATATGGGAGTCCATAGATCGAGTTAATGCAATTCTAGGGGTTTTAAATAGAAAGAGATTTCAATTAATCAACCTAGGGTTAGACGTTATTCGCCTCGAGAGAGGGTTTAATATAAATTAGGGAATCCTACAGATCAAGTCAAATGAATAAATAAATGCAGTTCAGAGTTAGATAACAAGTGAAGTCTAAGTGGATTCTTTCTTGGGTGTCGTCTTAATTAATTGGTTTTTCCTCAAGTTATTTCCCCAAATTCATTCTTCTTTGTCTTAGAGTCTTTAAGTTTAGTAGTTAATTAATTTAGATTAAACAACCATTCGCTTAATTCTTAGGCTAAATAATAAAAAGAAAGTTAGTATTAGTACTTTTAGTTCCTTTGGGTTCGACAATCCGGTCTTTCCTAAACTATACTCTTTGTTCGATAGGTGCGCTTGCCTCAATCGTTGTCATAGTTAGTTTCGTGTTCGATCATTATCTTTATAAATTTAAAACTCTGACTTCACAGCGATCAAGTTTTTGGCGCCGTTGCCGGGGAACTAAAATATTAAGAACGCTCAATTTTTATTACTCTAGCCATATTTTATTTTTTTAATTAAATTTTATTTTTATTTTGCTAATTTTTCTTTTATTTGTTTTTGTCAGGAAAATTTTAGTTTATAGAGGAGATGGCACTAAATAACTACCAGTGGCAAGTTATGAGGACAAAGCCAACAAAAGCGGTGATATCTACAACCTCGACCCAAGAACTGGGCTATCAACCCGATTAGAGATGTTACATAAAACATTTGATGGTTTATACGGTTCCTCATGAGCACATCTAGTTATGCAGTGTGAAATAAGCGGAGGCGTGGCGAATCCTGAGTACCCACCCTACGGACATGGCATGGAAAGAGAACAAGTCAACTATATGGGTAACTATGCTAGAACTCAAAATAATTTTTATGATAACACTTTTAATGCAGGTTGGAGGTACCATCCCAATTTCTCGTGGGATGATCAAAGTAGCCAAAGACCGGAACTTCCTCCAAATTTTCAACAACCACCTCACCAACAGGAAGAGGAGTCGAACCTTGAGGAGATGCTGACAAAATTCATGGCAGCTACAGATAACCATCTCCAAGACACTGAGACCACCCTTAAGAATCAACAGACATCAATCAAAGGGATCGAAAGCCAAGTTGGGGAACTTACTAAGATAGTTGGACAACTTACTAACACAGTTGGACAACTTGCAAAGATAATCTCAGAACAACTACAAGAAAACTTGCCAAGCAATACTGAAACTAACCCAAAAGAGCAAATGCAAGCCGTAACAGCTCATGACAGTGAAAGGTTAGTGGAATTTGACCCAAGGCAAGAGCCTATAGTAAGTGAAGGTAAGGTTGAGGTAAGCCATGATTTACCAAACCCGATAATTACAGAGTACCAAGCTCAAATGCTATACCCCAAGGCGGTAAAGAAAGACCACACAGAGGAACAATTCGATAAATTTCTTAAACCTCCAAAGAAGTTTCTTATTAACTTGCCATTTCTTGAAACTCTTTCGCAGATGCCAGATCCTAGACCTCGTGTCAATAAAGAAGAAATTCATGAGAAACGAAACTTCGGAACAATAAACTAGACGAGTGGAAGATACACTTCAAAGAAATACACGAAGCAAAAACGAGGCAACTCCACGAAAAACTTAACGATGGGACAACCCAGCTTAAGATAGGAGATCAGGTACTCAAAATCTTCCCAGATGGAACAATTGAGGTAACTAATCCTAAATTCAGCACTTTTAAGGTAAACACTACTCGACTTAAACTATATATCAAAAACCGAATTGAACGCATGAGAAAGGATTTTTACCTCCTCAAACCACCCTGATAATGTGAATAAGAGGTAAGTCTAGCTCAAGACTTTAAACGAGCACTTCTCGGGAGGCAACCCGAGCACTAACTCTACTAATTAGTTTTGTTTTATTTCTTTTCATATTTAGGCGTAGATTTCCACACCCACACGACTGTGGTCGTGGCCGTGTGGACACCACGGGTAGTGATCGCTGTGAATCAGAGCTTTAAAATTTATAAAAAAGAATGATCAAACCCGAAAACTAACTCTGACAACGATTGAGGCAAGTGCACCTATCGAACAGTAGTATAGCTTAGGCAAGACCGGATTATCGAACCCAAAGGAACTAAAAGTACTAATACTAACTTTCTTTCTATTATTTAACCTAAAATAAGTGAAGTTGTTTATTAATCTAAATTTATTAACTACTAAACTAAAGACTCTAAGACAAAGAAGAATGAATTTGGAAAATAACTTGGGAAAAACTCAGTTGATTTAGACGATACCCTCAGGAAGAATCCACCTAGACTTCACTTGTTATCTAACACTGAACCATATGATTTATTCACTTAGTTTGATCCGTAAGACTCCCTAACGTATATTAAACCCTCTCTCGAGGCGAATAATGTCTAACCCTAGGTTAATTAGTGGAACTCTCGTTCTCTTATAATAACCCCTAGAATAGCATAAATCGATCTATGGATTCCCATATTAGGTTTCACCCTAATCCAAGCAAAATCTCGTCACCCTATCTCTAGGCGTGCGATCAACTCCGCTTAATTATGTTGGATCTACTCTTAGGCGGGGTCTATTCTGCTCCACCTAAGCACATTAAATTTGGATTAAGCTCACATAATTAAGAACAAACTAAGTATTTATCATATAATTAGAAAACAATAGCAAGATTCATCATAGGTTTCATCCCTTCGGGTATCCAGAAGGGTTTAGTTCATAACTTGAGAAGGAAAACATCTCAAGAGAAAAGATAAAACAAAACATAAGAAATCCCTAAAACCCCCTGAAGGAATTGAAGAGGAGATCCTCCGTCTTGAGTATAATTCTGGCTTCTTGAGATGGATCAACTGGCTATCCCTTAGTGAATCCCCATAAATCTGCCTTCTCTGGCCTAGCACGAGGCCCCTAGACGATGGCTTTGGGCTCCCCTCTTAGGTCATACTTAGGGTGTATTTATAGGCTTTTGAAATATGCTTCTTTCTCCCTAAGTATCATTTCTCGAATGAAATTACTCTTCTCCACGGCAGAGGCACGGCCATGGCGCACGCCCGTGTAAATCGTGGCCAGGCCGTGTTCAGATTTTTTTAATGAGACACGGACATGTGAGTTGGGGTTAGACCGTGTTCTAGATGATTGACTTCGCACGGCCGTGTGGGTCCAAGTCCAGGCCGTGTCGATTTCCTCATTGGTCCGTTTTGGTCCGTTTTGAGCCCATTTCTCGTTCTTTTTATCCTTGGGTGCTTTCCTCAGTATAAGACATGAAAAGAAAGGATTAAGAGCACCTTTTTACATAAATCAAAGGATAATTCATCCAAAAGCATACTAAATGTGGGCCTAGAATATGTTACTATTTCAGTTTATCAAATACCCCCACACTTAAGCTCGAAAACATAGGCGTCTCCCCTTATCTAGATAATTACCTTTAATTTGAAATCAACAAGGATTGACATCCTCACAAAAGATTCACTCAAATCACTCAAAGTGTTTAAGGTTCAAAATTTAGGCACTCAAAAGTCAAACATGAAGAGTTAATCCCATAGGCTTGCATGAAAATCAAATCTCCACCACTGAAATATGAGATGAAACACAAATCAAAAGGTCTTTGTTAGGGTTGTAACGGGGCTAGGGTTAAGGTGTGGAATAAGGCTGAATTAGAGGGTTAGAATCGAGATTGTATTTGACAAATTACCTAACTAAGAACTAATGAACTAATAATATTTACATTAACTAATAATACTAATAATACGAGCTTGTTCTTCAATATTTGCAATTTAAATGTATAAGCTCGTTTAATCACATAACTAATAATGAATATACTTCATTTTTTTAAAGAACAAACTAATAAATACATAACTGAAAATAAAAATAACATAGTTAGGCTATTAATCAAATCAAATCTCGATATAAGGGTAGTCAAAAGGAATGGTGATAACAAAAACAAAGGGTTGTGGGTTAATATTGGCGGTTATGTCAATAAAAAGGGTTGTTAGGATTAAAAGGGGTTCACTAGGGGTTAATTATGAAGGTAGGCTTTTTATGGAGTAAGTGGGTTAAATCCTAGGTGCCTTTATCATCTCTGTATATCAAATCAAAAAGTGTGGTCTCGACATGTATAATCGATGCAAGTTCTAGAATAACAAATCAGTGTTGACACACTCATAATCAATAGTGAGCAAGAAAAAGAATATATGCTCTATAAGGCTCAAAATCTCACAAAAATTATGGGTATTTTGATGTCAACCTCGTAAATTTCAAACTTCAAAGTAATATTTAAACTCAGTTTGACAACCTAGCAAATTTTTAATTAAGAAAAATAGACTTATCATGTTTGATTCTCTAGTATTCTTCAAATTTAATTATCAATGCACAATTATCAATGACTTAATCTAAAACATATCAATAAAAATCATAAATCATCAGAAATTTCATCCTAATTAGTAATATGAGTAAATTACTTAAAAACAAGACTAAATTCAGGATTTTTAGAACAATGCAAAAAAGTTTGGCACCTAATTTCAGAAATTTCGGAATAATGAAAAAAGTTAGGCACCTTTTTAGGTTGTTCACCCCCCACACTTAAGATGTACATTGTCCTCAATATACAAAGTTAGATAATATAAATGTAATGTTCAGATCAAAAGATATGGGGATAAGTGAAACTCCCTGAATTATGGATGAGCTCCTTGAGTTGGCAGTGGTCGTGGTGAAGGATAAGTTGGAGGGCCAGTCTGGATATGGTGGTTGCCCACGAGTTCTGCACTAGATGAAGAAATTGGGGGACTTGTGGGGGATTAGCCAGGATTTATTAAGACAAGTTTAAAATAAACTAAATATATAATTAAAGATAAGAAAGGTAAAGAGAAGGAGACTAAGAAGGAAAATAAACTAAGTTTAAAAGATAAAGGGGCTTAAGAATCCTTATTGGTAGATGGTTCGAGAGGTGGGTGTGACTTTGAAGGTGACAGAGGCGTTGGTGATGGTGGAAGTGGCGTGATTCCCAAGCAGCCTTAAGAACCTAAAAACAAGAAACTAAAACAAAATAAACTAAATTAAGTAGAAGAGAAGTAAAGATAAGGAAAATAAAGGAGAAGATAAAAATAAAAGAACAGATAATTGGTCTTAAAGACCCTTGGCTTGTTGTTTGGATGAAGCTGCCGGCATGAACTCATGTGAATCGGTCTCCTTTGAGGAGACTGTGATTGGCCTTTTATGCTTCTTTGCCATGGATATGATGTTGTTGTAGCTCAAGAGTCTAAGGACTTATTAGGAAAAGGAAAAAGAAAGAGGGAGAACAGAAGGAAAGAAAGAGAAGATGGAAGAAGGTGGGGTGAAGGGGGAGGGCTGTGGGTTTTAAATAAATTTTGTATCTAAGGCTCTCCCACGCCCGTGGATGGAGGGTGTGTCAATTTACACGGCTACATCGCACGGCCGTGTTCCTAGGCGTGCTGGTTACCCCACGCTCATGTCTAGCCAGTGTTCAACAAGTCAGTATGTTGGCACGGTTTCGGTCACGGGTGTGTTCATCCCGTGCTTGGAAAGTTAGTAGCTTCACACGGTTATGGGGCACGGCCGTGCCCCTTTGTCGGTGCCCGTGGTGTAGTGGTTGGATCCGTGACGTCGAAAAATGGTTGGAATTGATTCGTACGGCCTCTGCTATGTCAGTACAGGGATTCTTATGGTCTACACGGCCGTGTGCAAGGCCGTGTGTCCTATAATTCTGCACCCCTTGTTAGTTTATAACTAGGTGTAAAGAAAAGAAGAAAAAGAAAAGCAAAATGTAAAAAATAAATTGTGTTAGTGCTCGGGTTGCCTCCCGAGAAGCGCTTGTTTATAGTCTTAAGCTAGACTTTACCTCTCATTTGCTTCTTCAGGGTGGTTTGAGGAGTTGGAAGTCCTTTCTCATGCTATCATTTGTGTCTTCGTGAAAAAATTTAAGTCGAGATGTGTTTACAGTAAAAGTACCAAAAATAGGATTACTCACCTCGACTGTTCCATGTGGGAAAACACTGGTTACCCTAAAAGATATTTCTTTGTTTGTGCTAGGGTCCGGAGGAGATATTCGAGGATCTGCGTGATCTAACAGTACCTGGTCCCCTATTTTGAAGTGGTTTGTTGTTCCTATGAGCTCATCTGGCGGCTCTTTCGGTTTTACCTTGTGTGGTTCTATTTCTTCGTCGTGTATCCCTAATTTCTCCTTGAAGTGTGTCTTCCACTCGTCTAGATCATCGAACTAAATCCCTCATTCCTTAAGAGTTATTTTTTTGTCGGCATGGGGTTTAGGATCGGGTTCAGTTGTATTCTTTGGTGGTGCTTCCTGAAAATAAGGGTTAACAGAATGGTTATCGTAGAATTTACGTTCTCACATTGATTATTCGATGTTCTAGTCGAGTCGAGAGCCTTGAGGGTGACCGTCTCATTACCTACACAAAGTATGAGTTCTCCTACATCAACATCAATTTTAGTCCTGGCAGTCGCTAAAAAGGGTCTTCCTAAAATTAGGGGAATCGAATTATCCTCATCCATGTCTAAAACAACAAAATCTCTTTGGGAAAACGAATCACATCAATTTTTACAAGAACATCTTCGATAATACCCTAGGAATTCTAACAGTTTTATCAGCTAATTGAATGCTCATCCTAGTTTTTTTGGGTTTCCCTAGACCTAATTGTTTAAACAATTTATAAGGCATGACATTTATGCTTGCCCCTAAATCAGCTAACACATTATCAACAGTTAGTCTACCAATTAAACATGGAATTGTAAAACTCCCTGGATCTTTTAGCTTTTGTGGTAGTCTATTTTGGAGAATTGCTGAGCACTTTGCGTTAAGTTCCACATGTGACGACTCGTCTAACTTCCTCTTGTTTGCCAGAAGCTCTTTTAAAAATTTCCTAGAATCTGGCATCTGCGAAAAAGCTTCAAGTAATGGTAAGTTAATATGTAATTTCTTTAAAAGTTTAAGAAACTTTCTGAACTGTTCTTCTGTGTCGTCTCTTCTTAATGCCTCAAGGTAAGGTAGGCGAGGTTGGTACTCCTTGATTACCAGTTTTGGCTTGTCTTGTGTTACCTCAACTTTACCTTTTTCTACCTCGTTTCCTTGTGTTGGACTGGGTTCGTCTACTTTTTCGCTTTCTTGAGCTGTTATGGCTTGGATTTTCTCCTTTGGATTAATTTCAGTATTACTCGGTAGAGGCCCTTGCGGTCGTTCGGATAATAGCTTTGCAATTTGTCCGACTGACTGGGTAATTTCCCTGATTGCCTTTGTAAGTCCTCCGACTTGGTTCTCGATCATTTTGATCGATGTTTGTTGGGTGTCGAGTGTTACCTCAGTTTTTTAGAGACGGGCTTCTGTGGATGCTATGAATTTGTTCAACGTCTCTTCAAGATTCAGCTTCTTTTCCTGTGGATAGGGCTGATTTTGGAAGTTTTGAGGAGGTTGTTGTGTTTAATTTCCTTGATTTCCTTGTCCTCCCCACGAAAAATTTGGGTGGTTCCTCCAACTGGATTACAATTATTACTATATGAGTTATTATTAGATCTGAAATTGTTACCTATATAGTTCATCTGTCGCTTTCGTGCCCGGTTGGTAGGGTGGGTACTCGGGATTCGCCACAGTTCCACTTTGCGTCACCGCATGATTTGGATGTACTGCGAAGAACACAAAATATCAATCTTCTTATTCATCAACTCTACCGATTTGATAGCATGGTTCTTTGCGTCGAGGTTGTAAACTCGGTTTGTTTTTGTTGGCCTTGTTCTTGTAACTTGCCAGCGATAGTTATTCAAATGACATCTCTTCAATAAATTCGTAGGTCGCTTGGAGTTTTATTATTCAAGGTTCCACCGGTGGCTGAATCAATTAGTTGTCTCGTTGAGGGGTTTACACCGTTATAGAAAGTCTGGACTTGGAGCCACAAAGGTAAACCATGGTGCGGACACCTTCTCAAGAGATCCTTATATCTCTCCCATGCATCGTATAATGTCTCTAAATCCATCTGCACAAAAGAAGATATATCATTACGTAATTTGGCCGTTTTGGCCGGTGGGAAATATTATAATAAAAAAATTTTGGTCATTTGTTCCCATGTAGTGATTGACCCTCGTGGTAACTAGTTTAACCACTGTTTAGCTTTATTCTTCAATGAAAAAGGAAATAACCGAAGTCGTATGGCATCATAAGAAACGCCATTTATTTTGAAGGTATCACAGAACTCTAAAAAATTAGCTATATGAGTGTTTGGATCTTCGTCCTGTAAACCATCAAATTGAACAAACTGTTGAATCATTTGTATAGTGTTAGCCTTTAATTCAAAATTATTAGCAGCTATAGCGAGCCTAACAATACTAGATTTGGCTCCTGTTAAATGAGGTTTAGCATAATCAAACATAGTACGCGGAGCATTATTTTCTGCCACATCTTGTGGTGGAAGATTATTTTCGTCCATCCCTTCAGTAGGATTGGATCTGTCTTCTCGCTCTCCTTCTTGATAATTTAAGGCTCGCCTAATTTCTCTGCGATTTCTCCGATCGGTAGCTTCAATATCACTGTCGTATACTAAAGGTCCTCTCGGGTTCCTTCTAGTCATAAACTAGAGGTACCTGCTAGGAAAAGAAAGAAAGAAAATTTAGCAAATTTAAAATTAAAACTAAAAATAAAAAAAATAAATTGCGAAAAATAAAAATAATGGCTAAAGTAATAAAAATAGAGCTTTCTTAATATTTTAGTTCCCCGGCAATGGCGCCAAAAACTTGATCGCTGTGAATCAGAGCTTTAAAATTTATAAAAAAGAATGATCGAACCTGGAAACTAACTCTGACAACGATTGAGGCAAGTGCACCTATCGAACAGTAGTATAGCTTAGGCAAGACCGAATTATCGAACCCAAAGGAACTAAAAGTACTAATACTAACTTTCTTTCTATTATTTAGCCTAAAATAAGTGAAGTTGTTTATTAATCTAAATTTATTAACTACAAAAGTAAAGACTCTAAGACAAAGAAGAATGAATTTGGAAAATAACTTGGGAAAAACTCAGTTGATTTAGACGATACCCTCAGGAAGAATCCACTTAGACTTCACTTGTTATCTAACACTGAACCATACGATTTATTCACTTAGTTTGATCCGTAAGACTCCCTAACGTATATTAAACCCTCTCTTGAGGCGAATAACGTCTAACCCTAGGTTAATTAGTGAAACTCTCGTTCTCTTATAATAACCCCCTAGAATAGCAGTAAATCGATCTATGGATTCCCATATTAAGTTTCACCCTAATCCGGCAAAATCTCGTCACCCTATCTCTAGGCGTGCGATCAACTCCGCTTAATTATGTTGGATCTACTCTTAGGCAGGGTCTATTCCTCCTCCACCTAAGCACATTAAATTTGGATTAAGCTCACATAATTAAGAACAAACTAAGTATTTATCATATAATTCAGAAAACAATAACAAGATTCATCATAGGTTTCATCCCTTGAATTATCCAAGAAGGGTTTAGTTTATAACAATAAAGGAAAACATCTCAAGAGAAAAGATAAAACAAAACATAAGAAATCCCTAAAACCCCCTGAAGGAATTGAAGAGGAGATCCTCCGTCTTGAGTATAATTCTGGCTTCTTGAAATGGATCAACTGGCTATCCCTGAGTGAATCCCCACAAATCTGCCTTCTCTGGCCTAGTACGATGCCCCTAGTCGATGGCTTTGGGCTCCCCTCTTAGGTCATACTTAGGGTGTATTTATAGGCTTTTGAAATACGTTTCTTTCTCCCTAAGTATTCTTTCCCGAATGAAATTTCTCTTCTCCACGGCAGAGGCACGGCCATGGCGCACGCCCGTGTAAATTGTGGCCTGGCCGTGTTCAGATTTCTTTAATGAGACACGGCCGTGTGAGTCGGGGTTAGACCGTGTTCTAGATGATTGACTTGGCACGGCCGTGTGGGTCCAAGTCCAGGCCGTGTCGATTTCCTCATTGGTCCGTTTTGAGCCCGTTTCTCGTTCTTTTTATCCTTGGGTGCTTTCCTGAGTATAAGACATGAAAAGAAAGGATTAAGAGCACCTTTTTACATAAATCAAAGGATAATTCATCCAAAAGCATACTAAATGTGGGCCTAGAATATGTTACTATTTCGGTTTATCAGGTAGGCACATGGGCGTGGACCGTATCTCTATTTAATTTTATTCATATTTTTATTTTTATTTTTATTTTTATTTTTATTTTTATTTTTACTTCCTTTATTATTTTTCTTTTTCTCAATGGCATTTAGATTTAGCTTAGGATACAATAAAATCAGACCGGCTACTTTGAGGATTCAAGCTCAAACGGTTCGAGACACTTCCCCATGTTCACCTCCAATCCTATCCGGTTTCTTTTCATTGACTTCATCCAAAATTCAGGAAGTTTCACCTCTCTCCCTATCGTATGATATTATTTGGCTATTATCTATCTTTGTACATTGAGGGCAATGTACATCTTAAGTGTGGGGGTGAACAACCTAAAAAGGTGCCTAACTTTTTTTTCATTATTCTCAAATGCCTGAAATTAGGTGCCAAACTTTTTGCATTGTTCTCAATTCCCTGAATTATATCTTATCTTAAAGTAAGTTTCTCATATTACTAATTAGGATGAAATTTCCATGATTTATGATTTTTATTGATATGTTTTAGATTAAGTCATTGATAAGTGTGCATTGATGATTGAATTCTAAGAATACTAGGGAATCAAGCATGATAAGTCTATTTTTCAAGAAATAAAAATTTTCTAGGTTGTCTACCTGAATTTGAATGTTACTTTGAAGTTTGAAATTTACAAGGTTGATATCAAAACACCCATAATTTTTGCGAGAATTTGAGCCTTATAGAGCATAAATTCTTTTTCTTGCTCACATCATTGATTATGAGTGTGTCAACATTGATTTGTTATTCTAGAACTTGCATCGGTTATACGTGTCAAGACCACACCTTTGATTTGATATACAGAAATGATAAAGGCACCTAGGATTTAACTCACTTACTCCACTAAAAACCTACCTTCATAATTAACCCCTAGTGAACCCCTTTGATCCTAACAATTTTTTTTGACTCACCCACTAATTTTAACCCGAAACCCTTTGTTTTTGTTATCACCATTCCTTTTGACTACCCTTATATCGAGATTTGATTTGATTAGTAGCCTAACTATGTTTTTTATTTCAGTAATTTATCCTTTGTTATGTATTTATGATTTGTTCTTAAAAAAAGTATATTCATTATTCATTATTAGTTTTGTGATTAAATGAGCTTATACGTTTGAATTCTAAATATTGAAGAAGAAGCTCATATTATTAGTATTATTAGCCTTCAGTTGATGTAATTACTTTTATTTAGTTCATTATTTCTGGTTAGGTAATTTTTCAGGTCGATCTCGATTCTAACCCTCTAATTCGGCCTTAAACCACACCTTTAACCCAAGCCCCGTTACAACCCTTTCAAAGACCTTTTGATTTGTGCATCATCTCATATTACAGTGGTGGAGATTTGATTTTTATGCAAGCCTATGGGATTAACTTTTCAGGTTTGACATTTGAGTGCTTAATTCTGAACCTTAAACACTTCGAGTGATTTGAGTGAATCTTTTGTGAGGATGTCAATCCTTGTAGGTTTTGAACCAGAGGTAATTATTTAGATGAAGGAAAACACCTATGTTTTTGTGCTACAAATGTATGACTTAGGCTGTTTGAATCTTTAGGACTCTTTGAGTTAAATTATCCATGTATAAATTATCTATGAATTATGATGAGACATTGTTGATAGGAATATTGAATCATGGAAAGTTCGTTTTAATTTTAAGTTGAGAATTTTGCTTGAGGACAAGTAAAAGCTTAAGTGTGGGGGTATGTGATGAACCATAAAAGTAACATATTTTAATCCCACATTTAGCATACTTTTGGATGATTTATCCCTTGATTTATGTAAAAAGGTTCCCTTAATCCTTTCTTTTCATGTTTTATACTCAGGGAAGCACTGGAGGATGAAAAGAACAAGAAACGGGCTTAAAACAAGCTAAATGGGCCAAAGCACGAAATCAACACGGCCTGGGCCCAAGACCAAACGGCTGCGCCTCCTCAATAATCTCGAACATGGTCTAAGCCACGAGATACACGGCCGTGCCTCATTAATGAAGTCCGAACACGGCCTAAAGACGACTCGCACGGGCGTGTGCCATGGCCGTGTCCCTGCTGCAGAAAAGAGCAATTTTAATTGGATTTGGATACTTAGGGGCAAAGAAACACATTCCAAAAGCCTATAAATACACCCTAAGTATGACCTAAATGGGAGGAGTCGACGGGAGCCTAAAGCTACCGTTTAGGGGCATCTTGCTAGGCCAGAGAGGGCAGATTTGTAGAGATTCGCTCAGGGATAGCCAGTTGATCCATCTCAAGAAGCTGGAATTATACTTAAGACGGAGGATCTCCTCTTCAATTCCTTCAAGGGGTTTTATGGATTTCTTATGTTTTGTTTTATCTTTTCTTCTGAGATGTTTTCTTTTATTGTTATGAACTAAACCCTCAAATACCTGAAGGGGATGAAACTTAGATGAAACTTGTTATCGTTTGCTGAACTATATGATAAATATTTGATTTGTTCTTAATTATGTGTTCTTAATTCTTGTGTTGATATTTCGCGAATACCGATTCAAGTTTGATGTGCTTAGGTGGAGGAGCAAAAGTCCTTGCCTAAGAGTAGATCTAGCATAGTTAAGCGGAGTTGATCGCGCGCCTAGAGATAGGGTGACGAAGCGTTGCCGAATTAGGGTGAAACCTAATATGGGAGTCCATAGATCGAGTTAATGCATTTCTAGGGGTTTTAATTAGAAAGAGATTTCAATTAATCAACCTAGGGTTAGACGTTATTCGCCTCGAGAGAGGTTTTAATATAAATTAGGGAATCCTACGGATCAAGTCAAATGAATAAATCGTATGGTTCAGAGTTAGATAACAAGTGAAGTCTAGGTGGATTCTTCCTTGGGTGTAGTCTTAATTAATTGGTTTTTCCTCAAGTTATTTCCCCAAATTCATTCTTCTTTGTCTTAGAGTCTTTAAGTTTAGTAGTTAATTAATTTAGATTAAACAACCATTCGCTTAATTCTTAGGCTAAATAATAAAAAGAAAGTTAGTATTAGTACTTTTAGTTCCTTTGGGTTCGACAATCCGGTCTTTCCTAAACTATACTACTGTTCGATAGGTGCGCTTGCCTCAATCGTTGTCATAGTTAGTTTCCAGGTTCGATCATTATCTTTATAAATTTAAAACTCTGACTTCACAGCGATCAATACACCTGTAATATTTATGGATTTAATGAACAGAATCTTCAGACCGTATTTAGACAGATTCGTTGCGGTATTCATTGACGATATTCTGATTTATTCACGAGATAAGACAGAGCATGCCGAGCATTTGATAATTGATTTGCAAACTTTGCGTGAAAAATAATTGTTCGCTAAGTTTAGCAAATGTGAGTTTTGGCTTTGGGAAGTCAGATTTTTGGGATATGTTGTATTGACTAGTGGCATTGGAGTTGATCTGAGTGAAATTTCAGCTATTGAAGATTGGAACCCTCTGAGAAATGTATCGAAGGTCAGAAGTTTTTTGGGTTTAGCCAGATATTACAGAAGATTTGTGAAGGGATTCTTGATGATTGCTACACCGTTGACGAGGTTGTTGCAAAAAGATGTTAAGTTTGAGTGGTCGGAGAAATGCCAGCAAAGCTTTATTCAATTGAAAGCATTATCAACTGAGGCACCGATGTTAGTTTAGCTAGAGTTGGGTAAAGAATTTGTGATTTGTAGTGATGCATCGTTGAATGGTTTGGGTTGTGTTTTGATGCAAGAGGGTAAAGTGATAGAGTATGCTTCTAGACAGTTAAAACCGTACAAAAAGAATTATCTGATGCATGATTTAAAGCTTGCAACTATAGTGTTCGCTTTGAAGATTTGGTGACACCATTTGTGTAACACCCCTCACCCGCATTCAATGCTAAAATAGGGTTACGGCGCATTACAGAACTTATCACACATTTAAACGTACATTTCTCATACAATTAGTCAATTCAAATGCAATTCATTTACAACCAATCATATTGTCCCCAATACGAGCCTACGAGGCCCAAAACATGCATTCAGGGTGGTTCGAGACTAAACCGATAACTTTAAAAACTTTTAGAACATTTAGAAAATTTTATCAAAAACAGGGGACACACGCCCGTGTGGCCCGACCGTGTCTCTCACACGGCCAAAGACACGCCCGTGTTGCAGGCCGTGTGGACATTCGAAATGGGAGTACATGGTCGTGTCCCAGCCCGTGTCTGACCCAGTGTAACTCTCTAACTTGGGTCACACAGCCAACACACACGCCCGTGTGACAAGTCCGTGTGCCCTAAAAATGGCCACATACGCCCGTGTGCCAGGCCGTGTGCTAGGCCGTGCCAAACCTGTAGGGTATACTGACTTATGCCACATGGCCAAGTCACACGCCCGTGTGTGAGGCCGTGTGGAGCATACTGACTTGATTTTAATCTCAACACCAGGGGACACACGGCCGTGTACATGACCGTGTATCACACACGGCTGAGACACACGCCCGTGTCTCTGCCCGTGTGGACAAAAATAGGCTATTTACCAAGCCAATTTGCCACCCAAATTTGTGCACAGCTACAACAAACTCAATGGTACCAAAACATAGCATAAATGAGCATTTAAACAAACTTCAACCAAGCATAATCCATACCATTTCATTACCAACCAATACAAAACACAAATACCACAATGTACCATTCAATTTCTTGCCTTATTTCACTTTATCAAATCATCAATATGGTCATTTCCTAACAAAGCATTATTTTACCTAATTTCATAAACATGCCAAGTTCATTACTCAATCATTTAGTACTTCTAAATACCAAATACCATCTATCATCACATAACCATATTCAAGCACATTATAAGTGTAATGCCCCAAAATTTTAATTTTTGATTTTGTGTATGTGTGACACACAATATCTATCTGCTTCAGTGGTTATGTGTTCTGGGTGTGTGTTAGAGGTCCCAAGTTCAAGCCTTACTTGGGCAATTTTTGGTATTTTTATAAATAAAGCCTTAACCTTGTGCAAAGGGCTTAAGTTTAAATGTTGGGTAAATTACATCAGAATGGGCCTGCTAGTCTGGTGGTTAAGTGGTGTGTTATTATGGTGGAGGTCTTGTGTTCGAATCCCTACGCAGGCAAAGGTATTATTTATTTTTTTGCTCAGATTTTTGGATAGAGTTGTGTAATAGGGGGATTCTGAGTAGTGGATGTGAAGTGGGAATTAGGGGAGAAGATTAAAGGATTTTGAGGAATATCGGGATTTTATTTTATTTTTTTCCCATAGCCGAATTTTGGCTCCCTTTTCCAAAAAAAAATTTATGCCGTCTATTCTTCTCCCTCTCCTCTTGCCGAAATTCTCTAAGTTTTTCCATCTTTCTCTTCTTTTTCTTCTTCTTGATTTTTCCCTAATCCATTTATTTTCCTTCATTTTCGCACGTGGTTAGTGCTTGCTTAGTTTCTGTAAGTGTTTCTCTTCGTTTTTGTCATGAATCTCTTAGCGACTGAAGTGGTAATGTTTTTTCACTACGATTTGGGCGTAGGGGAAGGCTCGGACTGGTGAATTCAGTGTTCTCGTTTTAACAATAGTTAAACGGAGGGTTATCGTTGGTGGTAAGTTGGGTTTCTGTTCATTCTTGGTTGTCAATTCGCTTGTAAATCCGTTAAATTGATGTTGAGTATCTTGATTTTAGGCCTTGAAGTGCTCGAGAGTGATTAGGCATCAAAATGATACCAGGTGTGTACCCGAAATGCAGAAAATGGGGTTCGGCGAAAAGCCGAAATTTCTTGCTGTTGAGAAATAAGATAAATAAGAGAAAATGATGCAAAAAATTGTAGAGAAAGGAAATAAGGGTGTTAAAAACTAGGAAATCAACATTTTGCACTAAAACAGTTTTGGACAGCAGTAGTAGTATAATTTTGAAAAATCATAAAAAAATAGTGTAAATTTAGTTAGAGGTTGAATAAAATATGAAATTAAATTTTATTGAGTCTAGTATTTCATGGAAGAAACAGTGTAAGCAATGGAATTGTAAATCATGAGTTATAATAAATTTTGTGAGACAAGGTCAGAATGATTTCGGGTTCCCCTGTTTTGACTTTGGAAAATCATAAAAAATTATAAAAAAACTAATTAGGGGCTTAAATTTATATTTTTAAATCCTTAATGAGTCTATTTTCAAGAGAAATAAACGGAAACATCATCTAAAATTTTTAGTAAGAGATAAATAATTTTTAGTAAGGAAAGTTTGAAGCTGTCAAACAGCAGAATAGGGATAATTTTAAAGATTTTACTGTACTTATTTGATAACCTATAAATTCTGAATAGGGATCTTAATTTGGAATTCTGTAGCTCAAGATAAAAATAATTTAGTGATAATAACTCAAGTAGACAACTTTGAATGAGCATATAAGTAAATAGTGAAAACATATATGAGTATTGAGTTAGCATGGGTTACTTTAAAAATGGATCACACGGCAAGGCCAATTTGGGCCGAGTGGGCCACACGGGCGTTTGGGCCCACACGGGCAGATCACATGGCATGTGGGCCTATTTTTACCGAAATGTTTTTAAGGTTGCACGGGTCGCCCAAGTCATTGTGAACCTCATTGTAGGTCGATAAGCGCTACTTAGACCCCTAAATGTGTGAAATTGGTGAATGATATCTCAGATTGGGCATGTTAATATCTCGAATCGAATATATGTCTTGAAATTCCATAATAGCATGTCATCCATTGTGTGTTGCATTGCATTGGGTTGGGGTTGTTATTTGGAGGAAGTGTCTTGAAAGGCTTTAAGTCTAATTCTTGTGGCATTTCATTTGCAAACTCTCATATTGTGCCACATTCGGTACTACTTGGAGTGTAGGGAGGGGTGGGTTGATTATATCCCCACATGGAGTGTAGGGTTGGACGAAGATGGTGTGTAGAGGCTGGTTGGGTAGGATTTTGCTACTGCATAACTATTACTGCTGCTGATACTGTGATGGGCTAAGGCCCTACTACATTTTGACATTGTACTGAGATTGGCTAAGGCCCAAACTTTCTTCGATCATGAAAAGGGCTTAGGCCCAAGACATTCAAGCTGTAATCGTGAATACTGATTGTTTGTTTGTTTCTGCGAGATTACACACTGAGTTTACGTAAACTCACCCTTTTTGTTTAATGTGAACAGGTAATCCCTAGACTTGACGGATCGATGCAGCGGAAGACTCGACGGTGGCCACACGTATTTTAAACTGTTTTAATTTCAGTTTTGGTATTTATTTCTTAATTATTTTCTGGGTTATTTTCTATGTAAATTGAACTTTTTGGACTGTTTTCTTTTATTTCAGATTTTTGACTGTTTTCGTGGATTTAAAAACTGCACAAAAACTGCACAAACTCAACGAACAAACGGTTTTCTCTAAAACAAAGGGGTTTTCTAAGATGGATGGATTTACCTAATTAACTCGATTTTTCATAAAATAAATGATTTCTAAAGCTTCTGCAACGAATTGTGTTTTAAAACAATCTATTAAATAAGTAAGCGATTTTAGAGTCAACAAGAGTAAATAAATGAAAACGGTTTTATCGTAACAACTTAGTTTCAACATGCTATTATGTGACATCGCCAGGTTCGGCCATAACGTCTAGGTCGAGTTTGGGGTGTTACATTTAGTGGTATCAGAGCCAGGTTATAAAACTCGACTGTGGATTATGGGTTTTATAAAAAAATGGGCTTTCAAAAAATTGATTGATTTCCAAATGATTTGAAATGTTTTTACTCAGTAAGTGGTACACCGAGTCTTCGGCGCCGATCCTGTAAGTAATCTGAACTGGATTTGCTTTAAACTGAAACTGTTATGGATAGTATATTCTGAAAATACTATAGGTAGCAAAATGTACTGAAAACACTCTAGTTAGTGTATATTGAAAATTGTAGAGAAACTAAAAACTGTAGTGAGACTGCGATTTACGAAAATGAACTCTGAATAATCGATAATATTTTACATAAAACATTTGTTAATAAACACTAGAACTATAACTGATTCATAAAACTGTTAATACAGATAAATGTGATTAGATAATGAGCGCACGAGGTATCCACGGACGGGGTACTAGAGGCCGCGGTAGAGGTCGTAGAGGGGCTTGAGCTGAGTCCTCTTCACTAGGTAGCATGCCGAATTTGGATACGAGTGAGACGCCAGTGTCGCCTACTACTGAGACTGGGTCTCAAGATCGCATGGCTGGGGACGACTCATTGTCCCAGGCTATGCTAAGGATTTCGGAGAGGGTCGCTGGGCCCAATACTGGATCCGGGGCCGAGGTCGATTCTGAGCGACTACGGTCGGTGGAGGAGTGAGCTTTTCAGGGGTGTCACTGGGGTCGCCCCTAATGTGGCTGAGTACTAGATTGAGGCCACAGAGAGGATCATGGATGATCAGAATTGTACCCCCGAGCAGAAATTAAAGGGTGCAGTGTCGCTGCTGCGTAATGAGGCTTATCAGTGGTGGCTCACTGTTAAGGAGGGCACTCAGCCCGAACGACTGAATTGGGAGTATTTTAATATCGCCTTCCAGGGGAAATATGTTGGGGCCAGTTACATGGATGCCCGTAGGAGAGAGTTTCTGAATCTGACTCAGGGAGATAGATCAGTGGCCGAGTATGAGGCTGAATTTTTACGACTAAGTCACTATGCGTGAGGTAGGGTGGCAACTGAATATGAGCGATTTATCCGCTTCGAGGATGGTCTCAGGGATAATCTGAGGGTTCTGATAGCTCCGCAGAGGGAGCGGGATTTTACTGCACTAGTGGAGATGGCGAAGATCGCCGAGGAGGATACTGAGGTAGTCATGATTGGAGAACGTTAGAATTACTTATCTAATGTGATCTCTGCACTGGTGGCAGAGAAGATGGTTCGTACGGGATGTGACGCATTCTTGGCCTACATAAGTGTTTCGGATTCTAGGGATTTTACAGTTAAGGATATCAGAATGGTAAAGGATTTTTCAGACGTCTTTCCTGAGGAGCTACCGGGGTTACCTCTGAATCGCGAGTTGGAGTTTGGTATTGAGCACCTACCTGGTACAGCTCTGGTGTCCATCGTTCCCTATCGAATGGAACTGAAGGAGCTTGTGGAGCTAAAGGCTCAGATTCAAGAGCTATTGGATCGTGGGTTCATCCGTCCTAGTGTTTCTCCGTGGGGAGCACCGGTACTATTTGTGAAGAAGAAGGATGGATCCATGCGGAGGTGTATCGACTACCGGCAACTGAACAAGTTGGCCATTATGAATAAGTACCCCTACCGAGGATAGATGATCTGTTTGACCAGTTTCGAGGAACTTTAGTATTCTCCAAGATTGACCTTCGATCTGGGTATCATCAGTTGAGGGTTAAGGAGGCTGATGTATTTAAGATGGCATTTAGGACTCGTTATGGATACCACGAGTTCCTAGTGATGCCTTTTGGACTAACGAATGCACCGGTAGCTTTCATGAACCTGATGAACCGAGTATTCCAGCCCTATCTGGATCGGTTGGTGGTGGTGTTCATCAACAACATACTGGTTTATTCGAAGACTGAGGATGAGCATGATGAGCATCTTAGAGTTGTCCGTCAGACTTTGAGGGAAATGCAGCTTTATGCTATGTTTACCAAGTGCGAGTTTTGATTTTCGTGGTAGCTGGGATGAGTATTTGCTATTAGCGGAGTTTGCCTATAATAACAGTTTCTAGTCTAGCATCCAGATGGCACCTTACGAGGCACTGTATGGTCGTAAGTGTCGCACTCCTTTATGTTGGACTGAGTTGGGCGAGCGACGTGTTCTGGGTCCTGAGTTGGTTTCTGAGACAGAGGATAAGGTTAGACTGATTCGAGATCGACTGAAAATGGCTTCTGACAGACAGAAATCCTATGCGGACCTGAAGTGATGTGAGATTGAGTATTCGGTGGGGGACTTTGTATTCCTTAAGGTCTCGCCATGGATGAAGGTACTGAGGTTTGGTCGTAAGGGCAAGTTGAGCCCTAGGTTTATTGGACCTTACCGTATTTTGAAGCGAGTAGGACCAGTCGCTTATCAGTTGGAGCTACCTCCAGAGTTGGATCGTATCCATAACGTGTTCCACATCTTGATGTTCAGGCGCTACCGCTCTGATCCTACTCACATCGTTTCCATTAAGGAGATTGAGGTTAGGCCAGACTTGACCTTTGAGGAGGAGCCGGTTCAGATTCTGGATCGAGATGTAAAAGTACTAAGGAGGAAATCTATTCCACTAGTTAAGGTTCTTTGGCGTAATCATAGCACTGAAGAGGCTACGTGGGAGACTGAGAATACGATGCATCAGCAATATCCTCATCTGTTCTGACCGGGTAAATTTCGAGGACGAAATTTTCTTTTAGGGGGTAGAATTGTAACGCCCCAAAATTTAAATTTTTGATTTCATGTATGTGTGACACACAATGTCTATCTACTTCAGTGGTTATGTGTTCTGGGTGTGTGTGAGAGGTCCCAAGTTCAAGCCTTACTTGGGCAAATTTTGGTAGTTTTATAAATAAAGCCTTAACCTTGTGCAAAGGGCTTAAGTTTAAATGTTGGGTAAATTACATCAGAATGGGCCTACTGGTCTGGTGGTTAAGTGGTGTGTTATTATGGTGGAGGTCTTGTGTTCGAATCCCTGCGTGGGTAAAGGTATTATTTTTTATTTTTTTGCTCAAATTTCGGGATAGAGTTGTGTAATAAGGGGTTCTGAGTAGTGGATGTGAAGTGGGAATTAGGGGAGAAGATTAAGGGATTTTGAGGGTTATCGGCATTTTATTTTAATTTTTTCCCATAACTGAATTTTGGCTCCCTTTTCCAAAAAAAATTTCTGCCATCTATTCTTCTCCCTCTCCTCTTACCGAAATTCTCTAAGTTTTTCCATCTTTATCTTCTTTTTCTTCTTCTTGATTTTTCCCTAATCCATTTATTTTCCTTCATTTTCGCACGCGGTTAGTGCTTGCTTAGTTTCGGTAAGTGTTGTGTAACAGCCCGGTTTAGACCCTAGTCGGAACAGTGGTTTTGAGACCACAAATCTGAGGTCAGAAAAATATTTTAATATTATTTTCTGTGTTTACAGTATGTGATTAAGAGTGTGTAAAAGTTTCGCGAATTAATTTTATCGATTGTGTGCTTAATTTGCTGAAAATATAAAAGTTGTGTGCTGATTGTTAAAGTGCTTAAATGTTATGCTTGGAGATGCGTGAGGTCCTTATTATGGAAATGGACCCCTAGTTGAGTAAGTGGTCATAAATGGCCTTATAATGGATGAATATATAAGTCTAATAATAAGGCTAAATTGGTAAAATAATAATTTTTTTATTAATTAATTAAACAAAGCCAAAATATGCTTCATTTTATCTTTGTTTTCACCGAAATATCAAGGAAGAAAAGGTTTTTGAATACTCAAACATTTCGGCAACAATAATGGAAGATTAAGGTATGGTTTTTGATCCGTTTTTTATGATTTCTACATTTTTGTGATCGTTGCTTCGTGTTCTAGCTAGCCCATGTATTAATTTTTGAATTTGTTAGTGATTTTGAAAGATGCCATTGATGAATTTTTGAGCTTTGTGATAGTTGATGGTGAAATATGATTGTTTGATGTTGGGTTAATATATTTTGTTCTTGAATTTTTGATGAAATTGGCTATTTTGGGCTAAATTGTGAAAATGAGAAATTGGAGGACTAAAATGTGAAATAAATGAAATATGTGGGCTTGTATGGATATAAGGAGAATTCGGCTAGGCATGGGTTAAATGAAATTATGTGTATTTGATGATTTTATGAAATTGGGACTTAAGTGTCGAAATGTGTAAATGTGAGGGCTATTTTGTAAAATGCCCTAAATATGTGTATTTGGATTAAATTGAATGATTTGGTGAATGAATGAGCTAAATTTGAATATGTATAGACCAAGAAAGGAGAGATTCGGATCGAGATTGAGGCAAAGACAAAGTGCTTGATTGATTGACTAGTCTTGGTATTTCGACATCCGAGGTAAGTTCAGATATAATACGTGTTATTAAGTTTATGTTTAAGTGCTATGAAATGAATAATTGTGTGATTATTGGATTAGAAACGTTATATGTGAAATTGAGAAATGTAACACTAAGTGTGCATATTTAGAATTGAAACAGAGGTGAATGGCACTGTGTGTGTGAAATAAAGAAAGCTTCGGTAGTATTGGTTGGCACTTGTGTGCGATACCGAGATAAATTTGGTTTAATGTAAAGGCACTAGGTGTGCGATGATATTTATGCTTCGGCTATGAAATTGGCACTAAGTGTGCGATTGAATTGAAGGAATAATGAAGATCGATCAAAATGAAGTATTGAGTATTGAGTAGCATGAATGATCGATAACTAAGTGTTGGCTAAGGTACGTACGGAACCTATGTGGTTGATGAAATTGTAAATGGATTTATGGGTGGTTAAGTGAGCAGATTAGCTATGGATGATATGGTGTATATATTTGTGAGTTGATCTATGTGATGGATTAACTTTGTATATTGTAATTGTATTATTGAATTAAATGTATTATATTACGAACTTACTAAGCTCTAAAGCTTATTGTTTGAAGTGTTTCTCTGTTTTACATTATCTTTAAAGCTAGCTCAGATCCGGGGATCGTCAGCGACTCAATCACACTATCGGCTAACTATTATGGTACTTTTGGAAGATGTATATATATATGGTATATGGCATGTATAGGCTAGTTAATATGGCATGTTTTGAAGTGTATGAACTTTGCCATGTGATATGGCTTGAAAGTTGAATAATGTTAGTATATATGTGTGAAATTATGTGAATGATGAATATGGTATGTTTCATGCTTAAATGGTTGAAGATAATTGAGGTTTAAACATGAACTTGTGGTACGGGTTATATGATGCTTGACTTATAGGATTTGGAGTGTGAAATTGATATTTTAGATAGATTTAATTGAGTTGAATTTGAAAATAGGAATAAATGATGTAGTTGATGATTAATTGGTGCATATATTGGTATGTTTTGGTTGCCATTTGAGGTATAAATGCTTATGATTTGAGGCTTGTAGGTGATTCCTAAGTGTGGGTGGCAAGTTTGGTCTTGCAAATGGCCTAAAATTGCCCACACGGTTGAGCACATAGGCGTGTGGCTCGACCGTGTCCTTCTTGGTTGAAATTCAAAACATGTCAGGCTCGACCACGGGCGTGTGACTGGCCGTGTGGTGCAAGTCAGTGTCGACCACGGGTGAGGCACACGGGCGTGTCTCAGGCCGTGTGGACAAGTCAGTATGTATACCCTGTTTTTCCACGGCTTAGACACACGGGCGTGTGACCTCTGTAGCTTTGAAAAATGTTTAATTTTTAGAAATTTTTGTATGTGTTCGGTTTAGTCCCGACCCCTTTCTAACACGTGTTTAAGGTCTCGTAGACCTAAATAAGGGACTATATGAATGTGTATTGTTATGTTTAGATGTGAAGGGAATATAAATGTTTTGAAATGATCGGTAGTGCCTCTTGACCCTATTCCAGCGACGGTTACGGGTTAGGGGTGTTACATTTTATTGGTATCAGAGCTACGGTTTAGTCTATTCTAGGACTAACGTAGCGCGTGTGAGTCTAGCTATACATGCCATATATATAATTGCGATAGTGTGATGAATCCTGATAGTTAAAAATGTGTTTTTTATATAGCAAATGGATCCGTGGCGAGCGATTGCGATGATGTAGGGGAGCAATGCGCTGCTCCGCTCAAGGGACACGTACGGCGAATCTAGGCCGATTGCTAGTAACCAAGAGGGAGAGGCTAAGCAAGCCTTCTTCCGAATGATGAGTGAGTGGTTTTTGGAGTTCGTTCGAACGAATCCAGCTACTCCATAACCTCCACCCCCACAAGTACCTATAGTGCCACAAGTGACAGATCCAATCCGACTGAGTAAGCCTCCTGTGGATAAAATCTGAATGTATGGGGCCGAAAAGTTTAGAGCTACGGTTGATGATGATGCTGAACGAGCTGAGTTTTGGCTTGAGAATACGATTCGAGTGTTTGATGAGATGTCATTGACTCCTGATGAATGCTTGAAATGTGCTATTTCATTGTTGAGAGATACGGCATATAATTGGTGGAAAACATTGATATCCGTGGTTCCGATAGATAGAATCACCTGGGATATCTTTCAAGTTGAATTTCGGAAGAAATACATCAGTCAACGATTCATAGATCAGAAACGTGAAGAATTTCTTGAGCTGAAACAGGGCCGTATGTCAGTTACTGAATATGAACCGGAGTTTGTGAGATTAAGTCAGTATGACGAGAATGTGTTTCGACCGAAGCTACTATGTGTAAACGTTTCATTGAAGGGCTGAATGAAGACATTAAATTGTTGGTTGGAATACTTGATTTGAATGAATTTGTAGTGTTAGTTGAAAGAGCTTGCAAGGCTGAAGAACTAAGCAAAGAAAAGAAGAAAGCAGTATCCGAAGCTAGAGATGAAAGAAAAAGATCGATGAGGAAGTCGTATCAACCTCCATCAAAGAAATTTAGAGATGCAGCAAATCGTTCAAATGTTTCGTTGGGACATTCGAGTAGAGATCGTGGGAAGCAAAGTGTTGGTCCAAGAACTCAAATTTCGATTGAATCAAGTGTTGGAAGTGTCAAAAGCAACAGCCCGGTTTAGACCCTAGTCGGAACAGTGGTTTCAAGACCACAAATCCGAGGTCAAAAAAATATTTTAATATTATTTTCTGTGTTTACAGTATGTGATTAAGAGTGTGTGTAAGTTTCGTGAATTAAATTTATCAATTGTGTGCTTAGTTTGCAAAAAGGACTTAATCGCATAAAATGTAAAAGCTGTGTGCTCATTGTTAAAGTGCTTAAATGTTATGCTTGGAGATGTGTGAGGTCCTTATTATGGAAATGGACCCTTAGTTGAGTAAGTGGTCATAAATGACCTTATAATGGATGAATATATAAGTTTAATAATAAGGCTAAATTGGTAAAATAATAATTTTGTTATTAATTAATTAAACAAAGCCAAAATATGCTTCATTTTATCTTTGTCTTCACCGAAACATCAAAGAAGAAAAGGGTTTTGAGTACTCAAACATTTCAACAATAATATTGGAAGATTAAGGTATGGTTCTTGATCCGTTTTTGATGATTTCTACGTTTTTGTGATCGTTGCGTCGCGTTCTAGCTAACCCATGTATTAATTTTTGAATTTGTTGGTGATTTTGAAATATGCCATTGATTAATGTTTGAGCTTTGTGATAGTTGATGGTGAAATATGAATGTTTTATGTTGGGTTAATATATTTTGTTCTTGAATTTTTGATGAAATTGGCTATTTTGGGCTAAATTGTGAAAATGAGAAATTGGAGGACTAAAATGTGAAATAAATGAAATATGTGGGCTTGTATGGATATAAGGAGAATTCAGCTAGGCATGGGTTAAATGAAATTATGTGTATTTGATGATTTTATGAAATAGGGACTTAAGTGTCGAAATGTGTAAATGTGAGGGCTATTTTGTAAAATGCCCTAAATATGTGTATTTGGATTAAATTGAATGATTTGGTGAATGAATGAGCTAAATTTGAATATGTATAGACCAAGAAAGGAGAGAATCGGATCGAGATCGAGGCAAAGACAAAGTGCTTGATTGATTGACTAGTCTTGGTATTTCGACATCCGAGGTAAGTTCGGTTATAATACGTGTTATTAAGTTTGTAACACCCCTTACCCGTATTCAACTCCGAAATTGGGTATGAGGCATTACCGGACTTGACTTGCTTGAGCATTCGACTTTGGGCTATAAAATTTGTTCCAATTTAAAACTTTTTCATTTACAATCGTAACATCCCCATTATGGGTCTACGACACCCTTTACATAAACTCGAGATGCTTTGGGACCAAACCGAAACTTTTAAACACTTAGAAAATTTTGGCATAAAAACTGGGCCACACGCCCTGTAACACCCCATACCCAAGTCCGAGACTTAGACTGGATACGAGACATTTCCATACTTGAACTTAAGGAAACATGTACTTACGGGCTGTAAAATTTTGTTTCGAAACAGAAACTTCTCTATCTTAATCAAAACATACGTTTCATGGGCCAACAAGGCCTTAAACACCTATCAGGAAACTTTCGGAACTCAATCGGGAACTTTTCCTCGAAATAGGGGTCACACGCCCATGTGACTTGGGACACGCCCGTGTACCCCTAAGACATGCCCGTGTCTTCCATCCGTGGTCGACACTGACTAATTTCACACGGCCTTGACACGCCCGTGGCTTTGGCCCGTGTGCTAAACTTTGGCATTGTGACTTATCCACACGGTCCATACACATGCCCGTGTACTTCAGCCGTGTGGTAATTCAATTTACAAGTGCAAGGTGCAGACTTCACACGGCCAGGGCACACGCCCATGTGCTAATCGTGTGTCACACACGGCCTAAACATATGGCCGTGTGATTAGCCCGTGGTCTATTCTAACTTAAAACACTAATGTGCAGGGGACACACGGCTTAGACACACGCCTGTGTGTCTATCCCATGGGCACCTAGAGGCTATCTTCCAAGCCAATTGCCACCACGATATCAAGATCAATCCAATACTCAATTCAATAACTCAAGTATTACATCTAACATGACAAGGATGCATACTTCATTGATAGATAAAGACATACATACTTAATCATTCATGACCCATCTCTTTGGCCATATACAAAAAGAATACTAAGCTTGATAGCCAACACTTTGGCTAATTCTAAAACATAACTCAAAATGAAATGCTTCCTATACATGCCATACTTAATATAAACAACTTGGCTATACCAAAATAGCGATTGATAGTGTGTTCCGAGCTCCGATGACGATGATCCACGAGATTAGCTTGGCGGGACTACATGGAAAGAAAGAATTAAAGACGTAAGCATTTCACTTAATAAGTTTGCATGTAATGCATATAAAAACGTATATAAATATATGTACTTAACATACTCATTCATCATAAGCAAAGGCATTGCTAAGTTCACATGCTTGAGCTTACTTACTCTTAATGATTCTTACACTTATCATGGTACTTACTAGTCTCGTGCTTGTAAGGTAAACAAGGTACCTGTATCACTTACTCATATATATTAGCATACTTTGTTAAGGTAAGCATAATCTTAACATCATCATTCATAACATGAATAATACTCTTAGTTCACTATGACTAGCATACTTTGATGATAGCTTTACTTGCTTAACTTTCTTGCTTTCTCATTTATTCTTTACTCTTTTGCTCGATGAATTACTATGAATAACCGAGGATACTGAATCTCATCTCACAAATATCTCGATGCCAAATCCATACCCTAGATATGGTCTTACATGGGATCTCTCAACTTGGTATCGATACCATGTCTTGACATGTGATAAACCGTAAAAGTAACATATTTTAATCCCACATTTAGCATATTTTTGGATGATTTATCCCTTGATTTATGTAAAAAGGTGCTCTTAATCCTTTCTTTTCATGTTTTATACTCAGGGAAGAATCGGAGGATGAAAAGAACAAGAAACGAGCTTAAAACGAGCCAAATGGGCCAAAGCACGAAATCAACACGGCCTGGGCCCAAGACCACACGGCCGTGCCTTCTCAATAATCTTGAACACGGTCTAAGCCACGAAATACACGGTCGTGCCTCATTAATAAATTCTGAACACGGCCTAACCTCGATTCACACGGGCGTGTTCCATGACCGTGTCCCTGCCGCCGAAAAGAGCAATTTCAATCGGATTTGGATACTTAGTGGCAAATAAACACATTACAAAAGCCTATAAATACACCCTAAGTATGAACTAATAGGGAGGAGTCGACGGGAGCCTAAAGCTACCGTTTAGGGGCGTCTTGCTAGGCCAGAGAGGGCAGATTTGTGGGGATTCGCTCAGGGATAGCCAGTTGATCCATCTCAATAAGCCGGAATTATACTCAAGACGGAGGATCTCCTCTTCAATTCCTTCAGGGGGTTTTAGGGATTTCTTATGTTTTGTTTTATCTTTTCTTCTGAGTTGTTTTCCTTTATTGTTATGAACTAAACCCTCAGATACCTGAGGGGGATGAAACTTAGATGAATCTTGTTATCGTTTGCTGAACTATATGATAAATATTTGATTTGTTCTTAATTATGTGTTCTTAATTCTTGTGTTGATATTTCGCGGATATTAATTCAAGTTTGATGTGCTTAGGTGGAGGAGCAAAAGTCCCCGCCTAAGAGTACATCTAGCATAGTTAAGCGGAGTTGATCGCGCGCCTAGAGATAGGGTGTGAGCGTTGTCGGATTAGGGTGAAACCTAATATGGGAGTCCATAGATCGAGTTAATGCGATTCTAGGGGTTTTAATTAGAAAGAGATTTCAATTAATCAACCTAGGGTTAGGCGTTATTCGTCTCGAGAGAGGGTTTAATATAAATTAGGGAATCCTACGGATCAAGTCAAATGAATAAATAAATGCAGTTCAGAGTTAGATAACAAGTGAAGTCTAGGTGGATTCTTCCTTGGGTGTCGTCTTAATTAATTGGTTTTTCTTGAAGTATTTTCCCAAATTCATTCTTCTTTGTCTTAGAGGCTTTAAGTTTAGTAGTTAATTAATTTAGATTAAACAACCATTCGCATAATTTTAAGGCAAAATAATAGAAAGAAAGTTAGTATTAGTACTTTTAGTTCTTTTGGGTTCGACAATCCGGTCTTGCCTAAGCTATACTACTGTTCGATAGGTGCGCTTGCCTCAATCGTTGTCATAGTTAGTTTCCAGGTTCGATCATTATTTATAAATATTTAAAACTCTGACTTCACAGTGATCAAGTCTTTGGCGCCGTTGCCGGGGAACTAAAATATTAATAACGCTCAATTTTTATTACTCTAGCCATATTTTATTTTTTCAATTAAATTTTATTTTTATTTTGCTAATTTTTCTTTTATTTGCTTTTGTCAGGAAAATTTTAGTTTATAGAGGAGATGGCACTAAATAACTACCAGTGGCAAGTTATGAGGACAAAGCCAACAAAAGCAACCGATATCTACAACCTCGACCCAGTAACCAGGCTATCAACCCAGTTAGAGATGTTACATAAAAAATTTGATGGTTTATATGGTTCCTCGCAGGCACATCCAGTTATGCAGTGTGAAACAAGCGAAGGCGTGGCGAATCTTGAGTACCCACCCTACGGACATGGCATGGAAAGCGAACAAGTCAACTATATGGGTAACTATGCTAGAACTCAAAATAATTTTTATGATAACACTTTTAATGCAGGTTGGAGGTACCATCCCAATTTCTCGTGGGATGATCAAAGTAGCCAAAGACCGGAACTTCCTCCAAATTTTCAACAACCACCTCACAAACAGGAAGAGGAGTCGAACCTTGAGGAGATGCTGACAAAATTCATGGCAGCTACAGATAACCGTCTCCAAGACACTGAGACCACCCTTAAGAATCAACAGGCATTAATCAAAGGGATCGAGAGCCAAGTTAGGGAACTTACTAAGACAGTTGGACAACTTACTAACACAGTTGGACAACTTGCAAAGATAATCTCAGAACAACTACAAGAAAGCTTGCCAAGTAATACTGAAACTAACCCAAAAGAGCAAATTCAAGCCGTAACAGCTCATGACAGTGAAAGGTTAGTGGAATCTGACCCAAGGCAAGACCCTGTAGTAAGTAAAGGTAAGGTTGAGGTAAGCCATGATTTACCAAACTCCGTAATTATAGAGTACCAAGCTCATATGCCATACCCCAAGGCGATAAAGAAAGACCACACACAGGAACAATTCGGTAAATTTCTTAAACCTCCAAAGAAGTTTCTTATTAACTTGCCGTTTCTTGAAGCTCTTTCGCAGATGCCAGATCCTAGACCTCGTGTCAATAAAGAAAAAAATCATGAGGAATGAAAGCTTTGGATCAATGAACTAGACGAGTGGAAGATACACTTCAAAGAAATACACGAAGCAAAAACGAGGCAACTCCACGAGAAAATTAACGATAGGACAACCCAGCTTAAGATAGGAGATCAGGTACTCAAAATCTTCCCAGATGGAACAGTCGAGGTAACTAATCCTAAATTTAGCACTTCTAAGGTAAACACTACTCGACTTAAACTTTATATCCACAACTGAATTGATCGCATGAGAAAGGATTTTCACCTCCTCAAACCACCATGACCATACGAATGTGAGGTAAAGTTTAGCTTAAGACTATAAACGAGCGCTTCTCGGGAGGAAACCCGAGCACTAACTCTACTAATTAGTTTCGTTTTATTTCTTTTCATATTTTGGCGTAGATTTCCACACCCACACGGCCTTGTACACGGACGTGTGGACACCACGGGTAGGCACATGGGCGTGGACCGTATCTCTGTTTAATTTTATTCCTATTTTTATTTTTATTTTTATTTTTATTTTTACTTCCTTTATTATTTTTCTTTTTCTCAATGGCATTTAGATTTAGCTTAGGATACAATAAAATCAGACCGGCTACTTTGAGGATTCAAGTTCAAACGGTTCGAGACGCTTCCCCACGTTCACCTCCAATCCTATCCGGTTTCTTTTCATTGACTTCATCCAAAATTCTAGAAGTTTCACCTCTCTCCCTATCGTATGATTTTATTTTGCTATTATCTATCTTTGTACATTGAGGGCAATGTACATCTTAAGTGTGGGGGGTGAACAACCTAAAAAGGTGCCTAACTTTTTTTTTCATTATTCTCAAATGCCTGAAATTATGTGCCAAACTTTTTGCATTGTTCTCAATTCCCTGAATTATATCTTGTCTTAAAGTAAGTTTCTCATATTATGATTAGAATGAAATTTCCATGATTTATGATCTTTATTGATATGTTTTAGATTAAGTCATTGATAATTGTGCATTGATAATTAAATTCTAAGAATACTAGAGAATCAAGCATGATAAGTCTATTTTTCAGAAATTAAAAATTTTTTAGGTTGTCTACCTGAACTTGAATATTACTTTGAAGTTTGAAATTTACGAGGTTGACATCAAAATACCCATAATTTTTGTGAGATTTTGAGCCTTATAAAGCATAAATTCTTTTTCTTGCTCACTTTATTGATTATGAGTGTGTCAACATTGATTTGTTATTCTAGAACTTGCATCGATTATACATGTCGAGACCACACCTTTTATTTGATATACAGAAATGATAAAGGCACCTAGGATTTATCCCACTTACTCCACTAAAAACCTACCTTCATAATTAACCCCTAGTGAACCCCTTTAAACCTAACAACCCTTTTTATTGACTCACCCACTAATTTTAACCCAGAAACCCTTTGTTTTTGCTATCACCATTCCTTTTGACTACCCTTATATCGAGATTTGATTTGATTAATAGCCTAACTATGTTTTTTATTTCATTAATTTATCCTTTGTTATGTATTTATGATTTTTTCTTAAAAAAAAATCAAACAAAAGTATATTCATTATTCATTGTTAGTTTTGTGATTAAATGAGCTTATACGTTTGAATTCCAAATATTGAAGAAGAAGCTCGTAGAATTAGTATTTTTTCAAATTGATGTAATCATTTTTATTTAGTTCATTGTTTCTGGTTAGGTAATTTTTCAGGTCGATCTCGATTCTAACCCTCTAATTTAGCCTTTAACCACACCTTTAACCCAAGCCCCGTTACAACCAATTCAAAGACCTTTTGATTTGTGCATCATTTCATATTACAGTGGTGGAGATTTGATTTTCATGCAAGCCTATGGGATTAACTTTTCAGGTTTGACATTTGAGTGCTTAATTCTGAACCTTAAACACTTTGAGTGATTTGAGTGAATCTTTTGTGAGGATGTCAATCCTTGTAGGTTTTGAATCAGAGGTAATTATTTAGATGAGGGGAAACACCTATGTTTTGTGCTACAAATGTATGACTTAGATTGTTTGAATCTTTAGGACTCTTTGAATTAAATTATCCATGTATAAATTATCTATGAATTATGATGAGACATTGTTGATAGGAATATTGAATCATGGAAAGTTCGTTTTAATTGTAAGTTGAGAATTTTGCTTGAGGACAAGCAAAAGCTTAAGTGTGGGGGTATGTGATAAACCGTAAAAGTAACATATTTTAATCCCACATTTAGCATATTTTTGGATGATTTATCCCTTGATTTATGTAAAAAGGTGCTCTTAATCCTTTCTTTTCATGTTTTATACTCAGAGAAGCACCGAAGGACGAAAAGAACAAGAAACGGGCTTAAAACGAGCCAAATGGGCCAAAGCATGAAATCAACACGGCCTGGGCCCAAGACCATACGGCCGTGCCTCCTCAATAATCTCGAACACAGTCTAAGCCACGAAATACACGGCCGTGCCTCATTAATAAAGTCTGAACACGGCCTGACCTCGATTCACACGGGCATGTGCCATGGCCGTGTCCATGCCGCGGAAAAGAGCAATTTCAATCGGAGTTGGATACTTAGGGGCAAAGAAACACATTCCAAAAGCCTATAAATACACCCTAAGTATGAACTAATAGGGAGGAGTCAATGGGAGCCTAAAGCTACCGTTTAGGGGCGTCTTGCTAGGCCAGAGAGGGCAGATTTGTGGGGATTCCCTCAAGGATAGCCAGTTGATCCATCTTAAGAAGCCGGAATTATACTCAAGACGGAGGGTCTCCTCTTCAATTCCTTCAGGGGGTTTTAGGGATTTCTTATGTTTTGTTTTATCTTTTCTTCTGAGATGTTTTCCTTTATTGTTATGAACTAAACCCTAAGATACCTGAGGGGGATGAAACTTAGATGAATCTTGTTATCGTTTGCTGAACTATATGATAAATATTTGATTTGTTCTTAATTATGTGTTCTTAATTCTTGTGTTGATATTTCGCGGATATTAATTCAAGTTTGATGTGCTTAGGTGGAGGAGTAAAAGTCCCTGCCTAAGAGTACATCTAGCATAGTTAAGCAGAGTTGATCGCGCGCCTAGAGATAGGGAGACGAAGCGTTGCCGGATTAGGGTGAAACCTAATATGGGAGTCCATAGATCGAGTTAATGCGATTCTAGGGGTTTTAATTAGAAAGAGATTTCAATTAATCAACCTAGGGTTAGACGTTATTCGCCTTGAAAGAGGGTTTAATATAAATTAGGGAATCCTACGGATCAAGTCAAATGAATAAATCGTCTGGTTCAGAGTTAGATAACAAGTGAAGTCTAGGTGGGTTCTTCCTTGGGTGTCGTCTTAATTAATTGGTTTTTCTTGAAGTATTTTCCAAAATTCATTCTTCTTTGTCTTAGAGTCTTTAAGTTTAGTAGTTAATTAATTTAGATTAAACAACCATTCGCTTAATTTTTAGACTAAATAATAGAAAGAAAGTTAGTATTAGTACTTTTAGTTCCTTTGGGTTCGACAATCTGGTCTTGCCTAAGCTATACTACTGTTCGATAGGTGCGCTTGCCTCAATCGTTGTCATAGTTAGTTTCCAGGTTCGATCATTATTTATAAATATTTAAAACTCTGACTTCACAGCGATCAACATGGACTTACACGAAGTCTTCCTTGTGTGTTCCATTTGGAACTTACCATTGCCATGTCTTGACATGGTCTTACTTGGTATCTTTACTCATGAACGGGTTAATGCCGAGCCTTGGCTTGGACTTACATGAAATCTTCCTTGTTACTCACCAATGCCATGCCTTGGCTTGGACTTACATGGGATCTCTATCTCATGATAGCTTTTCAATGCCAAGACTTGTCTTGGACTTACATGACATCTTTACATGGAGACTCACCAATGCCATGCCTTGGCTTGGGCTTATATGGGTCTTCATCTCATAATAACTCTTCAATGCCAAGACTTGTCTTGGTCTTACATGATAACTTGCTTGATTGCCGATGCCATGCCTTGGCTTGGTCTTATACGGACTTCCTTGTCTCATGTGATAGATCGAGTATCCTAAGTAATTCAACTTTAATCGGGACTTTCTCATACTTAATCTCATTGATTTCTTTGTTTAGCATAGCATCAAAAATCTCATGGAATTAAGATATATTCTACATCATACTAAGCAATTCAATGATATTAATCATAAAGCTTAGAAATCATACAAACTTACCTCAATGTACAAAATGTATGTAGAAATGCAATTTAGTCCTCGACTTTGTTCTTGCCTCGGTTTCGATCCGGGCTTCGTTTTTCTTGATCTATAATAATAATTTATCTTATTTAATACACACGTTGACTAAATTGACTCTTAGCTCATACTTCGGCAAAATTACCATTTTGCCCCTAAACTTCCTCATAATTACACTTTTGCCCCAAGGCTCGTAAAGTTATTTTTATTCAACTTTCGTGAACTTCAGGCTTAGCTGATTCATTCTCTTAACTATAGCAACAATCAATTCTCACTATTTCTATCATGTATGACAAATTTCACAACTTTTACAAACTAGTCCTTACTAGCATTTTTCATGAAATTCATTTAGGAAAAGATGTTTATCTAACATCAAACTCTCATAATCTTTCATAAAACATCATTTTACAAGCATGTCATACATGGGTAGATTTATGAACATGAATTCTAGCTCAACTTATAGCTATAAATAGCTAATTCATAATACGAGGACTCCTAAAATACGAAGAATATTAAAAATGGGGCTAGGATGCACTTACTAGCAAGCTTCAAAAATTGAAGAACCCTAGCTATGGAGTCTCTCAAATTTTCGGCACAAGGGGAAGAAGATGAATAAGATTTTTGTCATCTTTTTCCCTTTTTAATCATTTAATTGATAAATGACCAAAATGCCCTTCACACTAAAGTTTCAAAATTTCTAACTCATGTCCATTTTTGTCCAAAAATTATAATTTGGGCAAATTGCTATTTAAGGACTTCTAATTAATATTCCAAAGCTATTTCATACTAAAAGGTTCTAGAATCTCAAATTTTGCAAATTTTGCAATTTAGTCCTAATGGACCAATCAATGACAATTTCATAAAATTTCTACATGAAACTTTCATACTATCATGCAAACATATCTTAAACCTCAAAACTCATTTTACTACTTCAGATTTGTGGTCTCGCACCACTGTTCCGACTAGGCCCTAAATCAGGATGTTACAATTCTCCCCCTCTTAGGAATTTTCGTCCTCGAAAATCTTGCCAGCAAATAGGTTTAGGTACTGGTTTCTCATGCTCTCTCCTGGTTCCCATGTAGCTTCCTCTATCCCATGTCTTTTCCACAACACTTTCATTAGGGCAATACTTTTATTTCTTAGCTGTTTGACTTCCCGAGCTAAAATCTTAACTGGTTCTTCACCATAAGTCATGTCGGGATGAATCTCTATCTCTGACGGGGCAATTATATGTTAAGGGTCTGATCGGTAGCGTCGCAATATGGACATGTGAAACACATCATGTATCTTTTCTAACTCTAATGGCAAAGCCAATCGATAAGCTACCGGCCCAACTCTCTCAGTAATCTCGTATGGTCCGATAAAATGTGGACTCAACTTGCCTTTACGGCCAAATCTGAGAACCTTTCTCCATGGTGAAACTTTCAAGAAAACTTTATCCCCGACCTGATACTCTATCTCTTTTCTTTTAAATCCGAGTAGGATTTTTATGCATAGAAGCGACCTTTAAACTTTCTCAAATTACTTTCACCTTCTGTTCGGTTTCTATAACCAAATCAACCCCGTGAATTTGGTTTTCCTTGAGTTCAGTCCAATATAAAGGCGTTCGACACTTACGCCCATATAAAGCCTCATAAGGCGCGATCTTCAAGCTCGGCTGAAAACTATTATTGTAGGCAAATTCTACTAATGGGAGAAACTTTTCCCAACTGCTTTGGAATTCAAGAATACAACACCAGAGCATATCTTCGAGTACTTGTATTAACCTCTCTAACTGACCGTCAGTTTGAGGATGAAAAACTGTACTAAAACTCAATTTTGTACCCAAGGCCTCTTGTAACTTCTTCCAAAGTCTGGAGGTGAATCTCAGATCTCTATCCGATATGATTGACAAAGGAACAACATGTAGCCTTACTATTTCTGAAACATACAAGTTTGCCAACTTGTCGAGTGAGTAATCCACTCGTACAGGTATGAAATGGGCCGACTTCGTAAGTCTGTCAACCACAACCCATACAGCATCTTTCTTGCTTGGTGACAACGGTAAACCCGTTACAAAATCCATGGAAATACGGTCTCATTTCCACTCGGGAATAGAAATGGGTTGAAGCAAACCCAAAGGTACTTGGTGTTCAGCCTTTACTTGCTGACAAATCATGCATTTGGAAACAAACTCTAAAATATCTTTCTTCATTCTTGGCCACCAATACTGTTGCTTCAAGTCATTATACATCTTGGTACTACCCGGATGTAAAGATAAACATCCGTTATGTGCCTCATGCAAATTTTTCTGAATAAGCTTCTCCTTTCTCGATACACAAGTTCTATCTTTGAACATCAAACTTCCATTGGGACTAATCTGGAAATCGGACTCAACATCTGTCTCGCACTGAGCTCTCTTGACTTGCAATTCACTATCTTCTTTTTGAGCTTCAATGATCTCTTGGAGAAACATTGGTCTAGCTCTCAACTCAGCTAGAATAGAACTATCGTCGCATAAAGTCATCCGCGAATTCATTGCCCTTAATGCAAATAAGGACTTTCTACTCAAAGCATCAACGACCACATTTGCCTTTCCGGGATGGTAGTCAATGACCAACTCATAGTCTTTTATCAACTCTAACCATCTCCGTTGCCTTAAGTTCAACTCTTTCTACGTCATCAAGTACTTCCAACTTTTGTGATCAGTGAAAATCTGACATCTTTCACCATATAAATGGTGTCTCCAAATCTTCAATGTGAAGACTATGGCAGCCAACTCTAAATCGTGCGTCGGATAATTCTTCTCATGGGGATTTAGCTGTCTTGAGGCATAAGCAATCACTTTGCCTTCTTGCATAAGTACACAGCCTAATCTGTTTAAGGATGCATCACTGTATATCACGAACTCTTTCCCTGTCTCGGGTTGTACTAAAATTGGAGCCTCTGTCAATAATGCCTTTAGTTTCTCAAAACTTTGTTGGCATCTTTCTGTCCACTCAAACTTCATATTTTTCTGTAACAATTTTGTCATCGGAGTTGCAATCATGGAAAACCCCTTGACGAATCGTCTATAATAGCCAGCTAGGCCTAGAAAAATTCTAATCTCAGATACATTCCTCGGTGGATTCCATTCCAGTATGGTCGAAATCTTACATGGATCTACTCGGACTCCATCTCCTGAGACAACATGTCCCAGAAATCCTACTTCCTTGAGCCAAAATTCACTTTTACTGAACTTGGCATAAAGCTGATTTTCTCGTAGAGTCTGCAAGACCGTTCGTAGATGCTTAGCATGCTCATTCCCATCTCGAGAATAAATCAATATGTTATCGATAAAAATGACTACAAACTTGTCGAGGTATGGCCTGAAGATGCGGTTCATTAAGTCCATGAATACCGCAGGAGCATTGGTCAATCAAAAGGGCATGACTAAAAATTCATAATGCTCATACCTCGTTCGAAAAACGGTCTTGGATACATCTGAATCCTTTACTCTCAACTGGTAGTACCCAGATCTCAAGTCTATCTTAGAGAACACAGCGCCCCCTTCAATTGATCGAACAAATCATTGATCCTTGTCAATGGGTACTTGTTCTTTACTGTCACTTTATTAAGCTGACGGTAATCTATGCACAATCTCATCGTGCCATCTTTCTTTTTCACAAATAAAACTGGAGCACCCCATGGAGAACAACTTGATCTTGCAAAACCTTTATCTATCAAGTCTTGCAACTGTGACTTCAACTCTCTCAACTCCGTTGGAGCCATTCTGTAAGGAGTAATAGATATTGAGTGCGATGCAGGAGCTAGCTCAATCTTTGAACTCAATCTCTCTAATCGGTGGTAGTCCTGGTAATTCCTCGGGAAAAACATCCAAGTACTCGAGATACTATAAGATCGACTCAATCTTTAACTCTGTTTCTCTATCATTCATCACAAAGGCCAAATATGCCTCATACCCTTTTCTTATGTATTTTCGTGCCGTCATATGAGAAATCATTACCGGCGCGATCTACCTTGTTAAATGCGATTCTATATGAAGAGTGTCCCTATTCTCACATCTCATCTCAATATATTTCTTCCCACAATTTACTATTACATCATGAGTGGTCAACCAGTCCATACCAAGAATGATGTCAAACTCATCAAATGGTAACAACATAAGGTTTGCTTTAAAATAATGACCTCTAATCATCAATGGGCAATCATTACATACTTTATCGACCAGCACACTTTGGCCTAATGGATTAGACACTTTAATCACAAATTTTGTAGACTCTATAGGCATACTCATACTGGATACTAGTTTCAAGCAAATGTAAGAGTGTATGGATCCGGGATCTATTAAAGAAATAACTTTAATATCATGAAGAGAAAAGGTACCCGTAATAACATCAGGAGAAGATGCCTCTTAGCGAGCGTGAATGGCATACGTCCTTGCAGGTGCCCTACCCTCGGGTCTCGCAACCTACTCTTTAGGGTTACCTCTACCACTTGCTCCACTACCCGGGTTCTTCTGCGATCTTCCTCTGACCATACTCCCAGATCTTGGGTTCTGTACTCTCTCTTCCTTCATCGTCTAAGGGTAATATTTTATAAAGTGGTCTTGGGAACCATATCTAAAACAAGCATTTTGATGCACTCGGCACTCACCAAGATGACGTCTACCGCACTGTGGGCATTCCGGTCTATCAGATCGAATGTTCCCCACACTAGCAACTGAAGTAGTCTGTACCTTATTTCCCGAATACTGTTTACCCTTGTTTCTACTTGAAAACCCTGTGGATGAAGCCGATCGGGTGGAGAAATCTCTTGAATTTTTGGAAGAGGGTTGGAATGACTTATTCCACTGTCTCTTTCTCGAGTCACGAGACTCCATTTTAGATTTTCTCTTCTCTTTTACTAGCTCTTCGGCTTTACAAGCCCACTCCACTAACACAACAAATTCTTTTAATTCTAGGACAGCAACAAACAACTTAATGTCCTCATTTAGTCCATCTTCGAATCTCTTACTCATGATGGCCTCGGTGGATACACACTCGAGCATATTTCTTGATTCGTACAAACTCACGCTCATAATCGATTCACGGACATCTTGCCTTGCTTGATTCTAGAAATTCATTTCTCTTACGATCGACAAATCTTTGGTGATATACTTCTTTACGAACACTTCTTGAAAGAACTCCCACGTGATCTTTTCTCGTGGTACCATCGACACTAAGGTGTTCCACCATTGGTAAGCGAGAATCTCTTAAAGAGAGACTACACACTTCATGCATTCCTCGGGCGTGCATGACAATTCATTGAATACGATGGTATTCTCTAACCAGAACTCGGCCTTTTTCGGATCATCATCCTTTTTAGCCCAAAATTCTTCTGCCCAATGTTTCCTGATCCTATCAACCGGAGGCTTCTCTCCTCTTACCACCTCTACTACTTGAGGGGCTACTGGGTTAGGTTGAGGAATAGGCGGGGGTGGAGGGGTTTAAGCATTCGGGTTCGTACAAATAAACTTCGTATACCACGTGTTCATCATATGGAGGAAGGCTTCTCTAGCCTCTTCTCCTCCTCTCTGACTCACCGTAGTGGGTCTATTCTCATCATCGTTAGGCACCGTCCCTTCAGCGAGAGCCGGCGTGTTACTTTCTACGTCATCTGCTACAGCACTTTCGGGATCCATTTACTATATGTATAAACATAATTTAAGTCGTCAGGAGTTGTCACACTATCATTATAAAAACATTCTTACGTATGGCATGTATAGCTAGACTCGTGCTCATGCTACGTTAGTCCTAGACCCGACTAAACCGTAGCTCTGATACCACTAAATGTAACACCCCATACCCAAGTCTGAGACTTAGATTGGATACGAGGCATTACCATACTTGAACTTAAGGAAACATGTACTTACGGGCTGTAAAATTTTGTTTCGAAATAGAAACTTCTCTTTCTTAATCAAAACATATGTTTCATGGGCCTACGAGGCCTTAAACACCTATCTGGAAACTTTCAGAACTCAATCAGGAACTTTTCCTCGAAATAGGGGTCACACGCCCATGTGACTTGGGACATGCCCGTGTACCCCTAAGACATGCCCGTGTCATCCACCCGTGGTCGACACTAACTAATTTCACACGGCCTTGACACGCCCGTGGCTTTGGCCCGTGTGCTAAACTTTGGCATTCTGACTTATCCACACGGTCTATACACACTCCCGTGTACTTCAGCCGTGTGGTAATTCAATTTACAAATGCAAGGTGCAGACTTCACACGGCCAGGGCACACACCCATGTGTTAACCGTGTGTCACACACGGCCAAAACATACGGCTTTGTGATTAGCCCGTGGTCTATTCTGACTTAAAACACTAATGTTCAGGGGACACACGGCTTAGACACACGCTCGTGTGTCTATCCGTGTGGGCCCCTAGAGGCTATCTTCCAAGCCAATTGCCACCCTGATATTAAGATCAATCCAATACTCAATTCAATAACTCAAGTATTGCATCTAACATGACAAGGATGCATACTTCATTGATAGATAAAACATACATACTTAATCATTCATGACCCATCTCTTTGGCCATATACAAAAAGAATACTAAGCTTGATAGCCAACACTTTGGCTAATTCTAAAACATAACTCAAAATGAAATGCTTCCTATACATGCCATACTTAATATAAACAACTTGGCTATACCAAAATAGCGATTGATAGTGTGTTCTGAGCTCCGATGACGATGATCCACGAGATTAGCTTGGCGGGACTACATGGAAAGAAAGAATTAAAGACGTAAGCATTTTGCTTAATAAGTTTGCATGTAATGCATATAACAACGTATATAAATATATATACTTAACATACTCATTCATCATAAGCAAAGGCATTGCTAAGTTCACATGCTTGAGCTTACTTACTCTTATTGATTCTTACACTTATCATGGTACTTACTAGTCTCGTGCTTGTAAGGTAAACAAGGTACCTGTATCACTTAATCATATAGATTAGCATACTTTGTTAAGGTAAGCATAATCTTAACTTCATCATTCATAACATGAATAATACTCTTAGTTCACTATGACTAGCATACTTTGATGATAGCTTTACTTGCTTAACTTTCTTGCTTTCTCATTTATTCTTTACTCTTTTGCCCGACGAATTACTATGAATAACCGAGGATACTGAATCTTATCTCACAAATATCTCGATGCCAAAGCCATACACTATATTTGGTTTTACATGGGATCTCTCAACTTGGTATCGATACCATGTCTTGACATGGACTTACACGAAGTCTTCCTTGTATGTTCCATTGGGAACTTACCATTGCCATGTCTTGACATGGTATTACTTGGTATCTTTACTCATGAACGGGTTAATGCCGAGCCTTGGCTTGGACTTACATGAAATCTTCCTTGTTACTCACCAATGCCATGCCTTGGCTTGGACTTACATGGGATCTCTATCTCATGATAACTTTTCAATGCCAAGACTTGTCTTGGACTTACATGACATCTTTACATGGAGACTCACCAATGCCATGCCTTGGCTTGGGCTTATATGGGTCTTCATCTCATAATAACTCTTCAATGCCAAGACTTGTCTTGGTGTTACATGATAACTTGCTTGATTTCCGATGCCATGCCTTGGCTTGGTCTTATAAGGACTTCCTTGTCTCATGTGATAGATCGAGTATCCTAAGTAATTCAACTTCAATCGGGACTTTCTCATACTTAATCTCATTGATTTCTTTGTTTAGCATAGCATAAAAAATCTCATGGAATTAAGATATATTCTACATCATACTAAGCAATTCAATGATATTAATCATAAAGCTTAGAAAGCATACAAACTTACCTCAATGTACAAAATGTATGTAGAAATGCAATTTAGTCCTCGACTTTGTTCTTACCTCGATTTTGATCCGGGCTTCGTTTTTCTTGATCTATAATAATAATTTAGCTTATTTAATACACACATTGACTAAATTGACTCTTAACTCATACTTCGGCAAAATTACCGTTTTGCCCCTAAACTTCCTCATAATTACACTTTTGCCCCAAGGCTCGTAAAGTGATTTTTATTCAAATTTTGTGAACTTCAGGCTTAGCTGATTCATTCTCTTAACTATAGCAACAATAAATTCTCACTATTTCTATCATGTATGACAAATTTCACAACTTTTACAAACTAGTCCTTACTAGCATTTTTCATGAAATTCATTTAGGAAAAGATGTTTATCTAACATCAAACTCTCATAATCTTTCATAAAATATCATTTTAAAAGCATGTCATACATGGGTAGATTTATGAACATGAATTCTAGCTCAACTTATAGCTATAAATAGCTAATTCATAATACGAGGACTCCAAAAATACGAAGAATATTAAAAACGGGGCTAGGATGCACTTACTAGCAAGCTTCAAAAATTGAAGAACCCTAGCTATGGAGTCTATCAAATTTTCGGCACAAGGAGAAGAAGATGAATAAGATTTTTTTCATCTTTTTCTCTTTTTAATCATTTAATTGATAAATGACCAAAATGCCCTTCTCACTAAACTTTCAAAATTTCTAACTCATGTCCATTTTTGTCCAAAAAATATAATTTGGGCAAATTACTATTTAAGGACTTCTAATTAATATTCCAAAGCTATTTCATACTAAAAGCTTCTAGAATCTCAAATTTTGCAACTTTTGCAATTTAGTCCTAATGGACCAATCAATGACAATTTCATAAAATTTCTACATGAAACTTTCATACTATCATGCAAACATATCTTAAACCTCAAAACTCATTTTACTACTTCGGATTTGTGGTCTCGCACCACTGTTCTGACTAGGCCCTAAATCAGGATGTTACACGCCTGTGTGTAGAGTGGGGCACGCCCGTGTGACATATCACACACCCGTGCTCCATACCCGTGTAGAATTATTTTCTTTTCGAACCTACAGGGGTTTTCACACGGCCGAATACACGCCCGTGTTCTTAGCCCGTGTGCTCCACACGGCCTAGACACGCCCGTGTCCTTGCCTGTGTGTAAAAAATTGGGTATTCTGTTTGTGACGTCAGCAACCTCATATGGAGTAGACGGCCTAGACACACGCCCGTGTGGCTAGCCCGTGGTCGACACTGACTTGCAATACCAACATTCAGGGGACACACGGCCTGGTAACACACCCATGGGGCTGACCGTGTGTCTCACACGGCCTAGACACACGCCCGTGTGTCTACCCGTGTGGACCAATTCAAGGCTATTTTCCAAGCCATTTAGCCACCCTCACTTGCACACATTCACGCATCATCACATAACATTTTCAAATCATTAATTAAAACTCTTGAATTATCACATTAGAATCATGAAAATTGAATCTTCATCCCATATACGAGAGAGAGCTATTACTAGTACAATTACAATTGACTTGAGCCATCATCTATGGCTGTACACAACCAATCCACAAACTCTTTTAAGCCAACACATTTGGCTACTTTAACTATGACTTAATTAAACCAAAATAAGATCCCTATACATGCCATATTTCAAGAAGACTTGAATCTCATACCCAAGTGTCTGTTCGATAGAGTGAAAGCATCTCCAGCAGTTTCCAACCCGAGCTAGTTAAGTTAACCTATAAGAGATAGGAAAGGAAGAGGAGTAAGCAATATTGCTTAGTAAGTTCATATGCAAATAATAATCAACTATTGACATTCATTGATTTTACTCAACCACAAAGGCATTATAATGAGATTTACTCTTAAACTCATGGTTACCCACTATATCATTCATAAGGCTTATTCATTCTGTCTCTTACCACATTCTAACCATGTGACAATTATAGTACTCTCATTTATTAGCACATAATCCCTGCACCCATCATCACAACAATCCATGACACATATTGATGTGTCTAAAACTAACTATGACCACAATAAAGGCAAGCACACCTATCGTTTAATAGTGTAGTTATGGTAAGACCAGTAATATCGTATCCACAAGGACCAATAGTACTAGTAATTACTATCTTCTTATTATCTAGCCTACAAATTGGAGTGTATTCTTTTAAACTAAAACTTAATTAAAAACACGACAACGAAAGAATTGGGAAAATACTTTTAGATAACTTATGTGATAAGCAATACCTAAGGAAGAATCCACCTAGACTTCACTTATTACTTTTGATTCATACGATTTATTCACTTGACTTAATCCGTAGAAATCCCTGATTTATGTTAATATCTCTTTCAAGACTAAAAACAACTGACTCTAGGTTGATTAATTGAAATCTCTTTCTAATTAAAACCCCTATTGTCGCATTAACTCGATCTATGGATTCCCTTATTAGATTTGACTATAATCCGACAGATTTTCGTCGCCCTATGTCTAGGGTTGCAATCAACTCCGCTTAATTGTGTTGACCTACTCTTAAACAGTGACTTTTTCTCCACTGAATAAGCACATTCGACTTGAATCAATAACCTGAATTATCAAAACAAGAATAAGAACTCACAATAAAGAATAAGAACAAGTATATATCTTATAAATCAAATAGTAATAAAATCCGTCTTAGGTTCCATCCCCTTAGGTATCTAAGGGATTTAGTTCATACTGATAGAAGGAAACATCTCAAAATAAGGAAAACAACAAAACATAAGAAAACCCAAAAACTTCTAAAGAACTTGATGGGAGATCTTCAGTCTTAATGGAGATCTTTCCTCCGAGCTGCTTCCGACGGCTGTTTTCGAGTAATTTCTACGTTCTATTCAGCGTCCCTCTTTAGGTCACCCCCTAGGGTGTTTATATAGGCTTTGGAACATCTTTCTTTGCCCACAAGTAACCTTTTCCAAATAGAATTAACCTTTGATACGGCAGGGACACGCCTGTGTAACACGCCCATGCTCGATAGCCCTAGGCCGTGCTCGCTCCTGCTCACCACACACGATCATGTGGTCTGCCCGTGGACGATAGTCCAGGCCGTGGTTGATCCTGCTCGTAACACACGGCCGTGTCCAATGGTCCAGGCCGTGTTGAATTCTAAGATAGGCCCATTTTGTCCCTTTTTGGCCCGTTTCTCATTCTTTTCGATTCCCTAATCTCTCCTGAGTGTAAAACATGAAATTAAAGGATTAGGAGGATCGAATTCATCAAATATAATGAAAACTCATCCAAAAATAAGCTAAGCATGGGGTTAAAATATGTATAAATTATGGTTTATCAAATATCCCCACACTTAAGCCTTTGCTTGTCCTCAAGAAAAATCCTCAACTCACAATTAAAACTAACTTCCTCGACTCATAATTCTCAACAATAATGTTTCATCATAATTCATAGATAATTCATACATTGATAATTTAACTAAAAGAGTCCTAGAGATTCAAACAATCTAAGTCATAGATTTTTATAGCATGAAAATATATGTGTTTCCCTTTACCTAAATAATTACCTCTGATTCAAAACCGACAAGTATTGACATCCTCACTAAAGATTCACTCAAATCACTCAAAGTGTTTAAGGTTCAAATTAAGCACTCAAAAGTCAAACATGAAAAGTTAATCCCATAGGCTTGCATGAAAATCAAATCTCCACCACTATAAAATGAGATGATATACAAATCAAAAGGTCTTTTAAAGGGTTGTAACGGGGCTTGAGTTAAAGGTGTGGATAAAGGTTGAAAAGGAGGGTTACAATCGAGATTTAATTGACAATTCACCTAACTCGAAAAATGGACTAACACTGAATAATTACATCAATTGAAAACTTAATACTAATAACACGAGCTTCTTCTCAAAATGTGAAATTAACTGCTTAAGCACAAATAACAAAGAACTGATAATGAATAGATTTCCAACCAAATTCTTTTATTATTTTTTTAAGAATAATAAGAACATACAATAATAAGATGGAATTTAACAACTGAAATAAAGAAAATAGTTAGGCAACTGATCAAATCAATTCTCGACAAAAAGGGAGTCAAAGTAGGAGAGGTAAAAATTTGGTTTTGGGTTAATATTAATGGGTGAGTCAAGAAAACAGTTTATTAGGCTAAAAAGGGTTCACTAGGGGTTAATTATGAGGGTAGGCTTTTTAGTGGAATAAGTGGGTTAAAACCTAGGTGCCTTTATCATCTCAGTATATCAAATCAAAAGTGTGGTCTCGACATGCATAATCGAAGCAAGTTCTAGAATAACAGTTCAATGTTGACACGCTCATAACCAACAATAAAGTGAGCAAGAAAAATATATGCTCTAAAAAGGCTCAAAAATCTCACAAAAATTATGGTTTTTGATGTCAACCTTGCAAATTTCAAACTTCAAAGTAATATTTAAATTTAGGGAAACAACCTAAAACAGTTTTTGATTACGGAAAATAGACTTATCATGCTTGATTCTCTAATGTCTTAAGGTTTAAACCATCAATGTACAATTACCTATGACTTAATCCAAAACATATCAATGAAAATCATAAATCAATAGAAGTTTCATTCTAATAGTAATATGAGAAAATTACTTAAGAGCAAGACATAATTCAGGGATTTTCTAATAATCAATTAAATAACCTCCCCACACTTAAGATGTACATTGTCCTCAATGTACAAAGATATATAATGACAATATAATAAGAATATCATAAGAGAGGGAGAGAAGTGAAACTTCCTGAATTTTGGATGAAATCCATGGAGTAGTTGACACGAAATTATAGATATAACAAAGTGAGGTGCATAATTCTGAGCAACTATTAAGAACATAAACACAACTATGGAAGAAGGTTACGGGATTACTCAATTAGGAATAATTATAAAAACTAAAATAAAGTTCAAAATATAAAATATAAGTCTTTTGGAATTATAATACAAAATATAAAGGGAAATGGACTAGAAATAAAACTAAAAGGAAAATAAAAGTAGAGAAAATAAAATAAAATAATTGGACTCAAAGGTCCTCATCGTCGGATGCGTCGCGAGGTGGAGGTGGCGGCGATATGTGAAAGTGCTGACAAATCTGTTGCAGCATCGCCTCGATGCCGTCGAATCATCGAGCGTTGTCATTAAATTGTTGCGTACAATACTGCTCGAACCTAGTAAGGCGCTCAAAAATGTCAGTCAGTGAAGTTGCCGCACAAGCTGGTCGGTGTGGTGGTGGTGGCGCAGACAGTGGCTCCTCGTGCTGTGGGGGAACATCATCAGTAATGTCCTCTGGGTCATCCTGCTCGGTGGGTTGCGAGAGCCGGTACTGGGGAGGATCGAACCCACGGCGGCACTCAATCATCCTCATATGAAGCATCGTCTGGAAGCCCTGTGGGGACATATGTCCTATAAGTGTGAGTAAGGAGAACTGAGCGGTGGTGTTGAGGAGCCCAAAATATCGAGCCAGGCGCGTGATGTAGGGACCCATGGAGATGACTCCTCTCCTATGCCGCTCTGTCTGATGCTGCATGGCACGGGCGATGAAGTAGGCTAAGTAAAAAATGTGCTCGTTTGCCATGCACCACAAGAAGTAGACGTCGTGGGTGTTGACGACGCTGGTGCTCTCTCGCCTCCCTATCAGAGTATGAGCCAGGATGGCGTGTAAGTACCTCAATGATGGGGCGAGAGCGGAGGCCTTAGAGCGACTGGGATCATATGTCGCTGAGACAGGGACCAAATCCTTCCAACATGACGAAAGGGAGCGGTGGATATGGAGATGGAGATCCACGAAGTCGTCATCCTCCATGAATTCCTCGGTGTAAAGTCCCAAAGCGCTCCGAACTATGGGACACTCAGCTCACATACGAGGCCTCCGAGATGGAATTGGATTGTGCCAGAGTCATCAAAGTTCATCATGATCGTCTGGAGGTGGAAAGTAGAACAGAACTCTAACGTGAGCTCTAGGTATGTAGGCTAGATGATATCAAAGAAGTGTCCCCACGGGTCAGTGGATAAAAGGGCTCGAACCGCGTCGGCTAGCTGGACCTGCTCTAGGGCGGCCCAATCAATACACCTCCCCATGCTGAGGGGTCGTGCGCAAAGTAACCGAAAGAGCTCCTCCTGGGGTTCCGAAGGAAACTGTAGGAATAGGTGGCATACTTCGGCAGAAGCGCTTGAGGAGGTCGCACCGGCACCTTTTCACTTTTTTGAAGCGGGGACGGCGGTCTTCTTCCCACGTGGGGGAGTCATTGCGTACCTGCAAAAGACGTACAATAACCCAGTATTATTTACCAACCAAAGATTTGGGATCCTACTAATCAATATATTCTTGTGATAATCCTAATACTGAAAACTAAGAACAAATAAGTCTATTGAATAATGAGAAAGCAATATTGATGAATAAAAGAGAAATAAATTAATTAATAATAAGACGACTTGTCTAACAATGAGAAATATCAGAATATTTAGCATTAAGGATTCAAGAAAATAAATATAGAATAAGAGAATAGAAATTAACATAGTGTATGAAAGAAAATCTAATAATTCTAAAAATAATGATGAAGAGAATGATAATTAAGAAAATAGAAAAATAATAAAAGAAATGGAGGGTAAAACAATGGTGACTGACGGTGAGGTGGTGGGAGGAGGCGCATGGTTGTGTTGGTGGCGCACGGGCATGTCGTCCTTACACGAGCGTGGACTACGTGTTGTATGCGTGGGTAAGAAAGGGAAGAAGAAAGGAGGAGGGGGTGTTGATGGTGGTGGCTGGACTGAGTAGGGAGAGTGGAGAACGGCTAGGGTTTGTAGGGAGGGTAAAATTTTTTAGGGAGAAAATGAATAGTGGTGTGGTTTAAATAGAAATTGGGGCACACGGTTAAGGCCTACGGCCGTGTGCCTACTATTTAGCCCGTGTGGTTCGTAAATTTTGAAATTGGGTGCGTCTGGGTTGTGCCCCACGCCCGTGTTCCCTGGGCGTGTTGGGTCACACAGCCTTATCGCACGACCGTGTGCTGCTTCGTTCGTTTCTCCCACGCCCGTGTAGAGGTTAGCACGCCCGTGTTAATTTAGTCAGTGTCGACCACGGTCTAGAGGCACGGGCGTGTCGAATGCCCGTGTGACTTACTTAGTTTCACCCACGGCTTTTTGGCACGGGCGTGTTACTTGTCCGTGTCACTTACTCAGTATCGACCATGGCTGTATCGCACGGCCGTGGCCTTTTATCACAGCCCATGTTTTTGAGTCAGTTTCGACCACGGCTGTGTCGCACGGTCGTGGCATTTTATCGTAGCCCGTGTTTTGGGGAAAATTTCCGTCCTTGGCCCGCACGGTCTCCGCCACGCCAATGTGCCTACCCGTGGTGTCCACACGGCCATGGCCACGCCCGTGTGTAAGGCCGTGTGGTATGGAAACCTGCGCTTATTAATCTGGCTAGTTTTTAGTTAGGTGCTAAAAATTGAAAATATGAATATAAATGGGGTTAGTGTTCGGGTTGCCTCCCGAGAAGCGCTTGTTTAGAGTCCTAAGCTAGACTTACCTTGTATCCGCTCTCTATGGAGGTTCACGGAGCTGAAGCTCCTCTCTAATATCTCTAAAATCCTCACCGTTATATAGTTTAAGGCGTTGATCGTTTACCTTGAATGTGCCATGAGTCAGATGAGTTACCTCGATTGTACCATAAGGAAAAATGGTTTTGATTACGAATGGACATGACCATCTTGATTTCAGCTTTCCAGGGAACAATTTTAGCTTCAAATTGTATAATAGAACAAGATCTCCAACTTCAAACTGCTTAGGTTGCTTCAAACGAGCATCATGGCATCGTTTTGTTGCTTCTTTGTATAAACATGAATTCTCATAAGCATTCGCTCGCCACTCATCTAGCTCGTTCAACTGCATCAATCTTTTCTCACCTGCAAGTTTAAGATCGTAATTTAAGAATTTTGTAGCCCAAAATGCTCTGTGCTCTAATTCAAATGGTAGATGACAACTCTTTCCGTAGACAAGTCTGCATGGGGATGTTCTTATGGGAGTTTTAAAAGCGGTTCTATAGGCCCATAACGCATCGTTTACTTTTAATGCCTAATCTTTCCTGTTCGATTCTACTGTTTTCTCTAGAATACGCTTAAGCTCTCGATTTGCTACTTCCACTTGTCCTTTGGTTTGAGGGTGATAAGGGTAGGGTTGTTACGTGGTGTACTCCATATTTCTTTAAGACTTTATCAAATCGAGTATTACAAAAATGAGTACCCCTATCACTAATAATTGCTCTAAGTGTTCCAAATCGAGAGAAGAGTTTCTTAAGAAATCTTACTACCACTCTAGCATCATTAGTAGGTAAAGCTTGAGCTTCCACCCATTTTGACATATATCAACTGCTACTAAGATGTATTTATTCCCAAATGAGCTAGGGAATGGACCCATAAAATCAATACCCCATACATCAAATATTTCACATGATAGCATATATATTTGAGGCATTTCATCGCGTTTAGAGATATTACCTGTTCTCTGACATCTTTCACACGAAGCAACATACCTGTTAGCATCCTTGAACAGAGTGGGCCAATAAAAACCTGATTTGAGCATTTTATGTGCTGTCCTAATCCCACTATAATGTCCTCCTGATGGTCCTGAATGACAATGTTCTAGTATTTTGCTTGCTCCTGCCTTTGTATCACATCTCTGAATTACTTGATCTGCACATATACGAAAAAGAAAAGGGTCCTCCCAAAAATAGTTTTTCGCATCAGCAAAGAATCGCTTCTTTTAATGATGTGTTAACCCTTTTGGCAGGATGTTAGCAGCTAAATAATTCGTAATATCTGCAAACCAAGGTACCTCGAAGTCGGAAATAGTAAATAGTTGTTCTTCAGGAAACGAGTCATTTATCTAACTTTCATCGAGTTCCTCGATATGTGGATTTTCAAGTCTAGAAAGATGGTCTGCCGTGAGATTTTCAGCTCCTTTCTTATCCTGAATTTACAAATCAAATTCCTGTAGGAGTAAAATCCATCTTATGAGTCGAGGTTTTGCATCAGATTTAGTTAAAAGATAACGAAGAGCTGAATGGTCAGTGTAAATGACAACTTTAGATAATATCAAATACTGTCAAAATTTATCAAATGCAAAAACCATAGCTAGCAACTCTTTTTCTGTGGTGGCGTAATTTTCTTGCGCGACCGTCAATGTTTTGCTAGCGTAATAAATTGGCTGAAAATGATTGTCTCTTCGCTGTCCCAAAACCGCACCTACTGCAAAATCACTCGCATCACACATTAGTTCAAAGGGTAAATTCCAATCAGGTGCAATTATAATCGGAGCATCTATCAATTTATTTTTGAGGATATAGATGCATCCAAACAGTCCTGATCAAAATTGAAAGGCACATCTTTTTCTAGTATTTTAGTTAAGGGCTTAGCTATTTTAGAAAAATCCTTGATAAATCTTCTATAAAATCCAACGTGTCCTAAAAAGCTTCTAATAGCCTTAACTGAACTAGGAGGAGGTAATTTTTCTATGGTTTCAATTTTTTCTTTATCAACCTTAATCCCTTTACTAGAAATTTTGTGACCTAACACAACCCCTTATCGAACCATAAAGTGACACTTTTCCCAATTAAGCACAAGGTTCGTTTCCTCACATCTCATTAGAACTCTTTTTAAATTTTTAAGGCAAAGGTGGAAAGAATTACCAAATACTGAAAAGTCGTCCATGAATACCTTCATAATATCTTCCACAAGTTCATCAAAGATGGCTAGCATGCATCGCTGAAAAGTAGCAGGAGCATTACATAATCCAAAAGGCATTCTACGATAAGCAAACGTACCATATGGACCTGTAAATGTTGTCTTTTCTTGATCCTCAAGAGCTATTGGGATTTGGAAGTAGCAAGAGAGTCCGTCCAAGAAGCAGTAGTACATATGCCCAAATAATCTTTCTAACATCTGATCAATGAATGGTAAAGGAAAGTGATCTTTTCTCGTGGCATCGTTTAATTTCCTATAATCAATGCAAACTCTCCAACCTGTGACTGTCCTTGTTGGAATCAATTCATTTTTCTCAATTGCTATAACAGTCATGCCTCCCTTCTTTGGAACAACCTGCACAAGACTTACCCAAGTTCTATCAGAAATAGGATAAATAATTCCAGCATTTAGAAGTTTAATTACCTTAGCTTTAACAACTTCCTTCATGTTGGGATTTAATCATCTTTGAGGTTGCACACATGGTTTATATTCATCTTCCATTAAAATTTTGTGGGTGCAAAATGATGGGCTTATCCCTTTAATGTCAGAAATTTTCCAAGCTATGGCTCTTCTATGCTCCTTTAATACCTGTATTAACTCATCTTTCTCATTGGGTTCCAATTCTGAAGAAATAATTACCGGTAGTGTAGAATTATCTCCGAGGAATGCATACTCTAAGTGATTTGGTAACTGTTTCAATTCCAATTTGGGGGCTCTTCAATAGAGGGTTTTTGTTTTAGTTCGTCATTTATTTCAATGCCCTTGATCGTTGTATTTCAAAGTTTTAAATTTATAATGATCGATCCTGGAACTAACTATAACAACGATTGAGGCAAGTGCACCTATCGAACAGTAGTATAGCTTAGGCAAGACCGGATTGTCGAACCCAAAGGAACTAAAAGTACTAATACTAAATTTCTTTCTATTATTTAGCCTAAAATAAGTGAAGTTGTTTATTAATCTAAATTAACTAATTACTAAGCTAAAGGCGCAAAGACAAAAAGAATGAATTTGGGAAATACTTGGAAAAACTCGGTTGATTAAGGCGATGCCCTTAGGAAGAATCCACCTAGACTTCACTTGTTATCTAACCTTTGAACAGCACGATTTATTCACTTGACTTGATCCGTAGGACTCCCTAATTTATATTAAACCCTCTCTCAAGGCGAATAACATCTAATCCTAGGTTGATTAATTGAAATCTCTTTCTAATTAAAACCCCTAGAATAGCAGTAAATCGATCTATGGACTCCCATATTAGGTTTCACCCTAATTCGGCAAAATCTCGTCACCTATCTTTAGGCGCGCGATCAACTCCGCTTAATTATGCTAGATCTACTCTTAAGTAGGGACTTTTGCTCCACCACCTAAGCACATTCAACTTGAATTAATATCTGTGAAATATCAACACAAGAATTAAGCACACATAATCAAGAACAAATCAAGTATTTATCATATAGTTTAGAAAACAATAACAAGATTCATCTAGGTTTCATCCCCCTTCAGGTAACTGAAGGGTTTAGTTCATAATAATAAAGAAAAACATCTCAGAAGAAAAGATAAAACAAAACATAAGAAATCCCTAAAACTCCCTAAAGGAATTGAAGGAGAGATCCTCCGTCTTGAGTAGAATTCAAGCACGGAGATGGATCAACTGGCTATCCCTTGAGAGTTTCCCACAAATCTGACCTTTTCGGCTCGGCTCCTTGGCCTAGCTAACCGCCCCCTTTTAGGTTATACTTAGGGTCTTTATATAGGCTTTTGAAATAGGTTTCTTTGCCCCTAAGTATCCTTTTTCGAGTGAAATTACTCTCCTCCATGGCAGGGGCACGGCCATGGCACACGCCCGTGTGAATCGTGGCCAGGCCGTGTTGGACTCCATTAGTGAGGCACGGTCGTGTAGATCGACTTCAGGCCGTGTTCTAGTATATTGAGGAGGCACGGCTGTGTGGGCTTTAGTCCAGGCCGTGTCGATTTCTTCTTTGGCCCATTTTGGTCCGTTTTGAGCTCGTTTCTCGTTCTTTTTATTCTTGGGTGCTTTCCTGAGTATAAGACATGAAAAGAAAGGATTAAGAGCACCTTTTTACATAAATCAAGGGATAAATAATCCAAAAGTATGCTAAATGTGGGATTAAAATATGTTACTATTTCAGTTTATCAAATACCCCCACACTTAAGCTTTTGCTTGTCCTCAAGCAAAATTCTCAATTTACAATTAAAACGAACTTTCTATAATTCATAATTCCTATCAACAATGTTTCATCATAATTCATAGATAATTTATACATGGATAATTCAACTCAAAGAGTTCTAAAAATTCAAACAATCTAAGTCATAGATTTGTAGCTTGAAAAACATAGACGTCTCCCCTTATCTAAATAATTACCTTTAATTCAAAACCGACAAAGATTGACATCCTCACTAGAGATTCACTCAAATCACTCAAAGTGTTTAAGGTTCAGGAAAAAGCGCTCAAAAGTCGAACATGAAAATTTAATCCCATAGGCTTGCTTGAAAATCAAATCTCCACCACTATATAATGAGATGATACACAAATCAAAAGGTCTTTAACAGGGTTATAACGGGGCTTGGGTTAAAGGTGTGGATAAAGGCTGAATTAGAAGGTTAGAATCGAGATTGACCTGACAAATTACCTAACCAGAAACAATGAACTAAATAAAAGTAATTACATCAATTGAAAATTAATAATACTAATACTACGAGTTTCTTCTTCAATATTTGGAATTTAGACGTATAAGCTCCTTTAATCACAAAACTAATAATGAATATGTTTCTTTTTTTTTAGGTATATACATAAATACATAATAAAGGATAAATTACTGAAATAAAAATCATAGTTAGGCAACTAATCAAATCAAATCTTGATATAAGGGTAGTTAAATAGGATGGTGATAACAAATACAAAGGGTTTTGGGTTAATATTAGTGGTTATGTCAATAAAAAGGGTTGTTAGGATTAAAAGGGGTTCACTAGGGGTTAATTGTGAAGGTAGGCTTTTAATGGAGTTAGTGGGTTAAAACCTAGGTGCCTTAATCATCTCTGTATATCAAATCATAGGTGTGGTCTCGATATGTATAAACGAGGCAAGTTCTAGAATAACAAATCAATGTTGACATACTCATAATCAATAAAGTGAGCATGAAAAAGAATATATGCTCTATAAGGCTCAAAAACTCACAAAATTATGGGTATTTTTGACATCAACCTCGTAAATTTATAACTTCAAAGTTATATTTAAATTCAGTTCACCAACCTAGCAATTTTTAATTGAAAAAAAAAATGGACTTATCATGCTTGATTCTTTAGTATCTTAAAATTTAATTATCAATGCACAATTATCAATGACTTAATCTAAAACATATCAATAAAAATCATAAATCATCAGAAATTTCATCCTAATTAGTAATATGAGGAAATTGCTTAAAAACAAGACTAAATTCAGGGATTTGAGAATAATGCAAAAAGTTAGGCACGTTTAAGATTCACCCCCCACACTTAAGATGTACATTGCCCTCAATGTACAAAGATAGATAATATAAATATAATGTTCAGATCAGAAGATATGGGGATAAATGAAACTCCCTGAATTATGGATGAAATCCTTGAGTTGGATGAACGATATGTTGGAGGGGTCGTTCTGGATGACGATCCTGTGCTACATGAAGAAATTGGGTAGCTCGTGGGGAATTAGCCAGGAATTATTAAGACACATTTAAAATAAACTAAATATATAATTAAAGATAAGAAAGATAAAGAGAAAGAAAATAGAAAGTAAAATAAAATTAAAAGAAAAGGTGAATGGACCGAGGGGTCCTTATTGTTGGGTGTGATTTCTAAGGCTGAGGTTATCGTGCTGGTCGTGGTGTGATTCCTTAGCAGCCTGAAGAACCTGACACTAAGAAACTAAATTAAAATAAACTAAATTAAGCATAAGATAGTCAAAGGGAAGGAAAATATAGGAGAAGATAAAAATAAAAGAACAATTAATTGGTCTCAAAGACCCTTGGCTTGGCGAGTGATTGAAGCGGCCGACATGAACTTATATAAATCGGTTTCCCTTGAGGAGACTTTGCTTGGCTTCTTCCGCTTCTTTGGCATTATTTTGGTGTAGCTCAAGGGTATAGAGAAAAGGAGTAGGAAAAAAATGAAAAGTTGAAGGTTGAAAGTTAATAGGAGAAGAGGGAAGGGGGGTTAAATAGATTTTCAAATCTAGTACAACCCCACGCCCGTGCGCCTTAGGCGTGTTGATTCACACGGCCACCTCGCACGGCCGTGTGTATAGGCGTGTTGGTTCACCCAGGCCCGTTTTACTAATTGTCACACCCGTTAGTGAGAAGTCAGTGTTGTCCACGGCCGCATCGCACGCGCGTGGGGCTATTATCGTAGCCCGTGTTTGGGGATAAAAGTCACCTTTGTCGAGCACGGCTATAAGTCCGCCTGTGTTTCGTTCCATGGCTTCCACACGGCCACGGGCACACCCGTGTGCAAGGCCATGTGGTCTAACACCTGCGCTTTATTGGATTAATTAGTATGGGATTAAATGCTAAAAATTAAGAATCTAATGTTAGTGTGGTTAATGCTCGGGTTGCCTCCCGAGAAGCGCTCATTTAAAGTCTTAAGCTAGACTTACCCTGTTTTAATTTTTTAAAAGAAGGTTCACGGAGCTGAAGCTCCTCTATCATATCCCTAAAATCTTCACCATTATAGATTTTGAGTCGGTGACCATTTACCTTGAATGTGCCTTGAGTGGGATGAGTTACCTCGATTGTGCCATAGGGAAAAATTATTTTGATTATGAATGGACCTGACCATCTTGATTTCAGTTTCCTAGGGAACAGTTTAAGCCTCGAGTTGTATAGCAGGACCAAGTCCCCTACTTCGAATTGTTTTGATTTCTTTAGACGTGCATCATGGCGTCGCTTAGTTGCCTCCTTGTATAGTTTTGAGTTCTCGTAGGCATCAGCTTTCCATTCGTCGAGCTCGTTCATTTGCATCATTCTCTTCTCACCTGTAGTTTTAATATCGTAATTCAAAAATTTTATAGCCCAGTAAGCTTTGTGTTCTAACTCAAATGGTAGATGATAACTTTTCCCGTAGACAAATTTATACGGGGATGTTCCTAAAGGGGTTTTAAAGGCTGTTCTATAGGCCCATAAAGCATCATCTACTTTTATTGCCCAATCTTTCCTGTTGGATTCAACTATTTTCTCTAAGATCTGCTTAAGTTCTCGGTTTGCTACTTCTACCTGCCCCCTGGTTTGAGGGTGATATGGGGTAGCTATCCTATGGTGTACTCCATATTTTTTTAAGACCTTATCAAATTGAGTATTACAAAAATGAGTACCCCTATCACTAATGATGGCTCTAGGTGTTCCGAATCGAGAAAATAGTTTCTTGAGAAACTTAACTACTACTCTGGCATCATTGGTAGGTAAAGCTTCAGCTTCCACCCATTTTGACATGTAATCAACTGCTACTAGGATGTACTTATTTCCAAATGAACTAGGGAATGGACCCATAAAATCAATACCCCATACATCAAATATTTCACAAGATAGCATATATGTTTGAGGCATTTCATCACGTTTAGAAACATTACATGTTCTTTGGCATTTATCACATGAAGCGACATACCTGTTGGCATCTTTGAATAGAGTGGCCCAATAAAAACCTGATTCGAGTATTTTATGTGCTGTCTTAATGCCACTATAGTGTCCTCCTGAAGGTCTTGAATGGCAATGTTGTAGGATTTTGCTCGCTTCTGTCTTTGTAACGCATCTCCGAATTGCCTGATCTGCACAAATGCGGAAAAGAAAGGGGTCCTCCCAGAAATAGTTCTTCACATCAGAAAAGAATTGCTTTTTTTGATGATGTGTTAGCTTTTTCGGTAGGACGTTAGTGACTAAATAATTCGCAATATCTACAAACCATGGTACCTCGGAGCAGGTTATAGAAAAGAGTTGTTCATCAGGGAATGAGTCGTTTATCTCACTTTTGTCGAGCTCTTTGATATGTGGGTTCTCAAGCCTGGAGAGGTGATCTGCTGCAAGGTTTTCAACTCCCTTCTTATCCTGTATTTCCAGGTCAAATTCCTGTAAAAGTAAAATCCATCTTATGAGTCGTGGTTTTGCATCAGGTTTAGTTAAAAGATAACGAAGAGCAGAGTGGTCAGTGTAAACGACAACTTCAGATAATACTAAATATTGTCTGAATTTATCAAATGCAAAGACCGCAGCTAGTAATTCTTTTTTAGTAGTAGTATAATTTTCTTGTGTGGCTGTTATTGTCTTGCTGGCGTAATAAATCGGCTAGAAGTGCTTGTCTTTTCGCAGTCCTAAAACTGCACCCACTGCAAAATCACTTGCATCACACATTAGTTCAAAAGGGAGATTCCAATCAGGGGCAATTATAATTGGGGCATTTATTAATTTCTCTTTAAGAATATTAAATGCATCTAAACATTCCTGATTAAAATTAAAAGGTACATCTTTTTCTAGCAATTTTGTTAGAGGCTTAGCTATTTTAGAAAAATATTTAATAAATCTTCTATAAAATCTTGCATGTCCTAAAAAGCTTCTAATAGCCTTAACTGAACTAGGAGGAGGTAATTTTTCTATGGTTTTGACCTTTGCTTTATCTACCTCGATTCATTTACTAGAAATTTTATGTCCTAATACAATTCCCTCTAGTACCATAAAGTGGCATTTTTCCCAAATTAAGACAAGATTTGTCTCCTCACATCTCATTAGAACTCGTTTTAAGTTTTTAAGGAAAAGATGGAAAGAATTACCGAATACCGAGAAATCGTCCATAAATACCTCCATAATGTCTTCCACAAGTTCGTCAAAGATTGCCAACATGTAACGTTGAAAAGTAGCAGAAGCATTACATAATCCAAAAGGCATTCTACGATAAGCAAACGTACCATATGGACATGTGAATGTTGTCTTCTCTTGATCTTCAGGAACTATTGGGATTTGGAAATAGCCGAAGAGCCCATCTAGGAAGCAATAGTACATATGCCCAGATAACCTTTCTAACATTTGATCAATGAAGGGCAAAGGAAAGAGATCTTTTCTAGTGGCGTCGTTCAGCTTCCTGTAATCAATGTAAACTCTCCAACCTGTAACTGTTCTAGTGGGAATTAGTTCATTCTTCTCGTTGGCTACCACCGTCATGCCTCCTTTCTTTGGAACAACCTGCACAGGACTTTCCTAATTGCTATCAGAAATAGGATAAATTATTCCAGCATCTAGAAGTTTAATTACCTCAGCTTTCACAACTTCTTTTACGTTGGGACTCAATCGTCTTTGAGGTTGCACACATGGCTTGTATTCCTCTTCCATTAAAATTTTGTGGGTGCAAAACGATGAGCTTATTCCCTTAATGTCAGAGATTTTCCAAGCTATGGCTTTTTTATGTTCTCTTAGTGCCTGTATCAACTCCTCTTTTTCCTTGGGTTCCAATTCTGAAGAGATAATTACTGGTAGCATAGAATTATCCCCGAGGAATGCATATTATAAGTGTTTTGGCAACTGTTTTAATTCTAATTTGGGCGGCTCATCAATAGAGGTTTTTTTTTTTTGGTTCGTCATTGACTTCAATGCTCTCTTTTTCCGTTTGTCTAGATGAAGATGTATTCAGATTCAGCTTGTCAACTTCATCTTCTTCACCCTCTTCTTGAGTCAGGCACAGTTCCATCGTGTCATCATGTATAATTTCCTGTAATGAGTTTTGAATGATATGATCAGTAGTATCAACAAAATAACAGGAATCATCTTGTTCTTTAGAATATCGCATGGCATCATAAATTTGAAAAATAATTTCCTCATCGCCTATTCTTAATGCAAGTTTACCGTCACCTACATCGATAACAGCCCTAGCAGTAGCTAAAAAAGGGCGCCCTAAAATTAAGGGAACCTCAATATCCTCATCCATGTCAAGCACAACAAAATCAACAGGGAAAATAAATTTATCAATTTTTACCAAAACATCCTCGATAACTCCTCTAGGATATTTAATTGATCTATCAGCTAATTGAATACTCATCCTAGTGGGTTTTGGTTCCCCTAGATCTAGTTGTTAAAACATTTTATAAGGCATTAAATTAATAATGGCACCTAGATCAGCTAATGCTTTCTTAATATTTAAACTACCAATTAAACAAGGAATAGTAAAACTTCCTGGGTCTTTTAATTTGGTTGGTAACTTGTTTTGGAGGATGGCTGAACATTCTTCATTAAGCTCCACAGTTGATACTTCTTCAAGCTTCCTTTTATTCGTTAGGAGTTCTTTTAAGAATTTTGTGTATGTCGGCATCTGTGAAATGGCTTCAACAAAGGGTAAGTAAATATGTATTTATTTAAAAAGTTCAAGAAATTTACCGTATTGGGCATCTAATCGGTCTTTCTTCAACTTTGCTGGGTATGGGATTGATGGTTTACTTTCTTTGCACACTGGAGTTACATCCTCAACTCTCTCATCCTTTTCTTTGTCATCTTCATGTAGTATTTTTTTCTTTGGTTCGACTAACTCCTTTCCACTTCTCAGTGTAACTGCCTTTACCTATTCTGTTTCTTTAGAAAAAATCTCTGATCGAATTTAAAAAACTATCTTAGTAAGTTGCCCAACTGACTTAGTAATTTTCCCAACTGACTTAGTAAGTTATCCAACTTGGCTCTCGATCCCTTTGATCGATGCTTGTTGGGTCTTAAGGGTGGTTTTAGTGTCTTGGAGACGGTTTTCTGTGGATGCCATGAATCTTGTCAACATCTCTTCAAGGTCCGGCTTCTTCTCCTGTGGATAGGGCTGATTTTGGAAAATTTGAGGAGGTTGTTGTCTTTGATTTCCTTGATTTCCTTGACCTCCCCACGAAAAATTTGGGTGGTTCCTCCAACCTAGGTTATAATTATTACTATATGGGTTATTATTAGATCTGAAATTGTTACCTATATAGTTCATCTGTTCGCTCTCTGTGCCCGGTTGGTAGGGTGGGTACTCAGGATTCGCCACGGTTCCACTTACGTCGCACTACATTACTGGATGTACCTGTGAAGAACACAAACTATCAAGCTTTTTATTCATCATCTCTACTTGTGTTGATAGCATGGTTACTGCATCTATGTTGAAAACTCAGGCTGATTTTGTTGGTTTGGTCCTTGTAACCTGCCACTTATAGTTATTCAGTGACATCTCTTCAATAAACTCGTAAGCTCGCCGGGAGTTCTATTGTTCGGGGTTCCACCCAATGGTGAATCAATTAGTTGCCTCGTTGAGGATTTACACCGTTATAGAAAGTTTGGACTTGGAGCCACAAGGGTAAAACATGGTGTGGACACCTTCTCAAGAGATCCTTATATCTCTCCCATGCGTCATATAATGTCTCTAAATCCATCTGTACAAAAGAAGAGATATCATTTCGTAATTTGGCCGTTTTGGTCGGTGGGAAATATTTTAATAAAAAATTTTCGGTCATTTTATCCCATGTAGTGTTTGATCCTCGTGGTAACGAGTTTAACCACTGTTTGGCTTTATTCCTTAATGAAAAGGGAAATAACCGAAGACGTATGGAATCATCATAAACGCCATTTATTTTGAAGGTATCACAGAGCTCTAAAAAGTTAGCTATATGAGTATTTGGATCTTCGTCCTGTAAACCATCAAATTGAACAAATTGTTGAATCATTTGTATAGTGTTAGGCTTTAATTCAAAATTATTAGCGGCTATAGCAGGCCTAACAATACTTGATTCTGCTCCTGTTAAATGAGGTTTAGCATAATCATACATAGTACGCGGAGCATTATTTTCTGCCACATCTTGTGGTGGTGGATTATTCTCGGCCATCCCTTTAGTAGGATTGGATCTGCCTTCTCGTCCTTCTTCTATGTAATTTAGGGCTCGCCTAATTTCTCTGCGATTCTTGCAAACGGTAGCATCAATATCACTGTCGTATACTAGTGGTCCTCTTGGGTTTCTTCTAGTCATAAACTAGAGGTACCTGATAGTAAAAGAAAGAAAGAAAATTTAGCAAAGTTAAAATTAAAACTAAAAATAAAAGTAAATTGCAGAAACTAAAAAAAATAATGGCTAAAGTAATAAAAATAGAGCTTTCTTAATATTTTAGTTCCCCGGCAACGGCGCCAAAAACTTGATCGTTGTATTTCAGAGTTTTAAATTTATAATGATCGATCCTGGAACTAACTATAACAATGATTGAGACAAGTGCACCTATCGAACAGTAGTATAGCTTAGGCAAGACCGGATTGTCGAACCCAAAGGAACTAAAAGTACTATTACTAACTTTCTTTCTATTATTTAGCCTAAAATAAGTGAAGTTGTTTATTAATCTAAATTAACTAATTACTAAGCTAAAGACGCAAAGACAAAAAGAATGAATTGGGGAAATACTTGGGAAAAACTCAGTTGATTAAGACGATACCCTTAGGAAGAATCCACCTAGACTTCACTTGTTATCTAACACCGAACTGCACGATTTATTCACTTGACTTGATCCGTAGGACTCCTAATTTATATTAAACCCTCTCTCGAGGCGAATAACGTCTAACCCTAGGTTGATTAATTGAAATATCTTTCTAATTAAAACCCCTAGAATAGTAGTAAATCGATCTATGGACTCCCATATTAGGTTTCACCCTAATCTGGAAAAATCTCGTCACCCTATCTCTAGGCGCACGATCAACTTCGCTTAATTATGCTAGATCTACTCTTAAGCAGGGACTTTTGCTCCACCACCTAAGCACATTCAACTTGAATTAATATCCGCGAAATATCAACACAAGAATTAAGCACACATAATCAAGAACAAATCAAGTATTTATCATATAGTTCAGAAAACAATAAAAAGATTCATCTAGGTTTCACCCCCCTTCAGGTATCTGAAGGGTTTAGTTCATAATAATAAAGAAAAACATCTCAGAAGAAAAGATAAAACAAAACATAAGAAATCCCTAAAACTCCCTGAAGGAATTGAAGGAGAGATCCTCCGTCTTGAGTAGAATTTCAAGCCTGGAGATGGATCAACTGGCTATCCCTTGAGAGTTTCCCACAAATCTGACCTTTTCAGCTCGGCTCCTTGGCCTACCTAACCGCCCCCTTTTAGGTTATACTTAGGGTCTTTATATAGGATTTTGAAATAGGTTTCTTTGCCCCTAAGTATCCTTTTGCGAGTGAAATTACTCTCCTCCACGGCAGGGGCACGGCCATGGCACACGCCCGTGTGAATTGTGGCCAAGCCGTGTTGGACTCCGTTAGTGAGGCACGGCCGTGTAGATTGACTTTAGGTCGTGTTCTAGTATATTGAGGAGGCACGGCCGTGTGGGCTTTAGTCCAGGCCGTGTCGATTTCTTCTTTGGCCCATTTTGTTCCATTTTGAGCCCGTTTCTCGTTCTTTTTATTCTTGGGTGCTTTCCTTAGTATAAGACATGAAAAGAAAGGATTAAGAGCACCTTTTTACAAAAATCAAGGGATAAATCATCCAAAAGTATGCTAAATGTGGGATTAAAATATGTTACTATTTTGGTTTTGTAACATCCTTAAATAGGGGCTATTATGTTTGAACTATTTGCATGTGTATGGCTTGGTTGTGATATTAGGTGAGGTGTTTTAGGGTCTAGGGAGAAGCCAAGGGTAGGCCCGAACTATAGGAATTTTTTTTTATTTTTTAAGCTTTGGTTAAAGGGAGCTGAAGGAGCTAGGGGTTAAGTGTTTTCTGTGGTAAACTTTAGCACAAGAATTACCTTGGTAAAGTGGCAAGGAAGCGCCAATTAGGGCCTTGAGCAGTGACGCCACAAGCAGAGGAAGGGAGTTGAGGTTCGAGCTGCAGGAATCCCTCTGGGGGAATTTCTTTTTGATGCCAGAGAGGGAAGAGTTGTGCTCAGCTCAAACTCTGATGGATAACTGTTGAACAGGTCAACAGATTCAAACGGATGGAGAAGAGAGAATTTAGGAGTTTGAGCAATTCAAACTCGTTTGAATGAGTGGCCAGGAGATGTTTGAGTAGTTGGTTGAATTTTGAATTGTGTGAGGTGGAGTGTTCGGCTGAAAGACTTAGGGGGAGTGCCGAAATTCCTTAGGCAAGCTAAGTGGACATTTTCGGCTAAGTCATGCCTTGGTGTTTTCGGTTGGAAACCAAAAGTCGAAATCCCTTCGCCCTTGTCGACTTCTCTCTTAGTGCACCTTGCTGAAGCAAAAGCTGAAAGCTTTTAGGCTCTTGTCGACTTCTCTCTTAGGCACTGAGCCGAATCCCCATTTGAACCCCTCACTTATTTTCTTTGAAGCCGAAACACTACCCTCCCTAAACCTCATCTCTTCTTGCTCTCCATTCTTATTGGTTGGCCGAACCTTCTTCCTCCTCAAGCTATTCTTTCAATTGTTTCTTTCATCTTCTTTTCACCATCACTCAAACCGAATACCCCTTCCATTCTCTCCTTCCATTTTGGCCGAATCTCATCTGCTTTTTCTTTTCTTAAGCCATAGCCGAATCTCCCTTGATCATTCAACCCCATTGCTGAAATCCCTCTCAACTCTCCCCTTCTTGTTTTTACTTTTGGCCGAATATCAACTAAGCATAGATCTCTCTTGTGTGATTTTCTCTAATCGGGTTTGAAGAGGGTAAGTGTTCTTGGCCAAAACTCTATCATCTTCTTCTTTTCTCTCTGTCGACAGGTATAGAATAAAAGCTGAATTTCGGCATTTGTCTTGACTCTTAATCAACTATGCAATCGGTTTCTCCTAGGTTCTTCGGGTTTTAAAGCAATGGATCGTGATCATCTACTCTCTACCAATCGGTTTCGTTAAAGACCGTGGTAAGATTACATGTCGATTTAACCATTCCCTTATTCATTTGAAAAGCCGAAGGCTATTAAGTTTATGTTGTTTAGTGTTGGCCGATTGTAGGGGAAGGGTTGTGACTAGTGCTCGAAAGGCGTTAAGGTAAGGATTGTGGTTCTGTGCGTTAACTCTTCGGGATTTATAGGTGAAGCCGAATGGCTTTTTGCTAATAGGGTGATATTGGCCGAATGTAGGAAGGGGGAACTTGTGCGTTAGATCGTGATCTACGGGGTTCCGTAGTCTCATTAGTAACCAGGTGTGTAACCTTTCACACTTCATTAGTATTACATGTTATTGTGTTAACTGTTATAAACCGATTAGTCATTGAAATCAGTGATTTTGCCTTGTGGGCATGAGCGTGGACTCCGGGTAAGTCCCCTGCTATGTGATTTTTGATATACATCGTCATGTTACCGTTAAATGCTAGGCTATGCGTTAATTGCATGATTTCATGATATTATAATACTTATGATTTGGACATGATGATGGGTTTGATGAGAGGAGGGGGAGGATCTATTTGGACTGTCACTAGTGGTTTTGACCACACGACGGGTTGGCCCCGTCTTTGATATTATTTGTGACTAAGTCCCAGTGGTTTTGACCACCAGTGGTTTTGACCACATTGATGATATTTGTGACTACGGTCACCAGTGGTTTTGACCACATATGGATATTGTGACTCGTCCCAGTGGTTTGGTACCACAGTGGGTTGGCCCCACATGATTGATACAGGACTTTCATCAGTGGTTTTGACCACACGATGGGTTGACCCATCACTTGATTTGTGACTACGGTCACCAGTGGTTTTGACCACAACGATATATATATTTGTGACTTCGGTCACCAGTGGTTTTAACCACCAGTGGTTTTGACCACACGGGGTAGATAAAGGAGATCGGATGGTTAGGTTATGGGGTTGCATGATTTGCATGTTTTACTGATGATTTGTGTAAGTGTTTGCACTATCGGGTTGGGGATTTATACACTGAGTCTCGGTGACTCACCCCTTCCCTTATATTTTGCAGATGAGGCATAGATCGTGGATAGGGAGCCGGGGAGGACTCGAGGTGGCGATGCAAACTTATTTTCTGGATTTTAAAACAACACTAACGGTTTTAACATCACTTTATACGGGATTTTCTAAACCTTAAAACGATAATAGCGGTTTCAATAGAAATAAATCGGTAAACTTGTTTTACTTAAAACGTTTTCACTCCGTAATATGCCAGATTCAGTCGTGGTGTGTTGACCGGGTTTGGGGTGTTACAATTTTGGTATCAGAGCCAGTTTCAACAGCTCAGCTGTGGGCCCGAGGCCCATAAATGTTTTAAAATAGTTTATGAAAGGCTTTTATGGGATAAAGTACAGTGGTGAAAGCATGGCACCGAGTCTCCGGCACTAATCCGCCCAGGTAAGTACCCCAAACTGTTGCTTTTGATGATGTGATTATGGTGATATTGGCATGACTATATAGTAGTGACTAATAGTAGTAGGAACTACCCTAGAGATTTGAACTATAGGATGGATGTACTTACGAAACAATCTCTGATTAAACTTCTCATAAGACTGTGCTTTAATAAACAGTGGAATAAAGTCTAATGCATAAAACTTGTAGTCAGATCAATTCGTATCGGTAATCATGAATGCACGTGGAAGTGGGCGTAATACACGTGGACGAGGTAGAGGTAGGATGACTGTGTCTGAACCAGTCGGGTCTGGACACGGGTCGAAAAATGAGGTACCACCGCCGCCAGCTGTGGGCGCAGAATTTCAGGATCAGACGGGTGGTGATGACGCAGTGTCACAGGCAATGCTGCGGGTTCTGGAGAGAGTCGCGGGTGCAGGTGTTGGAACGGGAGCTAGGAAATCTGTGCCGAAACGACTCCGGGCTAATGGTGTCGAGGTGTTCAGAGGTATCTCCGGTGTGGCTCCTAACACAGTGGAATATTGGTTGGAGGCAACAGAACGTATTATGGATGATCTAGACATCTCGGCTGAGGAGAAGCTTAAGAGGGTAGTATCTCTGCTGCGAGATGAGTCATAGCAGTGGTGGCTCACAGTTAGGAATGGAGCAATGGCGGATGATCTTACTTGGGAATTCTTTAGAGCAGCTTATCAGAGGAAATACATAGGGGCTAGCTATATTGATGTGCAGTGCAAGGCGTTCCTGAACTTGGTCCAAGGTAATAAGACTGTGTCAGAATATGAGACAGAATTCCTTCGGCTGAGTCGATATGCACGTGGTATTGTGGGCACGGAGCATGAGCGCTGTGTTAGATTTGAGGATGGGCTGAGAGACGAGCTGCGAATGTTAATTGCCCCACAGCAGGAAAGAGAGTTTGCGGTCTTAGTGGAAAAGGCCAAAGTTGCTGAGGAAGTGAAACAGTCGGTAAGACGGAATTAAGATAAGGGTTAGAATAAAAGGAATTCTGGATCATCTGGGTCTGCCGGGAATCAGCAGAAAAGGGGTAGATATGGTGGGCCGAATCAAGCTGCGAGGCCTACTGCTGCTAACACTCAGTGGCCACCACGATGTGCTCGGTGTGGGAAATCTTACACGGGAGAATGTTGGACTGGAAACAGAGGATGTTTTGAGTGTGGATCGATGGGGCACCGAGTGAGGGACTGTCCACAAAGATCAACTAGGTTGCATTCTGGGGATCAGAATCGTACGCAGACCAGGAGGGATGGTCAACAGCCCCAGAGAGGCCGTGGTGCAGCCAGAGGAGGTAATGGCTCTGGTAGAGGCCGTGTAGCATCGGGCAGAGGTGCAGGTGGTGCAGAGGCGAGACAGCCTGGATTGGTCTACGCAGTGAGGCGTGGAGAGGAGGGCGACGCACCGGACGTCATAACTGGTACGTTCTTAATCTTTGGTCTACCTTATAATGCTTTGATTGATGTGGGTTCGACGCACTCGTATATTGCCAGTAGCATAGCGGAAACAATGAACTTAGACTTTGATATTACTTCTAGGGAGATGACAGTAATAAGCCCTCTAGGTCACTCTGTAGAAGTAAATAAACTATATAGGGATGTACCCCTAGAACTTCAAGGGGTCGTGTTTTTTGCTGACTTGATGGAACTGCCGTTTGGGGAGTTCGATCTGATTCTTGGGATGGATTGGCTAGTAAAGTATCAAGCCAGTTTGGATTACGCAGCTAAGCGCATGGTGTTGAAGTCAGTGGAAGGTGAGGAGGTAGTGATGATAGGTAATAGGAGAGATTACCTATCCAATGTGGTCTCTGCGCTGAAGGCGGAGAAAATGGTTAGGAAAGGTTGTGAAGCATTTATGGTGCATGTCTGTGCTTTGGAAGCCAAGGATGCAGCTATGGAGAATGTCCGAACTGTGGGGGAGTTTCTTTGATGTATTCTCGAGGAACTTACGGGTTTGCCCCCTGACCGCGAGGTTGAGTTAGGTATAGACTTGTTACCCGTAACCGCGCCGCGGTGTCTATTGCCCCGTATAGGATGGCACCGAAAGAATTGGTAGAGTTGAAGGCTCGATTCGGGAGTTCTTTGGAAAGAGGTTTCATCCGCCGAGTGTATCACCTTGGGAGCACCTGTGCTTTTTGTTAAGAAGAAAGACGGTACTATGCGGATGTGTATAGACTACCGTCAGCTGAATAAGTTGACGATCAAAAACAAGTATCCGTTGCCCAGGATAGACGACTTGTTTGATCAGCTCAAGGGTGTATCGGTATTCTCTAAGATAGATCTTAGGTCAGGGTATCATCAACTCAAGGTGAAGGAGGCTGATACCCATAAAACGGTGTTTCGTACTCGGTATGGGCATTACGAGTTTCTGGTGATGCCATTCGGGTTGACCAATGCACCGGCAGCATTCATGGACATGATGAATCGGGTGTTTCAGCCGTATTTGGATCGATTCATCGTGGTGTTTATAGACGACATTTTGGTGTACTCGAAATCTGAGGAGGAACATGACGCGCATCTTCGGGTGGTGCTGCAGGTTTTGAGGGAGAAGCAACTATTCGCCAAGTTTAGTAAGTGCGAGTTCTGGCTTAAGGAGGTGACTTTCTTGGGTCATGTAGTATCAGCTGAGGGGATTAGGGTGGATCCTCGTAAGATTGAGGCAGTGTTGGATTGGAAACCACCTAAGTCGGTTGCAAAGATTCGAAGTTTTCTGGGTTTGGCAGGATACTATAGGAGGTTCGTGGAAGGCTTTTCTTTGATCGCAGCGCCGCTGACTAAGTTGTTGAGAAAAGGGGTTCCGTTTGTGTGGTCTGAGAAACAGCAAGAAAGCTTTGACAAGTTGAAGAATATTTTGACTGAGGCTCCGGTTTTGATTTAGCCGGAGGTAGGAAAGGAATTCTGGTCTATTGTGATGCATCGCATCTTGGCTTAGGTGTGTTTGATGCAAGATGGAAAAGTTGTAGCTTATGCGTCTCGACAATTAAGGCCTCATAAGGGTAACTACCCGACTCATGACTTAGAGTTGGTCTGCAGTGGTGTTTGCCTTGAAGATTTGGAGGCATTACTTGTATGGGGAAAAGTCGATAGTCTACACGGATCACAAGAGTCCAAGTACCTCTTGACTCGTAAAGATTTAAATTTGAGGCGTGAAGGTGGATCGAGTTGTTGAAGGACTACGATCGCTCGATCGAGTACCATCCGGTAAGGCTAACGTAGTAGCCGATGCGTTGAGCCGTAAGGTGGTAGCAGATCTCGAGGTCGATGTTTGCTCACCTTAGTCTTTATGACGACGGAGTCTTTTGGCGTAATTGCAAGTAAAGCCGAATTGGGTTGATCGAGTTAAGGAGAAACTTGGTGATAGATGAGGTTTAAGTGCTCGAAGGTTGCAAGTGCGAGAATGGTGAATCGGAGGGTTATAGTTTGGGCGGTGATGGAGTAATCGTGGTTTTCAAGGGAAAGTATGTATGCCCAAGGACGTTGAGTTGAGACAATGGATCCTTCAGAAGCTCATAGTAGCCCATACGCTATGCATCCCGGAGGCGATAAGATGTATCGTGATTTGAGGGAACATTACGGTGGCTAGGACTTAGCGGAAGTAACAGAGTTTGTGGGCAAGTGTTTGACATGCCGGCAAGTTAAAGCCGAGCATCGATTCTTGCCGTCGGGGTTGTTGCACTGTAAAGATTCCGCATGATGGGAGTGGGAAAGGATTACGATGGACTTCGTTAGTGGGCTTCCCCACACGCCTAGCAAGAAAGACTCGATTTGGGTAATTGTGGATCGTCGACTAAATCGGCTCATTTCATACCAGTCCGAGTTGACTTTTTGCTCCAGAAGTTAGCCAAGTTGTATGTGGCAGAGATAGTAAGGTTGCATGGAGTGCCAGTGTCAATTATTTTGGATAGGGATCCCAGGTTCACATCGAGGTTCTGGAAAGCTTTGCATCAGGCATTGGGTACGAGGTTGGATTTCAGCACGGCTTTTCATCCGCAATCTGATGGACAGTCTGAGAGGGTAATCCAGATTCTAGAGGACATGTTAAGAGGTTGTGTTCTGGATTTTAGAGGCAGCTGGGAAGAATTTCTATCGTTAGCTGAATTTGCATACAATAATAGTTACCAGGCAAGCATTAAGATGGCACCGTATGAGGCGTTGTATGGTAGGAAGTGTCGTACACCTACATGCTGGATAGAGTTAGGTGAGCGTCAGATGTTGGGTCCAGAGTTGGTTACGGAAACTGAGGATAAGGTCAAGTTGATTCGGGCTCGTTTGAAGGAAGCTTCGGACAGGCAGAAGTCCTACGCCGATCTTAAGCGGAGAGATATAGAGTTTGCCGTGGGAGACAAGGTCTTTTTGAAGGTCTCGCCGTGGAAGAAAGTTCTGAGATTTGGAAGAAAAGGCAAGCTAAGTCCAAGGTTCATTGGCCCGTATAAGGTGTTGAGACGAATAGGACCGGTGAGCTTATCACCGAGTTGCCAGCAGAGCTGAGTCAGATACATGACGTGTTCCACGTCTCCATGCTTAGACGCTACCATTCCGATCCATCGCATGTTGTATCGGTGGAGGAAATTGAGGTGAGCCCAGATTTGACTATGGAAGAAGAACCAGTACAGATTCTAGACCGAGATGTGAAAGTTTTTGTGCAAGAAGTCGGTTCCATTAGTGAAGGTGTTGTGGCGAAACCATGGCGTGGAAGAAGCTACGTGGGAACCAGAGGATGTGATGAGACAGCAATACCCTCAACTCTTTTGACCAGGTAATTTCGAGGCCGAAATTATTTTTAAGGGGGGTAGAACTGTAACATCCTTAAATAGGGGCTATTATGTTTGAACTGTTTGCATGTGTATGGCTTGGTTGTGATATTAGGTGAGGTGTTTTAGGGTCTAGAGAGAAGCCAAGGGTAGGCCCGAACTATAGGAATTTTTTTTTATTTTTTAAGCTTTGGTTAAAGGGAGCTGAAGGAGCTAGGGGTTAAGTGTTTTCTGTGGTAAACTTTAGCACAAGAATTACCTTGGTAAAGTGGCAAGGAAGCGCCACTTAGGGCCTTGAGCGGTGACGCCACAAGCGAGAGGAAGGAGCCGAGGTTCGAGTGCAGGAATCCCTCGTGGGAATTTCTTTTGATGCCAGAGAGGGAAGAGTTGTGCTCACTCAAACTCGATGGATAAGCTGTTGAACAGTCAATGATTCAAACGGATAGAGAAGAGAGAATTTAGGAGTTTGAGCAATTCAAACTCGTTTGAATGAGTGGTCGAGGAGAAGTTTGAGTAGTTGGTCGAATTTTGAATTGTGTGAGGTGGAGTGTTGAATTTGAAAGACTTAGGGGAGTGCAAAGAAATTCCTTAGGCAAGCTAAGTGGACATTTTAGGCTAAGTCATGCCTTGGTGTTTTCAGTTGGAAACCAAAAGCCGAAATCCCTTAGCCCTTGTCGACTTCTCCCTTAGTGCACCTTGCTGAAGCAAAAGCTGAAAGCTTTTAGGCTCTTGTCGACTTCTCTCTTAGGCATTGAGCCGAATCCCCATTTGAACCCCTCACTTATTTTCTTTGAAGCCGAAACACTACCCTCCCTAAACCTCATCTCTTCTTGCTCTCCATTCTTATTGGTTGGCCGAACCTTCTTCTTCCTCAAGCCATTCTTTCAATTGTTTCTTTCATATTCTTTTCACCATCACTCAAACCGAATACCCCTTCAATTCTCTCCTTCCATTTTGGCCGAATCTCATCTGCTTTTTCTTTTCTTAAGCCATAGCCGAATCTCCCTTGATCACTCAACCACATTGCTGAAATCGCTCTCAACTCTCCCCTTCTTGTTTTTACTTTTGGCTGAATATCAACTAAGCATAGATCTCTCTTGTTTGATTTTCTCTAATCGGGTTTGAAGAGGGTAAGTGTTCTTGGCCGAAACTCTATCATCTTCTTCTTTTCTCTCTGTCGATAGGTATAGAACAAAAGCCAAATTTCGGCATTTGTCTTGAATCTTAATCAACTATGCAATCGGTTTCTCCTAGGTTCTTCGGGTTTTGAAGCAGTGGATCGTGATCATCTACTCTCTACCAATCGGTTTCGTTAAAGACCGTGGTAAGATTACATGTCGATTTAACCATTCCCTTATTCATTTGAAAAGCCGAAGGCTATTAAGTTTATGTTGTTTAGTGTTGGCCGATTGTAGGGGAAGGGTTGTGACTAGTGCTCGAAAGGCGTTAAGGTAAGGATTGTGGTTACGTATGCGTTAACTCTTCGGGATTTACAGTGAAGCCGAATGGCTTTTTTCTAATAGGGTGATATTGGCCGAATGTAGGAAAGGGGAACTTGTGCGTTAGATCGTGATCTACGGGGTTCCGTAGTCTCATTAGTAACCAGGTGTGTAACCTTACACACTTCATTAGTAATACATGTTATTGTGTTAACTGTTATAAACCGATTAGTCGTTGAAATCAGTGATTTTGCCTTGTGGGCATGAGCGTGGACTCCAGGTAAGTCCCCTGCTATGTGATTTTTGATATACATCGTCATGTTACCGTTAAATGCTAGGCTATGCGTTAATTGCATGATTTCATGATATTATAATACTTATGATTTGGACATGATGATGGGTTTGATGAGAGGAGGGGGAGGATCTATTTGGACTGTCACCAGTGGTTTTGACCACACGACGGGTTGGCCCCGTCTTTGATATTATTATTTGTGACTAAGTCCCAGTGGTTTTGACCACCAGTGGTTTTGACCACATTGATGATATTTGTGACTACGGTCACCAGTGGTTTTCACCACATATGGATATTGTGACTCATCCCAGTGGTTTGGTACCACAGTGGGTTGGCCTCACATGATTGATACGGGACTGTCATCAGTGGTTTTGACCACACGGTGGGTTGGCCCATCACTTGATTTGTGACTACGGTCACCAGTGGTTTTGACCACAACGATATATATATTTGTGACTTCGGTCACCAGTGGTTTTGACCACCAGTGGTTTTGACCACACGGGGTAGATAAAGGAGATCGGATGGTTAGGTTATGGGGTTGCATGATTTGCATGTTTTACTGATGATTTGTGTAAGTGTTTGCACTATCGGGTTGGGGATTTATACAATGAGTCTCGGTGACTCACCCCTTCCCTTATATTTTGCAGATGAGGCATAGATCGTGGATAGGGAGCCGGGGAGGACTCGAGGTGGCCATGCAAACTTATTTTCGGGTTTTTGATTTTAAATTACTACTCTAGTTTTATCTATTTAAATTTGGTTTGGTTTTGTAATAAGGCCGCTAAGTATTATTTTGGGTTTTAAATTACCTGCTTTACTTTTTGGATGATATTATGCATGTGGTTAACAATTCGATATTGCTTAAGTAACCGGGTAAATAGCAACGTTTTCAAAAACTATACTCTATTTCGGGATTTTCAAACGTTACCATCGGGTAGCATTATTCATAGGGTAACAACAAAGGTAATATAGATGATTTTCAACCTAAATTTTCAATAATTTCAAATGCAAATGGTTTTAATCTTGACTATGTTCAACTCACTTAGTTGTTAATAAGTATCGAAAGGTTTTCCAAAATTTGAAACAGCAATTGGATGTTCCAAAACTTATTTTCCGGATTTTAAAACAACACTAACGGTTTCAACATCACTTTATACGGGGTTTTCTAAACCTTAAAACGATAACAGCGGTTTCAATAGAAATAAATCGGCAAACTTGTTTTACTTAAAACGTTTTCACTCCGTAATATGCCAGATTCGGTCGTGGTGTGTTGACCGGGTTTGGGGTGTTACAGGTTTATCAGCCCTCATACTTCTTTTGTCTTGGGGAAGAAACTTTTACCTCCCCTATCTCATTGGTATCGTCATCGGCCTCCTCTCCTTGGGCAAGACACAGTTCTAACGTGTCTTTATGTATGCTTTCCTGAAAAGAATCTTGAATAGAATGATCAATATCATCGATAAAATAATAGGAATCATCTTGCTCTCTAGAGTATCGCATAGCATCATAAATTTTAAATATAATTTCTTCGTCACCTATCCTGAGCATAAGTTTACCATCACCTACATCAATAACACACAGCGAGAGCTAAAAAGCAAGGCGTCCTAAAATTAAGGGCACCTCAACGTCCTCATCCATGTCAAGCACAATAAAATCAACAGGGAATATGAATTTATCAACTTTTACCAAAACATCTTCAATAATTCCCCTAGGATATTTAATGGATCTATCAGCTAATTGGATACTCATCCTAGTGGGATTTGGTTCCCCAAGACCAAGCTGCTTGAACATTTTATAAGGCATTAAATTAATACTGCCACCTAAATCAGCTAATGTTTTCTCAATATTTAAACTACCAATTAAACAAGTAATAGTGAAACTTCCTGGATCTTTCAATTTGGTTGGTAGCTTATTCTGGAGAATAGCTGAACATTCCTCGTTAAGCTCCACGGTTGATAGCTCTTCAAACTTCATTTTATTTGTTAAAAGCTCTTTTAAGAATTTTGCGTAAGTAGGCATCTGCGAAATAGCTTTAACAAAAGGTAAGTTAATATGTAATTGTTTAAAAAGTTCATGAAATTTACCGAATTGTGCGTCCATGCGGTCTTTCTTCAACTTTGCCGGATATGGGATCGGTGGATTATACTCTTTAAGTACCGGTGTTACATTCTCATTTACTTCCTCGCCCTTTGCCTTATCAGTTTCTTGTGGCATCTTTTTTTCAGCTTCAACCAACTCCTTCCCACTCCTTAGTGTAACTGCCTTCACAAGCTCTTTTGGTTTGGGTTTGGTGTTACTAGGTAAATTACCTGATTGCCTTTTAGAAACTAACTTAACCAGTTGTCCAATTTGATTCTCAAGCCCTTGAATCGACGCTTGCTGATTTTTCAATGTTGTTTTGGTATTCTGGAAACGAGTCTCTGACACCGAAATAAACTTTGCTAGCATATCTTCAAGGTTCGGCTTTCTTTGTTGCTGGTAGGATGGTTGGAAAAATTGTGGAATTTGCGGTCTTTGATTCCTTTCATTACCCCATGAGAAATTTGGGTAGTTCATCCATCCTGGATTATATGTATTATTGGAAGGAATATTTGGAGATTTAGAGTTATTACCCATATAATTCAGCTGCTCATTCTCCATGCCAGGGTTGTAAGATGGATATTCTGTATTTCCCATTCCTCCTCCATTTGCATCGCACTACATCACTGGATGTACCTGTGAAGAACCACACAAACCATCAATCTTTCATTTTAAAAGCTCTACCTGGTTTGATAGCATGGTGATTGCGTCGAGGTTGAAGACATTCGCGGCTTTTGTTGGCTTTTTTCTCATGACTTGCCACTGATAGTTATTCAGTTCCATCTCCTCTATAAACTCATAAGTCTCTTCAGGGGTGTTGTTATTTAGGGTTCCACCGGTGGCTGAATCAATCAACTGGCTAGTTGAGGGGTTCACACCGTTGTAAAAGGTTTGAACCTGTAGCCACAAAGGTAACCCATGGTGAGGGAACCTTCTTAGTAAATCCTTGTACCTCTCCCATGCATCGTAAAGTTTCTATAAATCTATCTGCACAAAAGAAGAGATATCATTCCTCAACTTAGCCGTTTTAGCCGGCAAAAAATATTTAAGTAAAAATTTTTTGGTCATTTGATCCCATGTAGTGATTGATCCTTGTGGTAACGAGTTTAACCACTGTTTAGCTTTGTTCCTCAACGAGAAGGGAAACAACCGAAGGCGAATGGCATCATCAGAAACGCCATTAATTTTGAAAGTGTCGCAAAATTCCAGAAAATTTGCCAAGTGATTGTTTGGATCCTCATCCTGCAAACCATCAAACTGAACGAATTGCTGAATCAACTGTATAGTGTTAGGTTTCAGATCAAAATTATTTGCAGCAATAGCAGGTCTAACAATACTTGATTCAGTTCCAGTTAAATTAGGCTTAGCATAATCATACATAGTACGAGGAGCAGGATTTTGATTCACCAGGTTTGCGGCAACCACAGGAGGTAGCGGATTGTTATCAGCCATCTCTTCTGTAGTATTAGTTTCTTCTTCTTGCTCTTCTTCTATGTATTGTAGACTTCACCTTATTTCTCTTCAGTTTCTGCGAGCTGTACTTTCAATCTCACTGTCAAAAAGTAATAGTCCTAACGGGTTCTTTCTAGTCATAAACTAAAAGTTCCTGCCAGAAGCAAAGAAAGAAAAATTAGAAAAGTAGAAATTTAAATCACAATAAAAAAATAATGGCTAAAGTAATAAAAATCTAGTGTTCCTAATATCTTAGTCCACGGCAACGGTGCCAAAAACTTGATGTGTCTAAAACTAACTATGACCACAATAAAAGCAAGCGCACCTATCGTTTAATAGTATAGTTATGGTAAGACCGGTAATATCGTATCCACAAGGACCAAGAGTACTAGTAATTACTATCTTTTTTATTATCTAGCCTAAAAATTGGAGTGAATTCTTTTAAACTAAAACTTAATTAAAAACACGACAACGAAAGAATTGGGAAAATACTTTTAGACAACCTATGTGATAAGTAATACCTAAGGAAGAATCCACCTAGACTTCACTTATTACTTTTAATTCATATGATTTATTCACTTGACTTAATCCGTAGAAATCCCTGATTTATGTTAATATCTCTTTCAAGACTAAAAACAACTGACTCTAGTTTGATTAATTGAAATCTCTTTCTAATTAAAACCCCTATTGTCGCATTAACTCGATCTATGGATTCCATTATTAGATTTGACTCTAATCCGGTAGATTTTCGTCGCCCTATGTCTAGGGTTGCAATCAACTCCGCTTAATTGTGTTGATCTACTCTTAAACAGGGACTTTTGCTCTACTGAATAAGCACATTCGACTTGAATCAATAACCTGAATTATCAAAACAAGAATAAGAACTCACAATTAAGAATAAGAACAAGTATTTATCTTATAAATCAAATAGTAATAAAATCCGTCTTAGGTTTCATCCCCTTAGGTATCTAAGGGATTTAGTTCATACTGATAGAAGGAAACATCTCAAAATAAGGAAAACAACAAAACATAAGAAAACCCAAAAACTTCTAAAGAACTTGATGGGAGATCTTCAGTCTTGATGGAGATCCTTCCTCCGAGCTGGCTCCGACGGCTGTCTTTGAGTAATTTCTGTGTTCTATTCAGTGTCCCTCTTTAGGTCACCCCCTAGGGTGTTTATATAGGCTTTGGAACGTCTTTCTTTGCCCACAAGTAACCTTTTCCGGATAGAATTAACCTTTGATACGGCAGGAACACGCCCGTGTGACACGCTCGTGCTCGATAGCCCTAGGCCGTGCTCTCTTCTGCTCACCACACACGGCCGTGTGGTCTGCCCGTGGACGATAGTCCAGGCTGTTGTTGATCCTGCTCGTAACACACGGCCGTGTCCAATGGTCCAGGCCGTGTTGAATTCTAAGATAGGCCCATTTTGTCCCTTTTTGGCCCGTTTCTCGTTCTTTTCGATTCCCTAAGCTCTCCTGAGTGTAAAACATGAAATTAAAGGTTTAGGAGCATCGAATTCATCAAATCTAATGAAAACTCATCCAAAAATAAGCTAAGCATGGGGTTAAAATATGTATAAATTATGGTTTATCACATATACTTAAATAATTTCTCAATGATCCATTCGGAATAATACCAACTCTCGGTGGTTCCGCACACAGCCCACCATTTAATAATTTATAAGGTGGTATCGCACATAGCCCACTATTTAATAATTTATAAGGTGGTATCGCACATAGCCCACCATTTAATAATTTATAAGGTGGTATCGCACATAGCCCACCATTTAATAATAAGCATGATGGTATCGCACAAAGCCCATCGGTAACAAATAATAAGGTGGTAACGCACACAGCCCACCATTGATTACACATTCACTGATATTTATCCAAGTATATCCTCACACTCTATCATTCTTAAATAGATTTCTAAAATAATCATTTGCATTCACGCAATGCATTAATAAATATAACATATGCAATCAGGATGCATCATTTACACATAACTCACCATGGGTTCATCATATACCGAATTCACCTCAATTGAGTTCGGGCACATACCTGTACCTCTCATGGTATAACCACATACTTTCTCATTTTCAACATATCTGTTGAATTATTCAAAATGCTAAAGAACACTCTTAAATCTCATACATATAGTATCAAATCAACCTCATACCCCCAATAGGGTCTTACATGAAATATCATATCGATGCCATGTCCCTAACATGGTCTTATACGAAATCTCACACCGAGGCCATAATCCAATGATGGTCTTACATGAGACCTTAATTATCATAGTATCATAATATTTGCATTCCCTCTATTCTTAGATTCAATTGATGACTTTCAATTCTTGACATCTCGTCATAACGTATTTAATATATATTCGTAGAGTCAATATACATTTTATACAATATCAAAATATTAAATACTTCACTTACAGTTGCATTATTAGCACACGAACTTACCTCGATATCGAAAAGGGCAAAAAGGGATCTAATTGTCCATATTTTTCTTTTCTCCCGTTCTAGGTCCGAATCTCTTTTTCTTTGACCTAGAACAATAAAATTTACTCATTTAATCATTTTATGATCATATTACATCATAATCTCCACTTAGGCAAAAATGACCATTTTGCCACTGTACTATGGCAAAATTACGATTTTTCCCTTATGCTCGTAAATCATTTTTCATCACATTTTCTTAGTAAAAAAGCCTAGCTTAACATTTATTTCTCTTACAACTACTCACAAATCCAACTATTTCATGCATTTATTACCAAATTACAACATTTACAACTTAGTCCCATTTAGGAGTTTTCATGATAACACCTTTAACAAAAGTTGTTTCTCATCTCCCTAACATTCATTTTCTTCCATAAAAACTTAGCAAACAACATAAACTCTCTCATTTCAAGTCCATAGACTTTCAACCATATAGCAATTTAGTCCCCTCATTAGCTAGCTTAAGCTTTGGGGGTTCCAAAAGTACAAAATTATCAACTAAAACCATCAAAATCACTTACTTGTAAGGAAGAAATCTTGGCTGAAATTTTGAGCTCTCAACCCCCCTTTTTTCTGCTCATTTTTGGTGGAGAGAAGATGGAAAGGAAAGGTGATATTTTCCTTTCTTTTTTTTTATGATAAAAATAATTTTTTATCACCAATTTCCACCTAACCATTGACAAAGTCCTTTCTTTGTCCCCCTATGGCCGGCCATCACTCCTCCCATGCCTATTTTAACTTTAAGGACCTCTAATTAATATTATATGGCTATTTGGCACCTCTAGAAAATAAAATAGAACTTTTGCACTTTATGCGATTTAGTCCTTTTTCACAATTATGCGTTGAATCGTTAAAATTAAGGTACCAAAATTCTCATGCATCCTTATAAACATGTTACAACGTATAAAATAATATCAAAATAATTTTCCTCCACCTCAGATTAGTGGTCTCAAAACCACTGTCCCGACAAGCCCCTAATTCGGGCTATTACAATTCTCCCCCTTAGGGATTTTCGTCCTCAAAAATCTTACCAGAAGAAGTTGCTTTCAATCATTCAAGAAACCTTTCCACCAACCTTTCAAAATCTCAAGTCGATGTACCCTCAAACCTCTTTCTTGCCAAAGACCTTTAAGCCGTAGGATACCAGGTTGAAGCACAACCTGAAAACTTAAATTACCCTTCCTCTAGGCACATATACTCGTGAATCAAAAATGTGAACTCAGACAAGCTAAAATGATCATTCAGATCTTATTGAATAATTCACTACAATTCGTATGATATCCCTCTCATTGGGAAATCAGGTCAATCCAAATTCGAAATCTATAGTATTTTATCACACTTTCTCCCTAGGATCTTCACCGACTGTAATAGTCCTGACTTAAACACTCTGAAAATTCAGCTTTGACCGGTCGACTACTTCTGAACATAAACTCAATCATACCGTGATTTGTGTTCAATTGTCAAAACATTTATGCATATAACCATACCCTTTTCTTATTCTTAAATGGGTAGACATGTTACTATTGGGCCTCATACCAAAACTTCTGCATAAGTTCTGGATTCATCAACCTACAAATTCTATCTCAAGGTAACAATAATAACGGAAATCTTATTCGATCTGAATTTTAACATCTGAAACAACTCATTCAGAACTTATTTAAAACACTATTCACTATCTCACTAGTGAACTCCTTTGTTTAAAAAGGAAAACTCGCTTTAGCCATTAACGTCGCTAAAACTAGGATACTATCAGCCAAGGTCAATCGAGTAACTAACTCGCATTGATTAAACGGGGGTTTTCCATCCAAATATCTGTACTATGTCCACTATCGGAGAAGTATTTCAATAACTATACATACTCTTGTAATAGTTCAAGCCATTTTCACTGTCTCACATTCAAATTTTTCTGCAGCATTAGATACTCTAGCTCATCAGGATTCAGAAAGCACATGACGTTTTTCCACAGATCATATTATAACATCAATTTCACAACACAGTCACAAAAGTGATCGTCTTTGGATCACCAATCTAACAATTCCTTTCGATGCAACTCTAACCACCCAAAGATGTAAACTACCTCTTTACACTCTGGTATTAAAATACCTTTCAATTTATTCATTAGTGCATCATTAAATATCATAAACTCTTTTTCTCAATTCAAACTGAACTCAATACTAGAACTTTCAGTTAATATTACCTTCAATAGCTTTCAACTTTACCATCCTGCAACAAACCAATTAAACTTTCGTAAGGGTGACAACCTTTCAATCCGAACAATTTCAGCTTGTAATTAACATTACCCGGTTAGAATGTTTCAATAAGCATATCTCCGTATTATGCTTCTTAGGATCTAATTTCCTCATTCAGACTATCCATCTCCCTACTAATTAATATACAGGATTTATTCTCCCTGTTGAAGCATGCGTAGGCATATACATTGATAAACCGAAATAGTAACATATTTTAATCCCACATTTAGCATACTTTTGGATGATTTATCCCTTGATTTATGTAAAAAGGTGCTCTAAATCCTTTCTTTTCATGTCTTATACTCAGGAAAGCACCCAAGAATAAAAAGAACGAGAAAAAAGCTCAAAACAGACCAAAATGGGCCAAAGAAGAAATCGACACAGCTTGGACTAAAGCCCACACGGTCGTGACTCCTCAAATATACTAGAACACGGCCTGATGTTGATCTACACGGTCGTGCCTCATTAACGGAGTCCAACACGGCCTGGCCACGATTCACACGGGCGTGCGCCATGGCCGTGCTCGTGCCGTGGAGGAAAGTAATTTCACTCGGAAAAGGATACTTGGGGGCAAAGAAACCAATTTCAAAATCCTATATAATAACCCTAGGTATAACCTAAAAGAGGGTGATTAGCTAGGCCAAGGAGCCGAGCCGAAGAGGTCAGATTTGTGGGAAACTCTCAAGGGATAGCCAGTTGATCCATCTCAAGAAGCCGGAATTATACTCAAGACGGAGGATCTCCTCTTCAATTCCTTCAGGGGGTTTTAGGGATTTCTTATGTTTTGTTTTATCTTTTCTTCTGAGATGTTTTATTTTATTTTTATGAACTAAACCCTCAGATACCTGAGGGGGATGAAACTTAGATGAATCTTGTTATCGTTTGCTGAACTATATGATAAATACTTGATTTGTTCTTGATTATGTGTGCTTAATTCTTGTGTTGATATTTCGCGACTATTAATTCAAGTTGAATGTGCTTAGGTGGTGGAGCAAAAGTCCCTGCCTAAGAGTAGATCTAGCATAATTAAGCGGAGTTGGTCGCGCGCCTAGAGATAGGGTGACGAGATTTTGCCGAATTAGGGTGAAACCTAATATGGGAGTCCATAGATTGATTTACTGCTATTCTAGGGGTTTTAATTAGAAAGAGATTTCAATTAATCAACCTAGGGTTAGACGTTATTCGCCTCGAGAGAGGGTTTAATATAAATTAGGGAGTCCTACGGATCAAGTCAAGTGAATAAATCTGTAACATCCCAAAATTGGGCCTAGTAGGATTGGGCCGATTGGGAATTGGGCTTTAGGAAAATTAGAATATTATTTATTTTTGTGTTAGCATAGTCTTGTGAAGGCTTGTTTTTATTTAGGAAGTTAGAATAATTTTAGTATGGTTTATTTAATGAAGTAGGATTAAGTGAGCTTGACACTTAAGTTAATTAAGTGTTCATTTAAAGCATAAGAGGAGTAAGTGGCAAGTTGGTTAAGGAGCTTGAAAGGTAGCTTGAGGTTAGAGGTTCGAGTGGTATGTTTAGCATTTTGAAGGTTTATTTTTGTGTATTAGCATTGATGGCCGGTCAAACTTATTTATGATAGGTGGACTAATAACTTTTGGTAAGTTGAATTTTTGTTTAAGGAAAGCTTAATTTAGGGGATAAGAATCTTGAACTTATGGCATGATGAGGGGACAAAGGCATGGAATAGGGAGGATGTTTTGGAAAGTAATCCTAGGCTTTAGTGCATGTATGTGGACGGCATGGGTGTCTAGGTGGGTGGCCGAATTTTGTTAGGTGGTTTAGGGGGGGAATATTTGGCCAATTCCTCTTTTGTGCATCTTTTTGCATTTTGCTTTTCCTCTCCAAAAACTCTTCTTTGGCCGAATGTTATTGTACATTTTGTGCAAATTTTACTTTTTGTTTTAGCCTTCATTTCATTGAACCAAAAATACTATTTTCTTTCTCTCATCTTTCCACTTGAAACTAAAACTTCATTTTGGCATTTTATGCACTTTTATTTTAGGCAAAATAGGTGTTGGCCGAATCTCATCTCTCCCACATCTCTCTTTTCTTTTCTTTTTGACATTTGTTCATAATCACATTTTCTTTTACACTCTCTTGGCCGAATATTTCTCCATCTCAAATACCATTTCTCTCAAATACCATTTCTTTTTCATTTGTTCAAAGATAAAGCATCTACTTCCATTCTATTTTTCTTTTCTTCACCATAGCCGAATCTTCTACTTCCTTTTAGTATTATTTTTTTGGCCGAATATTATTTGTAACACCCCAAACCCGGTCAATACGCCACGACCGAATCTGGTATGTCACTAAGGAAAATATTTTTTTTGAAAGAATCGAATTAACAATTAAATTTTGTGAAAAACTCTTTGAAATTCTTTATTTGTCGAAAATAAGTTAAAACTGAGATTTACTTTGAAATTCCATAAATAAAACTTTTAAACTAAGTGGATAAATCATAGGTTAGAAAACATTTGTTTCATTTTAAGAAAACTCGAATTAATACTTTGAAACCATTTGCATTTGAATGTAGAAACTTAAAATTTTGGAAATCACTTAAGTTGTAGAAAACACTTAATTTGTAATTTTTCTATCGAACTATTCAAATGCAAATGGTTTCAAAGTATTAATTCGAGTTTTCTTAAAATGAAACAAATGTTTTCTAACCTATGATTTATCCACTTAGTTTAAAAGTTTTATTTATGGAATTTCAAAGTAAATCTCAGTTTTAACTTATTTTCGACAAATAAAGAATTTCAAAGAGTTTTTCACAAAATTTAATTGTTAATTCGATTCTTTCAAAAAAATATTTTCCTTAGTGACATACTGATTCGGGTTGTAGGCGTATTGACCGGGTTTGGGGTGTTACAAATTGGTATCGAGCTAAGTTCAAAGCTCGGTGTAGCCCAAGGCCCAAAAATGTTTTGGTAGGCCTTTTGAAATATTTTGGTTTGAACAAAGATGGCACCGAGTCTCCCGCAGACCGATCCGCTCAGGTAAGTACTTCTCATTTCTTTGTGAATTATTATTGGTAGAAGGGTAGGTATGGAACGTAGTTAGTGTGATAGGTGTTGAACATTAGGACTAGATACCCCAAACAAAGACATAAGACTTTAAAAGCCTAATTAAACCAACCTACGACCAAGTCGCGAGGAGTTAGGTGTGGTAACCTTGGTGCGCATGTCTAGGATTGGATCTGGAAGAGCTTGGTACTTAAGCAGTCCTCGTGACTCACCTCCTCTTCGCGAGATTCCTACTGCAGTGCGTAGCTTTGGTTCACCCTAACCAAGAGGACTCGGTGGCCATAGGCAAAACCCTAAATAAAACCCGAAAGGGACTAGCCATGTTTTAAGGAAAACTTGGTTTTAAAATCACTAAATTATCTCTTTTAGATAGTAGGACAAATTTATCTTCAGAAATTATCAAATATTCCGGTTTATCAAAATTACCAAAATGCCCTTAGTGGCAAAATTACGAAAATACCCTTGGTTTCTAAAATTACCATATTACCCCGATTTGATTAAATTTTTTTATTTTGTTTATGTACGTGAAATTTTGTATTTCAAATAATACCACGACTTTGGAAAATTTACAAAATTACCTCGATTGACAAAATTACCAAAATACCCTCGGTTTTCAAAATTTTGTTTGTGCACTTTAAATTGCGAAATTTACAAGGAATACTCCTCAGTTTTAGAAGTTACAAAATGTTTTGATTCATTAAATTTTTAAAATTTTCTCGATTTATTACAAAAATACCCTGTAGGAAAATGACGAAAATACCCTTGGGTTAGAAACGGACAGAAATGCCCCAAGAGTGAATAAGTATGAAAGGTATTAGGGAATGGATGTACTTTTCTGTGTAAACTAGGATAGAAGACTTAAAACTTTGATTGATCGAAAGAATCTCTATTAAATTCTTCATAAAATTTCTTCGCGGATAACCAAGTGAAACATGTATTAATCCATAAAAAAAAAAATCTCCTAATCTGATTAAAGCGCGATAGTTAGAATGAGCTCTCGAGATCGTGGTCGTCATGAACATGGTAAAGGCCGATTGTGCTAGGGTTAGATCGTCGGTACCGAGGCATATTTTTCGAAATGGAGGCGTTAACATCGCTAGTGCTGTGACGGAGTATCATGATCAAGTTCGATTTGATGAGCTGACTCAGATAGTTATAGGAATCGGTGAAGCATTTTGAGTTTGGTCTGTAGACTGTAAGAAGTATAGAAATCACGGTTCTCTAGGGTCACAATTTCATTCTGTAAATCGGTATGATCGAACTTATTGGCTTGCGACATCGTGGAAGGTGTCATCCGGGAGAATATTGGAAGAGGGTTGGAGCATGCTTGAGATGCGGGTCTAGTGAGCATAAGGCTCGGATTGTTTTCTCACCCTTAAGTCAGGTATGTTTTGATTGGAAGTGATGATTGAGCGTAGGAAAATTTTTGGTATAAGTGGTAGATAATGGTTTGCGATGGTGGATTTGATGTCTGGTTATGGGAAAAAGGATTCAAGATTTTGTTAAAAGTACATTGTGGTTTTATTAAGATCAGAGTCTTGCAAAGAAGAGCTTAGTGTGGCGAGATAGGATGTACGACGGTTAGTTAGTTGGAAATTTCGAGGACGAAATTTCTTTAAGGAGGGTAGAATTGTAACATCCCAAAATTGGGCCTAGTAGGATTGGGCCGATTGGGAATTGGGCTTTAGAAAAATTAGAATATTATTTATTTTTGTGTTAGCATAGTCTTGTGAAGGCTTGTTTTTATTTAAGAAGTTAGAATAATTTTAGTATGGTTTATTTAATGAAGTAGGATTAAGTGAGCTTGACACTTAAGTTAATTAAGTGTTCATTTAAAGCATAAGAGGAGTAAGTGGCAAGTTGGTTAAGGAGCTTGAAAGGTAGCTTGAGGTTAGAGGTTCGAGTGGTATGTTTAGCATTTTGAAGGTTTATTTTTGTGTATTAGCATTGATGGCCAGTCAAACTTATTTATGATAGGTGGACTAATAACTTTTGGTAAGTTGAATTTTTGTTTAAGGAAAGCTTAATTTAGGGGATAAGAATCTTGAACTTATGGCATGATGAGGGACAAAGGCATGGAATAGGAGGATGTTTTGGAAAGTAATCCTAGGCTTTAGTGCATGTATGTGGACGGCATGGGTGTCTAGGTGGGTGGCCGAATTTTGTTAGGTGGTTTAGGGGAATATTTGGCCAATTCCTCTTTTGTGCATCTTTTGCATTTTGCTTTTCCTCTCAAAAACTCTTCTTTGGCCGAATGTTATTGTACATTTTGTGCAAATTTTACTTTTTGTTTTAGCCTTCATTTCATTGAACCAAAAATACTATTTTCTTTCTCTCATCTTTCCACTTGAAACTAAAACTTCATTTTGGCATTTTATGCACTTTTCTTTTTGGTAAACAAAGAGTTGGCCGAATCTTTCAACCCCATTTTCTCTCTTATTCTTTTTCTTTCATTTGGCCGAACCTCTTTCTTCTCCAAACTCATTTTTTCTTTCTTCCATTGTTGATTAAACCGAGTTCTCTCTCTCTCATGTCTATTCTCTTTTCTACTCACATATTTTCTTCTTTCACAACCAAATAGCCGAACCTTCTTCCTCTCTTTTAATCTTTGTTTTGGTCGAATATTCAAGGGTAGACTCTCCTTGGTTTTCTTCTATTGATTTTGGATAAAAAGGGGTAAGTGTTCATGGACGTTTTCCTTTCTTTTCTTTCTCGTTTCTATGATGTGTTCTTATGGACAAAGGCCGAACCTTTGGGCATTGTTTTGCAAGGTTCTAACCATTTAGGATTCGATTATTCTCTTAGGCTCTTTGGGATTTCGGAAGCAATCGATTTAAGTCATTCCTTTAGCGAATCGGAGTTGGTAAGTCAAGTGGTAAGGATTCTATACTTTTAAAGTTGGTTAGGAAGCCTAAGATTGATTGGATATTGTGATATGGCCGATTGTAGGACAAGTGATCTAGTGCGGTAGATCGGATCATCGGATTTTAGTATTGCTTTGGTGAGAGGTGTGTATCTTACACACTTTATAACTTGGTTTATATATGTATGTATATGTGTGTTATTACTAATCATATTATGAAAGTGGGAAAAACGATGTGATTTGGATATGATACCATGATGGTATGAATGAGGATTCGGGTAAGTCTGTTTCGATATGTTGTTATTACATGTGGATTGAAAACATGATCTATGATTTATAGTATTTATTATATGATTCATATTAAAGTGTATTAACATGATTTGGTTATCTATTGCATTGGTATGGGCAATATGAGAGGAGGGGGAAGATTGATATTCGTGTCGACGGACACCAGTGTTTTGGTAACACATTGTGACTACGGTCACCAGAGGTTTGGTACCTCCAGAGGTTTGGCACCTCATAGCGTCTCGTCCCTGTGGTTAACACCACCGTGGGTTGGCCCCACTTTTGAGATATGGGATCGACGCCAGTGATTTGGTATCACACGATGGGTTGGCCCCATCACTTGATTTGTGACTTCGGTCACCAGTGTTTTGGTAACACAATTGTGTCTTTGGACACTAGTGGTTTGGCACCACCAGTGGTTTGGTACCACACGGGGTAGAGAAGGAGTTATGGATGGCTAGGTTGGGTGCATTATGCATATATGTACTTTGTTATAATTTGTGTAAGAATATGGCATTTACCCGGGAGAGGGAATATACACTGAGTCTTGGTGACTCACCTTCTCCTTATCATTTCAGTGATTCGTGAGATCGCGGATGTGGAGCTGGATGAACTCGAGGAGACCATGCAATAAAAGTTGGTTTTATATGAACTTCCACTTGGGTATTTTACTTTAATTTGGTTTTCATATTTTATGGATTTGTAATAAGGCCTGTTTAATTACGTTTTGGATTATATTTAAGCTTTGGATTTGTTTTAAAATATGGCTTATAAATTATTTGATTAATTTAATAATTGAGCCCAAAGTTTTCTAAACTACACAACGCGATGGTTTTTAAAACGTTACCATCGGGTAACATAAATTAATTGACAATTTCAACAACTTAAGTGTTTTCGATCTATATTAAATGATTTACAAATATTTAGTTACTACTATCAAATGTAAATAGTTTCAAAGTAATAATTTGAGTTTTCTTAAATGATATAAATCTTTTCTAACTTATGATTTACTTACTTATATTAAAGTTTTATGTAATTTCAAAGTAAATTTCAGTCTAAAACTTATTTTCTACAAATATAGAATTTCAAAAGGGTTTTTCACAAAATTTAATCGTGAACTCGTTTTTCTTCAAAAAGTTTTTTTCTCTGTGGCATACCAAATTCGGTCGTAATGTTTGGGCCGGGTTTGGGGTGTTACAAAATCGTCTGGTTCAGTGTTAGATAATAAGTGAAGTCTAGGTGGATTCTTCCTAAGGGTATCGTCTTAATCAACTGAGTTTTTCCCAAGTATTTCCCCAATTCATTCTTTTTGTCTTTGCGCCTTTAGCTTAGTAATTAGTTAATTTAGATTAATAAACAACTTCACTTATTTTAGGCTAAATAATAGAAAGAAAGTTAGTATTAGTACTTTTAGTTCCTTTGGGTTCGACAATCCGGTCTTGCCTAAGCTATACTACTGTTCGATAGGTGCACTTGCCTCAATCGTTGTCAGAGTTAGTTTCCAGGTTCGATCATTCTCTTTATAAATTTTAAAACTCGACAGAAATACGATCAAGTTTTTGGCGCCGTTGCCGGGGAACTAAAATATTAAGAACACTCTATTTTTATTACTTTAGCCATTTTTTTTATTTTTGCAATTTACTTTTTTTTATTTTTTTATCTTCGTTTTAACTTTTCTAATTTTCTTTCTTTCTTTTTCTAGCAGGTACCTCTAGTTTATGACTAGAAGGAACCCGAGAGGACCACTAGTATACGATAGTGATATTGACGCTACCGCTCGTAGAAATCGCAGAGAAATTAGGCGAGCCCTAATTTACACAGAAGAAGAGCGAGAAGACAGATCAAATTCTACTGAAGGGATGGACGAAAATAATCCACCACCACAAGATGTGGCAGAAAATAATGCTCCGCGTACTATGTATGATTATGCTAAACCTCAATTAATAGGAGCAGAATCAAGTATTGTTAGGCCTGCTATAGCCGCTAATAATTTTGAATTAAAGCCTAACACTATACAAATGATTCAACAATTTGTTCAATTTGATGGTTTACAGGACGAAGATCCAAATACTCGTATAGCTAATTTTTTAGAGTTCTGTGATACCTTCAAAATAAATGGCATTTCTGATAATGCCATACGACTTCGATTATTTCCTTTTTCATTAAGGAATAAAGCCAAACAGTGGTTAAACTCGTTACCACGAGGGTCAATCACTACATGGTATCAAATGACCGAAAATTTTTTATTAAAATATTTCCCACCGGCCAAAACGGCCAAATTACGGAATGATATCTCTTCTTTTGTGCAGATGGATTTAGAGATATTATATGACGCATGGGAGAGATATAAGGATCTCTTGAGAAGGTGTCCGCACCATGCTTTACCCTTGTGGCTCCAAGTCCAAACTTTCTATAACAGTGTAAACCCCTCAACGAGGCAACTAATTGATTCATCATAGGGTGGAACCTGAATAATAGAACTCCTGAAGTAGCTTACGATTTTATTGAAGAGATGTCACTGAATAACTATCAGTGGCAGGTTACAAGGACCAAACCAACAAAATCTGTCGGAGTTTTCAACATAGATGCAGTAACCATGCTATCAACACAAGTAGAGATGATGAATAAAAAGCTTGATAGTTTGTGTTCTTCGCAGGTACATCCAGTAATGCAGTGCAACGTAAGTGGAACCGTGACGAATCTTGAGTACCCACCCTAACAACCGGGCACAGAGATCGAACAGATGAACTATATAGGTAACAATTTCAGATCCAATAATAATCCTTATAGTAATAATTATAATCCAAGTTGGAGGAACCACCCAAATTTTTCGTGGGGAGGTCAAGGAAATCAAGGAAATCAAAGACAACAACCTCCTCAAAATTTCCAAAATCAGCCCTATCCATAGGAGAAGAAGCCGAACCTTGAAGAGATGCTGACAAAATTCATGGCAGCCACAGAAAATTGTCTCCAAGACACTGAAACCACCCTTAAGACCCAACAAGCGTCGATCAAAGGGATCGAGAGCCAAGTTAGGGAAGTCACTAAGTCAGTTGAGGAAGTTTCTAAGTCAGTTGGACAACTCGCGAAGCTGATGTCTGAACGATCGCAAGGGCGTCTACCAAGCAACACTAAGATTAATCCAAAGTAGCAAATCTAAGCTATAACAGCTAAAGAAAGTGAAGGATTAGACGAACCCAGTCCAATACAAGGAAACGAGGTAGAAAAAGGTAAAGTTGAGGTAACACAAGAAAAACCAAAACCGGTAATCTAGGACTACCAACCTCGCATACTATAACCCAAAGCGTTAACGAGAGACGACACAGAGGAACAGTTCAGTAAGTTTCTTAAACTTTTAAAGAAATTACATATTAACTTATCGCTACTTGAAGCTCTTTCACAGATGCCAGATTCGAGGAAATTTTTAAAACATCTCTTGACGAATAAATGCAAGTTAGACGAGGATCCACATGTGGAATTAAACGCGAGATGCTCAAAGCAATGTTACAGAATAGACTACCACAAAAGCTAAAAGATCCAGGGAGTTTTACAATTCCATGTTTAATTGGTAGACTAACTGTTGATAATGCGTTAGCTGATTTAGGGGCAAGCATAAATGTCATACCTTATAAATTGTTTAAACAATTAGGTCTAGGAAATCCAAACAAACTAGGATGAGCATTCAATTAGTGATAAAACAATTAGAATTCCTAGGGTATTATCGAAGATGTTCTTGTAAAATTGACAAATTCGTTTTCCCAAGAGATTTTGTTGTCTTAGACATGGATGAGGATAATTCGATTCCCTTAATTTTAGGAAGACCCTTTTTAGCAACTGCCAGGACTAAAATTGATATTGATGCAGGAGAACTCATACTTCGTGTAGGTAATGAGACGGTCACCCTCAATGTAATATCCTTAAATCGGGGTCTCTACATTTTGTGTGTTTGCATGTGATGATATGCCTACTGTGCTAGTTTTGGGTGTTTTGGGGTCTAGGCATGACCTTGGGTTAGGCCTGAGACATGGCAAAAATTTTTGTTTTAGTACTTAGGAAGAGGGAGCTAAGGAAGTTAGGGGATTAAAAGAAATTGTCGGAGGGTTTAGACACAAGTAACCTAGTGGCAAAGTGGCAAAGGAGGCGCCACTAAGGTACCAGGAAGGTGACGCCACATGCAGGGAAGGAGAGCTCAGGTTCGAGCAGCAGAAATCCCACTTTCTGCTTATGAGGTGTGCTCAGAAGGGACTCTGTTGGGAGGATGTGGATTAAGTTAACAGATTTAAAATATGTGGAGAGGAGAAATTATAGGAGTGGGACTCATTCAAATTCGTTTGAATGAGTGGATGAGAGGAATTCAAGGAGGGATGAAGGGGACGGCAGGTGTTTGAGTAGGAGTAGGTTGTGTAGCTGAATTTTTGGGTTGTGGAGTGAGGTTAGGAAGCATTCGATTTTGGTGCTTGGGAAGGGGGTGTGCCGAATGTCTGTGGTGGTCTTGGGGAACATTTCGACTAGTTGGGAGAGCTCCTTTCTCTTGCGTTTAGGGTCATAAATCGAAACCCCTCTCACTTATCTTCTCATTTTTGCTTTCTCTTTTCGGCAATAGGGGGCTTGGCCGAATCACTTGTGTTACTTCTTTGGTGAGCCGAAACTTTCTTCCTTTTTTCCTTCTTCCATTTTGCTCAAAAGCCGAAATCAACTCTCTCTACTTCATCTTTTTCTTTCTTTCAATCTCCTTGTGCCGAAACCTTTTTCTTGTTCCTTGCCGAATCCATCCCTTCCTATTCCATTTTCTTCTCCATCTCTTCCATCTTCAAAAGCCAAAAACCTTGTTGATTCTCTTTCATTTCCATCAAAGTGATTGGCCGAATACCCTTAGCCTATTTTTCTTCTCTTCTCACATGTTTTAATCCCCTTTGAAGTGCTGAAATCTATCTCTTTCTTTTGGGTCATAGCCGAATCTCCTGGTAAGTATAACTTCTTATTCTTCTTTTCTCGATTGATTTGGTTAATGCCGGATCTCACTTGCCATTCTCTTTTCCTATTTCTCCATTCGTTATAAATCGAGATCTTAAACTCTTTTCTTGTTCTATATTAGTGAGGTAGCCGAAATCCCCAAATATCACTAGGGTATGCTGAACTTTGGTGATTGGTGGCCGAATCTGTCAGTAAGGTAAAGGGGTAAGTGTTTTGCGGTTTCGATATCTCCTGTTGTGATTAATACCGAAGGATTTAATCCAATGATAGTGGTACTTGGCCGATTGTAGGAAGGGGTGACGCCAACGTGTGGGTTCCCGGGATTCGTTTGGATCGTGGCTTGGATCTAGATCTTCTAGATCTTCGGGATTTGCCGATTTAGGAAGGAGGGTAGCCGTGTTCAGTAGATTTTCGGGATTTGTTGGCTTGCGATTTAAGCCTAAAGGCTCGGGTGTAATCGATCTTGGAAGGGAGGAGGCAAATATTTCGGGATCTCGTTAGTTTCGCGTAGTTTCAGGATTTCGCTTAGATCTACGGATAGTCAGGTGTGTAACGCTTACACACTTCGTTAGTATGATATGTTTATTATGTTACTGTTAATAGCCATTGAAACCGGTAGTTATGCCTTGTGGGCATGAGCGTGCACTCTGGGTAAGTCCCCTGATTATGGATCTCGATATATGCTATCATGTCATTGTTTAATGCTATGCCATGTGTTATTTGCATCATCATATGTTACTATGCCACGATTGATATGGGCATGATGGTGGGATTGTTGAGAGGAGGGGGAAGAATTATTTGGACTGTCACCAGTGGTTTTGATCACACGACGGGTTGGCCCTATCTTGATACTATTATTTGTGACTAAGTCCCAGTGGTTTTGACCACCAGTGGTTTTGACCACATATATGATATTGTGACTACGGTCACTAGTGGTTTTGACCACATATGGATATTGTGACTCGTCCCAGTGGTTTGGTACCACAGTGGGTTGGCCCCACATGTTGATTACGGGATTGTCATCAGTGGTTTTGGCCACACGATGGGTTGGCCCCATCACTTGATTTGTGACTACGGTCACCAGTGGTTTTGACCACACTTATATATTTGTGACTCCGGTCACCATTGGTTTTGACCACCAGTGGTTTTGACCACACGGGCTAGTTAAAGGAGATCGGATGGCTAGGTTATGGGGTTGCATGATTTGCATGTTTTATTAATGACTTGTGTAAGTGCTATTCTATCGGATTGGGGATTTATACACTGAGTCTCGGTGACTCACCCCTTCCCCTATATGTTGCAGATGAGGCTTAGATCGTGGATTTGGAGCCGGGGAGGACTCGAGGTGGCCATGCAACTTATTTTTGGGTTTTGACTTTAAATTAAAATTTCAGTTTTTATTTATTTACCTTAAGTTTGGTTTTGGTTTGTAATAAGGCCGCTGAGTATTATTTTGGGTTTTTTTTATATATATACTTGCTTTTATTTGATTAGATTATGCATGTGCTTAATAATTTGATTTGCTTAAATAATCGGTAAAAAGAAACGTTTTCAAATTTAATTTCTTAAACAACTCCAAACACAAATGGTTCTTAACTCGACTATGCTTAACTCACTTGGTTTTTAATAAGTATCGAAAGGTTTTCCAAAACTATAAACAACAAATGGATTTCCAGCAAAAGAGGGTTTTTCTGAGTTTTAAAGCAACCAAAAACAATTTCAACTATACTCTACACGGGGTTTTCTAACCTTTTAAACGGTAAAGGAGTTTTCAATAGAAATAAATCGGCAAACTTGTTTTACTCAAAACGTTTTCACTCCGTAATATGCCAGATTCGATCGCGGTGTGTTGACCGGGTTTGGGGTGTTACAATTTTGGTATCATAGCTAAGTTCAACAGCTCGGCTGTGGGCCCGAGGCCCAAAAATGTCTTAAAATGTATTATGAAAGGCTTCATGGGAGAAAGGATGGTTGGGAAAGCATGGCACCGAGTCTCCGGCACCGATCCGCCCAGGTAAGTATCCCAAATTGTTGCTTATGATGTTATGATTATGATAATATGGGCATGATTAAATAGTAGTAGGAACTACTTTAGAGATCTGAACTGTAGGATGGTATGAACTTGCGAAACAATCCATGTATTAAACTTCTCATAAGATCGTGCTTTAATAAACAGTGTGGAATAAAGTCTAATGCATAAAACTTGTAGTCGATCAATTCGTATCGGTAATCATGAGAGTGCGTGGGCGTGGGCGTAATACACGTGGACGAGGTAGAGGTAGGATGACAATGTCGAACTCGTCAGTCCGGACATGGGTCGAAAACGAGGTACCACCGCCGCCGCGTGTTGTGGCGCGAATTTTAGGATTAGACGGGTGGTGATGACGCAGCGGTCGCGTGCAATCTTTGTGGGTTACGGAGAGAGTCGTGGGTGCGAGCGTTGGAGCGGGAGCTAGGAAATCGTGTCCGAACGACTCGGGGCTAATGGTGCGAGGTATTCAGAGGTGTATCCGGCGTGGCACCTAGTACGTGAGAATATTGGTTGGAGGCGATGGAACGCATCATGGATGACTGGACTTCTCGGTGAGGAGAAGTCGAAGGGTATAGTATCTTGCTTCGAGATGAGTCATATCGGTGGTGGCTCACGGTTAGGGACGAGCGATGGCGGATGACATTACTTGGGAATTCTTTAGAGCGACCTATCGGAGGAAGTACATTGGGGCTAGCTACATTGATGCTTGCTGCGCAATGCGTTCTGAACTGGTCTAGGAAGTAAGATCATGATCGGAATATGAGGCGGAATTTCTTTGGCTGAGTCGGTATGCACGGGGTATTGTGGGCACGGAGCATGAGCGCTGTGTCAGATTTGAGGATGGGCCGAGAGGCAGTGCAGATGTTAATTGCCCCCACAGCAGAAAGAGAGTTTGCGATCTTAGTGGAAAAGGCCAAAGTTCTTGAGGAGGTGAAACAGTCAAGTAAGGCGGAATCAGGATAAGGGTTGGAATAAGAGGAATTACGGATCATCGAGTGCCGAGAATCGTGAGAAAAAAGGGCTAGGTATGGTGGGGCGAATCAGGCGCGCTAGCACTGCTGCTGCCGCTAACAATCAATGGCGCCACGATGTGCTCGGTGTGGGAAATCTCACACGGGAGAATGTTGGATCGGAAAGCAGAGGATGTTTTGAGTGTGGATCGATGGGGCATCGAGTGAGGATTGTCCACAGAGATCGGGTAGGCTGCGATGCCGGGGATCGAATCGCATACGATCGGGAGGGATGGTCAGCACCACGGAGGGGTCGTCGGTTCAGCCGGAGGAGGTAATGGCTCTAGTAGAGACCGTGGAGCACCGGGCAAAGGTGCAGGTGGTACAGATGCGAGACGGACTGGTTTTGTCTACGCAATGAGGCGTCGAGAGGAGAGGCGACACACACCGGACATCATAAGCTGTATGCGTTCTTAATCTTTGGTCTACCTTATAATTCTTTGATTGATGTGGGTTCGACGCACTCGTATTTTTCCAGTAAGCATAGCGAAAACATTGAACTAAGACTTTGAGATAACTTCTAGGAGATGACAGTAATAAGCCCTCTAGGTCACTCTGTAGAAGTAAATAAACTATATAGGGATGTACCCCTAGAACTTCAAGGGTCGTGTGTTTTTGGTCGACTTGATGGAACTACCGTTTGGGGGAGTTCGATCCGATTCTCGGGATGGATTGGCTAGTAAAGTATCAGGCTAGTTTGGATTGCGCAGCAAAGCGCATGGTGTTGAAGACAGTGGAAGGCGAAGAGGTGGTGATGATAGGTAATAGGAGAGATTACCTATCCAATGTGGTCTCTGCGTTGAAGGCGGAGAAAATGGTTAGGAAAGGTTGTGAGGCATTTATGGTGCATGTCTGTGCTTTGGAAGCCAAGGATGCAGCTGTGGAGAATCTCCGAGCTGTGGGGAGTTTGTTGATGTATTCCCGGAGGAACTTCGGGGTTGCCCCACGACCGCGAGGTTGAGTTCGGTATAGACTTGTTACCCAAAACTGCGCCAGTGTCTATTGCCCCATATAGGATGGCGCCGAAAGAATTGGTAGAGCTAAAGGCTCAGATTCAGGAGTTGCTGGATAGAGGTTTCATCCGGCCAAGTGTATCACCTTGGGAGCACTGTGCTTTTGTTAAGAAGAAAGGCGGTACTATGCGGATGTGTATAGACTACCGCCAGCTGAATAAGTTGACGATCAAAAACAAGTATCCGTTGCCCAGGATAGACGACTTGTTTGATCAGCTTAAGGGTGCATTGGTATTCTCTAAGATAGATCTTAGGTCAGGGTATCATCAACTCAAGGTGAAAGAGGCTGATATCCATAAAATGGCGTTTCGTACTCGGTATGGGCATTACGAGTTTCTGGTGATGCCATTCGGGTTGACCAATCTTGTGGCGGCAAGATTCATGGACATGATGAATCGGGTGTTTCAGTCGTATTTGGATCGGTTCATCATAGTGTTTATAGACGACATTTTGGTGTACTCGAAATCTGAAGAGGAGCATGATGCGCATCTACGGGTGGTTCTACAGATTCTGAGGGAGAAGCAACTATTCGCTAAGTTTAGTAAGTGCGAGTTCTGGCTTAAGGAGGTATCTTTCTTGGGTCATGTGGTATCAGCTGAGGGGATTAGGGTGGATCCTCGAAAGATCGAAGCAGTGTTGGATTGGAAACCACCTAAGTCGGTTGCAGAGATTCAAAGTTTTCTGGGTTTGGTAGGATACTACAGGAGGTTTGTGGAAGGTTTTTCTTTGATCACAGCGCCGCTGACTAAGTTGTTGAGAAAAGGGGTTCCGTTTGTATGGTCTGAAAAATAGCAAGAGAGTTTTGACAAGTTAAAGAAGATTCTGACTGAAGCTCCGGTGTTGATTTAGCATGAGGCAGGAAAGGAATTCACGGTCTATTGTGATGCATCACATACTGGCTTAGGGTGTGTGCTGATGCAAGATAGAAAGGTGGTCGCTTATGCGTCTCGGCAATTAAGGCCTCGTGAGGGTAACTACCCGACACATGACTTGGAATTGGCTGCAGTGGTTTTTGCCTTGAAGATTTGGAGGCATTACTTGTATGGGGAAAAGTCGATAGTCTACGCGGATCACAAGAGTCTCAAGTACCTCTTGACTCGAGAAAGATTTAAATTTGAGGCGCGAAGGTGGATCGAGTTGTTGAAGGACTACGACTGCTCGATTGAGTACCATCCGGGTAAGGCTAACGTAGTAGCTGATGCATTGAGCCGTAAGGTGGTAGCAGACTTGATAGCGATGTTTGCTCACCTTAGTCTATATATGACGACGGAGTCTTTTGGCGAGAATTGCAAGTAGGGCCGACTTGGGTGATCGAGTTAAGGAGAAAGCGGTGTGAGATGAGGCTTTGGGTGCTCGAAGGTTGCGAGTGCGAGAATGGCGAATCGGAGGGTTTCTGACTTGGGCGGTGATGGAGTCATCGCGTGTTTTCTGGGGAAAGTATGTATGCCAAAGGATGTTGAATTGAGACAGCGGATTCTTCAGGAAGCTCATAGCAGCCCATACGCTATGCATCCTGGAGGTAGTAAGATGTATCGTGATTTGAGGAAACAGATTCGGTGGCGGGTCTTAGCAGAAATGGCGAGTTTGTGAGTAAGTGTTTGACATGCCAGCAAGTTAAAGCCGAGCATCGATTATCGTCGAGGATCATTGCGGCCGAGAAAGATTCCGCAGTGGAAGTGGGAAAGGATTACGATGGATTTCGTCAGTGAGCTACCCCTTACGCCTAGCAAGAAAGACTCGATTTGGGTAATTGTGGATCGTCGACTAAATCGGCTCATTTCATACCGATCGAGTTGACTTTTCCCTCGAAGTTAGCCAAGTTGTATGTGGCGAGATAGTAAGGTTGCATGGAGTGCCAGTGTCAATTATTTGGATAGGGATCCTGAGTTCACGTCGAGGTTCGGAAAGCTTTGCATCAAAGCGTTGGAGTACGAGGTTGGATTTCAAAGACGGCTTTTCACCCATGATCGATGGGCGACCCGAGAGGGTAATCCAAATTTTGGAAGATATGTTAAGGGGTCGTGTTCGGATTTCGCCAGTAGTTGGGAAGAGTATCTACCATTGGCGAGTTTGCTTATAACAACGATTATCAAGCGAGTATTCAGATGGCACCATATGAGGCACTATATGGACGGAAATGTCGTAATCCAACGTGTTGAACAGAACTGGGTGAACGGCAGATGTTGGGTCCGGAGTTTGTGACAGAAACAGAGGATAAGGTTAAGGTGATTCGGACTCATCTTAAGGAAGCATCGGACAGGCAAAAGTCTTACACTGATCTTAAGCGTAGGGATATAGAGTATGCAGTGGGTGACAAGGTCTTCCTGAAGGTATCGCCATGGAAAAAGGTGTTGAGATTTGGGCGAAAAGGCAAGCTAAGTCCTAGGTTTATTGGGCCATATACGGTGTTGAAGCGAGTGGGACCAGTAGCTTATCAGCTCGAGCTACCCGCAGAGTTAAGTCAGATTCACGACGTGTTCCATGTCTCAATGCTTAGGGGCTATCGATCAGATCCGTCACATGTTGTGCCGGTTGAGGAGATAGAGGTGAGCTCGGACTTGTCTTTCGAGGAGGAGCCGGTACGGATTTTGGATCGGGATGTCAAGGTTCTGCGTAGGAAGTCAGTTCCCTTGGTGAAAGTATTATGGCAGAACCATGGTACGGAGGAGGCCACGTAGGAACCGGAGGATGCGATGCGGCAGCAATACCCTCAACTCTTCTGACCAGGTAATTTCGAGGCCAAAATTATTTTTAAGGGGGGTAGAACTGTAATATCCTTAAATCGGGGTCTCTACATTTTGTGTGTTTGCATGTGATGATATGCCTACTGTGCTAGTTTAGGGTGTTTTGGGGTCTAGGCATGACCTCGGGTTAGGCTTGAGACATGGCAAAAACTTTTGTTTTAGTACTTAAGAAGAGGGAGCTAAGGAAGTTAGGGGATTAAAAGAAATTGTCGGAGGGTTTAGACACAAGTAACCTAGTGGCAAAGTGGCAAAGGAGGCGCCACTAAGGTACCAGGAAGGTGACGCCACATGCGGGAAGGAGAGCTCGGAGTTCGAGCAGCAGAAATCCCACTTTACGCTTATTCTTTTCACGCCAAGTTGAGAAGGAGGTGTGCTCTGAGAAGGGACTCTGTTGGGAGGATGTGGATTAAGTTAATGATTTAAAATATGTGGAGAGGAGAAATTATAGGAGTGGGACTCATTCAAATTCGTTTGAATGAGTGGATGAGAGGAATTCAAGGAGGGATGAAGGGACGGCGGTGTTTGAGTAGGAGTAGGTTGTGTAGCCAAATTTTTGGGTTGTGGAGTGAGGTTGGGAAGCATTCAGTTTTGGTGCTTGGGAAGGGGGTGTGCCGAATGTCTGTGGTGGTCTTAAGGAACATTTCGGCTAGTTGGGAGAGCTCCTTTCTCTTGCGTTTAGGGTCATAAACCGAAACCCCTCTCACTTATCTTCTCATTTTTGCTTTCTCTTTTCGGCAATAGGGGGCTTGGCCGAATCACTTGTGTTACTTCTTTGGTGAGCCGAAACTTGCTTCCTTTTTTCCTTCTTCCATTTTGCTCAAAAGCCGAAATCAACTCTCTCTACTTCATCTTTTTCTTTCTATCAATCTCCTTGTGCCGAAACCTTTTTCTTGTTCCTTGCCGAATCCATCCCTTCCTATTCCATTTTCTTCTCCATCTCATCCATCTTCAAAAGCCAAAAACCTTGTTGATTCTCTTTCGTTTCCATCAAAGTGATTGGCCGAATACCCTTAGCCTATTTTTCTTCTCTTCTCACGTGTTTTAATCCCCTTTGAAGTGCCGAAATCTATCTCTTTCTTTTGGGTCATAGCCGAATCTCTTGGTAAGTATAACTTCTTATTCTTCTTTTCTCGATTGATTTGGTTAATGCCGGATCTCACTTGCCATTCTCTTTTCCTATTTCTCCATTCATTATAAATCGGGATCTTAAACTCTTTTCTTTTTCTATATTAGTGAGGTAGCCGAAACTTGGCGTGCCGAACTTTGGTGATTGGTGGCCGAATCTGTCAGTAAGGTAAGGGGGTAAGTGTTTTGCGGTTTCGATATCTCCTGTTGTGATTAATACCGAAGGCTTTAATCCAATGATAGTGGTACTTAGCCGATTGTAGGAAGGGGTGACGCCAACGTGTGGGTTCCCGGGATTCGTTTGGATCGTGGCTTGGATCTAGATCTTCTAGATCTTCGGGATTTATCGACTTAGGAAGGAGGGTAGCCGTGTTCAGTAGATCTTCAGGATTTGTTGGCTTGCGATTTAAGCCTAAAGGCTCGGGTGTAATCGATCTTGGAAGGGAGGAGGCAAACGTTTTGGGATCTCGTTAGTTTCGCGTAGTTTCGGGATTTCGCTTAGATCTACGGATAGTCAGGTGTGTAACGCTTACACACTTTGTTAGTATGATATGTTTATTATGTTACTTTTAATAGCCATTGAAACCGGTAGTTATGCCTTGTGGGCATGAGCGTGGACTCTGGGTAAGTCCCCTGATTATGGATCTCGATATATGCTATCATGTCATTGTTTAATGCTATGCCATGTGTTATTTGCATCATCATATGTTACTATGCCACGATTGATATGGACATGATGGTGGGATTGTTGAGAGGAGGGGGAAGAATTATTTGGACTGTCACCAGTGGTTTTGACCACACGACGGGTTAGCCCCGTCTTGATACTATTATTTGTGACTAAGTCCCAGTGGTTTTGACCACCAGTGGTTTTGACCACATATATGATATTGTGACTACGGTCACCAGTGGTTTTGACCACTTATGGATATTGTGACTCGTCCCAGTGGTTTGGTACCACAGTGGGTTGGCCCCACATGTTGATTACGGGATTGTCATCAGTGGTTTTGACCACACGATGGGTTGGCCCCATCACTTGATTTGTGACTACGGTCACCAGTGGTTTTGACCACACTTATATATTTGTGACTCCGGTCACCAGTGGTTTTGACCACCAGTGGTTTTGACCACACGGGGTAGTTAAAGGAGATCGGATGGTTAGGTTATGGGGTTGCATGATTTGCATCTTTTATTAATGACTTGTGTAAGTGCTATTCTATCGAGTTGGGGATTTATACACTGAGTCTTGGTGACTCACCCCTTCCCCTATATTTTGCAGATGAGGCTTAGATTGCGGATTTGGAGCCGGGGAGGACTCGAGGTGGCCATGCAACTTATTTTCGGGATTTGACTTTAAATTAAAATTCCGATTTTTATTTATTTACTTTAAGTTTGGTTTTGGTTTGTAATAAGGCCGCTGAGTATTATTTTGGGTTTTTTTTTATATATACTTGCTTTTATTTGATTAGATTATGCATGTGCTTAATAATTTGATTTGCTTAAATAACCGGTAAAAAGCAACGTTTTCAAATTTAATTTCTTAAACAACTCCAAACACAAATGGTTCTTAACTCGACTATGCTTAACTCACTTGGTTTTTAATAAGTATCGAAAGGTTTTCCAAAACTATAAACAACAAATGGATTTCCAACAAAAGAGGGTTTTTCTGGGTTTTAAAGCAACCAAAAACGATTTCAACTATACTCTACACGGGGTTTTCTAACCTTTTAAACGGTAAAGGAGTTTTCAATAGAAATAAATCGGCAAACTTGTTTTACTCAAAATGTTTTCACTCCGTAATATGCCAGATTCGGTCGTGGTGTGTTGACCGGGTTTGGGGTGTTACACTCAAGGCTCTCGACTCAGCCAGAACATCGAGTAATCAAGGTGAGAACGTAAATTCTACTAATAACCATTCGGTTAACCCTTATTTTCGTGAAGCATCACAAAGAATACAACTGAACCCGATCCTAAACCCCATGCCAACAAGGAAGTAGTTCATGAAGATCGAAGGATTCAGATCGATGATCTAGACGAGTGGAAGACACACTTCAAGGAAAAATTAGGGATACACGACGAAGAACTGGAACCACACAAGGTAAAACCGAAGGAGCCCCTAGAAGAGCTCATAGAAACAACAAACCACTTCAAAATAGGAGACCAGGTACTGTTAGATAAGGCAGATCCTCGAATATCTCCTCCGGACCCTAACACAAACAAAGAAATACCTTTTAGGGTAACCAGTGTTTTCCCATACGGAACAGTCGAGGTAAGTAATCCTATTTTTGGTACTTTTACTAGAAACGCATCTCGACTTAAACTTTTTCACAAGGATAAAACTGATAGCATGAGGAAGGACTTTAAACTCCTCAAACCACCCTGATGATGCAAACGAGAGGAAAGTCTAGCTTAAGACTATAAACGAGCGCTTCTCGGGAGGCAACCCGAGCACTAACCCCATTAACTTTTGCATTTTTATTTTTTTCTTATTTAATTTATTTTATTCTTTCTTTATAGTACCTAACCATAAACTAACCAAAAGTGCGTAATTCTCGGCCACGGCCTTGCACTTGCACACGGCCGTGGCCGTGGCCGTAACGTGTGGATGCCTCGGATCACCGTACTGACATGGCAGAGGTGGTACGAGTTAGAGAGAATCAAATCTTCGAAGTCACGGACTCCAACCACCGCCCCACGGGCACCGACAGAAAGCCACGGCCGTGCGACGCGGCCGTGGACGACACTGACTTATCACCAACGGGCGTGGCAATCTGTAAAATGGGCGTGGGTGAACCAACACACCTAGACACACGGCCGTGCGAGGCGGCCGTGTGAATCGATGCGCCTAAGGCGCACGGGCGTGGGGTTGTACCAGGTTTAAAAATCTATTTAACCCCCCTCCCTTCCCTCTTCTCCTACTAACTTTCAACCTTCAACTTTTCATTTTTTTCCTACTCCTTTTCTCTATACCCTTGAGCTAGACCAAAACAATGCCAAAGAAGTAGAAGAAGCCAAGCACAGTCTCCCTCACGGAGACTGATCTACATATGTTCATGCCGGCCGCTTCAATCACTCGATGAGCCAATGATATTTGAGGCCATTTAGTTTTTATTTCGTTTTTCTCTTTTGCTTCAATTTCCTAATCTTTACTTCTCTTCTGCTTAATTTAACTTATTTTACTTTAGTTTCTTGATTTTAGGTTTTAAAGGCTGCTAGGGAATCACAACACGACCACCACCATATCCCCAGCCTTAGAAATCACACCCAACAATAAGGACATTACGGTCCATTTATATTTTCTTTTAACTTTATTTTCTTTTTTATTTTTCTTCACTTTAGCTTGCTTTTCTTTAAGTATTTAATTAGTATAGTTTTAATTATTATTAATAATCCCTGGCTAATCCTCCACGAGCTACCCAATTTCTTCATCTAGCGCAGGATCGTCATCCAGACCGACCCCTCCAACGTATTTTCTACATCCTCCAAGGATTTCATCCATAATTTAGGAAGTTTCACTTCTCCACATATCTTATGATTTTAGTATTATTGTGTTATTATCTAAATTTGTACATTAAGGGCAATGTACATCTTAAGTGTGGGGGGTGAACAACCTAAAAAGGTGCCTAATTTTTTTCATTATTCTCAAATTTCTGAAATTAGGTGCCAAACTTTTTGCATTATTCTCAAATCCCTAAATTATATCTTGTCTTTAAGTAAATTTTTCATATTATCATTAGAATGAAATTTTTGATGATTTATGATTTTTATTGATATGTTTTAGATTAAGTCATTGATAATTGTGCATTGATAATTAAATTCTAAGAATACTAGAGAACCAAGCATGATAAGTCTATTTTTCAGAAATTAAAAAAAAAATTCTAGGTTGTCTACTTGAATTTAAATATTACTTTGAAGTTTGAAATTTACGAGGTTGATGTCAAAAATACACATAATTTTTGTGAGTTTTTGAGCCTTATAGAGCATATATCCTTTTTCATGCTCACTTTATTGATTATGAGTATGTCAACATTGATTTGTTATTCTAGAACTTGCCTCGTTTATACATATCGAGACCACACCTATAATTTGATATACAGAGATGATTAAGGCACCTAGGTTTTAACCCACTAACTCCATTAAAAGCCTAACTTCACAATTAACCCTTAGTGAACCCCTTTTAATCCTAACAACCCTTTTTATTGACATAACCACTAATATTAACCCAGAAACCCTTTGTTTTTGTTATCCTTATTCCTTTTGACTACCCTTATATCGAGATTTGATTTGATTAATAGCCTAACTATGTTTTTATTTCAGTAATTTATCCTTTGTTATGTATTTATGATTCGTTCTAAAAAAAATTCAGTATTAGTATGATGAATGGCGAGCTTGTACAGTTAAAGTCTATTTTTTAAAGAAGAAGCTCGTATTATTAGTTTAAAGTTTCAATCCATTATGTAATTATTCAGTTTATTGTTTCTAGTTAGGTAATTTATCAATTCAATCTCGATTCTAACCTTCTAATTCAGCCTCTATCCACACCTTAACCCTAGCCCCGTTACAACCCTGACAAAGACCTTTTGATTTGTGCATCATCTCATATTACAGTGGTGGAGACTTGATTTTCAGGCAAGCCTATGGGTTTAACTTTTCATGTTCAACTTTTGAGTGCCTAAATTTTGAACCTTAAACACTTTGAGTGATTTGAGTGAATCTTTTGTGAGGATGTCAATCTTTTTTGGTTTTGAATTAAAGGTAATTATTTAGATAAGGGGAGACGTCTATATTTTCGAGCTACAAATCTATGACTTAGATTGTTTGAATCCTTAGGGCTCTTTGAATTGAATTATCCTTGCATAAATTATCTATGAATTATGATGAAACATTGTTGATAGGAATTATGAATTATAGAAATGTAACATCCCAAAATTGGGCCTAGTAGAATCGGACCTATTGGGCCCATTGGACCTTGAGCATAGAAGCATTTTAAAATTTATGGGAATTTGAGAACGACATTATTTTAAGTTGGACTTATTAGGAAGGTGATTTTGGAAAGTTACGGGGTTCTATGAAGGCTCGGGGTTGAATTGGGCCCTAGTAAAAATTTGGTGTTTAAGCCTATTTAGGAGAAATAGTAAGTGGCATCAATACTTATGAAAATAAGTATTCAATTTGCTAGCATAATTTAGCATATGGCAAAGAGGTTATGGCATTAAGTGAAGAGTATGGAGGGAAGAGGTTCAAATCCCATTGTGTACAAATTTTGACTATTATTTTTGTATTCTATCCCTAAGTGTCGGCCAAGCATGTAAATAAGGAAAGGTGGACTTTTTATTTTTGGCAAGATGGCTAAGGAAAATAGGAAAGAATGAAGGTGAGGAAAGAAATCAAGAGAAAGGGGAAAGTAAGGGGAACATGTGGCCTTTTTCAAGGGAAATGTTATGGAAAGTGTGGTTCGCCAATTTTTGACCATTATGGTCATGAATGTGGACGGTTTTGTGGTAAAAGGGAGGTAGCCGAATTTTACTTGGTGTTTTGGTAAAACTATAGTGTTTGTTTTGGTCAAAAATACCTTTGGCTTCAATAGTGTCATTTTCTCCAAATTGCTACTCTTTGTGAGTTTTAGTTTTTCTTCTTTCTTTCTTCTTTGCCGAAACCTCCTAGCACATTTGTGCAACATGTTCATCTCCCTTTGATAGCCGAATCACCTAGCATCCATCCAACCTTCCATCCTTTTCTTTTAACCATTCCTCTAATCTTTTCTCTTCTCTAAATCGACACCATCATAAAATCACATTTTCTTGTTTGATTATCCTCCATAGCCGAATATCAATATTCATTTTCTTCTATAACCGAACCTTCATCTCTTTTCTATCTTTTCTTCTCGTCCGTATTTACACTAAATCCTTGATTAATCGTGATATAGTGGAAGGCCAAAACCTTGATTCTTCCGAAGTCATCGTATAATCATTGGGAATCGGTCCTAAAAATCTTCAAGGTAAAGGAGCACAAGTGATTTGTATTAACCAAATCATTATCGTCGACTCGTCAAGCAAGTGGGGTAAGAACGTTGTTATGAGATTTGTTTTGGCCAAAGGTGGGATAATTGCTAACAACTCTTCCGCTCACCAAATATTGTTAGGACGGGATTTCAGTAGTCAAAGGATAGGATCGATTCTTGGTGCACTGAGGGAGATCACATTCGTGGTAAGTGGAGTTATCCTAATAAATTTTTTCTAATTACGATTATCAAAGTTGAGACTAACCTTCTATCAACTATCATTATAGGTGTTGAAATCGGTAGAAAGCACAACTCGTAATCAAGGTGTGTAATCCCGTACCCTTCCGAATACATGTTTGAAATGGTGTGTAATCTCATACCTCTCTGAATGTTTGTATGATATGTTCTATGATTCGGTCAAAATACCGAAGGAAAACTGGAAACCGGCATCCGTGACCACTCGGGCGTGCGTATATTCGTTGTGGTAACCATAGTTTGCAATGAAACAGTTTGGTCAGCAGCAGTGACGTGATTTTGGAAAAATCACGAACAATAGGATAAAGGGAATTAGAAAGCAAAATAGATATCGAAATAAATCTTACTGTGTCTATTTTGATATGGAAGAAACGGAGAAGGAAAAGGAATTTTATATTCTGAGATATCTTAATTTTAGTGAGACTGGTTCTGATGGACTTTGTGGTTCCCTGTTTTGTCTTGGAAAAGTTGGTTAAAATTGTGCAAAGTGAATTATGCATTATAAGTTATATGTATGGATTCCTTAGTGAGCCTATTTTCAATAGAAACAAGTGGGAGCAACATATGAAAACCGTACAGTGAGATATTTGAATTTTGGGTAAGAGAGGTCAGAACCGTTGGACAGTGAAACAAGGGAAACTTTAAGGAATAAAATGTACTAAATGGTTAAGTAAAAAATTTTGGAAAAATAGTAGTAAGAATATATATGAGTCTAGTTTCAAGGAAAATTTACGGATTTAGATTTCGAGATTCCTAACTCGATTTATAGTCAATTTAGTCAGTATGATGCAGATGGACAGTTTTAATTTTTATGCCCCACATTAGTAGTTAAGTCTAGGTTGCGGAATTACCATAATACCCTTAGAGGGTAAATTACCGAAATATCCCTGGATTGCGAGATTACCAAATTACCCTTAGTGGGTAAGATTACCGAATTACGAAAATGCCCCTAATGGGCCGATCTGATGTTTTGTTAATGGGCCAAATTGTTAAATTGCCTTAATGGGCCGATTTGTTATATTGCTTTAACGGGCTGATTTGTTATATTGCCTTAACGGGCCGATTTGATATATTGCCTTAACGGGCCGATTTGATATATTTCCTTAATGGGCCGATTTGATATATAGCCATAATGGGCCGATTTGATATATTGCCATAACGGGCCGATTTGATATATTGCCTTAACGGGCCGATTTGACATATAGCCATAATGGGCCGATTTGATATATTGCCTTAACGGGCCGATTTGATATAATGCCCTAATGGGACGATTTTTTAAAGTGTTAATGGGCCAAATTATTTGTAATAAATCTCTGAGTTATTAATTATCGTGGTTATATTGTAAATATTATGATTTACGATGTATGTTGCATTTACATAAGTTGAATGGGATTGGGATATTGATGATCGGGGAAGTGAAATTTGGTGGCTCAGCCACAAATATTATGAAATGGTATCTTGCCTGCGAATTAAATGGCATCTTGCCTGCGAATTATATAAATGGCTAAATGCCTGCGATTGGTGTGTTGGCAGGGTGGGTTGACAAAAGATCCCCACAGGTGTGTTGGTTGGTACGGGTGGTGTGTAGCGAATGGATTATTAGGTTGGTTTGGGATTGCATTACATTCATATGAATTATTTGATACATTATTATGCATAAAAGGGCTTAAGCCCAAGATATTGCTTTATGGGCTCAGGCCCAAATTTTTGCTAAATAGGTTCAGACCCAGTGGATGACGGTAAGGGGATTATACACTGAGTTCTTATAACTCACTCCCCCTTTTCTTAACCCTTGTAGGTAATGCTCAGTGATGTGGACTTGGGCCATGGATGACTCGGTGGAGGCCATACTTCAGAAATGGTGTTATTGAACTTTAAATTTCTATTTCGGTTTATTTTATTATTTTGCTATTTTGTTTTAAGTTGTAATAAAGCCTCTGGAGTGTTTTATTATTTACTTGATGGTTGATATACTTATTATTTTGCTTAAATTGTTTAAAACGAGAATTTTCTAAAAACTTAAATAAAGGTTTTCCAAAACTGATTAACAAAAGGATTTCATAACAAACTTTTACAAATAATTTTAACTCGGATTTTCTTTCAAATTATCAACGATATTTTCAAAAGTCACGGTTTTAAAAGATTACTAGTTCGATTATCGATTTATCAAACAACCTCTCAAAAATACTTGTATTTTATCTACGTTTCCGCAACATTTTCAAAATCCTTCTGCAACTCTATTTATAAACGTCACATTTTCGTAAATTTTTTATTTCAAATATGCTTCCGCAAACGAAAAGGTTTTTAAAGATAATTACATTTTCAAGTAGACATCAATTGCTTAAGTGTTTTGGGTTTTAACAAAGAGGTTGTATTTCTCAAGCAAGTTTTTACTTCCATGTGACACACCAGATTTGGACCTAGCTTCCAGGCCGGGTTTGGGGTGTTACAAGAAAGTTCGCTTTAATTGTAAGTTGAGAATTTTGCTTGAGGACAAGCAAAAGCTTAAGTGTGGGGGTATTTGATAAACCGAAATAGTAACATATTTTAATCCCACATTTAGCATACTTTTGGATGATTTATCCCTTGATTTATGTAAAAAGGTGCTCTTAATCCTTTCTTTTCATGTCTTATACTCCAGGAAAGCACCCAAGATTAAAAAAGAATGAAACGGGCTCAAAAGCAGGACCAAAATGGGCCAAAGAAGAAATCGACATGGCCCGGACTAAAGCCCACACACTGCCGTGCCTCCTCAAATATACTAGAACACGGCTGATGTCGATCTACACGGCCGTGCCTCATTAACAGAGTCCAACACAGCCTGGCCACGATTCACACGGGCATGCGCCATGGCCGTGCCCCTGCCGTGGAGGAAAGTAATTTCACTCGGAAAAGGATACTTAAGGGCAAAGAAACCAATTTCAAAAGCCTATATAAAGACCCTAGGTATAACCTAAAAGAGGGCGGTTAGCTAGGCCAAGGAACCGAGTCGAAGAGGTCAGATTTGTGGGAAACTCTCAAGGGATAGCCAGTTGATCCATCTCAAGAAGCCAGAATTATACTCAAGACGGAGGATCTCCTCTTCAATTCCTTCAGGGGGTTTTAGGGATTTCTTATGTTTTGTTTTATCTTTTCTTCTGAGATGTTTTCTTTTATTGTTATGAACTAAACCCTCAGATACCTGAGGGGGATGAAACTTAGATGAATCTTGTTATCGTTTGCTAAACTATATGATAAATACTTGATTTGTTCTTGATTATGTGTGCTTAATTCTTGTGTTGATATTAATTCAAGTTGAATGTGCTTAAGTGGTGGAGCAAAAGTCCCTGCCTAAGAGTAGATCTAGCATAATTAAGCGGAGTTGATCGCGCGCCTAGAGATAGGGTGACGAGATTTTGCCGGATTAGGGTGAAACCTAATATGGGAGTCCATAGATTGATTTACTGCTATTCTAGGGGTTTTAATTAGAAAGAGATTTCAATTAATCAACCTAGGGTTAGACGTTATTCGCCTCGAGAGAGGGTTTAATATAAATTAGGGAGTCATACGAATCAAGTTAAGTGAATAAATAAATCAGTTTGGTGTTAGATAACAAGTGAAGTCTAGGTGGATTCTTCCTAAGGGTATCGTCTTAATCAACTGAGTTTTTCCCAAGTATTTCCCCAATTCATTCTTTTTGTCTTTGCGTCTTTAGCTTAGTAATTAGTTAATTTAAATTAATAAACAACTTCACTTATTTTAGGCTAAATAATAGAAAGAAAGTTAGTATTAGTACTTTTAGTTCCTTTGGGTTCGACAATCCGATCTTGCCTAAGCTATACTACTGTTCAATAGGTGCACTTGCCTCAATCATTGCCAGAGTTAGTTTCCAGGTTCGATCATTCTCTTTATAAATTTTAAAACTCGACAGACATACGATCACACATAACTCAGATCATATCTCAATAAATCAATCTACTCTATTCGGCTTACCCAAAAAATCCATCCCACAATTTGAAACTTGTGATTTCACTTCTTATACTTTTGTCGATATTAAAATCTTATACGAAAATCAGAGATATCCATATACTAGAATTATCACCTTTCTATACTCAAACCAAAAGCGTAATCATGGTAGATATAACTATCACAACAAGAATAACACACTTTAAAGATAACCATGATCAGTAGAAACATAAGGGTAGTCTCATATAATTTTTTTTACCGACTTCATTCCCAAAATACCAAAATAGAATTACGAAGAGAAAAAGGAATGTTGATCGCAAATCAACCAAATCGACAATTGTTTCGTCTGATTTTACAATCAGCTAACATTCTCACGTGATCATAATTTCATAAAAAAATGAACAACCACTTAATCCCCAAAAAGAAAGATAGGTATCTATACAGAATACTCAAAGAGATCATTATAATCTATTCAACCATGATTGCAATAGTCAAACATTTTTACATCTCAAATATTTTTTCTCTGACCATTTCCATCATCATAAACCCCTTTATTATTCCTTTCGCTAATGAACATCAATTCGAGAAGATTCTCAGTAAGTACACCATAGGCTTCCTACTCAATTGAGTTAAATAGCAGAGACCAACCTTCTCTTTACTCGTAACATGGCATAATCAGTACGATCTTTAAAATATTCAGATATTCTTCCCAAAACTATTCTCACCTTCTAACTACCTTTATCTCTATACACATTACTAATTGTTTCGCCACAAAACTCTTTTATTTCATTCTCATGAACTTATTCAACTTGACTCTCGTAAAAATCTCATTATAAATCAACAGTGGTAAGGGGTGAGGTTGTAAAGCATCTAACTTGACTCTCATGACTACACACATATGACTTGACATTCATCATTAATGAAATATCATCATAATTGCACAACTCGCTCCAAGCGAGTTTTCACCCTTACTCATGTCACAATTGTTTCTATCACCCATAACTTCGAACGGTGATTTCACTTACTCAAACTCCATATTAATATCTATTCAAGTACTCAACATTTAACTTCAATTTCTCTTACCATCACTTATCAAATTAAATAACGTCTTACGGGTTTGAGTATGTCGTTTACTTGATTGCCATTTTCGAACTACGGTCTTACTCGTATCACAATATCATAGCCCAGTTATAATCTTACATGTCGTCACGATGCCATAGCCTTGCTATGGTCTTACACGAAATTCCATATCGATACTAATGCCATATTCCCCGATATGGTCTTACATGGAAACACATGTCGATGTCGATGCCATATCCTAGATATGGTCTTACACGATTTCATACCGAAGCCAGGTCCCAGACGTGGTCTTACACGGAATCGCTATTCGATACCGATGCCATATCCCAGATATGGTCTTATACGGGGTCATATATCGATGCCAATGCCATGTCCCAGACATGGTCTTATATGGGATCACATATACGACTATGGTCCAACCATGGTCTTATTCATCAATTTATCATTGAACGACCGTACTCATCTCCTGCGTTCTACTTAATTTAACTACCTAGTTTAACTCCCGCACTATAATATTTGTGGCTTCATAATGAGTCACAAAACAAAACATTATACATCCTCTACTATAACGAATGCACATGAGATTCAACTATGTGGACATATTGATCATACATCATTCAAACGATTGCACATACACACATATCCACATTCATCGGGTAAATTTACTCACCATATTCACTTATCCAAATAGGTTGAGTATATAACACCGTATGCATATCGAACCTACATGGATAAGCTTATCACCTTATAACTTTCATTTCATTCCTCAACTTACGATTATCTCTTTTCGTACCCTATTCAACGTATGTCATAAACTTCTATTCATACCTTTCTGAAATTCATCAATGCATAAGCACATTACAATTACCTCATTATCACTTACAACATTATCGAAAATAGCTCGGTTGGGAATCATCTCTGTCTTAACAAAACAATTTCGTTAGAGCCGGGAGATATCACACTATCATGAGGAGCAACATGGCATGTATAGCTAAACTCTTATACGCTATGTTAATTCGAGAATCGACTAAACCATAGCTCTGATACCACTAAATGTAACACCCCTTACCCGTATTCAACTCTGAAACCGAGTACGAGGCATTATCAGACTTGACTTGCTTAAGCATCCAACTTCGGGCTATAAAATTTGTTCCAATTTAAAACTTTTTCATTTACAATTGTAACGTCCCCATTATGGGTCTACGAGACCCTTTACATAAACCCGAGATGCTTTGGGACCAAACCGAAACTTTTAAACACTTAGAAAATTTTGGCATAAAAACTTGGCCACACGCCCGTGTGTAGAGTGGGGCACGCCCGTATGACATATCACACACCCGTGCTCCATACCCGTGTAGAATTATTTTCTTTTCGAACCTACAGGGGTTTTCACACGGCCGGACACACGCCCGTGTTCTTGGCCCGTGTGCTCCACACGGCCTAGACATGCCCGTGTCCTCACCCGTGTGTAAAAACCTGGGTATTCTGTTTGTGACGTCAGCAACCTCATATGGGGCACACGGCCTAGACACACGCCCGTGTGGCTAGCCTGTGGTCGACACTGACTTGCAATACCAACATTCAGGGGACACACGGCCTGGTCACACACCTATGGGGCTGACCGTGTGTCTCACATGGCCTAGACACATGCCCGTGTGGACCAATTCAAGGCTATTTTCCAAGCCATTTAGCCACCCTCACTTGCACACATTCACGTATCATCACATAACATTTTCAAATCATTAATTAAAACTTTTGAATTATCACATTTGAATCATGAAAATTGAATCTTCATCCCATATACTAGAGAGAGCTATTACTAGTACAATTACAACCGACTTGAGCCATCATCTATGGCTGTACACAACCAATCCACAAACTCTTTTAAGCCAACACATTTGGCTACTTTAACTATGACTTAATTAAACCAAAATAAGATCCCTATACATGCCATATTTCAAGAAGACTTGAATCTCATACCCAAGTGTCTGTTCGATAGTGTGAAAGCATCTCCGGCGGTTTACAACCCGAGCTAGTTAAGTTAACCTATAATAGATAGGAAAGGAAGAGGAGTAAACAATATTGCTTAGTAAGTTCATATGCAAATAATAATAAACTATTGACATTCATTGATTTTACTCAACCACAAAGGCATTATAATGAGATTTACTCTTAAACTCATGGTTACCCACTATATCATTCATAAGGCTTACTCATTCCGTCTCTTACCATATTCTAACCATTTGACAATTATAGTACTCTCATTTATTAGCACATAATCCCTGCATCCATCATCACAACAATCCATGACACATATACTTAAACAATTTCTCAATGATCCATTCGGGATAATACCAACTCTCGGTGATTCCGCACACAACCCACCATTTAATAATTTATAAGGTGGTATCGCACATAGCCCACCATTTAATAATAAGCATGATTGTATAGCACACAGCCCATCGGTAACAAATAATAAGGTGGTAACGCACACAGCCCACCATTGATTACACATTCACGATTATTTATTGAGGTATATCCTCACACTCTATCATTCTTAAATAGATTTCTAAAATAATCATTTGCATTCACACAATGCAATAATAAATATAACATATGCAATCAGGATGCATCATTTACACATAACTCACCATGGGTTTATCATATACCGAATTCACCTCAATTGAGTTCTGGCACTTATCTGTACCTCTCATGGTATAACCACATACTTTCTCATTTTCAACATACCTGTTGAATTATTCAAAATGCTAAAGAACACTCTTAAATCTCATACATATAGTATCAAATCAACCTCATACCCCCAATAGGGTCTTACATGAAATATCATATCGATGCCATGTCCTGCACATGGTCTTATCTGAAATCTCACACCGAGGCCATAATCCAATTATGGTCTTACACGGACCTTAATTATCATAGTATCATAATATTTGCATTCCCTCTATTCTTAGATTCAATTGATGACTTTCAATTCTTGACATCTCGTCAAAACATATTTAATATATATTCGTAGAGTCAATATACATTTCATACAATATCAAAATATTAAATGCTTCACTTACAGTTGCATTATTAGCACACGAACTTACCTCGATATCGAAAAGGGCAAAAAGGGATCTAATTGTCCATATTTTTCTTTTCTCTCGTTCTAGGTCTGAATCTCATTTTCTTTGATCTAGAACAATAAAATTTACTCATTTAATCATTTTATGATCATATTACATCATAATCTACACTTAGGCAAAAATGACCAATTTGCCCTTGTGCTATGGCAAAATTACGATTTTGCTCTTAGGCTCGTAAATCATTTTTCATCATATTTTCTTATTAAACAAGCCTAGATGAACATTTATTTGTCTTACAACTACTCACAAATCCAACTATTTCATGCATTTATTACCAAATTACAACATTTACAACTTAGTCCCATTTAGGTGTTTTCATGATAACACCTTTAACAAAAGTTGTTTCTCATCTCCCTAACATTCATTTTCTACCATAAAAACTCAGCAAACAACATAAACTCTCTCATTAAAAGTCCCTAGACTTTCAACCATTTAGCAATTCAGTCCCCTCATTAGCTAGCTTAAGCTTTGGGGGTTCCAAAAGTACAAAAATTATCAACTAAAACCATCAAAATCACTTACTTGTAAGGAAGAAAGCTTGGCTGAAATTTTGAGCTCTCAACCCCAATTTTTGCTGCTCATTTTCGGTGGAGAGAAGATGGAGAGGAAATGTGATATTTTCCTTTCTTTATTTTATGATAAAAATAAATTTTTATCACCAATTTCCACCTAACCATTGACAAAGTCCTTTCTTTGTCCCCTTATGGCCGGCCATCACTCCTCCCATGGCCTATTTGCACTTTAAGGACCTCCAATTAATATTCTATGGCTATTTGGCACCTCTAGCAAATAAAATAGAACTTTTGCACTTTATGCGATTTAGTCCTTTTTTCGCAATTATGCGTTCAATCGTTAAAATTAAGGTACCAAAATTCTCATGCATCCTTATAAACATGTTAAAACACATAAAATAATATCAAAATAATTTTCCTCCACCTCGGATTAGTGGTCTTGAAACCACTGTCCTGACTAGCCCCTAATTCGGGCTGTTACAAAGTTTATGTTTAAGTGCCATGAAATGAATAATTGTGTGATTATTGGATTAGAACCGTTATATGTGAAATTGAGAAATGTAGCACTGAGTGTGCATATTTAGAATTGAAAAAGAGGTGAAAGGCACTGTGTGTGCGAAATAAATAAAGCTTCGGTAGTATTGATTGGCACTGTGTGTGCGATACCGAGATAAATTCGGTTTAATGTAAAGGCACTAAGTGTGCGATGATATTTATGCTTCGGCTATGAAATTGGCACTGAGTGTGCGATTGAATTGAAGGAATAATGAGGATCGATCGAAATGAAGTATTGAGTATTGAGTAGCATGAATGATCGATAACTAAGTGTTGGCTAAGGTACGTACGGAACCTATGTGGTTGATGAAATTGTAAATGGATTTATGGATGGTTGAGTGAGCATATTAGCTATGGATGATATGGTGTATATATTTGTAAGTTGATCTATGTGATGAGTTAACTTTGTATATTGTAATTGTATTATTTAATTAAATGTATTATATTACGAACTTACTAAGCTCTAAAGCTTACTATGTGAAGTGTTTCTCTGTTTTACAGTGTCTTTAAAGCTAGCTCGGATCCGGGGATCATCATCGACTCAATCACACTATCAGCTAACTATTTTGGTACTTTTGAAATATCTATATATATATGGTATATGGCATGTATAGGCTAGTTAATATGGCATGTTTTGAAGTGTATAAACTTTGCCATGTGATATGGCTTGAAAGTTGAATAATGTTATTATATATGTGTGGAATTATGTGAATGATGAATATGGTATGTTTCATGCTTAAATGGTTGAAGAGAATTGAGGTTTAAACATGAACTTGTGGTACGGGTTATATGATGCTTGACTTATAGGATTTGGAGTGTGAAATTGATATTTTAGATAGATTTAATTGAGTTGAATTTGAGCATAGGAATAAATGATGTAGTTGATGATTAATTGGTGCATATATTGGTATGTTTTGGTTGCCATTTGAGATATAAATGCTTATGATTGAGGCTTGTAGGTGATTCCTAAGTATGGGTGGCAAGTTTGGTCGTGCAAATAGCCTAAAATTGCCCACACGGTCTAGCACACGGGCATGTGGCTCGATCGTGTCATTGTTGGTTGAAATTAAAAACAAGTCAGGCTCGACCACGGGCTAGACACACGGGCGTGTGACTGGCCGTGTGGTGCAAGTCAGTGTCGACCACGGGTGAGGCACACGGACGTGTCTCGGGCCGTGTGGACAAGTCAGTATGTATACCCTGTTTTGCCACGGCTTTGACACACAGGCGTGTCTGAGGCCGTGTGAGGCAGACGGCCTGCTCACACGGGCGTATGACCTCTGTAGCTTTGAAAAATGTTTAATTTTTAGAAATTTTTATATGTGTTTGGTTTAGTCTCGACCCCTTTCTAACACGTGTTTAAGGTCTCGTAGACCTAAATAAGGGACAATATGAATGTGTATTGTTATGTTTAGATGTGAAGTGAATATAAATGTTCTAAAATGATCGGTAGTGCCTCTTGACCCTATTTCGGTGACGGTTACGGGTTAGCGGTGTTACATGTTGCTCTTCGTTTCTGTCATGAATCTCTTAGCGACAGAAGTGGTAATGTTTTTTCTCTGCGATTTGGGCATAGGGGGAGGCTCGGACTGGTGAATTCAGTGTTCTCATTTTAACAATAGTTAAATGGAGGGTTATCGTGGGTGGTAAGTTGGGTTTCTGTTCGTTCTTGGTTGTCAATTTGCTTGTAAATCCGTTAAATTGATGTTGAGTATCTTGATTTTAGGCCTTGAAGTACTCAGGAGTGATTAGGCATCAAAACGATACCAGGTGTGTACTCGAAATGCAGAAAATGGGGTTCGGAGAAAATTCAAAATTGCTTGCTATCGAGAAATAAGAGAAATAAGAGAAAATGATGCGAAAAATTGTAGAGAAAGGAAATAAGGGTGTTAAAAACTAGGAAATCAACATTTTGCACTAAAACAGTTTTGGACAGTAGCAGTAGTCTAACTTTGAAAATCATAAAAATAGTGTAAATTGAGTTAGAGGTTGAATAAAATATGAAATTAAATTTTATTAAGTCTAGTCTTTCATGGAAGAAATAGTGTAAGCAATGGAATTGTAAATCATGAGTTATAATAAAATTTGTGAGACGAGGTCAGAATGATTTCGGGTTCCCCTATTTTGACTTTAGAAAATCATCATAAACTGTAAAAAAATAATTAGGGGCTTAAATTTATATTTTTGAATCCTTAATGAGTCTATTTTCAAGAGAAACAAACGAAAACATCATCTAAAATTTTTACTAAGAGATAAATAATTTTTAGTAAGGAAAGGTCGAAGCTGTCAAGCAGCAGAGTAGGGATAACTTTAAAGATTTTACTGTACTTATTTGATAAACTATAAATTTTGAAAATTTTATGGTAGAAAGGTATTTGAGTCTAGTTTCAAAAACATTAAGCGGATCTTAATTTGGATTTTTGTAGCTCAAGATATAAATAATTTAGTGATAATAACTCAAGTAGGAAGCTTTGAATGAACATATAAGTATATAGTGAAAACATATATGAGTATTGAGCTAGCATGGGTTACTTTAAAAATGGATCACACGGCCAAGACCAATTTGGGCCGAGTGGGCCACACGAGCGTGTGGGCCCAAACGGGCAGATCACATGGCATGTGGGCCCATTTTTACCGAAATGTTTTTAAGGTTGCACGGGTCGCCCAAGTCGACTTTTAACCTACTGTAGGGTCGGTAAGCGCTACTTAGACCCCTAAATGTGTGAAATTGACTGAATGATATCTGTACTTGGCATGTTAATATCTGAACTGAATATATGTACTGAAATTGCATAATAGCATGTCATCCATTGTGTGTTGCATTGCATTGGGTTGGGGGTTGTTATTCGGAGGAAGTGTACTCAAAGGCTTTAAGCCTAATTTCTTGTGCAAAATTTCATTTGCAAACCATCAGATTGTGTCGCATTCAGTACTACTTGGAGTGTAGGGATGGGTGGGTTGGTTATATCCCCACATGGAGTGTAGGGTTGGACGAAGATGGTATGTAGAGACTGGTTGGGTAGGATTTTGCTATTTGCATAATCAGTATCGCGCATCGAGTCATCGTGATGGGCTAAGGCCCTACTGCATTTTGACATTGTACTGAGATGGGCTAAGGCTCAAACTGTCACTAATACTGAAAAGGGCTTAGGCACAAGACTATTCAAGCGTGTAATCGTGAATACCGATTGTTTGTTTGTTTTCGTGGGATTACACATTGAGTTTACGTAAACTCACCCTTTTTGTTTAATGTGCACTGTGTAATCCCGCACTTGACGGATCGGCAAAGTGAGAGGACTCGACGGTGGGCTACACGTATTTTAAACTGTTTTAATTCTAGTTTTGGTATTTATTTCTTAATTATTTTCTGGGTTATTTTTTATGTAAATTGAACTTTTTGGACTGTTTGCTTTTATTTCGGATTTTAGACTGTTTCCGTGGATTTAAAAACTGCAGAAAATCAACAAACAAACGGTTTTCTCTAAAACAAAGGGGTTTTTCTAAGATGAACGGATTTACCTAATTAACTCGGATTTTCATAAAATAAATGATTTCTAAAGCTTCCGTAACGAATTGTGTTTTAAAATAATCGATCAAATAAGTAAGCGATTTTGGAGTCAACAAGAGTAAATAAATGAAAACAGTTTTATCGTAACAACTTAGTTTCAACACGCTATTATGTGACATCGCCAGATTCGACCATAACGTCTAGGCCGGGTTTGGGGTGTTACAATAAGAGCCATATGCACAATATATACAATCAAACAAACCAAGTTGAGCCAACTTACATGGCTATATACAAAACCAAACTTTAAACATATACAAGCCAATTCAAATGGCTAAATTCATTACCAACACTTAACCAGAATAACCCAAAATCCCTATACATGCCATATACATAAAATACTTAAGTTTAAAAGTACCGAAGTGATAGTAGGATAGTTGACGAAGTCTCCGACGATCCCCGAATCTGAGCTAGCTTTGAAATCACTATAAAACACGGTAAAATAAACAAAATAAGCTTTATAGCTTAGTAAGCTCGTATGAAATAAACTCAATCTATTCATAAATTAAAATTCATCAAATTGAAATATATCAACATGTAACTCATATTATCTAACAAACCTTCCATATATTCAATCATAAGATTTAAAAGTGCATTTCATAAGTTTCTTCGATTTAAAGCTTATACAGTTCATGTACATACCTGTACCATTTCATATCAATCTCATACTCAACCACGTCTTTCATTTACCCATTTAACCATTCGAAATACTATCGGATACAAGGGAAACTCGCACCAAAGTGCCACATACATAGCCAATACTATCTCAATCTCATATCATATACATGCTCACTCTCGAGCTATCAACGGGCCTGCTCACATAAGCTGTGGGTCAAGACGTAGCTACACAATGCTGCTCACACAAGCTATCAAGTAACTGCAACACATGCCAATATACTCAGCCACCGATAGGACGTACAGGACCAGCACCCGGATCACAATATCACAATAACCCCTAATGACATGTCATTTGTATCCTAATCTATTCCTAAGGTTCAACCGGGATTTTTACATTTGTCGAATCATCATCGAACATGCCCGTAGTCTTGTATTCACAGTTTATGCAATATCAAAGTATTTAAAATACCTTTACAATGAAACTTATTACATACGAGCTTACCTCGAACGCTGAAACGGCGAAATAGGTCGATTAGTCGAGTACTTTGTTTTTCCACCGGTCTAGATCCGAATTTCACTTTTCTTGATCTATATGTAATAAAAATCAACTTATTTAATTACCTCTCTATTCAATTTATTCCAAAATTCACAATAAGGCACTTTTACACATTTGCCCCTAATGTTTCACATTTTTACAATTTAGTCCTTATTTCATAAAATTACAAATTCATGCAATTTCACCCAAACCCATGCTAGCCAAATTTCAATTAGGTCCCTAGCAGCCCATATTTTCCATTTATTTCACATTTTGACCATAAAGTTTCCACATTTCACAATTTAATCCCTAATTTGCATTTTCACTAAAAAAACTTAACAAAACTTATATAACTAACATCAAACATTCATAATCTACCATTAAACATCAAAATACATGCTTATTCATCAATGGAAATATCCTCAATCTTTAACAGTTTTGCAAAATAGTCCCTGGGCTAGCTAGACTAAGTTGCAACGATCTCAAAAACATCAAAATCTTTAAAAACGGGTTAAAATGCATACTTAATTGAAGGAGATTAGCTTGCCGAAATTCAAGCCCTAGAAATGGATTTTCTTCTTGCTAAAAATCAGCTAAAGAAGATGATAGCCTTAATAATTTGATTTTTATTTATTTATTTTACTTTAATAACCAAATTACAAAATTAACCTTTAATGTATAACATTTAATATTCACATAACCATGCCCATCTTTGTCCACTTACTTTAAAAATGGTATAATTACAACTTAAGGACTTCCACTATTTAATTTCATGACTATTTAATACCTTTAACTATTAGAACAACACTTTTGCACCTTACGCGATTTAGTCCTTTTTATCGAATTGAGCATTCAAATGATAAAATTTCTTAACGAAATTTTCACACAAACACACTATCATTCTATAAGAATTAAAATAATAATAAAATAATAATTTTGACCTCATATTTGTGGTCCTGAAACCACTGTTCCGATTTGACTAAAAACGGGCTGTTACAATTTGTACGGAGAAAAATATCTTATTTTCACGGATCATAAAAGTCTGAAGTACTTGATGTCACAAAAAGATTTGAATTTGAGACAGTGCAGATGGCTCGATTTATCAAAAGACTACGACTTGATCATTAATTATCATCCGGGAAAAGCTAATGTAGTTGTTGATGCTTTGAGTAGAAAGTCTATGTTTGCTATGTGAGCTTTGAACACGCGGTTGACGTTAATTGATGATGGTTCGATTTTAGCTGAGTTGAAAGCAAAACCGATGTTTTTACAATAAATTACTGAAGCTCAGAAATGTGACGCTGTGTTGATAGCTAAATGGGAACAGATTGAGATGACACCTGATTCATTTTTCCATGTTGGTTCTAATGATAGTTTGTATTTTAAAGGCAAAATTTGTGTTTCAAGAAATTCTGATCTCGTCTAGAAGATTTTACAAGAAGCTCATAGTAGTAGCTTTTCTGTTCATCTTGGTAGCATTAAAATGTACGATGATTTGAAACAAATGTACTGGTGGCCAGGTATGAAACGAGAGATATCTAAGTTCGTATCGAGATGTTTAGTTTGTCAACAAGTTAAAGCCAAACATCAGGTACCTTCTGGTTTGTTACAGCCAGTGATGATTCCAGAGTGGAAATGGGAACGTGTCACGATGGATTTTGTATCGGGATAGCCTTTATCTCTAAGAAAGAAAGATGTTGTTTGGGTCATCATTGATCATTTGACGAAATCTGCGCATTTCATTCCAGTGCGTACAGATTTTTCACTCGAGAGATTAGCAGAGCGGTATGCGGCTCAGATCGTTAGATTGCATGGTTGCCAGTTTCCATTATTTTCGATAGAGATCCACAATTTAGGAAGATTTTTTGGGACGGAAATTTCTTTAGGGGGAGAGTTGTAATAGCCCGTTTTGAGTGAAATCAGAACAGTGGTCTCGGGACCACAAATTCGACGAGTAAATTTTTATTTTATTATTATGTCAATGGTATGTTAATCGGGTCATATAAAAATTTCATTAAGAAATTTTGACGTTTGCATGCTTAAATATGTAAAAGGTACTAAATCGTAAAAAGTACAAAAGTAGAGTTCTATTAGTTAAAAGGGTTAAATAGCTATGAAATTTAAAGTGAGTGGACTCAAAGGATAATTAGACCATTCAAAATGTTAGTGGACATATATGGACATAGCTTAAGTGATTTTTAAAGGTTAAAAATAAAGGTTAAATTAGTAATTAGTAAAATTAACTAAAAACAAATAAAAGAAAATTTGTGCTCATCTTCTACAAAGGGTTATTCCACCGAAATTGAAGAGAAGAAATAAGCCGTTTTAGGGTTCTTAATTTCAACAAGTTCAAAGGTTTGCATGTAAGTGATTTCAACCCCGGTTTTAATGATTTCTATGTTTTTGAAGTCGTTGTAGCTTAATCTAGCTAGCCCAGGGGCTAATTTGCAAAAATTTTAAAGGTTTAGAGTTTTACCATGAACATGTTTGCATTCTTCTTAAAATTTAATGAAAGATTATGAGTCCTTGTTGTTAAATAAATGAGTTTTGTAAAGGGATTTTTGATGAAAATGTCGTTTAGGGACTTATTTGTAAAAGTGATAAAAGTACATGGTAAAGTTGTGAAATGTTGATTTGTACGATATTGTACGGGTCCCTAGTGAATTCAACTAGCATGAAATGTGGAAGAAAATGCTTAGATTTCAATTTACAAGCTTAAGGATTAAATTGTAAAATTTAAAATGTTAAGGGCAAAATTGTAATTACACATAAATGTGGGTTGAATTGAATGTTGGAGATTGACTGAAACACTTAATTGAATATAATTATTTATTTAGACCAAGATAAATCTCAACCGGATGTAAACCGAGGAAAGGCGAAAATAACGGATTAGCTTGATTGTATTTTTACGCTCTACTTGTCAATGTAAGTTCATAGTATTTCAATACATAATTGAATTTATACTTGTATATTTTACATTATAGTTATGTAGTTAAATTCTTATAGTTAATTATACCCCTGAATTGCACATACGTGCCCCTACTTACACCACGATAACTTGTATTGAGTAAAATATAAGTTGTTGTAACCCCCCAAACCCGACCTAGACGTTATGCCTAGATTAAGAAGGCTACATTAACCTCCCAAACTCATTTTAGAGAAAACCAAGTTGTACTTTGAGTTAGCTTAAAATCATTCATTCATTAGGTCGTGTATGCTTAGGATTCATTTTATTGTTGACAGTGTTCATTTAGAAAAACCGTTTGCTTGACGCTATTCTTTAAAAAAAAAACTCGAGGTTAAACTAATGCAGGGGAAAAACCATTTTTCAAGTCATTTTGGAAAATTTGTTTTTCAAAAATAGTTCCTTTGTAATGTAGTGGAAATTAGGTAACAATATCAAATTTTACTTAAGTCCGGTACCATGCATTATCCGGTTTTTATATTTGAGTAATCCAAGCATGCAAAAATCCCCAAAAAAAAATTTACCAAGCCATAGATAAAAAATAATTAAAAATGACAAGCCAAAACCAATAAAGAATTAATAATACTTAATTAAAAATAATAATCCGAGGTCCAAGTTGATTCCCCGAATGCCGAGTCTAGTCCAAATTTTGAGGTTTACCTGAAAAGTTTAAAACTATTGGGGGTGAGCTTATGAAAAGCTCATTGTGAGTCAAACAATTATTTAAACAAACGTAAATATCGAATATAGTGAAATAGGTTAGCTTTAACAAGAAAAAAATAGAACCATCATAGGAATTTCATATTGTTACATAACCATTATCAAATTGATGTCAAACGGTGTATGATCATAGGTCGTCATTCATTTGAGTGACAATCATTCATTTCGATACCATTCAATACAACAAAATACAATACGTAGCATAAATCAATGACATTCAAATATGTCGTGCACATGATGCAATGCAAAAAGGTTCCTACCCATACCATCCGTTACACACCACGTGTTCTCCAGAACCTGTCATCCGAACTCAAAAACATTATGGGCTTAAGCCCGTTGTAGTTAAAACCACTGAAAACAATATGCAAAAAATTCTGCAAGTAAAAATACAGACAAGTTGCCAGTAAAAATGTGATAAATCGCCATTCCCCTCGATACTCTAGGTGCAGTGCACTGACTACGAATAATGCGAACTTAATATGCCGCCAGTACTCCACAGAACTCCTTCGTCAACCACAAAATCCCAACCCAATGCATATGCAATATGTCACACAATCTCATACATAATCATATCTTAATATTTTTCACATTCATTTGACATGCCCAGCATGTCTTCAATAATCACACACTTTCGGTAAATGGAAACAGTGTTCCAATCTTTCAAATTACCATTGTGTTGGTATCAATCAATATCGTTCAATTTCACATACTTTACGAATTTTCATTGTGCATAAATAGCACCCTTTTCAGTACACAATATAACAAATATCTCATGCATTTAAATCATTCATAAGCTTAATATCTCAACACATTATATCATTCAGTCAAACATTTTCATATCTCCTAACTCAAATATGCAATTACAAACTCAATCAAACATTCATACTATCAAACTAGCAATTTTGCCAACATGTCAATCATTTAAGGCTTGACACATACCTGGTTCGGCCACTCACAAAATAAATAATTTGGCTATTAATCCAATCCAATCAGCAAGCTAATTTATCAAATATAACATGCTATTTAACATTTTCAAACAATTTTATGAGTTTAGGACCCACACCTTATTTTTCACTTCCTCGCAGCACACTAGCAAATCTTCCAATTTTTCTTAATAATTCATTAAACGAACCTAAACCAAAATTAAGTATAAATTCAATAAATTTACCATTAAACCAGCCCCTAAACACCCACTTATGAGTTCAAACCAATCATTGAAATTATAACTATTTTATGGATCCAAACTAGTTAGATTCCTTACACTGTATCAATGCAAACCGTTCGTACAATCGTTCTTTGCCTTTACGGATGATTTGGGGCATTTGGGTCAGCACCTAATTCAATAATATACTGGAAAATCAGTAGCTAATTCATGATTAAATTCATTCTGTAACAGCCCGATTTAGACCCTAGTCGGAACAGTGGTTTTAAGACCACAAATCCAAGGTCGGAAAAATATTTTATTATTATTTTTTATTTTTATAATATGTGAATGAGCATGTGTGAAAATTTGGTGTGAAAATTTTATCGTTTGTGTGTCGAATTATGAGAAAGGACTTAATCGCGTAGAATGCAAAAGTTGTGTGCTAATTTATAAGTGCCTAATTATTGTTGTCTTTATAAATTGGAGGTTTTATGATGCAATTAGTCCATTATATAAGTTAGTGGATGGAAAAAGGACTATCATAACCTTATTATGTATGTTTATACATTAAATAGTAAAGGCTAATTAAGTAAAATAATAATAATAAGTTAATATAACAAAAACATGAAAGAAGCCATGTTCATCTTCTTGGTGCCAAAAATAGAAAAGATAAAGGAGGAAGAAAAGCTTTAAACATTCGGCTAGGGTTAAGCTTGATTACAGGTAAGTTTTTTACTCGGTTTTTGATAATTTCTACATTTTTGTGATCGTTACTTTGTGCTCTAGCTAGCCCATGCTTTAATTTTAGAATTTGATGGCGATTTTGAGATATGCCATTGATGAATGTTTGAGATTTGTGATATTTGGTGATGAAATATGAAAGATAGGTGAAAGATAAACATATTTTGTCTTTGAATTTTTGGTAAATTTGAGTAAATTGGGCCAAATTGAGAAAAGTGTAAATTGGAGGACTAAAATGTGAAATAAATGAATTGTGTGGGCTTGTATTAGCATGGGAAGAGTTCAGCTAAGCTTATGTTAATAGAAATTTGGTGTATTTTGTGATTTTCATGAATTAGGGACTAAAGTGTCGAAATGTGAAAATGTGAGGGCTATTTTGCAAAATGCCCTAAATGTGTGTGTGGACTAAATTGAATGAATTGGCAATTGAATAAGTTAAATTTAAATGTGTATAGACCAAGAAATGAGAGGTTCGGATCGAGATCGAGGCAAAGACAAAGTGCTCAATTAATCGACCGTTTCGGTATTTCGATGTTCGAGGTAAGTTTGGATATAATACTAGTTGTTAAATTATTTCTATGTGATGTAAATTTAATGAATATATATATAATTATAAGATTAGAAATGCTATGTGCGGAATTGAATTAGATGGCATTGAGTGTGCGAAATTAGAAACTAGACAGAGATGATTAGCACCGTGTGTGCGAAACAATAGAAGCTTCGGCTTATTGATTTAGCACTGTGTGTACGATACCGATATAAGCTCGGTTTAATGTATTGGCACTAAGTTTGCGATGACAAATATGTTTCAACTATGAAATGGCACTAAGTGTGCGAATAAATCAAAAAAATAGCAAAGGTTGATCGAAATCTAAAGTCGAGCGGTTGAGTAGCATGATTGGTGAGTAACTAAGTATTGGCAAAGGTATGTTTGAACCTATGTGGTTGATGATATTTTTAATGGTTAAATGAATGGATATTCAAGCATTTGGCTGAGGATGATAAAGTATCTTGTTGAGCATATATCTATGTGATGATTTAATTATGTATTGATGTTGTAATATTGAGTAATATGTGTTATATTACAAACTTACTAAGCTTTTGAAAGCTTACTGTGTGATTTATTTCTCTGTTTTACAGTGTCAGTAAAGCTAGCTCGGATCTGGGGATTGTCAGCATCTCTATCACACTACCGTCAATCTATCTTGGGTACTTTTGAATGATGTGTATATTTGAATATGGCATGTTTAGGCTAGTTAATGTAGCATGTTTTGAAGGGTATAAACCTTGCCATGTAATATGGCTTGAGGGTTGAATAATGTTAGTATGAATGTATATGAACATATGAGTGATGAATATGGTATGTTTTATGCTTAAATGGTTGATGAAAATTGTGGTTTGAATGTGATATGTGGTATGGTTTATGTGGTACTAAACCTATATAATTGGAATGTGAAATTGGTTGTTTTGGATGGGCTTATTTGAGTAGAAATGATATATGGTTAGAGATGGTATAATTGATGATGAATTGGTGTTAATATAGGTATATTTGGATGCATTTTGAGGCATGATTTGGTATTGATTTGAGGCTTGTAGGTGATTCAAGGTGTGGGAGGCAAGTTTGGCGTTGAAAATGGCCTATAATTGCCCACACGGTTGAGCACACGAGCGTGTGGCTCGACCGTGTTGTTTAAGTTTGCTAAGTGAAACAAGTCAGGCTCGACCATGGGCTGGACACACGGGCGTGTTACTGGGTGTGTGGTGCAAGTCAATGTCGACCACGGGTGAGGCACACGGGCGTGTCTCAAGCCGTGTGGACAAGTCAGTATGTATGCCCTGTTTTGACACGGCCTGGATGCACGGGTGTGTCTGAGGCCATATGAGGCACACGGCCTACCCACACGGGCGTGTGACCTCTGCAGATTTGAAAAATGTTTAAATTTATAAAAAAAAATTATTTATGTTCAGTTTAGTCCCGATCTCTCTCTAATACGTGTTCAAGGTCTCGTAGACCTAAATAAGGGACTATATGTTTATATTTAAATATGTTTGATCGATGATTGACTTTGTGTTGTGAAATGGATGTGAAATGTTTCGATAGTTCAGTAAGCCTCTTAACCCTAATTTGGCGACGGTTACGGGTTAGGGTGTTACATTTTATTGGTATCAGAGCTACGGTTTAGACAATTCTCGGACTAACGTAGCGCGTGTGAGTCTAGCTATACATGCCATATAAATAATTGCGATAGTGTGATGAATCCTGACAGTTAAAAATGTGTTCTTATATAGTAATGGATCCTGATCGAGTAGTTGCTGACGATGTTGAGAGTAATGCGCCTGCTCCCGCTCAAGGGACAGCACCGGCCACATCTAGGCCGAATGATAGTAGTGAGGGAGGAGAGGCTAACCAAGCCTTCTTCCGAATGATGGGTGAGTGGTTTTAGGAGTTCGTTCGAACGAATCCGGCTACTCCACAACCTCTACCCCCACCAGTACCTGTTGTGCCACAAGTGACAGATCCGATCCGATTGAATAAACCTCCTGTAGATAAGATCCGTAAGTACGGGGCCAAAGAGTTTAGGGCCACAGCTGATGGTGATGTCGAGCGAGCTGAGTTTTGGCTCGAGAATACTATTCGAGTGTTTGATGAGATGTCGTTGACACCTGATGAATGTATTAAATGTGTTGTTTCGTTGTTGAGGGATACCGCGTATAACTAGTGGAAGACATTGATATCTGTGGTTCCGAGAGAGAGAAACACCTTGGACTTCTTTCAAGCTGAATTCAGAAAGAAGTATATCAGTCAACGATTCATTGATCAGAAACATAAAGAGTTTCTATAGTTGAAACAGGGTCGTATGATAGTTACGGAATATGAATGGGAGTTTACGAGATTGAGTCAATATGCTCGGGAATGTGTTTCAACCGAAGCTACTATGTGTAAACGTTTTATTGAAGGGCTGAATGAAGACATTAAATTGTTGGTCGAAATACTTGACATAAATGAATTTGTTCTGTTAGTTGAAAGAGCCTGCAAAGCCGAGGAGCTTAGCAAAGAAAAGAAGAAAGCCGATTCTGAGGCTAGAGATGAAAGAAAAAGATTGATGAACAAGTCGTCTCAAACTTCATCGAAGAGATTTAAAGATGCGAACAATCATTCAAATGCTTCATTTGGACATTCGGGTAGAGATCGTGCGAGACAAAGTGTTGGACCGAGAACTCAAGCTCCAATTGAATCAAGTTTTAGTAGTGTTAAAAGCAATAAGCCTGAGTGTAGACATTGTGGAAGACAACATGTGGGAGAATGTTGGGGCAAGTATAATAATCGAACTTGTTATAAGTGTGGATCACGAGATCACTTCATTAGGGATTGCCCAAGGTTAGCTGAAGAAGAAAATGTTCAGAGTGTAAGACCGAGTAACACGACAGCTAGGGGTAGACCACCCAGAAACATCGGGAATGTGAGTGGAAGTCAAAGAGGGACTACAGATACAGCTGTGAGATCCGAGGCGAGAGCACCTACCCGAGCCTATGCTATACATGCGCGGGAGGAAGCATCATCTCCAGACGTCATCACTGGTACTTTTACTCTATTTGATACTGATGTGATTGCATTGATAGATCCAGGTTCTACTCATTCCTATGTGTGTGTGAATCTAGTATCAAGTAAGACCCTACCTGTTGAGTCTACTGAATTAGTAGTTAGAGTATCAAACCCCTTAGGCAAGTGTGTCTTGGTGGATAAAGTGTGCAAAAACTGCCCATTGATGTTTTGAGATATATGCTTTTCGGCTAATTTGATGTTGCTACCTTTTGATGAATTTGATATCATTCTGGGTATGGATTGGCTTACTTTGTATCATGCTATTGTGAATTGTAAACAAAAGTGTATTGATTTGAGAAGTCAGAATGGTGAGATAGTTCGAATTGAATCCAGTGATTTGAATGGGTTACCAGCTATTGTAACTGCGATGAAAGCTTTGAATTATGTGAAAAAGGGTTGTGAAGCTTATCTCGCATATATGATTGATACAAAAGTGACAAAAAAGAAAGTGGAATCTGTGCCTGTGGTTTGTGAATTCCCTGATGTATTTCCTGAAGAATTACCGGGATTACCTCTGATACGAGAAGTTGAGTTTGGTATTGATTTAGTGCCGGGCACGACTCCTATCTCAATAGCTCCGTATAGAATGGCATCGACTGAATTGAAAGAGTTGAAGTCTCAGTTGCAAGAGTTGACAGATAGAGGATTTGCACGACCAAGTTTTTCGCCCTGGGGTGCTCCCGTGTTGTTTGTGAAAAACAAAGACGGCACTATGAGGATGTGTATTGATTACCGACAATTGAACAAAGTGACGATAAAGAATAAATATCCATTGCCTCATATTGATGATTTGTTCGATCAAATAAAAGATCTACAATGTTTTCTAAGATAGATTTGAGATCGGGCTACTATCAATTGAGAGTTAAAGAATTCGATGTGCCGAAAACTGCCTTCAGAAGGAGGTACGGACATTATGAATTCTTGGTTATGCCTTTTGGACTAACAAATGCTCCTGCAGTGTTTATGGATTTGATGAATCGGATATTCAGACCGTATTTGGATCAATTTCTTGTGGTGTTTATTGATGATATTTTGATTTATTCATGTGATGAGACACAACATGCTGGGCATTTGAGAATTGTGTTACAAACTCTGCGTGAGAAGCAATTGTATGCAAATTTTAGCAAATGTGAGTTCTGGTTGCGTGAGGTTAGTTTTCTAGGGCATATTGTATCAATCGTGGGAATACGAGTTGATCCGAGTAAGATCTCAGCTATTTTAGAATGGAAGCCTCTGAGGAATGTGTCTGAAGTCCGTAGTTTTCTGGGACTGGCTGGATATTATAGACGATTTGTGAAAGGTTTCTCGATGATTGCGACTACGTTGACGAAGCTGCTACAAAAAGATGCTAAATTTGAGTGGTCAAAAAAGTGCCAGCAGAGTTTTGAACAGTTGAAAGCATTGTTGACAGAAGCGCCAGTGTTAGTTCAACCGGAATCGGGTAAAGAATTCATAGTTTACAATGATGCATCGTTGAATGGTTTGGGCTGTGTGCTGATGCAAGAAGGCAAAGTCATCGCTTATGCTTCGAGGCAGTTAAAGCCGCATGAAAAGAACTATCCGACGCATGATCTTGAATTAGCTGCGATTGTATTTGCATTAAAGATTTGGCGTCACTACCTATTTGGTGAGAAATGGCATATTTATACCGATCACAAGAGCTTGAAGTACTTGATGACTCAGAAAGAATTGAATTTGCGACAGAGAAGATGGTTAGAATTGTTGAAAGATTACGAACTTGTGATTGATTATCATCCGGGCAAAGTTAATGTTGTTGCTGATGCCTAGAGTCGAAAGTCTTTATGTGCTCTGCGAGCTATGAGTACTCTGATAGATCTGTGTGATGATAATTTGATTTTGGCTGAGTTGAAAGTTAGGCTGATGTTTGTAAGTCAAATTTGTGATGCCCAGAAAAGTGACGACGAGATGTTAACAAGACGAGATCAATGTGGATAGAATGTTGATTCGGAATTTCGAATTGATAGTGATGATTGTCTGGGATTCAGAGATCAGATTTGTGTTTCGAAGAATTCAGAGTTGATTCAGTTGATTTTGAATAAAGCTCACAGTAGTCGCTTGACTGTTCATCCGGGGTGTACAAAAATGTATAACGATCTGAAACAGTTTTATTGGTGGCATGGTATGAAAAGAGATATTTCTAACTTTGTGTCGAAATGTTTAGTTTGTCAGCAAGTTAAAGCTGAACATCAGGTTCCACCCGGTTTGTTACAACCGATTATGATTCCTGAGTGGAAATGGGAGAGAATCACAATGGACTTTGTGTCGGGACTACCTTTATCTCTGAGAAAGAAAGATGCAATATGGGTGATAGTTGTCAGATTGACGAAATCAGCTCATTTTGTTCCGGTGAGAACAGATTATTCACTTGATAAGTTAGCTGAATTGTATATCTCTAAGATTGTGAGATTGCACGGGGTGCCACTATCTATTGTATCTGACAGAGATCCGAGATTTACCTCGTGGTTTTGGAAGAAATTGCAAGAGGCTTTAGGCACAAAGTTACATTTCAGTACTACTTTTCATCCTCAAACGGATGGACAATCCGATCGAATCATCCAGGTTCTCGAAGATATGTTGAGATGTTTTATTCTTGAATTTGAGAGTACGTGGGAAAAACATTTACCGTTGATTGAGTTTGCGTACAAAAACAGCTTTCAATCTAGATTTAAAATGGCACCGTATGAGGCTCTTTATGGTCGAAAATGTCGAACTCCATTGTATTGGACTGAGCTGAGTGAGAATAAGACTCACGGGTTGATTTGATAAAAGAGACTGAGCAGATAGTGAAAGTGATCCGTAACAGTTTGAAAGCCACATCAGATCACTAGAAGTCTTATGCAGATTTGAAACGAAAAGATATTGAATTTGAAGTTGGTGATAAAATGTTTTTGAAAGTGTCTCCGTGGAAGAAAATACTTCGATTTGGCCAAAAAGGCAAGCTGAGTCCAAGGTTCATCGGGCTATATGAAATCATTGAACGAATAGGGTCGGTTGCTTATAGATTGATGTTGCCACCTGAATTAGAAAATATTCATAATGTGTTTCATGTGTCGATGCTTCGACGGTATAGATCTGATCCGTCTCATGTGATTACTCCTACTGAGGTTGAAATTAAGTCAGATTTGTCGTATAGTGAAGAACTGATTCGAATTCTGGCACGTGAGATCAAAGAATTGAGAAACAAAAGAATTTCCTTAGTGAAAGTGTTGTGGCACAAACACAAAGTTGAAGAGGCTACGTGGGAGCCTTAGAACGTTATGAGAGAGCAATATCCACACCTATTCACTGGTAAGATTTTCGGGGACGAAAATCCCTAAGCGGGGAGAGTTTTAACAGCCCGATTTAGACCCTAGTCAGAACAGTGGTTTTGAGACCACAAATCCGTGGTCGGAAAAATATTTTATTATTATTTTTTATTTTTATAATATGTGAATGAGCATGTGTGAAAATTTGGTGTGAAAATTTTATCGTTTGTGTGTCGAATTATGAGAAAGGACTTAATCGCGTAGAATGAAAAAGCTGTGTGCTGATTTATAAGTGCCTAATTGTTGTTGTCTTTATAAATTGGAGGTTTTATGATGCAATTAGTCCATTATATAAGTTAGTGGATGGAAAAAGGACTATTATAACCTTATTATGTATGTTTATACATTAATTAGTAAAGGCTAATTAAGTAAAATAATAATAATAAGTTAATATAACAAAAACATGAAAGAAGCCATGTTCATCTTCTTGGTGCCGAAAATAGAAAAGATAAAGGAGAAATAAAAGCTTTAAACATTCGGCTAGGGTTAAGCTTGATTACAGGTAAGTTTTTTACTCAGTTTTTGATAATTTCTACGTTTTTGTGATCGTTGCTTTGTGCTCTAGCTAGCCCATGCTTTAATTTTAGAATTTGATGGTGATTTTGAGATATGCCATTGATGAATGTTTGATCTTTGTGATAGTTGGTGATGAAATATGAAAGATAGGTGAAAGATAAACATATTTTGTCTTTGAATTTTTGGTGAATTTGAGTAAATTGGGCCAAATTGAGAAAAGTGTAAATTGGAGGACTAAAATGTGAAATAAATGAAATGTGTGGGCTTGTATTAGCATGGGAAGAATTTGGCTAAGCTTATGTGAATAGAAATTTGGTGTATTTTGTGATTTGATGAATTAGGGACTAAAGTGTTGAAATGTGAAAATGTGAGGGCTATTTTACAAAATGCCCTAAATATCTGTGTGTGGACTAAATTGAATGAATTGGTGATTGAATGAGTTAAATTTAAATGTGTATAGACCAAGAAAGGAGAGGTTCGGATCAAGATCGAGACAAAGATAAAGTGCTCGATTAATCGATCGTTTTGGTATTTCGACGTCCGAGGTAAGTTCGGATATAATACTAGTTGTTAAATTATATCTATGTCATGTAAATTGAATGAATATATATATAATTATAAGATTAGAAATGCTATGTGCGGAATTGAATTAGATGGCACTAAGTATGCGAAATTAGAAATGAGACAGAGATGATTAGCATTGTGTGTGCGAAACAATAGAAGCTTCGGCTTATTGATTTGGCACTGTGTGTGCAATACCGATATAAGCTCGGTTTAATGTATTGGCACTAAGTGTGCGATGACAAATATGTTTCGACTATGAAATGGCACTAAGTGTGGGAATAAATCAAAAGAATAGCAAAGGTTGATCGAAATGTAAAGTCGAGCGGTTGAGTAGCATGATTGGTGAGTAACTAAGTGTTGGAAAAGGTATGTTTGAACCTATGTGGTTGATGATATTTTTAATGGTTAAATGAATGGATATTCAAGCATTTGGTTGAGGATGATAAAGTATCTTGTTGAGCATATATCTATGTGATGATTTAATTATGTATTGATGTTGTATTATTGAGTAATATGTGTTATATTACGAATTTACTAAGCTTTTGAAAGCTTACTGTGTAATTTGTTTCTCTGTTTTATAGTGTCAGTAAAGCTAGCTCGGATCTGGGGATCATCAGCATCTCTATCACATTATTGACAATCTATTTTGGGTACTTTTGAATGATGTGTATATTTGAATATGGCATGTATAGGCTAGTTAATGTAGCATGTTTTGAAGGGTATAAACCTTGCCATGTGATATGGCTTGAGGGTTAAATAATGTTAGTATGAATGTATATGAACATATGAGTGATGAATATGGTATGTTTTATGCTTAAATGGTTGATGAAAATTGTGGTTTGAATGTGATATGTGGTATGGTTTATGTGGTACTAAACTTATATAATTGGAATGTGAAATTGGTTGTTTTGGATGGGCTTATTTGAGTAGAAATGATGTATGGTTAGAGATGGTATAATTGATGATGAATTGGTGTTAATATAGGTATATTTGGATGCATTTTGAGGCATGATTTGGTATTGATTTGAGGCTTGTAGGTGATTCAAGGTGTGGGAGGCAAGTTTGGCATTGAAAATGGCCTATAATTGCCCACACGGTTGAGCACACGGGCGTGTGGCTCGACCGTGTTGTTTAAGTTGGCTAAGTGAAACAAGTCAGGCTCGACCACGGGCTGGACACACGGACATGTGACTGGCCGTGTGGTGCAAGTCAATGTCGACCACAGGTGAGGCACACGGGCGTGTCTCAGGCCGTGTGGACAAGTGAGTATGTATGCCCTGTTTTGACACGGCTTGGACGCACGGGCGTGTCCGAGGCCATGTGAGGCACACGGCCTACCCATACGGGCGTGTGACCTCTGCAGAATTGAAAAATGTTTAAATTTTTGAAAATTTTTATTTGTGTTTGGTTTAGTCCTGATCTCTCTCTAATACGTGTTCAAGGTCTCGTAGACCTAAATAAGGGACTATATGTTTATATTTAAATATGTTTGGTCGATGATTGACTTTGTGTTGTGAAATGGATGTGAAATGTTCTGATAGTTTGGTAATGCCTCTTAACCCTAATCTGGTGACGGTTACGGGTTAGGGGTGTTACACATTCATTTAATCAATTCATAAATCAATTCATAACCTTTACCCAACAACTATGTTGAAATAACAAACTAGTTACCCTTAATTGCACTTACGCTTCACGATTTGTGGGATCCAAATGACCAATCGATCAAGAACATTTTTTCCTAATTGAAATGGGATTAAGAGCTAATTAGGAGGGTACAAGAACTCAAATTAATGCTAGAAAATTACAGTCAAGAACCAAGAAACAAAACAACCCCCTTTCTTGCACATAGGCACACGCACCACCACCCATGGTGGCCCAAATTGGGGCTGAATTTTAAAATGGTTTGAGATCTCATTAAAATTTGGAAAATACCTTTGAAATAATTTAAAATCCCTGAAATTCCATATCTGGAAACCTTGGTTTTTAATTGGCAAGATTAATAAAAAAAATTGAAGAGAAAGGAAATCTTACCCAAGCTAGTTGATAGAAACAACAATGGCACTTTCGTGGCAATGTTAGGGACCGATATTGGGGTTCAAGATTTTAGATTTGGGGCTGATTTAGAAGAAGATAAATGGAAGAAATAGAGTAAAGGGGATGGTGCACAATATTTATGCAAAAAGAGGAAGAAAGAGATGGTAAAATGAGAGGTGTAGGCGACGACAACAATGGGATAAAGAAAAAAAATTAAAGAGAAAAGAGGAGAGGAAGAGGGTGAACGGCTAGGGTAGGGAAAATTGATTTAAAGGCTAAAAAATACAATAAAAATTTGTATTTATACTTAAGGTTCAAGGGTAAGGATGGCACACACATTAAAAAAATAAGGGATTTTGCAAAATGTAATTATTTTGCAAGTAAAAGGATTCGAACTTGGGACCTCAATTAATTCCCATGATTTCTCATATTTATTTTAAACATTAGGCTTTTCCTTCATTTTTGAAATAATTTTGCAATATTTATTTTAGAAATGACGCGAAAGAAGGGATTTGAACTTCGGTTTCAAGAAACGTTTCACTAACATGTAACCAACAAGTTGATACCTCATTTATTTCCTAAAAATGCATAGATAATCTCAAAAATTAAGGCATGACCACTTTCTCTCGATTCACAAACCCTATTCTACTAACCCCCGATTTTTGAGATGTTACAGTTCTCCCCTCCTTAAAGAAATTTCATCCTCGAAATTTTCTTAGTCACAAAATATGTTACGAAGCTTTCGCTACGCAATTTTGATTCCAACACAATTCCAGACAATGCATCTCCTTAAATTCCCAATGTATATCTTGCAGATCTAATTACAGAAATGTTACTAACAAATTTATTTACACGAATTCCCAATTTTAGCAGAAACTCTACTGGATTACACTTACCACAATATCTACAAATAGGAACCTTAGCTAATCTAATAGTTTCTATAATAACAACTACTACAACATTTCGTTGAGTTCTGGCTCCTCTATCCCACTTTAAAGGTCGCTGATTTAGACCAGTGGAAGCAGACTCTCTCCTTTTTTGAACTTTAATCTTTTATTTTCTCTTTCATTCTAATCATTTACCCTCTCCCTCCATATTAGTCCTCTCAACCATAATCTCGAAAACATTTTCTCTGACTCTCAACACTGCTTGGGACACTACATCATCCCTAACCTCATGGTTTTCACCTTTAAAAGTACGTGCAGTCACGATGTCATTCATCTCAAGGTTAGGCATAATTCCTTGAAAAGCAAATGGCTCAACATGGCAGCTCGGCATTGACCCCATGGCTCCTCATTCTACGGTTGTTCATTATGTATCTTACGATCTTAAATTTGATCTTTAATTTAAAAAAAAAATCACTAGCTAACTTCATTCAATTTTCAGTTTCCTTTCTTACAGTTTCAAAGAAAAATTAAATACTAACTATTTTAGTTCTATGTCTACAGTAATACATCTCAAGTGTTTACCTAGAACTTAATAGTATCTTTTCTATGGCAATCGACATCGGAGTCTCGGACCTAATTTTCTTTGTAGAATATCAATTTCAAAATTCTCTGTGGCTTTTTTGTTTTTTTCCAATTTCCCCTCTTTCATGTATGCATGCATGCAGACTTACTTAAGAAGATTTAAAAACTTAGTCTGAGGTTTTGAACCAAGGCTCTGATACTAGTAAATGTAACCTCCCAAACATGGCCTAGAAGTTATGGCTAGATTGACAAGGCTGCATAGGCCACCGAAATGACTAACTTAATTTACGTTACTTTTGAAGACTTTAAATAAACTCATTTTAGAGAAAACCATAGTTGTACTTTGACTTAGCTTAAAATCATTCATTCATTAGGTCGTGTATGCTTAGGATTCATTTTTTTGTTGACAGTGTTGTTTTAGAAAAACCGTTTACTTGTCGCTCTTCTTTAAAAAAAACTCGAAGTTAAACTAATGCAGCCGAAAAAACCATTTTTCAAGTCATTTTGGAAAATTAGTTGCCTTATCGATTTATTTTTCAAAAATAGTACCATTGCAATATAGTGGAAACTAGGGAACAATATCAAATTTTATTTAAGCCCGATATCATGCATTATCTAGTTTTTATGTTTGAGTAATCCATGCATGCAAAAAACCCCAAAAGAAAAGTTACCAAGCCACAGATAAAAAATAATTAAAAATGACAAGCCAAAACCAATAAAGACATAATAATACTTAATTAAAAATAATAATCTGAGGTCCAAGTTGATTCTCTGAATGCTGAGTCCGGTCTTAATTTTGAGGTTTACCTTAAAAGTTTAACACTATTGGGGGTGAGCTTATGAAAAGCTCAGTGTGAGTCAAACAATTATTTAAACAAACATAAATATCGAATACAGTGAAACAGATTAGCTTTAACAGAAGAAAATAGAACCATCATAGGAATTTCATATCGTTACATAACCATTATCAAATTGATGTCAAACATTGTATGAGCATAGGTCATCATTCATTTGCGTGACAATCATTCATTTCGATACCACTCAATACAACAAAATACAACAAGTAGCATAAATCAATGACATTCGAATATGTCATCCACATGATGCAATGCAAAAAGGTTCCTACCAATACCATCTGCTACACACCACGGGTTCTCCAGAGCCCGTCATCCGAACTCCAAAACATTATGGGCTTAAGCCCGTTGTGGTTAAAACCACCAATAACAATATGCAAAAAATTACGCGGTAAAAATGCGCATAAGTGCGCAAGAAAATGCGATAAATCTCCATTCCCCTTGGTACTCAAGGTGCAGTGCATTGACTACGAATAATCCGAACTTAATATGCCACCTGTACTCCACGGAACTCCTCCGTCAACAACAAAATCCCAACCCAATGCATATGCAATATGTCACACAATCTCATACATAATCATATCTCAATACTTTTCACATTCATTTGACTTGCTCAGCATGTCCTCAATAATCACATACTTTCAGAAAATGGAAACAGTGTTCCAATCTTTCAAATTACCATTGTGTTGGTATCAATCAATATCGTTCAATTTCATATATTTTACGAATTTTCATTGTGCATAAATAGCATCCATTTCAGTACACAATATAACAAATATCTCATGCGTTTCAATCATACATAAGCTTAATATATCAACACATTATATCATTCAATCAAACATTTTCACATCTCCTAACACAAATATGCAATGACAAACTCAATCAAACATTCATACTATCAAACTAGCAATTTTGCCAACATGTCAATCTTTTAAGCCTCGAAACATACCTGGTTCGGCCACTCACAAAATCAATAATTTGGCTATTAATCCAATCCAATAAGCAAGCTAATTTATCAAATACAACATGCTATTTAACATTTTCAAACAATTTTATGAGTTTAGGATCCACACCTTATTTTTCGCTTCCTTGCAGCAGACTAGCAAATCTTTCAATTTTCCTTAATAATTTCTTAAACGAACCTAAACCAAAATTCAGTATAAATTAAATAAATTTACCATTAAACCATCCCTCAAACACTTACTTATGAGTTCAAACCAATCGTTGAAATTATAACTATTTTATGAATCCAAACTAGTTAGATTCCTTACACTATATCAATGCAAACCGTACGTACAATCGTTCTTCGCCTTTACGGATGATTTAGGGAGTTTGGGTCAGCACCTAATTCAATAATATACTAGAAAATAAGTAGATAATTAATTATTAAATTCCTTCATTTAATCAATTCATAACCTTTACCCAACAATTATGTCGAAATAACAAACTAGTTACCCTTAATTGCACTTACGCTTTACGATTTGTGGGATCCGAATGGCCAATCAATCAAGAATGTTTTTCCCTAATTGAAATGGGTTTAAAAGCTGAATAGGTGGGTTCAAGAAAAATATAGGCAGGAACCAAGAAACAAAACAGCCCCATTTATTGCACATAGGCACACGCACCACCACCCATGGTGGCCAAAATTGGGGCTGAATTTTAAAACTGTTTGAGATCTCATTAAAATCTGGAAAAATACCTTTGAAATAATTTAAAATCTCTCAAATTTCAGATCTGGAAATTTTTGTTTTTCATTGAAAATATTAATAAAAAAATATTGAAGAGAAAAAAGATCTTATCCAAGCTAGTACAGAGAAACGACAATGGCACTTTCGTGGCAATGTTCGGGACCAATCTTGGGGTTCAAGATTTCAGATTTGGGGCTGATTTAGATGAAGATAGATGGAAGCAATAGAGTAAAGGGTATGGTGTACAATCTTGATGCAAAAAGAGGAAGAAAGAGATGGTAAAATGGGAGGTGTAGGCGACGACAACAATGGGAGAATGAAAGAAATTTGAAGAGAAAAGAGGAGAGGAAGAGGGTGAACAACTAGGGTAGGAAAATTGATTTAAAGCCTGAAAAAATAAAACGAAAAGTTGTATTTATACTTAGGGTTCAAGGGTATGGATGGCACGCACATTAAATAAACAAGGGATTTTGCAAAATGTAATTATTTTGCAAGGGAAAGGATTTGAACTTGGGACCTCAATTAATTTCTATGATTTTTCATAATTCTTTTAACCATTAGGAATTTTATTCATTCTTGAAATAAGTTTGCAATATTTATTTTAAAAACAAGGCATGTCACATTCTAGGGTTTAAGGCAAAATTTGCAAAATAATAAAAATGATGCGAGAGAAGGGACTTGAACTTGGGTTTCAAGAAACGTTTCACTAACACTTAACCAACAAGCCGATACCTCATTTATTTCGTAAAAATGCATAGATAATATAAAAAATTAAGGCATGACCACTCTCTCTCGATTCACAAACCCGATTCTACTAACCCCCGATTTTTGGGATGTTACAGTTGTATTCAATTGTTGTTAAGTTTTAATGATATACTATGTTCTTACTAAGCTCTATAAGCTTATTTGTTTTTGTGGGTTGTTTTGTAGATCGTTGTTGCTTACTTTTGGACGGATCGAACCTCAACTCACACTATCCATTGATGTTGGTAGTTCTTGTGTCTCTTAGGGTAGCGGCATGTATATGTGGCTATATAGGTTGTTTTGATACAATATGTCAATATACTAAACCAAGTTGTTAGGTACTTTGTTAAGGTTGTAAGTAGGAATCTCTTTTTGGTACAATTAGAATGGTATGAAAATGAACACTTGTGAATTGTTTCGGCTTGAGAATGAATTAGGTGCTATGTAAAAAATTGATCAATATTACATGTTTAGTTGTTGATGTTAGATATAATAGTTGTGTCTATGAAAGGCACATTGTGTAACACCCCTTACCCGTATTCGACACTTGAATCGGGTACGAGGCATTACCGTAATTAACTTGCTCAATCATACAATATCGGTCCAAAAAAAAACTTCATGTCAAATTAAAACTTTTCATTCAAGACCATAATGTCCTTATTATGGGTCTACGAGACCCTAAAATTGCACACGGAATGGTTCGGGACTAAACCGGAAACTTTTGAACACTTAGAAATTTTTTACACAAAACAAGGCCACACGCCCGTGTGATGAGGGACACACCCGTGTGACATATCACAAGCCCGTGTTCCACACCCGTGTGGATTTATTTTTTAATTCGAACCTACAGGGGTTTTCACACGGCCTGACACATGCCCGTGTCCCTCACACGGCCATGACACTCTCGTGTCTTCACCCGTGTGTGAAAACCTTGACATTCTGCTTATGAAATCATCATCTCAATAAGGTCACACGGCCAAGGCACACGCCCGTGTCCTTAGACCGTGTGTCAAATTAAATTCCTAATTTCAGGTGCAGACTTCACACGGCCTGGGCACATGCCCGTGTCTTAGGCCGTGTCTCTCACATAGTTGAGACACACGGCCGTGTCTCAACCCGTGTGGTCACTACTAGGCATACTGACTTGCCAACTTAGCATGCAGGGCTACACACGGCCTATCAACACACCCATGGGGCTGACCGTGTGTCACACATGCCCTTGTGTCTACCCGTGTGGACAGTTGTAAGGCTATCTACCAAGCCAATTGCCACCCTACAAAGTAACAACACTTATACCAATTAAATTCAACATACATCATGACCATAAGGCACTTCTAAGAACCCAAAATCAAGACATCCACACAAGCATGCATTTCATGAACTTCATCATCATATATATATATAAACTTATCAAGTATTGACCAATTTTCAATGGCCATTTACAAAATGAATTGAATAACATTAATAGCCACACATTGGCTAGTAAATATGACATAACACAAAATGACCAAGTTCCTATACATGCCATACTCAAAATTAGACAAATTATGCTGTAGCAAAGAGTAGTTGATAGTGTGATTCCAAATTCTGACGTTCCACGATTCCCGAGCTAGCTTGGCAATACTACAAGGAAAAGGGAAATGAGAGGGGTAAGCATAAAGCTTAGTAAGTTTGCATGAAATAAATAGCATCATAAAGGCTCATAATGTCATCCATCCATTGCATTGGATAAAAACACAAGGTCTCAAGCACATTGCCATAACTTACTCATGCTTACTCTTACCAATTACATGTCATGTCACATATCTTATACATTTCTCGTGAATTACTCACATGTACCTGTATCACTTCATCACATAGCTTTAGTACTAATTTCGTTTCTATTACAAGCTTAACTATTTATCCCGATGAATCACTTGGAATACCCGAGAATAAACAATCATTAACATACACGTAAACACGACGCCAAGGCCATATCCCAGATATGGTCTTACATGGGGTCACATCTCGATTCTGATGCCATATCCCAGATATGGTCTTATACGGGATCTCATATCGATGTCGATGCCATATCCCAAATATGGTCTTATACGATTTTCATATTCGATGCCGATGCCATATCCCAGATATGGTCTTATACAGGATCTCAATTCGGTGCCGAGGCCATGTCCCAGACATGGTCTTATATGAGACCTTACCAATCTCATAGATGATATCCTTTCACTTCTTAAAGTCCAACCGGGACTTCAACATCATAAATTTCCATCATTTTATCATTCAACATCATTACTCAATTTCATGGAAATAATATACATCTTTACTAATATCAAGCATTTTAAAACTTAATGACATGATGTTGAATTTATTACACACAAACTTACCTCGATACCAAAATAGGCCAATTTGCCGATCTAGTCCGATAACTTGCCTTTTCCTCGGTCAAGGTTAATTCCTCGTTCTTCTTGATCTATAATAATGAATTCACTCATTTAATTACAACATTAATAAATACATTTTAATAATCATACTTTGGGGAAATTATCATTTTGCCCTTAGACTTTCACGAAATGACTATTTTACCCCTAGGCTCGTAGATCAATTCTAATCAAATTTCTTCCTTTAACGAGCCTAGGTGAACATTTATTACTCTTATAGCAACTCTCAGTACTCATTATTTCACACATTTAACACTTATTTTACAACCTTTACAAAAAGGTCTTTTAGGTGTTTTCATGGAAACACCTTTCACAAAAGTTGTTCATTTAACAACTAAGACTCATTTTCTTTCATAAAATTTCAGAAATCAGCACTAATGCTCCCATGAAAAAACCCTAGGTTTTCAACCATTTTGCAAAATAGTCCCCTCTTTAGCTAGCTGAAGCTTTAGGGGTTCCAAAAGTACAAAAAAATCAAAGAATGGCCATTAAAGCACTTATTTGCAAGGAAAAAAGCTTGGCTGAAATTTTTGAGCTCTCAACCCCTATTTTGCTGTTAATTTTTGGTGGAGAAGATGGAGAGAAAAGATTATATTTTTCTTTTCTTTATTTTAATAATACAAATGAATTTAATCCACTTAATTCCAACCACTTTGACCAATTTTGACATTGTTTGTCCCCTATGGCCGGCCACCCTATTTCTAAGGGTCTAATTGCACTTTAAGGGCCACCAATTAATATCCTATGGCTTTTAGACACCCTTAGCTTGTAAAATAGAACTTTCACACTTTATGCGATTTAGTCCTTTTTCGCGATTAAGCATGCAATCGCTAAAATTAAAGCACCAAAACTTTCATGCACCTATATAATCATGCTATAACTCATAAAATAATATTAAAAAAATTATCTGACCTCGGATTAGTAGTTCTGAAACCACTATTCTGACTAGCCCCTAAATCGGGCTGTTACAATTCTCCCCCTTAAAGATTTTCGTCCCCGAAAATCTTACCGGTGAAAAGGTTGGGATATTGGTTTCTCATAGCCTCCTCGGCTCCCATGTAGCCTCTTCTACTCCGTGCCTTTGCCATAGGACTTTCACAAGAGATATACTTTTTTTTCTCAATTGTTTGACTTCTCGTGCCAAAATCTTAACCGACTCTTTACCATAAGTCATGTCCGGTCGTATTTCTACCTCAGATGGTACAATCACATGCGAAGGGTCCGAACGATATCGGCGTAACATAGACACGTGGAAGACATCATGAATCTTTTCCAACTCAGGTGGCAAAGCCAAACGATAAGCTACTGGCCCTATCCTGTTGGTAACCTCATACGGTCCGATAAAGCGCGGACTCAATTTACCTTTTCGGCCAAATCTGAGAACCTTCTTCCATGGTGATACTTTCAGAAACACTTTATCACCGACTTGAAATTCAATCTCTTTCCGTTTCAAATCCCTATAGGACTTTTGTCTATCTGAGGCAGCCTTTAATCACTCATGTATCACTTTTACCTTCTCTTCGGTTTCTCTGACCAAATCAACCCTGTGAATCTGATTCTCGCTCAGTTCAGTCCAATATAAAGGCGTTCGGCACTTATGCCCATACAATGCCTTGCAAGGCGCCATTCTCAAGCTTGACTGAAAGCTGTTATTGTAGGCAAATTCTACTAATGGTAAGTACTTTTCCCAATTGCCTTGAAACTCCAAAACACAACACCGGAGCATGTCCTCATGAATCTGGATTACTCTTTTTGACTGACCGTCGGTCTACGGATGGAAAGCTGTACTAAAACTCAACTTTGTGCCTAAGGCTTCTTGCAACTTTTTTCCAAAATCGCGATGTAAATCTCGGATCTCTATCTGAAATAATCGACAACGGAACTCCGTGAAGTCTTACTATTTCTGACACATACAAATCTGCCAACTTATCAAGCGAAAAATCAACCTGTACTGGTATGAAATGAGCTGACTTCGTAAGTCTATCAATAACGACCCATGCTGCATCCTTCTTTTTCGGTGTCAACGGTAAACCCGTCACAAAATCCATAGCAATCCAGTCCCATTTCCACTCGGGAACCATAATAGGCTGAAGTAGACCCGAAGGTACTTGGTGTTCAGCCTTCACTTGTTGACAAATTAGGCATCTCGATACAAACTCGAAAATGTCTTTCTTCATACTCGGCCACCAATACCATTTCCTCAAGTCATTGTACATCTTCGTGCTGCCTGGATGTACAGACAAACATCCAATATGTGCTTTGTGCAAAATTTTTCGAATAAGCTCATCATCTCTCGGTACACAGACTCTGTCTCAGAATGTTAAACATCCTTCGGAATTAATCCAAAAATCTGACTCAGCGCCCGACTCACATTGAACTCTCTTGGCTTGCAAATCTCTGTCGCCTTTTTGAGCTTCACAAATTTCTTGGAGAAACATCGGTCTAGCCCTCAACTCGGCTAGAATAGAACCATCATCAGAAAAAGCTATCCATGTATTCATGGCTCTCAGCACAAACAAGGATTTCCTACTCAAGGCATCGGCGACTATGTTCCTTTTCTCGGATGATAGTCAATTACTAACTCGTAATCCTTTATCAACTCTAACCATCTCCGTTGCCTAAGGTTCAACTCCTTTTGAGTCATCAAGTACTTTAAGCTCTTATGATCAGTGAACACTCGACATTTCTCACCATATAAATGGTGTCTCCAAATCTTTAGCGCAAATACAATTGCGGCTAACTCCAAATCATGGATCGGGTAATTCCTCTCGTGTGGCTTTAATTGTCTAGAGGCATATGCTATCACCTTGCCCTCTTGCATGAGTACACAACCCAATCCATTCAAGGATGCATCGTTGTAGACTACGAATTCCTTTCTCGGCTCAGGTTGTACTAAAATAAGAGCCTCAGTCAACAACGCCTTTAGTTTCTCAAAACTCTGTTGGCACTTTTCTGTCCATTCAAACCTTACATCTTTTTGTAGCAACCTCGTCATTGGAGTAGCTATCATGGAAAATCCCTTGACAAATCGTCTATAACAGCCAGCTAGGCCCAGAAAACTCCTAACCTCGGTTACATTCCTTGGTGGTTTCCAATCCACAATTGTTGAGATCTTACTCGGGTCGACTCTAATTCCATCTCCCTAGACAATATGCCCCAAAAATCTAACTTCCTTAAGCCAAAATTCACTTTTACTAAACTTGGCATATAATTGTTTATCTCTCAAAATTTGCAGAACCGTTCTCAAATGCTCAGCATGCTTGTTCTCATCCCGAGAATAGATCAATATATCATCAATAAAGACTACGACAAATTTATCCAAATATAGCCGAAAGATGCGATTCATCAAATCTATGAAAACTGCAAGGGCATTTGTTAAACTGAAAGGCATGACCAAAAATTCATAGTGACCATACCTTGTCCGAAATGCGATTTTTGACACATCCGAGTCCTTGACTTTCAACTGACAATATCTAGACCTTAAGTCTATCTTGGAAAACACTGTGGCTCCCTTCAATTGATCAAACAAATCATCGATTCTTAGAAATGGGTACTTTTTCTTCATAGTTACCTTATTGAGCTGCCGATAATCTATACATAACCTCATAGAACCATCTTTCTTCTTCACAAATAATACGGGAGCACCCCACGGAGAACAACTCGGTCTTGCGAAGCCTTTATCTGTCAACTCCTGTAACTGTGCCTTCAGTTCTTTTAGCTCGGTTGGAGCCATTCTATATGTAGCAATAGAAATGGGGGCAGTACCAGGAGCTATCTAAATCCCAAATTCAATCTCTCTAACCAGATGTAGCCTCGGCAATTCCTCTAGAAAACATCTGGATACTCACATACTATGAGCATTGATTCAATTCTTATCTCAGTCTCTCTAGCATTCATCACAAAGGCAAGGTAAGCTTCGTACCCCTTTCTTAGATATTTCTGAGTCAACAAGGAAGATATCACTACTGGCAATCTGTCTTGCTCATCTGATTCAACACGAATAAGATCCCCACTTTCACATTTTAACTCAATAAATTTCCTCCAACAATTCACTATCACATCATGAGTAGTTAACCAATCCATCCCAAGGATGACATCGAATTCATCAAACGACAATAACAAGAGATTAGCCGAAAAATAATGACCCCTAATCATCAAAGGGCAACCTTTTCATAATCTATCGACTAACACACATTTGCCTAGGGGATTTGACACTCTTATTACAAATTCGGTAGATTCTAAAGGCATGTTCATACTAGAGGCTAATTTTATGCAAATATACAAGTGGGTAGATCCCGGATCAATTAAAGCTATAACTGGAGTATCATAGAGAGAAAATATACCCGTGATCACATCGGGGGAGGATGCCTCTTCGCGAGTGCGAATGGCATATGTTCTCGCTGGTGCTCTACCCTCAGCTCTTGCAGTCTGCTCTCTAGATGTATTCTTACTACCCATTTCATTTCCCAGGTTTCTCTGTGGCCTTCCTCTAATAGTACTTCCAGGTCTTGTACTCTAAGGTTTCTCTTTCTCACCCACATCGGGGCAATCTCTAATAAAATGGTTTAGGGATCCACACTTGAAACAAGCTTTCTTGTTTGATCGAAACTCCCCGGGATGACGTCTGCCACACTGCAGACATTCCGGTCTACTTGGTTGAGTGTTGCCAACACTAGCAATCGAAGTAGTCTGAGCTTTAGACCCCGGGTACTGACTACCCTTACTTCTACTTGAAAATCCAGCTGAGGTGGCTGATCGAATAGTGAAATCTCTTGACTTCTTGGATGAGGATTGGAATGACTTGCCTAACTGTCTCTTCTTCGAGTCGCGACACTCGATTTCAGCCTTCCTTTTCTCTTTCACCAGTTCCTCGGCCTTACAGGCTCTATCTACCAGCACCACAAATTCTTTTGGTTCTAGAACACCAACAAACAAATGGACATCCTCATTTAACCCTTCCTAGAACCTTTTACACATAATAGCCTCGGTAGACACGTACTCCCGGGCATATTTACTAAGCCTTATGAACTCACGTTCGTATTCAGTCACCGTCATTCAACCTTGCTTTAGCTCCAAGAAATCCTTTCTTTTCTGGTCAATGAACCTTTGACTAATATACTTCTTCTGAAACTCCTCTTGGAAGAATTCCCAGTTAATTCTCTCCCTTGGTACTACCGACACAAGGGTGTTCCACCACTGATAGGTCGAATCTCTCAAGAGAGATACCACACACTTCATGCACTCTTCAGGTGTGCATGACAACTGATCACTGTGAATAAGAGCTCTAAAATTTATAAAAAAGAATGATCGAACCTGAAAACTAACTCTGACAACGATTGAGGCAAATGCACCTATCGAACAGTAGTATAGCTTAGGCAAGACCGGATTATCGAACCCAAAGGAACTAAAAGTACTAATACTAACTTTCTTTTTATTATTTAGCCTAAAATAAGTGAAGTTGTTTATTAATCTAAATTAATTAACTATTGGGAAAACGAATCTATCGATTTTTACAAGAACATCTTTGATAATACCCCTAGGAATTCTAACAGTTTTATCAGCTAATTGAATGCTCATCCTAGTTTGTTTGGGTTTCCCTAGACCTAATTGTTTAAACAATTTATAAGGCATGACATTTATGCTTGCCCCTAAATCAGTAAAGTTTTATCAACAGTTAGTCTACCAATTAAACATGGAATTGTAAAACTTCCCTGGATCTTTTAGCTTTTGTGGTAGTCTATTTTGGAGAATTCTTTGAGCACTTTGCATTAAGTTCCACGTGTGACGACTCGTCTAACTTCCGTTTGTTTGTCAGAAGCTCTTTTAAAAATTTCCTAGAATCTGGCATCTGCGAAAGAGCTTCAAGTAATGGTAAGTTAATATGTAATTTCTTTAAAATTTTAAGAAACTTACCGAACTGTTCTTCTGTGTCATCTCTTCTTAATGCCTCAGGGTAAGGTACGCGAGGTTGGTACTCCTTGATTACCGGTTTTGGCTTGTCTTGTGTTACCTCAACTTTACCTTTTTTCTACCTCTTTTCCTTGTGTTGGACTGGGTTCATCTACTTCTTCACTTTCTTGAGTTGTTATGGCTTGGATTTGCTCCTTTGGATTAATTTCAGTATTACTCGGTAGACGCCCTTGTGGTCGTTCAGATAATAGCTTTGCAATTTCTCCGACTGACTGGGTAATTTCCCTGATTGCCTTTGTAAGTCCTCCAACTTGGTTTTCGATCGTTTTGATCGATGTTTGTTGGGTGTCGAGTGTTACCTCAGTTTTTTAGAGATGGGCTTCTGTGGATGCTATGAATTTGTTCAACGTCTCTTCAAGATTCGGCTTCTTTTCCTGTGGATAGGGCTGATTTTGGAAATTTTGAGGAGGTTATTGTCTTTGATTTCCTTGATTTCCTTGACCTCCCCACGAAAAATTTGGGTGGTTCCTCCAACCTGGATTATAATTATTACTATATGGGTTATTATTAGATCTAAAATTGTTACCTATATAGTTCATCTATTCACTCTCTCTGCCCGGTTGGTAGGGTGGGTACTCGGGATTCGCCACAGGTCCACTTGCGTCGCACTGCATGACTGGATGTACATGCAAAAAACACAAACTATCAAGATTTTTATTCATCAACTCTACCTGATTTGATAGCATGGTTACTGCATCGAGGTTGTAAAAACTCCGGCTATTTTCGTTGGCCTTGTCCTTGTAACTTGCCACTGATAGTTATTCAGCGACATCTCTTCAATAAACTCATAGGCTGCCTCAGGAGTTCTATTATTCAAGGTTCCACCGGCGGGTGAATCAATTAGTTGTCTCGTTGAGGGGTTTACACCGTTATAGAAAGTCTGGACTTGGAGCCACAAAGGTAAACCATGGTGCGACACCTTCTCAAGAGATCCTTATATCTCTCCCATGCATCGTATAATGTCTCTAAATCCATCTGCACAAAAGAAGATATATCATTACGTAATTTAGCCGTTTTGGCCGGTGGGAAATATTTTAATAAAAAAATTTCGGTCATTTGTTCCCATGTAGTGATTGACCCTCGTGGTAACGAGTTTAACCACTGTTTAGCTTTATTCTTTAATGAAAAGGGAAATAACCGAAGTCGTATGGCATCATCAGAAACGCCATTTATTTTGAAGGTATCACAGAACTCTAAAAAATTAGCTATATGAGCATTTGGATCTTCGTCCTGTAAACCATCAAATTGAACAAACTGTTGAATCATTTATATAGTGTTAGGCTTTAATTCAAAATTATTAGCAGCTATAGCAGGCCTAACAATACTTGATTCGGCTCCTGTTAAATGAGGTTTAGCATAATCAAACATAGTACGAGGAGCATTATTTTCTGCCACATCTTGTGGTGGAAGATTATTTTTATCCATCCCTTCAGTAGGATTGGATCTGTCTTCTCGCTCTCCTTCTTGGTAATTTAGGGCTCGCCTAATTTCTCTGCGATTTCTCTGAGCGGTAGCTTCAATATCACTGTCGTATTCTAAAGGTCCTCTCGGGTTCCTTCTAGTAATAAACTAGAGGTACCTGCTAGGAAAAGAAAGAAAGAAAATTTAGCAAATTTTAAAAATTAAAACTAAAAATAAAAATAAATTGCGAAAAAAATAAAAATAATGGCCAAAGTAATAAAAATAGAGCTTTCTTAGTATTTTAGTTCACCCGCAACGGCGCCAAAAACTTGATCGCTGTGAATCAGAGCTTTAAAATTTATAAAAAAGAATGATCGAACCTAAAAACTAACTCTAACAAAGATTGAGGCAAGTGCACCTATCGAACAGTAGTATAGCTTAGGCAAGACCGGATTATCGAACCCAAAGGAACTAAAAGTACTAATACTAACTTTCTTTTTATTATTTAGCCTAAAATAAGTGAAGTTGTTTATTAATCTAAATTAATTAACTATTAAACTAAAGACTCTAAGAAAAAGAAGAATGAATTTGGAAAATAACTTGGGAAAAACTCAGTTGATTTAGGAGATACCCTAGGAAGAATCCACCTAGACTTTACTTGTTATCTAACACTGAACCATACGATTTACTCACTTAGTTTGATTTGTAAGACTCCCTAACGTATATTAAACCCTCTCTCGAGGTGAATAACGTGTAACCCTAGGTTAATTAGTGGAACTCTCGTTCTCTTATAATAACCCCCTAGAATAGCGATAAATCGATCTATGGATTCCCATATTAGGTTTCACCCTAATCCAAGCAAAATCTCGTCACCCTATCTCTAGGCGTGCGATCAACTCCGCTTAATTATGTTGGATCTACTCTTAGGCGTGGTCTATTCCTCCTCTACCTAAGCACATTAAATTTGGATTAAGCTCACATAATTATGAACAAACTAAGTATTTATCATATAATTCAGAAAACAATAACAAGATTCATCATAGGTTTTCATCCCCTCGGGTATCCGAAGGGTTTAGTTCATAACAATAAAGGAAAACATCTCAAGAGAAAAGATAAAACAAAACATAAGAAATCCCTAAAACCCCTAAAGGAATTGAATGAGAGATCCTCCGTCTTGAGTACAACCGCTTCTGAGATGGATCAACTGGCTATCCCCGAGTGAATCCCCACAAATCGCTTCTCTCGGCCTAGCACGACGCCCTAGACGATGGCTTTGGGCTCCCCTTTTTAGGTCATACTTAGGGTGTATTTATAGGCTTTTGAAATACGTTTCTTTCTCCCTAAGTATCCTTTCCTGAATGAAATTGCTCTTTTCCACGGCAGAGGCACGACCATGGCGCACGCCCGTGTAAATCGTGGCCAGGCCGTGTTCGGATTTCTTTAATGAGACACGGCCGTGTGAGTCGGGGTTAGACCGTGTTCTAGATGATTGACTTGGCACGGTCGTGTGGATCCAAGTCCAGGCCGTGTCGATTTCCTCTTTAGTCTGTTTTGGTCCGTTTTGAGCCTGTTTCTCGTTCTTTTTATCCTTGGGTGCTTTCCTGAGTATAAGACATGGAAAGAAAGGATTAAGAGCACCTTTTTACATAAATCAAGGGATAAATCATCCAAAAGCATACTAAATGTGGGCCTAGAATATGTTACTATTTTGGTTTATCAACAACTCATCGAATACCCTGATGGTATTCTCAAGCCAGAATTCCGCCCTCTCCGGATCATCATCTTTACTAGCTCAGAATTCCTCAGCTCCTTTTTTTCGAATCTTATCGACCGGAGGCCTTTCTCTCCTTACTACCTCTACCACTTGGGGAGCTACAGGAGTGGGCTGAGACATAGGTAGGTGTGGAGGGGGTTGAGCATTAGGATTTGCTCGAATAAACTCAGTGTACCAATTGCTCATCATATGGAGAAAGGCTTATCGAGCCTCTTCTCCCTGACCCAAAGTCTCAGGTCTACTTTCTGCTGGTGCGATCCCTTGCGTGGGAGCCGGCGTATTACTTGCAGCATCATCGGCCGCAGCTCAGTCGGGATCCATTTACTATATAAAAACACAATTTACATCGTCAGGAGTCTTCACACTATCATTATGTAGATACTTATACGTATGGCATGTATAGCTAGACTCATACTCACGCTACGTTAGTCCGAGAATCGACTAAACCGTAGCTCTGATACCACTAAATGTAACACCCCTTACCTGTATTCGACACCTGAACCGGGTACGAGGCATTACAATACTTAACTTCCTCAATCATACAATATCGATCCATAAAAACTTCATGTCAAATTAAAACTTTTCATTCAACACCATAATGTTCTTATTATGGGTCTACGAGACCCTAAACTTGCACAATGAATGGTTCGGGACTAAACCAGAAACTTTTGCACACTTAGAAATTTTATACACGAAACAAGGCCACACGCCCGTGTGATGAGGGACATGCCCATGTGACATATCACATGCCTGTGTTCCACAATCGTGTGGATTTATTTTTCAATTCAAACCTACAGGGGATTTCACACGGCCTGACACATGCTCGTGTCTATAGCCCGTGTCCCTCACAAGGCCATGACACTCCCATTTCTTCACCCGTGTGTGAAAACCTTGACATTCTACTTATGACATCATCATCTCAATAAGGTCACACGGCCAAGGCACATGCCAGTGTCCTTAGACCGTGTGTCGAATTAAATTCCTAATTTCAGGTGCAGACTTCACACGACCCGGGTACATGCCCGTGTCTTAGGACGTGTCTCTCACACGATTGAGACACACGACCGTGTTTCAACCTTTGTGGTCACTACTAGGCATACTGACTTGCCAACTTAGCATGCAGGGCTACACACGGCCTATCAACACACCCATGGGGCTGACCGTGTGTCACACACGCCCTTGTGTCTACCCGTGTGGATAATTGTAAGGCTATCTACCAAGCCAATTGCCACCCTACAAAGTAACCACACTTATACCAATTAAATTCAACATACATCATGACCATAAGGCACTTCTAAGAACCCAAAATCAAGACATCCACACAAGCATGCACTTCATGAACTTCATCATCATATATATATATAAACTTATCAAGTATTGGCCAATTTCCAATGGCCATTTACAAAATGAATTGAATAACATTAATAGCCACACATTGGCAGGTAAATATGACATAACATAAAATGACCAAGTTCCTATACAGGCCATACTCAAAATTAGACAAATTATGCTGTAGCAAAGAGTAGTTGATAGTGTGATTCCAAATTCTAACGTTCCACGATTCCCGAGCTAGCTTGGCAATACTATAAGGAAAAGAGAAATGAGAGGGGTAAGCATAAAGCTTAGTAAGTTTGGATGAAATAAATAGCATCATAAAGGCTCATAATGTCATCCATCCATTGCATTGGATAAAAACACAAGGTCTCAAGCACATTGCCATAACTTACTCATGCTTACTCTTACCAATTACATGTCATGTCACATATCTTATACATTTCTCGTGAATTACTCACATGTACCTGTATCACTTCATCACATAGCTTTAGTACTAATTTCGTTTCTATTATAAGCTTAACTATTTATCCTGATGAATAACTTGGAATACCCGAGAATACACAATCATTAACATACACGTAAACACGACGCCAAGGCCATATCCCAGATATGGTCTTACATGGGGTCACATCTCGATGCCGATGCCATATCCCAGATATGGTCTTATACGGGATCTCATATCGATGACGATGCCATATCCCAGATATGGTCTTATACGATTTTCATATTCGATGCCGATGCCATTTTCCAGATATGGTCTTATACGGGATCTCAATTTGGTGCCGAGGCCATGTCCCAGACATGGTCTTATACGGGACCTTACCAATCTCATTGATGATATCCTTTCACTTCTTAAAGTCCAACCGGGACTTTAACATCATAAATTTTCATCATTTTCTCATTCAACATCATTACTCAATTTCATGGAAATAATATGCATCTTTACTAATATCAAGCATTTTAAAACTTAATAACATGATGTTGAATTTATTACACACAAACTTACCTCGATACCAAAATAGGCCAATTTGCCGATCTAGTCCGATACCTTGCCTTTTCCTAGGTCAAGGTTAATTCCTCGTTCTTCTTGATTTATAATAATGAATTCACTTATTTAATTATCATATTAATAAATACATTTCAATAATCAAACTTTGGCAAAATTATCATTTTTCCCTTACACTTTCACGAAATGACTATTTTACCCTAGGCTCGTAAATCAATTCTAATAAAATTTCTTCCTTTAACGAGCCTAGGTGGACATTTATGATAAACCGTAATAGTAACATATTTTAAGCCCACATTTAGCATGCTTTTGGATGATTTATCCCTTGAATTATGTAATTTGGTGCTCTTAATCCTTTAATTTCATGTTTTATACTCAGGGGAGTATAGGAGGATGAAAAGAACAGAAAATGGGCTTAAAACGGGCCAAATAGGCCAAAAAAAGAAATCGACACAGCCTGGGCCAAGACCACACGGCCGTGCCTCCTTAATAGACTCGAACACGGCCTGGCCACGATTCACACAGGCGTGTGCCATGGGCGTGTCCTTGCCGTGACAAAGAGTAATTTCACTCGGATTAGGATACTTGGAGGCAAAGAAACACATTCCAAAGCCTATATAATTACCCTAGGTGGCAACTTAAGGGGGGAGTTCGACGGGAGCCCAAGGCTTTTGTCAGGGGGCGTCCAGCTAGGCCAAGGAGCCGAGCCAGAGAGGTCAGAATTGTGTGATTTACTCGAAGAAACCAGTTGATTCATCTCAAGAAGCCGAAATCATACTCAAGACGGCGGACCTCTCCTTCAATTCCTTCAGGGGGTTTTAGGGTTTTCTTATGTTTTGTTTTATCTTTTCTTCTAAGATGTATTCTTTTATTATTATGAACTAAACTCCTCAAATACCTGAGGGGGATGAAACCTAAGATGAATCTTGTTATTGTTTACTGAACTATATGATAAATACTTGATTTCTTCTTAATTATGTGTTCTTAATTCTTGTTTTGATATTTCCGGGATATTAATTCAAGTTTGATGTGCTTAGGTGGAGGAGCAAAAGTCCCTACCTAAGAGTAAATCTAGCATAACTAAGCGGAGTTGATCGCACCCCTAGACACAGGGTGACGAGATTTTGCCGGATTAGGGTGAAACCTAATATGGGAGTCCATAGATCGAGTTAATGCAATTCTAGAGGTTTTAATTAGAAAGAGATTTCAATTAATCAACCTAGGGTTAGACGTTAGTAGCCTCGACAGAGGTATTAATATAACTTAGGGTGTAACATCCCGAAATTTGGCCTAGTAGAATTGGGCCTATTGGTCCCCAAACGTAGAAGCATTTTAGAATTTTTGAGAATATGAGAATGGCATAATTGTGAGTTGGACTTAATGGGTAAGTTAATTTGGAAGGTTAAGGGGCTCCTATGAAGTCCCGGGGTCAAGTTAAGCCATGAGTAAATTTTTGTGTTTAAGCCCTTAAGGGGAGAAGGAAAGTGGCATCAATGCTTAAGGAAATAAGTGCGTATTTTGCTAGAATAAATGAGCATACGACAAGGAGGTTATGGCGTCAAGTGGAGAGCATGGAGGGAAGGGGTTCAAATCCCATCTTTTACAAATTTTGGATTTATTTTTGTACTCCTATCCCAAGTGTCGGCCATGGTCCTATTTAAGGTAAGGAAGACTTTTTATTTATAGAAAGGAGGCTAAGGAATATGGTAAGGAGGAAGATAAGGGGAAAAAGAAGGAAAGAAATGAAAGAAAAGGAAAGAGAAGGGAATATGCTGGCCAATTTTGTGGAAGGTGTTTTGGAAAAGATTTTGTGGTCAACCAAGTCCTTTTTGGTATAGGAAATACATAGTTTTGGGAGGGGAAACTTGGTACCCAAATTTCCTTTAGGCATTTTGCAATTTCGGTGCTTGAAAGGCTAGTTTTTATTTAGCATTTTTGAGTTTTCTCTTTTCCAACTTCTTCCCTCATTTGCCGAAACTCTAAAGTCAAAAGTGTGCATATTTTCTCTTGTTTTGGCCGAATCACCCAAGCCATTGTTCATCTTGTTCCCTTGCTATGTCGTAACCCTTAATCCATCTTTGTTCATTCTCCTTTGGTTACCGAAACACTCACATCTTTTGGTTCATTTCTCTTTTGGTATTGGCCGAAACCTCTAAACACCTCTATTCCATCTTCTCTTTTCTTTTTGATTATTTCTTCAACCTTTCTTTCATCTCTTAAATCAACATTACCTTGTGACTGAATTTTCTTGTCCTTTTCTCTCCAATAACCGAATTGGTAAGTGATTTCATTTTATTCTTTTCATCTTCATTTCTCTAGCCGAATGTATGTCTATTATCATTCGGTTACTTCACTTTGTTTTAAATCAAAATATCACTCCCTCCTAATCCCTCATATCTTGATCATCTTCTTGTTGTAGTATTATAGTGGGAAGCCGAATCTTACATCCTTGATAATTCATCCTGTAACACCCAAAACCCGGTCTAAACGTTACGACCAGATCTGGTATGTCACAGGGAAAATTTTTTAAAAGACTTTGAAATTTTGATGAAAACCCGTAAGTTTGAAGCTTCTGCTTTAGGTGAGGTTTTGGAAAATAGTGGTTTATAGCTTAAGAAAAATCTCCGAGTTTAATTAATCGCTAATTTGTTATCTTTGTTAGCATTTGAGAAAAACGGTTGTTTTATGTTTCTTATATTTTGAAAACTCCATTTTAACAATCATGTTTAAAAACGTAGGATAACGTCATGTCATAACTAAATACATAATGTTAAAACTAAATAGTAATTTAAGAGGCCTTATTACATCAACTAAAGTCAGCTAAAATCCCCAAATTAAAACTGTTTAAGAAAGATAATGAGTTTACGGAATTTATCAAGTTATGGCCTCTATCCACGAGTCTGCCTCGGCTCCCAAGTCCACGTCTTACTAATCACCTTCAAAGTTAAGCAGAGGGGGTGAGTCACCAAGACTCAGTGTGTAAATCCCCTCTTAAGGAACATAAATGGCTCCAGGCCCACAATCACATATTGGACCTTAGCCCACTTTAAAGTAGCATACTCAAATATGAATGCAATGTGCCCAGCCCGACCTAAATTTTCCATCCTCTACACACCACCCGTACCAGCCTTTCACACCGTGGGGATTTCTACAATCGACCCTCCATCCGCTACACTCCTTATGTAGCACCTAGCCACTGGTGACAGAGTCACAAAATATCATATGTGGGGCCAACCCACTTGTGGTACCCAACCACTAGTGACAATCCCTAATAATCATGCATGTGGGGCCAACCCCATCTGTGGTACCAAACCCACAGGACAAGTCACGATGTCATATGTATGTGGTACCAAACCACTGGTGGTTCCAAACCACTAAGACTTAGTCACAGAATCAAGAATGTGGGGCCAACCCAGTTGTGGTACCAAACCACTAGTGACAGTCTTAAGCACTTCCCCCTTTACACAACATATCCAACCCATGCATAACATATGCAAACCAAATGAAAGTATCATGTTATTTAAATGAACAGTATCATCATGGCATACATATATTAACTCATACATAACAACAAGGTACTTACCTGGTATTTCAACCATACCCATATAGGCATAACGACTATCCATCTAGTCACTTCGCCTTTTCAGTCCCAACGATTAGTATCACATATTAATATTAAAGTGTGAAGTTTTACACACCTGATTACACGCAGCACTATGCTATCTATGTCGACACTATTACTAGCAGGAACAACTTCTATCTGCCTATTATTCCGCTTTGAAGCCGGTCCACAACCCGGTGGCCAATCCCGGATGGCAGACACCGCACGTCTCTTAAACTTAGGGGCTGGGTTTACGGGTCCAACCCCCTCCTTTGCCTGATTGGTATTGGATTCCATCAAAAGATCTTCGTCAGAGATACTATAAGGAAACAAGGGTTGTTTAATCAACAACACAGGGTTAAGATAGCGGATACGAATGTGAACCTCATCAAGTATTTGAAGAGAAAAACCTTACCTTGAAATCCTGAAAAGAGAGGTAGGGTTCAAAGATTCGACTAGCACTAATTCCTGGAATAGGCGCCCCTAATAAACCAAATCAACGAATAATCCGAAGTAGATGCCCAATACTTAGCCCCTTGATCGACAGTACACAGAGAGAGAAAGAAACAGGTTAAGATATCAGTCAAGGCAGATTCGGCCTTACCAAGAAAAGAGGGAATACGGGTTTAATCAAAGAAAAACGAAAGGGAATGATCTTACCTTAACACAGCGAATTCGAATAACTCCCTAGAGCATTCGGTACAAGCACAATAGTGGAGAAGATTTGGCAATGAAAAAAAGTGGAAGAAAATAAAATGGGAGAACCGAAAATGAAGATAAGAGAACTCAAATGAAGGCTTAAGAGTTTCAGCTTTTAGAGATTTCAAGGGAAAAAATGCAAGAAAGAAAGGCTAGGAAGATTCGGCTTATACAAGAAAATAGAGAGGAACAAAAATCAATGGATGCTTCGACTTGAAGAAAAAACCCGTGGCAAATGGTGATGAAAAGGTGAGGAATAAATTTCAGCAATTGAAGAATCAAGAAGAAAAGACTAAAGAGAACTCGGCTAAGCAAGAATGGAGAAGAGAATGGAAGTCATTAGGGGTTTCGACTTTGTATGAATATGAGGAAAGAAAAAGGATGGTTTCGGTTTGAAATAGAATATGTAAAGAAGAGAAGGAGAAGAGAAATGATTATAAAGAAATGGTGTTTCCCTTATGGTTTGTGAAGCTTAAGAGTAAGAATGGGGTGAGAGAGAGATTCGGCCAAGGAGAAGAAGTAAAAAAAAATGAGAAAAGATGATAGGAGGGTTCGGCTTTAGATGATGATGATTGATCATAGGCCTTAGGGGGTTTCGGCTATACCAAGAAATGCTTCTTAAGTTGACACTAGAAACACCAAAGACTCAAGGGACCAAGCTACCACCACCTCACACATTCCGCAACTACAAATCCCCCAAAACCGAATGCACTTCATGAGAATTGAAATAGCTTATGACCCTCAAGATTTTCGGCACACCAAGGTACTCATAAACCGATTGAACCACCACTAGGTGAGGGACCTTGAGCTACCAACATACCAATTCGGCTCACACCCTCCTAGCTCCAAAACCGAACCTCCCCCCCTTCCGACCTTCATGCAAAAATTCGGCTAGCATCACAATTCCTTGATATTCTCCTAACATCACTCCTGACCATCCATTTGAAAAGTTTTGAATGAGTCAAAATAATTTGAATGATTCAAATCTCCCTTTTTGCTCCTGGCCAACCATTCAAAAGTTTTGACCAAGTCTCTTCCACCCCCTTTACGCATGAACAACAAAGACAATAAAAAAAACAACCACATTGCCGACAAGGTGAATCGAACCTGCTCCCCTCTGCTCCCCTGAGGCGTCACCCACTAGCACCCTAAGTGGTGCCTCCTTGCCACTTTATCAATTGAATTCTTGTGTCATAAAGCACGAACAATAGACCTTAAGCCCTGCCTCCAACCAGCTCCCCCCTAAAGTGCCCAAAAAAAGAATTGCCTAAGGTTCCAACTTAACCGCGGGCCTTCCCAGGGACCCCCAACCATAAACAAACAGCACACAAAGTAAACCAGCACACAAAAACAAGATAAATGCAGAGGCCCCAAATCCCGGATGTTACAGTTCTACCCCCCTTAAAGGAATTTCGGCCTCGAAATTACCTGGTCAAAAGAGATGAGGGTATTGCTGTCGCATTACATCCTCTGGCTCCCACGTGGCTTCCTCTGAATCGTGATTCCGCCACAACACTTTAACCAAAGGAACCGCCTTTCTCCGCAATACCTTAACGTAATGATCCAGGATTTGAACTGGCTCCTCCTCAAAGGATAGGTCCGGCCTTACTTCGATCTCTTCCAATGGCACAACATGGGATGGATCCGAACGGTAGCACCTCAACATTGAAACATGGAACACATCATGAATCTGACTTAATTCTGAAGGCAGCTCGAGCTGATAAGCTACCAGTCCCACACGCTTCAACACACGATAAGGCCCGATGAACCTGGGGCTTACCTTACCTTTCCGTCCAAACCTCAGAACCTTTTTCCACGGTGAAACCTTTAAGAAAACCCGATCACCCACAGCAAACTCTATTTCCTTTCGCTTCAGGTCCGCATATGATTTCTGCCTATTGGATGCTTCTTTCAATCGAGCCCTAATTAGCTTTACCTTCTCCTCTGTCTCAGTGACCAATTCTGGACCCAAAATCTGGCGTTCACCCAATTCTGTCCAACATGTAGGAGTACGACATTTCCGCCCGTACAATGCTTCATAAGGCGCCATCTGAATACTAGCTTGGTAACTGTTGTTGTATGCAAACTCCGCTAAGGGTAGAAACTCCTCCCAGCTACCTCTGAAATCGATGACACAGCCCCTCAACATGTCCTCTAAAATCTGAATCACTCGCTCAGACTGACCATCAGACTGAGGATGGAATGCTGTACTGAAATCCAACTTTGTACCCAACGCTAGATGCAACGCCTTCCAGAATCTCGACGTAAACCTAGGGTCCCTGTCTGATATGATCGATACCGGTACCCCATGAAACCTCACGATTTCTGCCACATACAGCTTAGCCAACCTCTGAAGAGAGTAGTCGACACGAACAGGAATAAAATGAGCCAACTTCGTTAACCGATCCACAATCACCCAAACTGAGTCTTTCTTAGTAGGCGTAAGAGGTAGCCCACTAACAAAGTCCATAGTGATCCTTTCCCATTTCCACTATGGAATCTTCACCAGCTGCAACAATCCCGAAGGCAACTAATGCTCGGCTTTAACCTACTGACATGCCAAACACTTTCCCACCAATTCCGTAACTTCCCGCTTTAATCCAGGCCACCAAAACTGTTCCCGCAAATCCCGATACATCTTACTTCCTCCAGGATGCATAGCGAAAGGGCTACTATGCGCTTCCTGAAGAATCATCTGCCTCAATTCCACATCCTTCGGCATGCAAACCTTCCCACGAAAACACAAAGCTCCATCGCTGTTCAAACTGTAATCCTCCACCCCACCATCCTTTACTTGCAGAAGTCGAGCACTCAAGACATCGCCCAATAATCGCTTTCTTTAACTCGACTTACCCATGTCGGCTTCACTTGCGCTTTAGCTAATAAACTTTCGTCGTCGTATAAACTCAGGTGGGTGAACATCGCTCTCAAATCTGCTATTACCTTCCGGCTTAGCGCATCTGCCACCACATTTGCCTTACCCGGATGATACTCAATCTAGCAGTCATAATCCTTCAACAGCTCAATCCACCTTCGCTGCCTTAGATTCAGCTCCTTCTAAGTTAAAAGGTATTTTAAACTCTTGTGGTCGGTGTAGATTACAGACTTCTCTCTGTACAAATAATGTCTCCAGATCTTCAGAGCGAAAACCACCGCAGCCAACTCTAAATCATGCGTGGGGTAATTACTCTCACGTGGTCTTAACTGCCGAGACGCATACGCAACCACTTTTCCGTCTTGCATCAACACACATCCTAAACCCGTGTGTGAAGCATCACAATAAACCACAAACTCCTTCCCAGCCTCCGGCTGAATCAACACCGGAGCCTCCGTCAAAATCCTTTTTAGCTTCTCAAAACTTTCCTGTTGCTTGTCAGCCCAAACAAAAAGGTACCCCTTTTCTCAACAGCTTGGTCAAAGGTGTCGCAATTAATGAGAACCATTCAATGAACCTTCGGTAATATCAAGTAAGACCAAGGAAACTCCAAATCTCAGCCACAGACTTAGGCGGCTTCCAATCTAACACAGCTTCAATTTTTCGAGGATCAACTCTAATCCCCTCTGCCGACACCACATGGCCGAAAAAGGTAACTTCTCTTAGCCAGAACTCACATTTACTGAACTTAGCGAACAACTGCTTCTCCCTCAGAATTTGTAATACCACCTGGAGATGCGAATCATGCTCCTCCTTCGACTTTGAATAAACTAGGATGTCGTTGATAAATACCACAACAAACCGGTCCAGGTAGGGTTGGAATACTCGGTTCATCATGTCCATGAACGCTGCTGGTGCATTGGTCAACCCAAACGACATCACCAGGAATTCGTAATGACCATAGCGAGTCCTGAAAGCCGTCTTATGGATATCCACTTCCTTAACCTTAAGCTAATGATATCCTGACCTCAAATCTATCTTGGAGAAGACTGAAGCCCCCTTCAATTGGTCGAACAAGTCGTCAATCCGTGGCAACGGGTATTTGTTCTTGATCGTCAACTTGTTCAACTGACGATAGTCAATGCACATACGCATTGATCCATCCTTCTTCTTAACGAATAGCACCGGCGCTCCCCAAGGTGATACACTCGGTCGAATAAAACCTCAATCTAACAGTTCCTGAATCTGAGCTTTCAGTTCCACTAACTCCTTCGGCGCCATTCTATATGGAGCAATAGACACTGGCGCTGTTCCCGGAAGGAGATCAATACCGAACTCCACCTCGCGATCCGGAGGTAATCCCGGAAGCTCTTCTGGGAAAACATCAGAAAATTCCTTCACTGTTCTAACATCCCCTACAGTTAACTCATTGGCTTCCAGAGCCCGAACAAAAGTTAAGAATGCCTCACATCCTTTCCTCACCATTCGTTCAGCCTTGAGACCAGACACTACGTTGGACAGGTAATTTCTCGTCTCACCTATTACCACCACCTCCTCGTCCTCGGGAGTTCTTAACACCATGTGTTTGGCTGCACAATCCAAATTTGCTTGATACTTAACTAGCCAGTCCATGCCCAAGATTAAGTCGAACTCCCCGAACGGCAGTTCCATCAGATCGGCCGGAAAAACTACCCCTTGAACTTCTAGAGGTACATCCCTATAAAGTTTGTTCACCACTACAGATTGTCCTAGCGGGCTAATAACAGTCATCTCCCTAGGGGTAATCTCAGAGTCTATACTTGAAGTTCCAGATACCACACTAGCAACATAAGAATGCGTCGACCCAATATCAATTAATGCAAGAAAAGGCAATCCAGAAATTAAGAACGTACCGGTTATGACATCCTGTGCATCACCCTCTTCTCGGCGTCTGGCTGCATAGACCAACCCCGGCTGTCTCGCATCAGTGCTCCCTACACCTCTACCTGGTGTTCCACCACCCCGACTAACACCATTACCCCCTCTGACCAGACCACGACCTCTCTATAGTTGCTGACCAACTCTACCTGACTGAACATAACCCTGACCTATTGGTTGCACTCTGCCCCTCTCCTGTGGACAGTCCCTTATTCGGTGCTCTGTAGACCAACACTTGAAACAGCCTCTCCTACTAGCCCAACACTCACCAAAATGAAATTTATCACAGCGAGCACACCTCGGAGGCCGACTATCAACAGAAGGTCTCACAACACGATTCGGCCCCTCAACCTTAGGTCTTTTCTGAAACTGCCCAACTGATCCTGACGAACCAAAATTCCTTTTATTTCTATTTCTCTCCTGAATCTGCTTTTCGAATTGCTTCACCTCCTCGGCTATCTTAGCCTTTTCCACAAGAACAGCAAATTCCCTCTCTCGCTGTGGAGCTATCAGCACTCGCAACTCATCTCTCAGCCCATCCTCAAACCGAACAAAACGCTCATGGTCTGTGGCCACAATACCCCGAGCATAACGGCTTAGACGTAAGAATTCCACCTCATACTCAGCTACTGACTTACTCCCCTGAACCAGATTTAGAAATGCCTTACGCTGCACATCCATGTAACTTGATACGATGTACTTCCTCTGGAATGCTATTTTAAAGAAATCCCAGGTGATATTATCAACCATCGCACCATCCACGACCGTAAGCCACCATCGATACGCCGTCCGAAGAAGAGATACAACCCCTTTCAACTTTTCCTCCTCTGTGAAGTCAAGATCATCCATTATACGCTCAACTGCTTCTAACCAATATTCAGCTGTGTTGGGAGCTACACCAGAAACACCCCTAAACATTTCCGCTCCATTAGCTCAAAGCCGTTCCGATACAGATTTCCGAGCCCCTGTACCCATGCCTGCCCCAGCAACTCTTTCCAAGACCCGTAACATTGCCTGAGACACCGCATCATCTCCACCCGTTTGGTCTTGGAATTTCGCTTCGCGGTGGTGGTACCGGCATCTCATTTCGACCCATGACCAGATCCCATCGGTTCCGATACCGCAATCCCGCTCTACCACGACCACGTACATTACGCCCACGCCCCGAGTGCTCATGACTAACGTTTGCGACTTAATCTAATTAAAAGTTTTATGAGTTAGAATTTCTTTCACTGTTTAACACCGAGTAGTTTTATGAGAAATAGTCTTAGAGTGTAGTTTCCGCCAGACACATTCAAAACGTTTCAGTCTCTAAAGTTCGGGTCTCTTAGAGCTAACAAACATTCTCATTCATGCTAACAGTTATTTCATGCATACACCATCAACAATTTAGAACACTTACCTGCGTGGATTGGGTGCCGACGGACTCAGATGCCATGTTCCAATCAAAACGTTCCCAAAAATTATTTAAACTAACTTAATAAAACATCATTGAGCCCATTTTTACAGCCCGAGTTTTGCAACCTAGGCTCTGATACCAAAATTGTAACACCCCAAACCCGGTCTAAACGTTACGACCAGATCTGGTATGTCACACGAAAATTTTTTTAAAAGACTTTGAAATTTTGATGAAAACCCGTAAGTTTGAAGCTTCTGCTTTAGGTGAGGTTTTGGAAAATAGTGGTTTATAGCTTAAGAAAAATCTCCGAGTTTAATTAATCGCTAATTTGTTATCTTTGTTAGCATTTGAGAAAAATGGTTGTTTTATGTTTCTTATATTTTGAAAACTCCATTTTAACAATCATGTTTAAAAACATAGGATAACGTCATGTCATAACTAAATACATAATGTTAAAACAAAATAGTAATTTAAGAGGCCTTATTACATCAACTAAAATCAGCTAAAATCCCCAAATTAAAATAGTTTAAGAAAGATACTGAGTTTACGGAATTTATCAAGTTATGGCCTCTATCCACGAGTCCGCCTCGGCTCCCAAGTCCACGTCTTACTAATCACCTGCAAATTTAAGCAGAGGGGGTGAGTCACCAAGACTTAGTGTGTAAATCCCCTCTTAAGGAACATAAATGGCTCAAGGCCCACAATCACATATTGGACCTTAGCCCACTTTAAAGTAGCATACTCAAATATGAATGCAATGTGCCGAGCCCGACCTAAATTTTCCATCCTCTACACACCACCCGTACCAGCCTTTCACACCGTGGGGATTTCTACAATCGACCCTCCATCCGCTACACTCCTTATGTGGCACCTAGCCACTGGTAACAGAGTCACAAAATATCATATGTGGGGCCAACCCACTTGTGGTACCCAACCACTAGTGACAATCCCTAATAATCATGCATGTGGGGCCAACCCACTGTGGTACCAAACCACTGGGACAAGTCACGATGTCATATGTATGTGGTACCAAACCACTGGTGGTTCCAAACCACTGAGACTTAGTCACGGAATCAAGAATGTGGGGCCAACCCACTTGTGGTACCAAACCACTAGTGACAGTCTTAAGCACTTCCCCCTTTACACAACATATCCAACCCATGCATAACATATGCAAACCAAATGAAAGTATCATGCTATTTAAATTAACAGTATCATCATGGCATACATATATTAACTCATACATAACAACAAGGTACTTACCTGGTATTTCAACCATACCCATATAGGCATAACGACTATCCATCTAGTCACTTCGGCTTTTCAACCCTAACGATTAGTATCACATATTAATATTAAAGTGTGAAGTTTTACACACCTGATTATATGCAGCACTATGCTATCTATGTCGACACTATTACTAGCAAGAACAACTGCTATCTGCCTATTATTCTGTTCTGAAGCCGGTCCACAACTCGGTGGCCAATCCCGGACGGCAGACACCGCACGTCTCTTAAACTTAGGGGCTGGGTTTACGGGTCCAACCCCCTCCTTTGCCTGATTGGTATTGGATTCCATCAAAAGATCTCGGTCAGAGATACTATAAGGAAACACGGGTTGTTTAATCAACAACACAAGGTTAAGATAGCGGATACGAATTTGAACCTCATCAAATATCTGAAGAGAAAAACCTTACCTTGGAATCCTGAAAAGAGAGGTAGGGTTCAAAGATTCGACTAGCACTAATTCCCGGAATAGGCGCCCCTAATAGACCAAATCAACGAATAATCCGAAGTAGATGCCCAACACTTAGCCCCTTGATCGACAGTACATAGAGAGAGAAAGAAACAGGTTAAGATATCAGTCAAGGCAGATTCAGCCTTACCAAGAAAAGAGGGAATACGGGTTTAATCAAAGAAAAATGAAAGGGAATGATCTTACCTTAACACAGCAAATTCGAATAACTCCCTAGAGTATTCGGCACAAGCACAACAGTGGAGAAGATTCAGCAATGAACAAAAGTGGAAGAAAATAAAATGGGAGAACCGAGAATGAAGATAAGAGAACTCAAATGAAGGCTTAAGAGTTTTGGCTTTTAGAGATTTCAAGGGAAAAAATGCAAGAAAGAAAGGCTAGGAAGATTCGGCTTATACAAGAAAATAGAGAGGAACAAGAATCAATGAATGCTTTGACTTGAAGAAAAAACCCATGGCAAATGGTGATGAAAAGGTGAGGAATAAATTTCAGCAATTGAAGAATCAAGAAGAAAAGACTAAAGAGAACTCGGCTAAGAAAGAATGGAGAAGAGAATGGAAGTCATTAGGGGTTTCGACTTTGTATGAATATGAGGAAAGAAAAATGATGGTTTCGATTTGAAATAGAATAAGTAAAGAAGAGAATGAGAAGAGAAATGATTACAAAGAAATGGTGTTTCCCTTATGGTTTGTGAAGCTTAAGAGTAAGAATGGGGTGAGAGAGAGATTCGGCCAAGCAGAAGAAGTAAAAAAAATGAGAAAAGATGATAGGAGGGTTCGACTTTAGATGATGATGATTGATCATAGGCCTTAGGGGGTTTCGACTATACCAAGAAATGCTTCTTAAGTTGACACTAGAAACACCAATGACTCAAGGGACCAAGCTACCACCACCTCACACATTCCACACCTACAAATCCCTCAAAACCGAATGCACTTCATGAGAATTGAAATAGCTTATGACCCTCAAGATTTTCGGCACACCAAGGTACTCATAAACTGATTGAACCACCACTAGGTGAGGGACCTTGAGCTACCAACATACCAATTCAGCTCACACCCTCCTAGCTCCAAAACTGAAACTCCCCCCTTCCAACCTTCATGCAAAAATTTGGTTAGCATCACAATTCCATGATATTCTCCTAACATCACTCCTGACCATCCATTTGAAAAGTTTTGAATGAGGCAAAATAATTTGAATGATTCAAATCCCCCTTTTTGCTCCTGGCCAACCATTCAAAAGTTTTGACCAAGTCTCTTCCACCCCCTTTACGCATGAACAACAAAGACAATAAGAAAAAACAACCACATTGCCGACAAGGTGAATCGAACCTGCTCCCCTCTGCTCCCCTGAGGCGTCACCCACTAGCACCCTAAGTGGCGCCTCCTTGCCACTTTATCAATTGAATTCTTGTGTCATAAAGCACGAACAATAGACCATAAGCCCTGCCTCCAACCAGCTCCCCACTAAAGTGCCCAAAATAAAAAAAAATTTGCCCAAGGTTCCAACTTAACCCCGGGCCTTCCCAGGGACCCCCAACCATAAACAAACAGCACACAAAGCAAACCAGCACACAAAAACAAGATAAATGCAGAGGCCTCAAATCCCGGATGTTACACATCCGTAGTCATAAGTTTAAACGGTGGAAATCGGATCTATCAACGTTAAGGTGAGAAGTTTGTTATGGTTCATTTTGATCTATTTAACTATTCGGTTATTTTGTTAATCGGATTGAAAGTTTGGCTAATCGATTATTATAGGGGCTAGATCGTTCGTTCTTATTCACACGTGGATCCTTCGGAAATTGTGGTAAGCCTACTCCTATCACTAAAACAACTACTTTCTCTCATAGTAGTTTTCTAATCGAGATTTTTCCTATGGAGGCAAGTGGAACCAATTTGAAAGGAAAGGCGTTAGTAGGAGACAAAAGGAGTGGATTTGCAATTCCTACTCCAAAGTTCAAACGAAGGGTGGTATCGGCGGTTCGAGATTTTCCACTGGGTTGTCGACCATCATCCGGTGAAAATAGACAAATTGTGGTCGTTCAGGATACTAAGGGTAAGCGTTTCAATAGATCATTTGATTTAGATTTAGATTAATAAAATCTCGTTTGTTAGATTAATCGAGTGTAATGGTGATTTAGGTGCCGACGATCAAGAAGGATTAATCCTTACCGTAATCGGGTGTGTAATCTCACACCGAAATCCCGTAAATCTGTGATTTATCATCATGTTAGAAAAATTGATCGATGATGCTTATGAACTTAATAACAGTATTATGGTATAAATCGAGTGATTTGCCTAAACATCGTTAATACTAAGATTTGACAAAAACGGAGTTAGTTTGTAGAATTACGAAAATGCCCTTATAGACCGAATTACGAAAATACCCTCAATGGGTTGTTTTTATCAAAATGCCTTAACGGGCCAAATTGCTTAAATGCCTTTAAAGTGCCGATTTACGAAAATGCCCCTATGGGTCGATTTACGAAAATGCCCCTATGGGCTGATTTACAAGAATGCCTTAATGGGCCGAATTACAAATTGATATAATGGGCCGATGCATTTTAATAAATTATTGGATTAATAATGGATGTACACATATGTGGTTATTATGCTTTATTATGTATGTTGCATGTTACATATTGCATGGGTTGGGAAAAAAATTGTATGAAGAGCAGTGTAGCCTGGTGGCATTGCCACAAAATATTCATTATAATGTTTACATATGATTTCGGTGGCTTGACCCCGAAAATACTATATGAAAGTAGCTTGACTGCAGCGATACTCCGGTGGCTATGCCACAAATATTATAAATGGCAACTTGCCTGCGAATTGGTGTGAGCGGCGGGGTGGGTTGACTTGATCCCAACAGGTGTGATTGGCTGGTCGGGGGTGTGATGGATGGATGGGTTGGGTTACATTCATATCATTTTAATATTTTTATGTAAATGGGCTTAAGCCTAAGTTATTGCTAAATGGATTCAGGCCCAGTGGATAACGGTAAAGGCATTATACACTGAGTTCTAGTAACTCACCCCTTTTTCCTTAACCCTTGCAAGTAATGCTCAGTAATGTGGACTTGGGCCATGGATGACTCGGTGGAGGCCATACTTTAGAAATGGTGTTTCAAACTTTAGTAAATTCCCTTTTCCGTTTATTTCGTTACTTTTACTATTTTGGATTTTAAAGTTGTAATAAGGCCTCTGGACTATTTTTATTTTGCTTTATGCTTGGGATGTTTTTATTATTTCACTTAAATTGTTTAAAAAGGGGATTTTTCTAAAATCATAAATAACGGTTTCCAAAGTTGATTAACAAATGGATTTCATAAACACACTTGTACAAATAATTTAACTTGGAATTTCTTTCAAATTATCAACAATATTTTCAAAAGTCACAGTTTTAATATCACAAATTTGAAAAATAGATTCTTCAATTAAACCTCTCGGGATTAGTAGTATTTCTAATCAAACTTGTTTTCTTAACCATAACCAAATAATACCTATTTTAGTACGAATTACAAGATTTTTACACGTCTTCCTTATGTGACATGTCTGATCTGGTCGTAACGTATGGGCCGAGTTTGGGGTGTTACATTTTATGGTATTAGAGCCAAGTTGCAAAGCTCGGCTGTGGTTTTGGTTCAAAAGCGTTTTCCAAAGCTGTTTAAAATTTTAATTTATAAATGCATGTTCTAAAGGAAGTATGGCACCACGGGTATCCGGCATCAAGTCAAGTAAGTTTATGTTTTCATTTTATGATTATTGTGGTATGACTGTAGTAAGAAAACTTCTCATGATAGAAATACTCTAGAACTTTTAGCTTTAGGAGCTAAAACTATAGAGATTGAGACCTTAGGATACGTTTTGCGAAAACGACTTTACTTCCTATACTTCATAAAACATTGTTTAATAAACATTGAATAATATACTGATTCATAAGACTTGTAATCAGATTAAATCGATTTAGTAAACATGAGCGCTAGAGGACGTGGACGCGATAGACGTGGTCGTGGTAGAGGCCGAGGTGCTAGGGTTGGATCCTCAGCATCGGGGCTTATACCCGAAAGGGAGACGCCGGTATCACCAGTGACCGAGACGGAGTCTTATGACCGAGCCAAAATTGATGAGCTAACTCAGCTAGTTAGGGAGGTTATAGAGGAGGTTAGATAAATTGGTCGAATACTTCGAGTTGGGCGCGTGGACTGTAAAAAGAAATTAGATCGCGGTTCTCTAGGGCCACAGTCTCGTTCTATGAAGCATGTTAAGGCACGCCCAAACTTTCTGGCTTGCAAATTTTGCAAAAGGTATCATCCGGGTGATTGTCGGAGAAGGACAGGAGCATGCTTGAGATGCGGGTCTAAGACGCATAAGGCTCGAGATTGTTCCATCACCATTAAGTCAGGTATGTCTTGGTTAGTTGAACGTAGAAAATCTTAGGAATGCGTGATAAGTACTTGTTTGCTTCTGTGGTTGGATATCTGGTCGGGTGAAGAGATTTCTAGATTAGATTAGAAGTGTATTATTGTTTTTGAAATCAGAGTGCGCAGCGGTAGCGTGGTAGAGTAGTCTATGTTAAACCATTGTTAGATAGCCGGAAATTTCGAGGACGAAATTTCTTTAAGGGGGTAGATTTATAACATCCCGAAATTTGGCCTAGTAGAATTGGGCCTATTGGGCCCCAAATGTAGAAGCATTTTAGAATTTTTGAGAATATGAGAATGGCATAATTGTGAGTTAGACTTAATGGGCAAGTTAATTTGGAAGGTTAAGGGGCTCCTATGAAGTCCCGGGGTCAAGTTAAGCCATGGGTAAATTTTTGTGTTTAAGCCCTTAAGGGGAGAAGGCAAGTGGCATCAATGCTTAAGGAAATAAGTGTGTATTTTGCTAGCATAAATTAGCATATGGCAAGAAGGTTATGGCGTCAAGTGGAGAGCATGGAGGGAAGGGGTTCAAATCCCATCTTTTGCAAATTTTGGATTTATTTTTGTACTCCTATGCCAAGTGTCTGCCATGGTCCTATTTAAGGTAAGGAAGACTTTTTATTTATGGAAAGGAGGCTAAGGAATATGGTAAGGTGGAAGATAAGGGGAAAAAGAAGGAAAGAAATGAAAGAAAAGGAAAGAGAAGGGAACATGTTGGCCAATTTTGTAGAAGGTGTTTTGGAAAAGAGTTTGTGGTCAACCAAGACCTTTTTGGTATAGGAAATACACGGTTTTGGGAGGGGAAACTTGGTAGCCAAATTTCCTTTAGGCATTTTGCAATTTCGGTGCTTGAAAGGCTAGTTTCTATTTAGCATTTTTGAGTTTTCTCTTTTCCAACTTCTTCCCTCATTTGCTGAAACTCTAAAGTCAAAAGTGTGCATATTTTCTCTTGTTTTGGCAGAATCACTCGAGCCATTGTTCATCTTGTTCCCTTGCTATGCTGTAACCCTTAATCCATCTTTGTTCATTCTCCTTTGGTTGCCGAAACACTCACATCTTTTGGTTCATTTCTCTTTTGGTATTGGCCGAAACCTCTAAACACCTCTCTTCCATCTTCTCTTTTCTTTTTGATTATTTCTTCAACCTTTCTTTCATCTCTTAAATCAACATTACCTTGTGACTGAATTTTCTTGTCCTTTTCTCTCCAATAACCGAATTGGTAAGTGATTTCATTCTATTCTTTTCATCTTCATTTCTCTAGCCGAATGTATGTCTATTATCATTCGGTTACTTCACTTTGTTTTAAATCAAAATATCACTCCCTCCTAATCCCTCATATCTTGATCATCTTCTTGTTGTAGTATTATAGTGGGAAGCCGAATCTTACATCCTTGATAATTCATTCGTAGTCATAAGTTCAAACGGTGGAAATCGGATCTATCAACATTAAGGTGAGAAGTTCGTTATGGTTCATTTTGATCTATTTCGCTATTCGGTTATTTTGTTAAGCGGATTGAAAGTTTGGCTAATCGATTATTATAGGGGCTAGATAGTTCGTTCTTATTCACACGTGGATCCTTCGGAAATAGTGGTAAGCCTACTCCTATCACTAAAACAACTACTTTCTCTCATAGTAGTTTTCTAATCGAGATTTTTCCTATGGAGGCAAGTGGAACCGATTTGAAAGGAAAGGCGTTAGTAGGAGACAAAAGGAGTGGATTTGCAATTCCTACTCCTAAGTTCAAACGAAGGGCGGTATCGGCGGTTCGGGATTTTCCACCGAGTTGTGGACCATCATCCGGTGAAAATAGACAAATCGTGGTCGTTCACGATACTAAGGGTAAGCGTTTCAATAGATCGTTTGATTTAGATTTAGATTAATAAAATCTCGTTTGTTGGATTAATCGAGTGTAATGGTGATTTAGGTGCCGACGATCAAGAAGGATTAATCCTTACCGTAATCAGGTGTGTAATCTCACACCGAAATCCCGTAAATCTGTGATTTATCATCATGTTAGAAAAATTGATCGATGATGCTTATGAACTTAATAACGGTATTATGGTATAAATCGAGTGATTTGCCTAAACATCGTTAATACTAAGATTTGACAAAAACGGAGTTAGTTTGTAGAATTACAAAAATGCCCTTATAGGCTGAATTACGAAAATACCCTCAATGGGCCGTTTTTATCAAAATGCCTTAACGGACCAAATTGCTTAAATGCCTTTAAAGTGCCGATTTATGAAAATGCCCCTATGGGCCGATTTACTAGAATGCCTTAATGGGCCGAATTACAAATTGGTATAATGGGCCGATGCATTGTAATAAATTATTGGAATAATAATGGATGTACATATATGTGGTTATTATGCTTTATTATGTATGTTGCATGTTACATATTGCATGGGTTGGGAAAAAAAATTGTATGAAGAGCAGTGTAGCCTGGTGGCATTGCCACAAAATATTCATTATAATGTTTACTTATGATTTCGGTGGCTTGACCCCGAAAATACTATATGAAAGCAGCTGGACTGCAGCGATACTCCGGTGGCTCTGCCACAAATATTATAAATGGCAACTTGCCTACGAATTGGTGTGAGCGGCGAGGTGGGTTGACTTAATCCCCACAGGTGTGATTTGCTGGTCGGGGTGTGATGGATGGATGGGTTGGGTTACATTCATATCATTTTAATATTGTTATGTAAATGGGATTAAGCCTAAGTTATTGCTAAATGGATTCAGGCCCAGTGGATAACGGTAAGGGGATTATACACTGAGTTCTAGTAACTCACTCCTTTTTCCTTAACCCTTGCAGGTAATGCTTAGTAATGTGGGCTTGGGCCATGGATGACTCGGTGGAGGCCATACTTTAGAAATGGTGTTTCGAACTTTAGTAAATTCCCTTTTCCGTTTATTTCGTTACTTTTACTATTTTGGATTTTAAAGTTGTAATAAGGCCTCTGGACTATTTTTATTTTGCTTTATGCTTGGGATGTTTTTATTATTTCACTTAAATTGTTTAAAAAGGGGATTTTTCTAAAATCATAAATAACGGTTTCCAAAGTTGATTAACAAATGGATTTCATAAACACACTTGTACAAATAATTTAACTTGGAATTTCTTTCAAATTATCAACAATATTTTCAAAAGTCACAGTTTTAATATCACAAATTTGAAAAATAGATTCTTCAATTAAACCTCTCGGGATTAGTAGTATTTCTAATCAAACTCGTTTTCTTAACCATAACCAAATAATACCTATTTTAGTACGAATTACAAGGTTTTTACACGTCTTCCTTATGTGACGTGTCAGATCTGGTCGTAACGTATGGGCCGGGTTTGGGGTGTTACATAGGGAGTCCTACGAATGAAGTTAAGTGAATAAATTGTCTGGTTCAGTGTTAGATAACAAGTGAAGTCTAGGTGGATTCTTCCTCGGGTATTGTCTTAATCAATTGGTTTTTCCCACAAGTATTTCCTCAAATTCATTCTTCTTTGTCTTAGAGTCTTTAGCTTAGTAGTTAGTTAATTTAGATTAAACGACAATTCCCTTAATTTAGGCTATATAATAAAAAGAGAGTTAGTATTAGTACTTTTAGTTCCTTTGGGTTCGACAATCCGGTCTTGTCTTAACTATACTACTGTTCGATAGGTGCGCTTGCCTCAAATCGTTGTCATAGTTAGTTTCCAGGTTCGATCATTCTCTTTATAAATTTTAAAACTTTGACAAATCACACCGATCAAGTTTTTCGCGCCGTTGCCGGGGAACTAAAATATTAAGAACGCTCAATTTTTATTACTTTAGCCATTTTATCACAATTTATTTTTATTTATTTTTATTATTTTAACTTTGCTAATTTTCTTTCTTTTATTCCTTTCAGGTACCTCTAGTTTATGACTAGAATGAACCCGATAGGACCCCTACTTTACGACAGTGAAACTGAAAGCATAGTTCGCAGAAATCGTAGAGAAATAAGGCGAAGCTTAAACTACATAGAAGAAGAGCAAGAAGACGAAATTAATACTACCGAAGAGATGGTGAGAACAATCCGCCACCTCCGAGAGATAGCCGACAATCATCTTTGCTTTCGAACTATGTATGATTATGCTAAACCTAGTTTAACAGGAATTGAGTCAAGTATTGTTAGACTCGCTATTGCCGCAAATAATTTTGAACTGAAACCTAACATAATTCGGATGATACAAAGACAATTTGTTCAGTTTGATGGTTTGCGAGGATGAAGATCCAAATAATCACTTGGCGAATTTCCTAGAATTTTGCGACACTTTCAAAATAAATGGCGTTACTGATGATGCCATCCATCTTCGGTTGTTTTCCATTTCTTTTAGGAATAAAGCCAAACAGTGGTTGCATTCTCTTCCACGAGGGTCAATCACTACATGGGATCAAATGACCGAAAAATTTTTATTGAAATATTTTCCGCCGGCCAAAAAGGCCAAGCTAAGAAATGATATCTCTTCTTTTGTGCAGATGGATTTAGAGACACTTTACGATGCATGGTAGAGATACAAGGATTTGTTGAGAAGGTGCCCACACCATGGATTACCCTTGTGGCTACAGGTCCAAACTTTTTACAACGGTGTGAACCCCTCAACAAGGCAGTTAATCGATTCAACCGCCGGCGGAACTTTGAATAACAAAACTCCTGAAGCGGCCTATGAGTTTATAGAAGATATGTCATTGAATAACTACCAGTGGCAAGTTACAAGGACAAGGCCAACAAAAGCAAACGGAGTTTTCAACCTCGACGCAGTAACCATGTTATCAAATAAGGTAGAGGTGCTAAATAAAAAGATTGATGGTTTGTGTACTTCGCAGGTACATCCGGTCATGCAGTGCGACGCAAGTGGAGGCGTGGTGAATCCTGAGTACCCACCCTACCATCTGGGCACAGAGAGCAAACAGATGAACTATATGGGTAACAGCTTTAGATCTAACAATAACCCTTATAGTAATACTTATAATCCAGGTTGGAGGAACCACCCCAATTTTTCATGGGGTGGTCAAGGAAATCAAAGACAACAACCCCCTCCAAATTTTCAAAATCAGCCCTACCCATAGGAAAAGAAGCCAAACCTTGAGGAGATGCTGACAAAATTCATAGCAGTCTCAGAAACCCGTCTTCAAAAAGCTGAGACAACACTTGAAAGTTAACAAGCATCAATTCAAGATATCAAGAATCAGGTAGGTCAACTTACCAAGATCATGTCAGAATGACCACAAGGTAGATTACCAAGCAACACTGAAACTAACCCAAAGGAGCATATTCAAGCCATATCAGCTCATGATAATGTAGGGTTAGATGAGCCCAATCTAAGGCAAGAAAGTGTGGTAGAAAAAAGTAAGGTTTAGGTAACCCAAGAAAAGCCAAAACCGATAATCAAATAGTACCAACCTCGCATACCATACCCCGAAGTGATGAGGAGAGACGACACAGAGGAACAATTCGGTAAGTTTCTTAAACTTTTAAAGAAATTACATATTAACTTACCATTACTTGAAGCTCTTTCGCAGATGCCAGATTCTAGGAAATTTTTAAAAGAGCTCTTGACAAACAAGCGAAGGGTAGACGAAACATCGCATGTGGAGCTAAACGCAATGTGCTCAGCAATTCTACAAAATAAACTACCACGAAAGTTAAAAGATCCAGGGAGTTTTACAATTCCATGCTTAATTGGTAGTTTATCTATTGATAATGCGTTAGCTGATTTAGGGGCAAGCATAAATGTCATGCCTTATAAAATGTTTAAACAACTAGGTCTAGGGAAACCCAAACAAACTAGGATGAGCATTCAATTAGCTGATAAAACTGTTAGAATTCCTAGGGGTATAATCGAAGATGTGCTTGTAAAAATTGATAAATTTGTATTCCAGTAGACTTTGTCGTTTTAGACGTGGATGAGGACAATAGTATCCCCTTAATTTTAGGGAGACCCTTTTTAGCAACTTCCAGAACTAAAATTGATGTGGGTACAGGTGAATTAATACTCCGTGTAGGTGACAAATCAATCAGTCTTCAGGCTCTCGACTCAGCTAGGACATCGAGCAATCAAGGTGAGAAAATAAATTCTATCGATAACCAATTAGTTAAACCTTCTTTTCAGGAAGCACCACGAAACAACACAACTGAGCCAGATCCTATATCTCATGCCAACAAGGAAATAATTCATGATGTAACATCCCAAACCCGGTCTAATCGTTACGACCAGATCTGGTATGTCACAGGGAACAAGGTTATAAGGAAATTTTTGAAATTTTGATGGAAACCGTAAGTTTGAAACTCTTTGTTTTAGGTGATGTTTTGAAAACAGGGGTTTGTAACTGAAGAAAAAATTCAGGTTGGATTAATCGCTTATTTGCTATTTTTGCTAGCACTTGTGAGAAAATCGATATTCAGGTTACAATTGTTTAGAACACTTCTTTTTAACAAATATGTTTAAGTCGTAAATTAATGTCGTATCAAAGCGAAGTAATCATGTAAAACCAAATAACAATTTAGAAGGCCTTATTACATCAATTAAAAACCCAAATTTAAAACGTCTTGGAAAGAAACTAAGTTTACTAAAAAATATCAAGCTATGGCCTCCTCAAGTCCCCTCGGCTCCCAAGTCCACGTCTCACTGATCACTTGCAAGATTAAGCAGATGGGATGAGTCACCGAGACTCAGTGTGTAAGTCCCCCTTAAGTCACATAAATGGCTCCAAGCCCACAAACACATATTGGGCCTTAGCCCACTCAAAATAGCATGTACAGATATGGATGCAATGTACCCGGCCCAAGCCTAGATTTTCCATCCTCTACACACCACCCGTACCAACCGATCACTCCGTGGGGATTTCTACAATCAACCCTCCATCCGCTACACTCCATTTGTGGCACCTAGCCACTGGTGACATAGTCACAAGATATCATATGTGGGGCCAACCCACTTGTGGTACCAAACCACTAGTGACAATCCAGAATAATCATATATGTGGGGCCAACCCACTGTGGTACCAAACCACTGGGACGAGTCACGAATCATACATTTATGTGGTACCAATCCACTGGGACGAGTCACGAATCATACATTTATGTGGTACCAAACCACTGGTGGTTCCAAACCACTGAGACTTAGTCACGAGTCAAGAATGTGGGGCCAACCCACTAGTGACAGTCTTACACTTCCCCTTTCACATCAAATCCAACCCATGCATACAAGTGTCAAATGAATGCAACATGTTGTCAAGTGCACAATATCATTATGGCATACATTCATCAGTGCATACATAACCAACTAGGTACTTACTTGGTATTTCGGCCATGCCCATAGTGGCATAACGCTTGTTCATCTAGCCGTTTCGGCTTTTCAGCCCCAAAGAATTAATAACATATAATAATATTAAAGTGTGTAAATATTAAACACCTGGTTACACACAGCACTATGCTATCTATGTCAACACTATCGCTTTCGGAAACTACTGCTATCTGCCTCCTATTTTGCTCAGAAGCCGGCCCACAACCTGGTGGCCAATCTCGAACAGCAGACACTACGCGCTTCTTAAACTTAGGGGCTGGGACTACGGGTCCAACCCCTCCTTTCGCTTGGCTGACATTTGAGTCCATGAATAGAACCTTGGTCACTAGACCGGATTAACGCAGTGAAATCAAACAAAAGGGAATAACACTCAAGACTAAGGGTCCTTACCTAGATCAACAAATCCCAGAGATTAAGAAGGTTTGAATCCTGCACCGCTCGAGTACTTGAATCGACTAGAACCGATTGTCCCTTTAAACACTCCAAACGTAGACCAAAAGCCAGAAAAACGCGAAGACAAAGCCCCCTACAATCGGCCAAGAGTTAAAGAATATGATTACTGCCTTCGGCACGCAAACATGAGAAGAGATGATTGAACCGAAAAGAAAACACTTACCCCAAATACTAGAGAAACTGATTGGGAGTGGAGGAAAATAGGTAACAACAATCCACAAATGTCGAATTTGTTCTGCTCTTGAAAAGAAAGAGATGGAGAAGAAAGGTGCTATCTACCAAGAGAGATTCGGCTAAGGTGTTCGAAAGAAAAGAGAAGAGAATGACAGAGTTTTGGCAAAAGGTGTGGCTTCAGAGGGTTTCGGCTTTGATGTTAATGGCAAAGAAAATAAACAAAAGTGATGAGTGAAAGGCAATGTAGGTTTCAGCCAAGCACAAAAGAAGAAGAAAATAAGAAGAGGATTAGAAGGTGTTTTGGTTTTGGTATTTTGAGAGAAAAGAAAAAATGCACCAAGTGGTATGAGGGTGTTTCGGTTTTGACAAAAGAAATGAACAAAAGAATGCTCTTGGTCCTTTCTAGCTAGCCGAAAATGCTCAACACTCCCTCTAATGCTATCATTTAACATTCAGCCACCCCCTAACCTCACTAAACCGAGCACACACACTCACACACCCCACATTCGACCAAACTCTCTCCCTCTCTCCCAATCCCACGATTCACTCCACCGATCACTCTCCACTCTTTATTCAAACCTGTTGACCGATTCCTTCTCCTTGAATTGCTCTCTTCCCTTCATTCAAATGTGTTGACCCATTCAACACTCATCCACCAGAGTCCAAGCTGAAAGCAACTCTCCCCCACCTTGGCGTCAAAAAGAAATCCCCAAAAGGGAATCCACGCAGCTCGAACCTGCTCCCTGCCAGCTTCCCTGAGGCGTCACCTTCTTGAGCTTTAAGTGGCGCCTCCTTACCACTTTACTAAAGCGCTTCTTGAGTCTAAACATACAACCAACCACCCTTAAGTCCTATCCCATTCAGTTCTCCCTTAAAGTGCCCAAAAAGCAAATTTTTACTAAGGCTCCGGCTTACCCCTAAGTCATTCCTGGACCCTAAAGTACCCTAAACTATCATGACAAACATAGCATTCACACCCAAACACAAAAAATGCAAAGGCCCTAATTTAGGATGTTACACATGAGGATCGAAGGCTTCAAGTTGATGACCTAGACGAGTGGAAGACACATTTCAAGGAGAAACTAGGAATACACGAAGTAAAACTGAAAGAACCACCAGACGAGTTAGTAGGAACAGCAAATCGCTTCAAAATCGGAGATTAGGTATTATTAGATAAAGTAGACCCTCGAATATCTCCTCCTGACCCTAATATAAACAAAGAAATCCCTTTTAAGGTAATCAATGTTTTCCCATACGGAACAGTCGAGGTAAGTAATCCTATATTTGGCACTTTCAAAATAAACGCTACTCGACTTGAACTATACACGGATTATAGGACAAATAGCATGAGGAAAGATGTTCAACTCTTCAAACCACCCTGATTATGCGAATGAGAGGTAAGTCTAGCTTAAGACTTTAAACGAGCGCTTCTCAGGAGGCAACCCGAGCACTAACTCCTTTACACTTTACATTTTAGTTTATTTTATTTTTACCTTTATTTCTCCTTTTTAGCATTCAATTTTAAACTAACCAAAGTGCATATTTTCATACCACACTGTAACACCCCAAACCCGGCCCATTCATTACGACCGAATTTGAGATGCCACTGTGGAAAAACGTTTGAAGACTGATTTCACTTTTGGGAAAAACATTAAAAATTTTGTCATTTGAAAACCATGTCCAATTAAAAATTCTAAATAATATAAGCTTGACAAAAATATCCAAATTAAAAGCACTTCCAAATAATAATTTAATGGTCGTCTAGCTTAAACATAATAAAAATGCTCAAATAGAAATACTTAAATACTTTAACTGGGCCTTATTACAATAAATAATTAAACAAAAGTTCTTAGTAATAAACTAAATAAAATAAAGACGATGTCTTCGTGATGGGCCACCTCGTATCCACTCCAACCCGGTCCAATCACCACGAATCATCTGCGATGTTTAATAAAAATTGGGTGAGTCATACAGACTCAGTGTGTAATTAATCCACTGAATTCCACCCACATGTTAACTATATATTAACCCATATATCAGATAACAAATATCATATTCACATGTTAACACATTCTGGGCTTGGCCCATATTCATATCACATTCATCTAATAGGGTAGTTAACCACATAATTTCCACATCTTGGGCTTAGCCCATTTCCACACCGATCCACATTCATATACCGGGCTTTGCCCATTTTTACATTAATCCACATATCATATTGGGCTTGGCCCATTTCCATATACGTTCACATACGAAATCATGCAATTATGAAGCCCAACCCAAACCTAGGGTCCATCGCTACACACCCCCTTATCCAAACCTACCACACACCGGGGATTATCAAATCACCCTCTCCTTTTCACTCCAAAGGCAATCACTTTGCCGCCCACGTGCAATTAAGCACAATAGTCCACAACGCGACCTCGATCGGCGCCAATCCACGATGTAGCCGTAGCTAACACCAAAACCACGATGGGACACATAGCCACTCATCAACCACGATATGGCACATAGCCGATATCAACCACGATGAGGCACATACCCACTCATTAAGCCACGCGAACTAAATCGCAATTAATCCACAACGTGATCTCGATCCAACGTCAATCCACGATGTAGCTCAAGGCTAACATCAAAAACCACGATGGGACACATAGTCACTCATCAACCACGATATGGCACATAGCCGATATCAACCACGATGAGGCACATGGCCACTCATCAAGCCACGCGAACTAAATCACAATTAATCCACAACGTGACCTCAGTCAACGTCAATCCACGATGTAGCTCAAGGCTAACATCAAACCACGTACTCGAAGTACACCCGTACCTTCTTTCAAATCCCAACCCATGCACATGCCACATAAAATAATGATACAATGTAATGATGCATGAGCATGTTCATCAAGCATATTATCACATATTCATATTAATAATCACATATCATAATGTTTGGTACTTACCGGATTATCGACATACCTCTTGAGGGTATCCTTATCACAATTTCCACTGCACTAGTTAGCACATTCATAACACATACACATTTCACATACATATCATATACCCGAAAACGGTGGGTTAATCACACACCGATCACTTGGAGAACTATGCTTTCGATCATCGATGCTATCACTAGGCGATACTACGACTATTTGCCTACTTTCTTGTTCGTATTTGGTCCACACCCGGTGGCCAATCCCTAATCTTTGAGACAGATCTCTTCTTAAACTTCGGGATAGGGACCTTCCCTTTCCCTTCTTGAATGGTATTCGCCTCCATCAACACACTTAATCGTAACAATCGATTTAATCATCAATATACGAATTCTTAACCAAATATCCACAACTTATCATACTTAGGAAGGGTCTTGAAATCCCGAAAAGCTTGATCTAATGCTTAGATCCTTAATCCCTACATTTGATTAATCACCTACTACTTTAATAAAAAGCCATTCGCCATAAATCCAAATCCTAGTAGGATTAGTATACTTAAACTTACCTTGTTGCCGTTTGACTTAAGAATCAAGTCTTGAAATCTCTCGCTATACTCTTCTTGCATTCGGCCAAGCATTGAATCAATTAACTTGGTTAGTTTTCGGCTTTTGAATAATTAATGAACACATATATTTACCAAACATGGCCTTGGCCGAATGCTATAGACACTTACCTTGTGGATTTTAAATCCGAAACTCACCGAATAACTAGGGAACACGTGGCCTATGGTGTACCTTCGGAAAAGAACTTCTCCTTCCTTGTAGTCGACACTTAGTAAATCCCGAAAGATCTCTTCAAAGTTTCGGCAACAAGATATTAATGGGGTTAGTCCTAGATTTCGGTAAATCTTAAGAAAAAGGATGAAACCGAATGAGATCTTACCCTTACTTGAAGAAATCGATTGCACCTTCACTTCAACCTTCGAGAGATTCGGCTATGGCTAGATGATGATCTCACAACTTTCGGCTTTTGGAGGGATTAGAAAGAAAAGAAAAGGAAGAATAAAGATGGAGGATTCAGCTAGAACACAAGGTATTTTGGCTTGGCAAAAATAAAAGAAGAAGAAGATTCGGTGAAGAGAATTCGGCAGAGGCTTTCAAAGAACAGAAAATAATGCAGAATGGCCTCTCTTTTCCTTTTATAGCCGATATTACTAACTTAGAATCCCTTACTTGGCCATCACTCTTCTATTTTAATAGCTTTATCTCTTTAATTATCACTTAAAATAAAAGATAATTCAGCAACTATCCTTACTTAGCCGAAATTATTAAACTCAAAGTCCCTTACTTGGCCATCACTTCTCCCTTATTTTCCTCTTTATCTCTTTATTCAAATTAAAAGAATTTAATCCAACAATTATCTCTTGAAAATAATGATAAATAAATCCCTTATTTATCCACTATTTATAAAATAATAAAAGCTCCTAATTTATAGCCATGTGCCGAGTCCACCTCTCTGCTCCTTGTAGCAAAATAAAATTTCTTTTATTTGCTTCCCATGTGACTCGAACTTAGGCCCATTCCTCTTGCATATGGCGCCATTTCCATAGGCCCTAAGTGGCATCTTCTGGACCACTTTTCCAAGCCTGTTTGTGTGTCAAATTTCACAAACTTTTTCTTTTAAGGCCACCTTGCCTTAATTTCCCCTTTTAAACCTTAAAACTCGTCATTTCTAGGTCATTTCTAAGTTTCCAAAAATTTTTGATCGGCTCTGTAAACTTGACATTTCCTTACATTTTCATGACATTTCCTTACAAGACATTTCCTTACATTTCCAAGACATTTCCTTACATTTCCATGACATTTCCTTACATTTCCAAGGTTCTAAAATGTTCACTTTCCTCTTTTAAACTTAACATTTCCATACATTTCGTGTTTCCAAAAGTGTTCAAAATATATTCATAACACATAAGATATGTCATTTCGTACAATTAAACCAAAAATGCATAGGCCCTTTTCAGGATGTTACAGTTCTACCCTCCTTAAAAATAATTTCGTCCTCGAAATTACTTATTAACGAATAATCGTACATCTTAACTCACCGCACTACGCTTATATTCGCGCACTCGATCATAATAGAACCATCATACTTTCTAGGCACAATCTCTAAGTTCACGTCCCCTAGAACTCATTTCTAACGTCGCGATTTAATCTGATTAAAAAGTTTTATGCATCAGAAATTTTGTTCCACTGATTATTCGCGAACAGTTTTATGAAAAGAGATGTTCAGAAGTAGTTCTTTCGATCAACCAAAGTTTCTATTTCAAGTTCACTACTCTAATTCAGAGGGTCAAATTCACATTCATAAACAGAGACACATTCATTCACTACACTTCTATGGTCATTTGGTCCTTTCCCAACCTGTGGGTAATTTCGTCATTCGTCCTATAAGGGTATTTTGGTAATAAAACCGTGGTAAATTTAAAAATCCTTACAAATCAACGATATTTCAAAATTTACAAAAACTTGAGGTTATCTTGAAAATTTGTTTTCCAAATCAGCGGTGTTGCAGAAATTTCAGAAATCGGGGTCATTTTGGTAATTTTTGTAAGTCAGGGGCATTTTCGTAAAAAAAATTTTTAAATCAAATTTCGCAAAATAGAGATTTATTATTTTTGCAAAGTAGGAATATTTCAGTAAAAGTTGTGGTAGTATGGAAATTTCAAAAAAAAAAATTTCAAACCAGGGGCATTTTAGCAATTTCACTACTAGGGGTATTTAGGTAATTTTGCCAACCGGGAATAACTCGAAAAAAATATTTTTCCAAAGTCTAATTTAGTGTTTTCAAATCAGAAAGGGTAATTTGGAGATTTAGAAACTAAGTTTTTTTGTAAATAGTAAGGCTAGTCCCTTTCGGGTTTTAATCATTGGTTTGGCCGGTGACTAAGTCCTCTTGGTTAGGGTGTACCGTAGCTACGCACCAGGTAGGATTCGAGTAAAGAGGAGGTAAGTCACTAGGACTGCTTAAATACCAAGCTCTTACTGAATCCACTCCTAGACATGCGCTGTGATTTGCCACACCCTAGCTCTGGCGACTTACTTCACAGGTTTGTTTAATAGTCCTTAAGTCTTATGCACTTGTGTTTGAGTAGACTAGTCCTAGGGTCCAATAGCCCTAATCTACTAATCTACGTTCCCATAAAATCCCATATAGTTCACATATTCAAACCACTTCAATAGTCAGAAGTACTTACAGTGGACTTGGGTAGGAGAGATACAGGTGCCATGCTAGAATAAACCTGAAATAAAAGCCCATATTTTGAAAAGCCCTTTTTTTTTGAAAACTATTTTCGGGCCCAAAACCTCAAAGTCGAGTTTTGAACCGGGCTCTGATACCAATTTGTAACACCCCAAACCCGACCCATTCGTTACGACCGAATTTGAGATACCACTGCGGAAAAATGTTTGAAGACTGATTTCACTTTTGGGAAAAACATTAAAAATTTTGTCATTTGAAAACCATGTCCAATTAAAAATTCTAAATAATATAAGCTTGACAAAAATATCCAAATTAAAAGCACTTCCAAATAATAATTTAATGGTCGTCTAGCTTAAATATAATAAAAATGCTCAAATAGAAATACTTAAATACTTTAACTGGGCCTTATTACAATAAATAATTAAACAAAAGTTCTTAGTAATAAACTGAATAAAATAAAGAAGATGTCTTCTGTGATGGGCCACCTCGTATCCACTCCAACCCGGTCCAATCACCACGAATCATCTGCGATGTTTAATAAAAATTGGGTGAGTCATACAGACTCAGTGTGTAATTAATCCACTGAATTCCACCCACATGTTAACCACATATTAACCCATATATCAGATAACAAATATCATATTCACATGTTAACACATTACAGGCTTGGCCCATATTCATATCACATTCATCTAATAGGGTAGTTAACCACATAATTTCCACATACCGGGCTTAGCCCATTTCCACACTGTGATCCACATTCATATCTTTGGGCTTTGCCCATTTTTACATTAATCCACATATCATATTGGGCTTGGCCCATTTCCACATATGTTCACATACGAAATCATGCAATTATGAAGCCCAACCCAAACCTAGGGTCCATCCGCTACACACCCCTTATCCACCTACCACACACGGGGATTATCAAATCACCCTCTCCTTTTCACTCCAAAGGCAATCACTGCCGTCCACGTGCAATTAAGCACAATAGTCCACAATGCGACCTCAGTCAGCGCCAATCCACGATGTAGCCGTAGCTAACACCAAAACCACGATGGGACACATAGTCACTCATCAACCACGATATGGCACATAGCCGATATCAACCACGATGAGGCACATAGCCACTCATCAAGCCACGCGAACTAAATCGCAATTAATCCACAACGTGACCTCAGTCAACGTCAATCCACGATGTAGCTCAAGGCTAACATCAAAAACCACGATGGGACACATAGTCACTCATCAACCACGATATGGCACATAGCCGATATCAACCACGATGAGGCACATAACCACTCATCAAGCCACGCGAACTAAATCACAATTAATCCACAACGTGACCTCAGTCAACGTCAATCCACGATGTAGCTCAAGGCTAACATCAAACCACGTACTCGAAGTACACCCGTACCTTCTTTCATATCCCAACCCATGCACATGCCACATAAAATAATGATACAATGTAATGATGCATGAGCATGTTCATCAAGCATATTATCACATATTCATATTAATAATCACATATCATCAGGTTTGGTACTTACCGGATTATCGACATACCCCTTGAGGGTATCCTTATCACAATTTCCACTGCACTAGTTAGCACATTCATAACACATACACATTTCACATACAAATCATATACGGAAAATGGTGGGTTAATCACACACCGATCACTTGGAGAACTATGCTTTTGATCTCGATGCTATCACTAGGCGATACTACGGCTATTTGCCTACTTTCTTGTTCGACATTTGGTCCACACCCGGTGGCCAATCCCTAATCGCTTTGAGACAGATCTCTTCTTAAACTTCGGGATAGGGACCTTCCCTTTCCCTTCTTGAATGGTATTCCCCTCCATCAACACACTTAATCAGAACAATCGATTTAATCATCAATATACGAATTCTTAACCAAATATCCACAACTTATCATACTTAGGAAGGGTCTTGAAATCCCGAAAAGCTTGATCTAATGCTTAGATCCTTAATCCCTACATTTGATTAATCACCTACTACTTTAATAAAAAGCCATTCGCCATAAATCCAAATCCTAGTAGGATTAGTATACTTAAACTTACCTTGTTGCCGTTTGACTTAAGAATCAAGTCTTGAAATCTCTCGCTATACTCTTCTTGCATTCGGCCAAGCATTGAATCAATTAACTTGGTTAGTTTTCGGCTTTTGAATAATTAATGAACACATATATTTACCAAACATGGCCTTGGCCGAATGCTATAGACACTTACCTTGTGGATTTTAAATCCCGAAACTCACCGAATAACTAGGGAACACGTGGCCTATAGTGTACCTTCGGAAAAGAACTTCTCCTTCCTTGTAGTCGACACTTAGTAAATCCCGAAAGATCTCTTCAAAGTTTGGCAACAAGATATTAATGGGGTTAGTCCTAGATTTGGCAAATCTTAAGAAAAAGGATGAAACCGAATGAGATCTTACCCTTACTTGAAGAAATCAATTGCACCTTCACTTCAACCTTGAGAGATTCAAAGCTATGGCTAGATGATGACCTCACAACTTTCGACTTTTGGAGGATTAGAAAGAAAAGAAAAGGAAGAATAAAGATGGAGGATTCAGGCTAGAACACAAGGTATTTCGGCTTGGCAAAAAAAAAAAAAGAAGAAGAAGATTTGGTGAAGAGAATTCGCAGAGAGGCTTTCAATGAGCAGAAAATAATGCAGAATGGCCTCTCTTTTCCTTTTATAGCCGATATTACTAACTTAGAATCCCTTACTTGGCCATCACTCTTCTATTTTAATAGCTTTATCTCTTTAATTATCACTTAAAATAAAAGATAATTCAGCAACTATCCTTACTTAGCGAAATTATTAAACTCAAAGTCCCTTACTTGGCCATCACTTCTCCTTTATTTTCCTCTTTATCTCTTTATTCAAATTAAAAGAATTTAATCCAACAATTATCTCTTGAAAATAATGATAAATAAATCCCTTATTTATCCACTATTTATAAAATAATAAAAGCTCTTAATTTATAGCCATGTGTCGTCCACCTCTCTGCTCCTTGTAGCAAAATAAAATTTCTTTTATTTGCTTCCCATGTGACTCGAACTTAGGCCCATTCCTCTTGCATATGGCGCCATTTCCATAGGCCCTAAGTGGCATCTTGGACCACTTTTCCAAGCTGTTTGTGTGTCAAATTTTACAAACTTTTTCTTTTAAGGCCACCTTGCCTTAATTTCCCCTTTTAAACCTTAAAACTCGTCATTTCTAGGTCATTTCTAAGTTTCCAAAAATTTTCGATCGGCTCTGTAAACTTGACATTTCCTTGCATTTCCATGACATTTCCTTACAAGACATTTCCTTACATTTCCAAGACATTTCCTTACATTTCCATGACATTTCCTTACAAGACATTTCCTTACATTTCCAAGGTTCTAAAAATGTTCACTTTCCTCTTTTAAACTTAACATTTCCATACATTTCGTGTTTCCAAAAGTGTTCAAAATATATTCATAACACATAAGATATGTCATTTCGTACAATTAAACCAAAAATGCATAGGCCCTTTTCAGGATGTTACACACACGGCCTTGCACACGGCCGTGGCCGTGGCCGTGTGGACACTACGGACTCCCGTACTGACATAGCAGAGGTAGTACGAGCCAATGACGAAAGATTCCCAGATCATGGATGACTATAAATAGCCACGGCCGTGTGCTATGGCCGTGGCCGACAATAAGGGAAGTCACACGGGCTCCAACTAACTCGCCACGGCCGTGCGATGTGGCCGTGGTTGACACTGTTTGATTCTACACGGGCATTGTGACTCGAACATGGGCGTGGGAGAAATGAGAGAAGCATAACACGGCCGTGCGACACGGCCATGTGACCCAACACGCCCATGGTACACGGGCATAGGAACGTACCAGACTTGAAATTTTTATTTAAAATACCCACCCCTTCCATCTCTTCCATCCCATTTTCTTTTCCTTTTCTTTCTCAGACCTCTCCCTACTCTTCTTCTCTAGTTATTCCCCAAACCCTTGACCTCCACCACATCTATGTCGAAGAAGCGAAAGGATCCAAGCACAGTCTCCCTGTGGGAGACCGATCTACATAAGTTCATGTCGGCCGCTTCAATTATTAGACAAGCCAAGGGTCTTTGAGGCCATTTAATTTTTCTTCTTCTTTACTCTTCTCCTTTATTTTCCTTATCTTAACTTCTCTTCCACTAAATTTAGTGTATCTTATTTTAGTTTCTTGGTTTTAGGTTCTTCAAGCTGCTTGGGAATCACCCCACCACGACCTCTGCCAACATCACCACGGCCTTAGAAATCACACCCACCTCGCTAACCATCCAACAATAAGGACTCCTTAGTCCATAAGCCTTTTCTTTTTCTTGTTTTTTTACTTTTTACGATCTTTCTCTTTATCTTTCTTATCTTTAAATAAATAATTAGTTTATTTTGAAGTTTTCTTAGTATTTCTTGGCTATTTCTTCACGGGCTACCCAATTTCTTCATCTAGCACAGTAATAGTGGGTAGCCCCCATATCATTACCAGAGACGCCTCCTCCAACTTATCTTTCACCTCCGAATCAAGTTTCCACACCTCCAACTCAAGGAATCCATCCAAATTCAGGAAGTTTCATCTCTCCCTATCTTTTATGAATTTCTATCTATCTTTGTACATTGAGGGCAATGTACATCTTAAGTGTGGGGGGTGAATCTTAAAAGGGCCAAACTTTTTGCATTATTCTCAAATCCTAAATTATGCCTTGTTTCTTAAAGTAAGTTTCTCATATTACTGTTAGAATGAAATTTCCTTTGATTTATGATTTTCATTGATATGTTTTGGATTAAGTCATAGTTAATTGTGCATTGATGATTAAACTTTAAGATACTAGAGAGTCAAGCATGATAAGTCTATTTTTCAGAATAAAAATTTTTTCTAGGTTGTCGACCTGAATTTGAATATTACTTTGAAGTTTGAAATTTACGAGGTTGACATCAAAAACCCATAATTTTTGAGAGATTTTGAGCCTTATAGAGCATATATTCTTTTTCGTGCTCACTTTATTGATTATTAGTGTGTCAACATTGATCCGTTATTCTAGAACTTGCATCGATTATACATGTCGAGACCACACCTTTGATTTGATATACAAAGATGATGAAGGCACCTAGGTTTTAACCCACTCACTCCACTAAAAAGCCTACCTTCATAATTAACTCTTAGTGAACTCCTTTGATCCTAACAACTCTTTTTATTGACTCACCCACTAATATTAACCCGAAACCCTTTGTTTTTGTTATCACCGTTCCTTTTGACTACCCTTATATCGAGATTTGATTTGATCGATTTCCTATTTATTTTGATAGTAAATTCATCATTTATTATGTATTTTTGATTTGTTCTTAAAAAAATCGAAGTATATTCATTATTAGTTCTGTGATTAAGTGAGCTTATACGTTTAAATCCCAATTGTTGAAGAAAAAGCTCGTATTAGAGTATTATTAGTACAAATTTTCAATTGATGTAATCATTTATATTCAGTTCGTTGTTTCTAGTTAGGTAATTTGTCAGGTCAGTCTCGATTCTAACCCTCTAATTCAGCCTTTACCCACACCTTTAACCCAAGCCCCGTTACAACCCTGTTAAAGACCTTTTGATTTGTGTATCATATCATATTATAGTGGTGGAGATTTGATTTTCATGCAAGCCTATGGGATTAACTTTTCATGTTTGGCTTATGAGTGCTTTTTCCTGAACCTTAAACACCTCGAGTGATTTGAGTGAATCTTTAGTGAGGATGTCAATCCTTGTCGATTTTGAATCAGAGGTAATTATTTAGATGAGGGGAAACACCTATGTTTTCATGCTACAAAATGTATGACTTAGATTGTTTGAATCTTTAGGACTTTTTGAGTTGAATTATCCATGTATGAATTATCTTTGAATTATGATGAAACATTATTGATGAAGGTTATGAATCGAGGAAGTTCGTTTTAATTATGAGTTGAGAATTTTGCTTGAGGACAAGCAAAAGCTTAAGTGTGGGGGTATTTGATAAACCGTAATAGTAACATATTTTAAGCCCACATTTAGCATGCTTTTGGATGATTTATCCCTTGAATTATGTAATTTGGTGCTCTTAATCCTTTAATTTCATGTTTTATACTCGGGAGAGCATAGGAGGATGAAAAGAATGGAAAATAGGCTTAAAACGGGCCAAATAGGCCAAAGAAAGAAATCGACACGGCCTGGGCCAAGACTACACGACCGTGCCTCCTTAATAGACTCGAACACGGCCTGGCCACGATTCACTCGGGCGTGTGCCATGGGCGTGTCCCTGCCGTGACAAAGAGGAATTTCACTCGGATTAGCATACTTGGAGGCAAAGAAACACATTCCAAAGCCTATATAAACACCCTAGGGGGCAACTTAAGGGGAGAGTTTGACGGGAGCCCAAGGCTTTTGTCAAGGGGCGTCCAGCTAGGCCAAGGAGCCGAGCCAGAGAGGTCAGAATCGTGTGATTTACTCAAAGAAAGCCAGTTGATTCATCTTAAGAAGCCGAAATCATACTCAGGACGACAGACCTCTCCTTCAATTCCTTCAGGGGGTTTTAGGGTTTTCTTATGTTTTGTTTTATCTTTTCTTCTGAGATTTATTCTTTTATTATTATGAACTAAACTCCTCAGATACCTGAGGGGGATGAAACCTAAGATGAATCTTGTTATTATTTTCTGAACTATATGATAAATACTTGATTTGTTCTTAATTATGTGTTCTTAATTCTTGTTTTGATATTTCCGGGATATTAATTCCAGTTTGATGTGCTTAGGTGGAGGAGCGAAAGTCCCTGCCTAAGAGTAGATCTAGCATAATTAAGCGGAGTTGATCGCACGCCTAGACATAGGGTGACGAGATTTTTTCGGATTAGGGTGAAACCTAATATGGGAGTCCATAGATCGAGTTAATGCAATTCTAGGGGTTTTAATTAGAAAGAGATTTTAATTAATCAACCTAGGTTTAGACGTTAGTAGCCTCGACGGAGGTGTTAATATAACTTAGGGAGTCCTACGGATCAAGTCAAGTGAATAAATCGTCTGGTTCAGTGTTAGATAACAAGTGAAGTCTAGGTGGTTCTTCCTCGGGTATTGTCTTAATCAATTGGTTTTTTCCACAAGTATTTCCCCAAATTCATTCTTCTTTGTCTTAGAGTCTTTATCTTAGTAGTTAGTTAATTTAGATTAAACAAAAATTCCCTTTATTTTAGGCTAGATAATAAAAAGAGAGTTAGTATTAGTACTTTTAGTTCCTTTGAGTTCGACAATCCGGTCTTGCCTTAACTATACTACTGTTCGATAGGTGCGCTTGCCTCAAATCGTTGTCATAATTAGTTTCCAGGTTCGATCAATTTATTACTCTTATAGAAACTCTAAATACTCATTATTTCACACATTTAACACTTATTTCACAATCTTGACAAATAGGTCCTTTTAGGTGTTTTCATGGAAACACCTTTCACAAAAGTTGTTCATTTAACAACTAAGACTCATTTCTTTCATAAAATTTCAGAAATCAGCACTCATGCTCCCATGGAAAAACCCTAGGTTTTCAACCATTTTGCAAAATAGTCCCCTCTTTAGCTAGCTTAAGCTTTAGGGGTTCCAAAAGTACAAAAATTATCAAAGAATGGCCATTAAAGCACTTAATTGCAAGGAGAAAAGCTTGGTCGAAATTTTTGAGCTCCCAACCCCTATTTTGCTGCTAATTTTCGGTGGAGAAGATGGAGAGAAAAGATGATATTTTTCTTTTCTTTATTTTAATAATACAAATCAATTTAATCCACCTAATTCCAACCACTTTGACCAATTTTGACATTGTTTGTCCCCTATGGTCGGCCACCCTATTTTTAAGGGTCTAATTGCACTTTAAGGGCCTCTAATTAATATCCTATTGCTTTTAGACACCCTTAGCTTGTAAAATAGAACTTTCGCACTTTATGCGATTTAGTCCTTTTTCGCGATTAAGCATGCAATCGCTAAAATTAAAGCACCAAAATTTTCATACACCTATATAATCATGCTATAACTCATAAAATAATATTAAAAAAATACTCCGCCCTCGGATTAGTAGTTCCAAAACCACTGTTCTGACTTGCCCCTAAATCGGGCTGTTACACATTGGTTGGTTATTTTTAGGACATTAAAATGTTATGCTATGTTGAGTTACTTGTGGTCTCAATTGTGGTACGCTTTAAGATGATATTGAGTTCGTTGTGTATGTTTTCAATGTGGTAATGCATATGCTTAGATAAGTTTGTTTGATTGTGGTTGAGGTGTCTTATATGGCATATTGGTTGAATGGATTTGTTCATTTGAATTGGTTAATTTAAACATGTTTTGGTATGTGTTTGATGCCTTGCTCATAGGGGTAAATTGCTTTTAGGTACAAATTTAGCTTGGTGATGGAAATGGCTAGATTTTGGCCAATTTCATGTCCACAGGGCCTAAGACACTGGCGTGTGTCTCAGCCGTGTCCCCTGTAGGTTTTAAAGGCATTCAAGTAAGGTAGTTACATGGCCTAGCATACGGGCGTGTGAGGCTATTTCGAGAGTTACACGGCCTGGCACACATGCGTGTGGCTTGGCCGTGTGACCCAACTCAGAGAGTTACATGTGCACGGACACAGGCTGGGAACAGCCATGTATCCCTATTTCAATTGTTACAAGGATTGATACATGAGCGTGTGTCTCAGCCGGTGTGACCCCTGAAGTTCAAATTTTTCAATTTTTTGTTAAATATTCCAAATGTTTCTGATTTAGTCCCGAATCGTTTCTAAAGTGTTTCTAAGGCCTCGAGGGCTCAATTAAGGGGTGTTAGGTGTATATATGTATGAATTATGCCATATTTATGTAGAGGTGCTAAATGTATGTTTAAATGTTATGATTTTACATTAATGCTCCGTAATCCTATTCTGGCGATAGATACGGGTTAGGGGTGTTACAAAGCGCAATGATACGATACTGCCAAGTGCGTATAGTAACCCGTATTAACACATGTTTAAAGAGCTCTATACTCTATGGCATGTCAACTATCCCTGGACACCTTTTGTATAATGTTTACAAGGGTCGAGAATAAATATAACTTTCGTTTTCAATTCATGTCCTGTAACACCCCAAACCCGGCCCAAACACCACGACTGGATCTGGCATGTCACTAGGGAAGAACTTATAAGGTATTACGATCCTCAGAAGAATTTTAAATCATTTTAAAATCCCAAGTTTTAAGGTTCAATTGAAAATCCCATTATTCACTTAAGATAAAAATTTAATTGCCAAAACCCTATGATCAAGTGACATTTAAAAAAAAAACACATGTTGCTACGTTTGATTAAGCTAGAGGTGCGTTGCGGAAATCTGTTTGTAAAATCGTTAATTAAGTTAGAAGAAAACTTTGTTTGCAATTCGGTGAATAAAACATCTTATCCGCTATCTTAGATTTAATGCGTCTAATACTTAAACCGAAACTTTAAACCAAATTAATAGTGGCCTTATTACAACATAGAATCCCAATTAAAGATGAATAATGTTCTAATTTAAAAGAAAGAAACCGTGCATGGCCACCTCGTAGTTTATCCGGCCCGGTCCACTGTACTATGTATTACCTGCAAAGATGTTAAGCAAACAGAGTAAGTCAAAAGACTCAGTGTGCAACTCAAGCCCACCACTTACCATCTTATCCCCTTTTTAAGTAATCACATTGAGCGAAGCCCATTCAAAATCAGATTGGGCTTTAGCCCAATAGTACAGAATAACAGGTTTCATATGCAAAATGATGCAAAACCCAATCCCACCTAAATTTCCATCCGCTACACACCACCCGATCCTGCCAATCACACCAGTGGGGATTTCTACAATCGACCCTCCATCCGCTACACACCATCGATGGCAGTCATGCTGCAGTTAGCTGCTCATCGCGACATATGTGGCATAGCCACTGTAATAATCTGACAACGTCACCGTCATATGTGGTAGAGCCACCTTTAATAATGTGACAATGTCACCGTAGTATGTGGCAAAGCCACCTTTAACACTGCCCCGTTCATCATTATCATATCTCCATGCCCTTGCAATATACAATCATGATGGTATGGATGCAACACATAACAACATACATAAAACATTTAAGGCATATGAATATTCATGCTAATGACCATATTTACAAGGCATACTCGGAGAAAGAACGTACCTGGTGTCACGATTATTACCCTCTACGGGTATCACAATAACTATTATTGTGTTTTCGGCTTTCAAACATCACATATATACATGATAATAACATACATGAAGGTGTGGGAATTACACACCTGTAAACACGCAAGACTACACTATCGATCTCGCTAACATCCTCACTCACAGGGATCACAACGATCTGCTTATCCCTTTCAGAAGCCGGCCCACAACCCGGTGGCCAATCACGAATTGCCGATACCGCTCGCTTCTTAAATTTAGGGGTAGGGACTACGTGTCCAACCCCCTCCTTTGTTCGGCTGGTACTTGTTTCCATAAAAATGATCTTGGTCAGAAGACCGGGTTAAGACATCGAAGCAGAGAAATTAAGGATATACGCTTAATAATGTAACGATTTCTTACCTAAATCGATAGAACCCGGAGGCTATTACACCTGGATTAGTAAGTCACTGAAATCCCTACACAAACTCCATATTAGAGTCGGCCCTCCAAGATATGGATTAGAAAGAGTGGCCTTTCGGCCAAACAAATACAGAACATGGTTAACCCCAACGGTTACCAACCAAACAGAGATTAAGAGAGAATAGAGAAAGAAACTGGCGCTTACCACTAAACAGGAAGGAACCGATTTGAAAGGGAGATAGGAGGATGAGTGGCGACACTTCACTGAAAGAGAATCGAACAAGGGACATAAGCACCAAAGAGATTCGGCTAAACAAGAGAATAAGTACAACTTGATTTCGGCTTATGAAGAAACAAAGAGAAAATGTAAAAGAAATGGCTATGGAGATTCAGCTTACCAAGGAAAATAGAGAAGCAGAAGTAAAAACCCAAAGAGGCGAAATAGAAATAGATTTCATCTTGAGTAGATGAGAGAAGAACCGAAAAGAGAGTGGAAGCTTAAGGGAATTCGGCCAAGGGATGGGGCTTTAGAAGTGAGCAAATGGGAAAAATGATTAAATGGAGAAGAGTAGGAGGGTTCGGCTAAGGGGATATCAAATGAGAAACACGTTTGAACCCAAGAAGAAGAGAATTGTTTCGGCTCTTGATGGTGAAGCAATGAACTCAAGTTACCAAAAATGCAAAAGAGGGAGAAGATAGTTTCAGTTTTTTCTAGCTGAATGAAGAATCAAAAATAGCCTTAGGAGTTTCGGCTAACAAGGAAAAGAACCAAAAGTTGCCAAAATGAAAAAAAAAACACCAATTGCTAAACACTCCACAAAAATTCGGCACCTACACTCCTTATCCAAAACCGAATGCCTAACTCACTTAACACCACACAAAGATTCGGCTAACACCCTTCTCCACCTTCATCCCCTTGATTCTCCCTTGATTCACTCCTAAATCCCCTCTCCTCCACTTATTCAAATTAGTTTGAAAGATTCAAACTCCCCAAATAGCTCTCCACCACCCGTTTGAAATTCTTGACCAGGTCTTGTCTCTCTCCTCGAGTTTGATTACCATCCATTTGCCTCCCTTGCCCGAGCCAAAATAATACTCCCTTGTCTTTGCTTTAGAGATTCGAACCCTCTCCTCTCTCCTTCTCCTTATGACGCCACCCACCTCGCATGCTAGGTGGCGTCTCCTCGCCACTTTACCACTGCAGCTCTTGTGTCTTCAAACACAAGCAAAAATTCTTAAAACCTGCCTCTGCTAGCTTTCCCCTAAAGTGCCCAAAACTGAAATTTTGGCCAAGGCTTCGGCTTAACCCCGAGCCTTCCCGGGCCCCCCAAACATAACAAACTAATAGATAGAGCATGCCAACACACATAGAAACATAATAAATGCAAAGCCCCTAAGTCCCGGATGTTACATGTCCACATGTGCATACTTTCAATACACAATATAAATAACAAGAGTATTCAATTTATAACACATTCCCAACAACTAGTAATTTAGAAAATTTATAAAATATTTAAACAATAGAGAACACATATAAAATTATTACGAGTAAACTCAATCAAGTGATGCAAACAAAAAGAAACTCGAGCATAATCTAATAGATAGACAAACAAAAATTACAAGATTACATAAAGAAACATATTTTAACTAAATTATATAAAATCCTAAAATTGAAAGTAACCAAAACTAGATTTGAATTTTATAAATGTAATTAAACTAGAATCTACAATAAAATTAAGCAATTAGATGTAATTAATTCATTTAATCAAAGTTAATCTTCTTAATCTAAACATGTAATTAAATGATAATAATAAAAAAGCACATAAAATCATTACGAGTAAATTCAATCAAGTGAAGGCAACAAAAAGAAACTCGAGCACCACTTAATAAATAGAGAAAAAATTATTACAAGGTTACATAAAGAAACATGTTTTAACTAAATTATATCAAATCCTAAAATCAAGTTCAAAATTAAGGTCAGAAAACAAACTTACATGAATTTAGAATTGAATTAATTCTTAATGTTCTAACTCATCTTAACCAGATAAACATCAATATTTACTAAATGCGTCATTAAAAAAACTATCCTCAATACAAGTAATTGGGGGTAGTTTATTGAAGGACTTAACGTAGCAAATTCAAGCGACAATGGCAGCAATGATTGAACCAAATTGTACAGATAACATGGAGCAAAGCAATTAATAATTCTAAGAGGGATGATTGTCAGAGAAATAGTAAGCAAAACAATTTTTTTTTTTTTCAAATAATGACGGCCTAGCTTGGAAAAGTAGGTTGATTTCTACACCAAATTAAGTTTAGGGCAATTGGTTATTGGGCCTTTGGGCAATTATCAATGTAAAGCGCCCCAATTCTTCCCTTGATCAAACTAGTCCTTAAGCTTTTAAAACTCCTAATTTCACTTTTTTTCAAGTCAATCCTTGACCCAAATTAATACACAATAATTACTAAAATTCAAAAAATAACTATGCTCCATTCAGTGCTTAGTGGACTATTTCCGTCCATGCAAAACGTAGACAACCATTGGGCTTCATTATATCCTCAAGGTTAAATTATCAGTAACTCTTTTGCTCACCATAATATGGGTGGGGGCGAATAGAACTTTAAAGAAAGTTGCATTGATACACGCCTTGAAACTTTCGTTAATTTCTCATAACTTTATTTTTATCCCCACACACCAACAAGAGGGTGGTGGATAAGGTTTGTTCACACCATGGTGGAGATGTCGACAGCCACAAGGTGAGGTGAGGTGAGGTGAGGTAAGTATGGTAGATAATGGTTTTTTGAGAGAGGAGATCGTCGACTCTTTCTAAAGAGTTAGAAGTCTTATATAGATAGTAGGTTTGAAGGTGAGCCGACTGTGGGTCCCAACCAATAACAACTTTGCCTCATAGGTTAAGTGGTAAGGTTTTGAGGGCTCCTGCCATGAGGCAATTGGATTGAAAAGGCTACCAGGTATATAGTTGGTGATAGAGTGCAACGACACACATTAGAGTGTAGCGAATGTGATGTGAGAGTCTTTAGCATATCATTGGTAATATACAGACTAGCAAGAATCATCTGATGAAATATAAGTACAGTAAAATTAAAATTAAAATTACAGGATAGGTATTTATTTTAAAATATTATTTATAATATTTTCTCTATATTTTAATAAAACCTTCATTAAATTTATTCAAATAATTTAACTTATTCCAATTTGATTAAATTATATTTTAAAATTGAAAAATTAAATTAAATAGCTCTTGTGTAAAATCTAAATGATGCAACTCGAAATAATTTAAATTTGACAAATCCAAAGTTTTGCCCAAATACCATGTACAAGAAATAATCTAAATCTACGAATAGATTACCCGGGGCGTAGCCAAGAGGGCTGGCAGGGGCCCTAGTCCCCCCTAAAATGGTAAATTTTCCATTCAGGCCATTTAAATTTTTTAAAACTTTAAATTAGTAAATGTAAAATTGCACTTTGGCCCCCTAAAAATGATAAAAATTTGATTTAATCCTTTAAAAATTATAAAGATATATGCTATTCAAATGGTGAAATTACATTTTTAGTATAGTAAAAATTAAGATTTAATTTTGCCCCCAAACCATTTTTCTACTTTCGCCCCTGTAAATACCTGCATTTACAATCCAATTATTACCATAGGTAATACTTCCAAATAAAATCAACAACATTAAATGTTTTTCCTTTGCAATAATAAATGCTACCTACTACTTTTGGATTTTTTTACTCTTTAAAGACAACTCATATTTCCAAAATTTAAACTAATAATTAGCTAAATTCTTCACTTACCTAAAACGGATGAAAATCAACTAAATTTAAAAAATATATAAATTACTTTTAGATTTGATGATAAATAGTTTTAGTGTTCATTTTGAATAGTCTAAAAAGTGATTACGATTTGTGAATTCAAAGAATCAGGCATGGAGTCAAAGGTCTCTGCATCCTTGAAAAATAACAATCCTCCAGATGATTCTCCATCTCAATCTTCATTTTCTTCTTTAATTTTTGTTTAACATTGTGTTTATTTTTGTTCTTGAGTTCAATTTTACTAGATAAAAAATGTTGGATTAATCTCTTTGTTATTTCTTTTATTTTCCTTATTTATAATTTTATTGTGCTTATTTTTGTTTAAATGACATTATCATCATTATAATTTTTCTTGTTGTTGTTACATATATTAATAGATCATTACATAAATCTTCTTTTAGAATAGTTGATAATATAGACTGTTTTTCTTCTTTTTCTTCTTTTCATTTTTTATTTGTAAGTTATACTAAGATTGAGTTAATTTGGAATAACAACTCAATGTTGCCCTAAGTATCTTGATAAAAAAATTGAAGTTGTTTACTGTCTAGGTTTCTTTTTCTTATATAAAAATATGAAACTAAGATAAAAATTATTTTGTAATGAAAATGCAAAAATATAAGTTAGCACAATTGCTGGTAGATAGAAGAGTACAATATTATTATTTAAAAAAAAAACAAAAAAAATGTCACCAAACCCATCACATTGCTTACACCTTTTTTTTTTACCAATTATTGGAGAGATGCCTAAATAGGTTAGTGATAGAGACATACCTATTGAGGAAGAGGCCAAAATTGTTAGAAATATTACCATAATTGTAAGAAAATTTCCTTGTTTGGAAAATTTTAATAGCCAAGAAGAATTATTTACTATTGAATACCTTTCACAATAAAGTTTGTAACGGTGTTGTCCTACAATATATCTCGTTTACGAATGTTGTCTAATAATAACTCATTATTGCAGTGCTATCAACACAAGGAGTTGAATCTTAATTTTTGATCACTAGCTGAGGTGGAAAGGTATGAATCGAAAGTCATTTGCCCTAGGTTTGCAAATAAGATAAAGGAGAATGAAGACCAAATTGGATTACAAGAACCTTTGCTAGTAAGTGTTCTATTTTCATAAACTCTAAAACCTAAACAAGTTTAGTTATCATATTTATTTACATAAAAATTTTAACTTTTCCTTAGTGATTATCCTTTTGAGAGTTGAATGTTTCTTCCCATATCACTGTTATATTGGCGTTTCAACTTTTGCAGGCATTGACTTATGAAGGAACTGAACAATTGAATGTAGAAGAACCAGATGCTTTAACTAAGGAGATAATAAATTATGAGAATATTGAAAATATGGATACCTGCAATTCTCCAAAGATGGGAATCCGTATTGCCGAAGAACAATGTCACATAATAGAACCTTGCAACAATATGTACATGCCTAATCCTACTACTACTTCAGCACCAAAAGGTATCTCTTTCTACTCATTTTTATACATATTCTACTACTAACTCCAACTTTTTAATTTTCATAAAGTACACATATCTAATACCTATATCTACTACCTACCCCCCCTTTCTCCCTACATATATTCCTTAGAAAAGATTAATTTTCTTAATCATAGTGTAAACCACCCATAAAACATTGTACCCATGAATACTCCTTCCCATGTACACTTTAAATTCTAAAGGCCAATATCATATCTTCAACCTAAGAAATTCACGTATTTGTAATAGGAATTATAAGTAAGATTATTTAGAGGACACATTTACCTACTTATGCCTTGCTCAATCCTTATAATCTCGGAAATGATAACCTCATCGAATCAACTAGCTATTAGCCTAAGAGCTTTTCCCGTCTTCCATGTTTCTTCTACCTCACAATATAAGACTCACTTCTATTCAAGAAATCCAAGTCCATTAAGGAATCTTTAGAGCTATCTTTGACGTCGAGAAAGAGCCCTCCACCTGGCTATTATATATATAGATTGATGCAGCAGCCTTTACACCCAAAGTAGAAATTATTCCCTTTAGCTAGCTTTGCAACTCTAACTAGGTATTGCATCTCATCGCAATTGAGATGAATCATATTACCAATCTTCTTTAGTTGGTTTCCAGTGATCAGCATTGTTGTTTTCCTTAAATCCTGAAATTTGAGAGAGTTACTTTCCATTGATAGAAGATCACCCACACTAGAGTAATGCTATGGAATGTTTTGTAGTTCCAAGCTTCTAAGGGAATACCACAAATTGCTACCCGTGTAGTTCTATGCTTGAGAAAGGTGAAACATGACCAATAATCTATCTCAACGAACCATTCCTTCAAATTCCATCAAGAACTACCTCCTTGACATTTTCTTGACATTAATGTCAAAGACTCCATTCTCCTTAACAATTTCAACTTCATAAAACCCTTTCGTAATCCCCACCAAGCACCTATCCAATTTGCCAACAATCATCATCAACCTTTATGGCTTGCATATCCTCCATATCAAATTTATGAACAACACATGGGTTTTCAATCTCCTTACAGTCATAAATAGTCACCACTTGAGTCCATTTTCCATTCAGCTTCATAATATGCTTTACTCTTTCTCCAAAACTTTGTTTGTTGTCGAACCATGTAAATCCCACAAATAACTTGCACCCATAAAGCCAAAAGTTTATTTTAGGAAATACAAGTCTTCTTTTAGGTTGTAAATTTGACTATGCCTAGCTTTAAACTGTTTTTATTTTTCAATCAAGACTTCCTGCTCTTAGGGTAGGTTTTTTTTTTCTTTTTTCTTTTATATATTTTGTTTAATTTGGAGCTACTTCTTCTGCTTTAGAAATAAGCTATTTCTATCTTGTTATGCTAAGATTTAGTGAGTGTTGTTTTAATGTCTTCATTTTATAATAATTAATATTTCAATTAAAAAAAAGATAGGATTGAATTTCTTTCTTAGGTTTGGTCCATATAACCTTAACACAGTTGAACAAAACCTAGCTTAATTGAAGTTACATTTAAGATTAAAAATAAAACTTTCTCCAACTGAAATATATGTACCTATTTTATATAAACTCCCACGAATTAAGTCCATGAGATCAAAACTAAAACAAAGAGAGGAAGAATGAGAACTTGAGTCAAGCACCAGTAATCCAAATAAGAATATATATTTCTATTCAACTCCACCAATCTTCCTCCTAGCAACATTACCAAGAAAAAAACCTATTTTAGAAAATATTTTTTTTAGCTAGGTTGCACCATCTGAAAGCAATTTGAATAAAGTAAATTAGCAATGCCCTAATAATATAAATAAGAGTGAGAGAAAAAGAGATCTCTTAAGTTTTACACTGAACATTTCTATATCAGCTCATAATTTTTTAAAAATAAAAAATGGTAAAATTTATTTCATACAAATAGTGAAAACGATTTTAGTTTTCCAAAAAAAAAAATTCAAGTAAATGAACACTTAAAATTTTATTTTTGGATGGTAGTTTAAGGTTTAAAAATATTTTATGAAAATTGTTAAACACAAGGTTTTTAATATTAATTTTTTTCCACAAATGTTCTGTCTAGTTTATATACCCTTAAGGTTTTTTAGGTAGATTGTCATATTCATTTTGTACTTCTTTCCTTTCAAAAGGTTAACTATTTATCACGTGTGTGTATGTTTTATATCAACTATTTTAGTTTTTTACATATATTGTAGAACAAAGTTATTGTCCTGACAGAATTTACTAAATGGTTTGAAACTGGTAGTCGTAGAAACAATTGGTTATATAATAGAGGCAACCCCTATCTGTATGCTGCCTCCTAAAGCTCAAGTTCCTACTCCGAAGAGAAGATACAACAAGGTAAGCATCCACACACCTTACAAACATAAACAAATAGCTCTATTAACTACCATTTTCTTACACGGTTATCTTAAATGCTTTGTATATCAGTTAAAGCCGCTGCCTGAGTTCCTAAACAATTGGATTGTTATTGAAAGTCCACGCAAAAATGGCAGGATTGATAAAGTAACTATATTTAAATGACTTTTACAACTCTTATGATCTATTTTTTCCCATCTATAGGAAAATATATATATCTCATTTACCACGGATGTTTGATAATATCTCATTATTGCAGAAATATTTCCATAAAGAGCACAATATTACTCTTCGATCACTTCTTGAGGTAAAAAGGTATGAAACGGATGGCATTCTCCCCGTACGTGGAAAGAAGAAAAAGGAGAGCAATGAACAAAGTGAATCACCAGCCCCTTTGCTAGTAAGCATGTCATTTTCATAAACCCTAAACAAGTTCATTTATCATATTTCTTTACATTCTTTTAAATTTTCCTTTGTAACGATTCTTTTGTGATTTGAGAGTTTCTTCCCCAATCATCGATATATTGGTTTTGAACTTTTGCAGTTATTGACTTTTGGAGAAATTGGAGAACAGAATGAAGAACTAGAGGCTTCAACTATGGAGAGAACAAATTTTGAGAATATGCACATGTCCAATCTTACTACTTTAGCTTCAACTGCACCAAATGGTATCTTTCTCTTTCTACTCACTTTTTAAGCATATTCTTGCCTTAACTCCAACTTTCCAATTCTCATGAAATACCCATATCTACTGTGTATTCAAACATCTATATCTAGTACTTTTTTAGATTTATTCAACCATGGTTTTTTCTTCATTCAATAGGTAGGCGTGGAAGAAAGAGAAAGATGAAAACAATGGTGAGTTCAGAAGTAGAAGCCAGCATTGGAGTCGAACAGAATGATGAAGCTACCTCGATAGATGTTCCAATCAATGATGAAGCTGCCCCGATAGATGTTTCAATCATTGACAAAGCTGCCCTGATAGATGTTCCAATCAATGATGAAACTACCCCGATAGATGTTCTAATCATTGATGAAGCTGCCCCGATAGATGTTCCAACCATTGACGAAGCTGCCTTGATAGATGTTCCAATCAATGATGAAATTGCCTTGATAAATGTTCCAATCAATGATGAAGTTGCCCCGATAGATGTTCCAATCATTGATGAAGCTGCCTCGATAGATGTTCCAATCAATGATGAAGCTGCCCCGATAGATGTTCCAATCATTGACGAAGCTACCCTGATAGATGTTCCAATCAATGATGAAACTGCAACGATAGATGTTCTAATCATTGAAAAAGCTGCCCCGATAGATGTTCCAACCATTGACGAAGCTGTCTTGATACATGTTCCAATCAATGATGAAACTGCCTCGATAAATGTTCCAATCAATGATGAAGTTGCCCAGATAGATGTTCCAATCATTGATGAAGCTGCCCTGATAGATGTTCCAATCAATGATGAAACTGCCCCGATAGATTTTCCAATAATTGATGAAGCTACCCTAATAGATGTTCGAATCACTTATGTTGAGAATTTTAGTGATCTTGGCCGCTAAAGATGATCTTTATCATTATATACTCCATGTCAAATTCCTTCAATTCACACATTGTAACTATTTGAGTTAAAGTGATATGCAAGTGATTTTTTAGACTATTGGCAATGGACTCTGAAATTATTTATCATTAGAATATAAAAGCAATTTATATATTTTTAATTTAGTTGGTTTTTTTTATCCATTTTAAGGTCGTGAAGAACTTGGCTAATTTTTATTCTAAATTCATTATTTAAATATTGAAAATGTGAGTTGTCTTAAAAGAGTAAAAAAAATTAAAAAGTGGTAGGTAGCTTCTTCTTTTTTTCTTTTGATAATAAAATGGTAAGCATCTAACATGCATAGGGAAAGAATTTAATGTTGTTGATTTATTTTGAAGTCTTACCTAGGTTTTTGTTATTTTTTATTCGAATAATTGGATGGTAAATGTGGGTATCTATACATAGATTTAGGTTATTTCTTATACATGGTATTTGGGCAAAACATTGGATTTGTCAAATTTAAATTATTTTGAGTTGTATCATTTAAATTTTACACTAGAGCTATTTAATTTAATTTTTTTCTTTTTAAAATTTAAGTTAATCAAATTTGAATAAGTTAAATTATTTGAATTAATTTTATTAAGGTTTTATTAAAATATAGGGAAGACATGGTAAACAATGTTTTAAAATTAATATCTATCCTGTAATTGTAATTTTATTGTACTTATATCTCATCAGATGATTCATGCAAGTCTGTATATTACCAATTATATGCTAAAGACTCTCCCATCACATTCGCTACATTCTATTGTGGGTCGTTGCACTCTATCACCAATTATATACCTAGTAACCTTTTCAATCCAATCACCTCGTGGTAGGAGCCCTCACAACCTTACCAATTAAATAATGAAGTAAATTTGTTATTTGTTTGGACCCATAGTTAGCTTGTCACATCCCAAAAATCAGGTGTTAGTATAATCGAATTTGTGAACCAAGAGAGAGTGGTCAAGCCCTAATTTTTGTGTGTTTTTAGGAAATAAATGAGTTACTAGTCTGCTGGTAAAGTGTTAGTGGAACTATGACTGATACCCAAGTTCAAATCCCTTACCTCGCACTGATTTTATTATGTTGCAAATTTTGCATCAAACCCTAGTATGTGATATGTTATGACAAGTATGAGTAATTGGCTTAGTGGTTAAGAGAAAACAATGAGAGAGTGAAATTCACTTAAAAGTCGGAGTTTGATTCCCTTCTCCTATAAATTGTCAATCTTTGCTATTCTTTTTCCATCTCCTTATTTTGTGCCGGCCATGCTAAATTTAATAGCTCTAGTGCAAAATATAAATGATACAACTTGAAATACTTTAAATTTGACAAATCCAAAGTATTGCCTAAATACCATGTACAAGAAATAAACTAAAACTATGTATAGATATCCATATTTACCATCTAATTATTACAACAAAAAATAGAAAAAACCTAGGTAAGACTTCCAAAAAAATCAACAACATTAAATTATTTTCCTATGCATGTTAGATACCTACCACTTTATCGTTAAGAAAATAATAAAAGCTACCAACCAATTTTGGATTTTTTTACTCTTTTAAGACAACTCATATTTCCAATATTTAAATAATGAATTTAGATTAATAGTTAGCCAAGTTCTTGACTTCCCTAAAATGGATAAAAACCAACTGAACTAAAAATATACATAAATTGCTTTTATATTCTTATGATAAATAATTTCAAAGTCCATTTTCAATAGTCTAAACAACCACTTGGATATCACTTTAACTCAAATAGTTATGATGAGTGAATCGAAGGAATCTAACATGGAGTCAAGGCCACCATCTCTGCATGCTTGGAATAAGACAATCCTCCAAGTGATTCTTCATCTCAATCTTCATTTTCTTCTTTAATTTTGTTTACCTTGTATGTGGGTTGTGCCTTGTATTCTTCTCCCAATTAAATTCTACTATCTTTTCCTAGTTAAGCTTTTATTATTCCAGGGATATATTACTATGATTCAAACTCTACTTAGCCTACTTAAAGGGGTCTTGTATCCCTGTTTCAAGATGTCGATAAAAACAAGGCTTTTGTTTATTGGCGGCAAGATGTTGCCGCATATGAGTTTTCATGAGAGTTTCGTTGTAATTATGGAGAGTATTTTCTCCATATTTTACTCTTTTTTGTTTAACCGTTTAGTGGAAAGTCGAATTGTAACACCTCTTACCCGCGATCAACGCCGGAACTGGATACGAGGCATTACCGGACTTAACTTGCTTAAACATACAACATCGGGCCATAAAATTTCGTTACAACTTAAAACTTTTGTATTTGTATTCATAACATTCTTATTATGGGTCTACGAGACCATAAACATACGATCGGGATGGTTCAAAACCAAACCGAAAACTTTTACGCATTTAGAAAATTTTTGCTTTAAAACAGGGCTACACGCCCGTGTGAAATGGAACACGCCCATGTGGGCAGGCCGTGTGGTCATACACGCCCATGTTCCCAGCCCGTGTGGATTTTATTTTTCATTTCGAACCTACAGGGGTTTTCACACGGCCTGGCACACACCCGTTTCTATAGCCTGTGTCCCTCACACGGCCTAGACACGCCCATGTCTGCACTCGTGTGTGAAAACGTTGGTATTCTATTTATGACGTTAGCAAACACTTAAGGGGCACACAGCCTAGTCACACGCCCGTGTGCAGGCCCGTGTGACGAATTGAATATTCTAAAATTTTGATGCAGGGGACACACAGCCTAACAACACACCCATGGGGCTGGCCGTGTGTCACACACGGCCTAGACACACGCCCGTATGTCTACCCGTGAGGAAAATTAGAAGGCTATTTACCAAGCCTATTGCCACCCTGAAACAAACACACTTATACCACCATAAGCAACACATAACATAACAAGAATACACTACGAAAAATCTCTAATTCATCATGCATACACTTCACATTTTACTCGGTCAATAGCATAAACTTGAACTTCATGAATATCATCATCATTGGATATATATATATATATAGAACTTTATAAGTATTGGCCAATTCCCAATGACCATTTACAAAATGAATAAGTGGCAAATATAACCAACACTTTGGCTAACAAATATGAGATAACAAAATGACCAATTTCCTATACATGCCATACTCAAAATAAATCAACTTTAGTATACCAAAAGAATTGTTGATAGTGTGATCCGAACTCTGACGTCCTACGATCCCCGAGCTAGCTTGGCGATACTACATGCAAAATGGAAAAGAGAGGGGTAAGCATATAGCTTAGTAAGTTTTTATGAAATAAATAGCAACATTAAGACTTATAATAGCATCCATTTATCTCATCGAATGATACACAAGTCCTCAAATACCTCAACATAACTTACTCATGTATACTTTTACCAAATTACATATCACATATTGCATGCATTTCTCGTAAATTACTCATGGGTACCTGTAACACTTTGTCACATAACTTTTGCACTTTTATACTCATTAAACATAGACTTAGCTCTTTGTCATCTCTACATAAACTCAACTCTTTGTCATCTTTACTTAACTTGGCTCTTTGCCCATTGAACTACTCGAAATATCAAAGGATACACAATCTCATCATACATGTATCACGATGCCAATGCCATATCCCAGATATAGTCTTACATGGGACCACCTTTTGGTGCCGATGCCATATCCCAGATATGCTCTTACACGGGATCTCATATCTCGATGTCGATGCCATGTCCCAGACATGGTCTTATACGAGATCGTATGTAGATGTCAATGCCATGTCCCAGACATGGTCTTATACGGGACCTTTTTTATTTGGTGCCGATGCCATGTCCCAGACATGGTCTCATACGGGAACTTCCTTATTCGGTGCCGATGCCATGTCCCAGAGATGGTCTTTTACGGGACCTTCCTTATTCGGTGTCGATGCCATGTCCCAGATGTAACATCCCAAAAGTTAGGGGTTGTGAATTTTTGCATAATTGCATGTTGTGCTTGCTCAGCGGGTTATTTGAGTGTATTTGGGGGTTCTAGGGAGGCCTGGGATTGAGTCGGAGCCTTGGAGAAATTTTAGTTTTTGGCCCTTAAGAGGAGAGGGCTGGTTGAGGTTGGACTTAAGTATAATTGAGTGTGTTTTTCTAACACAAGTTGAGCATATGGAGGAGTGGTGTGGCGTCAAGTGGAGAGCAAGGAGGGAAGGGGTTCGAATCCCTCAAGTGGCAAATGAAGGATTTTATTTTTTGGCTTGAGAGTGGAGGAAGCAGAGTTTGGATCAAACTCTGCAAGGGGAGTTGGAGAATTGGTCAAACAGTTCAAATTGATGAAGGGGAGGAATTGTAGGAGGAAAAAGGGGAGAAAATCAAGGAGTTGATGGGTGTGGGAAGTGTTGGCCGAATGTGGGGGTCTAGCTAAGGGGGAATTTCAACTGAAGAGGGGTGTTTTGGTAGCATATTTGGCTTTGGATGGGGAGAGTGTCGAGTTTTACCTAGTTCTCTTTGTTGATTTTTGCATTTTGGGTACTTTTCCTTGAGCATTTTGGGTCATTTCCTTTTCAATTCTTTCTTGCCGAATTCTTAATCCCTCTCTTTTCTTCTCCGTCTTCCTTGCTACTCATTCCTCTTCATAGCTGAATCTTTTCTCTTTTCTCTAACCTTTAATTGTTTCTTCTTATTTTTCCTTCCACATCATTCAATTTTCTTTGCAGTTTAATTCCCTTAGCCGAACACCATCTATCACTTTCTGTGTTGGGCATACTCACTGCATCTTGTGAGTTAGTCCTTGGCCGAATCATAGTCTTGTTCTCTCCTAGAGTGGCGCTATAAGGAATTGGAAAATCGGTAAGGGATAGTTCTCTCTTTGACTATAACTCTATTTTCATTCGGTTTCTTTTTAATAATCCTGTGATCTTCTATCTCTCTCTCGTTGGGTCTAAGATACGTTCTTTTTGTGATATGGCCATCGTTGGGCTTAGGGTTTTCAACAAGGTGAAGGAGCTCAAGTGATTTGAAATAACCAAATCTTTATCTTTGACTCATCAAGCAAATGAGGTAAGAACATTGTCATAATATTTAGTTTGGCCAAAGGTGGGATGATTACTAACAACTCTTTCGCTCACCAAATATTGTTAGGGCTTGATTTCTGTAGCCAAGGGATAGGGTCGATTACTTGGTGCACCGAAAGAGATCGGGTTCGTGGTAAGTAAAGTTAGTATAGTAAGGTGTGTCAAGTTAAGGTTGTTAAGGTTGAGACTAACCATTTGTCAACTATCACTATAGGTGTCTTGGAAGCGGTGGAAAACACAATTTGTAATTAAGGTGTGTAATCTCACACTTTTGCATGTGTTATTACGTGCTGTTCTGTTAGTCGGCCAAAAGCCAAAATACCGCCAAGCCAAAATATCGGCAGCTGAAATCACTCGAGCATGCGAGTGCTCGTAGAGATAAACTGAGCCATTAGTGATGGCGACAGACAGTTGAGAGTGCCACAGACTCTCTCGCGGAATTGAGGTCGTATTGAGCCTTGTTGAGCCGAAACGGGCTAAGTGGGCCCAATAGGTTAACGGGCCCACATGAGCAAAATTGATGGAAAATTTCTGAATAAATGATGCGACTGCGAAGTCTGCAGAACCGAGACTAAAAACGAGCTGAGTGGCCACATGAGTATGTGGGCCTGTTTGGGCCGGAATTTGATTTTAGGCCCAACAACACCGTAGTGACCAAAAAGGGAACCTGTGTCACCCGAGGTGACGGCGGGCCTTCGGAAAAGCCGTTAGATGATAAATTACTAAAATACCTCAGTGGGTAGATTACCGAAATACCCTCAGTGGGTAAATTACAGAAATACCCTTGGCGAGTAAAGTTACCAAAAATACCCTTAGATGGTGAAATTATTGAAATGCCCTCGTTGGGTGAAATTACTCGAATACCCATGAGGGGTAAATTACCGTTTTATCCCCAACCGACCAAATGACCATTATACCCCTGGTGGTAGATCTAGTGTTGTATGTGTGTAACCTGTTTAACTGTTTATGATGGTAATTTATTTCATACATCATTTTGATATGTCACTACATGGTGCATTGGGTTGGGTTATGCTTTTGGAGGAAGTACTGTACTGGTGGCTATGCCACTTTATACTGATTCAGTGGCTCTGCCACGATATACTGATTTTAGTGGCTCGACCACGACATCGTTATCTTGGCGGCTTTTTTGCGTTGATGTATTAGCTCATTGCGCTATTGGTGTGTAGGGCTGGGTGGGTTGACTTGGTCCCCACATGGTGTGTAGGGTTGGTACGGGTGGTGTGATGGTTGGATTGGGATGGGCTGCATTTTTTTTGTTTGCATTACCATGATTTTGGGGCTTAGGCCCGAACTGATATTGCATGGGTTGGGGCCAGACTGTGACTGTAACAGGGGATTACACACTGAGTTCTTGTAACTCGCCCATTTTCCTTTAACTATGCAGGTAATCCCCAGCCTTAGAGGATTTGGAGCTGCGAGGGACTCGGGGTGGCCACACGTCCCGGATGTTCTGGGGTTAAGTTAGTTATTATACTTTGTTTACTTTACTTTAATTTTGGGGTTAATATTTTCGGTAATAAGGCCATTGGATTTGCTCTAACTTTTATTTGGAATTTCTTTAATTATTGCAAGTTTATTTAACATGGGGTTTAAAATAATAACAACTGTTTTTAAAATATCACGTTTCCGCACCTAATTAAAACAAATTTTTGAAACAGATATGGTTTTTAAGGAGCAAGACAATACATGTATTTCTGAAAGGGGTACTAATACGAGTAAACTTCTTTTGTTAAACAAGCAACAAAAAATGGGATTTTGGACGTTTAAATTTTGATTTGAAAATAAGTTTTCCAACGATCGCAAGGTTTTCAAATAACCCCTGATGTGGCATACTAGATCCGGTCGTAACATCTAGACCGGGTTTGGGGTGTTACACTAGACATGGTCTTACACGGGACCTCATAATCTCATGTTGTGACATTAGTATCCTTGCTATTCTGATTATTCAATCGGGACTTCAGACTTAACATGATCTCATTACAATCTCATTGAGGCATCATTAATAAACTTCAAGGAAATAATATACATTCCTCATAAAATAAAGTAATTAAAAACATATTAACATTAGGCAGCTTTAATTTGACACAAACTTACCTCGGTACTCAAAATGTGTGTAGATATTCGATTTCGGTCCGAGCTTTGTGTTTCTTGATCTATAATAGTAATTTCACTTGTTTAATACTCACATTGACTAAATTAACCCATCTATCATACTTTGGAAAAATTACAATTTTTTCCCTAAACTTCCACATAATTATACTTTTTCCCTTAGGTTTGTAAAATGATTTTTATTCAATTTCTTTGCATTTTAAGCCTAGCCGAATCACTTTCATAACTACAACAACCCCCAATTTCCACTAATTCACTCATGTATGACCATTTTTATGACTTTTAAAATTTAGTCCTTTTTATGCATTTTTCATGAAAATTACTTAGAAAAAGATGTTTATCATACATCAAACTTTCATATTCTTCCATAAATGTCATACATGGGTAAATTTTTGCACATAAACCCTAGCTCAAAATATAGCTAGAAATAGCTAAATCGAGCTACAAGGATCTCAAAAATACGAAGAACATTAAAAACGAGGCTAGAATGCACTTACTGTCAAGCTTGGAAGTTGAAGAAACCCTAGCTATGGTGCTCTTGTGATTTTCGGCCAAGCTTAGAGAAGATGGCACCATTTTTGACTTATTTTTCCCTTTTTAATTCATTAATTAACCAAATGACAAAAATGCCCTTAAGGCCCCTTTCTTAAGATTTTTCCTTCCCATGTCTATTTTTGTCCATCTTGACATATATTGGTCTAATTGCTAAATAAGGGCCTCTAATAATTTTTATAATTCTATTTCAGACTTAAACCTTCTAGAATCTAATATTTTCTAATCTTTGCAATTTAGTCCTAATAAATAAATTGATTTCTAATTAATAAAATTTCTTTATGAAATTTTCACATAAGCATGCAAACAGGTCATAAACCTCATAAAAACCATAAAACACATATTTCCACTTCAGATTTGTGGTCTCGCAACCACTATTCCGACTAGGCCCTAAATAGGGCTGTTACAATTCTCCCCCCTTAGGGATTTTCGTCCCCAAAAATCTTACCGGTAAAAAGGTTTGGATACTGGTTTCTCATAGCCTCATCGGGCTTCCTTGTAGCCTCTTCTACCCCATGTCTTTGCCATAGTACTTTTACTAGGGCTATACTTTTGTTTCTTAATTTGTTGACTTCTCGTGCCAAAATCTTAACCGGTTCTTCGCCATTAGTCATATCGGGTTGAATTTCAACCTCTGTTGGTGTAATCACATGCGAAGGATCTGACCGGTAACGTCGCAACATAGACACGTGTAACACATCATGTATCTTTTCCAACTCAGATGGCAAAGCCAAACGATAGGCCACAGGTCCTATCCTTTCAGTGATCTCATACGGTCTGATAAAACGCGGACTCAATTTTCCTTTTCGGCCAAATCTGAGAACTTTCTTCCATGGTGACACTTTCAAAAATACCTTATCACCAACTTGAAACTCGATCTTTTTCTGTTTCAGGTCTGAATAGGACTTTTGTCTATCCGAAGCAGCTTTTAAACAATCATGAATTATTTTTACCTTCTCTTCGGTTTCTTTAACCAGATCAACCCCGTGAATCTGATTTTCTTTGAGTTCTGTCCAATACAAAGGCGTTCGACACTTACGCCCATACAAAGCCTCATAAGGCGCCATACTCAAACTCGACTGGAAATTGTTAGTATAAGCAAACTCTACCAACGGTAAGTACTTTTCCCAACTGCCCTGAAACTCAAGAATACAACACCGGAGCATATCCTCAAGTATCTGTATTAATCTCTCTGACTTTCTATCAGTTTGCTGATGGAAAGCTATACTAAAACATAGCTTTGTGCCCAAAGCTTCTTCCAACTTTTTCTAAAATCAGGATGTGAATCTCGGATCTCTATCCGATATAATCAACAAGGGCCCTCCATGTAGTCTTACAATTTCTAAAACATACAAGTCTGCCAACTTATCAAGTGAATAATCAACGCATACAGGTATGAAGTGGGCCGACTTCGTAAGTCTATATACCACAACCCATACAGCATCTTTCTTGCTCAGTGTCAACGACAAACCCGTTACAAAGTCCATAGTAACACGGTCCTATTTCCACTCGAGAACCATGATAGGCTGTAGTAATCCCGAAGGTACTTGGTGTTCAACCTTCACGTGCTGACAAATCAAGCATTTCAATAAAAATTCAGAAATATCTTTCTTCATACTCGGCCACCAATACCATTTCTTCAAGTCATTATACATTTTTGTGTTGCCCGGATGTACAGATAAACATCCACTATGTGCCTTGTGTAAAATTTTCCGAATAAGCTCATCATTCCTCGGTATACAGACTCTATCTTTGAACATCAAACATCCATCAGAATTAATCCAAAAGTAGGACTCATCACTCGACTCACACTGAACTCTTTTGGCTTGCAAGTCACTGTCATCTTTCTGAGCCTCATAAATCTCTTGGAGGAACATCGGTCTAGCCCTCAACTCAGCTAGAATAGAACCATCACTTGACAAAGTCATCCATGTATTCATTGCCCTCAATGCAAACAAGGATTTCCTGCTCAAGGCATCGGTGACCACGTTCGCCTTTTCCGGATGGTAGTCAATCACTAGTTCATAGTCTTTTATCAGCTCTAATCATCTTCGTTGCCTTAAATTCAACTCCTTTTGAGTCATCAAGTACTTTAGGCTTTTATGATCGGTGAATATTTGACATTTTTCACCATACAATTGGTGTCTCCATATCTTCAATGCAAACACAATGGCAGCTAACTCTAAATCATGTGTCAGATAATTCTTCTCGTGCAACTTTAACTGTCTAGAGGCATATGCTATCACCTTGCCCTCTTGCATAAGCACACAGCCCAATCCATTCAAGGATGCATCACTATAAATCACAAATTATTTTCCCTATTCAGGTTGTACTAGAAATGGAGGCTCAGTCAACAATGCCTTTAATCTCGCGAAACTTTGTTGGCACTTTTCTGTCCATTCAAACTTTACATCTTTCTGTAACAACTTCGTTATCGGTGTAGCTATCATAGAAAATCCCTTGACGAATCGTCTATAATAGCCAGCTAGACCCAGATAACTTCTAACCTCTGATACATTTCTTGGCGGTTTCCAATCAACAATAGCTGAAATCTTGCTCGGGTCAACTCGGATTCCATCTTCTGAGACAATGTGCCCCAAAAATCCAACTTTTTTTAGCCAAAATTCACTTTTGCTAAACTTGGCAAACAACTGATTATCTCGTAAGATTTGTAGGACCGTTCTCAGGTGCTCAGTGTGCTTGCTCTCGTTACGAGAATAAATCAGTATATCATCAATAAATACCACAACAAATTTATCCAAGTATGGCCGAAAGATGCTGTTCATTAAATCCATAAACACGACAGGGGCATTTGTTAAACCGAAAGGCATGACTAAAAACTCATAGTGCCCATACCTTGTCCGAAATGCGGCTTTCGGCACATCTAAGTCTTTGACCCTCAACTGGTAATAACCAAACCTCAAATCTATCTTGGAAAACACAGTGGCTCCCTTTAACTGATCAAATAGATCATCGATCCTTGGCAATGGGTACTTTTTCTTCACTGTTACCTTATTAAGCTGCCAGTAATCTATACATGACCTCATAGAACCATATTTCTTTTTCACAAATAATACTGGAACACCCCACGGAGAATAACTCGGTCGTGCAAAACCTTTGTCCGTCAGCTCTTGTAACTGTGCCTTCAATTCTTTCAACTCAGTTGGAGCCATTCTGTATGGAGCAATCGATATAGGTGCAGTACCAGGAGTTAACTCAATGCCAAATTCAACCTCTCTAACCGGAGGCAACCCTGGCAACTCTTCTGGGAATACATCTGGATACTCACATACTATCGGCACTGATTCAATTCTTAACCTAGTCTCTTTGGCATTCATCACAAAGGGAAGATAGGCTTCATACCCTTTTCTTACATATTTCTGGGCAGACATATGAGAAATCGCTACAGGCCATCTGTCCTATTCATCTGATTCAACACGAAGAGTGTCTCCGTTTTCACATTTCAATTCAATGTATTTCTCTTCACAATTTACTGTTACATCATGAGCGCTTAACCAGTCCATACCAAGAATTATATCAAATTCATCAAATGGAAATAGCATGAGATTCGCCTTAAAATAATGACCTCTAATCATCAACGGGCAATCTTTGCATACCTTATCGACTAATACACATTTACCTAATGGATTGGATACTTTTATCACGAATTCTGTAGACTCTACAGGTATGTTCATACTAGATATTAATTTCATGCAAATATACGAGTGGGTAGATCCCGGATCAATTAAGGCAACAACATTAGTATCATAGAGAGAAAATGTACCCGTAATTACATCAGGGGATGACGCCTCTTCGCGAGCACGAATGGCATAAGTCCTCGCAGGCGCTCTACCCTCAGATATTGCAGTCTGCTCTCTCGGTGTACTCTTACTACTAGTTCCACTTCTCGGGTTTCTCTGTTGTCTCCCTCTAGTAGTGCTTCCCAATCTTGCACTCTGAATTTTCTTTTTTTCAACCATCTCAGGGCATTCTCTAATAAAATGATCTTGGGAACCACACTTAAAACAGGCTCTCTCATGTGCTCGGCACTCACCGGGGTCATGTCTACCACACTGTAGACATTCCGATCTGTTTGGTTAAGCGTTCCCAACACTAGCAACTGAAGTGGTCTGGGCTTTAGACCCTGAGTACTGGTTACCCTTACTTCTAATCGAAAACCTAGCTGAAGTAGCTGACCGGGTAGGGAAGTCACTTGACTTCTTAGATGAGGACTGAAATGACTTATTCAGTTGTCTCTTTGTAGAGTCACGAGACTCCATTTCAGCTTTTATTTTCTCTTTAACCAATGCCTCAGCTTTACAAGCCCGGTTGTAACACCCCCAAACCTGGCCAAGACGTTATGGCCGAATTCAGGAATGTCACATCAAAGGCACAATCTCAAACAATTTTGCTAAGTTAAAATCTAAGGCTTAAAAGCCCAAAATCCTTAAATCTTGTTTAGTTAAGAAGAAAACCCCTGTTTTAACATTAAAAGCCCATAGGTTATAGTTATTTTGAAAACCTTGTTAAACCTTAGAAATTTATTTAAGATAAAATTAAAAATTAAGCAGCGGAAATAATAATAAAACCCATAAGTAACGTCAAATTGGAGATACAAGGCCTTAATACAACCAATGAAAATAAAGGATTTAAACTAAAGTCATTCGAAACAAATAAACAAAAAAAACTTCTAATTAACTTGCAATGTGGCCATCTCCGAGTCCCTCTTCCACGTCGAGCCGTCTACTGAGCGTCACCTAAAACATTAAATAAAAGGGTGTGAGTTTCGAAACTCAGTGTGTACGACCCTTGGCAATCAATTTAATATACAATTATCACATTGGGCCTAAGCCCTATCAAAATCGGTGGTCTTGGGCCTTAGCCCACAATGACCTTATATCAGATCATATCATATCATATGCAAAACAAGGTAATGCAAAACCCTCCCCAAAAATCCATCCGCTACACACCATTTCCCTTCCAACCTTATACACTTGTGGGGAAATCTAGCTCGACCCACACCTCCGCTACACACCAATGGTAGCACTCACAGCGGCACTACTCAATGTTGCAGCAAAGCTGCTAATCATATAATGGTCTTAAAGCCACCGGTGGATCCACGGTCGTCAAGCGATTATGCGATCCTCAAATTCATCCTCCGTACCATAATTCCCACCCATATGCATCCTAAACAGAATATCATATGAATGCGGCATGCACATGAGTAACATCCACAAAACTTATACTCATTACATAGGGGTATTTTAGTCATTTCACAATCGAGGTATTCTCGTAATTCTACCCCTGAGGGTATTATCGTAATTCTACCCTACATGAGGGTATTTAGTAATTACGCCCCTACTGAGGGTATTTTTGTAATTCTACCCTACAGGGGTATTTTCGTAATTCTACCCTACAGGGGTATTTCCGTAATTTCTTTCATCTCGGGTTTTAGTTATGAACTTTGGCCCATCAACAAGTCCTCGCGGTTAAAGTGAACAAACACTATGCACCAGGTAGGATCTCAGAAAAGAGGAGGTGGGTCATTAGGACCGCTTAAGTACCAAGCTCTCCCTAGATCCAATCCTAGACATGCATATGTCGGTTACCACACTCTAACTAATCGACTTGTCCACAGACATGTTTGATTATTACAAGAGTTTTATGTTATACAAGATTTTGTCAAACTAGGCCTAGAGTCCATTAAACCCTAACATATATTTCTAAAAACCCATAAGGCCCATTAAGCCCATTTCATGTCATATAGCCCATTAAGCAAATTTCATGCTCGTATAGCCCATTAAGCCAATTTCATGCTCATATAGCCCGTTAAACCAATTTCATGCTCATATAGCCCATTGGACTCAAATACGATCAAATCATACAACCGTTCATGCCAATTCATCATTCATGCTCACATATCAACCATTGTCGTTTTGGGCCCACAAGTTCGGCAGGCCCATTTAGCCACTTTCAGCTTTTCGGCTTTTCGATATTGCCGATATCGTGTGTGTAGTGTTTGTACACACCTGATCACTGCGACGTGCTATCCTATCCTTAGCCTTGATCCTACAACCAACCAACCTTCAATCAACCACTCATACTTAATCAAAAATATTTACTCAAAAGCAGAAACCTTACCGTAACCTTACCGTGTGCGACAAGCCTTAATAGCTCCTTGCTTTAACACCAACTGCGATTAGACCCTAGATCTGTACCAACTTAAACATTAGAGCCTAAGTAATAGATGACTTGCATCCAACACAAGTCACCCTTACAACATATATGACCATTCGGCCAACCCTTGAACCGAAGTAAAGAACACTTACCCTTGCTAACGATCCTACCACACTTGCGATCTTTAAACCTTATCCTTGTTACCATAGAGTTAATGATAGGTCAGTTAGATAGCCTTTCGGCTTTTAGCAAAACGTACAAGAGAGGTTAACTGAATACTTACCAAATCCCCTTTCGATCTTGCGGCCTAATTTCAGCTTTTGAGATTAGTATGGTGACAGAGACAATTCGGCACCAATAGGGAGAAGAAGACGAGAAGTGATCGGCTGGAACTAAAAGTGAACAAGAAAAGGAATTGAAGAAGAGAAGGTATGGGGAATTCGGTTAGAGAGAAAACCAAAATTTCGGCAAAGGGATGATGGTTTTTTTTTCCGGCAAATGGAAGAATTCGTCTAAGGGGGAGAAAAAGAAAAGTAATGGAACCCAAGGAACCTCTCAAAGGAATTTGGCACCTCCTTTTTATAGCCAATAGCCGAATCATGCCTTCCCCCACAGTCCAATTCAGCACCAACTCTTCCCACTTCTCATCTCCTAATTTTTCTCCATGATATCTCCCTTATCTCATCCGAAATTCCCTCCTTTATCAGCTCACAAGACCAATTCAAACACTTCAACGAAAGAGTTCAAATTCCACACAACTCTGGCCGTCCACTATGCAAAATTAAACACTCCAAAAACACTTTACCACTACTCGAACCTTGGAGCTCTTCACGCCACCTTGTAGCTCCCCTAGTGACGCCACCTTGCCACTGGACCACAAGCCCATTTGTGTCCTATTTTCCCCTTAATCTACATTAGAGGCCTAATGCCTGAGACTAGGGTCCACTAAAGCAAGAAAAATAATTTTTTCCCTATGGTCTTCCCTATCTCTAAGACTTCAAATAATCCCAATAATACATTAAAATTAATATTCTAAGTGCTAATCATACATACCAACCTCAGTGCACAGAAATTTAAAGTTTCGGGATTTTTGGGACGTTACAACCCAATAGGCCGAAATCTACTAGGCCCAAATTCGGGGTGTTACACCGGTCCACTAGCACAACAAATTCCTTCAATTCTAGGACACCAACAAATAATCGGATATCTTCGTTTATCCCGTCCTCAAACCTTTTACACAAAATGGCTTCAGAGGATACACACTCCCGAGCGTATTTGCTGAGCCTTACGAACTCACGATCATACTCAGTTACTGTCATTCTACCTTGTTTCAGTTCAAGGAATTCTTTTCTTTTCTGGTCGATAAACCTTTGGCTATTGTATTTCTTCCGAAACTCTTCTTGGAAAAACTCCCATGCAATCCTTTCCCTCGGTAAAATCGACACAAGGGTGTTCCACCACTGATAAGCGGAATCTCTCAAGAGAGACACCACACATTTCATGCACTCTTCAGGTGTGCAAGATAATTCATCAAATACCCTGATGGTATTTTCAAGCCAAAATTTTGCTCTCTCCGGATCATCATCTTTACTAGCTCGAAATCCCTCGGCTCCTTGTTTTCGGATTCTATCAACCGGAGGCTTTTCTCTCCTTACCACTTCTACCAATTGAGGAGCTACAGGGGTAGGCTAAGGAATAGGTGGGGGAGGAGGGGGTTGTGCATTTGGGTTCGTACGAACAAACTCCGTATACCATGCATTCATCATGTGGAGAAAGGCTTCCCTAGCCTATTCTCCTCCTCTTTGACTTACAGTCGTGGGTCTATTCTCATTTTTATTCGGCACCGTCCCTTGGACGGGAGCCGACGCGTTACTTTCGATATCATCCGCCATAGCTCTATCGGGATCCATTTACTATATAAAAACAAAATTTAAATCATCAGGAGTCGTCACACTATCATTATGTAAATACTCATACGTATGACACGTATAGCTAGACTAATGCATACGCTACGTTAGTCCGAGAATCGACTAAACCATAGCTCTGATACCACTAAATGTAACACCCATTACCCGCGATCAACGCCGGAACTGGGTACGAGGCATTACCGAACTTAACTTGCTTAAACATACAACATCAGGCCGTAAAATATCGTTACAACTTAAAACTTTTGTATTCGTATTCATAACATTCTTATTATGGGTCTACAAGACCCTAAACATAAGATCGGGATGGTTCGGAACCAAACCGAAAACTTTTACGCATTTAGAAAATTTTTGCTTTAAAACAAGGCTACACGCCCGTGTGAAATGGAACATGCCCGTGTGGGCAAGACGTGTGGTCACACACGCCCATGTTTTCGGCTTGTGTGGATTTTATTTTTCATTTCGAACCTACAGGGGTTTTCACACGGCCTGGCACACGCCCGTGTCTATAGCCCATGTCCCTCACACGGCCTAGACACGCCCGTGTCTGCACCTGTGTGTGAAAACCTTGGTATTCTGTTTATGACATCAGCAAACACTTATGGGGCACACGGCCTAGTCACACGCCCGTGTGCTAGCCCGTGTGACGAATTGAATTTTCAAAAATTTTGATGCAGGGGACACACAGCCTAACAACACACCCATGGGGCTGGCCGTGTGTCACACACGGCCTAGACACACGCCCGTGTGTCTACCCGTGTGGACAATTAGAAGGCTATTTACCAAGCCTATTGCCACCCTGAAACAAACACACTTATACCACCACAAGCAACACATAACATTTTACTCGGTCAATAGCATAAACTTGAACTTCATGAATATCATCATCATTAGATATATATATATATAGAACTTAATAAGTATTGGCTAATTCCCAATGGCCATTTACAAAATGAATAAGTGGCAAATATAACCAACACTTTGGCTAACAAATATGACATAACAAAATGACAAAATTCCTATACATGCCATACTCAAAATAAATCAACTTTAGTATACCAAAAGAATAGTTGATAGTGTGATCCGAACTCCGACGTCCTTCGATCTCCGAGCTAGCTTGGCGATACTACATGGAAAAGGGAAAAGAGAGGGGTAAGCATATAGCTTAGTAAGTTTGTATGAAATAAATAGAAACATTAAGACTTATAATGGCATCCATTTATCTCATCGAATGATACACAAGTCCTCGAATACCTCAACATAACTTACTCATGTATACTCTTACCAAATTACATATCACATATTGCATGCATTTCTCGTAAATTACTCATGGGTACCTGTAACACTTCGTCACATAACTTTAGCACTTTTATACTCATTAAACATAGACTTAGCTCTTTGTCATCTCTACATAAACTCATGTAACACCCCAAACCCGGCCCATGCGGTATGACCGGATCTGACATGTCACATGAAAAAACGTGATAAATCCTTATGATTCGTACTAAAATAGGTGTAATTTGATTATGGTTAAGAAAACAAGTTTGGATGTGAATATTTGATAAAATACAACTAATTTTTGAGTGGTTGATTGATGAGTCGAAAATCGAGGTAGTGAACTTTAAAACCATGACTTTTGAAAATGACGTTGAAAATTTGAAAGAGAATCCGAGTTAAATTATTTGTACATATTTATTATGAAAACCATTTATTAATCAATTTTGGAAAACCGTTATTTATGATTTTAGAAAAATTCCCCATTTAAAATAATGCAAGAAAAATAATAAGTATGGCTAAACATAAAACCAAATAAAAATATCCCAGAGGCCTTATTACAACTTTAAAACCCGAAATAATAAAAGCAACGAAATAATACGGAAAAGAAGTTTACTAAAGTCCGAAAATAACAATCCAAAAGTATGGCCTTCACCGAGTCATCCATGGCCCCAAGTCCTCGTCATTGAGCATTACCTACAAGGGTTAAGAAAAGGGGGGAGTGAGTTACAAGAACTCAGTGTATAATCCCCTTACCGTCATCCACTGGGCCTGAACCCATATAGAAATATCTTGGGCGTAAGCCTATTTACATAATAATGTATAAATGAAATAAATATATATGTGCAAAGTATGTAACCCAACCCATCCATCCAACACACCCCCGTACCAGCCTATCACACCTGTGGGGATCAAGTCAACCCACCCCGCCAATCACACCAAATCGCAAGCAAATTGCCATTTATAATAATTTATTGTGGCCAAGCCACCGATATCATACGAAAACATTATAATAAACATTTTATTGTGGCAATGCCACCAGGCTACACTTCTCTTCATCATTATTCCCATCCCATTCAATATATGAAAATGCAGCATACATAATAAGATGTTCACATATAAATAGCAATAATTAATCAAGTAATTTATTACAATGACTCGACCAATTTAAGGCATTCTAGTAAATCGGCCCTCTAGGGGCATTTTCGTAATTCGGCCCATAAGGGCATTTTCGTAATTTAACAATTTTAAGGCCGATTTTTTCAAATCTTTCAAAATAGTATACTTTAAACAAATTCCTCGTTTTATGCCAATTTTTACGATTTTTAGCCGTATAATAATAACAATCTACTATTCGACATGTTACCGAATCATAATTCTACGGGATTACGGTGTGAGATTACACACCTGATTACGGTAAGTATTAAACTCTCTTGATCGTCGGCAACTATGACATCATAACACTCGATTAATCTAATGAACGAGATTTTTATTAATCTAAATCTAAACCAAGCGATCTATTGAAACGCTTACCCTCGATATCGTGAACGACCACGATTGTCTATTCTCACCGGATGATGGTCCACAACCCGGTGGGAAATCTCGAACCGCCGAAACCGCTCTACGCTTGAACTTAGGAGTAGGAATGGCAATTCCACTCCTTTTGTGTTCTCCAATCGCTTTTCCTTTCAACACGGTTCCACTTGCCTCCATTGGAAAAATCTTAATCAAAACAATATTACGATGATATATATATCGATTGTTTAAGGAAAAAGGGTTCGGCTTACCACTATTTCCGCAGAATCAACAAGCAAATATCAACGATCGATATAGTCCCTAGAATAAACGTATATACCTAATCGTCAATCCGTTTTAGCGGAATAACCAAGTATTGAGATATTGAACCTTAAAGAAATCCCTTACCTCGACAATAATAGATCCACTTCGATCGATTGGGCGCAAGACTAGAAGTGATTCGGCTAAGATGTGATATTCGGCCAATCCACTAAAGTACTACAAATAGAAGATTATCAAAATATGAGGGAGTGTGGGAAAACACCATTTCGATTTAGAAACAATATGAAATAACCAAATGATGAGGAATACTCATTCGGCTAAGGAGAAAAAGATTGAAAAGATTTGAATAAAACACTTACCCAGTTTAATCAAGAAAGAAAAATCCGACTTGTAAGATGAAGAAGAGAAGATGATCAAGGTTCGGTTAGTGGAGGAAAAATGGAGAAAGATTGAAGGAATAGTAAATAGGAAAAGAAGTTATAACCTAAGAGAAATTAGAGAGTTTCGGCCATCCAAAGAAAATGAGCAAAAGTGGTTTGAGGGTCACGGCAAAACAAAGGAGAAAAATGACCAAATGAATTAGGAGGTTTCGGCCAAAGCAAGGGGAAAAGAAATTGGAAGAGAAAGTACCAAAATGACTTTAGTGATTCGGCATAACAAAGGAAAAAAATGAACTATTTTGGCCTAGAGTGTTTCGGCAAGAAAGGGAAAAGGTTTAGAAAAGAAACACAAAATGTTCAAACAAAAGAAAATTATACCTCTCATGCACTAAACTAGCAAAATTTCGGCTCTCAACTCCCCTCTCAAAACCGTGTGGCATCTTTTGCCCAAAAGGATGGATGTTGACCAAAATGTCTTTCCAAAACATCACCCACAATATTAGCCAACATGTTCCCTTCACTTGCCTTTTTCTATTGATTCTTTCCTTCATCATCCCATATCATCCTCCATACCATACTTCTTTAGCCACCTTTCCATAGTTAAAAATTCTTCCTTGCCTTAAATACCACCTTGGCCGACACTTAGGGAAGGAATACAAAAATAAAATCCCAAAATTTGCACCAGGTGGGATTCGAACTCCACCCCTCAAGCCCATACATGCAACGCCACACCACTCCTCTTCTAGCTTCACTTGTGCTAGCAAAATGCACACTTATTTCCATAAGCCTTGATGCCACCTACCTTCTCTCCTTAAAGTGCTTAATCACAAAATTTACCTATAGCCTAACTTGAACCCTGAACTTCCTAGAAACCTCGTAACTTTCCAAAATCACCTTCTCATTAAGTCCAACTTGAAATAATGTCGTTCTCTTGTTCTCAAAAATTTTAAACACTCCTACTCCCCAAGGCCAAATGGGCCCAATTCTACTAGGCCCAAATTCGGGTCGTTACAATTCTACCCTCCTTAAAGAAATTTCGTCCTCGAAATTTCCAACCAACTACTAAACGCACCGCTCAAATCACACCACTATGCTTTCACTGCGCACTCTGATCTTAATAACACTAATGTACTTTTAACATAATCTTGAATCCTCTTTCACAAAACCAAACATCTAACCACAGAAGCAAACAGTTATCTACCACTTATACCTAAAATTTTCTACATTCAATCATCACGCCCAACCAAAACATACCTGACTTGATGATGATGAAACAATCCCGAGCCTTATGCTCCTTAGACCCGTATCTCAAGCATGCTCCTGACCTCCTCCAGCATTCTCCTTGGATGACGCCTTCTGCAATATTCGCAAGCCGGAAAATTTGGACGTGCCTTAACACGTTTTACGGAACGAGGCTGCGACCCAAAAGAAACGCGATCTCTTTTCTTCTTACAGTCCATACACCCAACTCGAAGTGCTTCACTGATTCCTTTAACCTCCTCCAGTACCTCCTTAACTATCTGAGTCAGCTCAACAACCCAAGCTCGATCATGAGATCCCGTCTCAGCCACTGGTGATGCCAGCGCCTCCCTTTCGAGCACGTGCCTCGATACCGAAGATCCAGGCCTAGCACCTCGGCCTCTATCACGATCGCGTCTACCACGTCCACGTCCTCTAGTACTCATGTTCACTAATGTCGATTTAATCTGATTACGAGTTTTATGAATCATTATGCTATTCAATGTTTATTAAAAAAATTTTTATGGAATATAAGAAGTGAAGTTGTTTTCTCAAAATGCATCCTAAAGTCTCAATCTCTATAGTTTCAGCTCCTAAAGCTAAAAGTTCTAGAGTATTTCTATAGTTATACAACAATAATCATAAAATGAAAACATAAACTTACTTGACTTGGTGCCGGATACCCATGGTGCCATACTTCCTTTAGAACATGCATTTATAAATTAAAATTTTAAATAGCTTTGGAAAACGCTTTTGAACCCAAACCACAGCCGAGTTTTGCAACCGGGCTCTGATACCATAAAATATAACACCCCAAACCCAGCCCATGCGGTATGACCAGATCTGACATGTCACATGAAAAAAATGTGATAAATCCTTATGATTCGCACTAAAATAGGTTTAATTTGATTATGGTTAAGAAAACAAGTTTGGATGTGAATATTTGATAAAATACAACTAATTTTTGAGTGGTTGATTGATGAGTCGAAAATCGAGGTAGTGAACTTTAAAACCATGACTTTTGAAAATGACGTTGAAAATTTGAAAGAGAATCTGAGTTAAATTATTTGTACATATTTATTATGAAAACCATTTATTAATCAATTTTGGAAAACCATTATTTATGATTTTAGAAAAAAATCCCCATTTAAAATAATGCAAGAAAAATAATAAGTATGGCTAAACATAAAACCAAATAAAAATATCCCAGAGGCCTTATTACAACTTTAAAACTCGAAATAATAAAAGTAACAAAATAATACGGAAAAGAAGTTTACTAAAGTCCGAAAATAACAATCCAAAAGTATGGCCTCCACCAAGTCATCCATGGCCCCAAGTCCTCGTCATTGAGCATTACCTACAAGGGTTAAGAAAAAGGGGGAGTGAGTTACAAGAACTCAGTATATAATCCCCTTACCGTCATCCACTGGGCCTGAACCCATATAGCAATATCTTGGGCCTAAGCCCATTTACATAACAATGTATAAATGAAATAAATATATATATGCAATGTATGTAACCCAACCCATCCATCCAACACACCCCCGTACCAGCCTATCACACCTGTGGAGATCAAGTCAACCCACCCCGCCAATCACACCAAATCGCAGGCAATTTGCCATTTATAATAATTTATTATGGCCAAGCCACCGATATCATACGTAAACATTATAATAAACATTTTATTGTGGCAATGCCACCAGGCTACACTTCTCTTCATCATTTTTCCCATCCCATGCAATATATGAAAATGCAGCATACATAATAAGATGTTCACATATAAATAGCAATCATTAATCAAGTAATTTATTACAATGACTCAGCCCATTTAAGGCATTCTAGCAAATCGGCCCTCTAAGGGCATTTTCGTAATTTGGCCCATAAGGGCATTTTCGTAATTTAACAAATTTAATACCGATTTTGTCAAATCTTTCAAAATAGTATACTTTAAACAAATTCCTCGTTTTATGCCAATTTTTACGATTTTTAGCCGTATAATAATAACAATCTACTATTTGACATGTTACTGAATCATAATTATACGGGATTACGGTGTGAGATTACACACCTGATTACGGTAAGTATTAAACTCTCTTGATTGTTGGCAACTATGACATCATAACACTCGATTAATCTAATGAACGAGATTTTTATTAATCTAAATCTAAACCAAGCGATCTATTGAAACGCTTACCCTCGATATCGTGAACGACCACGATTTGTCTATTCTCACTGGATGATGGTCCACAACCCGGTGGGAAATCTCGAACCGCCGAAACCACTCTACGCTTGAACTTAGGAGTAGGAATGGCAATTCCACACCTTTTGTGTTCTCCAATCGCTTTTCCTTTCAACACGGTTCCACTTGCCTCCATTGGAAAAATCTTAATCAAAACGATATTACGATGATATATATATCGATTGTTTAAGGAAAAAGGGTTCGGCTTACCACTATTTCTGCAGAATCAACAAGTGAATATCAATGATCGATATAGTCCCTAGAATAAACGTATATACCTAATCGTCAATCCATTTTAGCGGAATACCAAGTATTGAGATATTGAACCTTAAAGAAATCCCTTACCTCGACAATAATAGATCCACTTCGATCGATTGGGCGCAAGACTAGAAGTGATTCGGCTAAGATTTGATATTCGTCCAATCCACTAAAGTACTACAAATAGAAGATTATCAAAATATGAGGGAGTGTGGGAAAACACCATTTTGGTTTAGAAACAATATGAAATAACCAAATGATGAGGAATACTCATTCGGCTAAGGAGAAAAAGATTGAAAAGATTTGAATAAAACACTTACCCAGTTTAATCAATAAAGAAAAATCCAACTTGTAAGATGAAGAAGAGAAGATGATCAAGGTTCGGTTAGTGGAGAAAAAATGGAGAAAGATCGAAGGAATAGTGAATAGGAAAAGAAGTGATAGCCCAAGAGAAATTAGAGAGTTTCGGCCATCCAAAGAAAATGAGCAAAAGTGGTTTAAGGGTCACGACAAAACAAAGGAGAAAAATGACCAAATGAATTAGGAGGTTTCGGCCAAAGCAAGGGGAAAAGAAATTGGAAGAGAAAGTACCAAAATGACTTTAGTGATTCGGCATAACAAAGGAAAAAATGAACTATTTTGGCCTAGAGTGTTTCGGCAAGAAAGGGAAAAGGTTTAGAAAAGAAACACAAAATGTTCAAACAAAAGAAAATTATACCTCTCATGCACTAAGCTAGCAAAATTTCGGCTCTCAAGTCCCCTCTCAAAACCGTGTGGCATCTTTTGCCCAAAAGGATGGATGTTGACCAAAATGTCTTTCCAAAACATCACCCACAATATTAGCCAACATGTTCCCTTCACTTGCCTTTTTTTCTTTTGATTCTTTCCTTCATCATCCCTTATCTTCCTCCATACCATATTTCTTTAGCCACCTTTCCATAGTTAAAAAGTCTTCCTTGCCTTAAATACCACATTGGCCGACACTTAGGGAAGGAATACAAAAATAAAATCCCAAAATTTGCACTAGGTGGGATTCGAACTCCACCGTTCAAGCCCATACATGCAACACCACACCACTCCTCTTCTAGCTTCACTTGTGCTAGCAAAATGCACACTTATTTCCATAAGCCTTGATGCCACCTACCTTCTCTCCTTAAAGTGCTTAAACACAAAATTTACCTATAGCCTAACTTGAACCCGAAAGTTCCTAGAAACCTAGTAACTTTCCAAAATCACCTTCCTATTAAGTCCAACTTGAAATAATGTCGTTCTCTTGTTCTCAAAATTTTAAACACTCCTACTCCCCAAGGCCCAATGGGCCCAATTCTACTAGGCCCAAATTCGGGTCGTTACAACTCAACTCTTTGTAATCTTTACTTAACTTGGCTCTTTGCCCGTTGAACTACTCGGAATATCAAATGATACACAATCTCATCATACATGTATCACGATGCCAATGCCATATCCCAGATATGGACTTACATGGGATCACCTCTTGATGCCGATGCCATATCCCAGATATGGTCTTACATGGGATCTCATATCTCGATGTCAATGCCATGTCCCAGACATGGTCTTATACGAGACTGTATATAGATGTCGATGCCATGTCCCAGACATGGTCTTACACGAGATCTTTCTTTGGTGCCGAGGCCATGTCCCAGACATGGTCTTATACGGGACCTTCCTTATTCGGTGACGATGCCATGTTCCAGACATGGTCTTATACGAGACCATCCTTATTCGGTATCGATGCCATGTCCCAGACATGGTCTTATACGGGACCTTCCTTATTCGGTGCTGATTCCATGTCCCAGACATGGTCTTATGCGGGACCTCCTTATCTCATGTTGTGACATTAGTATCCTTGTTATTCCGATTATTCAACCGGGACTTCAGACTTAACATGATCTCATTACAATCTCATTGAGGCATCATTAATAAACTTCAAGGAAATAATATACATTCCTCATAAAATAAAGTAAATAAAAACATATTAACATTAGGCAGCTTTAATTTCACACAAACTTACCTCGGTACTCAAAATGTGTGTAGATATTTGGTTTAGTCCACAACCTTGTTCTTGCCTCGGTTTTAGTCCGAGCTTCATGTTTCTTGATCTATAATAGAAATTTCACTTGTTTAATACTCACATTAACTAAATTAACCTGTGTATCATACTTTGACAAAATCGAAATTTTTCCCTTAAACTTCCACATAATTACACTTTTGCCCCTAGGCTCGTAAAATGATTTTTATTCAATTTCTTTGCATTTTAAGCCTAGCCGAATCACTTTCATAACTACAACAGCCCTCAATTTCCACTAATTCACTCATGTATGACCATTTTTATGACTTTTACAATTTAGTCTTTTTTATGCATTTTTCATGAAAATTACTTAGAAAAAGATGTTTATCATACATCAAACTTTCATATTCTTCCATAAATCATCAAAATACATGCATGTCATACATGGATAAATTTTTGAACATAAACCCTAGCTCAAAACATAGCTAGAAATAGCTAAATCGAGCTACGAGGATCTCAAAAATACGAAAAACATTAAAAATGGGGATAGAATGCACTTACTATCAAGCTTGGAAGTTGAAGAAACCCTAGCTATGGTGCTCTTTTGATTTTCGGCCAAGCTTAGAGAAGATGGACACCATTTTTGACTTATTTTTCCCTTTTTAATTCATTAATTAACCAAATGACAAAAATGCCCTTAAGGCCCTTTCTTAAGATTTTTCCTTCCCATGTCTATTTTTGTCCATCTTGACATATATTGGTCTAATTGCTAAATAAGGGCCTTTAATAATTTTTATAATGTTATTTCATACTTAAACCTTCTAGAATCTCATATTTTCTAATCTTTGCAATTTAGTCCTAATAAATAAATTAATTTCTACTTAATAAAATTTCTTTATGAAATTTTCACATAAGCATGCAAACAGGTCATAAACCTCATAAAAATCATAAAACACATATTTCTACTTCGGATTTGTGGTCTCGTAGCCACTATTCTGACTAGGCCCTAAATCGGGCTATTACACAAAGCCTCTTTTGCCCGTTATTTTTCCCTCTTCGTTGGTTTTCCACATAAAATATTTGTGTTCGTTCTTGATAAATGCCAAAAGTAAGATGTTTTAGCCTCATTTTTAAAGCATTTCTAGATTATGTTCGATTTAAAATGGTGAATTTTATTCTCCTAATCCTTTAAATTCATGTTTTTTATATTTAGGAGAGCATTTGGGAGCAACAAGAGCAAACAGGGAGCGAAAATTGGAAAATCAGATCAACTTTCAGGAGCCACACGGGTCGAGCCCTTCCACACGGGCTACCAAACGACCATATGCCAGACCGTGTGGATTTCGCGAACTGCACTCTAGAGACGCCAAAAAACATAATTTTTTGGTTTTTCGGGCATTATAAGACCTATATATACAAAATATAAGAAAAGATGAGTAAGCCGTCAGAGAATATTGAAGAAAACAACTCAAAAAACACCATTGGAGTCGACTCCGGAGCAGGTTTCCATCAAGATTGAAGATCCCCTTTTGATTTCTTTGAAGTTTATTATGAGTTTGTTTATTTCTTGCAGTTATACTATCTTTGAGATGTATTTATTTGTGATTATGAACTAACTTTCTAAATACCTAGGGGAGATGAACCCTATTATGAATTCTTTCTTTCGATTTCTATTTTACGCAATAAATACTTGGATCTTTTTCTCAATTATGTGTGCTAATTCTTGGTTTAATATATCTAGATTATTAATTCATGTTTGTTGTGCTTAATTCATAGGAGGAATAGACCCTGTTGAAGAGTAGATCTAGCATAATTAAGTGTAGTTGCATGCAATCCTAAAAATAGGATAACATAAATCTACCAGACTAGAGTCAAATCTAATAGAGGGATCCATAGATCGAGTTAATGTGAAAATAGGGGTTTCAATTACAAAGAAATTTCAATTAATCAACCTAGAGTCAGTTGCTCTTACTCTCGAAAGAGATATTAGCATAATTTAAAGATTTCTATGGATCAAGATACTTAGTGAAAAAATTGTTTAATTCAGATCAATAATGATAGATGAAATCTAGGTGGATTCTTTCGTAGGTATTGTTTCGCTTCTTGGTTGTTGATCGCTTATTTTCATGATTTGTTATTTTTTGTGTTCTTTAGTTAATTAATTTAGATAATTTTAGTTTTAATCAATCACTCAAATTTGTTGGTTAAATAATAGAAAGACGGTAATTATTAGTACTTTTAGTTTTTGTGGGAACGATATCTCTGCTCACCGTAGATATACTATTAATTGATAGGTGCACTTTGCTTTGTCAAATTTTTAGTTGGTTTACTACTGCATCATGTTTTTGGCGCCGTTGCCAGGGACTAAAATATTAGGAAATTTTGCATCAAACCCTAGTATATGACTCGCCTTGTTTTTAGAATAAATAATGCAAAACTATTTCAAAAATAAGGAAATAGCCTAGTGGTTAGTTGATAAATGGAAAAGTATGAAATTTAGTTAAGGTCCCAAGTTCGTATTTTTCCCCTTACAAAATAATTAAGTTTTGCAAAATCCCTTGTTTTTTTTAATGTGTGTGCTGCCCATACCCTTGAACCCTAGGTATAAATACAGATTTTTCTTGTATTATTCATCCTTTAATTCAATTTTTCCTTACCCTAGCGGTTCACCCAGTTCCTCTCCTCTTTTCTCTTCAATTTTCTTTCTTTCTTCCTTTGTGTGCCGCCGTCTAAGCCACCAAGATTCACCATCAATTTCTCTTATTTTTGCAATGAGTTCTTGCAGCATTAATTTCCTCTTCTTTCTTTCATTTTATCATAAAATTTTCAGCTTTAAATCTGAAAATTTAGAACTCAAGATCAACATCTATTGATGCCCCCAAAGAACTCCATTGTCGCCCCTTTCACCTAGCTGGTGTAAGCTCTTGTTTTCTCTCAATTTCATAATAAATCATGTTAAATAAAAACCTAAATTTATAGATCTTGAATTTGGGGGATTTTTAAATATTTAGTGGATATTTTTCCAGCTTTTTAATTGGTCTTGAAAGTGGCTTTAAATCAGCCCCAATTCGGCCACCGCTGGTGGTGGTGTGCACGCCTATAGGCAAGAAAAGGGAGCTATTTTTATTTAATTATTTCCCATATTTTTCCAGAATTATTTTTGGTTCTTGAACCCTCCTAATCAGCCTTTAATCACATGATAATTAGAGAAATTCGTTCTTGATCAATCGGCAATTCGGATCTGACAATTCGGGAAGCGTAAGTGTAGGTAATCCTAAACTAGTTTGTTGTTTCGACATAGATTGTAGGAAAAGGTTATGGATTGATTAAATGAAGGATTTTAATCAAGATTAGATATTTATTTTCCCGTATTAAAATGTGTTAGGTTCTGACCCGAACGTTCCAAATCAACAGTAAAGCCGAAAGACATTTGTGCGTACGATTCATAGAAAAACAATGTAAGAAATCTAACTAGTTTGGATTCGAAAATGGTTGTAATTGCGACAATTGATTGATCCCATAAGTTGGTGTTTAGGGGCTGTATAAGAGGTGTATTAATTATTTTCTATAGTGATTTAATTTAATTTAATTTAATTTAGGCCCGTTTGAAAGTTTATTAAAGAAACCGCAAGATTCGCTAGTGTGCTGCGAAAGAGAGTAAATAAGGTGTGGGTCCTAACTCAAAAACTTAAATATTAATAAATATTTTAATGTTATAAATAATTATTTAGCTTGCTGATCAGGCTTGGCTATTTAGCTAAGTAATTAAATTTAAAAGTGGCTGAATCAGGTACGTTTTGAGTCCTAACTATTTGGCATGGCATGGTAGCAATATTGCTAGTTTGACATTGTCATGAATGTTAGGTAATTTGATGTATGATTGGTTGTATGTATAGCATGATTATGAATGAAATAAGGCATATGCAATATATATTCATACAAGTGATTTGTTATGCTATGTTCGAAAGACTGTTATACGTGCACACAAAATAAAGTTATAAATGAATATGAAACTGTGAATTGTTGAATGATACCATTTTTTTGGTAACTTGAAAGTTTGAATATTATTTCCATTCACAGAAAGTATTTGATGACATTTACTGAAAATGTCAATAAAATGTGAAAGTATGAGTTATGGCTATGGATGAGATTGTGTGACATATTGCATCTACATTGGGGTGGGTTATTTGTGGTTGACAGAGGAGTTTCGTGGAGTACTAACGGTATATTAAGTCTGCATTTATACGTAGTTAGTGCACTGCACCTAGAGTACCGAGTGAATTTGTAACACCCCATACCCGAGTCCGAGGCTAGGACCGGATACGAGACATTACTATGCTTGAACTTTCTTAAACATGTACTTACGGGCTATAAAATTTCGTTCCAAATTAAAAACTTCTCTTTCTTAGTCAAATCAGACATTTCATAGGCCTCACGAGGCCTCGGACTTACGCCCCGAAACTTTTGGAACTCATCCGAAACTTTCTCTCGAAACAGTGGGTCACACGCGTCAGGTGACTTGGGACACGCCGTGCACCCCTAAAACATGCCCGTGTCTTTCACCCGTGGAGGATCTTGGCAAAATCCACACGCCTGGACACGCCCATGACCGGTCCATGTGCCAAACCTTGGCATTTCGACTTATCCACACGGTCTATACTGCGCCGGGTGCAAAGGCCACCGTGTGACAATTGAATTTTTAAGTGTCAAGTGCAGACTTCACACGGCCTTGGCACACGCCCATGTGCCAACAGTGTATCACACTACTGAACAAACGGCCGTGTGACCAGCCCGTGGTCTAATCTCACTTAAGATACTAAGGTGCAGGAGACACACGGCCTAGACACATGCCCGTGTGTCTATCGGTGTGGGCACTTAGAGGCTATCTTACCAAGCCTTTTACCACTCCCGTTTGCATACATTCATATACTACTTCAAAACATTCTCAAATCATCAATTAAAACACATGAATTAACACATTTAATCATTAAAGAGATAAAGTCTTTATCCCATACACTAGGGAGAACCACTCCCAATACAAATACAACCAACTTAAGCCATCATCTATGGTCATACACAACTAACTCTAGATTCTCTTAGGCCAATACAATTTGGCTACATCGGTTAGAACTTAATCAACTTTAAAAGAATCCCTATACATGCCATGACTCATAAGGACTTGATACCTCATGCCAAGTGTCCGCTTTCGATAGTGTGAAAACATCTCCCATGGTCTCCAACCCGAGCTAGTTAAAATAACCTATAAGGGATGAGAAAAGTAAAGGAGTAAGCAATAATGCTTAGTAAGCCCATCTGCATAATGTGTCAAATATTGATATTCATTGAATATACATAATTACAAAGTATCATGAAGAGTGTCTCTCATAAACTCATGGTTACTTACTCAAATATTCTCGAAACTTACTCATTCAATCTCTTACCACAATCTTAAGATGTCACAAGCCAATTGCTTGTTCAATTAGCATACATTCCTGCACTGATCACCACATGATCACATAAAACAACACATCCAGCATTTTCAATAAGTCGCTCATGCTACTAATATTTCGGTGGTTTCGCACTTAGCCCACCATTGAATCTCTAATAGGGTGGTATCACACATAGCCCACCAATCATTTATACTTATGGTGGTTCCGCACTTAGCCCACCTTTCATTTTACATTCATGGATAGTAATCCACATGTATATCTCTATTTCAAATATTCATCCGAGAACATTCTCACACTCTTCTATTCTTACTTAACTTTCTATGATACTCGTTTGCATTCACGCAATACATTAATAAATCTATCTCATGCAACTAAGGTGTATTAAATACACTTAACCCACTAAGGGTTCATCATATATTGAATCCATATCAATTCAATTCTAACACACACTTGTGCTTTTCGTGGTACAACCACGTACTTTCTTTCTTTCAACATATACGTTGAATCACTCAAGTTATTAAATAACTCTCTTGAGTCTCAAACTTATAATGTCACATAGAATTTATACCCCAATAGGGTCTTACTTGTATTAACATGTCGATTCCATGTCCCTGACATGGTCTTATACGAATTCTTACATCGAGGCCATATTCCAATATGGTCTTACACGAGGCCTTAACTATCATCATATCATTCTACATACATTTCCCATTACTCTTAGATTCAATTCTTTTGACCTCTCATTAAAGATATTTCATACATTCATAGAGTAAATAGAAATTCCATACAATATTGGAACATTAAATTAACTCATACGTAATTGCAACATTTGCACATGAACTTACCTCGATGTCTAAAGGGCCAAAAGGGACCTTTTTGCCCACATTTCTCTTTTCATCTGTTCTAGGTTCGAAACTCGTTTTCTTTGATCTAGAATAATGAAATTTACTGATTTAATCATTTATAAATCATAATACACCATAATCTACACTTTAGGCAAAATTGACTATTTTGCCCCTACACTTTCACAAAATTATGATTTTGCCCCTAGGCTCGTAAATAAATTTTCATCCATCTTCTTTACTAATCAAGCCTAGCTGAATCATATTCTCTTCTATAGCAACTCAAAATTTCAACTATTTCTTGCACTTATTACCAATTTGCAACATTTACAAATTAGTCCTAATTAGGTGTTTTCACAACAACACCTTTCACAAAAGTTGTTTCTCATCTCCCTATCATTCATTTTCTTCCATAAAAACTCTTCAAACAACATAAAATCTATCATGGTAAGTCCCTAGACTTTCAACCATATTGCAAACTAGTCCTCTCATTAGCTAGCTTAAGCTTTGAGGGCTCCAAATATGCAAAAATCATCAAAAATAAACATCAAATTGACTTACTTGTAAGGATGAGATGTAGCTGAAATTTTCAAGCTTTCAAACCCTTAAGCTTGCTGATATTTTCGGTGGAGAAGAAGGCAAAGTGAAAAGATGATAGCCTTGGCTTATTTCATCTTATTTTATTTATTTGTCAACTAATATCACCAACTTTTGACTAACATTTAATGCCTTTGTCCCCCTAGCTTCCTATGTGGCCGGCCATCACTAATTCAATGGCCTAATATCACTTTAAGGACCTCCAATTTATTATCCTTAGCTAATTGGCACCTCTAGCAATTCAAATAGAACTTTCGCACTTTATGCGATTTAGTCCTTTTTCGCAATTAAGCCCTCAATCGCTAAAATTAAAGCACCAAAATTCCCAAGCCTCCTTATAAACATGTTATAACACATAACATATCATGAAAATAATTTTCTCTAACCTCGAATTAGTGATTTTAAGATCACTGTTCCGACTAGCCCCTAAATCGGGTTATTACAATTCTCCCCCTTAGGGATTTTCATCCCTAAAAATCTAATCGGGAGGAGTTGTTACCAACATTCTTAAAATGTTTCCATCTACTCTTCAAAATCACGAGTCCACTATCCTCAAATTTCTCTTACAAACAACTCTTAAACTGTGATACATAAGGTCGAAACGTAACTTGAGACCTAGGTTATTCTTCCTCTGGGGCATATACTCTGTAATCTACCAATTTGGAACTCTGCGCATGTCTAAATGATCATTCGAATCTTTACTGGTTGATTTACTACAATTCGAATGACATTTCCCTTTCTTGGAAATTTTGTCATATTAAATTTGAAATCTATAAGGTTTTACCTCACTCTCTCATTAAAGCATTTGCCGACTGTAGTAGTCTTTTCTTGTGTGCTTTGGAAACTCAGCTTTTAGTGGTCAACTACTTCTGACCATAATTCGATCATATAGTGAAATGTACTCTATGTCAAAACATTTATGCACATAACTGCATTTCCTTACTTTTACATTAGTAGATATGCTACTACTAAATCTCATACCAAAACTCTTGTATAAGTCCTGGATTCAACATCATTCACTTTCTATCTCGAGGAAGCATCAACAACAGAAATCTTATCCAACATGGATAACTTATTTTAAATACCATTTATTATAACACTTCTGAACTCTTCTGCTCTGAAAGGTAGACTCACTATATTCATTAACCTCGCTGAAACTAGGATATTACCAACTAGAGTCAACCGAGTAACTAACTCACATTGCTAAACATGGATCTTTCATTTAGACATCTGTACTATGTCTACTATCTGAGTAGTATCACAATAATTATACCTACCATTGTAATAGCTCAAGCCGTTTCCACTATTTCATCTTCAAAATCTTCTGTAGCATAAGATACTCTCACTTATTAAAATTCAGAAAATACACATCGATCTTCCCATGGATCAATACATAATATCTAACTCACAATACAGACACAAAAGTGATCGTCTCCGGATCACCAACCTGTCAACTCTTTCTCTCGATTCAGACTGATCTTAGTACTAGAACTTTCAAATAAATAGTTCTTTCTATATCTTTCAACTCAACCATCACGGTTTGAACATTTCGATGAGCATGTCTTTGTATCATGCTCCCTACGCACGTACACACAGAATTTTATTCTCTTTACTGATTCATGCGTGAATATACACAGAACTTGAATCATATCTCAATACATTAATCTACTCTTTTCTCCATACTGAGAACCTATTTTAAGCACACTCTCATCTGAGTTTCTCTTGCTATGCTAATCTAGAACCCTTACTATCGTCACATCTCACGATAGCAGGGACATATCGATCGAATTCGTTAACTCTATTCGACTTACCCAAAAACCCATCACACAACGTGAAACTTGTGATTTCACCTCTTATACACGAATCATCACCACTTCCTCCTCAAGGTACCCAATTAAGGTTACGAGGAGATAGAGGAAATGTTGATTTTAATTAACTAAGTCGACAACCGTTTAGTCTACTTTTTCTGTCAGTTAACGTTCTCACACAATCACAATTTCATGAAAAGAACGACCACATCATCCCTGAAGGGAAACATGTATTAGTACATAATACTAAGGAGATCATTATAATCCTATTCATGGCATTAACTAACCATGCACAAACCATAGGCTTCTAGCTAACTTACTCATACTTGCCCTTATATAACACGTTCTGTGTCATATATCGTAATCGTCTCTTCGTGATTCATTCACGAGTACATGTTTTCACTCTTTCACATGACTTTAGTACCATTCTCATTTCTACCTCTAGACTCATCTATCTGTCCCATTGATCACTAGGGATAATCAAAGACGCATGTTCATTGTCCTTCATGTAGGTACGAAACCAATGCCACATTCCCGAGGTGGTCTTATATGGAGTCACCTCTAAATGCCAATGCCATATCCCGGATAAGGTCTTATATGGACTTCAACATCAAGCATCAATGCCATATTCTGAATATTGTCTTACACGATTCTCATATTTATTACCGAAGCCATATCCCGGATATGGTCTTATACGGGATCTCAATTTGGTGCCGAGGCCATGTCCTGGATGTGGTCTTATACGAGACCTTATCTATCTCATACTTTGATGATAGCATTATCATATTCATTATAGTTCCGTAGGACTTCAACCTCACGTTCCACAACAATTACTCTATTTAGTAGAGTATCATGTATCAGCGTGATACAAAGCATTCTCAACTATGCTAACATAAATTTTTGCATTAATCACATGGAAACTTATTCAACTTGACTCTCATAACATCTCATCATGATTTAACAGTTGTAAGGGGGTGAAGTCGTAGAGCCCCTAACTTGATTCTCGGGACTACATACATATGATTTACTATTCATTATCAATGAAATATCATCATAGTCACATAACTCGTCTCAAGTGAGTTTTCACGTTTATCACGTTACAATCATCTCTATCACTCATACTTTTGAGCTGTGACTTTAATAACTCAAGTTTCACATTAATATCTACTCGAGTACTTAACATTTAACTCTACTTTCTCTTACTATTGCTTATTAATCGAGAGAATGTCTTACGGTTTGAGTACGTCGTTTACTTGATCGCCATAGTCCAACTATGGTCTTACTCGTATCACAACATCATAGTCCAGCTATTGCTTTACATGTCGTCACGATGCCATAGCCTCGCTATGGTCTTACACGAAATCTCATATCAATACCAATGCCATATCCTAGATACGGTCTTACATGGAAACTCATGTCGATGACGATGCCATATCCCAGATATGGTCTTGTACGGGATCTTGTAACTCGATGTCGATGCCATATCCCAGATATGGTCTTTTACGAGATCATACTTAGATGTCGATGCCATGTCCCGAACATGGTCTTATACAGAATCACATGTACCGCCATGGTCCTACCATGGTCTTATTCATCATTTTATCATTAAACAACCGTACTCATCTCCTGCATTCTACTTAGTCAAACTTTTCAGTTTTAACCTCCACACCATAATATGTGTGGCTTCATAACAAAGTCATAAAACAAAACATCATGCATTCTCTACTTTAACAGTCACATGTGAGATTTAACCATGTGGGCATATTTATCATAAACAATGGCATCACAAATCTCAAATGCTTACTTACTCTTACTGCTTCTCACATACATCATGGTACTTACTAGTCTCATGTTTGTAAGGTAAACAAGGTACCTGTAACACTTGATCACATAGATCAGTATACTTTACTATAACAAGCATAATCTCAAAATCATCATTCATAACATGAATTATACTTGTTAGTCAGCCTTCACTAGCATGGCATAATATCAACTTTACTACTAACTTTCTTGCTATCTCATTTAAGCTTTACTCTTTTCCCGATGAATTACTATGAATGATCGAGGATCTTTGAATCTCATTTCACATGTATCTTGATGCCAATGCTATATCCACGATATAGTCTTACATGGGATCTCTTACTTGGTATCGATGCCATGTCTTGATATGGACTTACACGAAGTCTTGCTTGTGGGTTCCCTTAGGAACTTACCATTGCCATGTCTTGACATGGTCTTATTGGTAACTTTACTCATGAACTGGTCAATGCCGAGCCTTGGCTTGGACTTACATGAAATCTTCCTTGTTACTCACCAATGCCATGCCTTGGCTTGGACTTACATGGGATCTCTATCTCTTGATAGCTTTTCAATGCCAAGACTTGTCCTGGACTTACATGACATCTTTGCTTGGAGACTCGCCAATGCCATGCCTTGGCTTGGGCTTATATGGGTCTTTATCTCATAGTAACTCTTCAATGCCAAGGCTTGTCTTGGTCTTACATGATAACTTCCTTGATTGCCGATGCCATGTCTTGACATGGTCTTATACGGACTTTCTTGTCTCATGTGGCAGATTGAGTATCCTAAGTAATTCATTTTCAATCGGGACTTTCATATACATGCTCTTAGTAACTTCTTTGTTTAATAAATAATTAAACATTTTCATGGAAATAATGTGCATTTAACAACATAGCAAGCAATTCAATGAAATATTCATGAAACTTGAAAATCTTACAAACTTACTGAAATTAGCTCGGTTGGGAATCATCACTGTCTTAACAAAATAATTCCGTTAGAGCCAGGAGACATCACACTATCACGGTCCACATACGACATGTATAGCTAGACTCTTACTCACGATAGGTTAGTCCTAGAACCAACTAAACCATAGCTCTGATACCACTAAATGTAACACCCCATACCCGAGTTCGAGGCTAGGACCCGATACGAGACATTACTATGCTTGAACTTTCTTAAACATGTACTTACGGGCTATAAAATTTCGTTTCGAATTAAAAACTTCTCTTTCTTAGTCAAATCAGACATTTCATGGGCCTACGAGGCCTCAGACTTACGTCCCGAAACTTTCCGAACTCATCTGGAAACTTTCTCTCGAAATAGGGGTCACACGTCCGTGTGACTTGGGACACGCCCATGCACCCCTAAAACATGCCCGTGTCTTTCACCCGTGGAGGATACTGGAAAAATCCACACGGCCTGGATACGCCCGTGGCCCTGGCCCGTGTGCCAAACCTGGCATTTCGACTTATCCACCGCAGTGCCCGCACACACGCGCGCGTGTGCGTCAGCCGTGTGACAATTGAATTTCTAAGTGTCAAGTGCAGACTTCACATGGCCTTGGCACACGCCCATGTGCCAACCTTGTGTATCACACGGCCTGAACAAACGGTCGTGTGACCAGCCCGTGGTCTAATCTGACTTAAGATACTAAGGTGCAGGAGACACACGGCCTAGACACACGCCCGTGTGTCTATCCATGTGGGCAGTTAGAGGCTATCTTACCAAGCCTTTTACCACTCACATTTGCATACATTCATATACTACTTCAAAACATTTTCAAATCATCAATTAAACACATGAATTAACACATTTAATCATTAAAGAGATAAAGTCTTTATCCCATACACTAGGGAGAACCACTCCCAATACAAATACAACCAACTTAAGCCATCATCTATGGTCATACACAACCAACTCTAGATTCTCTTAGGCCAATACAATTTGGCTACACCGGTTAGAACTTAATCAACTTTAAAAGAATCTCTATACATGCCATGACTCATAAGGACTTGATACCTCATGCCAAGTGTCTGCTCGATAGTGTGAAAACATCTCCGGCGGTCTCCAACCCGAGCTAGTTAAAATAACCTATAAGGGATGAGAAAAGTAAAGGAGTAAGCAATAATGCTTAGTAAGCTCATCTGCATAATGTGTCAAATATTGATATTCATTGAATATACATAATTACAAAGTATCATGAAGAGTGTCTCTCATAAACTCATGGTTACTTGCTCAAATATTCTCAAAACTTACTCATTCAATCTCTTACCACATTCTTACCATGTCACAAGCCAATTGCTCGTTCAATTAGCATACATTCCTGCACTGATCACCACATGATCATATAAAACAACACATCCATCATTTTCAATAAGTTGCTCATGCTACTAATATCTCGGTAGTTTTGCACTTAGCCCACATTGAATCTCTAATAGGGTGGTATCACACATAGCCCACCAATCATTTATACTTATGGTGGTTCCGCACTTAGCCCACCTTTCATTTTACATTCATGGATAGTAATCCACATGTATATCTCTATTTCAAATATTCATCCGAGAACATTCTCACACGCTTCTATTCTTACTTAACTTTCTATAATACTCGTTTGCATTCACGCAATACATTAATAAATCTATCTCATGCAACTAAGGTGTATTAAATACACATAACCCACTAAGGGTTCATCATATACTGAATCCATATCAATTCAATTCTAGCACACACTTGTGCTTTTCGTGGTACAACCACGTACTTTCTTTCTTTCAACATATACGTTGAATCACCCAAGTTATTAAATAACTCTCTTGAGTCTAATACTCATAATGTCACATAGAATTTATACCCCAATAGGGTCTTACTTGTATTAACATGTCGATGCCATGTCCCTGACATGGTCTTATACAAATTCTTACATCGAGGCCATATTCCAATATGGTCTTACACGAGGCCTTAACTATCATCATATCATTCTACATACATTTCCCATTACTCTTAGATTCAATTCTTTTGACCTCTCATTAAAGATATTTCATACATTCATAGAGTAAATAGACATTCCATACACCATTGGAACAATAAATTAACTCATACGTAATTGTAACATTTGCACATGAACTTACCTCGATGTCGAAAGGGCCAAAAGGGACCTTTTTGCCCACATTTCTCTTTTCATCCGTTCTAGGTCTGAAACTTGTTTTCTTTGACCTGGAACAATGAAATTTACTGATTTAATCATTTATAAATAATAATACACCATAATCTACACTTTAGGCAAAAATGACTATTTTGCCCCTACACTTTTGCAAAATTATGATTTTGCCCCTAGGCTCGTAAATAAATTTTCATCCATCTTCTTTACTAATCAAGCCTATCTGAATCATATTCTCTTCTATAGCAACTCAAAATTTCAACTATTTCATGCATTTATTACCAATTTGCAACATTTACAAATTAGTCCTAATTAGGTGTTTTCACAACAACACCTTTCACAAAAGTTGTTTCTCATCTCCCTATCATTCATTTTCTTCCACAAAAACTCTTCAAACAACATAAAATCTATCATGGTAAGTCCCTAGACTTTCAACCATATTGCAAACTAGTCCTTTCATTAGCTAGCTTAAGCTTTAAGGGCTCCAAATATGCAAAAATCATCAAAAATAAACATCAAATTGACTTACTTGTTAGGATGAGATGTAGTTGAAATTTTCAAGCTTTCAAACCCTTAAGCTTGCTGATACTTTTGGTGGAGAATAAGGCAAAGTGAAAAGATGATAGCCTTGGCTTATTTCATCTTATTTAATTCATTTGTCAACTAATATCACCAACTTTTGACTAACATTTAATGCCTTTGTCCCCCTAGCTTCCTATGTGGCCGGCCATCACTAATTCAATGGCCTAATATCACTTTAAGGACCTCCAATTTATAATCCTTAGCTAATTGGCACCTCTAGCAATTTAAATAGAACTTTCGCACTTTATGCGATTTAGTCCTTTTTCGCAATTATGCCCTCAATCGCTAAAATTAAAGCACCAAAATTCTCATGCCTCCTTATAAACATGTTATAACACATAACATATCATGCCAATAATTTTCTCTAACCTCGAATTAGTGATTTCGAGATCACTGTTCTGACTAGCCCCTAAATCGGGCTGTTACAAGATTGATGATTTTATCGCATTATATGATACTGACGATTTTATCACTTTATATGTTATTCGGCAGATTTTCTATATTTATGTTATACAGTGGTTTCTACCACATCGAGCTTTGCTTGAATATGTTGGAGTTTGGCAGACGGGTTCTTGGGAACTCGTGGTGTGTAGTAGATGGATGAATAGCATCATGCTCATGACATACATTAATGTTATTGATTTTTTATATGGATATTATTGTGTTGTATTGAATGGTATTGAAATTAATGATTGTTACTCGAATGAATGATGACTAATGCTCAAACACCATTGACATCGATTTGATAATGGTTATATAATGATATGAAATTCCAATGATAGTTATGTGTTCTTCTGTTAATGCTAACATGTTTCACTATATTTTATATTTATGTTCGTTTAAATAATTGTAACACCCCAAACCCGGCCTGGACGTTATGGCAGAATCTGGCGATGTCACATGATACGATAAAACCATTTTTAGATATCTTAGGCTACCATCAAAATGCGTCGTTTGTTCATTCATTACCGGTTTTCAAAACATTATACGTTGTAGAAGCTTTTAAAAATAAGTTACAAATTCATGTAATTTTGATAAAACATTTGTTTATCCAGAAAACTCGCGTCTTATCCTACTGCTAGCAGTTATAAAATAAAATCCAAATTTTAAATAAAAATTCGTAATGGCCATTTTACATAAAACTCCCCAAATATAATCAAAACCATAAATAAAAAGTAAACCGTAAGGGTCCAAAACCATGGTCACCGTCGAGTCCTCCGCCGCACTGATTCGTCTACTGCTGGGGATGTCCTGAACAGATTAAACAGAAAAGGGTGAGTTTTCGCAAACTCAGTGTGTAATCCCCACAGAAAACATGCACACAGTAATATCAGAAAATAGACATATATTCACAGTTTGGGTCTGAGCCCATTACAGAAATGGTGTGGACCGTAGCCCACTCAGATACAGAATCAGACATAATACAGGGCCTTAGCCCATTTCAGACAGAATATGCAAAAAACAGATTCCTACCCACCAGCCTCTACACACCAACTCCGTCCAACCCTACACACCATGTGGGGATAAAATCAACCCACCCAGCCCTACACACCAAGTCGTACCGAATGCAGCACATAATCAGCAATTTGCAGCAGAGCTGCCAGATAACAGGCTTAAAAGCCTTTCAGATACTTCCTCCAATCATAATCAACCCACCCCGATGCAATGTAACATACAAGAATGACATGCTATTATGCAATTAAAACTCATATATTCAGATCAGTATACATGCTTAGTACATAAATCAGATAGACAGATCATTCATTCAGGGCCTAAGTATCGCTTGCCGACCCTACGGTAGGTCCACAGTCGACTTGGGCGTCCCGTGCAACCTTGCAAAGTTTTCAGAAGAATGGGCTCATACGCCCATGTGGCCTGCCCGTGTGGCCCTACACGCCCGTGTGGCCCACACGGCCCAAATTGGCCTTGGCCTTGTGGATCACGCGGCCTGGCCCAGAATCCCACACGACCGTGTGGTTCACCTGTGTGGGCCCGCACGCCCGTGTGGCCCACACGGCCCAATTGGCCGAGCCCGTGTGTCGCACACGGCCTTGCCCAGCCGTCACACAGTCGTGTCACTCGCGAACAGCCTGGCTCATCGATCACACGGCCGTGTGGTGACTTACAGTCTTGCACACGGCCTACCACACGGGCGTGTGGTCGCCCGTGTGGCATCGACAGAGAGGTTTTTGGCTTTCACCGAAACCTCGTTTTTTGCATTTCTAGGTACACACCTGGTTTCAATTGAAGCTAAAACGACTCCCAAGCACTCCAGAACCTATATTCGACAAATCAAAGCCCCAATTTTTGAAACATAACCTGGATTTAAACGGAATTGTAACGAGGCGTTCATCCCTAACTATCAAAACCTTACCTTCGATTGAAACGAGAATTCCACGCGCTTAACTTGTCGATTAAGAATGATATTCAGTTCCTTGATTAATTCCTGAATACCAAAAAGGAAAATCCTTTTTAGAAAGGACACAGAACGTATTGAAAATTAAAATCCCGACTTACCGAAACCGATCCCTACAGCAGAATAACGGTCCATCGACTCAAAAGTAAAAGAACTAACAGAAAGGAAAGAAAAGGGGCGGCGGCAAGGGTTTTGGAGAAGAAGAGAGAAACCAAAATTTGTTTCTGTTGGGGTGAGTAAAAAAATGAACAGATTTTCATATATTCCCCCTATCATCTCCCTAAATCTCTCCTTACTACCAGATTTTCAATCCAACATAAACTCTCTGGACATGACAACCAAAAATAATGCTCACGCCGGGATTTGAACACAGGACCACCCACACTCCAACACTCCACTAAACCACCATACCAGCAGGCCCATTCTGACATGTTCTTACAAATAAATACTTATAAGCCTACTAACCAAAGTTTGGGCTTTATTCCTAAAAATACCAAAATTTACCAAGTTGAGACTTGAACTTGGGACCTCCTACACACACCCAGAACACATAACCACTAAAGCAGATACACAATTGTGTCTCAAAATTACAAAAGCTAAAATTAATGAAAGATCGGGGCGTTACAACTTTACCCCCATAAAAGAAAATTTCATCCTCGAAATTTTACCTGATCAGAAGAGGTGAGGATACTGCTGATGCATCGAATCCTCCGGCTCCCAAGTGGCCTCTTCAGTGCTATGATTCGACCATAGCACCTTCACTAAGGGGATAGATTTCCACCGCAGAACCTTAACGTCACGCTCCAGAATCTAAATCAGCTCCTCCTCAAATGTCAGATCTGGTCTAATCTCAATGTCCTCAATAGGAACCACATGCGTGAGATCAGAGCGGTAACGTCTCAACATTGAGATGTGGAACACATCATGAATGTGATCCAACTCCGGAGGAAGCTCCAACTGAAATGCGACTGGCCCCACTCGTTTTAGAATACGGTACGGCCCAATAAACCGAGGGCTCAGCTTACCCTTGCGACCGAACCTCAAGACCTTCTTCCATGGCAAAAACTTGAGAAAAGCTAAGTCTCCCCCAGAATATTCAATATATTTTCTTTTCAGATCCGCATAGGACTTCTGCCTATCAGATACCACTTTCAGACGATCTCAAATCAATCGGACCTTATCTTCAGTTTCTAAAACCAATTCCGGACCCAGAACGCGTCGCTCACCCAACTCAGTCCAGCACAAGGGAGTGCGGCACTTACGATAGTACAAGGCCTCATAAGGCGCCATCTGGATGCTAGACTGATAGGTGTTGTTATAGGCAAACTCTGCCAATGGCAAGTACTCCTCCCAACTACCTCAGAAATCTATAACACAGCTCCTCAACATGTCCTCCAGTACTTGAATCACCCTCTCTGACTGACCATCTGTCTGAGGATGGAAATCAGTACTGAAGTCCAACCTTGAACCCAGAGCCTCATGTAATTTCTTTTAGAACCGAGACGTGAAGCGAGGATCCCTATTGGAGATGATCGAGACAGGAATCCCATGCAGTCTCACTATTTCCGATACATATAGTTTAGCCAGCTTCTGAAGAGAAAAGTCTGTCCTGACCGGGATGAAGTGGGCAGACTTGGTCAATCGATCCATGATGACCCAGACAAAATCCTTCTTAGTGGGTGTTAAGGGTAACCCACTAAAGAAGTCCATCGTTACTCATTCCCATTTCCACATCGGTATCTTCACCGGCTACAGCAACCCCAAAGGCAACTGATGCTCAGCCTTAACCTGCTGACAAGTCAAACAACGAGCAACGAAATTCGTAACCTCACGCTTCAACCCTAGCCACCAGTATAACTCTCGTACATCTCGATACATTTTATTCCCGCCGGGATGCATAGCGTAAGGCAACTATGCGCCTCCCTCAGAATCGACTGTCTCAAATCCTCATCATTCGGTACACAGATCTGACCGTGGAAACAAAGTATCCCGTCACTGCTAATCCCAAAATCAGTAGTATCCCCATTCTCAACCTGACGGAACTTCAACTCAAGCGACTTATCCCCCATCTGTTTACCTCTGATCTGATCAATCCATGAAGGCTTAACTTGAAGCTCCGCTAACAGACTCCCATCATTGAATAAACTGAGTCGAGCGAACATCGCTCTCAGATCAGTCATCGCCATACGGCTCAAAGCATCTGCCTCCACATTAGCCTTACCAGGGTGGTACTCAATGGTGCAGTCATAATCCTTAAGCAGTTCAACCCATCTACGCTGCCTAAGATTTAACTCCTTCTGGGTGAGGAGATACTTGAGGCTCTTGTGATCAGTGTAGATAGTACACTTCTTACTGTACAGATAGTGCCTCCATATTTTCAAAGCGAAGATTGCCACTGCCAACTCCTAATCGTGCGTAGGATAGTTAGTCTCATGCGTCTTGAGCTGACGAGATGCATAAGCTACCACTTTACCATCCTGCATCAGAACGCAACCTAAACCCACATGCAACGCATCACTGTATACGACGAAATCCTTCCTAGATTCAGGCTGTATCAGAACCGGAGCCTGCGTCAATATAGATTTGAGTTTCTCGAAGCTCTCTTGTTACTTATCAATCCAGAGAAAGGGAACTCCCTTACGCAGAAGCTTGGTCAATGGCGCTGCGATCAAAGAGAACCCTTCTACGAAGCGTCGATAATAACCCACCAGCCCCAGAAAGCTACGGATTTCGGACACATTCTTCTGCTATTTCCACTCCAACACCGCCTCAATCTTACGAGGATCAACACGAATCCCCTCCGCAAAAACTACATGCCCCAGAAAGGTTACTTCTCGGAGGTAGAATTCACACTTACTGAACTTCGCATACAACTGTTTCTCGCGAAGCGTTTGTAGCTCATCCTCAGTCTTCGAATACACCAGAATGTCGTTAATGAAGACTACCACAAACTGATCCAGATAGGGCTGGAACACTCGGTTCATCAGATACATAAAAGCTGCTGGTGCATTCGTTAGTCCAAATGGCATCACTAGGAACTCGTAATGTCCATACCGAGTCATGAATGTCATCTTATGCATATCGGCTTCCTTAACCTTTAGTTGATGGTATCCAGATCGCAGATCGATCTTGGAGAACACAGAAGCCCTTCTGAACTGGTCAAATAAATCATTTGTTCTTGGTAGTGGGTACTTGTTCTTAATGGTCAGCTTATTCAAGTGGCGGTAGTCGATACACATACGCATGGATCCATCCTTCTTTTTCACAAATAGCACAGGTGCGCCCCATGGAGACACACTAGGGCGGATGAACCCACGATCCAGTAACTCTTGTATCTGAGCCTTATGCTCCACAAGCTCCTTCGGTGCCATTCTATAAGGGGCGATGGACACCGGAGCGGTTCTAGGAAAGAGCTCAATCCCGAACTCTACTTTTCAGTTCAGAGGCAGACCCGATAATTCATCAGGAAAAACATATGGAAAGTCCCGTACAGTTCTGATGTCCTTAACCGAAGAGTCCCCATAATCAGAAGCACTGATGTAGGCCAAGAATGCCTCACATCCCTTCCGTACCAACTTTTCTGCCACCAATGCAGAAATCACATTAGTCAAGTAGTCTCGACGTTCCCCAAGCACCACTACCTCGTTGTCCTCCTCAGTTCTCAAAACCACCCTTTTCGTCGCACAGTCCAGACTTGCTCGGTACTTGACCAGCCAGTCCATACCCAGAATCAAATCAAACTCCCCAAATGGAAGCTCCATTAGATTAGCCAAAAATATTGTCCCTTGAACCTCTAACGGGACGTCTCTATATAATTGACTAACCCGGATAGATTGCCCCAACGGACTCACAACAGTTACCTCACTCGAAGTACTCTCAACCGGAATCCCTAGAGTTTCAGACACAGAGCTAGCTACGTAAGAGTGAGTAGAGCCTACGTTTATCAATGTAGTGTAGGGTACATTAAAAATGAAAAACGTACCCGTGATGACGTCCGGAGCATCTTGGTCCTCACGGCGACGAGCAGCATGAACCAGTGCAGGCTGCCTCGCCTCAGTCGGTCCAGCACCTCTGCCTGGTGGTCTCTGTTCTCGGCCTATGCCATTATCACCCCTGACCTATGCTCGGCCCCTAGGTGGCTGCTGAGCTACTCTCTGCGACTGTGCAGCATCAGTACTCGTAGCTTTCACCTGATCAGTTCTCAATGGACAATCCCGAACACGGTGCTCCATCGACCCACATCTCAAACATGCCCCAGTCGTCCTCCAAAACTCGCCCACGTCTACCACAGTGCCTGCAAAGCGCCACCCCAGTAGGTGCAACAAAAGGCCCAACTCTCACTGGCCCATCCGATCTGGCCTTTTTCTTAGGCCTCATCACCGAATTCGAGGGCTCCGATTCCCTCTTATTCTTTCCTTTCTCGCAGTTTTGGTGCTCAGCGCGCTTAACCTCCTCGGCGATCTTCGCCTTCTCCACTAAAGCCAAAAAATCACGCTCCCTCGTGGAGCTATTAGAACCCGTAAGCTGTCCCTGAGTCCATCCTCAAAACGGACGCATCACTCATACTCGGTTGCCACCATGCCCTGGGCATACCGGCTCAATCTCAGGAACTCAACCTCATACTCGGCCACTGAACGGTCTCCCTGGGTAAGATTAAGGAACTCACACCTTCTAGCGTCAATGTAACTGGCTTCCACATACTTGCTCTGGAAAGTCGTCATAAAATAGCCCCAAGTCAATCGGTCAGGCTGAGTGCCCTCCTTAATCGTCAGCCACCATTGGTAAGCTTCGTCGCGAAGCAGAGAGACAGCACCCTTAAGTTTCTACTCCACGGTAAAATCCAGAACATCCATAATTCTTTCCGTGGCCTCTATCCAATATTCGGCCACGTTAGGGGCGACTCCACTGATACCTCTGAATAATCCCCCCATTCGACCGGAGTCATTCCGTAACTGACCCAAGGCCCTCAGATCCAGTGTTGGGCCCAACGACCCTCTCTAAAATCTGTAGCATGGCTCAGGATAGTGTTTCATCCCCAGCCTCATGATCATGAGACCCGGTCTCTGTAGCAGGTGAGATAGGCGTCTCACTCGTATCCAGATTAGGCAGATTCTCAGATGCTGAGGACCCAGCTCGAGCCTCCTTACAGCCTCTACCACAGCTTCTAGTACCCCGTCCGCGGATACCTCGTGCGCTCATCGTAGTTTTGGAATTTATCGTAGATAATGATTTTATGCATTAGTTCTGATTCTAATATTTGTTAACAGATGTTTTATGCAAAATAGTATCAGAAGTTCAGAGTTCGTTATCGCGGATCGCAGTTTTACCACGATTTTCAGTTTTGCTACAGTTTTTAGTTTACACTACCTAAAGTTTTTCAGTACAGTATACTACCCATTGGTTGTTTCAAGCATGCAAGTAGTATTTTAGACAAATTTAAACAGAATTCAGAAAACTTACAGGATCGGTACCGGAGACTCGGTGTACCACATACTCAGTCCAACAATATTTTAAATCATTTAAAAATCACTTCGGAAAATCCATTTTTAAAAACCCAAATCCACAGTCGAGTTTTGTAACCTGGTTCTGATACCACTAAATGTAACACCCCAAACCCGGCTTGGACGTTATGGCTGAATCTGGCGATGTCACATGATAGTGCTTTAGAAAACGTAATTACGATAAAACCATTTTTAGATATCTTAGGCTACCGTCAAAATGCGTCATTTTTTCATTCATTACCCGTTTTCAAAACATTATACGTTGCGGAAGCTTTTAAAAATAAGTTACGAATTCGTCTAATTTTGATAAAACATTTATTTATCCAGAAAACTCGCGTCTTATCCTACTACTATCAGTTATAAAATAAAAATCCAAAATTTAAACAAAAATCCGTAAAGGCCATTTTACATAAAAATCCCTAAATATAATCAAAACCATAAATAAAAAGTAAACCGTAAGGGTCCAGAACCATGGTCACCGCCGAGTCCTCCGCTGCACCGATCCGTCTACTGCTGGGGATATCCTGAACAGATTAAACAGAAAAGGGTGAGTTTTCGCAAACTAAGTGTGTAATCCTCACAGAAAACATGCACACAGTAATATCAGAAAACAGACATATATTCACAGTTCGGGTCTGAGCCCATTACAGAAATGGTGTGGACCGTAGCCCACTCAGATACAGAATCAGACATAATACAGGGCCTTAGCCCATTTCAGACAGAATATGTAGAAAACAGAGTCCTACCCACCAGCCTCTACACACCAACTCCGTCAAACCCTACACACCATGTAGGGATAAAATCAACCCACCCAGCCCAACACACCAAGTCGTACCGAATGCGGCACATTGATCGTTGTATTTCAGAGTTTTAAATTTATAATGATCGATCCTGGAACTAATTATAACAACGATCGAGGCAAGTGCACCTATCGAACAGTAGTATAGCTTAGGCAAGACCGGATTGTCGAACCCAAAGAACTAAAAGTACTAATACTAACTTTCTTTCTATTATTTAGCCTAAAATAAGTGAAGTTGTTTATTAATCTAAATTAACTAATTACTAAGCTAAAGACGCAAAGACAAAAAGAATGAATTGGGGAAATACTTGGGAAAAAACTCAGTTGATTAAGACGATACCCTTAGGAAGAATCCACCTAGACTTCACTTGTTATCTAACACTGAACCAGACGATTTATTCACTTGACTTGATCCGTAGGACTCCCTAATTTATATTAAACCCTCTCTCGAGGCGAATAACGTCTAACCCTAGGTTGATTAATTAAAATCTCTTTCTAATTAAAACCCCTAGAATAGCGATAAATCGATCAATGGACTCCCATATTAGGTTTCACCCTAATGCGGCAAAATCTAAATCACCCTATCTCTAGGCGTGCGATCAACTCCGCTTAATTATGCTAGATCTACTCTTAAGCGGGGACTTTTGCTCCACCACCTAAGCACATTCAACTTGAATTAATATCCGCAAAATATCAACACAAGAATTAAGCACACATAATCAAGAACAAATCAAGTATTTATCATATAGTTGAAAACAATAACAAGATTCATCTAGGTTTCATCCCCTTCGTATCGAAGGGTTTAGTTCATAATAATAAAGAAAAACATCTCAGAAGAAAAGATAAAACAAAACATAAGAAATCCCTAAAACTCCCTGAAGGAATTGAAGGAGAGATCCTCCGTCTTGAGTAGAATTCTGGTTTCCAGAGATGGATCAACTGGCTATCCCTTGAGAGTTTCCCACAAATCAGACCTTTTCGGCTCGGCTCCTTGGCCTAGCTAACTGCCCCCTTTTAGGTTATACTTAGGGTCTTTATATAGGCTTTTGAAATAGGTTTCTTTGCCCCTAAGTATCCTTTTCCGAGTGAAATTACTCTCCTCCACGACAGGGGCACGGCCATGGCACACGCCCGTGTGAATCGTGGCCAGGCCGTGTTGGACTCCGTTAGTGAGATACGGCCGTGTAGATCGACTTCAGGCCGTGTTCTAGTATATTGAGGAGGCACGGCTGTGTGGGCTTTAGTCCACGCCGTGTCGATTTCTTCTTTGGCCCATTTTGGTCCGTTTTGAGCCCGTTTCTCGTTCTTTTTATCCTTGGGTGCTTTCCTGAGTATAAGACATGAAAAGAAAGGATTAAGAGCACCTTTTTACATAAATCAAAGGATAAATCATCCAAAAGTATGCTAAATGTGGGATTAAAATATGTTACTATTTCGGTTTATCAAATACCCCCACACTTAAGCTTTTGTTTGTCCTCAAGCAAAATTCTCAACCTACAATTAAAACGAACTTTCTATAATTCATAATTCCTATCAACAATGTTTCATCATAATTCATAGATAATTTATACATGGATAATTCAATTCAAAGAGTCCTAATGATTCAAACAATCTAAGTCATAGATTTGTAGCTCGAAAATATAGGTGTCTCCCCTTATCTAAATAATTACCTTTAATTCAAAATCAACAAAGATTGACATCCTCACCAGAGATTCACTCAAATCACTCAAAGTGTTTAAGGTTCAGGAAAAAGCGCTCAAAAGTCGAACATGAAAAGTTAATCCTATAGGCTTGCCTGAAAATCAAATCTCCACCACTATAATATGAGATGATGCACAAATCAAAAGGTCTTTGTCAGGGTTGTAACGGGGCTAGGGTTAAGGTGTGGATAGAGGCTGAATTAGAAGGTTAGAATCGAGATTGAATTGATAAATTACCTAACTAGAAATAATAAACTGAATAATTACATAATGAATTGAAACTTTAAACTAATAATACGAGCTTCTTCTTCAAAAAATAGACTTTAACTGTACAAGCTCGCCTTTCATCGTACTAATACTGAATATTTTTTTATTTTTTTTATATATAATACATCTATTCATATATTAAGATGAAATAATTAGGTAGCTTAATCAAATCAAATCTCGATATAAGGGAAGTCGAAAAAGAATGGTGATAACAAATACAAAGGGTTTTGGGTTAATATTAGTGGTTATGTCAATAAAAAGGGTTGTTAGGATTAAAAGGGGTTCACTAGGGGTTAATTGTGAAGGTAGGCTTTTAATGGAGTTAGTGGGTTAAAACCTAGGTGCCTTAATCATCTCTGTATATCAAATCATAGGTGTGGTCTCGATATGTATAAACGAGGCAAGTTCTAGAATAACAAATCAATGTTGACACACTCATAATCAGTAAAGTGAGCATGAAAAAGAATATATGCTCTATAAAGCTCAAAAACTCACAAAATTATGGGTATTTTTGACATCAACCTCTTAAATTTCAAACTTCAAAGTAATATTTAAATTCAATTCAACAACCTAGCAAATTTTAATTGAAAAAAAATATACTTATCATGCTTGATTCTTTAGTATCTTAAAATTTAATTATCAATGCACAATTATCAATGACTTAATCTAAAACATATCAATAAAAATCATAAATCATCAGAAATTTCTTCTTAATTCGTAATATGAGGAAATTACTTAAAAACAAGACTAAATTCAGGGATTTGAGAATAATGCAAAAAGTTAGGCACGTCTAAGATTCACCCCCCACACTTAAGATGTACATTGCCCTCAATGTACAAAGATAGATAATATAAATATAATGTTCAGATCCGAAGATATGGGGATAAGTGAAACTCCCTAAATTATGGATGAAATCCTTGAGTTGGATGAACGATATGTTGGAGGGGTCGTTCTGGAAGACGATCCTGCGCTAGATGAAGAAATTGGGTAGCTCATGGAGGATTAGCCAGGATATAATAATAATAATTAAAACTATACTAATTAAATAATTAAAGAAAAGCAAGCTAAAGTGAAGAAAAATAAAAATTGAAATAAAATTAAAAGAAAAGATGGATGGACCGTAGAGTCCTTACTGTTGGGTGTGATTTCTAAGGCTGGGGATATGGTGGTGGTCGTTGTGTGATTCCCTAGCAGCCTTTAGAACCTAAAATTAAGAAACTAAGATAAAATAAACTAAATTAAGCATAATATAATCAAAGAGAAGGAAAATAAAGGAGAAGATAAAAGTAAAAGAAAAAATAAATGGTCTCAAAGACCCTTGGCTTGGCGAGTGATTGAAGCGGCCGGCATGAACTTATATAAATCGGTCTCCCTTGACGGGACTTTGCTTGGCTTCTTCCGCTTATTTGGCATTGTTTTGGTGTAGCTCAAGGGTATAGAGAAAAGGAGTAGGAAAAAAATGAAAAGTTGAAGGTTGAAAGTTAATAGGAGAAGAGGGAAGGGAGAGGGTTAAATAGATTTTCAAACCTGGTACAATCCCACGCCCGTGCTCCTTAGGCGTGTCGATTCACACGGCCGCCTCGTACGGCCGTGTGTATAGGCGTGTTGCTTCACCCACGCCCGTTTTACTAATTGCCACGCACGTTGGTGAGAAGTAAGTGTTGTCCACGGCCGCATCGCACGGCCGTGGCGTTTCGTCGGTGCTCGTGGGGCGGTGGTTGGAGTCTTTGACTTGAAGATTTGATTCTCTCTGACTCGGACCACCTCTGCCATGTCAGTACGACGATCAGGGGCATCCACGCGGCCACGGCCACGGCCATGTGCAAGGCCGTGTGGCCGAGATTTCTGTACTTTTGGTTAGTTTAAAGCTAGATACTATAAAGAAAGGATAAAATAGAATAAATAAGAAAAAAATAAAAATGTAAAAGTTAATGGGGTTAGTGCTCGGGTTACCTCCCGAGAAGCGCTCGTTTATAGTCTTAAGCTAGACTTTCCTCTCGTTTGCATCATCAAGGTGGTTTGAGGAGTTGATAGTCCTTCATCATGCTATCAATTGTATCCTCGTGAAAAAATTTAAGTCGAGATGTGTTTACAGTAAAAGTACCAAAAATAGGATTACTTACCTCGACTGTACCGTATGGGAAAACACTAGTTACCCTAAAAGGTATTTCTTTGTTTGTGTTAGGGTCTGGAGGAGATATTCGAGGATCTGCCTTATCTAACAGTACCTGGTCTCCTATTTTGAAGTGGTTTGTTGTTCCTATAAGCTCTTCTGGGGGCTCCTTTAGTTTTACCTTGTGTGGTTCCGGTTCTTCGCCGTGTATCCCTAATTTTTCCTTGAAGCGTGTCTTCCACTCATCTAGATCATCGATCTGAATCCTTCGATCTTCATGAACTACTTCCTTCTTTGGCATGGGGTTTAGGATCGGGTTCGATTGTATTCTTTTTGGTGCTTCACGAAAATAAGGGTTAACCGAATGGTTATCATTAGAATTTACGTTCTCACCTTGATTACTCGATGTTCGGCCGAGTCGAGAGCCTTGAGGGTGACCGTCTCATTACCTACACGAAGTATGAGTTCTCTGCATCAACATCAATTTTAGTCCGGCGGTTGCTAAAAAGGGTCTTCCTAAAATTAAAGGAATTGAATTATCCTCATCCATGTCTAAGACAACAAAATCTCTGGGAAAACGAATTTGTCAATTTTTACAAGAACATCTTCGATAATACCCCTAGGAATTCTAACAATTTTATCAGCTAATTGAATGCTCATCCTAGTTTGTTTGGGTTTCCCTAGACCTAATTGTTTAAACAATTTATAAGGCATGACATTTATGATTGCCCCTAAATCAGCTAACGTATTATCAACAGTTAGTCTACCAATTAAACATGGAATTGTAAAACTCCCTGGATCTTTTAGCTTTTGTGGTAGTCTATTCTGTAACATTGCTGAGCATACTGCGTTTAATTCCACATGTGGATCCTCGTCTAACTTGCGTTTGTTCGTCAAGAGATGTTTTAAAAATTTCCTCGAATCTGGCATCTGTGAAAGAGCTTCAAGTAGCGGTAAGTTAATATGTAATTTCTTTAAAAGTTTAAGAAACTTACCGAACTGTTCCTCTATGTCGTCTCTCATTAACGCCTCGGGATATGGTATGCGAGGTTGGTACTCCTTGATTATCGGTTTTGGTTTTTCTTGTGTTACCTCAACTTCACCTTTTCCTACCTCATTTCCTTGTATTGGACTGGGTTCATCTAATCCTTCACTTTCTTGAGCTGTTATGGCTTGGATTTGCTCATTTGGATTAATCTCAGTGTTGCTTGGTAGACGCACTTGCGATCGTTAAGACATCAGCTTTGCGAGTTGTCCAACTGACTTAGAAACTTCCTCAACTGACTTAGTGACTTCCCTAACTTGGCTCTCGATCCCTTTGATCGATGCTTGTTGGGTCTTAAGGGTGGTTTCAGTGTCTTGGAGACGGTTTTCTGTGGATGCCATGAATCTTGTCAGCATCTCTTCAAGGTTCGGGTTCTTCTCCTGTGGATAGGGCTGATTTTGGAAATTTTGAGGAGGTTGTTGTCTTTGATTTCCTTGACCTCCCCACAAAAAATTTGGGTGGTTCCTCCAACCTGGGTTATAATTATTACTATATGGGTTATTATTAGATCTGAAATTGTTACCTATATAGTTCATCTGTTCGTTCTCTGTGCCAGGTTGGTAGGGTGGGTACTCAGGATTCGCCACAGTTCCACTTACGTCGCACTGCATTACTGGATGTACCTGCGAAGAACACAAACTATCAAGCTTTTTATTCATCATCTCTACTTGTGTTGATAGCATGGTTACTGCATCTATGTTGAAAACTCCGGCTGATTTTGTTGGTTTGGTCCTTGTAACCTGCCACTGATAGTTATTTAGTGACATCTCTTCAATAAACTCGTAAGGTGCTTCAGGAGTTCTATTGTTCAGGGTTCCACTGGCAGCTGAATCAATTAGTTACCTCGTTGAGGGGTTTACACCGTTATAGAAAGTTTGGACTTGGAGCCACAAGGGTAAACCATGGTGTGGACACCTTCTCAAGAGATCCTTATATCTCTCCCATGCGTCATATAATGTCTCTAAATCCATCTGCACAAAAGAAGAGATATCATTCTGTAATTTGGCTGTTTTGGCCGGTGGGAAATATTTTAATAAAAAATTTTCGATCATTTGATCCCATGTAGTGATTGACCCTCGTGGTAACGAGTTTAACCACTGTTTGGCTTTATTTCTTAATGAAAAGGGAAATAACCGATAACGTATGGCATCATCAGAAACGCCATTTATTTTGAAGGTATCACAGAGCTCTAAAAAGTTAGCTATATGAGTATTTGGATCTTTGTCCTGTAAATCATCAAATTGAACAAATTGTTGAATCATTTGTATAGTGTTAGGTTTTAATTCAAAATTATTAGCGGCTATAGCAGGGCTAACAATACTTGATTCTGCTCCTGTTAAATGAGGTTTAGCATAATCATACATAGTACGCGGAGCATTATTTTCTGTCACATCTTGTGGTGGTGGATTATTCTCGTCCATCCCTTCAGTAGGATTGGATCTGCCTTCTCGTCCTTCTTCTGTGTAATTTAGGGCTCGCCTAATTTCTCTGCGATTCCTGCGAATGGTAGCGTCAATATCACTATCGTATACTAGTGGTCCTCTCGGGTTCCTTCTAGTCATAAACTAGAGGTACCTGATAGGAAAAGAAAGAAAGAAAATTTAGCAAAGTTAAAATTAAAACTAAAAATAAAAGTAAATTGTAGAAAATAAAAAAATAATGGCTAAAGTAATAAAAATAGAGCTTTCTTAATATTTTAGTTCCCCGGCAACGGCGCCAAAAACTTGATCATTGTATTTCAGAGTTTTAAATTTATAATGATCGATCCGGGAACTAACTATAAAAACGATTAAGGCAAGTGCACCTATCGAACAGTAGTATAGCTTAGGCAAGACCGGATTGTCAAACCCAAAGGAACTAAAAGTACTAATACTAACTTTCTTTCTATTATTTAGCCTAAAATAAGTGAAGTTGTTTATTAATCTAAATTAACTAATTACTAAGCTAAAGACGTAAAGACAAAAAGAATGAATCGGGGAAATACTTGGGAAAAAACTAAGTTGATTAAGACGATACCCTTAGGAAGAATCCACCTAGACTTCACTTGTTATCTAACACTGAACCAGACGATTTATTCACTTGACTTGATCCGTAGGACTCCCTAACTTATATTAAACCCTCTCTCGAGGCGAATAACGTCTAACCCTAGGTTGATTAATTGAAATCTATTTCTAATTAAAACCCCTAGAATAGCAGTAAATCGATCTATGGACTCCCATATTAGGTTTCACCCTAATCCGGCAAAATCTCGTCACCCTATCTCTAGGCGCGCGATCAACTCCGCTTAATTATGCTAGATCTACTCTTAAGCAGGGACTTTTGCTCCACCACCTAAGCACATTCAACTTGAATTAACATCCGCGAAATATCAACACAAGAATTAAGCACACATAATCAAGAACAAATCAAGTATTTATCATATAGTTCAGAAAATAATAACAAGATTCATCTAGGTTTCATCCCCCTTCATGTATCTGAAGGGTTTAGTTCATAATAATAAAGAAAAACATCTCAAAAGAAAAGATAAAACAAAACATAAGAAATCCCTAAAACTTCCTGAAGGAATTGAAGGAGAGATCCTCCGTCTTGAGTAGAATTCCGGTTTCTGAAGATGAATCAACTGGCTATCCCTTGAGAGTTTCCCACAAATCTGACCTTTTCAGCTCGGCTCCTTGGCCTAGCTAACTGCCCCCTTTTAGGTTATACTTAGGGTCTTTATATAGGATTTTGAAATAGGTTTCTTTGCCCCTAAGTATCCTTTTCCGAGTGAAATTACTCTCCTCCACGGCAGGGGCACGGCCATGGCACACGCCCGTGTAAATCGTGGCCATGCCGTGTTGGACTCTGTTAGTGAGGCACGGCCGTGTATATCGACTTTAGGCCGTGTTCTAGTATATTGAGGAGGCACGGCCGTGTGGGCTTTAGTCCACGCCGTGTCGATTTCTTCTTTGGCCCATTTTGGTCTGTTTTGAGCCCGTTTCTCATTCTTTTTATTCTTGGGTGCTTTCCTGAGTATAAGACATGAAAAGAAAGGATTAAGAGCACATTTTTACATAAATCAAGGGATAAATCATCCAAAAGTATGTTAAATGTGGGATTAAAATATGTTACTATTTTGGTTTATCACACATAATCAGAAATTTATAGCTGAGCTGCCAGATAACAGGCTTAAGAGCCTTTCAGATACTTCCTCCAATCATAATCAACCCACCCCGATGCAATGCAACATACAAGAATGACATGCTATTCATATATTCAGATCAGTATACATGCTTAGTACATAAATCAGACAGACAGATCATTCATTCAGAGCCTAAGTATCGCTTACCGACCCTACGCTAGGTCCACAGTCGACTTGGGCGACCCGTGCAACCTTGCAGAGTTTTCAAATGAATGGGCTCACACGCCCATGTAGCCTACCCGTGTGGGCCCACACGGCCCAAATTGGCCTTGGCCGTGTGGATCACACGGCCTGGCCCAGAATCCCACACGCCCGTGTGGTTTAGCCGTGTTGGCCCACACGCCCGTATGGCCCACACGGCCCAATTGGTCGAGCCCGTGTGTCGCACACGGCCTTGCCCAGCCATCACACGGTCATGTCACTCGCGCACGGCCTGGCTCGTTGATCACACAGCCATGTGGTGACTTACAGTCTTGCACACAGGCAACCACACACCCGTGTGGAGTCGACAGAGATGTTTTTGGCTTTCACAGAAACCTCGTTTTTTGCATTTTCGGGTACACACCTTGTTTTGATTGAAGCTAAAACGACTCCCAAGCACTCTAGAACCTATATTTGACAAATCAAAGCCCCAATTTTAGAAACATAACCGGGATTTAAACGAAATTGTAACGAGGCATTCAACCCTAACTATCGAAACCTTACCTTTGATCGAAACGAGAATTCCACGCGCTTAACTTGTCGATTGAGAATGATATTCAATCCCTTAATTAATTCCTGAATACCAAAAAGGAAAATCCCTTTTAGGAAGGACACAGAACGTATTGAAAATTAAAATCCCGACTTACCGAAACCAATCCCTACAGCAGAATAACGGTCCACCGACTCAAAAATAAAAGAACTAACAGCAAGGAAAGGAAAGGGGCGGCGGCAAGGGTTTTAGAGAAGAAGAGAAAAATTGAATTTTTTTTCTGTTGGGGAGAGGAAAAAATGAACAGATTTTCTAATATTCCCCCTATCATCTCCCCAAATCTCTCCTTACTACCAGATTTTCAATCCAACACAAACTCTCTTGACATGACGACCAAAAATAATGCTCACGCCGGGATTTGAACACAGGAGCACCCACACTCCAACACTCCACTAAACCACCAGACCAGCAGGCCCATTCTGACATGTTCTTACAAATAAATACTTATAAGCCTACTAACCAAAGTTTGGGCTTTATTCCTAAAAATAAAAAAATTTACCCAAGTTGAGACTTGAACTTGGGACCTCCCACACACAACCAGAACACATAACCACTAAAGCAGATGCACAATTGTGTCTCAAAACTACAAAAGCCGAAATTAATGAAAAACTGGGGCGTTACAATAATTTTTTGACTCACACTGTGTTTCATAAGTTCACCCCCCAGAGTGTTTAAATTTTCAGGTAAACCTTGAAACTAGGACCAGACCCGGCATACGAAGAATCACCTTGGAGCTCGGACTATTTTTAGTAAGTATTATTAATAAGTCTCTATTTGTTTTGGTTTCTAATTTTTCATTATTTCTGATCTGTGGCTTGGTAACTTTTCATTTGAGAATTTCTGCATGCATGGATTACTCAAGCATAAAAACCAGAAAACGCATGATATCTGGCTTAAGTAAAATTTGACATTGGTCCCTAAATTTCGCTGCATTGCAAAGAAAACATTTTTGAAAAAACAATCGATAAGGCAAATAGGTTTCCAAAATAAATTGAAAAATGGTTTTTTCCGCTGCTTTAGTTTAACATCGAGTTTTTACAAAGAAGAGCGGCAAGCAAATGGTTTTTCTAAAACAACATTATCAACAATAAATTGAATCTTAAGTACTAATGATGATTCACTTAACTAACTAAAATCACGACAAAGGCAAGCGCACCTATCGAATAATAGTATAGCTATGGTGAGTCGGGAATATCGTATCCACGAGGACTAAAAGTACTAGTACTTACTATCTTTCTATTATCTAGCTGGTAAATTGAAGAAGTTTATTTTAATCTAAAATTATCTAGACTAATTATTAAGAACTCGACAGAGAATAAAGTAAGAAAATAATCGAATAAACCAATATGAGAGACAATACCCAGGAAAGAATCCACCTAGACTTCACTTATCATTCTAAATCTGAATTAAATGATTTATTCACTTGCTTTGATCCGTAGAAATCCCTAAATTATATTAATATCTCTTTCGAGAGTAAAAATAACTGACTTTAGGTTGATTAATTGAAATCTCTTTCTAATTAAAACCCCAATTTTCGCATTAACTCGATCTATGGATTCCCTTATTAGATTTGACTCTAATTCGATAGATTTATGTCATCCTATTTCTAGGATTGCATGCAACTCCACTCAATTATGTCAGATCTACTCTTAAACAGGGACTTTTGCTCCACTAAATTAAGCATATCAATCATGAATTAATATCATGAAAACATTAAAACATGAACTAAGTACACATAATTGAGATCAAGAAATCAAGTATTTATCATGTAATTCAGAAAATTAAATAACAAGATCTGTCATAGGTTTCATCTTTCCTAGGTATCTAGAGAATTTAGTTCATACTTTGGGAGGAAAACATCTCAAAATTAGGAAAACAACAAAACATAATGAAACCCAATAACTTCTAGAGAAGTTGACTGGAGATCTTCAATCTTGAAGGAGATCTTGCTTCTGAGTTGATTCCAACGGCGTTCTTCAAGTAATTTCTTCGTTCTTCTCTGCGTGCTCCCTTAGATCCTCTTCTAGTGTGTATTTATAGACTTTAGAGTGTTCAAAAACCCTAAAAAATGGCTTTTTTCGCGTATTTGGGAAACAATGAGCGATATCGACACGGGCTGGCACATGGGCGTGTGGCCAGCCCGTGTGGCTCACATGGGCGTGTGCTTAGACCGTGTGGGAATGGCCAGGTCGTGTGGATCCTAAAAGTAGCTCGTTTTGTCTGATTTTGGCTCGTTTTATGCTCCTTTTGCTCCCCTATGCTCTCCTAAGTATAGAAAAATGAAATTAAAGGATTAGGAGCATAAAATTCACTAATTAAATATTAAATCATCCAAAAACGCATCAAGAATGGGATTAAATTATGTTACTTTTATGGCTTATCAAATATCCCCTCACTTAAGAGTTTGCTTATCCTTAAGCAAAATCCTCAACTCACAATTAAAATTAAACTTTCTCAATTCATAATTCTTATCAAAAATGTTTTATCATAATTCACAAATAATCACACATTGATAATTCAACTAAAAGAGCACTAAAGATTCAAACAATCCAAGTCACACATTTTTGAAGCATGAAAACATAGGTATTTCCCCTTATCTTAGTAATTGCCTTTAATTCAAAACCGACAAGAATTGACATCCTCACTAAAGATTCACTCAAATCACTTAAAGTGTTTAAGGTTCAAAAATAAGCACTCAATAGTAAAACATGAAAAGTCATTACCATAGGCTTGCATGAAAATCAAATCTCGACGACTATAAAATGAGATGATACACAAATCATAAGGTCTTTAAAAGGTTGTAATAGGGCTTAGTTAAGGGGTGGATAAAGGATGAAAAAGAGGGTTAGAATCGAGATCGAATTGATAAATTGCCAAACTAGAAAAATAAACTAAAACTGAATAATTTCATCAATTGAAAACTTATCAATAATAACACGAGCCTCTTCTAAAAATGTGAAATTAACCATTTAAGCTCAAATAACATAGAACTAGTAATAATCAAAATAAATGTACATATATATATTTTTCACTTTTTTTTGAATTATGGATAATAAGAGATAATTTAACAACTAAGACAAAAGAACATAGTTAGGCAACTGACCAAATCAAATCTCGACAAAAAGGGAGTCAATAAAACGGGAACAATTCTCAACGAATCAGAAAAATAATGAGTTATGCGTTAATATTAAGGGTAGATCAAAGAACTACGTTTTAGGCTCAAAGGGGTTCACTAAGGGTTAATTATGTAGGTAAGCTTTATGGGATAAGTGGGTTAAAACCTTGGTGCCTTTATCATCTCAGTATATCAAATCAAAGGTGTGGTCTCGACATGTATAATAGAAGCAAGTTCTAGAATAACCAATCAGTATTGACACACTCATAACCAATAATAAAGTGAGCAAGAAAAGTGTATGCTCTAAAGGCTCAAACTCTCACAAAAATTATGGTTTTTGATATCAATCTTGCTGGCAATACCTCAATTCAGGGAAACAACCTAGCAAAATTTTTTTCTGAAAAAAGACTTATCATGCTTGATTCTCTCATGTCTTAAATTTTAAACAATCAATGCACAATTACCTATGAATTTAATCTAAAACATATTAATAAAAATCACAAATTGATAAAAATTCATTCTAATAGTAAAATGAGAAAATTTCTTGAACACAAGAAATAATTTAGGGATTTTCTAATAATCATATAAATAACCTCCCCACACTTAAGATGTACATTATCCTCAATGTACAAAAATAGATAATCACATTAGAAAAAAAATATCATAAGAGAGGGAGAGAATTGAAACTGCCCTGAATATTGGATGAAATGCCCAGAATAGTGAAAAATGAAATTGTAGATAAATGTAGATGTAGTGCATGATTCTGAGCAACTGATAAGAAAATAAACACAATGCCGAAGAAGATTAAAGGGTTACTCGATTAGAAACAATCATAATAATTAAGAAAAATATAGTTCAAAATATAAATATAAAAGAAGTCTAAAAACATAACAATAAACATAAAAATAGAAATAAAACTAAAAAAATGATAAATGGACTCAATGGTCCTCATCATCAGACGCATCAGCATCGTGAGTTGTTGGCGCTGGAGGAGCGATATGGAAATGCTGACAAATCTGCTGCAATGTCGCATCAATATTTTCGAACCTCTGAACGTAGTACTGACGGAAGCTAGTGAACTCCTCGGTAGATACTCCTCGGAAGCTAGCAGCAGAAGGAACAGGTCATTGACTCGAAGGTAGAGGCGGTGGTGGGTCCTCGTGATAGGGAAGAACATCATCAGTGAAGTCCTCGGGTTCATTCTGAGCATCAGAATGAAACAATTGGTACTGAGGAGGGTCCACTCCATGATGCCGCTCTATCATCCTCATGTGTATCATGCTCGAGATGCCCTGTGGGGACATCTGGCCGACAAGTGTGAGTGTAGAGGACTACTCCTGTGTGTCTAGGAGATCGAAGTGTCGAGCAAGGCGAGTCTCGTAAGGGCCTAGACAGATGGGGCCCTTCCTGTGGTGGTTAGTCTGATAGCGGAAGGATAGAGCGATGAAGTACGCCAAATAAAATATATGCCCGTGCACCATGCTCCATAGAAAGTAAGAGTCATGAGTGCTAATGACTCTGGTTCTCTCTCTTTGACCTGTTAAAGTGTGAGCTAAAATGGCGTGAATGTACCGTAAAGCTGGAGAGAGAGAAGTCGCCTTCGAGTGACTCGCGTCATATGGTGTTTGACTCCTTGTAAGCTCAGTCTAACAACAAGATGGAGAGTAATGGATGTGCCGATGAAGTTGAAGGAAGTCCTTGGCCCTCATAAAGTCTTCTGTGTAGAGTCCCATGGCCGCACCAAACTTGGGGATGCTCATGTGGTGCACCAAACCCCCAAGTCGAAAACTGATGGTGCCTAGCTCGTCATGAACCTTCATAACCTGCTGAACCAAAAACGTGGAGCAGAACTCCAATGTCAGCTTTATGTAGGTGGGCTCGATGATGGCAAAGAATATATCCCACGGAGCTATGGCAATAATGGCGCACACATCATCAGCGAGTCGAACCTGCTCTAACGCGACCCGATCAATGCAGCGGCCTAGGCCGAGTGGTCGTATGCGAAGGAGCTGATATAAATCCTCCTGGGGGGCCGCTACAAATCAGAGAAAGAGCTGGCGAGCTTCGATAGATGCGCTCGAGGAGGAGGTCGCACCAGGGCCCTTCCGCTTTTTCGAAGTGGGGACGACGGTCTTAGTCTTGCCACGAGTGTTCGTCATAGTGTGCCTACAATAAAGTGATCAAATAAATTAAATTGACGAACCAACTAAATAGAAATAAGCTAAGAAATGTCAGAATCTAAAATAACACTAAGAAACAACATGCTACTACTAAATAAAAACTAATAATGAGCAAAAAGAATCATAAAGAAGTAGACTAGCAAGAAGAATATAAAATATCAACAGAACCAAATAAGAATAGTATATAATATAGTCAATACGAATAAGAATAAACAGGAGAATGATAGTTATCTAATCTACCTATGCTAAATAGGAATCAATATCATCAAATAAGGAAAATAAGAAAAATATTAACATAGAAAACTAAAGAACAAAAACAACAAAGAATAAACTAAACTGATACAAAATAACAAATAAGAAATAAATAAACTAATAAATAAATAAATAAATATTAAATAAAATAAAGACAAGGGTAAAAGGGGACAAAACTAACGGTGGGAGACTGGTGGTCGAAGGTGCAGCGGTCGACGGGAAAAATGGTGGGGCTGTGCGAAGGGGGGCCGAGGGGTCGTGGCTGGTGTGGTTTGGTCAGTGCGCGTTGGGTTCAGACAATGAAGGGGGAGAAGAGATGAGGGGAAAGGGGATCAATAGGGTGGGAAAGGGAACGTGAATGGAAGGGGTCGGGGTCGACTTGTGCGGCGTGTGAGGGAGCGTGCTTTGGAACGAAGGTAAAAGAGACGGAGAAGAATAGGGGAGTTTAGTGTGGTGGCTGGTCAGGGAATAATGGCCGGAGTAGAGGAAGGTTGGGGCTGACGGCGGCTAGGGTTCTTAGGGGTTTAGGAGGAAAAAGACAAAATAAAATAATAAAAGGGATTTAGGGTTTAAATGGGTGACACGGTCGTGTGAGGCCCGTGTTGGGCCACACAGCCGTGTCACATGCCCGTGTAGTCTCATGTTCAGCCTGTGTCGATTAAGAAAGAAAGACCAGTCTTCACACGGCATCGGACACGCCCGTGTGTCCAGGCCGTGTGGTTCACATGGCCGTGTGCAATTTGCTTCGCTTCTCCCACGCCAGTGTGACCTCCCACACGCCTGTGTGCCTTCCACACGCCCGTGTACCTTGCCCTTGTAACTCTCTGACTTGTTTTAAATTTGAAAAATTAATCTCTAGGTTTCACACGGCCTATGAGACACCCGTGTGTCTAGGCCGTGTGGTCCACACGACCGTGTCACATGCCCGTGTGGAATATTTTAGCCTGTCTCTGTCGAATTTTGGAAAAATTAAGTCCCAGGCTCCACACGGTGAAGGACACGCCCGTGTGTCAAGGCCGTGTGGGTCACACGGCCGTGTCGCCCGATTGTGTAACTCATTGTCGATTTTTTTCAAAATTTAAAACTGAGTCAAAAGATCCACACGGCCTAGGACACGCCCGTGTGTCCAGGCCGTGTGGGTTTAAAAACTAATTATTATTATTATTATTATTATTATTATTATTATTATTTTAAAAATTAATTAATTTTAAAAATATCATGAGATAAAATTAGTAAATTAGGAATGTTAACACTCGGGTTGCCTCCCGAGAAGCGCTTATTTTAAGTCTAAGCTTGACTTACCTCGTATTCGCACGGTCATGATGGTTCGCAGAGTCGAAACTCCTCTTTCTCGCTGTCAATTCTTTTATTCAAATAAGGTTTAAGTCGAGTAATATTTACCTTAAAAGTGCCGAAATTAGAATGAGTTACCTCGACTGTACTGTATGGGAAGACATTAAGTACCATAAAAGGAGTCACTCCGTTTACGTTAAGCTCTGAGGTGGTTATTCGAGGGTCGGTTTCATCTAACAGTACCTGGTCACCAACCTTGAAGTGGTTCGTTCCATCCTTAAGCTCGTCATGGAGTCGCTCTGGTTTTGCATCGTGTATTCTTGGTTTCTCCTTGACATGTGACCGCCATTCATCTAGTTCATCGATTTTTAACATTCGTTCTTCATAAGTTGATCTACTTTTGTCATACAAGCTGGACTGTGGCTCTATCTCACTTTTTCGCGGAGTTTCCTACAAAGAATGTTGAGCCACAAGGTTACTTGTATTAACAGAATTCGTATAATCAACTCGATCACTAGATATCTTAGCAGAATCACGAGCTTAAAGTTTTATTGTTTCAACGCCTACACGAAGTATCAATTCACATGTACCAACATCAATGATGGTTCTAGCAGTTGCTAAAAAGGGCCGACCTAGAATTAAGGGTACGTCGCTATCCTCATCCATGTCTAAAACAACAAAATCAACTGGAAATATAAATTTATCAATTTTCACAAGTACGTCTTCAACAATACCCTAGGAAATCTAATGGTTCTATCTGCCAATTGAGTGCTCATCCTAGTTTGTTTGGGCTTCCCAAGACCTAGTTGTTTAAACATTTTACAGGGCATGACATTTGTAACATCCAAAAATTGGGCCTAGAAGAGTTGGGACTATTGGGCCCCGAGCGTAGAAGCATCTTAGAATTTTTGAGAATATGAGAATGGTATAAATGCAAGTTGGACCTATTAGGTGAGTGATTTTAGAAGGATAGAGGGCTTCCATGAAGTCCCGGGATCAAACCTGAGCTTTAGGAAAAATTTTGGTTTTAGGTGAATAAAACCCTGGGAGTTAGAAGGTAGGCTTTAAGCATAAAATGAGGAGAAAAATGACACAAAAGGAGTTGTGGTCTAGTGGCAAATGACGCCACATGGGAGACAAGGGAATGATGCCACACAAGGGAGCAAGGGGTCCAAGGTTCAAGTCTTGGCGCTTGCATTTCATTTTGATTTATTTTTAAGTGAACTTAGACGTTGGCCATAGACTTATATTTAGTTGCACATGATTTTAGACACAAGAGGAGCTTGTGGCCTAGTGGCTAGCGGCGTGGATTAAGTTACAGGGGAGCCTGAGTTCGAATTCCATCGTAAGCAAAAAGGGATATTTATTTTGCTAAATTTAGACGGCCAGAGTTTGTGTTGGATTTAAACTCTTTTGAAGGAGGGATCCCACATCAGAAAGCTAGCAAGAGGGAAGATGAGAAGCTGGCTTTGAATAAAGCAAACCATGAGGAGAGGAGACACACCTTTCTTGGCTTATCACTTCACTTTGTGGCGTGCTCGTTTGGGTTAGCCGTTGGGTCACGGTGGTGGTGACCGAAGTTGATCGACACACCCCCTTGGGGGTCAAGGGTGCGATCATTGTTGGCTTCTGCGCAGAACAGTGTTCAGAGCGCGGATTAACTTCAGATTCCTATCAGGTGTGTATTTTGCACTACTCTAGCTGTAGAGCGGCAAATGCCGAAATGCCGGTCACACGACGATGGTAGCCGCACGAGCGTGGGAGCGCACGTGTGGGAGCTTCGATGCGATAGTTGAGGCCCCCATGAGTGTTCTCATGGGTTTAGGCTGCCTTGGGCCGACTGGGCCCAATGGGCCTGTGGGCCCATATGAATAAATTGTATGATTATGTAGTAGATATTGAACTGGTCTAAGTGAATCTCATATCTGGGGTTAGATTTGTGCTAAATGGGCCACACGAGCGTGTGGGCCCACTTGGGCCGAGAATGGGCCTTAGGCCCATTCACATCATTATCTCTGTTTAGAATACTTGAGTCGTTCGAGGTGACTGTAGACCCTCTGGAAGGCTGTAAAATTACTGAAATACCCTTAAGTGGGTAAATTACCGAAATACCCTTAAGTGGGTAAATTATCGAAATACCCTCGGTGGGTAAAATTACTGATATACCCTTTAGTGGGTAAATTATCGAAATACCCTTAAGTTGGTAAATTACCAAAATACCCTTGGAGGGTAAATTACTAAAATGCCCCTAGGCTGCGAAATTACTCAAATACCCTCGATGGGTTGAATGACCGTTTTACCCTCAGTGTTTTTAAGTAACGATTGTATGTTTACCTTACACTTGTATATGTTGCTATGTTTATTGCATGTTATCATGTTGCATGGGGCGGGTTAACGAATGAAGAGCAGTGTAGCCTGGTGGCATAGCCACAATATATTTATATATATATATATATAATATGACTCTGGTGGCTCAGCCACAAATATTATGATTAGCAGCTTGTCTGCAATTTTGGTGTGATTGGTGGGGTGGGTTGACTTGATCCCCACAGGTGTGATTGGCTGGTACGGGGGTGTGTTGGTTGGATTGGGTTGGGCTGCATTATTTCATTTGCACTACTTCATTTACACTACCATGATTATAGGGCTTAGGCCCAGATTGATGTCCCCTGGGCTCGGGCCCAGTTAATGTCATTTAGGGGATTGCACACTGAGTTCTCGTAACACACCCCTTTTCTTTAACCTCGCAGGTAATCCCCAGCAATAGAGGATTTGGAGCCGTGGAGGACTAAGTGGTGGCCATACAACGAAGATTTCTCTTAAACTTTAGTAAATTCAGTTTTTACTTTACCTTTCAGATTATTATTTTTGGGGTGATGTTTTGTAATAAGGCCATTAGTATTTTTTTTTCTCTTTTAACCTTTCAATTATAACTGTTAAACTTATAAAAACGGGGTTTTCTTAAAATAGTAACAATCGTTTTCTAAAATATCATGTTACCGTAAATATTCAAAATCAATTTTCATAACAAAGGCAGTTTTCAAGTTAATTACAACTTTTCTAAAAAGGACACTGAGTAAATCGGGTTTTTATAAACAACCAACGTAACTCGGAGTTTTCAAAAGAGATGCAAACATTTCCAACGAACGCTTAGTTTTAAACAACTCCTTCTATGTGACATGCTAGATCCGGCCATAACGTCTAGGCTGGGTTTGGGGTGTTACATTTAATGGTATCAGAGCCCGAGTTGCAAAACTCGGCTGTGGAATGGGTTTTGAAATTTTTCCTTAAGTGTTTAAATTTTTAACTTGGAAAGTGATAGTGTTACTGAAAGTATGGCACACCGAGTCTCCGGCACCAAATCCGTAAGTTTCTTGACCTTATGCTTTGTTATATGATACAATGACTGTATTTTTGGTATTTATTCTCTGTGTTTTTGGTTTAGATGTGATGTTTGGATATAGAAATTGGTTGCATATGAGATATATGTCTGCTTTAATCGTTAGGTGTTTTGGGGATATGTAAAGAGTTCCAAATTCTAGTGAAAATATGTGCGCAGTGTGAGCGTAGTGTGGTAGGTTAGGATGTGCGACTATTCATATAGTTTGAAATTTCGAGGACGAAATTTCTTTAAGGGGGTAGATTTGTAACATCCCGAAATTGGGCCTAGAAGAGTTGGGCCTATTGGGCCCCGAGAGTAGAAGCATCTTAGAATTTTTGAGAATATGAGAATGGTATAGATGCAAGTTGGTCCTATTAGGTGAGTGATTTTGGAAGGTTAAGGGGCATCCTTGAAGTCCCGGGATCAAACCTGAGCTTTAGGAAAAATTTTGGTTTTAGGTGAATAAAACCCTGGGAGTTAGAAGGTAGGCTTTAAGAATAAAATGAGGAGAAAAATGACACAAAAGGAGTTGTGGTCTAGTGGCAAATGACGCCACATGGGAGAAAAGGGAATGACGCCACACAAGGGAGCAAGGGGTCCAAGGTTCAAGTCTTGGCGCTTGCATTTCATTTTGATTTATTTTTAAGTGAACTTAGACATTGGCCATAGACTTATATTTAGTTGCGCATGATTTTAGACACAAGAGGAGCTTGTGGCCTAGTGGCTAGTAGCATGGATTAAGTTACAGGGGAGCCTGAGTTCGAATCCCATCGCAAGCAAAAAGGGATATTTATTTTGCTAAATTTGGATGGCCAGAGTTTGTGTTGGATTTAAACTCTGTTGAAGGAGGGATCCCACATCGGAAAGCTAGCAAGAGGGAAGATGAGAAGCTGGCTTTAAATAGAGCAAACCATGAGGAGAGAAGACACACCTTTCTTGGCTTATCACTTCGCTTTGTGGCGTACTCGTATGGGTTAGCCGTTGGGTCACAGTGGTGGTGACCAAAGTTGATCGACACACCCTCTTGGGGGTCAAGGGTGCGATCATTGTTGGCTTCTACGCAGAATAGTGTTCAGAGCACGGATTAACTTCAGATTCCTATCAGGTGTGTATTTCGTACTACTCTAGCTGTAGAGCGGCAAATGTCGAAATGCTGGTCACACGGCGATGGTAGCCACACGAGCGTGCGAGTGCACATGTGGGAGCTTCGATGCTATAGTTTAGGCCCCCATGAGTGTTCTCATGGGTTTAGGATGCCTTGGGCCGAGTGGGCCCAATGGGCCAAATGGGCCCGTGGGCCCATATGAATAAATTGTATGATTATGTAGTAGATATTGAACTGGTCTAGGCAAATCTCATATCTATGGTTAGATTTGGGCTAAAGGGGCCACACGAGCGTGTGGGCCCACTTGGGCCGAGAATGGGCCTTAGGCCCATTCAAATCATTATCTCTGTTTCGAATACTTGAGTCGCTCGAGGTGACTGTAGACCCTCTGGAAGGCTGTAAAATTATCGAAATACCCTTAAGTAGGTAAATTTTCGAAATACCCTCGGTGGGTAAAATTAATGATATACCCTTATGTGGGTAAATTATCGAAATACCCTTAAGTGGGTAAATTACCAAAATACCCTTAGAGCGTAAATTACCAAAATGCCCCAGGGCTGCAAAATTACTCAAATACCCTCGATGGGTTGAATGACCGTTTTACCCTTAGTGTTGTTAAGTAACGATTGTATGTTTACCTTACACTTGTATATGTTGCTATGTTTATTGCATGTTATCATGTTGCATGGGGCGGGTTAACGAATGAAGAGCAGTGTAGACTGGTGGCATAACCACAATATATTTATATATATAAAATTATGACTCTGGTGGCTCAGCCACAAATATTGTGATTAGCAGCTTGTCTGCAATTTTGGTGTGATTGGCGAGGTGGGTTGACTTGATCCCCACAGGTGTGATTGGCTGGTACGGGGGTGTGTTGGTTGGATTGGGTTCAATTTGCATTATTTCATTTGCACTACTTCATTTACACTACCATGATTATAGGGCTTAGGCCCAGATTGATGTCCCCTGGGCTCAGGCCCAGTTAATGTCATTTAGGGGATTGCACACTGATTTCTCGTAACTCACCCCTTTTCTTTAACCTCGCAGGTAATCCCCAGTAATAGAGGATTTGGAGCCGTGGAGGACTCAGTGGTGGCCATACAACGGAGATTTCTCTCAAACTTTAGTAAATTCAGTTTTTACTTTACCTTTCAGATTATTATTTTTGGGGTGATGTTTTGTAATAAGGCTATTAGTATTTTTTTTCTCTTTTAACCTTTCAATTATAACTGTTAAACTTATAAAAACGGGGTTTTCTTAAAACAGTAACAATCGTTTTCTAAAATATCACGTTACCGTAAATATTCAAAATTGATTTTCATAACAAAGGCAGTTTTCAAGTTAATGACAACTTTCCTAAAAAGGACAATGAGTAAATCGGGTTTTTATAAACAACCAGCGTAACTCGAAGTTTTCAAAAGAGATGCAAACATTTCCAACGAACGCTTAGTTTTAAACAACCCCTTCTATGTGACATGCTAGATCCGGCCATCACGTCTAGGCCGGGTTTGGAGTGTTACATTTAATGGTATCAGAGCCCGGGTTGCAAAACTCGGCTGTGGAATGGGTTTTGAAATTTTTCCTTAAGTGTTTAAATTTTTAACTTGGAAAGTGATAGTGTTACTGAAAGTATGGCACACCGAGTCTCCGGCACCAAATTCGTAAGTTTCTTGACCTTATGTTTTGTTATATGATACAATGACTGTATTTTTGGTATTTATTCTCTGTGTGTTTGGTTTGGATGTGATGTTTGGATATAGAAATTGGTTGCATATGAGATATATGTCTGCTTTAATGGTTAGGTGTTTTGGGGATGTGTAAAGAGTTCCAAATTCTAGTTAAAATATGATAGGGATATTAGAATCAGAGTGCCCAGCGTGAGCGTAGTGTGGTAGGTTAGGATGTGTGACTGTTCATATAGTTGGAAATTTTGAGGATGAAATTTCTTTAAGGGGGAGGATTTGTAACATCCCGAAATTGGGCCTAGAAGAGTTGGGCCTATTGGGCCCCGAGCGTAGGAGCATCTTAGAATTTTTGAGAATATGAGAATGGTATAAATGCAAGTTGGACCTATTAGTTGAGTGACTTTGGAAAGTTAGGGGGCTTCCATGAAGTCCTGGGATCAAACCTGAGCTTTAGGAAAAATTTTGGTTTTAGGTGAATAAGACCCTGGGAGTTAGAAGGTAGGCTTTAAAAATAAAATGAGGAGAAAAATGACACAAAAGGAGTTGTGGCCTAGTGGCAAATGACGCCACATGGGAGACAAGGGAATGACGCCACACAAGGGAGCAAGGGGTCCAAGGTTCAAGTCTTGGCGCTTGCATTTCATTTTGATTTATTTTTAAGTGAACTTATACGTTGGTCATAGACTTATATTTAGTTGCGCATGATTTTAGACACAAGAGGAGCTTGTGGCCTAGTGGCTAGCGGCGTGGATTAAGTTACAGGGGAGCCTGAGTTCAAATCCCATCGCAAGCAAAAAGGGATATTTATTTTGCTAAATTTGGGCGGCCAGAGTTTGTGTTGGATTTAAACTCTGTTGAAGGAGGGATCCCACATCGGAAAGCTAGCAAGAGGGAAGAAGAGAAGCTGGCTTTTAATAGAGCAAACCATGAGGAGAGGAGACACACCTTTCTTGGCTTATCACTTCGCTTTGTGGCGTGCTCGTTTGGGTTAGCCGTTGGGTCACAGTGGTGGTGGCCGAAGTTGATCGACACACCCCCTTGGGGGTCAAGGGTGCGATCATTGTTGGCTTCTGTGCAGAACAGTGTTTAGAGCGCGGATTAACTTCAGATTCCTATCAGGTGTGTATTTCGCACTACTCTAGCTGTAGAGCGGCAAATGTCGAAACACCGGTCACACGGCGATGGTAGCCACACGAGCGTGCGAGCGCACGTGTCGGAGCTTCGATGCGATAGTTAAGGCCCCCATGAGTGTTCTCATGGGTTTAGGCTGCCTTGGGCCGAGTGGGCCCAATGGGCCCGTGGGCCCATATGAATAAATTGTATGATTATGTAGTAGATATTGAACTGGTCTAGGTGAATCTCATATCTGTGGTTAGATTTGGGCTAAATGGGCCACACGAGCGTGTGGGCCCACTTGGGCCGAGAATGGGCCTTAGGCCCATTCACATCATTATCTCTGTTTAGAATACTTGAGTCGCCGAGGTGATCAGAGACCCTCTGGAAGGTCAGAAATTAGGAATACCCTTAAGTGGGTAAATTACCGAAATACCCTTAAGTGGGTAAATTATCGGAATACCCTCGGTGGGTAAAATTACTGATATACCCTTAAGTGGGTAAATTTCCAAAATACCCTTAAACGAGCAAATTACCAAAATACCCTTAGAGGGTAAATTACCAAAATGCCCCTGGGCTGCAAAATTACTCAAATACCCTCGATGGGTTGAATGACCGTTTTACCCTTAGTGTTGTTAAGTAACGATTGTATGTTTACCTTACACTTGTATATGTTGCTATGTTTATTGCATGTTATCATGTTGCATGGGGCGGGTTAACGAGTGAAGAACAGTGTAGCCAGGTGGCGTAGCCATAATATATTTATATATATATATATATACAATTATGACTCTGGTGGCTCAGCCACAAATATTGTGATTAGCAGCTTGTCTGCAATTTTGGTGTGATTGGCGAGGTGGGTTGACTTGATCCCCACAGGTGTGATTGGCTGGTACGGGGGTGTGTTGGTTAGATTAGGTTGGGTTGCATTACTTCATTTGCACTACTTCATTTACACTACCATGATTATAGGGCTTAGGCCCAGATTGATGTCCCCTGGGCTCGGGCCCAGTTAATGTCATTTAGGGGATTGCACACTGAGTTCTCGTAACTCACCCATTTTCTTTAACCTCACAGGTAATCCCCGGCAATAGAGGATTTGGAGCCGTGGAGGACTCAGTGGTGGCCATACAACGGAGATTTCTCTCAAAGTTTAGTAAATTTAGTTTTTACTTTACCTTTCAGATTATTATTTTTGGGATGATGTTTTGTAATAAGGCCATTAGTATTTTTTTCTCTTTTAACCTTTCAATTATAACTGTTAAACTTATAAAAATGGGGTTTTCTTAAAATAGTAATAATTATTTTCTAAAATATCACGTTACCGTAAATATTCAAAATCGATTTTCATAACAAAGGCAGTTTTCAAGTTAATTACAACTTTTCTAAAAAGGACACTGAGTAAATCGGGTTTTTATAAACAACCAACGTAACTCGGAGTTTTCAAAAGAGATGCAAACATTTCCAACGAACGCTTAGTTTTAAACAACCCCTTCTATGTGACATGCTAGATCCGACCATAACGTCTAGGTCGGGTTTGGGGTGTTACAACATTAATACTCGCCCCTAAATCAGCTAAAGCATTATTAACATTTAAACTACCAATTAAACAAGGAATAGTAAAATGTAACACCCCTAAACCGCAACCATCGCCGGTCTAGGGTTAAGAGGCATTACAGGACAAATCAAAAACTTTGACGAACATTTCACATCAATGAGTATAACATCGTCGTATTATAGCAACATAAGAACATATAGTCCCTTAATGAGGTCTACGAGACCTTAAACATGCATTACAAAAGGGTTAGGATTAAACTGGGATCATACAATTTTTTTCCAAAAATCAAATATTTTTCAAAGTTACAGAGGTCACACGCCCGTGTGGGTAGGCCGTGTGCCTCACACGGCCTTAGACACACCCGTGTGTCTAAGCCGTGGCAAAACAGGGCATACATACTGATTTGCATCGCACGGCCAGTCACACGCTCGTGTGTCCAGCCTGTGGTTGAAACTGTCTTGTTTTGAATTACAAACTCAGATGACACAGTCGAGCCACACGCCCATGTGCTCAACCGTGTGGGCAAATATAGGCCATTTACAAGGCCAATTTGCCACCCATTAAGGGTCACTTCTACAAGCATAAACAAACACATTTCATGCCCTCAAAATTCAACCAAAATATACCAATAATAAACATCTTTTCTAACCATTCAAGAGCATATCAAACATACCAACCATTCATCAATAATATACCAACTTTGCTTCACAAAACATATACGATAAAAACCGTATTCACATCCCATTTACAAGCCATATCACATAGCTTATATATACATTTCAAACATAATCCAAAAAAACTAGCCTATACATGCCATACTTCGCTATGTACACAATCAAAAGGTACCAAAATAGAGTTTGATAGTGTGGTGACGATCCTCGACGATCCCCGAGCCTTCCGTAGCTTTAACAATCTAAAAATAATGCAAACACACACACAGAGTAATCTTTCAAAAGCTTAGTAAGCCATATACAAATAAACTTAATATATATAACATTTATAACCATTTCTATTACAAGAACTTTAGCATCTCTCAATAGAATATACATATTTCTTCTTTAGCTCAATTGTTTCCAACCATTTGCTTGACAACAATTCACATCTCCATGTATCTCATTAGATTATAGCATATTCATACAAATATCTCATTTTGTTTCAACAATTCTATGCACATATCTCACTTTTTCAAATTCACATATACTTACCTTTCATACTCAAACATAGAGTACGTTTCAAACGTACCTAAATCGGTTACACATTTCACATAGTCTTTTATTACTCGGAATTGCCCGTTGAACCATTCAGAATCAAATAGGATACTCGAATAACTCGAAATACTCGTACAATGCCAACGTCCCAGACGTTGTCTTACATGTAATCAAATATCGATGCCACTGTCCCAGACAGGGTCTTACACGAAATCATATACGATGCCAATGTCCCAGACATGGTCTTACACGTAATTCTCAAATCGACGCCAACGTCCCAGATGTGGTCTTACACGATATCACATATTGAAACCCTATGTCATGACATATTAATCCTTTCTATTCCTAAGGTTCGTACGGGACTTTTCGGACATTTTCACACTGTCGATACTTTCTCAATTTTCACTTGTATATTTTCCAAAGCCATTCATCACAATTCAATAATATATGAACATAATTAAACCAACTGAAATACATTTATTTGTATATAGACTTACCTCGTACGGATATAAATGGACCGAAACGACTACTCAATCAAAATTAATTCACGAAACTTTCACACATGCTTAATCACATACTGTAGACACGGAAAATAATATTAAAATATTTTTCTAACTCGGATTTGTGGTCCCAAAACCACTATTCTGACTAGGGTCTAAACCGAACTGTTATAATTCTCTCCGTTAGTGATTTTCGTCCCCGAAAATCTTATCGTTGAATAGTTTCCGATATTTTTGTCTCATTGCATCTTCAGGCTCCCACGTAGCCTCTTCAACCCTGTGTCGATGCCACAACACTTTTACTAACGAAATTTTCTTATTTTGCAATTCTTTAACCTCGCGAGCTAAGATACGAATCGGTTCTTCTTTGTAAGTCATATCGGATTGAATTTCTATCTCAGACGGAGAAATTACATGCGAGAGATCGAATCTGTATCGTCGAAGCATTGACACATGAAAGACATTATGAATCTTTTCTAGTTCCGATGGCAACAACAATCTGTATGCAACTGGTCCAATACGTTCGATAATTTCATACAGCCCGATGAACCTCGGACTCAATTTGCCTTTTCTGCCAAAACGAAGTATTTTCTTCCACGGAGACACTTTCAAGAACACTTTATCACCGATCTCAAACTCGATATCTTTTCGTTTCAGGTCTGCATAAGATTTCTGACAATCTGATGCGGCTTTCAGACTATCACGAATTACTTTCACTTTCTGTTCAATTTCTTTGATCAAATCGACCCCGTGTATTTTATTTTCACTTAGCTCAGTCCAATACAAAGGTGTATGACATTTGCGTCCATACAAAGCCTCATAAGGTGCCATTTTGATGCTCGATTGAAAACTATTATTGTACGCAAACTCAATCAATGGAAAATATTGTTCCCATGTACCATCAAACTCAAGAATGCAACATCTCAACATATCCTCGAGAATCTGAATAATCCGCTCGGATTGATCATCCGTCTGTGGATGAAAAGCTATACTAAAATGTAATTTAGTACCTAAAGCCTCTTGCAGTTTCTTCCAGAATCGTGAAGTAAACCTCGAATCTCTGTCAGATACAATAGATAGTGGCACCCCTTGCAATCTCACAATATCGAAAATATATGGCTCAGCTAATTTACCAAGTGAGTAATCAGATCGTACCAGAATAAAATGAGCTGATTTCGTCAATCTGTCAACTACAACCCAAATTGCATCTTTCTTTCTCGGAGTTAAAGGCAACCCTGAAACAAAATCCATTGTCACTCTATCTTATTTCCACTCGGGAATCATTATCGGTTGTAACAAACCAGATGGCACCTGATGTTCAGCTTTAACTTGCTGACAAATTAAATATTTCGAAACAAACTCTGAAATATCTCGCTTCATTCCAGGCCACAAATAAAGTCGTTTCAAATCATTGTACATTTTTGTACTTCTCGGATGAAGAGATAAGCGGCTGCTATGCGCTTCATTCAAAATCAACTGAATCAACTCTGGGTTTCTCAGAACACAAATCTGATCTTTAAATCTCAAATAATCATCAACATCAACCCGAAATTCAAAATCAGAGTTCAAATCACACTGAGCTCGTTTCGCTAACATTTCATTATCAATTTTCTGAGCATCACATATTTGCTGTAAAAACAATGGTTTCTCTTTCAACTCAGCTAAAACTGAACCATCATCAGACAAGTCTAAATGAGCATTCATCGCACGTAATGCAAACAGTGATTTCCGACTCAATGCATTAGCAACAACATTTACCTTACCCGGATGATAATCTATCACAAGCTCGTAGTCTTTCAACAGTTCTAACCATCTTCTCTGTCGCAGATTCAAATCTTTCTGAGTCATCAAATATTTCAGACTTTTATGATCTGAAAACACATGGCATCTTTCACCAAGAAGATAGTGGTGCCAAATCTTTAAAGCAAACACAATTGCAGCTAGCTCAAGGTCGTGTGTCGGATAATTCTTTTCATGCGGTTTCAATTGTCTCGAGGCATAAGCTAGAACTTTGCCTTCCTGCATCAAAACACATCCCTGTCCGTTCAACGAAGCATCATTATAAATCACGAACTCTTTACCCGATTCTAGCTGTACCAAAATTGGAGCTTCAATCAAAAGAGCTTTCAACTGATCGAAACTTTTCTGACACTTTTTAGACCACTCAAATTTCACATCTTTCTGAAGCAATCTCGTCAATGGAGTTACAATCATCGAAAAGCCTTTTACGAACCATCGATAATAACTAGCAAGTCCCAGAAAACTACGGACTTTAGACACATTTTTCGGAGGCTTCCACTCTAAAATAGTTGAAATCTTGCTCGAATCAGCTCGTATACCAGATGCTGACACAATATGTCCCAGAAAACTAACTTCACGTAACCAGAATTCACATTTACTAAACTTTGCATACAATTGCTTATCTCACAGAGTTTGTAGCACGATTCTCAGATGTTCAGCATGCTAAATTTCATCACGCGAATAAATCAAAATGTCGTCAATGAATACAACAACAAATCGATCTAAATACGGTCTGAAAATTTTGTTCATCAGATCCATAAAAATAGAAGGAGCATTTGTTAGTCCGAAAGGCATAACTAAAAACTCATAATGCCCGTACCTCGTTCTGAAAGCAGTTTTCGGAATGTCTGAGTCTTTTACTCCAACTGATAATATCCCGATCTCAGATCTATCTTTGAAAACACGGTGGCTCCTTTCAGCTGATCAAACAAATCATCAATTCGCGGTAGAGGATATTTATTCTTTATTGTCACTTTGTTGAACTAACGGTAATCAATGAACATTCTCATCGTGCCATCTTTCTTTTTCACAAATAGAACGGGAGCACCCCAAGGTGAGAAACTCAGTCGTGCAAATCCTCTATCGGTTAACTCTTGCAACTGTGACCTCAACTCTTTCAATTCTATTGGTGCCATTCTATACGGAGCTATTGAGATAGGAGTCGTCCCCGGTAATAAATCAATGCCAAATTCAACTTCTCGTATCGGAGGCAATCCCGATAATTCTTCAGGAAACACGTCAGGAAACTCACAAACAACTGGCACAGATTCAACTTTCTTTTCACTCACTTTCGAATCAATCACATAGGCAAAATAGGCTTCGCAACCCTTTTTCACATAACTCTGAGCTTTCATCACTGATATCACAGCCGGTAACCCATTTACATCATTAGATTCAATCCAAACTATTTCATCATTCTGATATCTCAAATTGATAGTCTTTCTTTTGCAATTCACAACAGCATCATGTAATGTTAACCAATCCATAACCAAAATTATATCAAACTCATCGAAAGGTAATAGCATCAGATCAGACGGAAAACAAATATCCCGAAACATCAACAGACAATTCTTGCACACTTTGTCAACCAAGACACTTTTACCTAAGGGTTCGATACTCTAATTACAAATTCAGTAGACTCTACAGGCAAAGTCTTACTGGATACTAAGTTCATGCATACATATGAATGAGTAGACCCTGGATCTATCAATGCAATCACAGAAGTATCATAAAGAGTAAATGTACCCGTAATAACATCTGGAGACGAAGCTTCCTCATGAGCTCGAATAGCGTAAGCTCTGGCAGGTGCTCTAGCTTCAGATCTCACAACTGTATCTTTCGTAACTCTCTGGCTACCACTCGCATTTCTTGTGTTTCTAGAAGGTCTACCTCAATCTGAAGCATTATCTGACTTCAAATTCTGTACAATCTCTTGTTCAACAGATTCAGGACAGTCCCGGATGAATTGATCTAATGATCCACATCTAAAACAGGCTCGGTCATTCAATCTACAATTACCTGGATGTCTTTTACCATAATGTCTACATTCAGGTTGTTCAGATCGGACATTTCCCACGCTAGCTATCGAAGTAGCTGGAGCTTTGAAGTTCGACTGTGATCTAGATCGATCTCTGTTTGAATGCCCCATATTAGCCTTTGAACGACTATACTCATCTTTGAATTTCTTTGATGCAAACTGAAATGATTTACTTGAGAATCACTTTCTCACATCTCTAGCTTCTGACTCAGCTTTTCTTTTATCTTTCCCGAGTGCCTCAGCTTTACATGCTCGATCAACAAGCACAACAAATTCTTTTATTTCCAGAATTCCAACTAGCAAACGGATATCTTCATTTAGGCCGTCTTCAAATCTTTTACACATTATTGCTTCAGTCGAAACACATTCCCGAGCATATTGACTTAATCTCTCAAATTCTCGTTCGTATTCAGTGACAGACATGCGACCCTGTTTCAATTCCAGAAATTCTTTTCATTTTTGATCTATAAATCTCTCGCTAATATATTTTTTTTGAAATTCAGACTGAAAGAAATCCCATGTAACCCGTTCTTTTGGAACAACAGAAATCAAAGTCTTCCACCATTGATAAGCTGCATCTCGTAACAAGGAAACGACACATTTTAAGCAATCATCAGGAGTCAATGACATTTCATCAAACACTCGGATTGTGTTCTCGAGCCAAAACTTAGCTCTCTCAGCATCATCTTCACTAGTAGCCCTGAACTCTTCAACCCCATATTTACGAATTTTATCGACCGAAGGCTTATTCAACATATTCAAATTCATAACCGGTGGTACAGTAGAAGTCTAATGAAGATTAGGCGGGGGCAGAGGTTGTGAAACAGTTGGATTTGTTCTAATGTATTGAGTGAACCACTCATTCATCATTTGGAAGAAGGCTTGTTTAGCCTCTCATTCCTGACCGCTAGTAGCCGATCTCGAATCAGATGGCGTTGTCCCTTGAGCGGGAGCAGGTGCATTACTTTCAACATCGATAGCTACAGCTCTTCCGGGATCCATTTACTATACAAATAACATATTTTATACGTCAGGATTAATCATACTATCACAGTTCGTATATATAGCATGTATAGCTAGACTCTCACATGCTACGTTACTCCTAGAATCGACTAAACCGTAGCTCTGATACCAATAAAATATAATACCCCTAACCTGTAACCATCGCCGGTCTAGGGTTAAGAGGCATTACCGGACAAATCAGAAACTTTTACGAACATTTCACATCAATGAGTATAACATCGTCATATTATAGCAACATACGAACATATAGTCCCTTAATGAGGTCTACGAGACCTTAAACATGCATTAGAAAGGGGTCGGGACTAAACCGGGATCATACAAAATTTTTTCGAAAATCTAATATTTTTAAAAGTTACAGAGGTCAAACGCCCGTGTGGGTAGGCTGTGTGTCTAAGCCGTGGCAAAACAGGGCATACATACTGACTTGCATCACACGGCCAGTCACACGCCCGTGTGTCAAGCCCATGGTCAAAACTGACTTGTTTTGAATTACAAACTCAGATGACACGGTCGAGCCACACGTTCGTGTGCTCAACCGTGTGGGAGAATATAGGCCATTTACAAGGCCATTTTGCCACCCATTTAGGGTCACTCCTACAAGCATAAATAAACACATTTCATGCCCTCAAAATGCAACCAAAATATACCAATAGTAAACATCTTTTCTAACCATTCAAGAGCATATCAAACATACCAACCATTCATCAATAATAGACCAACTTTGCTTCACAAAACATATATGATAAAAACCATATTCACATCCCATTTACAAGCCATATCACATAGCTTATATATACATTTCAAACATAATCCAAAACAACTAGCCTATACATGTCATACTTAGCTATGTACACAATCAAAAGGTACCAAAATAGAGTTTGATAGTGTGGTGACAATCCTCGACGATCCCTGAGCCTTCCGTAGCTTTAACGATCTAAAAACAAAGTAAACACACACATAGAGTAATCTTTCAAAAGCTTAGTAAGCCATATACAAATAAACTTAATATATATAACATTTATAATCATTTCTATTACAAGAACTTTAGCATCTCTCAATAGCATATTCATTTTTCTTCTTTAGCTCAATTATTTCAAACCATTTGCTTGACAACAATTCACATCTCCATGTATCTCATTAGATTATAGCACATTCATACAAATATCTCATTTTGTTTCAACAATTCTATGCACATATCTCACTTTTGCAAATTCACATATACTTACCTTTCATAGTCAAACATAGAGTACATTTCAAACGTACCTGAATCGGTTACACATTTCACATAGTCTTTTATTACTCGGAATTGCCCGTTGAACCATTCAGAATCAAACAGGATACTCGGATAACATGAAATACTCGTACAATGCCAACGTCCCAGACGTGGTCTTACATGTAATCAAATATCGATGCCACTGTCCCAGACAGGGTCTTACACGAAATCATATACGATGCCAATGTCCCAGACATGGTCTTACACGTAATTCTCAAATCGATGCCAACATCCCAGACGTGGTCTTACACGATATCACATATCGAAACCCTATGTCATGACATATTAATCCTATCTATTCCTAAGGTTCGTACGGGACTTTTCGGACATTGTCACACTGTCGATACTTTCTCGATTTTCACTTGTATATTTTCCAAAGCCATTCATCATAATTCAATAATATATGAACATAATTAAACCAACTTAAATACATTTGTTTGTATATAGACTTACCTCGTACGGATATAAACGGACCGAAATGACTACTCGATCACTTTCGACTTCCCTCGGTCTAAATCTGTTTTCTTTGGTTCTTGATCTATACATATTCAAATTTAACCCATTTATTCACCAAATCATTCAATTAAATCCAAAAACACACATTTAGGGCATTTTACAAATTAGCCCTCACATTTTCACATTTTGACATTTAAGTCCTTATTTCACAAAATCACAAAATACACATAATTTCTCTGTACCCATGCTTAGCCGAATATTCACATGCTTCATCTAAGTCCTTACATTTCATTTATTTCACATTTTAGTCCCTCAAAATGTTATTTTCACAATTTAGTCAAAATTACTCAAATTCATCAAAAATCCAAAGACAAAACATGTTAATCTAACACATATATTTCATATTTCATCAACTAACATCACAAAGCTCAAATATTCATCAATGGCACATTTTAAAATCATCATCAAATTCCAAAATTAAGGTATGGGCTTGATAATACACTAAGCGACGATCACAAAAATGTAGAAATTATCAAAAACCGAAACCAAAACATACCTTAATCAAAGAACTTTATGGCCGAATGTAACCAAAGCTTAAAACCTTCTTTTCTTTTCTTATTTCAGCTAGAATGGATGAACATTCCACTAACATTTTTCATTTGTTTTATTTATTGCATGTTAATATATTATTTACTAAATTAACCTTTGAAATTTAATAAGCAAACCATATAAAATAAGCCCATAACCGTCCATCCCAAGGTCTAATGGCCAATTTACAACAAAAGATCCTCACATTTAGAAAGACACATCAATTAAGCACTTAATCAAATAGAAGGCTACTTTTACATTTTACGCGATTTAGCCATTTTCTCAAATTAAGCACACAAACAACAAAATTAATTCATGAAACTTTCACACATGCTTAATCACATACTGTAGACACGGAAAGTAATATTAAAATATTTTTCTAACTCAGATTTGTGGTCCCGAAACCACTATTTTGACTAGGGTCTAAACCGGATTGTTACATAAAACTCCCTGGATCTTTCAACTTATTGGGTAGTTTATTCTGTAAGATAGCTGAGCAAACTGCATTTAGCTCCACGTGCGACGAATCATCTAACTCCCGCTTGTTTGCTAGAAGCTCCTTTAAAAATTTAACTGAATTTGGCATCTGCGAAAGAGATTCAATAAACGGTAAGTTAATATGTAATTTTTTTCAAAAGTTTAAGAAATTTACCAAATTGTTCGTTTGTGTGGTCTTTCTTTGTAGCATTTGGATATGGCACACGAGGTTTATATTCCTTACCGACCGATTCTTGCTTATTTTGGCTTACCTCAACCTTACCATTGCTTACCACAGTTTCTTACCTCGGTTCAGATTCAAATTCAGCTAACCCTTCTTCATCTAGAACAGTAATTGCATGAAGCTGCTCTCTTGGGTTAGTTTCGGTGTTGCTTGGCAAGCTACCTTGTGGTCAATCTGAAATCATCTTTGCCAATTGACCAATTTGATTCTCAAGCCCTTGAATCGAACTTGTTGATTTTTGAGTGCTGTTTCGGTGTTCTGGAAGCGGGTTTCTGACACCGAAATAAACTTTGTCAACATCTCCTCAAGGTTAGGCTTTTTCTCTTTCTGGTAAGGTTGTTGTTGAAAGCCTAGAGGAGGTTGTGGTCTCTGGTTTCCTTGACCACCCCAAGAGAAATTGGGATGGTTCCTCCAACCTGCATTATAAGTTTTACTATAGGGATTATTCTGAGATCTAGAATTATTATCCATATAGTTGACTTGTTCGCTCTCTGTGCTAGGGTTGTAGGATAGACATTCTAGATTGTTCATCCCTCCTCCATTTGTATCGCACTGCATCACCAGATGTACCTACATAGAACCATATAAACCATTAATCTTTTTATTTAGAAGTTCTACCTGATTCGACAACATGATAACCGCATCAATGTTAAAAACACTGGCTGCTTTCATCGGCTTTGTTCTCATGACTTGCCACTGATAATTATTCATTGACATCTCCTATATAAACTCATAAGCCGCTACAGGTTTTTTGTTATTCAGAGTCCCACTGGCGGCTGCATCAATCAATTTCCTAGTTGAGGGGTTCAAACCGTTGTAAAAAGTTTGAACTTGTAGCCATAGAGGTAACCCATGGTGAGGGCACCTTCTCAATAAGTCCTTATACCTCTCCCATGCATCGCAAAGGGTCTCTAAATCCATTTGCATGAAGGAAGAGATATCATTCCTCATCTTGGCTGTCTTAGCCGGTGGAAAGTACTTTAATAAGAATTTTTCGGTCATTTGCTCCCATGTAGTGATAGAGCCTTGTGGTAGGGAGTTCAACCACTGTTTAGCTTTATTTCTTAATGAGAATGGAAACAACCGAAGGCGAATGGCATCGTCAGCAATGCCATTAATCTTGAAAGTGTGGCCGAATTCCAGAAAGTTAGCCAAGTGAGTATTTGGATCCTCATCTTGCAAGCCATCGAACTGAATGAATTGTTGAATCATCTGAATGGTGTTCGGCTTCATTTTGAAGTTATTAGCAGAAATAGTAGGTCTCACAATACTCGATTCAGCCCTAGTTAAGTTGGGCTTGGCATAGTTGTACATAGTACGTGGAGCAGGATTCGAATTTATAGGATTTCCAGTAACCACAGGAGGTAGTTGATTATTATGATTATCAGCCATCTCCTCAGTAATAGTTATAACGTCCTCTTGTTCATCCACTGTACTTTGTCGACTCTGCCTCACTTCTCTACGGTTTCTGCGAGCTGTGCTTTCAATTTCACTATCGAATACTAAAGGTCCTGACGGGTTTCTCCTAGTCATAAACTAAAAGAACCTGCCAGAAGCAAATAAAAGAAGAATTAGTAAATAAAAACAAAAATAAAATGCAATAAAAATAAAAATGGCTAAAAAGTGATAAAAAATAAGTGTTCCTAATATTTTAGTCCCCGGCAATGGCTCCAAAAACTTGATGACGATTCACTTAACTAACTAAAATCACGACAAAGGCAAGCGCACCTATCGAATAATAATATAGCTATGGTGAGTCGGGAATATCGTATCCACGAGGACTAAAAGTACTAGAGTTACTATCTTTCTATTATCTAGCCGGTAAATTGAAGAAGTTTGCTTTAATCTAAAATTATCTAGACTAATTATTAAGAACCCGACAGAGAATAAAGTAAGAAAATAATCGAATAAACCAATATGAGAGACAATACCCAGGAAAGAATCCACCTAGACTTCACTTATCATTCTAAATCTGAATTAAACGATTTATTCACTTGCCTTGATCCGTAAAAATCCCTAAATTATATTATTATCTCTTTCGAGATTAAAAATAACTGACTCTAGGTTGATTAATTGAAATCTCTTTCTAATTAAAACCCCTATTGTCGCATTAACTCGATCTATGGATTCCCTTATTAGATTTGACTCTAATCTAGTAGATTTATGTCGTCTTATTTCTAGGATTGCGTGCAACTCCACTCAATTATGCCAGATCTACTCTTAAATAGGGACTTTTGCTCCACTGAATTAAGCACATCAATCATGAATTAATATCCTGAAAAACATTAAAACATGGACTAAGTACACATAATTTAGATCAAGAAATCAAGTATTTATCATGTAATTCAGAAAATTAAATAACAAGATCTGTCATAGGTTTCATCTTCCCTAGGTATCTAGGGAATTTAGTTCATACTTTGGGAGGAAAACATCTCAAAATTAGGAAAACAATAAAACATAAAGAAACCCAAAAACTTCTAGAGAAGTTGACTGGAGATCTTCAATCTGGAAGGAGATCCTGCTTCTGAGTTGATTCTGACGGTGTTCTTTGAGTAATTTCTTCATTCTTCTCTGCGTGCTCCCTTAGATCCTCTTCTAGTGTGTATTTATAGACTTTAGAATGCTTAGAAACCCTAAAAAATGGCTTTTTCTACGTACTTGGGAAACAGGGAGCAATATCGACACCGACTGGCACATGGGCGTGTGGCCAGCCCGTGTGGCTCACACGGGCGTGTGCTCAGACCGTGTGGGAATGGCCAGGTCGTGTGAATCCTGAAAGTATCTCGTTTTATCCGATTTTGGCCCGTTTTCTGCCCCTTTTGCTCCCCTATGCTCTCCTAACTATAGAAACATGAAATTAAAGGATTAGGAGCATCAAATTCACTAATTAAATAATAAATCATCCAAAAACGCATCAAGAATGGGATTAAAATATGTTACTTTTATGGCTTATCAAGTACAATTGACCTAATATATGAATGTTTAAACTAACACAAACGTACAACTACGATTTTTCTCTACAATGAGTTTATGGACAGTCTTCAAAAGTAACGTAAGTTAGCTTAGCCGTTTCGGTGGCTAATGTAGCCTTTTCAATCTAGCCATAACGTCTATGTCGGATTTGGGAGGTTATAGATCCCTTCAATTCATACATCGTAACTTTGTGAGTTAAAGTGATATCCAAGTAATTTTGTCACTATTGACAATGGACTCTAAAATTATTTATCATCAGAATATAAAAGTAGTTTATATATTTTTTTAATTTAGTTGGTTTTTAACCATTTTAAGGGAGCGGAGAACTTGGTTAATTGTTATTCTAAATTCATTATTTAAATATTTGAAAAATGAGTTTTCTTAAAATAGTAAAAATCCAAAAATGGCAGGTAGCTTTTATTACTTTTTTGATAATAAAGTGGTAGGTATCTAACATGCATAGGAAAAGAATTTAATGTTGTTAATTTATTTGGAAGTCTTACCTAGGTTTTTGTTATTTTTTGTTGTAATAATTGGATGGTAAAAGTGGGTATCTATACATAGATTTAGGTTATTTCTTGTACATGGTATTTGGGCAAAACTTTGTATTTGTCAAATTTAAATTATTTCGAGCTGTATCATTTAGATTTTAACCTAGAGCTATTTAATTTAAATATTTTATTTTAAAAATATAATTTAATCAAATTTGAATAAGTTAAATTATTTGAATCAATTTAATTAAGGCTTTATTAAAATATAGAGAATACTTGTTAAATAATGTTTTAAAATAAATATCTATCTTGTAATTTTTATTTTACTGTACTTATATTTCATCAGATGATTCATGCTAGTCCGTATATTACCAATGATATGCTAAAGGCTCTCCCATCAAATTCGATACATTTTATTTTGTGTCGTTGCTCTCTATCACCAACTATATACCTAGTAGCCTTTTCGATCCAATCACCTCGTGGTAGGAGCCCTCACAACCTTACCACTTAACCTATGAAGTAAAGTTGTTATTGATTGGGACCCATAGTCAGCTTGTCACATCCCAAAAATTAAGTGTTAGTAGAGTCGGGTTTGTGAATTGAGAGAGAGTGCTCATGCCCTAATTTTTTAGATTATCTATGTGTTTTTAGGAAAAAAATGATTTATTGGTCTATTAGTTATGTCTTAGTGAAACTATCATTGAAACCAAAGTTCAAATCCCTTCCCTCGCATCATTTTTATTATTTTTCAAATTTTGCTTTAAACCCTAGTATGTGACACGTCTTGATTTTAAAATATATATTGTAAGGTTATGTCAGGGATGATGGCTTAGTGGTTAAGAGAAAACAAGGATAAAGTGTTATTCTTGTAAAAACCTGAGTTTGATTCCCTTCTCATTCAAATTGTCAATTTTTGCTCTTTGTTCTCCTTCTCCTTATTTTTGGCGCCCATGTTAAATTGGATAGCTCTAGTGTAAAAACTAAATGATACAACTTGAAATAATTTAAATTTGACAAATCCAAAGTTTTGCCTAAATACCATGTACAAGAAATAACCTAAATCTATGTATAGATATGCATATTTGCCATCCAATTGTTACAACAAAAAATAACAAAAGCCTAGTTAAGACTTCCAAAAAAATCAATAGCATTAAATTATTTTCCTATGCATGTTAGATACCTACCACTTTATTGTTGAAAAAATAATAAAAGCTACCAACCACTTTTGGATTTTGTCACTCTTTTAAGACAACTCATATTTCCAATATTCAAATAATGAATTTAGACTAATAGTTAACGAAGTTCTTCACTTTCCTAAAATGGATAGAAACCAACTAAACTAAATATATATAAATTGCTTTTATATTCTTAATTTCAAAAATTTTAGAGTCAATTTTCAATAGTCTAAAAAACCACTTGGATATCACTTTAACTCAAATAGTTACGATGAGTGAATTGAAAGAATCTAAGATGGAGTCAAAGTCAACCATCATCGCATGCTTGAAAAATGACAATCCTCCAAGTGATTCTTCATCTCAATCTTTGTTTTCTTCTTTAATTTTTGTATTCTTTGTATGCGGGGTATGCCTAGTATTCTTTGTAACCTCCCACACCTGACCTAGATGTTATGGCTGGATTGAGAAGTCTACATTAGCCACCGAAATGGCTAAGCTAACTTACATTACTTTTGAAGACTTTAAATAAACTCATTTTAGAGAAAAACCGTATTTGCACTTTGAGTTAGTTTAAAAGAGTTCATTTATTAGATAATCTATATTTAAGAGTCATTTTATTATTGATAGTGTTGTTTAAGAAAAAAATCATTTGCTTCTCACTCTTTTTTGTAAAAACTCGATGTTGAACTAGTGCATCTGAAAACCACTTTCAAGTCATTTTGGAAACTTAGTTGCCTTATCGTTTTGTTTTTCAAAAACGGTTCATTTGCAATGTAGCAAAAATTAGGGAACAATGTAAAATTTTACTTAAGCCTAATATCATGCATTATCCAGTTATTACGCTTAAGTAATCCACGGATGCAAAAATTGTAACAGCTCATTTTTAGGTCAAATCAAAACAGTGTGTAACACCCTGAATTTTGGCCTAGTAGAATTGGGCCTATTGGGCCTTGGGCATGGGAGCGTTTAAAACTTTTGAGAACAAGAGAACGGCACTAATGCAGTTTGGATCTATTAGGTGAGTGACTTTGGAAGGTTAGGAGGCTTCTATGAAGTCCTGGGTTCAAGCCATGTCATTTGGAAAATTTTTATTTTTAGCATTAGGGGACCCTGACTCCTGGTATTAAGCCTTATAAGTATTTGTGATTAAAAAGGAGACACAAGAGAGCCTGTGGTGGAGTGGCTGTGGCGTCACAGGTATGGCAAGGAGGGCAGAGGTTCAAGTCTCACTGCATGCAAAAAGGGGATTATTTATTTATTTTACTCATGAGTGGGCAAGAGTTGGTGTTGGATTCGAACTCTGTGTTGGAGAGTTTGAATGAGTCAATTGAGGGATTTAAGGAGTGGATATGGAGGAGGTTTTGGTGGAGAAAATCGTGGAGTTTGATAAGGGGTGGAGTTGGCCAAATTTAGGAGTCTATAGGTGCCTATTCAGTTTTGATTTAGTGTCGTTTTGGTAAGGGCAAAACATAGGAATTCGGCTAGGGGGGTTCTCTTTTCATTTTTGGTCATTTTCTTTATTTCTGAATTTCTGAGTTCCTAATCTCCTTTCCTCTCTTTTCCCTCTAGTGCCGAAATTGCAAGTAACCATTTGAGATTCTATTGTTCTACAACTGTTCAGCAAATGTGCCGAAACCTTTAATTGTCAAAATACCAAAGCCTTGTGTTGTTTTGACCAAGTCTCTTTCTTTCTTTCCTGTTTCAATCCCTGCCGAATCACCCAATTGTGAGTTGTCTCTCCTACCTTTTCTTGTTTGGCCGAATAGTGTAAGGACTCTACCTTGTTTTCTTTCAAGTTTTCTCCTAAGCCGAACCTCTCCTCATTCGGCAATCAATCGGTTCTGGGAGGTAAGTATTGTTGGGCTGAATATTTCATGACTTATGGATTGGACTTAAAGCCATATTCTCGTAAGAAATTTTGTTAATAGCATTTGTGATATTACAGATATTTGACTAAGGAGGGTAACTGATTGTGGTCAGTGGATTTAGGAGATTCAAGGACTCTCATTCAAGCAAGGTGAGGAAGGTTTACGTTCTGGGTTTAGTAATGGAATGAGATTAACCTTAAATGACGTTCGGCTAACAGAGTTTTTTGGATTATAGTTTCGGTGCGAGTGGGTTAAACGCACGTTCGTAAACAAGGTCTGTACTCACACACACACCACCCCAAGTAGATCGGCAAATGTCGAAAAGCCGAAATACCGGCGTATGATGCCACACGAGCGTGCGATTGCACGTGTGGTGGATCGAGCCCACGAGTATGGGCGTAAGACGGTTGAGGCCACCATGAGCGTTCTCATGGGCTTAGGTCGTTATGGGCCTCGTTAGGCCGATATGGGTCGTGTGGACCCAATGGGCTCGTGGGCCCCACACGGACTAATTTATGAAAACTGGCAGAAATTGAACTGGGCTATAACGTTCACATAGCCGTGGTTGGAAATGGGCCGAATGGGCCACACGGGAGTGTGGGCCCACCTGGGCCGAGTATTGGGCTTTGGGCCCAAATACACCGTTTTGATGATATATGTTATCTGCGTCGCTCGAGGCGACTGTAGACCTTCGGAAAGGTTGTTAAATGATTGAAGGGTAAAATTACCGAAATACCCTCGAAGGGTAAAAAGGGTAAAATGACCGTTATGCCCCTGAAGGGTAAAGTGACTAAAATGCCCCTACATGTTATATGATTGTTATTGTATGCTATTTATGGTATGTTTCATTCATGTGATATTATGTTGCATGGGGGATGGGATCATTGATTTGGAGGAAGTATATGATTTGTTAGGATCGCATGGTCGCTTGACGACTGTGGATCCACCGATGGCTTTAAGCCGATTATATGATTGACAGCTCTACTGCAATATTGGTTAGTGCCGCAACCAGTGCTACATAAGGAGTGTAGGGATGGGTGGGTCGATTAAATCCCCACAGGAGTGCAGGGTTTGACAGGAGACGGAGTGTAGGGTTGGTATGGGCATTAATGCATTGCATACACTTGTTCTGTTATTGAGATGGGCTTAGGCCCAGATAGATGTGATCTATGACATTTGATACGGGCTAAGGCCCAACTGAGGCTATTATGGGCTAAGGCCCAATTGCCACCGTTACTGTGTTGGGCTTAGGCCCACATTGATTACTGTAATGGGCTTAGGCCCGGATTGATGTGATGCATGCTTTATTACCGATGAGGGTTGTAAACTTTTGTATTCGTATTCATAACATCCTTATTATGGGTCTACTAGACCCTAAACATACAATCGGAATGGTTCGGCACCAAACCAGAAACTTGTACGCACTTAGAAAATTTTTGCTTAAAAAAGGGCTACACGCTCGTGTGAAATGGAACACGCCCGTGTGGGCAGGCCGTGTGGTCACACACGCCCATGTTCCTAACCCGTGTGAATTTTATTTTTCACTTCGAACCTACAGGGGTTTTCACACGGCTGGTCACACGCCCGTGTCTATAGCCCGTGTCCCTCACACAGCCTAGACACGCCCGTGTCCTAACCCGTGTGTGAAAACCTTGGTATTCTGTTTATGACGTCAGCAAACACTTAAGGGGCACACGGCCTAGTCACACGCCCGTGTGCTGGCCCGTGTGACGAATTGAATTTTTGAAATTTTGTTGCAGGGGACACACGGCCAATCAACACACCCATGGGGCTGACCGTGTGTCACACACGCCCGTGTGTCTACCCCTATGGACAATTAGAAGGCTATTTACCAAACTGCCACCCTGAAACAAACATACACTTATACCACCACAAGCAACACATAACATAGCAAGAATATACTACAAAGAGTCTCTAATTCATCATGCATTCACTTCACAAATTACTCGATCAATTACTCGAACTTGCACTTCATGAATATCATCATCATTGGATATATATATAAAACTTAATAAGTATTGGCCAATTCCCAATGGCCATTTGCAAAATGAATAAGTGGCAAGTAATACCAACACTTTGGCTAACAAATATGATGTAACACCCCAAACCCGGCCTAGAAGTTAGGCCCGAATCTGGTGTGCCACATTGAGGTGTTTTTCGAAAACCGCGTTTTCATTGAAAACCCTTCTTGATATTCAAAAACTAAAGTCCCAGTTTGCGATTGTTATTAATAATCGACATTTATTAAGAATTCATTACCTTCAAAACCTTGTTCGATGCGGAAGCTTAATTTAAAACAATTGACTTATGAAAACGTGATATTTACAACTCAGTTGCGAAAGCGTAGTGTTTTGAAAACAGATATTGTTTTGGAAAACCGTGATTAAATTTTGAGCAGATTTAAAACATAATAAACTTAAATTCCCAAACTAAAACCGAAATTTAAGAGAGGCCTTATTACAAAATATGAACCCAAAATAAAATAAAAATAAGTAGAATACTTAAAATCAAATCTTTCGTAGTGTGGCCACCTCCGAGTCCTCCGAAGACGTCGAACCGCCCTCACGAGGATTACCGAGAAAAATAAAAGAGGGGGTGAGTTTACAAAAACTCGGTGTGTACAACCTCATCATCGACGTAACATGAATCACAACAATCCAGCCGAAGCCCATTTCGAGAACTTGGTGGCAATTGGGCCTTAGCCCATAAATGCCTCAGTTGGGCCTTAACCCGTATCAAATGTACCATATCAATATTAAAAACCATATATGCAATGCATTAATGCCCATACCAACCCTGCACTCCGTCTCCTGTCCAACCCTGCACTCCTATGGGGATTTAATCGACCCACCCATCCCTACACTCCTTATGTAGCACCGGTTGCGGCACTAACTTATCGGTGCAGCATGGCTACTCGGTGGCTAAAAAGCCTTCGGTGGATCCACAGTCGTCAAGCGACCATGCGATCCTATTAGCACTTCCTCCGTATTAATAATCCCATCCCCATGCAACAAAATAACACATGAATGCAACATAAAATAATAATCATACGATAACAATCATAAATCGCATACAAGAATAACCATATAACATGTAGGGGCATTTTCGTCATTTTGCCCTTCGGGGGCATTTCGATCATTTTACCCATCGAGGTATTTCAGTAATTTTACCCACCGAGGGTATTTTAGTAATTTCACAAATCGGGGTATTTCGGTAATTTCATAAACTAGGGGTATTCTAAACAGAGATAATTAGACGATTGGGCCTAGGGCCCATTCTCAGCCCAAATGGGCCCATACGCTCGTGTGGCCCATTTGGCCCAAATCTAGCCACAGATATGAGATTCCCATAGTCTAATCCAACATCTACTACACAATCATACAACTTATTCATATGGGCGCACAGGCCCATTAGGCCCATCGAGGCCCAAACAGCCTAACCCGCAAGAATACTCATGATGGCCTCAACTATGCCCAACGCCAACCAGGTATGCTTCCTCTCCTCATAGACAGCTCCATTTATAGCCAGTTCTCACCTTCCCTCTTGCTAGCTTTTCGATGTGGGATCCCTCCTTCAGTAGAGTTTAAATCCAACACAAACTCTTGCCGCCCCAACTTAGTAAAATAAATATCCCCTTTTTGCTACTCATGAGATTCGAACCTGTGCACCTCAGAGCATAATCTACGCCGCTAGCCACTAGGCCACAAGCTCCTCTTGTGTCTTAAAGTATATGCAACTAAATATAAACCTATGGGCCAAAGTCTAAGTTCACTTAAAAATAAATCAAAATGAAATGCAAGCGCCAAGACTTGAACCCAAGCACTCACTTATCCCCTTAATGACGCCTTGCCACTAGACCACTCCCTTCCTTGTGTCATTTTTCTCCACATTTTATTTTTAAAGCCTACTACTAACTCCCAGGGTTTTATTCACCTAAAACCAAAATTTCCCTAAAGCCAAAGTTTGAACCCGAGACTTCATAGAAGCCCTCTAACCTTCCAAAATCACTCACCTAATAGATCCAACTTGCATTAAAGCCGTTCTCTTGTTCTCAAAAAAATTTTAAACGCTCCCGTGCCCAAGGCTCAATGGGCCCAATTCTACTAGGCCCAAATTCGGGGCGTTACATATGACATAACAAAATTACCAAGTTCCTATACATGCCATACCCAAAATAAATCAACTTTACTATACCAAAAGAATAGTTGATAGTATGATCCGAGCTCCGACGTTCTACGATCCCCGAGCTTTCTTGGCGATACTACAAGGAAAAAGGAAAAGAGAGGGGTAAGCATAAAGCTTAGTAAGTTTGCATGAAATAAACAGCAACATTAAGACTTATAATAGCATCATTTGTCTCATCGAATGATACACAAATTCTCAAATACATCTGCATAACTTACTCATGTATAACCTTACCAAATTACATATCACATATTGTATGCATTTCTCGTAAATTACTCATGGGTACCTGTATCACTTCATCACATAACTTTAGCACTTTTATACTCTTTAAACATAAACTTAGCTCTTTGTCATCTTTACATAAACTTAACTCTTTGCCCGTTGAACTACTCGGAATATCGGAGGATACACAATCTCATCATACATGTATCATGATGCCAGTGCCATATCCCAGATATTGTCTTACATGGGATCACCTCTTGATGCCGATGCCATATCCCAGATATGGTCTTACACGGGATCTCATATCTCGATTTCGATGCCATATCCCAGATATGGTCTTATACGAGATCGTCTATAGATGTCGATGCCATGTCCTAGACATGGTCTTACACGAGATCTTCCTTTTGTGCCGAGGCCATGTCCCAGACATGGTCTTATACGGGACCTTCCTTATTCGGTACCGATGCCATGTCCCAGACATGGTCTTATACGGGACCTACATTTTATACGGGACCTACATTCGGTGCCGATGCCATGTCCCAGACATGGTCTTATACGAGACCTACATTCGGTGCCGATGCCATGTCCCAGACATGGTCTTATACGGGACCTTCCTTATCTCATGTTGTGACATAAGTATCCTTGTTATTCCGAAATGTTCAACCGGGACTTCAACTTAACATATTCTCATCGAGGCATCATTAGTCGATTTTCATAGAAATAATATTCATTTCTTATAATATCAGACAATCAAAAATATAAAGACATTATGTAGCTTTAATTTCACACAAACTTACCTCGGTACTCAAAATACGTATAGTTGTTCGATTTAGTCCATAACCTTGTTCTTGCCTCGGTTTTGGTCCGGGCTTCGTGTTTCTTGATCTATAATAGCAATTTCACTTGTTTAATACTCACATTGATTAAATTAACCCATGAATCATATTTTGGCAAAATTAAAATTTTGCCCCTATACTTTCACATAATTACACTTTTGCCCCTAGGCTCGTAAAATGATTTTCATTCAATTTCTTTGCATTTTAAGCCTAGTCGAATCACTTTCATAACTACAACAGCCCCCAATTTCCACTAATTCACTCATGTATGACCATTTTTATGACTTTTACAATTTAGTCCTTTTTATGCATTTTTCATGAAAATTACTTAGAAAAAGATGTTTATCATACATCAAACTTTCATATTCTTCCATAAATCATCAAAATACATGCATGTCATACATGGGTAAATTTTTGAACATAAACCCTAGCTCAAAATATAGCTTGAAATAGCTAAATCGAGCTACGAAGATCTCAAAAATACGAAGAACATTAAAAACGGGGCTAGGATGCACTTACTATCAAGCTTGAAAGTTGAAGAAACCCTAGCTATGGTGCTCTTGTGATTTTCGGCCAAGATTAGAGAAGATGGACACCATTTTTTACTTATTTTTCCCTTTTTAATTCATTAATTAACCAAATGACAAAAATGCCCTTAAGGCCCTTTCTTAAGATTTTTCCTTCCCATGTCTATTTTTGTCCATCTTGACCTATATTGGTCTAATTTCTAAATAAGGACTTCTAATAATTTTTATAATGCTATTTCATACTTAAACCTTCTAGAATCACATATTTTCCAATCTTTGCAATTTAGTCCTAATGGACAAATTTATCACTTAATAAAATTTCCTCATGAAATTTTCACATAATCATGCAAGCATATCATAAGCCTCTTAAAAATCATAAAACACATATTTATACTTCAGATTTGTGGTCTCGCAACCACTATTCCGACTAGGCCCTAAATCGAGCTGTTACAGTGTTTACGTAAACTCACCCCTTTTTATTTTAATTGTACAGGTAATCCCCAGACTTAGACGGATCGGTGCGGCGGAGGACTCAACAGTGACCACATGACTATTGAACAGCTTTAAAATTCATTTATGGTTTGTATTTCCTATTTTATTTGAGGTATTTTGATGTAATTTGGGACTTTTGGACTGTTTGCCTTTATTTTGGATTTTAACTGTTTCATGGGCTTTTAAACTACAAAATTCAACGAAAACTCGGTTTAATTAAAAACAATGTTTTTTCCTAAACGCGAATGGTTTTCTTTAAATGTCACGGTTTTAAAAGCTTCCGCTACAGAATATGTTTTTAAGCGAATCATATTAACGAGAAAATAATTTTGAAATTGACGAGGGATAAATAAAAGCTAATAAATGAAAACGGTCTTCACTTGATTAATTTGATTTCAAATCCCATTCCATTTGACAACGCCAGATTTGGCCATAACGTCTAGGCCGGGTTTGGGGTGTTACACAAAGATGGTTTTAGAAAAGTAATCTCGAAAACCAATATGCACAAAAACACAAAAAAATAGGCTTTAGCAATCAAAATAAATCCATATCCAAAATCAAGATACATCAACATCCAAGATGAAAACATGCTCAATTGATCAATTCATACATTAGCTAAGGCAACTAAAAATCCTTTAGGCTCTCGCTAGACATTAGAAAAACCTCCCAAGAGCCCTTTCCCTAAATTCCATTATAAAAAAATTCAATATTACCTTTGCACCACTCAAATAAAACCCCTAGACTAAAGTAGAACAAAATGGACATACTGCTCTTCAACAGGTTGCCAATCCCATGCATAATCCATGATGACACATTTATAATTAAAACTAAAATTGAACAAATTCAAACCTTAAAAGTAGTCGAACATCCACCTCCACTCACCAAGGCATTAGCATAAAACTCCCCTACCACGATAACCAACCCAATCTAGTCCTCCTGCACATATTTGTCTCCCTACATCTCATCTTCCATGGAAGAATATTCAAACTCTATGGCAACAGTTTTGCCCTAACATTACAATTTTTTAAAATCTGAGATATCACCAACTTCTAGCACTCTTATTGGATGCTGCTCCTCTCCGCATTCTAATATCACAGTTCATCAACTTTTTCAATTGCTTAGTTGTGATTAACACCGCACCTTTAGAGAAATTAAAAAGATTGAGAGTGTTCTCTTCCATAGAGATAAAATCTCCCCGAATGACGTGCAATGTTTATAATGTCTCCAAGTTGCACCCATGCAAAAGCAACCCTATAATCTCTAAATTAAACTGTAGGAAAATTGGATGCAGCTTTAATATCAATAAGTGTAGGGATAGAGATGATGAGGAGAAAACAATTTGATCCCTTAAGTTTAATACTAAAATTTTCTACATCAATTCAGAATTTTCTTAAAAATAACAATTGGTAAATTTTATTTAATACAAATGGTAAAATTTATTTCATACAAATAGTAAAAACAATTTAGGATTTCAAAAATTATTTTTTGTAAGCTATTGTTTACTTATAAATAAACACTTAAATTAATAGCAAATTTACTTTTGGAAGCTAGTTTAACTCCAAAGAAGATTTTATGAAAGTTATTCAACACTTTCCACATAAGTTATGTCTTGTTTGGATACCATTATTTGTCCAAAACATGTCTCATTTTGAAAAAGTAAAAAACACGTAGTTTCTTACTTTCTATCATTACCTTAAGTTTTTTTTAGGTAAATTTTCTGATTCTTTCATATTTTAAATGCATAGCAATGTGTTGTACAATTTTACTTACAGTTATATAGTAGAAAAAAGTTATTGTCCTTATCTTTGACATAATTTACCAAATGGTTTAAAATTGATAGACCCAGGAACAGCAGCCCCTGTTCCTGTCACACCTCTTGAAGCTCAAGTCCAGGTACCAAAGAGAAGAAATGAGAGGGTAAGAACCTAATTTCAAGAGCAGCCACACACTTTAGAAATTGAACAGATAACTCTGTTAACTACCATTTTTTGTAGATATTTTGTGTTATAATTATGGTTGTCTTGAATACTTTGCATGTCAGTTAAAGCCACTACCTGAATACATTAATAATTATTTTGTTTCTGAAAGGCCATGCCCAAATGAAAGCATAGACAAGGTAATCATCTTTAAATGAATTTTACAACTCTTCCAATCTATTTTTTTCGCAAAAAATATATCTCATTTATCAATGTTGTCTAATAATATCTCATAATTGCAGTATTATCAACATAAAGATTTGAATCTTAATTTTCGATCACTAGCTGAGGTGGAAAGGTATGAATTGAGAGGCATTTACCCTGGGTGTGCAAAGAAGAGAAAGGAGAACGAAGACCAAATTGGATGACATGAACCTTTGCTAGTAAGTGTGCTATTTTCATAAACTCTAAAACCTAAACAAGTTTAGTTCTCATATTTATTTACATAAAAATTTTAACTTTTCCTTGGTGATAATCCTTTTGAGAGTTGAATGTTTCTTCCCATGTCACTATTATATTGGCATTTCATCTTTTGCAGGCATTCACTTATGAAGAAACTGAACAATTGAATGTAGAAGAACCAGATGCTTCAATTGAGGAGATAATAAATTATGAGAATATTGAAAATGCGGATACCTGCAATTCTCCAAAGACGGGACTGCGTACTCCCCAAGAACAATGTCACATGACAGAACCTTTCAACAATATATACATGCCTAATCCTGCTACTACTTTAGCACCAAAAGGTATCTCTTCCTACTCATTTTTAAGCATATTCTACCACTAACCCCAACTTTCCAATTTTCATAAAGTAAAATATCGAATACCTATATCTACTATCTACCCCCTCTCTGTCTATATATATATTCCTTAGAAAAGATTAATTTTCTTAATCATAGTGTAAACCACCCATAAAACATTGTACCCATGAATACTCCTTCCAATTTACACTTTAAATTCTTAAGGCCAATATCATATCTTCAACCTAATAAATTCACCTATTAATAATAGAAATTATAAGTAAGATTATTTAGAGGACACATTTACCTACCTATGCCTTGCTCAATCCTTATAATCTCGGAAATGATCACCTCATCAAATCAACTAGCCTTTAGCCTAAGAGCTTTTCTCGTCTGCCATGTTTCTTCTACCTCACGATATAAGACTCACTTCTGTTCAAGAAATCTAATTCCATTAAGGAATCTTTAGAGCTATCTCTAACGTCGGGAAAAAGCCCTCCACCTGGCTATTATATATATAGATTGATGCAACAACCTTTACGCCAAAGTAGAAATTATTCCCTTCAACTAACTTTGAAACTCTAGCTAGGTATTGCATCTCATCACAATTGAGATGAATCATATTACCAATCTTATTAAGTTGGTTTCCAGTGATGAGCATTGTTGTTTTCTTTAAATCCTGAAATTTGAGAGAGTTACTTTCCATTGACAGATGATTACCCCATGCTCGAGCAATGTTTTGGAATGTTTTGTAGTTCCAATCTTGTAAGGGAATACCACAAATCGCTACCCATGTAGTTCTATGCTTGAGAAAGGTGAAACAAGACCAATAATCTATCTCAACAAACCATTACTTCAAATTCCATCAGGAACTACCTCCCTGACATTTTATTGACATTAATGTCAAAGATTCCATTCTCCTTTACAATTTCAACTTCATAAAACCCTTTCGTAATCCCTAACAAGCACCTGTCCATTTGGCCAATAACCATCATTATCCTTGATGGCTTGTATATCCTCCATATCAAATTTATGAACAACACATGGGTTTTCAATCTCCTTACAGTCATAAACAGTTGCCACTTGAGTCCATTTTCCATTCATCTTCATAATATGCTTTACTCTTTCTCCAAAGCTTTGTTTGTTGTTGATCTCTGTAAATCCCACAAATAACTTGCACCCATAAAGCCAAAAGTTTATTTTAGGAAATACAAGTTTTCTTTTAAGTTGTAAATTTGACTATGCCTAGCTTTAAACTGTTTCTGTTTTTCAATCAAGACTTCCTACTCTTAGGGTAGGTTTTTTTCTTTTTTTATATATTTTGTTTAAGTTGGACCTACTTCTTCTTCTTTAGAAATAAGCTATTTCTATCTTGTTATGCTAAGATTTAGTGAGTGTTGTTTTATTTTCTTCATTTTATAATAATTAATATTTCAATTAAAAGAAAAGATAGGATTGAATTTGTTTCTTTGGTTTGGTCCACATAACCTTAACATAGTTGAACAAAACCTAGCTTAATTGAAGTTGTATTTAAGAATAAAAATAAAACTTTCTCCAACTGAAATATATGTACCTATTTAATACAAGATATTGTGATTATGGTTAAGTCACATCAATATATTTCATATAAACTCCGACGAATTAAGCCCATGAGATCAAAACTAAAATAAAGAAAGGAAGAATAAGAACTTGAGTCATGCACCAGCAATCCAAAAAAGAGTATATAGATTTCTATTCAACTCCACCAATCTTCCTCCTACCAACATTACCAAGAAAAAAGCCTATTTTAGATTTTTTTTTTTTTAGCAAGGTTGCACCACCTGAAAGCATTTTGTATAAAGTAAATTAGCAATGCCCCAACAATATAAATAAGAGTGAGAGAAAAAAAAAAGAGATCCCTTAAGTTTAACACTAAACTTTTCTATATCAGCTCATATTTTTTTAAAAATAAAAAATGGTAAATTTTATTTCATACAAATAGTGAAAACGATTTTAGTTTTCCAAAAAAAAAAAAAATTTAAGTAAATAAACACTTACAATTTTATTTTTGGATGGTAGTTTATGGTTTAAAAATATTTTATGAAAATTGTTCAACACAAGGTTTTTAATATTAAACTCTTTCCACATATGTCATGTCTAGTTTAGATACCCTTAAGGTTTTTTTTAGGTAGATTGTCATATTCATTTTCTACTTCTTTCCTTTCAAAAGGTTAATTATTTATCACGTGTGTGTGTGTGTTTTATATAAACTATTTTATTTTTTACATATATAGTAGAACAAAGTTATTGTCTTGACAAATTTTACTAAATGGTTTGAAACTGGTAGTCACAGAAACAACTGGTTATATAATAGAGGCAACCCCTATCTCTACACTGCCTCCTGAAGCTCAAGCTCCTACTCCGAAGGGAGGATACAACAAGGTAAGTATCCACACACCTTAGAAACATCAACAAATAGCTCTATTAAATACCAGTTTCTTACACAGTTATCTTGAATATTTTACATATCAGTTAAAGTCGTTGGCTGAGTTTGTAACATCCTGAAATTCAGAATTTATGTTTGTGCATTATATATTGTGATAGATTAGTTAAAATATTAATTGTGTAGGTTTTTAAGGTTCTAAGAAGGCTCGGGGTTGAGTTGGGCCTTAGTAAAATTTTTGTGTTTAAGCCCTTAAGGGGGGAGAAGGTAGGTGGCATCAATGCTTATGGAAATAAGTGAGTAAATTGCTAGCATAAATGAGCATATGGTAAAGAGGATGTGGCGTCACATGAAGGGCTTTAGGGAAGAGGTTGAATCCCACTTGGTGAAAATTTTGATTATTTTTTGTGCTATTCATCCATAGTGTCGACCAAGGCTTCAATTATGGAAAGGAAGACTTTTTCTTTTAGGAAAGATGGCTAAGGAAATAAGGAAAGGATGAGTGGAAGGAAAGAAGAAAAAAAGAAAAGGAAAGAATAGGGAACATGTTGGCTTAAAGTGTGGAAGATGTTTTGGAAAGAATTATGGTCAACATCCTTCCTTTAGGCAAAGTGATGCACGGTTTTGGTTAGGGAATAGTGAGAGCCGAATTTCTCTTTTCTCTTTGGTCATTTTGACAAAATTTTGGTGCATGAGAGGTTATTTTTCTCCTTAGCATTTTGGTGATCTTTTCCTTTTTCCAATTTCTTCCCTCTTTGCCGAAAACTCCAAAGCCAAAAGTGAGCATTTTCTTTTCTTTGTTTTGACCGAAACCTCAATGCATTTTGGTCATTCTTTCTTTGATAGCCGAAACACCTAGCCTAATTGTTCATCTTACTTCTTTGTTTTGCCGCAACACTCAACCCACTATTATTCATTTTTCTTTTGTTAGTCGAAACTAACAAAGCACTCCTCCTTCATCTTTTCTTTTCTTTTAATCATTTCATCAACCCTTTTTCTATTCAAAAGCCGAAAAATGATCATCTTCTCCATCTTACAAGTTGGGCTTTTCTTTCTTGATTAAATCGAGTAAGTGTTTCATTCAAATCTTTTCATTTTCTTCTCTCTTTAGCCGAATGAGTATTCCTCATCATTTGGTTATCTCATCTTGTTTCTAAAACCCAAATGGTGTTCTTCCATACTCCCTTATATTTTGATAATCTTCTATTTGTAGTATTCTAGTGGTTTGGCCGAATACCACATCATTGCCTATTCATCCCTAGTCATAAACCAATCGGTGGGAATCGGGATCATCATCGATTAAGGTAAGGAGTCCCTTCATAATCCATTCGATATCGCTACTCGGTTATTGTGTTAATCAGATTGAAAGTTTGGCTAATCGATTATGTTGTTAGGGACGAAATCACTCGATATTCTCTACTTGTGGATTCTCTGTAAATAGTGGTAAGTGAACCCTTTTTCCTTAGACAATCAATATATCTTTGTAATATCGTTTTGATTAAGACTTTTTCAATGGAGGCAAGTGGAACCGAGTTGAAAGGAAAAGCTATTAGAGAACACAAAAGGAGTGGATTTACGATTTCTACTCCTAAGTTCAAGCGTAGAGCGGTTTCGGCGATTCGAGATTTCTCACAGGGTTGTGGACCATCATTCGGTGAGAATAGACAAATCGTGGTCGTTCACGATATCGAGGGTAAGCGTTTCAATAGATCGCTTGGTTTAGATTTAGATTAATATAAATCTCGTTCATTAGATTAATCGAGTGTTATGATGTCATAGGTGCCGAGGATCAAGAGAGTTTAATACTTACCGTAATCAGGTGTGTAATCTCACACCGCAATTCCGTAGATTATGATTCGGTAACAAGTTTGATAGTTGATTGTTATTATTATAAGGCTAAAAATCGTAATATGGCATAAATCGAGAAATTGCTTAAATTTCATTATTTCTAAAGATTTATCAAAATCGGTGTTAATTTGTATAATTACCAGAAATGCCCCCTATGGGCCGAATCATCAAATGCCCCTATGGGCTGATTTGTTAAAATGCCTTAGTGGGCGAATTATTATATTGCTTTAAAGGGGCGATTCATTAAAAGTATGCAATAGATTAATGATTGTTATTATGTATGTTGCATCTCTACATATTGCATGGGATGGGAAAATTGAATGAAGAGAAGTGTAGCTCTGGTGGCATTGCCACAATTTGTTTATTAATGTGCTTGATTATGACTCGTGGTTCAACCATAAAAATATTATAAATGGCAGTTTGACCGCAAATTGGAGAGAATGGCGGGGTGGGTTGACTTGATCCCCACGGGGAGAGATTGGTGGTCGGGGAGAGATTGGTGGATGGGATGGGTTGCATTCATGTCATTTATTTATTACTTTGTAATGGGCTTAGGCCCAAGATGTTGCTATACGGGTTCAGGCCCAGTGGATAACAGTAAGGGGATTATACACTGAGTTCTAGTAACTCACCCATTTTTCCTTAACCCTTGCAGGTAATGCTCAGTGATATGGATTTGGGCCATGGATGACTCGGTGGAGGCCATACTACAGAAATGGTTTTTATTGAACTTTAGATTTTTTTTTTATTTCCGTTCACTTTAGTACTTTTACTATTTTGGGTTTTTATGTTGTAATAAGGCCTCTGGAATATTTTTCTATTTTTGCTTTATGTTTTGACGTACTATATTGCTTGAATTGTTTTAAATGGGGATTTTTCTAAAAATTTAAATAAAGGTTTTTCCAAAATAGATTAACAAATGGATTTCATAACAATTTTTTTTTAAATATTTTAACTCGGAAATTTTCTTTCGAATTATCAACGAAATTTTCAAAAGTCACGGTTTTATAAGATTACTAGTTCAAATTATCGATTTATCAATCAACCTTCGAGATTAGTTGTATTTTATCAAATATTTCAAATCAAACTTGTTTTCTTGATTATAACAAAATAATACCTATTTTAGTACGAATCAAAATGATTTTACACGTTTTCTCAGGTGACATGTCAGATCCGGTCATAACGCATGGGCCGGGTATGGGGTGTTACAGAGTTCCTTAACAATTGGATTGTTACTGAAAGTCCACGCAAAAATGGGAGGATTGATAAAGTAATTATGTTTAAATGACTTTTACAACTCTTATGATCTATTTTTTCCCATATGTAGGCAAATATATATATCTCATTTATCACTGATGATTGATAATATCTCATTATTTTGGAAATATCGCCATAAAGAGCACAATATTACTCTTTGATCGCTTCTTGAGGTAAAAAGGTATGAAACGGATGGCATTCTCCCCGTGTGTGGAAAGAAGAAAAAGGAGAGCAATGACCAAAGTGAATCACCAGCACCTTTGCTAGTAAGCATGTTATTTTCCTAAACGCTAAACAAGTTCATTTCTCACATTTCTTCACATTATTTTACTTAAACTTTTCCTTTGTAACGATTCTTTCGTGATTTGAGAGTTTCTTCCCCAATCATCGTTATATTGGTTTTTAACTTTTGCAGTTACTGACTTATGGAGAAACTGGAGAATAGAATGAAGAACAAGAGGCTTCAACTATGGAGAGAACAAATTCTAAGAATATGCATATGTCCAATCTTACTACTTCTGCTTCAACTGCACCAAAGGGTATCTTTCACTTTCTACTCACTTTTTAAGCATATTCTAGCCTTAACTCCAACTTTCCAATTTTCATGAAATACCCATATCTACTGTGTATTCAAACACTCGGCAATATGATTCTGAACTAAAACACATATCTATATCTAGTACTTTTTGAGAGTTATTCAACCATGGTTTTTTCTTCATGCAACAAGTAGGTGTGAAAGAAAGAGAAAGATGAAAACAGTGGTAAGTTCAGAAGCAGAAGCCAGCATTAGAGTCGAACAGAATGATGAAGCTGCCTCGATAGATGTTCCAATCAATGATGAAGTTGGCCCGATAGATGTTCCAATCAATGATGAAGTTACCCTAATAGATGTTCCAATCACTTATGTTTCTTACTTTCTATCGTTACCTTAAGGTTTTTTTAGGTAAATTTTCTGATTCTTTCATATTTTAAATATATAGCACTGTGTCGTACAATTTTACTTACAGTTATATAGTAGAACAAAATTATTGTAACGCCCCAAACCCGGCCTGGACGTTATGGCCGAATTTGGCGATGTCACATGATAGTGCTTTAGAAAACGTAACTGCGTTAAAACTGTTTTTAGGTATCTAAGGCTATCGCCAAAACGCGTCGTTTATTTATTCATTATCCAGTTCAAAACTTTATACATTGCGGAAGCTTTTAAAACGATTCGCAAGGTCGTACGTATTTTGATAAAACCTTTGTTTATTTTGAAAACTCGCGTCTTGTCCTACTGCTAGCAGTTTATAAAATAACGGTCCCAAATTTTAAACAAAAATCCGTAAAGGCCTTATTACATGAAATTTACCTAAAAATAACCAAATCATAATTAAAATTAAAAATAAACCATAAAAACAAATATCCGTAATCGTGGTCACCGCCGAGTCCTTCACGCACCGATTCGCCATCTGCTGGGATTTCTGTGCAGATTAAAGCAGAAAGGGTGAGTTTTTCGCAACTCGGTGTGTAATCCCCACAGAAAAAAATACACACACGTAAATATCATATCTGAGACTTGATTCTCACGGTTGGTCCGAGCCCTTCATAGAAAGCGGTGTGGGCCTTAGCCCACTCGAGACACTGAATCGAGACATATTTGGAGGCCTTAGCCCATTTTGGGCGATATATAGAGAAAACAGAGTCCTACCCACCAGCCTCTACACACCAACTCCGTCCAACCCTACACACCATGTGGGATACAATCAACCCACCCATTTAACACACCATGTTGTACCGAATGCGGCACATAATCAGAAATTTGCGGTGAAGTCGCGGATAATGAGCTTAAGAGCCTTTCAGATACTTCCTCCAATCATAATCAGCCCACCCCGATGCAATGCAACATACAAGAATGAAATGCTATTATGCAATTAAAACTCATACATTCATATTAGCATACATACTTAGTACAGAAATCAAACAGTCAGATCATTCATTTAGGGGTCTAAGTATTTGCATCGACCTACGGTAGAGGTCCACGATCGACTTGGGCGACCCGTGTAACCTTACAGAGTTTTCTAGAAAAATGGCCTCACATGCCCATACGGCCTGCCCGTGTGGGCCCACGCGACCCAAATTGGCCTTGGTCGTGTGGATCACACGGCCTGGCCCAGAATCCCACACGCCCGTGTGGTTCACCTGTGTAGGCCCACACGCCCGTGTGGCCCACACGGCCCAATTTGGCTTTGGCCGTGTGGATTACACGGCCTCGCTCGGCCCTCACACGGCCGTGCACATGTCGATCACACAGTCGTGTGGTGACTAACAGTCTCACACACGGCCTACCACACGGGCGACCACACGCCCGTGTGGCGTCGACAGGAAGGTTTTCGGCTTTGCCAAAAACTCATTTTTTGCATTTTCGGGTACACACCTGGTTCGATTTTGACACGTAATCACTCCTGAGCACAGCGAAACCTAAAATCAACAATCCAAGGCCCAATTTCAGTCACTTAAATCGATACTAAACTGAATTAGTATGAACAGACAATTCTTAAATCTTACCGCAGACCCCTACCTTAGCGAGCAGCGACGAATCCGTACATCGTCGGCACCGACTGGAAATCCACAGCCTCTTAATGACCTCCTAACATCACATAAAACCCTTCTTTACTAATTAATCATGAGGAACAGTTAAGAATAATTGAAACCATCACTTACCGAATACGCGAAGAGAGCATTGTACAAGCAAGAACAAAATAAAAATCAAAAATAAAGGGGAGGAACAAGGGAAGAAAAACGACAGCAAGGATTTTGGGGAAAAGAAAGAAAACGGCAGAAAAAGAGAAGAGAGAGAGCCGAATTTGCCTAATTGAACTTCTGTTCAGATTCTGATAATTCCCCCCTCTCAACTGCTTAATTCTCTCCTTCAAACTCTCCACCCTCAGTGTTTAACTAAAACTCAAACTTTTGCACAACATTAGCAGCAAAATAGTTCCCTTGCTCACACAGGGATTCGAACTCCAGACTTCCCACAACCTTTACACTCCACTTAGCCACTAGACCAGCAGGCCCATTTTACTAATTACTTACACCCTTTTACTTATAAGCCTACCAACCAGAGTTTGGGCTTTATTCATAAAAATATCAAATTTTTCCCAAGTCAAAGCTTGAACTTAGGACCTCTCAGACACTCCCAGAACACATAACCACTGAAGCGATAGACATTGCGTCTCAAAATTACAAAACCGAAATTTAAGAAAAACCGGGGCGTTACAATTATTGTCCTTATCTCTGAAATGATTTACCAAATGGTTTAAAATTGATAGACCCAAGAACAGCAGCCCTGTTCCTGTCGCACCTCCTAAAGCTCAAGTCTAGGTACCAAAGAGAAGAAACAAGAGGGTAAGAACCTAATTTCAAGAGCAGCCACACCTTAGAAATTGAACAAATAACTCTGTTAACTGCCATTTTTTGTAGATATTTTGTGTTACAATTAAGGTTGTCTCGAATGCTTTGCATGTCAGTCAAAGCTGCTGCATGAATACATTAATAAATATATTGTTTCTGAAAGGCCACGCCCAGATGGGAGGATTGACAAGGTAACCATCTTTAAATGAATTTTATAAATCTTCCAATCTATTTTTCGCAAAAATATATCTTGTTTATTAGTGTTGTCTAGTAATATCTCTTATTGCAGTACTATCGACACAAGGTGTTGCATATTAATTTTCGATCACTAGATGAGGTGGAAAGGAATGAATCGAAAGGTATTTACCCTGGGTGTACAAAGAATAGAAAGGAGAACGAAGACCAAATTGGATTACATGAACCTTTGCTAGTACGTGTGCTATTTTCATAAACTCTAAAACCTAAACAAGTTTAGTTCTCATATTTATTAACCTAAAAATTTTAAATTTTCCTTGGTGATGATCCTTTTGAAAGTTGAATGTTTCTTCCCATGTCACTGTTATATTGGCATTTCAACTTTTGCAGGCATTGACTTATGAACGAACTGAACAATTGAATGTAAAAGAACCAGATACTTCAACTAAGGAGATAATAATTTATGAGAATATTGAAAATGTGGATACCTGTAATTCTCCAAAGACTCGAATGTGTATTCCCGAAGAACAATGTCACATGACAAGACCTTGCAATAATATGTACATGCCTAATCCTGCTACTACTTCAGCACCAAAAGGTATCTCTTTCTACTCATTTTTAAGCATATTCTACCACTAACTCCAACTTTTTAATTTTCATAAAGTACACATATCGAATACCTATATCTACTACCTACCCACCTACCCCCTCACTCTATATATATATTCCTTAAAAAGTATTAATTTTCTTAATCATACTATAAACCACCCATAAAACATTGTACCCATGAATACTTCTTCCCATTTACACTTTAAATTCTTGAGGCCAATATCATATCTTCAACCTAAGAAATTCACCTAATAATAATAAAGTTTATAAGTAAGATTATTTACAGGACACATTTACCTACCTATGCCTTGCTCAATCCTCATAATCTCGAAAATGATAACCTCATCGAATCAACTAGCCTTTAGCCTAACAGCTTTTCCCGTCTGCCATGTTTCTTCTACCTCACAATATAAGACTAACTTCTTTTCAAGAAATCCAAGTCCATTAAGGAATCTTTAGAGCTATCTCTGACGTAGGGAAAAAGCCCTCCACCTGGCTATTATATCTATAGATTGATGTCGTAGCCTTTACACCCAATGTAGAAATTATTCCCTTCAGCTAACTTTGCAACTCTAACTAGGTATTGCATCTCGTCGCAATTGAGATGACTCATATTACCAATCTTTTTAAGTTGGTTTCCACTAATGAGAATTGTTGTTTTCCTTAAATCCTGAAATTTGAGAGAGTTACTTTCCATTGACAGAAGATTACCCTATGCTCGAGCAATGTTCTGGAATGTTTTGTAGTTCCAAGATTCTAAGGGAATACCACAAATCGCTACCCATGTAGTTCTATGCTTGAGAAAGGTGAAACAAGACCAATAATCCATCTCAACGAACCATTCCTTCAAATTCCATCAGGAACAACCTCCCTGGCATTTTCTTGACATTAATGTCAAAGACTTCATTCTCCTTAACAATTTCAACTTCATAAAACCCTTTCGTAATCCCCACCAAGCACCTGTCCAATTGGCCAACAACCATCATCAACCTTGATGGCTTGCATATCCTCCATATCAAATTTATGAACCACACATGGGTTTTCAATCTCCTTACAGTCATAAACAGACATCACTTGAATCCATTTTCCATTCATCTTCATAATATGCTTTACTCTTTCTCCAAAACTTTTTTTGTTGTTGAACCTTGTAAATCCCACAAATAACTTGCACCCATAAAGCCAAAAGTTTATTTTAAGAAATACAAGTTTTCTTTTAGGTTGTAAATTTGACTATGCCTAGCTTTAAACTGTTTCTGTTTTTCAATGGAGACTTCCTGCTCTTAGGGTAGGTTTTTTTCTTTTTTTCTTATATTTTGTTTTATTGGAGTTACTTCTTCTTCTTTAGAAATAAGCTATTTCTATCTTGTTATGCTAAGATTTAGTGAGTGTTGTTTTATTTTATTTATTTTATAATAATTAATATTTCAATTAAAAAAAATGAGATAGGATTGAATTTATTTCTTTGGTTTGGTCCACATAACCATAACACAGTTGAACAAAACCTAGCTTAATTGAAGTTGCACTTAAGAATAAAAATAAAACTTTCTCCAACTGAAATATATGTACCTATTAAATACAAGATATTGTGATTATGGTTAAGTCACATCAATATGTTTCATATAAACTCCCATGAATTAAGTCCATGAGATCAAAACTAAAACAAAGAGAGGAAGAATGAGAACTTGAGTCATGCACCAGCAATCAAAATAAGAGTATACAGATTTCTATTCAACACCACCAATCTTCCTCCTACCAACATTACCAAGAAAAAATCCTATATATATATATATATATATATATATATATTAGCTAGGTTGCACCACCTGAATAAAGTAAATTAGTAATGCCCCAATAATATAAATAATAGTGAGAGAAAAAGAGATCCCTTAAGTTTAACACTAAAATTTTCTATATCAATTCATATTTTTTTTAAAAAATAAAAAATGGTAAAATTTATTTCATACAAATAGTGAAAACGATTTTAGTTTTCCAAAAAAAAAAATATTTTTTGAAGTAAATGAACACTTACAATTTTATTTTTGGATGGTAGTTTAAGGTTTAAAAATATTTTATGAAAATTGTTCAACACAAGGTTTTTAATATTAAACTCTTTCCACATATGTTATGTCTAGTTTAGATACCCTTAAGGTTTTTTTAGGTAGATTGTCATATTCATTTTGTACTTCTTTCATTTCAAAAGGTTAAATATTTAGCACATGTGTGTTTGTTTTATATAAACTATATTAGTTTTTTACATATATATAGTATAACAAAGTTATTGTCCTGAAAAAATTTACTAAATGGTTGGAAACTGGTAGTCGCAAAAACAACTAGTTATATAATAGAGGCAACCCCTATCTCTATACTGCCTCCTGAAGCTCAAGCTCCTACTCCGAAGAGAGGATACAACAAGGTATCTTCATGAGAATATGCACATGTCTAATCTTACTGCTTCAGCTTCAACTGCACCAAAGGGTATCTTTCTCTTTCTACTCACTTTTTAAGCATATTCTAACCCTAGCTCCAACTTTCCAACTTTCATGAAATACCCATTTCTACCGTGTATTCAAACACTCGGCAATATGATTCTGAACTAAAACACATATCTATATCTAGTACTTTTTGAGAGTTATTCAACCATTGTTTTTTCTTCATTCAACAGGTAGGCGTGGAAGAAAGATAAAGATGAAAATAGTGGTGAGTTCAGAAGTAGAAGTCAGCATTGGAGTCGAACAAAATGATGAAGCTGCCCCGATAGATGTTCCAATCAATGACGAAGTTGCCCCGATAGATGTTCCAATCACTTATGTTGAGATTTTAGTGATCTTGGCCACTAAAGATGATCTTTCTCATTATATACTCTGCTGCTTTCATGAAATAATACACATTTAAACTGTGCATATACTATCAGGAGTTTGTGTTTGTAATAATTAACTTTAAGATATTACCTTCATTGGATTATTGGGTGAAATTTTTATTAGGATGTTTTGTTGGATTTTTAACTCAAGGAAAAGGAGTGGTATCCTCTCCTTGTTTTAAGAAATACTTTATTTAATAGATATATTTTGTTATCAAATTAATTGTTAAAGTTTTAAAAAAATTCGAGAATCAATTACGTGTGATGAAAGTTTTAGCATTCTCGTAACTCTCAAAATTGATATCTTATTAAATATATGTTATCTTAATTTTAAAGAATACAAATTCAATTCAACATTTTATTATATTTGAGAAAGTAGTCGAAATTTTGATAAAAAATTATTTTGATTTATTTAAGAAATATTTGAAACAATCAGGATATTTTATGTTTAAATAGGTTGTTTCTGTTTAGTTTCTACTCACAAAAAGAAAAACTTAATGCCATAAACTTAATACATATAGGCCATCCATCATAACTTAAGTTTTACTACATTTCTACACACATAGACCTATATCAAACTAAATGATATTTCTATAAACCCATAAAATCTAATATCTTACTAGATCAAATAGCAAAGTTATATGACAGGTATGGTAAGAGGAGCATATTATCTCTCCTATGCTTACATGTCACCCCAGCATAGTTGGCAGAACTAGGCAGCTGAAGGAGCATGGAACAAAAGCTTTTATTCTATTTCTTTCCAGGGGTTGTTATAAGAGCCTAACAAAGCCCTGAAATGCAGCCACGTTGAATCAGAACGTGGTCGAGTCAATGCAAACGCGTCGGTTTCTCGACTGCTACAGGCAACGTGGACTGTACACAATGCGTATCGTTTCTTCCTCCTCAATTTGAAACCAAATCTTCCAGTTCTTTAAAGCAAACCTCCATTAAAAATGCAACCCAACTTGAGCATCCCCATCTAAGACAAAGATGACGAATGGTTTGGTTTTGAGTCTTCTTGTAGTTAGTTCACTGGCGATGGCTGCTGCCGTCGGAAGGGACGATGTTATATTGAAAGAAGGCCATAGGGTCATAGTTGTTGAATATGACCAAGATGGCAAACATAACACCAAAGTCTCAATCTCATCCCAGCAAACAGACCAAGGGGAATATTTTGGCAAGGAAACTATGAAAGATGCCGCATCTGCGCTTCCCAACGTTGGCCATGGCATTTCACAAGGAAAATCTGGCTCCGGACGACATTCACCTGGGGAACTTATCTGCGATGCTTTCGGGAAATGTACTCAGAGGGTCGCCACTTCCCTTGGTAACGCCATAGATAAGGTCTCAGACACCGCACATGAAGCTAACAAGCTTAAACAAGCAGCTTCAGGGACCGCACATGAAGCCAAAGAGAAGCTTAAAGACAAGGCTTGGGAAACCGCGCAGGAGGTTAGAGAGAAGATTTCAGAGACTGCACACGAAACCAGAGACAAGGTCGCAGATACAAAGGGAACTATCGGCGATGCTTTAGGCAAAGCAAAAGGGGCAGTTGTGCAAAAGGGCTAAGATGTTAAAGCAAGGGCGAAAGAGTCCATTGATAAGGCCAAGGAGGCGGCGACAACAGCAAAAGACACGGCCAAGACGATGGGGGCTGATATAGTGACAAATACATCAGAGCAAGTGGAGAACGTTCAGGAAAAGGCCATGGAAGAAGCAGGCCGAGCTGCGAACAAGGTTAAAACTAGTGCAAACAAGTTTCTTGATGGTTTGAATTACATGACTTCAATGGAGGCATTGAATACAGTGATGGGTATAGCGAAACTTACTTGGATTAGCTACAGCATATGGGAAGAGTGTGTGGGTTATGTTCATTTCCAGCTATATCCTGGCAGGACAGCTACCAAGACAGCAGTTTGGGGTGGTGCATAGCAAGATATACCCTGTTTACTTCAGGGCAATGGCTTATAGTATAGGGTTGGCTTTCTTGGCAAACCAAGATAAATATTGGAAATTAAGATAAAAAATTATTTTTTAATGAAAATGCATTAGCACAATGTGGCAGTACAATATTATTTAAAAAAAAAGTGACCAAACCCATATTGCCTATATTTTTTAGGATTATTGTAGAGATACCTAAGTAGGTTAGTCACAAAAACATATCTATTAAGGAAGAGGCCAAAATTATTAGAAATATTACCATAATTATAAGAAAATTTCCTTGTTTAGAAAATTTAATAACAAAGGAAAATTATTTACTATTGAACACTTTTCATCGTCCTATGATAAAAGAAAATATAAAGATACTTAATCAACTAGTGATTGAGAAAGATTAACTTTTGTAGTAGAAATGTTTTTTTGAAAAAGAAAGTAAAGAATGATTGCACTGTTATTATATTGAACTCTTTAGAATGGAAAATAATTTATTGTCAAGATGTTTGTGTTGTGTGACATGAAAATTTGGGTTCAATATTTAATATCTTTAACTGTACTTCTAATTATCAAAAAAATCTTAAATCCAATTAGATTAGATTCTATCATGAAGATTTATTCATCTTGAATTTAAGGAATAAGAAATATTATGGAAACATAAACATACATATTTTGGGTAAGACATTTCATTAAATATATATACTTCATTTTTCTAATTGATCTATTATCTCATTGTTTTCCTTTACAAAAATTAAAATCCAACACAGACCTTGAAAAAAGGTATGCATATTATAAACCTAATAAACAACCATACCTTAGACCAAAACAACAAAAGAAAAAAATTAAGACTCTACAACAACCAAATATAGCTAAAAAGGTACATAGGAATGGTGGACCCAAAGATCTTATCAGTGGAACAATGAGGTAGCCTTCCTCAAGGAGATGAAGAAGCATTGCAAATCCACCTTGGTCCCAAAGCTCTATTTTCTCATACACAATTCAAACTGACAGCTTAATCAATGAGAAACAAAAAAAAAAAAAAAACGTTAGGCTAGATCAATAAGACATATTGTTTAAGCAAAGATATAACCTAAACCTTGGCGAATATACATTAACAAAAGAACTCGAAAAGGAGAGTCATCCACTTGAGATGCAATGAGCAAGCAAACAGTAGAATTACCAACTATAGAAACATGAGGCGGTTGAGCCTGGTACCAGCCAAGAGTAACTATAGAGGAGGCCTTGAATCAATCCCCTTGCTATTTATTCTCTCCATTAGCTAAGTGAAATCGCTTGAAATTAAGGTTGAGGGGGAAGAGGGAATTGAAAGGAAGAAACTCAAACTATAGCTCAAAACAACATTAAGGCTATGCAACAACCAACTAACATCTAAATTCTAAAAAAAAAAAATCCAACGAATATTCATAACCTAAATTCTAAACTAAAATCTAATTGAATATATTAAAGCCCAAAATATAAATCATAGGGCTAAAAATAAAATAAATCTGATCCATAACCTAAATTTTGAACTAAAATCTAATAAAATCTATTAAAACATAAATTTAAATCCTAGGGCTAAAAATAAAATAAATTCAATTCAAGATTAAATTCTAATTAAATCTATTAAAACTTAAAATTTCGAAATTCCAAAACTAAAAATAAAATAAAGGAAAATCTAAACTCGAAAATCTAAATTTGAAATCTAACTGAACCTAAAAGATCTAAAATCTAAAATCTCAAAATAATAAATCTAAATAAGATCCAAAATTAATACCAAACTCCAATTAAATCTAAATTATGTTAAAAACTCAAATTCTAAAACAAGTTGTGTCGAAACCATATTTTGTATTTTTGAAAAAAATAGGGATCGACTTTAAAAAAATGAAAATGAGAGTCGCCACCAGTCCATTTTTGCTTAGGTGAGATTGGATCACCTTATAAAACGTTTTATTTCAAAACATTGATTTTGGCCTACGAAATTCAAGAAAACGGGTTCGGGATTCGGTTACGTACGAGGAAGGTTTAGCACCCTCACAACGCCCAAAATTGGTACCGAATTGATTAGTTATTGTCCTAATGTCGAAAATTCGAAAAGATTTGAAAACATGATTTCTTTAAAAACTTAAACAATTTGAGTTGGAACTTGAGATTCCTTTGTTCCGAAAGAATACAAACATCACATCCAGCACGTTAGGACATGATGTTTTAAACCCTCGTAACCAAAATCATCTCATGATTTACAAAATTCATTAAAAGGATATTTAGTTACTTAGTCAAACGAAAAATCGAAACCCAGCACGTTAGGGCACTATTTCCCGAATTTCTAAACACAAAACATTGCCTTATTTAAGAAAAACTTTTGGATAAATAGTTGGAATTAAAAATGAAATACATTTTCTAAAACAATGATTTGAATGAAATGTGGCATTAGTACATTACCAAACATAAATTTCAAAGAGCATTTCACTAAGTAAAAATAATAACATAATAAATAATGCAAGCAATATAACAATTATACTAAGGTAAATAAAGATTACAAATTTATTCTTAAAAGTATGAATGATTAAATAATAGATAGAAAACAAACAAATAAAAATCTATTTTTTTTAAAAAAGAAATTAAAGAATAACCATGAAAATGTTACACAAGATTAAATGTATATATAAAAATAAGGTGAATAATGTATATGAAAAAAAATACTATAATAATAATAAAATATGGCAAATTCTAAAAAAATAATACATTCATGAGAAAATAAGTAAGATACATTTTTAAATAAATAATATATAACTTTAAATAAAAATATATTTATAATACAATAATTTAATATATATATATATATATAAACTACATATTTAAAAATAAACAATATAAAAAATATATGTTATACAATATACAAGATTGTATACAATATTAAGGATAAAACAATTTAAATGTTATATATAAAAATAATAATAACTAATATACAAATTTTAAAATAATATGTAATATATAAATAATATTGAACTTAATAAAATAACCTAATATAAATAGTAAATAGTAATAATTTAATACATATATAATACTAAAATAAGAATAAAAATAAGAATAAAAATGAAAAGAAAATAAAAAGAATTTAAAAGTCAAAGAAACAAAGATTAAGTCAGAATATAAAAAAAAAATCTGAAGTAAAATTGTAAAAAGGATGAAGTTGGAACGCACGCCAAACTATAGGGACTTAATGGGCAATTATGCTCTATCTCCTAAACGGTGTTGTTCCATCACCTGCCTTTAAAAAGGCCTTAGGGGCCAAATTGAAACAGAGGCCATAATTCTGGGCCAAATTGTAAATAAAGAAAAAATGTAATTGGATGTAATTATAAAATTGAAATAATGCGGAAGGACCAAAGAGGAAAATTGCCCCTTTTATAAAAACACGCGGATCTTGCCCCTTTAAACGATGTCGTTTTAGCGCTTATTGACTTAAGCAAAAACGGCGTCGTTTCTATACTGCTATATAAACCATTTTTACAAAAGAAAATCATTTGAATCTGTTCTTTAAAAAAAACTTCAGAAATTCTCTCAACCCTCCCTTCCTCCGTTCGGATTCCGGTCATCGGACCTCCGTCACACGCGCCATCAGAACGCCGCCGCCATATCACGGTGCGGAGGCTGAACTTCCACTTTCCAACACAAATCAAACGGTAAATTCTTTTCGCTTATTTCTAGTAGTGTTAGAAGAAAAAAATGATTTGCGTATCTTCGTATATATCGAAAAAAAAAACTAAATGAGATAAAACTGTCGAAAAATCACCTCTGGTTTATGAAGATTTTGTATTCTTATTTCTGTCTTTTTTTTGTGTATATGCGTGGTGCTTTTTACAGATTAGGTTAGGGTTTTTATAGCCCTAAAAACAAATCAAAAATAAATACAAAGATTCTGTCTTGCTGTTTCTTTCCATATTTGCTGCTTTTTGCTGTGTTTTTCTTTCCTTTTGTAGGTTAATAGCGAAGATCTCGGCGGTGATGAAGGTTGGTGGCTAAGCTGCGGCGCGAGGGTTTTCCAGAAACCCTAGGTCTCGTGTTTTCTGAAACAAAATTTGGGCCGTTGGGCCATGTAATTTTGTCTTAGGTATTGGGTTAGTGGGTCTGGGTGTAATGGGTTTTGGGTAATCTGTTTTGGGCTGCAAATGGTATGTAAAAATTGTTTTTTTTATTTTTTTATTTTTTATTTTTTTGTTTGTTCGGGCCCGGGCAAATTAGGCCTATTACAGCTGCCCCTCTTTGCTCATTGTCGTGTAACGGGAATAGAGCAAAGACTATAGAATGACCAATTTTGCCCGGTCTTGCCAAGTTTTGAGTTCTTGGTCCTTGTCTTCTTCAAATAACTTCCAGCCCATCTGGAATTTCAGGGGTATTGAACTATGTGTTTGACGGCTTCAATTTACTTTACTGCAACTTCAGGAATGCAATATCCGCTATCTTTAGTCTACTCCACTGCAAACTCAGGGAGACGAGACTGATGTATTCAATCTACTTCACTGCAACTTCAGGAAGGCTAGATCTGCTATCTTTAGTCTGTTCCACTGCAAACTCAGGGATGCTAGACGGGTATCTTCGATCCGCTTCGCTGCAATCTTAGGAAGACAAGATCTGCTATCTTTAGTCTGCTCCACTGCAAACTTAGGGATGCCAAACAGGTATCTTCGATCCGCTTCGCTGCAAACTCCAGAAAGATAAGATCTGCTATCTTCAGTCTGCTCCGCTGCAAACTCAGGGAGGCAGGCTAATATCTTCGATCTACTTCCTGCAACTTCAGGAAGATAAGATCTGTTATCTTCAGTCTGCTCCGCTGCAACTTCAGGGAGGCAGGCTAATATCTTCGATCTACTTCCTGCAACTTCAGGAAGATAAAATCTGTTGTCTTCAGTCTGCTCCGCTGCAACTTCAGAGAGGCAAGCTAATGTCTTCAATTTGCTTCCTGCAACTTTAGGAAGATAAGATCTATTGTCTTCAGTCTGCTCCACTGCAACTTGGAGATAAGGCTGAAAGTGTCCATTTACCCTACTACATTGTCCTATAAAGGACATAACCTATAGAATGGGTATATGCTTATGCCGAATGATTAGGATGCCCTGATCGATATGAGACAAATGCTCCTAATTAGACGCGCTATGATATATGAATGCAAAAATGTTATGAGTATGATTCCTACTCAAGGTGTCATCACTCATTTGTTCTTCATCCTTGTTCCTCTTGAAATATCAATCATATTCTGCTCAAATAATTTGCCTCATGGTAATTTCAGTGTCCGCTCCATTTGATCCTTGGGAACACAAGGCTTGTACCATCCCACCACGATTTACAAGAATTGAAACTTTTTCAGTCTGTCCCTACTGCAATTTAAGGATACAAGATTTGTTTCAACTCTAATTTATTCCATCACAATTCAGGGGTTTTGAATTTTCTCATCAATTTGGTTTGTCACACCATTCCCCGAATATTATGACCTGATGACATCAACTCATTATTTTGTCCAATTACCATTTAGACAGAGAATTCAGAGAAATAGTCTCCATCTAGACTCTTCTTTCTCAAATATTTCCAATCCATGTACATGGAAATTCTAAACAATTGTCCTGTTTCAGTTTCTTGTATTATCTAGAAATTTCCAAAGTAATATGTAGAACTTCCTTTGTGAAAATATTAGTTCATCAATCATTATTTCAATGCAAAATTCTTATGAATAGTAATAATTGACAACAAATAAATTGATTTTGAGGATAGTTCGAATAAATTATCAATAAAAAGGAAATTAACTGGGAAAACATCTTTGAGAAGAAAAAGAATTAAAAGATAGTAAATTGATATGAATAGAACAAAAACCAGGTGCCCTAGATATCGCAGATTGGGCTTCTATATACAAACTTCATGAAGACTGCTTTGAGCTTAACATGCGTTTAGAAGATCCAAAGTACTTTGTTAATGCCCCGTTATGTAACATACTTCATTTCTTGTTGATTCAGGTATAGCTAGATCACTGCACGCCCATTCAAAATTTGAGCCGCCCTTTTCGGTTTTTCAACTCAAAACCCCTTTAGTCACAAGGCGCCCTTTACGGGTTTTCGCCTAGGCCTCTCCCTTTTTTTTTTTTGAAGTCTCAAAGCGCCCTTTATGGGTTTTCACCTTGGCCTCTTCTCCTTTTTAAGAAAAATATTTTTTGACTGAATCCGAGTTTATAGGATTGGGTAAGCTTTTCCCATCCATTTCGGTTAAAATCAGTGCACCTCCAGAGAAAGCCTTCTTCACCACATATGGTCCTTCCCAATTCGACATCCATTTTCCTCTAAAATCCCTTTGTATGGGAAGGATCTTTTTCAGTACAATGTCCCCCTCGTGAAACTCTCTTGGGAGGACTTTTTTATCATAGGCTCGCATCATTCGTTTTTGGTACATCTGACCGTGACGAATAGCCCTTAGCCTCTTTTCCTCAATCAAGTTCAACTGATCATATCGAGACTGGATCCATTCCGCTTCATCCAGCTTTATCTCTGACAAAACTCGAAGAAAAGGTATCTCTACTTCAATAGGTAGAACTGCCTCCATCCCATAAACCAATGAGAAAGGAGTTGCCCCAGTAGAAGTTCTGACGGACATCCGATAAGCATAGAGTGCAAATGGTAATTTCTCATGCCAATCCTTATAAGTCTCAGTCATTTTCCCTACTATCTTCTTGATATTTTTATTGGCCGCTTCCACTGCCCCATTCATTTTTGGACGATACGGAGATGAGTTGTGGTGTTTGATCTTGAATTGACTACAAACTTCCGCTATCGTGCTATTGTTCAAGTTCAGTGCGTTGTCTGATATGATCCTCTCAGGCATTCCATATCGACAAATAATCTCCTTCTTCAAGAACCGACTAATTGCTGACTTAGTAACACTAGCATATGAAGCAGCCTCTACCCATTTCATGAAGTAGTCAATAACCACAAAGATGAATCGATGCCCATTCGAAGCTTTCGATGAGATCGGCCCAATGACATCCATGCCTCACATGGAAAAAGGCCATGGGGAAGTCATAACATGCAAAGGTGAAGGTGGTACATGAATTTTGTCTCCATAAATCTGGCATTTATGACATCTCTTGGCATAATTGATACAATCTCCTTCCGTGGTAGACCAATAGTATCCGAATTTCATTATTTGTCTAACCATTGTGAATCCATTAGCATGTGTTCCACAAACGCCCTCATGAACTTCTTCAAAAAAATTTCTAGCTTCAACAGCGTCAACACATCTCAATAATACTTGATCTTTCCTTCTTTTGTACAAGATATCCCCATCTAAGACATAATCACAGGCTAATCTTCTTAACATTCTTTTGTCATTCTCAGTTGCATGGCCAAGGTACTCACGATTTCTTACGTGCCGCAATACATCATGATACCAAGGTTGGTCATCCTTTTCCTCCTCTTCCATGTTATAACAATGAACTGGAACTTCAAAAATACTCATCTGAATAGGTCTCATATCCTCTGGTTTGTTTACTTTGATCATAGAAGCCAGGGTTGCCAAAGCATCCACCATCTGGTTTTCATCACGTGGGAGATAATTAAAAGTGATGTCATCAAACTCCTAAATCAATCCCAAAACTATTTTTCGATAATCGATTAGTTTGGGGTCTCTTGTCTCCCATTCTCCTTTAAGCTGGTAGATTACTAATGCAGAATCTCCATATACTTCTAGCACTCTGATTTTACGCTCTACAGCTGCTCGAATTCCCATGATGCATGCTTCATACTCTGCCATGTTGTTTGTGCAATCAAAATCCAATTTGCATGTGAATGGATAATGATCACCACTAGGGGATACCAAGACTGCCCCAATTCCATTTCCCACGGCATTTGACACTCCATCAAAATTTAGCTTCCACGGATACTCTTCAGTAGTTGCCACATACATTAGCTCTTCATTGGGGAAATCAAAGCTTAAAGGTTCATAATCCTCTAAAGCCCTGCTAGCCAGAAATTCTGCTATTACGCTCCCTTTTATAGCCTTTTGGTTTACATAGACTATATCAAATTCAGAAAGCAAAAATCTGCCACCTTGCCATCCTTCCATTCAGAGCGGTTGACTCCATCATATACTTTAATGGGTCAAGTTTCGAAATTAGCCAAGTTGTATGATATAGCATATATTGCCTCAATCTCCGAGTTGTCCAAATCAAGGCACAACATAATTTCTCAATTGACGAATATCTCATTTCACATTCAGTGAACTTTTTACTGAGATAATATATCGCCTTTTCTTTTCTTCCTGACTCATCATGTTGACCAAGCACACATCCCATGGAGTTATTGAACACTGTTAAATACAGTATTAGTGGTCTATCTGGATTTGGCGGAGATAATACTGGGGCATTTGGCAGATATTGTTTGACTTTGTCAAAAACTTTTTGGCACTCATCGTCCCACACACCTTGGTTGTGTTTCTTAAGAAGACGAAATATGGGATCACATTTCTCAGTTAATTATGAAATAAACCGAGCAATGTAATTTAACCTTCCAAGAAAACCTCGAACTTCTTTTTAAGTGCGTGGTGGAGGCAATTCTTGTATAGCTTTGACCTTATCTGAGTCAACCTCAATTCCTCTCCCACTGACTACGAAACCCAGTAATTTCCCTGACCGAGCTCCAAAAGTACACTTTGCCGGATTGAGCTTTAATTGAAATTTTCTCAATCTCAAAAACAAGTTCTTCAAAACTTCAATGTGCTCCTTTTCTGTTCGAGATTTGGTGATCATGTCATCAACATATACTTCAATCTCTTTGTGCATCATGTTATGGAATAAGGTAACCATGGCCCTTTGATAAGTTGCTCCTGCATTCTTTAGCCCGAATGGCAACACCTTATAACAAAAGGTACCCCATAATGTTATGAAAGTAGTTTTCTCCATATCCTCAGGGTGCATTTTGATCTGATTGTATCCCGAAAAACCATCCATGAAAGAAAACAGTGAGTATCCCGCCGTATTATCCACCAACGTGTCAATATGAGGCAAAGGGAAATTGTCCTTTGGGCTGGCTTTATTTAAGTCCCTATAGTCTACACACATCCGAACCTTTCCATCCTTCTTAGAGACAGGAACAATATTGGCTACCCATTCTGAGTATTTTACCACCTGTAGAAAACCATCATCAAACTATTTCTTGACTTCCTCTTTTATTTTTAACACCACATCAGGCCTCATCCTTCGTAGCTTTTGCTGAACTGGCTTGCACTTTTCTCTTATGGGAAGGCGATGCACTACAATATCCGTACTTAGCCCAGGCATATCTTGGTATGACCATGCAAAGACGTCTTTGAATTCCCGCAATAACTCAACGAGGTCTTGCTTCGTCTCCTCGGTTATGCGTGTTCCAATTTTCACAACCTTTCCTTCTTCTAATACTATATTCTCTACCACCTCTTCATGGGGTAAAATTTGTTTCTCTTCTTGCTTTACCATTCTTAACAAATCTGAAGACAAGTCACAATCTCTATCACCCTCAAAATCCTTAGATTCCTCTAAACACATGTCTTGCTCAAAAAGGACTTCTGAATCTGTAGTATCGTTGCTCATGTCATTGATATCTAGGGACCTGTGGTAGGCACAAAAGAATGTACAAAAAACAAATGAATTCAAGAACAAATATTTACATGGTATGAATGAGAAAGAAAATTTTTTGGATGGAAATTAGAAGATCAAAAGAATAAAAAATGAAGGAATATTCGCTCGAATTAATCATTAAAGATGTATTTTATTGAAACAAAGATGTCTGAACATGAGCCTATTTCACAAATGAAATCTTATTATTTCTAGGCTTTAAAACAACAAGTGTGTTCTGAACATTACTCTGTGTAATCTCTAAAAACTACAGGAAGTTCCTTTGTAGTCCAATTGTTCAAAACGCTTCCAGGTTCATAAGGGCGAATGCCCAACAGGTTTCTTTGCTCAGCTCCTTCCTCGTGTATGGCATTGATGTGAAGATTTTCATTTTCCAACAATCCTCTCTTAGGGTGAATTATCCCTCTTGATACAAAAGTTTGGGATATGTGAGGGAATGTCATCAATTCCCACTTGACTTCTTCCCCATTCAGCCGTGCCTTTCTTTTCTCTTACTTCTTCTCTATTTCCTTCTTCCTTTGTCTAGCATCTGGCCTAAAACCCAAGCCAAAATGGTCTCTTTTCTCTTTCAGCATTGGAACTTGAATCCCTCCTTGGAGATGCCTACCCAATCCTTTTCCCGGTAAGGCACATTTTCCCACCATCATTTGCAAACCCATTCTCGTGGTTCTGGATATCTTAGGCACCGGAACCTCATTCCCTTCCAAAATGAATGTTGCATTTACAAACTCTAAAGATCGAAAGGAACACTCAATGGCCTCCTCACTTGCCTCTAAATATGGCGCGTCGTTGGTAACAGTTGCTATGATGTCCTCTTCAGCATTTATAGTAACTAATCAACCTTCTATTACTAGTTTCAATTTTTAGTGTAGTGATGAGGGCACTACCCCTGCCGAATGAATCCAGGGTCTTCCCAACAAGCAATTGTAGGAGGGTTTCATGTCCATTACCAGAAAATCTACTTCATATGTGTTTGGTCCAATCAACAAAGGTATGCCGATTCTTCCCATACTCTTCTCTCAGTGCCATCAAATGCTCTCACTATGTTCTAGCATGTTTTCATGTGAGAACTGTCTATAGGCAATCTATTCAGCGTACAGAATGGTAAGACATTCAAAGCCGATCCATTATCAATTAACACACTTGGCAGAGTATATCCCTTACAATGAGTAGTGATGTGCAGAGCCTTAGTCGATCCCATGCCCCTAGGTGGAATTTCATCATCACTGAAATAAATAAAGTTGTCGGCACTTATATTACTAACCAGACGATCAAGTTTGTTGACAGATATATCTTTAGTAACATAGGTTTCGTTCAACACTTTCATCAATGCCTCGCGATGTACTTCTGAGCTTAAAAGCAATGCTAACACTGATATACGAGCCGGTTGTTTGCGCAGTTGCTCTACCACACTGTATTCACTGTGCTTCAAGAATTTTTGAAATTCTTTAGCCTCTTCCTCCTTTACTGGTTCATTGATAAGTGCCTCAGGTTCTTTCTCTCGTTCAACTGCCAAGGTCTTTGATTTCACTGGTTCTGTTCTGACGTTTACTGAGTCGTAACGCCTTCCACTACGTGTGTAAGATCCCTCATTTTGATCCCCCTTGGAATCGCTAGCTAGGATTTCCCCTCCTGGTATTATCACATTAGAGTCGTAATTTCAAGGTACCATTCTGTTATCCTTATAAGGAAAGGAAACAGGTTTCTGGATTACGACCTTTGGCACCATTTGTGTTCCGCCTTCCGTGTTTCTTGGTCGGGAGATTATGATTCTCGGATAATGGACTTTTTGGTTTGTCAACTCTCCTTCTGTTGCGCATATATTTTCTCCCCCTGAGCCTTCTTCATAAAATTCCAATTCCTTATTGTTCATAAGGCTTTGCACCAAGACCCTGAACTCAACACATTCCTGGATCTCGTGCCCTTCTGCTTTGTGGAACTCACAATAGTCCCTTACTCCTTCACATCTTTCCACAGAATCTGATACTATCAATCCTCTTCTTACCATTTCTCTCCAGACCATTCTCAACGGGGTTTTTACCTCCGCAATATCCTCCTTGATCCTTCTCACGATATTTTCACCAATCGCATTTATCCCCTTATCTCCATGGTTAGGTAATGGGTTCTCCATACTAGGTGTATCATCAAATTTCATTATCCCCATCTTGATGAGTCTCTCGACTACCTTTTTGAAGGCAGTGCAGTTTTCTATTGAATGCCCCGGTATTCCCGCATGGTAGTCACATTGAGCATTTGAATCATACCATTTAGGATATGGGGGCTGTAACGGTTTTAGATAAAATGGGGACACCACGTGTGCATCAAATAAACTTTGATATAACTCCTTATACGTCATTGGGATTGGCGTAAATTGGAGCTTTTCAGAGTTTTGCCTTGTGCCCGATTCCTGTCTTACCGACCCTTGTTGCCCAGTAGTAATTACTTTTGGCTGGCTAACAGTAATTGCCTTCGAGTACCCTTTGTTGTATGTACTCGTATTATTCACCTCATTCTTCTTTTTCCTTGGAGCAGACCTTTTGGTGGTTTCCCCTGCTTCAATCTTGCCACCCCTTATGGCATTTTCCATTTCTCCTGCCATCACTATATCCGCAAAGCTCTTGGTGGTACTTCCTATCATGTGAGTAATGAATGGGGCCTTCAATGTATTGATAAAAAGTATTGTAGTTTCCTTTTCTAGGAGCGGTGGCTGAACTTGCCTGGCAACCTCCCTCCATCTTTGCGCATACTGCCTGAAGCTTTCATTTGACTTCTTCTCCATATTCTGCAAAGTGATTCTGTCAGGCGTCATGTCTGTGACATGATTGTATTGCTTCATAAAAGCTTGGGCTAGGTCCCCCCAAGAACTAATCCTAGCACGGCTCAGTTGATTGTACCACCTGGACGCTGCCCCCACCAAACTATCTTGGAAACAATGAATCAAGAGTTTATCATTATTAACATAGCCGGTCATCCGTCTACAGAACATGGTAATGTGGGCTTCAGGGCAGCTAGTCCCATTGTACTTCTCGAATTTTGGCATTTTAAACTTATGAGGGAGCACCAAATCTGGAACCAAGCTCAAATCTTTAGCATCAATTCCATGGTTATTATCAGCATTTTCCAAGGCCTTGAACTTTTCTTCTAACCATCTACAACAGTCCTCTAACTGCCTCGATAATTTAATTTTCGTCTCTTCCCTCTCTGTTATATCTAAATCAGGGATAACAGGATTAGCAGGGAGGGTTATCTCCTGGGTTAGGTCCTGAGCCAACTTGGACATTCATGGACACCCCAGTATCAGCTTGACCTTGTTGAAGCCTAATTGTAACAGATGGCCTTTAAGGATATGCTTCAGGTTGTGTTTGTGCATGTGGTGGGGTAAAACCCGGAGGATAATCCTCATTATCCTCTCCAGTATTAGACATGGGACCTTTTCCCTTGTCCATTGCCCCATTCAGTAGCTGAGTCATTTGAGCCACCATATTCCTTTGGGCTTCCATCATTTGTTACCTCATATCTTATTGGATCTTTGCCAATTGCTCTTGCAGCTGGTCTTGCATGTCTCTTTGGAGCTGTTTCAAGTCTTTGATCCATATCTTTCGTCTTAGCGAGTAGTGTGTAACGATGTTTAGTTTCAGATTAACTTTCTCTCTTTCTCTTTTTTTCGAAATAACTTCAACTAATTAGGGTCCTTTTGTAAAAGTCTAATGCAAATGATGCAATGCAATGCGGATGCATGGAATGAATGCAAAAGAAAGAGAGGCGTTGATTTCGAATTCAATTCCATTAGAACAACTTTTCTAGAAAGTAAATTTCTTTACATAAACGGATTACATATGCGGCCTTGCCCTCATATTCCAAGCAAAAACATCAATCCCCTTCTTCACAAAGGTCAAATCTTGCAAACTTCTAATAGATGCCTCCACTAGCTCCTTTTTGCTTGGGCCGCGACTCATTACTCACTTATCCTCGCAATGCTTTTTAGAAAATCGAGACGTGACGGCTCTCGAATAGTCTTCGTCAGCTTGAATCCTTGGGCAATAAAGTATTGTATTCCTTCACGGACTATCAGTCTTCTCTCGTTTTGTTTACCTGGACCATATTCGGACGACCGTATTATAATCCACTTTATTAAGAAATCTATTTTCTCATGACAAACTCTTCTATTTAGCAATCGAATTTGAATCAACACCTCTTTTCTATGATGTGAATGCAATGCAATCAAAACAAAAAAGAACATGTTAGCACAAGAGAAATAAATAACAAAATAGGGCACCTATCTGGGTGACCACAAGGGTTTGGCATAGTTCTACCTAAGGCGGGCTCTTAGGGTTCACTATAGGCGGTTTAGTTCTAAAGAAAAGGTACCTGAACCAGCAGATTCCTCAATCTTCACCCATTATAGGCTCATACAGATCGAGTTCAGTTCAGGGGAATACATTTCCCTATGGCCATGCGGAAGTGAAAACCTCACGAAGACATAGGTATAGATGTATCCCGGAAGCAATCCACTAGCCCATGCGGAGGTGAAAACCTCACGAAGGCATAGTTTCTCACTCCCACTTAAAGGTGCGACCACAACAGTCATGCAATGCAATGTGCGCAAAAAAAATAACAATCATATGCAATGGCAAAAACAAATGCAACAAAAGGATCGTAATTTTCAAATCAAATTTTCAAATCGAATTTTCAAATTTCCGACAAAGGACAGAAAATAATAAATTTTACGGCTTGACTTTCTTATTGGTCCCCAGTGGAGTCGTCAAGCAATCGAAACCATTTTTTGTATTTTTGAAAAAAACAGGGATCGACTTTAAAAAAACGAAAACGGGAGTCGCCACCAATCCCTTTTTTTCTTAGGTGAGATTGGATCACCTTATAAAACATTTTATTTCAAAACATTGATTTTGGCCTACGAAATTCAAGAAAACGGGTTCGGGAGTCGGATACGTACGAGGAAGGATTAGCACCCTCGTAACGCCCAAAATTGGTACCGGATTGATTAGTTATTGTCCTAATGTCAAAAATTCGAAAAGATTTGAAAACATGATTTCTTTAAAAACTTGAACAATTTGAGTTGGAACTTGAGATTCCTTTGTTCCGAAAGAATACAAACATCACATCCAGCACGTTAGGACATGATGTTTTAAACCCTCGTAACCAAAATCATCTCATGATTTACAAAATTCATTAAAAGGATATTTAGTTATTTAGTCAAACGGAAAATCGAAACCCAGCACGTTAGGGCACTATTTCCCGAATTTCTAAACACAAAATATTACCTTATTTAAGAAAAACTTTTGGATAAATAGTTGGAATTAAAAATGAAATACATTTTCTAAAACAATGATTTGAATGAAATGTGGCATTAGTACATTACCAAACATAAATTTCAAAGAGCATTTCACTAAGTAAAAATAATAACATAATAAATAATGCAAATAATGCAAGCAATATAACAAATATACTAAGGTAAATAAAGATTACAAATTTATTCTTAAAAGTATGAATGATTAAATAATAGATAGAAAACAGACAAATAAAAATCTATTTTTTTTAAAAGAAATTAAAGAATAAGCATGAAAATTTTACACAAGATTACATGTATATATAAAAATAAGGTGAATAATGTATATGAAAAAAGTACTATAATAATAATAATAAAATATGGCAAATTCTAAAAAAATAATACATTCATGAGAAAATAAGTAAGATACATTTTTAAATAAATAATATATAACTTTAAATAAAAATATATTTATAATACAATAATTTAATATATATATATAAACTACATATTTAAAAATAAACAATATAAAAAATATATGTTATACAATATACAAGATTGTATACAATATTAAGGATAAAACAATTTAAATGTTATATATAAAAATAATAATAACTAATATACAAATTTTAAAATAATATGTAATATATAAATAATATTGAACTTAATAAAATAACCTAATATAAATAGTAAATAGTAATAATTTAATACATATATAATACTAAAATAATAAAAAATAAGAATAAAAATGAAAAGAAAATAAAAAGAATTTAAAAGTCAAAGAAACAAAGATTAAATCAGAATATAAAAAAAAAATCTGAAGAAAAATTGTAAAAAGGATGATGTTGGAACGCACGCCAAACTATAGGGACTTAATGGGCAATTATGCTCTATCTCCTAAACGGCGTCGTTCCATCACCTGCCTTTAAAAAGGCCTTAGGGACCAAATTGAAACAGAGGCCATAATTCTGGGCTAAATTGTAAATAAAGAAAAAATGTAATTGGATGTAATTATAAAATTGAAATAATGCGGAAGGACCAAAGAGGAAAATTGCCCCTTTCATAAAAACACGCGGATCCTCCCCGGGTCGGGTCAACACGCGGATCTTGCCCCTTTAAACAACGTCGTTTTAGCGCTTATTGACTTAAGCAAAAACGGCGTCGTTTCTATACTGCTATATAAACCATTTTTATAAAAGAAAATCATTTGAATCTGTTCTTTAAAAAAAAAACTTCAGAAATTCTCTCAACCCTCCCTTCCTCCGTTCGGATTCCGGTCATCGGACCTCCGTCACACGCGCCACACGCGCCACCGTAAGCGCTGCCATATACGGCGGCCGAAGGCTAGAAACTTCCACTTTCCAACACAAATCGAACGGTAAATTCTTTTCGCTTATTTCTAGTAGTGTTAGAAGAAAAAAATGATTTGTGTATCTTCGTATATATCGAAAAAAAAAACTAAATGAGATAAAACTGTCGAAAAATCACCTCTGGTTTATGAAGATTCGGTATTCTTATTTCTGTCTTTTTTTTGTGTATATGCGTGCTGCTTTTTACAGATTAGGTTAGGGTTTTTATAGCCCTAAAAATAAATCAAAAATAAATACAAAGATTACATCTGCTTTGTTTCTTGCCATATTTGTTGCTTTTTGCTGTGTTTTTCTTTCCTTTTGCAGGTTAATAGAGAAGATCTTGGCGGTGATAAAGGCTGGTGGCTAAGCTGCGACGCGAAGGTTTTCCAGAAGCCCTAGGTCTCGTGTTTTCTGAAACAAAATTTGGGTCGTTGGGCCATGTAATTTTGTCTTAGGTATTGGGTTAGTGGGTCTGGGTGTAATGGGTTTTGAGTAATCTGTTTTGAGCTGCAAATGGTATGTAAAAACTGTTTATTTTATTTTTTATTTTTTATTTTTTTGTTTGTTCGGGCCCGGGCAAATTGGGCCTATTACAAGTTGAATATATATAAAAACTTAAATTCTAAAAAAATATAATTATTAACTATCCATCAAAGTATTCTAAAAAATAATAGAAAAAATAGTAAATTAATCAAAAGAAATTCATAAAGAACTACTCAATAAAGAAAAACACAAAATAATCATAAAAGAAACAATAAAAATAACCTCGTAAAAGGAAAGAAAATGGATTAAATAAAATTACAGAATAAAAATAATTGAAGACACTCACATAATAAAAATAAATACATGATAATAAACTAAAAATAAAATAAAAATTCAATTAAAAGAGAAATAAAATAAAATTTATTTGAATAACATTTAAATTTCAATTTTTTTTAAAAAAAGTGAAAGTAAAAGGACTTAATTGGTAATTTTCCAAGCCAGAATTTTTAAATTTTGAATATATCAAAATGTGCAGGGACCAATGAAGCAATTTCAGAAGGCGAAGATCCTTAAAAATTAAAATAAAAACATGATAGGATCTTTGTTGTAATTTAAAAAGCGGAAGACCTTAAAAATAAAATGAAAACACGAGGGGACTGTGTAGCGAATTTCCCATTTCCCCCACTATTTAAACCTGAACCCCTTTTTTCTTTTCATATTTTTTAATTTTTTCAAAACAAATCCTTCTTTGATTTTCTCTTTACTCTCTCAGTTTTTGTTGGCTAGCTTTGCCCCTAGTGAACCCAAAGGCTCATTAGTCTCCGGCAACAAAGCACCATATATGGTGACCGATAAAAGATATCATTTTTAAAGCTTTTCTTTTTCTTTTCCTTTTTTATTCGTTTTTAAAAAGAAAAAAAATTAGTTTTTTGTTTAGATCAACTGGGGATTTAGGGTTTCCTCGTGGTTAAGGCTTAAGTCCGATTATACCACTTAAATGGAACCTTCCCACCTCTTTATTTTGAAGAAAAAAGGAAAATGGAAAGAAGAAAAAGATAGAAACAAAAAACCTTTCCCCTTTTTTATTCTTTAGTACATTTGGGCATTCATAGCATCCTCGTGGCTGAGGACCATTGGTCCGATGAAGCCACATTCATCTGAGCTCCTATCATTTATTGTATATGCATGCACTCTTTGAAAAGAAAAAAAAAATATTTGTTACCTTTGAAAATCTTTCTTTTTGTTTTCTTGTATTTTGATCTTTCTTTTGGTTCTTTTTGTGTATTGACTGACTAAATGTAACATTCCAATCCTGATCAGAAAGTTGGATCAAATCCGAAGCAACACAGCGATCGCCGAAGCGATTCGTTCAATCAATTGTTCAGTCATTACCAATTAACATGTAAATTTTAAAACTTTATGACACAAATAATAAATCATTTAACAAGAAATTGAAATAATCAAATAAGTTCCAAAATAAAGATCAAAGCACCCAATTCGACCAAGTAACAAATCCTAAGAACATGCCTAGGCTAATCTAAGTGTAAAAAATTTTCACAAAATAAGGATTACGAAGACTCCTTGGCAACAATGCTCGATCATGAACCTACAAACCATCAATAACCTACGCATGGAACAAAAACTCGAACATAAGCTTTTTACAGTTCAGTGGTATTCTACCAAAATCTGGAAAAATATCATATAAGTAAACTAAATTACAAGAACTCAAGCATTATAATAGCAACATTTAATTCTAAAAGCTATTCAATAAAATGAACCACAATAAAAAAGGATCAAGCATAAAAATCATAGTATCACTTAATACGACAAGGTAACATATAAATTAACCATTACACATTCGACACCATAAAGAACCAATTAGCCCAAGCAACCATTTGTGGGAAAAATATGTCAAATACAAGAGTATCCATCTGAACCCCGTAACTATACGATATAACGATAATAATACTCCAATGCGTGCAAAGCATGACTTAGCCAACTAGCACACCAAATTCGCAAAGCGCAATAATACGATACTGCCAAGTGCATATAGCATCCCACATTAACACATATTTAAAGAGCTCTATACTCTATGGCATGTCAACTATACCTGGACAGCTTTCGTATAACGTTTACAAGGGTCGAGAATAAGTATAACATTCGTTTTCAATTCATGACCACATGTGCATACTTTCAATACACAATATCAATAACAAGAGTATTCATTTTATAACATGTTCACAACAACTATTAATTTAGAAAAATTATAAAATATTTAAACAATAGAGAATACATATAAAATCATTACGAGTAAATTCAATCAAGTGATGCAAACAAAACGAAACTCGAGCATAACCTAATAGATAGAAAAACAAAAATTATAAGATTACATAAAGGAACATATTTTAACTAAATTATATCAAATCCTAAAATTGAAAGTAACCAAAACTAGATTTGAATTTTATTAATGTAATTAAACTAGATTCTACAATAAAATTAAGCAATTAGATGTAATTAATTCATTTAATCAAAGTTAATCTTCTTAATATAAACATGTAATTAAATAATAATAATAAATCACATATAAAATTATTACGAGTAAATTCAATCAAGTGAAGGCAACAAAAAGAAACTCGAACATAACTTAATAAATAGAGGAATAATTATTACAAGATTACATAAAGAAACATGTTTTAACTAAATTATATCAAATCCTAAAATCAAGTTCAAAATTAAGCTAACAAAACAAACTTACATGAATTTAAAATTAAATTAATTCTTAATGTTCTAACTCATCTTAACCAAATAAACATCAATATTTACTAAATGCGTCAATTAAAAAACTATCCTCAATACGAGTAATTGGGGGTGGTTTATTGAAGGACTTAAAGTAGCAAATTCAAGTGACAATGGTAGCAATGATCTGAACCAAATCGTAGCAATAACTTGGAGCAAAGCAATTAATAATTTTAAGAGGGATGATCGTTAGAGAAATAGTAAGCAAAACAATATTTTTTTTTTTTTTTAAATAATGACGGCCTAGCTAGGAAAAGTAGGCTGATTTCTTCACCAAATTAGGTTCAGGGCAATCGGTTATTGGGCCTTTGGGCAATTATCAATGTAAAGCGCCCGAATTCTTCCCTTGATCAAACTAGTCCTTAAGCTTTTAAAACTCCTAATTTCACTCTTTTTTTTCAAGTCAATCCTCGACCCAAATTAATACCCCATAATTACTAAAATTCAAAAAAATAACTATGCTCCACACAGTGCTTAGTGGACTGTTTTCATCAATGCAAAACGTAAATAACCATTGGGCTTTATTGTATTCTCGAGGTTCAATTATCAAAAACTCTTTTGCTCACCATAATACAGTTGAAGGTGAATAGAACCTTAAATAAAGTGGCATTGATACACACCTTGAAACTTGCGCTAATTTCTCATAACTTTATTTTTAACCCCACACACCAACAGAAGGGTGATGGATAAGGTTTGTTCACACCATGGTAGAGATGTCGAGAGCCACAAGGTGAGGTGAGGTAAGTACAGTAGATAATGGTTTTTTTGAGGGAGGAGATCATAGGCTCTTTGTAAATAGTTAGAAGTCTTATATAGATAGTGGATTTGGAGGTGAGCCGACTGTGGGTCCCAACCAATAACAACTTTGCTTCATAGGTTAAGTGGTAAGGTTGTGAGGGCTCCTCCTTCCACGAGGCGATTGGATCGAAAAGGCTACCAGATATATAGTTGGTGATAAAGTGCAATGACACACATTAGAATGTAGCGAATGCGATGGGAGAGTCTTTAGCATATCATTTGTAATATACGGACTAGCAAGAATCGTCTGATGAAATATAAGTACAGTAAAATTAAAATTACAGGATAGATATTTATTTTAAAACATTATTTATAATATATTCTCTATATTTTAAGAAAACCTTAAATAAATTTATTCAAATAATTTAACTTATTCCAATTTGATTAAATTATATGTTAAAATTAAAAAATTAAATTAAATAGCTCTAGTGTAAAATCTAAATGATGCAACTCGAAATAATTTAAAATTGACAAATTTTGCCCGAATACCATGTACAAGAAATAATCTAAATCTACCTATAGATACCTAAGGGCATAGCCAAGGGGGCTGGCAAGGGCCCCAATCTCACCTAAAATGGTAAATTTTCCATTTAGGCCCTTTAATTTTTTTTAAAATTTTAAATTAGTAAACGTAAAATTGTACTTTGGCCCCCTAAAAATGATAAAAAATTGATTTAATCATTTAAAAGTTATAAAGATATAGGCTATTTAAATGGTAAAATTGCATTTTTAGTATAGTAAAAATTAAGATTTAATTTCGCCCCCCTCCCCCTAAAACATTTTTAGGTAATACTTCCAAATAAAATCAACAGCATTAAATGTTTTTCCTATGCAATAATAAATGCTACCTACCACTTTTGGATTTTTTTACTCTTTAAAGACAACTCATATTTCCAAATTTAAAATTAATAATTAGCTAAATGTTTCACTTACCTAAAACGGATGAAAATCAACTAAATTTTAAAAATCATATAAATTACTTTTAGATTTGATGATAAATTATTTTGGTGTTCATTTTGAATAGTCTAAAAAGTAATTACGATTTGTGAATTTAAAGAATTAGACATGGAGTCAAAGGTCTCTGCATCCTTGCAAAATAACAATCCTCCAGGTGATTCTTCATCTCAATCTTCATTTTCTTCTTTAATTTTTGTTTAACATGTATAATCTTCTATTTAGATTAACCAAACATTGGCTTGCTTGAATTTATTTGGATATGGTTTTATAGTGTTTATTTTTGTTCTTGAATTCAATTTTACTAGGATAAAAAATGTTGTATTAATCTCTTTGTTATTTATTTTATTTTTCCTTCTTTATAATTTTATTGTGCTTATTTTTGTTTAAATTACCTTATCATCATTATAATTTTTCTTGTTGCTAATGTTGTTGTTACAAATATTATAAGATCATTACGTAAATCTTCTTTTAGAATAGTTGATAATATAGACAGTTTTTCTTCTTTTTTTTCTTTTAATTTTTTATTTATAAGTTATACTAAGATTGAGTTAATTTGGAATAACAGCTCAATGTTGTCCTAAATATCTTGATAAAAAAATTGAAGTTGTTTACTGTATAGATTTCTTTTTCTTATATAAAAATATGAAACTAATTATATTGTAATGAAAATGCAAACATATAAGTTAGTACAATTGTTGGTAGATAGAATAGTACAATATTATTTTTAAAACCAATAAACAAAAAAATGTCACCAAACCCATCACATTGCTTATACCTTTTTTTTTTTACCGATTATTGGAGAGATTCCTAAATAGGTTAGTGACAAAGACATACCTATTGAGGAAGAGGCCAAAATTGTTAGAAATATTACTGTAATTGCAAGAAAATTTCCTTGTTTGGAAAATTTTAATAGCCAAGAAGAATTATTTACTATTGAATACCTTTCACAATAAAATTCGCAATGGTGTTGTCCTACAATAAAAAAAATATGAAAATACTTATCAACTAGTGATTTAGAAAGATCAAAATTTGTAATAGAAATGTTCCTTGAAAAAGAAAGTGAAGAATGATTGCACTGTTATCACATAGAACTCTCTTGAATGGAAAACAAACTATTGTCAAGATGTTTGTGTTGTGTGACATGAAAACTTAGGTTCAATCTTTAGTATCCTTACTTGTACTTCTAATTACCAAAAAAATTTTAAAACTTTTTAGATTAGATTCTATCCGATGAAGATTTATTCTTGTTGAATTTAATAAAAAAAATGGGATAAGAATGATTATGGAGACATAAAATGTACATATTTTGGATAAGACATTTCATTAAATAAATATACTTCATTTTTCTAATTGATCTATTATCCTATTGTTTTCCTTTGACAAACTACAAAAACTAAAATCCAACATAGACCTTGAAAAAAGGTATGCATATTATAAACCTAAGAAACAACCATACCTTAGACTAGAACAAAAACAAAAAACATTAAGACTCTACAACAACCAACTATAGCTAGCCTTCCTCAAGGAGATGAAAAAGCATTGCAAATCCACCTTGGTCCCAAACCCTATGTTCTCATACATAATTCAAATTGATAGCTTAATCAATATGAAAGAAAAAAACTTAGACTAAATCAACAAAACACATTATTTAAGTAAAGTTATAACCTAAACCTTGGCGAATATACATCAACAAAAGAACTCAAAAAGGGAATATATGCTGAGAAAATTCTATAATTTTCCATTCTCTTATTTCGGGAAAATTAGGCATATATGCTAGTTTGAAAGAAAAATTAAGGGATTAGACCGTTCTTTTTAATTTACGAAAAAAAGTTACTTTTGTGGGGTGCAGTTGCCACATAGGCAAAAGCGCGCCCTGCTGGACGCGCTTTCACAAAAAGCGCATCCAGAAGGGAGCGCCTACATGGCAATAGGCGCACTGCACATAATTTTTTTAAAAAAAAATCATTGTCGTTCCTCATCTTTGTGGAATTGGCTCATAACTTTTCTCGATATGACGTATATAATACCTAAGGTGTACATGATCCCATAGGCTTCCTCGTCGATCAATCATAACATGTATTCCAGGTTTCGTATCAGAAACGATGCATATATCGAGTTGTGGCACGTCATGCCTTCTCAAGTTAGTCAATAAGAAGTCCCATAGGCTTTCACTGAAAGCGCGTCCTACAAGGCGCGCGTTCCTTCTCTCTCCTGCCACGCTAGCAGAAAGCGCTTCCTGCAAGGAGCATTTTTGCCAGCTGTACCAAAATCAATCTATCTACCTCACTAATTATGTTTTAAAACCTTCCTTGTGAAAAACTTTTACATTCCATATAGTATTTTTTGCTCAACAAGGAAATTATACTTATTAATTAGAAAGTCAAAAGCTAGTTATAAAGATGGTTTTAGAAAGTAATCTTGGATTCCAGTATGCACAAAAACACAAAAAAAAGGGCTTTGACAATCAAAACAAATCATTATCCAAAATCAAGATACACCAACATCCAAGATGAAAACATGCTCAATTGATCAATTCATACATTAGCTAAGGCAACTAAAAATCCTTTAGGATCTCGCTACACATTAGAAAAACCTCCCAAGAGCCCTTTCCCTAAATTCCATTATAAAAAAATTCAATATTACCTTTGCACCACTCAAATAAAACCCTTAGACTAAAGTAGAACAAAATGGACATACTGCTCTTCAACAGGTTGCCAATCCCATGCATAATCCATGACGACACATTTATAATTAAAACTAAAATTGAACAAATTCAAACCTTAAAAGTAGTCGAACATCCACCTCCACTCACCAAGGCATTAGCATAAAACTCCCCTACCACGATAACCAACCCAATCTAGTCCTCCTGCACATATTTGTCTCCCTCCATCTCATCTTCTATGGAAGAATCTTCAAACTCTATGGCAACAGTTTTGCCCTAACATTACAATTTTTTTAAAATCTGAGATATCACCAACTTCTAGCACTCTTATTGGATACTGCTCCTATCCGCATTCTAATATCACAGTTCATCAACTTTTTCAATTGGTTAGTTGTGATTAACACCGCACCTTTAGAGAAATTAAAAAGATTGAGAGTGTTCTCTTCCATAGAGATAAAATCTCCCCCAATGATGTGCAATGTTTATAATGTCTCCAAGTTGCACCCATGCAAAAGCAACCCTATAATCTCTAAATTAAACTGTAGGAAAATTGGATGCAGCTTTAATATCAATAAGTGTAGGGCTAGAGATGATGAGGAGAAAACAATTTTATCCCTTAAGTTTAATACTAAACTTTTCTACATCAATTCATAATTTTTTTTAAAAATAACAAATGGTAAAATTTATTTCATACAAATAGTAAAAACAATTTAGGATTTCAAAAATTATTTTTTGTAATCTATTGTTTACTAGTAAATCAACACTTAAATTAATAGCAAATTTACTTTTGGAAGCTAGTTTAACTCCAAAGAAGATTTTATGAAAGTTATTCAACACTTTCTACATAAGTTATGTCTTGTTTAGATATCATTATTTGTCCAAAACATGTCTCATTTTGAAAAAGTAAAAAACACATAGTTTTTTACTTCCTATCATTACCTTAAGGTTATTTTAGGTAAATTTTCTGATTCTTTCATATTTTAAATATATAGCAATGTGTCGTACAATTTTACTTACAGTTATATAGTAGAACAAAATTATTGTCCTTATCTCTAACATGATTTACCAAATGGTTTAAAATTTATAGACCCAGGAATAGCAGCCCCTGTTCCTGTTGCACCTCCTAAAGCTCAAGTCCATGTACCAAAGAGAAGAAACAAGAGGGTAAGAACCTAATTTCAAGAGCAGCCACACCTTAGAAATTGAACAGATAACTCTGTTAACTGCCATTTTTTCGTAGATATTTTCTGTTATAATTATGGTTGTCTCGAATGCTTTTCATGTCAGTTAAAGCCGCTACCTGAATACATTAATAAATATATTGTTTCTGAAAGGCCACGCCCAAATGGGAGGATTGACAAGGTAACCATCTTTAAATGAATTTTATAACTCCTCCAATCTATTTTTTCGCAAAAATATATCTTGTTTATCAATATTGTCTAATAATATCTCTTATTGCAGTACTATCGACACAAGGTGTTGCATATTAATTTTCGATCATTAGCTGAGGTGGAAAGGTATGAATCGAGAGGCATTTACCCTGGGTCTGCAAAGAAGAGAAAGGAGAACGAAGACCAAGTTGGATTACATGAACCTTTTCTAGTAAGTGTGCTATTTTCATAAACTCTAAAACCTAAACAAGTTTAGTTCTCATATTTATTTACATAAAAATTTTAACTTTTCCTTGGTGATGATCCTTTTGAGAGTTGAATGTTTCTTCCCATGTCACTGTTATATTGGCATTTCAACTTTTTCAGGCATTAACTTATGAAGGAACTGAACAATTGAATGTAGAAGAATTAGATGCTTCAACTAAGGAGATGATAATTTATGAGAATATTGAAAATGGGGATACCTGCAATTCTCCAAAGATGGGAATGCGTATTCCCGAAGAACAATGTCGAATGACAGAGCCTTGCAACAATATGTACATGCCTAATCTTGCTACTGTTCCAGCACCAAAAGGTATCTCTTTATACTCATTTTTAAGCATATTCTACCACTAACTCCAACTTTTCAATTTTAATAAAGTACACATATCGAATACCTATATCTACTACATACCCCCTCTCTCTATATATATATTCCTTGGAAAGTATTAATTTTCTTAATCATACTGTAAACCACCCATAAAACATTGTACCCATGAATACTTCTTCCCATTTACACTTTAAATTCTTAAGGCCAATATCATATCTTCAACCTAAGAAATTCACCTAATAATAATAGAGTTTATAAGTAAGATTATTTAGAGGACACATTTACGTACCTATGCCTTGCTCAATCCTCATAATCTCGGAAATGATAACCTCATCGATTCAACTAGCCTTTAGCCTAAGAGCTTTTCCCATCTGTCATGTTTCTTCTATCTCACGATGCAAGACTCACTTCTGTTCAAGAAATCCAAGTCCATTAAGGGATCTTTAGAGCTATCTCTGACGTAGGGAAAAAGCCCTCCACCTAGCTATTATATATATAGATTGATGCAGCAGCCTTTACACCCAAAGAAGAAGTTATTCCCTTCAGCTAACTTTGCAACTTTAACTAGGTATTGCATCTCGTTGCAATTGAGATGAATCATATTATCAATCTTCTTAAGTTGGTTTCCACTGATGAGCATTTTTGTTTTCCTTAAATCCTAAAATTTGAGAGAGTTACTTTCCATTGACAGAAGATCACCCCATGCTCGAGCAATGTTCTGGAATGTTTTGTAGTTCCAAGCTTCTAAGGGAATACCACAAATCACTACCCATGTAGTTCTATGCTTGAGAAAGGTGAAACAATACCAATAATCTATCTCAACGAACCATTCCTTCAAATTCCATCAGGAACTACCTCCCTGGCATTTTCTTGACATTAATGTCAAAGACTCCATTCTGCTTAACAATTTCAACTTCATAAAACCCTTTCGTAATCCCCACCAAGCACCTGTCCAATTGGCCAGCAACCATTATCAACCTTGATGGCTTGCATATTTTCCGTATCAAATTTATGAACAACACATGGGTTTTCAATCTCCTTACAGTCATAAACAATCATCACTTGAGTCTATTTTCCATTCATCTTCATAATATGCTTTACTCTTTCTCCAAAACTTTGTTTGTTGTTGAACCTTGTAAATCCCACAATTAACTTGCACCCATAAAGCCAAAAGTTTATTTTAGGAAATACAAGTTTTCTTTTAGGTTGTAAATTTGACTATGCCTAGCTTTAAACTGTTTCTGTTTTGCAATCGAGACTTCCTGCTCTTAGGGTAGGTTTTTTTCTTTTTTTCATATTTTTTTTTATTTAGAGCTACTTCTTCTTCTTTAGAAATAATCTATTTCTATCTTGTTATGCAAAGATTTAGTGAGTGTTGTTTTATTTTCTTCATTTTATAATAATTAATATTTCAATTAAAAAAAAGATAGGATTAAATTTCTTTCTTTGGTTTGGTCCACATAACCTTAAGACGGTTGAACAAAACCTAGCTTAATTGAAGTTGCATTTAAGAATAAAAATAAAACTTTCTCCAACTAAAATATATGTACCTATTTAATACAAGATTGTGATTATGGTTCAGTCACATCAATATGTTTCATATAAACTCCCATGAAATAAGTCCATGAGATCAAAACTAAAACAAAGAGAGGAAGAATGAGAACTTGAGTCATGCACCAACAATCCAAATAAGAGTATATAGATTTCTATTCAACACCATCAATCTTCCTCCTACCAACATTACCAAGAAAAAAGCCTATTTTAGATTTTTTTTTTTTTTTTTAGTTAGGTTGCACCACCTAAAAGCATTTTGAATAAAGTAAATTAGCAATGCCCCAATAATATAAATAAGAGTGAGAAAAAAAGAGATCCCTTAAGTTTAACTCTAAACTTTTCTATATCAATTCATAATTTTTTTTAAAAATAAAAAATGATAAAATTTATTTCATACAAATAGTGAAAACGATTTTAGTTTTCCAAAAAAAATATTTTTTGAAGTAAATGAACACTTATAATTTTATTTTTGGATGGTAGTTTAAGGTTTAAAAATATTTTATGAAAATTGTTCAACACAAGGTTTTTAATATTAAACTCTTTCCACATATGTTATGTCTGGTCTAGATACCCTTAAGGTTTTTTTAGGTAGATTGTCATATTCATTTTGTACTTCTTTCGTTTCAAAAGGTTAACTATTTATGACGTGTGAATGTTATATAAACTATATTAGTTTTTTACATATATAGTAGAACAAAGTTATTGTCCTGACAAAATTTAGTAAATGGTTTGAAACTGGTAGTCGCAAAAACAACTGATTATATAATAGAGGCAACCCCTGTCTCTACGTTGCCTCCTGAAGCTCAAGCTCCTACTTCGAAGAGAAGATACAACAAGGTAAGCATCCACACACCTTAGAAACATAAACAAATAGCTCTATTAACTACCATTTTCTTACATTGTTATCTTGAATGCTTTGCATATCAGTTAAAGCCGCTGCCTGAGTTCCTAAACAATTGGATTGTTACAGAAAGTCCACGCAAAAATGGGAGGATTGATAAAGTAATTATCTTTAAATGACTTTTACAACTCTTATGATATACTTTTTCTCATATGTAGGCAAATATATATATCTCATTTATCACTGATGTTTGATAATATCTCATTATTGAAGAAATATCGCCATAAAGAGCGCAATATTACTCTTCGATCACTTCTTGAGGTAAAAAGGTATGAAACAGATGGCATTCTCCCCGTGCGTGGAAAGAAGAAAAAGGAGAGCAATGACCAAAGTGAATCATCAGCACCTTTGCTAGTAAGCATGCTATTTTCTTAAACCCTAAACAAGTTCATTTCTCATATTTCTTTACATGATTTTTTTTAACCTTTTCCTTTGTATCAATTCTTTCGTGATTTGAAAGTTTCTTCCCAGGTCATCGTTATATTGGTTTTCAAATTTTGCAGTTATTGACTTATGGAGAAACTGGAGAACGGAATGAAGAACTAGAGACTTCAACTATGGAGAGAACAAATTATGAGAATATGCACATGTCCAATCTTACTGATTCAGCTTCAACTGCACCAAAAGGTATCTTTCTCTTTCCACTCACTTTTTAAGCATTTTCTAACCCTAACTCCAACTTTCAAATTTTCATGAAATACCCATATCTACTATGTATTCAAACACTCGGCAATATGATTCCGAACTAAAACACATATCTTTATCTAGTACTTTTTGAGAGTTATTCAACCATGGTTTTTTCATCATTCAACAGGTAGGCGTGGAAGAAAGAGAAAGATGAAAACAGTGGTGAGTTCAGAAGCAGAAGCCAGCATTGGAGTCGAACAGAATGATGAAACGACCTCGATAGATGTTCTAATCAATGATGAAGCTGCCCCAATAGATGTTCCAATCATTGATGAAGCTGCCCTAATAGATGTTCCAATCAATGACGAAGCTGCCCGAATAGATGTTCCAATCATTGATGAAGCTGCCATGATAGATGTTCCAATCACTTATGTTGAGAATTTTAGTGATCTTGGCCGCTAAAGATGATCTTTCTCATTATATACTCTGCTGCTTTCATGAAATAATACACATTTAAACTGTGTGTATACTATCAGGAGTTTGGGTTTGTAATAATTAACTTTAAGATATTACCTTCATTGGATTAATGGGTGAAAGTTTTTATTGGGATGTTTTGTTGAATTTTTGACTCAAGGAAAAGGAGTGGTATCCTCCCCTTGTTTTAAGAAATATTTTATTTAATAGATATATTTTGTTATCAAAAACTAATTGTTAAAGTTAAAAAAAAAAATCGAGAATCAATTACATGTGATGAAAGTTTTAGCATCATCAAAACTCCTAAAAATGATATCTTATTAAATATATGTTATCTTAATTTTAAAAAATACAAATTCAAATCAACATTTTATTATATTTGAGAAAGTAGTCGAAATTTTGATAAAAAATTATTTTGATTTATTTAAGAAATAATTGAAACAATCAAGATGTTTTATGTTTAAATGAGTTGTTTCTGTTTAGTTTCTACTCAGAAAAAGAAAAACTTATTGCCGTGAACTTAATACTTATAGGCCATCCATCATAACTTTAAGTTTTACTACATTTCTACACACATAGACCTATATCAAACTAAATGATATTTCTATAAACCCATAAAATCTAATATCTTACTAGATCAAATAGCAAAGTTATATGACAGGTATGGTAAGAGGAGCATATTATCTCTCCTATGCTTACATGTCACCCCAGCATAGTTGGCAGAACTAGGCAGCTGAAGGAGCATGGAACAAAAGCTTTTATTCTATTTCTTTCTTATCCATTACAAAAGTTTGGGAGCCGCTCTTGAATTTTCTCTTCTTTCCAGGTGTTGTTATAAGAGCCTAACAAAGCCCTGAAATGCAGCCACGTTGAATCAGAACGTGGTCGAGTCAATGCAAACGCGTCGGTTTCTCGACTACTACAGGCAACGTGGACTATGCACAATGCGTATAGTTTCTTCCTCCTCAATTTGAAACCATATCTTCCAGTTCTTTAAAGCAAACCTCCATTAAAAATGCAACCCAGCTTGAGCATCCCCATCTAAGACAAAGATGACGAATGGTTTGGTTTTGAGTCTTCTTATAGTTAGTTCACTGGCGATGGCTGCTGCCGTCGGAAGGGACGATGTTATATTGAAAGAAGGCCATAGGGTCATAGTTGTTGAATATGACCAAGATGGCAAACATAACACCAAAGTCTCAATCTCATCCCAGCAAACAGACCAAGGGGAATATTTTGGCAAGGAAACTATGAAAGATGCCGCATCTGCGCTTCCCAACGTTGGCCATGGCATTTCACAAGGAAAAGCTGGCTCCGGACGACATTCACCTGGGGAACTTATCTGCGATGCTTTTGGGAAATGTACTCAGAGGGTCGCCACTGCCCTTGGTAAAGCCAAAGATAAGGTCTCAGACACCGCACATGAAGCTAACAAGCTTAAACAAGCAGCTTCAGGGACCGCACATGAAGCCAAAGAGAAGGTTAAAGACAAGGCTTGGGAAACCGCGCAGGAGGTTAGAGAGAAGGTTTCAGAGACTGCACACGAAACCAGAGACAAGGTCGCAGATACAAAGGGAGCTATCGGCAATTCTCTAGGCAAAGCAAAAGGGGCAGTTTTGCAAAAGGGCCAAGATGTTAAAGAAAGGGCGAAAGAGTCCATTGGTAAGGCCAAGGAGGCGGTGACAACAGCGAAAGACACGGCCAAGACGATGGGGGCTGATATAGTGACAAATACATCAGAGCAAGTGGAGAACGTTCAGGAAAAGACCATGGAAGAAGCAGGCCGAGCTGCGAACAAGGTTAAAACTAGTGCAAACAAGTTTCTTGATGGTTTGAAGTACATGACTTCAATGGAGGCATTGAATACAGTGATGGGTATAGCGAACTTACTTGGATTAGCTACAGCATATGGGATGAGTGTGTGGGTTACGTTCATTTCCAGCTATATCCTGGCAGGACAGCTACCAAGACAGCAGTTTGGGGTGGTGCAGAGCAAGATATACCCTGTTTACTTCAGGGCAATGGCTTATAGTATAGGGATGGCTTTGTTGGGGCACTTATTGTGGCACAGGAAAAGATCGATCTCGAGCCCGCCAGAGGTGTTTCAAGCTATTAATCTTTTGTCAACCCTTTTCATGGTTTTGGTCAATGGACTGTATTTGGAGCCTAAAGCCACAAAGGTAACTTGCTTAATTTCTGATGCACCTAATTGCATATTCCAAATCTTTTTTATTTAACACATTGGATATGATATTGTAGGTGATGTTTGAGAGGATGAAAATGGAGAAGGAAGAAGGGAGAGGAAGACATGACTTTGTGGCGGAGGGAAGCAGGGTCACTGAATCACCATGTGTTGCAGATCCAGTAGCTAAAAATAGCAGGAAAGGCCCGTCGACAGCACCGGCACCAGCACCAGCACCAGCAGTAGCACCCACTAGTTCAGAACAGGAACTGATAAAGCGCACAACGGGTAGGCTGAATGAGAGGCTGAAGAAGCTAAATACAAACTCATCAATGCTTAATATTCTCACTTTAATGGCTCTAACCTGGCATCTTGTTTACCTCGGCCAACGCCTAACCTTAAACTGTTGATGAGATGGATGCTACAGATACTTCCACTTCTGTCTTGTAACATAATTACTTGATCCTGTGTAAAGATCTAGTCTAGGACAGTTTGGTTTTGCAACACTTGTTTCTGTTTACTGCGAAGTAAATGTTTTTATACTTTTTAGTAAAATTTTCAGTTCACAACTCTTTTTTCTTTATTTATTTTTCTCTTCCTATCGAAACCCACATTTTAAGCTTCAACCCTACTTGTTGGAGATCATATAAGAACCTTCTGTCGCAAGTGTTGAGTATTTTGTATGTAGAGTAGATGAAAGTCATTAGGTTTTACCCCTTTCTTTGTTAGAACATTTCCTGAAATTTCCATAAAAAATGTGTGAAATTTAAAAACAAAAATTCTCTCCAAATTGCACCGTCGATGTGATTAACTTCCATGACTCATGGATAAAAACGAGCTGGAACGAACTTCAGAGAATTTCTCGATGGTTGATTGTTGTTATATTAGAAGCTTAGTCCTCGTACAGGGCAGAATCGGTTCTAAAAGGGTTTTGACCCTGTCTAAAGACATAAGGCCTATGATTGGCATGCTCAGATTCTATTCGATTTTCCCAGCTCTAGCAGAATTAGTAATGAAGTCTGAACATCGGGAAAAAGCGGAGCGCTATCCCCAGCTGAGGGAATTTAGGTCAGATAGGGGTGATGATCGGCTACAGTGAAACACTTACTTGGGTAAGGGATAAAAATTTGGAAATTCAAATTGAGTTCCAATTCACACAAATGCTTACTTTGTTAAACCAACTCCAGAAAATACCAAATAAGCGAACATAATAATTATCAATGCTAATATTAGGAAAGGGTATGAATAAATTAGTTAAACTAAGCTAAAACTAATGGTCTCAAGTGAATCTTCTAATTGAATACCAATGTTGCGTTTAATGGAGTGTGGTGAATGAATTAGTGATATAATACTTAATCAATTACTAACAATTGTACACTCACTATTTTTAAACCCGACTTCTCGATTCAACTTGGAATATAAAAATTATTATTTATTAAGTTAAAGCTTTCACATGTGAACTTAACTTACGTCGAATCTCTTAATTTTACGATGTTGAATGAGTCATATGTATTAGATTCACCTAATTAAGCAAATCATTTAATTGTAAATTCTTGTTTTTAATTACTAACGTTTCTATTAATAGTAATTTTAGAAAAATCATTATGTGTAAGAGTATCTATTGTTGGGAACAACTACTGTCAAACTGACTATTTCGACCATTAATAGAAGTCAAAAAGAAAAAAAGGTTGGCTCTGATATGTAAGTTTAGGACAAGGTTAATTAAAAAAAGTTACAGAAAAGAATGAAAAGAAAAAGGAAATGATATCCCTTGATACAAGGGAATCATTATCTTTTGCTTTGAACCACTTTCCTAATGCAACATATCTTTTATCTCTTAAGGATTCCACTACGTGATAAGACCAAAGAGTTTATTTTTTTCCCCAAATCTCTACATCCATAAGCTAGTCAAGTTCCACATTCTAACGTGGATTGCACCAAATTTAAGGTATTGTTTGCTTTAGGCCGACACTCTTATGGTTTTTTCAAAAGAACAAACCTTCCAACACATAAGTTTAAAATTTTATATAGGGTGAGCTAACTAGTTGATAATCTATTTTTTTTTAGTGTTTTCATTTTTGTCAACCAAATAAAAATATTTAAGTTTGGTCACTACTATTAGAGAAATTTTACATTTTAATCACTCAAATATTAAATCATGGCGACGCTTAACTGTGCATGCCACATAATCATTTTTTTCCATTTTTTTACCTATCACTATTGTTCATCTTCTTCCCCTCCACACCACTATTTTTCTTCCTTTTACTCCCTACTTCCAACCACCACACTATTTCAAAACTTGCAGAGTTAAATCCATACGAGACCTCGAATAGCGTTCAGCATCGGAGCAACCCCATGCAAGGGTTCTCTGAGCAACAAAACTTCCTTGAACCTCTTACAAACATATATAACTGGCAATCATGTTGAGTTCAACATCAACAATACCAACATGAAACAAGAAAGGGATTTGGCAATCTTAATATATAATTTGGTTCAAAATAAGAGTTATGCACTTATGAGAAGCCAATCGAATTTGCTCAAAAACACTTGAACTGAGAAACCTGGCAATGATTACCACATATGAACTAGTTTTCTCTTTTGTAACTAGACCAGCAGTGCATGCCTCAATGTTCAACCATTAATGAAATTCTTAGCAATTATTTTTCATCCTAAATATTAAAATACATATAAAAATAGATTTAATATTTCTTTATTTTCAGCAACCAAACATCAAATTTTGAAAAACATCTAGAGACCACAAAAAAAAAATCCATATAAAATAACAGTCTTTATTTATTTATTTATTTATTTATTTATTTTATTTATGTGAAAAATATAAATATCGGTAATGACAATATATATCGCAAAGAAAAAGAAATAAAATAAAGAACACACAGATTTTACGTGGAAACCCTTTCGGAAAAAAACCACGGGCAGAGGAGAAGAAAAATTCACTATGTCGAATTCGAACACCCTTACAAGAGGAATAGACTATGTCTATTTATAGGCTTGTAAAACCTAATTATAATCAAAGTAAAAATATATTATGCTAATAAATGTTAAATATATTATACTCATAAATACTAAATCTTCTAGAAAGAAGATATATTTTGTTTAGCTTGACTTGCAAGCAATATCTTAGAATTTGGGTCACACAACTCTAACAATCTTCATCTTGACACGAATTTTCAACAAACAAGTTCTTCATCGCGAACTCTCAATGAACAAGTTCTCCACCTCTTTCATAAAACCCCTTAAGGGTTTAACTTCAACAATGAACACCAACCAAATCTAAGGAATGCTCAAACTTGGTTATAGAAAGTGACTTAGTCATCATATCTGCAGGATTTTCATGAGTACTAATTTTGCTCACAAAAATATCACCACGAGCAATAATATCACGAACCAAACTATGCTTCACAACTGGGGAGAACACATCTATGAAGTTCACTCCTGGAATTTGACTGTAACCCTTTACAACAAGCCTTACTTTATATCTGGGTTCTTCAACTCCTGGAGTCCCTTCTTTCTTTTTAAACACCCATTTACAGCGAACAGTCTTTTTACCTTTAGGAAGTTTCACAAGATCCCATGTTCTGTTTTTGTGGAGTAATTCCATCTCCTCTTGCATAGCAAACATCCACTTTTCTGAGTCTTCACAACTAATCGCCTCAGAATAATTAGACGGCTCTTGGTTTGCATCTATATCTTCGGCCACATTTAAAGCATAAGCAACTAGATCAGCCTCAGCATACTTCTTTGGAGGCTTAATTTCTCTTCTAGTTCTATTTTTGGCGATAGAGTATTGTGGTGAAGAAGCAACTCTATTCTCAATTTTTGTACTGGCTTGAGGAGTCGACTCTGTATTAATTTGATGCTCCACCTGTTTTTGATTTTCTTTATTGGAAGAGTCTTTAAGAGATAAGTTAGGTAGCATAGCAGTTTCATCAAAAATAACATCTCTCGCTAATCACAACTTTTCTATTTTCAGGACACCATAACTTATACCCTTTTACACCACTTTATAACCAAGAAAAACACATTTAATGGATCTCGGTTCCAATTTTCCATTATCAACATGAGCATCGCGGAGACACCCAAAGATCTTTAAATCGAATAATTAGCGGGATTACGGACCATACCTCTTGTGAGTCTTTTTCTCAATGGCAGCAGATGGAGATCGGTTGATCAAAAACATGCGATGAGAGGTCGCTTCGCCCAAAACGACTTTGGTAAATTGGTATTTGACAACATACATCGAACCTTCTCCATGATCGTTTCATTGTTCATTCGTTACGCAACGCGTTTTTCTTTGTCAGGAGTATGACGAATCGTCAAGTGTCTCACGATCGCCGACTTGCATAGTTTATTAAACTCATCGAACAAAACTCTAAACCATTGTGCATGCGGAGGTGTTTTATTTATTTTCCCGTCTGTTTTTCAATCATAGTTTTCCAAGACTTAAATGCGGAAAACACATCGCTTTTCTGCTTCAGGAAGAATGCCCAAACTTTTCTAGAAAAATCATCAATAAAAGTTAGCATATAATTAGCTCCACCTCTTGAAGGCACTCTTGATGGCCCCCACAGATCAGAATGAATATACTCCAACGTTTCCTTCGTGTTATGGATTCCTCTGGTGAATCGAACTCTTTTTTGGTTCCCAAAAATGCAGTGCTCACAGAACTTCAGTTTGCAAATTCCTTGCCCATCAAGAAGTCCTCTTTTGCTCAATTCTGCCATGTCATTCTCACTCATATGCCCTAGGCGCATATGCCAAAGTTTAGTAATATCATCATCTGACAAGGAAGAGGAAGCGACAGCTGCATTACCAATAACAGTAGAACCCTGCAAAACATATAACTTGGCAGTCTTTCTCTGCCTTTTCATCACAATGAGGGAACCTTTGGAAATCTTCAAAATCCCACTTTCAGCTGTGTATTTGTACCCTCTTGAATCAAGAGTACTCAACGAAATTAAATTTCTCTTCAATTCTGGAACATGCCGTACGTCACTAAGTGTTCTGACAACTCCATCAAACATCTTAACTTTAATTGTTCCAACACCTGCGATTTTATACAAAGCATTATTTCCCATCAAAATAACACTTTCAGACACTGTTTCGTAATTTGTAAACCAATCCCGATTGGGACTCATGTAGAAGGTGCAGCCTGAATCAAGTATCCACTCCTCGCTCATTTTAGAATTGTTGACAAAAGTGACTAGAAGTTCACCATCGCTGTAGTCTTCTACAACATCAGCTTCACCAGAATTTTTTGGTTGTTTTCCCTTTTGATTCGTAGCCTCCCTTTTAATCTTGTTTTGTAGCTTATAGCACTCAGATTTAATGTGTCCTTTCTTCTTGCAAAAGTTTCAAGTTTTACCTCTGTTTGAAGACTTTGATCTACTTTTAGATTTACCGCGAGGATTCCGTTCCTGTGTCCTTCCACGATCATCATCAGCATTCCGATCTTGTCTCCCACGTATAATGAGACCCTCTCCCTGAGAGTCGGGTTTAACCACAAGATGCTTCATCTTATCATACGAGGTCAAAGAATCATAAACCTCATCAACTGTGAAAGACTCACGGCTATAAAATCGTGTCTCTGAAGGTTGAATAAGGCGGGGCAACGAACAAAGTAGAATCAACCCTAGATCTTCCTTATCATCATTGAACCTCCATGGCCTCCAAATTTGAGAGAATTTCTTTAAACAACATTAAGTGTTCGTGCCTGAATACACCTTCCTCTAAACGATGAGCATAAAGGCGTTGCTTCATATGCAACTTGCTGGTTAGAGTTTTCGACATACATATTTGTTCTAGCCTCTTCCATAATGCGTGGCGGTCTTCTCCTTCATCACATCCTACAAAATTTCGTTAGACAAATGCGGATGTAAGCGTGTTAATGCCTTTCGATCCTTGCGCTTCTTCTCTTCCTCCGTCAATGTCGAAGGCATCTTATCTACCCCTTGCAGGGCTTTTTCTAAATCCATCTGTGTAAGAACTGCCTACATCTTTATCTGCCACAACGCGAATCTGGTGTTGCGATCCAATAGCGGAATTTCATACTTCAAAGATGTCATTACCGTGATCGAGATAAAAAACCCGGAAGCTCGGATACCAATTTGTGAAAAAATATAAATGTCGGTAATGACAATATATATCACAAAAAAAAGAGAAATAAAATAAAGAACACACAGATTTTACGTGGAAACCCTTTCGGGAAAAAACCACGGGCAGAAGAGAAGAAAAATTCACTATGTCGAATTCGAACACCCTTGCAAGAGGAATAGACTATATCTATTTATAGGCTTGTAAAACCTAATTCTAATCAAAGTAAAAATATATTATGCTAATAAATGCTAAATATATTATACTCATAAATACTAAATCTTCTAGAAACAAGATATATTTTGTTTAGCTTGACTTGCAAGTAATATCTTAGAATTTGGGTCACACAACTCTAACAATTTATTTATATTTTTTGTGAAAAGACAAATTGAAAATAACTCACAAGAAATAGAGGTAACCGAGAGAGTGTTTGAAAGGGTCAAGTTGATCGAGAAAAGACAATAAGCCAGTCGACTCGGCATGAAGTGAGTCATTAGCCTGTTTAAGTGAATTTTGTAGCATTAAAAACATAAGAGGTAGTGCTTGATAGTCCCTAGATTTGAGTCACTAAACCTTTCATAGAGTTCATCCCTCCTCTCACAACTAAGTTCAGTGCAATGCTGGAAGTAGGGTGCAAAGGAAGAAGAAGAATGGTAGAAGTGGGGGTAGTGTTGAAGGGAATAAGATGATGAACAGTAGTAATGAGGGTAAAAAAATAGTAAAAAAAATGATGATATAGTGTTCACAATTAAATATAGTTAGAGATTTAATATTTGGGTGACTAAAATAAAAATTTTCTCTAACAATGGTGATCAAATTGCAAGTATTTTTATTTGGGAAATCAAAACATAAGCACCCAACAAATTAGGTGACCAACTAAAGTAGTTTACCTTTTATATATATCATAATGAATCATCAACCTTTTAATATAGGATGGGAGAATCATGAAATAGATAATATATTTCTTAATGTGAGATTGGAGGAGATAATACCTTTCAAGTTGAGTGAGGATCTTCATAAGTGCTCAATGTCTCAATTGATATTGTAGTACCGGTAACTCTCCTGCATCAAAATTGCAAGTTCAAACTTTTACTCAAAGAAGATATCATGGTGCCTTTTTTTTCTAAATCTTTGACCTAAATCAGTTTATCTAAGTTTAAGGTAGATAAGAGCATGATATATTATGGATTATTGTAAAGGTAAATAGATTATTCACGCTCCCTTTTTAATGCTTGTCATTACGTTTTTTTAAATAGTTGACCTAAACCAATTCATTTAATTCTAGGGTAGGTAAGAGCATGATTCATTCTGATATATTGTGAAGGTAAATAGATTGTCTTCGTTCTGTTTTCAATGCTTTTCATTAGGGTTGAGTAAGAAGAATTGAAAATTGAAAACTGATCTGAATCAAAGTGTTTGGGTGGTTTATGGAATGTAAGTTAAAAAATTTGTGGTTACCCGAAACTGGACCCAATTCTATTTTTCAATTAATTTAGAATTAATTTTAATTTTTATGATGTAAAATAAGTATTTTATATTTAAAATAGTGAAAATAACTTAAAAGATCTTTATAAAAATATATTTTTTAAATCCATTTAAAAGTTAATGATTATTTGTATTTACTTAAAAAGTATTGTTTTTTAGAAATATATATATATGAAAATTACTTTAAAATTTTGTCAAATAATATTCAAAAGTTGAAGAAAAAAAACTAATTTGATCAAAATAAATATAAAAATTCAAAATAAAAATTTAGTATAAAAAGCTAAGAACCGAACCGATATAACCCCTAGTTGTAATAGGACTCATAACATGAATTTTCGCTTTTTCATGAATGAATCTTCCCTTTACATACGTGAGTTTAACCCACCTTTGAATTTGGTTGCTTCTAACTCTCTCTGAGGAATTCTACAACCTTATTATAATATAGCCTTAGGCTACCCAAATTAGCAACTGAAACAAGAAGTAGTTTTTTTTGCCAACATATTCACACCCACTTGCATAATCAATGAGATGAAGATAGAACCTGCTCAAAGGATATAAGAATAAATAATTCTAGGGATCTTAATCTTATCTTTTTCCACATTATAGTTCCTGAACAAGAGTAGACTATGATAAAATGGGTGCTTCATCAAAGGAAACTTTAGGAAATTAGAACCAAAATCACCTGGATCCACGAAAAATAAATTTATGAAGTTGAAATGTAGAGCTCATGCATCTCAGTACATAAGAATGTTGAGTGAGAACATCAATCCAACATAGAACAATGAGCAAGAGACCAACAAAAAGCAGGAAAAAGAATCAAAGACAATCACATGAATAATAAGCTCCAACAAATGGTCAAGATATGCGGACAATAAAATTAGAGTACTTGAGCACTTGCTCAAATAATGAAGGAAAGTTCTAAGATGAGTAAAGTTTAAAAAGTTCTAAGCACAACCAATAATGTATACTTTGTTTAGGGTAGAAAATCCCTTATAAATTAAATATCTATAATTTTAATTCAAATTTGTTTTACATCTTTAAAGTTTTTCTGCATCATATATATATACATGTATATATATACATATTATATAAAGTAAGTGTAACGCCCTGAATAATTTATTTATGTTTTTGTAAATACCTGACACAAATATCTGTCTACTTCAGTGGTTAAGTGTTCCGGGTGTGTGTATGACGTATGGGGTTCAAATCTCATATTTGTAAATTTTGTTATTTTAGATTTAAACCTTACATTTAGTGGTATCAGAGCCAGGTTTGTAAAAACTTGGCCTGTATTTTTACGTAGGCGCATGTTCATTTTAAAAAAAAGTTTTGATAAATCGTACCACAGTGTTTTGAAATAATATGTATTTCACTGATTTCGATGAGATAAAATGTCTAAGACTCCAATGCTGATCCAGAGTGAAAATTTGAAACTGTAAGATTAGAAATGTAGATTTTCGTATTTATTTTATGTTTATTTTCTGAAAAGGTAGATACTCTAAGTTAGTCACAAGACCGATATGGATTCTGATGGTAAGCATGTTCGTGAGGGTCAATCTGGTGAGACTCTCAAAGAGTCGTTGGCTTCTCCGGGACGTGATTTTTTTCAGGAGTCAGAAGTCAATGCGGTTTCGCCAGCTTCGGGTAGCGATAACCTGGAGGTTGGTACCAAGGTGTTGACTCGAGTGGTGATAGAGGTGTTAGAGAAAGTCTTCGAGGCTAGTTTAGAGAGGAACAGAGAGTTAGTTCAAGGTAGGTGTGTGGATTGTAGGAAGAAAAGGGATCGTAGTCCTTTGAGGTTGGAGCCTCAGTCTGCGAAGCGTATAAGAACGCAGTTGGGTGTTAGTAAAGGTTGTGCGAATGGTCCTGGTAATGGGGCGAGTGTATCGGGTTGTGGGCACTGTAATAAGCGCCATTCGGGCGACTATTGGAAGAAGTTGGGAGCGTGTCTTAGATGCGGGTCCACAGAGCATCGAATTAGGGAGTGTCCGCGGTGACATTGAGACAGGTATGGTTTTAGGTTGTTGTGATTCTGTATGTTATTTATTTGAATGACATTGATTACTTATTCGTTGGATAAGGTTTGTGTGTATGATGAACAAGTATGTATCTGCTTCAATGACTAAGTGTTTTGGTTGTGTGTGAGGTCTTGAGTTTAAGTCTAGTGTGGTAGCGCTTCAAGATTAGAGTGCGCAGTGGGAGCGTAGTGGTCTAGCTTATGTTATACCACTGTTCTGTTAGTGGGAAATTTTGGGGACGAAATTTTTTTAAGGAGGGGTGAGTTGTAACACCCCCAAATTTGGGGTTGGAAGTTTTGAGATTTGTAGGTAGGGTTAGTGTGTAACAGCCCATTTTTAGTCAAATTGGAACAGTGGTTTCGGAACCACAAATCTGAGATCGAAGAATTATTCTAATATTATTTTAAGTGTTTACAGCATGATAGCATGTATGTGTGAAAATTTCGTTAAGAAATTTTATCGTTTAATTGGTCAATTTGATAAAAATGACTAAATCGCGTAAAGCGAAAAAGTTGTGTTCTATTAGTTAAAGGTGTTTAATAGTTATATAACCTTAAAGTTAAGGTCCTTAAGTGGTAATTAGACCATTAACATGATAATGGATGATAGTGGCTTGGTAAATTTGAAATAATTAATGTTCATTAAGGTTATTTTTGTAAATTGGTTAATAAAGGTTAATTAAATAAAATAAAACCAAATTTATTCCATTATCATCTTCTCCAACCGATTTATAGGGCAAGAGAAGCCATTTTTTCTCCATTTCATTCGGCTAAGGCAAATTGGTGCAATTAGGTATGTGTTTTGTCCCATTTTTAATGATTTCTACGTTTTTGAGATCGTTGCAGCTAGTAATAGCTAGCCCGGGGACTAATTTGCAAAATTGTTAAAGATTTTGAAAGTTACCATTGATGAATATGTATGAGTTTTGATGATTGATGATAGATTTTTAATGGTTGTTGATAGTTAAACAAGTTTTGCTAAATGATTTTTAGTGAAAATACAAATTAAGGATTAAATTGTGAAATGTGTAAAGTTAGTGGTTAAAATGTGAATTAAATGAAAAATATGGGCTGCTAGGGGCATAATAGTAATTCAGCTAGCATTGGTATATTTGGAATTTTATTAATTTGTGATTTTATAAAATAAGGACTAAATTGTGAATAATGTGAAATATTAGGGGCAAAAGTGTAAATGTGTTTTAAAGTGTGTTTTGGACTAAATTGAATGAATAGATGATTAAATAAGTTAATTTTGAATATATTTAGATCAAGAAAGGAGAAATACGGGCTTAGATCGGGGAAAGAATAAAGTTACGGAATAGTTGACTCGATTCGTTGTTTTAGTATTCGAGGTAAGTTCGTATGCTATAATTTCATTTCAAATGTATTTTAAATGCTTTGATATAGCATAAATTGTGATTATGTGACTACGGACAAGTTTAGAAATGATTCGACGACTATTCAACAGTTAGAATCTCGATTGAACCTTAGGAATAGTTTAAGATACTAGTGACATGTCATTAGGGGATACAGTGAGTTGGCTTCGGGCCATGATATAGCACTTCGGGTGCGAGATAAACCGATTTGGCTTCAGGCCATGCATATCGGCTGATTTGGCTTCGGGCCATGATATCAGTATTTCGGATAAGTTACCTTGATTTGGCTTCATGCCATTGTATAGGTACTTATCGTGTGAGACCCTTGAGTATCCGACTTCTATTCCGAATGGTTCGATGAGAAAATGTAAGACGAAAATGTGTATGAGATTGGTACGAGATGGTACAGGTATGTGCATAAACTATTTTAGCATTGAATCAAAAGAGTAATGATGAAAGTATATAGTTTTGTGAATAAGTATTTGAAAGGTTTGTTAGCTAATATAAGCTACATGTTGATGTATTCATATTATTGAATTATATTTATGTGAATGAATTAGGTTTATTTCATACAAGCTTACTAAGCTTTATAGCTTACTTTGTTTATTTTTCCCATGTTTTATAGTGTTAACAGGCTAGCTCGGATTCGGGGATCGTCGGAAATCGTTTCACACTACCACCTATCATTTGGTACCTTTAAACTTTGGTATTTAAAGTATATGGCATGTATAGGTATTTTTGAGTCATTTTGATTATGGGTTGATAGTGATTTTGGTTATATGTAATGACTTGTAATAACATATGTTTTGGTTTGTAAATATGGCCATGAGTGTTGGCTTAATTTGGTGGATTTGGTTATGTGCATATATGTGCATATATGGTTGATATTTTGAATTCATGGATGGACATGTGAATGGCTTATATTATGAAGTTTGTGGATATTGATATAGTATATGTTAAATGGTTGACATTAGATATGAATTATGTTTGTGAATTGGTGAAAAATGATGTATGTTTGGTAAAGGTTTAGTTAGTTAATTTGTAAATGTGTTTTGGTATGTTTTAATTGAGTAAGACTTGAGGTTATAAGCATGTTGGTTGTTATTATTGGAAATGGTATGAATTAGCCTTGATTATGGCTAAATGAGATGTTCAATTATGCTATGATTTAGTACCATTTTGGTTGTGTAGGTATATGCACATTTGGGTGGCAAATTAGCTTGGTAAATAGCCTATTTTTTGTCCACACAGGCAGAGACACGGGCATGTGTCTCAGCCGTGTGTGACACACAATTAAGTACACGGCCGTGTGTCCCCTGGTGTTGATTTTGAAATTAAGTCAGTATGCTTCACACGGCCTCACACACGGGCGTGTGACTTGGCCGTGTGGTATAAGTCAGTATACCCTACAGGTTTGGCACGGCCTGGCACACGGGCGTGTGTGGCCACTTCGAGGGCACACGGGCCTGTGTTTGGCCGTGTGACCCAAGTCAATAAGCTCACTTGTTTGGACACGGGGTAGGACACGGGCTGGGACACGGCCATGTGCTCTCATTTCGAATGTCCACACGGCCTGTGACACGGGCGTGTCTAGTGGCCGTGTGAGACACACGACCTGGCCCCACGGGCGTGTGTCCCCTGTTTTGAGAAAAAATTTCTAAGTTTTGTAAAAATTTCTTGAGCTATCGGTTTAGTCCCGAACCACTCTCAATACATGTTTAGGGCCTTGTAGGCTCGTTATAGGGACATTGTGATTGAGTTTGATTAATGCTTGCATGAAATGTGAAATTATATGTGAATTAAATGTTTAAATGTGTTGTAAGTCTGGTAATGCTCCGTAACCCTATTCCGACATTGAATACGGGTGAGGGGTGTTACATAGTGGCTAGATCGAATAATTGGGTTTGTTGTTGTGTTTTATGTTAGAATGAGCCTGCTGGTCTGGTGGTTGGATGTGTGTTAGTTTACCTCTGGGTTCTAAGTTCAAATCCTCATGTGTGTTGAGGAATTAATTTTATTTGAGTTTTGTTTTTTTTTTGTTATAAATATATATATATATATATATATTTATGTGGTTATTATTTTTATTTTGTATTTTTATTTTTGGAAAAAAAAGAAATTCACTTCTCACGTTCTTCTCTTTCCTCTTCATTTCTTTCTTCTTTTTCTTTTAATCTTTGATTTTCTTCTATTGCTTCGTTCGGTGGTTTGTTTTCGTCTCGATTGGGGTTCGACTCTTTTGCTTCTACTCCATTTCTTTTATCGTGTTTACAAATTTGACGATAGGAGTTTTCGAGATTGGTGGATTTGAGGCGTCGATCGTTTTTGGGTGTTTTAATCGCGATTTCAAGTGTGGGTTTCGTTTTAATTAATCATGAATTATTAAATCAATTTCATGAAATTCGGTATTTTCAGGTGTTCCGGTGATTGCGTAGTCACAATGTTGTATCGCTGTTAAATTGCGTAAAATTTGACTAGTTAGGGCGAGTTTCTGCACTATTAGAGGTTAAGGATCTTTTGGTGTCAAAATTTGTGTTTTCTGGGCTGTTTTGGTGTGGTTTCGTGGCTACACGGGCGTGTGCCCTACATGGGTGGCTCACACGGCCATGTGAAGTTGGGAATTAAGGTTTTTGGGCGAATTTTTGGCCACACGGGCATGTGTCCCACACGGGCGTGTGAGATCTCCACACGGCCGTGTCTCATCTGTTCTTAATTTTTAGCACTTTTGGACAGTGAGTTACACGGGTTGTTCACACGGGCGTGTGCCCCCTCCACACGGGCATGTGGGGCCTTCACACAGGCGTGTGTGGCCTTCATATGGGCGTGTAGACCCCCACACGGCCTGTGCAATTCCACACAGCCGGGGCACACGGCCAGGTGGTCTTACCTTGCCAAATTTTTGTATTATGTTGATTTATGACTAGTTTGTGGTTTTGTGTGTTCTGACCCTTGGCTAGGTCTTAGTAAGGGTAGTCGGGACTCTGTTTTGACTCGGACTTATCTATTTTATGCAATCGTTGCATTAGTTAAGTGATTCGTTAATGTGATATTGCCTAACAAATATGTATTTGCTTTAGTGGTTTACTGATGTGGGTGTGTGTATGACTATCTGGAAATTGTGTACATCGATTCTGTAACTGAGTGACTGATTACGAGCTTCTGCATCTGTGTAATTGACAGTGTTTGGTGTGCATTCTTGCATTTGCACTATGATTTCGGGTTTGGGATATGAAGAGAAGGAAGTCTATTCTGATTTGGCAGTTTTAACTGCAATACGTCTGTATAGCGGTTTCTCGAAATAAGATCTGATATTTTCGGCACTCGATTACATACTGCTATTTACGTGGCTTTGTTCTACATTCATGGTGTATAGGGTTGGATGGGGCTTTCTAGGTCCCATGTGGTGTGCAGGGCTGGTTGAGTTTCTTATAGCTCATTTGTGGTGTGAATGAGGGACGAAGAGGTGTTTGGCTGGATGGGTGGGTTTCATGTTGATGCATTTGTTGCGCATTTTGTCTCTGTCTGTCTGATTGCGTGACTAACAGTATATAGATCGATGTGTTCAGTACTGATGGTTCTGTTTTGGTTGTGATGATTATTTGGATATCGGATTGCCATTGTGATATTTTGTTTTTATTGTAGCGCTTAATTTTCATTTTTCTGTCGTTTTGATCTCACACTGGGCTCGTGTAGCTCACCCCCTCGGTTTCCTTTTTTCGGTATTTTGTATCTTTTGTTGATGGACTTTACACGGGAGGTCTCGCACGTACCACGTTTTATAATTGACTTTAAAAGTATTTTTCATAAATTCCACATTTATAAATAAACGGTTTGAATTGTAAGTTTAATTTTCAATATTGTGGTACAAAATATTGTGCTATACGCACGTAAGCATCTTTTGGACTAAAAGTTTTGTAATATCAGGATTTTACAACGGAGATTTTTACGTAACTTAAATACCGTTTATTTTCTAGCTGGTTAAACTAATTTTTTTCCTACTATCACTTCGGTGATCAATGTGACCTCTGGAATCTGGCCTAAACTTCTAGGCCGGGTTTCGGGGTGTTACATTTAGATATTAGAATGAGTCTGCTGGTTTGAGTGGTAAGGAGTTAATGTACTGGGGGTCTCGTGTTCGAGTCTTGGTGCGAGCGTGGATGTTTATTTTTGTCTGGCGTGTCTGTTAGAGTTTCTGTTGAACAGGAATTCTGAGTGGTTAGTAGGGAGAGAAAATTTAGGGATATGTTGGCATATTTTCGATTTTTATTCTATTTTATTTTTATTTTGTTATATTTTCTCACTTCCAAAAATCCCCAAAAGTTCTGACGTCAAATATTTTTCCCTCTTCCATCTTCTGACATTTTTCTCTTTTCGGTAAACTTTCTTTCGTTTCCTTTGATTCGGTTTGTGAATCCTGCATTCAATCGTCGTTATTGCGGTCCATGGTTCTTTATTAGGTGGGTAAGTAATTTTACATCCCCTTTAACTTTTGGGTTGTATTTAGCGATGTTAGATTGTGGTGTTAATTAGTGGATTTTGTGATCAGGAGAAGCTTGTGAGGAAGAAAATCTCACTTCAATAGCTTGATTCGAGGTTGGGATCGTTTTTATTATCGGTAAGTCAGTTTTGTGAATTTGGGTAAATTGTATTAGACTTATAAATTGGTTGCTAAAAGGTTTGGGGTACTCTATTTTTAGGTTTCGAATGGCTCGGGAGTGGTTTCTCATCAAACCATATCAGGTGTGTACCCAAAACGCAAAAAATAAAGCTTCGGCAAAAGCCGAAAAACCACACTGTCGACACCACACGGGCGTGTGCCTGGCCGTGTGCGGGACACGGCTGTGTGTGTGATGAAGGCATGGTCATGCGCAAGACATGGTCGTGTGGTGGTGTGAGTGTGGCCGTATGGACCACACGAGCTAGGCTAAGTTGGGCGTGTGGACCCACACAGGCATGCCACACGAGCGTGTGGGTTTTGGGCAAGGCCAATCTAGGCGTGTGGGCTCACATTTGAAACTTTCCCTAGGGTTGCACGGGTCATTCCGGTCGACTATGGGCCTATCGTAGGGTCGGTAAGAGCTAACCAAACCCTAACACTGTGAGATCTGATAGTCTGATATTCTGCTTTGAGTATGACACTGCATATGCATATATGATTATTCTGATGTATATTTATTTGATATCTGTATATGAGCATGTAAGCATGATAATTCTGAATATACATATATGATTGGGGTGGGATTTGTATATATGGAGAAAGTGGTCTGTATGGCGACCATCGTCTATATTCTGGCAGCTTGGCTGCACATTATCTGACATGTGTCGTAATGGCACGATATGGTGTGTAAGGTTGGGTGGGTGTTTTTAACCCCACATGGTGTGATGAGATGGTCGGAGTTAGTGTGTAGAGAATTGGAGTAGGATTCTATACATCTGTTCTGCATATCTGTTTCTGTTATTTGAATCTGTAAAGGACCTAAGTCTGAATCTGAATCTGAATCTGATTGTGTATGTGATTTCTGAATGTGATTTCTATATGTGTAGCATGCCTACTTCTGTTGGGTTACACATTGAGTTTACGTAAACTCACTTCTGTTTGTTTGTTCTGTTCAAGTAATCCACAGACTTAGGCGAATCGGTGCAGCAGAGTCTCGCGGTGACCACTAGTCTATGAACTAACTTTAAATAAAGGTTTTATTTATTTAAGGATTATTTCTGAGAGTTTTGTATTAATTGGACTCTCTGAATTGTTTGGTTTAATTTTTGGGATTTGGATTTCTCATTTAAAACTTTATTTGCTACGGTTATCTAAAAATATGATTTTTACTAAAACAAAGGTTTTCCAAATTTACGAATAGGATTTTAAGAAAATCATGTTTACTATGTCTTCCGCTATAAGTTACGTTTTGGCAAACAAATCAACTAAATAACGTTTTCGACAAAAGACATAAATGAGTATAAGCATAAAACTGGAATGATTTATCGTAACGATTCCGTTTTCAAACCCTTCTTTGTGACATCTCTAGATTTAATCATAACATCTAGGCCAGATTTGGGGTGTTACAGTAAGGCACGTAAGTATATTAGGAAACAATCATATGTGGCACCAATGGACACTTTTATTACTTGACACTTCATCCAATACAATATTAATATAATTATCGAGCCGCATCTTAAATTAATATATAATACTTCATTTAATTTGGGGAATGAATATAAATATTTTCTTTATATTTAAAATCACTCTTAAATTGGAAACAATTTATAATTTGTTATGAAAGATGAAAGACAAGTCTAAATTTTATTGATCAATAGGGTTTACAATGTTTCTTCAAAGTCTACTATAAAAAAAACTTTCTAGTTCAATCAAAAAATAATGATCATTGTTAAGCTCAAAAATTTGATTTTCACTATCAAAATATATGGAATAAGGGTCCTAATTATTATCCCTAATTAAAAAGGTGTCATCAGAAATGAAATTCCGAATGTCTTTGACGTCAACTAAATGATCAACCTTACTGTAATAACTAGAGTTGCCACTACAATCATGAATGTTTTTATCCATATCATTTCTAGTCGAGTCTTCGTTTACAGTAGTATTTTCAACAGGACCAAGGCGGCTATCCATTGATTTACTTAGCCCACATCTGTATTCTAACTCTCCCTTAGACAAGATCAAATTGAACCATGATTTTTCCATAGAGCTTTCCTGCATCTATTTCCATGAAAGTACAGTAGATGAATAGTCATTCGATGAAAAATCAATTGAATATTTTATTTCCTATCAGAATACGCATACTAGATACAATCACTAGGGTTATTAACGAACAATGAGTGAATATTGAAAGAAATGATTTTCTTTTGTGAGAACCTGGAGTAGCAGTTTATTATATATGATAGAGCTCTTTTTTTCTTTTGAATTAGAAATATCAATTTTCAATTAGAAATAGTGATTTCCCCATGTTATATTTATAGACATTAGAAGTATAAATGAAATAAAACTCTACTTCTAATATTAGATTCCTAAAGTACATTAAACTTATCTTGATCTTGATAGACATCCACCTTATGATAAAATATTTATAACACTTCTTCTAAGATGTCCATTGGTAGATAATGTGCCTCGTTAAAACCTTACTAAGATTAAAAAAAAAAACATGTGGGAAAAAATCTTTGTGAAGGAAAAAGAGTACACTTATCATTAAAAACCTTACCAGGAAAATCTAGTGGGACAAAATCTCGATTAAGGGAAAAAGAGTACAGTGCATATTTACTCCCCCTCATGACAACATCACGTGATATCTCATATTCTATGTATTCAATCTTGAACACTAACTTTTCAAATGATCACTCGAACAAATTTGTTAAACATTTATATCACCATTCTTTTGAAAGTCATGAGTGTGGAAAAATTTTAGGGAAATATATTTTTATCTTTTCAGGAGTTCCAACAATAATCATAAAATCTTTTGATCATGATCCTTCAATAATAATATATATGTTCAAATCAAATCAATAAATATTTACGCAAATATATTGAATAATTCATGTAAACTTCTTTATGCTTTCAACATTCTAAATCCTTCAAGGATTTTAATATAAACTCCCACTGTATAGTGATCCATGTAAATGTTGTAACAACAATCATAAGACGCATGTCAAATCTTTCATAAACTAGAAAATTAATGAGATATCTAAAGATTATTGCATCCACTACAAAAGAATCTTTTCATAACCAATGTCAGGATTTACCGAAAAACTTCATTTTCTTATTTTGTTTTCACAAAACTACTTCATTTGTTCCCTCGTTGTCTTTATACCTTTAGATATTTGGACTATAAATCCAAAAATTTCACTAATTTGATTCTACTTGATTTGTGTCTTTTTATTTTGATTAATCTATTCCATGCATATATTTCTCGACAAATTTATTCAAGATTCCATTCATAATAATATCAAAAATATATAATTTCTTAATGTTTCATCCACAAGCACCCACTCCAAACTATTTCAATTTATGAAAATCTCTATAATTCAATAACTCCACAACCAATTTAGGGATAGAATATTGCCTTACAATACATACATATAAATACCATTCAAATAACATAAATTCTTTAAAATCAAATAAATAAATCAAATGATCAACCAAAGAGGATTGTAATTGTTTTATTCATTATTAAAGCACACGAAAAATCACTTAAAAATTTCAATTAATACCCAAGCTAATCACAATTCAAATATAAAAAAAAAAATTGAATAAATCAAGCAAAGAGAATTTTATTGTACAAAAATAAGTTGTCAATATATATATATCACCTAAATAGCAAATATATCTAATAATTATGTCTTTTACACAAAAATAATAACCTAGAGAAGAAAAAATTCAAATACCATCAGAATATAAAATAAAAATTAGTAGTAAGCATATTACAATTAAAAAAATGGTTGAAATATAAAAATTCCTTACCAAAATTAAACTTTACCCGTAATAAATCAAACATCAATAATAAGAACAAAGATTCATTCTAAGATTGAATCTTTCAACATCCTAGACAACATAGAAATAAAATAAGATAATCATAATTAGTCATAAAATAAAATAATAATAATCTCAATATTAAACATTAAATAAAAATTTCCTTCAAATCTTTGCACAATTTCGAGTCTTTTTCCGACAGTTTTGACTCTCTTCTTTTCTGCAGCGATGATTAGTTTTATAAAGCTATTGACATTATACAACAAAAACTTGTTAATAGTTGAGTGGTTAAAAACCTTCTCAAGTTTGAATTCTTTTGGCGACACAAATATTGTTTTTCTTGCCTCCAAATGACCAAATTTGAATGGCTTTTATAGTATTGTTCGTATATAATATACAAATAGTTTAAGTAGTAGAGTGGTTTGGCTTAATTTTGAAGGGTTGCAGGTTTAACCTTGGGTGTGGGTGATGGAAGATTTTTTTTTTTCAGAGTTTTTTTTTTTTTTTTTTGCCTCAAAAAAGGACAGGATGTGTTTAAAAATAGTGGAAAAGAAAGAAAATATTATGTTGACAACATATTATGAAAGAAGAAGCAAGACAACTCTGAATTTTATTGATCAATAGGGATATTTATAAGGCTTCTCCAAAATTTATATCTATATATAAATGAAATAAAACTCTACTTCTAATGAATATTAGAGCCCAAAATATATCAAACTTATCTTGGTTTTGATGAAAATATTTAAATTCATTTTAAGTCAATTTTTTAAGAGAATAGATTATATGAAACTGTAACTCCACATATCCACATCCCTTCAGCTAAATTGGTTTCCTACCTTCAGCTAAATTTGTCAGCCTAACAAGAGATTCTAAAAATGAGAGTATTTGTTACCAATCACATTTGGTGTACTGCATCTTGTGGTTTCTCAAAAAAAAAAAAAAAGTCCTTAACAAGTGTAATCTCCCTATTTAGAAACTGATAAGAAGCAGCTATGACTTTCTCAAGAATTATGTATTTCCATACAGAAAACTAAAACTTTGAGGTTGGATGCATACCTCCATTTCCGCTCACTTTGCATTTAAAAGTGGCTTCTCTTAGGCAGAGCTCTGTGCTATTATGCTTGGACTTCATTTTTCTTGAAGTACCTGTATCCAACACCCATGTCAGACACGTATCTGGACATGGGTAGCAGGATATTGCCTTCCAAGGACCCTCCAAATACATGAAAAGACTTGAAAAAAATAGGATATAGCCGTGTCTGATGCATACCCGTGTCCAACACTCACACCCAACTGTTATCAATCTCTATAAGAAGAATCATCTTCTTGGAATGACAGATAGAAACGGATCTCTGGGAATTATTTCTGCCATTCCCACCTTTGACAAGAGCTTCAATTGTTCTGTGGCAAATGGCAATCAGGGCAGGGCTTCAATTATGTCATCACCTAACAGAAGATCAATTTTTATAGCTAGTACGTCCAAAAGTAATTGCTGATTCAAACTGTGATAGTTCATAACTGAGCTCCCATTTGGGTTTTGTTTCAGTTGAGTTAGAAGCGGTCCTCTCATTAACATAACTAAATTCCCTCGTCTTCTCCAAAATTTCTTCCAACCTCGCTAGATTACTTGGCTTGTAGGGTGAGATATATCAACCACAAAAAGAAATGAACTATGTTTCCAACCTAAATCCAACTCAGACCAGGCTCCTTCCTGACCCCTCGCTGTTGCATCAGTTCTCTGATCCTTGCAGCCAATGGTTCTACAGCAGCACCAGCATAGATGTTGTGAAGAAGAACATAAGATGAAGAATCTTGGGGTTCAAGCTCAATTACTTTCATTGCAGCACGTTTCCCAGCTACTGTGTCCTTATAAACCCTGCAAGAACTCAACAATGCTCGCCACATAATAGGATTATTCTTGAAACCTGAGGCGAGTATGAAGTTTTCAGCCTCTGCTAGCCTTCCAGCACGACCGAAGAGGTCAACAACACAGCAATAATGCTCTATGCTGGCTTCAACACCATCATCCTTCATGCTTTCAAAGTATCTGCAGTAGAAACTCAAAATGTAAATCACATAGTTATTATGAATAAAAGCAAAAAAATAAAACCTGCTTGCACAGAAGCTCCTAAAGTGAATGGCATAGGAAAACAGAATGCTTATGGGAAAAATAAAGCAGTTCAATAACACAAGAAAAAGAGGAAGTTGAGACATCAAAACCAGTGCATGTATTTACAAGTACTATAATATCTGCCTAAAACAAAGTGCTATTTTATATATGCTAAATTAAGTCCCCAGCTTACTAAAGTTAGTTTATCATTATGTTCCATATACTGACAATTTCCCATCGCAAAAAAATTGGGTAGCATGTAAAATTAGAGGTGATTCAGTCTTGAAATTTCTGGATGAAACCTGTCCCTATGACCCCACGCATCCTCATGCATATACATCAAATCTACAAATGAACTTAGAAATGATAGGATGAAGGGCTACATTGACATACTTTAATCCTTCTTCGACAAGCCCTCCATAACTGCAAGCAGATAAAACTCCTACATAAGTAATATGATTAGGCCTGATCCCATGTTCCTTCATCAACCCAAAGAGGTTTAAAGCATCCTTAGCACATCCATGTTGTGCGCAACTACAGATCATCACTGACCAAGAAACCACATCTGGATTCTCTGTCTCTCGAAAGATCAGATCAGCAGAGTTTACGTCACCACACTTTGCATACATGCAAATCTGTGAGTTTTGAACAATTCTGAAGCTCCCAAAGCCACTTTTCACAACATGTCCGTGAACCTGCTCACCCAATCTTGCAGTTGCTAGATCCGCACAAGCACTCAAAATGTTTGAGATAGTGAATTCATCTGGTCTTCCTCCACATGCCATCAGTTCATAAAAGAGACTCAATGCACTTTCAAATTGCCCATTCTGAATATAACCAGCGATCATAGATGTCCACAAGACAATATCTCGCCTGGGAGTTGATATAAAACATTTCAAACCGTCTACAGTTGATCCCATTAAGGAATACAGTTCAATAAGTGCACTTACTATGAACTCATCAGACTGCAAGTTATACTTGCATATTTGAGCATGAATTTGTTTGCCATAGACAAAATCTTCAACCGCAATACAAGCTTTAAGCATGCTTGAGAATGTAAATTTTGAGGGCTTCAATCCTTGTCTTTGTACTTCAAAGAAAAGTCTGCAGGCTTCATTTGTACATTCCTTCCTAATGCTTTCTGTTTCCATAATTCCAGATATCATGGCATTATACATGACAATATTGCGGTTTGGCATGCTTTTAAAAGTTTTAATTGCACTATTTAGTTCTCCATTTTTCGCATACATATCGAGCAATGCCGTCCCAACAACAATATCAATATCAAACCCAAGTTTCATTATACAACCATGAAGCATTTTCCCACACATTATCCCTACATCAGTGTTTGTACAACAAGCCTTTAAGACACTTCCCATGGTATAAGTATTCAACTCCAAGCCATTTCGATGCATGCTTATTAATAGTTTCAATATCTCTTCCTTTTTATTCAGACGGACATAACCTGCAATCAATGTATTCCATGAAATCTCATCCAACTCTTGGGAATTCTCAAACAAAAACCTTGCCTGATCAACACATTCACATTTGCAATACATATCGATTAAGGAGTTGGTCAAAAATGTTTTCTCAATCAATCCACTTACTAAAATCAATCCATGAATTAACTTCCCTAGCTTGAGATCCCCAGTTTGAGTGCAAACATTTAAAGCACCAGCATAAGTGAATTTATCAAGTTTTAGACATGCTTTTCTAGCTTCGATAAACACTTGCAAGGCTTTATCAAAAGCACCCATCTGGGTATATCCAGAGATCAAAGAATTATATGAAACGAGATTTGGTTTGGACATTTTGTCGAACAATCGGTGAGCTAAATCCATTTCACCGGCTTTGGAGTACATATTTAAAAGATTGTTTACCAAAAAAAGGCATGGGTTGAAAGCAGACTTGATTATATGGGCATGGGCAAGTTTGCCGTGGAGCAGACAACTAGATTTGGTGGAGTGCTGAACGAGTTTAGTGTAGGTAACAGAATCGAAAGATAGATGCATGTAACATGTTTGATAAAATTGGTGGAAAACAAGGGGCTTAGGTAAGCCAAGAAGCTTGGTTTTTTCAAGTAACATGGTCTCTAAACATTCAAGGTGCAGTTAAAAGACGAGGCAAATAGGTAAATAACATCATATACCATACACCCAAATCTGCTGATGAAGAAGGGAGAGGAAGACGTGACTTTATTGAGGAGGGAAGTAAATGTTACAGATACAGGCAGTCGCTTCATTAAGTGATTGTTTACGTGTAAAATATTTTAGTAACTTATTTTTTTACATATTTATGTGTTTATTTCATAGAAAATAGTTTGGTTAATTAAAAATAATTTATATTTAACTTAAAATAAGTCATTTTTTTCTGTAAAATTAATCAAGTTTAATATTATTATATTCATAATAATTTTTTATTTTTAAAAATATTAAAAATATTATTAAACATACATATTTAATTATTTATATTTAGTCATATAATAATTTATTAATATAATTTATTATTTTAGTAAATTATTTAATATTTTAATTTTATTTTAATAATAAATTTTAAAAATAATAAATTTTTATAATATTCTTCACAAATTATTGAAAATATTTAATATTAATATTTTAATAATAAATATTTATTATAATTATAAATATATTAATAATAAAAATTTTGTAGAAAAAATCTCAAATGTATGTTTGTTTCATTGAAAATAGCTCTTATGAAATATTTTTAAGAAATCTGTCAAACAAAAGAAAATATTTTACGCAGACTCATCCAAACACCAGAAAATATTAACTTACGTTTGGTTCGCTGTAATGAAATAAAACCGTTATGGAATAGAGTTGTAATGTAATAAAACTGTAATGGAATAGAGATGTAATCAATAATTCAACTGTTTGATTGAATGGAATGGAATAGAATTGTAATAATATTCTTGTGTTTGGTTGAATTGAATGATGTTATAATAGCATAAGGAAAAAACTGAAATGACCAGAGTACCCATAGTAGAATTTTTTTTAGGTATATGAATATTGTTGTAAGAGCCCATTTTCGTCCGGGCCCATTCAAAAACCAATTAACCAACCAAATTCAAAAAAAAAAAAACAAAAACAAAATGAATAATAAAAAACCAAAGTCTTTTAAAAACAGTCCAAATTACAAAAACAACCCAAATATTAAAGTCCAATAAACCCAATCTGCCCAAGCCCAAACTATTTACAGATAGCCCAATTTACAAAGCAGGCCCGAATGGCCCAGAACATATTGAAGCTTGAAACCACAGGGTTTCCCATGTCTTATTCTGACCCCACACACAAGCCTCGGTAGCATGCAGCGACTCCGTGCATACGCCACGTCCGCGCAATAGCCTCGTATGGCCTCCGTACTTCTCCACTATGCATCATACACCTGCGCAAGAGAATAAAAGACAGCAAACAAAATAGCAGCAAATAACAGCAAAAAGAAAAAAGCAAAAGATTGTATATTGTTTTTTATTTATTTTTATTTATTTATTTCGGCTTTAAAAGGCCCGAAAGGAACCACTGTAAGAGGGGGGGAGACGATTTTTCGAATATAGAAATACAAAAAGAAAGAACAGAAAACATTTTTTTGGGAAGGTGATTTCTTATTTTTGATTTTATCCTTTTGGTTATTGTTGAAATACTAAGAAAAGAAAAGAGGGAAAGAAAAGGCTTACCAGTTTGGTCACGGCGTCGGAGTCCCCCTCCGTTGTCGAGCGAGAAAGCGTGGTCAAAAGCCACTTTTTCCTCTCCTTTTGATCTCGCGGGTTTAGATGAGGGCATAGGGCCTCTGTTTTTGCGCATGGCGGTCACTGAACCGATGGTGGTGCGGCGATAAAAACACACACAAAGGGTTTGATGAGGCTCAAACCCTAGCGAGCAACCCTCCTTTTTTTTTCCTTTTAAAAAAAAAGATGGCATAAATGAAGGACAAAGAAAAATTTCGGCTTTTATAAATAATGCAAAGCGGTGCCGTTTAGGAGGGGGTAGGATCCGCGCGTCGACCCGCTTTGTGACCCGGATCGGCGCTATGGCTAACTGGAATATTTACTGATTTGGTCCTTATTAATTTATGCGCATTGTATTCTAATCCTTTTAGATTTCATTTTAGTTTATTGCCTTTTAGCCTTTTAATTTCGTTCCGATTTTCAATATAATCCTAAATTATTTTGTTAATTGTTTGTTTATTGATCTCTTTAATTATTCCTTTAATTAATATTTAATATTAAATATTTTAAATTGTTTTAGCTATTATTTATTTTTATATGATATTTTCATTAATTCTATATATATATTTTTTATATATACGTATCATTTATATTAAATTATTTTTATGTATATATTATTGATTTTATATTATTTATATATATTTATATATATATACCCATATATCTGTTATGTGTATAATTTATTTTTTCTAAATTATATTTACTTATTCTATATATGTTTATATATTATTATCATTCTTATATGTACATTATTTTATATTAAGTTTCTTTTATTTATTTACGTATATTATTTTAATTTGTTTTTAATTAGGTGTATTTTTATTTTCGTTATTTCTTGATTAGTAATGTTAATATTTCCAAAATACGAGTTGTATTGACTTTGTATATGTTGAATTGTATATTCGTATTATTATTTTTGTCATCCATTTGTATAAATATTGTATTAAGTATATTATTCTTTCATGTTCAATATTATATTTACATTTCTCATAATTCTATAAAAGCATTTTGAGTCGTTTTTAAAATCACTTATTTAAAAGTTTCAAAACAAGGCAATATTTGCGTATTTGGAAATTCAGAGAAATCGTGCCCAATCGTGCTAGGTGTGGTTTTTGTTTGACCAAATAAATGAATATCCTTTCAAATCTTGTCCATATTTTCAAAATAAGGTCATATTTGTGCGTTTGGAAATTCGAGAAGAAATCGTGTCCAATCGTCTTTGGATGTGGTTTTTGTTTGTCCAAATAACCAAATACCCTTTCAAAATTTCAATACATGTGCTTGGAGAATTTTGGGGATGATCTCGAATTCGAGGACTCAGATTATCGTGTGTCAATCGTCTTTGGATGTGATACTTTATTCCTTGGAACAAGGAATCTCAATATTCAATCAAGTTATTTAAAATTATAGAAAAAAGAACAAAATTTCAAAATTATTTCAAACTTTTCAACATTAGGACATCAATTAATCAATTTGGTACCAATTTTGGGCGTTGCGAGTGTGCTAACCCTTCCTCACACGTAATCGACTCCCGAACCCGTTTTCTCAAATTTTGCAGACCAAAATTTATTTTATAGGTGACCCGATCACACCTAAACAAAAAGATTGGTGGCGACTCCATATTTTTTAAAGTCGATTCCCGTTTTTTTAAACCCAACGATAAAAAAATGGTTTCGACAATTGTTATTAAAATTTTAATAGGATTATTATTAAAAATAATTTAATAAAATTAATAATTAATAATTTATTAATATTTTAATATAATTATTTTTATATTAAATTATATTAAAATATCTAAAATATTTTATTTTAAATTATATTTTGAAATTAAATATTTTATATTAAATTATATTAAAATATTTCAAATATTTTATTTTTATATTTTCTAAGTTCAAGTTTTAAAGGATTAATTTGGAAATTAATATTTTTTTATTCAATATTGCATGAAATAATTATTTTTTGGTGATATCAAAATATAGCTATTACATGAAGACAAGTAATAGGGAAGTGATGGTCATTCCATTTAATGAGTATTACATTCAACCAAACAAAGGAATGGTTTACCATTCAATGACCCCAACCAAACATGGTGTAATTTTTTCAGAAAAATAAGTCATTTTTCAAAAATTATTTTCTAAAAACTATTTTTAGTAAAATAAATAGACCTTAAGTCAAGAATAAATGGAGACAACCAGGGGCGAAGCCAGAGGGGGGCTGGCATGGGCCCCGGCCCCCCCTAAAATGTAAAATTATTATTTAGCCCTTAATTTTTTTTAAAAATTTTAAATTAATAAAGATAAAATTGCACTTTGGCCCCCCTAAATAAATAAAAATTCGATTTAATCCTTTACAAATTATAAAGATATAAACTATAAAAAATTAAAATTTCATCCGGCCCCCCTAAAAAATTGTTCTGGCTTCGCCCCTGGAGACAACACCAAAACAAAATATTATGTGTTTCTATCAAATTATAGGTTAAAAATGTGAAAGTTATCTAGCTCTTGTCGAAACCATTTTAAAATTTGATTTTAAAAACGAGGATCGACTTGTAAAAACAAAAATGGAGTCGCCACCAATTTTTTTACTTGGGTGTGATTGGATCACCTTATAAAACGTTTTATTTTAAAACATACTGATTTTGGTCTACGAAAAATGAGAAAAGCGGGTTGGGGGTCGATTCACGAATGAGGAAGGGTTAGCACCCTCATAACGCCTTGAAATTGGTACCTAATCGATAAAATCATGCCCTAATGTTGAAACTTTTAAAAATTCAAAAAAATGGACCTTTTATTTGAAAAAAACCCGAGACTTACCTATCTCAAAGAAATAAAACACTATACCTAGTAAGTTAGGATATAGCATCTCATGACTTTGAAACTAAGCACGTCTTTATTTTAGAAAATTCCTACCTCGAGGCGCAAAACGTCGAACCCAATAAGTTAAGGCACAACGATCCGAATTCCCAAGAATAGGTTTTTATTTGAAATTGGTAAATCTCAGTTTTTTTTTTTAAGAAAGAAGGGATAGGTAATACCTAAAGTTTCACGAGAAAAATCGAACCCAATAAGTTAGGGCAAAATTCTTCTCGAAATCCTTCAAATATCACATATCATCGTATTTTGAAAACCATTTGAAATAAATATTTCGATTGAAAGGTATTTTATAAACTGGTTTGAGTGAATCATACATTACAACATATATGCCAAATATCGGTTTATCATAACTACAAAATATATTAACAATTTCTACTAAATATGAATAATAAGAAATAATAAATGATTAAAACAATTGAAATATCATCTTTGAAACATGCAATTAAAGAATGAAAATAAACGAACATGCAATATAGTACAAGTAAATAGCGAAGATAAAGGTTATAAGATAATATACATACATATAAATAATAATATTCAAAGTAATTATAATAAGTAATATATGTATAATATATAAATTATTAATTATGAAAAGTACACATATAATAGATAATATAAATAAAATATATTACATAATATAAATAGATTTATACAAAAAATATATGATATAATATAAAAGTTTTTTTTTAAAATAAATAATATACAATTATAAAATAATATATATTATATTAAACCAAATAAATAGCGTATAATAATAATTAAATATATAAGAATAATACATGTAATTTTATACTATTTTACAAAATTAATATATAAATAATAAGAATAATATAAAAGTTAATATAATTAAATAATTAAATATATATTAGAATAATTTAAAAATAAAATAAAAAGGTTTTAATTATTTGGACCTTATTGAATTTTTGAAAAAATACGGAAGGACTATTGAAGCAATTAGACCATTAACATAAAAACACGCGGATCCTTTTTACCCATCGAATTGGTATACAGATCCAACCACTAAGCGGCGTCGTTTTGGTCATTAACTTACCATACCAAAAGCGGCGTCGTTCCTTGGGCATATAAAAGTCAATATTCTGCGAAAAAATTCATTTGTTCTCCATTTTTAAAAAAAATTCTCAGAAACTTCTCTCCACGCCCTCGCTTTGAGTTACGATCGTCGCCCATTTGGTCCACCGCCACGCGCCTCGCGCGTCGCTTACAATGATGCGCCACAGTGAAATTCTCACCCTTTTTGCTTATCTTTTTTTTTTGTTTTGTTTTTAACAGTACTATATGCAAAAAAAACGCAAGTTAAAGAAACAAAATATAATAACACTAAATAGAAAATCACCTCGAGTTAAAAAAACCTCTGTATTCGGTTTCGATGTCTCCTTTTTATTTCTCCATATTTTTCTTTTTCAGTCTCTCCGTGTATTTTTCTATCTATTTTTTTCTGTGTCCTTTCTTTTACAGATTTATGGTTTTTTATACGAAAAATAAAAATGAAAAAGGAAATATATCATCTTTGCCATATTTGCTCGTTGCTCTTTCCTATTCAATGCGAGGCGGAGATTCAGTGATGGCTAAGGCGGGGTTCGTGCGCGTTGATGGCGGCGAGGATCGATTCGGTCTGCAGGTGAGAGGCGAAACTTGCGGCGCGACGGTTGGGATACTGTCTCCTACGGCGCCTAGGGTTTCAGGAAACCCTAGGTCTTCTGATTTCTGTTTAGGAATTGGGCCACTTTGGGCCATCCGAGTTTCGGGTCTAATGGGTTAGTGATTTTCGGGTTTTAGGTCTTTGGGTTAAAAAGTGGGCGGTTTGGGTTTGTTTAGTATTTGAGTTTAGCTGTAATGGGTAATGGGTAATTTGGGCTTGATGATATCTGTTTGGGCTTGTAAACAAACTGGACTGTTTAAAACTTTGGTTTTATTATTTATTTACAAGGGCCCGGGCGAAAATGGGCTTCTACAGCTGCCCCTCTTTGCTCATTGTCATGTAACGAGAATAGAGCAAAGACGATAAAGGGCCCATTTTGCCTGGTCTTGTCAAATGGCTGGTATCTTTAATCTGCTTCATTCCTGCTCAGTGGAGACCGAAACTTTGATCTGCTTCCTGCAACTTCAGGAAGATGAGATCTGCTATCTTCGATCTTCTTCTTACAACTTCAAAGAGATAAGATCTGCTGCCTTTAGTCTATTCTGCTGCAACTTCAGGGAGATAAGACTAAAATCTTCTTTGATCTGCTTCCTGCAACTTTAGGAAGATAAGATCTTCTATCTTCAATCTACTCCACTGCAACTTCAGGGAGCCAAGGTTGAAAGTGTTTTAGATCTGCTTCCTGCAACTTCAGGAAGATAAGATCTTCTGTCTTTAGTCTACTCCACTACAACTTTAGAGAGATAAGACTAAAATGTCTTTTGATCGCTTCTGCAACCCGGAAAGATAAGATCTTCTATCTTCAATCTATTAAGCTGCAACCCGGGGAGACAAGGTTAAAAGTGTCTTCGATCGCTTCCTGCAACCGGGAAGATGAGATCTTCTATCTTCAATCTACTCCATTGCATCTTGGGGAGACAAGGTTGAAAGTGTCCTCGATCCGCTTCTGCAACTTCGGGAAGATGAGATCTTCTATCTTCAATCTACTCTGCTACAACCCGAGGAGACAAGGTTGAAAGTGTCTTGATCCGCTTCCTGCAACCGGAAGATAAGATCTTACGTCCTTAGTCTACTCCGCTTCATCTTGAGAAAGACAAGAGTGAAAATGTCTTGATCCGCTTCTTGCAACCGGGAAGATAAGATCTCGCAAATTTGCGGTATTGCTACACAGTCCTCTGGAGGACATATCACGTAGACTTATGTTTATGCCACATGACTAAGATGCTATGATCAGAATGAATCAAATGCTTCTAGCTACATGTGTTATGAATGAAATGAATGCAACATGTCATGAAAATGATTCCTTTTAAAGGATTAGGATTTGAATGCAATGATCGAAATGAATCAAATGCCCCTAATGAAATTTTCCATGATACAAAAATGTTATGAGTATGATCCTTGCTCTAGGTGTTATCACTCATTTGTTCTTCATTCTTGTTCATCAATCACGTTTTGCTCAACAAGCTTGCCCCAATGTAATTTGTGAGTCAACTCCGCTTGGATCTTGAGACCATAAGGCTTGTACCATCATACAGTAATGGGAATTGAAACTTTTCAATCGACCCATCCGAAATTTTTAAAGCATAGGGTTTATTTCGAATTCAACTCATTCCACCACAATCGGGGTTTCTTAGTTAGTCACACCATTCCCCAAACATCAATTCATTTGGTCCAATTATCACTTGGACAAAGAAATCAAAGAAATAGTCTCTCTCCAGACTCTTCTTTCTCAAATACTTCTTATGCACTGGAAATTCTAAACAATTGTCTGTTTTGGTTCCACTGTTTTATCTAGAAATTTCCAAAGTAATATGTAGACCTTCTTTTTGTGAAATTATTAGTTCGTTAATCATTATTTCAATGCAATACATTTATGAACAATGGGTAACAAATAAATTGATCTCAAAAAGGATTAAAATTGAATAAATTATCAAAGATACAAAAAAAAAATTTTAACTGAGAACATATCTTTGAGAAGAAAAAGAATCTTAAGATAGTAAAATGAATAGGACAAAAAAAAAATAGATGCCCTAGATATCACCAATTGAGCTTCTACATACAAGCTTCATGAAGACTTCCTTGAGCTCAACATGTGTTTAGAAGACCCAAAGTACTTTGTTGATGCCCCGATATGCAACTTTCTTCATTTTATTGCTGATTCAAGTGTAGCAAGATGACTGTGTTCATTCAGAATTTGAGCCGCCCTTTTTGGGTTTTCAACTCAAAACCCCTTTGGTCTCAAGGCGCCCTTTTGTGGGTTTTCGCCTTGGCCTCTCTATTTTTTTATTTTTTTTTAGAAACTCAAAGCGCCCTTTGCGGGTTTTCGCCTTGGCCTCTCCTCCTTTTCAAGCAAAATACTTTTTGACTGAGTCAGAGTTCACAGGGTTGGGTAAACTTTTCCCATCCATTTCGGTCAAAATCAGTGCTCCTCCAGAGAAAGCCTTCTTCACCACATATGGTCCTTCCCAATTCGGCATCCATTTTCCTCTGGAATCCTTTTGTATGGGAAGAATCTTTTTCAATACAAGGTCCCCCTCATGAAACTCTCTTGGGCGAACTTTCTTATTATAGGCTCGCATCATTCGCTTTTTGGTACATCCGACCGTGACGAATAGCCCTTAGCCTCTTTTCTTCAATTAAGTTCAAGCTGATCATACCGATCTTGAATCCATTCAACCTCATCCGACTTTATTTACGACAAAACTCGAAGAGAAGGTATTTCTACTTCAATAGGTAAAGCGCCTCCATCCCATAGACCAACGAGAAAGGGGTTGCCCGATGGGAGTTACGAAAGGCGTTCGATAAGCATAGAGTGCAAGCGAAAGTTTCTCATGCCAATCCTTATAAGTCTCAGTCATATTCCCCACTATCTTCTTGATGTTTTTGTTAGCGCTTCTCACGCCTATTCATTTTTGGGCGTCTGAGACGAGTTGTGGTGCTTGATCTGAGCCCGACTACAAATTTCCGCTATCGTGATGTTGTTCAAATTCGGTGCGTTATCCGATATGATCCTCTCGGGCATTCCATATCGATAAATGATCTCCTTTTTCAAGAATCGACTAACTGCCGACTTAGTGACGCTAGCATATGAAGCAGCTTCTACCCATTTCGTGAAGTAGTCAATTACCACAAAGATGAATCGATGCCCATTCGAAGCTTTTGGTGAGATTGGTCCAATAACATCCATACCCCACATGGAAAATGGCCATGGGGAAGTCATAACGTGCAAAGGTGACGGAGGTACATGAATTTTATCTCCGTAAATTTGGCATTTATGACATCTCTTGGCATAGTTAATACAGTCTCCTTCCATGGTAGACCAATAATATCCAAATCTCATTATCTGCCTGGCCATTGTGAATCCATTAGCGTGTGTTCCACAAATGCCCTCATGAACTTCTTCAAGGATTTGCTTAGCTTCAACAGCATCAACACATCTCAATAGTACTTGATCTTTTTTCTTCTTGTATAAGATATCTCCGTCTAAAACATAGTCAGAGGCTAATCTTCTTAAAGTCCTTTTCTCATTCTCAGTGGCGTGCTCCGGGTATTCATGATTTTTTACGTATCGTAATACATCCTGATACCAGGGGTGATCATCTCTTTCCTCTTCTTCTATGTCATAACAATGAGCTAGAGTTTCGAAGATACTCATCTGAATAGGTCTCATATCTTCTGGTCTATTTACTTTGATCAAAGAAGCCAGGGTCGCCAAAGCATCTGCCATCTGGTTTTCATCATGTGAGAGGTAATTGAAAGTGATGTCATCAAACTTCTCAATCAATCCCAGAATTATTTTTCGGTAATCTATTAGTTTGGGATCTCTTGTCTCCCACTCTCCCTTAAGCTGGTAGATTACTAGGGCAGAATCTCCATATACTTCTAGCACTCTAATTTTACACTCTATAGCTGCTCGGATGCCCATAATGCAGACTTCATATTCTGCCATGTTATTTGTATAATCAAAATCCAACTTGCATGTGAATGGATAATAATCACCACTAGGGGAGACTAAAATTGCCCCAATTCCATTTCCCACGGCATTTGATGCTCCATCAAAGTTTAGTTTCCACGGACAATCTTCGGTATTTGCCACATACATCAACTCTTCATTGGGATTTGGCAATCATGTCATCAACATACACTTCCATCTCTTTATGCATCATGTCATGGAACAAGGTTACCATGGCCCGCTGATATGTTGCTCCAGCATTCTTTAACCCGAATGGCATTACTTTATAGCAAAAAGTACCCCACAATGTTATGAAGGTAGTTTTCTCCATATCCTCAGGGTGCATCTTGATTTGATTGTATCCTGAAAAACCATCCATGAAGGAAAACAATGAAAATCCTGCCGTGTTATCCACCAATGTGTCAATATGCGGCAAAGGGAAATTATCCTTTGTGCTAGCTTTATTTAGATCCCTATAGTCCACACACATCCGGACCTTTCCATCCTTCTTAGGGACAGGAACAATGTTGGCAACCCACTCTGAGTACTTGACCACTTGTAGAAAACCAGCATCAAACTGTTTCTGGACCTCTTCCTTTATTTTCAACACTACATCAGGCCTCATCCTTCGTAGCTTTTGCTGAACCGACTTGCATTCTTCTCTTATGGGAAGGCGATGTACTACAATGTCAGTACTTAGCCCAGGCATATCTTGGTAGGTTCATGCAAATACGTCCTTGAATTCCCGTAGCAACTCAACAAGATCTTTCTTCGTCTCTTTGGCTATGTACGTCCCAATTTTCACAACCTTTCCTTCTTCCAAGGCTATGTTCTCTACCTCCTCCCCATGGGGCATGATCTGTTTCTCCTCTTGCTTTACCATTATTAACAAATCTGGAGATAAGTCACAATCTCGATCATTTTCAAAATCCTGAGATTCCTCTAAACACATATCTTGCTCAAAGTGGACCTCTGGATCTGTATTATCGTTGCTCACATCATTGATATCTAGGGACCTGTGATGGGGTACCAAAAAATGTACAAAGAACAAATGAATTCGAGGACAACTATTCACATGATATGAATGAAAAATTTGAAATGAAATTAGAAAATCAAAAGAATGAAAAAAAATAAAGGAATATCTGCTCAAGTTAATTATCAAAAATGTATTTTATTGGAATAATAATGTCTGAACATGAGCCTATTTCACACAAGAAATCTTATTGTTCCTAGGCTAAAAACAACAAGAGCGTTCTGAATATTACTCTGTATAATCTCTAAAAACTACAGGAAGTTCCTCTGCAGTCCAATTGTCCAAAACGCTTCCAAGTTCATAAGGGCGAATGCCCAACAGGTTTCTTTGATCAGTTTCTTCCTCATGTATGGCATTGATGTGAGGACTTTCCAATAACCCTCTCTCAGGGTGAATTATTCCTCCGGATACGAAGGTCTGGGATATGTGGGGAAATTTTATCGGTTCCCACTAGAGTTCCTCTCCGTTTAGCCGTGCCCTCCTTCTCTCCTGCTTTTTCTCGATTTCCTTTCTCCTCTGTCTGGCATCTGGCCTGAAACCCAAGCCAAAGCGGTCTCTCTTCTCCTTCAGCATTGGCACTTGAACCTCTCCTTGGAGATGTCTGCCTAGTCCTTTCCCTGGTAGGGCTCCTCTCCCCACCATCATCTGTAAGCCTATTCTCGTGGTCTTGGATATCTTAGGCACTGGGACTTCACTTTCTTCCGAGATGAATGTTGCATTGACGAACTCTAAAGACCGGAAAGAACATTCGATGGCCTCCTCATTTGTCTCTACATATGGCGCGTCATTGGTAACGATCGCTATAATGTCCTCTTCGCATTTATAGTGACCATCGACCATCCGTCACACGATTTGATTTTTGATGAAGAGATGAGGGCACTACTCCTGCTGAATCAATCCAAGGCCTTCCCAGCAAGCAATTGTATGAGGGCTTTATATCCATCACCAGAAAGTCCACCTTATATGTGTTTGGCCCAATCTGCAACGGTATGTCAATCCTCTCCATCACCTTTTTCTCGGTGTCGTCAAATGCTCTCACTATGTTCTGGCACGTCTTCATGTGAGAACTATCTATTGGCAACCTCTTCAGTGTCGACAATGGTTGGACATTTAAGGCTGATCCATTGTCGATCAACACACTTGGCAGAGTGTATCCCTTACAACGAGTGGTGATGTGCAAGACTTTGGTTGATCCCATACCTCCAGGTGGAATTTTATCGTCGCTGAAGGAAATAAAGTTGTCAGCACTTATGTTACTAACTAATCGGTCAAGTTTATTGACAGATATGTCTTTAGTAACGTAAGTCTTATTCAGTACTTTCATCAAGGCCTCACGATGAACTTAGAACTTAAAAGTAAGGCTAGCACCGAAATACGAGTAGGTTGTTTGCGCAATTGCTCCACTACGCTATATTCACTGTGCTTTAAGAATTTTAAAAATTCTTTAGCCTCTTCCTCCCTTACAGGTACATTGATAAGGGCATCAAGTCCTTCCTCTGGTTCAATTGGCACATTCTTTGATTTATTGATTCAGTGCGGCGTTCTTGAGTTGTAACGCCTTACATTTCGTGTGTAGAATCCATCATTTTGGATCTCCTTAGAAATGCTAGCTGAGTTTTCTATTCCCGACGTCGCCACATTACAATTGTAACTCGATGGTATCGTCTTGTTATCCTTGTAAGGAAAGGACACAGGTCTCTGGATTACAACTTTAGGTACGATTCGTGCTCCACCCTCTGTATTTCTTGGTCTGAAAATGATGATCCTCAGATAACTGACTTTTTGTCAATTCTCCTTGATTGCATGTATATTTCCTCCCCAGGCCTCTTCATAAAACTCTAGCTCTTTATTATCCATAAGATTATGTACAATAATAATCTGAACTCAAGCACATTCACGAATCTCATGTCCTTGAGCTTTACGGAACTCACGAGAGTTCCTTGATTCTTCACCTCCTTCTTTGAGACTTGATTTTATCAATCCCCTTCTTACCATTTCTTTCCATACTTCTCTCAACGAGGTTTTTACTTCTAAGATATCCCCATTAGTCCTTCTCATGACATCCTCTCTGACCGCGTTTACCCCCTTATCTTCATGGTTGGGTAATGGGTTCTCCGTACTGGACGTATCATCAAGCTTGACAACTTCCAACTTAAGAAGCCTCTCAACTACCTTTTTGAAGGCAGTATAGTTTTCTATTGAATGCCCCGTTATTCCTGCGTGATAATCACATTGGGCGTTTGAGTCATACCATTTAGGATATGGGGTTGTATGGCGGGTGTAGATAATATGGGGACACTACGCGTGCCTCTAATAAAATATGATATAGCTCCTTATACGTCATTGGGATTGGCGTAAATTGGATCTTTTCAGCATTTTTCTAGGGCCTGATTCTTGTCTTGTCGACCCTTGTTGCCCAGTAGTAACTACTTTCGGCTGACTGACAGTGACTGCCTTTGAGTACCCTTTGTTGAATGTACTCGTGTTATTCACCTCATTATCTTTTTTCCTAGGAGTAGATCTCTAGTGGTTTCTCCGCTTGATCTTGTCACCCCTTATGGCATTTTCTATCATTTCACCCGCCATGACTATATTCGCAAAGCTTTTAGTGCTACTTCCTATCATATGGGTGATAAAAGGCGCCTTCAGAATGTTGATGAACAACATGGTGGTTTCCTTTTCCAGGAGAGGTGGTTGAACTTGCATGGCAACTTCCCTCCATCTTTGCGCGTATTGCCTGAAGCTTTCATTTGATTTCTTTTCCATGTTTTGCAACATAATTCGGTCAAAGCGTCATATACGTGACATGATTGTCTCGCCTCATGAAGGCTTAGGCCAATTCTCTCTAGGAGCCAATATTAGCGCGGCTAAGTTGATTGTACCACCTAGACATTTGCTCCCGTCAAACTATCTTGGAAATAATGAATCAAAAGTCAATCATTGTTCACATAGCCCGTCATGCGTCTACAGAACATGGTGATGTGGGCTTCTGGGTAACTAGTCCCATTGTACTTCTCAAATTCCGGCATCTTGAATTTATGAGGAAGCACCAGATCTGGGACCAAACTCAGGTCCTTTGCGTCAATTCCATGGTGATGGTCAGTATTTTCCAAAGCCTTGAATTTTTCCTCTAACCATCTACAGCGATCCTCTAACTGTCTTGAAGATTCAGTTCTGATCACCTCTCTCTCTGCCATGTCCAGATCAGGAATAACAGGATTAGCAGGATTATCCCCTGGGTTGGATCCTGTGCCAACTTGAAAATTCATGGGCACTCCAGTATCAGCTTGCCCTTGCTGAGGCCTAATTGTGACAGGTGGCCTTCTGGGATATTCTTCAGGTTGCGCTTGCACGTGTGGTGGAGTGAATCCCCTAGGAAGATCCTCATCGTCCTCAGCATTAACTATGGGACTTTTTCCCTTGTCCATTGCCCCACTCAGCATTTGGGCCATTTGTGCCATCATGTTCCTTTGGGCTTCCATCATCTGGTCCCTCATCTCTTGTTGAAGCTTTGCCATTTGCTCTTGCATCTGGTCTTGAATGTCTCTTTGGAATTGTTCCATCCTTTGATCCATTTTCCTTGATTTAGCACGTGTACCGTAGGGGTGTTCAGCTTCCAGGTTTTCCTTCTCTTTTATCTCTCTCTCATTGTTATAATTTTGACTAATTAGACTCTCTTTATAGACTTAAATGCAGATGATATGATGCAAATGCAAATGCCTGAATGCAAAGAGAGAGAGGCGTTGATTCTGAATTCAATTCCATTAGAGAAACTTTTCTAGAAAGTAAATTTCTTTACATAAAACGGATCACATATACGGCCTTGCCCTCATATTTCAAGCGAAAACATCAATCCCTTTCTTCGCAAAGGTCAAATCTTCTAGTAGATGCCTCATCTAGCTCCTTTTTGCTTGATCTGGGCTGTGACTCACTGTTCACTTATTTCCATAAAGCTTGTTAGCCTCTTCAAGATAGTCAAGACGTGGTGATCCTCGAATAGTCTTTGTCAGCTTGAATCATTGGGCAATAAACTTCTTGTATTCTTTCACGGACTATCAGTCTTCTCTCGTTGTGTTTGCTTGAAACATATTCAGACAACCGTATTATAATCCACTTTATCAAAAAATCCATTTCCTTATGACAAACTTTTCTATTTAGCAATCGAATTTGAATCAACACCTCTTTTCTATGATATGGATGCAATACAATCAAAACAAAATAAAAAACGTTAGCACAAGGAAAAAATAAATAACAAACAACACCTATCTGGATGACCACTACGGTTTGACATAGTTCTACCTAAGGTGGGCTCTTAGGGTTCACTATATGCGGTTTAGTTCTAAAGTTGAGGTACCCGAACCAGCCAGATTCCTCGATCCTCACCCATTATAGGCTCATATGGTCCGAGTTCGGTTCAAGGAATACATTTCCCTATGGTGCACGCGGAGATGAAAATATCACGAAGACATAGGTACGGATGTATCCGGCGGTTCACTATCACGCTTGCGGAGGTGAAAACCTCACGAAGGAGTAGCTTCGCTCCCCACTTAAGGGTGTGACCACAACGGTCATACAATGCAATGCGAAATATTATATACAAATAGAATCTCATGCAAAAAAAGGATCATAATTTTTAAACCAGATTTTTAAATTCAGACATAAGGACATGAATTCATCGATTTTTCGGCTTGACTCTCTTATGGTCCCCAGTGGAGTCGCCAAGCTGTCGAAACCATTTTAAAATTTGATTTTAAAAATGAGGATCGACTTGTAAAAACGAAAATGGAGTCGCCACTAATTTTTTTTTACTTGGGTGTGATTGGATCACCTTATAAAACGTTTTACTTTAAAACATACTGATTTTGGTCTACGAAAAATGAGAAAACGGGTTCGGGGGTCGGTTACGTATGAGGAAGGGTTAGCACCCTCATAACGCCCAGAAATTGGTACCTAATCGATAAAATCATGCCCTAATGTTGAAACTTTAAAAAAATTCAAAAAAAATGGACCTTTTATTTGATAAAAAAAAACCCAGACTTACCTATCTCAAAGAAATAAAACACTATACCTAGTAAGTTAGGATATAGCATCTCATGACTTTGAAACTAAGCACGTCTTTATTTTAGAAAATTCCTACCTCGAGACGCAAAATGTAACACCCCAAACCCGGCCCATTCACTACGACCGAATTTGAAATGCCACTGCGGAACACGTTCAAAAATATTCTTACTTAAGAGTAAAAATCGTTAAAAATTTGTTTCCTTTAATAAAACCTTTTAAGTGACTTAAAATATTCGGTAAAAATTAAATTATTATGAAAACACCGGATTCAAAACTTTATTATACCCACTTAAGAAAATAAAATCATTTGCAATTAATATTTAAATTGTCAATCCATAATAAATATAATAATTAAACTTAATGAAAAATACTTAAACAACCTTAAACACTTTAATGGGCCTTAATACAATAAAGACTTAATCAAAATACTGAAACTATAAATACTTAATTAATTAAATTATCTTACAGCATGGGCCACCTCGTATCCACTCCAACCCGGTCCGATCATCATATCACTGCGATGTTTGATAAAATATTTGGGTGAGTCACACGGACTCGGTGTGTAATTAAACCACTTTGAATTCCACCCACATGTTAACCACATATTAACCCATATATCGGATATCAAGTATCATATTCACATACTACCACATTACAGGCTTGGCCCATATTCACTGTGATCCACATTCATATACCGGGCTTGGCCCTTTTCTTAATAATCCACATATCAAGCTGGGCTAGCCCATTTTCACATTAATCCACAAATTAAAATAATATGCAAAGTTATGCAATTATGAAGCCCAACCCAACCTAGGGTCCATCCGTTACTCCTACCTTAGCGGACTCCCGCCCAAGGCCGTGGCTAATCCACCGTTCACATAGTGAACCACATATCTTACCTTGGCGGACTTCTTTGCTCAAGGCGTGGCTAATCCACCGATCACATAGTGATCACATATCTTACCTTGGCGGACTTGCTTCGCTCAAGGCCGTGGTGAGCCACCGATCACCTAAGTGATCCCACATATCATTCGGTCCACAGTGATGCACCACGACTATCAGCCGTCGAGGTGGGCACCTAGCCAACACCTCCCTTGATGAAGCACACAGCTAACATCAAGCGCTAATGTAGCACAAGGCTAACATTAGACCACGTACATAAAGTACACCCTTTCCTTCCTTCATATCCATATCCCACCCATGCACATGCGGCATGTAATAGTGGCGTAATAATAATAAATGCATGCACATGTTATTAAGCGAGACAATCACATTTTATAGGCATTATCACATTCACATCGGCACTTTCACATTCTTATCAACGAGATAATACTAAACGATTATCGTTATACCCTTTTTCGGGGTAATCACCACATAGCTCATCATTGCAATTTGGTTAGCACATAAATCACACATGCAAATATAGCAAAACCGGAAAACGGTGGGTTAATCACACACCTTATAACTTGGAGAATTACGCTTTCGATACCGATGCTATTACTAGGCGACACTACGGCTATTTGCCTACTTTCTTGTTCGTATTTGGTCCACACCCGGTGGCCAATCTCGAGCTGCCAAGCAACTCTTTTCTTAAACTTTGGGGTAGGGACCTTCTCTTTCCCCTCTTGGTGGCATCCATGTCCATTAATGATATCTTTAATCAGCACCATCGGTTAAATGATAATACTTTAATCTAAATATTTTGAATCGAAACTATACTTACTAAATATCCTTACCACAATGATCCGAGTCTCGAAGCTTGCTATACATACATCGATTTTCCTCGATGACTTCAATTCCCGAAAGGCTCCCTAAAGTCGACACTATCGTTGCTTACTCCTAGCGATAAATTTCCCGAATCACCCTCCTAGGTGCGGCCACAACCAAGAAATAGAACTAGATCTTCAACCTTGGCTTTTGAAACGTGTGTGGAAGAAAAGAATAAAGGCACTTTTAATAATCGGCTATGGCTCTTTAATAAAATAAAATATAAAAGGGAGTATGGTACTTACAAGGTTCGGCTAACACAAGGAGCAGGTTTGGAGTTGGAGAAAGAAGGAATAGAAGAATGGAGAAGGCTTAGGAGAATTCGGCTTTTGTCAAAGAGAAAATAAGGTGCTGATTCGGCAAAGTAACTTAAAATAAAAAGATGAATGCTTCATTAAGAAGGAATTTGGCACCCCAAATAAACATACCTCCAAAGTAGAAAATACCACCCTAGGAAGTCCTATATTCGGCCATCACCTTCCCACTTAACAAATCCCAATCAATCTCTTATTTTATCACTTATCACCCATTCAAAAATAAATAAAATACAATAGCCCTTATCCTTATCTTACTAATTTAACTAAAATAATTAAAACGACCCAAATTTATCTACCTATTGAACTAAAATAAAATAAAAATAACTAAAGCCATATTTATCCTACCTTACTGCAGCCGAGTTTTAATAGGAGAATTTAAGCCAATCTTTATCTCTCAAAATAAATAAAATAAACAACAATTTATCTTCTATTCTTATCCAATAATAATAAAAAAATAAAACCAAGCATCATCCCACTTTTCCAGCCGATTATAAAAGAAATAAAACAAAGCTTTATCTTCATCCAAAGAAGCCCAATGCTGTCCACCACCTTTCCAATCTGCCGTAAAATAAAAATAAAATAAAACACGCTTATGCCGCGCCCAAGACTCGAACTCCAGACCTGTTATGGCGTTATTTCCAGGCCTTAAGTAGCTCCTTGTAGCCACTTTACCAAGGCCTGCTTTATGCCAAGAACGCCCACAATTTTTCCTTAAGGCTTCCCTGGCCCAATTCCTCTTTTAAACCCAAAAATCCAATTATTTTCCAAAGCTTTCCCTTTCATCCTAGAATTTTAAAAACTCTTAAAACATCTCCAAATACCCTTAAAACCCACTAGCACTTGGGTTATGCTCCAAACGCATAACCCCTAATCTAGGATGTTACACAAAACGTCGAACCCAATAAGTTAAGGCACAACGATCCGAATTCCCAAGAATAGGTTTTTTTTATTTGAAATTGGTAAATCTCAGTTTTTTTTAAGAAAGAAGGGATAGGTAATACCTAAAGTTTCACGAGAAAAATCGAACCCAATAAGTTAGGGCAAAATTCTTCTCGAAATCCTTCAAATATCACATATCACCGTATTTTGAAAACCATTTGAAATAAATATTTCGATTCGAAAGGTATTTTATAAACCTGGTTTGAGTGAATCATACATTACAACATATATGCCAAATATCAGTTTATCATAACTACAAAATATATTAACAATTTCTACTAAATATGAATAATAAGAAATAATAAATGATTAAAACAATTGAAATATCATACTGAAACATGCAATTAAAGAATGAAAATAAACGAACATGCAATATAGTACAGTAAATAACTGAAGATAAAGGTTATAAGATAATATACATACATATAAATAATAATATTCAAAGTAATTATAATAAGTAATATATGTATAATATATAAATTATTAATTATGAAAAATACACATATAATAGATAATATAAATAAAATATATTACATAATATAAATAGATTTATACAAAAAAATATATGATATAATATAAAAGTTTTTTAAAAAAAATAAATAATATACGAATTATAAAATAATATATATTATATTAAACCAAATAAATAGCGTATAATAATTAAATATATAAGAATAATACATGTAATTTTATACTATTTTACAAAATTAATATATAAATAATAAGAATAATATAAAATTTAATATAATTAAATAATTAAATATATATTAGAATAATTTAAAAATAAAATAAAAAAGTTTTAATTATTCGGACCTTATTGAATTTTTGAAAAAATACGGAAGGACTATTGAAGCAATTAGACCATTAACATATTTTAAATTGTTTTAGCTATTATTTATTTTTATATGATATTTTCATTAATTCTATATATATATTTTTTATATATACGTATCATTTATATTAAATTATTTTTATGTATATATTATTGATTTTATATTATTTATATATATTTATATATATATACCCATATATCTGTTATGTGTATAATTTATTTTTTCTAAATTATATTTACTTATTCTATATATGTTTATATATTATTATCATTCTTATATGTACATTATTTTATATTAAGTTTCTTTTATTTATTTACGTATATTATTTTAATTTGTTTTTAATTAGGTGTATTTTTATTTTCGTTATTTCTTGATTAGTAATGTTAATATTTCCAAAATACGAGTTGTATTGACTTTGTATATGTTGAATTGTATATTCGTATTATTATTTTTGTCATCCATTTGTATAAATATTGTATTCGTATATTATTCTTTCATGTTCAATATTATATTTCTGTTTCTCATAATTCTATAAAAGCATTTTGAGTCGTTTTTAAAATCACTTATTTAAAAGTTTCAAAACAAGGCAATATTTGCGTATTTGGAAATTCAGAGAAATCGTGCCCAATCGTGCTAGGTGTGGTTTTTTGTTTGACCAAATAAATGAATATCCTTTCAAATCTTGTCCATATTTTCAAAATAAGGTCATATTTGTGCGTTTGGAAATTCGAAGAAATCGTGTCCAATCGTGCTGGATGTGGTTTTTTGTTTGTCCAAATAACCAAATACCCTTTCAAAATTTCAATACATGTGCTTGGAGAATTTTGGGGATGATCTCGAATTCGAGGACTCAGATTGTCGTGTCCAATCGTGCTGGATGTGATACTTTATTCCTTCGGAACAAGGGAATCTCAATATTCAATCAAGTTATTTAAAATTATAGAAAAAAAGAACAAAATTTCAAAATTATTTCAAACTTTTCAACATTAGGACATCAATTAATCAATTTGGTACCAATTTTGGGCGTTGCGAGTGTGCTAACCCTTCCTCACACGTAATCGACTCCCGAACCCGTTTTCTCAAATTTTGCAGACCAAAATTTATTTTATAGGTGACCCGATCACACCTAAACAAAAAGATTGGTGGCGACTCCATATTTTTTAAAGTCGATTCCCGTTTTTTTAAACCCAACGATAAAAAAATGGTTTCGACAATTGTTATTAAAATTTTAATAGGATTATTATTAAAAATAATTTAATAAAATTAATAATTAATAATTTATTAATATTTTAATATAATTATTTTTATATTAAATTATATTAAAATATTTAAAATATTTTATTTTAAATTATATTTTGAAATTAAATATTTTATATTAAATTATATTAAAATATTTCAAATATTTTATTTTTATATTTTCTAAGTTCAAGTTTTAAAGGATTAATTTGGAAATTAATATTTTTTTATTCAATATTGCATGAAATAATTATTTTTTTGGTGATATCAAAATATAGCTATTACATGAAGACAAGTAATAGGGAAGTGATGGTCATTCCATTTAATGAGTATTACATTCAACCAAACAAAGGAATGGTTTACCATTCAATGACCCCAACCAAACATGGTGTAATTTTTTCAGAAAAATAAGTCATTTTTCAAAAATTATTTTCTAAAAACTATTTTTAGTAAAATAAATAGACCTTAAGTCAAGAATAAATGGAGACAACCAGTATGGCTTGTAGGGGGTAGCATGGGCCCCGACCACCCCTAAAATGTAAAATTATTATTTAGCCCTTAATTTTTTTTAAAAATTTTAAATTAATAAAGATAAAATTGCACTTTGGCCCCCCTAAATAAATAAAAATTCGATTTAATCCTTTACAAATTATAAAGATATAAACTATAAAAAATTAAAATTTCATCCGGCCCCCCTAAAAATTGTTCAAGCTCAAGCTTACTGGAGACAACACCAAAACAAAATATTATGTGTTTCTATCAAATTATAGGTTAAAAATGTGAAAGTTATCTAGCTCTTGTCGAAACCATTTTAAAATTTGATTTTAAAAACGAGGATCGACTTGTAAAAACAAAAATGGAGTCGCCACCAATTTTTTTACTTGGGTGTGATTGGATCACCTTATAAAACGTTTTATTTTAAAACATACTGATTTTGGTCTACGAAAAATGAGAAAACGGGTTCGGGGGTCGATTACGAATGAGGAAGGGTTAGCACCCTCATAACGCCCAGAAATTGGTACCTAATCGATAAAATCATGCCCTAATGTTGAAACTTTTAAAAAATTCAAAAAAAATGGACCTTTTATTTGAAAAAAAAACCCAGACTTACCTATCTCAAAGAAATAAAACACTATACCTAGTAAGTTAGGATATAGCATCTCATGACTTTGAAACTAAGCACGTCTTTATTTTAGAAAATTCCTACCTCGAGACGCAAAACGTCGAACCCAATAAGTTAAGGCACAACGATCCGAATTCCCAAGAATAGGTTTTTTTTATTTGAAATTGGTAAATCTCAGTTTTTTTTTTTAAGAAAGAAGGGATAGGTAATACCTAAAGTTTCACGAGAAAAATCGAACCCAATAAGTTAGGGCAAAATTCTTCTCGAAATCCTTCAAATATCACATATCATCGTATTTTGAAAACCATTTGAAATAAATATTTCGATTCGAAAGGTATTTTATAAACCTGGTTTGAGTGAATCATACATTACAACATATATGCCAAATATCAGTTTATCATAACTACAAAATATATTAACAATTTCTACTAAATATGAATAATAAGAAATAATAAATGATTAAAACAATTGAAATATCATACTGAAACATGCAATTAAAGAATGAAAATAAACGAACATGCAATATAGTACAGTAAATAACTGAAGATAAAGGTTATAAGATAATATACATACATATAAATAATAATATTCAAAGTAATTATAATAAGTAATATATGTATAATATATAAATTATTAATTATGAAAAGTACACATATAATAGATAATATAAATAAAATATATTACATAATATAAATAGATTTATACAAAAAAATATATGATATAATATAAAAGTTTTTTTTTTAAAATAAATAATATACGAATTATAAAATAATATATATTATATTAAACCAAATAAATAGCGTATAATAATAATTAAATATATAAGAATAATACATGTAATTTTATACTATTTTACAAAATTAATATATAAATAATAAGAATAATATAAAATTTAATATAATTAAATAATTAAATATATATTAGAATAATTTAAAAATAAAATAAAAAGGTTTTAATTATTTGGACCTTATTGAATTTTTGAAAAAAATACGGAAGGACTATTGAAGCAATTAGACCATTAACATAAAAAACACGCGGATCCTTTTTACCCATCGGGTCGGCGCACAGATCCAACCACTAAACGACGTCGTTTTGGTCATTAACTTACCATACCAAAACGGCGTCGTTCCTTGGGCATATAAAAGTCAATATTCTGCGAAAAAATTCATTTGTTCTCCATTTTTAAAAAAAATTCTCAGAAACTTCTCTCCACGCCCTCGCCTGGGTTCTGATCGTCGCCCATTTGGTCCACCGCCACGCGCCTCACGCGCCGTCGCCCACGGCGGCGCACAGGTGAAATTCTCACCCTTTTTGCTTATCTTTTTTTTTTTGTTTTGTTTTTAACAGTACTATATGCAAAAAAAACGCAAGTTAAAGAAACAAAATATAATAACACTAAATAGAAAATCACCTCGAGTTAAAAAAACCTCTGTATTCGGTTTCGATGTCTCCTTTTTATTTCTCCATATTTTTCTTTTTCAGTCTCTCCGTGTATTTTTCTATCTATTTTTTTCTGTGTCCTTTCTTTTACAGATTTATGGGTTTTTATACCTGAAAAATAAAAATGAAAAAGGAAATATATCATCTTTGCCATATTTGCTCGTTGCTCTTTCCTATTCTGTGCAGGAACGGAGATTCTGGTGATGGCTAAGGCGGGGTTCGTGCGCGTTGATGGCGGCGAGGATCTGATTCAGTGCGAGGCTGGGGCGAAACTTGCGGCGCGACGGTTGGGATACTGTCTCCTACGGCGCCTAGGGTTTCAGGAAACCCTAGGTCTTCTGATTTCTGTTTAGGAATTGGGCCACTTTGGGCCATCCGAGTTTCGGGTCTAATGGGTTAGTGATTTTCGGGTTTTAGGTGCTGGGTTAAAAAGTGGGCCGGTTTGGGTTTGTTTAGTATTTGAGTTTAGCTGTAATGGGTAATGGGTAATTTGGGCTTGATGATATCTGTTTGGGCTTGTAAACAAACTGGACTGTTTAAAACTTTGGTTTTATTATTTATTTACAAGGGCCCGGGCGAAAATGGGCTTCTACAGCTGCCCCTCTTTGCTCATTGTCATGTAACGAGAATAGAGCAAAGACGATAAAGGGCCCATTTTGCCTGGTCTTGTCAAATGGCTGGTATCTTTAATCTGCTTCATTCCTGCTCAGTGGAGACCGAAACTTTGATCTGCTTCCTGCAACTTCAGGAAGATGAGATCTGCTATCTTCGATCTTCTTCTTACAACTTCAAAGAGATAAGATCTGCTGCCTTTAGTCTATTCTGCTGCAACTTCAGGGAGATAAGACTAAAATCTTCTTTGATCTGCTTCCTGCAACTTTAGGAAGATAAGATCTTCTATCTTCAATCTACTCCACTGCAACTTCAGGGAGCCAAGGTTGAAAGTGTTTTAGATCTGCTTCCTGCAACTTCAGGAAGATAAGATCTTCTGTCTTTAGTCTACTCCACTACAACTTTAGAGAGATAAGACTAAAATGTCTTTTGATCTGCTTCCTGCAACTTCAGAAAGATAAGATCTTCTATCTTCAATCTATTCCGCTGCAACTTCAGGGAGACAAGGTTAAAAGTGTCTTCGATCTGCTTCCTGCAACTTCAGGAAGATGAGATCTTCTATCTTCAATCTACTCCGCTGCATCTTCAGGGAGACAAGGTTGAAAGTGTCCTCGATCTGCTTCCTGCAACTTCAGGAAGATGAGATCTTCTATCTTCAATCTACTCTGCTACAACTTCAGGGAGACAAGGTTGAAAGTGTCTTCGATCTGCTTCCTGCAACTTCAGGAAGATAAGATCTTCTGTCCTTAGTCTACTCCGCTTCATCTTCAGAAAGACAAGACTGAAAATGTCTTCGATCTGCTTCTTGCAACTTCAGGAAGATAAGATCTGCAAATTTGCCGGTATTGCTACACCGTCCTCTGGAGGACATATCCTGTAGACTTATGTTTATGCCACATGACTAAGATGCTATGATCAGAATGAATCAAATGCTTCTAGCTACATGTGTTATGAATGAAATGAATGCAACATGTCATGAAAATGATTCCTTTTAAAGGATTAGGATTTGAATGCAATGATCGAAATGAATCAAATGCCCCTAATGAAATTTTCCATGATACAAAAATGTTATGAGTATGATCCTTGCTCTAGGTGTTATCACTCATTTGTTCTTCATTCTTGTTCATCAATCACGTTTTGCTCAACAAGCTTGCCCCAATGTAATTTGTGAGTCAACTCCGCTTGGATCTTGAGACCATAAGGCTTGTACCATCATACCGTAATGGGAATTGAAACTTTTCAATCTGACCCATCTGAAATTTTTAAAGCATAGGGTTTATTTCGAATTCAACTCATTCCACCACAATTCAGGGTTTCTTAGTTAGTCACACCATTCCCCAAACATCAATTCATTTGGTCCAATTATCACTTGGACAAAGAAATCAAAGAAATAGTCTCTCTCCAGACTCTTCTTTCTCAAATACTTCTTATGCACCTGGAAATTCTAAACAATTGTCCTGTTTTGGTTCCCTGTTTTATCTAGAAATTTCCAAAGTAATATGTAGACCTTCTTTTTGTGAAATTATTAGTTCGTTAATCATTATTTCAATGCAATACATTTATGAACAATGGGTAACAAATAAATTGATCTCAAAAAGGATTAAAATTGAATAAATTATCAAAGATACAAAAAAAAAATTTTAACTGAGAACATATCTTTGAGAAGAAAAAGAATCTTAAGATAGTAAAATGAATAGGACAAAAAAAAAATAGATGCCCTAGATATCACCAATTGAGCTTCTACATACAAGCTTCATGAAGACTTCCTTGAGCTCAACATGTGTTTAGAAGACCCAAAGTACTTTGTTGATGCCCCGATATGCAACTTTCTTCATTTTATTGCTGATTCAAGTGTAGCAAGATGACTGTGTTCATTCAGAATTTGAGCCGCCCTTTTTGGGTTTTCAACTCAAAACCCCTTTGGTCTCAAGGCGCCCTTTTGTGGGTTTTCGCCTTGGCCTCTCTATTTTTTTATTTTTTTTTAGAAACTCAAAGCGCCCTTTGCGGGTTTTCGCCTTGGCCTCTCCTCCTTTTCAAGCAAAATACTTTTTGACTGAGTCAGAGTTCACAGGGTTGGGTAAACTTTTCCCATCCATTTCGGTCAAAATCAGTGCTCCTCCAGAGAAAGCCTTCTTCACCACATATGGTCCTTCCCAATTCGGCATCCATTTTCCTCTGGAATCCTTTTGTATGGGAAGAATCTTTTTCAATACAAGGTCCCCCTCATGAAACTCTCTTGGGCGAACTTTCTTATTATAGGCTCGCATCATTCGCTTTTGGTACATCTGACCGTGACGAATAGCCCTTAGCCTCTTTTCTTCAATTAAGTTCAACTGATCATACCGATCTTGAATCCATTCAACCTCATCCAGCTTTATTTCTGACAAAACTCGAAGAGAAGGTATTTCTACTTCAATAGGTAAAACTGCCTCCATCCCATAGACCAACGAGAAAGGGGTTGCCCCAGTAGAGGTTCTGAAAGACGTTCGATAAGCATAGAGTGCAAACGAAAGTTTCTCATGCCAATCCTTATAAGTCTCAGTCATATTCCCCACTATCTTCTTGATGTTTTTGTTAGCCGCTTCTACTGCCCTATTCATTTTTGGGCGATACGGAGACGAGTTGTGGTGCTTGATCCTGAACTGACTACAAATTTCCGCTATCGTGATGTTGTTCAAATTCAGTGCGTTATCCGATATGATCCTCTCGGGCATTCCATATCGATAAATGATCTCCTTTTTCAAGAATCGACTAACTGCCGACTTAGTGACGCTAGCATATGAAGCAGCTTCTACCCATTTCGTGAAGTAGTCAATTACCACAAAGATGAATCGATGCCCATTCGAAGCTTTTGGTGAGATTGGTCCAATAACATCCATACCCCACATGGAAAATGGCCATGGGGAAGTCATAACGTGCAAAGGTGACGGAGGTACATGAATTTTATCTCCGTAAATTTGGCATTTATGACATCTCTGGCATAGTTAATCTGATCTCCTTCCATGGTAGACCAATAATATCCAAATCTCATTATCCCTGGCCATTGTGAATCCATTAGCGTGTGTTCCACAAATGCCCTCATGAACTTCTTCAAGGATTTGCTTAGCTTCAACAAAGATCAACACATCTCAATAGTACTTGATCTTTTTTTTCTTCTTGTATAAGATATCTCCGTCTAAAACATAGTCAGAGGCTAATCTTCTTAAAGTCCTTTTCTCATTCTCAGTGGCGTGCTCCGGGTATTCATGATTTTTTACGTATCGTAATACATCCTGATACCAGGGGTGATCATCTCTTTCCTCTTCTTCTATGTCATAACAATGAGCTAGAGTTTCGAAGATACTCATCTGAATAGGTCTCATATCTTCTGGTCTATTTACTTTGATCAAAGAAGCCAGGGTCGCCAAAGCATCTGCCATCTGGTTTTCATCATGTGAGAGGTAATTGAAAGTGATGTCATCAAACTTCTCAATCAATCCCAGAATTATTTTTCGGTAATCTATTAGTTTGGGATCTCTTGTCTCCCACTCTCCCTTGTGGTAGATTACTAGGCGTAATCTCCATATACTTCTAGCACTCTAATTTTACACTCTATAGTCGCTCGGATGCCCATAATGCAGACTTCATATTCTCGCCATGTTATTTGTATAATCAAAATCCAACTTGCATGTGAATGGATAATAATCACCACTAGGGGAGACTAAAATTGCCCCAATTCCATTTCCCACGGCATTTGATGCTCCATCAAAGTTTAGTTTCCACTTGACAATCTTGGTGATTTGCCACATACATCAACTCTTCATTGGGATTTGGCAATCATGTCATCAACATACACTTCCATCTCTTTATGCATCATGTCATGGAACAAGGTTACCATGGCCCACGATATGTTGCTCCAAAGATTCTTTAACCCGAATGGCATTACTTTATAGCAAAAAGTACCCCACAATGTTATGAAGGTAGTTTTCTCCATATCCTCGTGGTGCATCTTGATTTGATTGTATCCGAAAAACCATCCATGAAGGAAAACAATGAAAATCCTGCCGTGTTATCCACCAATGTGTCAATATGCGGCAAAGGGAAATTATCCTTTGTGCTAGCTTTATTTAGATCCCTATAGTCCACACACATCCGGACCTTTCCATCCTTCTTAGGGACAGGAACAATGTTGGCAACCCACTCTGAGTACTTGACCACTTGTAGAAAACCAAAGATCAAAAGCTGTTTCTGGACCTCTTCCTTTATTTTCAACACTACATCAGGCCTCATCCTTCGTAGCTTTTGCTGAACCGACTTGCATTCTTCTCTTATGGGAAGGCGATGTACTACAATGTCAGTACTTAGCCCAGGCATATCTTGGTAGGTCCATGCAAATACGTCCTTGAATTCCCGTAGCAACTCAACAAGATCTTTCTTCGTCTCTTTGGCTATGTACGTCCCAATTTTCACAACCTTTCCTTCTTCCAAGGCTATGTTCTCTACCTCCTCCCCATGGGGCATGATCTGTTTCTCCTCTTGCTTTACCATTATTAACAAATCTGGAGATAAGTCACAATCTCGATCATTTTCAAAATCCTGAGATTCCTCTAAACACATATCTTGCTCAAAGTGGACCTCTGGATCTCTGTATTATCGTTGCTCACATCATTGATATCTAGGGACTGTGATGGGGTACCAAAAAATGTACAAAGAACAAATGAATTCGAGGACAACTATTCACATGATATGAATGAAAAATTTGAAATGAAATTAGAAAATCAAAAGAATGAAAAAAAATAAAGGAATATCTGCTCAAGTTAATTATCAAAAATGTATTTTATTGGAATAATAATGTCTGAACATGAGCCTATTTCACACAAGAAATCTTATTGTTCCTAGGCTAAAAACAACAAGAGCGTTCAGAATATTACTCAGATAATCTCTAAAAACTACAGGAAGTTCCTCTGCAATCCAATTGTCCAAAAACGCCTAAGTTCATAAGGGCGAATGCCCAATGTGTTTCTTTGATCGGCTTTCTTCCTCATGTATGGCATTGATGTGAGGACTTTCCAATAACCCTCTCTCAGGGTGAATTATTCCTCCGGATACGAAGGTCTGGGATATGTGGGGAAATTTTATCGGTTCCCACTAGAGTTCCTCTCCGTTTAGCCGTGCCCTCCTTCTCTCCTGCTTTTTCTCGATTTCCTTTCTCCTCTGTCTGGCATCTGGCCTGAAACCCAAGCCAAAGCGGTCTCTCTTCTCCTTCAGCATTGGCACTTGAACCTCTCCTTGGAGATGTCTGCCTAGTCCTTTCCCTGGTAGGGCTCCTCTCCCCACCATCATCTGTAAGCCTATTCTCGTGGTCTTGGATATCTTAGGCACTGGGACTTCACTTTCTTCCGAGATGAATGTTGCATTGACGAACTCTAAAGACCGGAAAGAACATTCGATGGCCTCCTCATTTGTCTCTACATATGGCGCGTCATTGGTAACAGTCGCTATAATGTCCTCTTCCGCATTTATAGTGACCAGTCGACCATCCGTCACCAGTTTCAGTTTTTGATGAAGAGATGAGGGCACTACTCCTGCTGAATCAATCCAAGGCCTTCCCAGCAAGCAATTGTATGAGGGCTTTATATCCATCACCAGAAAGTCCACCTTATATGTGTTTGGCCCAATCTGCAACGGTATGTCAATCCTCTCCATCACCTTTTTCTCGGTGTCGTCAAATGCTCTCACTATGTTCTGGCACGTCTTCATGTGAGAACTATCTATTGGCAACCTCTTCAGTGTCGACAATGGTTGGACATTTAAGGCTGATCCATTGTCGATCAACACACTTGGCAGAGTGTATCCCTTACAACGAGTGGTGATGTGCAAGACTTTGGTTGATCCCATACCTCCAGGTGGAATTTTATCGTCGCTGAAGGAAATAAAGTTGTCAGCACTTATGTTACTAACTAATCGGTCAAGTTTATTGACAGATATGTCTTTAGTAACGTAAGTCTTATTCAGTACTTTCATCAAGGCCTCACGATGAACTTCCGAACTTAAAAGTAAGGCTAGCACCGAAATACGAGCCGGTTGTTTGCGCAATTGCTCCACTACGCTATATTCACTGTGCTTTAAGAATTTTAAAAATTCTTTAGCCTCTTCCTCCCTTACAGGTACATTGATAAGGGCATCAAGTCCTTCCTCTGGTTCAATTGGCACATTCTTTGATTTCGCTGATTCTGGTCTGACGTTTACTGAGTTGTAACGCCTTACATTTCGTGTGTAGAATCCATCATTTTGGATCTCCTTAGAAATGCTAGCTGAGTTTTCTATTCCCGACGTCGCCACATTACAATTGTAACTCGATGGTATCGTCTTTTTATCCTTGTAAGGAAAGGACACAGGTCTCTGGATTACAACTTTAGGTACGATTCGTGCTCCACCCTCTGTATTTCTTGGTCTGAAAATGATGATCCTCAGATAACTGACTTTTTGTCAATTCTCCTTCAGTTGCATGTATATTTCCTCCCTCTGGGCCCTCTTCATAAAACTCTAGCTCTTTATTATCCATAAGATTATGTACCAATAATCTGAACTCAGCACATTCCTGAATCTCATGTCCTTGAGCTTTCTGGAACTCACAGTAGTTCCTTGATTCTTCACCTCCTTCTTTGAGACTTGATTTTATCAATCCCCTTCTTACCATTTCTTTCCATACTTCTCTCAACGAGGTTTTTACTTCTAAGATATCCCCATTAGTCCTTCTCATGACATCCTCTCTGACCGCGTTTACCCCCTTATCTTCATGGTTGGGTAATGGGTTCTCCGTACTGGACGTATCATCAAGCTTGACAACTTCCAACTTAAGAAGCCTCTCAACTACCTTTTTGAAGGCAGTATAGTTTTCTATTGAATGCCCCGTTATTCCTGCGTGATAATCACATTGGGCGTTTGAGTCATACCATTTAGGATATGGGGGTTGTAGCGGCTGTAGATAATATGGGGACACTACGCGTGCCTCTAATAAAATATGATATAGCTCCTTATACGTCATTGGGATTGACGTAAATTGGATCTTTTCAGCATTTTTTCTAGGGCCTGATTCTTGTCTTGTCGACCCTTGTTGCCCAGTAGTAACTACTTTCGGCTGACTGACAGTGACTGCCTTTGAGTACCCTTTGTTGAATGTACTCGTGTTATTCACCTCATTATCTTTTTTTCCTAGGAGTAGATCTCCTAGTGGTTTCTCCCGCTTCGATCTTGTCACCCCTTATGGCATTTTCTATCATTTCACCCGCCATGACTATATTCGCAAAGCTTTTAGTGCTACTTCCTATCATATGGGTGATAAAAGGCGCCTTCAGAATGTTGATGAACAACATGGTGGTTTCCTTTTCCAGGAGAGGTGGTTGAACTTGCATGGCAACTTCCCTCCATCTTTGCGCGTATTGCCTGAAGCTTTCATTTGATTTCTTTTCCATGTTTTGCAACATAATTCGGTCAGGCGTCATATCTGTGACATGATTGTACTGCCTCATGAAGGCTTGGGCCAATTCTCTCTAGGAGCCAATATTAGCGCGGCTAAGTTGATTGTACCACCTAGACGCTGCTCCCGTCAAACTATCTTGGAAATAATGAATCAAAAGTCAATCATTGTTCACATAGCCCGTCATGCGTCTACAGAACATGGTGATGTGGGCTTCTGGGCAACTAGTCCCATTGTACTTCTCAAATTCCGGCATCTTGAATTTATGAGGAAGCACCAGATCTGGGACCAAACTCAGGTCCTTTGCGTCAATTCCATGGTGATGGTCAGTATTTTCCAAAGCCTTGAATTTTTCCTCTAACCATCTACAGCGATCCTCTAACTGTCTTGAAGATTCAGTTCTGATCACCTCTCTCTCTGCCATGTCCAGATCAGGAATAACAGGATTAGCAGGATTATCCCCTGGGTTGGATCCTGTGCCAACTTGAAAATTCATGGGCACTCCAGTATCAGCTTGCCCTTGCTGAGGCCTAATTGTGACAGGTGGCCTTCTGGGATATTCTTCAGGTTGCGCTTGCACGTGTGGTGGAGTGAATCCCCTAGGAAGATCCTCATCGTCCTCAGCATTAACTATGGGACTTTTTCCCTTGTCCATTGCCCCACTCAGCATTTGGGCCATTTGTGCCATCATGTTCCTTTGGGCTTCCATCATCTGGTCCTCATCTCTTGTTGAAGCTTTGCCATTTGCTCTTGCATCCTGGTCTTGAATGTCTCTTTGGAATTGTTCCATCCTTTGATCCATTTTCCTTGATTTAGCACGTGTACCGTAGGGGTGTTCGGCTTCCGGGTTTTCCTTCTCTTTTATCTCTCTCTCATTGTTATAATTTTGACTAATTAGACTCTCTTTATAGACTTAAATGCAGATGATATGATGCAAATGCAAATGCCTGAATGCAAAGAGAGAGAGGCGTTGATTCTGAATTCAATTCCATTAGAGAAACTTTTCTAGAAAGTAAATTTCTTTACATAAAACGGATCACATATACGGCCTTGCCCTCATATTTCAAGTTTAAAACATCAATCCCTTTCTTCGCAAAGGTCAAATCTTCTAGTAGATGCCTCATCTAGCTCCTTTTTGCTTGATCTGGGCTGTGACTCACTGTTCACTTATTTCCATAAAGCTTGTTAGCCTCTTCAAGATAGTCAAGACGTGGTGATCCTCGAATAGTCTTTGTCAGCTTGAATCATTGGGCAATAAACTTCTTGTATTCTTTCACGGACTATCAGTCTTCTCTCGTTGTGTTTGCTTGAAACATATTCAGACAACCGTATTATAATCCACTTTATCAAAAAATCCATTTCCTTATGACAAACTTTTCTATTTAGCAATCGAATTTGAATCAACACCTCTTTTCTATGATATGGATGCAATACAATCAAAACAAAATAAAAAACGTTAGCACAAGGAAAAAATAAATAACAAACAACACCTATCTGGATGACCACTACGGTTTGACATAGTTCTACCTAAGGTGGGCTCTTAGGGTTCACTATATGCGGTTTAGTTCTAAAGTTGAGGTACCCGAACCAGCAGATTCCTCGATCCTCACCCATTATAGGCTCATATGGTCCGAGTTCAGTTCAAGGGAATACATTTCCCTATGGCTGCACGGAGATGAAAATATCACGAAGACATAGGTACGGATGTATCCCGAAAGCGGTTCACTATCCTGCACGGAGGTGAAAACCTCACGAAGGAGTAGCTTCTCGCTCCCACTTAAGGGTGTGACCACAACGGTCATACAATGCAATGCAGAAATATTATATACAAATAGAATCTCATGCAAAAAAAGGATCATAATTTTTAAACCAGATTTTTAAATTCAGACATAAGGACATGAATTCATCGATTTTTCGGCTTGACTCTCTTATGGTCCCCAGTGGAGTCGCCAAGCTGTCGAAACCATTTTAAAATTTGATTTTAAAAATGAGGATCGACTTGTAAAAACGAAAATGGAGTCGCCACTAATTTTTTTTTACTTGGGTGTGATTGGATCACCTTATAAAACGTTTTACTTTAAAACATACTGATTTTGGTCTACGAAAAATGAGAAAACGGGTTCGGGGGTCGGTTACGTATGAGGAAGGGTTAGCACCCTCATAACGCCTAAATTGGTACCTAATCGATAAAATCATGCCCTAATGTTGAAACTTTAAAAAATTCAAAAAAATGGACCTTTTATTTGATAAAAAAACCTGATTTACCTATCTCAAAGAAATAAAACACTATACCTAGTAAGTTAGGATATAGCATCTCATGACTTTGAAACTAAGCACGTCTTTATTTTAGAAAATTCCTACTCGAGACGCAAAATGTAACACCCCAAACCCGCCCATTCACTACGACCGAATTTGAAATGCCACCATGAACACGCTCAAAAATATTCTTACTTAAGAGTAAAAATCGTTAAAAATTTGTTTCCTTTAATAAAACCTTTTCGTGACTTAAAATATTCAGGTAAAAATTAAATTATTATGAAAACACGGATTCAAAACTTTATTATACCCACTTAAGAAAATAAAATCATTTGCAATTAATATTTAAATTGTCAATCCATAATAAATATAATAATTAAACTTAATGAAAAATACTTAAACAACCTTAAACACTTTAATGGGCCTTAATACAATAAAGACTTAATCAAAATACTGAAACTATAAATACTTAATTAATTAAATTATCTTCTGCATGGGCCACCTCGTATCCACTCCAACCCGGTCCGATCATCATATCACCTGCGATGTTTGATAAAATATTTGGGTGAGTCACACGGACTCAGTGTGTAATTAAACCACTGAATTCCACCCACATGTTAACCACATATTAACCCATATATCAGATATCAAGTATCATATTCACATACTACCACATTCTGGGCTTGGCCCATATTCACACTGATCCACATTCATATACTGGGCTTGGCCCTTTTCTTAATAATCCACATATCAACTGGGCCTAGCCCATTTTCACATTAATCCACAAATTAAAATAATATGCAAAGTTATGCAATTATGAAGCCCAACCCAACCTAGGGTCCATCCGTTACTCCTACCTTAGCGCACTCGCCCAAGGCCGTGGCTAATCCACCGCTCACATAGTGAACCACATATCTTACCTTGGCGCACTTGCCGCTCAAGGCCGTGGTTAATCCACCGATCACATAGTGATCCACATATCTTACCTTGGCGCACTTGTCGCGCTCAAGGTCGTGGTCGAGCCACCGATCACCTAAGTGATCCCACATATCATTCGGTCCACAAGTGATGCACACAAACTATCAACCGTCGAGGTGGGCACCTAGCCAACACCTCCCTTGATGAAGCACACGCCTAACATCAAGCGCTAATGTAGCACAAGGCTAACATTAGACCACGCACATAAAGTACACCCTTTCCTTCCTTCATATCCATATCCCACCCATGCACATGCAAAGATGTAATAGTGGCGTAATAATAATAAATGCATGCACATATTATTAAGGCGGACAATCACATTTTTATAGGCATTATCACATTCACATCGGCACTTTCACATTCTTATCAACAGATAATACTAACTCGATTATCGTTATACCCTTTTCGTGGTAATCACCACATAACTGTCATTGCACTGGTTAGCACATAAATCACACATGCAAATATAGCAAAACCCGGAAAACGGTGGGTTAATCACACACCTTATAACTTGGAGAATTACGCTTTCGATACCGATGCTATTACTAGGCGACACTACGGCTATTTGCCTACTTTCTTGTTCCTATTTGGTCCACACCCGGTGGCCAATCTCGAATCGCAAAATGACTCTTTTCTTAAACTTTGGGGTAGGGACCTTCTCTTTCCCTCTTGACTGGCATCCATGTCCATTAATGATATCTTTAATCAGCACCATCTGTTAAACAAGAATACTTTAATCTAAATATTTTGAATCGAAACTATACTTACTAAATATCCTTACCACAATGATCCGAGTCTCAAGCTTGCTATACACTTACATCGATTTTCCTTGATGACTTCAATTCCCGAGAAAGGCTCCTAAAGTCGACACTATACGTTGCTTACTCCTAGCGATAAATTTCCGAATCACCCTCCTAGGTGCGGCCACAACCAAGAAATAGAACTAGATCTTCAACCTTGGCTTTTGAAACGTGTGATGAAGAAAAGAATAAAGGCACTTTTAATAATCGGCTATGGCTCTTTAATAAAATAAAATATAAAAGGGAGTATGGTACTTACAAGGTTTCGGCTAACACAAGGAACAGGTTTGGAGTTGGAGAAAGAAGGAATAGAAGAATGGAGAAGGCTTAGGAGAATTCGGCTTTTGTCAAAGAGAAAATAAGGTGTGATTCGGCAAAGTAACTTAAAATAAAAAGATGAATGCTTCATTAAGAAGGAATTTCGGCACCCCAAATAAACATACCTCCAAAGCCGAAAATACCACCCTAGGAAGTCCTATATTCGGCCATCACCTTCCCACTTAACAAATCCCAATCAATCTCTTATTTTATCACTTATCACCCATTCAAAAATAAATAAAATACAACAGCCCTTATCCTTATCTTACTAATTTAACTAAAATAATTAAAATGACCCAAATTTATCTACCTATTGAACTAAAATAAAATAAAAATAACTAAAGCCATATTTATCCTACCATCTGCAAGTTAGAGTTTTAATAGGAGAATTTAAGCCAATCTTTATCTCTCAAAATAAATAAAATAAACAACAATTTATCTTCTATTCTTATCCAATAATAATAAAAAAATAAAACCAAGCATCATCCCACTTTTCCAAATTGATTATAAAAGAAATAAAACAAAGCTTTATCTTCATCCAAAGAAGCCCAATGCTGTCCACCACCTTTCCAATCTGCCGTAAAATAAAAATAAAATAAAACACGCTTATGCCGCGCCCAAGACTCGAACCTGCACTGTTATGGCGTTATTTCCAGTGCCTTAAGTAGCTCCTTGTAGCCACTTTACCAAGGCCTCGCTTTATGCCAAGAACGCCCACAATTTTTCTTAAGGCTTCCTCTGGCCCAATTCCTCTTTTAAACCCAAAAATCCAATTATTTTCCAAAGCTTTCCCTTTCATCCTAGAATTTTAAAAACTCTTAAAACATCTCCAAATACCCTTAAAACCCACTAGCACTTGGGTTATGCTCCAAACGCATAACCCCTAATCTAGGATGTTACACAAAACGTCGAACCCAATAAGTTAAGGCACAACGATCCGAATTCCCAAGAATAGGTTTTTTTTATTTGAAATTGGTAAATCTCAGTTTTTTTTAAGAAAGAAGGGATAGGTAATACCTAAAGTTTCACGAGAAAAATCGAACCCAATAAGTTAGGGCAAAATTCTTCTCGAAATCCTTCAAATATCACATATCACCGTATTTTGAAAACCATTTGAAATAAATATTTCGATTCGAAAGGTATTTTATAAACCTGGTTTGAGTGAATCATACATTACAACATATATGCCAAATATCAGTTTATCATAACTACAAAATATATTAACAATTTCTACTAAATATGAATAATAAGAAATAATAAATGATTAAAACAATTGAAATATCATACTGAAACATGCAATTAAAGAATGAAAATAAACGAACATGCAATATAGTCTGAAGAAATAATCAAGATAAAGGTTATAAGATAATATACATACATATAAATAATAATATTCAAAGTAATTATAATAAGTAATATATGTATAATATATAAATTATTAATTATGAAAAATACACATATAATAGATAATATAAATAAAATATATTACATAATATAAATAGATTTATACAAAAATATATGATATAATATAAAAGTTTTTTAAAAAAATAAATAATATACGAATTATAAAATAATATATATTATATTAAACCAAATAAATAGCGTATAATAATTAAATATATAAGAATAATACATGTAATTTTATACTATTTTACAAAATTAATATATAAATAATAAGAATAATATAAAATTTAATATAATTAAATAATTAAATATATATTAGAATAATTTAAAAATAAAATAAAAAAGTTTTAATTATTCGGACCTTATTGAATTTTTGAAAAAATACGGAAGGACTATTGAAGCAATTAGACCATTAACATAAAAAACACGCGGATCCTTTTTACCCATCGGGTCGGCGCACGGATCCAACCACTAAACGGCGTCGTTTTGGTCATTAACTGACCATACCAAAACGACGTCTTTCCTTGGGCATATAAAAGTCAATATTCGCGAAAAATTCATTTGTTCTCCATTTTTAAAAAAATTCTCGAAACTTCTCTCCACGCCTCGCCTGGTTACGATCGTCGCCCATTTGGTCCACCGCCACGCGCCTCACGCGCCGTCGCCCACGGCGGCGCACAGGTGAAATTCTCACCCTTTTTGCTTATCTTTTTTTTAACAGTATTATATGCAAAAAAAACGCAAGTTAAAGAAACAAAATATAATAACACTAAATAGAAAATCACCTCGATTTAAAAAAACATCTGTATTCGGTTTCGATGTCTCCTTTTTATTTCTCCGTATTTTTCTTTTTCAGTCTCTCCGTGTATTTTTCTATCTATTTTTTTCTGTGTCCTTTCGGTTACAGATTAATGGGTTTTTATACCCGAAAAATAAAAATGAAAAAGGAAATATATCATCTTTGCCATATTTGCTCGTTGCTCTTTCTTTTTCTGTGTAGGAACGGAGATTCTGGTGATGGCTAAGGCGGGGTTCGTGCGCGTTGATGGCGGCGAGGATCTGATTCGGCGCAAGGCTGGGGCGAAACTTGCGGCGCGACGGTTGGGATACTGTCTCCTGCGACACCTAGGGTTTCAGGAAACCCTAGGCCTGCTGATTTCTATTTAGGAATTGGGCCACTTTGGGCCATCCGAGTTTCGGGTCTAATGGGTTAGTGATTTTCGGGTTTTAGGTGCTGGGTTAAAAAGTGGGTCGGTTTGGGTTTGTTTAGTATTTGAGTTTAGCTGTAATGGGTAATGGGTAATTTGGGCTTGATGATATCTGTTTGGGCTTGTAAACAAACTGGACTGTTTAAAACTTTGGTTTTATTATTATTATTTATTTACAAGGGCTCGGGCGAAAATGGGCTTCTACAGCTCTCATTTAGTATTTTATTATACTTCTAAATCTAATTTATTGTGATAAGTTATTCTCCTTTATCTTATCTTTTAGAGTTATTTATAAGAAAATCAAACCTATCACTTTTTTTATATTTTTATTTCTAATTCAAACTCAAATTCAATTTTCAACTCAAGATATAATTAAGTTACTTGGGCTCAAGCTATATAAACTTGAAATTTGTTAGAAAATATTTTTGTATTTATATAAGTTTAAATTAAAATCAATTTATTAATTAAATTTAAAGTTAAAACCTTTTGATTTCATTTTTTTTAATTTTAGTGAAAATAATAAAATTATTTTTTATTTATTTATTTTTCAAAATTCTTTTTTAAAATATTCATTCATACTTTTTTTATAATTTTTTACTTTCTCCATAAATCAAAAGCAAATGTAAACCAAACAAATCCTTATATATTAGTAAAATTGTTATTAAACACAGGTTTAGTGTAAATTCGATATTTTTTCTAAATTTGAGATCTAAACTTTTTTGAGGTGATTTGGTATCTGAACTTAATTTTTTTTTCTAATATGGTACTTAAGCTTTTTTTGTTCAGAACTTGACACTATTTCTTAATTTGGTACATAAGTTCTCTTTTTTTATATTCAATTTGGTACCTAAACTTGGCAATTGTTATACAAATGACACCAAAATACTAACAGTGTTTATTGTTTTATTTTATGAAGGACAAAAATAACTAATTTATGATTAACATGTTACAGAAGGCATGAAATTTAATGGTAGGAATAATTACATTTAGAGTTATTATATACGGTGGTACCTAAACTTGACAACTTATACATACTAGATAACTACACTTTTTTGGACCTAACTGATACCTAAATTTGGAAACTTTAAGGTCCCATTCTTCATTGCATTTGGGAAACCAAAAGTGTTTTTTTCATTACAAAAGCAATGAAGAACACCTGGCTTTTGGGCCCAAAACTGCAGTGGAAAAGTGTTTTTCCACCTAAACGTAAAAGTTGGGATTTAGGTGCTTTTTGTGTAACAACTCGTTTTTCAGTAGTGTTGGAAACAATAGTTTCGAGGCCACAATTTTGATGAGTGAGTCCGTAAATATTATTATTTAATATTTACGAGTCAAATATAGTAATATAGTGAATCATGATTTGATAGATTTGTTAATTTAACAGTTAATAAAGTACAAGTGGTTCAAACCTAAAGTCAATGGTTTTGAAAAATGAGGTATCAAGACCTCGTTTCCATAAATCAAGCCCGTAAATATTTTAATTAAATCAAACCCTAAAGTCTAAATATTTTATTTAAATATTTACGGAGTTTTATATAGGTATATTTAATTTTGTTCTGAAAATTTTAGTAATTGAAGAGTTAATTAAAGTATAAGGACTAAATCATAAAAATTATAAAAGTTAATCAGAATTTATTTTTATTAGTTAAATTACTCAATTAATAATTATTTAAGTTCTAAAATGGCAATCTACTACCTTTTAAATGTCTTGTACGGTTAGTGCTTGATTTCTTTAATTATTTTATGTTAATTATATTAAAATGATATTAGTAAAGGTTAAAATAATATAACATTAATATCATCATCTTCATTTGTTCTCTCCACTGAAACAAAAACATAAAAACACCATTTTTGAATGCTTTGAGATTTGGCCAAGCTTGTGTTTATGCATGTAAGAGAATTTTGAGCCCGTTATTCGTAAATTTTATGTTTTTGAGATCATTGTAGCTTAATCTAGCTAATCCAGGTGTTATTTTTCGAAATTGTTAAAACTTCTAAATGTTACCATTGATGAATGTTTGATGAAATTGGTATTATTTGGTTAGATTCGATGCTTAGATATGAAAAATGATTAATTTGTAAAGTAAAAAATTGTTAATTTTGTGTATAGGGACTAAAACAAAAATATTTTGAAATTGGTAAGAAATTTTTGTAATTATTGAATTTAGAGGGCTGTACAAGGATGGAATTGAAATCGTATTGTAAAACAAAGCTTGAATTTTAAAGATATAGTTATTTCGGTTTTAGGGACTAAATTGAATAAAATGTGAAACATTAGAGAAATTTCGTAAAATGAATATAAGTTGTTATATGTGTATACTAAGATGTTATAAGTTTGTTGGAATTGATAAATTGTAATGAATTATTAAAGATTTGGAATTAAATCAATCGAAAGTTAATCGAGAAACAGAAGAAATTGCATATTAATCCTTGACACTTTGTGGTGGTCGTTTTCCAAGTAAGTTAGTATGGAACTTATTGTATTTTTTTTTTATTATACTTGAATTGTGTGTTTGTATATATATTAATTATATGTATAATTGTAAATTTAATGACTTTTGGCAGCAAATGGATTAAATCGTAAAATATGAAATACTTGATAAATATGAAAAGATTCATGACATTGAATGAATGTGGGAATGGTATATAGTTGTATAGCATGTATATAGATGTTGCAAGTTTAAATGTATATAGAATTGCTATTCGAAATAATAAATGTGTGTATACGGTTACAAGATTTGAAATGATACGGAATTGGTAAAAGAACCAATATGAATTTAATAAATGGTTTAGATACGAATGGAAAGTCATTAGGGTTCTAAAAAGGAAAAATGGGAATCATGATTAGAGATTTATTCGATGGCTAAGATCCAACATAAATTTCAGATTCTCGACAGCTTGGATGAGTAGCATCAAATTATTATATAGCGATCCATGATGGTTGAGATCCAACATAAATTGCGGATTCTCAACAACTTGAGTGAGCAGCATCAGATCATTATACTTTAGCGATGGCTGAGATCCAGTATGTGTTGCGGATTCTCATCAACTTCAGTAAGTAGCATCGCATTATACTTTGACGATGACTAAGATCTAGCACGTGTTGCGGATTCTCGACAGCTTGAGTGAGCAGCATCAAATAAAGTTTGCTTAAATAAATCAGCTCTACAACTTGTGGAAGCAAGGTAGTCCCATGTATTTGATGATAAGTTACTATAGTTCCTCGAATGAAATTGTTAATTAAACGGAAACATAATAATGGGAAGGATTGAATATGAAACTTATTTTTATGTTGCAATAACGAACATGATTTGAATGTGGATTTCATTGATATGTTTACATATCTAACAAGGCTGAATGGCATGATATAAAGTAGTATGGTTATACATGTATATGAATTTAAATACCAGGATCCCGCAATATGAAATACTAACTTTTTGGTTGTCTTGTGGAACTGTATATGAATAAAAGTAAGGATACCATTGATAAGACAATGTCGTGCCTTTTTGTTTTCAATACTTAAATTGTTATAACAATAAGGTATGTTAAGTTAATTTTCATATAAACTTACTAAGCTCAACTAAAGCTTACTCTGTTCCATTTTCTTATTTCCTGTAGTTATCGTTTTGCGAAACTCAATGATCGGATCAATTTGAAGATCACACTATCCAGCCACCTTTTTGGTAGATCTTGAAAATATTTTATTTCGATTATGTGGTATGTAATAGGAGTTAGATTGTGTATATATATATATATGTGTGTGTGTGTGTGCTTCGTAAATGTAAAGTGTATTTGTGATTGCTAAAAGTTGTGGTCATTTTGGTATATTAATGCGGTTGATCATTGTAACACCCCAAACCCAGCCTAGACGTTATGGCCGAATCTGGCGGTGTCACATGATAGTGCTTTAGAAAACGTAACTGCGTTAAAAACCATTTCTAGGTATCTTCAGCTATCGTCAAAACGTGTCACTTATTTATTTATTATCCAGTTTCAAAACTTTATACGTTGCGGAAGCTTTTAAAACGATTTGCAAGGTCGTACGTATTTTGATAAAACCTTTGTTTATTTTGAAAACTCGCGTCTTGTCATACTGCTAACATTTATAAAAATCCCAAATTTTAAACAAAAACCCTAATGGCCTTATTACATAACATTTTTCCCAGATATAATCAAACCATAAATAAAAATAAAACCGTAAAATAGAAATCCAGAATCGTGGTCACCGCCGAGTCCTCCGTCGCACCGATCCGTCTACTACTGGGACCTGGACAGATTAAATAGAAAAGGGTGAGTTTTCGCAAACTCAGTGTGTAATCCCCACAGAAAACATACACACGGAGATACCACATAACAGACATGATTTTTTGCAGTTCGGGTCTGAACCCATTACTGTAAAGCGGTGTGGGCCTTAGCCTACTCGAGATCTGAGAATCGAGACATATTTGGGGCCTTAGCCCATTTTGCATGAATATGCAGAAAACAGAGTCCTACCCACCAGCCTCTACACACTAACTCCGTCCAACCCTACACACCATGTGGGGATAAAATCAACCCACCCAGCCCTACACACCATGTTGTACCAAATACGGCACTTAATCAGAAATTTGCAGTTGAGTTGCCAGATAACAGGCTTAAGAGCCTTTCAGATACTTCCTCCAATCATAATAAACCCACCTCGGTGCAATGCAACATACAAGAATGACATGCTATTATGCAGATAAACTCATATATTCAGATCAGTATACATGCTTAGTACAGAAATCAGACAGACAGATCATTCTTTTAGGGGTTTAAGTATTGCTTACCGACCCTACGGTAGGTCCAGAATCGACTTGGGCGACCCGTGCAACCTTACAGAGTTTTTTAAAAAAATGGGCTCACACGCCCATGTGGCCCGCCCGTGTGGGCCTACACGCCCGTGTGGCCCACACGGCCTGAAACACCCCAAACCCGGCCCACGAGCTTTGACCAGATTTGGTATGTTCCTCAAGTAAACTGGTTCAAAATTCTTTTGTTACTTAGGAAAACTTGTATGATTTTTAAAAATATTGTTTGGGTTGGGCTTGAGTTGAAAACAAATTTATCTTATGTTAAAACCCATTTATTTAAGGTGACAAAACATTTAGAGTTAATTTTAAAAAGGAATTTACTTAAACTTTAATTGATAAAAATCCATAAACATAATAAATAAAAGAAAAATAAAGTAAACCACAATGGCCTTATTATATCAATGATCCCAAAGTAAAACTTAAAATACTTAAAATAAATTGAAAGTCCAAATCATAAATTTCTTGCTATGCATGGCCACCTTTAAGCCCCCGCCGACCCGGTCCATTACTCATCATCACAGAAAAATATTCCCAAACGGGGTGAGTCAACAGACTCAATGTGTACACAACACTAAGTCATAATAGAATCAGGCATGCAAATGATACACATTCAAATCATAGAATACAATTAATGATGCATTCCCAAACCCAAACCTAATTAACCATCCGCTACACACCACGTGCACCGCGGTCACACCGTGGGGACTACTAAGTCAACCCTCCATCCGCTACACACCATCGAAGGCGATCACTGCGATCGACGTGCTCATCGCCTATATAATTTGTGTCATTAGACACCATATTCAAATAATGTAACCGAAGTTACCAAATTCGGATAATGTAACGAAGTTACCATATTCAAATTTTTGTGACCGTAGTCACCATATTCCACAGTGAGACCAAGTCAACACCTTCTTCCCCTTTCACATAGATCCCGAATGCCCCATAAATTTTATATCATGCATAACATACTTAATTCTCATTCATGTTACTATTCATATGTTCAAAATATATCATATTCATAATCCTATCAGAAGTAGGAAATGTACCTGGGTACTTTTACCACATTTGTGGTACTTAGCCACATTCACATTCTTATGCATATTCGTATATTAAAATAATTGCCATATGATATATCGAAGGTTAGTATGAGTACACACATTCTTAATAATACATTTAATTTAAACATAGCCATGAACCTATCAAAACTTAGGGTAGGGTACACACTGATTTGCTTGTAATTCCTTGAAATTCAGAAATCGATCCATCGCCTTAGATCTCAAATTCCTACATTTGATTAATCACTTACTAATTTAATAAAAGCCATTCGGCCATAAATCCAAATCCTAGTAGGATTAGTATTCTTAAAACTTACCTTGAAATTCTCAAATCCCAAAATCCTTGTATCCCTCTCACGAAATCCCTATAACTACATGTTAGATCAATTTCTAACATTTATTCACAACAAATAACCCTTAGCCGTATGTTAAATATGACTTACCTTAGATTCTTAAATCCCGAAATTCACCGAATAACTAGGGAACACGCGCTTATGGTGTACCTTCGGGAAAAGAACTTCTCCTTCCTTGTAGTCGACACTTAGTAAATCCCGAAAGATCTCTTCAAAGAATGATATTAAGGGTATTAGAATCTTAATTTCGACAGCCTTAAAAGAAATAGAATGAGAATCTAACCTAATCTTACCTTATGAAGAATTTGATGGAACTCTTGCTTGAACCCTTAGCAAGATATTCGGCTATGGCTTTGATGTGGATAACAATTTCGGCTCTTGAGGCTTAGTGAGAAATCGACTAGGGCTATTGGTATCTTCTGGCTTTTGATTGTGTTTGTAATAGAAGAAGAAAAGAAAAGAGAAAAAGAGAATAATGGCAGAGAAAATTGGCAGAGAGAAGAGGAGAAACTTTAGAGAATTTGCAGAGGTTTTCTTGAAAAGAAAAGAATGAATGAAGAATAGCCTTACTCTTCCTTTTATAGCCAAAATTACTAGCTAGAGTCCTTTACTTGGCCACCACTCTTCTATTTTGATAGCTTTATCCCTTGATTTATCACTTTAATAAAACTTAATCCAATAATTATCTCTTATCTCTTAATAAAAATAATACTAATAATAATCCTCTTTTATCTCTTCCTTATCTATCAAAATAAAAGAAATAATATCCACATTTATCTCTTGAAAATAATCTAAAATAAATCCATTATTTATCCCTTATTTATCCACCCTTTATCGCTTAAAAATAAAAGAATAAAAGCTCCTAATTTATAGCCATGTGCCGTCCACCTCACTTCTTCTCGGAAGCAAAATAAAATTTCTTTTATTTGCTTCCCATGTGACTCGAACTCAGGCCCAACACCTTGCATGTGGCGCCATTTCCAGAGGCCCTAAGTGGCATCTCAGTGCCACTTTTCCAAGCCTGTTTGTGTGTCAAATTCCTCATATTATTTTTCTTAAGGCCACCTTGCCTTAGTTTTCTTTTTAAGCCTTAAAACTTGACATTTCTTTACATTTCCAAGTTTTCAAAAATTTTCGTTTGGCTCTTTAAACTTGACATTTCCTTACATTTCCAAGTTTCGTAAATGTTTACTTTCCTCTTTTGAATCATTTCCACATCATTTCCTTACATCCCCTAGTTTCCAAAAATGTTCACTTTCTCTTTTAAACTTAACGTTTCCAAAGCATTTCCTTACATTGCCTTACATTTCCATACATTTCCATGCACCTTAGGGTTCCTAGAACTCCTCAGAACACATCCAACACACCCACTGAGCCCACTATCTCATGAATTACACACGAACGCATAACCCCTAATCTAGGATGTTACAGTTCTACCCCTCCTTAAAAATAATTTAGTCCTCGAAATTACTTATTAACTGTTGCACAATCCTTCTCACCGAACTATGCTTGCTTTATTGCGCACTCGATCTTAATAGAACCATCATACTTTCTAGGCACAATCCCTAAGTTCACGCCCCTAGAACTTATTTCTAACGTCGCGATTTAATCCGAGTAAAAAGTTTTATGAATTAGTCCTTGTTTCACTGATTATTCGCGAAGAATTTTTATGGAAAAATTTTAGGAGTGGTTCTTTCGTATCCATACATGCACACAGTCTTTACATTCATACATCCATCAATCAATTATGAACTTTCGTTCATTCAGAGAAATGTTGTAGTTTTCATTGTTGTTGTTTTTCCACTACCTGGGGGTATTTTCGTAATTTGCCCTATAGGGTATTTTTGTAATTTGTCAAAATGAGGTTCCTTGGTGATTTTGTCAAAAAGTATTTTGGAATTTTTAAATTCTGGTATTTTGAAAAATTTTGAAACCGGGGTATTTCGGTAATTTTGGAGCTCGGGGGTATTTTAGTAATAAACCATGGTAAATTTGTAGAGTTTAATATTTTAGGGTATTTCCAAATTTTGCAAAACTTTGAGGGTTCTTTTTGAGAATTGTACTTTCCAAAACGGTGATGTTGCAAAAATTTGGAAATTAGGGTCATTTTGGTAATTTTGTAAGTTAGGGGCAGTTTTGTAATTTTCCAAAATCAAGGTATTTTGATATTTTGCAAATTAGGGTTTTTGGACATTTTATAAAGTAATGAATTTTTTGATAAGAACTGTGGGTATTTTGGAAATTTCATAAACCAAGGGCAATTTAGTAATTTTGCAAATAGGGGTATTTTAGTAATTTTTATAAATCAAGAATACTTCAGAAAATTTTATAGAATCATGTTTGCAATTCAAAAGGATAATTTTAAGAGTTTTAAAACTAGGTTTTTTTTTTTTGAAAATATGGCTAGTTCCCTTTCGGGTTTTAGTTAGGGGTTTAGCCTATGAATAAGTCCTCTTGGTTAGGGTGAACCGAAGCTACGCACTGCAGTAGGATTCTGCGAAGAGAAGGTGAGTCACTAGGATCGCTTAAATACTGTGCTCTTCCGGATCCAATCCTAGACATGCGCACAATGGTTGCCACACCCTAACTCGGCGACTTAGTCATAGGTTTGTTTAATGGTCCTTAAGTCTTATGCACTTGTGTTTGAATAGACTAGTCCTATGGTTCAATAGATTCTAGTTCACTAATCTACGTTCCATTCCATTTCTACCCTTCTACAAATCATAATATAAATCACACAAGAGATCAAAGTACTTACCGTGGTGGATGCGGTCTGAGACTTAGGTGCCATGCCAAAAAACTCGCTTATTTCCAAAAATATTTTCATAAAACTCATTTGGGCTCGATTTGAAAATGTTTTGGGCTTTAGACCACACAGCCGAGAGTTTAAAACGGGCTCGATACAAGTTGAAACACCCCAAACCCGGCCCACGAGCTTTGACCCGATTTGGTATGTTCCTCAAGTAAACCGGTTCAAAATTCTTTTGTTACTTAGGAAAAACTTGTATGATTTTTAAAAATATTGTTTGGGTTGGGCTTGAGTTGAAAATAAATTTATCTTATGTTAAAACCCATTTATTTAAGGTGACAAAACATTTAGAGTTAATTTTAAAAAGGAATTTACTTAAACTTTAATTGATAAAAATCCATAAACATAATAAATAAAAGAAAAATAAAGTAAACCACAATGGCCTTATTATATCAATGATCCCAAAGTAAAACTTAAAATACTTAAAATAAATTGAAAGTCCAAATCATAAATTTCTTGCTATGCATGGCCACCTTTAAGCCCCCGCCGACCTTGGGTCCATTACTGCTCATCACCTGAAAAATATTCCCCAAACGGGGTGAGTCAATGAGACTCAATGTGTACACAACACTAAGTCATAATAGAATCAGGCATGCAAATGATACACATTCAAATCATAGAATACAATTAATGATGCATTCCCAAACCCAAACCTAATTAACCATCCGCTACACACCACCCGCACTCGCCGGTCACACCGTGGGGACTACTAAGTCAACCCTCCATCCGCTACACACCATCGAAGGCGATCATTTGCGATCGACGTGCTCATCGCCCATATAATTTGTGTCATTAGACACCATATTCAAATAATGTAACCGAAGTTACCAAATTCGAGATAATGTAACCGGTTACCATATTCAAATTTTTGTGACCGTAGTCACCATATTCCATTGGTGAGACCAAGTCAACACCTTCTTCCCCTTTCACATAGATCCCGAATGCCCCATAAATTTTATATCATGCATAACATACTTAATTCTCATTCATGTTACTATTCATATGTTCAAAATATATCATATTCATAATCCTATCGTAAGTAGGAAACGTGCACAGGTACTTTTACCACATTTGTGGTACTTAGCCACATTCACATTCTTATGCATATTCATATATTAAAATAATTGCCATCTGATTTATCGAAGGTTAGTATGAGTACACACATTCTTAATAATACATTTAATTTAAACATAGCCATGAACCTATCAAAACTTAGGGTAGGGTACACACCTGATTTGCTTAACGAATTCCTTGAAATCCCGAAATCTGATCTACTGCCTTAGATCTCAAATTCCTACATTTGATTAATCACTTACTAATTTAATAAAAAGCCATTCGGCCATAAATCCAAATCCTAGTAGGATTAGTATTCTTAAAACTTACCTTGAAATTCTCAAATCCCAAAATCCTTGTATCCCTCTGTTGAAATCCCTATAACTACATGTTAGATCAATTTCTAACATTTATTCACAAAAAATAACCCTTAGCCGTATGTTAAATATGACTTACCTTAGATTCTTAAATCCCGAAATTCACCGAATAACTAGGGAACACGCGGCTTATGGTGTACCTTCGGGAAAAGAACTTCTCCTTCCTTGTAGTCGACACTTAGTAAATCCCGAAAGATCTCTTCGGCAACAGATATTAAGGGTATTAGAATCTTAATTTCGACAGCCTTAAAAGAAATAGAATGAGAATCTAACCTAATCTTACCCTTACTGAAGAATTTGATGGAACTCTTGCTTGAACCCTTAGCAAATATTGGCTATGGCTTTGATGTGGATAACAATTTCGGCTCTTGAGGCTTAGTGAGAAATCGACTAGGGCTATTGGTATCTTCGGCTTTTGATTGTGTTTGTAATAGAAGAAGAAAAGAAAAGAGAAAAAGAGAATAATGGCAGAGAAAATTCGGCAGAGAGAAGAGGAGAAACTTTAGAGAATTTTTGAGAGGTTTTCTTGAAAAGAAAAGAATGAATGAAGAATAGCCTTTACTCTTCCTTTTATAGCCAAAATTACTAGCTAGAGTCCTTTACTTGGCCACCACTCTTCTATTTTGATAGCTTTATCCCTTGATTTATCACTTTAATAAAACTTAATCCAATAATTATCTCTTATCTCTTAATAAAAATAATACTAATAATAATCCTCTTTTATCTCTTCCTTATCTATCAAAATAAAAGAAATAATATCCACATTTATCTCTTGAAAATAATCTAAAATAAATCCATTATTTATCCCTTATTTATCCACCCTTTATCGCTTAAAAATAAAAGAATAAAAGCTCCTAATTTATAGCCATGTGCCGTCCACCTCATTTTCTTCCGAAGCAAAATAAAATTTCTTTTATTTGCTTCCCATGTGACTCGAACTCAGGCCCAACACCTTGCATGTGGCGCCATTTCAGAGGCCCTAAGTGGCATCTCCGTGCCACTTTTCCAAGCCTGTTTGTGTGTCAAATTCCTCATATTATTTTTCTTAAGGCCACCTTGCCTTAGTTTTCTCTTTTTAAGCCTTAAAACTTGACATTTCTTTACATTTCCAAGTTTCCAAAAATTTTCGTTTGGCTCTTTAAACTTGACATTTCCTTACATTTCCAAGTTTCAGAAATGTTTACTTTCCTCTTTTGAATCATTTCCACATCATTTCCTTACATCCCCTAGTTTCCAAAAATGTTCACTTTCCTCTTTTAAACTTAACGTTTCCAAAGCATTTCCTTACATTGCCTTACATTTCCATACATTTCCATGCACCTTAGGGTTCCTAGAACTCCTCAGAACACATCCAACACACCCACTGAGCCCACTATCTCATGAATTACACACGAACGCATAACCCCTAATCTAGGATGTTACAGTTCTACCCTCCTTAAAAATAATTTCGTCCTCGAAATTACTTATTAACAGCTGTACAATCCTTCTCACCGAACTATGCTTTCGCTGCGCACTCTGATCTTAATAGAACCATCATACTTTCTAGGCACAATCCCTAAGTTCACGTCCCCTAGAACTTATTTCTAACGTCGTGATTTAATCCGAGTAAAAAGTTTTATGAATTAGTCCTTGTTTCACTGATTATTCGCGAAGAATTTTTATGGAAAAATTTTAGGAGTGGTTCTTTCGTATCCATACATGCACACAGTCTTTACATTCATACATCCATCAATCAATTATGAACTTTCGTTCATTCAGAGAAATGTTGTAGTTTTCATTGTTGTTGTTTTTCCACTACCTGTGGGTATTTTCAGTAATTTGCCCTATAGGGGTATTTTTGTAATTTGTCAAAATGAGGTTCCTTGGTGATTTTTTCAAAAAGTATTTTGGAATTTTTAAATTCCCGGGGTATTTTGAAAAATTTTGAAATCTGGGGGTATTTCGGTAATTTTGGAGCTCGGGGTATTTTAGTAATAAACCATGGTAAATTTGTAGAGTTTAATATTTTTGGGTATTTCCAAATTTCGCAAAACTTTGAGGGTTCTTTTTGAGAATTGTACTTTCCAAAACGGTGATGTTGCAAAAATTTGGAAATTAGGGTCATTTTGGTAATTTTGTAAGTTGGGCGCTTTGTAATTTTCCAAAATCAAGGTATTTTGATATTTTGCAAATTAGGGTTTTTGGACATTTTATAAAGTAATGAATTTTTTGATAAGAACTGTGGGTATTTTGGAAATTTCATAAACCAAGGGCAATTTAGTAATTTTGCAAATAGGGTATTTTAGTAATTTTTATAAATCAAGAATACTTGAGAAAATTTTATAGAATCATGTTTGCAATTCAAAAGGATAATTTTAAGAGTTTTAAAACTAGGTTTTTTTTTTTGAAAATACGGCTAGTTCCCTTTCGGGTTTTAGTTGGGGTTTAGCCTATGAATAAGTCCTCTTGGTTAGGGTGAACCGAAGCTACGCACTGTAGGATTCTGCGAAGAAGAGGAGGTGAGTCACTAGGACCGCTTAAATACTGTGCTCTTAGGATCCAATCCTAGACATGCGCACAATGGTTGCCACACCCTAACTCGGCGACTTAGTCATAGGTTTGTTTAATGGTCCTTAAGTCTTATGCACTTGTGTTTGAATAGACTAGTCCTATGGTTCAATAGATTCTAGTTCACTAATCTACGTTCCATTCCATTTCTACCCTTCTACAAATCATAATATAAATCACACAAGAGATCAAGTACTTACAGTGGATCATGGTGGAGACTTAGGTGCCATGCCGAGAAAACTCGCTTATTTCCAAAAATATTTTCATAAAACTCATTTGGGCTCGATTTGAAAATGTTTTGGGCTTTAGACCACAGCCGAGAGTTTAAAACTGGCTCGATACAAGTTGAAACACCCCAAACCCGGCCCACGAGCTTTGACTGATTTGGTATGTTCCTCAAGTAAACCGGTTCAAAATTCTTTTGTTACTTAGGAAAAACTTGTATGATTTTTAAAAATATTGTTTGGGTTGGGCTTGAGTTGAAAATAAATTTATCTTATGTTAAAACCCATTTATTTAAGGTGACAAAACATTTAGAGTTAATTTTAAAAAGGAATTTACTTAAACTTTAATTGATAAAAATCCATAAACATAATAAATAAAAGAAAAATAAAGTAAACCACAATGGCCTTATTATATCAATGATCCCAAAGTAAAACTTAAAATACTTAAAATAAATTGAAAGTCCAAATCATAAATTTCTTGCTATGCATGGCCACCTTTAAGCCCCCCGCCGACCCGGTCCATTATTCGCTCATCATCACGAAAAATATTCCCAAAGCGGGGTGAGTCAACAGACTCAATGTGTACACAACACTAAGTCATAATAGAATCAGGCATGCAAATGATACACATTCAAATCATAGAATACAATTAATGATGCATTCCCAAACCCAAACCTAATTAACCATCCGCTACACACCACCCGCACTCGCCAATACACCGTGGGGACTACTAAGTCAACCCTCCATCCGCTACACACCATCGAAGGCAGTCGCTGCAGTCGACGTGCTCATCGCCCATATAATTTGTGTCATTAGACACCATATTCAAATAATGTAACCGGTTACCAAATTCGGATAATGTAACCGGTTACCATATTCAAATTTTTGTGACCGTAGTCACCATATTCCATTGGTGAGACCAAGTCAACACCTTCTTCCCCTTTCACATAGATCCCGAATGCCCCATAAATTTTATATCATGCATAACATACTTAATTCTCATTCATGTTACTATTCATATGTTCAAAATATATCATATTCATAATCCTATCGTAAGTAGGAAACGTGCACAGGTACTTTTACCACATTTGTGGTACTTAGCCACATTCACATTCTTATGCATATTCATATATTAAAATAATTGCCATCCGATATATCGAAGGTTAGTATGAGTACACACATTCTTAATAATACATTTAATTTAAACATAGCCATGAACCTATCAAAACTTAGGTAGGGTACACACTGATTTGCTTAACGAATTCCTTGAAATCCCGAAATCGATCCATCGCCTTAGATCTCAAATTCCTACATTTGATTAATCACTTACTAATTTAATAAAAAGCCATTCGCCATAAATCCAAATCCTAGTAGGATTAGTATTCTTAAAACTTACCTTGAAATTCTCAAATCCCAAAATCCTTGTATCCTCCTCATTTAAATCCCTATAACTACATGTTAGATCAATTTCTAACATTTATTCACAAAAAATAACCCTTAGCCAGTATGTTAAATATGACTTACCTTAGATTCTTAAATCCGAAATTCACCGAATAACTAGGGAACACGCGCTTATGGTGTACCTTCGGGAAAAGAACTTCTCCTTCCTTGTAGTCGACACTTAGTAAATCCCGAAAGATCTCTTCGACAACAGATATTAAGGGTATTAGAATCTTAATTTCGATGACCTTAAAAGAAATAGAATGAGAATCTAACCTAATCTTACCCTCATCAAGAATTTGATGGAACTCTTGCTTGAACCCTTAGCGATTCTGGCTATGGCTTTGATGTGGATAACAATTTCGGCTCTTGAGGCTTAGTGAGAAATCGACTAGGGCTATTGGTATCTTGGCTTTTGATTGTGTTTGTAATAGAAGAAGAAAAGAAAAGAGAAAAGAGAATAATGGCAGAGAAAATTCGGCAGAGAGAAGAGGAGAAACTTTAGAGAATTTTGGCAGAGGTTTTCTTGAAAAGAAAAGAATGAATGAAGAATAGCCTTACTCTTCCTTTTATAGCCAAAATTACTAGCTAGAGTCCTTTACTTGGCCACCACTCTTCTATTTTGATAGCTTTATCCCTTGATTTATCACTTTAATAAAACTTAATCCAATAATTATCTCTTATCTCTTAATAAAAATAATACTAATAATAATCCTCTTTTATCTCTTCCTTATCTATCAAAATAAAAGAAATAATATCCACATTTATCTCTTGAAAATAATCTAAAATAAATCCATTATTTATCCCTTATTTATCCACCCTTTATCGCTTAAAAATAAAAGAATAAAAGCTCCTAATTTATAGCCATGTGCCGTCCACCTCACTTCTTTTGGAAGCAAAATAAAATTTCTTTTATTTGCTTCCCATGTGACTCGAACTCAGGCCCAACACCTTGCATGTGGCGCCATTTCCAGAGGCCCTAAGTGGCATCTCCAGCCACTTTTCCAAGCCTGTTTGTGTGTCAAATTCCTCATATTATTTTTCTTAAGGCCACCTTGCCTTAGTTTTCTTTTTAAGCCTTAAAACTTGACATTTCTTTACATTTCCAAGTTTCCAAAAATTTTCGTTTGGCTCTTTAAACTTGACATTTCCTTACATTTCCAAGTTTCGTAAATGTTTACTTTCCTCTTTTGAATCATTTCCACATCATTTCCTTACATCCCCTAGTTTCCAAAAATGTTCACTTTCCTCTTTTAAACTTAACGTTTCCAAAGCATTTCCTTACATTGCCTTACATTTCCATACATTTCCATGCACCTTAGGGTTCCTAGAACTCCTCAGAACACATCCAACACACCCACTGAGCCCACTATCTCATGAATTACACACGAACGCATAACCCCTAATCTAGGATGTTACACGGCCCAAATTGGCCTTGGACGTGTAGATCACACGGCCTAGCCCAGAATCCCACACGCCCGTGTGGTTCCCCCGTATGGGCCCACACACCCGTGTGGCCCACACGGCCCAATTGGTCGAGCCCGTGTGACGCACACGGCCTTGCACAGCCGTCACACGACCGTGTCACTCACGCACGGCTTGGCTTGTCGATCACACGGCCGTGTGGTGACTAACAGTCTTGCACACGGCCTGCCACACGGGCGACCACACGCCCGTGTGGCGTCGACAATAAGGTTTTCGGCTTTCGCCAAAACCTCGTTCTCTGTGTTTTCGGGTACACACCTAGTTTCGATTGATGCTAAAACGATCTCTGAGCAATTCTGAACCTATAATCGACATTACAAATCCCGAAATTAGCCTATAACCATACTTAAAACGAATCCATCATTCCAACAACGATCCAAAACAACCACTTAACACTTACCTCCAAAACTTTGCGTGATTTCCAACCGTTTGACAGCCCTAAAAAAGCCTCGATTCACCTGTTTCTACACTGTCAAAACAGAATATAAGCCCCCTAAAGGAAGCTCAAAAAGAACGAAACTTCGACATTCCCAACACTTACCAATTGTCGACGGAAAGGAAATAGGTCTGCAGAGCAATAGTCGCAAGAGCTAACGAAGTAATCAAGGGAAAAAGAAAAGGAGAATGGCGTCAGAAATTTTGGGAAAAAGAGTGATAACCGAAAATTTGAAAAAAGAAATCTGCTACCCCCTAATCTCTCCCTTTAATTCTCTCCACTAACTCACCACTTAGTTTTTGAAACCAACTCAAACTCTTCTCCATCAATCGCAAAAATTAAAAGCGTCCGAGCTTGCGCAAGGACTTGAACACAGGACTGTGAGTGCACTAACACTCCACTTAACCACGCATCAAAGAGCCCATTCTGATATAATATTTCCAATAACAAATTAAAAGGCTACTGATCAAAGATAGGGCTTTATTCATAAAAACCCAAAATTTTCCCAAGTCAAGGCTTGAACCCAAGACTTCTCAGAACTCCCAAAACACTTAACCACTGAAGCAGACAGATATTTGTCAAAAAACTACAAAAGCCGGATTTTAAGAAAACTGAGGCGTTACAACTCTACTCCCTAAAAGAAAATTTTGTCCTCAAAATTTTTTACCTGATCAGAAAAGATGAGGATACTGCTGACGCATCGTATCCTCTGGCTCCCAAGTGGCCTCCTCAGTGCTATGATTCTGCCACAGCACTTTCACTAAGTGGATAGACTTCCTTCGCAGAACTTTAATGTCGCGATCCAAGATCTGAACTGGTTCCTCCTCAACTGTCAGATCTGGTCTAACCTCAATGTCTTCAATAGGAACATGCGTGGGATCGGAGCGGTAGAGTCTCAACATTGAGACGTGGAACACATCATGAATGCGGTCCAACTCCGGAGGAAGCTCCAACTGATATGCGACTGGCCCCACTCGCTTCAGAATATGGTACGGCCCAATAAACCGAGGGCTCAGCTTACCCTTGCGACCGAACCTCAAGACCTTCTTCCATGGCGAGACCTTGAGAAAAACTAAGTCCCCCACAGAATATTCAATATCCTTTCTTTTCAGATCCGCGTAGGACTTCTGCCTATCAGATGCCACTTTCAGACGATCTCGAATCAATCAGACCTTATCTTCAGTTTCTGAAACCAATTTCGGACCCAGAACATGTCGCTCTCCCAACTCAATCCAACATAAGGGAGTGCGACACCTACGACCATATAGGGCCTCATACGGTGCCATCTGGATGCTAGCCTGATAATTGTTGTTATATGCGAACTCTGCCAACGACAAATACTCCTCCCAACTGCCTCGGAAATCTATAACACAGCTCCTCAACATATCCTCCAGTACTTGAATCGCCCTCTCTGACTGACCATCTGTCTGAGGATGAAAAGCAGTACTGAAGTCCAATCTCGAACCTAGAGCTTCGTGCAATTTCTTTCAGAATCGAGACGTGAAGCGAGGATCCCTATCAGAGATGATCGAAACAGGAACCCCATGCAGCCTCACTATTTCAGATACATAGAGCTTAGCTAACTTCTGGAGAGAAAAGTCTGTCCTGACCAGAATGAAATGAGCAGACTTGGTCAATCGATCCACGATGACCCAGACAGAATCCTTCTTAGTGGGTGTTAAGGGCAACCCACTAATTAAGTCCATCGTTACTCGTTCTCATTTCCACATCGGAATCTTTACCGACTGTAGCAACCCCGAAGGCAACTGATGCTTAGCCTTAAACTGCTGACAAGTCAGACAAAGAGCAATGAAGTCAGTAACCTCTCTCTTCAACCCTGGCCACCAGTATAACTCTCGTAAATCTCGATACATTTTATTCTCGCCGGGATGCATAGCGTAAGGGCTACTATGCGCCTCCCTCAGAATTGACTATCTCAAATCCTCATCATTCGGCACACAGATCCGACCGCGGAAGCAAAGTACCCCATCACTATTAATTCCAAAATCTGTAGTATCCCCATTCTCAACCTGACAGAACCTCAACTCGAGAGACTTATCCCCTATCTATTTACCTCTGATCTGATCAATCCACATAGGCTTAACCTGAAGCTCCGCTAATAGACTCCCATCGTCGAATAAACTGAGTCGAGCAAACATCGCTCTCAGATTAGTCATCGCCCTACGGCTCAAAGCATCTGCCACCACATTAGCCTTACCAGGGTGGTACTCAATGGTGCAGTCATAATCCTTAAGTAGTTCAACCCATCTACGCTGCCTAATATTTAACTCCTTCTGGGTGAGGAGATACTTGAGGCTCTTGTGATCAGTGTAGATAGTACACTTCTCACCGTACAGATAGTGCCTCCAGATTTTCAAAGCGAAGATTACCGCTGCCAACTCCAAATCGTGCGTAAGATAGTTAGCCTCATACGTCTTGAGCTGACGAGACGCATAAGCTACCACTTTACCATCCTGCATCAAAATGCAACCCAAACCCACATGTGACGCATCACTGTATACGATGAAATCCTTCCCAAATTCAGGCTGTATCAGAACCGGAGCCTGCGTCAATACAGATTTGAGCTTCTCGAAGATCTCTTGTTACTTATCAGTCCAGACAAAGGGAACTCCCTTTTGCAGAAGCTTAGTCAATGGCACTGCGATCAAAGAGAACCCTTCTATGAAGCGTCGATAATAACCTGCCAGCCCCAGAAAGCTTTAGATTTTGGACACATTCTTCGGCTGTTTCCACTCTAAAATCACCTCAATCTTACGAGGATCAACACAAATCCCCTCCGCAGAAACTACATGCCCCAGAAAGGTTACTTCTCAGAGCCAGAATTTACACTTACTGAACTTCACATACAACTGTTTCTCGCGAAGCGTCTGTAATACCACTCGGAGATGCTCATCGTGCTCGTCCTCAGTCTTCGAATACACCAGAATGTCGTCAATGAAGACTACTACAAACCGATCTAGGTAGGGCTAGAACACTCGGTTCATCAGATCCATAAAAGCTGCTGGTGCATTCGTCAGTCCAAATGGCATCACTAGGAACTTGTAATGTCGATACCGAGTCCTGAATGCCGTCTTATGCACATCGGCTTCTTTAACCTTCAGTTGATGGTATCCAGATCGCAGATCGATCTTGGAGAACACAAGCCCCTCCGAACTGGTCAAATAAATCATCTAATCTCGGTAGGGGGTACTTGTTCTTAATGGTCAACTTATTCAATTGGCAGTAGTCGATACACATACGCATGGATCCATCCTTCTTCTTCAAAAATAGCACAGGTGCTCCCCATGGAGACACACTAGGGTGGATGAACCCACGATCCAATAACTCTTGAATCTGAGCCTTAAGCTCAACAAGCTCCTTCGGTGCCATTCTATAAGGGGCGATGGAAACCGGAGCTGTATCAGGAAAGAGCTCAATCCTAAACTCTACTTCTCGGTTCGGAGGCAGACCCGGTAATTCCTCAGAAAAAACATCCGAAAAGTCCCTTACGGTTCTGATGTCCTTAACCGAAGAGTCCCCAGAATCAAAAGCACTGATGTAGGCCAAGAATGCCTCACATCCCTTCCGTACCAACTTTTCTACCACCAACACAGAAATCACATTAGTCAAGTAGTCTCGACATTCCCCAATCACCACTACTTCGTTGTCCTCTTCGGTTCTCAAAACCACCTTTTTCGTCGCACAGTCCAGACCTACTCGGTGCTTGACCAGCCAGTCCATTCCCAGAATCAAATCGAACTCCCTGAATGGAAGCTCCATTAGATCAGCCAAAAATACTGTCCCTTGAACCTCTAATGAGACGTCTCTATATAATTTACTAACTCGAATAGATTGCCCCAACAGACTCACAACAGTTACCTCACTCGAAGTACTCTCAACCGGAATCCCCAGAGTTTCAGACACAGAGCTAGCTATGTAAGAGTGAGTAGAGCCTGCGTCTATCAATGCAGTGTAGGGTACATTAAAAATGAAAAATGTACCCGTGATGACGTCTGGAGCATCTCGGTCCTCACGGCGATGAGCAGCATAAACCAGTACAAGATGCCTCGCCTCAGTCGATCCAGCACCTCTGCCCGGTGCTCTCTGTCCTCGACCCATGCCATTACCACCCCTGGCCTGTCCTCGGTCCCTAGGTGGCTGCTGAACTACCCTCTGCGGCTGTGCTGCACCAGTACCCGTAGCTTGCACCTGATTAGTCCTCAGCGGACAGTCCCTGACACGATGCTCAGTCGACCCGCATCTCAAACATGCCCAGTAGTCCTTCAACACTCGCCCGGATGGTTTCTACCACAGTGCCCACAAAGCACCACCCCAGTAGGTGCAATAGGAGCCCATCTCTCACTGGCCCATCAGATCTGGCCTTTTTCTTAGGCCTCATCACAGAATTTAAGGGTTCCGATTCCCTCTTATTCTTCCCTCTCTCGCGGTTTTGGCGCTCAGCACGCTTAACCTCCTCGGCGATCTTCGCGTTCTTCACTAGAGCAGAAAAATCACGCTCCCTCTGCAGAGCTATCAGAACCCGTAAGCTGTCCCTGAGTCCATCCTCAAACCAAACACAATGCTCATACTCAGTTGCCACCATGCCCCAGGTATAACGGCTCAGTCTCAAGAACTCGGCTTCATACTCGGCCACCGAACGGTCCCCTTGGGTGAGATTAAGGAACTCACGCCTCCTAGCATCGATGTAGCTGGCTCCCACATATTTACTCTGAAAAGCCGTCTTAAAGTAGTCCCAAGTCAATCGGTCGGGCTGAGTTCCCTCCTTAACAGTCAGCCACCACTGATACGCTTCATCGCAAAGCAGAGAGACAGACCCCTTAAGCTTCTGCTCAGCAGTAAGGTCCAAATCATCCATGATTCTCTTTGTGGCCTCCATCCAATACTCGGCCACGCTTGGGGCGACTCCAATGACACCCCTGAATAATTCAGCCCCATTGGACCAGAGTCATTCTGTAACCGACCCACGGCCCCCAAATCCGGTGTTGGGCCTAGTGACCCTCTCTAAAATCCGTAACATGGCTAGGGATAATACGTCATCCCCAGCCTCACGATCATGAGACCCAGTCTCTGTAGCAGGTGAGATCGGCGTCTCGCTCGTATACAGATTAGGCAGATTTTCAGATGCGGAGGACCCAGCTCGAGCCCCCCTACGGCCTCTACCATGGCCGCTAGTACCCCGTCCCTGGATACCTCGTGCGCTCATCGTAAATTTCAGAATTTATCTTTATTAACAGTTTTATACATTAGTTACAGTTCCATTATTTATTAACACATGTTTTATGCAGAATAGTATCAGAAGTTCAGAGTTCGTTATCGCGAATTGCAGTTTTACTACGATATTCGGGCCACTCTGATTTTGATTTACACTACCTAAAGTGTTTTCAGTACAGTATACTACCTAAGGTTGTTTCAAGCATGCAAGTAGTATTTCTGACAAATTTAAACAAAATTCAGAATACTTACAGGATCGGCGCCAGAGACTCGATGTACCATATTCTCATTTTAAAAATATTCTGAATCACTTGAAAATCATTTCTTTAAAACCAACTTTTAAAACCCAAATCCACAACCGAGTTTTCTAACCTGGCTCTGATACCACTAAATGTAACACCCCAAATCCGGCCTGAACGTTATGGCCGAATCTGGCGGTGTCACATGATAGTGCTTTAGAAAACGTAATTGCGTTAAAAACCATTTCTAGGTATCTTCAGCTATCGTCAAAACGTGTCATTTATTTATTCATTATCCAGTTTCAAAACTTTATACGTTTCGAAAGCTTTTAAAACGATTTGCTAGGTCGTACGCATTTTGATAAAATCTTTGTTTATTTTGAAAACTCGCGTCTTGTCCTACTGCTAACAGTTTATAAAAATCCCAAATTTTAAACAAAAATCCGAATGGCCTTATTACATAACATTTTTCCCAAATATAATCAAACCATAAATAAAAATAAAATCGTAAAATAGAAATTTAGAACCATGGTCACTGCCAAGTCCTCCGCCGCACCGATCCGTCTACTGCTGGGGATTACCTGGACAGATTAAACAGAAAATGGAGAGTTTTCGCAAACTCAGTGTGTAATCCCCACAGAAAACATACACACAGAGATATCACATAACATACATGATTTTTTTGCAGTTCGGGTCTGAGCCCATTACAGAAACGGTGTGGGCCTTAGCCCACTCAGATACAGAATCAGACATATTTCAGGGCCTTAGCCCATTTCAGACAGAATATGCAGAAAACAGAGTCCTACCCACCAGCCTCTACACACCAACTCCGTCCAACCCTACACACCATGTGGGGATAAAATCAACCCACCCAGCCCTACACACCATGTTGTACCAAGTGCGGCACTTAATCAGAAATTTGCAACTGAGCTGCCAGATAACAGGTTTAAGAGCCTTTCAGATACTTCCTCCAATCATAATCAACCCACCCCGGTGCAATGCAACATACAAGAATGACATGCTATTATGCAGATAAACTCATATATTCAGATCAGTATACATGCTTAGTACAGAAATCAGACAGACAGATCATTCTTTTAGGGGTCTAAGTATTACTTACCGACCCTACGGTAGGTCCACAGTCGACTTGGTAGACCCGTACAACCTTACAGAGTTTTTCAAAAAAATAGGCTCACACGCCCATGTGGGCCCACACACCCGTGTGGCCCACACGACCCAAATTGGCTTTGGACGTGTGGATCACACGGCCTGGCCCAGAATCCCACACGCCCGTGTGGTTCCCTCGTGTGGCCCACACGGCCCAATTGGTCGAGCCCGTGTGTCGCACACGGCCTTGCCCAGCCGTCACACGGCCGTGTCACTCGCGTACGGCCTGGCTCGTCGATCACACAGCCGTGTGGTAACTAACAGTCTTGCACATGGCCTACCACACGGGCGACCACACGCCCGTGTGGCGTCGACAGTAAGGTTTTTGGCTTTCGCTGAAACCTCGTTCTCTGTGTTTTCGGGTACACACCTGGTTTCGGTTGATGCTAAAACGATCTCTGAGCAATTTTGAACCTATAATCGACATTAAAAATCTCGGAATTAGCCTATAAACTCACTTAAAACGAATCCATCATTCTAGCAACGATCCAAAACAACCACTTAACACTTACCTCCAAAAATTTGTGCGATTTCCACCGTTTAACAGCCCTAAAGAAGCCTCGCTCCACTTGTTTCTACACTCTCAAAACAGAATATAAGCCCCCTAAAGGGAACTTAAAAAGAATGAAACTTTGACATTCCCAACACTTACCAATTGTCGACGGAAAGGAAATAGGTCTACAGAGTAATAGTCGCAAGAGCTAACGAAGTAATCAAGGGAAAAAGAAAAGGAGAATGGCGTCGGAAATTTTGGGAAAAAGGGTGATAGCCAAAAATTTGAAAAAAGAAATCTGCTACCCCCTAATCTCTCCCCTTAATTCTCTCCACTAACTCACCACTTAGTTTTTGAAACCAACTCAAACTCTTCTCCATCAATCGCAAAAATTAAAAGCGTCTGAGCTTGCGCAAGGACTTGAACACAGGACCTCTAGCAGACTAACACTCCACTTAACCACCAGACCAGCAGGCCCATTCTGATATAATATTTCCAATAACAAATTAAAAGGCTACTGATCAAAGATAGGGCTTTATTCATAAAAACCCAAAATTTTCCCAAGTCAAGGCTTGAACCCAAGACTTCTCAAACACTCCCAGAACACTTAACCACTGAAACAGACAAATATTTGTCACAAAACTACAAAAGCCGGATTTTAAGAAAACCGGGGCGTTACAATCATGGCATGAGCCTTGAATGTGGTAATTGAGTTTGGTATGTGATGAAATGAGATAAGTATTTGGTAAGTTGGATTATGTTATGAAACAATTGGATAGATGAGATTTTGGTTGAAGCATAAGGCATAATGGTTTGATGTTTGATGTGGAAGTTATAAATATGTTATATGTATTGGTTCTTTTAGTGTATTTGGAACAAGTATAAGAATCAATTATTGCATGTATGAATAGACTGTTGCATGTATATGACCTAGGTAAGAATCGATTGTTGCATGTATATGGTTAGGTAAGAATTGATTGTTGTATGCATAAGGCCTTGGTAAAAGTTTGAGTTAAATAACTCGATTGAAAAGGTTTATTTTTGTGCACATGGGCTAACACGCGGTCCTATGTCACACACAGGCTAGTGACACAACCGTGTGCTCTGTATGATCACGGTGGTTTTGGTTAGACACAGTTTTAGTCTCTCACACAGCTTAGTTACACGACCGTGTAAATGTTTGCAAGATTTTACATTTAGGTCCACACGGGATCAGGTTGTTACACGGCCTGGTGACACGGTCGTGTGACTCTGTTTTGCACGGTTTCAGTTTGTGACATGGTTTGGATACACGACCATGTGATTTAGCACTACACAACCTCAGCCTGTCACACGGCTTGGCCACACGACTGTGTGATCCTGTTTTATGATTTTTCCCTAGTTGTATACAAGTTTGTAATTTAGTCCTTAATTGTGTTCGGGGTTAACTTTAGAGCTTTGTAAGCTAGATTAAGACTCAAAATTTTCTTTAATTCATAATAAATATGATTCATGACTTGTATTTGTTGATTTATTGACTGTTTTTTATGTTAAGTGTATGTGATTGATCTTGTTAACTGTTGTAGCATTTTGTAGCTCTGGTCCGACAATCGGACCGGGTAAGGAGTGTTACATTTAGCTTTTGCGTTTGAAAGCAAAAATTATTAAAATACCCTTATTTATATTAACTATTTAGAAGTATACAAAAAATTAGATTGATTTATATTTTATGTAACATTATATTAAATTATTTAAACATTTATCATTATATTAAATTGTTTAAATATAATTTATTATTATATTTAAGTTTTTAAAATATTTTATGTATCATTAATTTTTCAAATAATTTATATTAATTACTTAAAAAGTATTTAAAATTTATACTTCATGTACCATGATATTAAATTATTTAAATATCATATAAATTAACTAATTTTTAACTTTCCACTATCATGTCCAAAAAAGACATTTTAACCTTCAACCACAACTTTTGGTGGCAATGAAGAATACTAAAAATTAACAAACCATACTTTTTCACAACACTTTTCTATCACACTTTTTAAAAGTACTTCTTAAAAAGAATTTTCAATTGTAACAATAATGAAGAACTAGCCCTAAGCCAATTTGTACTTTTTTTAGGTACTTGACTAACAAAATTAAAATACGCTAAAGTGGCATTGACTACCAATAGCATAGTGACATGTGGCAGTCTCACATTTTTGTACATGGTAAAAATAAAAATATTTAGAATTTATAAAATAATTATAATTTTTTACACAGAGAATGAACCTAGACAAATGGTTGTCTAGGCTCATTTGAATCTGGATACCATTTTGTCTAGGTTCATTCTAGACATACTTTTTTTAGTATTTTTATATATTTTTAATTTTTTATAGCATATCATATTTTTATGTTATTATTATTTTGAAATTTATAATATAAAAAATCCGAAAAATAAAAATTTATAAATTTATAAGAATATTAAAATTATTATTTGACGTAGAAGGAACCTGGACAATTGGTTGTCCAAATACATTTGAATCAAACAACCATTTGTTTAGATTCATTCCAAACATGTTTTTCAGTCATTTTATATATTTTATTTTCATAAAATATTATTTTTTAATTTTTTTATTATAGAATTAAAAATATATAAAAATATATTATTTATAAAATATATTATTTCAGATCAGATTTTATAAAAATATATAAAATATTAAACTTTGTAAAATATATTTATCCAAATATATAAAATATAATTTATATAAAATATATAAGATCTAAAATGTATAAAAACATATGACTTTATAAAATATCAAATTTTATGTATTTTTAATGAATAACAATATAAAAATATGATGATTTATGAGAAATTAAAAATATATAAAATTATTAACAATTTGAAATACATCTAGACAAATGGTTTTCTATGTTTAAAAGTATCTAGACAACTTCTTCTCCAGATTCATTTTAGTGTCAAATAATAATTCTAATATTATTTTTTATAAATGTATGTATTTTTTATATTTTATATTTTAAATTTTAAAATAATAATATAAATTATTTTTGTCACATGTCACCATGCTATTGACCGTCAATGCCACATCAACGTATTTTAACGGTGCTAGTCAAGTACCTAAAGAAGTACTAAGTGGTTTACAATTTCTAAATTTAGGTACCAGTTAGGTCCAAAAAAAAGTTTAGGTACCAAGTTGTCAAGCTTAGGAACCTCTGTATATATTAATTCTTGCATTTATTTGGAGTTTCCTATGTTTCACAAAACAATATGCTCAAATTTTATTTTTCATTGAGGTTGAAATTATTTTAACTATTAATGGCAAGAATGATTCAAATGAGACTGCATGCTTAAAGCATAATCTGGTTTTTACAAAGCCCTCAATCCCACAAAAAATATCATTTAATTAGAGGAAATTTGTGTTAAAAAATTATGCATGAGCTCTACTTAACGAATTAATATTAAATAATAATAATAATTTATAAAAACTCAAAATAAAACAAATTAATTATTTTAAATTAATAAAATAAATTAAAATAAAAGTAATTGAATATTTAAAATACAAAAAAAAGTACATGTGATCTGCCACATGTAAGTCATACATTAATTATTTTTGTTACTTCATAGAAAAACATTGTTAGTATATTGGTGTAATTTGTATAACATTTAACAAGTTCAGGTATCTAATTGGACCAAAACAAAATATTAGGTACCAAATTAGGAAAAAGTGTAATCCAAAAACCAAATTGGACAAAAAAATAGTCTAGGTACCAAATTATAAAAAAAGTGTCAATTTCAAGTATCAAATGTTATATTAAGGCTTAAATAAATTTAAAACTAGTATTATATTATAAGTATTAAAATAATATTTACATAAAATTATATATAAGTAATATATTAATATTGTAATTTAAGACTACTATATATTTTAATTATTATTATTTTTGTAATGCTCCGAAATTGGGGTTAGAATTATTTAGGCTAATTGGTTGGATCAGTGGTTCGATGGAACTGTTAAGTTTGTTTTCGCGCTTTAGGAGAAAAATGAGTCTGTTGGTTTAGTAGCTAACTCTTTGGTAGCTTATCTTTGGTCTCGGGTTTGAGTCTACGTGTATGCAATGTGGAAATTGTTTTTTTTTTGTATTTTTGGTAGTTAAATTTTGAAAGGGGCAACTTGGATATTGATTATTTTGTTTTAGAATCTATTTTAATAGTAATAATAAATAAATTTGATTGGTTTTGTTAGATATTAACTAAATTATTAATTCCTTGCTTTTATTTATTTGTTAGTTAAGTTTTGAATTAAAAATAAAAATATATATATATCTCAAAATTTGTTTCCACGTTTTTCCCACTTACTTTCTTTCTCTCACGTTCTTTCTCTCCTTCTCACGATAGTTTTAGTGTTATTCTGTCAATTTCGGATTTTTGGGATCTTTCTTGTTTTTGCATCCATTTTTTTTATCCCATTTGTAAAATTGTTTTTGGTTTTCTTCCTTTATTTTCTCTGTTTCTTTACTTGCCCTTTTGGTAGTTTTGTGTCGTCTCTCCGGCTTTCAATAGTTCTTCGATTTATTCGCTTGTCATAGTGTTGGAACAATTTAGAGTAAGTATAGTCTCTTTTGTGATTTAAATTGTTTGCTTTGATTTTTTTGTTGGTTTAGGATTGGAATTATTAAAGATATTGTGCGTTTTGGAAATTGAGTTTCAAATTGGTTGAGTTCAGTCGAATCGACTGGTTTTTAGTGTTAGAATCGCGTTCTAAGGTGTGTTTCTGAAACTAAATTATTTAGAGATTGAATTGATGCCAGATTTCACCATTTTCAGCCAGTTTTGGTGTGGTTTCAGGGCCACACGGGCAGCCACACGAGCGTGTGACCTTATTTTTGCAGTTTTTATTCTTTGTTTGTAAACTGACTCATTTTCAGCTTGGACTCGTGTGTGTATTTGTAATTATAGGATTAAATTTAACTGTTTGTTTAAGTGTTCATGTAATGTGATAAATGGATTTGAGATGTTACCTAGTAATTGAATACAAGTATAACTAATTCTGAATTTGATCGACTGAATATTTGTATTTATGTTTCTTTATGTTTGTTTGCATGTAGTGTGTATTTTTTCATTTTCATGAAAATTTTTGGATTTGGTTATGGAGAGAAGGAAGTCTAATTCGATAGTTTAACTGCAAAATTTTGTTATAGCGGTAATACCGCAAAGTATATATACATATGTCAACTCAGCTGCATATTATCATTTGAGTGGCTTAGTTCCACTATCGCAGTGTGTAGGGTGGGTGGGCTTACAATAGCCTTTGTGGTGTGTAGGGTGGATCTATTATAGCCCAGTTGTGGTGTGCAATGTGGTCGGAGTGGTGTTTGGTTGGTTGGGTGGGATTTTGGTTCGTTACATTCATTACATAACTAAGTGTATGTTTGTCTAAAGGAATGTTGGAATAACATAATTGTGTTATGTTGTTAATGTAAAAATTTTGTATATCAGATTACCAGTTTGAAATTTTCATATGTTATTTGTATACGTATACTTTTCTGGAGTATTCGTTGTGTTACTTCGTCTTTTTCCATTTGCTTATGTTTCAGACTCACACTGAGCTTGTGTAGCTCATCCCCTTAGTTTTTCTTCCTTTCAGGTAATTTCTGTGTTTTGAAGCTAGACTCGGCAGCCGGAGATCTCAGATTGATATGTTTTGAATTAATCTAATAAAGTTTTTCTTCAATTTTTAATAATTGAACTATTTTGGATTGTAAATATTTTATATGAACTGTGGTATAAATTTTCTTTTAGACTCTCGTAAAGTATTATTTGAGTTGGACTTTAGAAACTATAGATTTTATACTGAACCTAAATTTTGGAAGTTCATGTGTGGTTTTTACGAAAAATGGAAATAATATGAATTTTTGAGATAGTGATGTTTTAAACACTCCAATTTTGAAATGTCAAATCTACGAATTTTGAATCACAGTCAAACGACGGATTTTTAGCTACAACGATGTTTTCTTTAAATTTTGAGAGACGATTCGTTATATCTTAAATGTATTCAAAACGATTTAGAAAATATCTGTAACGCCCCAAATTTTATAATTCTGTTTCTGTAAATTCTTGACACAAATGTGAATCTGCTTCAGTGGTTAAGTGTTCTGGGTGTGTGTGGGAGGTCCCAAGTTCAAGCCTTAGCTTTGGCAAATTTTGAAATTTTTCTGATATAAGCCCTATCCCTGTTCAGTGAGCTTATATTAAATTATTTATAAAATCATATTAGAATAGGCCAGCTAGTCTGGTGGTTAAGATATGTGTTGGTGTGTTGGGGGTTTGGAGTTCGAATCCTTGCGCAGGCTTGGGAGTATATTTTTGCTTGTTTATTGGAATTCTGAGTAGTGGGATTAAGGGGAGGAAAATTAGGGATTGTGGTTTAGTGGGGATTCGATTTTAATCCATATTTTTTCCCCAAAAATCTCTCCATCTTTCTGACATTTGTTTCTTCCCCTCCTGCCGAATTTTCCTTGTTTCCTTCCTCTACTCTTTCAGTTTTCGTTTTGCTTCCTTCTTGTTCAACGATTGGATTCACTCATTCAGTAAGTACCGTTTTGTCTCTATTTTATCGTTCCATAGTTGGTTTTCTGATAGAGGAATATTTTTGGTTCTTTTGGATTAGGTGAAGATCAAGCAACGACTAGTGCTTATGCGGAGATTTGAACGTTAGGGATTCAGTTCATTGTCGGTAAGTGACTGAGTTCACTTTTTGACGTTCTAAGGTTTCGTTGGGGAAATATTTTCGGTTTAGTTTTCATTTGTGTTACTGAATTCGAGCTTTGGTAATTCCGATTATAGGTTCTGGTGATCTCGGGATTGTAATATCAGTGAATCAATACCAGGTGTGTACCCGAAAACGCAGAAAATGGGATTTCGACGAAAGCCAAAAACCCCACTGTCAACGCCACACGGGTGTGTGGTTGCCCGTGTGGTAGGCCGTGTGCCATAACACGGGCGTGTGATCGACGAGGCCAGACCGTGCGCACAAGACACGGCCGTGTGATGGCCAGGTAGGCCGTGTGCGACACATGGGTTAGACTGATTTGGGCCGTGTGGGCCCACACGGGCTTGTGGGAATTTGGGCCAAGCCGTATGATCCACACGGGCCAAGGCCAATTTGGGCCGTGTGGGCCACATGGGCAAGCCACATGGGCGTGTGAGCCCATTTATCTGAAATGATTCTTAGGGTTACACGGGTCGCCCAAGTTGACTGTGAACCTACTGTAGGGTCGGTAAGCGTTACCTAGACCCCTAAATGTATGATCTGAGTGTATGTGATACATGATAAATTATGCATGATTACTGATATATATATATATATATATATATATATATATGTATACGTGTGACTGATGGTTGCATAAAAGCATGACATATTGTATGTTTGCATTGCATTGGGTTGGGATGATGATTTTTGGAGGAAGTGTACTGAAAGGCTTAAAGCCTATTATCTGGCAACTCAGCTGCAAAATACTGAATATGTGCCACATTCGGTACTACTTGGAGTGTAGGGATGGGTGGGTGTTTTAAACCCCACATGGAGTGTAGGGATGGACGTAGATGGTGTGTAGAGGCTGGTGGGTAGGACTTTGTTACTGATTACTGTTTGCATTACTGATACTGTGATGGGCTAAAGCCCTAATGTATATCTGATACTGAAACCGAAATGGGCTAAGGCCCGAACTACTACTGAAAACTGAAATGGGCTTAGGCCTAGACTACATTTGACTACATGCATGTTATCTGTGGAGATTACACACTGAGTTTACGTAAACTCACCCCCTTTCTGTTTTAACTGTACAGGTAATCCCTAGACCTAGATGGATGGGTGTGGCGGAGGGCTCGATGGTGACCACATGTTTATTGAACTACTTTAATTTCAGTTATGGCTTTTATTTCTGATTTATTATCTGGGGTATTTTTTATGTAAATTGAGACTTTTGGACTCTTTGCTTTTGATTTGGATTTTGAACTGTTTTCATGAACTTTTGAACTGCAACAAAAACTCGGTTTTACCAAACACACCATTTTCCTAAACGCGAGCGATTTTCTTCAAATATCACAGTTTTAAAAGCTTCCGCTACACGAGTGTTTTTAAAATGAAACCAATTTAATGAGAAAATGATTTTAAAATTTTCAAGAGAATAAATAGAAGCTAATAAACGGAAATGGTTTAACTTGGTAAAATGCGATTTCAAATTCTATTCCATGCGATATCACCAGATTCGACCATAATGTCTAGGCCGGGTTTAGGGTGTTACAAAATCCATTTTTAATTTTAACGACAATTAAAACCATTGTTTTATCATGTAAATAAAGTTTATATCGGATTTTCGTTACACATGAAAAGGAAAAAGATTTTTGATAGAAATTTTTGTACTTAGAATTATGTTTTGTTTTGAGTCATTTCGGTGGCCAATGTGACCTCCGAGATTCGACCGAAACTTCTGGGGCCGGATTTTGGGGTGTTACAATTTTGGTAATGATATTTTACAATCGTTTTATTATAATTGCAAAGAAATAAAATTTATAAATAAATCTCTTTCGATAAATTATATTAAAAATTGAAAATAATTTACCATGAAGATTTTATACTTTATTAATAAATATAGTTTATTTTAAAATTTTATAAGATATTAATAACAATATAAATGAAATATAATTTTTTGGTATTATTAGTATCCATTTTACGATTTATGTTAAGGATTTGTGAATATCCATTCTAACAATGTCGTTTTCAAATTTTGATTATACATCTATCATTAAAAGTACAATGTACCTTATCACTACAATAACACTTGTTGATAAATAAAATATTATTTATAATAAGAGTAAAATTATTGTTTCTAATCTATTATTTACGTATTTTTAACCTCAACTTACATGACGAAACAATCTTTATTTTAAAAAAAGCAACCTAATGCTATTATTTGGGCTTTATTTATAAAAATTATATTAAAAAATAATTAAGTACAAAAGTGGGGTGGAGAACAAATTAATTACGAAATAGGGTGTTTATTACAATAACTTTGAATGCTACCTGACAAATTAGAACTACAACTTTTAGCTTTTTTTTTTTTTTTTTCATATCAGACATTTTTTTTTACCAAAGAAAAAACATTAAAAGCTTGGAAGTGAGACATTAGCTACCGAAAAAGTGAGGCATTAATTGTTAGGGGTTGGGATCACAACTTTAATCATTTTTTTTATCAGATTTGTTTTATATTTACTGGTGTTGCTAATGTTTCAGGCGGCACCACAAACTTTTTTCTTTCACCTTTTCAATTTTTTTTTGTCAAACCTTTTTTAAAAAAAAAAAATCATCAGTGCCGCCAACATGTCAATCAACACCTAAAATTACTATAGCAAACATCCTATTTTCGTAATTAATTTATTCTTTACCCTATTTTTGTATTTAATTAAATTATTTTTATAAAAAATCCTTATTATTTATGATAAAAATATCATGGTAACATATGTAGCCTAAATCCTCCACTAAATAATGAAAAGAAACTAATCAATATATATTAGATAAAGTACAAAATAGTTCATTCATTAAAACTTTACTGTCAAAAACTTATTTTAATGTTTTATATAAAAGCCATTATAACAAAATTTACTCTTGATTTTTATACTTTTATTCAATTTGGCTTCTACTTTTTTTTCTATTTGGAAACATATTTACCTTTAAATTTTCATTTCTGCTGTAATATAATATTATTAAATAATTTAAAAACTATAAAAAAAATAGCATCAATAGTGTATTAGATTAATTATCTACAGTCTATAACACAGGTTCACTGTAGATATAAGGCCTTAAGCTTTTGACACTTCGTTTTTTTGGGTTATGGCCTGTGGGACGATGGGGTTATAGAAGAAAGAGGAAAGAAAGGAGAAAAAGGAGGGGGAAAAAGGAAAGAGAAAATGAAAATTGTTTGAGTTATTTTTAAGGTTTAAATATGCAAAAAGTATTTATATTCTAAGTTTAGAATTTAGTCTATATATTTTTATTTTTAGAAATTTAGTTTTTTTACTTTTCAAATTTAAAATTCAAGTACAATATTATTTTTTTTGTTAAATTGATTGGTGTGACAATTTAAAATATAAAAAATACTCACTTGGTATCAATGTAACTAAAAAAATGACATTATAATGAACCTAAATTTAACAAAGTAATCTTAATATTGGGAACCATTGGACCTGAATTTTGAAATCTGAAAAGTAGAGGGACTAAATTCTTAAAAATAAAAGTATAAAGACTAAATTTCAAATTTGGGAAGAGTACAAGGACCCATGACATATAATAACCTATTTTTAAATATGTTTAGAATACTATAAATTTATTGTTGTAAATATATATTTTATGCATTAATAATTTACAGTTTTTTGACATAATCATTTTATTTATATTGTGTTTGTTTTATTTTTTAATTATTTATCTTATGTTGTCTTTAAATCATAAATTAGTTATTTAATGTTTTGCTTAGTTTATTATCATGATTCAATTTAAAGGAAAAATATGCGTTCATGCTTTTAATTTTTAATGATTTTTTACATTATTTAAATAATTTATCTTAGTAATTGAAATTTAGAGAAAGTATTTTATTAGTTTATTATTTTAATTTTAATGTTAATTTTTTTATTTAAATAGATTAGTCTACTCATTAAACATTATGTCATTTTTTTTTATAAAAACCGGACAAAATAATCACATTAATATAACAAAATCTAACAGAATCTCTACGAACAGACCCTCATTTTGTCAAAAGCCATCTTGGCAATGCGGTCAGCTTCTATGTTCTCTTCTTTAGGAATATGTTCAAATTTTCATTGACCCATTTCCAACAAAAGCTATTGAATATGTCTGATAGGTACGGAACAAGATGTAATTGAGAATGATTCTTGAATGGCCTAAAGAACCTCCATACTATCCGTTCGAATCAACACTCTGTCACATTGCTTGCTTTGTAGTAATGTCAACCTGTCTAGAATACTCCATAACTTAGTATTGAAGACAGAACACTGTCCCAACCTCTTGTTAAACCCAAGAATCCACCGCCATGGTGATCCCTCCACACTCCCTCGACAATGACAGCCCCCCGAGTCGACCTTGACAGTGCCATTGTATTGTACTTTTCTCAATCTCAATTTATTTCATAGTTTGCATAAGGTTTAACTACAAAATTAAATTGACCCTAAAATTATATCACTTTTCTCACTTAGGTACTTAAAGTTTTATTCGGTCAAATATGGTATTTAAATTATAAATTTTGTCTCATTTTACTCCAAAACGTACGATTTTCAATAAAAACATACTATATGGCATGCTCTTATTGTTTGGTAATGTGTTTTTAGGTAAAATGAGAAAAAAAATAGATATCTAAGTAAAAATTGTAGTATAATTTGGAGGTTAAATTATGTACCTAAAATATAAAACATAATTAAATAATTCTTATTTAATATAATTAAAATCTAGTTATATATAAAAGGAGGATACAAAAGGGCACTGTAGAAGTTGTGCCCCCTAAAATTGACACATTAAAAGTTTGTTGTTTTCTGATTTGCATGTTGAATTTAAAAAAATTACCAAATCTACAGTGGAGATTGGGTGAAATTGCCTCCGCCTCCTTAATTTTGCTACATCTAGCAACATATTTTCTAACCAAAAAAGATATAATATTTCACACAAACCTACCCACGCATTATTATGCCGTATATTCCACGTGCATGCTCTTCTGAAATGTATTGGTCCGTGACTGTCACGTGAATTACCTGCATCTGAAACTGACTTTACTTTCCAGAGGTTACGGTTGGAGGTCTGATCTGAAAGAAAATGATGAGGTTGCAGTTTCTGGCCTTACATGTTTCCTTTTCTGATAGAACCAACTTAGCCACCGTTGGATCTCTCTTTTCCGAAACATTTTGGTTCTAATCGAACGGCTCAAAATCATTTAAATGAAAAACAAAGGGAACTTGCAAAAATAAGCTATGTTAGGGCATATCCCACACCGAAAAAGGGAAAGCTGCTGAACAGGAAACCAAAAAGAAAAAAAAAAAAAAAGAGTTTTTCATAGCTTCACAAAGCTAACTCCTCAAGCTGAACAAAGAAGCAGATGAAACCGACGCCTGGCGGCAGTAGCAGCTCTAGTGGCGGTGGCGCTGAAGGGAGTCGAGCTGGACTCGCCCGTTTTCGCTCAGCGCCAGCCACCTGGTTAGAAGCCCTTCTCGAGGAAGAAGAAGAGGACCCTTTGAAGCCTAGCCAGTGCTTGACTCAGCTACTAACTGGAAATTCATCCTCAACACCCACCATTCGAAATTCATTGCTTTTTCCCAACTCAGCCGATCCGTCTGGGTTGTTTGAGCCTTCTGGTTTCCAGAGGCAAAACAGTTCTCCAGCTGATTTTCTTGGGAATAATCCTGCTGCTGCCTCTGATGCCTACTTCTCTAACTTTGGAGTTGCTGCAAATTATGACTATTTATCGCCAACTATGGATGTTTCTCCCTCGAGTAAGAGGGCTAGCGAGTTTGATACGCAATTCCCACCAACAAAGTTCCATTCTCAGTTGGTAAGACTAAGAGATAGCCATACTAATATTATATTTCAACTTCCACAGCTTGTTAGTTTTTCTATTATATGGATTTTGAATACTTCTGTTTTATGTTTTTGCCGTCTTTGAATTGCCTGTGAAAGGATAGATATTGATCGTCGTCTTATTATATTCTTTTTAGTCTTCTTTTAATGGTTTAGGCTTTACTATTTCTTTTCAAAGCTGACCAACTAATGGCCATACATTTCTAGCCAAAAAGGAAAGGATAAATTTACTCTTTTGAGCAAAAATATATATGGTTGAATCCCCAATTTTATTATTATTATTTTTTTACAATACCCTTTGTTTTCCTTCTATTTTTGGGTAGAAAGGAGAGCCAAGTGATCAGATTTCTGGTGGGATATCTAATCTTATAGATGTAGATATGGAGAAACTTTTGGAGGATTCGGTACCTTGCAGGGTCCGTGCGAAGCGAGGGTGTGCTACTCATCCTCGAAGTATTGCAGAAAGGGTAAGTGTATTCATTTGCTGATAATTAAGATGTAAAATGGTGTTTATGTTTAGTTCTAACTATCCATGACTATTTTTTTTAGGTTCGGAGAACACGGATTAGCGATCGCATTAGAAAGCTTCAGGAGCTTGTCCCCAACATGGATAAGGTAGGCTACATCTTGAGATCTATTTTAATCGGAAAATTCAAGTTCAGTATGTAGCTATCATTCTACAAAAGGACTTTCTAACCTATATTAATGTTTCATCCTAATTAAGTTTGATGAGAAATGTATTGATTTGTCTGACTGGCTACAAGAGACATAAATGAGATTGAAGAACAACTATATATCAATATAGATTGGATAATTTCGGTAGAATGGGCATTTGTAGTTTATAGTGACACTTAAAGCACTATTTCTCTATATCTAGTATATAGTTCCCAGTTTTATATGTTTAACTGGCTAAGTTTTTTACTAGAGAACTAGTTCAACTTGGAGGATGTTGATTATTTGCAGCCTTAGGTTTTAAGTGTGGGACTGGCCGCCGCAGTACTTGTCATGTTTGTAACCAGGATTTTATTACTATAAATTCGTAAATGAAGTAATTAATCATGGGGTGGCCATTATCGTATTTGGACTGACAAATATCCTCTGTGTTTGTAAGAAAAGAGAAGGAATTTGTCAAAATTTCAGGGTCCTAAAGGTTCATGGAAACACATTAGAAAAGAGATGTAACTCTAGTTCCTTTGGAAATGGTTGCTTAATGTTCAACCGTGGGATGTGGTTGGTACTTGTATCTTCTGCTAATGGTTCTGATAGAGCTTGAGTGCCTATTAAAAGCAAAGAGATGTGTTTGATTCATGGTTATATATAAAGAGTTGCTTTTTTATCAATAGAAAGATTTATATCAACTCCATAATTGTAGGGGGAAAGAAGAGTTATTTTGGTGGAGGAAAGGCATTTGAAAGATCTCTCTCTTAGATTGAAATAAAAAAACTTGCGATATGGATTCATACTTTGTTATGCTCAGATCTTTAAGCGATTTAAGTTGATCAATGTTTTTCCCCCATTAGCATTCCTGTTTATCATATAAGGCATAAGCCAAATGAAATTGGCATGCTTAGGGTGCAACGGAACTTTATATCCATAAACTCTAATTTGAGTAAAACTGTAGTACTTCATATTTTCTTGGCTGTCCTATAAATTTATGTTCAGGTGAACATTATATCATGCATAATCTTCTAATGTTAAAGCAAGATATATTCATGTATTATTTTAACTTTTTATGAAGTAGGAGGAATTTCTGTGGATTTCAGAAACGATGACATTTCCGTTCATACTACTTGATGTAATGCCTCAATAGAAATTTTCTAGATTTATTGATGAGTTCACTATCTAGTAGTTACAAGGTTGAAGTTGATAAGTGTTAAAACTTAAATATGATAGTTACGTCTTTTCCTATTAGCTTAAGCTTTATTTGGTCTCCCAAATTTAACATAGTATCAGAGTTTCAAGTTCGAATCATAACAACCGCTTTCCTCCCTCAGTATTTCTTCACCCAGTGTTTTATTGTTCATCAAGCTATTTGTTATTGTTCACTTTTCTTCTACGCTTGGGTTCATATGCCTCCAGTTTCATGTTGAAACTTAAATATAATAGTCGTGCCCTTTGCTATAAGCTTAAGCGTTTGTCTAAAATTGATCATCGAGCTTAACAAGAAGGATGAGGTTTTATAGTGTCACAAGATGAGGCTCCTAAACACAAACTGGGACTAAGTGGATTAAGATTTTATGAGTTGTATACATTCTCAATTAACTCAGCTTGTCACGTTTTGGACCATTTAATGATGGGCTAAAACAAGAGCAAATACAATAAAGCATTATAAGAAAAAAAATAGAAGTCTAATATTAGAAATGTTTACCATGTCAATTGTTAGAGGATTCAAGATCATACCATTTTTTAAGTTGCTTTCATCTAGCTATGTATTAGCAAATGTCTTGAAAATTTTGTCACTTCTTCATCTTAGCAGATTAAAAGGTATCCCTCAAAGGCTTTTAGACTATGATTTCTATTTCTAACAAGGTGAAGGCCATTGTGACAAGTTGTCTTCATTTTCCTTATCTTCTCTTTTCTTATTCAAGTAATGAGTGGGAAAATATTAGTTTGTTGTTATTAATCTTGACATAACATGGGAGCTTTCATGAAATGGCTTAGTGCAAATAACAATGCTAAGTGACTGCTAATTTAATTCTCTCTATTCGACTTGGATTTGTCTAAGATTTTTGCGTTAAATAAAATATCCCGCCTTAGGTAAAATTAGTTCACCAATACATGCCGTCTATCTCAAATCATCCGAACCTTGGAAATGAAAAATGATCTGATTTGTCTAAAATGTCAATGTTGAATATATCTTTCAAAGATTATTGAAAATTGTATCTTACACTACTTAACTTTGTAATTTCTTTCTACTATCAGCAAACCAACACGGCGGACATGCTGGAAGAAGCGGTGGAGTATGTTAAATATCTTCAAAGGCAGATTCAGGTACTCCTTTATTAAATTTGTCTGAAAAAGTAATTATCCATTTGATTTCAAGGGATTAGTGGATTTAAAGTTTTAGAAATACATGCAACTTCCCCCTGCCCGTTGTTAAATCGTAACAAAGTGAGAAAAGAGGCAACACTGTGTTATATGAGTGGTGCTGCAGTAAAAGAAGAAAAAAAAGATAGGGTACTGAGAAACCTGGATGTTCGCAGGAACTCACAGAGCATCAAAAGAGATGCAAATGCAAAGCTAAAGATTGATCGACTACCAAGAGCTTTTAGTGTAAACCGTCTCGCCTACAGTGATAAAGTTGGGTGGTAGATCCACACTGTAATTACTAGATTTACCACCTACGATGTTGCATGCTTCAGCATGCAATACCTAGATGTGGCTGCTTCTGAAGCTAACTACAGACCTCATATCAGGACCTCTGCTTTGCTTTGCCTAGTACTGCTCCTGGAAGATCAATTGGTATAATTGTACTTGTACAATATTGACGTAGACTATAAATATTTTTTTATTAACTATATAGCTATAATATATATATATATATACCATTTTTAATTAAGATATTTGTTTCTCCATAATTCATATTGTATATCTAGATAATTGTATTCAATGAAATTCTCTATTTACATTTTAAGAACCGGTGAGGATCTGTGTTCGAGGTTTCAGATATTTGTTGTTGACTTGTGAATGGCATGATACCAGGAAAAGAAATTGCTTGCTTTGTATGGTGATTTTTTACAAAACAATGGCTGTCATTTTATTTTCGTCTTCGTATGTTTTTTTTTCCTCCGAAAACCTAATCTCTAACACTTAAGTATTACACAAGGATGTGTTTAATGTGTGTATCTTTGGAAGAAAATATATATATTTGAATATCCACATCGACCAAGAGTAATTTAAGAGAAGTAAAAGTGGTGGTACATGGAACAGTAGAGGATCTAAACTCTTATTTTAATTATATGATAATTAGAGATCATACTTTATTGTAGAAATACGACAACTTTGTTTAATTATATGATAATGAGAAATATTAGCTTTATGTAGAAATACGAAAACTTAGTTATAGCTTTGGTTATTTTGTTGGAATACATGTTTGGATAACTTTATATTTGGTAAAGACTATATTTGGAGGTGTTCAGTGATAGGGTTGAGATTAAATTTTGGTCGAATTAATGTATGGTATTAATATTTCACGTGCCTGTTCATGTTTGATCTGATTTAAAATATGGATCTTAAATTTTATCCCAATCATCTATTTGTATAAATAGTTAATTCAAGTATCTTTTATCAATTTCAAATAATGGTAATAAAATATTATGCTATTTTTAATTTAATATTTAATGATATTAACACTTTAAACATGAAAAACCTAATATATTTTTTGTTAGTGCCAATTATAACTATCAATTACAAAATCAGTTGCAACTTAAGGAAAGTTGGTAGAATGTTATAACTTTTCTTATTTGATTGACATATATTGACTAAATTTATTTAGATTAGTAATTGTTGGTTTCCAAGGATTGTTGTAGCATATTAGTGAAAACTTTATGTGGAAGAATCAAGCTAAGCATGGATCGGATTTGAACTAATGCAATTGAAGTTCACTTAAATAAGATATGTGATCGAAGTTCCCTTACTTGAAGACCTTTTTAAGTGGCTATTTTATAGGAAGTGATTAACAAGCCTATTTTGTATTTATTTTAAATGGCTTGCTTAGGTTAGTACGAACTCGAGAGCACATTATTTGTTCAATTATAAATTATCTTTGAGTGCAAAATTTGTAAGTAAATTGAATTAACTCAATTAGTTTACATCTAAGTTTTCAAGGGGAAATATTAGAGGGAGAGTGATATAGTTTGACTTATAAGAGTGAGTGTAACACCCCTAACTCGTATCCGTCGTCGGAACAGGGTTTCGGAGCATTACCAGAACTTTCAGATTATTTTACAAATAATTTATGTAAATTACTATTCATAAACTGAGATCATTCAAAACGTCCCTTAATTGGACCCTCGAGGCCCAATACGAGCATTAGAATCGAGTCGGGACTTAATCGGGAACTCTAAGAATTTTTCGCGAAATTTTAAAAATTTTCCAAGGTGCAGGGCTCACACGCCCGTGTGGTCCAAGGGACACGCCCGTGTGACCCTGGGACATGCCCGTGCTACAGGTCGTGTTTGACCCCGTGTAACTCTCTGACTTGTGCACACGGTCATGCCACACGCCCGTGTGCTAGGCCGTGTGGTTAATTAATTCATTTCGAAATTAGGTGCAGGTTTCACACGGCCAAAACACACGCCCGTGTTCAAGGCCGTGCCTCCCACACGGCCGAGACAGACGTTCGTGTCACTGCTTGTGTGCTCAATTCTGAGCATTCTGTTTCTCAAATTTAAGGTGCAGGGGACACACGACTTAACTACACGCCCATGTACCCGGCCGTGTGTCACACACGGTCTAGACACATGCCCGTGTGTCTGCCCATATGGACAAAACAAAGCCATTTCTAGCTTCATTTCTCACCCAAAATCATACCAAAATCCTGCACCAAACTTACATCCAAATACCAACCATTCCAAGCATTGAATTCAAGCAATTTGTAACATCTAACATGATATACCACTACATGCATACATGTTTATAATCTTACCTGGGTTTAGTCCATATGTTAGACATAATTTGATCAACTACTTAACATACATGTAACTACCATAGTATGACATTACAAGTATATCAAAACAACCATTACTAGCCATTCCAATGGCTAGAGTGCAAGCATCATTTACATTTACATGCCAATAGGGCCAATATAACCTATACATCCCATTATAACCATAATTGATTTACCATAGTGTACCGACATGAGCCGATGGATAGTGTGAGTGATCTCTGCCAATCTTCCAATCCAACGAGCTTCCGGTTTACTATAAAAGAGGGAAATAAAACTAAGTAAGCATTACATGCTTAGTAAGTTCGTATAACATGGTACTTAACTTACCATTCATTCTATTTTGAGGTAACTATGTAAGGCACATTCAATCAATTTGACCTCAAGACCTACATATATCCTCATTGCCCTTGTTAGTCATATATTCCATAATAACATCAAAACATATATGGGCTCCATAACAATCAAGTCTCCATGCACATATACTTTCCGCAACATGTATAAATCACTTCGTTACATCTCAAGTATATTTTCATATAACACATCTCGAGTTCAGATTATTTCATATCAGAACTTTACTCATTTTACTCGAAATATTATTGTCATACTAGTAGTAGTACACTCAAGGTATACAAGTCTACATTCAAGGATGAACATATTCATCAAATGAATTCCTTGTTCAAATATCATTCTCTCATGTTTTCATATATCAAATGTCATATATCATCATTCTCATATATTTCAGACAAATAAGTGTAACAACTCATTTCTTATTCATATTCTCTCATGTCAAGATTTTTACCCGTTGAATTTATTCGGAATATCGATGGATACACAGGTAGTACACACAAAGTGTACAAATCAGTAAATCCGTCAATTCTTATTTAGTGGTACCCATAAGGTACTATTTCAGAGAGTACACTCTCGAGCCACACATATATACAACAAGATTACCAGTCCAGGCTAAATCCCGTTTCCAATATATATATACTCAATAGAGCTTAGTCAAGATTACCAATCTAGGCTAAATCCTTTTTTTTTATTGCATATGCTCTAAAGTGCTTGATCTGGATTACCCGTCCGGGCTAAATCCAATCCATAACATATGCTCAAGAGGACTTATATCAGGATTACCCGTCCGGGCTAAATCCTTTTTATAATGAGGTAAATAGAATTACTCGTCCGAGTTAAATTCCGTCAGCAACAAATGCATGACCTCATTTATTTCGGGAAATCACATATCCATCGAATTTTCCATTTATTCAAACGGAATTTGACATTTTCCAAGCATTATTAGGCATGTGATTATTTCATACATTTATAATATTCACATAATTCAAATCGACACATTCCATATTCATTTCAAGTACATAAGCAACATTTTTATCATTTATCGGGCCTTATTATTGATCGGGCACTTTCATTTATCGGGCTTCGTCAGATATATTCCTAATGTCATATACATATAATATTTATACAATTCACAAACACAAAATTTAATTCAAGCATATAAATATACACAATTTAGTTACACGAACTTACCTCGACAAATGTTCGTGTACATAAATCTACTAATCCGACATTTTCCTCTTTTCCTCATTCTAACTCCGAATTTGGTCTATCCGGATCTATACGAGTAAATTTAACATCAATTTATCATATTTCATGTTCATGTGGACTCAATTTACATCCTAGGAAAAATTACCATTTTGCCCTTAACTTTTCCATAAATTCCAATTTTGTCCCTAGGCTCGGAAAATGAAATTTATGCAATTTACTCCCTATTCCAAGCCTAACCAAAATTCCAACATAAAATTTACAGCACATATTTTCTATAAATTTTAGAATTTTTCATCAATTTTCACCACTTTGCATTTTAGTCCCTAAATCATGTTTTCATCAAAAAATCACTTTGTAAAAGTTGTTTATCTATCAACAACCTTTCATTTTCTACCATAAATTTCAAATTTTCAGCATATACATCCATGACCTAATTTCCATACTTTGATAGCTTTTCAAATTAATCCCCCAAATAGATAGATTAAGCTATCCCGGTTTCAAAAATATCAAAATTACTAAAAACGGGCCAAGGAAACTTACCCAATTTGGCCATGAAAGTTTCTTCTCTCTCTCCTAGGGTTTCCATGTATTATTTTGGGGAAGAAGATGAGAAAATAAGATGATATCTCTTTTATCATCTTTTAATTAATTAAATATTTTCACTTTCCAATTTAGTCCTTGCCCTTTTTTCTAAATTTACATGGATGAATCATCCAAAAATATCTACTAACTTTTTATTAATGGTCTAATTACCATATAAGGACCTCAAGTTTTGAATTCCATAGGTATTTAATCCTTATAGCTACTAGAATTCAACTTTTGTATTTTATGCGATTTGGTCCTTCCCGTAATTAAGTACATAATCGATAACATTTTCTTTTCAAAATTTTCACATGACATTTCTAACATAATACGGTCCATATAATAAAATAAAAATAAATTTTATTTTTGGCTCGAATTTGTGGTCCCGAAACCACTGTTCCGATTTCACCGAAATTGGGCTGTTACAGTGAGGTTACAATTGGTGAGTGAGTTAAGCTTAAATCACAGTTTGTACTTGTTGTTGATAACAGATTATTCTGGCAAGGTCCTGCGGATGTAGGAGGTTTTTAAATTGCGTGAATATCTTTTTTGTGTCCATCTCTATTTCCCTACTAGTAGTTGCATCATCTAGTTGCAATTGAACAAATAATTAACACACAAAAATCAATGAACTTTCAATTGGTATCAAAGCTAGACACTTAACAAACTAAGTGGAGATCTTGTCGTTGATGTTCAATTGAGATGGAAGGTGATATGAGCAAAGCCACATCATGTTACGATGCAGTTCGATAATGTCGGGATTGACCCAAGCACGAGGGGTCCAAGTGTAAAATGAAACATCTCACGGGCCTGATTGATTATTGGGCCAACATTTTTAAGGAATTTTTAATTTAATTAGGTTTTATTTCATTTAATAAGTTTGCATATTTAATTATGACTTGCATTATGTGTTTGCATCTTTTATTATGACTTACATTATGTATTCTGCATTTAATTAAGTCATGCATTAAAGCATCTCATATGTTCATAAAATTTGTGTTTTAATTATGTCATGTATTAAGTAACTCCTATGTTAATTAAGTTGCATATTAAATTATGTCATGCATTATGTAGCTCATTTATTTATTTAGTTTGCATTTTAATTAAACCATACATTTTAGCATATTATTTGTTAATTATGTTTAAGCATGAGCTAGTTTCATAAGTGTGTGAAGTGTGTCATTTATTTTGGCTGTGACTTTTTAATGCATAAGTTATAGTGTGTTTATTTTCATGAATAAATATGTGTGTCTCTAGTTAATTGACAAGTTGAATAAGAATGTGAAAAGTTTGTAATGTTTAATGTATCTTAAATAAATTAATTATGTGTTTAATTGTTTGTCCTAGGAAAGTCCAAAAGGCTAGTCACTGTTTTAAAGCTACAATAAGGCTGTTCGTTTGCCAAGAAGAATCAAATGCTGTCACATTCAAATAGCTGTTCAGTTTTGACATAAAAGAGTGTGCATTCGGTCACTTAATTGTTGGTGCATAAAGGGAACATTTTTTTGTGGATAATGAAGCACTCAAAGCTTATTATGGTTGTTGTTCAAATGGTGACTGTTCATAGAACCAATGAATCTTCAAGTTTGGACGATTTCAAGCATTCAAAAGTTCATTATGGTGGCTGTTCAAATGGACCAAGGAAGACTTTTCAAATCTGATCAGTTTTTGTGCCTTCAAAGCTCATTATTATGTCATTTTAAGAGGTCTTTGCACAAATCTTTTGACATTAAGTTTTAAGGGAGATATAGGGACACCAAACAACACATTAAGGGGACATTAAGTCATCAAAAAGTGAAGAGACATGCATTTTCAACTACACATGAATCAAGTGAAAAGGCATGACTCATCGACTGCCTAACATGAGTTAAATCGAATTTAAATGATTGTATTAATAGCTAGTTAAATGCTGAATTTGAAATGTCCTTTATAGGCATTTGAATAGTCATATTAGGCCTATAAATAACTTGTAAGAGGACACTGTTTTGGTTAGACTATTTTGAATATAAACGTGATTTGTGAGATTTCTCTCTTGAGTTCTTAAGAACATACAAACTGAACTTATCAAGGCTTTTTGCTTGTGGCATTCTTCTTTCTTTTCTTATACCTTCGGTTCTTGTTTCTTTCATAAACAATGGGTCGGGATTTGTTCAAATTTAATTCTTGTTTCCAATTATTTATCGTATAGAAAACGGGTCGTGTTCTATAGCGTTGGTTCTTTTCTCGTACAAGTTGCTGAATGAAGGATTCCTATCTTATTTTCTTTCATAAAAAGTACCTGTTTAGAAATGGTCGGGTAATTGAATGACTTGTAATTTCTCAATCGATTATGAGCTCACATCAGAAGGTGTTTAGTTTTTTTTCCTTAGTGCAATGATTTTGTCATTTTACTTGTAGTTTTTGAAATAAATAAAATCTATATAATTAATTTATTATATTTTTGTATGATTGTCCTAAATGATTTTTGCAAGAAAAACAAAATGAATGAGCAAATATTCACTCATTGATTACCTAAGGGTTTTACTAATATTAAGTTGTTTCATATGGAGGGGTTATGATATGGAAGACAACTTATATTAGTAGGTAATCTAAAATTGTACATTATCTATTTGAATCAAAATGAACAATTGGTTCATAGGGACTATTATGTTTTTTATAAGTCCAATTGGTAGATACTGTAACGCCCCAAAAATCCCTTAAATATTTATTTTCGTATGTTTGTGATATAAATAATTATCTGCTTTAGTGGCTATGTGTTCTGGGAGTGTTTGAGAGGTCACAAGTTCAAGCCTTAGCTTGGGCAAATTTTTGTTTTTAAATGAATAAACCCCTATCTCTAATCAGAAGGCTTATAATTAAATGTTGGTAAAATATGTCAGAATGGGCTTGCTGGTCTGGTGGCTAAGGTGTGAGTTGGCGTGTGGGAGGTCTGGAGTTCAAGTCCCTGCGCTAGCATGGGGGATATATTTTTGCTAGTGGTGCCGTGGAAAGTTTGAGCAGAACTGAAATACCGAAGTGATAGAGGTGTAGTGGGAAGTGAGGAGAGAAAATTAAGGGATTTTGGATAGTGAGAAAGAGTGGTAGACGGTTTTGGGGGTGTTTGAGTTGTAGTGGGGGAGTGTGGGAGCAGATTGAGGGATTGAGGGGTTATCTGATTTAGTTCAGATTTTTTTTCTCTCTTTTTGAAAATTTGTTTTCTCTCTCCCCAATTCCAAAATTTTGATGTTTTTTCAGTTTCATCTTGCACATTGCTGAAATTCTTTGTTCTCCCTCTTCAATCTTGTTTTTCTTTTTCTTTCACTCTTGTCGAAATTCTCATTAAATCCTCCATTTTCTTTTTCATTTTCCATTTTATTGTTATTATCGTTCCCTTTTTGCAACAAGAATTGCGTTGGTGCGGTTTCGATAAGTAATTCTTTCCCTTCTCTCGTATTTGTATGTCGTTCGAGTGGGAATCTAAAGTTTTTCTGAAATTGCTGGTTTAGGCGAAGGTCTTAGAGCAGTAAGTTCGTTCTTGGATTGAGAAGTGGTTACAAAGGTCCTCTGTCGGAGGTAAGTCAAGTTTTAGGTAATTCCTTAACGATTTAATTCGTTAGTTTTAAATCTTTAAATGGCTAAATCGAGGATGTGTACAATGATTTTTAGGCTTTGGTGCGCTTGGGAGTGCTTACACGTCGGAAGTAATACAGGTGTGTAACCACAACACTATAAATGGAAATCGGCAAAAAGCCAAAAAGTGGAGTTGTCGACGCCACACGGGCGTGCGGCCGCCCGTGTGGTAGGCCGTGTGATCAAACACGGGCGTGTGATCGGTGAGGCAGGCCATGTGTGATTCATGGGCCAGGCCGAATTGGGCCGTGTGGGCCCCACGGGCGTGTTGACCCCACACGGGTGAACCACACGGGCGTGTGGGATTATTGGGCCAGGCCGTGTGATCCACACGGCTAAGGCCATATTGGGCCACACGGGCGTGTGGGCCCACATAGGAAAATTGTATAGGCTTGTGGGCCCATTTTCACTGTTTTGACTGCTAAGGTTGCACGGGTCGCCCGAGTCGACTGTGGACCTACTGTAGGGTCGGTAAGATTACCTAGATCCCTATTTGACTGAATGACTATTATATCCATGTACTTTATATATATATATGTACGACTATATTTTGAGCATGCTGTTAACACTGTACTGAATACATATATGATACCATGATTTGGCATGACATGATTGCATGATGCATTGCATGAGGACGGGTTTATATGGATCGGAGGAAGTGTACTGAAATGATTCGAGCCTAACTATCATCGGCACCATTTGCAAACTCATTGTTTAGTGCCGCATTCGGTACTTTTTGGAGTGTAGGGATGGGTGGGTTGATTATATCCCCACATGGAGTGTAGGGTTGGACGGAGATGGAGTGTAGAGGCTGGTTGGGTAGGACTTGTATACTGCATAATTTGATAATCGCATCGACATCGATATCAGAATGGGCCAAGGCCCAAATGCATGATCGCCTTATATCGAGATGGGCTTAAGCCCAAACCGACATCGTCACTAATTCGAAAAGGGCTTAGGCGATCGTGATTGCCTTTCATCTATCTCTGCTTGCTTTATATGGGATTACACACTGAGTTTTTGAAAACTCACCCTTCTCATTTGACTGCATAGGTAATCCCCAAACATAGGCGGATCGGTGTGGCGGAGGACTCCGAGGTGGCCACGCGACCTAAATTATTTGATTAGTATTTAATAATGATTTTTAATTTTATTTTGGGGTATTTTACTGTAATAATGGCCTTTTTGGATTTTCATGGTTAATTTGGGATTTCTATTGTTTTGATTTACAACTGCTAGTAGTAGGGTTAATCGAGTTTTCAAAAAGAACCAACTGTTTTAACAAAATACACTCAAATACGCAAATTGATTTACAAAAATTCCTCAATAAGTGACGTTTTGAAAATTAACAACGTTTTGAAAAATAATAATTTTGTGATAATGAACTACGTTTGAAAATTAACGACGCATCCTAGAATTAACAAGATTTTGTATAGAGTATAAATAGAAAAGAGGTTTTTTTACGACAACTCATTTATTTTGAAAAACACTACCATGTGACATCGCCAGATTCGGTCATAACGTCTAGGCCGAGTTTGGGGTGTTACATTTAGTGGTATCAGAGCTAGGTTACAAAACTCGGCTGCAGATTTGCGTTTTAAGATTTGACTTTCTAAGAAATATTTTCTAATGATTTGAAATGTTTTTACTGAATGTGTGGTACACCGAGTCTCCGGCGCCGTTCCTGTAAGTTTACTGAAACTGTCATGTGTTGTAAACTGAAACTGCTATAGATAGCATATACTAAGATTACTATAGAAAGACTGAAAACACTTAAGTTAGTGTATACTGATACTGTAGCAAAACCGATAGACACTGATAGACACTACGTTGTACGAAAATAAACTTTACACTTCTGATATTGGTTTCATAAAATACCCGTTAATAAACACTGGAACTGTAAACTGATGCATAAAACTATAAATGCAGATTAACGCGAATAGAAAATGAGCCCAAGAGGTACTCGTGGACGGGGCACAAGAGGCCGTGGTAGAGGCCATAGAGGTGCTCGAGCTGGGTCCTCATCTTCTGGAAACTTGTCGAATTTTGATACAAGTGACACGCCGGCTTCACCTGTGATTGAGACTGGGTCTCATGATCGAGCGGCCGGGGACGACGCACTGTCTCAAGCCATGTTAAGGATTCTGGAGAGGGTCGATGGGCCCAATACTGGAACTGGAGGCCGATGGTCGGTTACGGAACGACTCCAGTCCAATAGAGACGAGATTTTTAGAGGTATTGCTGGAGTTGCCCCTAATGTGGATGAGTACTGGATAGAGGCCACAGAGAAAATTATGGACGACCTGGACTGCACCTCTAAGTAAAAATTAAATGGTGATATATTGCTGCTACGAGGTGAGGCTTATCAGTGGTGGCTCACTATAAAGGAGGGCACTCAGTCCGAACGACTGACCTGGGATTTCTTTAAGACCGCCTTCCAGGGGAAGTATGTGGGGGCCAGTTACGTGGATGCCCTTAGGAGAGAGTTCCTGAATTTGACCCAGGGTGATAGATCAGTAGCTGAGTATGAGGCCAAATTTCTGCGACTAAGCCGCTATGCGCGTGGTATGGTGGCGACTGAGTATGAGAGATGTGTTCGCTTCGAGGATGGCCTCAGGGATAATCTGAGGGTACTGATAGCACCACAGAGAGAGCGAGACTTTGCTGCACTGGTCAATAAGGCGAAGATCGCCGAGGAAGTGAAGCGCACTGAGCGCCAGAACAGAGAGAGAGGTAGGAATAAGAGGGATTTGGAGCCCTCGAGTTTCGTTCAGAGGCCTAAGAAAAATGCAAGAGTTGATGGGCCGATCAGAGTTGGGCCTCCTATTGCTGCTACTAGAGAGTCGCCGTGTACTGATTGTGGTAGACGTCATCAGGGCGAGTGTTGGAAAAGAACTGGGGCTTGTTTGAGGTGCGGTTTATTAGAGCACCGTATCAGAGAGTGTCCGCAAAGGTCCGAGCAGATGCAAGCTTCGGGCATGGGTACTGCACCACCAGTGAGGGTAGTTCAGCAGCCACCGAGAGGCCGTGGTCAGGCCAGAGGTGGAAACGGCTTGGGTCGTGGTCAGAGAGCACCAGACAGAGGTGCTGGTCATACTGAGGCGAGGCAGCTGGCTCTAGTTTATGCTGCACGTCATCGAGAGGATGGTGATACTCCGGATGTCATTACGGGTACGTTCTTTATTTATAATGCACCTTATACTGCACTGATGTATATAGGATCCACTCACTCCTATGTAGCTTGTACCGTATCTAAAAACTTGGGTATACTGGTTGAGAGCACTACGAGTGAGGTCACTGTACTGAGTCCGTTGGGGCAGTCAATAAGGTTTAACAAACTGTTTAGAGATGTTCCTCTAGAGGTTCAATGAGCTATCTTTTTGGCTGGTTTGATGGAACTGCCTTTTAGAAATTTTTATCTGATACTGGGAATGGACTAGTTAGTCAAACACTGAGTGAGCTTAGATTTTGCCACAAAAAAGTTGTACTGAGAACTAATGAGGATAGCAAGGTAGTTGTAATTGGGGAGTGTCAGAACTACTTATCGAATGTGATTTCTGCTTTGAGGGCCAAAAAGTTAGTTCGTAAGAGATGTGAGGCGTATTTGGCCTACATCAGTGTTTCAGATTCTGGAGATTCTTCGGTTAAGGATATCAAGACGTTTAAAGACTTTCCGGACGTTTTTCTTGAAGAGCTACCTGGGTTACCTCCGAATCGTGAAGTAGAGTTTGGGATTGAGCTCCTTCCTGGTACAGCTCCGGTGTCCATCGCCCCTTATAGAATGGCATCGAAGGAGCTTGTGGAGCTTAAGGCTTAGATTCAAGAGCTACTGGATCATGGGTTCATCCACCCTAGTGTGTCTCCGTGGGGAGCACCAGTTCTATTCGTGAAAAAGAAGGATGGAATCATGCGTATGTGTATTGACTATCGTCAACTGAATAAGCTGACTATAAAGAATAAGTACCCCTACCGATGATAGACGATCTGTTTGACCAGTTCTGAGGGGATTTAATTTTCTCCAAGATTGATCTACGATCAGGATATCATCAGTTGAGGGTTAAGGAGACTGATGTGCACAAGACAACATTTAGGATTCGATACAGTCATTACGAGTTCCTAGTGATGCCATTTGGACTTACGAATGCACTAGCAGCTTTTATGGATCTGATGAACCGAGTGTTCCAACCTTATCTGGATCAGTTCGTAGTGGTATTTATTGATGACATACTGGGGTATTCAAAGACTGAGGATGAGCACGATGAACATCTCAGAGTGGTTCTACAGATTCTGCAAGAGAAGCAACTGTACGCCAAGTTCAGTAAGTGTGAGTTCTGGTTACGTGAAGTAACGTTTCTGGGACATGTGGTTTCTACTGAGGGGATTAGAGTTGATCCTCAAAAGATTGAGGTTTTCGGATTGGAAGCCGCTAAGATCAGACGTAGATCCGCAGATTCTCTAGGACCGCGTAATATTATCGATGTTTTGTAGAGGGGTTTTCACTGATCGCCGCACCCTTGACTAAGCTGCTGCGTAAGGGGGTACCATTTAACTGGACTGATTCGCAGCAAGAGAGCTTTGAGAAGTTCAAGATCAGATCGATTGAGGCTCTGCTCGATACAACCAGTCCGGAAAAGAATTTTATTGTCTACACAATGATGCATCACATGTTGGTTTGGGATGTGTGTTGATGCAAGAGGGTAAGGTAGTAGCGTATGCGTCTCATCAGCTTAAGACTCATGAGGCGAATTATCCGACGCATGACTTGGAGTTGGCCACGGTGGTATTCACTCTGAAAATTTGGAGGCATTATTTGTACGGTGAGAAGTGTATCATTTACACTGATCACAAGAGCCTCAAGTACCTCCTCACTCGGAAGGAGCTGAATCTTAGGCAGCGTAGTTGGATTGAGCTGCTTAAGGACTATGACTGTACGATTGAATACCACCCTTGCAAAGCCAATGTGGTGGTCGATGCACTGAGCCGTAGGGCTGTGACTGATCTGAGAGCGATGTTGGCTCGTCTCAGTTTATTTGATGATAGTAGTCTGTTGGCCGAACTTCAAGTTAAACCGACGTGGATAGAGCATATTAAGGGTAAACAGTTGGAGGACGAGTCTTTGGGTCTTCGCTTTCGATAGATTGAGAGTGGGAATACTATGGATTTTAGACTGAATAGCGAAGGGATACTCTGTTTCTGTGGGAGAATCTGTGTGCCGAAAGATACTGAGTTGAGGCAGTCTATACTGCGAGAGGCGCATAGTAGCCATTATGCTATGCATCCTGGTAGAAATAAGATGTACCGAGACCTTCGCAAGTTATATTGGTGGCCATATCTTAAACGAGAGGTTACTGAATTTGTGGCCAAGTGTTTGACATGCCAGCAGGTTAAGGCTGAGCATCAGTTACCTTCGGAATTGTTGTAGCCAGTTAAGATTCAACTTTGGAAGTGGGAGCGAGTAACTATGGACTTCGTTAGTGGGTTACCCCTCACACCCGCTAAGAAGGATTCGGTTTGGGTTATCGTGGATCGATTGACCAAGTCTGCCCACTTCATACCAGTTCGTACTGATTACTCTCTGCAAAAGCCGGCTAAGCTGTATGTGTCTGAGATAGTGAGACTGCATGGGGTACCGGTTTTGATAATATCTGATAGGGATCCTCGTTTCACGTCTTGGTTCTGGAAAAAACTACATGAAGCTCTGGGTACAAGATTGGACTTCAGTACTGCGTTACATCCTCAGACTGACGGTCAGTCAGAGAAGGTGATTCAGATACTGGAGGATATGTTGAGAAGTTGTGTGATTGACTTCTGAGGCAGTTGAGAGGATTACCTGCCGCTAGTAGAGTTTGCTTATAACAACAGCTATCAGTCTAGCATTCAGGTGGCACCTTACGAGGCACTACATGGTCGTAGGTGTCGCACACCTTCATGTATGATTGAGTTGGGCGAGCGACGTGTTCTGGGTCCTGAACTAGTTTCTGATACCGAGGACAAAGTTAGATTCATTCGAGACCGATCGAAAAGCGCATCGCATGCATGTAAGTCCTATGCGGATTTGAAGCGTCGAGAGATTGAGTATTCAGTGGGGGACTCTGTTTTTCTCAACGTCTCACCATGGAAGAAAGTATTGAGGTTTGGTCGTAAGGGTAAGCTGAGCCCTAGATTTATTGGGTCTTATCACATTCTGAAACGAATGGGGCCAGCAGCATATCAGTTGGAACTACCTCCAGAGTTGGAGCGGATTCACTACGTATTCCACGTTTCTATGTTGAGGCACTACCGCTCTGATCCCACGCATATTGTTTCAGTTGAGGAAATCGAGGTTAGGCCAGATCTGACCTTTGCAGAGGAGCCAGTCCAGATATTGGATCGCGGTGTGAAGGTTCTAAGAAGGAAATCCATCCCACTGGTTAAGGTTCTTTGGCGTAATCATAGCTCTGAGGAGGCCACGTGGGAGCCTGAGGATGCGATACGACAACAGTATCCTCATCTGTTCTGATCAGGTAAAATTTCGAAGTCAAAATTTTCTTTTAGGGGGTAGAGTTGTAACGCCCAAAAAATCCCTTAGATATTTATTTTCGTATGTTTGTGATATAAATGATTATCTGCTATAGTGGCTATGTGTTCTAGGAGTGTCTGAAGGGTCCCAAGTTCAAGCCTTAGCTTGGGCAAATTTTTGTTTTTTAATTAATAAACCCCTATCTCTAATCAGTAGGGTTATAATTAAATGTTGGTAAAATATGTCAGAATGGGTCTGCTGGTCTGGTGGCTAAGGTGTGAGTTGGCGTGTGGGAGGTCTGGAGTTCAAGTCCCTGCGCTAGCATGGGGGATATATTTTTGCTAGTGGTGCCGTGGAGAGTTTGAGCAGAACTAAAATACCGAAGTGGTAGAGGTGTAGTGGGAAGTGAGGAGAGAAAATTAAGGGATTTTGGATAGTGAGAAAGAGTGGTGGACGGTTTTGGGGGTGTTTGAGTTGTAGCGGGGGAGTGTGGGAGCAGATTGAGGGATTGAGGGGTTATCTGATTTAGTTCAGATTTTTTTCTCTCGTTTTGAAAATTTGTTTTCTCTCTCCCCAATTCCAAAATTTTGATTTTTTTCAGTTTCATCTTGTACATTGCCGAAATTCTCTATTTTCCCTCTTCAGTCTTGTTTTTCTTTTTCTTTCACTCTTGTCGAAATTCTCATTGAATCCTTCATTTTCTTTTTCATTTTCCGTTTTATTGTTATTATCGTTCCCTTTTTGCAACAAGAATTGCGTTGGTGCGGTTTTGGTAAGTAATTCTTTCCCTTCTCTCGTATTTGTATGTCGTTCGAGTGGGAGTCTAAATTTTTTCTAAAATTGATGGTTTAGGCGAAGGTCTTGGAGCAGTAAGTTCGTTCTTGGATTGAGAAGTGGTTACAAAGGTCATCTGTCGGCGATAAGTCAAGTTTTGGGTAATTCCTTAACGACGAATTCATTAGTTTTAAATCTTTAAATGGCTAAATCGAAGATGTGTACAATGATTTTTAGGCTTTGGTGCGCTTGGGAGTGCTTACACGTTAGAAGTAATACAGGTGTATAACCACAACACTATAAATGGAAATCGGTGAAAAGCCAAAAAGTGGAGTTGTCGACGCCACACGGGCGTGCGGCTGCCCTTGTGGTAGGCCGTGTGATCGGACACGGGCGTGTGATCGATGAGGTAGGCCATGTGTGATTCATGGGCCAGGCCGAATTGGGCCGTGTGGGCCTCACGGGCGTGTGGGATTATTGGGCCAGGCCGTGTGATCCACACGGCTAAGGCCATATTGGGCCTTGTGGGCTACACGGACGTGTGGGTTCACATGGGCAAATTGCATGGGCTTGTGGGCCTATTTTCACTGTTGACTGCTAAGGTTGCACGGGTCGCCCGGGTCGATTGTGGACCTACTGTAGGGTCGGTAAGATTACCTAGATCCCTATTTGACTGAATGACTGTTATATCCATGTACTTTATATATATATATGTACGACTATATTTTGAGCATGCTGTTAAAACTGTACTGAATACATATATGATACCATGATTTGGCATGACATGATTGTATAATGCATTGCATGGGGATGGGTTTATATGGATTGGAGGAAGTGTACTGAAAGGCTTCGAGTCTAACTTACTGCCAGCTCAGCTGCAAACTACTGTTTATTGCCGCATTCGGTACTTTTTGGAGTGTAAGGATGGGTAGGTTGATTATATCCCCACATGGAGTGTACGGTTGGACGGAGATAGAGTGTAGAGGCTGGCTGAGTAGGACTTGTATACTGCATAATTTGATAATCGCATCGACATCGACATCGTAAGGGGCGAAGGCCCAAATGCATGATCTATATATCGAGATGGGCTAAAGCCCAAACCGACATCACATCGATTCTCAAAAGGGCTTAGGTCAGACTGTGATTGCCTTCTGTCTATCTGTTTGCTTTATATGGGATTACACACTGAGTTTTCAAAAACTCACCCTTCTTATTTGACTGCACAGGTAATCCCTAGACATAGGCGGATCGGTGTGGCAGAGGACTCCGAGGTGGCCACACGACCTAAATTATTTGATTAGTATTTAATAATGATTTTTAATTTTATTTTGGGGTATTTTACTGTAATAATGGCCTTTTTGGATTTTCATGGTTAATTTGGGATTTCTATTGTTTTGATTTACAACTGCTAGTAGTAGGGTTAATCGAGTTTTCAAAAAGAACCAACCGCTTTAACAAAATACACTCAAATACGCAAACTGATTTACAAAGCTTCCGCAATAAGTGAAGTTTTGAAAATTAACAACGTTTTGAAAAAGAATAATTTTGTGATAATGAACTACGTTTGAAAATTAACGATGCATCCTAGAATTAACAAGATTTTGTATAGAGGATAAATGGAAAAGAGGTTTTTTACGACAGCTCATTTATTTTGAAAAACACTACCATTTGACATCGCTAGATTCGGCCATAACGTCTAGGCTGGATTTGGGGTGTTACAGATACCTTATCTTGGGTATCATAGTAGTTGACTTCTAAAGATAGGCACATAGGTGTTATTGTCTAGATTGATAATACATTGAACTGAACCTAAGTAGAATTTGTCTTAAATTTGTTTATGGATTTATTCACTTGTAACATTCATGATATAGTTTACCTCAACCCTGAGTAAGTGACTAACCTTTTGTACCTATGTAACACCCCAAACTCGGCCTGGACGTTATGGCCGAATCTGGAGTGATTACATAAAATGAATTGAAATCTGACTTTCGTTTATTAAAAACAGTGTGAGCCTTTGTTACTTAAAAAAAAGTCCATTTTATTTGAAAACATGTTCGTCACACTTATTAAATTAAAATCGTTATTTGTTTACATTTTCTAATAAAATCGAATATGTTGCAGTGGAAAAATCTTAGATCGTTATATTTTGGAAAACCGAGTTTGTTTTCTCAAAAATTGTTGATTGTAGAAAAATGGTCATTTAATTGAGTGTCATGCCAAAAATCCAAACTAAAAATCCAAAACAAAAAGTTATCCCAAATGTCCAGAGAGAGTCCAAAATTTACAAAATTCCCAAACCAGAATTTTAAATAAGTCAAATTTAAGTAAAATAAGTTTACAGAAATATGGACATAACTGAGCTCCCATCGCAACGACCCGCCTAAGTCTGAGGGTTATCTGAAAGTGTTAGAAAAATAGAGAGTGAGTTTTTGAAACTTAGTGTGTAGCTTAACAAAAAACAGAATTACAAATTTATTTCCAGATTTACAACATGGCAGAACAGATACAGATGTATATCTCATACATAATCAAAATCATATTCAAATTACAGTCCTACCCCCATCCGCTACACACCATCTCCGACCATCCCTACACACCATATAGGGTTTTAAAGACCCATCCAGCCTTACACACCACTTAGTGTCGGTATGGCACTTTTTAGAATAATTGCAATAGTGCTGCCAGTACAATGGGCGAGATATCGCCTTTCACAGAACACTTCCTTTTCATAATATATGTCCCGCCCCGAAATAAGATATAAACAGAAATAACAGATGCCCAAATTTACATATCATACATTCTTGTATAAGAGATGTAGAACATGCTTTATACATAATAGATCATACAAATCAAACGTTATTTACGTCAAGTTTCATGCTAACAGATTAACTGAATTTATGTTTTATAACTTATATAACCACATACTAACCCCACAGAAGGCCCACAGTCAATTGGGATGACATGTACGACCCTAGAGAAAAATTCTAAATTTTAGGCCCACACACTCGTGTGGCCCACATAGCCCAAATTGCCTTGCTCGTGTGGCCCACACGGCCTGGCACACGACCCACACACGCTTGTGTGGTCCACACAGTCCAAAATGGCCTAGACCGTGTGTCATACACGGCCTAGCACACGGCCTGTCACACGGCCGTGTGTCGCACATAGCCTACCACACGGTCGTGTCGCAACGACAGTCCCCAATTTTGGCTTTCGCTGTTTGCTATTTTTTGGGTTTCTTGTTACACACCTGGTCTAAATTCGACAGAATCGCCCCCACGAGACAACAAATTATTCCTCATGAACACTCCAATTTACGAAACTAAAATCCATCAACTTCCCAAAAAATCAAAACTTTAACAACCACAATTATCCCAAATCGACAAAATCACTTACCCTCAAACGAACAACACTTCCCTACGAGAATTAATTCGTTGGAGGAGCGTTAAACTCACAATTCCCACCTAAACCAACAGATTCACAACCATTAATTTCCTATTACAGAAACCATTACCACAACTTCGTCACTCACAAAATCCCTAAACCAAGCGAACATATATAAACCCTACTTACCAAATCGCAAGAAGAACAAAAAGAATCCAAGCCACAACGATTCAGTCGAGCAAAAAGATTTCAAAATTGAAGAAATAAAAAAGGGGAAGGGACCCAAAAAATAACGTCAGAAGAAATTTTACAGAGGAACAAAAACGCGGAGAAAAGAGGGAATTTTGGAAACAAATTAAAAATTAAATTAAATTCAAGATAATACTCTCAACTCCCCACTACCCTCACTACCAACCAAATCCTACAAAATATAACCCACTAATCCTCATCCAACTACCACAGAATTTCAATTCCACCAAACCTCTACTACACGTACGACACATACACACAGAAGCAAAATTTATTGCTATTCGCCCACTCGAGGATTCGAACACAAGACCTTAAGGCAAGCTAACATCTTACCACTTAACCAACAGGCTCATTCTGACATGAGTTGACCGAAAATATAATATAAGCCAAACAATTACGGATAAGGCTAGGAACAAAAATAACAAAATTTCAAAAAGTTAGACTTGAACCCAATACATCAAACACACACAAATCACTTAACCACTGAGGCAGTCACTTACTTATGACGAAATTTAACATATCACACATACAAAATTTGGGGCGTTACAACTCTACCCCCTAAAAGAAATTTTGGCCTTGAAATTTACCTGACCCAAACAGATGCAGATACTATTGACGAATCGAGTCCTCAGGTTCCCACGTGGCTTCCTCAATGCCATGATTTTGCCATAGAACCATCACTAATGGAATAGATTTTCTCCTCAAGACCTTAACATCTCGGTCTAGAATCCGCATCGGTTCCTCCTCAAAAGTCAAGTCCGGTCTAACCTCGATCTCTTCAACAGAGACAATATGAGATGGATCCGACCGATACCGCCTCAACATAGAGACGTGAAACACGTCATAAAAATGGTGTAACTTCGGAAGTAGCTCTAACTGATAAGCGACTGGTCCCACACGTTTCAGAATCTGATACGGCCCAATGAACATAGGGCTCCACTTGCCCTTACATCCAAACCGTATAACTTTTTTCCATGGAGACACCTTAAGAAACACATAATCACCCACAGAGTACTCAATGCCCCTTCTTTTCAGATCTGCATAGGATTTCTCTCTATCAAAAGCCGCCTTAAGACGATCCCGAATAAGTCTAACTTTATCCTCAGTATCAGAAACCAACTCAAGACCCAAAACCCGTCGCTTACCCAACTCAGTCCAACACAATGGAGTACGACACTTACGACCATATAGAGCCTCGTAAAGTGCCATCTGAATACTGGACTGGAAGCTGTTATTGTAGACGAACTCGGCTAATGGAAAAAAATCCTCCCAACTACCTCGAAAGTCGATCACACAACTTTGAAGCATATCCTCCAGTATTTGAATCACCCTCTTAGATTGACCATCTGTCTGAGGATGGAACGTAATACTGAAGTCCAACCTCGAACACAAAGCCTTATGAAGTTTCCTCCAAAATCGAGAAGTTAAGCAAGGATCTCTATCAGAAATAATCAAGACTGGAACCCCATGAAGTCTCACGATCTCCCAAAACATATAACTTGGCCAACTTCTAAAGAGAGTAATGTAACACCCCTAGCCCATATCCGTTGCCGACATAGGGTTACAAAGCATTACCAGAGTTTACGTTTCAAAAATATCAATTTTTTTAAAAAAAATTCAGTTCACTACATCAATCATAGAAAAATCAATCAATAACATACATGTTGTCCCTTATACGAGCCCTTGAGGCCCTAAAAACACATTAGAAACAAGTCGGGACTAAATCAGAAGTTTATAGAATTTTTTAGGAAATAATGAAAATTTTCAAAACTGCAGGGGTCACACGGCCGTGTGGCCAGGCCGTCTGGACATTCGAAGTAGGGACACACGACTGTGTCCTAGCTCGTGTCCGTGCCCGTGTGACTCACTGACTTGGGTCACACAGCCAAGCCACACGCCCGTGTGCCAGGCCATGTACCCTTTTAAATGACTTCACACGCCCGTGTGCCAGGCCGTGTAACATCCTGACTTGCAACCCTTTGAAAACTATAGGGGACACATGGCCGTGTCGCCAGGCCGTGTGTTACACACGGCTGAGACACACTCCCGTGTCTCTGCCCATGTGGACGAAAAATAGGCCATTTCCAAGCCATTTTTCTCACCCATTCATGCATATACCTACAATCACTTTTGCAGATATAAACAAGCCTTCAATTTGCATTAATACCATGCATAAACAAGCTATTCAAATATGATACATAAGCATACAACCAATATGCCCAAAAGGCACCTCAATCATAACAATTAAACATGTATAACTAAATGCTTAGTTTAGCCAAACTTACCATTTTGTATATATATCAAATCCACACTCATATGTACTTAATTTACCATTTAACATTTAGCATCATAAGCCATAGATACCAACTACATTTTTAATACCAAAATGACAATGTTCAACTTCCGTCATCTAAGCATCATAAAGACTATGAAGTCATCCATCAAAAGGCCATATACATATATCCACATATCAACCATTTCAATCATTCAAAATACCAAATTTACAAGCCAAAACATAATGGCTAAAACATCAACCAAAAACATCTATACATGTGCATATTTATCCAATATCAATTAACTTGTTTCCATGCCAAAACATAACATAATTGCAACATAATCACCACACCATATTAGATTCATGCCATGTCTAGTTCAAAACCTTTCAAAAACATACTATATCTTGACCATGTTGAGGTTATTTCATCATATATCACTTTGGTCATTGAAACATGCTTTAACACATTATCAAATTAACACATATCAACAAGGCACCAAATGTACCAAGGCTACATCACTCAAAATGACATATACATACCAAACACATCAACTAACATCCAACTAATCATCAACCATAAGTTCACCTATACATGCCATTATAACTTTAACCAAGACATCAAAATCTACCGATATAATCATTAGATAGTGTGATAGATCTCTAATGAGTTTCTAACCCAATCGAGCTTTCGGTAATCTGAAAAGTAAAGGACAAACAACTACGTAAGCAATGAATGCTTAGTAAGCTCGTATAAACTTTAGTCATATCAATCCATTTCATATATGAAATTTATACATGTCAAGAATAATCTTATACCAATACCGTAAGGTTCATGAAACCATATTCAACAACTCACACAGTGAATAAATCCACAGCATCACATATACATATCATCCCTAGCATCATGGGATTTTATAAAACTTTAAACCCTTTCCAAATTTTCTTACTTACATTTGCATTTCATTACTTTCCTTTGCATTTACTTTCTTTAACTTAAATAACAACAACAATTCAACTCATCATTCCCTTTTTCATCATTTTACACTTCAAGTATGAACTTACTATTTCATTACCTTTCCACACTCGTTTCATATGCATATCACACAAGATATAAGCATATCATTCAGCCATAGCCACAAGCTAGTGCATTTAAACCTAGCTCTTTTAGAATTAGATACATGATAAACCATTTCAATAGAAATTACATAATTTAAACCTTACGACTCTTTCATGATCACAAGCATATTTCTATTTAGGCACTTACCATTTCAATGCATAACTTATAAGTTTAACGTGGCATAATCCAACCACAACTTGGGCAAAGCCTAAGCATTTACACCAAACATGTTAGTATACAAGAAATAAATTGTAGGCACATTAACATAAATAGCCATTTAGCCATAACATGTATCTCGTGAGTTTATAACTCATCTGAACCTATATAATTTTCATGTAAAATCATATCAAGGATGTTCATATATGTACATGTCATAAAACATATTGTTCTCTTACCGTTTCTTATCCGAATAATGCCCGTTGAACCATTTAGAATACCATTGGATGCCCGGGATAGCACACACATAGTGTGCTAAATCATATAATTGTAATCCATCAATTCCTATACATGTATGCTTACACGAGCTGTGAAAATGGGCCTACTCACACGAGTTGTGGGTCGGAACGTAGCTACATGATGCTGCTCACACAAGCTGTGGAGTATCCGCAACACATGCCGGACCTTAGCCATCGGAGGACGTTCAGGACCAGCACCTAAATCATGTAAACCCTAATGACATATCATTTGTATCCTATGAATTCCTAAGGTTCAAACGGGGCTCGATAATCGCCGTACGTTGTTAGATTTACGTCGTTTCATAACACGGTAAATTTCATACTAACATATATATATATATATATATATATATATATAGATTTAATCATAATATAATCACATATTAACATTCAATTTAATCAAAATTATACAGAATACAGTTCATACGAACTTACCTGGCTAAATTGCAGAAATACCAAAGTTTAGGGGTATTTTGGTAATTTTTCATTTTCCTCGATTTTCCACCCGATCTTGATCTAAATTAATAATTTCATCCAATATATTAATTTAGACAATAAAACAATTAATTTTATGCAATTTGGTCATTTTTGACATTTTTACAAAATTACCTCTAAAGTTTTACTTTTATTCAATTTAGTCCCTAAGCCCAAAACATGCAAATTAACCATTTTTACCCAAAATTGAGCTTAGTCGAATGTTCATGGTATCCAAAACAGCCCATTCATGCAAAAATTTCACATTTAATCCTTGTATTTTTACTATTTTAATAATTTAGTCCCTAATCAAAAAATTCATCAAAAATCACTTAATAAAAATACTTTTAAATAACAACTAATATTTCAAATTCATCATTTAAAATCTAAAACCACAAGGTTTATCAATGGCACCATTCAAAATCTTTAACAGTTTCAAAATCGAAGATACGGTCTAGCTAAACCTAGGTTCAATGATCTCAAAAACATAAAAATTATTAGAAATAGATAGCTTAGAGACTTACATGCACAAAAATGAAGAATGGCCGAATCTAGCTTCCATAACCATGGCTTTCGGTTGAAAAAACAAAAGAGAAAGGAAGATGACAACCATAAATTTTTTCTTATGTTTTATTTAATTTAATTAATTATCAAATTACCATTTTACCCTTAGTTAATAAATAAATAAAACACCAAAGTCATGTCCATATTTGTCCACTAACCTCTTGAATGGTCTAATTACCATTTAAGTCCCTTTCCCTTTATTCAATTAACCATTTAATCACTCAAATCAAATACTGATCAAATTTTACTTCTTTTACGATTTAGTCCTTTTTAATTAATTAACCATCGGAACGTTAGAAGTTTTCAACGAAACTTTAATACCACCTTAATGACACTCTATAAATATTTATAAAAATATTTACGACTCGGTTTATAGAAACGAGGTCTCGGTACCTCATTTTCTAAAACCACTTGAACTTAATAAATCGCTTATAAATCATAATTTATCAAATCAAAAACCTTTTTAAAAACCATATTTGACTCGTAAATATTAAATAATAATATTTATGAACTTTCTCGTTAGATTTTGTGGCCCCGAAACTATGGTTTCCAACACCACTGAAAAATAGGCTGTTACAAATAATCTGTCCAAACAGGAATGAAGTGGGCAAACTTGGTCAACCGATCCACGATGACCCACACAGAATCCTTCTTAGTAGGTGTTAAGGGCAACCCACCAACGAAGTCCATAGTCACATGTTCCCATTTCCATAAGGGAATCTTTACGGGTTGAAGTAAACCCGAAGGCAACTGGTGCTCAGCCTTAACTTGTTGGCACATCAGACATTGAGAAACAAAATTCGTTACCTCCTGTTTCAAACCAGGCCACCAGTACAATTCGCGGAGATCCCAATACATCTTATTTCCACCGAGATGCATAGCATAAGGGCTACTATGCTCTTCCTTCAGAATAGACTGCCTCAAATTAGAATCATTAGGTACACAAACTCGTCCTCGGAAACACAGAACCCCATCACTATTCAGCCCAAATCAGACGTACTACCATCCTCTACTTGACGGAATCGCAGAACCAGAGAATTATCCCCCAACTGTTTATCTCGTATCTGATCAATTCAAGTCGGCTTAACTTGCAACTCGGCTAACAGACTCCCATCATCAAACAAACTTAGGCGAGCAAACATCACCCTCAAATCAGACATTGCCCTACGACTAAGAGCATCGACCACCACGTTGGCCTGACCGGGATGATACTCAATCGTGCAGTCATAATCCTTAAGCAACTCAATCCATTTACGCTGCCTAAGGTTTAACTCCTTTTGGGTAAGGAGATACTTGAGGCTCTTGTGATTGGTGTAAATAATACAACTCACACCATACAAATAATGCCCCCAAATATTTAAGGCGAAAACCACTACAGCTAACTCAAGGTCGTGCCTAGAATAGTTACCCTCATATGACTTAAGCTGTCGGGACGCATAAGGCACAACCTTACCATCTTGTATCAGAACACAACCCAAAACGACATGCGACGTATCATTGTATACCTCGAACTCCTTATCAGGTTTAGGCTGTATCAGAATAGGATCGTGAGTTAAAACAGATTTGAGCTTTTCAAAACTCGATTGCTGCTCATTAGTCCAGACAAATGGGGCGTTTCTACGCAACAACTTAGTTAGAGAAGCTACAATTAACAAGAACCCCTCCACAAATCTCCGATAATAACCCACAAGTCCAAGAAAACTGCGGATCTCTGAAACATTCCTAGGCTGTTTCCACTCAAGCACAGCCTCAATTTTCTTAGGATCAACTCGGATCTCTTCTGTAGAAACCACATGCCCTAGAAAAGTCACCTCCCTCAACTAGAATTCATATTTTCTCAACTTAGTGTAGAGCTGTTTCTCTCGGAGTATCTGAAGAACTACTTTAAGATGCCCATCATGATCATCTTCGGTCTTAGAGTATACCAAAATGTCGTTGATGAAAACTACAACGAACTTATCCAAGTACGGCTGAAAAACTCAATTCATAAGATCCATGAATACTCCCAGAGTATTCGTCAAATCAAATGGCATGACTAGGAACTCGTAGTGCCCATAATAAGTCCTAAAATCAGCCTTATAGACATCAACTCCTTAACCTGAAGCTGATGGTACCCAAAACGAGGATCTATCTTAGAAAACATAGAAGCCCCATGAAATTGATCAAACAAGTCGTCAATCTTCGGAAGTGGGTACATATTCTTCACTGTTAACTTATTCAACTGACGGCAATCGATACACATTCTCATGGTACCATCATTTTTCTTTACAAATAACATTGGTGTCCCCCACTAAGACACACTAGGACTGGTGAACCCACGATTAAAGAGTTCCTAAAGCTGAACCTTTAACTCCACAAGCTCTTTTGGTGCCATACAGTAATGAGCGATGGACACCGGAGCTATACCCGGTAGAAGCTCAATTCTGAACTCAACTTCTTGATCTGGAGGCAAACCTAGAAACTCATCGGGAAAAACATCTGGAAATTTTTTAACTGTTTGAATGTTCCCAATAGATGAACCCATAGAAGCTGAATCACTCACAAAAGTTAGATACACTTCACACCCTTTTCGAACCAAATTTTCGGCCATAAGAGCGAAGATCACATTGGATAAGTAATCCCAACGCTCGCCAATCATAACCACCTTCGCATCATTCTCAAATCTCAGAAGTAACCTCTAAGTAGTATAATCCAAACTAACCCGATACTCCACGAGCCAATCCATCCCCAAAATCAGGTCAAATTCTCCAAATGGTAGCTCAATCAGATTAGTCGGAAACACAACCCTTTGTATCTCCAATGGTACATTCCTATACAGTCTACTAACCCGGATAGATTGACCCAACAGACTAATTACAGTAATCTCACAGGAAGTGCTCTCAACAGAAATCCCCAAGTTCACGGAAACATAACTAGCTATATAGGAATGTGTTGACCCTACATCTATTAGTGCAAAAATAAGGGGCAGTATTAATACAAAAACGTACCGGTAATAAAATCAGCAGCGTCTCTGTCCTTACGATGTCTAGCAGTATAAACCAACACAGGCTACCTTGCCTCAGTCTGATTAGGACCTCTACCTAGTGCTCTCTGCCCTCTACCCATACCATTACCATTCTTGGTCGGACCACGACCCTTATGCGGCTGCTAAACTGCCCGTTGAGGCTGAACAAATCCTGGACCTAGAGCTTGCATCTAATTAGAATGTTGTGGGCAATCCCTGATGTGGTGCTCCATCGACCCACATTGAAAAAACGCTTCCAACCTCCTCCAACATTCGCCCGAATGGCGTCTACCACAACCTCTACACGGCTGAGCCACAGTAGGAGCAACTGGAACCCCAACTCTCGACGACCCATCACATTTGACCCATTTTTTAGGCCTCTGAGCAGAACTAGAGGGCTCCGAATCCTTCTTATTGTTACCTCTCTCATGCTCCCTATTTTGGCGCTCAACGCACTTAACCTCTTCAGCGATCTTTACCTTGTCCACCAAGACGACAAATTATCGCTCCCTTTATGAAGCTATTGGAACCCTCAGATTATCCCTTAAACCTTCAACAAAGCGGACACATTTCTCATACTCAGTCGATACCATCCCACGAGCATAACTACTCAGTCTCAGAAATTCGGCCTCATACTCGACCATAGTCCTATCCCATTGGGTAAGGTTCATAAACTCGCATCTACGAGCATCCACATAACTCACCCCCATATATTTACTCTAGAAGGCGCTCTTAAACTGATCCCAAGTAATCCGATTCAGTTGAGTACCCTCCTCAACTGTTAACCACCACTAATATGCCTCATTACGAAGCAGAGATACTGCACCCTTCAATTTCTGCTTAGGGATACAGTTAATATAATTCATGATCCTCTCGGTGGCCTCTAACCAATATTCATCCACTGTCTGAGCGACTCTAGTGATGCCCCTAAACAACTCTACGTCGTTAGACTGGAGTCGTTTAGTTACCAACCCACGGCTCCCAGACCCTCTCTAACACTCTAAGCATAGCTTGGGACAATGCGTCGTCCCCAGTCGAGTGAATTTGAGACCCGGTCTCAGTAGTAGGTGTAGCCGGTGTCTCACTTGTATCCATATTGGGCATACTACCCATCGAGGAGACTCAGATCGAGTCCTTCTACGGCGCCCGTCGCGCCCACGGGTACCGTGTCCACGTGATCCACGAGTGCTCATCTTAATAAATATCTACATTACGAATTTTATGAATCAGTTCTAGTATTTACTAGCAGATACTTTATGCTCAAAAGTTATTAGAGAGAATTTCAAAGATATTTCAGTCTCTAACTATCACAGTATAGTTCTAATCATTTTAGTCTCTAACTATCACAGTACAGTTCTAAACTAAAGTTTTTCTAAGTCAAAAGTACTTACAGGATCGACGTCGGAGACTCGGTATTCCACAACTTACTTTTTAGATTTAAAAATAAACTTTACTCAGAAAATAGTTTTTACAAATACAATTTTGAACCCAAAATTTCACAGCTTGAGTTTTGTAACCTAGCTCTGATACCAGTAAATGTAACACCTCAAACCCGGCCTGGACGTTATGGCCGAATCTGGAGTGATTACATTAAATGAATTGAAATCCGGTTTTCGTTTATTAAAAACAGCGTGAACCTTTGTTACTTAAAAAAAAACATGTTTTATTTGAAAATATGTTTGTCACACTTATTTAATTAAAACCGTTGTTCATTTACATTTTCTAATAAAATCAAATATGTTGGAGCGGAAAAATCTTAGACCGTTATATTTTGAAAAATCAAGTTTGTTTTCTCGAAAATTGTTGATTATAGAAAAATGGTCATTTAATCGAGTGTCATACCAAAAATCCAAACTAAAAATCCAAAACAAAAAGTTATCCCAAATGTTTAGATAGAGTCCAAAATTTACAAAACTCTTAAACCAGAATTTTAAATAAGTCAAATTTAAGTAAAATAAGTTTACAGAAATATGGACATAACCAAGATCCCATCGCACCGACCCGCCTAAGTCTGAGGGTTACCTGAAAGTGTCAGACAAACAGAGAGTGAGTTTTTGAAACTCAGTGTGTAACTTAACAAAAAACAAAATTACAGATTTATTTCCAGATTTACAACGTGGCAGAACAGATACATATGTATATCTCATACAGAATCAGAATCATATGCAAATTACAATCCTACCCCCATCCATTATACACTATATCCGACCATCCCTACACATTATATAGGGTCTTAAAGACCCATCCAGCCCTACACACCACTTAGTGTTGGTATGACACTTTTTAGAATAATCGCAGCAGTGCTACAAGTATAATGGGCGAGATATCGCCTCTCACAGAACACTTCGTCCTTATAATATATGTCCCGCCCCGAAATAAGATATAAATAGAAATAACAGATGCCCAAATTTACATATCATACATGCTCGTATAATAGATGTAGAATATGTTGTATACATAATAGATCATACATATCAAACATTATTTACGTCAAGTTTCATACTAACAGATTAACTAAATTTATGTTTTATAGCTTATATAACCACATATCGACTCTACAGAAGGCCCATAGTCGATCGGGACAACATGTACGACCCTAGGGAAAATTTTTGAATTTTGGTCCCACACGCCTGTGTGGCCCACACGGCCTGGCACACAGGTCACACACGCCCGTGTGGTCCACACAGACACAACCTAGCACACATCTATGTGGCGTCGAGAGTTTCTAATTTCGGTTTTCGCCGTTCGCTATTTTTCGAGTTTCTCGTTACACACCTGGTCTAGATTCGATATGAACGCCCCCACGAGACAACCAGTACCTAAAAACACCACAAACTTAACAAATTATTCCTCATGTACACTCCAATTTACGAAACTAAAGTCCATCGACTTCTCAAATAATCAAAACTTCAACAACCACAATTATCCCAAATCGATAGAATCATTTACCCTCGAACGAACAGTACTTCCCTACGAGAATTAATTTGTCGGAGGAGCGTTAAAATCACAATTCCCACCTAAACCAACAGATTCAAAATCGTTAATTTCCTGTTACAACAGCCCTTACCACAACTTCGTCACTCTCAAAATCCCTAAACCAAGCGAATACACATAAACCCTACTTACCAAACCGCAAGAAGAACCAAAAGAATCCAAGCCACAGCGATTCAATCAAGCAAAAAAATGTCAGAATTGAATAAAGTAAATAGGGGAAAGGACCCAAAAAATAACATCATAAGAAAATTTGTAGAGGAACAAAAACATGGGGAAAAGAGGGAATTTTGTGTAACAGCCCGATTTTGGGCCTAGTCGGAACAGTGGTTTTGGGGCCACAAATCTGACGAGGAAAATCTTATTTTTATTATATTTTTATGGTCTACGATTTTACAAAAAGATTTTTTGAAAATTTCGTTCGAAAATTTCGACGTTTAGGTACTCAATTTAGTCAAAATGACTAAATTGTAAATACTGCAAAAGTTGAGTTCCACATGTTAGAAGTGTCCAATTTCTATGAAATTTTACATTGGAGGTCCTTAAATGGTAATTATACCATTGGTTAAATTGTTGGACAAAAATGGACATGAGATAAGTGAAATAGGATATTTTTAAGTTAGGGGCATTTTGGTAATTTGGTAATTAAATGGACTAAAAGACAAAATAAAAGCCAAAAACCCTTGTCCATCTTCTTGGTTGGCCGAATTTAGCATGGGGGAAGCCATGGCTAGGGTTTTAAAGCTTTCCAGCTCAATAGTAAGTGCATCCAATCCCCGTTTTTAATGTTCTTTACATTTTTGAGATCCCCGTAACTCGATTTAGCTATTTCTACCATTATTTTGAGCTAGGGTTTGTGTTTAAAAATTTACCCATGGATGACATGAATGTTTTTTGATGTCTAATGGTATAATATGAATGCTCGGTGTGTAATAAACGACTTTTACTAAGTGATTTTCGATGAAATCGCATAAAAGGACTAGTTTGTAAAAAGTTGAAAAATGTATAACAATGTGTGAATGAATGTAAATTGTGGACTGCTATAGTTATGAAAATGGTTCATCTAGGCCTAAAATGCAAGGAAATTGAATAAAAAATATTTTACGAGCCTAGGGGCAAAATCGTAATTTTGTGAAACTTTAGGGGCAAAATTGTAATTTTTGTCATAAGATTTTTTTTGGGCTGATTTGAATAATGTGAGCATTTAATAATTCAAATGTATTATTATAGATAAAGAAAGACGTGGAATCGACCTTGATTGGGGAAAGGAAAAGATTGTGGACTAAATTGCAAAATTACTATATTTTGCACCGAGGTAAATTTGTATGTAAATAATATATCGTTTTTATTTATGTTTTAATATTTTATTATATTATATGAGATATGGTTGATTATAGAGTAACTATTTGATGTAAATTATGAATTGTGATTGATTATGGATGAATTGGTAAAATGTTGAAAAGTGAGAATTCCCGGTTGAACCTTCGGAATGGAAAAGATACGAATGAGGTAGCTAGGTCACATGTGTGGTACTAAGTGTAAGCCACTATGTGTACAAGAGAGCTACGAGATGGTTTTAGGTCACGTGTGTAGTACTAAGTGCAAAGCACTACTCGTGTACTGGGACGGATATGTCGCATGTGTAGTACTAAGTGCAAAGCTACTATGCGCACCGATAGTTTCGATCACATGTGTGGTACTAAGTGCAGGCCACTATGTGTAAGTGATGGTTTTGGTCACAGGTGTAGTACTAAGTGCAGGCTACTATGTGCACCGGATAGCTTCGCTACAAGGGTGGTACTATATGCGCAGTCACCGTGTATCATTATTATTCGATGAGTTCAACGGAAATTGACTAAGTGAAAATACATGTGATCATGTAACGACTAAGTGTAATTGAATATGACTATGTGATGGATAAGTGCAGGTATAAGTGTGAACAATGTGCTCGATATTTGAGCGAACCTTCGGTAAGATGAAATGGAGTAAATGAAATTATGAAAGAGTAAATTTAGCAACAAAACAGTTTTGGACAGCAGCAGTTGTGTGAATTTGAAAAATCACCAAAAATGATGGAAATCAAATTATAGGTTGAATAAGATATGAAATTAAATCTGAATGAGTCTATTTTCACATAAAAGAAACGGTGTAAATAAAAGAATTTCATATTTTGTGATATTCGAAATTTTGTAAGACAGGGTCAGAATGATTTCAGAATCCCCTGTTCCAACTTTGGAAAATCATTAAAAGTTGTACAAAAATAATTATGGGTTATAATTTATATGCTTAAAATCCTTAATGAGTCTATTTTCAAAAGAAACAAATGGAAACATCATCTGAATACCTTACAAAGAGATAATTAATTTTTAGTGAAGAAGGGTCGAAACTGTCAGGCAGCAGAACATGGGAGACTTTAAAGAATAAAATGTACTTATTTGCTAAACCAAAAATTCTGAAAATTTTATGGTAAGAATATATGTGAGTCTATTTTCAGGGAAAATTAACATATCTTAATTTTGAGTTTTTTTTATCTCAAGATATAAATAATTTATTGACTATGACTCGAGTAGACAGCTTGAGATGAACATGAATAAATAGTGGAACTATGTGCAATTATGATTGTATTAATTTGAAAGCATGTTAGTAATTTGTTTATTATTTAAATACTTGCTTACTAAGCTATATGCTTACTCCCCTCTCTTTTCCCTTGTTTTATAGTGTCACCAAGCTAGCTCGGGATTCGGAGATCGTCGGAGATCCATCCACACTATCAACACTCTTTTGGTATTTTGAAATCAATATTTTGAATTATGGCATGTACATAGGACTTGGTTATTTTGTTATGTGTCATAATTTATTTGGCCTAAAATGTTGGCCTATAATATTTGATAGTTCATTTTGTAAAAGGCCATTGATGTTGGCTATTATTGATCCAGTTATATGTTTATGATAATGCAATTTATGAGATGCATGACTAGGTTGAATGAGTGTGTGATAAAAATTTGAAAAGTTTTAATTTGGATGAAATTTTATGACTCGGTTTAATACGTTTACAAGTGTATGTGTTCCGGTAATGCCTCATACCCTATTCCTGCGTTGAATACGGGTAAGGGGTGTTACATTTTGGAAACAAATTAAAAATTAAATTAAATTCAAGATAATACTCTCAACTCCCCACTACCTTTACTACCAACCAAATCCCACAAAATCCGACCCACTAATCCTCATCCAACTACCACAAAATTTCAATTCCACCAAACCTCTACTACACAAACGGCACATACACACAGAAGAAAAAATTATTGTCATTCGCCCACTCAGGGATTCAAACACAAGACCTTAGAGCAAGCTAGCACCTTACTACTTGAACCAGCAAGCTCATTTTGACATGAGTCGACCGAAAATATAATATAAGCCAAACAATTAAGGATAATACTAGGAACAAAAATAGCAAAATTTCCAAAAGACTTGAACCCAAGACCTCAAACACACACACAAATCACTTAACCACTGAGGCAGACACTTACTTATGATGAAATTTAACAAATCACACATATGAAATTTGGGGCGTTACAACCTAACTCATGTAGTTTAATATATTGAAAACATGTATTCCTTTGGTATAAGAGTCAAAAGTTGGTATATTAGGTACATGATTTATGTATTGCATGATCTCTTTTACAATAGAGGAATTCATAACTTGATTAAAGAATAAATGATATCCTCTTATTGACATCGTATAGATTATGAAAAAGAACATAACCACAATCACTCGTTTGAGATGAATGATTGTCATTACTATTTGGTAAAAATGATCTTGACAAATATTACTGCGGATGCCTTGAGTTGGAAGTCGTCGGTTGATTTGAAGTCGATGTTTGCCTAGTTGAGTGTTTGTGATAATGGTGGTTTTCAAGAACTTTTTTATGGTGAGGTGCGGAGCATCTGTCTTGCACTCTACCTTAGCATCTTTGGTGTTGGAAACTTCTTAAGTAGCTTTCTCATCTCTGCTATTGAGAAAGTGACTAGTGGGAGTGGTCGAGATAGCTGGTTTGCAAATAATCTAAATAGGGCTCATATTGATTACTTTTATTGGTCGATTGTTGCACTTAGTGTCATAGGATTAGCTCTCTTTATATATTCTACAAAATCTTATATATATGCGCGGGGATGCAAGTTATAAATTTATATAGGTTAAAATATGTTCTAAATACCTATGTCTTTTTGTATATTTGGGATTTAGTCTTTTTTTATTTTAAAGAATTTAGTCTCTTTATTTTTAAGATTTAAAAATACAAGTCTAATTGTTAACATATTTAATTTTATTTTATTTTTCTAAATTCAGGTTCATTAAAATGACCTTTTATTATTATTATTATTATTGCATGACTACAAAGTGAGTATTTTTTAATTTCAAAATATCGCACCAACGAATTTAATAGACGAATTTTAATAGAGTTAAAAATTAGAACTAAATTTTAAAATCTAAAAAGTAAATGAACTAAATTCTTAGAAATAGAAGTAGGGAGCTTAAATTTTGAGGTACTCATGGGCAAGGCCGGATCGGGTCAATACAAAGTATCTGGACCAAATTTCCAAGCTCTAGTTGGCCCGAAAAATGGGCTTACTTTTTTGCCCAAGCCCAACTCAATTTAAGAAAGGTAAATCATAGCCCGACCAAATCCGCCCATATTTGATTTTTTTTAGATTAATTTTTATTTATAAATATTTTTTTAAAAAATATAACACATTGAATGCACTAAAAAACCACTTTAACATATTAAAAACATATTAAAAAGTATTTATATTAAAAAACACTACCATACATATAATAAATATTTTATTATATTAAAAAACACATATAAATATAATAAATATTTTATTGTATTAAATATAATTTTAAAATTTCATATTTTGGGTTGGATTATTTAGTTAGGTAAGTTTGTTTTTTAGGTTTTGCGTAATGAGTTTAATTGTTATTGGGTTAGTAATTTAATATAAATATAAATATATATAATTACTTAACATGGATAATTAATATAATATTTTTATAATACAATATATTCAGGCCAAGCCGGGTTCAGATCAAGAAAATCTTGCCCAAGGCTTGACCTATATAAAAAATGGACTTTTAATTTTACCCAAGCCTATTTTTCAGGCCTCATATTTTGTCCAAACCCCTTTTTTTTTGAATGGGCCTTTGGGCCTAGATGAATAGCCCGACCATGAGCATATTTAATTAAATTCCAAATGTACAAAGAATATAAAGATATAGAATAAATTTAACTAGTTATATATGTTACTTAGATTTCGAGTGTTAGTTCAATGTAGCTATTGTTATTATTTTTTTTCAACATTGGATAATTATTGACTAATCATTTCATATAATGTATGCTTCAAAAATAATAAAAAGTCGAGTAATGGTTAGTTCTCCGTAGAATTGTTCATGAGTCTAGCCGGATGCTTGCTTAGAAAGTGGGAGACTTTGGACAAAAATATAGGTTCGAAAAATTGGTTTGAGCAAAAAAAGAGAAGGCTTGTTTAAAAAACGGGTCGGACCTTAAGTAAGGTATTTTTACCCAGGCCCGACCCGAATTCACAGAAGGACAAAAAATTTCTTGTTGCTTTCTCCTTATTTTGCTACCATTTCACTATTATGTTACTACTATTTTGTTATTATTGTTTGAATATTTTATAACACTTGTTTTATTGTTAATGTTGTTGTTATTTTAGAGGCATTTGCTTGTTAAGTTGCATCTATCTTAGTGTTATTTAAATATACATATTTTTTAAAATTTATTTTCAATTTGTTGGAAAATATTTATTTTAATGTTTTTAGTATTTTTGATATACTATATATATTTAAAAATTATATAAAAAAAATACGAGCGGGCCGAGCCTTAATTTTAGCATTTTTATCCGAGTCGAGTTTGGGCAAAATTTTAGGCTCATTTTTCCTAGCGGGCCTAGCAAACATGCCTAAATTTTTGGTTGGGCATGACCCAAACCTGGCTCTACCCGACCTATGAGCACCTCTAGTTCTACATTGTTGATACGGTTGAAAAGTGTTTTTAGAAAAAAAAATGCTTTTCAAAAGTGTGGTAGAAAAGTATTGTGAAAATGTATGTTTGTTAGTTTTTAGTGTTCTCTATTATTGTAAAAAATTACGGTTGAAAATTAAAATGTCATTTTAGACATGATAGTAGAAAGTAAAAAAATTAATTAAGTTATATGATTAAATAATTTAATATAATGATACATGAAATATAAATTTTAAATACCTTTTAAGTAATTAATATAAATTATTTATAAAATTTTATGATATATAAAATATTTTAAAAAAATTAAATATAATAATAAAATAAAAATTAAATAATTTGATATAATGATAAATTATATTTAAATAATTTAATATAATGATGCATAACATATTTAAATAATTTAATTTAATGATATATAAATAATAAATTAATCTAATTTTATTATATACTTTTTAAATAGTTAATACAAATAAAATTATTTTAATAATTTTTATTCTCAAACGCAAAAATTTTTGTATTTAAGTGAAAAAACACTTTTTAACTGCACTTTTAATTACAAAAGTGAAATTGTTGTTGGTTACTACTGCAATAAAGTGCTTTTCCACAATAAAGAACACATCGTACGTAAGATAACTAATAACATAGCTTCTTTCTATGTCATGATATTAATTGCTAAATATCTATACTACTATATTGAAAGGGTGAAATTAGTCCTTTTATTATTACATGGATTAATTTAGTCTATTTACTATTAAAAATAATCAAATAAGGCCAATTGGAATAGAATTATCATTTATTATTTTTAAAAAGTATCATCTACTATTTAAAAGAGTTATTAATTTTTAAGTTTTTATGGTTTTGTAAATAAACTTTTTTTTTTGTTTAGAATTGAACTACAATTTTAAAAAAATTTAAGATACTTTTTATACATAAAATGTTAACTTAATTACAGTTTGAACTTATTTGATTCTTTTTAGTAATGTAGGGACTAAAATGATCCATTTAATAATAGATGGACTAATTTAATAAACTCTTTATAATACAAGGACCTCCCGAGCATTTTAACCATATTTAAAGTGATATCATGTAACTACATCCCAAATTTTAGAGAATTGCACTCTCTTTCCCATGTGGCAAGTTATTTTTAAATAAGCTTTTAATATTATTTTCATATTTGTATTTTTACACATTTGTTAATTTTTTTTTGTAATTTTAAAAAATTAGATGTTTGTGTTATGTTCTTATATATATATTTTTAACTTTTTACAAAAAAATTCACATTCTCGTATATTTGACTCATGATGCTTTTATTCAGTTCATTCCATAATTTATATAATTTTATAAAACTGATTCAACTCTAATTCTAAAATCACTCGTTTAGGCCTAACATACATAAATTTAGATTAAAAGAAACAAAAGACATTATTTTAAATATGTAAAAATAGTTTAATAATTTTTTCATTCGAGTCGGTGTCCGGTTGACTTGTAGTGACGAAACAATTAAGGATTTAAATAATAATAAAGTTATTAAAAGTTTTAATTCAATTTTGTAAAGTGTCTCTTAAATTACTTTGCTACTTGGGGGAGTTTTTTTTTTTTTTGGTTGGGAATTAGTCGGTATACTAGTCAGAGCAACAAGATTGAACCGGTCTTTGAGTGAATCGCTCAAAGTAAATAAAAGTCGAAAACTAGAACAAAACACCGACAATTGAATCGGTTTATACTTTCTTTTAATTTTTTTCTTAATATTATGTTTTCATTGTTTATTTAAATATTGCTACACTCACAATTAAATTAGAAATAGGTGGTATAACTAATACAACCACTAGTCTAGTTTTTAATATATTACATGCGGCAATGAAGGTTTCTCTCTTTTTTGTTTTTTTTAATGTGTTAAATGCATGTTGTATATAACTTTACCAGCATGATTAAAAATATGACAAGTGTCTCATTTGAATATACTTTAATTTTTTTTAATATACTCTAGAGTGCGAATGTGACTCTAAATCCGCTTTTAAAATTTAAAATTTTGCCGTCATCTAGGGAAACAATAAATAAAATAAAACTACGATGTATATCGTTGGTCCCGTAGCTCAGTTGGTTAGAGCGTTGGTCTTATGAGCCGAAGGTCGCGGGTTCGAGCCCCGCCGGGACCAACCCCTTTTGTTAAATTTTCAGGCCCATATATCAGATTTTTTCAGGGGCCGGCGGGGCCAAGTTTCTCGTTGGTCCCGTAGCTCAGTTGGTTAGAGCGTTGGTCTTATGAGCCGAAGGTCGCGGGTTCGAGCCCCGCCGGGACCAAGCTGTTTTTTATAATTCTCAGGCTTTTTTATATCAGCCAATAAATCAGGCGTTTTTTTATCAGCCCATAAATCAGGCTAGCGGATCAGCTATTGTAAACTACGTTTAGCAGTTAAAAGTACATTTTCATTATCCGGTAAGCTCATATTAATGTCGGAATAGAAAGTATAATTTCAATACCATTAAGTTAAAATATGAAACTTTCATCTAATTTCCCTAATTTTTAAATTAAATTATACAGATAGTCACTCAATTATATATATCAAAATTCATTTGAAGCATTTAAAATAAAAAAAATTATAATTAAAGCACACACATTATATAATTTGGTTATTTTAATCACTCCCGTTAAAATCACAAACAATAAGTTGACGATAAAATAACAAATTCAGCCCTTAACTTTTACATATTATATCGATATAGTCATAATTTAAAAAAAAATTAACTCTCAAAATTTACAAATGTTTGCTTTGTTGTTTCTCGCAGTATTTGATTGATTGATTTATTTATTTAGTGGTTTAGTTCAGAGTATAATTTGTTTGTTCATATTATTTGTAATGTATTGTCCATAATTTGTTGTTGTGTTAAGTTTAGAGATTTTTTTTTTATCTACTTCATTATTTTTTGTGATATTAAATTTTTTTAATATTTATATTTTATTTTAATCCATCATATAATTTGCACTTAACTCTTATGTTTGATAGGAGTATTATTATTATTTTATCATATTCTAGTATATGAGTTAGGAATATTCTTTTCTAAGGATAATTATTAGGTACACAATTAACTAAGTAGATATACTATATATATTTTATCGGTGTGAAACTTTAAGTGATTTTATATATTTTTGTAATTTTTATATGGTTAATATTTTAATAATCCAACCGTTATATTTCATGATCTATTCATATATATTATAAATGTCAAGTTTGGCATAAATTAATTTTTTTAAAATTTATTTCAAAAATTTTAACTATTCAGTTTATATAAAAAAATTTCAATGATTATATATATATATATATATATAGACAATATTTTAGATCCATATGATAGAGATAAAAGATCGATTAAAAAAATTACATAAATAACAAGTACAAGTATCATGATAAATTCAACAGTTGGATTGTAAAAATATCAATCTATAAAAGTTTCGAAAAAGTGTAAAACTACTTAATTTTACACAGATGTGAGTGAATACTTGCATTATATTTATTAAAATATTCTTATAAACAACTTAACATATATTTTAATATTTACACAACAATATAGTATATTCAATTTTAATATGATATAAATTATATAACATATAAAGTAAAAAAATAATTTTTGAGAATATATAAAAAAAATCTTCATGTGTGGCAATGGAATGAATAAGGGTGTAAATGAACAAAATGTTTGATGAACTGGTCGTGAACCATTCGTTTATTAAGCTAAATAAACACGTATTAACATAATTTTTATGTCCGTTTAATAAACGAACGAACACGAATAGAGGTGTGTTCGGTTCGTTTATGTTCACGAATAAGCTCGTCTATGACTCGTTTATTTATTAATGATATTTTCTTATAATATTAAAATAATATCTCCCTTTATTTTTATATTTGAATTTCAACTCAGGAAATATATATTATATTTGCAATAACTATTGATAATTTGACAAAACAAGTTACGGGCAGTGTGCTCTAAATGCTTTACTTGATTGAAACAAATAATAATATAAAACTTAAAAGTAACAAAAGAAAAACTAAAAATATAATTAAAAAAAGCCTTAGCAGTCATACACTTTCTTTCTTTATGACTAAAAATTGAAATTAAATTACTCTTTCTTTTCCCAATATTTTTTGGTAACATGCATTTTGATTTTTTAAATTTTGTGTGAATCTCTTTCCTTTTTATTGTACTTTCTCTCTCGGCCAAAAACAAGAAAGTGGGAAGTCAAGACTGATTCAATTTGGATTTAGCTTAATTTCATCTTCAGCTCAAGAATTTGTTGCATCTCTTGATAGATTTCATCATTCAACTTCATCAGTCATAAAAAATACTCGATTTTTATTTCCCAACAATATGCAAAAGAGTTTTCTTTTCCTTTTTTTTTTCATATATTAGCAATATGCATATCCTCCTAAGATCCGACTCTTTTTAATAGTCTCTTCAAAAATGATGTTCAGGGAGGCCGCAAAGAGTTCAGGGAGACATTTTCAGATCTTTATTTGTGGTATACCATTATTTTTATCATGTTTAATCAATTTATTTTAGTATAAATTAATGTTGAGACCTTTCAAGTTGAAATTATAATTTTGTAACTACTATTTTGCTATTATTATCTCCAAATTTAGCTTTATGAGATTTTACTTTAAACCTGATGCACATTGTTATTGTTCATACTTCGAAGATTTTTAAAGATATTTAATATTATTAATGGTAAGAGAAAATTATTTGAAATGGTGATCTATTACTTGTTTAGCCTATGTGTATTGTTGCTTTTATAGAGCTTGTTTATTAGATTTGGTGTTATCCATTAATAATGATTTAAGTTTTAATTTTTAAGTATGTCTTATAACTCGGAACAAGGTCATTATTCCTATTTATGTACTGATATTTCATTACCGATGACTGTCATTGAAGGAAATGAAATTTCCAATGCTCGAGATACTACTCATGAAAGACCAACCCATGAGGAGGCTGAGTGTTTGGATGTGTAACACCTCTAACCCGTATCCGTCGCCGGATTAGGGTTAAAGGCATTACTGGACAGATCGGAAACATTTTCAAAAGTTCATACAACCGTTCATCTATTTCAATCATAGTGTCCCTTAAGTAGGTCATCGAGACCCTAAGCATGCTTAGAAACAGGGTCGGGACTAAACCGAAACACATACAAACATTCTTGAAAATTTAAAACTTTTCGAAGATACAGGGGTTACACGCCTGTGCAAGCGGGCCGTGTGCCTACCACGGCTGCTGGACACACCCGTGTGTCCTCCCCGTGGTCGAAACTATCTTTGCTCCACGATCACCAAGCACGCCCGTGTACCTTGGCCGTGGTCGAATCTGGCTTCACATCCATGACCACCAAGCACGACCGTGTGCCTTGGCCGTGGTCGAATATGACTTTACACCCACGGCCACCCAGCACCTGTGTGCTAAGGACGTGTACTCATAGGTCATATACTGACTTTCTCACACGGCTACTAGACACGCCCGTGTGTCTTGGCCGTATGCTATTAGGCTAGCTACTGACTTAGCCCCACAGTCACTAGGCACGCCCGTGTTCCACAACCGTGTGACATTATAGGCCATTTGCAAGGCCAATTTACCACCCACACAAGGGTCAAACCTACAAGCACATTTAAGCATACTTCCACACACAAATTGGCAACCAATTTTCATGCCAAATGATCAACATATCATCTCATTTCTAACATACCAACTTAGGAACTAAAGTACACAACTTGAATACATTCAATATCAATCATGATTCATCCCCAAATTTACTAACTCATACTAGAACTAAGATTTCCATTCATAAGACATTTTCTTTACTCACAAGCTATACCAAAATATGCACCATATATCAAGCCACACATGCATTTTACCAACATTTATCTAGCCACATCACATGGCTATTTACACATCTCAAACATGTCTTACAAAACTAGCCTATACATGCCATATTTCAACTATGTACATCTTTCCCAAAAGTACCAAAATAGATTGCCGATAGTGTGATAGAGAATGCTGACAATCCCCGTATCCGAGCTAGCTTTACTGACACTGCAAAGCAGAGAAACAAATCACACAGTAAGCTTTCCAAAGCTTAGTAAATTCGTACCATAACACATTTAAATCAAACAAATCACTACATAGATTATTTCACATATACATATATATATCATACCATCCAACACTAAATTGCTCATTTAACATTTTGTAATCTCATTCATAGATTCATCAACCACTTAGGTTCCGAGCGTACCTTAGCCAACATCTAGTAGTTAATTACATTTGCTACTAAATACTCACTTTTCCCTTTCGATCAACTTCCGCCTCTTCTTTGATTCAATCGCACACTTAGTGCCCCGATATTTAGCCGAAGCTTAATTATCATCGCACACATAGTGCATTTATACCAAACCATTCTTCAATCGGTATCGCACACACAGTGCCAACCACAAAGTCGAAACTTATATTATCTCGCACACACAATGCTAATCATCTCGATCTCGTTATCGGATACGCACACTTAGTGCCACATAACTCAAACTAAACTCTCACATAGCATTCACATTTCAATATCATTATAACATTCATTTAATAATATTTAACATAACTAAATGTTCGTATTTTGTCTGAACTTACCTCGGACGTTGAACTATCGCAACGGTCGGTCAATCGAGCACTTTATCTTTGCCTCGATCTCGATCCGAACCTCTCCTCTCTTGGTCTATATACATTCAAATTCAATCCATTCAATCACCAAATCATTCATTTTAGTCCAAAAACACATATTTAGGGCATTTTACAAAATAGCCCTCACATTTTTGCATTTCGACACTTTAGTCCCTATTTCATAAAATCACAAGATACACAAAATTTTACTTCACCCATGCCTAGCCGAATTCTCTATATGTTCATACAAGTCCACACATTTTATTTGTTTCACATTTTAGTCCCTCAATATTATTTTCACAATTTAGTCCAATTTACTCAAAATCACCAAAAACTCAAAGACAAACTATGTTAATCTATCACATAGCTTTCATAATTCATCACCAAACTTCACAAAGCTCATGAATTCATCCATGGAACATTTCAAAATCACCATCAATTTCTAAAATTAAAGCATGGGTTTTGTAGAGCACAAAGCAACGATTACAAAAACATAGAAATTATCAAAAACCAAACACAAAATGCTTACCAATTGAAGCTTTCAAGTGTCGAACCTAGCTAGCCCTTGTTCTCTTCTTTTTCTTTAAATATTTGGTGAAGGATGAACAACCATCCACTATCTTATGTTTTATTTTAATATATAATATAACTTATAATATAAATTTTTAACTTTTATAATTAATAAATATTTATAAACTATATATATTAATCATAATGTCATCCACTATCATTATCTTTGGGCAATTTACAACATAAAACCCCCAATTTATAAAGACAACAACAATTAGGCACTTTAACAATCAGCACACAGCTTTTACATTTTATCTTAAGTCATTTTTCTTAATTCAGTACACAATCGATAAAATTATCACACATAATTTTCACACAGACTATGCCACATACTATTCACACAGAAAATAATATTAAATTATCATTCCGACCTCAGATTTGTGGTCTCAAAACCACTGTTCCGACTAGGGTCTAATTCGGGCTGTTACAGGATGATATTGAAGTTTCCACTTATACGAGGAGAAATAGAAAGAAGACATCAATTGTTTGGTAGGAACTGATCGTAGTTAAGCTTCTGATGGGACCAAAAAAGTGCAGTGTAATCACTGTAAGATTTAACTTGCCAAGAACAAGGATGATACAACTGCAAAATATAAAAGACATTTAGATGATTGTGTGAAACATCAGGTATCTTTAAAGGGACAAGACAATCTTTTTCTATCACTGCAAGCACCTAGATCTGATAGTGCCAGTGGTATCCAGACTAGGAAATATGACCAAGCAAAGATCAGGGAAGTTGTTTCTCACATGATAATGGTTCATGAGTTGCCTTTTGCATTTACTGAGCATGAGTTATTCACTTTGTTGATGAAAACTGCAAGTCCTCACTATGTAAGAATTTCTCATGCTACAACCAAAGCTGATTGTTGGACAAGTTATGAGGTTGAGAAGAAGAGGTTAAATGGGTTGTTGAAGACAGTGGATAGGATTAGCATTACAATTGATATGTGGAAGTCAGGTAAAAAGATTCAATTCTTGGTCTTAACAGCTCATTTTGTGGACTCTGATTGGAATTTGCAAAAAAGAGTTTTGAACTTTGTTGATGTGCCTCCTCTGCATAGTGGAGTTTTTGTATATGACGCATTGTAAGGATATTGAAGGAAAAATGTTTGTTAAATTTTCACGGACAATGCTTCTTACAATGATGCAACTGTAAGGATATTGAAAGATAGCCTTTCATTTCATAAAAGGCTTTATTCGAATGTAAATTTGTTTAATGTCTGTTGTTGTGCACACATCTTAAATCTATTGGTGCATGATGGTCTTTTCGAAATTGAAGATGTAATTGATAATGTACAGGAAAGTGTGAAGCATACCATAGCATCCACTATGCGTTTGACTATATTCAGTGATATAGTTAAACAACTTCGGTTTCCAAATAAGAGGTTGATTTTAGATTGTTGTACACGGTGGAATGCAACATATGCTATGTTGTCGTGTGTATTGGAGTTTAAGGACGTATTTCTGCTGTATGCTCAATGATATGCAAGTTATAAGTATTTTCCAAGTGATGATGGGTGAGGGTTGAGGAAGTTTGTTCTTTCTTGGCACTTTTTAATGAAGTTACCAACATTATCTCAGGTAAACAATTTAAATATATCTAGTTTTATTTCATTGTTTCTTAATTTTCATTTATGTTATTTAATTTAATACATGGTATTTCCTTTATAAATATTAGGTTCTGAATATCCAACTTCAAATTTGTTTCTTCCTGAACTTTGGAGTATCAAAGAGTTATTGATGGAGAATATTTGAGTGAGGAACTTTGGATGAAACAAATGACTGATAAAATGCAAAGAAAATTTGATAAATATTGGTGTGAATGCAATTTGCTGATTTCTATTGCTGCTATACTAGATTCTAGGAATAAGATGAAATTGATTGACTTCAGTTTCTGTGTTATTTATTCTGAAGAGGAAGCTCCTAGACAAATTTTCATTGTGTGTGATAGTCTATATGAGCTTTATAAGTAATATGTGGATTAATATGCAACAACTAATGGTACATCAATGGAAAATGATGTGCAAGAAAGTGGTGTTAGCAATGCTTCTACCACTAGTAAAATTGGCAAGGGAAAAGTTATGACTGGGTGGTCCAATTTTGAGAGATATATTAGGAGTGTTGACACAGTTGACTATGTTAAGTCAGAACTAGATATATACTTGGAAGAATGAGTGTTCATTTGTAAGGAAAATTGTGGTGATTTTGATGCTTTAGAGTGTTGGAAGGTTAATAACTTCAAGTTTTGAATTTTATCAAAAATGGCTTGTGAAATCTTGTCTATTCCAATTACCACGGTGGCTTCATAATTTGCTTTTAATATTGGTGGTAGATTGATTGATGCATACCGTTTATCTTAGGAATTGATAAGGTACAAATGTTACTTTATGGTTCCGATTTGTATCAGAACTTTTATGGGTTGAAAAAGAAAGCCAAAGTGAGTAATTTTCAAATATTTGTTCTATTTATTTAATATTTGAAATATTATTTAATTTGGTCATCTAATTTTAATTTTTTATGTAAATCAAAGTAGAAATTAAAGAGATTTCTTTACTTTGAAGTTAGAATTTTGAAGAATTTCAAAGGTACTTAATTTTAGAGTGTGTACATTTTAGGGTGGTGTTTATGAAAAGTCAATGAGCATTTTAACTTGGTTGGTGTTTGTCCAATAGCTTTGTATGAATATGTTTTTAACTTTTTTGATATGATTATCTTTGTAAGGAAATTATACATTTTAACTAGTTGTACCTTCTATAACCTTATTTTCTTTAATAAAAATAATAATAATAATAATAATAATAATAATAATAATAATAATAATAATAATAATGGATCAAATAAAAGGTTTTTATGTTGTTGCCTTATTGAATTTGATGGGTGAATCTCATGAATTTTTTAATTTGGTGTTTTCAGGATGTGGTATCATTGGATTCATTGTAGGGGAATGTGCTATTTATGTTGTCAACTTTTCTAGTTGGTGCTTACTGCAACATTTTTTTTGTCTTACTTTGAATTGCTTCTCTTGTAATATGTTTTGTTTTGAATCAATCAAACTACTTGTTTGCAACTTAGTTTTTTTACGAAATTACAAATGCCTCTTTCAACTTTAGAACTTAACAATTCTCATGTTGAAATGTAAGTTTTATTTAGTTGGATTTGTTTTTTTTTTTTAAATTTTATTGTTTGTTTGTTTAGTTAACATTCGCGGACATGTTCACGAACGTTAAACGAACATGTTCAGGAACGCTAAACAAATCGAGCTCGAACACACCAAATAATAAATGAACCGAGTTCGAACATGATATTAAAAATTAAATGAACACGAACCGGTCATGAACAACTTCAAAAATAAACAAACGAACATGAGCATAGCCTTGTTCATTTGAGCGTGGTTCATTTACACTCCTAGAAATGAATTATCTGTTAACCAGCTACTTCTTTTTGTGATTTTTTTTTTTTTTGCAGAGCTGGCATGATATTTTTTCCTATCACCACAGGATAAGGGTGGTGCCGCCGTTGATTCAGCCTCTCTCGATTCATTGGAAAAAGCCAGTTGTAGGATGGCTTAGATGTAATGTGCATGCGACCATTTTTCAGACAGAAAATAGAAATAGTTTACTGCTGTAATTCGTGACAGCGATGGAAGATTTGTCACAGCGTATTCTACCTTTTTTATCTTGGTATAATGGCCACGCATGTTGAAGCAATTTTAATGCATCAAGCTTTGTCGTGGATCAAAGCGCAAAATTTTAAGCAACTAATCGTTGAGCTTGATAACATGGATGTGTTTAATTTTTTTTCCTTGAAATCTATTTTCAACATTGAGTTTGAATTGATTTTAAACGATTTCTCCATTTTGAAAGAGCAAGATCGTCATGTGTTGTTTCAATGGATTCATTGGAGTATCAATAGAGCTGCTTATTCATTGGTTATGATTCTTATATGCAAACCATACTATGTGGTGATTTATTCATTTTTTGTATACACTGGCTTTTGATTTTGGATAATGATGTTTTAATTCTAGGACTTCAAGGGACAATAGGATAGGGTGTGTGGGGTAAGCTTGCTGACTTAGGTTAGTATGTCCTAGTGTCACGAGGTTAGAACTTAAGTCTAACAAACTGTGTAGCCTTAGGTGATTTTTTTTTGTTTCAAATTTGCCTAAGTTAGCTTGAGTCTCAAAAGATGAGAATTCTCTCAGAAATTCTCTAAGGCACTAAAATAAAGCAGAAGCAACTCAAAAGAGAAAGGAACTTGAATTGAGCAGAAAAAACACAAGAAAGTAATGCACACAAGGTGTTTGAGTAAATGCTCTCAAATATATTCTTTAACTATCAATGAGATGATTACAAATAAGGAGAGGATGCCTTTATTTATAGTTGAGCTCCACCATATCTAACGGTACAGATTAAATTACATCAACGGTTGAGATCAGTGCCTATCTTTAAGATAAGAGTCCTAAGGGATTTAAACTCTATACATCTTTATCTCTTAAGATTTGCAATAATTACCTTGGTAACTCTACTTTTACCAGAGTGTTTCACTGGGCCACCTAAGCTTCAAGTAGATGGGCTTCTCCATGTGTTCTACGAATCAGGCCAGTTTAAGTAGTCAAATGAGCCTTATTTAATCAGTTGACATCTCTAGGATGTTCTATGTGCATTTATCACGGGTTTTGATTCACGGCCCGTGACATTCTCCCCCACCCATTCTTGCGAAGCCCTCGTCACGTCCTTGGAATGACACTGGTTTGACTTATCTCAGAACTACCTTAATGCCTCGGCTGATTCCCAACTGGTCTCTTTATTTGGTAGTTTTACCTCTCGGAACATTTTCCTCGGCTTATGTCTCTGTTGTCGCCTAACTCGAACTGTATTGCTCTATTGTATATCTTATTCGAAAGGGCCCACCGCTCTTACATGTCCCCATCGCGACTTGCCTCGATTGGGATCCACTTGATCCTCATGAATTGGCTTTGACACACCCACATTGAATACTAGGTTAACCTTGAGTATAGCTGCTAACTATGGTTTGTAAGCATCTCGATTTACCCACCACAACTCTGAAAGAGCCCTTGTGTCTTTGCCAAACTAATGGTAAGTCACAATGTAAAACACTAGATAAGTGTTTCAGATGTACCTCGCTCGTCGCATTTACTCGTTTTGACTGCCCAATTTGCATCACCACTTTTCCCCCAAAGTTTGATGCACAACCCACCTTTCTCATAGGTGCTACCCTACTGATAGCTCAATAGGCTTCACATCGGTTTGTCACTCCTCTAGCATTTCCAAGAGGGTCTTCGTAGCCCTCCTATTTTTCGAGTCAATCTTCTTCCCACAATAAACATCCTTGGTTAGTTGGATTACCGAAAATACCTTGGTTCCACCTTTCTCATCACAACTCACAGACACAACGCATTGTCAGGATGATTATCCAAGATAAAAATACAAATGACAAAATGAACCAAGAGAGCATTAATTCAATCAAGGAAATTCAAGCCAAGCATGAAGTCATAATCATCTAAATGAATTACCTCAAAGTCTTCCTTACCTTTCCACTCTCCAATTTGTAGCTCAACTCTTTTACTACTCCCACAGTTGAGACCTCCTTAAAATTTACTATATTGATCTTCTTAGTCGATTTGTTAATTGAGAGATCAAGTTTACCCACAACCTTTTCTGACATAAACAATTCAAATGCCCCCATATCAACAAGAGCACTTCTCCTTCGGCTTATGATGTTGATGTCCATAAACATCAACCCTTTTTGCTTGTAATCCCTATTCACTTTTGTAGAATTGAGTATTATTGACCCAAGATTCAAAGTCTCACTCTCTGGCTCTGCTTCATCTTTTTACTGATTGTGGATATCTTGGATCGCTTTGGACAATCTCGCATCCTTTGCAAACCACAACATAAGAATCATTTCACTAGATTTTTTCCATTCTTGCAACTTAGCCTAAGCCTAATCCTTGACACCCTCCAAGTAAAATTGCCCCTTTAATTCACTCTAGAACTCCTCCTAAGTCCCAATGGTAGCTCCACATTATTTCTCATTTGTGGAACCACGACGCTACCATAACAAAGCGACATCAGTAAAATACATAGAAAAATTATTTACCTTAATAGCATAATCCATGATACCTTTGGCATGAAAGTATTGCTCTATTCCCCACAAGAAGTTGTCCTCATTCGGAGTTGTCCCATTAAACTATTTTGGCTTTGGGGCACCCTTATTACCCAAAGCAGTTTTACAAATATTGAGCTCCCCCTTGAGCTCTTCAATCTGTTCCTTCAAGGCCAACACCATGGCCTCGAGAGCATCATTCTTCTCCGTCAACTCACCCATAACGTTGTTCAAAAAAAAAAAACTCACCCATAATGGTATTGAGGACCCCTTACATCAAATCCACATTAGCACTAAGGGCCTCTGCCACTTGTTCCTTGAGCTAATCTTGCCTTGATTTTATCTCCGTGGTACATCCATCAACTTTCTCAAGGGTCTCCCTCACATCAGCCCTCAAGTTTGATAATCTACTGTAATTCACTGTAGTAGATTAAACTAGTTTTTGCAGTTAAGGAGCCTAGATACAAGAATTTTCATTATATTTTAGTTAAGTTTCTTTAGCGTTACTTACATTCAATTAAATGTGCAAATTGAGTCTTTTATTGACCTTAAGGGTCGAATGAAGCCTAAGGGAAAGCTAACATACCTTGTGAGTGTGTAGGAGACCATTAGAAGGTATTTTAGATCGATACTGGACACTTTGTCGCAACACAGGAGGCCCGATGTTGCAACATAGAGAGTAGAATAGAGAAAGTACGAAACTACCTTCGATGTCATGACATAGACTGAGGGTGTTGCGACATACCCCTGAAGACATCCCAAGGAAGGGTATATTGCCACCTTTGCCGCAACACAAGTCCTGTTCTTTCGTGACATCTACTTTGGGGAAGAAATTAAACATGAAGCAGGGGTGTTTTGGCCTGCACAATCGAACTTAAAGCTCAGGAACGTAAGCTAACCTAGGGTTAAGGACGACGACAACCTGAAGGCTATAAATAGGCTCTTTTGACACATGTTATAATCTTCATTCCATTATCTTGGATTTAGTTTTGTTTTCTTGCTTTCTTAGGTTTTTTAGAGTTCAGTTTATTTGTTCTTTGTTTTCTTTCAAGAGATCTGATTGTGAAGGAGATCTGTAACGCCTCAAAATTTGTATATTTATTTCTGTGTATTTAACACACCAATATCTGTCTACTTTAGTGGTTAAGTGTTTTGGGAATGTCTGAGAAGTCCTGGGTTCAAGCCTTGACTGGGGCAAATTTTGGCATTTTTATGTATAAAGCCCTAACTCTAGAAAATAGGCTTTTCATAAATTGTTTGTAAAACATGTCAGAATGGGCCTGCTGGTCTAGTGGATAAGTGGAGTGTCCTTATGCTAGAGGTCTTGGGTTTGAACTGTGCTTGAATATTATTTTTGCTGCCAGTGCCGTGTAGGAGTTTGAGGGGGAGTAAAATGCTGATAATGGAGAGGTTGAGGGAGTAAATTTAGGAGCATGGGATATTTGGAAGTTATCAGAAAATATTTCTTTTAAAAAATTTTCTTTCTGATATTGGCTTTGCTTTTCTCTGCCGTTTCTCTTCCTTCTTCCCCATCTTGCACTTTTCCTTTCACATCGATCTCAAAATTTTTTCTCTTTCTCATCGATATTGCACATCTCTGCATCTAGTGTGTATTCGGTAAGTCTAGAGGTACGTTTTGTTTCATTTTGGTGATGTAATGGAGTATTCAGAGTTTGTTTTCTAATTAGAGGGCAATCAAGGAGCTGTGGGCTGCTTTTCGGCTTTTTAGCAGCGAAAAATGACCGTTGCTCGTTAAAGGTAAGGTTGCCGGTAAGTTTTTGGAATTTTCGGTTCATAAAAATTTAGATTGAGTGACCGAAATTGGGCTTTCTATTGTCGAATATAGGTTCTAGAGTGCTCGGGGGTGATTACGCGTCGAAATCGAACCAGGTGTGTACCCGAAACACTGAAAATGTGTCTCGGTGAAAAGCTGAAAAGCTCTCTGTCGACACCACACGGGCGTGTGGTAGCCCGTATGGCAGGCCGTGTGTAAGGCTGTAAGCTACAGCACGGCCGTGTGGTCAACGAGCCACGCCATGCGCAGGTGACAAGGTCGTGTGATGGCCGAGTAAGGCCGTGTGTGAGTCACAGGCTTGACAATTTGGGTCGTGTGGGCCACACGGGTGAACCACACGGGGGTGTGGGCTCACACGGGTAGACCAACACGGGCGTGTGAGCCCAATTTTACTGACTTGTTTGCCAAGGTTGCACGGGTTGTCCAAGTCGACTGTGAACCTACTGTAGGGTCGGTAAGTTTACCTAGACCCCTAAATTGACAAAAATGACTGAAAGATTGTTATATGCCTGTATGAGATAGATATGTATATCAGTATGTTGAGCATGCTTTTCACATTGTACTGATTATACATGATACCATGACATGTCTGTATGATTCATTGCATTGGGTTGGGGATTGATATTGATTGGAGGAAGTGTACTGAAAGGCTTCGAGCCTAATTTATTGGCAGCACAGCTGTAATTTACTGTCTAGTGCCGCATTCGGTACTATTTGGAGTGTATGGATGGGTGGGTTGATTATATCCCCACATGGAGTGTAGGGTTGGACGGAGATGGAGTGTAGAGGCTGGTTGGGTAGGATTTTCTGATTGCATATCTGTTACTGTTACTATACTGTGATAGGCTAATGCCCTAATGCATACTGTTACTGAAATGGGCTAAGGCCCAAACTAGACCGACATCGACATCGAAAAAGGGCTTAGTCCTGCATCGTGATTATTTGTATATTAACTGTTTGTTTTGTATAGAGGTTACACACTGAGTTTACGAAAACTCACCCTTTTGCTTAATCTGTACAAGTAATCCCCAGTTATAGGTGGATCGGTGCGGCGGAGGACTCAGCGGTGGCCACACGACTCCTTCTATACTGTTTAGTTCATAATCCTGATTTTTAAGTTTATGCGGGTATTTTTCTGTAATAATGGTCTCTACAGACTTTTGGTTTAAATTTGGATTTTACACTGCTTTATGTTTTATATCTGCTAGTGGTATGCGAAACTCGGGTTTTCAAAAGAGATGAATGTTTTATCAAAATGCTACGCACACGCAAACTATTTTAAAAGCTTCCGCGAAGTATAATGATTTGGGAAATGAATGACGCTTTGTAAATAAACAATGTTTTGAAAATGAAAAATGTTTTGAAAACTAACGGCTGAATAAGAATCACGATATTAGAATTAATAAAAGATAATGAGGATTTCTAAATGGAAAACGTTTTAAGCAAAGTTACGGTTTTCAAACACACTACCATGTGACGTCGCCAGATTCGACCATAACGTTCAGGCCGGGTTTGGGGTGTTACATTTAGTGGTATCAGAGCCAGGTTACAAAACTCGGCTGTGGATTTGGGTGTTAAGATTTGACTTTCTAATGATTTGGATTATTTTTTTACTGGATGTGTGGTACACCGAGTCTCCAGTGCCGACCCTGTAAGTTCTCTAAAACTGTTATGTGTTTTGAACTGAAACTGATACGAAACTGAAACTACTATAGGTATAATACTGCACTAAAAACACTCGAGTTAGTGTATAATTGATACTGTAGTAAAACTGATAGACATTGCGTTGTACGAAAACAAACGTAACACTTCTGATATTGTTTTCATAAAACATCTATTAATAAACACTAAAACTGTAAACTGATGCATAAAACTGTAAATATAGATAAAACGCTATTAGTCAATGAGCACACGAGGTACTCGCAGACGAGGTACAAGAGGCCGTGCTTGAGGCCATAGAGGGGCTCGAGCGGGGTTCTCATCTTCTGGTAACCTACCCAATCTGGACACTAACGAGACGTCGGTGTCGCCTGTTACTGAAACTGGGTCTGGGTCTCACGATCGAGCGGCTGGGGATGACGTACTGCCCCAAGCCATGTTGAAGATTCTAGAGCCCAATACTGGAGCTAGAGGCCGAGGGTCAGTTACGGAACGACTCCGATCGAACGGAGCTGAGCTCTTCGGGGGTATTGATGGAGTTGCCCCTAATGTGGCAGAATACTGGATTGAGGCCACAGAGAGGATTATGGACGACTTGGACTGCACCTCTGAGCAGAAATTAAAGGGTGCTGTATCGCTGCTACAAGATGAGGCATATCAGTGGTGGCTCACTATTAAGGAGGGCACTCAGCCTGATCCACTGACCTGGGAGTTCTTTAAGACGGAGTTCCAAGGAAAGTATGTGGGTGCCAGTTACGTGGATGCCCGTAGGAGAGAGTTCCTAAATCTGACTCAGGGAGATATATCGCTGGCTGAGTATGAGGCTGAATTTCTGCGACTGAGCCGCTATGCGCGAGGAATTGTGGCGACTGAGTGTGAGCGATGTGTTCGCTTCGAGGATGGCCTCAGGGATAATCTGAGGGTTCTGATAGCTCCACAAAGGGAGCGAGACTTTGCGGTACTGGTTGACAAGGCGAAGATCGCCGAGGAAGTGAAGCGCGCTGAGTGCCAGAACAGAGAGAGAGGTAGAAATAAGAGGGATTCAGAGCCCTCGAGTTCCGTTTAGAGGCCTAAGAAAAAGGCCAGAGTTGATGGACCAATTAGAGTTGGGGCTCCTATTTCTGCTACTGGGTAGCCGCCGTGTACTGACTGTGGTATACGTCATCTGGGCGAGTGCTAGAAAAGGACTGGGGCATGCTTGAGGTGCGGTTCTTTGGAGCACCGTATTAGGGATTGTCCCTGGAGGGTGATCAGATGCAAGCTTCGGGTAATAATACTGCACAGCCACCGAGGGTGGTTCAGCAGCCAGTGAGAGGCCGTGGTCAGGCCAGAGGTGGTAATGGTTTGGGCCGTGGTCAGAAAGCACCGGGCAGAGGTGTTAGTCATATTGAGGTGAGGCAGCCGGCTCTAGTTTTTACTACACGTCACCGAGAAGAGGGAGATGCTCCAGACGTCATTACGGGTACGTTCTTTATTTATAATGTACCTTATACTGCACTGATAGATATAGGATCCACTCACTCCTATATAGCTTGTACCGTATCTGAAAATTTGGGTATATTGGTTGAGAGTACTACGAGTGAGGTCACTGTACTTAGTCTATTGGGACAATCGGTGAGGGTAGATAAACTGTTTAGAGACGTCCCTTTAGAGGTACAAGGGCTAACCTTTCGGGTTGATCTGATGGAGCTTCCATTTGGGGTGTTCGATTTAATACTGGGGACAGATTGGCTGGTCAAACACCGAGTGAGTTTGGAGTGTGCCACAAAAAGGGTTGTATTGAGAACTGAGGAGGACAACGAGGTAGTCGTAATTGGGGAGCGTCGAAACTAATTGTCAAATGTGATTACTGCATTGAGGGCCGAGAAGTTGGTTCGTAAGGGATGTGAAGCGTATCTGGCCTACATCAGTGTTTCGAATTTTGGAGAGTCTTCGGTTAAGGAGATTAGGACGGTTAAGGACTTTCCGGACGTCTTTCCTGAAGAGCTACCTAGGTTACCTCTGAATCGTGAAGTAGAGTGTAACACCCCAAACCCGGCCTATTCGATACGACCGAATTTGAAATGCCACTGCGGAAAACGTTTAAAAATATTCTTACTTAACAGTAAAAACCGTTAAGAATTTGTTGCCCTTGATAAAACATTTAAAACATTCTAAATAAAATTAAGTGGTGATAAAAATACCGGATTCAAAACTTTAATATGACTTTTGAGATATAAATAGCTTTTAAAATTAAACCCCCAAAATATTAACTTAATTACAAATCCAACTGAAACATAGCAAAATTCAAATACTTTAAGGCCCTTACTACAACAAATAACTATTCAAAAATACTTAAAATACTAAAGTTAATAAATTCTGTTATATAATGGAAACAACTTCTTCTGCATGGGCCACCTCAGATCCACTCCAACCCGGTCCGATCATCATCCATCACTGCGATGTTGATAAAAATTTGGGTGAGTCATACTGCACTCGGTGTGTAATTAATCCACCGAATTCCACCCACATGTTAACCACATATTAACCCAAATATCGAGATAACAAGATAACATATTCACATAATAACACATTCGGGCTTGGCCCATATTCATGTCACTTATCGTAACAGGGTAATCAACCGCATAATTTCCACATATCGGGCTTAGCCCATTTCATGATGATCCACATTCATATATCTGGGCTTGGCCCATTTTCACATTAATCCACATATCAATTGAAAATTATGCAAAGTGCACCCAACCCAACCTAGGGTCCATCCTCTACACACCCCGTATCCAGCTTTACACACACTAGGGGATTGACAAATCACCCTCTCCTTTTACTCCAAAGGCAATCAATGCCGCCCACGCAATTAAGCACAATAATCCACAACGCGACCTCGGCCAGCGCCAATCCACGATGTAGCCGTAGCTAACACCAAAACCACGATGGGACATATAGTCACTCATCAACCACGATATAGCACATAGCTTATATCAACCACGATGAGGCACAGAGCTACTCATCAAGCCACGCGAACTAAATCGCAATTAATCCACAACGTGACCTCACCAACGCCAATCCACGATGTAGCTCAAGGCTAACATCAAACCACGTACTCGAAGTACACCCGTACCTTCTTTCATATCATATCCCACCCATGCACATGCCACATAAAATAATGATACAATGTAATGATGCATGAGCATGTTCATCAAGCATATTATCACATATTCATATTAATAATCACATATCATCGGGTTTGGTACTTACCGGATTATCGACATACCCCTTGAGGGTATCCTTATCACAATTTCCATCGCACTAGTTAGCACATCCATAACACATACACATTTCACATACATATCATATACCGGAAAACGGTGGGTTAATCACACACTGTCTATTTAGCGAAATCTCGAACTACTCGAATCTAACACGATCTAGAATCCCGAAACTCTTCTTATTCCCGTCGATTTGCTCCTAAGAACCAAAGTCGTAAATCGATCATCACCTAAGCTCATAAAATGGCCTATGGCCGAATATCAATACTTCCTTACCTTGCTTACCAAATCCAAAGAAAACTACTCCTTGCTCTTGAACCGTCGAAATCCCTAAGTGAAACCACATCAAAATCGGCTTAAGCATAAATTCATAGAAAAATAACCCTTGGCCGAATACCATACTTGCTTACCTTAATCGCCTGGATCCAAAAACTCCTCTAATACTCCTCTTGTCGGCTATATACAAAAGACACAATGGTAAGGCACTATGAATATTCGGCTATCCATAGAAATCAAGACCACCCTTGATTTCGGAGATACCAAACAGATAGAAGAACGGTTAGGAGAGAACTCTTACTTACTATAGAGAATCGATTGGAGCAACCTTCAACCAATGACACTCTCCGCTTCTATCACTTCATGACAGAGAAGAGAGAATATGGCCATCGAAGATTCGGCTAAGCCCTTAAAAAGGTGATTCAAATATTCGGTTATCTCTTAAAAGTAGATGTAGATGGAAGAAAAGAGGTATAAAAGTGGCTAAGAGATTTCGGCAATGGCTCTCAATGGAGATGAAACATTCGGCTAAGGTCTTGAATGATAAAGGGTCATTCGGCCATTCAAGCAAAGGTGTAAAATTGGGGTTGAAAGAAAATAAAGATGAAGAAGAGTATGTAGAGGAATTTCAGCACACACTAAAAGGAAGAAAAAGAACCCGAAAAACACCTATAACCCCTTTAAATAGTTTCGGCCCTATCTCCTCTTCATGGCCAAATTTGCTTACCCAAAAGAGCCCCATGCTTGGCCACCACGTCAACTCAATATCATATCCCAATTTAATCTCCTACTATGTCTCTTCAATACCCATTCAAATTAAATTGAATTTAATCTACAATTATCTTACCTATTTAAAATAATAAATCACATAATTATCCCCTGTATCCACCAACTTAAAATAAAATAAACAATAATATCCCTTACTAATATCCCATTTAATCTCTTATCCTATCTCCTAAAATAAATAAAATAAAATCTCATTTGATCTAAATAAAGCCATAATTATCCTATATTAAAATAAATAAAACTACACTTATCCTACTCTTAACCGAAATTTAAGAGGAGAAACAAGCTTAATCCTCATCCAATTGAAAGTCCATGTGCCGTCCAATTTCTTCCAACTTGACGCCAAAATAAAAAAACACTCCTTATGCTGCCATCAAGACTCGAACATGAGACCTACTGGAGCAATTCTCCTAGCACCTTAGGTAGCGTCCCAAGCCACTTTGCCAAGGCGCTTTTTGTGACATGAATCACTCAGGATTTCTTTTAAAGACTCCCTAGCCCAGCGCCTTCTTACCGCACGAAAATAAAATGCTCCTTCTTGCTTCCTTCGCAACTCGAACCTGGGCCCTCTACCCATTGCGTAAGGCGTCACTTGCCCAAGCCTTAAGTGGCGCCTTGCTGCCACTTTACTAGGCCAACCCTTGTGTCATAAACTCCCCACAATTCCTCTTAAAGCCTCCTTAGCCCAATTTCCTCCTTGTCTTAACGCCAAAAGCAAAATAAAATTACACTACTTGCTGCCAAGGTGATTCGAACCAAGGCCCTTCCCCACTGCTCCTGGCGTCATTCTCCAAGGCCATAAGTGGCGCATTCCAGCCACTTTACCAAGGTAATTTCTATATCCAAGAACTCCCAAAATTTTCCTTTAAGGCCTCCCTGGCCTTGCTCCCCCTTTTTAACTTAAAAATCAATAATTTTCCAAAGCTTTCTCTTCCATCCTAGAGTTCTAAAAACCCTTAATACACTTCCAAACACTGCCAAAACCTACTAACTCATGAATTATGCACGAACGCATAACCCCTAACCTAGGATGTTACAGTTCTACCCTCCTTAAAAATAATTTCGTCCTCGAAATTACTTACTAACGAATAATCGTACATCTTAACTCACCGCACTACGCTTATGTCGCGCACTGATCTTAATAAAATTATCTTACCTTCTAGGCACGATCTTAAAGTTCACATCCAAGGTTTCATACACTTCACTAGCAATACAACAATGAACTATCTCTAAAGCAATAAATAATACTCCAAAAACAAGGAACTTACCCGCTATCATATCCTTGGTTGTCTCACATCCGAACCTTCAGCTCCTCTGTAAGGGTGTTCCACGACCTTGGCCTCGAGCCCTATCCATCACTTGCGGACATTTCTTAACCAAATGAGCCTTAGCCCCACACAGAAACATTCCTTACTATTTCCCTAACATTCTCCCCGCATGAGCTCTTCCACACCGAGCACATGAACGACTCCGATTCTCGTAAAAGCGCACGCAGTGCATGTAATTCTCGATCCTTGGTCTTTTCTCGAACATCCTCGGATGGCACCGATGGTCTAAAACTCCTTTTGTTCAAATTCTTATTCTTCTCTGCTTACGCCTCGCGATTTTCTTAACTTCTTCAAATTTATCCGAGCTTTTTCCACTAGAATCGCAAAGTCCCTTTCTCATGAGCAATCAACACTCGTAGCTCATCTCGCAACCCGTCTTGAATTGGACACACCTTTTCGTAATTAGTAGCCACGATCCCCTTGGCGCATCGACTTAATCGCACAAATTTCGCTTCATACTCGCTACTAACTTGCTTCCTTGAACCAAGTTTAGAAACGCTTTCTTTGCGAGTCTAAGTAATGGCTCCCACATACTTCCCTTCAAACTTAGCCTTAAAGAAATCCCAATCCAATCGATCTGGCCGACACCTTGTTTTTGAGAGCCACCATCGATAAGCTTTATCTCGTAGCAACGACCGCGCTTTTCGCCTTTTCCTTAGCAAAGATGCGGTCTAGATCATCCACGATTCTTTCGATCGCTTCCACCAATACTCCGCTACATTCGGAGCCACTCCGGATACTCCTCTAAAAACTTCACTCCGTTGGACCTAAGTCTCTAAACCGACTTCCAAGCTCCACTTCTCATTCCAACTCTTGCTACTTGCTGTAGCACACGAGCATAGCTTGCGATCACGGCGTCATCTCCTCCTCGCCGGATCTTGATCCTCCGCGCCCACCGATGGCGGCGGTGGCGACGTCACTTTCTCGACCCATGGCGGACTCCTCACGGGTTCCGAGCATCGTCATTCGACCACGTCTCCTAGAGCTCATTTCTAACGCCGCGATTTTATCTGATTAAAAAGTTTTATGCATCAGAATTTTGTTCCACTTATTAACTGTGAACAATTTTATGAAGTAAAGTATTTAGAAGTAGTTCTTTCGATTACACAAAGGTTCAGTTCAAGTTCACTACTCTAATTCAGAGGGTCACAGTCACATTCATCCATAGAGTCACATTCATTCACTACACTTTTATGGTCATTTCAGTCCTTTCCCAACCCAGGGGTAATTTCGTCATTCGTCCTATAAGGGTATTTTGGTAATAAACCAGGGTCAATTTGAAAATCTTTACAAATCAAGGGTATTTCAAAATTTTCAAAACTCAGGGTTACTTTGAAAATTTTCTCAAATCAGAAATTTCAGAAATTAGGGTCATTTTAGTAATTTTGTAAGTTAGGGGCAATTTCGTAAATTCTTCCCAAATCAAATTTCGCAAAATAGAGATTTTTAATATTTTTGCAAGGTAGGAATATTTTAGTAAAAGTTATGGTAGTATGGAAATTTCAAAAAAAATTTCAAACCAGGGGCATTTTAGTAATTTCACAACTAGGGGTATTTAGGTAATTTTGCCAACCAGGGATAATTCGAAAAATAATTTTCCCAAAATCTAATTTAGTGTTTTCAAATCAAGAAGAGTAATTTGGAGATTTAAAAACTAAGGTTTTTATAAAACATTAAGGCTAGTCCCTTTCGGGTTTTAGTTATCGGTTTAGCCGGTGACTAAGTCCTCTTGGTTAGGGTGAACCGTAGCTACGCACCAGGTAGGATTCGAGTAAAGAGGAGGTGAGTCGCTAGGACTGCTTAAATACCAAGCTCTTACTGAATCCACTCCTAGACATGCGCACAATGGTTGCCACACCCTAGCTCGGCGACTAAGTCACAGGGTTGTTTAGTGATCCTTAAGTCTTATGCACTTGTGTTTGAGTAGACTAGTCCTAGGGTTCAACAGATCCTAGTTCACTAATCTACGTTCCCATCTAGCCTATCAAGTTCACATCTATACATCACTTCAGTAGTCAGAAGTACTTACTTGGTGGACGTCGGGCTGGAGATACAGGTGCCATGCCAAAATAACCTGAAATAAAAGTCCATATTTTGAAAAACCCATTTTTTTGAAAACTATTTTCGCCCAAAACCTCAAAGCCGAGTTTGAACCAGGGCTCGATACCAAATCAGAACACCCCAAACCCGCCCATTCGACACTTAATCGAATTTGAAATGCCATCGCGGAAAACGTTTAAAATATTCTTACTTAACAAGAAAAACCGTTAAGAATTTGTTGCCCTTGATAAAACATTTAAAACATTCTAAATAAAATTAAGTGGTGATAAAAATACCTGATTCAAAAATTTAATATGACTTTTGAGATATAAATAGCTTTTAAAATTAAACCCCAAAATATTAACTTAATTACAAATCCAAATCAAACATAGCAAAATTCAAATACTTTAAGGCCCTTAATACAACAAATAACTATTCAAAAATACTTAAAATATCAAGTTAATAAATTCTATTATATAATGAAAACAACTTCTTCTCGCATGGGCCACCTCGTATCCACTCCAACCCGGTCCGATCATCATCCATCACCGCGATGTTGATAAAAATTTGGGTGAGTCATACTGGACTCGATTGTGTAATTAATCCACTAAATTCCACCCACATGTTAACCACATATTAACCCATATATCGGATAACAAGATAACATATTCACATAATAACACATTCTCGGGCTTGGCCCATATTCATGTCACTTATCGTGTAACAGGTAATCAACCGCATAATTTCCACATATCGGGCTTAGCCCATTTCCGTGACCGATCCACATTCATATATCGGGCTTGGCCCATTTTCACATTAATCCACATATCAATTGAAAATTATGCAAAGTGCACCCAACCCAACCTAGGGTCCATCCTCTACACACCCCCGTATCCAGCCTACCACACACTAGGGGATTAACAAATCACCCTCTCCTTTTTACTCCAAAGGCAATCAATGCCGTCCACGTGCAATTAAGCACAATAATCCACAACGCGACCTCAGTCAGTGCTAATCCACGATGTAGCCGTAGCTAACACCAAAACCACGATGGGACATATAGTCACTAATCAACCACGATATAGCACATAGCTTATATCAACCACGATGAGGCACAAAGCTACTCATCAAGCCACGCGAACTAAATCGCAATTAATCCACAACGTGACCTCAGTCAACGTCAATCCACGATGTAGCTCAAGGCTAACATCAAACCACGCATCAAGTACACCCGCACCTTCTTTCATATCATATCCCACCCATGCACATGCCACATAAAATAATGATACAATGTAATGATGCATGAGCATGTTCATCAAGCATATTATCACATATTCATATTAATAATCACATATCATCAGGTTTGGTACTTACCGGATTATCGACATACCCCTTGAGGGTATCCTTATCACAATTTCCACTGCACTAGTTAGCACATCCATAACACATACACATTTCACATACATATCATATACCCGGAAAACGGTGGGTTAATCACACGCCTGTCTATTTAGCGAAATCCCGAACTACTCGAATCTAACACGATCTAGAATCCCGAAACTCTTCTTATTCCCGTCATTTCCTCCTAAGAACCAAAGTCAGAAATCGATCATCACCTAAGCTCATAAAATGGCCTATGGCCGAATATCAATACTTCCTTACCTTGCTTACCAAATCCCAAAAACTACTCCTTGCTTTTGAACTGTCGAAATCCCTAAGTGAAACCACATCAAAATTGGCTTAAGCATAAATTCATAGAAAAATAACCCTTGGCCGAATACCATACTTGCTTACCTTAATCGCTTCAGATCCAAAAACTCCTCTAATACTCCTCTTGTCGGCTATATACAAAAGACACAATGGTAAGGCACTATGAATATTCGGCTATCCATAGAAATCAAGACCACCTTTGATTTCGGCATACCAAAGAGATAGAAGAACGATTAGGAGAGAACTCTTACTTACTATAGAGAATCGATTGGAGCAACCTTCAACCAATGACACCTCCGGCTTCTATCACTTACGACAGAGAAGAGAGAATATGGCCACTGAAGATTCGGCTAAGCCCTTAAAAAGGTGATTCAATATTCGGTTATCTCTTAAAAGTTGATGTAGATGGAAGAAAAGAGGTATAAAAGTGGCTAAGAGATTTCGGCAATGGCTCTCAATGGAGATGAAACATTCGGCTAAGGTCTTGAATGATAAAGGGTCATTCAGCCATTCAAGCAAAGGTGTAAAATTGGGGTTGAAAGAAAATAAAGATGAAGAAGAGTATGTAGAGGAATTTGGCACACACTAAAAGGAATAAAAAGAACCCAAAAACACCTATAACCCCTTTAAATAGTTTCGCCCTATCTCCTCTTCATGGCCGAATTTGCTTACCCAAAAGAGCCCCATGCTTGGCCACCACGTCAACTCATTATCATATCCCAATTTAATCTCCTACTATGTCTCTTCAACACCCATTCAAATTAAATTGAATTTAATCTACAATTATCTTACCTATTTAAAATAATAAATCACATAATTATCCCCTCAGATCCACCAACTTAAAATAAAATAAACAATAATATCCCTTACTAATATCCTATTTAATCTCTTATCCTATCTCCTAAAATAAATAAAATAAAATCTCATTTGATCTAAATAAAGCCATAATTATCCTATATTAAAATAAATAAAACTACACTTATCCTACTCTTAGCCGTAAATTTAAGAGGAGAAACAAGCTTAATCCTCATCCAATTGAAAGTCCATGTCTTAGTCTAATTTCTTCCAACTTGACGCCAAAATAAAAAAACTCCTTATGTCGCCATCAAGACTCGAACATGAGACCCATGGAGCAATTCTCCTAGCACCTTAGGTAGCGTCCCAAGCCACTTTGCCAAGGTGCTTTTGTGGCATGAATCACTCAGATTTCTTTTAAAGCCTCTCTAGCCCAGCGCCTTCTTGCCGCACGAAAATAAAATGCTCCTTCTTGCTTCCTTCACAACTCGAACTGGGCCTCTACTCATTACGTGAGGCGCCACTTGCCCAAGCCTTAAGTGGCGCCTTTGTCGCCACTTTACCAAAGCCAACCCTTGTGTCATAAACTCCCACAATTCCTCTTAAAGCCTCCTTAGCCCAATTTCCTCCTTGTCTTAACGCCAAAAGTAAAATAAAATTACACTACTTGTCGCCAAGGTGATTCGAACCAAGGCCCTTCCCACCGCTCTTGGCGTCATTCTCCAAGGCCCTAAGTGGCGATTCATTCCACCACTTTACCAAGGTAATTTCTATGTTCAAGAACTCCCAAAATTTTCCTTTAAGGCCTCCCTGGCCTTGCTCCCCCTTTTTAACTTAAAAACCAATAATTTTCCAAAGCTTTCTCTTCCATCCTAGAGTTCTAAAAACCCTTAATACACTTCCAAACACTGCCAAAACCTACTAACTCATGAATTATGCATGAACGCATAACCCCTAACCTAGGATGTTACATAGAGTTTGGGATTGAGCTCCTTCCTGGTACAGCCCCGGTGTCCATTGCTCCTTATAGAATGGCACCAAAAGAGTTTGTGGAGCTTAAGGCTCAGATTCCAGAGTTACTGGATCGTGGGTTCATCCGCCCTAGTGTGTCTCCGTAGGGAGCACCCGTTCTGTTCGTAAAAAAGAAGGATGGATCCATGCGTATGTGTATTGACTACCGATAACTGAATAAGTTAACCATCAAGAATAAGTACCCCCTATCGAGGATAGATGATCTGTTTGATCAGTTCCGAGGGGCTTTGGTTTTCTCCAAGATTGACCTCCGATTAGGGTATCACCAGTTGAGAGTTAAAGAGGCTGACGTGCATAAGACGACATTTAGAACTCGCTATGGTCACTATGAGTTCCTAGTGATGCCATTTAGCCTGACGAATGCACCAGCAACTTTTATGGATCTGATGAACCGAGTGTTCCAGCCCTATCTAGATTAGTTCGTAGTGGTATTTATTGACGACATACTGGTGTACTTGAGGACTAAGGATGAGCATGAAAAACACCTCAGAGTGGTTCTGCAGACTTTGCGAGAGAAATAACTGTACACCAAGTTCAGTAAATGTGAGTTCTGGTTACGTGAAGTAACATTTCTGGGACATATGGTTTCTGCTGAGGGGATTAGAGTTGATCCTTGAAAGATTGAAGCAGTATTGGAATGGAAACAACTTAAGACTGTATCAGAGATCCGAAGTTTTCTCATACTGGCAGGATATTATCGACGATTTGTAGAGAGCTTTTCACTGATTGTAGCGCCTTTGATCAAGCTGCTACGTAAGGGTGTGCCATTTAACTTGAATGATGTGTAGCAAGAGAGCTTTGAGAAGCTCAAGACCGTACTGACTGAGGCCCCTATTCTGATACAGCCAGAGCCTGGAAAGGAGTTTACTGTTTACAGTGATGCATCACATGTCAGTTTAAGATGTGTGTTGATACAAGAGGGTAAGGTGGTAGCGTATGCGTCTCGTCAGCTTAAGACTCATGAGGCGAATTATCTGACACATGACTTGGAGTTGGCCACTGTGGTATTTGCATTGAAAATCTGGAGGCATTACCTGTATGGTGAGAAGTGTATTATTTACACTGATCACAAGAGCCTCAAATACCTCTTCACTCAGAATGAGCTAAATCTTAGGCAGCGTAGATGGATTGAGCTACTTAAGGACTATGACTGTACTATCGAATACCACCCTGGCAAGGCCAATGTGGTGGCTGATGCACTGAGCCATAGGGCTATGACTGATCTGAGGGCGATGTTTGCTCGTCTTAGTTTATTTGATAATGGTAGTCTATTGGCTGAACTTCAAGTTAAACCGACGTGGATAGAGCAGATTAAGAGTAAACAGATGGATGATGAGTCATTGGGTCTTCGTTTTCGACAGGTTGAGAGTGGGAACATTGAGGATTTTTGACTGAATAGTGATATTTCCGTGGGAGAATCTGTGTACCGAAAGATACTGAATTGAGGCAGTTTATATTGAGAGAGGCGCACAGTAGCCCTTATGCTATGCATCCTGTTGGAAACAAGATGTACCGAGACCTTCGTAAGTTATATTGGTGGCCAGGTCTTAAGCGTGAGGTTACCGATTTTGTGGGTGAATATCTAACATGCCAGCAGGTTAAGGCTGAACATTAGTTACCTTCGAGATTGTTGCAGCCAATTAAGATTCCAGTTTGGAAGTGAGAGCGAGTGACTATGGACTTCGTTAGTAGGTTACCCCTCACACCCGCTAAGAAGGATTCTGTTTGGGTCATCGTGGATCGATTGACCAAGTCCGCCCACTTCATACTCGTTCGTACTGACTACTCTCTGCAGAAGTTGGCTAAATTGTATATGTTTGAGATAGTGAGACTTCATGGGGTACCGATTTTGATAATTTCTGATAGGGATCCTCGCTTCACGTCTCGGTTCTGAAAGAAGTTACATGAAGCTTTGGGTATAAGATTAGACTTCAGTACTGTGTTCCATCCTCAGACTGACGGTCAGTCAGAGAGGGTGATTCAGATACTGGAGGACATGTTAAGGAGTTGTGTTATTGACTTCCGAGGCAGTTGAGAGGATTACCTGCCGCTTGCAGAGTTTGCTTATAACAACAACTATCAGTCTAGCATTCATATGGCACCCTCACGAGGCATTATATGGTCGTAGGTGTCGCACACCTTCATGTTGGACTGAGTTGGGTGAGCGACGTGTTCTGGGCCTTGAATTAGTTTTTGATACCGAGGACAAAGTTAGATTGATTCGAGATCGATTGAAAGCGGCATCAGAAAGATAGAAGTCCTATTCGGATCTGAAGCATCGAGAGATTGAGTATTCTATGGGGGACTTCGTTTTTCTCAAGGTCTCGCCATGGAAGAAGGTACTGAGGTTTGGTCGTAAGGGCAAGTTGAGCCCTAGGTTTATTGGACCTTACCGCATTCTGAAACGAATGGGACCAGTTGCGTATCAGTTAGAGTTACTTCCGGAGTTAGATCGAATTCACGACGTGTTCCACGTCTTGATGTTGAGGCGCTACCATTCTAATCCCACGCATATTGTTCCTGTCGAGGAGATCGAGGTTAGGCCAGATCTGACCTTTGAGGAGGAGCCAGTGCAGATATTGGATCACGATGTGAAGGTGCTTTGGCGTAATCATAGTTCTGAGAAGGCCACGTGGGAGCCTGAGGATGCGATGCGACAGCAGTATCCTCATCTGTTTTGATCAGGTAAAATTTCGGGGCCGAAATTTTCTTTTAGAGGGTAGAGTTGTAACGCCCGAAAATTTGTATATTTGTTTCTGTGTATTTAACACACCAAATCTATCTGCTTTAGTGGTTAATTGTTCTGGAAATGTCTTATATGACTGCTCAGAGATATGTAAGGAAGGGATATGAAGTTTACCTTGCCTTTGTGATGAATGCCATAGAGACTGAGTTAAGAATTGAATCAGTGCCGATAGTTTGTGAGTATCCAGATGTATTTCCAGAAGAATTGCTAGGGTTGCCTCCGGTTAGAGAGATTGAATTTGACATTGAATTAGCCCCTAGTACTGCCCCTATTTCAATTGCTCCATATAGGATGGCTCCAACCGAGTTGAAAGAATTAAAGGCACAGTTACAAGAGTTGACGGATAAAGGTTTCGCAAGACCAAGTTATTTTTCGTGGGGTGCCCCCGTATTATTTGTGAAGAAGAAAGACGGTTCTATGAGGTTATGTATAGATTACCGATAACTGAATAAAGTAACCGTAAAGAAAAAGTACCCATTGCCAAGGATTGATGATTTGTTTGACCAATTGAAGGGAGCCACTGTGTTTTCCAAGATAGAGTTGAGGTCTGGATATTATTAGTTGAGAGTCAAAGACTCAGATGTGCTGAAAATCGCATTTCGGACAAGGTATGGTCATTATGAATTTTTAGTCATGCCTTTTGGTTTAACCAATACCCCTGCTGTGTTTATGGACTTAATGAATCGCATCTTTCAGCCATATTTGGATAAGTTTGTAGTAGTATTCATTGATGATATACTGATTTACTCTCGTGATAAGAACGGGCATGCTGAGCATTTGAGGACAGTCTTACAAATTTTACGAGATAATCAGTTATATGCCAAGTTTAGTAAAAGTTAATTTTGGCTTAAAGAATTCAGATTTTGGGGCACATTGTCTTGGGAGATGGAATTAGAGTTGACCCGAGTAAGATTTCAACAATTGTGGATTGGAAGCCGCCAAGGAATGTATCCGAGGTTAGAAGTTTTCTGGGCCTAACTGGCTATTACGGACGGTTTGTTAAGGGATTTTCCATGATAGCTACACCGATGACAAGGTTGTTACAAAAAGATGTAAAGTTTGAATGGACAAAAAAATACCAACAGAGTTTTGAGAAACTGAAGGCATTGTTGACTGAGGCCCCAGTATTAATGCAACCTGAACTGGGAAAAGAATTTGTGGTTTATAGTGATGCATCTTTGAATGGATTGGGTTGTGTACTTATGCAAGAGGGCAATGTGATAGCTTATGCTTCTAGACAGTTAAAGCCACATGAGAAGAATTACCCGACCCATGATTTGGAATTAGCTGCCATCGTATTTGCATTAAAGATTTGGAGACACTATTTGTATGGCGAGAAATGTCGGGTTTTCACTGATCACAAAAGTCTAAAGTACTTGATGGCTCAAAAAGAATTGAATCTAAGGCAACGAAGATGGTTAGAGCTGATAAAAGATTATGAGCTAGTGATTGACTACCACCCGGGAAAGGCAAATATGGTCGCCGACGCCTTGAGTAGAAAATCCTTGTTTGCATTGAAAGCTATGAATACACAGTTGGCCTTATCGGATGATGGCTCAATTCTAGCTGAGTTTAGAGCTAGGCCGATGTTTCTCCAGGAGATTTGTGAAGCTCAGAAAGGCAACAGTGATTTGCAAGCCAAAAGAGTTCATTGTGAGTCAGGTGTTGAGTCGGACTTCCGTATTAATTCGGATGGATGTTTGATGTTCCGAGATAGGGTCTGTGTACCAAGAGATGATGAACTTATTCGAAAAATTTTACACGAAGCACATAGTGGATGCTTATCTGTACATCCAGGTAGCACAAAAATGTATAATGACTTGAAGAAATGGTATTGGTGGCCGAGTATGAAGAAAGATATTTCCGAGTTTGTATCGAGATGCTTGATTTGTCAGCAAGTGAAAGTTGAACACCAAGTACCTTCAGGATTACTCCAGCCTATCATGGTTCTCGAGTGGAAATAGGACCGTGTTACCATGGACTTTGTGACGGGCTTACCTTTGACACCGAAAAAGAAGGATGCCGTATGGTTTTTAGTTGATAGACTTACGAAGTCGGCTCATTTCATACCGGTACGCATTAACTATTCACTTGATAAATTAGCCGAATTATATATTTCTGAAATTGTAAGATTGCACGGAGTGCCTTTGTCGATTATATCGGATAGAGATCCGAGATTTACATCACAATTTTGGAAAAAGTTACAAGAAGCCTTGGGCACAAAATTGAGCTTTAGTACAGCTTTTCATCCGCAAACCGACAGACAGTCGGAAAGGATAATTCAGATACTAGAAGCATGCTTCGATGTTGCATTTTAGAATTTCAAGGTAATTAGGAAAAGTACTTACCATTAGTAGAATTTGCCTACAATAACAGTTTTCAGTCGAGCTTGAAAATGGCGCCTTATGAGGCATTATATGGACGAAAGTGCTGAATGCCTTTGTATTGGACCGAACTCAGAGAGAATCAGATTCATGGGGTCGATTTAGTCAGAGAAACTAAAGAAAAGGTTAAAGTGATTCGTGATTGTTTAAAAGCTACTTCTGATAGGCAAAAGTCCTACGCGGATTTGAAACGAAAAGAGATCAAGTTTCAAGTTGGTGGTAAGGTGTTTCTGAAAGTATCACCATGGAAGAAGGTTCTCAGATTTGGCCGAAAAGGCAAATTGAGTCCGCGCTTTATCGGACCATATGAGATTACCGAGAGGATAGGGCCGGTAGCCTATCGTTTGGCTTTGCCATCTAAGTTGGAAAAGATCCATGATGTGTTCCACATGTCTATGTTACGTCGTTACCGATCAGATCCTTCGCATGTGATTGTACCGACAGAGGTTGAAATTCAACCGGACATGACTTATGGCGAAGAGTCGGTTAAGATTTTGGCACGAAAAGTCAAACAGTTAAGAAATAAGAGTATAGCTCTTGTGAAAGTATTGTGGCAAATACATGGGGTAGAAGAGGCTACATGGGAGCCCGAGGAGACCATGAGAAACCAATATCCCAACCTTTTTACCGGTAATATTTTCAGGGACGAAAATCCCTAAGGGGGGAGAATTGTAACAACCCAATTTAGGGCCTAGTCAGAATAGTGGTTGCGAGACCACAAATCTGAAGTAGAAATATGTGTTTTATGGTTTTTATGAGGTCTAAGACATGTTTGCATGATTATGTGAAAATTTCATAAAGAAATTTTATTAATTAGTGATCAATTTATTCATTAGGACTAAATTGCAAAGATTGAAAAATATGATATTCTAGAAGATTCAAGTATGAAATAGCATTAGAAAAATTATTAGAAGTCCTTATTTAGCAATTAGACCATTATATGTCAAGATGGACAAAAATAGACATGGGAAGGAAAAATCTCAAGAAAGGGGCCTTAAGGACATTTTTGTCATTTGGATAATAAAAGAATTAAAAGGGAAAAATAAGCCAAAAATCTTATCCATCTTCATCCTCTATAGCACAAAATCTCAAGGACACCATAGCTAGGGTTTCTTCAACTTTCAAGCTTGATTGTAAGTACCTCCTAGCCCCGTTTTTAATGTTCTCCGTATTTTTAAGATCCTCGTAGCTCGATTTAGATATCTCTAGCTATATTTTGAGCTAGGGTTCATGTTAAAAAATCTACCCATGTATGATATGCATGCATTTTGATGATTAATGGAGGAATATGAAAGTTTGATGTATGATAAACATCTTTTTCTAAGTGATTTTCATGGAAAATTCATAAAAAGGACTAATTTGTAAAAGTTATGAAATTTGTCATAAAAGTGTGAATTAGTGGAAATTGTGGGCTATTGTAGTTATGAAAATGGTTTGGCTAGGCTTAAAGTACAAGGAAATTGAATAAAAATCATTTTACGAGATTAGGGGCAAAAGTGTAAATAAGTGAAAGTTTAGGGGCAAAATCGTAATTTTTTCAAAGTATGAGTCATGAGTTATTATAGCCAATGTGATTGTTAAATAATCGAAATTTTCATTATAGATCAAGAAATGTGAAGTTCGGACCGAAACCGAGAAAAGAACAAAGTGGTGGACTAAATCGAATAACTATACATATTTTGTTACCGAGGTAAGTTTGTGTGAAATTAAAGCTACATAATGATATTATGTTTTTAATTGCTTGATATCATGAGAAATGTTTATTATCTCTATGGAATTGGTCAATGATGTCTCGATGAAAGTATGATAATATTATATTAAGTCGAAGTCTCGGTTGAACCTTAGGAATAGCAAGGATACCATTATCACGACATGAGAAAGGAGGTCCCGTATAAGACCATGTCTGGGGCATGGCATCGGAACTGAAAGGAAGGTCCCGTATAAGACCATGTCTGGGACATGGCATCGGCACTGAAGGAAGGTCCCGTATAAGACCATGTCTGGGACATGGCCTCGGCACCAAACGGAGATCTCGTGTAAGACCATGTCTAGGACATGGCATCGACATCAATATGAGATCCCGTGTAAGACCATATCTGGGATATGGCATCGACATCGAGATGTGATCTCATGTAAGACCATATCTGGGATATGGCATTGGCATCGTGTTACATGTATGACGAGTTTGAGTATCCTTCGATATTCCAAGTGGTTCAACGAGATAAAGAGCTAAGTCTATATTCAAGATTATAAAAGTGCTAAAGTCATGTGATGAGTGTTACAGGTACATATGAGTAACTTATGAGAAATGAGTTTGATAAGTGATATGTGATTGGTAAGAGTAAGCATGAGTAAGTTACGTCAAAGTGCTTGAGAACTTGTATTATAACTCAATGTAATGTATGGATGTTATCATACGATTTATGTTGCTATTTATTTCATGCAAACTTACTAAGCTTTATACTTACTCCCTCTCTTTTCCCCCTTCATTGTAGTATCGCCAAGCTAGCTCGGGAATCGTAGGACGTCGGAGCTCGATTCACACTATCAAGCTATTCTTTTGGTATAGTAAAGTTGATTATTTTGGGTATGGCATGTATAGGAACTTGGTCATTTTGTTATATGTCATATTGGTTAACCCATATTTTAGCTATTAATGTTACTCATTCATTTTGTAAATGGCCATTGGAATTGGCCAATATTTGATAAGTTATATATATTCAATGATGATGAAATTCATTAAGTGCAAGTTTATGCAATTGAGTGAGTAAAGTATGAAGTATGAGCATGATGAATGTAGTGGAATTTAAGGTGTGGATGTCTTGATTACGAAATATTTGAGACGCATTATTGTTTTGTCATGTGTTGCTAGAAATAGTATAAGTATGGTTGATTTTCAGGGTGGCAAATGGCTTGGTAGATAGCCTTGCATTTGTCCACATGGGTAGACACACGGGCGTGTGTCTAGGCCGTGTGTAACACACAGTCTGCCCCATGGGCGTGTAGCATGGCCGTGTGTCACCTGCATCTAATCTGCAAAAAATTCAGTTCATCACACGGGCCAGCACATGGGCGTGTGACTAGGCCGTGTGACCCAAGGTGTCTGCTGACGTCATAAACAGAATACCCCTTATTTTGGACACGGCCTGTAGCATGGGCGTGTGATATGCCACACGGGCGTGTCACTTCTCTCACACGGGCGTGTGGTCCTATTTTGAGCAAAATTTTCCAAGTGTTCGTAAGTTTCCAGTTCAGTCCCGGATCACTCAATGTGTATGTCTTGGGTCTCGTAGGCCCATAATAAGGATGTTAAGAGTTCGAATGAAAAAGTTTAAGTTGAAAAGAAAATTTATTGCTCGATTTTGTTTGAATAAGTAAGTTAAGTCTGGTAATGCCTCGTACCCGGTTTCGATGTCGAATACGGGTGAGGGGTGTTACATTTCTCATTGATATTGCACATCTCTGCGTCTAGTGTGTATTCGGTAAGTCTAGAGGTATGTTTTGTTTCGTTTTGGTGAAGTAATGGAGTATTCAGAGTTTGTTTTCTGATTAGGGGGCAATCAAGGAGCTGTGGGATACTTTTCGGCTTTTTAGCAGCGAGAAATTATCGTTGCTCGTTAAAGGTAAGGTTGTCGGTAAGTTTTGGGAATTTTCAGTTCATAACAATTTGGGTTAAGTGACCGAAATTGGGCTTTCTATTGTCGAATATAGGTTCTGGAGTGCTTGGGGGTAATTACGCATCGAAATCAAACCAGGTGTTTACCCGAAACACTGAAAACGCGTCTCGACCAAAAGCTGAAAAAGCTCTCTGTCGATGCCACACGGGCGTGTCGTAGCCCGTGTGGCAAGCCGTGTGCAAGGCTGTAAGCCACAGCACGACCGTGTGGTCGACGAGCCAGGCCGTGCGCAGGTGACACGACCGTGTGATGGCTGAGCAAGGCCGTGTGCGAGACACAGGCTTGACCATTTGGGCTGTGCGACGGGCATGTGGGCCCATACGGGTGAACCACACGGGCGAGTGGGCTCACACGGGTAGACCAACACGGGTGTGTGAGCCCAATTTCACTTACTTGTTTCCCAAGGTTGCACGGGTCGCCCAAGTCGACTGTGAACCTACTATAGGGTCGGTAAGTTTACCTAGACCCCTAAATTGACAGAAATGACTGAAAGACTGTTATATGCCTGTATGAGATAGATATGTATGTCAGTATGTTGAGCATGCTTTTCACATTGTACTGATTATACATGATACCATGACATGTCTGTATGATACATTGCATTGGGTTGGGGATTGATATTGATTGGAGGAAGTGTACTGAAAGGCTTCGAGCTTAATTTATTGGCAGCACAGCTGCAATTAAATGTCTAGTGCCGCATTTGGTACTATTTGGAGTGTAGGGATGGGTGGGTTGATTATATCCCCACATAGAGTGTAGGGTTGGACGGAGATGGAGTTTAGAGGCATGTTGGGTAGGATTTTCTGATTGCATATATGTTATTGTTACTGTACTGTGATGGGCTAAGGCCCTAATGCATACTGTTACTGAAATGGGCTAAGGGCCAAACTGGACTGATACTGATACTTAAAAAGGGCTTAGTCCTAGATTGTGATTATTTGTATATTAACTGTTTGTTTTGTATGGGGGCTACACACTGAGTTTACGAAAACTCACCCTTCTGCTTAATCTGTACAGGTAATCCCCAGTCATAGGTGGATCGGTGCGATGGAGGACTCAGCGGTGGCCACACGACTCATTCTATACTGTTTAGTTCATAATCATGATTTTTAAGTTTATGCGGGTATTTTTCTATAATAATGGCCTCTACAGACTTTTGGTTTAAATTTTGATTTTACACTCCTTTATGTTTTATATCTGCTAGTGGTAGGCGAAACTTAGGTTTTCAAAAGAGATGAATGTTTTATCAAAATGCTACGCACACGCAAACTATTTTAAAAGCTTCCGTGAAGTATAATGATTTGGGAAATGAATGACGCTTTGTAAATAAACATCGTTTTGAAAATGAACAATGTTTTGAAAACTAACGGCTGAATAAGAATCATGATTTTAGAATTAAAAAAAGATAATGAGGATTTCTAAACGGAAAATGTTTTAAGCAAAGTTATAGTTTTCAAACACACTACCATGTGACATCACCAGATTCGGCCATAACGTCCAGGCCGGGTTTGGGGTGTTACAAGATCAATTTTTGTGGATTCGCGCTTAATATTAATATCAATCAGGCTTTTCTTAAACTCTCTACTTCAATTCATTCACTATGATTAATTCTTCCATCTATTCCATGTTTTTTATGAAAGCCATGAGGAACTAATCCCTCTGTGGGGGATTAGCGAGTGGAGGTATGATCTATTAATTATTTTATAGGGTTACTCAACGAATCAACTGTTTGGAAAGGAAGAACATGAAAAAAACCCTAGGCCTAACAACCCCAGGAAGTTATCAAGGTCGGAATTAACCTAAAATTGGTATTGCCCATTCGTGAACACCTTCACCCCAAGCTAGTCTGGACTGTTAGGTCGGAAGATAAGTAGTTCTTGCTGACTCGTTATGTTAGTGGAAGATCAAAAGATCCTGCTAGGGTAGTGACTAGTTGATTGACGAGGAACTAATGAAAGCCATGAGGAACTAATCCCTCTGTGGGGGATTAGCGAGTGGAGGTATGATCTATTAATTATTTTATAGGGTTACTTAATAAATCATTTGTTTGGGAAAGGAAAAACGTGAAACAAACCCTAGGCCTAACAACCCCAGGAAGTCATCAAGGTGGGAATTAACCCAAAATTGGTATTGCCCATTCATGAACACCTTCACCCCAAGCTAGTCTAGACTCTGAGGTCGGAAGATAAGTAGTTCTTGTTGACTCGTTATGTTCGTGGAAGATCGAAAGATCCTGATAGGGTAGCGACTAGTTGATTGACGAGGAATCGGAAGCAATAATTGATGGGGATTACCAAAACGAGCTAATCACCCATAATTGAGATTTGATTTACTCTACTTGTGACACCCCAAACTTGACAGAGACGGACCGACCCGAATTCGAAGCATTACATTAGCCACCTAAGTGACTCTTCAGCTAATGACCACCCAAGACACACCCCGACCTTATAACACCTCAATCTTATCTAATTATTAGTTATTTATTAATGCGGAAGCAAATTATAAGCCAATTTTAAACTTTTCCTAGGTAATTTAACCAAAATGCATTTTTGTCATTTTACCACCTATGGTAAAACTAACCCGATTTTAGATCTAAGTGTTTATCGACCTTCTTTTAGTCAAAATTATGCAAGCCTAAAAATTTCAGCTTAATTTGAGTTTGTTTACTATGTCAAATTCAAGTTTTATTATTAGTGACTAAATTGTAACAAATACAAACTATCATGACCTATCGTGAATTATAAATTAAGTGCGTTCCTATTGAATTTTACCCATTATGAGACTAATCCTAAAATTTTACCAAGTTTCCTTGTCATCTAAGACTATAATTAGACTAATAAATTTTCAAGAGTAAATTGTAACTTCAACAAATTAGAATACCTATTTAAAAAGACAAAAATTCAAACCCCCCAAACCCACACGGAGGTGTCCCCCAGACCGTGTGTCATTAATTGACTGTGATCGCATCGAGAAAAACTTGTAGGTTGATCGCACACGCCCGTGTGGAAATCCCATACGCCCATGTGTGATAGCTCCAGTCTTCACACGCCCGTGTGCAACCCCTCACACGCCCGTGTGGACAGGCACACGCCCGTGTGAAAACCACAGCACCTATTTTTTTTTGAAAAACTCATTTGAAAACCCGATTTTGCATATTTTAATAGCCAATTAAACCCAATTTAACTACGATTAATTAACATACATATACATACACCTTTAACTGAATTTATTGACATCAATTAAGCCTCAATTATATAGAATAGGGCAATCAATTTCAGGCATAACAAACACCGATTAAATCAATCAAGGGGCTTACCTTAGTCGCTAGTAAACCACTCCACGGAAGCTTCATTTAGACAATCGTTAGTATAAATTTCATGCCTCACACATCGTGTTATCAAGCAACAATACACTGTAAATCATTCAATAATTAAACTCAAACATGCCTCAAAATTATTATAAAACCATCCAAAATAAAATGTCCAAAGTCCAAAGTCCAATTACAACCAAAATTAAACTAAATCCTGGGAGTTCCAGAATGCTCGATTATAGTTTCTAAAACATGTAATAAAGTCTTTATCAAGCCTCAATCTCTTGAAACTCTCTTGCTCGGCTCCTCAGCTCCTCAAGCTCAACGATTATCTGCACGAATTGGGAGGGTGTGAGCTTTAAAAAGCTCAGTGAATGTTAATAAAAACAATTAGTAAATCAACATCCAAATCATGCTTAAATCACATCCAATCAATCACCAATTATCAACCATAATAATGAAACATGCCAATTTAATTTCCATATGCTTTATCAATATCAATATCAAGAATCAATTATTCATGGCTTATAATCATCGAATGATATAACAACAATCACACATAAATATATTGGCATACACTTCTCATGTCTTAATCGGATGATCATACGTCGGATAAACGGGTTTCCAAATTCCAACAAATATCAAATACAGTCCACCGAGTTGAGTGGGCCAAAGCACACGCTCCCTTATAGTGCCTCAAATAACCCAATGAGTGGAGACTCATGCTTAACACTCCCTTATCTACTCCAAACAAATCTGTTCACATAGAGCCTTATGCTCACAATGTCACAAATAAAGGTGAGTACTCACGAATCCTACTGCATGCCAACTATATTCAATGGATCCACCATGCATGTTGCCAATATATTCAGTCAAACATAGCATATAAATCAATCATTATTGTGCTCAATTTAATGTGACAAAATGCTTATGTGTAACATGTAACATAGCCATTTAACATCCAATTAAATCAAGCATTTCATTTGCCATTTTCCACTGTTCAATTACCAATTGTAACACCAATATATAATGATCAAAACCTCCAATAAACATGCTTTAATCATCAATGTAATTAGCCTAATTAAATTGCACAAAACCACCTAAATGCTTACTTACCATTATTCAATAAAATTCAACTCTTGTACATATAATATCAATCTTGCAAAAGTCAACCATTCAACCATGATTAATCAATTGAAATTATCAATTAAGCTACTAATTAAACATAAATGAGGGTCAATTTTACCAAATCGCCCTTAGAAACACTCACCACACAATTTTTTCTACCACAAACAAGTGATCAACCAAGCAAATCCAAGCTTCAATTTCGGTTAGCTCGGTTCTCTTCAAGATTCGGAGCTTCAACATAGATAAAGTAGATATTACCACCTTTCCAATGCCATAATAAACCCGAATTTTAATTAACTATACTAATCGAAATCTTCTCACAAAGATACCTTGCCGGATTTGTAACATCAAGTCGAAAACTCGATTCCTCACAAAATCGATCTCTCCAACCCTCCTAAACACTTTCAATCATCAATACTAGACCAAATACACTTATACTAGCATCAATTTCATGTTTAAATCAATTTAACAAAATTCCAGAAAATCGATTCATGAAGATGATGAAATTCAGATTTCTTTAAATTACCTCACAAATCATGTTTAATCTTGATAAATAAGATCAAAAACCTTTTAATAGATCTATTTTGAGTTCGAACATACATTAATTTGTGGATTTCCTCTCAAAATTCAAGATCCACCATTAAAGAACCACATGTTCTTGGAAGAAGGTGACATTGATAAAAATCCTATAATTGACTCTCAAATCATGTAAAAATATTTCTAACCATCATAAAAACAAGTTTAGGATTGAATATTAACTTTGATTCGCTCTAAATTCGTTGATTGAAAATCTTGATTCAAGAAACTTGAGAAATTTCAAAATATTTTTGGCTACTTTTGAGAATAATTTCGGGTGATTTGAGAGAGTATTTTGAGAAGTGAATTGGTTGGATCTATTCTCTAATGATAGATCTTTAAAATTGTAACACCTCGAATTTGGGCTTAGAAGAAATAGGCCTTGAGCGTAGGAACACATAAAAATTTATGTGTGCAAGGAAATAACACAAGTAAATAACTGCTTGAGTGGTTAAGGGTCCTGAGAAGTGTTGGAGAAGTCCTGGGTTCAAACTTGGGCTTTAGCAAAAATTTGTTCTTTCTTAATTAAAGGGGGTTGAGCTTAGCAGGTAGGCTTTATAAATAATTATAGGGGAAAGGAGACACAAGATGAGCTTGTGGCTTGGTGGCAAGTGGCGTGATTTGGCTGAGGGGAGAGCTTGGGTTCGAATCCCTTAGCATGCAAAAGAATAATTATTTTATTCCCTTGCAGCAGGAGAAGTGGAGTTGGACTGAAACTCTGCCAGCTGAAGTTTGAATTGGTCTTGGAGTTGTTATGGAGGATATCAAGGAGGGATAAATGGAGTGATTTGTGGAGATTTTCAAGGAGTTTGAAGTGTGAGGAGAGTTGTGGCCGAATGAGACTCTAAGGCCTTAGTAAAATTCGGCTAGGGGGAAAGAGGGAGCATTCATCGGCACTAGGATTTCCTTGTTCGGTTCTTGTGAGTGTTGATAGGAGAGCTGCTGAATTCCCTTGCTGGCAGTTTAGGTTTTGCACTTTTTGGCTTTTCGGGTTCTCTCTAGTCTTCATTGTGCTACAAAACTGACCATTCGTGTCATTCCTTCTCGTTATCTTGGCTATTCTTTTCCTCTCTTCTTGGCCAAACCTAACATCTACTGCCCCTTACCCCTTTTCTTTTGCAATCAGATTCTTCTATAGCCTAGCCGAACCTTCCCTTCTCTTCTTTTAACTTCTGTTCATCTTCTATTCTTTGTTGGCTGAATATCACTGTTGTTAATCCCTCTCTGCGTCGATCTTCTGCAAAGGTTCTAACTATCGGTAAGTGTTCAAAAATCTATCTTCTGCTTTTCTTTTAAAATCGTATACACCATGCTCTTCTGTTCCTCTTTCTTTTTTCCAAAATCGAATAACCCCATTAACCGATTATTATTTCATTCTTCACGTACTGCACTCATTGCGATGCTAGGGTCTTCCTCGAGGAGTGGTGAAGTGTGAACGGTTTAGAGGAGTCACACTTTCATTCTCAAACGTCCGGTAAGGTAATAAGGTTACCTCATGTTTTTGGGGTTGGCCAAATATGCCCTACCACTTTCTAATCGGTTCTTGATTGTACTTTAGGAAAGCAGCGAAGGCGTGTGATCGTTTCTGAATAGGTATCGTAGAGGGACTAAGATCACCCTCATTCAAATAAGGTTGGGTGCTCGTGGATTTTGGAGCAATTTCGTAAACAGGTGTGTAATCACACTTTCGCTTCTGTAAGTCGGTAAAAGTTGAAAAGCTGAAAACCCAAAACTTCGGCATTTGAGGCCTTACGAGCGTGCGATCACTCGTGTGGTAAACCAAGCCACAAATCATGGGCGATAAACTGTAGAGGCCACCACGAGCGCTCTCGTGCTCTTGGGCCGTTATGGGCCTCATTGGGCTGAAATGGGCCGTATGGGCCCAATGGGTTCGTGGGCCCCACACGTATAAAATTTACGAAAAGTAGCAAAAACTGGACTGGGCTATGTAGTTTGCATAGCCGTGACTGAATTTGGGCTAAATGGGCCACACGAGCGTGTGGGCCCACTTGGGTCGAATATTGGGCTTTGAGCCCATTTACACTATTTTGACCAAATGGATTATCTGTGTCGCTCGAGGCGACTGTAGGCCTTTGAAAAGGTCGTTAACTGTACCGAGACCCCAAGGTAGGTTAAATGACCAAAATACCCCTGTAGGGTAAATTATCGAAATACCCCTGTAGGATAGAATTACCAAAATACCCCTGTAGGGTAGAATTACCAAAATACCCCTGTAGGGTAAAATGACCGAAATACCCCTGTAGGGTAAAATGACCGTGATGCCCCTGTAGGGTAAAATGACCGTGATGCCCCTGTAGGGTAAATGACTGATTTCTGCTATGATTTGACTGATTTGACTGTGATTGTATGACTATGATTTGATTGACTTAACTGTGAATTATATGATGATTTGTGGGCCAGACATTCTGCATACATGACATACTGCATAGGGTTGGGATAATGGTTATGGAGGAAGTATTGTTCTGATAGGGTCGCACGGGTCGCACGAGATGACTGTGGACCCAGTAATGATCTGTTAAGGTCGCACGGGTCGCACGAGACGACTGTGGACCTACCAATGGCTTTAAGCCAGTTAATCTGATTATGGCTCTGTGCCAACCTAATTATGGCTCTGTGCCGTCTTGATTATGACTTTGTGTCAATCATGTAACACCCTTCACCCGTATCCAACTCCGGGATAGGGTTCGAGCCGTTACCGAACTTAAACATTCACAATCATACAAAACCGGGTTACCAAAATTTCACCCAAAATTAAAACTTTTCAAACACATACATTTGACCTTGTCATCTATTTAATCACTTATACCACATAACAAGACATTAACACATACCATGGACAAATAGGCTTACAAGCCAAAATCATCATAAGCTACATCTCATGGCTATAATCAACAAATCAATATAAGCCAATACATTTGACTAATCACAACAACATCCATCATAGAAAAATTAAGTCCCTATACATGCCACTCACTTGAAAACATTTAACATACATATGCCAGTACTCCAAGGATAATGGCTCGATGGTGTGATGCTGCCTCCGATGATCTCCAACCCTGAGCTGACCTGACAAAAGTAAAAGAAATGGAAAGGAGGGAGTAATCTTTACGCTTAGTAAGCTCGCATGAAAATAATAAGCAATGCGATAACATGCTATTTTCATATTCTTTCTATTTATTCAAATTCTAGTTAAGTTATTTTCTCGAGTCATAGTCATTAAATTATTTATATCCAGAGCTACAAAACTAAAAATTAAGATCCGTAAATTTTCCCTGAAACTAGACTCACATATCTTCTTACCATAAAATTTCCAGAATTTTTGGTTTAGTCAATCAATATAGTTTATTCATTAAAGATTCCCCTGTTTTGCTATTCGATAGCTCTAACACCTCTTCACTAAAATTAAAATTTCTCATTATACAAAGTTTGGATAACCTTCCCGTTTGTCTCTCTCGAAATTAGACTCACTAAGGATTCTTAGAATATAGATTACACACCATAAAAATTTTTATACAAATTTTAGTGATTTTCCAAATTTGGAATAGGGGATTTTCGAAACCATTCAGACCCTGTCTCACCAAAATTTAAATATCTCATAATAGAGAATTTATTTACTCACACCATTTCTTTTATGTGAAAATAGACTCAATAAGCTTTAATTTAATCTCTCATTCAGTATATAATTCAATTTATACTATTTATGGTGATTTTTCAAAATCACGTGACTGCTGCTGTTTCAATCTATTTTACTGAAAATTTTACTCTCCCATGTTTTCTTTATATTACTTCCATATATGCACACATAACACCAAGCATGTTCAATACTAGCCATAAAAATGAATAATCATCACCAATATTTATGAGTACTCATAATGGCGCTTACACCATATCATCTTTACCACAATTTCAATCACGTATCACATATCAAACACATTATGCACATACGCACATGGTCACATGCACCCTTGTTCACACAAACACTTGCTCACACGTACAATTGCCACATTTCTCAATTGGTCATATTCACACCTGCACTTATTCATAACATGATCGCACCAATCACCATTAGTAAGTTATCTCGTTGAACCCCTTCAGAAAATGCCCGATACTCGGTGGTCTCAGCACATAGCTCTACCTACACATAATTCGGCTTTCTTGTACACATGGTGGAGGTCCCTTATCACCCATGTGACCTAGCCATTCCATCTCGTAACTTTCTTGTCTACATGGCGTCCAACACTAGGAACCACTCATGTGACCTAGCTACTCATAACCCGTAACTTTCTTGTACACATGGTATACACACGATTATACACATGTGACCTAGTTACATATGAAATTATTATCCCAGTAGCTTTCTTGCACACATGGTGAAAGTCCCTTATCATCCATGTGGCCTAGCTACATATCAAATTTTGCCATCTCAGTAGCTTTCTTGTGCACACGGTGAAGGTTCCTTATCACTCGTGTGACCTAGCTACATATTGTCCAGTATCTCTCGGTGTCAAGGTTCAATCGAGAATTTCTCATTCCATACATTTTCATATTTTAGTTATCACCCAATGATTTCCATAATATCTAGCAAAATAATTATTGAACAAGTAAAATAAATGCATTATTTACATATCAACTTTCCATTTCACATAATAACCATAGTCATAGAAAACACCTTTAAGCACAACATTTCAACCCAATTTCCATGTCACCTATGTCACCTTTTATCATAAACATATTATTAAATCAATTCACCAACATAATATACTAAACATGTAATTCAGAAAAAAATCAATTTAGTACCACAATTTAGGTTTCAAATATACATTACGACATTATTGCATTATTATTAACACACCAACTTACCTCGGATCCAGAAACAGCAATTTACCATTTTAATCTATAACCTTGTATTTTCCCGATTTAAGCTCGAATCTCGATTTCCTTGATCTATATCACATTTAGCCTACTAATTAGTCACATTATTCATATGGGTCCAAAAATCATATTTTTTTTACAAATTGCACTTTGACCCCTAAACTTTCACATATTTGCACTTTTGCCCCAATACTCATAAATTAAACTTCAGCTCTTATTCTTATGTTTTATAACATTCTGATAATTTTTCTCTTCTATGGCAACTTCAATTTCTCACTAATTCACACACTTATGACCAATTTATAACTTTTACAATTTAACCCATTTTATACGATTTCATCGAAAATCATCTAATAAAACTCGTTTGTCTAATCAAAAACATGCATAATCTACCAAAATTCACCAAAATACACAATTATTCAACATGGGTCAATTTTTAAAATTAAACTCTAGCTCAAAATAATGGTAGAAATAGCTAAACTAAGTTACCGGGATTTCAAAAATACGATGAACATTAAAAACGGGGCTCAAAAACACTTACTATGAAGCTTGAAAAGCTTGAAACCCTTAGCCATGGAGTCTAGAAATTTTCGGCAGCAACTTGAAGAAGATGAGCAGATTTTTTTCTTGTATTTTGTCTTTTTATTCATTAAAAACACTAAATAACTAAAATACCCTTAAGGCTTTTTCTTTCAATTTTGTCCTATTCATGCCCATTTTTGTCCATCAAGTTATCCAATGGTCTAATTACCTTTTAAGGACCTCTAATTTAAAACTCATAGCAATTTGACACCTCTAATATATAGAACTCAACTTTTGTACTTTTTATAATTTAGTCATTTTGACTAAATTGAGTGCTCAAACGTCGAAATTTTTTTTAAACGAAATTTTTACGAAATCTTTCTGTAAAATTGTAGACCATAAAATTTTCCTCGTCGGATTTGTGATCTCGAAACCACTGTTCCGACTAGGCCCTAGTTCGGGATGTTACATATCATACTTACCCATGGCTGTGTCCTGGTTATATTACTGTAGCTGATGGCTATGTGTCGATCTTATTATAGTTACCGATGGCTATGTGCCAATTATGAGACCGTTACTGAAGGCATAAAGCTGCGCATATACTGTTACTAGCAGCTTTGCTGCGTTATCATTACTAGCACCTTTGTCGCGATATCGAGCATCGCGCAGCTCTCGCTGCGTTATTATCTTCGCGGATATGCTGCAATATTGGTGTGTTGGCTGGGTGGGTCGATTTTATCCCCACATAGTGTGTTGGTTGGTACGGGTGGTGTGTTGGCTGGATTGGGGTGGGTTGCATATGTGTACCATACTGATACTGTGATGAGCTAGGCCTAATTGATTCTGTTATGGTTTGTGACCCAAATGATATTGTTTTGGGCTTTGGCCACTTATACTGATCCGACCATCTGCATCGTTATGTTAAAGGGCTCGAGCCTAGACCGATTCTCGCTTTCAGATATCGATTGCTTTCTTTAATAAGGGGATTACACACTGAGTTTTCATAAACTCACCTCGTTTTTAACCTTTCGTGTAACCCAAAATAGATTAGACGGTTCGAGTCGCGAGGACTCGGAGAGGTCCACACAACTGCACATGTTTTATTCTGTTTTGCTCATTTACTTAAGCTCTTTGATTTTGATTCGAGTTGTAAGAAGGCCTCTATAATTTCTCGGATTTTAAATTTGGGATTTTATTGATTGTGATTTATATCTGCTAGAAGTAGAACACGATTTTCCAAAACAATAACTATTTTCAAACGCTACGGTTCCGTAACTCAATTTTTAAATAGCACGTTTTCGTAAATCATTTGTTTTAAATTAAGCTTCCGCAACAAATAAAGTTTTAAAGGTAATAACGTTTTAAAAGGGAATAACTCTTTAATAAACCATGATTGGAAATAAACAAACGCAAACTGAGGTTTTGTACAAGTTTTGAATGACAAGAAGTTTTAAATTTCAAGAAGGGTTTTCAATGAAAACATGGTTTTCGAAAAACACTTCAATGTGACACGCCAGATTCGGCCATAACATCTAGGCCGGGTTTGGGGTGTTACAAAAATCATACATAGAAAACAAATTTTAAAGCTCTCTAATTTGATGTAAAATGTATGAAAAGTGGGCTAGATACATTAGTTTTAAAACTGAAACCATCCACTAGAAATTTAAAAATTGGGAAATTTGCCTAATGGCCACTCCTACATTTCCTTTACTTTACCATTTAATCCTTTCCCTCCAAAATTCTAAATTTTAAGGTTTATTTTCCATATAGATACTCTAAAATTTCAATTGTTTTACAATTAAATTCTATTTAATTAATATTTAAATTTTACTCAAATTACCCCAAATAAACATTATTTTAAAATTCTTTTTCAACCCAAATTTATTACTTTCACTAATAATTATTTAAAATCTTTAAAATTAACTTTTCAAAAATATTTTTAATCTTTTGGATTATTTTTTAATCGATTTTAGATGAAATTAACCTCCTAAATTAAATTAAAAATTATTAGAAACCTTATAAATTCCTAGTTTCACACTCAGAGCCCGGAAAATATACCCGAAACTACTAGACCCGGTTTAGGGATATTACACTACTATTCTATCTCTTGAATTTTTATTTATTTTATATTATATTATTTTATTACTCTAAAAACTTTGAAAACCTTTCTTTTATGTTCTCGTACTATAATTTATTTAAAGTACTGATTAGATCTTTTATTGTTTATGTAAGAATTGATCTAGCACTCGCCTCCATTGGGTACGATCCTCGAAGTATTCACTTACTTCGTTGTAAAACTATATTACAACTCGACCCATATACTTGCGAATACCGCCTTTTTGTTCTATATTTTATTGTAGTATTCACACTCTGGACGTTAGTATGTTCGGAGGCGGTCATTTGATAACTCCGCCTTCTAAAGCTAACAACATATCCTTCGAGCTTCTAGTTTTCTTTCCCCCACCACGGGTCTCTCTAGGCTCAACTTGCTCGTCTACTCCTTTCGTCATCTCAATCAGCACCTTTGAAACCTTAGCTCGCATACCAACTATAACCTCCCAAACTCGACCCAGAGGTTATGGTTGAATCGCGGAGATCACATTGGTCACCTATGCGACACTGCTACCTTATCGTTCATTGAAAACCTTACGTACTCTCTTTTAGGAAAACCGCGATATATCTTTGTTATTTTTTTAAAATGTTCACTAATTAAATCTACCATTCTTAGTTCCTGTTATTAGTACAAGTGTGGTTTGGAAAATAATTATCTCAATGTTCCTTGTCAAGAAATTTTGTTATCTTTTATCGCAGTAGAAAACTCGATATTATAATTAATTGATTAAGCCAAATATCATGCTTTGTCCATTTTCAAATGATTTTATAAAATCTAAATCTATATGTCAAGTATGCATGAATGAAAATCCCAAAGCAGAAAAAAAAAACCCAACCGTAGTTCAAATAGCATTATAGTCCAAAAACTGAATAAATTTAATTAAAACCCAAACAAAATAAAAAGAATGTTCGAAGTCTGTCCTATGTTTGTATGCGATGTTTAATCCTAGTCATGTTTGTTGCCTGAGAAGGTTGAAACTATAGGGTGAGCTAACTAGCTTAGTATGAGTCAAATCAATGAGAACATTCAATTATTCATTCTAATATCATTCACCGCTATTACATTTGCAACACATACATATCATAAGTAAAATCATTCATAAAGCATGGACATATCATAATGCATAATGCATAATGAAATCCTACCCATACCATCCGCTACACACCATGAGTTCCCCAGAACTCGTCTCCCAAACTCCGAACATTGTGAGCAAAGCTTGATGTGGTTAAACCACCATATAACGTAATGCATAAATAATGTCATTTAACATAAAATGTGATATAATCGCCATTCTCCTCATTACTCCAGGTGCAGTGCACTTACAACATATATGCGGTCTTAATATGTCATCATTACTCCATGGAACTCATCCGTCAAACACAATATCCCACCCCATGCACATGCGATATGTTATACTAATTTCAATCAAATGCATGTTTCATGTGTTTTCATTTAGTAGCATAATATATATTCCCTTATTATAATGTTCACTTATCAAGTGTTCAATTTCACCATCAACACGGTGACATTTTATCATACCATCATTTGTTAACACTTTAGGAAATTTTTCAGTGCATGTATAACAATTTTTCATTCAATACTTTTCATGATATTTTACCCAACAAAGATTTCAAGAATTCAATAATCATTTCCAAATTAATACATGCTATATATACAAACAATCATACATTACATTAACAAACCATTCATAACAATACTAATCAATCAACCATTCAGCCAACCATGCAACTTTGCAAACATGCCATTTAGTTAGGGCTAGTAACGTACCTGATTTAGCCACTTTAAAACATTTACTTAGTCATTTAACTAAGCCTAAAAATAAAGCTTAATCAACATTTATAACATTCAAAATATTATTAAAACACTTAAATTAACAAGTTAGGACCCCACACCTTATTTACATACTACTGCAGCACTACTTGTGAAGCACACGATTTCTCCTTAAAACCTTAAATCAAACCTAAATTAAAATAAATAAGAATTTATTGAGTTACTTTGCTGTCAGAATCAACCTCAGAACTGTAACACCCCTAACCCGTATCCGTCGCTGGATTAGGGTTAGGCATTACCGATCAAAAACACAGCTCCGAACAGTCATTTAATACAATTCAAGCATAAAGTTATATCAACTTCTTATAAACACTTCCAAACTTGAATAGCAACAATTCAAAAAAAACCAATGTCGCATATATGAATCATATAGCCAACCAAAATCAATCATGCTTTATTAATCAAATATCACATACAAACTATACTCTAAAACTCAACCATTTCACTTATTCTAATTATACTTCAAAATTTAACCATTTCCATATAATTTGTCTATTCCAACTTTTTGAACTAACGGTCATACATCAAAGCCATATTCGCATGCTTTATAATTACAACATTCGAACCATATGTCCAACAATTACATGGCAATCGAAAACATAAATTATAAACAAGCATATTTCATTTCATATATTGAGCTTACCTTAAAATATCCATTAGTGCAAATTCATTCCTTTAACTAAATACTAAATGTACCATTTTTTTTGCATATTTGTGCACATTCACTTATTAAACCATATCACCCCATATCACACGGCATAATATTCATTAGCACAATAGAAAGTAGCTAACATTACAACATGGCTAAATTTACTTCTTATACATTATAAATTCATGCGCATTTACCATATCAATATGGACAATTTTTGAATAAAAATGTCAAGTCATATCATACCTAATTCACAAGATAAATAATATGTCTGACCATTATATATTCAACAATACTATAAGCCATTTCTAAGCAAAATTACTAAATCAAAACATACCAAAATTTATATGCTAGAATCATGTCAAAATTACAAGTACACAACTAATTCATTTCTCACCTATTCGGCTATCAAAATTAACCACAAAAGTCATACCAATTCCACCATTAAATCTTAAGTTAAATATACCAATTCATAACTGAATATAAATGTCAACTTGTCACTTTATGACTATCCATTTAGCTAACAAAATATACCTAATACATTGTCATTATTTACCATTTAAAGGTTGTATCAAAATAACCAACCAATAAACAATCACCAATATATTCATAACTTAGCTTATAGGAACATATACATTATAGCAAAAACACATCCATCAACTAAATCATTACTCAATGCCGAATCATATAACCAAATACACCACGCATATATACCATGAAACATACTTCCCAAAAGAGCTTATAACATGACCGAATATACATCATAATTAACATCATGATCAAGCCATTTTTGAATGGCTATATATATACACAAATTTCAAAACCAAACATATCAAAACTAGCCTTGTAACACCCCTTACCCGTATTCGACGCCGGAACCGGGTACGAGGCATTACCGTACTTAACTTACTTGATCGTAGAAAATCAGGCAATGAACTTTATTTTCAACTTAAACCTTTTCATTCGAACTCTTAATGTCCTTACTATGGGCCTACGAGACCCAAGACATACATATGGAGTGATCCGGTATTGAACCGAAGACTTACGAATGCTTAGAAAATTTTGATTCAAAACAGGGCCACACACCCGTGTGAGAGAAATGACACACCCGTGTGGTCATATCACACGCCCGTGCTTCAGGTCGTGTCCAAAATAAGGGACATTCTGTTTATGATGTCAGCAAATCCTTAGGGGCACACGGCCAAGACACACGCCCGTCTGCTGGCCCGTGTGATGAACTGAAATTTTCGCAATTTAGGTGCAGGGGACACACGACCTATCAACACGCCTATGGGACTGGCCGTGTGTCACACACGGCCTAGACACACGCCCGTGTGCCTACCCGTGTGGATAATTAGAAGGCTATTTACCAAGCCAATTGCCACCCTGAAAAACAAACACACTTATACCACCACAAGCAACACATAACATAACAATAATACCATGAAGAATCACTAATTCATCATGCATTCACTTTACATTTTACTTGATCAATTACACGAACTTGCACTTCATGAAATTCATCATCATTGAGTATATATAAAACTTAACAAGTATTGGCCAATTTCCAATGGTCGTTTACAAAATGAATGCATAACATTAATAGCCAACCCTTTGGCTAACAAATATGACATAACCAAAATGACCAAGTTCCTATACATGCCATACCCAAAATAAATCAACTTTACTATACCAAAAGAATAGTTGATGGTGTGATCCGAACTCCGACGTCCTATGATCCCCGAGCTAGCTTGGCGATACTACAAGGAAAAGGGAAAAGAGAGGGGTAAGCATATAGCTTAGTAAGTTTGCATGAAATAAATAGCAACATTAAAACTTATAATAGCATCCATTCATCTCATCGAATGATACACAAATTCTCAAATACATCAACATAACTTACTCATGTATACTCTTACCAAATTATATATCGCATATTGCATGCATTTCTCGTAAATTACTCATGAGTACCTGTATCACTTCATCACATAACTTTAGCACTTTTATACTCTTTAAACATAGACTTAGCTCTTTATCATTGATACATAAACTTAGCTCTTTGCCCGTTGAACTACTCGGAATATCGAAGGATACTCAATCTCCTCATACATGTATCACGATGCCAATGTCATATCCCAGATATGGTCTTACATGGGATCACCTCTTGATACCGATGCCATATCCCAGATATGGTCTTATACGAGATCGTATATAGATGTCAATGCCATGTCCCAGACATGGTCTTACACGAGATCTTTCTTTGATGCCGAGGCCATGTCCCAGACATGGTCTTATACGAGACCTACATTCGGTGCCGATGCGATGTCCCAGACATGGTCTTATACGGGACCTTCCTTATCTCATGTTGTGACATAGGTATCCTTGTTATTCCGAAATGTTCAACCGGGACTTCAACTTAACATATTCTCATCATATTCTCATCGAGGCATCATTAGTCGATTTTCATAGAAATGATATTCATTTGTCATAATATCAAGCAATTTAAAATATAAAAACATTATGTAGCTTTAATTTCACACAAACTTACCTCGGTACTCAAAATGTGTGTAGATATTTGGTTTAGTCCACAACCTTGTTCTTGCCTCGGTTTCGGTCCGGGCTTCGTGTTTCTTGATCTATAACAACAATTTCACTTGTTTAATACTCACATTGACCAAATTAACCCATAAATCATACTTTGGCAAAATTACTATTCTGCCCCTAAACTTTCACATAATTACACTTTTGCCCCTAGGCTCGTAAAATGATTTTTATTCAACTTCCTTGTATTTTAAGCATAGCCGAATCATTTTCATAACTACAACAGCCCCCAATTTCCACTAATTCACTCATATATGACCATTTTCATGACTTCTACAATTTGGTCCTTTTTATGCATTTTTCATGAAAATCACTTAGAAAAAGATGTTTATCATACATCAAACTTTCATATTCTTCCATAAATCATCAAAATACATGCATGTCATACATGGGTAAATTTTTTAACATAAACCCTAGCTCAAAATATAGCTAGAAATAGCTAAATCGAGCTACGAGGATCTCAAAAATATGAAGAACATTAAAAACGGGGCTAGAAGGTACTTACAATCAAGCTTGAAATTTGAAGAAACCCTAGCTATGGAGTCCTTGTAATTTTCGGCTATGGAGGATGAAGATGGACATGATTTCTAGCTTATTTTCCCTTTTAATTCTTTTATTAACCAAATGACAAAAATGCCCTTAAGGCCCTTTCTTGAGATTTTTCCTTCCCATGTCTACTTTTGTCCATCTTGAAATATGTTGGTCTAATTGCTAAATAAGGACTTCTAATAATTCTTATAATTCTATTCCATACTTAAACCTTCTAGAATCTCATATTTTCCAATCTTTGCAATTTAGTCCTAATAGACAAATTGATCACTAATTAATAAAATTTTCTCATGAAATTTTCACATAATCATGCAAACATATCATAAGCCTCATAAAAATCATAAAACACGTATTTCTATTTTGGATTTGTGGTCTCGCAACCACTATTCTAACTAGGCCCTAAATCAGGCTGTTACAAGCCTATACAATCCATATGTCAAAGTTCAAGCTTTAAAAATACCAAATTCACGATAGATAGTGTGACGATGATCCTTGACGATCCCTGAACTCGAGCTAGTTTTATATGTCTATAAAATAGAAAAAGAATGCACAAAGTATGCTTTGAAAGCTTAGTAAGCCATAAGCAAATAGTTCATCACAAAAACATATATAATTCAATTCAAATATGCCAAATTTAGCTAATCTCATACACATATACAATCACTTTTCTCATATAATTCATATTACTACATTAAGTAACTTCACTTACCGTATTTTAAATGAACATATAAACTGCATACGTACCTGAATCATTTAGCTCAAATTCACATTCAGTCTCGTTTTGATATTGCCCGTTGAACCATTCGAAATCGTTAAGGATACTCGGAAACACATATATCACATACAATGCCATATCCCAGATATGGTCTTACATGTTATCACATATCGATGCCTCTATCCCAGACAGGGTCTTACACGAATCATATACGATGCCAATGTCCCAGACATGGTCTTACACGTAATCTCATATCAATGCCAATGTCCCAAACATGGTCTTACATGAATTCACGCCTCGGAAGTCCTAATGTCATGACATACGTATCCTATACTATTCCTATGGTTCGTACAGGACTTTCGGACGTCGTAATTCAATCAATTCAACCTTGAAACAAGTCCTCCAATGCTCAATTAAATTCGGCAACATATATATTTATTTATTTATAATTCAATTCAGCAACATATAATACATACATTTGAATTTAAGAACATTTATTTACATATGAACTCACCTCGTTCGGAAACGAACGTATCAGAATGACTATTCAACAACTTTCGACTTCCCTCGATCCAGATCCGATTTCTTCCTTTCTTGATATTTTTAATTATGCAAGGCCGAACCTAAGTGAGCTTCCATGGCTTATTTTTCTTTTCAATATTCGGCCAAAAGCTGAACATGCATGATTTTTTTATGTGTTGTTTTATTTATTTAACTATTATTACTAAATTACCTAATTATTTCACGAAACTTTCACACATATTAATTCACATGCTGTAAACACATAAAAAAATATAAAAATAATTTTACGACCTCAGATTTATGGTTTTGAAACCACTGTTCTGATTTAGCTAAAACCGGGCTGTTACAACTCTGCCCCCTTATGGATTTTCGTCCCCCAAAATCTTACCAGTGAATAGGTTCGGGTATTGCTCTCTCATAGCATTCTCAGTTTCCCACGTAGCTTCTTCGACCCCGTGTCGATGCCATAAGACTTTCACTAATGCAATTTTCTTATATCTCAGTTCTTTGACCTCACGAGCTAAAATTCTGATCGGTTCTTCGTTGTACGTCATATCGGATTGAATCTCAATCTCAAAGGGGGAAATCACATGCGAGGGATCTGATCTGTATCGTCGAAGCATTAATACATGAAATACATTATGAATATTTTCTAACTCAGGTGGCAACGACAATCTATAAGCAACCGTGTGTCTCCGCCCGTGTGTAAAAACCTTGGCATTCTGTTTCTGACGTCATCAACCCAATAAGGTCACACGGCCAAAGCACACGCCCGTGTGCTTAGGCCGTGTGGCAAATTAAATTCCTAAATTCAAGTGCAGACTTCACACGGCCTGGGCACATGCCCATGTCCTATGGTTGTGTCTTCCACACAGTTGAGACACACGGCCGTGCCTCAGCCCGTGTGGTTACTACTAAGCATTCTGTTTTGCCAACCTAGGGTGCAGGAGGACACACGGCCGATCTACACGCCCATGGGGTAGACCGTGTGTCACACTTGACCTTATACAAAATGAATTAAATCTCCAAGTCAAGCCAACACATTTGGCCAAAATAATATGACACTTGACAAAGACTAAGTCCCTCTATACATGCCATACTCAAAATGGTAAATCTAACTATACCAAATGTTCAGATTGATAGTGTGATCGAGCCTCCGACGTCCTTTGATCCCTGAGCTAGTTTGGCGGCACTATAAGAAAATGGAAAGGAGAGGGAGTAAGCATAAAGCTTAGTAAGTCGCATGTAAATAATTAATAACAATTACCATGCATTATCATACTCATAACATATTATAAACTTGTACATGATTCTCGAATGATTAAAGGCATAACTTACTCATTTCCACCCTTACTAATCACACCACATAATTCGAACTCATTTCTCATGAATTTCATGTAGGTACCTGTATCACTTACAACATAGTCATAACTTTTCTCACTTTTGAAACAATCTTTGATTTACCCGTTGAACCCATTGGAATACCAAAGGATATCCGATAAGCCTCACACAAGAGGGTACAATGCCGAAGCCATGTCCCAGACATGGTCTTACACTGGCTCTCATATTGTGGCCGATGCCATGTCCCAGACATGGTCTTACACTAGCTCTCGTCTCAATGACGATGCCATGTTCCAAACATGGTCTTACACTGGCTCTCATATTGTGGTCGATGCCATGTCCCAGACATGGTATTACACTAGCACACATATCAATGCCGATGCCATGTCCCAGACATGGTCTTACACTAGCACACATATAACCCCAATTGTCATGGCATGGATATCTAATATACTCCTAACGTTCAACTGGGAGTTTTTACTACATCGATCCTCATCATGCTTATTCACAACAATAATCAAAGATTTTATGCAATACCAATTGTTTAATGCATAAATACAATAACATTGTATTATTTACGTACAACTTACCTCGGTATACAAAATATGGGCGACTAATTTGATTTTAGTCCACTAGCTTGGTTTTCCCCTGGTCTTGGTCCGGACTCCGTTTTTCTTGATCTATAATGATAAAATCCACTCATTTAATCACCACATTAATCAAGACATTTCAAAATTCCTACTTTGGCAAAAATTATCGTTTTACCCCTAGACTTTTACATAATTACGATTTTGCCCCTAGGCTTGTAAATCGATTTTCATAAAATTTCCTCATTAACCAAGCCTAGCCGAATATATTTTAAGCTTATAGCAACTCACAACTCGAATAATTTTATACATTTACCACCTATTTTACAACCTTTACAAAAAGGTCCTTTTTAGGTGTTTTCATGAAAAATCCTTTCACAAAAGTTGTTTATTTAACAACCAAGACTCATTTTCTTCCATAAAAATTCAGTAAACAAAACTAGTGCTCTCATGACAAAACCCTATACTTTCAACCATAGTGCAAAATAGTCCCCTCATTAGCTAGATTAAGCTACAAGGGTTCCAAAAATACAAAAATCATCAAAAATGACCATCAAAATCACTTACTTGCAAGGGTTTAAGTTGCTGAAAATGGGCCTTGGGCGTAGGAGTGTTTAAAATTTTTGAGAACAAGAGAAAGAAATTATTTCAAGTTGGACTTATTAGGAAGGTGATTTTGGAAAGTTACGAGGTTTCTAGGAAGTTACGGGTTCAAGTTAGGCTATAGGTAAATTTTTGTATTTGAGCACTTAAGGGGAAAAGGCAAGTGGCATCAAGGCTTAAGGTAATAAGTGCGTATTTTGCTAGCATAAGAGAGCATATGGCAAGGAGGTTAAGGCATCAAGTGGAGAGCATGGAGGGAAGGGGTTCAAATCCCATATTTTGCAAATTTTGGATTTATTTTTGTGCTATTCATCCAAAGTGTCAGTCAAGGCTTTAATAAGGTAAGAAAGACTTTTAATTTGGGAAAGATGGCTAAGGAATATGGTAAGGAGGAAGACTAGGGAAAAGAGGGAAAGAAATGAAGGAAAAGGCATGTGAAGGGAACATGTTGGCTTATAGTGTGGAAGGTGTTTTGGAAAGATTTTTATTTGGTCAATGCTCATCTTTTGGAAAAGATGATACATGGTTTTAGTTAAGGGAAAGAGGGGGGAGCGAATTTCTCTAGCTCTCCCTTGCATTTTCACATCTTTGGGGTCATTTCTTTTCCTTTCTAAATATTTTGGTTCTTTTGATTGCATTTCCTCTTGACCGAAACTTCAATTTGCCTATTGACTTCTACTCTTTTCTTTTCAAACATTCTCTTTTATACACCATAACCGAAACATCAACTTCATCTCATAGCCAAAACTTGGTTCTTGTGGTTGCCGAAGCTTCTTTGTCTTCTCGGGTTTTCGGTGGTTGTAAGGCCGAATCTATTCTTTGCTACTTCCATCTTCTTGGTTCTCTTGGTGTGGGCTGAATTGGTAGAGTGTTAGCTTACACTCTCATCATCTTTCTAGCCTTAAGGAAATTGATAGAAGGGGTTCTATTATTGTCAAGGTAAGGGATTCGTCATGGTTCTTTTTGATCTTTTTCGTTGGTCGGTTAGTTTGCTAAACGGTATAGAGGTGATGACTAATCGTTTATTTTTAGGGATCAAATCGCTCGATCACCTATCCCTCGTAATAAGAGACTCGGATTGTTGGTAAGTGATATAAATTGTTAATCAATCGCAATACTTGGTTGAAGTTGAAAATTGGGCTTTGGACTAATTGTTAACCGATTGTACCTTTAGGTGTCATGGAGAGTATCGTGTTACTGATTCGAATAAGGTGTGTAATCCCGTACCCTTCCGAATACATGTTTGAAATGGTGTGTAATCTCATACCTCTCTAAATGTTTGTATGATATGTTCTATGATTCGGTCGAAATACTGAAGGAAAACCAGAAACCGGCATCCGTGACCACTCGGGCGTGCGTATATTCGTAGTGGTAACCATATTTTTGCAATGAAACAGTTTGGTCAGCAACAGTGAAATGAATTTGAAAAATCACGTAAAATAGGATAAAGAGAGTTAGAAAGTGAAAAAGATATAGAAATAAAGCTTACTGTGTCTATTTTTATATGAAAGAAATAGAGGAGGAAGAGGAATTGTATATTCTGTGATATCTTAATTTTAGTGAGACTGGTTTTGATTGACTTCGTGGTTCCCTATTCTGTCTTGGAAAAATTGTTTAAAATTATAAAAAGTGAATTATGAGTTATAATTTATATGTATGGATTCCTTAGTGAGCCTATTTTCAATAGAAACAAGTGGGAGCAACATATGAAAACCGTACAGTGAGATATTTGAATTTTGGGTAAGAGAGGTTAGAACCGTTGGTCAGTGAAACAAGGGAATCTTTAAGGAATAAAATGTACTAAACGACTAAGCAAAAAATTCTGGAAAAATTTTAGTAATAAGATATATGAGTCTAGTTTCAAGGAAAATTTACGGATCTAAATTTCGAGTTTCCTAACTCGAGTTATAGTCAATTTAGTCAGTATGACGTAAATGGACAATTTCGATTTTTATGCCCCACATTAGTAGTTAAGTTTAGGTTGCGGAATTACCATAATACCCTTAGAGGGTAAATTACCGAAATACCCCTGGGTTGCGAGATTACCAAATTACCCTTAGTGGGTAAAATTACCGAATTACGAAAATGCCCCTATGGGCCAAATTGCGAAATTGCCTTAATGGGCCGGTTTGTTATAATGCCTTAATGGGCCGATTTGTTATATTGCCTTAACGGGCTGATTTGATATATTGCTTAAATGGGCCGATTTGATATATTTCCATAATGGGCCGATTTGATACATGGTCTTAATGGGCTGATTTGCAAGTGCTACAATGGGTCGAATTTTTGTAATGAATCTCTGAATTAATTATTGTTGTTTATATTTGTTAATATCATGATTTGCTATGTATGATGCATTTACATGATTTTGCATGGGATGGGAAAATGTTGAAGAGAAGTGATTCCGGTGGCACTGCCACAAAAATGTTTGTTAATATGATACTATGATTCTGGTGGCTCGGCCACAATCAAAATTTGTTATAAATGGCATAATGCCTGCGATTGGTGTGTTTGGCGGGGTGGGTTGACTTGATCCCCACAGGTGTGATGGGATGGTACGGGTGGTGTGTAGCGGATGGATTATTAGGTTAGTTTGGGATTGTATTACATTCATATGATATATTTGATACGTTATTATGTAAACAGGGGCTTAGGCCCAAAATTTTTGCTATATGGGTTCAGGCCCAGTGGATGACGGTAAGGGGTTTCACACTGAGTTCTTGTAACTCACTCCCCCTTTTCTTAACCCTTGTAGGTAATGCTCAGTGATGTGGACTTGGGCCATGGATGACTCGGTGGAAGCCATACTTCAGAAATGGTGTTTTATTTTGAACTTTAAATTTCTATTTCCGTTCACTTTACTATTTTGGGTTTTTTTTTTTATGTTGTAATAAGGCCTCTGGAGTATTTTATTATTTGCTTTATGGTTGTTATACTTATTATTTTGGTTTAATTGTTTAAAATGAGAATTTTCTAAAAACTTAAATAAAGGTTTTCCAAAATCGATTAACAAATGGATTTCAAAATAAAATTTTATAAATATTTTAACACGGAAGTTTTCACTCGAACTTTCAAACGATATTTTTAAAAGACACGGTTTTATAAGATCATTAGTTCAAATTTTCGATTTCTCAATTAACTTTCGAAGATTAGTAGTATTTTATCAAATATTTCTAATTAAACATGTTTTCTTGATTATAACAAAATAATATCTATTTTAGTACAAATCAAAAGGGATTTAACACGTTTTTCTCATGTGACATGTCAGATCCGGTCATAACGCATGGGCCGGGTTTGGGGTGTTACATATCACATATCGATGCCTCTGTCCCAGACAGGGTCTTACACGAATCATATACGATGCCAATGTCCCAGACATGGTCTTACACATAATCTCATATCAATGCCAATGTCCCAAACATGGTCTTACACGAATTCACGCCTCAGAAGTCCTAATGTCATGACATACGTATCCTATACTATTCCTATGGTTCATACGGGACTTTCGGACGTCGTAATTCAATCAATTCAACCTTGAAACAAATCCTCCAATGCTCAATTAAATTCGGCAACATATATATTTATTTATTTATAATTCAATTCAGCAACATATAATATATACATTTGAATTTAAGAACATTTATTTACTTATGAACTTACCTCGTTCGGAAATGAACGGATCGAAACGACTATTCAACAACTTTCGACTTCCCCCGATCCAGATCCAATTTCTTCCTTTCTTCATATTTTTAATTATGCAAGGCCGAACCTAAGTGAGCTTCCATGGCTTCTTTTTCTTTTCAATATTCGGCCAAAAGATGAACATGCATGTTTTTTTTATGTTTTGTTTTATTTATTTAACTATTATTACTAAATTACCTAATTAACCTTTATAATTAAATAACAAAACACATAATGGTTGTCCATCTTTGTCCACTCAAATATTCAATGGTCAAATCACAACATAAGGACCTCACATTTAGTTAATCAAAGCAAATAAGCACTTTAACTTATAGCATGCTACTTTTACATTTTATGCGATTATATCCTTTTATCAAATTAAACAACCAATCGATAAAATTATTTCACGAAACTTTCACACATATTAATTCACATGCTGTAAACACATAAAAAAATATAAAAATAATTTTACGACCTCAAATTTATGGTTTTGAAACCACTATTCTGATTTAGCTAAAATCGGGCTGCTACAACTCTCCCCCCTTAGGGATTTTCGTCCCCGAAAATATTACCAGTGAATAGGTTCGGGCATTGCTCTCTCATAGCATCCTCAGTTTCCCATGTAGCTTCTTCGACCCCGTGTCGATGCCATAAGACTTTCACTAATGCAATTTTCTTATTTATCAGTTCTTTGACCTCGCAAGCTAAAATTCTAATCGGTTCTTCGTTGTACGTCATATCGGACTGAATCTCAATCTCAAAGGGGAAATCACATGAGAGGGCTCTGATTTGTATCGTCAAAGCATCGATACGTGAAATACATTATAAATCTTTTCTAACTCAGGTGGCAACGAAAATCTATAAGCAACCGTGTGTCTCCGCCCGTGTGTAAAAACCTTGGCATTATGTTTCTGACGTCATCAACCCAATAAGGTCACATGGCCAAGGCACACGCCCGTGTACTTAGGCCGTGTGGCAAATTAAATTCCTAAATTAAAGTGCAGACTTCACACGGCTTGGGCACATGCCCATGTCCTATGGTTGTGTCTTCCACACAGTTGAGACATACGGTCGTGCCTCATCCCGTGTGGTTACTACTAAGCATTCTGTTTTGCCAACCTAGGGTGCAGGAGGACACACGGCCGATCTACACGCCCATGGGGTAGACCGTGTGTCACACTTGACCTTATACAAAATGAATTAAATCTCCAAGTAAAGCCAACACATTTGGCCAAAACAATAAGACACTTGACAAAGACTAAGTCCCTCTATACATGCCATACTCAAAATGATAAATCTAACTATACCAAATGTTCAGATTGATAGTGTGATCGAGCCTCCGACGTCCTTTGATCCCTGAGCTAGTTTGGCGGCACTATAAGAAAGTGGAAAGGAGAGGGAGTAAGCATAAAGCTTAGTAAGTCGCATGTAAATAATTAACAACAATTACCATGCATTATCATACTCATAACATATTATAAACTTGTACATGATTCTCGAATGATTAAAGGCATAACTTACTCATTTCCACCCTTACTAATCACACCACATAATTCGAACTCATTTCTCATGAATTTCATGTAGGTACCTGTATCACTTACAACATAGTCATAACTTTTCTCACTTTTGAAACAATATTTGATTTACCCGTTGAACCCATTGGAATACCAAAGGATATCCGATAAGCCTCACGCAAGAGGGTACAATGCCGAAGCCATGTCCCAGACATGGTCTTACACTGGCTCTCATATTGTGGCCGATGCCATGTCCCAGACATGGTCTTACACTAGCACACATAGCAATGCCGATGCCATGTCCCAAACATGGTCTTACACTAGCATACATATCACCCCAATTGTCATGGCATGGATATCCAATCTACTCCTAAGGTTCAACTGAGAGTTTTTACTACATCGATCCTCATCATGCTTATTCACAACAATAATCAAACATTTTGTGCAATATCAATTGTTTAATGCATAAATACAATAATGTTGTATTATTTACGTACAACTTACCTCGGTATACAAAATATGGGAGACTAATTTGATTTTAGTCCACTAGCTTGGTTTTCCCCCGGTCTTGGTCCGGACTCCGTTTTTCTTGATCTATAATGATAGAATTCACTTATTTAATCACCACATTAATCAAGACATTTCAAAATTCCTACTTTGGCAAAAATTACCGTTTTACCCTTAGACTTTCACATAATTACGATTTTGCCCCTAGGCTTGTAAATCGATTTTCATCAAATTTCCTCATTAACCAAGCCTAGCTGAATCTATTTTAAGCTTATAGCAACTCACAAATCGAATAATTTTATACATTTACCACCTATTTTACAACCTTTACAAAAAGGTCCTTTTTAGGTGTTTTCATGAAAAATCCTTTCACAAAAGTTGTTTATTTAACAACCAAGACTCATTTTCTTCCATAAAAATTCAGCAAACAACACTAATTCTCTCTTGGAAAAACCCTAGACTTTCAACCATAGTGCAAAATATTCCCCTCATTAGCTAGATTAAGCTACAAGGGTTCCAAAAATACAAAAATAATCAAAAATGACCATCAAAATCACTTACTTGCAAGGGTTTAAGCTACTGAAAATTTTCAAGCTTTCCAAAGCCCTTTCTTGCTGAAAATTTCAGTGGTAGAGGAAAATGAAAAAGGATGATATCATTTCCCCTTTATTTTATTTTATTACATCAATTAAGTCACCTAATTTCCACCAACTTTGACCAATTTGCATTTTATTGTCCCCTATGGCCGGCCAACACTTTTCTAAGGGCCTAATTGCACATTAAGGACCTCGAATTTAAGGTTCTATAGCTATTGGACACTTTTAGCTTGTAGAACAAAACTTTCACACTTTATGCGATTTAGTCCTTTTTCAAAATTAAGCATGAAATCACTAAAATTAAGTCACCAAAATTTTCATGCACTCATATAATCATGCTATAACATATAAACTAATATTAGAAGTAATTTCTCCGACCTTGAATTAGTGGTTCCAAAACCACTATTCCGACTAGCCCCAAAATCGGGCTGTTACAATTCTCCCCCTTAGGGATTTTCATCCCCGAAAATCTTGCCGGTGAAAAGGTTCAAGTATTGGTCTTTCATAGTCTCCTCGAGCTCCCATGTGGCCTCTTCTATCCCATGTCTATGCCATAGTACTTTCACTAGTGCTATACTTTTATTTCTCAATTGCTTGACCTATCGATCTAAAATCTTAACTAGCTCTTCACCATAGGTCATATCTGGTCGAATTTCAACCTCTGATGGTGAAATCACATGTGATGGGTCAAAACGGTAATGGCGTAACATAGACACATGGAATACATCGTGGATCTTTTCTAACTTAATGGCAAGGGTAATCGGTATGCTACCGGTCCAATTCTCTCAGTCACCTCATAAGGTCCAATAAACCATGGACTTAACTTGCCTTTCTTACCAAATCTGAGGACTTTCTTCCATGAGGATACTTTCAAAAACGGCGTAGGATTTCTGTCTATCCGAAGCGGCCTTCAAACAACCACGAATCAATTTTACTTTCTCTTTTGCTTCTTTGACTAAGTCAACCTCGTGTATCTGATTTTCTCTGAGTTCGGTAAAATGCAAGGGCGTTTGGCATTTACGCCCATACAAATCCTCATAAGGTGCCATTTTCAAACTCGACTGATAGCTATTGTTGTAGGCAAACTCTACCAACGGTAAGTACCTTTCCCAACTGCCTTGAAACTCGAGAACACAACACCACAACATGTCTTCAAGAATCTGAATTACTCTCTCCGACTGACCGTCGGTTTGCGGGTGGAAAGCTGTACTAAAATTCAGTTTCATTCCCAACGCTTCTTGCAACTTTTTCCAAAACCGTGATGTGAACCTCGGATCTCTATCCGAAATGATCGATAAAGGTACCCCGTGAAGCCTCACAATTTCAGAAACATACAAATCGGCCAATTTCTCAAGTGGATAATCGGTACGCACTGGTATAAAATGAGCCGATTTCGTAAGCCTATCAATCACAACCCAAACAGCATCTTTCTTCTTTGGCGTCAACGGCAAACCAGACACAAAATCCATGGTGATACGGTCCCACTTCAACTCGGGAACCATCACGGGTTGAAGTAAACCCGAAGGTACTTGGTGTTCGGCTTTTACTTGCTGACATATTAAACACTTAGAGACAAACTTTGAGATATCTCTTTTCATTCCCAACTACCAATACATTTTCTTCAAGTCATTATATATTTTTGCACTACCTGGATGGATAGATATACAACTGCTATGTGCCTCATGCAAAATTTTCTGAATAAGTTCGTTGTCTTTGGGTACACAATTTCTGTCTCGAACATTAAACATTCATCGACACCAATCCAAAAATCTGATTCAATACCTGCCTCGCACTGAGTTATCTTGGCTTGTAACTCTTTATCACTTTTCTGAACTTTACAAATTTCTTGTAGAAACATCGGTCTAGCTCTTAACTCTGCTATGACCGAACCATCATCAGTCACAGACAACTGGGTATTCATAGCCCTCAAGGCAAACAATGACCTTCTACTTAAAGCATCGGCGACCACATTCGCCTTCCCAGGGTGATAGTCAATTATCAACTCAGAATCCTTTATCAACTCTAACCATCTTCACTGCCGTAGGTTTAACTCCTTTTGAGTCATCAAATACTTTAGACTTTTATGGTCAGTGAACACTCGGCATCTCTCGCCATACAAATGGTGTCTCCAAATCTTCAGTGCGAACACTATGGCGGCTAACTCTAAGTCATGAGTCAGATAGTTTTTCTCATGTGGTTTTAGTTGTCTTGAAGCATAAGCTATTACCTTGCCTTCTTGCATAAGCACACACCCCAATCCATTCAAGGACGCGTCGCTATACACTACGAATTCCTTTCCCGGTTCTGTTTGCACTAAAATTGGAGCTTCAGTCAACAACGCCTTTAGTTTCTCGAAACTCTGTTGGCATTTTTCCGTCCATTCAAACTTGACATCTTTCTGTAGCAACCTCATCATCGGCGTAGCAATCATGGAGAATCCTTTAACAAACCGTCTGTAGTATCCGGCTAAGCCCAAAAAGATTCTAATCTCTGACACATTCCTCGGTGGTTTCCAATCAACGATAGCCGATATCTTGCTTGGGTCAACTCTAATTCCATCACCCGACACGATGTGTCCTAAGAATCCGACCTCTTGAAGCCAAAACTCACTTTTTCTAAACTTAGCATACAACTGCTTATCTCTTAAAGTCTGCAAAATAGTTCTCAAATGCTCCACGTGTTCACTCTCATCATGAGAATAAATTAATATATCATTGATAAACACAAAAATGAACTTATCCAAGTACGATAAAAAAATACGATTCATTAAATCCATAAACACGGCGGGAGCATTTGTTAAGCCAAAGGGCATGACAAGGAACTCATAGTGGCCATACCTCATCCGAAATGCAGTTTTCGGTACATCTTGTTCCTTAACTCTCAGCCGGTAATAATCGGACCTCAGATCTATCTTAGAAAACACTGTGGCTCCCTTCAATTGGTCAAACAAATCGTCGATCCTTGGAAAAGGATACTTGTTCTTAACTGTAACCTTGTTGAGCTATCGGTAGTCTATACATAATCTCATCGACCCATCTTTCTTTTTCACAAAGAGTACCAGAGCACCCCACGGAGAATAACTAGGCCTCGCGAACCCTTTATCTGCTAATTCTTGTAGCTGAACTTTCAAATCTTTTAACTCCAACGGTGCCATCCTATACGGGGCAACCGAAATAGGTACCGTGCCCGGGACCAACACAATACCAAACTCGACTTCTCTAATTGGAGGCAATCCAGACAACTCCTCCAGAAATACATCCGGATACTCACATACCACTGACACTAACTCAATCTTTACTTCCGACTCTTGAGTATTCAACACAAACGCGAGATAAGACTCATACCCTTTTCTTATACATTTTCCAGCCGTCAAAGAAGAAATCACTATAGGCAAGCTATCTGATTCACCTGATTCAACCCGAAGGATATCCCCATTTTCATATTTCAATTCAATAAATTTCTCCCACAATTTACTATCACATCATGAGCTGCTAGCCAGTCCATACCAAGAATCACATCAAATTCATCAAACGGTAGCAGCATAAGATTAGCCGGAAAACAATGACCTCTAATTGTTAAAGGACAATTTCTACACACTTGGTCAACTAACACATGCTTGCATAACGGGTTTGACACTTTTATGACAATTTCTGTGGACTCAACAGGCATATTCATACTAGATACCAATTTCATACAAACATATGAATGGGTAGACCCTGGATCAATCAAAGCAACAACAGAGATATCATGAAGAGAAAAAGTACCCGTAATCACATCTGGTGACGATGCCTCTTCGCGAGCGCGAATGGCATAAGTCCTTGTAGGCGCTCAGCCCTCGGACCTCACGGCGGAATCTCTAAGCGCACCTCTGCTGCTAGCCCTACTTCCCGGGTTCTTTTGTGGTCTACCCCTAGAAGGTGCATTACTCGCTCGCACTTCTTACTTTCTGTCTTTTTCTTCCATCTCAGGACAATTTCGAATGAAGTGGTCTAGTGAACCGCACTTGAAACAGCCTCTTTCGTTTCCTCGACACTCACCGAAATGTCATCTACCACACTGCGAACACTCCGGTTTATTTGGTCGAGCACTACCAACACTCGCAATAGAAGTGGTCTGAGCCTTAGAAACCGAGTACTGCTTACTCCTATTTCTACCCGAGAATCCCGCTGAAGTATTTGATCGAGTGGTAAATTCTCTCGATTTCTTGGAAGAGGATTGAAATGATTTCCCCAACTGTCTTTTCTTTGAGTCACGAGACTCAATATCAGCTTTCCTTTTCTCTTTGGCCAATTCTTCGGCCTTGCACGCTCTCTCAACAAGCACCACAAACTCTTTTAATTCCAGGATGTCAACTAATAGTCGGATGTCTTCATTTAGTCCATCCTTAAATCTCTTGCACATGATGGCTTCGGTAGATACGCACTCCCTAGCGTATTTGCTGAGCCTCACAAACTCACGCTCATACTCTATTACTGTCATTCGGCCTTGCTTCAATTCTAGAAACTCCTTCCTCTTCTGGTCTATAAACCTCTGACTAATATACTTCTTTTGGAACTCCTCTTGGAAAAACTCCCATGTACTCTTTTCCCTCGGTACAACCGACAAAGCCTGTTCCACCATTGGTAGGCCGAGTCTCGCAGGAGTGACACTACACACTTCATGCACTCTTCGGGTGTGCAAGACAATTCATCGAATACCCTAGTGGTATTTTCTAGCCAGAACTCTGCCCTCTCTGGGTTATCATCTATATTCGCTCTAAATTCCTCAGTCCCTTGCTTTCGAATTCTATCAACTGGAGGTTTCTCCCTTCTTGACATCTCCACCGATTGGGGAGCTATAGGGACAGACTGGGGAATTAGAGGGGGTGGAGGAGGTGGAGTGTTCAGATTTGCATGAACAAACTGCGGATACCAAGCATCCATCATACAGAGGTAGGCTTCTCTAGCCCCTCCGCCCTGACTCAGTGTCACGGGCCCACTTTTGACTGGCGCGGTCCCTTCTGCGGGAGCCGACGCATTACTTTCTACATCATTAGCCACTACTCCGTCGGGATCCATTTACTATATAAAAACACATTTTAAATTGTCAGGAGTCGTCACACTATCATAATTCATATATGGCATGTATAGCTAGACTTGTACACACGCTAGGTTAGTCCGAGAATTGACTAAACCATGGCTCTGATACCACTAAATGTAACATCACTTACCCGTGTTTAGCGACGGAACAGGGTACGAGGCGTTATCTAACTCAAAACACATACTAACATGCATTTCCGGGTCATAAAAGTTCGTTCAAATTTAAAAAATTTCAAAATTCCTCTTAGCGTCCTTAATATGGGCCTACGAGGCCCAAATTATACTTTAGAAATGGTACGATACCAAACCAGGCACTTTAGAAAACTTTGGAAAATTTCACTAAAAACAGGGGCACACGCCCGTATGGCAAGGGACACGCTCGTGTGGATAGACCATGTGGTCACACACGTCCCTTGTCCCTAGCCGTGTGGATTTATTTTTCAATTCAAACCTACAGGGGTTTTCACATGGCCTGGAACACGCCCGTGCCCATGGCCCGTGTCCCTCACACAGCCATGACACGCCCATGTCTCCGCCATTGTGTAAAAACCTTGGCATTTTGTTTCTGACGTCATCAACCCAATAAGGTCACACGGCCAAGGCATACGCCCGTGTACTTAGGCCGTGTGGCGAATTAAATTCCTAAATTCAAGTGCAGACTTCACACGGCCTGGGCACATGCCCATGTCCTATGGCCGTGTCTTCCACACGGTTGAGACACACGGCCGATCTACACGCCCATGGGGTAGACCGCGTGTCACACACAGCCTAGACACACGCCCGTGTGTCTACCCGTGTGGAAAAAAACAAGGCTATTTACCAAGCCCTTTCTGCCACCCCTACTTGCACCAATATAAGCCACATCAAGCATCCCGCTCATTCATGCATTAATATACCAATTACTCAACCAATGCAATTTACCCATTCATGAAAAACATCATCATTTTCATATATCAATAATAAGAAATAGCCATCATCCATGGCCTTATACAAAATGAATTAAATCTCCAAGTCAAGCCAACACATTTGGCCAAAACAATATGACACTTGACAAAGACTAAGTCCCTATACATGCCATACTCAAAATGATAAATCTAACTATACCAAATGTTCAGATTGATATTGTGATCGAGCCTCCGACGTCCTTTGATCCCTGAGCTAGTTTGGCGGCACTATAAGAAAATGGAAAGGAGAAGGAGTAAGCATAAAGCTTAGTAAGTCGCATGTAAATAATTAACAACAATTACCTTGCATTATCATACTCATAAAATATTATAAACTTGTACATGATTCTCGAATGATTAAAGGCATAACTTACTCATTTCCACCCTTACTAATCACACCACGTAATTCAAACTCATTTCTCATGAATTTCATGTAGGTACCTGTATCACTTATAACATAGTCATAACTTTTCTCACTTTTGAAACAATCTTTAATTTACCTGTTGAACCCATTGGAATACCAAAGGATATCCAATAAGCCTCACACAATAGGGTACAATGCCGAAGCCATGTCCCAGACATGGTCTTACACTGGCTCTCATATTGTGGCCGATGCCATGTCCCAGACATGGTCTTACACTAGCACACATATCACCCCAATTGTCATGGCATGGATATCCAATCTACTCCTAAGGTTCAACTGAGAGTTTTTACTACATCGATCCTCATCATGCTTATTCACAACAATAATCAAACATTTTGTGCAATATCAATTGTTTAATGCATAAATACAATAATGTTGTATTATTTACGTACAACTTACCTCGGTATACAAAATATGGGAGACTAATTTGATTTTAGTCCACTAGCTTGGTTTTTCCCCGGTCTTGGTCCGGACTCCGTTTTTCTTGATCTATAATGATAAAATTCACTCATTTAATCACCAAATTAATCAAGACATTTCAAAATTCCTACTTTGGCAAAAATTACCGTTTTGCCCTTAGACTTTCCCATAATTATGATTTTGCCCTTAGGCTCGTAAATCGATTTTCATCAAATTTCCTCATTAACCAAGCCTAGCCGAATCTATTTTAAGCTTATAGCAACTCACAAATCCAATTATTTCATACATTTACGACCTATTTTACAACCTTTACAAAAAGGTCCTTTTTAGGTGTTTTCATGAAAAATCCTTTCACAAAAGTTGTTTATTTAACAACCAAGACTCATTTTCTTCCATAAAAATTCAGCAAAAAAAACTAATGCTCTCATGACAAAACCCTATACTTTCAACCATAGTGCAAAATAGTCCCCTCATTAGCTAGATTAAGCTACAAGGGTTCCAAAAATACAAAAATCATCAAAAATGACCATCAAAATCACTTACTTGCAAGGGTTTAAGTTGCTGAAAATTTTCAAGCTTTTCAAAGCCCCTTCTTGCTGAAAATTTCAATGGTAGAGGAAAATGAAAAAGGATGATATCATTTTCCCTTTATTTTATTTTATTACATCAATTAAGTCACCTAATTTCCACCAACTTTGACCAATTTGCATTTTCTTGTCCCCTATGGCCGACCAACACTTTTCTAAAGGCCTAATTGCACATTAAGGACCTTCAATTTAAGGTTCTATAGCTATTGGACACTTTTAGCTTGTAGAACAAAACTTTCACACTTTATGCGATTTAATCCTTTTTCAAAATTAAGCATGAAATCACTAAAATTAAGTCACCAAAATTTTCATGCACTCATATAATCATGCTATAACATATAAACTAATATTAGAAATAACTTCTCCTACCTCGGATTAGTGGTTCCGAAACCACTGTTCCGACTAGCCCCAAAATCGGGCTGTTACAAAGTTAAATTGGTGCTTTTAATGTATTTATTTTTGACTAATTTTCGAATAAGATGCTACTAAACTTGTGTTTTTCTTATCAGGGATGAAATTGGTGTGCCAAAGTTCAAAATCAAACAAAATAGACTAAATTGGAACGAAAAGCAAAAATGAGGGCCAAATTGAAGAATTAAAAGAATTAGTGGTTGACTGGTTCAAATCAGATTATTTTTGAAATTGTCAAAATCTTATAAATAGTTTGAATTTGATCTTTAGTTTAAATTTTGATGTTTAAATTTTAATTTTTAGTTGATATTTTTTAGGATAAACATGCTAAATATAGCATGAGTAATGTGTATAAATACCTAGTGTTTGTAACATCCCAAAAACGGGGTTATTTGAAATTTCGTTTTTTTCTTATGTATGAACTACTGAATATTATTTATGGAATAAGAGAGTTTAAATTAAGGCCTTGGGTTGTCTCATTTTGGTAGAAATTTTAGTTCTTAACTTTAAAGGCAGGAAGCCTTAGCAGGAGTGTGTTATAAGAATAAATGTGGGTATTTTTAACACAAAATAGGCCTTGGATAAGTGGCAAAGTAAGCCCACTTAAGAGCTACATGTGACGCCACAAGGGGGAACAAGGAGAGCCTTGGTTCGAGTCACGAATTCCCCTCTTTTTGCATTATTGTTGGACGGCACATAGGGAGAGTTTTGCTCTCTTTAAATTCTTTTTTTTTTTTAAGTGATAATATGAGCCTTAATTTCCTTAAAATTCTAAGGATAATATGTGGGATATTATTAAGATTAAAATAGATTATTAGTGGGAAATTATTGAGGATTATTATTAGATTAAGTTGAGATAATTGGCAGAGGAAAAATAGTTGGTGGCTAGTTCAAATTATTTTTGAATTAGTCCAAATGTGTGGCCAAGAGAAATTTTAGGTAGTGGCCGAATTTTGAACTCCTTGGTGGAGTAAGGGTGGACGGCAAGGCTAGTAGGTGATGGCCGAATGTGGGACTCCTTGGTGAAGAGGAGTTGGCTAGGAGTTGGACTCCTTATTGCCAAGGTTGGATGGCTAGTGAAAGAGGGGAGGGTTAGTGCCGAATTTGCTAAGTCTCTTCTTCTTAATTTTCGGCTAGCAATCACCTAATCCATTTTCTTTCTTTCACTCTTTTTTCCCAAAACCGATTTCTACATCACCCTCTTTCTCTTCTTTTGCTTTCGATCTCTGACCAAAACACCTACTCTCTCCTTTCTCACATTATTGCCAAACCGAAATCCTCTTCTCCCATTAGGAATCTCTTTTGGCCGAAACTCTCTACTCCTCTTTTCTCTTCATTCTTCTTCCTCTCCAACCGAACCTATTCCCTAGCCATAGTCAATTGATTTCTTGTCCTCACTTGGTGTGCTTGTGGCCGAATAGCATAACAAAGGTAATCTCCTCGAGTTTCTTCTCCAACCGATTCATAAGGAGGGTAAGTGGTAAAAGCCGAATGCTTTGTTATTAACCCCTTTGTTCTTGTCGATTTTCTAAGGAGATAGGAACCGATTTCGGCACTTGTTGCTAGGATATTAACTTCCTACTCTAAAACCGATTCTGTTCAGGTGTTCCGGATTGGGAGATAATCGGTTCAAGACTTTAGTCTCTGTCATTCAGATTTGGGTAAGTGGTGGTAAGTGCCTACTTATGAAAGTTATTCTTCTAATGATTAAGGAAAAGCCAAAGGCTATTAAGTGGCTACTAATAGTTGCCGATTTGAGGAAGTAAGTCATTGAGTATAGTGACTTGGGTTCAAAGGCACTCGGGTAAGGAATGGGGTTCAAAAAGAGACCCTCTTAAATTTTGGATTTGGCCGAATAGGCCTTTGGGGTACTAACTCCCATGTTTGGCCGAATATAGGGGCTAGTGGATCTGGGTGGCCGATTTCTTCATTAGGGATTTGGATTATTCGTGGTGACAGGTGTGTACATACACACCATTTAACTTATTAGATTATGCTAAGTAATGTGATTGCTAACTTGATGTGTGTAGCAATGGCTTGAATACCATAACGGTATATGGGGTAATCTGGTAAGTACCTGTGCATATGAATGCTATTTTATGCTTTTGGGAAGCATGCTGTGATAATACATATGATAAATCTATGTGTGACTGTTGACTATGTGGGTTGATGAGAGGAGGGAGCAAGAATATCGTCGACGAGCACCGGTGCTTTGGTAGCTGCTCGTGACTATATGTCACCAGAGGTTTGGTACCTCCGGAGGTTTGGTACCTCATAGCGACTTGTCCACGTGGTTAACACCACCGTGGGTTGGCCCCACTTGAGATATGGGATCGTCTCGCGGTGATTTGGTATCACACACGATGGGTTGGCCCCATCACCCGATTTGTGTCTACGGACACGGTGCTTTGGTAGCACATTGTGACTATATGTCACCGGTGGTTTGGCACCACCAGTGTTTTGGTAACACATCGTGACTACGGTCACCAGTGGTTTGGTACCACGTGGGGTAGACAAAGGTGTTTGGTTGGCTAGGTTGGGTGCATGATACTTGCTTAATTAATTTGTTATATGTTGTGTATGAAATGTTGTATTAACCGGGGAAGGGTTACATCATCGAGTCTTGGTGACTCACCTTCTCCTTTAACATTTTCAGGTGACTCGTAGATGGCGGTTGAGGAGCCGGTGGGACTCGAGGAGGCCATGCAAAGGATTTTAATTTACAGAACTTTAATTTTGTCTAATTTTATTTTGGGTTGTAATAAGGCCTCCATAGGCTATAGTTGCGTTTTATTTTTTTTTATGTTGGTTAATTACTCAAGACTATATCATTAAATTGAATTAAATCACATGTTTTCTCAAGTTAACACGTAAAAGTTTAATCGTGCCGTCGGGTACACTTGAAACTAATAAGATAATTGGGCTTAATTAAAATCCCAAACTTGATCTAAGGTTAGCTTAACAAAACAACCGAAACGAGGAGTTTTCAATAGAAAATTAAATGTTTTTCGAAAAAGCGATCACAAGGTTTTACCTCGTAATAACTCAGATTTGGTCGTAGTGTTTGGGCCGGGTTTGGGTTATTCTGAGGTGGTATCGAGCCAGTTCAAAGCTCGGTGTGGGGCCCAAAGCCCAAAAATGTTTTTGGTAGGCCTTATGGTATGATTTCGGGTTTTAAGCGGCATGGCCCGAGTCTCGGCAGACCGATCCGCCCTGTAAGTACATCTAAACCTTTCGTGAAATATATTCGTAGAAGGGTAGGAAGCATGGGCGTAGATAGACTTATAGGACTTGGACCCTAGGGTTAGATTACTCAAACACAACGAAGCATAAGACTTAAAGAACTAAACCAACCTATGACTTAGTCAACGAGCTAGGGTGTGGTAACCCCCGCACGCATGTCTAGGATTGGATCCGGAAGAGCTTGGTATTAAGCGGTCCTCGTGACTCACCTCCTCTTCGCAGTATCCTACCACAGTGCGTAGCTTCGGTTCACCCTAACTCGAAGGCTCGGTGGTGTGGTAACCTGCATGCGCATGTCTAGAAAGGTTGGTGAGAGCTTGGTATTTAAGCGGTCCGCGTGACCCACCTCCTCTTCACTTGAATTCTCGCACAGTGCGTAGCTTTGGTTCACTACGACCAGGAGGGCTCGGTCATAGGCTAAACACAATGATTAAAACCAAAAAGGGAATCAGCCATGTTTTCGAAAAAGAAGGAAACAACAAGCCCTAATGTTTTCAAAACTTGTCCAATAACCCTCTTAAACCCTAGAACACTAGGTATACCATGTTTTCTCGGAAAGCTTGACTTGTGAAAATTACAGAAATACCCACTAGAGTAAAATTACCAAAATGCCCCTGACCCCTAAAATATTGATTCAATGATTTTGCCTAAAAATTTCAACTATTTTATAAAACATTCAATAATAAGCTTTGGAAATCATCAGTAAAATATCTTGGCCCTGGAAAATTACGAAAATACCCCTGTAGGAAAAAGACGAAAATACCCCTGGGTTAGAAATGGGCAGAAATGTCCGATGAGTGAATAGGTATGGAAAGTATTAAGGAATGGATGCATGAACTTTTGTGTGAACTAGGATAGGAAACTGAGACATTGCTTGCTCGAAAGAATCTCTGATTAAACCTCATCCATAAAACTTCTTCGCGAGTAATAAAGTGAAACAAATGCTAACGCATAAAATTTTTATTAATCAGATTAAAAGCGCGGTAGATAGAATGAGTTCTAGAGGACGTGGACGCCGTGGACGTGGTAGGGGTAGGATGACGGTGTCTGAACCCGTCAGGTCAGGACAAGGTTCAGAGAATGAGGTACCACCGCCACCCCCACCTCCTACTTTTAGAGCTGAGGAGCCGGAGCACACCGGTGGCGAGTCGGTGTCGCAAGTCGTGTTGCGAGTCTTGGAGATGGTGGTGGGGGTGGTGGAAATGTTGGAGCTCGGAAATGTCCCCGGCGACTCCGATCTAACGGAGCGGAGGTATTCCGAGGTGTGTCGAGTGGCACCCGGTCAGCGTGGAATGCATCGCTAGAGTCAACTGAGAGGATCATGGATGACCTTGACCTGACTGAAGAAGAGAAGCTGAAAGGAGCAGTGTCGCTTCTAAAGGATGAAGCGTATCAGTGGTGGCTTACGGTTCGAGATGGGGCTACAGCAGACGATCTGACTTGGGAGTATTTCAGAACCGCCTACCAGAAAAAGTATGTGGGCATTAGCTACACTGACGCGCAGAGAAAGGCTTTTCTGGGATTAGTTCAAGGAACTAAGTCCGTGTCGGAATATGAGGCGGAATTTCTAAGGCTGAGTAGATATGCGAGGGGCATCGTGGCTACTGAACATGAGCGCTGTGTTCGCTTTGAGGATGGACTCCGAGATGATTTAAGGTTACTGATTGCCCCACAACAGGTTCGTGAGTTCTCATCCCTAGTGGAGAAGGCTAAGGTGGCCGAAGGAATCAAGGAGGCTGTAAGGCAGAACTATAGTAAGAACAATCAGAAGAGAAATTTTGGATCAGCTGGATCAAGCGGAAATGCTCAGAAAAAGGCTAGGCCAAGTGGGCCCAATCAGGCAGCAAGGCCCACAATCGCTAATCGAGGCCGACCCAAAGTGCAATGGCCGTGGGAAGACCCATTGGGAGGTTGTTGGGCCGGTGATAAAGGATGCTTTGAGTGTGGGTCTTTGGAGCATCGCGTCGAGATTGTCCCCAAAAGCTAGCTAAGAAGCGACGGAAAGCGCAGGTGCACAAGATAGAAATGTGGGACCACAGAGGGGTCGTGGTAATGGTAGAGGAAACAACGGTACTAACCGAGGTCGTGGAACTCAAGGCAGAGGTTCAGGCAACACAGAGGCTAGGCAGCCTGGTTTGGTTTACTGCAATGCGAGGTGTCGCGAGGAAGGTGACGCACCGGATGTCATAACCAGAGTGCGTTTTAATTTTTGGTTCACCTTATGTTGCATTGATTGATGTGGGCTCGACACACTCGCATACATTGCTAGTAGTGTGGTAGGAACTATGGACCTAGACTCAAAGCGCTTCTAGGAGATGACTGTAGTTAGCCCCTTAGGTCACTCCGTAGTCGTAGATAAACTCTATAGAGGCGCACCCTAGAACTTCAAGGGGTAGTATTTGTAGCCGATCTAATGGAACTACCATTTGGAGAGTTCGATTTGATCCTCGGTATGGATTGGTTGGTTAAGTACCAAGCAAGGTTGGAATTCTTGCGGTCAAGCGCATGGTTCTTAAGGCAGCGGAAGGTGATGAAGTAGTTATGATAGGAGATAGGAGGAATTATCTATCCAACGTAGTGTCCGCCTTGAAGGTGAAAGGATGGTTAAGAAGGGTTGTGAGGCGCTTGGTCCAGGTTGTGCTTTGAAAGCTAAGGAGTTGGAAGTTGAAAAGGTCCGAACGGTTGGGGAATTTCTTTGATGTGTTCCCGAGAAGAACTTCCGGGTTTGCCTCCGGATCGAGAAGTCGAAGTCGGTATAGACTTGCTACCGGCGGCACTGTGTCCATAGCACCATACCGAATGGCACCAAAGGAATTGGTGGAGCTAAAGGCTCAAATTCGGAGCTCTTGGATAGGGGTTTATACGACCAAGTATATCTCCGTGGGGAGCGCTGTGTTGTTTGTCAAGAAGAAGGGCGGTTCTATGCGGATGTGCATCGACTACCGCGTCGATTAAATAAGTTGACGATCAAGAACAAGTATCCGTTGCCTCGGATTGACGACTTGTTCGATCAATCGAAGGGTGCCTCGGTGTTCTCGAAGATAGACCTTAGGTCGAGTTATCATCAACTTAAGGTAAAGGAGGTGATGTTCACAAAGCGGCATTTCGAACTCGGTATGGGCATTTTGAGTTCTTGGTAATGCCATTTGGGTTGACTAATGCGCGGCGGCATTCATGGACTTGATGAACAGAGTATTCCAAAGAGATTTGGACAGTTTCGTCGTGGTATTCATAGACGACATATTGGTTTACTCAAAGACAGAAGAGGAGCATGACAAGCATTTACGGATAGTTCTGCAAGTATTGAGGGAGAAGCAGTTATATGCCAAATTCAGTAAGTGCGAATTTTGGCTGAAGGAGGTGGCTTTCTTAGGGCATGTAGTGTCAGCTGAAGGAATTAGAGTAGACCCTCGCAAGGTTGAGGCAGTATTGGAGTGGAAACCACCTAGGACAGTGGCTGAAATACGAAGTTTTCTGGGTTTGGCAGGATACTATCGGAGATTCGTGGAAGGATTCTCACTTATAGCAGCACCGTTGACTAAGTTGCTAAGGAAAGGTGTCCCGTTTGTATGGACGGAAAAGCAGCAAGAAAGCTTTGATAAGTTAAGGAAGATTTTGTGGAAGCTCGGTTTTGAGTACTGACTGAAGCAGGAAAGTTATTCACAGTTTATTGTGATGCATCTCACACCGGCTTGGGGTGTGTGTTGATGCAGGATGGGAAGGTAGTAGCCTATGCATCCCGTCAATTAAGATCGCATGAGGTTAACTACCCAACTCACGACTTAGAGTTAGCAAATGTCGTCTTCGCTCAAGATATGGAGACATTACCGTATGGAGAGAAGTCGATGGTCTACACGGATCACAAAAGCTTGAGGTATCTTCGACTCGAGAAAGATCCGAATCGAGCAGCGTCGATGGATTGAACTACTAAAGGACTACGACTGTTCAATCGAATACCATCCGGGTAAGGCTAATGTGGTAGCTGACGCATTGAGCCGGAAGGTGGTGACGGACTTGAGAGCAATGTTCGCTCGGTTAAGTCTGTATGATGATGGAAGTCTTTTGGCAGAACTTCAAGTAAAGCCGACTTGGATTGAGGAGATTAAAGAAAAGCAGTTAATGGATGAAGGCTTGAGCGCTAAGAGAGTACGAGTTCAAGACGGTGGTTTGGAGGGATACAGTTTGACTAGTGAAGGAGCGCTTTGTTTTCAAGGACGAGTATGTATGCCAAAAGATACGGATTTAAGGCAGAAAATTCTCCAAGATGCACATAGCAGCCCATACGCTATGCATCCTGGAGGAAGCAAAATGTATGGAGACTTACGGCTTGCAGTTTTGGTGGCGGGGTTGAAGCGTGAGATAACGGAGTTCGTAGGGAAGTGTCCGACGCGTGTCGCAGGTTAAGGTGAACATCAGTCACCATCGGGACTACTTCAACCGATAAAGATCCCTCAATGGAAATGGGAGAGGATCACCATGGATTTTGTTAGTGGGCTACCCCTTACGCCCACTAAGAAGGATGCAGTTTGGGTAATTGTGGATCGCCTAACTAAGTCAGCTCACTTCATGCCGGTGAGAATGGATTACTCACTCCGGAAGCTAGCAAGGTTATATGTGGCTGAGATAGTCAGATTACATGGTGTGCCAGTGTCGATTATCTCGGATAGGGATCCCAGATTCACGTCGAGGTTTTGGAAAGCGTTGCATCAAGCTTTGGGTACACGGTTAGATTTCAGTACGGCTTTCCATCCACGATCGACGGATGATCGGAAAGGGTGATCTGATTTTAGAAGACATGTTAAGGGGCTGTGTCTTGGATTTTAGTGGTAGTTGGGAGGAGTACCTACCATTAGCGGAATTCGCTTATAACAATAGTTATCAAGCGAGTATTCAAATGGCTCCATACGAGGCCCTATATGGACGAAAGTGCCGTACTCCTACATGTTGGACGGAGTTGGGAGAACGACAAGTTATGGGTCCAGAACTGGTAACCGAGACGGAAGACAAAGTCAAGGTGATTCGATCACGTCTCAAGGAAGCATCGGATAGGCGAAGTCTTATGCCGATCTCAAACGCAAGGAAATGGAGTATCTTTGTGGGAGACAAAGTCTTTTCGAAAGTGTCACCTTGGAAAAAGGTGTTGAGATTTGGACGGAAAGGAAGTTAAGCCCAAGGTTCATTGGGCCATATCTTTCGTTGTGAAGCGAATAGGACCAGTGGCTTATCACCTAGAGTTGCCGGCGTGAGAACTCCAAGTCGATTCATGACGTATTCCATGTATCAATGTTGAGGCGGTATCGGTCGAGATCCTTCATGACGTTGTGCCGAGATGAAATCGAGGTGAATCCAGATTTATCTTTTGAAGAGGAGCCGTTCGGATCTTAGACCGAGATGAGAAAGTTCTACACGGGAAGTCGATGCCCTTGGTGAAGGTCTTTGTGGCGGAACCATGGTATAGAGGAAGCTACGTGGGAACCCGAGGATGTAGTGAGGCAAACAATACCCCCACCTTTTCTAGTTAAGGAATTTCGAGGACGAAATTTATTTTAAAGGGGTAGAATCAGAACATCCCAAAAACGGGGTTATTTGAAATTTCGTTTTTTTCTTATGTATGAACTACTGAATATTATTTATGGAATAAGAGAGTTTAAATTAAGGCCTTGGGTTGTCTCATTTTGGTAGAAATTTTAGTTCTTAACTTTAAAGGCAGGAAGCCTTAGCAGGAGTGTGTTATAAGAATAAATGTGGGTATTTTTAACACAAAATAGGCCTTGGATAAGTGGCAAAGTAAGCCCACTTAAGAGCTACATGTGACGCCACAAGGGGGAACAAGGAGAGCCTTGGTTGAGTCACGAATTCCCCTCTTTTGCATTATTGTTGGGCGGCACATAGGAGAGTTTTGCTCTCTTTAAAATTCTTTTTTTTTTTAAGTGATAATATGAGCCTTAATTTCCTTAAAATTCTAAGGATAATATGTGGGATATTATTAAGATTAAAATAGATTATTAGTGGGAAATTATTGAGGATTATTATTAGATTAAGTTGAGATAATTGGCAGAGGAAAAATAGTTGGTGGCTAGTTCAAATTATTTTGAATTAGTCCAAATGTGTGGCCAAGAGAAATTTTAGGTAGTGGCGAATTTTGAACTCCTTGGTGGAGTAAGGGTGGACGGCAAGGCTAGTAGGTGATGGCCGAATGTGGGACTCCTTGGTGAAGAGGAGTTGGCTAGGAGTTGGACTCCTTATTGCCAAGGTTGGACGGCAAGTGAAAGAGGGGAGGGTTAGTGCCGAATTTGCTAAGTCTCTTCTTCTTAATTTTCGGCTAGCAATCACCTAATCCATTTTCTTTCTTTCACTCTTTTTTTTCCCCAAAACCGATTTCTACATCACCCTCTTTCTCTTCTTTTGCTTTCGATCTCTGACCAAAACACCTACTCTCTCCTTTCTCACATTATTGCCAAACCGAAATCCTCTTCTCCCATTAGGAATCTCTTTTGGCGAAACTCTCTACTCCTCTTTTCTCTTCATTCTTCTTCCTCTCCAACCGAACCTATTCCTAGCCATAGTCAATTGATTTCTTGTCCTCACTTGGTGTGCTTGTGGCGAATAGCATAACAAAGGTAATCTCCTCGAGTTTCTTCTCCAACCGATTCATAAGGAGGGTAAGTGGTAAAAGCCGAATGCTTTGTTATTAACCCCTTTGTTCTTGTCGATTTTCTAAGGAGATAGGAACCGATTTTGGCACTTGTTGCTAGGATATTAACTTCCTACTCTAAAACCGATTGCATTGGTGTTCCGGATTGGGAGATAATCGGTTCAAGACTTTAGTCTCTGTCATTGATTTGGGTAAGTGGTGGTAAGTGCCTACTTATGAAAGTTATTCTTCTAATGATTAAGGAAAAGCCAAAGGCTATTAAGTGGCTACTAATAGTTGCCGATTTCAGGAAGTAAGTCATTCAGAGTATAGTGACTTGGGTTCAAAGGCACTCGGGTAAGGAATGGGGTTCAAAAGAGAACCCTCTTAAATTTTGGATTTGGCCGAATAGGCCTTTGGGGTACTAACTCCCATGTTTGGCCGAATATAGGGGCTAGTGGATGGTGGTGGCGATTTCTTCATTAGGGATTTGGATTATTCGTGGTGACAGTGTGTACATACACACCATTTAACTTATTAGATTATGCTAAGTAATGTGATTGCTAACTTGATGTGTGTAGCAATGGCTTGAATACCATAACGGTATATGGGGTGTCTGGTAAGTACTGTGCATATGAATGCTATTTTATGCTTTTGGGAAGCATGCTGTGATAATACATATGATAAATCTATGTGTGACTGTTGACTATGTGGGTTGATGAGAGGAGGGAGCAGTAATATCGTGCTGACGAGCACCAGTGCTTTGGTAGCACATCGTGACTATATGTCACCGAGAGGTTTGGTACCTCCAGAGGTTTGGTACCTCATAGCGACTTGTGTCCTCGTGGTTAACACCACCGTGGGTTGGCCCCACTTGAGATATGGGATAAATGCGCGGTGATTTGGTATCACACGATGGGTTGGCCCCATCACCCGATTTGTGTCTACGGACACGAGTGCTTTGGTAGCACATTGTGACTATATGTCACCAAAGTGGTTTGGCACCACCGGTGTTTTGGTAACACATCGTGACTACGGTCACCAAAGTGGTTTGGTACCACGTGGGGTAGACAAAGGTGTTTGGTTGGCTAGGTTGGGTGCATGATACTTGCTTAATTAATTTGTTATATGTTGTGTATGAAATGTTGTATTAACCGGGGGAAGGGTTACATACTGAGTCTTGGTGACTCACCTTCTCCTTTAACATTTTCAGGTGACTCGTAGATGGCGGTTGAGGAGCCGGTGGGACTCGAGGAGGCCATGCAAAGGATTTTAATTTACAGAACTTTAATTTTGTCTAATTTTATTTTGGGTTGTAATAAGGCCTCCATAGGCTATAGTTGCGTTTTATTTTTTTTTATGTTGGTTAATTACTCAAGACTATATCATTAAATTGAATTAAATCACATGTTTTCTCAAGTTAACACGTAAAAGTTTAATCGTGCCGTCGGGTACACTTGAAACTAATAAGATAATTGGGCTTAATTAAAATCCCAAACTTGATCTAAGGTTAGCTTAACAAAACAACGAAGCGAGGAGTTTTCAATAGAAAATTAAATGTTTTTGAAAAAGCGATCACAAGGTTTTACCTCGTAATAACTCAGATTTGGTCGTAGTGTTTGGGCCGGGTTTGGGTTGTTACAGTGTTGGTGACACTTGAAGACACACTTGGTTTTGCAATAAAAAAATTCCTTTATTTTTTTCTCCATTTCTGCGTTAGTGAGTCTTGGCATTCTGCCATTCATTTCTTTTCCATTTTAACACTTTGGCTAATTTGCCTTCCAAGTCCCTTTCCCTTTCCACTTTCCACCATTTCCATTAATAATCACTTCCATATACCAATTAGCATGATTTAATTCACTTAATTTTATTTTGCAATCTCAAATATGTTTTTATTTTATTTTATTATATTTTTGTTAATTTATTTTCTATATCAACTAAATTCCCCCTTTCATTTATTTTACAGTTTGCACGCACAGGTTGAGGGCACGATAGCTGCCTAGACTTAGAAATTTGGTAACAAAAACAAGAAAATTTGGTAACAACTCTATTGCTCTATACTACTATTTTATTTAGTTAGAGTGTAGGAGTTTATATTTGGTGGCTTCGACACCCATCACTAGGGATGAGTAATGAGTTGGCTCGATCAAAAATACCAAAAATCGACTTAACTAACTTTATATTTCTCCGAAACTGAAATCGAACCAACCTTGAAATAAAATTGCTACATCGAACCGAGATTTTTTTTCAGTTGGTTTAGTTTAAAAATGAACTTAACTCAAAATTTTATGTAAAAAGTATTTTTTTTCTTGAAAACTTATATAAAATTAAACCAAATTAAAAATACTACTTTATTACATAAATTAATCAAATTAGCTTATTATACAAAAGGCAGGCTCTAACTACACAAATATGAATGTCGTGTTTAAATTTCAATTTGTGTAATTGGTGGGTTTAGACTTTTTCTAGCTTGATTCAGAACAAGTACTTGGGGCTCCTCTATGTATTATTGGCTTCATTGGCTCTTGATTGACTCCACCTTTCATACATTCCAAGTTCTTTGGATTTATTTTGATTATTTTTGAACCACCATTCGAATCTCTTGTTCCATTGAAGTATCTGTTAGCTCGTAATACACCAATTTGTTTATCGTCTTTTTTCTTCTTTATTTGGCTACTATTGTTTTGCCTTAAAGCGTGATGTTTGTGATAGATTTGTGTTGTAACTTTGATAAACCGTAAAAGTAACATATTTTAATCCCACATTTAGCATACTTTTGGATGATTTATCCCTTGATTTATGTAAAAAGGTGCTCTTAATCCTTTCTTTTCATGTTTTATACTCAGGAAAGCACCGGAGGATGGAAAGAACGAGAAACGGGCTCAAAACGGACCAAATTGGGCCAAAGTGAAAATCGACACGGCCTGGACTTGAGCCAACACGGCCGTGTCTCCTTGATAGACTAGAATAGGGCCTAATCACGATTTACACGGGCGTGTCACCTCATTAAAAGTCCGAACACGGCCTAAAGACGATTTACACGGGCGTGTGCCATGGCCGTGTCCCTGTCGTGGAGAAGAGCAATTTCACTCGGAAAAGGATACTTAGGGGTAAAGAAACCTATTTCAAAAGCCTATATAAACACCCTAAGTATAACCTAGAAGAGGGCGGTGAGCTAGGCTAAGGAGCCGAGCCGAAAAGGTCAGATTTGTGGGAAACACTCGAAGATAGCCAATTGATCCATCTCAAGAAGCCAAAATTCTACTCAAGACGGCGGATCTCTCCTTCAATTCCTTCAGGGGGTTTTAGGGATTTCTTATGTTTTGTTTTATCTTTTCTTCTGAGATGTTTTCTTTTATTATTATGAACTAAACCCTTCAGATACTGGAAGGGGATGAAACTTAGATGAATCTTGTTATCGTTTCTTTGAACTATATGATAAATACTTGATTTTTTCTTAATTATGTGTTCTTAATTCTTGTGTTAATATTTTCGGGATATTGATTCAAGTTTGATGTGCTTAGTGGAGGAGCAAAAGTCCCTGCTTAAGAGTAGATCTAGCATAATTAAGCGGAGTTGGTCGCGCGCCTAAATATAGGGTGACGAGATTTTTTCGGATTAGGGTGAAACCTAATATGGGAGTCCATAGATCGAGTTAATGCAATTATAGGGGTTTTAATTAGAAAGAGATTTCAATTAATCAACCTAGGGTTAGACGTTATTCGCTTCGAGAGAGGGTTTAATATACATTAGGGAGTCTTACGGATCAAGTCAAGTGAATAAATCGTCTGGTTCAGAGTTAGATAACAAGTGAAGTCTAGGTGGATTCTTCCTAAGAGTATCGTCTTAATCAACTGAGTTTTTCCAACAGTATTTCCCCAATTCATTATTTTTGTCTTTGCGTCTTTAGCTTAGTAGTTAGTTAAATTTAGATTAAATAACAACTTCACTTATTTTAGGCTAGATAATAAAAAGAAAGTTAGTATTAGTACTTTTGGTTCCTTTGGGTTTGACAATCCGGTCTTGCCTAAGCTATACTACTGTTCGATAGGTGCACTTGCCTCAATCGTTGTTATAGTTAGTTCCAGGTTCGATCATTATAAATTTAAAACTCTGAAATCAACGATTAAGTTTTTTGCGCCGTTACCGGGGAACTAAAATATTAAGAAAGCTCTATTTTTATTACTTTAGCCATTATTTTCTGCAATTTACTTTCTTTTTTTTTTGTTTTTAACTTTGCTAAATTTTCTTTCTTTCTTTTCCTAGAAGGTACCTCTAGTTTATGACTAGAAGGAACCCGAGAGGACCACTAGTATACGACAGTGATATTGAAGCTACCGCTCGCAGGAATCGCAGAGAAATTAGGCGAGCCCTAAATTACACAGAAAAAGAGCTAGAAGGCAGATCCAATCCTACTGAAGGGATGGACGAGAATAATCCACCACCACAAGATGTGGCAGAAAATAATGCTCCGCGTACTATGTATGATTATGCTAAACCTCATTTAACAGAGCGAGAATCAAGTATTGTTAGGCTCGCTATAGTGCTAATAATTTTGAATTAAAGCCTAACACTATACAAATGATTCAACAATTTGTTCAATTTGATTGTTTACGGGGACGAAGACCCAAATACTCATATAGCTAATTTTTTAGAGTTACGTGATACCTTCAAAATAAATGGCGTTTCGATGATGCCATCCGTCTTCGATTATTTCCCTTTTCATTAAGGAATAAAGCCAAACAATGGTTAAACTTCGTTACCACGAGGGTCAACCACTACATGGGATCAAATGACCAGAAAATTTTTATTAAAATATTTCCCACCAGTACCAAAATGGCCAAATTACGGAATGATATCTCTTCTTTTTGTGCGGATGGATTTAGAGACATTATATCGACGCATGGGAGAGATACAAGGATCTCTTGAGAAGGTGTCCGCACCATGGTTTACCCTTGTGGCTCCAAGTCCAAACTTTCTATAACGGTGTAAACCCCTCAACGAGGCAACTAATTGATTCATTGCCTGGTGGAACCCCGAACAATGAGAACTCCTGAAGCGACCTACGAGTTTATTGAAGAGATGTCACCAATAACTATCGGTGGCGAGTTACAAGGACAAAACCAAAAAAATCAGCCGAGTTTTCAACCTCGACGCAAGTAACCATGCTATCAAACACGGTAGAGATGATGAATAAAAAGCTTGATAGTTTGTGTTCTTCGCAGTACATCCGAAGAATGCAAAGGCGACGCAAGTGGAAGCGTGGATAATCCTAAGTACCCACCCTACCAACCAGGCACAGAAAGTGAGCAGATGAACTATATAGGTAATAATTTCAGATCTAATAATAACTCTTATAGTAATACTTATAATCCAGGTTGGAGGAACCACCCAAATTTTTCATGGGGACGTTAAGGAAATCAAGGAATTCAAAGACAACAACCTCCTCAAAATTTCTAAAATCATCCCTATCCACAGAAAAAGAAGCCGAACCTTGAAGAGATGCTGACAAAATTCATGGCAGCCACAGATAACCGTCTCCAAGACACTGAAACCATCCTTAAGAATCAACAGGCATCAATTAAGGGGATCGAAAGTCAAGTTGGGGAACTTACTAAGACAGTTGGACAACTTGCAAAGACAATTTCTAAACGACCGCAAGGGCGTCTACCAAGCAACACTGAGATTAACCCAAAGGAGCAAATCCAAGCTATCACAGCTCATGATAGTATAGGGTTAGATGAACCCAATCCAATACAAGTAAACGAGGTAGAGAAAGGTAAAGTTGAGGTAACAGAAGAAAAGCCAAAACTGGTAATCAAAAAGTACCAACCTAGCATTCCTTATCCCGAAGCGATGAAGAGAGACGATACAGAGGAACAGTTCGATAAGTTTCTTAAACTTTTAAAGAAATTACATATTAACTTACCACTACTTGAAGCCCTTTCGCAGATGCCAGATTCTAAAAAATTTTAAAAGAGCTTTTGACGAATAAGCGAAGGATAGACGAGGCATCACACGTGGAACTAAACGCAATATGCTCGGCAATCTTGCAAAATAAACTACCACAGAAATTAAAAGATCCAGGGAGTTTTACGATTCCATGTTTAATTGGTAGTTTACCTATTGATAATGCGTTAGCTGATTTAGGGGCAAGCATAAATGTCATGCCTTATAAATTGTTTAAACAACTAGGTCTAGGGAAACCCAAACAAATTAGGATGAGCATTCAACTAGCTGATAAAATTGTTAGAATTCCTAGGGGTATTATCGAAGATGTTCTTGTAAAAATTGATAAATTTGTTTTCCCAGTAGATTTTGTTGTCTTAGACATGGATGAGGATAATTCGATTCCCTTAATTTTAGGAAGACCCTTTTTAGCAACTGCTAGAACAAAAATTGATGTTGGTACAGGAGAACTCATACTTCGTGTAGGTGACGAATCAATCAGTTTACAAGCTCTTGACTCGGCCAGGACAACAATTGATGAAGGTGAGAAAGTAAATTCAGTTGATAACCAAGTTGTTCAACTTTCACCACAGAAACACCACAAGGTTACAAACTGAGGCGAATCATGGACCCCATGACAACAAAGAAGAATTACATAAGGAACAAAGCCTTAGGGTCGACAAATTAGAAGAGTGGAAAACACAATTCAAAGAAGAACTGGAACCACACAAAGTAAAACCGAAGGAGCCCCCAGAAGAGCTCATAGGAACAACAAACCACTTCAAAATAAGAGACCAGGTACTGTTAGATAAAGCAGATCCTCGCCTCATCACATCAGACCTGAACACAAACGAAGAAATTCCTCTTGAGGTACATAATATTTTCCCATATGGAACAGTCGAGGTAAGTAATCCTATTTTTGGTACTTTCAATATAAACGCTTCTCGGCTTAAACTTTATCAAGGAAATAGAACTGATAGCACGAGGGAAGATATTCAAATTTTTAAACCACCCTGATTTTTGCAAATACGAGAAAAGTCTAGCTTAAGACTTTAAACGAGCGCTTCTCGAGAGGCAACCCGAGCACTAACCTTAATTACTTTCGTATTTGTTTTCATTTTATTTTCTTCTCTTCTCTTAGTCTTAAACACCTAGTTTTAAACTAACCAAAAGTGCAGATTTCCAGCCCACACGGCCTTGCATACGGCCGTGGCCGTGGCCATGTGGAGGTACAGAATCTCCGTACTGACAATGACAGAAGAGGTACAAGTCAGAAAGAATCAAATCTTCAAGTCACGGACTCCAACCACCACCCCACGGGCACCGACAAAACACCACGGCCGTGCGACGCGGCCGTGGACGACACTGACTTATCACCAATGGGCGTGGCAATCTGTAAAATGGGTGTGGGTGAACCAACACGCCTAGACACACGGCCGTGCGAGGCGGCCGTGTGAATCAACACACACACGGTACACGGGCGTGGGAAAGTGTCAGACCCCCAAAACTCCATTTAAAACCACCTCCCTTCTCCTTTTTCTCACCTACTTTCCACCTCTTTTCTTCCTCCCCTTTATCAGATTTCTCCCCTCCCTTCTCTATACTCTTGAGCTACACCAAAACCATGTCAAAGAAGCGGAAGAAGCCAAGCACAGTCTCCTTATGGAGACCAATCTATATAAGTTCATGTCAGCCGCTTCAATCATTCGACAAGCCAAGGACATTTAAGGCCATTTAGTTCTTACTTCGTTTTTCTCTTTTGCTTCAATTTCCTTATCTTTACTTCTCTTCTGCTTAACTTAGTTTATATTATTTTAGTTTCTTGATTTTAGATTCTACAGGCTGCTAGGGAATCACACCACGACCACCACGATAACCTCAGCCTTAGAAATCACACCCAACAATAAGGACTCTACGGTCTATTTATCTTTTCTTTTAATTTTAGTTCACTTTTTATTTTTCTTCACTTTAGCTTGCTTTTTTTTAAGTATTTAATTAGTATAGTTTTAATCATTATTTTTTTTTATCCTGGCTAATCCTCCATGAGCTACCCAATTTCTTCATCTAGCACAGAGCTCGTTAGTAACCGCCACAACAAAAGACGACACCTCCAACGTATCTTTTACCTCCAATCCAAGGATGTCATCCATAATTCAGGAAGTTTCACTTTTCCCCATATCTTATGATTTTATTATTATCATGCTATTATCTATCTTTGTACATTGAGGGCAATGTACATCTTAAGTGTGGGGGGTGAATCTTAAGGATTCCAAACTTTTTGCATTATTAATCCCTGAATTTAGTCTTGTTTTTAAGTAAGTTTCTCATATTATGATTAGAATGAAATTTCCATGACTTATGATCTTTATTGATATGTTTTAGATTAAGTCATTGATAATTGTGCATTGATAATTAAATTCTAAGATACTAGAGAATCAAGCATGATAAGTCTATTTTTCAGAATTAAATTTTTTTTCTAGGTTGTTAACCTGAATTTGAATATTACTTTGAAATTTGAAATTTACAAGGTTGATATCAAAATACCCATAATTTTTGTGATATTTTGAGCCTTATAAGAGCATATATCCTTTTCCATGCTCACCTTTTGATTATGAGTGTGTCAACATTGAACTGTTATTCTAGAACTTGCCTCGATTATACATGTTGAGACTACATCTTTGATTTGATATACAGAAATGATAAGGCACCTAGGATTTAACCCACTTACTCCATAAAAAGCCTACCTTCATAATTAACCCCTAGTGAACCCCTTTGATCCTAACAACCCTTTTTATTGACTCACCCACTAATATTAACCCAAAACCCTTTGTATTTGTTATCACCATTCTTCTTGACTACCCTTTTTGTCGAGATTTGATTTGACCAGTTGCCTAACTATGTTCTTTATTTCAGTTATTAAAGTTCTTTATTATTACTTGATCTAAAAAAAAAACATCGAAGTATATTCAATATTAGTATGATGAAAAGTGAGCTTGTACAGTTAAAGTCTATTTATTGAAGAAGAAGCTCGTATTATTAGTTTCAAAGTTTCAATTCATGTAATTATTTATTTTCAGTTCGTTGTTTCTAGTAAGGTAATTTTTTAGGTCGATCTCGATTCTAACCCTCTAATTCAGCCTTTATCCACACCTTAACCCAAGCCCCGTTACAACCCTTTCAAAGACCTTTTGATTTGTGCATCATCTCATATTACAGTGGTGGAGATTTGATTTTCATGCATGCCTATGGGATTAACTCTTCATGTTTGACGTTTGAGTGCTTAATTATGAACCTTAAACACATCGAGTGATTTGGGTGAATCTTTTGTGAGGATGTCAATCCTTGTAGGTTTTGGATCAGAGGTAATTATTTAGATGAGGGGAAACACCTATGTTTTGTGCTACAAATGTATGACTTATATTGTTTGAATCTTTAGGACTCTTTGAGTTAAATTATCCATGTATAAATTATCTATGAATTATGATGAGACATTGTTGATAGGAATATTGAATCATGGAAAGTTCATTTTAATTGTAAGTTGAGGATTTTGCTTGAGGACAAGCAAAAGCTTAAGTGTGGGGGTATGTGATAAACTGTAAAAGTAATATATTTTAATCCCACATTTAGCATACTTTTGGATGATTTATCCCTTGATTTATGTAAAAAGGTGCTCTTAATCCTTTCTTTTCATGTTTTATACTCAGGAAAGCACCGGAGGATGGAAAGAACGAAAAATAGGCTCAAAACGGACCAAATTGGGCCAAAGTGAAAATCGACACGGCTGGACTTGAGCCCACACGGCCGTGTCTCCTTGATAGACTAGAACAGTGGCTCGATCATGATTTACAGGCGTGTCACCTCATTAAAAGTCCGAACACGGCCTAAAGACGATTCACACGCAGGCGTGTGCCATGGCCGTGTCCCCGCGTGGAGAAGAGCAATTTCACTGTAAAAGGATACTTAGGGGTAAAGAAACCTATTTCAAAAGCCTATATAAACACCCTAAGTATAACCTAGAAGAGGGCGGTGAGCTAGGCCAAAGAGCCGAGTTTAAAAGGTCGATTTGTGGGAAACACTCGAAGATAGCCAGTTGATCCATCTCAAGAAGCTTTAATTCTACTCAAGACGGCGGATCTCTCCTTCAATTCCTTCAGGGGTTTTAGGGATTTCTTATGTTTTGTTTTATCTTTTCTTCCGAGATGTTTTCTTTTATTATTATGAACTAAACCCTTCAGATACAGAAGGGGATGAAACTTAGATGAATCTTGTTATCGTTTATTTGAACTATATGATAAATACTTGATTTGTTCTTAATTATGAGTTCTTAATTCTTGTGTTAATATTTCAGGATATTGATTCAAGTTTGATCCGCTTAGGTGGAGGAGCAAAAGTCCTCGCTGGGAGTAGATCTAGCATAATTAAGCGGAGTTGGTCGCACGCCTAGAGATAGGGTGACGAGATTTTTCTGGATTAGGGTGAAACCTAATATGGGAGTCTATAGATCGAGTTAATGCAATTCTAGGGTTTTAATTAGAAAGAGATTTCAATTAATCAACCTAGGGTTAGACGTTATTCGCCTGAGAGAGGGTTTAATATACATTAAGGAGCCTTACGGATCAAGTCAAGTGAATAAATCGTCTGCAGTTGAGTTAGATAACAAGTGAAGTCTAGGTGGATTCTTCCTAAGGGTATCGTCTTAATCAACTGAGTTTTTCCAACAGTATTTCCCCAATTCATTCTTTTTGTCTTTGCGTCTTTAGCTTAGTAGTTAGTTAAATTTAGATTAAATAACAACTTCACTTATTTTAGGCTAGATAATAAAAAGAAAGTTAGTATTAGTACTTTTAGTTCCTTTGGGTTCGACAATCCGGTCTTGCCTAAGCTATACTACTGTTCGATAGGTGCACTTGCCTCAATCATTGTTATAGTTAGTTCCAGGTTCGATCATTTTAAATTTAAAACTCTGAAATCAACGATCAAACTTAATGTAAAAGTAATCATAGCCATGGAGTTTAGCTTTAGAAGATTTTAAGGATTTAGAGAAATGTGAAAAAATTATAATATTTGGGTACTTCGAAAAATATATAAAATATATTTCAATCCTAATCATCATTATTTCCTAAAAATGCACAACAGTTGTAACATTAGGTTGCGACAATTGAATGATACAATTAAGAACAATATATCACAAGTAAAAAAGAAGTAATAAAAGAGACACAATATTGGTTAAATAGTTTGGTGTCACATCTACATATAAATTTCTCATATCAAAATTCTAATAAATTTCTTAGTATATCAAAGACAGAAAACTGATAATTTTTTGGGCGTTACAACCCTTCCCTCTTCTAAAAATTTTGCCCTCAAAATTTACTTGAATAAAAAAGTTGGGTAATTGTTGTCTCATATCTTACTCACTTTCCCAAGTAGCATCTTTAACCATATGATTGTGCTAGAGTAATGAAACCTTTTAGTTCTTCTCTCAAGCCAAAATTTTTGCTGGCTCTTCTTTAAATGTTAAATCAGGTTGAATTTCCACTTTCACAGTAGTGATAACATGTGAAGGATTGGACCTATACTTCATCAACATTGAGTCATGGAAGACATTATGAATTTTTTATAGCTCAGGGGGGCAAAGCCTTTCGGTATGCTACTAGCCCAACACGTTTTAGTACCTCGTAAGGTCTAATAAATCATGGGCTCAATTTTCTTTTCCGACCAAACTGAAGCATTTTCTTCCATGGCGATACCTTAAAAAATTTCTTTGTCTCTCACATTATACTCAATGTCTTTACTTTTTAATTCTAACAGTTGAAAGAAGCTTTTAGATGTTCACGAGCAATTCTCACTTTGTCTTGAGTTTCTTGAACTAACTCGGGTCCCAGTGACCTAATTTCACCCAATCCAATCTAACATAGTGGAATCCTACACTTTCAACCATATAATGCCTCGTAAGGTATCATCCGAATGTTAGACTAATAACTGTTTTTGTAATCAAATTCAACTAATGGTAGATATTTTTCCCAATTGCCTTCACACTCAATAACACAACTTCTCAACATGTTTTCTAGAATCTATATCACTCTTTCCGGTTGGCTATCTGTCTATTGGTGAAAGGTAGTGTTAAAATTTAACTATGCCCAGCTTTATGCAACTTATTCCAAAATCTCGATGTAAATCCCGGATCTCGGTTAGAGATAATAGATAACGACACCTTTTGCAGGCTCACGACCTTTGCAATGTAAAGTTCAACCAATTTCTTTGTAGAGTAGTCAACTATGATAAATATACAATGAGCTAAATTGGTCAATCTATTGAAAATAACCCAAATTGAATCATTTTCCCTCGGTGTCAGAGGTATCCTCGGTACAAAATCCATGATGACTCGTTCTCATTTCCACTCAAGAATCGAAATGAGTTACAATAGTCCAAAAAGAGCCTGATGTTCTGCTTTGACTTGTTGGCACACCAAATACTTGGACATGATCCTATTATGTCTCTTTCATACTTGTCCACCAATAATATGGTTTCAAATCATTGTGCATCTTGTTGCTTCCAGGATGCATTGCATAACACTACTAGGAAATTAATTGACAATGACTTGTTTCAACTAGACATCATCGGGAACACATAATCTTCCCTGAAAGTACAAACTCCCATCATCAATTATGGTAAACTCACTCAGTTGACCATTTTCCACATGTTTCCTTTTTGCTCCCAACTTAACATCCATTGTTTGAGCGTCTTGAATTTGTTGATGAAATGTCAGTTTGACCCTCAACTCTGCTAGAATTGTTCCATCTATTTCTATAGCCAAATGAGCGTTTATAGCTTTCAAATATGCTAGTGGTTTCTTGTAACACCCCTAACCCGTATCTGTCGCCGAAACAGGGTTACGGAGCATTACCGGAGTTTTCAAATCAAATGGACATAAGTTTCAAACTTTTCAAATCATATCAATAAACATATTGAGAACAATTCAAAACATACATATTGTCCCTTAAATGAGCCCTCGAGGCCCTAAATACGCATTAGAAACAAGTTGGGACTAAATCGAAAACTCAGAGAATTTTTCAGAAAACAATGACAATTTTCAACATTAAAGTGGTCACACGGCCAAGAGACACGCCCGTATGGGCATTTGAAATAGGGACACACGGCCGTGTCCCACTCGTGTCCGTGCCTGTGTAACTCATTGACTTGGGCACATGACCAAGCCACACGCCCGTGTGCCAGGCCGTGTACCCTTTGAAATAACCTCACACGCCCATGTGTTAGGCCGTGTGCTAGGCCGTGTAACAACCTTACTTGAAACCTTTTGAAATCTATAGGGGACACACGACTGTGCCACTTGGCCGTGCGTCACACACGTGTAACAGCCCGATTGTGGGCCTAGTCGGAACAGTGGTTTCGGGGCCACAAATCTGACGAGGAAAATCTTATTTTTATTATATTTTTATGGTCTACGATTTCACAGAAAGATTTCGTGAAAATTTCGTTCGAAAATTTTGACTTTTGGGAACTCAATTTAGTCAAAAGGACTAAATTGTAAATAGTGCAAAAGTTGAGTTCCACATGTTAGAAGTGTCCAATTGTTATGAAGTTTTAAATTGGAGGTCCTTAAATGGTAATTAGACCATTGGTTAAATTGTTGGACAAAAATGGACTTGAGATAAGTGAAATAGGATATTTTTAAGTTAGGGGCATTTTGGTCATTTAGTAATTAAAAGAATTGAAAAAGCCAAAATTAAAGCAAAATGGTGTCCATCTTCAAGCTATGGTCGAATTTTGCACGAAGAAACCATGGCTAGGGTTTTTCAAGCTTCCACGCTCGATTGTAAGTCCGTTCTAGCCCCGTTTTTAATGATTTTTACGTTTTTGAAATCCTCGTAACACGATCTCTCTATTTCTACCATTTATTTGAGCTAGGGTTGATGTTTGAAAATTTACCCATATGAGAAATGCTTGTGTTTTGATGTTTAATGGTAGAATATGAATGCTCGGTGTGTAATAAACGACTTTTATTAAGTGATTTTCGGTGAAATTGTCAAAAAGGACTAGTTTGTAAAAAGTTGTAAAATGTGTGTAAGTGTGTGAATAAATGGAAATTGTGGACTGCTATAATTATGAAAATGGTTCATCTAGGCTTAAAATACAAGGAAATTGAATAAAAATCATTTTACAAGCCTAGGGGCAAAAGTGTAAATATGACAAAGTTTAGGGGCAAAAATATAATTTTAAAAAGTGTGAATTTAGGCTAATTTGAGTAGCAGGATGAATAAATGAGTTAAATGTGTTGTTATAGATCAAGGAAAACGAGATTCAGGCTTAGAACGGTGGAAAAACAAAGAATATGACGAATAAGTCCTTTTCACCGATTGTGCTACCGAGGTAAGTTTGTATATAAATAATGCATCATTTTTACTTACGTTTTCATATTTTGATAAATGGTATGAATTGTGGCTGAATATTTGATGTAATTCACAAAATATCGACAAGTGAGAAATTTCCCGGTTGAACCTTAGGAATAAAAATGGATACGAGTGACATGTTCACTAGAAACCTATGTGAAATCTAAGTGAAATAAGTGATCCGGGTGCTGGTCTGTACGTTCTACCGGTGGCTGAGTTATTCGGTATGTGTTACGGATACTCGACAGCTTGTGTAAGCAGCACCGTGTAATTTTGTCATGACCAACAGCTTGTGTAAGCAGACCCGAGATTGTGACTATGTGAAACGGGTGCTGGTCTTATAAGTTCTACCAGTGGCTGGATAATCCGTCATGTGTTGCGGATACCTGACAGCTTGTGTGAGCAGCACTGAGTAGTTACGTATGACCGAGAGCTTGTGTGAGCAGACCTGTGAATGTGAATAGCTCGAGAGCGAGCCTATGTGAAAAGTGTGATATGAAGTATCTTTAGCTACAAGTGTGGCACTTATGTGCAAATTTCTGTGTATTCGTTATTATTCCGATGCTTTCAACAGGAAATGACTAAGTGCAAACGAATATGACTATGTGATGAATAAGTGCAGGTATGTGTGTGTAAACTTATGAGCAATTTGCTCGATATGTGATCTAATTTTGGTAAGATTGATACGGAGTAAGTGTTACAATGAAAGATACTATAAAGAAAACATGAAAGAGTGAAATTTAGAAATAAAAACAGTTTTGGACAACAACAGTTATGTGTCTTTGAAAAATCACCAAAAATGGTGGAAATTGAATTAGAAGTTGAATAAGATATGAAATTAAAGCTTATTGAGTCTATTTTCGCATAAAGAAATTGTGTAAGCAAAAAAATTTCATATTTGGAGATATTTGAATTTTTGTGAGACAGAGTTAGAATGATTTCGGAATTCCCTGTTCTGACTTTGGAAAATTATTAAAAATTTTAAAAAAATAATTATGGGTTATAATTTATATGTTTAAAATCCTGAATGAGTCTATTTTCAATAGAAACAAATGGAAACATCATCAAAATCCCGTATGAAGAGATAATTAATTTTTAGTGAAGAAGGGTTAAAACTGTCAGACAGCAGAACATGGGAGACTTTAAAGAATAAAATGTACCTATTGGCCAAACCAAAAATTCTGAAAATTTTATGGTAAGAAGATATGTGAGTCTAGTTTCATGGAAAATTATTGGATCTTAATTTGGAGTTTTGTAGTTCAAGATATAAAAATTTAGTGACTATGACTCGAGTAGACAACTTGAGATGAACATGAATAAATAGTGGAACTATGTGCAATTATGATTGTATTATCTTGAGAACATATTGGGTATATTTATAAATGCCTGTTAATAAATCACTTATTATTTACATACCTACTTACTAAGCTATAATGCTTACCCCCTTCCTTTCCTTTTTCCTATAGTGTCACAGATGCTAGCTCGAGTTGGAGGTCGTCGGAGATTCTATCACACTAACAAGTTATTGATTGGTATTGTATCAACGATCTTCAAGTATTTTTAAGTCTATGGCATGTATAGGGACTTGATTATGTGTATATGTTATTATGAGTTGGCCTAGAATGTTGGCCTATGCTATTTGATGGTTATTGTTGTATAAGGCCATTTAATGTGGCCAATTTTTGTTATGTTATAAGTCTATGATGATGCATTTCAAGGATGTGTATGCTTGCATGTGAATGGTTAAGTGTATGTGTTCCGGTAATGCCTCGTACCCTATTCCGGTGTTGAATACAGGTAAGGGGTGTTACACACGGCTGAGACACACCCCTGTGTCTTTGCCTGTGTGGACGAAAATAGGCCATTTTACAAGCCATTTTTCTCATCCAACTATGCATGTACCTACAACCAAAATTGCACATATGCACAAGCCATAACAAGGCACCAAAATCATGCATAATTAAGCTATATACATATGGTATAATTTAATATAATCAATATGCCCAATGGCACCTCAAATAACAACATTTAAAACATGTACCAATATAAACATAAATTGATCAATTATTCAACTAATGCTTAACCAAGTTTATACCATATTGTACCATTTGTTTTACCAACCAAAAACATACCAAAAAGGTACTAAATATACCATTCAAGAATTAGCTCCAAGTACTCATATAATTCACTTATAACTAATGCACCAAGTCACTACATTCACATAACTCATAATAACACCTACCATATGCATATTTACCCTATCATACCTTCATCCATCTTTCAAACATAACAAGCCAAACATAAACCATTCTAAAGCTAATATTTACATGCCTATATCTATTACACCAGAAAAATGTCATGATACAAGCCAAACCAAATGGCCATGTCAACAACCAAAATACATGGCCAACATTAGCCAAAATACCTAAACATGTCATTATAACCAAAATTAAACATCCGTAAGTACCGAAAGAGCCGATAGATAGTGTGATAGATCTCCAATGACTTTCCAACCCGATCGAGCTTTCGACAACTACAAAACACAGAAAAATAACACAAAGTAAGCATGTCATACTTAGTAAGTTCGTGACACATACAGTTTAACCTTACCAATATAGTATACAACCTCAAAGCATGTAAACCCAATCTAATATGAGAATAACTAATCCAAAAACTTATATATATATATATATATATATAAATTCATACTCTTAATTTTCACAAGATACATATTACCTACCTTTCATCAAACTAATGTAATTTACAATGAAAGCTCTTACCGAAGTTTACACGAGGTAATAATACGATGGTTGACACATCCCTTCTCGTAATTAGATAACCAAAGTTATCTCTTTTCATTGTTCGACTGCCGAAGCTATCCCTTTTCATAATTTAATGATCGTCACCATCCCTTTTCATAATTTGATAGTCGAAGCTATCCCTTTTCATAGATCGATAGCCAAAGCCATCCCTTTTCACTGTTCGATGGTCGTCACCATCCCTTTTCATTGTTGATGGTCATCACCTTCCCTTTTCATAACAGATAGCTGAAACTATCCCTTTTCGTTTTCGATAGTCGAAGCTATCCCTTTTCATTTGTCGATGATCGACGTTACGCCTTTGGATTTTTTTGTCAACACTTAATTTAATATTATACAATAATAACATTCAATTCATAAAATAAAAATGAAACTTAAACATACCGTACGTGGTCTATCTTGATCTAAATGAATAAATTTAATCAATTAAATAACAATTCTATTCAATTCAATCCAAATTCATATTTTTGCAAAATTATGCTTTTTCCCCTAATGTTTTGATTTCTTTGCAATTTAGTCCTTAGGCTCGTAAAATGAAATTCATGCAATTTCACCCCTACCCAAGCCTAGACGAATTTCATACAAGCTCATAGAAGCCCACACATTTCATTATTTCAAAATTTACACCATGAATATTTCATTTTTTAATTAAATCTCTAATTGACAATTTCATAAAAAATCACTTAACAAAAGTTGTTTATCTAACAACAAGGATTCATTTTCTACCATCAAACATCAAAAACCACATGTATTCATTCATGGAAAAACCCTAACCTTTTAATAGTTTTGCAAATTAGTCCCTAAGCTAGCTAGATTAAGCTACAACGACTCCAAAAACATAAAAATCAATAAAAACGGGATGAAAAATCACTTGCATGCAAGGTTATTTTCTTAACCGAAACTTAAGCTTTAAAAATGGCTATTCTCCTTCAAATTTTTGGTGGTATAGCTCAAGTGAGAAGATGATACCATCTTTTCATTATTTTGATTCAATATGTATTTATGAAATTACCAAATTAACCTTTACATATAACTTTAAAAATTCACCTATTCATTGTCCATTTTTGTCCATACAAACAAACAATGGTCTATTTACCACATAAGTCCCTTTACTAATTAATTTCGTAGTCATTTGATACCTTTAACTTTTAGAACTCAAATTTTGCACCTTATGCGATTTAGTCCTTTTTACCAAATTGAGCATGTAAACAGTAAAATTTCTGAACAAAATTTTTATGTGGTACTACTACCACGATGTAGGAAATAAAATAATAATAATAATAAAATTTTGACTTCGTATTTATGGCCCCGAAACCACTGTTCTAATTTCACTGAACATGGGCTGTTACATTTCTAACTCAATGCACTGCCACCACATTAGCTTTCATCGGGTGATAATCAATAATGTAGTCATAATCCTTCAGCAGTTCAATCCAGTGTCTCTGTCTCAAATTTAGTTCCTTTTGAGTAAGCAAATACTGCAAGCTTTTGTGGTTTGTAAACATATGGCATCGCTCCCTATACAATTGTCTCCAATTTTTTAAGCTGAAAACCACTGCAGCTAACTCCAAGTCATGTGTAGGTTAATTCTATATAGGACATATGTTGAATTAATTCTAATCCTGTTTATGGATTTATTCACTTGTAACGTTCCTAGTATGACCTACCTTAATCTTGAGTAAGTGATTGACTATGCCTGTTTGACTTGTATACTTTGATGTATTAAAAGTCTGAGTTCAATTGGTAATAGAGTCGAAAGCTAATGCGTTGGGTATACGACTTTTTAATGGCATGACTTGCTACAATAGTGGAATTCATAGCCTAATAAAAGGTGAATGATATCCTCTTATTGACATTACATGGTTGATGAAAAAATAACGTGGGCACGAGTCATTTGTCTAGGAAAAATGATTTAATTAATATGTGTTAGTAATTGACATTTTCAAGATCGAAGATGTAGTGGTTATCATGAGATAAAATATGACCATATTGGATGAAGGATTTAAACCAAAGAGATTAAAAATATCTTACGATGGTAACACACATATGGCGAGGTCATTGGACATGCATAAATTAAGTTGCTTCAGTAATGATATATAATGTAGGGAGTTCAGTCATGATATTTTTAATAGGTTAACTCCATGACTAAATAATGTTGTAATTAATAAACAAAGAATTGGAACTTAATTACAAATTATTTGTGTACTAAATATATATGTCCAATCAGTCCCTCCGCTAACTCGACACAACCTTATACAAACTGTATTTGAATTGATATGATGAATAATGACGATTAAGAGAAATAAATCACATGTATGACTATCCGTAGTGAATGCATTTTTTCACTATAAGCAATAGATGAGTTAATGATTACATTAATTTCTTTGGATTATTGTTTAATTGATTGTAATTAAATAATTGAAGAAGTGGAAAATTCAATTGATTAGTCATTACAGTTTTATTGAACAAGACAATTAAATTTATTTACTCATATATTCTAGTACAATAAAGTTGTCATGACTTTAACAAAATTAGAATTGAGTTGAAAAAATAATTTAATTAAGTAAAATAATTATTACTTTCAATTAATTAATTAAATAATGTTTTGGGAATAGAAAGTTAGTTATTAGGTTCAATAGATTATATAACTTGGTTTAAGGTTTAGATAACACATATAATTGTACTTAATACATGAATGAGTCCAACATGCCCATCTAATACTTGATAGGCAGCAAATTCAAGTCCTAGAAGAGAGTGGCACCACCCGGTATGTGTAACACCCCAAACCCGGCCTAGATGTTATGGCCAAATCCGGAGTTGTTACGTAAAATGATTAAAAATTTAGTTTTCGTGTATCTTGAAACTTGTTGCAAACTCTTAAAATCTCGGATTATTCAAAAACATATCTTATCTACCTATTTATTTTAAAGCAATGTTTGATTATATTTTCTAAAACTTATGATCTTGCAACGAAAATCGTTAGAAATATGTATTTTTGAAAATACAGTTTGTTGATTGAAACCCGTTGTTTTTGCAAAAAATAATCGTTGTTAATAAAACGTTTAAATAATATTATACGGAAATGGAAAATAAAGTCCAAAACCCAAAACAGTCCAAAATTTACAAAACACTTAAATCCCAAATTAAAAATATTTAAAATGAACACAAAACTTTAATAACCGAGCTCCCGTTGCACCAACCCGCCTAAGTCTGAAGATTACCTGAAAATATCAGTCAAATAGAATATGAGTTGTCGAAACTCAGTGTGTAACAAATAACTTAATAGTAAAATTATATAAGACAGATTTTACAAAAACAAAATCATATCAGAGCAAAATAGATACAGACATGCTTTCCTATCCCCATCTGTTACACACCATCTCTGACTATCCCAACACACCATATGAGGTATGAACACTCATACAACCCTACACACCACTTAGTGTCATTATGACACTTTTCAGAATATCTGCAGTTGTGCTGCTAGTATAATGGACGAGATATCGCCTCTCACAGAAACACATCCTCCGCATAATATAACCCATCCTCGATGCAGATATAACCAGAACAGAAATCATACCTGCTACAGTTATACACGCATGTCATAATAGAAAGCCTATTACAAGATTACTTATCATATGTTATCTCAAATGCACGCACATATAACAAAGGTATACTAATAAATGAACGGATTCCATGTTTTATAGATTATTTGGTCACATACCGACCCCGCGGTAGGGCCCATGATCGACCGGAACGATGTGTGCAGCCCTGGGGAAAAAATCAGAATTTGGGGCCTGCACTCTCGTCTAGTCCACACGGCTCAAATAGCCCAGACCATGTTTTACACACAGTCCAACACACGACCTGTCACACAGCCGTGTGTTGCACACGACCTACCATACAGCCTGGTACATGGTCATGTGGTGTCGACAGTGTTGTTTTTTGGCTTAATATAACCTGTCCCCAATGCAGATATAACCAGAACAGAAATCATACATGCTACAGTTATACACGCATGTCATAAAAGATAGCCTATTACAAGATTACTTATCATATATTATCTCAAATGCATGTACATATAACAGAGGTATACTAATAAATGAACAGATTCCATGTTTTATAGATTATTTGATCACATACCGACCCCGCAGTAGGGCCCACGATCAATGAGAATAATGTGTACGGCCCTAAGGAAAATTTCAGAATTTGGGGTCCACACGACCTAACACACGCCCATGTGGTCCACACGGCTTAAATAGCCCAAACCGTGTAACACCCCAAACCCGACCCAAACACCATGACCGGATCTAGCATGTCACTTAGGGAGATTTTAAAAGATGTCGCAATTTCGAAAAATCTTTTTCTTGAGTTTAACACTTTATTCGAGAAAACTAAATGGTTGGATGATTTGTAAAAGATATACATTTTATATTTATGCCTTAGTGGATTAAAAACCGAAATTTGATACATGCCTTAACTTAATTAAAACGTAAAATATAAATGTCTAATAATAATAAAAGCCCAAAACAAACGAAAATATGGAGCTAGTGGCCCATGGCCTTATTACAATGAAATTTTAAACCCACTAATTAAAAATATTAAAAATAAATAAACTAGTAAAGTCTTTTGCTGAATCAAAATAATCCCTCGCATGGCTACCTTGCGCTCTTCCCCAACCCGATCCGATGCACTAGGTGCTACCTGAAAGATGTTAAATAATGGGGTGAGTCGCGAGACTCAGTGTGCAACCTCGTGCACCATCAGTTGGGCCTTAGCCCCACAGAGCAGAGATAAGCGAGTATAATATATCAGAAAATATGCAAAGCCCAACCCAATCCTAGGTTTCCATCCGCTACACACCACCCTTACCTGCCAATCACACCATTGGGGATTTCTACAATCAACCCACACCGCTACACACTATCGATGGCAGTCATGCTGCAGATAGATGCTCATCGTTAGATCATGACAATAGCCACTACAACAGATCATGGCATTAGCCACTACAACAGATCATGGCAAAAGCCACTACAACAGAACACTTCCCCTTTCATCAATCACCCAACCCCATGCAATCACGTGAGCGCGCATACATGTTCATCATACCAAATCGATGAAACATTCACTTTAGAATGACAGAGATCACTAACCTGGTGATTCGCCTTTACCCTCCTCGAGTTTTCAACAGCCATGCCGGTATTTCGGCATTTAGCAGAATATAACAGACTTATAAACATATACTAACAAGCAATCCAAATGGTGTGAGAATGTTACACACTTGATTAATACGTAGGACTACCCTCTATGTCGATACCCTCGCTAATCGGATCTACTGCCCTTTGTCTACAACTTTGCTCAAAAGCCGGAAGAACGCGAAGATAAAGCCTCTCCTTGAAATCTCGAAAGTGATACGATCCAACGGCTACTGAACTCTGGCTTAGAAATCTAAGTAATTGAATCCCTTCTACAGATGATTTCGGCTACCCCCTTGCAGAAAGATTCGGCAATCCCAGAAGAAGATCGAAGCGTAGAAGAGTATAGATCTAGGAATTTTGGCTTTTAAAAAAATCCCAAAAAGATGAACTAGATGTGTTTTTCGGCTTTTTAGAAGAATTGAATGAGGAGTTTCGGCTTTTAGTGAATGGGAGAAGAATAACAATGGGGATCAGAAGATTCGGCTAAAAGGAAGTTTCAAAGAAAAAGAAAGAAAAGGTGAGGGAGGTGGTGATTTTCGGCTTTTGGAAGAGAAAAGATGAGAAAAGAAAACAAGTGAGATGGCCTTCAAATTTTAGCACACCCCTTGCCATACTAAACCAATTCTCTTCCCCTCTCCCTGTGTTTGATTTTGGCCAACTCTGCAACCAAATGATAACTCCTATCTTTCTTCCTTATCTTAATCTACTAACTCCTCCAAAATAGGCCTAATATCCACATATTATAAACATTAAAAATCCCCTAAATAATAGCCTTGTGCCGTCCCCCCTAGCTCCTCTTTAAGTGCCGAATTTGGCCCAATAACTTGGGCTCCAAGCAACCAAAACTTGGGCCTTCTCCATCCACTAGTGACGCCCCCTTTTTCTCCTCTATGGCGCCACCCTATTTTGGGACCACAAGCCCAATTTGACATTTTAAACAACCAAAACCTTATTTTAAGCCCTAGAGTATCTAAACAGAATATTTAATCAAGGCCTCAGCCAAAACCTGAACCCAATTTGCACCTCAAATTCTCAAATTAACATATTAAGCATATCCACCCATTAAACGCATAGGCCCAAAAATTCAGGATGTTACAAACCGTGTGTCACAAACAGTTTAACTGTAACAGCCCGATTTTGACCCTAATCAGAATAGTGGTTTCAGGACCACAAATCCGAGTCTGAAAAATATTTTAATATTATTTCCTATGTTAATTATGTGTGAATTTACATGTGTGAAAGTTTCGCGAATTAATTTTATTGTTTGTGTGCTTAAATTGAGAAAAGGGCTTAATCGCGTAAAATGAAAATTTGATGGTTAAATATGAAAGTGCTTAATTGTTGTTGTCTTTATAATTTAGAGGTTTCATGATGCAATTAGCCCATTAATTAGGTGAGTGGATGGCTAAGGACTAATATAACCTTATTATATATGTTTTGCATATTAATTTATAAAGGTTATAAATGTAAAATAATAATAAGGCTAATATATGTTATAATATATCAAATTAAAAGCCATGTCCATCTTTTCTTTATGCCGAAATTAAAAGAGAAATAAAACAAGAAATTTAGCTAGGTATTCTGCCCTTGTTCAAGCAAATTGAGGTATGTTTCGGTTTCGATTTTTGATAATTTTTATGTTTTTGAGATCGTTGCTATGAAATGTACTAAGCCCATGCTTTAATTTTTTATTTTGATGAATATTTGGAGTTGAGTCATTGATGAACTCATGTGATTTTTGTTGTTAGATGATAGATTATGGAAGATATGTTTTGAATTAACATGTTTTGTATTGGAATTTTTGGTGAATTTGAGTAATTAGGGTTAAATTGTAAAAATAATATTTTGAGGGACTAAAATGTGAAAAAATGAAATATATGGACTTGTATGGAAATTTTGAATATTCAGCCCTAGCATGGTATATGCAAATTTTGTAAATTTCGTGTTTTATGCATTAGGGACTAAATTCTAAAAAGTGTGAAATGTCAGGGGTAAAATGGTAATTTGCCCATTTATGTGTTTTTTGATTAAATTGAATGAATATGTGGTTAAATTAGCTAAATTTGAATTTATTTAGATCAAGAACGGAACAAAATGGAATTAGATTGGGGGAAGTCAAAAGTAGTCGAATAGTCGATTATACAGTCCGTCGATATCTGAGGTAAGTCTATAAGCATTTAAATGTTGTTATATTCACAAATATATAAATGTTATGTGATAAATTGAGTTATTTGAATATATATATAAGCCTTGGCCGAATGTGATTATGAGATAGGAAACTATGTTTTGAGTTCGATTCGATCGAGATTCAACGTTCGAAAGTCCCGTACGAACCCTAGGAATAGATAGGATACATATGTCATGACATAGGAATTCCGATATGTGTTATCGTGTAAGACCACGTCTGGGACGTTGGCATCGACTTGTGTTTACGTGTAAGACTATGTCTGGGACATTAATATCGTATTTGATTCGTGTAAGACCTTGTCTGGGACAGTGGCATCGATATGTGATTACATGTAAGACCACGTCTGGGACGTTGGCATTGTACGAGCTTCCGACTATCCGCGTATCCTTTTTAATTCTGAACGGTTCAACGGGCAATGTGAAGTTAAGACCGAATGTGAAATCAACTTACAGGTTCAGGTATGTGTTAGTTAAATGTTTATAAAGAGACAAGGTAAGTTGGTTATATGTATTGATATTATGTTATGTAAATAGGAATCATGTGTTAACATATTTGAATATATAAGTGATTCGGCCATATGATATATGTATGTGAGGTTTAAATGTGAAATAGTAGTAAATGATAACTTGTATTCGATATTAAGAAAACTTGACCTTGTATACAAATTGTTAATATGTAACTGTTGTTATATAAATGTTTTTGCTTATGACTTACTAAGCTCAAGTAGCTTAATGTGTGTGTGTTTTTGTTTACCTCTGTTTTATAGATTTTGGAGTCGTTAAGAGCTCGGGGATCGTCAGTAAAGCTTATCACACTATCGACTGTTTCTTTCGATATTTTACTAAAATGAATTTGGGCATATGGCATGTATAGCATAGATAGAATGTTTGATTTTGGAACATGTATATATGTAGCCATGCGAAAATGGCTAAATATGATGTTTAGGTTTAATGAGTTTTGGTCATGATATATATATATATGTGTGTGTGATATGCTTGGAATGAGTTGCTATAGTGGTTTGATATAATTTGATTCAAGAGAATTAGGTATGGATAAAGAAAGAGTGTTATGTATATAGCTATATGATAAGGTTGGATAAATGGTTGTAATTTGAATAAATAGTTATGTTTTAGGATGCTTAGTTTTGGTATGTTTTGATGGCTAGTGGAATGGTCAAAATTATGGTAAGTTTATTGATGCAAGGTAAGTATATAATTGATGAATAGATGATAGAATGAAATGGTAACTTGTGAATGAATTATGATTGGATTTACTAGTGATTTAGTTAAGCTAAATAGTATATAAGATGGTATGATTGAAATGTTCTTGAATGAGTTGAAAAGGATGATTATTTGGTATGTTTTTGGTTGCCAATTTTGTTTGGTATGATGATTGTAGGTACTTGTATGGATGACCCAAAGTGTGGGTGGCATTTTGGCCTTGCAAATGGCCTATACTTTCCCACACGGTTGAGCACACGGGCGTGTGGCTCGACCGTGTCCATCGTGGTTGCATTTCAAAACAAGTCAGACTTGACCATGGGCAAGACACACGGGTGTGTGACTGGCCGTGTAGTCAAGTCAGTAGTGACCACGGGTGAGGCACACGGGCGTGTCCACGGCCGTGTGGACAAGTCAGTATGTATGCTCTGTTTTGAGGCCGTGGGAGGCACACGGCCTGCCCACACGGGCGTGTGACCTCTGTAACTTTGAAAAATTTTAAATTTCTGAGAACTCCCGTATGTGTTTGGTTTAGTCCCGACCTATTTCTAAAGCATGTTTAAGGTCTCGTAGACCTATTTAGGGGACACTTTGATTTTTTTTGTTGAATCATGATATAAAATGTCTGTGAATGTTTTCGTTTGTTCGGTAATACCTCTTAACCCTATTTCGGCAATGGTTACGGGTTAGGGGTGTTACATTTGATTGGTATCAGAGCTATGATTTAGTCGATTATAGGACTGACGTAGGGCGTGTGAGTCTTGCTATACATGCCGTATTTTATACTGCGATAGTGTGATGACTTCTGACATCTGAAAATGTGTTTTTGTATAGTAATGGATCCCGATAGAGCCGTAACGAATGATGTTGAGAGTATAGCTACCGCTCGCGCAAGGGGGGCGTCGATTGATTCTCGACCGACTTCGAATAACTGGGAGGGAGAGGCTAGACAAGCCTTTTACCAAATGATGAGCAGTGGTTTACTCAATATATCCGGACTAATCCCATTTGCACAACAACCTCCACCCCGATTAATCTATCTTCGATACCGTTATGCCTCAAGTGAGTGGTCATTGAGATTGCCTAAGCCTCCTGTTGATAAAATCAGAAAATATGGAGCCGAAGAGTTTAGAGCCACTGATGATGATGATGCTGAGTGAGCTGAATTCTGGCTCGATAATACTATACGGGTGTTTGACGAGTTATCTTACACCCCTGATGAGTGCTTAAAATGTGCCATATCTTTGCTACGAGACAACTGCATAACATTGGTGGAATACACTAGTATCGGTAGTTCTGAAAGAACGAGTGACCTGGGAATTCTTTTTCAGATTGAGTTTCGTATGAAATACATCAGCCAGAGATTTATCGACCAGAAACGCAAAGAATTTCTTGAATTGAAAAGCAGTCGGATAGCGATGTGAGTATGAGCGAAAATTTGTGAGACTCGGTCGGTATGCCCGAGAGTGTGTTTCAACCAGAAGCTATAATGTGTAAAAGATTTGAAGATAAATTTGAACGAAGACATTAAAGCGTTAGTTGGCATAATTGAGATAAAAGAGTTCGTGGTACTAGTTGAGCGAGCTTGCAAAGCCGAAGAGCTCGGGAAAGAGAAAAGAAAAGCTGACTCTGAAGCTAGAGATTCACGTAAGAGACCATTCAGTAAGTCATTCCAGTCGACATCAAAGAAGTTTCGAGATGATGCTAGCTGTTCAAAGACTACTACGGGGTATTTTAGACGTGATCGAGATAGACCACCTGTGAGCTCGAGAGCTACCTCAGTAGCTAGTGTGGGTAATGTCAGATCAACTCAACCCGAGTGTGAACATTATGGTTTACGACATCCTGACAGTTGCAGATTTCATGATCGGGCCTGTTTTAAATATGGATCGATGGATCATTTCATTCGTGAGTGCCAAGAGTTAGCGGAGCAAAATTTGGTACAGAATACGAGATCTGGTAACACTACAACTCGAGGTAGACCACCCAAAAATACAGGTAATTTGAGTGGCAGTCAGAGAGGGACCAAAGATACAGCTGTTAGATCCGAGGCTTGTGCACCTGCCAGAGCCTATGCTATTCGCGCACATGAGGAGGCCTCATCTCCGGATGTTATTACTGGTATTTTCACTCTCTATGATAGTAGTGTTGTTGCATTGATTGATCCTGGTTCGACTCATTCTTATGTGTGTGGGACTTTAGTATCCAATAAGACTTTGCTTGTAGAGTATACTGAGTTTGTGATTAAAGTATCGAACCCCTTAGGCCGGTGTGTTTTGGTTGATAAAGTGTGCAAGAATTGTCCGTTGATGATTTGAGATTCATGTTTCCCGGCTAATTTGATGTTGTTGCCATTTGACGAGTTTGATATAATTCTGGGTATGGATTGGTTAACTCTGCATGATGCTATTGTGAACTGCAAATGAAAGACTATTCATTTACGGTGTCAGAATGATAAGATTATTCGGATTAAATCTAATGATCTGAACGGTTTACCAGCAGTGATATCTTCGATGTTAGCTCAGAAATACATAAGAAAAGGTTGTGAAGCTTACTTTGCATATGTGCTTGATAGTAAAGTAACCGAAAGAAAGATTGAATCAGTACCCGTTGTGTGCGAGTATCCGGATGTGTTTCCTGAAGAATTACCGGGTTTGCCACCTATTCGAGAAGTTGAATTTGGTATTGAATTAGTGCCAGGGACGACTCCGATATCGATAACTCCGTACAGAATGGCACCTACGAAATTAAAAGAATTGAAAGCTCAGTTGCAAGAGTTGACAGATTGAGGTTTTGCGCGACCGAGTTTCTCTTCCTAGGCGTACCAGTTTTATTTGTGAAAAAGAAAGACGAAACTATGAGAATGTGTATCGACTACAAACAACTTAATAAAGTGACTATAAAGAATAAGTATCCGTTGCCACGGATTGATGATCTGTTCGATCAGTTGAAAGGGGCTACAGTATTTTCAAAAATAAATTTGAGATCAGGCTACTATCAATTGCGAATTAAAGACTCTGATGTGCCAAAGACTGCTTTCCGAACGAGGTATGGACACTATGAGTTTCTGGTTATGCCTTTCGGACTTAATAATGCACCTACTGTTTTCATGGATTTGATGAATCGGATCTTCAGACAGTATCTGGATCGGTTTGTGGTAGTATTCATAGATGACATTTTGATTTACTCCCGTGATGAAACTGAGCATGCCGAACATCTGAGACTTGTGTTATAGACTTTGCGAGATAAACATTTGTATGCAAAGTTTAGTAAATGTGAGTTCTGGTTACACGAAGTCATTTTTCTGGGCCATGTTGTATCAGTATCGGGTATTCGGGTTGATCCGAGTAAAATTTCAGCTATACTTGATTGGAAACCTCCGAGAAATGTTTCTGAAGTTCAGAGTTTTTTGGGACTTGCTGGTTACTATAGACGATTTGTGAAAGGTTTCTCTATGATCACAACACCGATGATGAAGCTATTACAGAAAGATGTTAAGTTTGAGTGGTCAAAAAAGTGCCAGCAAAGTTTTGATCAGTTGAAAGCTCTATTGATCGAAGCTCCAGTGTTAGTTCAGCTAGAATTGGGTAAAGAATTTGTTATTTATAGTGATGCATCTTTGAGTGGTCTGGGTTGTGTTTTGATGCAGGAAGGCAAAGTCATAGCTTATGCCTCGAGGCAGTTAAAGTCGCACGAAAAGAATTACCCGACACATGATTTGGAATTGGCAGCTATTGTGTTTGCATTGAAGATATGGCGCCATTATCTGTTCGGTGAAAAATGTCATGTTTATTCTGATCATAAAAGCCTGAAGTATTTGATGACTCATAAAGATCTGAATTTGAGACAACGTCGATGGTTAGAGTTGTTAAAAGACTACGAGCTTGTGATTGACTATCATCCGGGAAAAACTAATGTTGTTGCTGATTCTTTAAGTCGAAAATCATTATTTCCTTTGCGTGCAATGAATGCGCATATGGTTATATCTGATGATGGTTCGATAATAGCCGAATTAAAAGCGAGACCATTGCTTGTTCAACAAATTTATGATGCTCAGAAAGTTGATAATGATTTGTTAGCAAAGCGAGCTCAATATGTTGAATCTGAGTCTCGAATTGATACAAATGATTGTTTGAGGTTCAGAAACCGAATATGTGTTCCGAGAAATTCAGAGTTGATTTAGATGATTTTGAATGAAGTTCATAGCAGTCGGTTATCTGTTCACCTGAGTAGTACGAAAATTTATAATGATCTGAAATAGGTTACTGGTGGCATGGTATGAAACGAGACATATCTGAATTTGTTTCGAAATGTTTAGTCTGTCAACAAGTAAAAGCCAAGCATCAAGTACCTTCTGGGTTGCTTTAGCCGATTATGATACCTGAGTGGAAATGGGACAGAGTCACGATGGATTTTGTATCTGGTTTACCGTTGACACCGAACAAGAAAGATGCAATCTGGGTTATTGTGGATAGATTGACTAAATCGGCTCACTTTATTCCGGTTCGTACGGATTATTCGCTTGATAAGCTAGCTGAATTATATGTTTCTCAGATTGTGAGATTGCACGGAGTGTCTATTTCTATTGTTTCGGACAGAGACCTAAGATTCACATCGTGGTTTTGGAAGAAACTGCAAGATGCTTTAGGTATGAAACTACAGTTTAGCACTGCTTTCCATCCGCAAACAGATGGCCAGTCTGAACAAATTATTCAAATGCTTGAGGATATGTTGAGATGTTGCATTCTCGACTTTGAAGGTACGTGGGAGCGATACTTACCTTTGATTGAATTTGCTTATAATAATATCTTTCAATCTAGTATCAAAATGGCACCTTACGAGGCTTTGTACGGTCGTAAATGTCATACACTATTGTATTGGACTGAGCTCAGTGAAAATAAGATATACGGGGTCGATTTGATCAAAGAGACTGAACAGAAAGTTAAAGTGATTCATGATAGTTTGAAAACAGCATCGGATCGTCAGAAATCATATGCAGACTTGAAACGAAAAGATATAGAGTTTCAGATCGGAGATAAAGTGTTTTTGAAAGTTTCACCGTGGAAGAAAATACTCAGATTCGGTCGTAAAGGCAAATTGAGTCCAAGATTCATTGGACCGTATGAGATTACAGAGCGTATCAGGCTGGTTGCTTATAGACTGCTGTTGCCACCTGAACTAGAAAATATTCATAATGTATTCCATGTTTTGATGCTCCGTAGATACCGATCCGATCCCTCACATGTGATTAGTCCGACAGAGGTTGAGATTAAGCCCGATATGACATATGAAGAAGAACCGATTCGTATTCTGGCTCGCGAGATTAAATAATTGCGAAATAAGAAAATTCCATTAGTTAAGGTACTGTGGCATAAGGACGGAGTTGAGGAAGCAACTTGGGAGTCAGAGGATACAATGAAAGAGCATTATCCGAACCTATTCACCGGTAAGATTTTCGGGGACGAAAATCCCTAAGGGGGGAGAGTTGTAACAGCCCAATTTTGACCCTAATCGGAATAGTGGTTTCGGGACCACAAATCTGAGTCCGAAAAATATTTTAATATTATTTTATGTGTTAATTATGTGTGAATTTACATGTGTGAAAGTTTCACGAATTAATTTTATTGTTTGTGTGCTTAAATTGAGAAAAGGGCTTAATCGCGTAAAATGAAAATTTGATGGTTAAATATGAAAGTGCTTAATTATTGTTGTCTTTATAATTTAGAGGTTTCATGATGCAATTAGCCCATTAATTAGGTGAGTGGACGGCTAAGGACTAATATAACCTTATTATATATGTTTTACATATTAATTTATAAAGGTTATAAATGTAAAATAATAATAAGGCTAATATATGTTATAATATATCAAAAATTAAAAGCCATGTCCATCTTTTCTTTGTGCTGAAATTAAAAGAGAAATAAAATAAGAAATTTAGCTAGGTAATCGGCCCTTGTTCAAGCAAATTGAGGTATGTTTCGGTTTCGATTTTTGATAATTTTTACGTTTTTGAAATCATTGCTATGAAATGTACTAAGCCCATGCTTTAATTTTTTATTTTGATGAATATTTGGAGTTGAGCCATTGATGAACTCATGTGACTTTTTTTGATAGATGATAGATTATGGAAGATATGTTTTGAATTAACATGTTTTGTATTGGAATTTTTGGTGAATTTGAGTAATTAGGGTTGTAAAAATAATATTTTGAGGGACTAAAATGTGAAAAAAAAATGAAATATATGGACTTGTATGGAGCTTGTGAATATTCGGCCCTAGCATGGTATATGCAAATTTTGTAAATTTCGTGTTTTATACATTAGGGACTAAATTGCAAAAAGTGTGAAATGTCAGGGCAAAATGGTAATTTGCTCATTTATGTGTTTTTGGATTAAATTGAATGAATATGTGGTTAAATTAGCTAAATTCAAATTTACTTAGATCAAGAACGGAAGAGAACGGAATTAGATCGGGGGAAGTCAAAATTAGTCGAATAGTCGATTATACAATCCGTCGATATCCGAGGTAAGTCTATAAGCATTTAAATGTTGTTATATTCACAAATATATAAATGTTATGTGATAAATTGAGTTATTTGAATATATATAAACCTTGGCCGAATGTGATTATGAGATAGGAAACTATGTTTCGAGTTCGATTCGATCGAGATTCAACGTCCGAAAGTCCCGTACGAACCCTAGGAATAGATAGGATACATATGTCATGACATAGGAATTCCGATATGTGTTATCGTGTAAGACCACGTCTGGGACGTTGGCATCGACTTGTGTTTACGTGTAAGACCATGTCTGGGACATTGGCATCGTATTTGATTCATGTAAGACCCTGTCTGGGACAGTGGCAGCGATATGTGATTACATGTAAGACCACGTCTGGGACGTTGGCATTGTACGAGCTTCTGACTATCCGCGTGTCCTTTTTAATTCCGAACGGTTCAACGGGCAATGTGAAGTTAAGACCGAATGTGAAATCAACTTACAAGGTCAGGTATGTGTTAGTTAAATGTTTATAAAGAGACAAGGTAAGTTGGTTATATGTATTGATATTATGTTATGTGAATAGGAATCATGTGTTAACATATTTGAATATATAAGTGATTCGGCCATATGATATATGTATGTGAGGTTTAAATGTGAAATAGTAGTAAATGATAACTTGTATTCGATATTAAGCAAACTTGACCTTGTATACAAATTGTTAATATGTACCTATTGTTATATAAATGTTTTTGCTTATGACTTACTAAGCTCAAGTAGCTTACTGTGTGTGTGTTTTTTTTACCTCTGTTTTATAGATTTTAGAGTCGTTACGAGCTCGGGGATCGTCAGCAAAGCTTATCACACTATCGACTGTTTCTTTCGGTATTTTACTACGATGAATTTGGGCATATGGCATGTATAGCATAGATAGAATGTTTGATTTTGGAACATGTATATATGTAGCCATGCAAAAATGGCTAAATATGATGTTTAGGTTTAATGAGTTTTGGTCATGATATATATATATATATGTGTGATATGCTTGGAATGAGTTGCTATGGTGGTTTGATATAATTTGATTCAAGAGAATTAGGTATGGATAAAGAAAGAGTGTTATGTATATAGCTATATGATAAGGTTGGATAAATGGTTGTAATTTGAATGAATAGTTATGTTTTAGGATGCTTAGTTTTGGTATGTTTTGATGGCTAGTGGAATGGTCAAAATTGTGGTAAGTTTATTGATGCAAGGTAAGTATATAATTGATGAATAGATGATAGAATGAAATGGTAACTTGTGAATGAATTATGATTGGATTTACTAGTGATTTAGTTAAGCTAAATAGTAAATAAGATGGTATGATTGAAATGTTCTTGAATGAGTTGAAAAGGATGATTATTTGGTATGTTTTTGGTTGCCAATTGTGTTTGGTATGATGATTGTAGGTACTTGTATGGATGACCCAAAGTGTGGGTGGCATTTTGGCCTTGCAAATGGCCTATACTTACCCACACGGTTAAGCACACGGGCGTGTAGCTCGACCATGTCCATCGTGGTTGCATTTCAAAACAAGTCAGACTCGACCACGGGCAAGACACACGGGCATGTGACTGGCCGTGTGGTGCAAGTCAGTAGCGACCACGGGTGAGGCACACGGGCGTGTCCACGGGTGAGGCACACGGGCGTGTCCACGGCCGTGTGGACAAGTCAGTATGTATGCCCTGTTTTGACACAGCTTAGACACACGGGCATGTCTAAGGCCGTGGGAGGCACACAGCCTGCCCACACGGGCGTGTGACCTCTGTAACTTTAAAAAATTTTTAAATTTTTGAGAACTCTCGTATGTGTTTGGTTTAGTCCCGGCCTATTTCTAAAGCATGTTTAAGGTCTCGTAGACCTATTTAAGGGACACTTTGATTTGTTTTGTTGAATCATGATATGAAATGTCTGTCAATGTTTCCATTTGTTCGGTAATACCTCTTAACCCTATTTCAGCGACGGTTACGGGTTAGGGGTGTTACATTAACACATGGCTTGTCACACGACCGTATGTCGCACACGGCCTACCACACGGGCTGGCACACGACCGTATGGCATCAACAATGTTGTTTTTCGGCTTTCTCGTTACACACCTGGTCAAAAATCCGATGCACGTACAAAATCAAATATTCCAGTACCTAGATTAAAAAATAATACAAATTAATAACCGGGAAATTAACAACCCAATAGTCGACTTAATAAATCCTCCAACATACGAACCCAATAACCAAAACAAACAAACCCCACCCAACAGCAGAATACTCACCTCCTATAACTCAACAACTTGAAACAAACTCAGTTCGTCAGAGAACCCAATGTCACACGATCCTCTCTTATGCATAATACATGTAAAAATTAAGTTTCGAACTACACCTTTCACAAAAAACATCGAAAAGAACCAACTATCCCCTAAAATACAAATCCAACAACAGAACTTAAATCTTACCCAACACCACAAACCCACACAGGAGTGTAATAGCAAAGAAGGAATTGAAGCATAGAGGTTATGAAAATTTCGGCTTAGAAATTGATAAAAGAAGAATCAAAATTGAAAAGATATTATTTGGGAAAGAAACTATTAAGAACGGCGTAAGAACAGACCAAAAGAATGGAAGGGAAAAAAAACAAGCAAAACAAAAAACACAATAAAAAAATTCAAAAGTAGGGAGAAGTATAGTGGCGTGAAATGGGGAATTAAGGGAAAAACAAATGTGGGGGTTTGTTTTGGGTGATATACTTTATTAATTTTTTTTATTTTCAAAAAGATACTAAATCTTATCCCGCGCAACTAATCAGATTTATTTCTTAGAGTTTAAATTTAATCCAAACTCCTCCACCAACTTGCTAGAGAATGAGAAAAAAATTAAAATATTTCTTACGCATATAGAGACTCAAACACAAAACCTTAAGCAGATACACTAAACGCTTAATCACTCAACCAAACTAAATCATACAACGATAACCAACAAATCAAAACTTAAATTTTTGGGGTGTTATAGTATGTATAGTCCTATTGGGACTATATATTTTCTATTAAAATATTATTATTTTGCGTTCTCTTGATCACCTAAGACTCTTGTGATTATCTCTATAAATAGAGACTATGAGTAGGTCAAAATATATCACAGTAAGTGTTGTCACTCTGTTGTTTTATAGTGAGATTTATTTCTATTTTTTGAAAGAGTTCAGCTTTGGTTTCTAACTCATAGAGATAAATGGATCGTCCCTATTAGAATATCAATAAAGTTTTTATCGTGTTAACGATTTGTAAATTTGGAGTTGTACTTTAAACAAGTCGACGGTTTGAAAATAGCGAATAAGATTGTTTTGGTAGAAAGTCGAGAAACGAATAAATTTGCCTTACCTAAAACACATGTACTAATTTGGTAAATGGTTTATTTCTCTAAATAACACAACAACTCAATTTTAAAAAAAATTCCGCTATACAATAAAATTGATTTTTAAACTAAAATTTTTAACAATTGGTATTAAAGTCAGGTTGTACTATATTTATAGTGTAAATTGGATTGCAAAACTTCTTTGTTTCTTTTTATTGATTAAATTGATAAGAAGTAACATTATTGTATTTTATGCATGTTTTGAATTTATATATATGTGAATGAATGAATGTTTATTATTTTATATTTATTATAAAGTCATTTTGCCAAAGATTATGGTTCCTAGTTTTTAGATTGGTTGTATTTAGGTTATTAAATTTTTAGGTTTGTAAGTAGATCATGGAACATCTTCCCCATGTAGGTTTTTAAAAATTTATTTTTGTAAAATTAGAAAATCATTTGAAATGGAAATCAATTAGGAATTTTAGTAACCTTAAATTTTTCGATGAAACCAAAAAAAGTGTGATAGATCCATAACCTAAAACAGAAAGGAGACCAAACAATTCATAGCACACACAAATGATATATAAATAATTAATTTTTAAGAATATTTGATTTACCAACCACACATTTTAGTAAATATTTAAATGCTCTAATTTTATTTCAATTACAGAACAACATATATTCACAAATCTCATTATTAACATGCCACATAAATCATGATATTTCAATCAGACAAACAAATTGACTAACATTGTCATTAATAAGTTTTAAATCAAACAACAATTAATATATGGCTACAAAAGTTATTTCTCACAAAAATATATTTTTAGTTAATATGACCTTGTCACATTTAAAGAAAACTTTCACTTCAACTTTTCCCAATAATCCAGCGAAAATCAAATTGCTTTAAACATCAAGAATATGAAGCATCTCATTAAAGCTAAAGTCTTTCTAGATGTAAGTTTGAACAGAACCTTGTCTTTTCCAAGTACTTGTGTAGTTTCAAGAGTTTCTAAGGTACACAATCTCTTCTCCTTCTTCCACTTAGGAGTAGGACACAAATGTATTTTAATTACCACAAATGTGCCGAGTGTCACTGCTATCTATCATCTACTCCTTCATATTAGTCATAATATTAACTTGAGGAATGACCACAAAAATTTATATTATCTACTTTAACCAAATTAACATTTGGATCAATAAGATTATCATTTCTCCATTAATGATTTTTGCACAAAGTTATATAGTAGTTCAGTTTGTCATCACAATTAGATACTGGAATATTGAGCATAGTTGATGAATAAAGCACTAGGTAGGTTCCCAAGGAAAGAGAGGTGATGTACATGATACTTTTAAGTACCAAGTTTTACCTAGCCAAAACCATTCCTAAATATGTACTTTCACACTATCACTTATTTCCAACAACTAACTATAAATTTGTCACACAAAATAATTTCCTTTTTTTCCTATTCTTTCTCAAAATTTTATTTTGAACTTGTAACCATAGATTCATCATAAATTATGTTTAAAAAATAAATTCAACTCACACATGCACACATGCACGCGGGTACACACAAGCATGCAATTTAAAGTAAATAAATTAAACTTACATAATCAAATCCAATAACATGGCAAACAAGAATTATCATCATGGTTAAAATTTTAATACAACTTTAAACAAAACTCAAGTTAAACCCAATGTCCAATTTAATATCTTATATTAAAACATTAATATCTGAACTTGGGTCTGGGCCAACCCATATTAAAGTTAAAAATAAAATTAACTAAATTCAAGGTAAATTCATATTATTATTATATTAAGAATTTCACCATATTAAACTCTAACTTAGGCCCTACTAATTCTCTAATAATAATAAATAAATTCATGCAACATAAAATCATGGATTCATTCTTCATTCAAACATTTCATTATATAAATAACATACTTTACATATGATCATTTTTTTTTCCAAAAGTAAATCAATTCTAGTATTTTAAATATGTTTAGATCTCATTACTTTTTTTATATGCATTAGTGATGCATGAGAATCTCGAACAATAAGAATATCGACAACTTTGAGATACGGGCAACAAGATGACAATAACAACAAGCACATGGGACATTCATGGGAAATATGGCACAGGCATCATGGCAATAATGGCAACAACAACCATAGGCATCAACAGTGCGATCATCATTCAAGTACAAAAATATCCTTAAGATTGTTGGTAAATAGTTATCAATTTAACGAATCTAGAATACAAGTTGAATAGCTTGAGGCATGTTAGTCACTGTTTTTAAGGATATTTCTCTATATTGTGTATCATCTAGGACTCATCAAGCTCTTCGATTATAAAACAAGAACAAGAGTCAATAATAGATTGCAATAAAATGTATCCAGCAAACTCAAAAGGAAGAGAGGAAGAGCGAGAGGAGAATGATAGTTTTTTTAGATGTGTTTAGGGTGAAAGTGAGTCATGGTATTTATAGGACTTTTACAAGGTAAAAATAGCAAAGGTAAGTGGATTGAATTAAGTAGTTTACGGTAAGTTAATCATTATATGTGAAATCAAAGAGTAAATTGGTTCTTTTGTTAAAAATTTCTTCGATTTTGGCCACTTTATCCTTTATATGGGTGTGAAAATAAGGCTTTTGGGCATCCAAATAAGTAAATTACAAATTTTATTATTAGATAGTAATCAAATAAATTTTATTCTGTTATATGTTGATGTAGTATCATAAAATATATAAAGTATATGCTTATTGTCATAATTATTTTAATATTTACTATAAATATATTTTAAAATAAATATATAAATAAAAGTTATAATAATTTATTATTTTTATCGTATAAAAAATTGAGTTATATAATAATTTATTAACTATAAATAAATTTTATTATTATAAAAATTTATATGAATTAATTATAATAAGTAGATTTATCAACTATATGTAATGTAATTGTTTATTAATAAAATTTTTGTTTTAACATAACTAAAAAAATTAATATATATCATTTAATATGGAATATTATAATTTATTTTACATATATAATGTAATTTAATGTAATGTCTTTGATAGTCATTTTTTATTCTCACTTCACCCCTACAACTGTGTTTGAATTTAAAAACACACTATACCGTTGTTTCTAATCTCACTGTTACCGTATTTAATCTCATCGCTGTAGTAACTAATCTCTTCATCATCGTTGTTTTTAACCTCACCGAAGATAAATATACCGCCTATCCAAACTAAGCCTTAATATTGTGCAGGTGTTATTAGTGAAAATGTAGTTGTGTGGTTGTGGGTTTGTTATGTTGTATAAGTAGGCATCTTGTAAATCAACTATTCATATGATTAATTGATACAGTTTAGTTTCTTTGTTATTTCATCAGTCCATGTAGTTTTAATTAAATAATTGAATCCTCATACAAGTTTGATTTGTAAAATTTGAGTTAAAAATGATCCACATGGCATTTTATTTAAAGGGTTCAACCCCACAAGAAAAACAAAATTTATTTTATTTATTTATGTTGAAATGATATATTTTATTCATTTCTTAGGTATCCCAGCAACATGGGCTAGAAGCTATTTACGACGTGCTTCGCCTAGCATAAATATAAGATCTTGCAGAATATACATAGAGAGCCAATCCAAGGGCACTAAGTGCAGCAAGCAGCCAATAAAAGTAATCAAGATGTGCCCTGTTAAGAATATCTGCAAACCAGCTATCTCTGCCATCTTTACCAGTTACTGTCTCAATTACAGAGATGAGAAAGCTACTTAAGAAGCTTCCAACACCAAGGATGCTAAGGTAGAGTGCAATACCGATGCTCCTTAATTCATTTGGCATCTGGTCATAATAAAATTCTTGAAGACCAACTATTGCCAACACATCAGATAATCCACACAGTGAGTATTGAGGGACCAACCACCATACCCTCATTGGAACTGTCACGTTTGGCTTGTCTACCAACCCATGTTCTCGAGCAGTTTGAAGCCTCTTCATCTCTACTAAAGCAGCAATCACCATTGCTATAGCAGACACAGCAATTCCAGTTCCAATTCTTTGGAGCATTGTAATTCCTCCTGGTTTCCCAGTGAAGGCTCTTGCTAAAGGAACAACTATTCTATCATATATAGGAATGAAGAGAAGAATTGAAAAGCTAATGAAACACTGAAGTGTGGCAGCAGGTATTCCAATTCCTCTTGTAATGGATCTGTCCATTGTAGCACCTTGCTTAGTAAACAATGTCGATGTCTGTGCAAAAACAACTGCATAAATCAAGCATGTAGCCCATATTGGTGCAAGCCTTAAAACAGCCTTTGCTTCTTCAACCTCTCTCATGCTACACACTTTTCCCTGCTCCATTGTACTGTCTGGAGCAAGCAGGGCTTTGTCGAGGAATCTACCACCACAATAGAAAATCCATTCCATATCAGTTTATTTCCTAATTTCCTTTAGATGAAAAAATATATCACTTACTTGAATTGCTTGAAGCTTTCCTCTGTAGCAATTGCTGAAGAAGCTATTTTACGATTCCTAATGGCCAAAATGAAAACTCGACCAATCCTCACAAATGGGCTTTCTTCATCCCCTTTGACACTAAACCTATAAGTCATTGTTCCAAGCACAAAAACAAGCAGTCCAACAGCCATCACAATAGCAGGTATTGCAAATCCAAGAACCCAACTAAGGTTTTCCTGGATGTAGTTTAAAATCAAAAGCGTCAGTAAGATACCAGCAGCAATACTAAAGTACCACCAATTAAAGAATGAACTCTTGGCTTTGCACTCCACAGGATGTTCTGCATCAAATTGATCAGCACCAAATGCTTGAACGCATGGTTTGTGCCCACCTTGTCCGAATGCCACCAGATATAGTGAGAAGAAAAATAGTATCACTTGATACTGAAGCATTGATGAAGTGTTTAATGTGACATTATCAGCATTTGGGGCACCGGAAGTGGTGACAGATGGAAGAGTGGCTGACAGAGTCAACAAGCCTAGCCCCTGTATGTAAAAAAAAAAAAAAACTCCAGTTCAAGTCATTTATGGAAAGCAGCTACCAAATGCTCTAGCAAAAACCATTAAAATAATTCAGCTTATTCTGTTCAATTAATCATCAAATCTTCAACAGGAAAGCTAAGTCAATCGACAAATTGCTCCATTACAAGTCGATGTTAGAGCTGCTTTTCTCAAATCTTGAATTGAGTTTCAAAGTAATTGTTTGAGCAATGGAAGCAACTTCTCTAATTTGAGAATGACAAATGAGTTCAAGAGAGCTTGAGCCAGGGACGAAGCTGGGCGTTGACTTCCTTTGGTTAAATGGATTAACTGCACCTTTAGTCCTCCTAAAATTAAAAGATTAATTTAAGCATTCCTGACACAAATTTTATAATTTTATCTCTGCCTACACAAAATTCTTAGCTGAATAGCTCAGTGGATCATTGGAAGAAATTATGATGAAGCATTCATTTGTTGTTGGCCAAAATGTAAATAGAATTACCAAAATGTAAACAAGGGAAGTAAGAATGATGGTACGGTATCGGCCAAGAAAAGAATCAGCAAGGAAAGCACCCAGGAGTGGGAGAAGCGTGGCCACCCCTGACCAGGCGTTAACTTGTGCAGCGGCGGCGGCAGTGGACAGACCCAGAGTCCCCGTCAAGTATGTTATGAGGTTTGAAGAGATTCCATAATAAGCAAACCTCTCAGCAACTTCAACCGCAATTATGAAAGAAGCCGAAGTCCATCCACCGGAGTTTGAACGGTGCACAGGTCTGCCTTTGAAATCAAGGCAGCCTTTAACTGAGTCATCCAAAAGTGGAATTTCAGCAGCTGCAAGATCGGACATTGCAGTAAGCTTTAGTAAGAGTTTGGAGAGGAGGAATTTATGGGCAGCATTAAAATATTAAAAAATATTTGAATTTTCAGCGGTCCCACGGTTATTTTTAAAAAAATAATAATATATTAAACCTGTGAAGAGCATGGTCATTCTTTTATTCTATATGGACATACTGTTACGTTTATCTTTTTCATTATTTTCAAATATTTTATTACCAATGGCCAAAAGAAAGTAATTTTTTAACAACTTTTACATATATTTTAGCCACTCATACAAATAAAATTTTAGAATATATTTAATGATTGAAAAATAGCTACTCTTTTTATTTCAGTAATATAATATATGTAATAAATTACTGAGAGAATAACAGTAAAAAAATATAAAAAAAGAATTCAGAGAAGATAGGTATGATATGGGTTCTGAAACATGAATAATTGGTTGGTCCAAATAAAAACAAAACCATCCACTTTCCATGTTTACCTTCAAAAGATATCATCTCTTTTCTACTTTGGGAAAATTCATCCCGTCCCTGCCTCCTATAATTCAAGGCTCTTGGTTAAATATCACCATCATCGGGACACAGGGAAAACTAGGAAGTTAACCAAGATTATGTCTTCCTAAACTTGAAATATTAACTTTGATGAGATTAGAAATGTGGATGATGATATTCTAACTGTTGTAGTGATGAAATTAAAATTAATAGTCTTCCACTTTATCTATTTTTATTTTGAGAATATTTTTTAATACTAAATTATTTTACATTCTAATCAATTTGGTATTTATTGTAAATTTTTTTTTAAAAAACTATAAATGTTATGAAATAAATAATGAAGAGAGTAAATAACAAAGGAAATGGGAGAGCAAAAGAGAAGTAATTCTTTTATTAATCAATGGGAATGAATATAATGCTTTTCCAAAGTCTACATTTATAGACATAAGAAGTATAAATAAAATAAAACTCTACTTCTAACTAATATTAGACTCCTAATGTATATCAAACATATCTTGATCTTGATGAACATTCACTTAATAATAATATATTCATAACACTTCCTCTTGGATCTCCATTGGTAGATAATGTGCCTTATTAAAACCATACTAAGATAAAAACTCAATGGGGGAATTTTTTTTTTTTAGTGAAGTAAAAATAGTACACATATCTGGAATACACATAATATGCTGCCTCATGAAAAACCTTACCAAGAAAATCCAATGGGTTAAAACCCCGATTAAGAGGAAAAAAGTACAACGCGTCTTTACTACCCCTTATGACAACATTACATGATATCTGATATTCTATATATTCCAATATTGAATATTAACTTTTCAAATAACCACTTAAACAAATTTAACAATAATCATAACAAACTTTGATCATGATCATTCTATAAAAATATAAATAAGTATTTTGATCATTTTATAATTTTCCTTCAACTATTATTCACTGAGTCAAATTTACCACATATGCTCAAATCATTTCAATTCATATAAATGTTTACGCAAACATATTGAACAATTCCCGAGAATTTCTATGTGTTTTTATCATTCTAAATCCTTCAAGGATTTTAATATAAACTTTTACTACATAGTGATTCATATGAAAGGTTGTAACAATAACCATTAGATACATGTCTAATTGAACTACCAGACTAATAAGAAATCTAAATGTTATTATATCCATCACAAAAGAAAGTTATTGCATCCACCATAAAAAAATGTTATTGTTGGAAAAACGGGTTTGGAAAACGTAGCGAAAAATAAATTTAGGAAAAAACCAGAGTTTTAAAATTTTTTTCAAAACAAGATCTTGGTTGTGATATCTAAAGTAATAAACATTTAATCAAAATTGTATTTTTTTCGATTCGTCTAGAATGACAGCTTCGACCGAGCAGTCTTCTCCACTATCCTCAAGCTCACGTCTATCGAGTGTGGGTTCGCTTCAAATCAGAAATTTTTTCACAATAATTATCAATGGGCTAATTTTACAATTTCTTTTAACTTTTGGGTCAAGATGTAAATCAGAAAAATATCTCTAGAAATTTTCTAAAATAATATCTTCAGAGAATTTTCTCTCTACAACTTTCTCTTGAATTCAAGTGTATGTAAATAATGACACAATGCTTTCTTTATATAAAGAGAGTTTAGAGAGTTCAACTATTATTAAACTTAATCACTTTAATATTAAATTAATATAATATTTATCAAGATAAATATTAGATTAAATTTAATATTAAGATAATCACTTTAATATTAAATTAATAAAATACTATTAAGATAAATATTAAATTTAATTTAATATTAAACTATTAAAATAATATTATTTCTAAATAATTAATCTGAAATCAAATTCTTTGGTAGAGTCCTAGTAGGAGTGTAACCCTTCCACTCCTCAACACCGACGATCAATTGCCGCCCGCCATTGAGACATCGCCGTCACAGCCACCGGCACTGTCATGTCTGATGATGTAGGTGCGACAACCTTACGACACCCTGAGCCGGTTTCGTCCGGGTCAATGATGACTCGACCGGTCTGGTCTAGGCACTAGTTGGACCATTGGCCCGGTTTCACATACTGGGTCTGGTTCGACCAGTTTTTGGGTCTTGGTCTCGGTTTTGGGCTCCCGGGCCCAATTTATGATCTCAGGTCCAATTTTCAAGTTCAATTACCCATTGGGCCAATTGTTTGACTTGAAAATTAACTTATAAAAATATCATATTAATTTTAATTGATTTGATCAAAATTAATTTTTTTCAAAAATCACTTAGATTTTCCAAATTAATTTTTCAAGAAAATTATTTAATCAAATTCTCTAGTTAAACAATTCTCATGACCATCTAATTTAATTCCACATCGAATAAATTGAGTCAATTAAATTATCCCCAAAGTCGTTGATTTTTCTTCTAATTCAAATGCAGTCCAATCAAGCTTTTGTTGAGCTAGCGGAGGGACCAATCAGACATATACAATTAGGCTCTAATGATTGCAACTATGTCCAAAGCATCGTTCCGATAATTGGCAATTACTTAATCATGGAGTCAGTCCACAAATAGTACCATGATTGAAAACTCCTTATTGTATACTCTTTACGAAAACAATTCATCCAACTATTTTGTCCAATGACCTCGTCATGTGTGTGTTACCCTCATATGATATCCTTGATTCCTTTGAGTTAAATCCGTTCACTCAATACAATCCTATTTTATCTCATTGTTACAATTGTGTCTTATTAATGATTAATATGACCACTGTTAACAAATGACTGTGATAAATTGCTCGTTCGAGAACAAGCAACCCGTGGCCACGTTCCATATTTATCAATCCACACAATGCCAATGAGAGGATATCATTAACTCTTTAATTGAGCTATGAATTCCACTGTTGCTAGTAAAACCATGTCATACACAAGTCATTTACCCAACATACCGGCCATGGGCTTGATCATCTTTAAAGCATGAGCATCCACTTATATCAAAGCACATGAGTTGCATACGCATGGTCAGTGACTAACTCGAGAGTTAGGTAAATCACACAATGAACGTCACAAGTGAATTAATTCACAAACAGATTCAAAATTAATTTATCTTAGTTTCAATCCAATGTATCATCCTATCAATGAATACATCTATGTCTCTACTCGTGGAGTCAACTGCTCCGATAACCAAGACTAACCATCTCGCTAATTGGAATTGTAGACGACATAATAATCCTTCTCAGTATTTGAAGCAAATGCATATTTTGATTCTTTTATGTGAAATTAACTTTATTTATTTATTCATCATTTTTATTTATTCATCATTCAAATAAATAGAAAACTGTTACATGTTTACTACAATATGGGCACATTTCCCAAGAATCTCCCACTTGCCCTAGTGAAGTAAATGTGTCATGTTTCGTATTCTCATATCCTTGACGTGTTTGTTAAAACTTCTAGTTACAAAAGTATTAATAAACGAATCTGCAAGGTTATTTCAGAAACTACTTTCATCATATCTACAATTCCTTAGGCTACTGCCTCTCGTATCAAGTGATACTTCCGATCAATGTGTTTCGTCCTCTTGTGACTTTTCATTTCCTTGGTATTAGCTATTGCAGCACTGTTATCACAATACAATGTTATAGCTTTTTCCATATCAGGAATAACTTCAAGTTCGGTTAAGAACTTTCGAAGCCATATTGCTTCTTTCGTTGCCTCAGAAGCAGCCACAAACTCGGCCTCCATAGTAGAGTCAACAGTCCAAGTTTGTTTTACACTTCTCCACACTATGGCTCCACAACCTGGAACAAATACATTTCCCGACGTTGATTTCCTCGAATATTTATAGGTTTGAAAGTCTGAGTCTATGTATCCAACAGAAGTAAGGTCCTCCCTAGAATACATAAGCATATAATCCTTAGTTCTTTTAAGATACCTTAATATATGCTTTACAGCTTGCCAATGCCTGAGACATGGATTTGCCTAATATCAACTAACCATTCTTACTGCAAAACAAATATCTGGACGTGTGCAAAGCATCGCATACATAAGGCATCCAACTACCGAAGCATATGGAACCTTACTCATATGCTCTCTTTCTTCCGCTGTATTAGGACAATCATCTAAAGAAAGATGAAAACTTGATGCAGTTAGCTAAATACCTGGCATTGCATCGGTCATTCCAAAATGTTCCAATACCTTATCGATGTATGAAGCTTGAGATAGAACTATCGTTTTATTTTTTTCGATCACTAAGGATTCGAATTCCTAGAATATAACTAGCTTCACCCGAGTCCTTCATGCTAAACTATTGAGCTAACTACAGTTTAACCGATGACAATTCTCCTAAATTGTTTCTGATAAGTAGAATATCATCGATATATAAAACGAGGAATACCATATTTTTATCCTTTATACGCTTATAAACACAAGTTTCATCAGCGTTTTACTCAAATCCAAAAGTCTTGAGTGTTTGATCAAATCTTTTATTCCATGAGCGGGACGCTTGCTTAAGTCCATAAATGAATCTTAGTAGTTTGCAAACTTTTTTCTTTTTTCCTTTGACAACATAGCCAGTGGGTTGAGACATGTAAATGGTCTCATCAAGATAGCCTTTCAAGAATATTGTGTTGACATCCATTTGCCAGATCTCATAATCGAGAGTAGCGGCAATAGATAAAATTATGCGGATAGACTTGAGCATGGCTACCAGAGAGAAGGTCACGTCGTAATCGGTGCCTTCTTTCTGTGTGTAGCCATTCCTGATAATTCTAGCTTTGTGTGTTTCCACTTTCCCTTTCGCATTTCTCTTCTTCTTGTAGATCTGAGTAACAGCCCGATTTAGGGCCTAGTTAGAATAGTGGTTGCGAGACCACAAATTCAAAGTAGAAATATATGTTTTATGATTTTTATGAGGCTTATGATGTGGTTGCATGATTGTGTGAAAATTTAATGAAGAAATTTTATGAATGAGTGAACAATTTGCCTATTAGGACTAAATTGCAAAGATTAGAAAACATGAGCTTCTAGAAGATTTAAGTATGAAATAGAATTATAAAAATTACTAGAGGTCCTTATTTAGCAATTAGACCATTAAATGTTAAGATGGACAAAAATGGACATGGGAAGGAAAAATCTTAAGAAAGGACCTTAAGGACATTTTTGTCATTTGGTTAATAAAAGAATTAAAAGGGAAAAAGAAGTCAAAATTCATGTCCATCTTCTTCTCCATAGCCGAAATTTTCAAGATCTCCATAGCTAGGGTTTCTTCAACTTCCAAGCCTGATAGTAAGTGCATCCTAGCCCCGTTTTTAATGTTCTTCGTATTTTTGAGATCCTCGTAACTCGATTTAGCTATTTCTAGCTATATTTTGAGCTAGGGTTTATATTCAAAAATTTACCCATGTATGAAATGCATGTATTTTGATGATTTATGGAAGAATATGAAAGTTTGATGCATGATAAACATCTTTTTCTAAGTGATTTTCATGAAAAATGCATAAAAGGACCAAATTGCAAAAGTTATGAAGTGGTCATACATGGGTGAAATAGTGAAAATTAGAGGTTGTTGTAGTTAAGAAAAAGATTCAGCTAGGCTTAAAATACAAGAAAGTTGAATAAAAATCATTTTACGAGCCTAGGGGCAAAAGTGTAATTATGTGAAAGTTTAGGGGCAAAATCGTAATTTTGACAAAGTATGATTCATGTGTCAATTTAGTCAATGTGAATATTAAACAAGTGAAATTGTTATTATAGATCAAGAAACACGAAGCCCGGACCGAAATCGAGGCAAGAACAAAGTGTTGGACTAAATCGAACATCTACACACATTTTGAGTACCGAGGTAAGTTTGTGTGAAATTAAAGCTTTATAGTGTTTTTATATTTTAAATTGCTTGATCTTATGATAATGAATATCACTTCATGAAAATCGACTAATGAAGCCTTGATGAGAAAATGATGAGAATATATTAAGTTGAAGTCCCGGTTGAAGATTCAGAATAACGAGGATACCTATGTCACGATATGAGATAAGGAAGGTCCCGTGTAAGACCATGTCTGGGACATGGCATCGGCACCAAATGTAGGTTCCGTGTAAGACCATGTCTGGGACTTAGCATCGGCACCGAATAAGGAAGGTCCCGTGTAAGACCATGTCTGGGACATGGCGTCGGCACCGAATGTAGGTCTCGTGTAAGACCATGTCTGGGACTTGGCATCGACACCGAATAAGGAAGGTCCTATATAAGACCATGTCTGGGACATGGCATCGGTACCGAATAAGGAAGGTCTCGTGTAAGACCATGTCTGGGACATGGCCTCGGCACCAAAGAAAGATCTCGTGTAAGACTATGTCTGGGACATGGAATCGACATCTATGTACGATCTCGTATAAGACCATGTCTGGGACATGGCATCGACATCGAGTTAAGAGATCCCGTGTAAGACCATATCTGGGATATGGCATCGGCATCAAGAGGTGATCCCATGTAAGACCATATCTGGGATATGGCATTGGCATCGAGATACATGCATGATGAGATTGAGTATCCTCCGATATTTCGAGTAGTTCAACGGGCAAAAGAGCTAAGTAGGCAAAGATGTCAAAGTGCTAAGCTATACAAAGATGACAAAAAGTTACATTTAAGTTAAGGATGATAATGATTTAATCTTATGTTCAAGATAGCATAAGTGCTAAATTATGTGATGAAGTGACACAGGTACCGTGAGTAAGTTACGGATTATGAAACCGTAATGTGATATGTGATGGGTAAGCGAAAGTATGAGTAAGTATGTTAAAGTACTTGAGAACTTGTATTGTCATTGTTATATGAGATGAATGTATTTTACCATGAGTACTTATGTTGCTATTTTAATTCATGCAAACTTACTAAGCTATATGCTTACCCCTCTCTTTTCCCTTCTCTTTGTAGTATCGCCAAGCTAGCTTGGGGATCGTAGAACGTTGGAGCTCGGATCACACTATCAATTATTCTTTTGGTATAGTAAAGTTGACTTATTTTGGGTATGGCATGTATAGGAACTTGGTCATCTTGTGTTATGTCATATTTGAAAGCCAAAGTGTTGGCTATTAAGGTTAATCACTCATTTTGTAAATGGCCATTAGGAGTTGGCCAATATTTGTCAAGTTTTATATATTAATGATGATGAGTTTTATGAAGTGAAAGTTCATGCAATTAATGGAGTAAAATCTGAAGTGTATGAATGATGATTAGTGATTCTTCATAGTGTATTATTGCCATGTTATGTGTTGCTTGTGTGGGCATATGTGTGTTTATGTTTCAAGGTGGTAATTGGCTTGGTAAATAGCCTTCTAACTGTCCATACGGGTAGACTCACGGGCATGTGTCTAGGCAGTGTGTGACACACGGCCAGCCCCATGGGTGTGTTGATAGGTCGTGTGTCCCCTGCACCAAAGTTGCGAGAATTCGATTCGCCACACGGGCCAGCACACGGGTGTGTGCCTAGGCCGTGTGCCCTTATGAGTTTGCTGACGTCATAAACAGAATACCCAGGTTTTTCACACACGGGTGAGGACACAGGCGTGTCAAGGCCGTGTGAGGGACACGGGCCACAAACACGGACGTGTGTCCAGCCGTGTGAAAACACCTGTAGGTTCGAAATGAAAAATAAATTCCACACGGGCGTGTGCGACCACACGGCCTGCCCACACGGGCGTGTTCCATTTCACACGTGCGTGTGGCCCTATTTTAGGCAAAAAATTTATAAGTGCGTAAAATTTTCCGGTTTGGTTCCGAACCATCCCGATTGTATGTTTAGGGTCTCGTCGACCCATAATAAGGATGTTATGAATATGAATGAAAAGTTTTAAGTTGAAAACGAAATTTTATAGCCCGATAATGTACACTCAAGTAAGTTAAGTCCGGTAATGCCTCGTACCCTGCCCCGGCGTCGGACACGGGTAAGGGGTGTTACAATCTACTTATACCCTATGGGTTTAATTCCAATCGGTAAGTCTACAAGTTCCCACACCATATTGGATTTCATAGAATCTATCTCGGCATCTATAACCTGTTTCCAGAGCTTGGAATCAATGTCCTGCATAGCCTTTTTATAAGCGAGTGGATCATCATTCTCATGATTGGATTCCGTATTATAAATACTACCATCATAGATGAAGAAGTTTGGTTTTTTAGAAACTCTCCCACTACGACGAATTGTAACACCCAAAACCCGGCTTAGAAGTTTAGACCGAATTCGGATGTCACATTGGTTACCAAAGTAACCGTAGTTAAATTTCACAAAATAAATTCTCAAGTTAAATCAAAATATTTGTCCGTTTAAAACCCAGTAAGTAAAGTTACAAATAAGAAAAACATATAACCCAGTTTAAATAAATGAATAAGAATCAAACGGAGATTGTACCAAAGCATTTAAAAATCTTACATTCCAAAAATCATTTAACCAAATATAAACTGAAAATATAAACCGATAATACTTTATTTTCCACCGAGACTGTCCGAGACCTCCGGATACCGAGTCTAGCGTCAAAATTTAAAAAGGGTACCTAAAAAGAAATACTAAGAGGGGGTGAGCTACTCGAGCTCAGTGTGAGTCCGAAACAAATCTCAAACAGAGATACAGTACTCAAAACATTAGCACAATAGATTTCAGTTACTCATGGAGTCAGAACGCACACTTGGGACTGACATCCCAACAGAACTTAACAGCCAGAGCACATCAAATTCACTCAAAAACTCAACTCAAATGCTGATCAGACAGACAGATTATAGAAAATTAGTCTTACAGTCAGAACACACAGACAGATGCAGATGAAATGCAGTTAGATAAATATAACCCACCCATCCAGCCAACACACCTCTCCGTCCCCCGATCACACCTCATAAGAGCTATTAAAGCTCATCCAACCAATCACACCAATTAGGACCTCGAAAGGCCTATCCAACCCTACACTCTGTATATGTGGACTCAGCCACTCAGATAATGGTACGCAGCAGGGCTAGCGTACGTATAGTATAGTGTAATACGGTGAGAGACCGCGTGCTGGTCATGTTGCGATTAAAGCGCAGATCGGATAATAGTGCGCAAAGAAAGTCGACGCACATACGATCTGAAGGCGATAAATCTCTATACGTATAAGTTTTGATTAAACTACCGATTGTAATAGATGATCTTCCTTCTCTTCACAACCCAACCCAAAATATTTTATGCAAATGCATGAATGCATCCAAGCTAACAGAATAGATACACATTAACAGATAGTCAGTCAAAATAGTCACGTAGCACACTCTTCAGACCAGATTCAAAATCATACATTACACACAACCATCATAGATATCGAGTCTTGAACACCCTCACTAAACTTAGCTAAAGGTCGGAAACACACAAGCACATATTCAGATTAGAAATGCATACAAAACCAATACAAGTGACTTAAGACCACACGCCCGTGTGCTTTGGCCGTGTGGTAACGCCTAGGCCATGTGGGAGATCAACAGCTCGTGTGAAGAGAGGCACATGGCCATGTGACAGAGGCACACACCCGTTTGAAGAGAGACACACGGCCTGTGTGACTAAGGCACATGCCCGTGTAGACCAGGGGCAAGGCCGTAGGGATAGGTCGTGTAACTCTCTGTCCATTTGCACTAAATTTGAGTACAGGGTTGACACGGCCGTGTAAGGGTCTCACACGTCCATGTGCCCACCAGACTCGGTCGTGTGTCCATAACACACATGTCCGTGTGGAATCCCTAATTCCTAAATTAGCCACACGACCGTGAGGCCAGGCCGTGTGACACCAAATCACTCAAACCCTAATCTCCAAACTCACACGCTCGTGTGCCCAAGGGATACGACCGTATGAGAAACGATAAAAATCCCCAAATTGGCCACACGACCATGTGGCACCAAAATTGGCCGAAACCATAATTCTCAAAGCACACGGCCGTGTGGACTGGCACACGCCCGTGTGGAAACCCTAGTGGCCACGAAACCACCTCGAAACAGGCAAAACCGCCCTTCTAGCCCCCTAAATAGGTCCCTAACTTTAAAATAACGAGAGTATAGCGAAGCATGCCATACACCCTGTTTTATTCAACATCTAACGCCCAAAATTGACGAAATTAAAACACATTCAAGATATACCTAAACAAACAATCACAAAGTAAAATAGAAAATTTTCGTATCCCACACCTATTTTGAAGACGGAGAAGCGTAATTCTTCCAAATGTGCACGGCGTAAATCTTTTTCTAAAATAAAAGAGCAAAGGCCAAAAAGAAAAAAAAGACAAAGAAAGAGGAAAAACAACAAAGAAAGAAGAAACGTCCAACAAAAGAAAAACAAAAATGAAATAAAAATAAAAATAACATTTTGGCTTAAAACAAAACTAATTAAAAATACTTCTCCAAAACTCTCTTAAAAAGACTCGAACCCAGAACCCTGAGGTGTTCTAACACCTACTAAACCACCAGACCAGCAGGCCCACTCTAACACTTAAACACGCGACTAACCACAATAGCGAAGCCTTCTCTGTTGCCCTAACCACAAAACCCTAAAACTTCTAACCTTAAAATTTGGGGCGTTACACGAATTCGCCTATGTTGTTGATCTTTTGCAGGTTTTTCTACAACTCTCTCGAGAATTGAACTTGGTGATTGTTCTACCACTCCCGAAAGTTCCTTGAATACCACTTTACTTCAAGGCTTAAAGTTATCCATGTAGCTTTCCTTGAGGAAAGTAGCATGAGTAGAAAATTTAATTGTATTATCTTTCGGATTGTAGAATAATTCTCCATTTATTCTTTTTGGATATCCTACAAACATGCACAAATCTATCCGTGCATCCAACTTCTTTGCATCCTTATCCAGAACGTGTGCTGGATAACCCCATATTCTAAAGTGATTTAGAAAGGGTTCTTTTCATGCCACAGTTAATAAGGTGTCTTACAAGAAGACTTGGTTGGCACATCATTCAGAATATAGCAAGCCATTTGTATCGCATATCCCCAAAAGGAAGTAGGAGGTTGTGAATAGCTTAACATTGAACGAACCATGTCAAGTAAGGTTTTATTCATTCTCTCAGTTATGCCATTCTACTGTAGAGTGCCCGGTGCAGTCAATTGGGATAAAATCCCATTCTCTATGAGGTATCCTAAGAACTCATCAGACAAATATTCCCCACCTCGATCAGACTGAATATTCTTTATGGATAAACCTAATTGTTTTTCCACTTCTGCATGAAACTCTCAAAATTTATCAAAGGTTTCACTTTTGCGGTGCATTAGATACACATATCCATGTCGAGAATAGTCTTCGATAAAAGTCACATAATAACCGTAACTTCCTCGGACACTGATGCTTATGGGACCACATGCATCAGTGTGTACAAGTTCTAAATGTTGGTTGGCCCTTGTACCTTTCGCATTAAAAGACCTCTTAGTCATTTTACCTCCAAACAAGATTCACATTGTGGAAGATTAACTTTCTTAAGCATAATTAAGGGACCATCTTTCATGAGTTTAGTGATTCTTTCTTGGTTAATATGACCAAGTCTTAAATGCCATAGGTACCCTTTATTAGAGTGAGAAGTTTTAAGCTTTTTATTTACTATTTCAGTTTAAAGTATCGAGTAGCTATTTGGTTTGATAAAGTAAATATTGTTTTCCATTCATCCATTACAGATTAAAGAATGATTTTTATGAATAACAATCTATTTATTGAATGTCACAGTATAACTGTAATAAAATAAACATGATACAGAAATTAAATTCCTTTTAAAATGAGGTACATAAAACACGTTCTTTAACTAGCAAGATTACCTAGCAAGAACATGGATTACATCTAATCAATTCATGAATCTTAATTCTCAAGACTCCACACGAACTAACGACCATTTAATGTTTGGCTATCACCTCTAGCTTAAATATCATTTCTTAGGAAACTATTTAATAAGAAATTATCTTAAGTGTGTAATCATTGACTCAACACCCATCATGATCATGCTCTCATTTATGAGTCATTTTGGAACAATATCTCTAAAATTCATGCATGACTAGAGAACCCAGATAACAAAGTTTACCTTGGAGTGCGGTCAGGGTAGGAACCGACTCAAAACTTTATCATGCTAGATTACAAAAGTTTAAGGAGTGTGTTGTGGTGGAAAAGATAGAGTGCAAGAAGATGTTGTGTCTTGATGTTTGTACTAGGTGGAGCTCGACCTACTTAATGTTAGACACTGCTCGGAACTTTGAGAGAGCTTTTGAGAGATTTGAGGAGCAAGATACAAACTTTAGGGCTGAACTTGAAAGGGGAAAGGGTTGGCCTAGTGTGGATGATTGGGATAATGTTAGAAACTTGAGGGATTTCTTGGAACACTTTTATGAAGTCATTTTGCATATCTGGCACTTCATATGTCACGTCCAATAATTTTTTTGATGAGCTTTCTGAAATTGATATTCTTTTATGAGATGCTCAGTTAAATAGTAATGTTGATTTCAACGTTATGACCATCAAGATGAAAGAGAAGTATGATAAGTATTGGGGTGATATTGATTAGATGAATTTGCTTATGTTTGTTGCTTGTGTTTTAGATCCTAGACAAAAACTAAAGTATCTTGAATTTGCACTTAATGAAATGTCTAGTTCTAAAAAAGCTTGTAAAATGATGCAAAAATTGAAGGAATCTTTGTATGAATTTTTTGATGAGTATAAGCCTCCACTTCATAGTACTTGTAGCCAACCGAGTGTGCCAACACATGTTTCTCTCGGTGAACCACAACAAAAAATGAAAAGGCGAATGCAAGCTTTGTATAAAAAGCGTGAGTTGGAAATTTGTGGTGAGGATAAAACATCTGAGTTGGATAAATATCTAGCTGAGGCTAATGAGGAATTTGTTGAAGATTTTGATATTTTATTGTGGTGGAAAGTGAATAGCCCTAGATTTCCCACTCTTTCAAAAATGGCAAGAGATGTGTTAGCTATACAAGTTTCTACAGTTGCTTCAGAGTCTACATTTAGCACCGGGGGACGTGTGCTTAATCAATATAAGAGTTCTTTAACTCCTAAAATTGTACAAGCTCTTGTGTGTACTCAAGATTGGATTCGAAAATCATCATCACAAGAAGACATCAAAAATATTGAACAAATCCAAGAGCTTGACAAGATTCAAAATGGTATATTTATTGTTTTATTTTAATAGTTTCAATTTTTTTACCATATTACTCCTACTTATTTAATTGATTCAATGTTTAGACTTTTCTTGGAATGCATCAGAGCCTACCCTAAATTCATGAGCTTTCGTGAGTTGAAGGGTATGCTTACTATCTTATTCTTGTTAACTTATAATCTATTCGTTTGTTTATATTATTTGATTTTTTTTAAATGCGTATATTTCTATTATATGCTAAATTTTTGCACATGTTTTTTTTTTGTAGTTTTAATGTAAATGGAGATCTTCTGGAGAGAAGAAATGGATACAAATGGAGAATATTAAAGACTTACATTTAAATTATGTTTTAATTTCAAGACTTATGTAATGTTTTTAATTATGTAGTGATTCAAAGACTTATGTAATGTTTTTAACTATGTAGTGATTCAAAGACTTATGTAATCTTTTTAATTATGTAGTGATTCAATTTGGTTAATTCGGGTAATTCAGTTAATTCACATAATTCGGTTAATTCGGTTAATTCGGGTAATTCGGTTAATTCGGTTAATTTTTAACCAAAAATAAAAAACATATAATTTTCAGTTAATTTGGTTAACCGACCGAATTAACCGAAAAATTTCGGTTCGGTTAATTTTTTGAAAAAAATTTAGTTCGGTTAACGGTTAAAAATTTTGAAAGGTCGGTTAATTCAGTTAATGTTATTTCGGGTCAGTTAACCGACTGAACACCCCTAATGGTTAGTGACTAACTCAGGAGTTAGGTAAATTAGACCATGAACGTCACAAGTGAATTAATTCACAAATAGATTTAGAATTAATTCATCTTGGGTCCAATCCAATGTATCATTCTACCAATGAATACATCTATGTCTCTACTTGTGGAATCAACTGCTCCGATAGTCAAGACTAGCCATCTCGCCAATTGGAATTGTAGACGACATAATAATCCTTCTCAGTATTTGAATCAAATGCTCACTTTGATTCTTTTACGGGATTACAGACTCATTTAGATTATCTACTGAAATAAGTTGTGTTTCTCGCAATGTAAACGTTCTTTACAATGCAACTTATCTTCAGTTTGAACTTTAGACAATCAATGAGCTAATATTTGCTTGTTACAATTTCGCTATGCATGCAAAATATAAAAGGCAGAAAATACAAAAGACATAATAGTGAAATGTGAAATTAAATTTATTTATTTATTCATCATTCAAATAAATAGAAAACAGTTACATGTTTACAACAATATCGCTACATTTCCCAACAATTATACCTTTTATAATCAATGCGAGAAATTGAAAAACTTCGTTGTTCTTATTTCATTTTCACAAAACTATGCATTCTTACCTCACTAGCTTTATACCTTTAGATGTTTGGACTACTGGTCCAAAAACTTTACGAATTTAATTCTACTTTATGTGTCTTCCATTTTGGATAATCTATTCCATGTCTATATTTCTCAACATATCCAAGATCCTCATTTTCTTTCATTATTTCAAAATTGCAAAATCGTTATAGACTACGCTTTCTTTCCATGGTTCAATATTTTCTTGTATTAACATAACTTATCAAGGTATCTTTATTTTCATTATTTCCATCTTCAGGTACCTGAATCTTTTCTGGAGTTTTAATAATTAGTTATGTATTGGTTCTCTTCAGGAGCATCCGCCTCCATTATATGGCCACCTAGATTTATTATTATATTTACAAGAATTTTCATCTTTGAAATCAATTCTACCATGCTTCAGGCATTCATTATGATTATTTATTCTAACAGATTGTCCTACTAGGACTTTTACACATCAACTAGTATTTAAGACTCGGTTATTCTTATTAGGTCAATAAATACAAACTTGCAATAAAGTGAAATATCCTTTTGAACTTCTGGTTCAAATTACTTTCTACAAGGATCTAGATAATGATAATTCATTCCAAGTAGTTTATTTTATCTAGTTTTTATCATTTCTCTCCCCTTGATGTTAGGAAAATTTGTCAAATCAAAGTTGGAATCGCCAAATTAGACCTATCCAAGGGTTGGATAGCCCCCCAACCTGACTAAGGTCGGGCTTGGACAGGGATTTTTGCACCTCAGCCTAGTTCAAATTCACATCTTGTCGCAATTATTGATCAGGATGGTCTAACTGTTCATGCCAACTAATTAGTATATTTTGACTAGTAAATTTCTGGTCTACTATACACATGATTCAAGGATACTAATGTAAAATTTTATTTACCATTGTATGTGATTTAACCGTACTAATATGCATAGTATAAACTAGAAGAAAATGCAGTAGTTTTCTAATACAAAATTCTTACCAAAATCTAACAGATTTAATATGTAGAAATTAATCTTCTCCTCACCCACAGTCTCAATATGATATTCGTTAAAACATATATTTTTTTAAAACATAATAATTTCTTTGAGACTAACCAGAACAAAATGCATTAATTATCACTTTGTTTCTTCAAATATACAATGTCTTAGCTCTTCTGGAGCCTTGAATTAAATTTATACTATGAAAGAGTAACATGTTTCATGTCATAAATATAGGGTAACAATATATTAGCTCTTTTGAAGCCTTAAATTAATTTTGTACCACTAAAGTTGATTTTGTTTCATTACCAAACAAGGAAAATGTTTTATATCCCCAAGGATAATATCCACTATTGTTTTAACCATGAGAGATATATTTTATTCCTTTTAAAGAACATTAATTGAATACTAAGATATGTGTACAATAGGTACATATCCAATAACTTTTCATAAGTTGTTTTTCTTCTTTGAAGGGTTATATTGAGAACTTTTGTTGTTCTCTTATTCATCTCCATGTTTCCACCTTTAGTGACAAAAAGTAATTATTACTAATAAGATATCCAATAATCAAGTAATGAATGTCAACATTTCACAAAAGAAGATACAACCCATTCTTCTAGAAATTTCATTTTAAAAAAAATACATATAATCCATAAAAATATTAAAATCAAACCATAGACTTAAAGTTTAGTAATGAATAAGAATAAAAATTATAACAACAAATTCCTCAATATGGATTAAATAAAAAATCCTAAAAATTGGCATGTTAGCATTTAAAATGATCGCTATCATAGAGAAAATGTTAATATCCCTTTATTATTTAGATTCATCATGATTGTAATGCCCCAAGTTTTTAAATATGTTTATGTAATTCATTGACACAAATATATGTCTGCTTTAGTGGTTATGTGTTCTGGGTGTGTGTGTGAGGTCCCAAGTTCAAGCCACAACTTGGGTAAATTTTGGCATTTTTATGAATAAAGCTCAGTCTCTAGTCAGTAGGCTTAAGTTTAAATGTTGGTAAAATTATATCAGAATGGGCCTACTGGTCTGGTGGTTGGGTGGAGTGTTGGTTGTGCTAGAGGTCTTGTGTTCGATTCTCTGGGTAAGCAAGGGGATTTAATTTTTACCTTGGTTGACTGGAAGTGTTTGAATGGAGTCAGAATTCTGATGAGTCTGGGGGTTAGTGGATGATTTTGAGAAGCAAATTTAGGGATTAGGGGGTGATCAGTGGGTTTTTATTTTTATTTTTATTCTTTTTCTCAATTTCGGTTTTTCCCTTTCTTCCAAACTTCTGACGTGAGTTTTGCTATCATCTTTTCCTTGCCATTTTAATCTTGTTCGATCAGCAAATTTTTCCTTTTCTTTTTGTTTCCTTATCTCGCTTTTCTACTTTGCAACGAATAGAGCGTTGGGCGTGTGTTGGTAAGTTATGTTCTAGCTTCCTCTTAGCGTGTTCTGGATTAGTGATTTCAGGGGATTTTCTTTTGGTTGTTAGGAGTTGATCAATGGGCTGGAGAGCAGCCATTAACGTTTTAAGGGTTCGGTGCTTCTGCTTTTCAACCGAGGGTAAGTTTCAATCATTCGTTGGATGAATACTCTATTTTGCATTCGGGTTTTGTTTGGCTGTTAAAGTGATTAATCGAGTGTATACTGATTAATTTTAGGCTCGAGATTACTTGGAGTTGCGTTGGCATCACAAGCGTACCAGGTGTGTACCCGAAAACACAAAAAATGATAATCGACAAAAGCCAAAAAATGAAACTGTCGATGCCACACGGGCGTGTGGCCGCCCGTGTGGTAGGCCGTGTGGCAGTACATGGCCGTGTGATTGACGAGGCCAGGCCGTGCGCGAAGGACACGGCTGTGTGATGGCTGGGTAAGGCCGTGTACTAGACACGAACTTGACCAATTGGGCCGTGTGGGCCACACGGGCGTGTGGGATTCTAGGCCAGGCCGTGTGATCCACACGGCCAAAGCCAATTTGGGCCGAGTGGGCCACACGGGCTTGTGGGACCACACGGGCAGGCCACATGAGCGTGTGAGCCCATTTTTCTGAAAAGTGTTGTAAGGTTGCACGGGTCGCCCAAGTCGACTGTGGACCTACTGTAGGGTCGGTAAGCGTTATTTAGACCCCTATTTATGTGAGCTGACTATATGATATCTGTATTGAACTGAATGTATGTTAGGTTATTTTCATGTTTGCATGTCATATTGGTATGTTGCATTGCATCGGGGTGGGGTTGATGTTATTTGGAGCAAGTGTTCTGAAAGGCTCTTAAGCCTGATATCTGGCAGCTCAGCTGCATTATTCTATTCATGTGCCGAATTCCGGTACAATATGGTGTGTATGGATGGGTGGGTTGATTTTATCCTCACATGGTGTGTAGGGCTGGACGGAGATGGTGTGTAGAGGCTGGTGGGTAGGATTTTGATATACTGATATGCATTCTGTATCCGGTTGGCCTAAGGCCCTTGTATATATCTGATTCTGTATCCGATTGGGCTAAGGCCCTTGTATATATTTGATTCTGCATCTGATTGGGCTAAGGCCCTAATATATATCTAATTTTGCATTTGAATGGGCTGAGGCCCGAACTGATTCTGTAATGGGCTTCTACCGCAGACGGTTATTTCTGACTTCTGATGAGTGTTTGATATGTATGATGTCTTTAGGGATTACACATTGAGTTGCGAAACTCACTCTTTTCTATTTAATCTGTCCAGGTAATCCCCAGCACTAGGCAGATCGGTGTAGCGGAGGACTCGACGGTGGCCACACGTAAAACTTTTGAAATGATTCCGCTGGTTTTTTGTTTTGATTTTTAGTTCATGATTTTGGTTGTAATTTTTCGGACGCTGGACTTTTTGGTTTTAATTTGGGAATTTAATTATTTTATAATTTATGGATATTTAAACCGCAAACTCTACAAAACTTGATTTTTCACTAAAAATGAAAGACTTTCGAAATCAGAGACAGTTTTCTAAAATAAGATATTTTCCAAAGCTTTATCTAAATAAGGACCCTTTTAACTTAACGATGAATTTACGTTTTCCGTACTAAATAAAATTTAATAACTGGAACGGTTTTTACTTAACTCATTTTTTTTAAAACACTTTCCATGTGACGTCGCCAGATTCGGCCATAATGTCTAGGCCGGGTTTGGGGTGTTACATTTAATGGTATCAGAGCCAGGTTGCAAAACTCGACTGTGGATTGGGTTTTAAAAATTAGTTTTAAAGAAACAAATTTTAAGTGATTTGAAATATTTTTGGACTGGGTATGTGGTTCACCGAGTCTCCGGCGCCGATCCTGTAATTGTTCTGAAATTCTGTTTAAATTTGTTTAAAAATACTACTAGCATGCTTGGAGCAAACAATAGGTAGTATACTGTACTAAAAACACTCTAGGTAGTGTAAACTGAAAACTGTAGTGAGACTGAGACGCGCGATAACGAACTCTAAACTTCTGATACTGTTCTGCATCAAATATCTATTAATAAATATCAGAACTGTAACTAATGCATAAAACTGTTAATATAGATAAACTCCTTCTTTACGATGAGCGCACGAGGTATCCGCGGACGGGGTACTAGAGGCCGTGGTAGAGGTTGTAGAGGGGCTCAAGCCGGGTCCTCATCATTTGGAAATCTGCCTAATCTGGATACTAGTGAGACACCGGTATCACCTGCGACAGAGACTGGGTCTCGAGATCGCATGGCTAAAGACGACGCACTATCCCAAGCCATGCTGAGGATATTGGAGAGGGTTGCTGGGCCCAACACTGGATCTGGGGGCCGAGGGTTGGTTACGGAATGACTCCGGTCCAATGGGGCTGAGTTATTCAGGGGTGTCACTGGAGTCGCCCCTAATGTGGCCGAATATTAGATGGAGGCCACGGAGAGGATTATGGATGACCTGGACTTTACCGCCCACCAGAAGCTTAAGGGGGCTGTTTCTCTGCTTCGTGATGAAGCTTACCAGTGGTGGCTGACGGTTAAGGAGGGCACTCAGCCCGACCGATTGACTTGGGATTACTTTAAGATGACTTTCCAGAGTAAGTATGTGGGAGCTAGTTACATTGACGCTAGGAGATGTAAGTTCCTTAATCTCACCCAGGGAGACATTACAGTGGCCGAGTATGAGGCCGAGTTTTTGAGATTGAGCCGATATGCGCGTGGTATAGTGGCAACCGAATAAGAGAGATGTGTCCGCTTCGAGGATGGCCTCAGGGACAGTTTGTGAGTCCTGATACCTCCACAGAGGGAGCGTGAGTTTCCTACACTAGTTGAGAAGACGAAGATCGCCGAGGAAGTTAAGCGCACTGAGCGCCAAAACTGAGAGAGAGGAAAGAATAAGAGGGAATCAGAGCCCTCGAATTCTGTGATGAGGCCTAAGAAAAAGGCCAGATCTGATGGGCTAGTGAGAGTTGGGCCTCCTGTTACACCTACTGGGCTTTTACCGTGTGGGCACTATGGTAGACACTATCCGGGTGAGTGTTGGAGGACGACTGGGGCATGTTTGAGATGTGGGTCGACTAAGCACCGTGTTCGGGATTGTCCATTGAGAATTGATCAGATGCAAGCTCCGATTACTGGTGCTACGCAGCCACCTAGAGTAGTTCAGCAGCCACCTAGGGGCCGAGGTTAGGCCAGGGGTGGTAATGGCATGGGCCGAGGACAGAGAGCACCGGGCAGAGGTGTTGGACTGACTGAGGCGACGCAACCCGCACTGGTTTATGCTGTCCATCGCCGTGAGGACCGAGATGCTTCGGACGTCATCACGGGTACCCTTTTAATTTATAATGTACCTTATTTGGCATTGATAGACATAAGCTCTACACACTCTTACGTAGCTAATACTGTGTCTGAAACATTGAGGATTCTGGTTGAGAGTACTTCTAGTGAGGTAACTGTTGTGAGTCCGTTGAGGCAGTCTATCTGAGTGAGTAAATTGTTTAGAGACGTCCCGTTAGAGTTTCATGGGTCATTATTTCTGGCTGATCTGATGGAGCTTCCATTTGGGGAGTTCGATTTGATTCTGGGAATGGACTGGCTGGTTAAACACTGGGTAAGTTTGGATTGTGCGACAAAAAGGGTTGTTTTGAGAGCCGAGAAGGACAACGAGGTAGTTGTGATTGGGGAACGAAGAGACTATCTGACTAATGTGATTTCTGCGTTGGTGGCAGAAAAGTTTGTGAGGAAAAGGTGTGAGGCATTCTTGGCCTACATCAGTATTTTTGACTTTGGAGACTCTTCGGTTAAAGACATCAGAACCGTGAGAGACTTTTCAGATGTTTTTCCTAAGGAACTTCCGGGTCTGCCTCCGAGCCAATAAGTAGAATTTGGGATTGAGCTCATTCCGGGTACAGCTCCGATGTCTATCGCGCCCTACCGAATGGCACCGAAGGAGCTTACAGAGCTTAAGGCTCAAATTTAAGAACTGTTAGATCGTGGGTTCATCCGTCCAAGTGTGTCTCGATGGGGAGCACCGGTGCTACTTGTTAAGAAAAAGGATGGGACAATGCGGATGTGCATCGATTATCGACAGTTGAACAAACTGACAATTAAGAATAAGTACCCACTTCCGAGGATAGATGATCTATTCGATCAGTTCAGAGGGGCTTCTGTGTTCTCCAAGATTGATCTATGTTCAGGATATCATCAATTGAGAGTTAAGGAGGCCGATGTGCATAAGACGACATTTAGGACTCGTTATGGACATTACGAGTTCCTGGTTATGCCTTTTGGGTTGACCAATGCACCAGCGACATTTATGGATTTGATGAACTGTGTGTTCCAGCCTTATGTGGACCAGTTTGTGGTGGTATTCATCAATGATATCCTAGTGTATTCTAAGACTGAGGACGAGCACGATGAGTATCTCAGAGTGGTACTACAGACTCTTCGTGAGAAACGGTTATATGCGAAGTTCAGTAAGTGTGAGTTATGGCTCTGGGAAGTAACCTTTTTGGGACATGTGGTTTCTGCAAAGGGGATTCGTGTTGATCCTCGTAAGATTGAGGCTGTGTTGGATTGGAAACAGCCAAAGAATGTGTCCAAAATCTGCAGCTTTCTAGGGCTGGTGGGTTATTATCGATGCTTCATAGAAGGGTTCTCCTTGATCGCAGCACCGTTAACCAAGCTTCTGTGCAAGGGAGTTACCTTTTTCTAGACTGATAAGCAACAAGAGAGCTTCGAGAAGCTCAAATCTGTTTTGACTCAGGCTCCGGTTCTGATACAGCTTGAATCTGGAAAGGATTTCGTCGTATACAGTGATGCATCGCATGTGGGTTTGGATTGCGTACTGATGCAGGATTGTAAGGTTGTAGCTTACGCGTCACGTCAGCTTAAGAAACATGAGGTAAACTATCCTACTCATGATTTGGAACTGGCTGATGTAGTCTTCGCTTTAAAGATTTGGAGGCACTACCTGTATGGTGAGAAGTGTACTATCTACACTGATCATAAAAGCCTCAAATATCTCCTCACTCAGAAGGAGTTAAACCTTAGGCAGCGTAGATGGTTTGAACTGTTTAAGGATTATGACTGCACCATCGAGTACCATCCTGGTAAGGCCAATATGGTGGCAGATGCTTTGAGCCGTAAGGCTATGACTGATCTGAGAGCGATGTTCGCTCGACTCAGTTTATTCGACGATGGGAGTCTGTTAGCAGAACTTCAGGTTAAGCCTACATGGATTGATCAAATTAGAGGTAAACAGATGGGGGATAAGTATCTTGAGTTGCGTTTCCGTCAGGTTGAGACTGGTGATGCTACTTATTTTAGGATTAACAGTGATGGGGTACTTTGTTTCCGCGGTCGGAGTTGTGTACCGAGTGATGAAGAGTTGCGACAGTCGATTCTAAGGGAGGTGCATAGTAGTCCCTATGCTATGCATCCCGGTGGAAAAAAGATGTATCGAGATCTTCGAGAGTTGTACTGGTAGCCAGGGTTGAAGCGTAAGGTTACTGACTTCGCTGGTCACTGTTTGACTTGTCAGCAGGTTAAGGCTGAGCATCAGTTATCTTCGGGGTTGCTACAGCCGGTAAAGATACCGATGTGGAAATGGGAATGAGTAACGATGGACTTCGTTAGTGGGTTGCCTTTAACACCCACTAAGAAGGATTCTGTCTGGGTCATCGTGGATCGATTGACCAAGTCTGCTCACTTCATTCCGGTCAGGACAGACTTTTCTCTCCAGAAATTGGCTAAACTATATATATCTGAAATAGTGAGACTGCATGGGGTTCCTGTCTCGATCATCTCCGATAGGGATCCTCGCTTCATGTCTCAGTTCTGGAAGAAATTGCATGAGACTCTGGGTTCAAGGTTGGACTTTGAGATTACTTTCCATCCTCGCATGCAGATGGTCAGTCGGAGAGGGTGATTAAAGTACTGGAGGATATGTTGAGGAGCTGTGTTATAGATTTCCGAGGCAGTTGGGAGGAGTATTTGTCGTTGGCAGAGTTCGCCTACAACAATAGCTATCAGTCTAGCATCCAGATGGCACCTTATGGGGCCCTGTATGGTCGTAAGTGTCGCACTCCCTTATATTGGACTGAGTTGGGTGAGCGACGTGTTCTGGATCCAGAATTGGTTTCTGAAACTAAAGATAAGGTCCGATTGATTCGAGATCGACTGAAAGTGGCATATGATAGGAAGAAGTCCTATGCTGATCTGAAGAGAAAGGATATTAAGTATTCTGTGGGGGACTTAGTTTTTCTCAATGTCTCGCCATGGAAAAAGGTCTTGAGGTTTGGTCGCAAGGGTAAGTTGAGCCCTCGATATATTGGGTCGTACCGTATTCTGAAACGAGTAGGGCCAGTCGCATATTAGTTGGAGCTTTCTTTGGAGTTGGATCGCATTCATGATGTGTTCCACGTCTCAATGTTGAGACGCTACCGCTCTAATCCCACGCATGTTGTTCCTATTGAGGAGATAGAGGTGAGGCCAGATCTGACGTTTGAGGAAGAGCCGATTCAGATTTTAGATCGCGACATTAAGGTTCTACGAAGGAAATCTATCCCCATAGTGAAAGTGTTGTGGCAGAATAATAGCACTGAGGAGGCCACTTGAAAGCCAGAGGATTCGATGCGTCAGCAGTTTCCTCACCTTTTCTGATCAGGTAAAATTTCGAGAACGAAATTTTCTTTTAGGGGGTAGAGTTGTAACGCCCCAAGTTTTTAAATATGTTTCTGTAATTCATTGACACAAATATTTGTCTGCTTTAGTGGTTATGTGTTCTGGGTGTGTGTGAGAGGTTCCAAGTTCAAGCCACAACTTGGGTAAATTTTGGCATTTTTATGAATAAAGCTCAGTCTCTAGTCAGTAGGCTTAAGTTTAAATGTTGGTAAAATTATATCAGAATGGGCCTGCTGGTCTAGTGGTTGGGTGGAGTGTTGGTTGTGCTAGAGGTCTTGTGTTCGATTCTCTGGGTAAGCAAGGGGATTTAACTTTTACCTTGGTTGACTGGAAGTGTTTGAATAGAATCGAGACTCGATGATGATTTGTGGGGTTAGTGGACGGTTTTGGGGAGCAAATTTAGGGATTAGGGGGTGATCAATGGGTTTTTATTTTTATTTTTATTCTTTTTCTCAATTTCGATTTTTCCCTCTCTTCCAAACTTCTGACGTGAGTTTTGCTATCATCTTTCCCCTGCCGTTTTCATCTTGTTCAATCAGCAAATCTTTTGTAACAGCCCAGTTTGTACCTTAGTCGGAACAGTGGTTTCGGGACCATAAATCTGAGTCCGTATAATATTTTAAAATTATTTTCTGTGCCGTTGATAAGTGATTAAGCATGTGCTAAATCTCTGTAAGTTAATTTGCTCATCTGTGTGTTTAATTTGAGCAAAGGATTGATTTGCATTAAATGTGAAAGTTGTATGCTATTTGTTAAAGTACCAATGTGTTGTGGCTTTGTAAAGGTGGAGGATTTATATGGAAAATTATCCATTTCTATAGATAGTGGACGGTTATGGTCCATATTAACCTTTGAAAATATGTTTTATAAGTTTATATTATAAGGTTAATTATGTCATTCATGTATTAAGTATATTATGATATAATAAAAGCATGAAATTAGACATTTCTATCATCTTTTGGCCGAATGTCTTAAAGAAAAAGAAAGAACAAAAGCTTAAGGGTTTCGGTTGGCTTTCAAGCTTAAATTAAGGTATGATTTTGAGTTGGATTTTGATGATTTTTATGTTTTTGAGATTGTTGCTTGGTTTACTATCAAACCCATGTCTCAATTTGAAGAACTGATGTTGTTCATGAGAAATGCCATTGATGTTATGTTAAGCTTTGTGATGATTTATGGTGTTAAATGAAAGATTTGAGTTAGATGAACATACTTTGTTCTTGAATTTTTGATGAAATTAGCTAAATAGGGCTAAATTGAGAAAATAGCAATTTGAAGGACTAAATTTCAAATTTGATGGAAAATATGGGCTTGTATGTTATATATATGCATTCGGCTAAGCTTGGATGTATGATGATTTTGTGAATTTGATGTTTTGAGAAAAATGGACTAAATTGATAAATTGTGCAAATGTGAGGGTTAATTTGCAAATAGCCCTAAATATGTGTGTTTGGATGAAATTGAATGAATTGGTAATTGAATAGATTGAATTTGAATGTGTATAGACCATGAAAGGAGAGGTTCGGATCGAGATCGAGGCAAAGACAAAGTACTCGATTAATCGACCGTTTCGGTATTTCGACGTCCGAGGTAAGTTCGGATATAATACTAGTCATTAAATTTATATCTATGTGATGAGAAATGAATAAATGTATAGAGTTGTATTAATACTGTATTACATATGGGATCGAGTATTGAGGCACTAAGTGTGCGAAATTAGAAAAGATCTGAGAAATGAATAGCCTTTGTGTGTGCGAAAAGATTGAAGCTTCACATCGAATTGGCAATTGTGTGTGCGATACCGATATAAGTTTGGCTTATCAAATTGGCACTGTGTGTGCGACACCGATATAAGTTCGGCTTACCGAATTGGCACTGTGTGTGCGATACCGTTATAAGTTCGGTTTATTGTATTGGCACTAAGTGTACTTTGACAATTATGCTTTGATTATGAAATTAGCACTAAGTGTGCAAATAAAATAAAAGAGTAGCAATGATTGATCGGAATATAGAACCGAGTGGTTGAGAAGCATGGTTGGTAAGTAACTATGTGTTGACAAAAAGGTATGTATTTAACCTTTGTGGTTGATGAGATTGTGTATGTTTTTGTGAATGGTTGAGTAGGATTATTGGCTATGAATGATGGTAGGTATGATACCTATGTGGTTGGTGAATTTGGAAGTAAATGAATGGAATGTTATGTGAGTACTGGATATAGTTGAATTTGTGTATCATTGGTAAATTATCTATGTGATGGTTCAATTTATACATTGATTTGATTCAACGAATTAGTTGTATTGTATCTCAAACTTACTAAGCTTTGAAAGCTTACTGTGTGATTTGTTTCTCTGTTTTACAGTGTCAGCAAAGCTAGCTCGGATCCGAAAATCGTTAGCATCTCTATCACACTATCGGCAATCTATTTTGGTATTTTGGAAAGATGTAAATAGATGAAATATGGCATGTATAGGCTAGAAGTTATGGTATGTTTTGGGAATGTTTAATCCTTGCCATGTGAGTTGGCTTGGAAGTGAAATGATGTTAACTTATGAATGAGTTATGTTTATGATATGTGAAGTACATTTTGGTATGGCTTGGTGATAATGATATGTTTTTAAGTATGGTAAGATTAGTGAAGAATTGATGCCATAATAATAATATAATGATTTTGTGGATGAGTCATGCTTGATAATGTATGTGATATATGAAGTATGTTTGTGGATGGTTAGTTGATGCATGAAATGGTCAAGTTTTGATTAAGCAAAGGAATTAATTATGCTTGTGATGAGATGAGTTTTAGCCTTGTAATTTGGATGGTTATTTTGGTATGATTTTGGTTGTCAAATAGGCATGAGATGTCTTGATGATTTTACTAGTAGGTGTGACCCATTGGGTGACATTTTGGCCTTGCAAATGGCCTATAATGTCACACAGTTGTGGCACACGGGCGTGCCTAGTGACCGTGGGGCTAAGTCAGTAGCTAGCCTAATAGCACACGGGCCAAGACACACGAGCGTGTCTAGTAGCGTGTGAGAAAGTCAGTATATGGCCTAAGAGTACACGGCCTTAGCACACGGGTGCTGGGTGGCCGTGGATGTGAAGTCAGATTCGACCACGGCCAAGGCACATGGGCGTGCTTGGTAGCCGTGGATGTAAGGTTAGATTCGACCACGGGGAGGTCACACGGGGGTGTCCAGCAGCCGTGGGAGACACACGGCTTGCCTACACGGGCGTGTAACCCTGAAGCTTAGAAAAGTTTTAAATTTTCGTGAAATTTCGTATGTGTTCCGGTTTAGTCCCGACTCGGTTTATAAGCATGTTTTAGGTCTCGTTGACCGTATTAAGGGACATTATGTTTGAGATTGATGGATGAATGTATGAACTTCTGAAAATGTTTCTGATCTGTTCGGTAACGCCTTTAACCCTAATCCGGCGACGGATACAGGTTAGGGGTGTTACATCTTTCCTTTTCTTTTTATTTTCTTATCTCGCTTTTCCACTTTGCAACGAATAAAGCGTTGGACGCGTGTTGGTAAGTTATGTTCTTGCTTTCTCTTAGCGTTTTCTGGATTAGTGTTTTAAGGGGACTTTCTTTTGGTTGTTAGGAGTTGATCAAGGGGCTGGAGAGCAGCCATTAACGTTTTAAGGGTTCGGTGCTTCTGCTTTTTGACCGAGGGTAAGTTTCAATCGTTCGTTGGATGAATACTCTATTTTGCATTTGGGTTTTGTTTGGTTGTTAAAGTTATTAATCGAGTGTATACTGATTAATTTTAGGCTCGAGATTACTTGGAGTTGCGTTGGCATCACAAGCGTACCCGAAAACACAGAAAACGAGAATCAACGAAAGCCGAAAAATGAAATTGTCGATGCCACACGGGCGTGTGGTCACCCGTGTGGTAGGTCGTATGGAAGTACACGGCCGTGTGATTGATGAGGCCAGGCCGTGCGCGAAGGACACGGCCGTGTGATGGCTGGGTGAGGCCATGTATGAGACACGGACTCGACCAATTGGGCCGTATGGGCCACACGGGCGTGTGGACCCACACGGGTGAACCACACGGACGTGTGGGATTCTAGGCCAAGCCGTGTGATCCACACAGCCAAGGCTAATTTGGGCCGAGTGGGCTACACGGGCAGACCACATTGGCGTGTGAGCCAATTTTTTTGAAAACTGCTGTAAGGTTGCACGGGTCGCCCAAGTCGACTGTGGACCTACTGTAGGGTCGGTAAGCGTTATTTAGACCCCTATTTATGTGATCTGACTATATGATATCTGTACTGAACTAAATGTATGTTAGGTTATTTGCATGTTTGCATGTCATATTGGTATGTTACATTGCATCAGGGTGGGGTTGATGTTATTTGGAGGAAGTGTTCTGAAAGGCTCTTAAGCCTGATATCTGGCAGCTCAGCTGCATTATTCTGTTCATGTGCCGCATTTCGGTACAATATGGTGTGTAGGGATGGGTGGGTTGATTTTATCTCCACATAGTGTGTAGGGCTGGACGGAGATGGTGTGTAGAGGCTGGTGGGTAGGATTTTGATATACTTATCTGCATTCTGTATTCGATTGGGCTAAGGCCCTTGTATATATCTGATTCTGTATCCGGTTTGGCTAAGGCCCTTGTATATATCTGATTCTGTATCCAATTGGGCTAAGCCCTAATCTATATCTGATTTTGCATCTGAATGGGCTGTGGCCCGAACTGATTCTGTAATGGGCTTCTGCCCCGGACGATTATTTCTTACTTCTGATGAGTGTTTGATATGTATGATGTCTGTGGGGATTACACACTGAGTTGCGAAACTCACTCTTTTCTGTTTAATCTGTCCAGGTAATCCCCAGCACTAAGCGAATCGGTGTAGCGGAGGACTCGACGGTGGCCACACGTAAAACTTTTGAAATGCTTCCGCTGGTTTTCTGTTTTGATTTTTAGTTCATGATTTTGGTTGTAATCTTTGGGACGCTGGACTTTTTGGTTTTAATTTGGGAATTTAACTGTTTTATAATTTATGGATATTTAAACCGCAAACTCTACAAAACTTGATTTTTCACTAAAAACGAAAGATTTTCGAAATCAGAGACAGTTTTCTAAAATAAGATATTTTCCAAAGCTTTCACTAAATAAGGACCCTTTTAACTTAACGATGAATTTGCATTTTTCGGACTAAATAAAAGTTAATAACTGGAACGGTTTTTACTTGACAACTCGTTTTTTTTAAACACTTTCCATGTGACGTCGCCAGATTCGATCATAACGTCTAGGCCGGGTTTAGGGTGTTACAATGATCATGAATGTGGCATGCCAAATTTGATTTAACATCATTCTTATTATTCATTTTCGCATAGGCTCTCTTCCGTTTTATGGAATCTTTATAGAGTTTTAACTAAATGTTTAGGCGTACAAAAAGTATTGTTATTTTCATTAATAGCTTGTTATTTTATTCAACAAGTATTGTTATTTTATTTTCATTAACTAAATGTTTAGGCATACAACAGGTATTGTTACATTCACTTCAAGGAATGGAACAGATCTAGTAGGACAAGCTTTATTATTTTCATTAATAGCTTGTTATTTTATTCAAGCATAAGTAAACATTCAAAAAATATATTAAAATCTTATTCATGATATTGCTACTGCAAGAGCATGTTTGAAACATGAAAAGTTAAAACAAATTCTCCAACAAGTTCTCATTAGTTTTATTCTTCCCATGGTAATATTAAAATGTTGCAATTTCAGGTGTATCTAATCATAACAAGCTAATAGGAGTTTTTTGCAACTTCAGGTGCATCCAATCATAACAAGCTCTTTCTTTCTTTTAAATTATTTCACAATTAAAATGGATCTTTCATAGTTAAACATTGGTATGGATAAAGCTCACATCTCAAACATAAAAACCTAACATAATGCAAATACTAACATTTTTTAACCACTACTGCAAACGTGCATGAATTTCAATTCAAAATGCATCTATTCATGTTTTTGTCATGATTAATCTCCTATAATTTTAATCAAATTTCAAGCATTTTTTTTAAATATGAATAAATATCAAGCATATTTAATAACAAAAATTTAATCATTAAATATCTAATTATTCAAATATCATGCATAATTTAAATCAATAAAAAAAACTCTTGTTTAAAAGAAACTTTAAAGTAATATTTTTTTTCTCAAAAACTAATTTAACCAAAAAATAAGAAAATAGGGGGAAACATATCAGATAAGTTGAACTGGTTATATAGATTTCTTGGCATATTAAATCTACAATTCTGTTAATACCTTAGCGGTATAAGATGATGGATCTTATTAGGGGCATGGGTTTGAATCCTTTTGGTAGTTTTTTGTTTGTTTTCTTATCTGTCGGCAATAAGATTTATAAGATTCTTTATATAAATTAATAGTGGTGTTTCGTTAGTCAAGTGATTGAAAGACCTTGTAAATTAAAAGATCCAAGTATGGGTGGTTTTATTTTTTTTTCCTTTTATTTTCTGCCTGATGCAAAGCAGTTGACACAGAAATTTTCTAATGGTGTGGCTTAACGCTTAAAGAGGCTAAAAAAGAATTATTGCTACATGGGTCAATTTTTTGACAGATTTTTATGGAATATCGTGTTGATAATGTGTTATTAAATAAACAATAAAGAGACTAAATAATAAAGGAAATAGGAGAGCAAACGATAACGTATGAATTTTATTGATCAACGGATGTAGGGGATAAACCTGATTAAACAACGAACAAAGTAATAAAATAAGAATCGAAAAGATCGAACACGCAAATTTTACGTGAAAAACTCCTCAAGAGGGGATAAAAAACCACGGGCAAAAGGAGATTTCACTATAATAAACGAGAGTATAAAAGATAGAGAGAATTAAATGAAAAACACGAAGCCCAACAAGAAAAACCCTTTGAAACAAAGAACAAAATTCTGTCAATCTAAATAATTTTTGTTGTGTAAAACCTAGAGTAACTAAGGCATATTTATAGGCTGAAATTAGTAGCATATATGTCTGGGAGAAGAAAAACCAAAATAAACTTTGGTGAAAATAAGAGGCATTCTCCCACAAATCTCCAAGCAATGTTCAAACTTTGAAACTGGAAGGCTCTTTGTCAACATGTCGGTTGTATTGTGTTCTGTGCCAATTTTAAAAATTTAAATATCCCCTTGAATGATCACCTCTCGAACAAAATGATAACAGATGTCTATGTGCTTTGTTCTCTCATGATGCATTTGATCTTTGGTGAAATGTAAGGCACTTTGACTGAATAGTCCCCTTAACCAATTGCCTCTTTTTCAATTACCAATTCACTGAATAGTCCCCTTAACCAAATTGCTTCTTTTACTGCTTCTGTAATTGCCATGTATTCTATTTTAGTAGTCGACAAAGCCACTATAGCTTGAAGTGTCGCTTTCCAACTAATGACACAATTCCCAAAAGTAAATAGGTAGCCTGTGAGAGACCTTCTTCGATCTAAGTCTCCTGCATAATTAGAATCAACATATCCGACTAAACCGTTTTGAGTTCTTCCAAACTCTAAGCACGTGTTAGATTTACCCCGTACATATATAAAAATCCAATTAACTGCATGCCAATGTAACTTACTAGGATTGGCCATGTACCAGCTAACAACACTAACAACATGTGAAATATCAGAACGAGTGCATACCATTGCATACATCAAACTTCCAACTGCAGTTGAATAACGTACTTTTGACATGTACCTTTCATCTTCTTCATTCTGTGGGGAATCTGAAATTGAGAGTTTAAAGTGTGCGGCTAAAGGAGTACTTATTGATTTTTGCATCTTGCATCTCAAATCGTTCAAGGATCTTCTTGATGTGCCTTTGTTGCAATAAAAACAATTTCTCAGAATGTCTATCTTTCAAAATTTCCATCCCCAAAATTTTCTTTGTTGCACCTAAATCCTTCATCTCAAACTTAGAGTTAAGTATGGTTTTAAGATGATCAATTACAGATGGATTCTTAGCTGCAATTAACATATCATCAACATAAAATAGCAAATATATAAAAGAACCATCATCAAGACATTGTTGATAAACACAATTTTCATACTTACTTCGAGAAAAACCAATACTCAACATGAAAGAGTTAAACTTTTTATACCACTAACAAGGAGAATGCTTCAAACCGTACAAAGACTTTTGTAAGAGACAAACATGATCTTCTTTAACTTTAACTTTGAAGCCTTCCGATTGTTGCATAGTGATGTCCTCCTCAAGGTCATCGTGAAGGAAGACAATTTTTACATCTAACTACTCTAACTCAAGATTATTTGATGCAATAAGCACCAAAAGTGCCTGAATGGACGTATGTTTCACTACGAGAGACAAAACATCATGAAAATCAACTCCCTCCACTTGACTGTAGCCCTTTGCAACCAGTCTTACCTTGTACCTAGTGTCGTTAGGACCCGAACCTTTCTTTTTTTTAAACACCCATTTACAACCAACGATTCTTTTACCAATGAGTGGTTTAACTAGCCTCCAGGTCTCTTTCTTTTGAAGCGATTCCATCTTTTCTTCCATTGCAATGAGCCATTTGCTAGAATCAGAGGCTTGAATTGCCTTATAATAACACGAAAGATCAGTAAAATCAATGCTCTCGACAACACTTAGAACATAAGCCACTAGGTTTCCTTCATAATATTTTTGTGGTGGTCAAATTTCTCGTCTTTTCCTGTCACGAGCCAACTTATAATTAGCTAACTGAGATGGTAAGGGTACCTAAGGGTCAATTGGAGCCCCAAACAGATTCAAAATAGCTTTAATCTTCCAAGAATCAAAATTTTGTCGTGTTGTTGTGACATCGTGTGGCTCTTCATCGGGATGAGACCTCTATTCATCACGTCATTGTAACATTAGACATTTTCTCGAGGGGACATCGCCCCCTATTTTGGCTTTTGACTCCACCTTGCTCGAGACACTCTAATTTGTTGTGTCTTTAAAAGAAGAAGTCCCATTTTCTGATCAAAACAATGTAGATTCATCAAACGTAACATCTCTACTAATAATTATTTTGTCAAATTCCGTACACCACAACTTAAAACCTTTTGTACCGGTAGAGTATCCCAAAAATATGCATTTAACAGCCCTTGGTTCTAGATTTCTCTAGCTAATTTAACATAAGTAGAACAACTGAAAATTCTAAAATTAGAATAATTGGGAGGATTACCTGACCATATCTCCTTTGAAACTTTACCGTTCATTGCTCGATGAGGAGATTGATTTACCAAATAACTTGTCAAGTTTATGGCTTCAGCCCAAAATTCCTTACCTAAGCCTGCATTAGAAAGCATGCATCGAGCCTTTTCCAACAAGGTTTTGTTCATTCTTTCTTCAACTCTATTCTACTGCAGAGTTCTAATAATGGTTAGATGTCTTTCAATTCCTTCTTGTTTACAGAAATCATTAAACTCTGACGAACAGAACTCAAGACCATTATCCGTTCTCAATCGCTTCATAGATTTTCCAATTTATTTTTCTAACAGTGTCTTCCACTATTTTAAGATTCTAAAGACTTTGCTTTTCTGTTTTAAGAAATAAATCAAAACTTTCTTGGAGTGATCATCAATAAGAGTTAGGAAATATTTATTACCTCTTTTTGAGATGTCAGAAGATGGATCCCATAAATCAGAATGAATATAATCTAGAGTCCCTTTTGTTCTATGCACTGTTGAATCGAAACTGACTCGGGTTTGTTTCCTAAAAACGCAATGCTTGCAGAAACCTAACTTACCAACTCTAGTGTCTTTGAGAAGACCTATATTGCACAAGATTGTCATACCTTTCTCACTCATTTGACCCAGTCACATGTACCAAAGTTTGGTTGAATCAGAATCGATGGAGAGAGAGTCACATAGTGTCATCACGACGTCAGGTTGATTCTTGTCGTGACGTGGTGGCGATTTTAAATTTTCTTCAGTGATCGTAGCTGCACCAGTAACTGTTGACCTTTGCAGAATGTATATGATGCCATTTTTCTATCCTCTCATCACAAAGAGAGCCCCACAAGAAACTTTTAAATCATTTGACTCAATGACTATCTTGCAACTGTTAGAATCCAAAATTTCAATGAGATAAGATTTTTCTTTAAATCGGGAACATACCTGACATCTGACAGTGTCTGAATAATTCCATCGTGCATCCTAATTTGTACTATTCCAATTCTGGATATTTTACATGGAGAGTTATTCCCCATCAGAAAAACTTCGTCTTCAACTAAACTGTATGTGGAGAAACAGTCCTTGTTGGGACACATATGATAGGAGCATCCTGAATCTAATATCCATTCAAAAGTAAGATGAGAGCTTTCGCTCATTGACAGCAACAAGAAATTACCACATCTGTCCTCGGTTACACTAGCATCAGCAACTTCGGCTTTCTGTTTATCTTTCTTGTCGTTTTTGTCATCCCTTTTGATTTTGTTTTGAAGTTTCTGACATTCTGCCTTAACGTGACCCACCTTTTTACAATAACCATAATATTTGTCACGATTTTTAGATTTCGACATTGCTTTAGACCTGTTTCGATCTGTCTTTCTAGTTTGTTGTTTGCCTCCTACAACTAGAACTAAGGCTTGCCCATCTGATTTTTTGTTTGGGTCTAACTCGTTGTTGAGTTTATCCTTGCTTAGAAGATTCCCTTTCACATCCTCAAACGAGAGATGATCTCTCCCATAAATTAGATTTTTCCTAAAAGTTTTATAAGAAGAGGGCAAAGAGCATAACAACAACATAATTTGATCCTCGTCACTAATCTTTGCTTCGAGATTCTTTAAGTCATTAAGAAGGGTAACAAACTCGCTAATATGAGTTCTAATGGACTCACCATTGGCCATTCTGAACATGTAGAAACATTGTTTTAATACTAACTTGTTAGCCAAAGATCTTGTCATATATAAGGCTTCTAGTTTCCTCCATAACGCAAACATTGTTTTCTCCATCAGAACCTCCTGTAACACATTATTCGTGAGGCATAATTGAATAGCGGATAGAGCCTTTTAATCGAGCTCTTCTCATTCTGATTGATCCATATATGCAGGCTTCTTCCTTATAACAACATTTTTCAGACCGTTCTAAACCAGTATTGTCGTCATCCAAACTTGCCACAAACTGAAATTTGTAATTCCGTTAAACTTCTCAATATCAAACGTTGACGCTGCCATCTCTAAGTGGGTTGATTGTGGAAATCAAACTAGCTCTAATACTAGTTTGTAGGAGATAAACCTGATTAAACAATGAACAAAGTGAATAAAATAAGAATCAAAAAGATCGAACACACAAATTTTAAGTGGAAAAAATCCTTGAGAGAGGATAAAAAATCACACGTAAAATGAGATTTCCTATAATAAAGGAGAGTACAAAAGATGGAGAGAATTTATAAATAAATAAAAACTCGAAGCCCCACAAAAAAAAACCCTTCCAAACAAAGAACAAAATTCTCTCAATCTAAATATTTTTTGTTGTATAAAACCTAGAGTAACTAAGGCCGATTTATAAGTTGAAATTCGTAGCATATATGACTATAACAACTCTAAGTTAATCAGAGTTTAAGTGGGAAACTAAAAACAAAATTTAACTGGGAGAAGAAAAGCCAAAATAAATTTTAATCAAAATAAGAGACATTCTCGCACAATGGGGATAACTACAAAGTTTCTCTAAAATTTATATTTATAGACATAATAAGTATACACGATATAAAACTTTATTTCTAATGACTATTAGAATCTTAAAGTATATCAAACTTATCTTGATTTTGATAAAAATTAACGTAATAGTAAAATATTCGTAACAATAAAGAAATAAATAATTTTTAATTTTTTATAAAAATAAAAATATAAAATAATCAAAAACCCATAAAACATAAAAAATATAAAATATTAAAGAAAAAAAAAAGTTAAGGTACAACACATTGACGGATGCTGACAGATGAAGAAATGTAATCCGGAAACATGTGGAGCATTTCATGCAAAAATGTATCGTTATTTCGTTTTCTTTAATAAAAATAAAAACCTGCAAAAATCGTGTGAGGTTTAACGTTTTCAACTTCCTTCAGTTAAAGTTCCTTTCTTTTGGATCATTGTACTTTATGATTTATCGGCAATTATTTGATTAAAGGAATATTTTTGTCTCTACATGCAGCTAACCGATTTGTCTTTTGTCTTCAATTAAATGGTGAGTGGTAGAGGTTTTTATGAGTTGGACCGATCGAAATTGACGTTCGGTTTAAAAAATTTAAGTTCAGTTTTGTTTTTGAATTGGTTTGGTTGATTTAAAAAACTCATTTCACCATTCAAAAAATATAAAAAAAAATTTAAAATTATATTTTATTATTTTTATAATTAAACTTAAATTTTAAAATTATCTTTTATTATCTAAATTAAATTTGGATCAGGTCGGGCCGGTCCAAATTGCAAAAATTATTGTCTAAGCCCGACCCTAATCAGGTCTAAGCTATTCAACCCTTGAATAGGTCTAGTGAGTGGTGACAGATTAGTAATATTTTTTTAATATTTTATAATTTTATTTATATATTTGGAATATTTTATAATTTTTATTTATTTTTGAATTTTTATAAAATTTTAAAGATTCTTGAATTATTTATTTATTTTTAGAATTTTTAATAACTTTTTACAATGAACACCAAATTAACAAAATGTGTAAAAATTTATGATTAAATTTATTAATTTCTCAATAAAAAGTCAAGTCAACATTAATTAACAGACAAGTGATAAGAATTTCAATGTAAATAATATTAATAATGAAATTGAAAATTTTCATTCCTTAATACAATAACCACTATATTTTATCTATACTTTTGAAATTTAAGTGTTATTCAACACAACACTCCTCCTCCACATCAAGGATATCAAACATGGGCACATGTTTAAAATTCATGATAGAATTATCAATGAATAGCTGGGGTTTTAAAAAGTATATAATTAAATAATTATTTATTTAACTTTAAATTGTGATAATAATGTTAATATTGTAAAATTATATTTCTTTTAGCATAAAAATTAAATTTAAGGTTAATGTAACGCTCCGAATTTTGGGCCTAGAAGTTTAGGGTCTTTGAGCTTAGGGCTAGTGAGGAGGTGGCACATATGTGCATAATTGTACAATTTAGTGTCAGAATAGGGCTGCTGATCTGGTGGATAAGTGGAGTGTTATTATGCTTGAGGTCCTGTGTTCGAATCCCTGCGTGAGCTAGGGAGATATTGTGTGTACTTTTTTTTCATTTAGATATTATTTTATTATAATAATTATTTGATATTTTTGTTATGTTAAAAATTATTATTATTATTATTTTAATTTTCTATTTGGACGTTTCTTCTCCCTTCTCCTCTTTGTTTTTATTTCTTTTATTTTTTTTCTTATTGCTCAAACGTTTTTAACTGCGGTTTCGGGATTGTCACTCCTCCGCCGTTCTCTTCATCGTCAAATCAGGTGTGGGATTCGAATCTGGTTACTACTTTCTGTTTTTAAATCGGTTGCTATCTTGTTTTAGGAACCCATTTCCTTTGGCTTTTCGTAGTTATGCATTACCCCTCGTTTTTGAGTCTTTAGACGATAGAAGTGAAGGGAAATCGTTGTTTTCTAATATATGTTGATAGGGTAAAGGTTGGGGACTGTTACGGTGGCTAAAACGGTGTTCTCGGGGCTGAATTGGGGTGATTTTGTAGCCTCCCCGACGGCCACACGGGCGTGTGCTGAGGCCACGGCCGTGTGGATTTACGAACTAGGGTTTTCGACCAGTTTTGAGGGTCACACGGCCGTATGGCCGATTTTTGGGATTTTGTCGATTTTCACACGACCGTGTCATTTGGGCACACGGGCGTGTGGATTTGGGAATTAGGGATTCGGAGTATTGGAGTCACATGGCCTGGCCACATGGCCGTGTGACTGATTTGGGGATTTAGGGATCCCACACGGGCGTGTGTTTGGGAACACACGGTCGTGTCTGATGGGCACACGGGCATGTGAGATCCTCACACGGCCGTGTTTGCCCTGCACTTGATTTTATCGAAATTGGACAGTGAGTTACACGGCATGTTCACATGGCCGTTCCCCTGCTTCACACGGGCGTGTGCCTCTGTCACACGGCCATGTGCTACCCTTCACACAGGCGTTTGGATCCCCACACGGCCTGGTTTGCTCCACACGATCGGAGCACACGGGCGTGTGGCCCTATCTCGCCAAATAATGCCTTAGGGGCGAATCTGTTTGTAATCGCGACTCTGTGTGTCTTAACCCTTGGCTAAGCCTTAGTAAGGGTAGTTAGGACTCTGTTCTGACTTCGTTTTAGGTGAGATTCGTGATTGAATGCATAACATGTATGTTTCTGAATCCGGTCGGCGGGGCGTGTGTGAGCAGTATGCTTCTGTTTAATGGTCTAACTAATTGGTTATGAATGACTGCCTGTATCTTTGCACTCTGATTCTATTCATCTGCATACATACATACATATGCATAAACTATTTTAGGTGGGATTTTGAAGAGAAGGAAGATTGACTGAACTGGCAGTTTTACTGCAACATAACGGTATAGCGGATTACCGCATTACACTGTACCGCATGTACGCTAGCTACGCTACGTACCTTGACTAAACTGATAGTTTTACTGCAACCTATCGGTATAGCGGATTACCACATTGCACTGTACCGCATGTACGTTAGCTGCGCTACGTACTACTATCTGATCTGCCAGTTCATACTACATATCTGTACTGCGATTTACCGCATTACATAGTACAGCTTATACGCTAGCCTTGCTGCGTAATATATGAGAGTGGCAGTTTAATTGCATACTGTAGCCCCTAATACCCAGAGGGTCGTGGGCAGTCCCAATACCCAGAGGGTCGTGGACTTTACTGATATCGCTATAGCGGATTACCGCATTGCACAGTACCGCATGTACGTTAGCCACGCTATATACGACTATTCGATCCGCACTCACCGCAAATTTGTCTCGCGCCGTATTGCATGCAATTGTAAGTGTAGGAATGGGTGGGTTGATTAAATCCCCACAGGAAGTGTAGGGTTGGACGGAGAGGTGTGTTGGCTAGATGGGTGGGTTTTTATTTTATAACTCATTTGCACTCATATGCATCTGATTGATCTGTTTGACTGAACGTGTTACTGTGGCTGAATGTGATTGACTGTTCGACTGAAAGGCACTCGTGCCTATGAGAATTCTGTTGTAACACCCCTAACCCGTAACCATCGCCGGTCTAGGGTTAAGAGGCATTACCGAACAATCAGAAACTTTTACAAACATTTCACATCTTAAAGTATATCATCTTCATAGCATAGCAAAATACAAGCATATAGTCCCTTAATGAGGTCTACGAGACCTTAAACACGCATTAAAAAGGGGTCGAGACTAAACCGGGATCATACAATTTTTTTTTAAAAATCAAACATTTTTCAAAGTTACAGAGGTCACACGCCCGTGTGGGTAGGCCGTGTGCCTCACACGGCCTCGGACACGCCCATGTGTCCAAGCCGTGGCAAAACAGGGCATACATACTGACTTATCCACACGGCCGGAGACACGTCCGTGTGCCTCACCCGTGGTCGATACTGACTTGCACCATACGGCCAGTCACACGCCCGTGTGTCTAACCCGTGCGCGAGCCTGACTTGTTTCAATTTGCAAATTCAAATGACACGGACGAGCCACACACCCGTGTGCTCAACCGTGTGGGAAATTATAGGCCATTGGCAAGGCCAATTTACCACCCACACTTAAGGTCACACCTACAAGCACAAACCAATACAATTTCATACCCCAAATGGCATTCAAACATACCAAAACATACTCAATATAGACTTTTAACATCATCATTCATCTTTCCAGACAAATCCATCTTAACATATCAATCCAAATTATCAACTACACATCCAAAATCATGTAAGTCAAGCATCATATAATCCATACCACAAGTTCACATACAAACCACCAATATTATCAACCAATTTAGGCATGAACATACCATATTCATCATTCACACAACCCACACATATATATACCAACATCATTCAACTTTCAAGCCATATCACATGGCAAGACTTATACATTTCAATACATGCCATTACCAAATATAAACAACTTTCAAAAGTACCCAAAATAGATAGCCAATAGTGTGATTGAGTTACTGACGATCCCCGGATCTGAGCTAGCTTTAAATACACTGTAAAACAGGGAAACACTTCACACAGTAAGCTTTAAAGCTTAGTAAGTTCGTAATATAATACTATTAACTCAATGATTCAAAATCAATACACAAAATAAACCATCACATAGATTAATTCACAAGAATGCACAATCTCATCCATATTCAATACTCACAAAACTATCCATTCATCTATTTCCAAATTCATCAACTACATAGGTTCCATACATACCTTTACCAACACTTAGTTAACGACCAATTTTTCTACTCAATGCTCGATTCCACATTTCGATCAATCTTCATTATTCCTTCGATTCAATCGCACACTTAGTTCCAATTTCATAGCTGAATCTTAAATATCATCGCACACTTAGTGCCTTTGCTGTAAACCAAATTTAACTCGGTATCGCACACACAGTGCCAACCAATATAATCGATACTTTCTTTATTTCGCACACACAGTGTCGTTCTCTACTGTATAAATTCTATTTCGCACACTTAGTGCCACAACTCTCAATCCACATTTAACATTGCCAATTCATTAACCACATAATCTTTCATTATATAACACATGAGCATAATTTAAACAATTTGTATTATAAACGAACTTACCTCAGACGTCGAAATAACAAAACAAGTCGATTAATCGAGCATTTTATCTTTGCCTCGATCTCGATCCAAATCTCTCTTTTCTTGCTATACATATTCAAATTTAGCTCATTCAATCACCAAATTATTCAATTCAGTCCAAACACACATATTTAGGGCATTTTACAAAATAGCCTTCACATTTTCATATTTCGACACTTAAGTCCCTATTTCACAAAATCACAAAATAAGCATAATTTCCTTGTACCCATGCCTAGCCAAATTTTCACATGCTTCATATAAGCCCATATATTTCATTTATTTCACATTTTAGTCCCTCAAAATATTACTTTCACAATTTAGTCCAAATTACTCAAATTCATCAAAAATCTAAAGACAAAACATGTTAATCTAACACATATATTTCATATTTCATCAACTAACATCACAAATCTTAAACATTCATCAATGGCATATCTCATAATCTTCATCAAGTTCCAAAATTAAAGCATGGGCTTGAGAGAACACGAAGCAACGATCACAAAAACGTAGAAATTATCAAAAACCGAGTCAAAAACATACCTCAATCAAGCTAAACCATATCCAAATATCACAAAGCTTTAAACCCCTCTTTTTCTTTCAATATTCGGTGGTGGATGATATATTATGGCCATTAACTTATGTTTTATTTAATTCATTACACCTTAAACCATGTTTTACTATTTTGCCCTTGATCATTAAACCATTTAATCATCAATTATATGCCTATATATGTCCATCCAATCTATTAATGGCTTAATAACAACATAAGGACTTTCCATTTTAGAAACCATGCCAAATAAGTACTTTAACAATCAGCACACAGCTTTTTCATTTTATGCGATTAAATCATTTTTGCAAATTAAGCACACAATCGACAAAATTTTCACACATGCTCAATCACATACTGTAAACGTGAAAAATAATATTAAAATATTTTTTTCTGACCTCAGATTTGTGGTCCCGAAACCACTATTCCGACTAGGGTCTAAACTAGACTGTTACATCTGTAGACTTGACTGCTACTGTACTGAGAGGGGCTAAGGCCCAAACTAATACTGATTCTGAAAGGGGCTTAGGCCTAGAATATAACTGTTGAGAATTATTGCTATTGTATGACTGTAAAGTATGCTGCTATTTGTTTAATTTTGGGCAAATTCACTCAACTGTTAGCCGTCTGTAAGTATGTTCTGGTTCTAAACTGCTTCTAGTTCTCTGTTTCTGCTACTGTAGTTTAGCTGGTTTGATCTCACACTGAGCTCGAGTAGCTCACCCCCTCTTCTGTTTCCCTTTCAGGTACAGCTCTGGATTCTGTAGTTGGGCTCAGTACGTGGAGGTCTTAGACAGGCTTGTGAACAGCAACTGAACAGTTTGTGTTTTCTAGTTTTTACATTTGGTTTTGAACTGTAAAGATTTATAATACTGTGGTACCATTACTGTTTTAAACTTTGTTTGTACATTATGTTTTGTTACGTTTGCGAATGGTATTTTTAAACGATTAAACGTTTTGGTTTGTTTTGAGATAAATATTTTTAGAAATGGAATTTTGAACAACTGGTTTTTGTTAAATTTTACTACGATCACTTCGGTGATCAATGTAGCATCCTGGATTCGATCTAGACTTCTAGGCTAGGTTTGGGGTGTTACAGTTAAAGTGTCTTTAAAGTCTATACATTTTTTCAAAAAAATCAATTAAACTCATATATTACACTCAATAAAGACCTTCAACATTAAAATTTTAATCAATTAAGCCCTTTGACTGCTAAAATTAGTAGTCAACTGTTAAAGAGCAACGACAACCTTTATGGGGGTTGTTTTCACCACATGGCATGCTAAGATGTGCCATGTTAGGAAATTTGGTGTTTATAATAAAAATCATTAAAATAGTATAAAGAATCATAATATATATAAATCATAAAAAATATATAAAACTTATGAAAGTGAATAAAGAATTATTACAAATTATTACAAATTGAAAAGAATATAAATTATAAAAATTGAAAAAAATAATTTAAAATTAAAAATTATGAATTATGAATTTAAAAAATTTATGAAAATTTAAGCTAAAAATGATGACCAAACATTAAAACGGTTGTTGGTTCATGTGGAGTCTTGAGAACTAAAATTCATAAACTGATTGGATGTAATCCATGTTCTTGCGAGTTAATCATGGGACTCCAAGGCAACATCATTGATGGGTGTGAGAATGATCGTAGCAACAAAAAAAATGTTTTTTTTTTAGTTTTAATACAAGACGTATGCATCATACTGCATTCTTGATATGTTGCTGAAATGAAAATATTTGTTTAATACAAATATAGTAATTAGTGAAATCTTTATTTTTTTCAAGTTTAAATATGTCTCCTACTCCTCTTATTAGCATTCTTACTGAGAATAAATTGAATAGGGATAACTTTTGAGAATGGAAATGGAACTTGCTAATAGTTCTCAGTTGTGAAAAACACAAATTCGTTCTAAACGAAATGTGCCCTCCTGAAACTTAGCTTAAGGCGAGAAATCGCTGGAGAGATTCTGACTCGATTGCTCGATGTTATATGTTAGCGAGTATGATTAGTGTGTTGCAAAAGCAACACGAGAATTTCCGTATTTTCAAAGAGATCATGACAAATTTGGAAGATTTGCCTAGAGGCCAAGTCGCATTGGCTCAACAATCCGCTATTACAAATTTGATGAACTCTCAACAGAAACCCAGTACTCCGGTCAAAGAACATATGCTTAAGCTTATGGGATTCTTTACGGAAGCGAAGGACAATGGGGCTGAACTAGACGTGAACACTCAGATTGAAATAGTGTTTAAATCCTTAACCAATGAGTTTGTTGGTTTTAGGGCCGCTTACAACTTAGGGAACAAGGCGCTTACATTGACTCAGCTCATGAAGAAATTACAATCCTATGAGTTGATACTAAATGGTGGTAAGCCAGTTCAGGAGAAACTCGAGGCAAACTTAGTTATGGGCCCCTCGTCCTCTAAGAGGAAGTAGAAAGCTAAGGGAAAGAAGAAACTGACTAAGTCTTCGGTTCCACCTCGTGTGGATAGGAAGAAGGCTAAGAAGTCAAAAGATCCTAAAAAGATCAAGTGTTCATTTTGCAACAGGAAAGGGAATTTCAGATCAAACTGTAAGGAGTATTTGGAGTACCTAGTCGAAAAGGGAAAATGTATGGAACCCTTTGTAGTTGAAGCTTGCTTAGTGGAATAATCAATTGGCAACTGGGTTATTGATTTTGGAGCCACTAACCATGTGTGTGTTTCTTTATAAAGGTTCAGCGAAACGAGAAGTTTGCAGAGCCTCTCGTTGCAGATCAAAGATAGGAGCTATGTTTCAGCCGAAGTAGTGGGAGAAGTTATTTTACATTTTGATCATTTTAGAAAGATTATTTTAAAAAACGTATTTTATATACCTTATTTTAAGAGGAATTTAATTTCTATAGCATGTTTATTTTATGACGGTTATACCGTGACATTCAATAAAGGGATTGTTATTCATATAAATCGTTCTTTAACCTGTAAGGGATGGATGGAAAACAATCTCTACTTTATCAAACCAAATAACTACTCGATGCTTCAAAATGAAATAGTGAATAAAAAGCTTAAAACTTCTCACTCTAATGAGGAGTACCTATGACACTTAAGACTTGATCATATTAACCAAGAAAGAATCACTAGACTCGTGAAAGATGGTCCCTTAAGCATGTTTAAGGAAGTTAGTCTTCAACAATATGAATCTTACTTAAAGGTAAAATGACTAAGAGGTCTTTTAATGCGAAAGGTACAAAGGCCAACCAACCTTTAGAACTTGTGCACACTGATATATGTGGTCCCATTAGCATCAGTGCCTGAGGAGGTTATGATTATTACGTGACTTTCATTGACGACTATTCTCGATATAAATATGTTTATCTAATGTATCGCAAAGGCGAAACCTTTGATAAAATTTGAGATTTTCGTGCAGAAGTGGAAAAACAATTTGATTTATCCATAAAGAATCTTCTGTCTGAACGAGGTGGGCAATACTTATCCAACGAGTTCTTAGGATACCTCATAGAGAATGATATTTTATCCCAGTTAATTGCGCCCTGCACTCCACAACAGAATGGCATAGCTAATAGAAGGAATAAAACCTTGCTTGACCTGGTTCGTTCAATGTTAAGCTATTCACAACTTTCTACTTCCTTTTGGGGATATGTGATACAAACGATTTGATATATTCTAAATGATATGCCAACCAAGTATGCTTGTAAGACACCTTAAGAACTGTGGCATGGAAAGAAACTCACTCTAAATCATTTTAGAATATAGGATTGTCCAGCACACGTTCTAGATAAAGATGTAAGAAGTTAGATGCACGGACAGAATTGTGCATGCTTGTAGGATATCCGAAAGGAACAAATGGTGGATTATTCTACAATTTGAAAGATAATACTATTAAAGTTTCTACTCATGCTCCTTGAGGAAAGTTACATGGAGAACTTTAAGCCTCAAAGTAAAATGGTGCTCGAGGAACTTTAGGGAGTTGTAGAACAACCACCAAGTTTAATTCTCGAGAAAGTTGTAGAAAGACCTGCAAATAATCAACAACATAGGGGAATCCATCGTAGTGAGAGAGTTTCTAAGAAATCAGACTTCTTTGTTTATGATGGTAGTATTTATAATACGGAAGTCAATCATAAGGATGATGATCCACTCACTTACAATGAGGCTATGTAGATGTTGATTTCAAACTCTAGAAACAGGTCATAGATGCCGAGATGGATTCTATAAAATCCAATATAGTGTGAGAACTTTTAAACTTACCGGTTGGGATTAAACTCATAGGGTGTAAGTGGATCTACAAGAAGAAGAGAAATACAGAAGGGAAAATGGAAACATATAAAGCTAAACTTGTAGGGAAAGACTACACAGAGAAAGAAGGCATCGATTACGATGAGACCTTCTCTCCGGTAACCATGCTAAAGTCTATTCGCATACTCTTACCCATTGTCGTTGCCCTCGATTACAAGATTTGACAAATAGATGTCAAAACAGCATTTTTGAATGGCTATCTTAATGGGACCATTTACATGGTTCAACCCACTCGCTATGTTGTTAAAAGAAATGAGCAGAAAGTTTGCAAATTGCTAAGATCCATTTATGGACTTAAGCAGGCATCTCGCTCATGGAATAAAAGATTTTATCAAATAGTCAAGACTTTTGGGTTTGAGCAAAACGCTAATGAACCTTGGGTTTATAAGCGTATAAAGGATAAAAAAGTGATCTTCCTCATTTTGTATATCGATGATATTCTACTTATCGGAAATGATGTAGGAGAATTGTCGCCAGTTAAATTGTGGTTAGCTCAATAGTTTAGCATAAAGAACTTAGGTGAAGCTAGTTATATTATTAGAATTCAAATCCTTAGGGATCGAAAAAATAAAATGATAGTTATATCACAAGCTTCATACATTGATAAAGTACTGTAATGTTTTGTAATAACCTATGCGAAGTCAGGCGCTCAACCGATTGCATTAGGTTTTCATCCTTCTTTAGATGGCTGTCCTAAGACAGTGGAAGAAAGAGATCATATAAGTAAGGTTTCATATACTTCGGCAATTGGAAGCCTTATGTATGCGATGCTTTGCACGTCCAGATATTTGTTTAGCAGTAGGAATGGTTAGTCGATATCAGGCGAATCCTGGTATCAGGCATTGACAAGCTATAAAGCATATATTAAGGTATCTTAAAAGAAATGGAGATTATATGCTTGTGTATTCTGGGAAGAACCTTACTCCTATTAGATACTCAAACTTCCAAACTAGTAAACATTCGAGGAAATTGACATTGAGAAATGTATTCGTCCTAAGTCGTGTAGCCATAGTATGGAGAAGTGTAAAACAAACTTGCACTACTGACTCTACTATGGAGGCCAAATATGTAGCTGCTTCTGAGGCAACAAACAAAGCAATATGGCTTTGAAAGTTCTTAACTGATCTTGAAGTCATTCCTGGTATGGAAAAAGCTATAACACTGTATTGTGATAATAGTGCTACAATAGCTAATACCAAAGAAATGAGAAGTTACAGGAGGTCAAAACATATTGGTAGGAAGTATCACTTGATACGAGAGGCAGTAACCGAAAGAATTGTAGATGTGGTGAAAGTAGCTTCTGAAGATAACCTTGCGGATCCGTTTACTAAGACTCTTGTAACTAGGAGTTTTAACAAACACGTTGAGCATATGGGAATGCGAAACATATTACATTTACTTCACTAGGGCAAGTGGGAGATTGTTAGGAAATGCGCTCATATTGTAGTAAACATGTAACTATTTTCTATTTATTTGAATAATGAATAAATAAATAAAGTTAATTTCACATTTCACTATTATGTCTTTTGTATTTTTGTTTTTCATATTGATAAACCGTAATATATACATATTTTAATCCCATATTTAGAGTACTTTTGGATGATTTATCCCTAGACTTGTGGAATTTGATGCTCCTAATCCTTTAATTTCATGTTTTATACTTAGGGAAGCATAAGAGGATGAAAAGAACGAGAAACTGGCTAAAAACGGACCAAATGGGCCAAAGTAGGAAATCAACACGGCCTGGGCCCAAGCCACACGGCCGTGCCCCTTTAGCAGGCTCGACCACGGCCTAGATTCGATTCACAGGAGCGTATTGCACGGGCGTGTCCCTGCCGTGACAAAGAGGAATTTCACTCGGAGTAGGGTACTTAGAGGCAAAGAAAGACATTCCAAAAGCCTATATAAACACCTTAAAGATACCTGATGGGGGCGTCCAGCTAGGCCAAGGAGCCAAGCCAGAGAGGTCAGAATTGTGGGATTTACTCGAAGAAAGCCAGTTGATTCATCTCAAGCAGTTGAAATCATAGTCAAGACGGAGGATCTCTCCTTCAATTCCTTCAGGGGGTTTTAGGGTTTTCTTATGTTTTGTTTTATATTTTATTTTGAGATGTATTCTTTTATGATTATGAACTAAACCCTTCAGATACCTGAGGGGGATGAAACCTAAGACGGATCTTGTTATTGTTTTCTGAACTATATGATAAATACTTGATTTGTTCTTAACTATGTGTTCTTAATTCTTGTTTTGATATTTCAGGATATTGATTCAAGTATTGATGTGCTTAGGCAATGGAGTAATATTCCCTGTTTAAGAGTAGATCTAGCATAGTTAAGCAGAGTTGATCGCAACCCTAGAGATAGGATGACGAAAATCTGTCGGATTAGGGTCAAACCTAATATGGGAGTCCATAGATCGAGTTAATGCAATCCTAAGGGTTTTAATTAGAAAGAGATTTCAATTAATCAACCTAGGGTTAGACGTTAGTAGCCTCGAGAGAGGTATTAATATAAATTAGGGAATCCTACGGATCAAGTCAAGTGAATAAATCATCTGGTTCTGAGTTAAATAACGAGTGAAGTCTAGGTGGATTCTTCCTTGGGATTGTCTTAATCAATTGGTTTTTTCCCACAAGTATTTTCCCAATTCATTCTTTGTGTCTTAGCGTCTTTAGCTTAGTAGTTAGTTAATTTTAGAATAAACAACAAATCCCTTAATTCTTAGGCTAAATAATAAAAAGAAAGTCAGTATTAGTACTTTTGGTTCCTTTGGGTGCGACATTCCGGTCTTGCCACTAAGCTATACTACTATTCGATAGGTGCGCTTGCCTCAATCGTGGTGATAGTTAGTTTCTAGGCTAGATCATTCATTTTATAAATATTAAGACTCTCGACACACGATCACATATTTTGCATGCATAGCGAAATTGTGACAAGCAAATATTAAGACTCTCGACACACGATCAAGTTTTTGGCGCCGTTGCCGGGGAACTAAAATATTAAGAAAGCTCAATTTTTATTACTTTAGCCATTTTTATTTTTTGCAATTTACTTTTATTCTATTTTTAACTTTGCTAATATTATTTCTTTTATTTGTTCCTAGCAGGTACCTCTAATTTATGACTAGAAGGAACCCGACAGGACCCTTAATTTACGACAGTGATATTGAAGGTACCGTTCGCAGAAATCGTAGAGAAATAAGGTGAAGCTTAAATTACATAGATGAAGAGCAAGAAGACGAAACCAATACCACCGAAGAGATGGCTGAGAATAATCCGCTACCTCCAGAGGTGGCCGAAAATCATGCTCCTCGAACTATGTATGATTATGCTAAACCTAATTTAACAGGAACTGAGTCAAGTATTGTTAGACCTGCTATTGCTGCAAATAATTTTGAACTGAAACCTAACACAATTCAAATGATACAGCAATTTGTTCAGTTTGATGGTTTGCAGGATGAAGATCCAAATAATCACTTGGCGAATTTCCTAGAATTTTACGATACTTTCAAAATAAATGGTGTTTCTAATGATGCCATCCGTCTTCGGTTATTTCCCTTTTATTTGAGGAATAAAGCAAAACAGTGGTTGAATTCTCTTCTACGAGGGTCAATCACTACATGGGATCAAATGACCGAAAAATTCTTGTTAAAATATTTTCCACCGGCCAAAACAGCCAAGTTGAGAAATGATATCTCTTCTTTTGTGCAGATTGATCTAGAAACACTATATGATGCATGGGAGAGATACAAGGATTTGTTGAGTAGGTGCCCTCACCATGGGCTACCTTTGTGGCTTCAGGTTCAAACCTTCTACAACGGTGTGAACCCCTCAACGAGGCAACTAATCGATTCAGCCGCAGGCAGAACCCTGAATAACAAAACTCCTGAAGCGGCCTACGAGTTTATTGAGGAGATGTCACTGAATAACTATCAGTGGCAAGTTACAAGGACAAGGCCAACAAAAGCAGCCGGAGTTTTCAACCTCGACGCAGTAACCATGCTATCAAATTAGGTAGAGATGTTAAACAAAAAGATTGATGGTTTGTGTTCTTCGCAGTACATCCCAGAATGCTGATGCGAAACAAGTGGAGGTGTGGCGAATCCTGAGTACCCACTACGGACATGGCATGGAAAACGAACAGATGAACTATATGGGTAACAATTTCAGATCTCAAAATAACCCTTATAGTAATACTTATAATCCAGGTTGGAGGAACCACCCCAATTTTTCATGGGGTGGTCAAGGAAATCAGAGACAACAAACCCCTCCAAACTTTCAACAACAGCCCTACCCACAGGAAAAGAAGCCAAACCTTGAGGAGATGCTGACAAAATTCATAGCGGTGTCAGAAACATGTTTCCAAAACACCGAAACAACACTTAAAAATCAACAAGCATCGATTCAAGGGATCAAGAACCAGTTAGGACAACTTGCCAAGATCATATCAGAACGACCACAAGGCAGCCTGCCAAGCAACACTGAAACTAACCCAAAGGAGCAACTTCAAGCCATAACAGCTCATAACAGTGTAAGGTTAGATGAACCCAAATTAAGGCAAGATAATATGGTAGAAGAAGGTAAAGCTGAGGAAAGTCATGATAAGCCAAAACCGGTAATTAAAGAGTACCAACCTCGTGTGCCATATCCCGAAGCAATGAAGAAAGACAACACAGACGAACAATTCGGTAAATTTCTTAAACTTTTAAAGAAATTACATATTAACTTACCATTTCTCGAAGCTCTTTCGCAGATGCCAGATTCAAGGAAATTTTTAAAAGAGCTTTTGACAAACAAGCGAAAGTTAGACGAGGAGTCGCATATGGAACTAAACGCAGTGTGCTCAGCAATGTTGCAAAATAGACTACCACGAAAATTAAAAGATCAAGGGAGTTTTATAATTCCATGCTTAATTGGTAGTTTATCTGTTGATAATGCTTTAGCTGATTTAGGGGAAAGTATAAATGTTATGCCTTATAAAATGTTTAAACAGCTAGGTCTAGGGAAACCCAAACAAACTAGGATGAGCATTCAATTAGCTGATAAAACTATTAGAATTCCTAGGGGTATAATTGAAGATGTACTCGTGAAAATTGATAAATTCGTATTCCCAGTAGACTTTGTCGTTTTAGACATGGATGAGGATAACACGGTCCCTTTAATTTTAGGAAGACCCTTTTTAGCAACTGCTAGAACTAAAATTGATGTTGCTACAGGTGAACTCATACCCCGTATAGATAACGAATCAATCAGTCTTTAGGCTCTTGACTCGGCTAGGACATCAAGTAATCAAGGTGAGAAAATTAATTTTATTAATGACCATTCAGTTAAACCTTCTTTCAGAAAGCACCACGAGAACACACACAATCGAGCGGATCCTAGACATCATGACAACAAAGAAGTAATTCATGAGGATTGAAGGCTTCATATTGATGAACTAGATGAGTGGAAAACACATTTCAAGGAGAAACTAGGAACACACGAAGCAAAACTGAGGGAACCCCAAACGAGCTTAAAGGAACAGCGAATCACTTCAAAATAGAAGATCAGGTATTGTTGGATGAGAAAGACCCTCGAGTCGGTATCTCAGACCGTAATACAAACGAAGAAATCCTTTTTACGGTACTGAATGTCTTCCCATACGGAACAGTCGAGGTAACTAATCCTGAATTCGGAACTTTTAAGGTAAAACACCACTCGACTCAAACCATATATTGTTAGAATTGATAGCAAGGAAAAGGAGTTTCAACTCCTCAAACCACCATGATCGTGCAAATGAAAGGTAAGTCTAGCTTAGGACTTTAAACAAGCGCTTCTCGAGAGGCAACCCGAGCACTAACCCCACTAACGTCCATATTTTCGAATTTTAGCATCTAACTAAAAACTAACAAAACTTTTAAGCGCATGTTTCCCTACCCACACGGCCTTGCACACGGGCGTGGCCGTGGCCGTGTGGAAACATGGCAAAACTTTTCCCAAAACCACGGGCTGCGATAAAACACCACGGCCGTGCGATGCGACCGTGGTCGACACTGACTAAAGAGCACGGGCGTGTGATCCTCTACACGCCCGTGGGACCTTTAAGCCCATTTATTTTTCATTTTTCTCTTATTTTCATTTTTAATTTCTTTTCTTTTATCTTTCTCGTCTTTAATTTATATTATTATATTTTCACTTCTTTAATTTAAGGTCAATGGGCTGTTAACGAACGACCATACTACCACCGGAGTATCCTCCCCACCTTCACCTCTCTCCAACTTTACCGTTTCTATTCATTAACTCCATCCAAAATTCAGGAAGTTTCACTTCTCTCCCTATCTTATGATTTTATTACTATATTGCTATTATCTATCTTTGTACATTGAGGGCAATGTACATCTTAAGTGTGGGGGGGTTAACTACAGTATTATTTGAAAATCCCTGAATTATGTCTTATTCTTAAGTAATTTTCTCATATTATTGTTAGAATGAAATTTCTTTTGATTTATGATTTTCATTGATATGTTTTGTATTAAGTCATAGCTAATTGTGCAGTGATGATTTAAACTTTAGGAGACTAGAGAATCAAGCATGACGAGTTTATTTTCAGAATTAAAAAAAAATTGCTATGTTGTCCACCTGAATCTAAGTATTACCTTGAAGTTTGAAATTTACAAGGTTGACATCAAAAGCCCATAATTTTTGTGAGATCTTGAGCCTTTTAGAGCATACATTCTTTTCTTGCTCACTTTATTGATTATGAGTATGTCAACATTGATTTGTTATTCTAGAACTTGCTTCGATTATACATGTCGAGACCACACCTATGATTTGATATACTGAGATGATAAAGGCACCTAGGATCTAACCCACTTACTCCATAAAAAACCTACCTTCATAATTAACCCTTAGTGAACCCCTTTGAGACTAATAAACTGTTTATTGACTCACCTATTAATATTAACCCAAGACCCATTCTTTTTTATTCATTGAGAATTTTTCCTTCTTGTTTTAACCCTTTTTTGTCGAGATTTGATTTGAGTAGTTGCCTAACTATGTTCTCTATTTCAGTTGTTAAAAGTTCTTTATTATTATTTGGATGATTTGTTCTTAAAAAAAAATAACGTTAGAAAATCTATTCATCATTAGTTCTATGTTCTATGAGCTTAAAATAGTTAAATTCACATCCTTAAAAAGAAGCTCGTGCTATTAGTATTACAAGTTTTCAATTGATGTAATTATTCATTATCAGTTCGTTGTTTCTAGTTAGGTAATTTGTCAAGTCAATCTCGATTTTTAACCCTCTAATTCATGCATTTATCCACACCTTTGACCCAAGCCCCGTTACAACCCATAAAAGACCTTTTGATTTGTGTTTCATATCATTTTACAGTGGTGGAGATTTGATTTTCATGCAAGCCTATGGGATTAACTTTTCATGTTCGACTTCTGAGTGCTTATTTTTGAACCTTAAACACTTTGAGTGATTTGAGTGAACCTTTAGTGAGAATGTCAATTCTTGTGGATTTTGAATTAAAGGTAATTATTTAGGTAAGCGGAAACACCTATTTTTCGTACTATAAAAACTATGACTTTGATTGTTTGAATCTTTAGGAATCTTCTGGTTAAATTATCAATGTAAGAATTACCTATGGATTATGATGAAACATTATTGATGAAGATTATGAATTAAGGGGAGTTAATTTTAATTGTGAATTGAGAATTTTGCTTGAGGACAAGCAAAAGCTTAAGTGTGGGGGTATTTGATAAACCGTAATATATACATATTTTAATCCCACATTTAGCGTACTTTTGGATGATTTATCCCTAGACTTGTGGAATTTGATGCTCCTAATCCTTTAATTTCATGTTTTATTCTTAGGGAAGCATAGGAGGATGAAAAGAACGAGAAACGGGCTAAAAACGGACCAAATGGGCCAAAGTAAGAAATCAACACGACCTGGGCCCAAGCCACATGGTCGTGCCCCTTTAGCAGGCTCGACCACGGCCTGGATTCGATTCACACGGGCGACAGCGGGCGTGTCCTCGCTTGCCGTGACAAAGAGGAATTTCACTCGGAATAGGGTACTTAGAGGCAAAGAAAGACATTCCAAAAGCCTATATAAACACCCTAAAGATACCTGAGGGGGCGTCCAGCTAGGCCAATGAGCCAAGCCAGAGAGGTCAGAATTGTGGGATTTACTCGAAGAAAGCCAGTTGATTCATCTCAAGAAGCCGAAATCATACTCAAGACGGGGGATCTCTCCTTCAATTCCTTCAGGGGGTTTTAGGGTTTTTTTATGTTTTATTTTATATTTTCTTCTGAGATGTATTCTTTTATGATTATGAACTAAACCCTTCAGATACCTGAGGGGGATGAAACCTAAGACGGATCTTGTTATTGTTTTCTGAACTATATGATAAATACTTGATTTGTTCTTAACTATGTGTTCTTAATTCTTGTTTTGATATTTCAGGATATTGATTCAAGTATTGATGTGCTTAGGCAATGGAGTAATATTCCCTGTTTAAGAGTAGATCTAGCATAGTTAAGCAGAGTTGATCGCAACCCTAGAGATAGGATGACGAAAATCTGTCGGATTAGGGTCAAACCTAATATGGGAGTCCATAGATCGAGTTAATGCAATCCTAAGGGTTTTAATTAGAAAGAGATTTCAATTAATCAACCTAGGGTTAGACGTTAGTAGCCTCGAGAGAGGTATTAATATAAATTAGGGAATCCTACGGATCAAGTCAAGTGAATAAATCATCTGGTTCAGAGTTAAATAACGAGTGAAGTCTAGGTGGATTCTTCCTTGGGATTGTCTTAATCAATTGGTTTTTTCCCACAAGTATTTTCCCAATTCATTCTTTGTGTCTTAGCGTCTTTAGCTTAGTAGTTAGTTAATTTTAGAATAAACAACAAATCCCTTAATTCTTAGGCTAAATAATAAAAAGAAAGTCAGTATTAGTACTTTTGGTTCCTTTGGGTGCGACATTCCGGTCTTGCCACTAAGCTATACTACTATTCGATAGGTGCGCTTGCCTCAATCGTGGTGATAGTTAGTTTCTAGGCTAGATCATTCATTTTATAAATATTAAGACTCTCGACACACGATCACATATTTTGCATGCATAGCGAAATTGTGACAAGCAAATATTAACTCATTGATTGTCTAAGTTCAAACTGATGATAAGTGGCACTGTAAGAATATTTACATTGCGAGAAAGACAACTTACTTCAGTAGATAATCTAAATGAGTCCGTAATTCCGTAAAAGAATCAAAGTGAGCATTTGATTCAAATACTAAAAATGATTATTATGTCATCTAAAATTCCAATTGGGGAGATGGCTAGCCTTGGCTATTGAAGCAGTTGACTCCACGGGTAGAGACATAGTTGTATTCATTGATAGAATGATACATTGGACTGGACCCAAGATGAATTAATTTTGAATCCGTTTGTGAATTAATTCACTTGTGGCGTTCATGGTGTGATTTACCTAAATCCTGAGTTAGTCACTGACCATGCATATGTAACTCATGTGCTTTGATATAAGTGGAGGTTTATGCTCTAAAGATGATCGAGCCGATAGCCGGTATGTTGGGTACATGAATTGTACATGTCATGACTTTACTAGCAACAGTGGAATTCATAGCTCAATTAAAGAGTAAATGATATCCTCTCATTGATATTATGTGGATTGATAAATATGGAACGTGGTCACGAGTTGCTTGTTCTCGAATGAGCAATTTATCATAGTCATTTGTTGACAGTGATTATATTAATCATTAAGATGACACAATAATGACAATGAGATAAAATAAGATTGTATTGAGTGAACAAATTTAACTCAAAGGAATCAATGATATCTTATGAGGGTAACACACACATGACAAGGTCATTGGACAAAGCAGTTGGATGAATTGCTTTCGTAAAGTGTATACAATAAGGAGTTTTCAATCAATATACTTTTTGTGGATTGACTCCATGATTAAGTAATTGCGAATTATTAGAACGATGCTTCTGGGCATAATTGCAATTATTAGATCCTAATTGTATATGTTCGATTGGTTCCTCTGTGAGCTCAACAAAAGCTCAACCGGACTGCAGTTGAATCAGAAGAAAATTCTAGAACTCTGGAAGTAATTTAATTGAGTTGATCTGTTCAATGTGGAATTAAATTGGTCGGTCGTAAGAATTGTTTAACTAGAGAATTTGATTAAAGAATTTTCTTGAAAAATTTATTTGGAAAATCAAAGTGATTTTTGGGAAAATTAATTTTGATCAAGTAAAATTAAATCAATCAAATTTATTAAAATTAATATGATATTTTTGAAAATTAATTTTCAAGTCAGACAATTGGTCCAATGGTTAATTGAACTTGAAAGTTGAACCTGAGATCGTAAATTGGGTCCAGGAGTCCAAAATCGAGACCAATGCTCAAAAATTAGTCAAACCGCGCTTAGTATGTGAAATCGGATCGACGGTCCAACCGGTGGCTGGATCGGACCGGTCGGGCCGTCATCGGCTTGGACCGAACCGGCAGCAACCGAATCAGCTCGGGGTGCCGACGGTGACATTCTGATGGTCGGCAAATGGTTGGCGGCGGCGGCGGGTCTTCGGTGGTTGAATATTGGAAGAATTACACTCTTAATGGGACTCTACCAAAGAAGTTGATTTCAAATTAATTGTTCCAAAAATAATATTATTTTAATAGATTTAATATTAAATTTAATTCAATACTTATCTTAATAGTATTTTATTAATTTAATATTAAAGTGATTATCTTATCTTATATTAAGTTTAATTTAATGTTTACCTTGTAAATAAATATTCTATTAATTCAATAAGATTTAATATTAAATTTAATATAATATTTATCAAGATAAATAATAAATATTAGATTAAATTTAATATTAAAGTGATTAAGTTTAATTATAATTGAACTCTCTAAACTCTCCCTATATAAAGAGAGTCTTGGGTCATTATTTCACACAGACTTGAATTCAAGAGAAAGTTGTAGAGAGAAAATTTTCTGAAGAAATTATTTTAGAAAATTTTTATAGATATTTTTTCATTTACAACTTGGCCCAAAAGTTTAGAGAAATTACGAAATTATCTTACTGGTAATTTTTTATGAAAAATTTTCTTATTCGAAGCGAGCCCACAGTTGGTAGACGTGAGCTTGAGTATAGCGAAGGAGACTATTCGATCGAAGCTTTCATCCCAAATGAATCGAAAAAGTACAATTTTGATTAAGTGTTTATTACTTTAGATATCACAATCAAATTCTTGTTTTGGAAAAAAAATTAAAACTCCGGTTGTTTCCTAAATTTATTTTTGGTTGTGTTTTTCAAACCTGATTTTCCTACACGACTCACCCTTGTATTTCTACTAGGGTTGTCGACCCCTTCATGTCATATGAGGGGTTTTGCGTCTCTCTCACATCGGGTCCAATTACGAGTACTTCTTGGGCCTTTTTGACCTAGTACTCTGTAATATGATCCAACCTGGTTTAGTTTTTCTATTTCCCAAAATAAACTTTAATATCTACATATTAAATAATTTTCTCACCCCAAGTTTACCCTTGGTAAAATTTTGATGATTTTACCTCCAATAAAATTTCAAGAAAATTCGTTAATATGTCACAACTCAACATGTTCACTATAACCGAATGATTTATTTTCACTTTCGGGCTTCAAAATAGTCCAAAAATATAAACTCATTCTTCCATCATTTTTTAAGTAATTTTATATAGGATTGCAAGTTTCCATTTTCCATTTTCATTTTCATTTCCATTTTTGGAAACTTACATTCATTTCCAAATGATTCCATTTCTCCATTTTGGAGAAAACCAAAATCATTCCTCAATGTTTCTCATTTCTCCTTTTCTATTCATTCCATTCATTTTTATTCAAATAAGCAATTCATTTCTGGTTTCAACGAGCTAGCAGAGGGATCGATTAGACATATGTAGTTGAGGCTCAAATGATTTATAATTAAGTTCCAACTTTTCGCCTATTAATTATAAACTGATTTAGTCATGAAGCCATTCCACTATAGTATCGTGACTGAGCTTTCCTCAACAACATACCATTACGAAAGCAACTACTCAGTGCTCGTCCAATGACCTTGTTATTAATGTTTTACCCTCATAGGATATCCTTGATCTCTTTGGGATAATATCCATTCTCCCAATATAATCTTATTTTATCTCATGGTAACCATTGTATCTTCATTCATGAAAAGTCAATCACTATTAAATAGTGATCAAGTCATCCATCACAAAGACGAACAGTCCGTGACCACGTTTACTTTTCATCAACCATGTAATGCCAATGAGAGGATATCATTTACCCATGTTTTGGGCTATGAATTCCACTATTGTAAATGACGCTACATATTACAGAAGTCGTACACCTAACACACCAGCTTTTGGTTCCTTATCTATTTGAACTCAGGCTTTTACTAACATCAAAGTGTATGAGTCACGCATACATAGTCTGCCATCCACTCAGGATTTAGGTATGTTACACTATGAATGTCACAAGTAAATAAATCCATAAACGAATTCAGGATCTATTTTTCTTGGGTCTTGTCCAATGTACTGCCAGTCATATCTATGTCTCTATTGTCTAGGAGTCATCCGCTTTAATGCCCAAGACAAGGCATCTCCCCAATAAGACTTGATAGGCGATATATTAGTCTTTCAATTGTTTGCTCATTTCCGATTAGACTAAGAACATGTTTAGGTTCATCTACTAATACAAATTATCTTTTCGTGTTACGACCCGACCACGTAATATCGCTTAGTATTAGTTAAACATTAGACAACCAATGAGTAATATTTTATTCCATTTTGCTTTGCGTGCAAAAATCATTTGAGAAAAATAATACAAAGTATATCAATTGTAATCAATAAATTTTTTTATTAACTAATATGTTCAAAAAATTACAAGTGTATATTAACGAAAATACTATATTTAGTACATCAGATCCAACACAAACTTTATGGAGACCAATAAAGCAAACCAAAGAGAGGAATCTAGATGGAAAGCTCTAATAAGCCCAGAAGAGTTTAATTTGTGAAGAGAGAAACTTAGAAGAACATTCTTTTTTATGATCTAAGCCCATTTAGAGTATTCAGCTTATTTAGATTCACCTAGTTGATATTTTGGCCTTTCTTGTGTTTGGCCCAATTTAATAGTTTTGTTTTGTTTCTAAAGTGCTAATAATGATGTAATTCAACCCATTACTCTTATGAATTAGGCCACGAACAAATTTTTTATGCCTTTTGTTGAAAAGTCTTTCATTTGTTCTATAAGTCTTAAGATACAGGAGTTTTGAGATAGTTTAAACTTCTTTGGATAAGTGCTGATCTTATCCATCAAAGTTTAGTTTCTTGAGTACTCTAAGGGCTTGTTTAGTAGTGCTTAAAAAAATATTTTTGCCTTTAAAAGTACTTTTGGAAGAAAAGCTGTGCCAAACAAGTTGTTTTTTGTTGAAATTTTTAGCTTTTCAGAAGCACTTTTGAAAAGCACTTCTGAAAAAGAGAAGCTAAAATTTTTAGCTTTTCCTCTTCTAAAAACACTTTTGGTACTTAATTACTTTTTCACCCCTCTAATAACATTGTATTTTCCCTTCTTTTTTTTTTCTTGGTGCTTAATTGCAAATGTGTTAAAATCATTAATTAAAAATAAAAAATATATTTTTAAAAATAATACAAATGTGTTAATATCTAATTACAAATATTTAATGGCTATATTTAAATATTTAAAATATAGTTTATATATTATAATTAAATTTTATAAATAATTAATATTTATTGCTTAAAAATATTTAAAATTTATATTTTATATATTAAAATATTAACAACAAGTTATAATATTTTTTTTATATTCTTACTAAAATATAATAATATTAACAAATTTGAACATTATTTAAATACATATTTGTTACTTGATAATAACATGTCTACAATGGACATTTTATTTCTCAAAAGCACTTTTTAACAGCAATGTTAAGTACTCAAATCTTAAACTAAACTTTTCAAAAGTACTTCTCAACAGCATTTTTCCACAGCACCTTTTAAAAGCACTTTTCAAATGCATTGCTAAACTAGCCCTAAGACGTGTATGAGCCTATAAATACGTTGGTCTCTTTCATTTGGTACACTCTTTTGATTATTATAATTGTTTCAAACATACTTTAATTAGCTTTTTATGAACAACTCGTTTTTTTTGTGATTTTCGGAAAAAAAAATTAATTTCAATCTCTTGAATTGCTGGTGGAAAATTCTTCAACTTTCGAGTTTCTTAATTCGTACTTGGAGAGTCAATTTTCATTCTTCACCATTAGTTGTTTGTATTGAAGCTTTATTCTTCAAGGGGAACAATCTTTCCATCAATCTTTCTTTTCAATTCTATTCATTTTTTATTCTTGCTTTCCTTGTTTCTTTTATCGATTTTTAATCTTTTGCTAATTCGACTGATTCAACAACTTAAAAATCGATCCTAGTCCACTACACTATGGCATATTGTGTAGTTCAAACCAATAAAAATTTTATTATACAAAAATAATATTATTGATATGATTTTATTTATTATTTTTATAGGAGATTTTATCTATTATTGTTTAACAAATCAAAACTCTATCATAGTATTATTGAAAATATTTATTTAATTTCGATTTAGTAATTAAATGAACATTAAAAGACATTTTCCTCGATTTAAAAGTTTTTTTAAACTCGTGTTTATATATATATATATATAAATTATTCAAGTTGATGCTACTTCTGTTATTAGTTGCATTAAGAATTCAAAAATGGACAACTTGATGCTTGATCCCATTGTGACTGATTGCAGGACTATGTGAGTGACTTTCAACAAGTCTGAATTCTCTATATGTTTCGAGAAGGAAATCATTGTGCCGATGCCTTTGCTAGGAAGGGTAGTAGCTTTCATTTTGATTCATTTAGGATGATTATAATGTGGCAAACCAGCTTACTATGTATTCAAACATGCCCAATTTTATGGCTTCCCTCGTTGCAGCTGATGCTATAGGAATGCCCATGTATCGTTATACTTTCTAGTTTAATATAAGCACTTTTATTGAAAAAAAAAAACATTTATCACCTTTGTTTGGTTAAATTGAGGAAAGGAAATAATTGATTATAATAATTTTTCCAATTATGTCCTTTTATAAAATAACTGTGTAAAAAAATAACTTCACTTTCCTTTCACTAGCTTTTCCTTCAAAATGAGATAATTAAAAATTAACTCAAGGACAAGCATGGAAAATTCAACTCCCTTTATTTTCCCTTAATTAAATAAAAGGAATTATCCAAAGAAGGGAAAAACTTTCCTTTACTTTTCCTAATTTTAATGCAATCCAAACATAGTGTAAAACTGTTCTTACCATTTTTTTTTAATATTTAAGGTTACATTACTAGCCTCTCTATTTTTCTTAGGTTTAAGGGTGTAAAAAGCTAACTTTTTCAAAAAAGTATATATATATATATATATATATATATATATATATATATATATTGCACTCGACTTGATACTTGAACTTTCAAAATGTATCAAAAAACAATTAAGTCGTTTTTTTTTACTCAATTGCCAAAATGCATCAAAAAGACCCTTTGATCATTAACTTTAACAGTTGACCATTAAAACTAACCACCCTTAATTTTTTTCAGTTAAAGTCACCACGTGTCACAACCACGATGTGACACGTGGCAAAAAAAAATAAAAAGTTATAAAAAAATATTAAATTTTAATAAAAAATATAAGAAATATTTATTTTTTATTAAAAATTAGAAAAAAGATTATAAAAATCGTAAAAAATTATAAAATATATAGAAATATAAAAATAAATATATATAAAATTTTATAAAGTCGTAAGAAAATGATAAAAAAATGTAAAGAAATATAAAATTCATAAAAGAATTATAAAAATATCATACCAAAAGAAGTATTTTATAATTTTTCTATAACTTTTATTGATTTTTATTTTTTATTATTTTTCGCCACATGTCATGCTGTGTTGTGACACGTGATTGCTTTAATTAAAAAAAAATGGGGATCGTTAACTTTAACAGTCAATGGTTAAAGGGCTTACAATTTTTTATATATTTTTTACGATTTATATATTTTTTTTTCTAATTTGTAGTAAATTTTAAATATTTTTTATTAAAGTTTAATAATTTTTATAACTTTCATTGATTTTTATTGTTTATAATTTTTTTGTCACATGTGATGCAGTAGCTGTTGCATGGGGTGGTTTTAACTGAAAAAAAAATTAGAGGCAGTTAAATTTAACGATCAACTGTTAAAGTTTATGGTTAAAGGGCTTTTTTTTTTGAAAAATTTTAAGGGTCTTTTTGATGCATTTTAACAATTCAAGTACCCAATTGAGTGGAAAAAAAAGTAGGGGCTTAATTACTTTTTTGAAAAAGTTTGAGGACCTTTTTGATGCATTTTGAAAGTTCAAGTACCCAATTGAACTTCTATGCATTATTTGGAACTTTTTGATGCATTATTTTCTTTTATGAGAATTTTCATATTTGGAACTTATAATGGGTTATCCCTGTTGAACTTCTGGTTCAAATTACTCCCCCTAACTCATTAAAAGTTATTATTTCTCTCCCCCTAATATCGAAAAAACTATCGAATCAAAATAGTAATCACAAATCATATCATAATTGAATCTCCAGAACATTCAAAACATCTAATAATACAAGGAGACTTGTAATTAACATATATTTCCAACTTTCTTTGAGGATTCACTCATCTTTGTGCGTTGTGGTGGAGCAATTGTAACATATACGTACATACAAAAATTTAAATATGAGAAATATTTAGCTCTTGACTAAAAACCAATTGTAATGAAGAATATTTATAACTTATTGGCTTGATGCATGCAACACGTAAATCAACATAATCTCATGTTGAAATAGGAAGTTTAGTTCTCATAAGTAATGGTTTAGACATTAATTAGAGGTGTTCAATCAATAATTTCTTTAAACCATTATGCGCATAAATAAAAAAATTTTACAAAAAAAATTCAAACTCAATCGACAAAAGACTGAGATATAAACTCATCAGTATTAACAAGATGAATTGTTTTAATTGCATGATCTGAAATTAATTATTTAAACAAGTAATCTTGCAAACGATAGGTTGCAAGTTGATAACACATATGTGATTATTTTGTAGATGCATCTACCAAAATCATATAATATCAAAACTATCCACATGGTGGATGAATGAGCCCATATTCATTTCAGAAATGCAAGATATTAAAACTCAATTTTAGCTAGTGAGTTTCTAATAAATAATTGTCATTGAGAATAAGCAACAAATGAGAAATCTTTAAATTAAAAAATCTTATGGTTCTTTAATGAATGTCCATATGAATTCTAAATTAATTTTTGCATCATATATGATCCAGGATGATCTAACTGATCACGCCAAGTAGAAAATACATTTGTATCAGTAAACTTCTAGTTTACTTTAACATGCTTTTCAATTATAATAATAATGTCAATATAAATTGTGACAAATTGATAATTTTATTGTTATTCCTTTTACTTTGTATCAACATATAAGTACTATTATGACATTAACTACTGAAAATGTCTAAATCATTGTGAAGTTTATAATGCCACTAAATCAACAAAATAAATATAATTTCCAAATAATTATATGTAATATTCGCTTCAGGGAAATGCCAAAATCTTCAAATATTTCAACTAATTTTGTACTACCAAATATTGGAATAATATTAGGTTATATTTTCTTTTGCGTTCACTTCGAGAAATGCAATAGATTTACTAGAATGAACTTATAAACGTCCCAAAAAATTCTTTATTTCATAATCACCATTGCAAACATACGTGGATTTCAAATCAAAATTTATCTATTTATGTTGCCATGATTGGTCTCCAATTATAATAAATATGATATAATAAATAAATCATAGTAAAAAATAACTGAAGATATTTAACATCATCGTCATCAACCACGTAAAGATTATATAAATTTCTTTGGATAATGATTACCCATAGTACACAGGCCTCAATTGAAGACTGAAATTGCAATAGCTCTAGAAGGCAATCGACAACAACTTGAGCAGTAGATTTGGAGTGACCGTATGATAAAATAAAAGAGAATCGTGCTGATAACGTGTTATAAAATAAAAGACAGAGAATAAAGAACAAAGAAAATGGGAGAGCAAAGAGAGAGCTTATTTTATTGATCAATCGGAATATTTACAAAGCTTCTGCAAAATCTTTATTTATAGGCATAAGAAGTATAAATGAAATAGAGATCTACTTCTAATCACTATTAGAATTTAAAGTACATCAAAACTTATATTGATCTTGATGGACATCCACTTAATAAGATATTCATAACAAAAATATGTTTATTGTAATTTTATAACTAAACTCATATAATTTAATTAGAAATTTTAAAATTTATAAGATTTTATAATAAGTATATATATAATATAAATAATTATTTAATGTTTGGGGTTTGGTGGGTGGAAAGAGTTGAATTTGAGTATTGAAAATTTTAAATAAAATCAAGTTGGAAAATATAAAAATGAGACCGGTTGGCATGTCATGATTAAAGGTCAAGGCGTGTGCATTTGGTCCAAAGTGAAACCACATTGATCCAAAACATTAATGGCTATTCTAAAAAGTTAAATTGATGAGCCCATTAACTCTTAAATCCATCGATAGTAAGGCCTTTGGCACCCACTTATAAGGACGATTATGATTAAACTCTTCTAATTTCCCTTTCACAATCTCCAACATGGGCAATTCTATCCATATGCTATAATCACATATTATATCTACATTTTGGACTTAAATTGAGTGTTGATTTTCGTATCAAATTAACGCATATAGTCGTAAAATTTGGAATAAAATATAATAATGCTAGGCTGAATCTGTCTCTTCAACCTATATTCCCATGTTTCTCAAATCCACCTAACATCTAAATGAATTGCAAAGACCTTCAGATTCTTCAACTTTATACCAACACAATTTCTTGGATTTCAATATTTTTACACTAAAAAAACTTAGTAAGGCGGGAAGGCTACCCTCAAAATTTATAAAATTTTATGATAAAATTATAGTTTGGCCTCTCTAAAAATTCTAAAATTTTGATCTAATCCTTTTAAAAACCATAAAAATATAAGTCAATACAAGGGTAAAATTGTATTTTAGCTTTCATAAAAATATATAACTTAATCTCAATCCCACCTAAAAAAAATTTCTGGCTTCACTCTGCAGATATTAAATTTAAGGGTAAATTATCCAGTTGGTCACCCAACTTTTAGGACGTTTTCATTTCGGTCACCCAAAATGAAATCCTTGCAATTTCTTTGCCCAACTTTTAGGGTGTTTTCATTTTAGTTGCCCAAACATTAAATCTCTAATAATGGATAACTGTACATGCCACATCATGTTTACACTTTTATTTTGGTCACCTAAAAAATTATCCTTTTTAAAGTATTGATCGGGGCAAAAATAAAGTTAAGGATTAAAGTGAAATAGCGGTAGAAACTAAAATAGTTCATTAACAATTTGTCAAGTTGTACTTGTTTACCCTTTTGCCGAAAGTTCTAAATTTATTTTCTTTTTCAATATTGAAAATTAAAATTTCAAAACATCAAAAATTAATTAAATAAATTGTTGAAAAAAATTTATCCCTTGATAGTGTCAGTCAATTAATTACTATAATTAAGTAATTTATTCTCCTTCTAAAATTTCAAATTTTATTTAATGTCATCTATAATAATTGTTTAGAAAACTCAAATTTCTTTTGATTATATGATCTTTAATCTTCCATGCTAAGTTAAATGCAAAGAAAAATCCGTGGAATTAATTAAATTAATTGCTTAAGGGTGCAAAAAGCCCTCCATTTTTTTTATAAAAAAAGAAATTAAGCCTTTGTTTTTTTCACTCATTTCGGTACTTAAACTTTCAAAATGCATAAAAAAAGCCCTCAAACCTTTTAAAAAAAAAAAACCAATTAAGCCCCTACTTTTTTTTTTTTTTGCACTCAATTAGGTACTTGAACTTTCAAAATGCATCAAAAAGACTCTCAAACTTAAAAAAAAAAAACAATTAAGCCCTTGCTTTTATTAAAAATTAGAAAAAAAATTAAAATCAATAAAAGCTATAAATATTATTAAATTTTAATTAAAAAAATTCAAATATTAAAAATCGTAAAATAATATATATAAAAAATTGTAAAATTTTATAAAAATCGTAAAAAAATATAAAAAATATAAAAATATAAAAAAATTATACAAAATGTAAAAAAAATATAAATTTCGTAAAAAATATATATATAAAGTTGACTTTTATAATTTTTCTATAAATTTTATTGACTTTTATTTTATTTTATCTTTTTTCGCCACATGTTACGCTATATTGGCTCACATGACTTTAATTGAAAAAAAGTAGGGGTCGTTAATTGTTTTATGATTTTTATAAAATTTTACAATTTTTTTACTTTTTACTATTTTTATAAAAAAATTCTAATTTTTAATAAATTCTAATTTTTTTATATTTCTATTAAAATTTAATATTTTTTATAAAATTTATTATTTATTAGTTATATATTTTTTAAAATTTTTAATAAGAGCAGGGGCTTAATTGCTGTTTTGAAAAATTTTGAGGGTCTTTTTTATGCATTTTGAAAGTTTAAGTACCCAGTTCAGTGAAAAAAAGCAGGGGCTTACTTTCTTTTTCTGAAGAAGTTTGAGAGTTTTTTTGATGCATTTTGAAAATTCAACTGCTTAATTGAGTGCAAAAAAAAAAAAAAAGAGAGAGAGAGAGGCTTATTTTTTTTTTTTTAAATTTGAGAGTCTTTTAAACCCTTAAGCCTAAATTAATTAATTTTATCTTCCATACCAAACAAAACCCATAATTTTTTATCACTTCTTTACCCAAACGAAGAACAAGCAATTAATAGGATTATATTTTTGTTTTTAACTTAATATGTAAGATTCAAGATTATATAATAAAAAATTTAAGTTTCGTAGACAATTATTAAACATGAGTTATTTGAGTTTATTTAATTAAGGATATTTTGGAAACATAAAATAAAATTTAAAATTTAGATGGATTTTAAACTAATTAATTTAATTAATTCTAATATTATAGTAATAAGTCGATTGGCATGATCAAGGGATAAAAAATTTGTTGAAATTTTTTTAATTTATTTTTGATGTAAAATTTTAATATTGAATTTATTTCTAGAATTTTCAGCAATGGGATAAAAAGTACAATTTGACAAATTTTAAATATATTATTTTAGTTTCTGATTTTTTTCACTTTAATACTTTTTTTTACCCCAATCAACGGTTAAAAGAACATTTATTTTGGGTGCTCAAAATGAAAGTGACTTAGAAGTTGGATGGTTAAAATAAAAGTATAAACATAATGTGGCGTATATGACTAACCACCATTAAAGATTTAACGTTTGATGACTAAAATAAAAATGCTCTAAAAATTTATTACAAGATTACAAAGATTTCATTTTAAATAATCAAAATAAAAATGGACCAACTGAATAGTTTACTCTAAATTTTATATTTAAAATAGACTAAATATCATTGTTCAAAAACAATTGCACGTACCAACTATATTAAGATTATGATTATAGTAACTGAATCGCATATGCTTTGAATTAGGATTATCCATCCGCATTGATTACTTACAGCATAGCAATTTTTTTTTAAAAAAAAAACTTTTTTTATAAAAACTAGCGTAGCAATGTTTTCATTTGGGGAGGGGCAAATGCTACTGTTTGCTCCCTTCTAAAGTCGCCCTTGATTAAAAATACTCATCTCCATCCTCGTATCATTAAAATTAGAGCCTATTACATATGTTTTACATACATCCCAATCTATAAGGACAGCACAAAATAATTGAATGAAAATGTAATTATTAGGATAGTAACTGCATTCTTTTATAATTACAAAGAATTGTAATTTTCTAGACATATTTAACTGATAGAGTGTAATTACATTGTAATTTCTTCTGCCATATTTGGTAATACAAATTGAAATTACACAGTTACATAATTTATATTTTAAAATATTAATTACTACAAAAATAAAACTATTAGTATGGTAAAAATAATTTTTAAACAAGTAACAAAAATTAAAATCAAATCATCATATATATTATGTTAGTCTAAAAAAGTAGTTGACAATATGATTACTAATAAAAATAACAAGAAAAAAAACATCATATGGAATTTTATCTAACTGTTCTAATGCATGTTTGTTGGGTTATTCCCTTTTTAATATTTAACATATGTTCCTTATCATCATCCTTAACCGAGTTTATTATCATCTAAATTTGAATCTACATCATTAAGATTATCAAGATCTCTTCTTCCATATACTCTTCGAAGTATGGATCATATCAATTTCACCTTTGATTAAAGTTATGAAATATGCAACATACTATTATGATCCAACCTTGTTTTTATGCTATACTAGTGTAACACCCTAAACCCGGCCTAAATGTCCAGACCAAGTCCAGAGAGATACATCATCGATATTAAGAATACCACATTTATAACAAAGTCAAAATGAATCATTTAGCATATATTAGTAATCACAGCAATTAACTAAGTATATAATCTTCCCAAACATCATAATGTCATAAAACACCAAAATTCCTAATAGTAGTATTTAAAGGGAGGATAAAAGCTTGACCGAGCTCCCGCAGCGCCGACCCGTTCAAGTCTGAGAACCACCTGAAATCCAACCAATAACAAAATAAGTTGTGAACTTAGTGCGTAAAAAACGTTTGTTCAATTAGAACTCATTTATAAGATAATTCCCGAATCCTAAGATTCAGTTAGGTAACAGAAGCAATATTAGTTCAGATACAGAATAGATTAGTTACATATGCAGAAGCAATTTCAGTTTCACATACAGAACATATCAGATTCAGATGCAGATATTCCTACCCCTATCCGCTACACACCGTCTTCCGCAATCCCTACACACTGTTAAGGGCGTTTAATGCCCAACTAACCCTACACACCATAGAGTGTCGGCCTGACATGTTTATAGAGAAGCAGCTTAGATGCTAGGTCGAAATTGACAAAGCGCCAGATTCAAATTTATGCGCACCGTGGCTTAGCCACTAATTCAGAGTAGATTACTTCATTCTTCACAATATCCCAACTCATGCAAATGCAGAGTACAAATATCCACAACATATGTTTAGTCATTCTAATTCATTTCACAATTAGATAATACGATTCAGTGTCATAAATAGCTATCACAGTACGCATACAGTTATATTATTCATATATCAATCACAGAGCATTAGAGAGTCCTCGTACAATCAAATTCAGATCATTCATACATTGGGGAGGTCAATATTAGTGTTAGGTAACACTCATGGCCACAAAAACAAGATTCTGACCCTATCAATATGCCACACAGCCTGGACACACGCCTATGTCCTTGCCCGTGTGGCTCATACAGCCTTGATATGTCTCTAACTAACTACGATCACAATAAAGGCAAGCGCACCTATCGAACAGTAGTATAGTTATGGTAAGACCGGTAATATCGTATCCACAAGTGAAACACCCCACACCCGGCCCACGAGCCTGAGCCGGATCTGGTATGTTCCTTGAGTAAACCGGTTTCAAAATTCTTTGTTTCTTAGAGAAAATTCGTGTATTTTCAGGAAAATTTCGTTTTGGGTTGGGCTTAGATTAAAAACCCATTTATTTAATTTTATAAATCCAATTTAGTTCGTGACATATTATCTAGTAGTAAAGCAAAAAGAAATAAAGAAATTCACTTGGGCCTTATGGCCTTATTACATCAATCAAAACCCAAAAAAATAAAATAAAATTTAAGTACTTGATATAAATAACAGTCCCAAATAATAAAAGTCTTTCCTTGCTGTGCATGGCCACCTTTAGCTCCTGCCGACCCGGCCCATTACTGATCATCTCCTGAAAAATATTCCCCAACGGGGTGAGTCAACAGACTCAATGTGTACACAAACTAACATTCAACAATTTAGGCATACAAGTTCATATCAAAGACTTATTCATAAAATGAATGATGCAACCCAAACCCAAGCCTATTTGTCCATCCGCTACACACCACCCGCACACGCCAATCACACCGTGGGGACTACTAAGTCAACCCTCCATCCGCTACACACCATCGAAAGCGATCGCTGCGATCGGCGTGCACATCGCCCATATAATTTGTGTCATTAGACACCATATTCAAATAATGTAACCGAAGTTACAAATTCAGATAATGTAACCGAAGTTACCATATTCAAATTTTGTGACCGTAGTCACCATATTCCGTTGGTGAGACCAAGTCAACACCTTCTTCCCCTTTCACATATATCCCGAATGCCCCATATATTTTATATCATGCATAACATACTTAATTTCTCATTATTCACATGTAACAATATACATATTCAAAATCCTATCAAAAGTAGGAAACGTGCATTCGGGTACTTTTACCATATTTATGGTACTTAGCCATATTCACATTCTTATGCATATTCATATATTAAAATAATTGCCATATGATATATTGAAAGTTAGTGTGAGTACACACCGATTGGCTTAATAGATTCCTTGAAATCCCGAAGAACGATCTACCGATCTAAAGTTTAGATCTGTTAATTCCTATATTCGCCCATCATACAAAAACACATTAATAACCTTTTCGATTTTAAAACCAAATCCCAATAGGAATGGTATTACTAATACTTACCTTGTTTGCCGATTGGATTGATCAAGTTCCCAAAAATTACTAGTATCCCTTTTCCTTGAAATCGGCTAACACTAAATCATGTAATTTTGTCAGTTTCTGACTTTTGGATCAATGAAAAATAATTCTAAATACCAAAAAATAAGCCTTGGCCGATTAGATCTATGTACTTACCTTACGCTTTCCAAATCTGAAGAGGATTCCTTGCCCTATATGTCTGTCGAAATCTTCATGTTAGATTTAATCTAACATATATATCATAACCTTTAATCAAATAAATTTATCTTACCTTAGATCATTGATCCTTATATTCGACAGTTGTAGACCCCTTTAGATGTCGTAGTTGATTGCTCCTTTACTTAGAATCAACAAAGATTCGGCTTTGACAGTAGAAACAGAGAAGAAAATAGAAGAAGAGGAGATGGATTTTGCTTAAAGAAAAATTCGGCAGAGAGGGGGAGAGAGCTAGGAAAATTTCGGCACAGAGGAAGAGAAAGCAACGTTGATGAGTAGCCCTCCTCGCCTCCTTTTATAGCCGAAATTATCAGCCTAGGAGTCCCTTACTTGGCCACCACTCCTCTTTTTGATAATATTATCTCTTTTATTTAAAAGATAAAAGCCTTTAATCCATCAATTATCTCCTCAATTTTCTTAAAAGAAAATCCTTTATTTATCACTTATTATTCACATATTTATGCAAATAAAACTCTTCCTTTTCTAGAAACCCATGCCGTCCACCTCAATTTTCCTGGAAGCAAAAATAAAACTTATTTATTTGCTTCTCAAGTGACTCGAACTCAGGCCTATTTCCTGCATGTGACGCCACTTCCTTAGGCCCTAAGTGGCATCTTGAGCCACTTTTCCAAGCCTGTTTGTGTGTCAAACTTCTCCAACTTTTTCTTTTAAGGCCCTCTAGCCCTTATTTCCTATTTTGAACTTTAAAATTTGACATTTCGGCATCATTTCTAAGTTTCCTAAAATTTTCGATCGGCTCTGTAACTTGCCATTTTTCTTACATTTCAGGTTTCGAAATGTTCACTTTCCATTTTGAAACATTTCCAAAAATGTTTGAGTTTCAAAATGTTCAAGTTTCCAAAAATGTTCATTTCCATTTCTATGCATTTCTAGAATTCCAAAAATACCAAAATTTATTCATAGTGCTTAAGACTTGTCATTTCGTACAATTAAACTGAAAATGCATAGGCCCTTTCCAGGATGTTACAGTTCTACCCCCCTTAAAATAATTTCGTCCTCGAAATTGCTTACTAACGAACAATCGTACGGTCTAACTCACCGCACTACGCTTATGCTGCGCACTCTGATCTTAATAGAATCATCATACTTTCTAGGCACAGTCTCTAAGTTCATGTCCCCTAGAACTCATTTCTAACGTCGCGATTTAATCTGATTAAAAAGTTTTATGCATCAGAAATTTTGTTCCACTGATTATTCGCGAACAGTTTTATGAAAAGAGTTTTAGGAGTGGTTCTTTCGTATTCACACAAGCACACAGTCTTTCATTCATTCATCCATCAATCAAACAATTATGAACTTTCATTCATTCAGAGAAATGTTGTAGTTTTCATTGTTATTGTTTTTCCACTACCCATGGGTATTTTCGTAATTTTGTCCTACAAGGACATTTTCGTAATTTTCAAAAGGGAAGAGTTCCTCGGTGATTTCGTCAAAAAGTATTTTGGTAATTTCAAAATCCCGAGGTAATTTGGAATATTTTAAAATCCGGGGGTATTTCGATAATTTTTTTTAACCTCAGGGGTATTTCGGTAATTTTCCAAAACCAGGGTAAATTTGTAAAATTTAATAAGTTAGGATATTTCAAAAGTTGTAAAACTTTGAGGTTCTCTTTTGAGAGTTGCACTTTTCAAAACGATGATGTTGCAAAATTTTTAGAAGTCAGGGTCATTTTGGTAATTTTGTAAGTTAGGGGCAATTTTGTAATTTTTCAAAATCAAGGTATTTTGATATTTTACAAATTAGGGTTTCTGAATGTTTATAAAATAATGAAATTTTGGTAAAGCTGTTGAGTAGTTGAACATTTTAGAATCCAAGGGCATTTTGGTAATTTTACCACCAAGGGCATTTTTGTAATTTTCGCAAATCAGGAGTTTTTCAGAAAATGTTGTAAAAAATAATTTTCTCAGATTTAAAGAAAGTTTTAAAAGTTTGAAAAAAAACTAGGGTTTGTTGTTTTGTTCTCTCTTCTTTTTTTAAAAAAATGGTTTGGTTCCCTTTCGGGTTTTAGTCATTATGTTTAGCCTATGACCTAGCCCTCTTTGGTCGGGGTGAACCAAAGCTACGCACCAGGCGGGATTCGAGTGGAGAGGAGGTGAGTCACGAGGATCGCTTAAATACGAAGCTCCCAGAAACCATTCCTAGACATGCCCACAGAGGTTGCCACACCACCGAGCCCTCCGAGTTAGGGTGAACCAGAAGCTACGCACTGGTAGGATTCTGCGAAGAGGAGGTGAGTCACTAGGGACCGCTTAAATACTGGCTCTTAGGATCCAATCCTAGACATGCGTCAGGGGTTACCACACCCTAGCTCGGTGACTTAGCCATAGGTTTGTTTAGTGCATTAAGTCTTATGTGGTTTTGTGTTTGAGTAGTCTAGTCCTAGGGTTCAAGTTCCTATCATTCTATTCTACGTTCCATGCCTGTTCTACCCTTATACAGTTCATCAATCACAGAATCACACATAAAGTTAGGGTACTTTACGGTGGATCATGCGGGTCGGAGACTTAGGTGCCATGCCCGAACACCGCTTTATTTTAAAGAAAACCATTTGGGCTCGAATTAAAAACGTTTTGGGCCTTAGCCCACAGTGAAGTTTAAAGCGGGCTCGATACCAAATCAAACATCCCACACCCTACCCACGAGCCCGAGCCGGATCTCGTATGTTCCTTGAGTAAACCGGTTTCAAAATTCTTTGTTTCTTAGAGAAAATTCGTGTATTTTCAGGAAAATTTTGTTTTGGGTTGGGCTTAGATTAAAAACCCATTTATTTAATTTTATAAATCCAATTTAGTTCGTGACATATTATCTAGTAGTAAAGCAAAAGAAATAAAGAAATTCACTTGGGCCTTATGGCCTTATTACATCAATCAAAACCAAAAAAATAATAATAAAATTTAAGTACTTGATATAAATAATGATCCCAAATAATAAAAGTCTTTCTTGCTTGTGCATGGCCACCTTTAGCTCTGCCGACCCGGCCCATTCACGATCATCTCCTGAAAAATATTCCCCAACGGGGTGAGTCAACAGACTCAATGTGTACACAAACTAACATTCAACAATTTAGGCATACAAGTTCATATCAAAGACTTATTCATAAAATGAATGATGCAACCCAAACCCAAGCCTATTTGTCCATCCGCTACACACCACCCGCACACGCCAATCACACCGTGGGGACTACTAAGTCAACCCTCCATCCGCTACACACCATCAAAGCGATCGCTGCGATCCAACGTGCACATCGCCCATATAATTTGTGTCATTAGACACCATATTCAAATAATGTAACCGAAGTTACCAAATTCAGATAATGTAACCGAAGTTACCATATTCAAATTTTGTGACCGTAGTCACCATATTCCGTTGGTGAGACCGAAGTCAACACCTTCTTCCCCTTTCACATATATCCCGAATGCCCCATATATTTTATATCATGCATAACATACTTAATTTCTCATTATTCACATGTAACAATATACATATTCAAAATCCTATCAAAAGTAGGAAACGTACCTGGGTACTTTTACCATATTTATGGTACTTAGCCATATTCACATTCTTATGCATATTCATATATTAAAATAATTGCCATATGATATATTGAAAGTTAGTGTGAGTACACACCTGATTGGCTTAATAGATTCCTTGAAATCTCGAAGAACGATCTACCGATCTAAAGTTTAGATCTGTTAATTCCTATATTCGGCCCATCATACAAAAACACATTAATAACCTTTTCGATTTTAAAACCAAATCCCAATAGGAATGGTATTACTAATACTTACCTTGTTTGCCGATTGGATTGATCAAGTTCCCAAAAATTACTAGTATCCCTTTTCCTTGAAATCGGCTAACACTAAATCATGTAATTTTGTCAGTTTCTGACTTTTGGATCAATGAAAAATAATTCTAAATACCAAAAATAAGCCTTGGCCGATTAGATCTATGTACTTACCTTACGCTTTCCAAATCTGAAGAGGATTCCTTGCCCTATATATCTGTCGAAATCTTCATGTTAGATTTAATCTAACATATATATCATAACCTTTAATCAAATAAATTTATCTTACCTTAGATCATTGATCCTTATATTCGACGATTGTAGACCCCTTTAGATGTCGTAGTTGATTGCTCCTTTACTTAGAATCAACAAAGATTAGGCTTTGTGAAGAGAAGCAGAGAAGAAAATAGAAGAAGAGGAGATGGATTTTGCTTAAAGAAAATTCGGCAGAGAGGGGAGAGAGCTAGGAAAATTTGGCACAGAGGAAGAGAAAGCAAACGTTGATGAGTAGCCCTCCCGCCTCCTTTTATAGCCGAAATTATCAGCCTAGGAGTCCCTTACTTGGCCACCACTCCTCTTTTGATAATATTATCTCTTTTATTTAAAAGATAAAAGCCTTTAATCCATCAATTATCTCTCAATTTTCTTAAAAGAAAATCCTTTATTTATCACTTATTATTCACATATTTATGCAAATAAAACTCTTCCTTTTCTAGAAACCCATGCCGTCCACCTCTCATATTCTGGAAGCAAAAATAAAACTTATTTATTTGCTTCTCAAGTGACTCGAACTCGTGCCTATTTCCCTGCACGTGACGCCACTTCCTTAGGCCCTAAGTGGCATCTTTGAGCCACTTTTCCAAGCCTGTTTGTGTGTCAAACTTCTCCAACTTTTTCTTTTAAGGCCCTCTAGCCCTTATTTCCTATTTTGAACTTTAAAATTTGACATTTCGGCATCATTTCTAAGTTTCCTAAAATTTTCGATCGGCTCTGTAACTTGCCATTTTTCTTACATTTCGTGTTTTCGAAATGTTCACTTTCCATTTTGAAACATTTCCAAAAATGTTCAGGTTTCCAAAAATGTTCAAGTTTCCAAAAATGTTCATTTCCATTTCTATGCATTTCTAGAATTCCAAAAATACCAAAATTTATTCATAGTGCTTAAGACTTGTCATTTCGTACAATTAAACTGAAAATGCATAGGCCCTTTCCAGGATGTTACAACAAGGACCAAGAGTACTAGTAATTACTATCTTTCTATTATCTAACCTAAGAATTGGAGTGATTTCTTTTTAAACTAAAATTAATTAAAAGCACGACAGAGAATGAATTGGGAAAATACTTTTCAGACAACTTTATGAGATAGGCAATACCCAAGAAAGAATCCACCTAGACTTCACTTATTACTTTTGATTCATACGATTTATTCACTTGACTTAATCCGTAGAAATCCCTGAATTTTGTTAATATCTCTTTCAAGACTAAAAACAACTGACTCTAGGTTGATTAATTGAAATCTCTTTCTAATTAAAATCCCTATTGTCGCATTAACTCGATCTATGAATTCCCTTATTAGATTTGACTCTAATCCGACAGATTTTTGTCGCCCTATTTCTAGGGTTGCAATCAACTCTGCTTAATTGTGTTGATCTACTCTTAAACAAGGACTTTTGCTCCTCTAAATAAGCACATTCGACTTGGATTAATAACCTGAATTATCAAAACAAGAATAAGAACTCACAATTAAGAATAAGAACAAGTATTTATCTTATAAATCAAATAATAATAAGATCCGTCTTAGGTTTCATCCCCTCAGGTATTTAAGGGATTTAGTTCATACTGATAGAGGGAAACATTTTAAAATAAGGAAAACAACAAAACATAAGAAAATCCAAAAACTTTAAGAGAAATCGATAGGAGATCTTCAGTCTTGATGGAGATCCTTCTTCCGAGCTGCTCCTGATGGCTGTCTTCGAGTATTTTCTGCCTTCTACTCTACGTGTCCTTTTAGGTCACCCTCTAGGGTCTTTATATAGGCTTTGGAACGCCTTTCTTGGCCCATAAGTAGCCTATTCTGAATAGAATTAAACTCGAGTTCGGCAGGGACACGCCCGTGTGACACGGTCGTGGTCGATAGTCCAAGCCGTGTTTAATCCTGCTCATCATACACGACCGTGTGATCTTCCCGTGTGCGATGGCTTAGGCCGTGATGGATTCTGCTCGTCACACACGGTCGTGTGGTCTGACCGTGTGCGAAAGTCCAGGCCGTGTTGATTTCTGAGGTAGGCCTATTTTGTCCATTTTTGGCCCGTTTCTCGTTCTTTTCGACTCCCTAAGCTCTCCTGAGTGTAAAACATGAAATTAAAGTATTAGGAGCATCGAATTCATCAAATGTAATGAAAATACATCCAAAAATAAGCCAAGCATGGGGTAAAAATATGTATAAATTATGGTTTATCAAATATCCCCACACTTAAGCCTTTGCTTGTCCTTAAGCAAAATCCTTAACTCACAATTAAAATTAACTTCCTCAATTCATAATTCTCATCAATAATGTCTCATCATAATTCATGGATAATTCGTACATTGATAATTTAAACTAAAAGATTTCTAAAGATTCAAACAATCTAAGTCACAAATTTTTATAGCACGAAAACATAGGTGTTTCCCTTTACCTAAATAATCACATTTGATTCAAAATTGACAAGAATTGTCATCCTCACTAAAGATTCACTCAAATCACTCAAAGTGTTTAAGGTTCAGATTAGGCACTCAAAAGTCAGACATGAAAAGTTAATCCCATAGGCTTGCATGAAAATCAAATCTCCATCACTATAGAATGAGATGATACATAACTCAAAATGTCTTAAAAAGGGTTGTAACGGGACTTGGGTTAAAGGTGTGGATAAAGGCTGAATTAGAGGGTTAGAATCGAGATCGAATTGACAATTCACCTAACTAGAAAAATGGACTAACACTGATTAATTACATCAATTGAAAAATTATCACTAATAACACGAGCTTCTTCTCAGAATGTGAAATTAATCGCTTAAGCTCAAATAACATTTTTATAATAATGGATAGATTTTCAACTCTTTTTTTTTTAAAAAAAAACAAGTATTTACAATAAAAAGAGAATTTAACAACCGAATTAAAGAACATAGTTAGGCAACTGCTCAAATCAAATCTCGACAAAAAGGAGTTAAAACAATGGGAAAAATTCTTAATGAAAAAAAAAAGAGTTTTGGGTTAATATTAGGGGTAAATCAAGAAACGGTTTATTAAGATCAAAGGGGTTCACTAGGGGTTAATTGTGAAGGTAGGTTGTTTATGGAGTAAGTGGGTTAAATCCTAGGTGCCTTTATCATCTCTGTATATCAAATCAAGGATGTGGTCTCGACATGCATAATCGAAGCAAGTTCTAGAATAACAAATCAATATTGACACACTCATAATCAATAAAGTGAGCAAGAAAAGAATATGCTCTAAAAGGATCAAAATCTCACAAAAATTTTGGTTTTTGATGACAACCTTGCAAATTTCAAACTTCAAAGTAATATTTAAATTTAGGGAAACAACCTATTAATATTTTTTATTATGAAAATAGACTTATCATGATTGATTCTCTAATATCTTAAAGTTTAAACCATCGATACACAATTATCTATGACTTAATCCAAAACATATAAATAAAAATCATAAATCACTAAAAGTTTCATTCTAATAGTAATATGAGAAAATTACTTAAGAACAAGACATAATTCAGGGATTTTCTAATAATCAATTAAATAACCTCCCCACACTTAAGATGTACATTGTCCTTAATGTACAAAGATAGATAATAGCAATATAGTAATAAAATCACAAGATAGGGAGAGAAGTGAAACTTCTTGAATTTTGGATGGAGTCAATGAAAAGAAACCTGCTGAATGTAGCAGAGGTGAAGGTGGGGGAGGATACTCCGGTAGCACCTTGAACCTTTTGAAATCGAGTTTGATGAAGCAGCCGACATGAACTTATGGTACCCTGAGCTAAATCTAAATGGCATGAAGAATAAGAACAAAATAGAAAATAAAAGTAAAATAAAATAAAAATATACATAATGAAAAATAGATATAAATCTAAAGGGGAAAAAGAGTAACCAACGGTGGAAAGGATGGTGGTTGGTGTGGTGGCGGTGTAAAGAAGGAATAAGGGAAAGGGGGAAAGGAAAAAGAAGGAAGAAAGAAAAGGGGAAAAAGGGGTTTTCAGGCTGGGGAAGAAGGGAGAAGGGAAGAAAGTGGAGGAGGAGAGCGGTGGTCGGAAAGAGGTGCGGTGGCTAGGGTTTGAGGGAAAGAGATTTGGGGAAGAAAGTGAACAGAAGAATGGGGTTTAAATAGAGATTGGGACCATTAGTCGTGACCCACACCCGTGTTCCCTGGGTGTGTTAGGTCACACGGCCAAATCGCACGGCCGTGTGATGCTTCTTTCGTTTCTCCCACGCCTGTGTAGAGGTTTCCACGCCCATGTTGATTGATCAGTATCCACCACGGCTTATAGGCACGAGCGTGTCACACACCCGTGTGCTTTACTCAATATTGCCCACGGTTTGAGGGCACGCCCGTGTGGGTTTATCAACATCCCGTGTTCTTTAGGCAGGTTTGACCACGGCCATATCGCACGGCCGTGGCGTTTTATCGCAGCCCGTGTTTTGGGAATTTTTTTTCCTTGGCCCGCACGGTCTCCGCCACGCCCTTGTGCCTACTCGTGGTCGCCACACGGCCACGCCCGTGTGCAAGGCCGTGTGGGTAGGGGAACCTGCACCTAATAATATGATTAGTTTTTTTAGTTAGGTGCTAAAAATAAAAAAAATGTGGATATTAATAAGGTTAGTGCTTGGGTTGCCTCCCGATAAGCACTTGTTTAAAGTCCTAAGCTAGACTTACCTTTCATTCGCATGATCATGGTGGTTTGAGGAGTTGAAACTCCTCATTCCTGCTATCAAATTTGGTAAAATAATGTTTTAGACGAGTACTATTTACCGTGAAGGTGCCAAATTTGGAATGAGTTACCTCGACTGTAACGTATGGGAAAATATTAAGTACCGTGAAAGGGGTTGTTCCATTAGGTTCAGAAGCGGCAATACGAGGATCTGTATTATCCATTAGAACTCGTCTCCAACCTTAATTTGACTCGTTTTATCTTTAGGCTTGTCATGGCTCTACTTTGGTTCATCGTGTACTTTCAATTTCTCCTTAGACTGTGTTCACCATTCATATAGTTCCTCGATCTGAAGCCTTCGTTCCTCATGAATAGTTCTGTTCTCAATATGAGAGCTAGACCATGGCTCTATCATCTTTTTCCGAGGAATTTCTTGCAAAGAAGATTGAACATTAAGTTTACTTATATTAACAGGACTTGTATCATTTTGATCACTAGATGTTCTGTCAGAATCACGTGCTTTGATTTTAATCATGTCATCACCTACACGAAGTATTAATTCCCCTGTATCAACATCGATAATGGTCCTAACAGTTGCTAAAAAGGGTCGTCTTAAAATTAAAGGAACGTCACTATCCTCATCCATGTCTAAAACAACAAAGTCTACTGGGAATATGAATTTATCAATTTTTACTAGTACATCTTCAATTATACCCCTAGGAATTCTAATGGTTTTATCAGCCAATTGAATGCTCATCCTAGTTTGTTTGGGTTTCCCAAGACCTAACTGTTTAAACATTTTATAAGGCATAACATTGATACTTGCCCCTAAATCAGCTAAAGCATTATTAATAGATAAACCACCAATTAAGCAAGGAATCATAAAACTCCTTGGATCTTTTAATTTGCGGGGTAGTTTATTCTGTAAAATCGCTGAGCAAACTGCATTTAGCTCCACATGTGACGCATCGTCTAACTTCCGTTTGTTTTTCAAAAGCTCTTTTAAAAATTTTGCTGAATTGGGCATCTGCGAAAGAGCTTCAATAAACGGTAAATTAATATGTAATTTCTTTAGAAGTTTAAGGAATTTACTGAATTGTTCATCTGTGCAATCTTTTTTCATCGTATTGGGATATGGCACACGAGGTTTGTACTCTGTACTTACCAGTTTTGGTTTATTATGGCTTACCTCAACCTTACCTTTATCTATCACGTTTTCTTGCCTCGGTTTTGGTTCGTCTAACCCTTCACTATCGTGAGTAGTAATGGCATGAAGTTGCTCCTTTGGGTTAGTTTCAGTGTTGCTTGGCAGGCTGTGTTGTGGTCGTTCAGAGATCAGCTTGGCAAGCTGACCTATTTGATTTTCGAGCCCTTGAATCGATGCCTGTTGGTTTTTAAGTGCGATCTCGGTGTTCTGGAAGCGCGTTTCTGACGCCGAGATGAATTTAGTAAGCATCTCCTCAAGGTTCGGCTTCTTCTCATGTGGGTAGGGTTGTTGTTGAAAGCCTGGAGGGGGTTGTTGTCTCTGATTTCCTTGACCACCCCATGAGAAGTTTGGGTGGTTCCTCCAACCTAGATTGTAAGTGTTACTATAAGGGTTATTCTGAGGTCTATAATTATTACCCATATAGTTCATCTGTTCGTTTTCTATGCCAGGATTGTGGGATGGATATTCTATATTGCTCATTCCTCCTCCATTCGTATGGCACTGCATCACTGGATGTACCTGCGAAGAATCACACAAACCATCAATCTTTTTATTTAAAAGCTCTACCTGGTTTGATAGCATGGTGACTGAGTCGAGGTTGAAAACACCGGCTGCCTTTGTTGGCTTCGTCCTCATAACTTACCACTGATAGTTATTCAGTGACATCTCTTCAATGAATTCGTAGGCAGCCTCAGGTGTTTTGTTGTTTAGTGTACCGCCAGCGGCTGCATCTATCAATTGCCGAGTTGAGGGGTTCACACCATTGTAAAAGGTTTAAACCTGTAGCCATAATGGTAACCCATGGTGAGGGCATCTTCTTAGTAGATCCTTGTATCTCTCCCATGAACCGTAAAGTGTTTCTAAATCCATCTGCACAAAAGAAGAGATATCATTCCTCAACTTAGCCGTTTTAGCCGGAAAAAATATTTGAGTAAAAATTTCTCGGTCATCTGTTCCCATGTAGTGATTGAACCTCGTGTTAACGAGTTCAACCACTGTTTAGCATTATTCCTTAATGAAAAGGGAAATAACCGAAGGTGAATGGCATCATCAGAAACGCCATTAATCTTGAAAGTGTCACAGAATTCCAGAAAATTTGCCAAGTGATTGTTTAGATCCTCATCCTGCAAACCATCAAACTGAACAAACTGCTGAATCATCTGAATAGTGTTAGGTTTTAGTTCAAAATTGTTTGCAGCAACAGTAGGTCTAACAATACTTGATTCAGTTCCTGTTAAAGTAGGCTTAGCATAATCATACATAGTTCGAGGAGCAGGGTTCTGATTTACTGGATTTGCAGCGACCACAGGAGGTAGCGGATTATTCTGGGGATCAGCCATCTCCTCGGTATTAGTGATATCGTCTTCTTGCTCTTCTTGTATGTATTGTAGGCTTCGCCTTATCTCTCTTCGATATCTGTGAGCTGTACTCTCAATCTCACTGTCGTAAAGCAAAGGCCCTGACGGGTTTCTTCTAGTCATAAACTAGAGATACCTGTCAGAAGCAAAGAAAAAGAAAAATTAGAAAAGTAAAAATAAAATAAAAATGGCTAAAGTAATAAAAATTTAGTGTTCCTAATATCTTAGTCCCCGGCAACGACGCCAAAAACTTGATGTGTCTCTAACTAACTACGATCACAATAAAGGCAAGCGCACCTATCGAACAGTAGTATAGTTATGATAAGACCGGTAATATCGTATCCACAAGGACCAAGAGTACTAGTAATTACTATCTTTCTATTATCTAGCCTAAGAATTGGAGTGATTTCTTTTTAAACTAAAATTAATTAAAAGCAAGACAGAGAATGAATTGGGAAAATACTTTTCAGACAACTTTATGAGATAGGCAATACCCAAGAAAGAATCCACCTAGACTTCACTTATTACTTTTGATTCATACGATTTATTCACTTGACTTAATTCGTAGAAATCCCTGAATTATGTTAATATCTCTTTCAAGACTAAAAAACAACTGACTCTAGGTTGATTAATTGAAATCTCTTTCTAATTAAAACCCCTATTGTCGCATTAACTCGATCTATAGATTCCCTTATTAGATTTGACTCTAATCCGGCAGATTTTCATCGCCCTATTTCTAGGGTTGCAATCAACTCCGCTTAATTGTGTTGATCTATTCTTAAACAGGGACTTTTGATCCTCTGAATAAGCACATTCGACTTGGATTAATAACCTAAATTACCTGAATTATCAAAACAAGAATAAGAACTCACAATTAAGAATAAGAACAAGTATTTATCTTATAAATCAAATAATAATAAGATCAGTCTTAGGTTTCATCCCCTCAGGTATTTAAGGGATTTAGTTCATACTGATAGAGGGAAACATCTTAAAATAAGGAAAACAAAAAAAACATAAGAAAATCAAAAAACTTCAAGAGAAATTGATAGGAGATCTTCAGTCTTGATGGAGATCCTTCTTCCGAGCTGCTCCCGATGGCTGTCTTCGAGTATTTTCTGCCTTCTACTCTGCGTGTCCTTTTAGGTCACCCCTAGGGTGTTTATATAGGCTTTGGAATGCCTTTCTTGGCCCACAAGTAGCCTATTCTGAATAGAATTAAACTCGGGTTCGGCAGGGACACGCCCGTGTGACACGGCCGTGGTCGATAGTCCAGGTCGTGTTCAATCCTGCTTGTCATACACGGCCGTGTGATCTTCCCGTGTGCGATGGCTTAGGCCGTGTTGGATTCTGTTCGTCACACACGGCTGTCAGGTCTGCCTGTGTGTGGAAGTCTAGGCCGTGTTGATTTTCGAGGTAAACCCATTTTGTCCCTTTTTGGCCCGTTTCTCGTTCTTTTTGACTCCCTAAGCTCTTCTGAGTGTAAAACATGAAATTAAAGGATTAGGAGCATCGAATTCATCAAATCTAATTAAAATACATCCAAAAATAAGCCAAGCATGGGGTAAAAATATGTATAAATTATGGTTTATCAGGCCTAGACACATGCCCATGTCATCTGCCCGTGTGATCCTAAAATGTAAACAGTGAGTTACACGGCCTAGACACATGCCTATGTCCTTGACCGTGCGACTCACACGGCCTGGGCACACGCCCATGTCCATGGCCGTGTGGTCCTAAAACATAAACAGTGAGTTACACAGCCTAGATACATGCCCATGTCCGTTGCCCGTGTGAATCATGCACTAAGATGGCCACACACAGCCTGGACATACGCCCGTGTGCCTTGCCCGTGTGGTGTCGGCAGCCACGTTTCCCAGTGATCAAAATTTGCATAAAATGAGGTTTTCAGTACGCAACAGAAGATATTTTGAAGCGATAAGAGCGTGGAGAGTCTCCGAAGCCTAAAACAACCGTACAATCATTCAATTAACCAAATTCAACGACAAAGAAGTACAATTACACACAGAAACTTATGTCAAAAAATTCGACATAAAACCTTTAACGGAATTGACACTTACCGAAAGATCAACTAAAATTACTCGAATTGTCCTGCCGAGACTCGTTAATTCCAACTCAAATTCCTAAAATAAGGAACCAACATCGTTTAATAACGAGAATTGATCCATTAGCACAACTATCAACAATACCATACCATTTTTTCTTACAACTTTAACGGATTAATACAATTAACATCACAGAAGACGTACTTATCGGACCTGTGCAGCATATTAGAATGAGAAGTTCAACAATCGACAACGGTACGCTCAAACTATGTAAAAAAACTAAAACGAAAGGGGAAAACAAGAAAAAGAAAAAATAAAGAAAATGGAAAGAAGAAGAGGAAGAAAACAAAAAGAACGTTTAAAAATCCTTTGTAACCACCAACGTATTTCTGACAACAAGTAATGTAATAGCCCAAATTTCAGTGATGTCGGAAATAGTGGTTCGAGACCACCAAATCTGACAAATAAATTCGTAGATTATATTATTTAATATTTACAAGCCAAATGTAGCTTTTAAAAGATTTTTGAAATAGTAAATTATGTTTTATAAGGATTTATTTGGTCAAAAAATTGAGAAAAAGAGGTATCGAGATCTCGGTGTTATAAACCGAGCCATAAATATTTTTATGAATATTTATGGAGTGTCAATAAGGTAGTATTAAAATTTCGTTAGAAAATTTTGACGTTCCGGTGGTTAATTAAATAAAAAGGACTAAATTGAAAAAGGTGTAAAAGTTGCTAGAAGGATTAAATAGCTCAATTGTCAAATGAGAAAGGACCTAAAGTGCAAATAAGCCCAAAGGAGATATTTTGGGTGGCAATAGCTGAGAAAAAAAATCAGGAAATGGGTGAAATAAGGGCAAAATTGGAAAATTTCCAAAATTAGTTAAATAAAAATGGGACCAAATTGGAATATCTAGAATTCTCATCATTTTTCTTCATATTCATCAGCTAAAAAATAGCCATGGAGGAGGGTTCAAGCTGGTTTTCATACTCTAGCTTCATGTAAGTTTAATTCTTTCTTTCTCATTGAAATTTTTAAGTTTTTGGACTTTTACAATTGGGTCCAACTTACTATGTCATTAGTTTTTGATTCCATGGCTAATTTTTAAAGTTTCTATGGATTAGTGCTGGAAGCATATGATGAATAAACATATAATTGAAGCTTTAATTTTGATATATGATGATTTTATCAAGTAAAATTGATGGAAATTGACTTTAGGACCTAATAGTGAAAGAGTTTGGAATTAAGGTCTAGTGCTAAAGTTTTGATTTCCAAGGGTTATGAAGTAGTTTAAAATGATAGAATAAAGTATTAATTGAGAAAAATTAGCTCAATTGAGGGGTTAATTGAGCAAGGACTGAATTGTATGAATCAGAAAATTTGGAAGTGAAATGAAAATCAACATTTTGCACTAAAACAGCTTTTTGGAGAGATGTGATAGTCTAATTTTGAAAAATCACCAAAATTGTAAAAATTGAATTAGAGGATGAATAAAATATGAAATTAAAGCTTATTGAGTCTAGTTTCTTATAGACGAAACGATGTAAGCAATGGAATTGTGAATCATGAGATATAATAAATTTTGTGAGACAAGGTCAGAATGATTTTGGGTTCCCCTTTCCTGACTTTGGAAAATCATCAAAAATTGGAGGAAAATAATTAGGGGCTTAAATTTATATGTTTAAATTTCTGAATGAGTCTATTTTCAATAAAAATAAACGGGAACATCATCTGAATCCCATACAAGGAGATAATTAATTTTTAGTGAAGAAGGGTCAGAAATGTCAGACAGTAGAATAGGGGTGACTTTAAAGAATAAACTATACTTATTGGATAAACCAAAAATTCTGAAAATATTATGGTAAGAAGATATGTGAGTCTAGTTTTAGGGAAAATTAGTGGATCTTAATTTGTAGTTCTTTAGCTCAAGATAAAAATAATTTAGCGACTGTGACACGGATGGACAACTTGAATATCCATATAAGTAAATAGTGAAAATTATAGATAATGTTACTTACAAGTATGTTATTTATACTAAGGATGTGGATGGAGAGGAGGAGGAGGAAAAATATATGAATGAATTGTGTATAAATTGATCACATGCCCGATTATAATCGATAAATGTTAAATTAGAAATGATATAATGTTTTATTTCGAATATTTACTATGAAATTGTGATTATCGTTATGATATAAAAATTGAATTTGTAAGTTTGTATGTAAATAATACATCGTTTTTATTTATGTTTTAATATTTTTTATATTATATGAGATATGGTTGAATATGGAGTAATTATTTGATGTAAATTATGAATTGTGATTGATTATGGATGAATTGGTAAAATGTTGAAAAGTGAGAATTCCCGGTTGAACCTTGAATAGAAAAGATACGAATGAGGTAGCTAGGTCACATGTGTGGTACTAAGTGTAGGCCACTATGTGTACAAGAGAGCTACGAGATGGTTTTAGGTCACGTGTGTAGTACTAAGTGCAAAGCTACTACGTATACCAGACGGATAGGTCGCATGTGTAGTACTAAGTGCGAGCTACTATCGCACCGATAGCTTTGATCACATGTGTGGTACTAAGTGCAGGCCACTATGTGTAAGTGATGGTTTTGGTCACATGTGTAGTACTAAGTGCAGGCTACTATGTGCACCAGATAGCTTCGGCTACAAGGGTGGTACTATGTGCAGGCCATCGTGTATCTGTTATTATTCCGATGAGTTCAACGGGAAATTGACTAAGTGAAAATACATGTGATCATGTAACGACTAAGTGTAATTGAATATGACAATGTGATGAATAAGTGCAGGTATAAGTGTGAAAATTATGTGATATAAAGAAATACGAGTTGATGAGACATGAACATAAATCTTGGTTGATGAATGAGTTCATTTGTGATTATATATTTGTACACCTTGAGTTTATTATCCGTATGAATTGGTATTCCAAATGAGTTAATGAGAAAAGTTCTAATATGAAATAATCTAAATTCGAAATGAAATATTATGAAAACATACTTGAAATACATTGGTATATTTTGTCTATGTTATTTGAGTTCATAATGTGGAAGGTAAATGTACGTGGAAATTTGAGATGATGATATCTGTACATGGAATCTATTGGTGGATACATACACCCAAATTTATATGATAAATTTTAGTGAACATTGAAATTGGACTCAATAAGTGATTTGTCAATTTAAATTGTGATTGGCAGGAAGAGTTAGTGAGTTGCATGTTTATGAATTGTTACACGTATTTTTCTGAAATACGAGGAAATGATGGTACTTGATACATGGAAATATGAGACTGTGATATATAAAAACATGGAATATGTTTGATAAATGTGTTTATTCATAATTATAGAACTGTACACCTCAAGTGTACTATTTGTGTAAAGATGATGTTCAAATGATTTGATGAGTAGAACTCAAATATGAAGTAGTTAGAAACCAAGACAAATTGTTATGAAAATGCATATGAAATACAGAGGTATGATTATTATATGTGATATGAATACATAATGTGAAAAAGTATAGGTATAAGAGGAATTTAATAAGAATTGAGCCTATATACGTTTCTTGTTATTTATATGAAGTGTACGACTAACAAATGGTAATAAGTATAAGGCTTGGTTGAATATCTTAAATTGGTTCTTGACTGTATTAAAATGTTGGTAAAGATAAAGGATCAAGTGAGTGAGAAATATGGCTTGGAAAATAGCCTAATTTTCGTCCACACAGGTAGACACGGGCGTGTGTCTAGGCCGTGTGTGACAAGCGGTCTACCCCATGGGCGTATGGTCCGGCTGCGTGTCCCCAGTCACACGGGCGTGTGACCCTTATATGCGAAAAAAATTTTAAAAGTCGCGAAAATTTTTCCTAAGGATCCGGTTTAGTCTCGACCCAATCTTAATGCATGATTTGGACCTCGAAGGTCTGTTAAAGGAACGTTTATAATTAGTCTCGATATTTGAACGATAATGATTTCAATTTATCTGTAAGTGTTCTGTACTCCTTGGTAATGCCTCGTAACCCTGTTCCGGCGACGGATACGGGTTGGGGGTGTTACAAGCAAAATATTTCTTAACGGATACAATGGGACTCGAACTCAGGACCAGACAAAATACATATGCTTAACCAATGAACCAGCAGGCTCATTCTTGACACAGATTTACACAGAATGGCACTTAAATATGTAACGCATGAATAGGGGTTGTTTTAAAAATAAATAAAATTTTAACGATGCAACTCGAACTCCAGACCTTAAACACAATAGTAGAACACAGAAACACAGATAGAAATACTAATTACTACAGATTCTCACAATTAAATTCTCAAAATTTTGGGGCGTTACAACTCTCTCCCCCTAAAAGAAATTTCGGCCTTAAAATTACCTGATTCAAACAGATTCGGGTACTACCGTCAGATCTATTCTTCAAGTTCCTACATGACTTCCTCAGTGCCATGATTCCGCCACAGAATCTTCACTAGAGGAACATTTTTCTTCCTCAGTACCTTAACATCACGTTCTATGATCTGAACAGGTTCCTCCTCGAATGTTAAATCTGGTCGTAACTTGATCTCGTCGACAAGAACAATATGCAACAGATCAGACCGATACCATCTCAACATCGAGACATGAAATACATCATGAATCTGCTCTAACTCCGACAGTAATTCTAATTGATATGCAATAGGTCCAACACATTTAAAAATGTGGTAAGGTCCAATGAACCTCGGGCTCAACTTGCTTTTGCGTCCAAATCGGAGAACCTTTTTCCACGATGACACCTTCAGAAACACCTAGTCGCCTACAGAAAATTCAATATATTTTCTTTTTAAATCAGCATAAGACTTCTATTGATTAGAGGTGGTTTTCAGACGATCTCGAATCAATTTCACAGTGTTCTCAATTTCAAAAACTAGCTCGGAACCCAAAACCCAGCGTTCATTTAATTTTGTCCAACATAGAGGAGTACGACACCTACGACCATACAAAACCTCGTAGGGTGCCATCTGAATACTAGAATGGAAGCTATTATTGTATGCAAACTCATCCAAGGGCAAATAATCCTCCCAACTACCTCAGAAATCTATTACACAACCCCGAAGCATGTCCTCTAGAATCTAAATGACTCATTCAGACTGTCCGTCGGTCTGAGGATGATACGCAGTACTGAAATTAAGTTGGGTGCCTAAAGCCTCATGAAGCTTCTTCCAAAACCGAGATGTGAATCGCAGATCTCTATTAGAGATTATTGAGACTGGAATCCCGTGTAGTCTCACAATTTTGGAAATATACAGTTTAGCTACCTTTTGCAGGGAATAATATGTTCAGATATGTAACACCCTGATTTAGGGGCTATGCAGGTTGGGTATAATTCGTGTTCTAGTAGGTTTTGGGTACGCTTGGATGTGTGTGAGAGGTGTTATGAATGCTCGGATTAAAGGGGAAGGCTTTGGAAAATTTTGGATTTTTAAGTAATAAAGGGGAGCTTGGCTTTGGGAGGCCTTAAAGGAATTAATTGGGAGAATAGGACACATGAGAGGCTTTGGCAAAGTGGCTTCATGCTACCGCTTAAGAAATTTGGAAGTAGCGCCTTTGAGGGTCTTGGGTTCGAATCAAGGAGGCAAAGCAGTCTGGTTTTAATTTTTGGATCTTGGCGTTACAAGGCGGGAGGCCTTAAAAAGAAGTGGGGCGTGTTTTGACACAAGGAGCGGTGGTCCAAGTGGCTAGCGCGCGTCACTTAGGCGTTTGGAGAGAGGAGAGAGCGGGTTCGAGGGTCGGAGCAGCAGTGATTTTGGGCGTTTTATATTTTGCTTGTGATGGGCTGAAGTAGGAAGGGTTTAAAAATAAATTTGGGGCTTTATGTCATAAAATCAAAGTGGCCGAAGTGGCACAGGCGTTGGGGGTAAGGTGTGTAAAGACATGGTTCGAGTTCGAACCATGTGAGTGGCATTTGGGGTTTTATTTTATTTTATTCTTTTTGGCAGCAAATTTGAAGGTGGGACGGTTTTTGGATGCTAAAAAGGTGGATGAAGACTTGGTCTTCTCTTTTTAAATTTGGCTAGGTAAGTTTGACCCATTCAAATTATTTTGAATGGATGGAAGGGAGGTGTTTTAGGAGAGATTTTAGGTTTTTTTTTGGGAGCTTGGAGCTTGGCCGAATAGTATAAATAGGGGGGGGAGGTGCTCATTGTTCATTCACCATTTGCTTTCTCCCTCACTAAAAGTTCTTGCTTCTTCTATTTTATTTTCCCTTAGTCTCTTGCCGAAAATAAGTCAAGAACACCCTTTCTTTTCCTTTCATTTTGTTGTAGCCAAAGCCGGAAGTTGGCTTATCCATTTTTCCCCTCTCCCTTCACCCCTTTTCTTTGACCTTGCTTCAAACCGAAATCACCCTTAAAAGCCTGCCATTGCCGAATATCTTAACACCATTTTAGAGTCATTGCCGAATCACCATTTATTCTCTTACTCCACTTTTGTTGCAAGTCCCTGAGCCGAACTTCCTGGTGGTGGTGGATTCTTGTTAGAGCAAAAGGGTAGTGGTTAGCAAGGTAAGGGTGTGTTAGTTTTCTTTGTGCTATAGTTTTTGTCTTGGCCGAATGGCCTAAGTGTTCATTGTTTTTATGCCAAGGCCGATTATAGGGAAGAAGAGCCTGTCGCTGGGAACCTTTTGTAAGTCCGTTAGTTTGCGGGTGCAGAAGCAGAAGTAGCGTTTCGGGTTTTGGTATCATTTAGGTGCGTAACCATCGCACTATTTCTCGTTTTGCCTGCTAGCTATTAAACATATGTGTTATGTGTGGAAGCCGATTATAGTGGCTTAAGTGATGTGAACCGATGATGGTAAGATTGGATGTGATATTTATATATTTTATATATGTTTGATGTGGTATTGATCAATAATAAATACTCACTTTATATGATATTCTTGCATGACTTATTGACACTGGGCATGGGATTGGATTGAAGAAGGAGGAAGTGTACACAAGTTGTACGTGGTCTAATGATAGCTCGGCTACATTAGCGCTTGAGGGTTAGCTAAGTGCTACCTCAAGGAGATGTTGGCTAGGTGCCCATCTCGCGGTTGATTGCTATGTGCATCCCCGTAGATAGATTACGATATTTGGATCACTTTGGTTGATCGGTGGCTCAGCCACGGCCTCGAGCAGTGAGATTGCCGAGGTAAGAGTTATGGATCACGATGTGATCAGTGGTGGGTTAGCCACGGCCTTAGGCAGGGAGTCCGCTAAGGTTGGTGTCACGATTGGATAGTAGGTTGGTGAGATGCATTCTTGCATGATTTGTTTCGATGGTGTGTGGGGCATGGGCCAAGCCCATACGGATGGAAATATGTGTTGTGGTTATGCATCGAGTCAGTGGACTCACTCTTTTCATTAACCATTCCAGGTGACGCGTAGTTGGATCGGGTTCGGAGAGGACACATGGTGGCCCATGCAGAAAGAAGAGTTTAAACGTTTTAGGCTTACTTTAAGTATTTTGTTTTAAATAGAATATGTAATAAAGGCCTTTTGACTCTTATTTATTTTAGTTATTATTTTATTAGTATTTATTATGGTTTGAGGAATTTGAAACACTATGTGAAGGTGATTATATTTTTCTAACCTACTCATTCAATTTGGCTTGTATATATTAAACTTTTAATGAGTATATTTTAATAACAAAGTTTTACTCATAAGTTTAAATAAACATGGATTTTTCAAAAGTTAGCAAGTTTTACTAAATTTTTCCAAGTTAAATAGACTTTCCACCGTCTTTTCCGCACTAACATAACCGATTGATTCGTAGTGAATGGGCCGGGTTTGGGGATGTTACTGATTTAATCGTCAGAGCCCGGTTCAAAACTCGGCTTTGAGGGTTTTGGGCGCGAAACAGTTTTTGAAAATGGGCTTTTAGAAAAAATGGGCTTTTACAAAAAGTTCTTGAGTGTCTGGCATGCTTTGTACTCTCAGACCAGAAGTCCACGGTAAGTACTTGGACTTTCTTGAAGTGATCTGTTTGTATGAATTAATTTGGGCTTAGTTGGGCTCGTAGAATAGAATAATAGGATCTGTTGGACCCTAGGATTAGACTACTCAAACAATGGCATAAGACTTAAAGCTCTTAAACAAACTTGTGAAATAAGTCGCCGAGTTAAGGTGTGGCAACTGTGTGCGCATGTCTAGGAGTGGTATTCGGTGGGAGCTTGGTATTTAAGCGATCGCGTGACTCACCTCCTCTCCACTTGAATCCTACCTGGTGCGTAGCTACGGTTCACCTTAACCAAGAGGACTTGTTCATAGGCTAAACCGATTATAAAAAACCCGAAAGGGAATTAGTCTTGCTATTTTTTAAAATTCCCTGTTTTAAAATTTTCAACTCTACTCCTTGGGTTTGTAAGCTCTAAATCGATTTTGAAAGATGTTTTCTCGATTTACAAAATTACCAAAATGCCCTTGGTTTCAAAATTTTCATAATTCCCTCGATTTTTACTAAAATGTTCTTACATTATGAAAGTATCAAAACTTACATTTTACAAATATCGAGATATCCTGATTTGGGAAATTTACGAAAATGCCCTTAACGTCCCCAATTCATGAAATAACGATTTTCAAATTTTACAACACATCCGGTTTGAAAACGAATTTTTCAAGATGACCCCTGTGATTTTGTAAACTTTGAAATATCTTTAATTTGAAAACTATTTTCAAATTGATTACTGAGTTATTACCAGAAATACCCCTATAGGAAAATGACGAAATTACCCACAGGTTGGGAATGCTCAAGAAAGTGACATGGATGAATGAATGTGTCTTTAGTGAAGTATGTGAATGTTTGAATTAGAACAGAGAACTTGAGATGAAACTTTGATTGCTCGAAAGAACTACTCTCCGGAAACTTCACAAAGATAAAATTTCTCGTGGATAAAGCATTGAAACAAGAATTTCTAATGCATAAAACTTTTAAGCAGAGACTAAATCGAGGCGCTAGATATGAGTTCTAGGGACGTGGTTGTCGTGGGCGTGGTCAAGGTGGAATCACGACTTTATTAAGATCGAGTGCGCAATGATAGTGTAAGTTTGGAGAGTTAGGACGTGGACCGTTAGTCTAGCCAAGTAATTTCGAGGACGAAATTATTTTAAGGAGGGTAGAATTGTAACACCCGATTTAGGGGCTATGCGGGTTGGGTATAATTCGTGTTCTAGTAGGTTTTGGGTATGCTTGGATGTGTGTGAGAGGTGTTATGAATGCTCGGATTAAAGGGGAAGGCTTTGGAAAATTTTGGATTTTAAGTAATAAAGGGAGCTTGGCTTTGGGAGGCCTTAAAGGAATTAATTGGGAGAATAGGACACATGAGAGGCTTTGGCAAAGTGGCTTCATGCGCTGCTAAAAAGTGGAAGTAGCGCCTTTGAGGGTCTTGGGTTCGAATCAAGGAGGCGGCAGAGGTGGTTTTAATTTTTGGATCTTGGCGTTACAAGGCGGGAGGCCTTAAAAAGAAGTGGGGCGTGTTTTGACACAAGGAGGTGGTCCAAGTGGCTAGCGTCGTCACTTAGGCGCTGAGAGAGGAGAGAGCCTTGGTTCGAGGTTTGGAGTGGCGATTTTGGGTGTTTTATATTTTGCTTGTGATGGGTGAAGTAGGAAGGGTTTAAAAATAAATTTGGGGCTTTATGTCATAAAAATCAAAGTGGCCGAGTGGCACAGGCGTTGGGGGTAAGGTGTGCAGTGACATGGTTCCGAGTTCGAACCATGTGAGTGGCATTTGGGGTTTTATTTTATTTTATTCTTTTTGGCAGCAAATTTGAAGGTGGGACGGTTTTGGATGCTAAAAGGTGGATGAAGACTTGGTCTTTTCTTTTTAAATTTGGCTAGGTAAGTTTGACCCATTCAAATTATTTTGAATGGATGGAAGGAGGTGTTTTAGGAGAGATTTTAGGTTTTTTTTTGGGAGCTTGGAGCTTGGCCGAATAGTATAAATAGGGGAGGTGCTCATTGTTCATTCACCATTTGCTTTCTCCTCACTAAAAGTTCTTGCTTCTTCTATTTTATTTTCCCTTAGTCTCTTGTTAGAAAATAAGTCAAGAACACCCTTTCTTTTCCTTTCATTTTGTTGTAGCCAAAGTAGGAAGTTGGCTTATCCATTTTCCCCTCTCCCTTCACCCCTTTTCTTTGACCTTGCTTCAAACCGAAATCACCCTTAAAAGCCCGCCATTGCCGAATATCTCAACACCATTTTAGAGTCATTGCCGAATCACCATTTATTCTCTTACTCCACTTTTGTTGCAAGTCCTCGAGCCGAACTTCCTGGTGGTGGTGGATTCTTGTTAGAGCAAAAGGGTAGTGGTTAGCAAGGTAAGGGTGTGTTAGTTTTCTTTGTGCTATAGTTTTTGTCTTGGCCGAATGGCCTAAGTGTTCATTGTTTTTATGCCAAGGCCGATTGTAGGGAAGAAGAGCCTGTCGCTGGGAACCTTTTGTAAGTCCGTTAGTCTGCGGGTGCAGAAGCAGAAGTAGCGTTTCGGGTTTTGGTATCATTTAGGTGCGTAACCATCGCACTATTTCTCGTTTTGCCTGCTAGCTATTAAACATATGTGTTATGTGTGGAAGCCGATTATAATGGCTTAAGTGATGTGAACCGATGATGGTAAGATTGGATGTGATATTTATATATTTTATATATGTTTGATGTGGTATTGATCAATAATAAATACTCACTTTATATGATATTCTTGCATGACTTATTGACACTGGGCATGGGATTGGATTGAAGAAGGAGGAAGTGTACACAAGTTTGCACGTGGTCTAATGATAGCTCGGCTACATTAGCGCTTGAGGGTTAGCTAAGTGCTACCTCAAAGGAGATGTTGGCTAGGTGCCCATCTCGCGGTTGATTGCTATGTGCATCCCCGTAGACGATTACGATATTTGGATCACTTTGGTTGATCGGTGGCTCAACCACGGCCTCGGCGATGAGATTGCCGAGGTAAGAGTTATGGATCACGATGTGATCAGTGGTGGGTTAGCCACGGCCTTAGGCAGGGAGTCTGCTAAGGTTGGTGTCACGATTGGATAGTAGGTTGGGCTGAGATGCATTCTTGCATGATTTGTTTCGATGGCTGTGTGGGCATGGGCCAAGCCCATACGGATGGAAATATGTGTTGTGGTTATGCACTGAGTCAGTGGACTCACTCTTTTCATTAACCATTCCAGGTGACGCGTAGTTGGATCGGGTTCGGAGAGGACACATGGTGGCCCATGCAGAAAGAAGAGTTTAAACGTTTTAGGCTTACTTTAAGTATTTTGTTTTAAATAGAATATGTAATAAAGGCCTTTTGACTCTTATTTATTTTAGTTATTATTTTATTAGTATTTATTATGGTTTGAGGAATTTGAAACACTATGTGAAGGTGATTATATTTTTCTAACCTACTCATTCAATTTGGCTTGTATATATTAAACTTTTAATGAGTATATTTTAATAACAAAGTTTTACTCATAAGTTTAAATAAACATGGATTTTTCAAAAGTTAGCAAGTTTTACTAAATTTTTCCAAGTTAAATAGACTTTCCACCGTCTTTTCCGCACTAACATAACCAGATTCGGTCGTAGTGAATGGGCCGGGTTTGGGGATGTTACAAGATAGGTATGCAGTGAGCAGATTTGGTCAACCGATAAACGATGACCCAAATTGAATATTTCTTAATGGGGGTTAAAGGCAACCCACTAACAAAATCCATTGTTACCCACTCCCACTTCCATTAAAGAATCTTAACTGGCTGAAGCAAACCAGAAGGCAACTGATGTCCAGCCTTAACCTTTTGGCACGTCAAACAGTGGGACACAAAAGCAACTACCTCCCATTTCAGTCCAGGCCACTAATAGAGTTCTCGGAGGTCCTGATACATTTTGTTCCCACCAAGATACATAGCATAGGGGCTACTATGCGCCTCTTGTAGGACCGATTGCCTCAATTCCTTATCATTAGGCACGCAAATCCAACCTATAAAACACAACACTTTGTCGCTGTAATAACCCAATTTGCCCGAGACCATACAAAATCCAAAACAAAAAGAAAATAATAAAAACAAAAATAATAAAACCAAAGTCCAAATAATTACAGTCCATTTACACACAGACAACCCAGTGGCCCATTACAAATTAGCCTAAAACAGCTTAAAAATCAGACCCAACACCCAACAAACAAAACCCATTATCCAACTAAACCTAAATGGCCCAATGGCCCAAACCTAATTTCAGAAACAGGAAACCCGAACCCTAGGGTTTCCCTTTCTCGCGCCGCAAGCACTAGCCTTGACACCAGCCTTCGGTCAAGCCGCGTTCCACGCGAATCACGTCCTATCGCCGCCGTGTCCCGCGCCAATCACCTGCAAAAAAGGAAAGGAAGAGCAGCAAAAATAGCAAGAGAAACATAATTATTGTATTTCCTTTTTTTTTTGGGTTATAAAAACCCAAATGAACCTGTAATACGGGGAGAGAGGAAAATATACACACTATATACACAATACAATACAAAAAAATCAAAGAAAGAACAAGGTTTCTTTTTATCTTTCTATCTTTCTTTTCCCCAATCTGTTCTTTATTTTTTTTTTAGTTTTTTTCGTATATAAGGTTTTAAAATATATTAAAGGAAAGGGAGGAGAAAAAAAGAGGAAAATCTTACATTTTTGAAATTCCAGCCACCTTGAACGGTGGTCGGTGACAGCAGCCGACGGTGGCCGACGTGGTGGTCCGGCGCCGGTGTCTGGACCGGATATCGCCCATTTGAGAGAGTTTTGAGAGCAAATTTTCTTTTTTTTTTGAGAGGGTTAAAAATGAAGATTTTTAAAATTTTTGGGGTATTTATAGAGGAGCAAAACGGCGCCGTTTTGGTCCCATTTCTGAGCGTCCAAAATGACGCCGTATAGGGGCGACCCGAGCGACCCGACCCGCTCCATTCAGGATCCGCGTGTTTTCTCAAATAATGGGTCATTTATGCGTTTGATCCCTCCGCTTTCTTACCCTTTTTCAATTTAGTCCAATCCGATTTTACTTATTTTTAATTTTTTTTCCTTTAAAATTTATATTCTGTTTCATTTTAATCCTCCTTTCTTTATTTTTTTATTTTATTTTATTTTTTAGATTATTCTAGTATTATATTGAATTAACTTATCATATTAAAATGTTATATTATTTTTATATATTAATTTGTTTATAGTATAAAATTTATATATATATATTTTTTATATGTATTAATCTTATATATATTTAATTATTATTATTTATTTTATGCGGTTTAATATTATCTATATTATATATTATTTTATAATTAGTATATTATTTATTATTTTAGTTTACTTATTTTTATTACATATTATTTTTAGATTAATATATTAGTTATTATATTCTATATTTTCAATATTTTGTATATTAAATAGTATTATATCCTATATTATTTTTAAAGAAATTTTATTTTATCTAAAATCATTTATATTGTATAATATATTATTTATTTTTAAATGTAGTATTATATGTATTAGATTATTATAAATATATTTTTATTTAAAGTTATAAATTATTTATTTATTTTAAAATGTATTTTATTTCCTTTTTAATATATCTTTATACATTTTTTAACATTTATTATTTGGTATATGTATTTGCATGAAAGATTTAATATTGTATGTGAAATTTTCATGTTTATTTAGTTCTGTTATTTTGACACTTATTGTTTTATATATTTTTTTATATACTCTGTCATTTATTTATGATTGCCTTAATGTAGTTATTTTTTAGTCGTTATTTTATATTGTCTGTGTTAATATGATATTTTCATAAGATAATCGTTTTAAAATAAAATGCGTTTTACAAAATTACTATATTTTACCTAAAGGTTTTAAAATAAGGCAATGTTTGATATTTAGAAATTCGGGAAATAGTGCCCTAACGTGCTGGGTTTCGATTTTCGGTTTGACTAAATAATTAAATACCCTTTTAATAAATTTCGTAAATTATGAGATGACTTTAGTTACGAGGGTTTAAAAATATCGTGTCCTATCGTGCTGGATGTGATGTTTGTATTCTTTCGGAACAAAGAAATCTCAAGTTTTAAATCAAATTGTTCAGTTTTTTAGTCATATTTTAAATGTTTATTAAATTTCAAACATTTGGACATGATTCTATCGATTAGGTACCAATTTTTGGGCGTTATGAGGGTGCTAGCCCTTCCTCATACGTAACCGACTCCCGAACCCATTTTTTTTTCGTGGACCAAAAGTCAGATGTTTTAAAATAAAATGTTTTACAAGGTGATCCAATCACACCTAAGTAAAAAGGGATTGGTGGCGACTCCCACTTTCGTTTTTAAAAGTCAACTCCGTTTTTCAAAAACTTTAAAAATGGTTTCGACAGTCACTATTCAAGCTAAAATCAGAAGTTTCGTTCGAACCAACCTGTTGTAGTCGATGAACTAAAGACTCATCGCTCAACTGTTTAGTATGAATCTGCTCGACCCAAGTCGGTTTAATCTGTAATTTAGCTAATAGTCCTCCATCCTCAATTAAAACCAGACAGGCTAACATTACTCTCAGATCATTCATCGCTCTATGGCTAAGGGCATTAGCTACCACATTAGCCTTACCCGGATGATACTCTATCATGCAGTCATAATTCTTAAGTAACTCAACCCACCTACGCTGACGAAGGTTTAACTCCTTTTGAGTTAACAGACATTTGAGGCTCTTATGGTCAGTGTAAATAGTACACCTTTCACCATACAGATAGTGCCTCAAGATCTTCAGAGCAAACACGACCGCAACCAGTTCAAGATCATGTGTAGGGTAGTTACCCTCGTGTGTCTTAAGCTATCGCGACGCGTAAGCAACCACTTTACTGTCTTGCATCAGAACACATCCTAGCCCAACGTGTGACGCATCACTATATATCACAAACTCCTGACCCGATTCTGATTGAACTAGAACAGGAGCTTTTGCCAGAACGGACTTGACCTTATCAAAACTAGACTGTTGTGCCTCAGACCACACAAACGGAGCATTCTTACGTAGCAGCTTCGTTAGAGGTGATGAAATTAGAGAAAACCCCTCGACGAACCTTCGGTAGTAACCGGCTAAGCCAAGGAAACTACGAAGCTCAGATACATTTTTCGGTTGCTTCCACTCAACTATGGCTTCTATTTTCTTGGGATCGACTCGAATCCCTTCCACGGTTGCCACATGACTCAAAAAAAGTAACTTTCTGTAACAAAATCTCGCACTTACTGAACTTAGCATACAACTTTTTTTCTCGAAGTATCTAAAGTACAATGCGAAGGTGAGTATCATGCTCAGACTCAGTTTTAGAATAGATCAGGATGTCGTCGATAAAAAACTACTACAAATTGGTCCAAGTACGGTTGAAACACCCAATTCATTAAATCCATAAATGCCACTAGGGCATTCGTCAAGCTGAAAGGCATCACCAGAAACTAGTAGTGTCCATAACGAGGCTTGAAGGCGGTTTTGTACACATCAATCTCTTTGACCTTGAGTTGATGGTAACCAGAGCGCAGATCAATTTTGAAGAAAACAGATGCCCCTCGAAATTGGTCGAACAACTCTTTAATCCTCGGTAACAGGTACTTATTCTTGATTGTTAACTTGTTCAACTATTGATAATCTATGCACATCCTCATCGATCCATTTTTCTTCTTAACAAATAACACCAGTGCCCCCACAGAGACACACTCGGTCGGATAAACCCCTTATCAAGCAGTTTCTGGAGCTACGCTTTTAGCTAGGTCAACTCTTTCGGTGCCATAAGATAGGGTGCAACGGACATCAGAGTAGTACCTGGTAATAGATCAGTACCAAATTCCACCTCCCTATCTGAAGGTGCTCCGAGAAATTCCTCAGGAAAGACATCTGGGAATTCCCTCACAGTGCGGATATCTCCCACAGAAAGCTTTGCGGGAACAGAATCAGATATGTAAGCAAGGTATGCCTCGCACCCCTTTCGGACTAACCTGTCTACTACAAAAGCGGAGATTACATTAGAGATGTAATCTCGACGCTCACCAACCATAACCACATCGTCATTCTCATACGTTCTCAGAGTAACTCTCTTAGTTGCACAATCTAGACTGACTCGATATTCTACGAGCCAATCCATTCCCAGAATCAAATCAAACTCATTAAAGGGTAACTCCATTAGATCAGCTAGAAACACTGTACCCTAGATCTCTAGTGGTACCCGTCTGTATACTCTATCAACCCGAACTGACTGACCCAAAGGACTAATCACAGATAACTTTCTAGCAGTATTTTTAGCAGTTAAACCCAGATTTGTAGTAACAACACTAGCTATATACGATTGAGTAGATCCAATATCAATGATAGCATAGTACAGAATAGAATGAATAAAGAATGTACTTGCAATGACATCAGCATCATCGCTATCCTCGCGATGTATCGCCGCATAAACCAGTGCCGGCTGTCGAGCCTCAGTCTGACCTGTACCTCTACCCGGTGCCCTCTGTCCTCTACCAGTACCACGACCTCTAGGTAGTTACTGAACCACTCTCAGAGGCTGAACAGAACCTAGAGCCGGAGTCTGTGCCGTAACTGGCACCTGATCTGGTCGACGGGGGCAATCCCTAACTCGATACTCCATCAACCTACAACGGAGGCACACTTCTAACTTCCTCTAGCACTTTCCCGGATGACGTCTCCCATAATCACTATACAGCTGAATCTTGGTCACTACAGCTAGTGCCTCGGGCCTTAGGGGCCTATCAAATCTCGCCCGTTTCTTAGGGCGCTGTTCAGAACTAGAATGACCCGAATCCCTCTTAATCTTACTCTGATCCCTCTCGCGGTCACACCGCTCGTGCTCATTGCACTTTACCTCTTCCACTATCTTTGCTTTATCAACTAAAATCGCAAAAACTCACTCTCTCTAAGGAGCAATCAGAACTCGCAGATCATATCTCAACCCTTCTTCGAACCTCACACACTTATCGTAGTCAAACGCTACCAGTGCTCGTGTATAACTACTAAGTTGTAGAAACTTGACTTCATATTCAGCCATAAATCGATCACCCCGAACTAGGATCATAAACTCTCGTCGACGAGCCTCGACATAACTCACCCCTACATACTTACTCTAGAAGGCGTTCTTGAAATATTCCCAGTTAATATGTTCGGGCTGAGCACCATGCTCAACCGTCAGCCACTACTGATACGCCTTGTCCCGAAGTAGGGACACAACACCCCTTAATTTCTGAGTGGGAGTGCACTCAAGGTCAGTCATAATACGCTCGGTAGCCTTGAGCCAGTACACATCAACAGTAGATGCAACTCTAATGACGCACCTGAACAGTTCAGCCCCATTCGACCGGAGTCATTCAGTAACTGACCCTCAGCCTCCTGATCCAGAATGGGTCTCTGCAACCCTCTCAAGTACTCAAATCATGGCTTGGGATAGTGCATCATCCCCAGCCGTCAGAGTCTGAGACCCCGTCTCAGCAATGGGACTACCAATTGTTTCGCTGGTTTCCAGGTTGGGCATACTACCCATAGAGGATAACTCTGCTCGAGCTCCTCCTCGGCGTCCTCGACGCCCACGAGTTCCCCTTCCATAACTACTGCGCGAAATCATAATATCAATCTTTCTACAATGTTAGAGTGTGATGTGATTCAGCTCGGTTTAGTTGAGTCATTTCATGTAGTTGCCCGATCGTCGACGAGGAGATTGTTCGTCTTGTTGAAATAAAATAATTTGGGTTTGGTTAAGCAAAAATTTAGCAATGGGTTAAGGATAGGTTTGAATGATGTAGGTTCAGTTTAACAAAGAAAAATAAAGTTTGATAGGGTTGGATAATTGGTGGAATGGAAATCGAACTTAACTCGAAGAACGATTCAACACTATAAGACAGTGTCACCCCAGTTCTTATACGGTTAAGGTGGTTGGATGAAAAGATGGATAGGTGAACACCACACCGGTTAAGGTGATAAGTTCAATAACAAGTCGAAGACTCCACTAGCAAAGCCAGATAAGTCAAACGAAACTTGTACGAAATAAGAGAGGAGGTAAACTCACTCGAGAACGTAAAGTTCATATAAAAATTGGCCAAAAGTCCTATACAATTGAAAATGTTTAACTATTTATACTAATAGCTAGGATAGCCGAATGGACAATTTACAAGCTTAAAGGCTAAGTAAATTCGTCTAGAAGGTGCTAGAAAATGCTAGAATAAAAACATTAAATTGCTAAGTCCATGTTCGGCTGAATAGAGCATCAAAAAGAAGCTTCATGATGAAGGAAAAAAATGACTTGGTGAAGATGAGTGCATGGGAGGCCAATGGCCATGTCTAGGTTCGGCTATGGCCATAAATTCGCTCATTGAATTGGCACCTCTTGGCTGAATAGTTAGGAGCAATAAAGAAAGTCTTTGAACACCCAAATGAGTGTTAATGGCTGGCCTTGAATAGTCTCTTCCATGTGAACACCTTAGCCAAATGGTCACAAGGTGTGAAAACCAAATGTGAACGGAATTGATGTTCATTGGGGAGAGAATCAGCCACCTTGGGGATTTTAATTTGCTGGTGACTCTTGGCCGAATAGGTGATTTGGGAAGCCAACAATCAACTCATATGTTCATTGAAGAGAAACATGCATGAATCATCCCATACATTGAATCCACCATGCATGCACCTTACTTTAATGCACCTTCATACATTCGACCAACCTACAAAAGGCATGAACCATTTCAATACAAGCCAAATTCGGCTGGACATAATTAAAACATAATTTAGACACTTTTAAATAAACACATAATTAAACTAGACAAATTTAATAAGTCTAAGCAAGACATATTAAATTCAGCTATGACATAATAAAAACATGTAATAATTCAAAACATAATTATGAGCTGTAATAATTTTAACTAAATTAATTAAATACTGAATTTATTCAATCAATAAAGTAAATGAGCTGAAATGAGCTTAAACCGAGCTCAAACGAGCTGAATTAAGCTCATGTGAGCTGAACTGAGCTAAATAGAGCTCGAGGAGCTGGAGATGAGCTGAGTTCGGCTTGCACAAGGGTGCAAGGCTTGTTTATAATACTAGCCTGAGCTTTTCCGTCATCATCGAATGGATTTTCATCCCAAAATTGAATTAACAAAGTTGAAACAGCTTCTTGCAGTCGTTTAGCTCGAGCTCGGGTTATGGGGCCTTTAGGAAGCTCGAGGGGATCGAAAGTTGAATTTGTTGAAACCCCGGGCATGCTCACATCATCCCCCCTTCTTCAAAGCGACTTATCCTCAAGTCGGAATCTGTATCAAAAGGGGACAAGTCTGATACATTAAATCTAGCACTTATATTATATTCTACCGGTAAATCAAGTTTATAAGAGTTTTCGTTAATGCGTTCTAAAACTTGATAGGGTCCGTCTCCTTGAGGTAATAACTTGGACCACTGTTGGGCTGGGAAAAGCTCCTTGCGCATATGAACCCAAACCCAATCACCGTGTTTGAACACAACTCTCTTTCAGCCCTTGTTTGCTCGTCGAATGTAGGATCCGGTCCTTGCTTCTATGTTAGCCCGCACCTTTTGATGTAGCTTTTTCACAAAATCAGCCTTTTTCCTAGCATCAAAATGAATCAATTGATTATTGGGTAAAGGCAATAAATCTAAAGGCGTTAATGGATTAAACCCGTAAACTACTTCAAAGGGTGAATGTTTTGTTGCCGAATGAACAGTTCTATTGTAAGCAAATTCGATATGGGGCAAACACTCTTCCCACGATTTTAAATTCTTTCAAATTATAGCTCGTAGTAGGATGGAAAGAACTCAGTTGACCACTTCCGTTTGTCCGTCCGTTTGAGGGTGGCAAGTCGTTGAAAATAATAGTTTAGTTCCAAGTTCCCCCACAGAGACCTCCAGAAATGGCTAAGGAATTTTGCATCGCGATCTGACACGATAGTGCGCGGAATTCCATGTAAATGAACAATGTCCCTAAAGAACAAGTTAGAAATATGAACGGTATCATCAGTTTTAGTACAACCAATGAAATGCGACATTTTAGAAAACCGATCAACAACAACAAAAATAGAATCCTTCCCCATTTTCGTTCTAGGCAATCCAAGGATGAAGTCCATGGATATATCCGTCCACGGAGTTTTAGGTATCGGAAGGGGAGTGTAGAGACCATGGGGTTGGATCTTGGACTTTGTGCGTTTACAAGTTAGGCATCGTTCGCAAACCCGTTCCATATCTCGCCTCATCCTAGGCCAATAGAGTCTTGCTAATTCTGAAATGTCCCATAAGACCTCCACTATGCGCTTCATGCACTAGGACGTCTCGGATTGAACTTTGGAGAACACAGAGCTTTCTTTCCTTGAACAAGAACCCATCATACCTATAGAAGTTCTCAAAAGTAGTATTCTCACAAGTAGAATAAATTTCACCAAAGTCAGGATCATTAGCATACAAATCCTTTAAGAAAGAAAAACTAAGCAATTTTGATTCAAGTGAAGACAACAGTGTATACCTCCTCGAAAGGGCATCGGCTACAATATTATCTTTACCTTTTTTGTACTTTTTGACATAGGGAAACGACTCAAGATATTCGACCCATTTAGCATGCCGCTTGTTCAACTTGTGCTGGCCTTTGATATGTTTCAAGGCTTCGTGATCGGAATGGATCACAAACTCTTTTGGCCACAAATAGTGCTGCCACGTCTCGAGAGCCCGTATTAGCGTGTGCATTTCCTTGTCATACACCGGGTAATTAAGTGGGGCTCCATTAAGCTTTTCGCTAAAGTAGGCAATGGGTCGTCCGTCTTGAGTTAGAACAGCACCTATCCCAACACCTGATGCATCACACTCAAGTTCAAAAGTTTTAGTAAAATCGGGTAATGCAAGTAATGGTGCGTTAGTAAGATAATTTTTGATTTCAATGAAGGACTTCTCTTATTCATCGTCCCAATGGAAAGCAGAGTTTTTCTTGATCACACTAGTCAACGGTGCGGCTATGGTGCTGAATTTGGGCACGAACCGTCGATAAAAACTGGCTAAGCCATGGAAACTCCGGACTTGGCTAATGGTTTTAGGTCTCGGCCAATCTTGTATGGATTTTATTTTCTCTTGGTCCACTTCCAAGCCTTGCGAACTCACTACAAAACCATGGAAAATAACTTTGTCAGAACAAAAAGTACATTTATTAATATTAGCATATAGAGTTTCCTTACGCAAAGTTTCCAAAACAGACTTGAGATGCAACACATGATCTTCCAACATTTTTCTATAGATGAGAATATCATCGAAATAAACAACGCAAAACTTACCGATGTAGGGTCTCAAACATGGTTCATCAATCTCATAAAGGTACTAGGAGCGTTGGTTAAGCCAAATGGAATTACCAACCACTCATACAAACCGTGTTTTATCTTGAAGGTAGTTTTCCACTCGTCGCCTTCTCGTATACGAATCTGGTGGTAGCCGCTTTTCAAATCAATTTTCGAGAACAGTTTGGCTCCACTTAACTCATCTAACATGTCATCTAGTCGAGGAATTGGATGTCGGTATTTGATAGTAATTTTGTTCACGGCACAACAATCTACGCACATTCCCCATGTGCCATCTTTCTTGGGCACCAAAAGAACTGGAACGGCACAAGGGCTAAGGCTTTCCTGAATATAGCCTTTTTCCATCAACTCGTTAACTTGCCGTTGTAACTCTTTGGTCTCTTCGGGATTCGTTCTATAGGCAGGTCGATTCGAAATAACGGCTTCAGGCACGAAATCGATTTGATGCTCGATTTTGCGAAGAGGTGGTAATCCACTTGAAGTCTCTTCCGAAAAGACGTCTTGGAAATCCTGCAAGAGGGCCAAAACAGAAGAAGGCAAATCCTCGAGTAGTTCATTAGTGTTAAAAATATTTTCCTTGTACATGAGTACAAGGATAGTTTGTCTCGTCAAAAGGGCCTTCCGAATTTCATTTTCTTTTGCAATCAAACTTTTTTTTTCATTTTCATTTTCTTCTTTTTCTTTTCTCATTTTCTTTTCTCTTTGTTTTGCTATTTTTGTTTTCTTTTTCTCACTTTTAATTTCTTTTTCGTTTTCTTTTTTCTCTTTTACAATTTTATTCTTTTCGTTTTCTTTCAATTGTTTTACAGTTGCTTTCAATCTCATTTGATCTTCATGGACTTGCGTTGGTGTCAACGAGACCAAAGTGATTTGTTTTCCCAAAAACTTGAATGTGTACCTATTGGTATACCCGTCATGGATGACTCTTCGATCGTATTGCCACGGCCTTCCAAGCAAAAAGTGTCCCATGTGCATGGGTACTACGTCACAAAGTACTTCGTCCTCGTACTTGCCGATTGAAAAAGTCATGCGAACTTGTTTAGTTACCTTGATTTCACCACCGTCGTTGAGCCATTGAAGCTTGTAAGGGCTCAGATGCGGGGTAGTTGGTAGGCCAAGTCGTTCCACCATAAGGGTACTCGCCACATTGGTACAGCTTCCACCATCGATAATCAAGCTACAAACCTTTCCGTGTACTTGACATCGGGAATGGAAGATGTTTTCCTGTTGCTGCTCATTTTCTGGACTTTGAATACTTAGGCTTCTTTTGACAACGAGTAGCTTGCTAGCACAAACGGGCATTGATTCCTCCTCCTCGTGGCATATTGCTTCGGCCCTGATTCCACTCATGATTCGATCCATATCTTTAGCAAAGAAGATGATTAAGCCTGACCACAAAATTCTCACAAAGTCACTCGGAAAGAAAATAAGAACTTTGCACTCACGCTCGTGTTTTCACTCGTTTTAGGCTTTTCTACACTCTAATGGACTCGCACTCTCTCTTGCCTTTTTCCACTCGACCTCTTTCTCACAATTTCGTATTTCATCTCAAATAGACTTAATTGGTTGATTCGGGCTCGGTTTCAACGGGTTACAAGGGATAAAGCATTTTGGGTGTAGGGTAGGCTAAACATAAAGAAAAGTTTGGGTTGAGTGTGGCGTTGGGGAGGGAAGAAATGATAGAAAAACAATCTTCAATGATCGGGGTAGAAAAGATGGAAACAAACACAAGGTGTTGTAAAACTTCACTTTTTTTTTTAATTTCGAATACAATGAAAATAAATACAAGAGAATTTGATTGTAACTTGAATATATATTTTTTAATTTGAAATTTTTTTAAATTCACGAACCTACTCCGGGATTAGCTCGAACGTCGGCGTTCTTCTTTTTAAGCTCTGATACCAAATAATGTGGTCCGACTCGGTTTAGTTGAGTCATTTCACGTAGTTGCCCGATCGTCGACGAGGAGATTGTTCGTCTCGTTGAAATAAAATAATTTGGGTTCGATTAAGCAAAAATTTAGCAAAGGGTTAAGGATAGGTTTGAATGATGTAGGTTCGGTTTAACAAAGAAAAATAAAGTTTGATAGGGTTGAATAATTTGTGGAATGGAAATCGAACTTAACTCAAAGAACAATTCAACACTATAAGACAGTGTCACCCCGGTTATTCACTACAGGAAAACTATTTGCGGCACTTGTAAAAAACGTCGCTAAAATTTACGGCGTTTATTTTAAAAAATGCCGCTAAAATTTACGAAGTTTTTAATTTTGCTTAAAGAATACTACAAAAGTTAGTCTCTTTACTAAATCAATTGACCATTATCAAATTTTACTGAAAGAGCTAGAATATAACACAAATATTAAAGGCTAAAGCAATTCACTTACAGTGTTGATGTCCGGATTAGTTATTTACGATTTGCCTTTCAGTGAGTAAAGTTTTGTTCTGTTTGAACTCTGCATCTCCCGCAAGTGAAAGAAAATCATAAACCAACAAGCAAATAAATATTAGATCCATTGCCCCTTTGGATCTAGAAGGTACCAATAGCCCAGCTAAGTTTAAACTTCCATTGACACGTCCGACTTGAATAAAATGTTTTTCATTCTCATATCATCAATAAAATTGAAAATGGTAAAAGCATGTGCTACTTTCTACAACCATTTCCATGCGGTTAAAAGGGCAAGAACAACAGTCCCTTAAAAGTGCTAGAATATTAACTTATGATGAAGCACTACTTGTCATTCAACGTGGACATCCTTTCACCACAACTTTGAGAGGCCTTAAGGAAAGGTTCGTGGAAATAAACAAAATTTTGAAATTCTGTTTTCGTGGTTCAGTAGAAAAGAAAATTGGACCTGCCCTTTCTTGGTATTACACAACGGGAATCATCCAGCATTAGCAACAACTAGTTGCTTGTTTGAATTATTGCAACACAGTGTGTGCATCCGAAGTAGGTCCATGAAAATCGAGTGAGAACCTTAGTTTGCAACCAACAGAAAAGTCAACATCAGAATCTCACAAGTAAAATAGACATATTTGACCAATCAAACAAAAGCTTCTTACTTAGTGGTATTGCATTGAAAGAATTAAATGAATCATAGTAAAAGTCTCAAGCACAAATGATACTTCAAGTAACCACGAGAAATGACAAAGTCTAGGTAACTGCAGAGAAAATTCTTAAACATACAAACAGAGTGTACTTATCGTGTAACGCTAGTTTCCTTCTTGTTCTCTAATTTTCTTCTACAGAATCATAGGGCAAAATAAGAAGAAATCCAACCCCTTTTAACATAAGAAGGGTCCACATGCCCCTTTTATATTATTTCCAATCCAGTTTGTATCAAATTCCTTGTAATAAATCTTACAACCTCAAGAAAAGATCTTCCTTCTCCTTAATTATATCCATTTTCCATTGTTTAGGCTTCTTAAAGGCTCATAGAACTCAAAAAGTTTCTAATAAGTTACCACTTCCTTTCTTAACAACCCTCTCTTAATCTAGCCCTAAAAATAATATAGTGAACTTAACTAATCATGTTCAGTTCCTGACTATATCCTACCTCAATTAAAATTAGCATACTTCATAGAGTTGGTTCAATTAAGTCATTTCCCTATAAAAGTATTGATTGGTAAAATTAAATACGTCTAAGTTCACTAAAAATAGTATAAAAAGTGTTTGTATAAAGCTCACAAGACACGAAGCTTCTGTTATTGGTATTCCCATAAAAATTTTCCAGTTTACCAAATAAGCAAATAACAAAACTAATTTATAAAGAGTTTATTATGAAAGAATACACCTAAAACCAAAATCTAGAGCATATTACTATAGAAAAGGTAATGGGTTAGTTAAAAACTTGGACTCCTTGGCATGAACGAGCACAGCAACTTAAGAAAAACTTAAGGTCTTGTAGCATAGATCTTACTTGAAACATTTTCTAGTAACATACAAAATGAAATTACTTCATACACCTAAGACAAAAATTTAGTTTTCTATCACAAAAATACCTCCTCGGAGGCCAATCATCAAAATGGTCATTGGCTTCATCACCCTTAGGAGACCATACAAACCCTTCAACAAAACCAGAAACTTTATCCATTTTATCTCCCAGTGGGTGCTAATTCTCTCCTTCCTCTTTGTCCACACATTATCTCATCCATTCGTATGATAAAAAAATAGCGGTTGAATGCATGTATAGCACAAGAAACAATTAACAAGAAGCAGCCTTACTATATCATATTTTATCCTGTAAAATGAAGTTTATCATACTCTTAAATTTCAAGTTCATGAGTGAAAAAAGTAAAATATGCTAGAGAACAATGACCTAAACAGTCAAAGATACAGTGGCACTAGCATATGCCAGAATGGAGCTATAAATAAACTATCCATTAAAAACAGTAACATTTATGTAAATAACAAAATGCAATTTCATCAGTGTCATAAGGGATTCATTAGATGAAAAGGAAAAACTTTAAACAACCATGTATGGCATTAACAAATTTTGAGTGGCAATGATCATGGAGCTCCAAGTACATGGTCCATTTCCTGATTCTCAGGAAACTTAGAACATATTACTTACATGTTAGAGGCAATTTTTCAGCTTTCTTGTGGTTGAGCTATGACATATCTTTCGTATATTGCTACCAAAATAATACACAAATAAATCCGAAGAAAGGAACACGAGAAAAGCTTTTGCATCTTGAAGTCCCAATATCTCCAGCTGAATACGCCTCATGCTTGAGCACCTGCTGATGAAGATGCTTGGCAAAAAACTTAGCCACTGCTTTACCTACAGATAAAAGGACCCATATATAATATGCTTAAATGACTAGGTACAAAGAATTTAATCAGATCAACAACTAATTTTATGTATAAAAGGTGTGAAAATCATGAAAGCAAAACACTAATTCAACCAGAGACGAATTCGGTCCACATGATCTTGCATTTTAAACACTAATTCATTGATAAGATCCAGTGAGAGAATATAAAAGCAAAACATGGAAAAGGAAATGTCACCTTAAAGTGAACAATTATATGCCCATAGTGTAAACCAACCAAGCAAGTCACCATCGCCATCATCTGAATCGCAACTGAACATACAAGGTCTGTCCATAAGCATGCAACTAAAGCACACCAAAAATCAAAATCGGTCCATATCTTGTTGACTTAAAGTTTTCTTATGTAATGTGGTCATACAGTAGTACACATAATAAATTGTTACTCTATCGATGACTACCTATCTGTACAAAAGGATAGAGTATTATCTTCATTTTCTAGAACAATAATCCAAGAAATATGCAACAAATTCTCGAGAAAGGATTGACTATTTCGATTTATACATATATGCTTCTTTGGTCTTGCTCTTCATAAGGTCGTATCAAAATAATGGCGACCACCTTTGTTTTAATGATAAAATTAGACATAAAAGAAATTCCATGTTTGGTATGTATATAAATAAAAATCTTAGTAATCAAGTCGATTGTGAATATGGTTAACGGCGGTTGTGCAAAGCAATTAATCCTCTCTATTCATCAATGAAAAGTCGAAATATTTTCTTAATTTGTTGTCTGTTGTGTTCTATCAATCTTGCATTCAATATGATTAAATTTATCATACCCATATATGAAAAGAATAAGCCCTAAATCGGGATATAATCAATTGTTTCAAGAATTTAAACAAACACTAAATTATAATTCTATATTCTTTCATATACGAGACAATACACATTACGACCAAAATCAGACAAAACAAACTAATGTGACCGCAATTTTTATCGGTGCAAAAAAAGAAAATTGAATGTTTCAATTTACAACCAATACCAGCAACACCTTTAACGTAGATTTTGATTTGATCATATATTTATAGTGCTAGTATCACTTTTTTCATGTCGATCTACACAACATCATCACTTCATATAACAAACATCAACCCGGAATCAAAATTCTTGCAAACAGGCAAATATATGGGGTTTTCTTTTTTCTGTCATTGAATAAGAATAAAAATTTGACTAACCAAAAAAACATAAACTTTCGAATCTAGATTATCTAAAGTCACCTAACAAAAGAAAGCAAGCATATTCGTGTAGCCCCAAAAGAAAGGGGAGTACCTTAGCCAAAGGGATTATATCATATAGCATTTTTGCATTCTCAATAATCCTCAAGTTGTTACTTCTGGTTTGATAAAGGGACCTCGGTTGTGTGTTCCATTTATCGATAGCGAGTGTACTTCTTCGCACCTTCGACTGCACAAGCAAAAAATGCAAGTAAAAGTTTAATCAAAGTGATGTTGCTTCAACTTTAACTCAACCTTGTATAGTAGTGAATAATAAGTAGGCTAACCTGTTACCACGCTCCAACAGCTGGTTCACTTGATCAATATGCCCATCGATACGATTATCCAAGATCAAGGAAACCAACAACTACTCTACATCTTTTTCTGGCACATTGAGTTCCTAAATATTGAAAGTTCATGGAGGAGTTCAAATTATATGTATATATATTTATTTGAGAAATATACAAGCATATATATGGAGTTTATTATAAAAATGTGAGTTCAAACAAGAAATGCTAGCTGCAATGATAACGAAAGGGAAATAAATAAAATGAAACACTCAAAGTAACCAACTAGAAAGGAAAATTTGCAGCTTTCACCTTTGATATGAAAGGGATCCGGATTCTCGTATATGGTTTTATAAGCTTAAGTAGTACTTGAGTTCTGACATTCTTTAAAAGATCTTCAATATAATTTCGGATGAACGGATCATCCATGATTGTCCTTCGGTTACTCTAAGAAGAAAAAAAGAAAAGAAAAGAAGAGATCCAAGCTTAACAAAAAGGAAAGCAAACAAATGCAAACAACAATATATATCAGAACATCTGAAAGCATTGCACAAACCTTAAGGATTTTTTCAAACTCTATTATCTCATTTTTTTGATAGGCTGCTATAAGGTTTGTCATCGCCAAAATCTCAGGGTCATTTTTGTACCTGCAGTAAGGGAATGTGAGAGAGAGAGAGAGAGAGAGAGAGAGAGAGAGAGAGAGAGAGAGAGAGAGAGAGAGAGAGAGAGAGAGATAAGCTGCATTTAGAAGGTAAATATAAAAAGGGACTTACGGCTTTGCCTCCTGGCCATCAAAAGGATTAACTTCAGATTCCATCAGCATGTTAGCTCTCCACAACCATGGAATCTACAACCTGCACCATGCAACATTTTCTAACATAATCCAAGAAATATGACTAGAACAATAATAGGATAACACCTGAACAAGAAATATAACTTCAGTCCACTGCTCCCCTCTTTTCCCCAAGCCTTTTCCTCTGCGTGAAAACCAAGATCAGAAAACACCACCAAAAGATATCAAAGCTTAGAAATTTGGGGGATTTTGGGGGATTGAAAGGCGGGGGAAACCAATTTGGGGGATTTTGGTTTGGGGATTTTGGGAAACGATATAGGGAAATTTTGGGGACTTAGGAAATTTAGGGTTGGGGAAAATAAAAATCGGGGTTATAGGGTTTTTTAGCTCCATTTTTAGCAGAGAAAAAATGACGCCGTGTGTATGAATTTTTGCAGCGTTTTTATTAAAAACGCCACAAAAAACGCCACTATTACACAAGTTTATTTTTTTTCATTTTTAACCTATATTTTTCTATTTCTTTCTTTCAAATTTTTGTGCTGAGATTATTATTTTTTAAATTTTTTTTATTATATTTTGAGTATTGAACATTTAACTTTTTAACCTATATTGAGTATTAAATATTTTGAGTATTGAACTTTTAAATTTTTAACCTATATTGAGTATTAAATATTAAATTTTAAGTTTTTAATTTTTTAATTTTTTTATTATTAAATTTTAAAAATTTAATTACCATTATCAACTCTTTTAGGAATTTCTTTTTTCTTTCTTTTTACATCAACATTATTCTTTTAAGATGGTCTACATTAGTTGTTTAGATTTTTATATAAATGGCATTTAATTATATGTATACACCTAAATTTTGATATAGATACATCTTAGAATTATATATGAATTTTGGTTTAATGTGTAATTCTAGATGTGAAATTCTAATTGTGGTTTAAATGTATAGTTGAAACTTTAATTTTGATTTAATCATACACATTATTTTAAAATATAAATACATCAATATATTTTTATATTGAATAAATATAAATTTTTATGTATGCAATATATAAATAAAAAATGATGTTAATTATATCAATAATTGTGTTAATATTTTACAAGATCTGGATCAAATTAAAGTTCATGTATACAATTGCACACTAAACCATTGTTCATGTATGCTTCTGGGATTTAACCCATTTTGATATATATATTTTTAAAATAATAATTTACATTTATCTTATTTTGATTTATATTCTAAAAAATCCAAGATTAATCCCTAAATCATAAACCCTAGACCCTAAATATTATATCCTAAACCACAAACACCAAAACCTAAACCTCAAACTCAAAACCCCAAACCATAAATCTTAGACCATAAAACTCGAACCCTAAACTCTAAACTGCAAACCTTAAACCATAATCCGAGACCAACTTTTTGGGAATTCATGTGGCCAATGTTAGTGTAGTACAAAACATATATTTTAATAGCTAACGCATTAACCATAAATCCCTCATGGGGGATTTCGGTTTTGGGATTTTGGGTCATATAGCTAACACCCTAAACCCTAAACCCTAAACCCTAAAATCCTAAACTTAAACCATAAACCCTAAACTCAGAAACCTAACACATTAACCATTTCCCTCTAAACCCCTAACCATAAACCCATAAACCATAAACCATAAACCATAAACTATAAACCCTAAACCCAAAACCCTAACACATTAACCATTTCCCCCTAAACCCCTAACCCTAAACCTTAACCCCTAACCCCTAACACTTAAACCTTAATACCGATAAACACTAAGATGTTAAACACTATACAATAAACCCAAACAACAAACTTTAAAACACTAAACCCATACACCAAAATAATAAACCCTAAATCATGAAATTAACATACTAAACATTAAACCCTAAATCAATTTTAATAGCTTAATTTGTAACTTAAATGAAAACTTCTAAATTGTTTAGTTAGCAATTTGTAACTTTTCATAATTAAGTAACTAAAATGAAACTTTCTCATTGCTTATAAGTGAATGTATCAAAATAAAATATAATTCAAAGCAAGAATAAGAAAAAAATATGAAAAACTTTTAGCGGCGTTTGTGAAAAAACGCCCCTAATGCTCAGGTCTTTAGCGGCGTTTTTTTTTAAAAGCGCCGCTAATGCTCAGGCCTTTAGCGGCGATTTTTTTAAAGCGCCGCTAATGCTCAGGTCTTTAGCGGCGTTTTTTTTAAAGCGCCGCTAATGCTCAGGTCTTTAGCAGCGTTTTTTTAAAAGCGCCGCTAATGCTCAGATCTTTAGCGTTCCCAAATGCCGCTAATTCTCCTTTTTAGCGGCGTTTTGGAAATAAACGCCGCTAATTCTCCTTTTTAGCGGCGTTTTGGAAATAAACGCCGCTATTGCTCAACTTTTTGCGGTGTTTTCTTTCAAACGCCGCTAACGGGTAATATTTGCGGCGTTTTTTGTTAAAACTCCACTAAAAATGCCGCTAAAAGTCTGTTTTGGTGTAGTGCTTATACGGTTAAGGTGGTTGGATGAAAAGATGGATAGGTGAACGCCACATCGGTTAAGGTGATAAGTTCAATAACAAGTCGAAGACGCCACTAGCAAAGCCAGATAAGTCAAACGAAACTTGTACGAAATAAGAGAGGAGGTAAACTCACTCGAGAACACAAAGTTCATATAAAAATTGGCCAAAAGTCCTTTACAATTGAAAATGTTTAACTATTTATACTAATAGCTAGGATAGTTGAATAGACAACTTCACAAGCTTAAAGGCTAAGTAAATTCGGCTAGAAGGTGCTAGAAAATGCTAGATTAAAAACATTAAATTGCTAAGTCCATGTTCGGCTGAATAGAGCATCAAAAGGCAGCTTCATGATGAAGGAAAAAAATGACTTGGTGAATATGAGTGCATGAGAGGCCAATGGCCATGTCTACGTTCAGCCATGGCCATAAATTGGCTTATTGAATTGGCACCTCTTGGCTGAATAGTTAGGAGCAATAAAGAAGGTCTTTGAACACCCAAATAAGTGTGAATGGCCGGCCTTGAATAGTGTAACGCTCTGAATTTGGGCCTAGTAGAATCGGGCCCATTAGGCCTTGGGCGTGGGTATGTTTAAAATTTTTGGGAATAAGAGAACGGCACTAGTGCAAGTTGGGCATATTAGTTGAGTGATTTTGGAAGGCTAGGGAGCTCTTATGAGGTCCGGGTTTCAAGTTAGGCCATAGGAAAAATTTTCATTTTTGGCTCTTTAGGGGAGAGGGCTACTGGAGGTAGGACTTAAGTAAAATTGGGTGTGTTTAGGAGACACAAGTGAGCATGTGGCAAGGTGGCTGTGGCGTCAATAGTAGAGCAAGGGGAGAAGGAGTTCGAGTCCCTCAGATCACAAGTGAAGGCTTTTATTTTATGTCGTGGAAGAGGAGGTAGCTGAGTTTGGATCGAATTCTACTAAGGGAGTTGGAGACTTGGTCAAATATTTCAAATGAATGAAGGAGAGCAAAGTTAGGAGGAAATGGTGGAGGAAATCAAGGGATAGAGGAGTGTGCAAGTGGTGGCCGAATATGGGGAAGTGAGGTTAAGCAATTTCGGTCATGAGAGGTTTTTTGGGGGATGTGCACATTCAGTTTTGGGTGAGGGAAGTGTTGAATTGTTGCTTTGAATTTCACTTAGAGAAGTGTTGGCATTTTGGGTACTTGGTAACATTTCAGGCCGCTTCTTATTTTTATTCTCTTATTGCTTCTTCCTTTTTCTCTGACTTTGGCCAAATTCCATTAGTTTGCATTTCATTTTCTCATCTTATTCCCCCTTCTTTTTCCTCTTAGGTGCCGAATTGGTAAGCTTTTCCTTCATCTCTTTCTTCTTATCACTCGTTCTCTTCTTTACCCCTAAGACGTACTAACACGTCTTCCTCCTCTTTTTTCTATATTACTTGTCGTTTCTCTCTTCCAAGGGCCGACCTTTCACTTTCTCTTCTTCATTCATCACTAGTTCGTGGTGCTACTCTTTGTATCGAAACATTCTTTCCCATTCGGTTCATCACTGATCAAAGGTCGAATCTATTCACTCTTCTCCAGCCGGTTCTTTCCTAGTTAAAGGTAATGGTTTCTTTCCTTTTTAGTTTCTTCTTCTCTTTTCTCTCTTAAAGAATCGAAACACTCAACCTTTAACTCTATATGGTTTAGGCCGAAATTACTCACCCTCTTCCATCTCGAGATCTTTTTGTTCTCTGTGCGGAGAGCTGAATCTTGTGGGTTTAGCCACTCAAGAGTTCTTCATGGAGGCAAACAATAGCCGATCGGAGGGGGAATCAGGAAGGGTGCCTAGTGGAAGTGGTCTCGTGACCCCTGCTCCCAAGTTTAAGCGACCGAGTGTGTCAGTGGTTCAGGATTTCCTGCCGGGTTGTGGAAGGGCGTCGGCATCTGGTTTAGATAGGCAAATCGCGGTTGCTCGCGCTAGTGAGGGTAAGTGTTAGTAAATTGTATAGCTAGGTGTTTGGATTTAAGATCTTCCAATTCATTTGTTAATTGAGTTAATGATGTGTTATGTTTGGTTTAAGTGACGAAGATCGTGAGTGTGTAATACTCGAAGTAGTCAAGTGTGTAATCTCACACCCTTTCGAATGCATATGTGCAATGTTCTGTGATTCGGCCAAAAGCCGGAAGCTGGAAACCGGCATCTGTGACCACTCGAGTGTGCGAATACTCAGAGTGGTAAATTGAAATGCGAATAGTGGCGTTAAGTCGTTGGGGGTGTCTCGAGCACTCTCGCGTTACTGAGGCCGTAACGGGCCTAACCGAGCCGAAACGGGCCGAATGGGCCACTGGGCTATCCGGCCTATTTGGGCCAGACTGTTAGAAAACTGTCTAATGATAAGTCCGAAGGAGAGATCTGCAAATCCGAAATCGAAACCAAGTGTTTTGGGCCACACGAGCGTGTGGGCCCATTTGGGCCTGAAATGGATTTTGGGCGCAATAGTTCCGTAGAGACCCAAAAAGGGTTCCGTGTCGCCCGAGGCGACAGTAGGCCTTTTGAAAGGCCGTTAAATGCAAAATTACTGAAATACCCTTAGAAGGGTAAATTACCGAAATACCCATGGAGGGTAATTGACCGTTATACCCCTAGTGGTAGGTTAAGTGATATTTATGAAATATTTATATGATTGATTATGCTTATAACATAATTCATACACGAATTATTATTATGTCACGACATTTTGCATGGGGTTGGGATATTGATGATCGGAGGAAGTGTATTCTGGTGGCTCTGCCACAATTCTGTCTGGTGGCAATGCCACGTATATTCTGTTAATCTGGTGGCTTTGCCACAAATTTTGGTGATGAGCAGCATGACTGCCATCGAGGTGTGTAGCGGATGGAGGGTTGATTGTAGAAATCCCCACAGGTGTGTTGGGCTGGTACGGGTGGTGTGTAGCGGATGGATTACTAGGCTGGGCCGGGTTCCATTGCATATATTATCTGTACAACCATGCTAATAGGGCTGATTGTTGTTTTATGCGATGTCAAAGTCTTAAAATTTATAATGAGAATGATCAAACCTAAAAACTAACTATGACAACGATTGAGGCAAGTGTACCTATCGAACAGTAGTATAGCTTAGTTGCAAGACCGGATTGTCGAACCCAAAGGAACCGAAAGTACTAATACTAACCTTCTTTTTATTATTTAGCCTTAAAATTGAAGTGAATCGGTTTAATCTAGAAAATTAACTAACTACTAAGCTAAAGACGATGAGACAAAAAAGAATGAAATTAGGGAAATACTTGTGGGAAAAACCAATTGATTAAAATAATACCCAAGGAAGAATCCACCTAGACTTCACTTGTTATCTAACTCTGAACCAGACGATTTATTCATTTGACTTGATCCGTAAGATTCCCTAAGTTATATTAATACCTCCGTCGAGGCTACTAACGTCTAACCCTAGGTTGATTAATTGAAATCCCTTTCTAATTAAAACCCCTAAGATTGCATTAACTTGATCTATGGACTCCCATATTAGGTCTCACCCTAATCCGGCAAAATCTCGTTACCCTATGTAACAGTCCGGTTTATACCCTAGTCAAAAGAGTGGTTTCAGGACCACAAATCCGGGTCCGTATAATATTTTAATATTATTTTCTGTGTCATTGATATGTGACTAAGCATGTGGTAAATTTCCGTAAATTAATTTGTCTATTCGTGTGTTAATTTGAGCAAAGGATTGATTTGCATTAAGTGTGAAAGTTGTATGATATATGTTAAAGTATCATTGTGATGGCTTTTAAATGAGGAGTCCTTATAAGGCAATAAGTCCATTATTGTTGTAAGTGGATGAATATGGTCAAAAATGACCTTATATGATATGTTTCATGCATTTAGAATTAAAGGATAATTTTGTACATTGATAATTAAGTATAATTAAAAGAAACAAAAGCATGAAAATGGGATAGTTATCATCTTTTAGCTGAAATTATAAAGGAAGAAGAAAAGAAAACTCAAGCTAGGTTTCGGCTCTTGTCTTCTTTGATTAAGGTATGTTTTGAGTTGATTTTTGATAATTTCTACGTTTTTGTAATTATTGCTTCGAGAGCTATCAAACCCATGTACTAATTTTGAGTATTGATGATGTTTGTGTAAGATGCCATTGATGATATGTCAAGTTTTTTTGATGATTTTTGGTGTTAAATGAAAGATATGAGTTAGATGATCATGTTTTGTTCTTGAAGTTTTGATGAATTTAGCTTAATAGGGTTAAATTGAGAAAATGGCAAATTGACGGACTAATTTGTGAATTTGATGAAAAATATGGGCTTATATGTGATGTATGAATATTCGGCTAAGCATGTGTATGGGTAGATTTTGTGAATTTGATGTTTTAAGAAAAATGGACTAAATTGATTAAGTGTGCAAATTTGAGGGTTAATTTGCAAATGACCCTAAACGTGTGTCCTTGGATTGAATTGAATGAATTAGTGAATAAAAGGGTTAATTTTGAATATGTTTAGATCAAGAACCGATGAAAATGAATTTAGGTCGCGGGAAAGCGAAAGTAACCGAGTAGCCGTTTTCATTCTGATAAACCGAATCTGAGGTAAGTCACTATGCAAATAAACGTATATGTATGCAATTGTATTTGTTCATATGACTAATGTAGATAATGAATGCTTATGAGAGGTTGTGCATATGAATTACGAGATAAGGCCGATATAGCGATAAAGTCCAAAAAGCCCCGTACGAACCTAGGAATAGAGAGGATTAGCTATGTCATGACATAGGTATCTGTTCTGTTTTATCATGTAAGACCGCATCTGGGACGTTGGCGTTGATTTGAGATTTTGTGTAAGACCTCGTCTGGGACGAAGGCAACGATACGAGCTTTATGAGTAAGACCACGTCTGGGACGTTGGCATCGATATGAGCTTTACGTGAAAGACCATGTCTGGGACATCGGTATCGTATTGATTCGTGTAAGACCACATGCGGGACGATGGCATCGATATCCGAGTGCATGTAAGACCTCGTCTAGGACGTTGGCATTGTACGACTATTCCGGGCTTTTTGAGTATCCTACTAAATTCCTAGTGGTTCAACGAGCAAGTTTGTGATACGAATTACAAATCCGAGCTATGAACAATTAGGTGATATTAAATCCGATTCAGGTACGTTGATTATACACTATTTGTGTATATAAGGTAAGCATCCAAGTGATCTTACTATAATTAGATGTATATGGAATTTATGATATAATAAGAATTGTTTTGGCTAGATGAGCTATATGTTTATATGATTCTTGAATGGTGAAAATGGCTAATGTGGTTAAAATTGTATGAACCAAAGTAAATAAGTGGGAGTTTGCTAAGTGATTGAGATGTGCCAATGTTTTTGTTTGCATATATGCCTTCCATATCAAGTTTATTTGTATATGACTTACTAAGCTTTTGGAAAGCTTACTCTGTGTATGTTTTCTCTGTTTTATAGGTCGTCAAAGCCATCAAGGCTCCTGGATGTCAAGGATCATCATCACACTACTAAACTTATTTTGGTACACTTTGAAAATATATATGGCTAGATATGGCATGTATAGGCTAGTCATTGGTATGAATTGTTTTGTGAACTTAGCCATGTGATTTGGCTAGTTATGTTTTGGTAATATGCTTAAAGGAATGTGATATGTGAAGTTGCTTTGGTAAGATTAGTTGATATATGAAATGGTTATGATATGGTAAGTATATAAATGAATGATGTTTGGGCATAATTGTGATTTGGTCATGCAAATAGGTATGTTGGAATTGGTTTTGAATGTAAAGATAGAATGGATATTGAATGTATTATTGTGTGATTTTTCTTAGTTGCCAAATGTGCATGATTTGGGATGGCTATTTGGTATATTTTGGTGGTTATATGTGAATGAAATGGGATGATATATGTAGCTTGTAGGTTGACCCTTATGGGTGGCATTTTGGCCTTGTAAATGACCTATAATGTCACACGGTTGTGGCACACGGGCGTGCCTAAGACCGTGGTTGAATTGGCAAAATGTAGCTTAAATAGCACACGGCCTCGACATGGGAGTGTCAGCTGGCCGTGGTGTACAAGTCAGTAGCTAGCTAAGAGCACACGGCCATGGCACACGGGCGTGCTTGGTGGCCGTGTTGGAAAAGTCGATATGGTGCGGTAGCACACGGTCATGGCACACGGGCGTGCCTAGTGACCGTGTTGATATAGTCGAGATATAGACACGGATGATGACACACGGGGTGTCTCAGAAGCCGTGGAGGGCACACGGTCTCCTACCACGGCGTGTCTCCCGAAAGTTAGAAAAGTTTTTAATTTTCATGAAATTTCATATGTGTTTCAGTTTAGTCCCAACTCGGTTTATATGCATGCTTTGGGTCTTGATGACTCATCTAAGGGACACTATGATTGTTAATGATGAATGTAATGTACGAAATGTTATGTAAGTTTCCGATCTATCTGGTAATGCCTTTAACCCTAATCCGGCGTCGGTTACGGGTTAGGGGTGTTACACCCTATGTCTAGGCGTACGATTAACTCAGCTTAATTATGCTAGATCTACTCTTAGGCAGGGACTTTTGCTCCTCCACCTAAGCACATCAAACTTGAATTAATATCCCGGAAATATCAACACAAGAATTAAAAACACATAATTAAGAATAAATCAAATATTTATTATATAGTTCAGCAACGATAACAAGATTCATCTTAGGTTTCATCCCCCTCAGGTATTTGAGGGTTTAGTTCATAATGATAATAGAATACATCTCAAAAGAAAAGATAAAACAAAGCATAAGAAAAACTCTAAAACCCCCTGAAGGAATTGAAGAGAGATCCTCCGTCTTGAGTATAACTCCAGCTTCTTGAGATGAATCAACTGGCTTTCTTCAAGTAATTTCCACAATTATGATCTTTCTGGCTCGGCTCCTTGGCCTAGCTGGTCCCCCTTGAAAGTTGGCCTCTAGGGTGTTTATATAGGCTTTTGGAAGGTGTTTCTTTACCCCTAAGTATCCAAATCCGAGTGAAATTCCTCTTTTCCATGGCAGGGACACGCCCTTGGCACACGTGTGAATCGTGGCTGTGTCGTGTTCAGTCTCGATTAGGAGGCACTGTTTGTGTTGCTTGGGGCTGTGCCGTGTTGCTTTCGTGATTTGGCCTATTTGGTCCTGTTTTAAGCCCGTTTCTCGTTCTTTTCATCCTCCGGTGCTTTTCTGAGTATAAAACATGAAAACAAAGGATTAAGAGCACCAAATTACACAATTCAAGGCTTAAATCACCCAAAAGCATGCTAAATGTGGGTCTAAAATATGTTACTATTTCGGTTTATCAAATACCCCCACACTTAAGCTTTTGCTTGTCCTCAAGCAAAATTCTCAACTCATGATTAAAACGAACTTCCTTGATTCATAATATTCATCAATAATGTTTCATCATAATTCAAAGATAATTCATACATGGATAATTCAACTCTAAGAGTCCTAAAGATTCAAACAATCTAAGTCATGCATTTGTATCACAAAATATAGGTGTTTCCCCTCATCTGAATGATTACCTCTGATTCAAAATCGATAAGGATTGACATCCTCACTAAAGATTCACTCAAATCACTCGAGGTGTTTAAGGTTCAAGAAAAAGCACTCATAAGTCAAACATGAGAAGTTAATCCCATAGGCTTGCATGAGAATCAAATCTCCACCACTATAATATGAAATGATGCACAAATCAAAAGGTCTTGAACAGGGTTGTAACGGGGCTTGGGTTAAGGTGTGGATATAGGCTGAATTAGAAGGTTAGAATCGAGATTGAATTGACAGATTACCTAACTAGAAACAATAAATGATTACATCAATTGAGAACTTGTAATAATAATACTATTACTAATACGAGCTTCTTTTTCAACCATTGGGATTTAAACGTATAAGCTCACTTAATTACAGAACTAAAAATGAGTATACTTCGATTTTTGTTAAGAACAAATCAAATACATAATAAAGGATGAATTTAACTACTGAAATAAAGATCATAGTTAGGCAACTGATCAAATCAAATCTCGATATAAGGGTAGTCAAAAGGAATGGTGATAACAAAAACAAAGGGTTTTGGGTTAGTATTAGCGGGTAAGTCAATAAATGGGTTGTTAGGATTAAACGGGGTTCACTAGGGGTTAATTGTGAAGGTAGGCTTTTAGTGGAGTAAGTGGGTTAAATCCTAGGTGCCTTCATCATCTCTATATATCAAATCAAAAGTGTGGTCTCGACAAGTATAATCGATGCAAGTTCTAGAATAACAAATCAATGTTGACACACTCATAATCAATAAAGTGAGCAAGAAAGAATATATGCTCTATAAGGCTCAAAATCTCACAAGAATTATGGGTTTTTGATGTCAGCCTCGTAAATTTCAAACTTCAAAGTAATATTCAAATTTAGGTAGACAACCTAAAAAAAATTTAATTTTGAAAAATAGACTTATCCTACTTGACTCTCTAGTATCTTAAAGTTTAATCATCAATGCACAATTATCAATGACTTAATCCAAAATATATCAATAAAAAATCATGAACTCACAGGGAATTTCATTCTAATCATAATATGAGAAACTTACTTAAGAAACAAGACATAATTCAAGATTTGAGAATAATGCAAAAAGTTTGGCACCTAATTTCAGGAATTTGAGATTAATGAAAAAAGTTAGGTACCTTTTTAGGTTGTTTCACCCCCCCCCCCCCACACTTAAGATGTACATTGCCCTCAATGTACAAAGATATATATATATAAACAATTAAGTAGAAAATTAAGAGATATGGGGAGAAGTGAAACTCCCTTAATTTGGATGGATTCCTTGCGTTGGAGGTGAAAGATAAGTTGGAGGAGGCGTCTCTGGTGGTGGTATGGTGGCTGTCCACCGTCTCTGCGCTAGATGAAGAAATTGGGTAGCTCGTGCAGAATTAGCCAGGAAATAATAATAATAATTCAAACTATACTAATTATAGATTTAAACAAAAGCAAGCTAAAGTGAAGGAAAATAAAAAGTGAAATCAAATTAAAAGAAAAGATTAATGGACCGAAGAGTCCTTATTGTTGGATGGTTTGCGAGGTGGGTGTGACTTCTAAGGCCGCGATGATGTTGGCAGAGGTCGTGGTGGGGTGATTCCCAAGCAGCCTGAAGGACCTAAAACCAAGAAACTAAAATGGAATAATCTAAATTAAGCATAAGAGTGTTACAGAGAAGGAAATTAAAAGAGATGGGAAAAGAAAACTAAAAGCTAAATGGTCTCAAAGACCCTTGGCTTTTCGACTAGACGAAGCGGCCGGCATGAACTTATGTAGATCGGTCTCCCACAGAGAGACTATGCTGGGATCCTTCCACTTTTTTGACATGGATGTGGTGTAGCTCAAGGTCTTTGTAGATGGAGGAATAGAGGAAAGAATGGAGGGGTTGGGAGGGGAGGGTGAATGTGAGTAGGGAAAAAGGGATGGGGAGTGGGTGAGAAAAGGGGGCAAGGGGTGTTTTAAATAGAATTTTCAAAACTGGTACATCCCCACGCCCGTGTACCATGGGTGTGTTGGGTCACACGGCCGTATCGCACGGCCTTGTTGTGTTTTGTTCGTTTCTCCCACACCCGTTTTGTGGTCACCACGCCCTTGTAGGGTCAAACAGTGTCGACCACGACTGAATTGCACGGCCGTGGTGTTCAGTCGGAGCCCGTTTGTCTTCCCTCAGTGTCGGCCACGACCATATCACACGGTCGTGGCGGGGTTGTTGGGTCTGTGACTCGAAGATACGATCCGTCGACTCGACTGCACTCTCTGCGCCATGTCAAGATGCGGAGATTCGGTGTATCCACACGGCCACGGCCACGACCGTGTGTAAGGCCTTGTGGTATTGGAAATTGGCCTTAGGTTAGTTTATAGTTAGTTGCTAAAAAGGAGAAATAAAAGTGAAAATAAAATATAAAGAGTAGTAGAGTTAGTGCTCGGGTTGCCTCCCGAGAAGCGCTCGTTTAAAGTCTTAAGCTAGACTTACCTCTCGTTTGCATCATCAGGGTGGTTTGAGGACTTGAAAGTCCTTCCTCATGCTATCAGCTTCATTATAATGACAGAGTTCAAGTCGAGATGTGCTTATATTGAAAGTGCCAAAAATCAGATTACTTACCTCAACTGTTCCGTATGGGAAAACACTTATTACCCTAAAAGGTATTTCTTTGTTTTGTTAGGGTCATGAAGAGATATTCGAGGGTCTGCTTTATCTAACAATACCTGGTCTCCTATTTTAAAGTGATTTGTCGTTCCTACGAGAGCTCAAATGCTCGGGGTTCCCTCGGTTTCTCTTCGTGTATCCCTAGTGTTTCCTTGAAATGTGTCTTCCACTTGTCTAGTTCATCAACTTGATCCCTTCGATCCTCATGAGTTGTTTCTTTATTGGCATTTGGTCTAGGATCGGGTTTAGTTGTGTTCTTTCGTGGTGCTTCCTGCAAAGAAGGGTTAACCGAATGGTTATCAATGGAATTCACTTTCTTACCTTGTTTGCTCGATGTTCTAACCGAATCGAGAGCACTGAAGAGTGATCGCCTATCTCACCTACACACAGTATGAGTTCACCTGCGTCGACATCAATTTTAGTCCCGTGATTTGCTAAAAAGGCCTTCCTAGAATTAATGGAATACTATTGTCCTCATCCATGTCTAAAACAACGAAGTCTCATCGGGAATACGAATTTATCAATCTTTACTAGCACATTTTCGATTATACCCCTAGGAATTCTAACGATTTTATCACTAATTGAATGCTCATCCTAGTTTGTTTGGGTTTCCCTAGACCAAGTTGTTTAAACATTTTATAAGGCATGACATTTATGCTTTCCCCTAAATCAGCTAACGCATTATCAATAGATAAACTACCAATTAAGCATGGAATTGTAACTCCCTGGATCTTTTAATTTTTGTGGCAATTTATTTTGGAGAATTGCTGAGCACTTTGCATTGAGTTCCACATGCGATTCCTCGTCTAGCTTTCGCTTGTTTGTCAAAAGCTTTTTTAAGAATTTCCTTGAATCTGGCATCTGCGAAAGAGCTTCAAGTAATGGTAAGTTAATATGTAATTTCTTTAAAAGTTTAAGAAACTTACCGAACTGTTCCTCTGTGTCGTCTTTCTTCATCACCTCAGGGTATGGTATACGAGGTTGGTACTCTTTAATCATCGGTTTTGGCTTTTTACTTTCTTCCTTAACCTTACCTTCTTCTACCACATTCTCTTGTCTTAAATGAGGCTCATCTAACCCTACATTATCATTAGCTGATATGGCTTGAATATGCTCCCTTGGGTTAGTTTCAGTGTTGCTTAGCAATCTACCTTGTGGTCGTTCCGTCAAGATTTTGGTGATTTGCCCAATCTGATCTTTGAGCTCTTGTGTCGATGCTTCTTGTTTTTCAAGTTTTGTTTCTATACTTTGGCAACGTGTTTCTATTGCTGCTATATATTTTGTCAGCATCTCCTCAAGGTTCGGTTTCTTTTCCTGTGGGTACTGCTGCTGTTGGAAATTTAGAGGGTGTTGTTGTCTTTGATTTTCTTGACCACCCCATGAAAAATTGGGGTGGTTCTTCCAACCTGGATTGTAAGTATTGCTATAAGGGTTATTTTGATATCTGAAATTGTTACTTACATAGTTCATTTGTTCGCCTTCTATGCCATGTCTGTAGGGTGGGTACTCGGGATTCGCCATACCTCCACTTGTTTCATGATCGCATAACGGGTTGTACACGTAAGGAATTACACAAACCATCAAATTTTTAGTTAACACGTCTACTGATTTGATAGCATGGTTTTGCGTCGAGGTTGAAAACACAAAGTGACTTTCGTGGGCTTTGTCCTCGTGACTTGCCAGCGATAGTTATTTAGGGACATCTCCTCTATAAATTCGTAAGTCGCTTTAGGTGTTTTATTATTCGAGTTCACTTGCTTCTTGAATCGATCAACTGCCTAGTTGAGGGGTTCACACCATTGTAAAAAGTTTGGACCTATAGCCACAAGGGTAATCCGTGGTGTGGGCACCTTCTCAATAGATCCTTGTATCTCTCTCATGCATCGTAAAGTGTTTCTAAATCCATCTGCGCAAAAAAAAAAAGATATCATTCCTTAATTTGGCCGTTTTGGCCGGCGGAAAATATTTTAATAAAATTTTTTCGGTCATTTGATCCCATGTAGTAATTGATCCTCGGGGAAGAGAATGCAACCACTGTTTGACTTTATTTCTCAAAGAAAAGGGAAATAACCGAAGGCGGATGGCATCATCGGTAACGCCATTAATTTTAAAAGTGTCGCAGAATTCCAGGAAATTCGCTAAGTGTGTGTTAGGATCCTCATCCTTCAAACCATCAAACTGAACGAACTGTTGTATCATCTGTATAGTGTTAGGTTTCAATTCGAAATTATTTGCAGCAATAGTAGGTCTAACAATACTAGATTCAGTACCAACTAAACTAGGCTTAGCATAATCATACATAGTTCGAGGAGCATGATTTTCGGCCATCTCTTGAGGTGGTGGATTATTTTTGGCCATCTCTTCGGTGGTATTGATGATGTTTTCTTGTTCTTCTTCTGTGTATTGTAGACTTCGCCTAATTTCTCCCCGGTTTCTGCGAGCGGTTGCTTCGATCTCACTATCGTAAATTAAAGGTCCTGTCGGGTTCCTTCTAGTCATAAACTAGAGGTACCTACAAGGAGCAAAGACTAAAATTTAGAAAGATAAAAATAGAAAACAAAATAAGAGTAAAATTGCAGAAAATAAAAATGGCTAAAGTAATAAAAATTGAGCGTTCTTAATATTTTAGTTCCCCGGCAACGGCGCCAAAAACTTGATCGTTGTTTTATGTGATGTCAAAGTCTTAAAATTTATAATGAGAATGATCAAACCTAAAAACTAACTATGACAACGATTGAGGCAAGTGTACCTATCGAGCAAAGAGTATAGCTTAGTGGCAAGACCAGGATTGTCGAACCCAAAGGAACCGAAAGTACTAATACTAACCTTCTTTTTATTATTTAGCCTTAAAATTGAAGTGAATCGGTTTAATATAGAAAATTAACTAGCTACTAAGCTAAAGACGATGAGACAAAAAAGAATGAAATTAGGGAAATACTTGTGGGAAAAACCAATTGATTAAAACAATACCCAAGGAAGAATCCACCTAGACTTCACTTGTTATCTAACTCTGAACCAGACGATTTATGCATTTGACTTGATCCGTAAGATTCCCTAAGTTATATTAATACCTTCGTCGAGGCTACTAACGTCTAACCCTAGGTTGATTAATTGAAATCTCTTTCTAATTAAAACCCCTAAGATTGCATTAACTCGATCTATGGACTCCCATATTAGGTTTTACCCTAATCCGGCAAAATCTCGTCACCCTATGTCTAGGCGTGCGATCAACTCCGCTTAATTATGCTAAATCTACTCTTAGGCAGGGACTTTTTCTCCTCCACCTAAGCACATCAAACTTGAATTAATATCCCGGAAATATCATTACAAGAATTAAAAACACATAATTAAGAACAAATCAAATATTTATCATATAGTTCAGCAACAATAACAAGATTCATCTTAGGTTTCATCCCCCTCAGGTATTTGAGGGTTTAGTTCATAATGATAATAGAATACATCTCAAAAGAAAAGATAAAACAAAACATAAGAAAAACTCTAAAACCCCCTGAAGGAATTGAAGAGAGATCCTCCGTCTTGAGTATAACCCCGGCTTCTTGAGATGAATCAACTGGCTTTCTTCAAGTAATTTCCACAATTCTGATCTTTCTGGCTCGGCTCCTTGGCCTAGCTGGTCCCCCTTGAAAGTTGGCCTCTAGGGTGTTTATATAGGCTTTTGGAAGGTGTTTCTTTACCCCTAAGTATCCAAATCCGAGTGAAATTCCTCTTTTCCACGGCAGGACACGCCCTTGGCACACGCCCGTATGAATCGTGGCGGCCGTGTTCGAGTCCGATTAGGGAGGCACGGCCGTGTTGCTTGGGCCTGTGCCGTGTTGATTTTGTGATTTGGCCTATTTGGTCCGTTTTAAGATCATTTCTCGTTCTTTTCATCCTCTCGGTGCTTTCACGAGTATAAAACATGAAAACAAAGGATTAAGAGCACCAAATTACACAATTCAAGGCTTAAATCACCCAAAAGCATGCTAAATGTGGGTCTAAAATATGTTACTATTTCAGTTTATCAAGGGCTAAGGCGCAGTTTGATTCTGAATGGGCCTCAGGCCAGTTTGTTTCCGTAAGGGCTAAGGCCCAGTTTGCATCTGAATGGGCTCGAGCCCAGTTAATGACCGACTGGGGAATTACACACTGAGTTCTCGTAACTCACCCCCTCTGCTTTAATCTTGCAGGTAATCCCCAGCATTGAGGATTTGGAGCCGAGGCGGACTCTGAGGTGGCCACACATCGTAAATTTAGTAAATTCCGTTTTACTTTATTTTAAGATTATTTAATTTGGGTTATGTTTTGTAATAAGGCCTTTGGGATTTTAATTTGGTTTTAGCTTTTAATTCGGTTGATATTTACTACTAAATGTTCAATACGAGATTTTCCTAAAACATTAATAACTGTTTTCCAAAATGTTAACAAACGGTTTACAAACTATAATTGATAAAATACTGGGTTCTCTTAAACGTCGAAAACAGTTTTCAAGATATCACAATTTCACAAATCACTGAATCTGATTTCTGATATAAACAAAGTTTCAAAATAAAAGAATTAACAACATTTTTACAACAACACCGTAAGAGCAGCTTTGAATTTCACACACAACATAGCTCGAAGGCTTCAAAAAGAATACGAAGTTCGCAACGAACACTTAGTTTTCAAACAACTTATCCATGTGACATGCCATATCCGGTCGTAATGTCTAGGCCAAGTTTGGGGCGTTACAAATAGTCTCTTCCATGTGAACACCTTAGCCGAATGGTCACAAGGTGTGAAAACCAAATGTGAACGGAATTGATGTGCATTGGGGAGAGAATCGGCCACCTTGGGGATTTTAATTTGCTAGTGACTCTTGGCCGAATAGGTGCTTTGGGAAGCCAACAATCAGCTCATATGTTCATTGAAGAGAAACATGCATGAATCGTCCCATACATTGAATCCACCATGCATGCACCTTGCTTTAATCCAGCTTCATGCATTCGGCCAACCTACAAAAGGCATGAACCATTTCAAAACAAGCCAAATTCCGCTGGACATAATTAAAACATAATTTAGACACTTTTAAATAAACACATAATTAAACTAGACAAACTTAATAAGTCTAAGAAAGACATATTAAATTCGGCTATGACACAATAAAAACATGTAATAATTCAAAACATAATTATGAGCTGTAATAATTTTAACTAAATTAATTAAATACTGAATTTATTCAATCAATAAAGTAAATGAGCTGAAATGAGCTTAAACCGAGCTCAAACGAGTTGAATTAAGCTCATGTGAGCTGAACCGAGCTAAATGGAGCTCGAGGAGCTGGAGATGAGCTGAGTTCGGCTTGCACAAGGGTGCAAGGCTTGTTTATAATACTAGCCGGAGCTTTTCCATCATCATCGAATGGAGTTTCATCCCAAAATTGAATTAACAAAGCTGAAACAGCTTCTTACAGTCGTTTAGCTCGAGCTCGGGTCATGGGGCCTTTAGGAAGCTCGAGGGGATTGAAAGTTGAATTTGTTGAAAACCCGGGCGTGCTCACATCAGAGTGCACAGGTCAGTTCAGACTTCTAACAGGGTAATTCCACTAGTTCACATCATAGCATTTACCCACATAACTATTTCAATGGAACAGAAATACTTATAGGTCCGGCGTCGGAAGCTCGGTCATTTACCAGTATTTTAGTTTTCAGATTAACTCAGATATCATATTCTCATTTAACTACACTTTATTGCACATTATGAGCCCAAACACAGTCTAAGTGTTGACTAACCTGGCTCTAATACTACTAAATGTAACACCTTAAACCCAGCCTAGATATATAGACCAAGTTTAGAGAGTTACATCATCGATATTAAGAATATCACATTTATAACGTAGTCAAAATGAACCATCTAGCATACAATAGCAATCACAGCAATTAACTAAGTATATAATCTTCCCAAACATCATAATGTCATAAAACACAAAAATTCCTAATAGTAGTATTTAAATGAAGGATAAAAGCTTAACCGAGCTCCCACAGCGCCAACCCGTTCAAGTTTGAGAATCACCTAAAATCCAATCAATAACAAAATGAGTTGTGAACTCAGAGCGTAAAAGACATTTGTTCAATTAGAACTCATTTATAAGATAATTCCCGAAACCTAATATTCGGTTAGGTAACAGAAGCAATATTAGTTCAAATACAGAACAGATCAGTTACATATGCAGAAGTAATTTCAGTTTCACATACAGAACATATCATATTCAGATGCAAATATTCCTACCTCTATCCGCTACACACCGTCTCCGGCCATCCCTACACACCGTTAAGGGCGTTTTATGCCCAACCAACCCTGCACACCATAGAGTGTCGGTCTAACACGTTTACAGAGAAGCAGTTTAGCTGCTAGGTCAGAATGCGATAAAGCTCCAGATTCAAATTTATATGCACCGTGGCTTAGCCACTAATTCAGAGCGGATTACTTCCTTCTTCACAATATCCCAACTCATACAAATGCAAAGTACAAATATCCACAACATATATTCAGTCATTCTAATTCATTTCACAATTAGATAATACGGTTTAGTGTCATAAATAGCTATCACAGTACACATACAGTTATGTTATTCATATATCAGTCACAGAACATCAAAAAGTCCTCGTACAATCAAATTCAGATCATTCATACATTGGGGAGGTCAATATTAGTGTTAGCTAACACTAATGGCCATAAAAACAAGATTCAAACATTAACAATATGGCACACGGCCTGGACACACGCTCATGCCCTCTGCCCGTGTGATCCTAAAATGTAAATAGTGAGTTACACAGCCTGGACACACGCTCATGTCCATGCTCGTGTGACTCACACAACCTGGGCATACGCCCATGTCCTTGGCTGTGTGGTCCTAAAACATAAACAGTGAGTTACACGACCAAGACACAAGCCCGTGTCTGTTGCCTGTGTGAACCCTACACTAAAATGGCCACACACGGCCTTATGCCTTGCCCGTGTGGCTCCAATTCAATGAACAGTGAGCTACACGGCCACCCACATGGCCTTGTGGCATCGATAGCCACATTTTTTGGCGACCAAAATTCACATAAAATGAGGTTTTCGGTATGCAACAGAAGAGATTTTGAAGCGATAAGAGCGTGGAGAGTCTCCGAAGCCTAAAACAACCGTACAATCATTCAATCAACCAAATTCAACGATAACAAAGTACAATTAGACACAGAAACTTATGTCGAAAACTTCGACATAAAACCTTCAACGAAATCGACACTTACCGAAAGATCAACTGAAATTACTCGAGTTGTCCTACCGAGACTCGTTACTTCCAACTCCTATTCCTAAGGTAAGGAACCAACATCGCTTAATAACAAGAGTTCATCCATTAGCGCAACTATCAATAATACCACTTCGTTTGTTCTTAGAACTTTAACGTATTAACACAATTAACATCACAGAAGACGTACTTACCCAACCGATGCAGCAGATTAGAATGAGAAGTTCAACAATCAACAACGGTACACTCAAACGGTGTAAAAAAAACCAAAAACGAAAGGGGAAAACAAGAAAAAGAAAAAGGAAAGAATAATAGGAAGAAAACAAAAAGAACGTTTAAAAATCCTTTGTCATAACCACTAGCGTATTTTCAACAACAAGCAAAATATTTCCTAACGCATACACTTAGACTGAAACTCGGGACCAGACAAAATACAGATGTTTAATCAGTGAACAAGCAGGCTCATTCTGGACATAGAATGTCACTTAACTATGTAACGCATGGATAGGAGTTGTTTTAAAAATAAATAAACTTTTAACGATGCAACTCGAACTCCAGACCTTAATCACAATAGCAGAACACTGAGCCACGGATACAAAAATTAATTACTGCAGGTTCTCACAATTAAATTCTCAAAATTTTAGGGCGTTACAACTAAGGTAATGTTGTTAATATGAGAAATATTTTTTAGAAAAACAATTATTTTCTCAACTACATTTCAAAGCATTGAATGTCTCAAATTAAAAAGTTCACGAGCTATCTATGGTGTTTATATGACACCATTCTTTCAAATGGTATCATACCCCACGATATGGTGCAAGAAAACCTTTTCTATTTGTATAATTAGCATCGACTAGAGTTGTCCATGGGTTGGGCCGGGCCAAGTAAAAAAATTGGGTCGGGCTCGGCCCAAAAAATGAGCCTAAAATTTTGCCCAAACCCGAGCCCGACCCAGCACACCTATATTAAAATTTTTATATAAAAATAAATTTTTAAAAATATAATACATCAAGTACACTAAAAACATTAAAATAAATATTTCCTAACAAATAAAAAAATTAAAAGAAAATATACTTAAATAATACTGAGATAAGTGCAACTTAGCAAATAAACACCTCTACAATAGTAGTAAAATTGATAATAAAACAAGAGTTATACAACATACAAACAATAACAACAAAATAGTAGCAATATAATAGCGAAATGATAGCCAAACAATGAAAAAGCAATGGCAAAACAGTAAAAAACAACGTCAATTTTTTTATTTTTTATTTTTTGCAAATTTGGGTTGGGTCGGGCCAAAAAAGCTTACATGAGGCACAACTTGTTTAGAAAACATGCATTATTTTTTTGTCATTTCATTTTTCAGGCTGGGCCAACAAGTCTAGCATCGACCTTATAATATTTGAGTTCACAATCCAAATAGTATGTAACTTTAATTATAAAAACTTATATAAACTTAATTTAGAGAAAAAATTATACTAAATTATATCACTTTTTATAATATGTAAAATAAGTAAAAAATAATATAAAATTTAAAAAGGTTTTATAAATTGTCCAAAACTTTAATAACACTTCTTATAAATAATATAAATTTTGTTATAACTTTAGAAAGTTATTTTTTATAAATAAGTTATGATTACAAATCTATAATATTTTTTTTATGAATAAGTATATTATTTTTACAATATATAACATGGACATGTAAACAAGTAATGTTCATACTTCTTGACCATAACTTTTTATAAATAAATATATTATAACACTGTTATAACATATAAATTTTTTTATAATAATTTTTTTGGCCATAAGTTTGGAATTTTTTTAGGGTTTAGAATATAAGAATCTTTTTACATAACCATCCAAACAGTTAATAGGTGTTAATGCTTATAATATAATTTTTATAAAAATATTTTTTAAAAAATTGGATTTGGGTGTAATTACTTGTGTAATTACTTCAAATCTCACCTTCCTCCTAATAATTGGTTAGTGTAATTGAGGTGCCCCAATTACACCTAATTCAGTGAGACCCACCAATTACAATGGTTACCCAAACATGACACCCATATGTAATTACAAGCAATTACACTCAAATTCAATTATTAGATGACTTTCCAAACACTACCTCATGGGTATTTAACAAGTCTCATCTTCATCCTCATAGGACATTGTTTGAAGTGTACAGAAGAATGATCTTAGGTTTTGAAGGGCCAGGGCCGACCCTGAGGGCTATTTTGAGGTGCAGCCGCCCTGGGCCCAAAGATAAAATGGTCCAAAAATGTTTATTTTATTAATGATAAAAAGGGTTCAAAAGATAAAAATATTTTTAAAATAATATTTATTTCAAATAAAAAGATTCTTAAATATTATTTGTTGTTTGGTATAAACAATAGATTTTTAATAGGGCAATTATTCTGTCCAATATTAATAGAGTAAAAAACTCAATAAACATATCTAAACTAATGCCAAGTGTTTTTTTTAATTATTATTTTATTATACTCTAAAAACAAATGACATCGGGTAAAATACCCAAATATACCAAAAAAATACAAAATTTACGCAAAAGGGCCGGTTTCTTGAATATTTACGGAAAAGGGCTATTTCCCCACAAAACGCATCCACGTCAGCGCGCGTTTTGTGGAAAAAGCTTCAGAAAGCGCCCCGGGACGCGCTTTATTCCCCTGCTACGGTCAAAATTTTTGATCGTTGGTGCCACCTCTCAGAAAAGCGCCCGACGTGGACGCGCTTTGCTGAGGTGGCACAAAGCGCGCCTCGGGCGCGCTTTAGCTTGAACGGACAAATTTTTTTGACCGTTGGGCCTCCAACGGTCAAAAAAACCCTATAAAAACCCCCAACCCTTTTATTTTTTCACACTTTAGTCCTTACTCATTCTTCTCTCAAATTCCTCTCAAATTCCTCTCAAATTTCTCTTTAAGTCCTTAAAACTTCCTCTGAAATTTCGAAATAGTCCTTTAATATTTACAAAAAAGCCCTTTTTAATTTTTTTAATATATTTTTTTTGAAACTTTTAAAATTTTCGATCGTATTACCAATGGCCGGGGAATTAATTCGTCTAGACAACAAGCACATCTCCGTCGATCAAATGCAAATGGTAAGTTTTAATTTTAATTTTTCAATATTATTTAATATTTTTTAGGTTTATGCAATTTTAATTAATTTTTATTTTATAATTTTTTAAACAGTCTGTAGATCGGGTGTTGCAATGTTATATTCGCAATATGCATGGTCCCCCATCGCCGTTGATCGAGAATTACTGCGGAAGCGGGTTTTTGGCGTCGGCCACGATAAGGTGGGGTTCAAGTTGGAGCCGACTTTGATCAGTGCGTTGATAGAGAGGTGGAGACCCGAGACGCACACTTTCCATCTTCCCTGCGGAGAGTGTACCATCACTCTGGAAGATGTGCAGTTGCAGTTGGAATTGCCGGTGGACGGGTCGGTAGTCACCGGGTCCGCAACTTCTACCGATTGGATGGCCGTATGCTACGAGCTTCTAGGTGCTATTCCGGATAACATTCATGGAGGTCGGATCGAGATGGCCTGGTTACGAGACACATTCCCGGAGCCGAATGATGGTTCGACCGAAATAGAAAGAATACGGTATGCTCGGGCATACACTCTTGAGATAATTGGAGGTTATTTGATGCCGGACTTGTCTAGAAACCTCGTACACTTGAGATGGCTGCTGAAACTTGTTGATTTTAGAGCAGCCGGTGAATTGAGTTGAGGGTCTGCCGTGCTATCGAAGTTGTATCGGGAGATGTGCGGGGCGACGCGGCCAAGTAAAGCGAAAATCGGAGGTTGCCTATCACTACTGCAGTCATGGGTACGGTTTTGATTTCCATTTTTACGTCCTCGACTCGACCACCCATATTCATTCCCACTGATAATGAGGTAAATTTAATGTTATATTTTACAATTATTACGTAGATTTATAGTATAATTGTATGCTAAAAAATTATTTAATTAGGTGGAACCATTCGTCGAGTTATCTTTGGAATACCTACCGAGCTTGAAGATATATCGGCTTCTATTAGACCAACAGTCGGAATCACAAGTATGTTTGAATTTCGTATTTATAATTTAGTATTTCGTATTTAGTGTTTAGTATTATGTATATAACTAATATTTTGGTCATGTTAATATAGTTTCAATGGACACCGCATCACGAGGATCAAGCAATTCGGGCGAGAATGCGGAGGAGTTCTTGCAAAATCCAAACATTTGGCACGTGAAAGTCCCATTAATCAACTATGTGACCGTGGAGATGCACCAGTCAGATCGGGTTCTACGACAATTTGGATTCCGGCAACCGATTCCCGTGCCACCTGAGGTGCTCGATGATGAGCACAAAGTGGACTTACGGCAGTTGTACACGGATTGGCCAAGATTTTGGTCAGCACATATCGAGATGTGGGAGAACCGGTATGACTATTTACCTATCTAGGAACCGATCGTCGTTCCTGAGTTAGCGTGCGTGCCTGAATACATGCCATGGTTTAGGATCCCTGGTAAGCCGTATTTGTTGTCGGAAGAAGAGAGGCGATGACAACTTCGTCAACAAAGGGAACGTCGGGGCCCTTTACATCCAAGGAGAAGGGGTGATGAGACGGGGCCATCAACAGCGCCGACACACGATCCATCGGGCCCATCGATTCGGTAAGCGACGCGACATCACAGCCTTTACCCTTTATGCCGGTGCGTACCTAGCCCTTATATGTATCATAACCCATATATGTTTCCTTTTCCCGGTCCCCGAGTTGGAATGCATGGCCGGGTTCGAGTCCATTCCCTACTACTCCGACTGGCCAGCCGATCTTGAGGCCGTCGTCGCGTGAGGGATCACAGGAGGCGCCGTCGGGGAGCACTTCTTTTTACCAGTCTCCTTCGCCATACGGGTTTCAGACACCCCGCCGTGGTTTATGCAAACACCTCCGGGGTCGTTATTTTATCAAGGTGGGTCATCCTCGCAACACCCACAACTGGACTCCACTCGCCGGGAGGAAGCGGAATCCCCGCCCGAGGTTCCACGACCCCGCCGGAAGCTAGAAGAAGGAGGCATCCAGTAGCAGAATCGCCACCACCCCCGTGTGGCACTGATTCCGATCGGCATCAACATTGATTCGGATGGGCTTTTTTATTTTTTAAATTGTAATAATTTTTTAAAATTTTTTAATAAAATAAAAGTTATTTTTTATTTGTGTTTGTAATTTAATTTTAATATCTTCACTAAAATAGAAGTTGTTTATTTTTTTGTATGTAATTTAATTTGAATTTTTTTAATGAAATAAATTTTATTTTTTATTTTTTATTTTTTGTAATTTAGTTTTAATATATTTAATAAAATAATAGTTGTTTAATTTTTTTTATTGTAATTTAATTTTAATATCTTTAATAAAATAGAAATTGTTTAATTTTTTTATTGTAATTTAATTTTAATATATGTAATAAAATAAGAAGTTGTTTTTTATTTTTTATTTTATTGTAATTTAGTTTTAATATATTTAATAAATAAGATGTTGTTTTTTTTATTTTTTATGTTTTTGTAATTTAGTTTTAATATATTTAATAAAATAAGAAGTTTTTTTTTTGTTTTTTTGTAATTTAGTTTTAATATATGTAATAAAATAAGAAGTTGTTTTTTATTTTTTATTTTATTGTAATTTAATTTTAATATATTTAATAAATAAGATGTTGTTTTTTATTTTTTATTTTTTTGTAATTTAGTTTTAATATATGTAATAAAATAAGAAGTTGTTTTTATTTTTATTTTATTGTAATTTAGTTTTAATATATTTAATAAATAAGATGTTGTTTTTTATTTTTATTTTTTGTAATTTAGTTTTAATATATGTAATAAAATAAGAAGTTGTTTTTATTTTTATTTAATTGTAATTTAGTTTTAATATATTTAATAAATAAGATGTTGTTTTTTATTTTTTATTTTTTTGTAATTTAGTTTTAATATATTTAATAAAATAAGAAGTTTTTAATAAAAAATAAAACTAAATATATTAAATATATCAAAAAAAATTTGACCGTTTCAGGGCTAAAGCGCGCCCCTGGGGACGTGCTTTGTGCCAATTCAGCAAAACCCGTCCACGTCAGCGCGCTTTTGCTGATTTGGCACAAAGCGCGTCCCCATGGGAGCGCTGTCCTGGTTTTTCCCCACAAAACGCGCTGACGTGGACGCGTTTTGTGGGGAAATGGCCATTTTCCGTAAATATTCGAGAAACTGGCCATTTTCCGTAAATTTTGTATTTTTTTGGTATATTTGGGTATTTTACCCAATGACATCAATCTAGAGAGAATTTTTTTTACTCCAATAACAATATATACAATAATTATATTTTTTTAATAAATTCACAATTAAATTGAGGTTGGATTAATTCATAGTTAAATAAAATTCTTAAATAATAATAGTATGGATAGATTTTTTTTCTTACTTGAATACATAATTTATATTTTTTCGATGGATTAAAATAGAAAATTATGATTTATTGTAATAACCATCACGCTATATCCACTTATAATTGGTTTTTTCATAAAAAAAATCTAAAAAAAAATCTAATCTACGAGATTTATACAACGGTGACCTAGGTGTAACTAACATAGATACTATATATATAATAGCTTAAAATATGCTTTTAGATCCTTATACTTTTTGTATATTTAAAATTTAATCCTTTTATATTTCATGTTTTAAAATTCGGGTTCAATTGTTAACTCCGTCAAATTTTTCTAATAAGTTCACTAATATGATATTTTAAAATAAAAAAGATACTCATTTAGAAAAATATATTATTCGCTTAATGTCATAAAATGTATTATTTTAATGAAATTACTATTATATGATTTTATTTTATTGTATTACATTTTATAATTTTTTTAAAAAGACTCGATTTATTATTACCCCAAAAATATGAAGAATGGGGGTGTGAAGGGGAAGGTCATCTGCACTTAATTGTGGCAATCAACATTGGTTAAGCAGTTGCAAAATCAACCTCTTGAGAACAATTATGATAATTTCGATATTAATATATTCTGTTGCTTAGAATTAAATCAAGTTATGTATATTAATTTGACACTTAGTCAAATGATGATTTTGCTTAATATTCTTCCTTTTACTCACTCTTTTGGTTATTTTATAACATTTATATTATCTCAACCATTATTTTTATTTTTTCACCTTTTTTGTTTGGGAATAAATTATGTTAGAATCATCTTAAAAAGTATAGTTTTTAGGCATTAATAAAATAGTGTCACGTCATTAAATTTTAAAGATAATAAAGTAACATTATACACTCATGTATATCGAATATCTTCTCCAACTTAATTTAAATTAAATTAAATTACTTAAAATAATTAATTTTTAAATTATAAACAAACATTTTTTATTTTTCTTTTTACAAATTTTAATCATTTTTTTTCATAAGTTTTTTTTTTTTGTGCAACTAATTTTTTAAAAAAAAATTAGTAATCTCTGTGCAATTTTCCCATGTCATTGGCACATAATTTTGGTAATTATTTTGCCTTGAACCTTGAACTCCGAACCCCGAGGTTTAGGGTTCGAGTTTGGATTTTGGGTTCGAAGTTCAAGGTTCAAGTTGAAGGTTTAGGATTCGGGGTTGAAGGTTTAAGTTCAAGGTTTAAGGGTCTGGGGTTTGGGGTTTGGGTTTAAGGTTTAAGGATTTGGGATTATAGGTTCGGATATGGGGTTTAGGGTTCAATATTTTAAATTCAGGGTTCAGAGTAAAAAATTATCAAAATTATATTTCAATGACATGAAAAAGTTATTGAAAGGTACTATGAATAATGTGGTGGGAATGATCTATAAAATAATTTCTCTGTAGATGAGTGTAGAATAATAATTTAATTTCTTTAAAATTTGATGATGTGACAAAATTTTATTGGTGCCTAAAAATCTTAATTTTTAGGATCATCCTAATGAAAGTTATTCCCTTTATCATTATATCTCACATAAAGTTTTCATTCACAAATTGTAAAACTAAACCATATTTACCTTAAATAGTTAATTCTGCTTTTTTTATGATTGAATATACATATTTATGAATGTTAGATCAAATAATAATAGTTTTTTTTTTAATTTTTGAATGAGAAAAAAAATTAAATTTATTTATGCACAGTAAGTAATGATGTTTCATGAATAAAACCAATTTAAGTAATTAATTTATTTTTATGAGACATTCTTATGATGTTTCATGAATAAAACCAATTTAAGTAGATTAAATGAATCTCATTTAATTAATTAATTTTTATGAGACATTCTTTGTGTATTTGTCGCGAGTTTTAATTCGGGATCGTGACAAAAAAACTACAATTATGATAAAGTGCACTTGAAAGCTTAGTCATCGTCAAGGAAACCATGAATATAAGAGGAGGTGTGTGCTTAAAAAAACAACAACAATCATCAAGTGATTTATGAAGATGGGCCCTGTGAGAGAAGTGATAAAATTGATTTGAAGTCTTTTTTTACTTGAAGGAGGTTTTGCCCAAGGTTGAGGATTGCAATGCCAAAACTTGCGGTTAAGATTTGGGGTTAAATAAAATTTTCAAATAAAATTAAGAGATTTAATGAGATTTTCAAAAAAAATATATTTTATAGGTCTAATTAAAATGTTAAAAAAATTAAAAGTTAAATGAGAATTAATAAAAAATTAAAGGGGCTAATTACAAATTTTGGAAAGTTTAATAAGAATTTTCAAATTTGGGATAGCTACTTTTTAAAAAAAAAAAAATAGGGTAAATTATACTACAAGTCACTCAATTATGGACTCATTTTTTTCATCACCCAACTATAATTTAAAAAAAAAATTGATCAACCAACTAATTGAATGTTTGATCAAATTGGCATCACTTTTAATAGGTCAGTAACTTGGTTAGAAAATTATAGAAATATCCTTTCGTAATTAAAATAAGTTATACCATTTGATGATATTTTAATCAATTCATTTTAAAAAAAAAACAATTAAAATATACATATGATGAGATTTGAACTTGCACCAATTGGATTAGTAAAACATTTAATTTACCACTCAACCAAAGCTTCATTTTAATATATTATATACATTTTTATTTTAGTATGCACAAGTTATGATCTCTATTAGTTGTATATATATATTATTTATTAAGCCTTTTATTGAGTTGATATCACCCATCAACAGAGTCTCAACTCAGTTAGGGAATTACAAAAAAAAAAAAAAAAAACTATTTTACTTGCAAAGTAAGTTGTATCATTATGTGAGTATTTTCTTCTACTTTTTTTATAATTTTATAAAAAATAAAAATTTATCCATAATGAGACTTGAATCAGGGACAACATGCATATAAAAATTTTTGTAACATCCCAAACTCGACTGGGACGGTCCAACCCGAACCCGGAATGTTACATTAGTCGTCAGAGTGACTCTTCGTTTCATCTCCAACCGAACCTCTAGCACACCATCATACCATGTCAACAATAAGAACATGTGAGCTCTAAGATTTTAACTCACAATACTTTCACAGGCAAAGGGGTTCGCATGTCGCAACAATAAGACATGTAAACAAAAATAGAACTCATGCATACACGTAAACATGCGGAAGACTGTTAGCACACAGTAACTTACTTCTAGGGCTCGCTAAGTACACAACTCACGGATTCTTGTTTGCGTGGAATAAGTCTCCTTAAACAGGGTAGGTCTCACGAATAATCCCTATGTTTAGATTCTATGAACTCGTATCGCATGGTCCCTCTTATTTCATGTATCGTACATTATTGAGGGTCCGCAGTTAATAGTTCGTTAAGCGCTAGGGTTCGTACCTTGCACAGTTCAACAACTTTGTCATCTTACAGCAACTTTGGCGAACTCTATATAAATTAATCAATTTTGATTGTTTCATATTCTAACTTATGACGAACACTTTGATTAGAAATTAAATACTTTAGACATGAACTCGTAAATTAAGAAAATATCAAACATGGTTTCGAATTATATTCATATCGACAAGAAATTGACTTACTTAACATTTAGGTATATATATAGTTTTATCGGTTCACGAGCTTGAAATAAAAGAAAAAAATAAAAAAACTAAGTTTTAGAGCAATCAGCGAAGTCAACAGAGAGAAAGATATTTATGTGCCCAAGTGGAGTCCCACATTAACTAAGTCCAAAGTTCGCTTGTGTCACCTATTTAGTGTTTATGCTTCGCTTGGATCTCTCGCTTCGCCGCTACACACCATGCGATCTAGTTGTATGCAATGTTTAGAAAAGAGTGTGTGAGCTCTTGTGAGCTCAGTGAATGTATAGAAAAACCACATAGCACACACAAAAACATAAGTTAAATAAAAGCTTTATCAAGGTTACTGTTCTCCGAATTGGGTTCGCCATATCTACGCGAAGCCTGGTTTACAGATACCTGTTGTCAGTTAACTTAAAACAGTAAAACATAGTATTTTGGAAAATACCATCTTATTCACACATTATTTTCTATTGGATAAACGGATCTCCTTATGACTCCTCACTTTGACTCAAAGAGTCTGTCATATCCTATAAGTGTAGCGCTATCCTATAAGTGTAGCGCTAAGCTAACACTCTCCATCACACCAGCATGTATCATTAAATGAAGCTTAGCTCATCATTCCCTTATTTCTCCTAACCTATCCCAGGGCCTCGCACCCAAATCAAAAAACACAAAGGTGAGTACTCCATGACATGGAAACAATATCCAACTTTTTCAAAGATCGTAGTACCAAAATAGCCACAATTACACATATTAATTCACATATTTAACACATATCACAATCACATACTTCGCAGTATAATGTCTGCGATCCTATACTTAGATAAACTACATATGCAAACTATAGTTCGCATGTGTGAACTCCTTATAACATAACACAAACATTTATCACAATATACGAAAGTTAAAGTAAGAAACTTAAACTCGGGACTTAGATTAGGTGTTTTAGGCCAACCTAAGCTCTCGTTTAACACAGTGGTTCGCTCATACTAGCAGTAACCCCCAAACACTCACTAGTTTGTTGAAAGCTTTAAACAAGCTTCGCTTTTCCCTTTTCTTTGCCTGCAGACGGCTCTGTTAAGTTCACAACTTCACAAATATACTCAAGTTACTAATAGACGAAGCACATTATTTCTCCTAACCTGTCCTAGGGCCTTTCGCCCAAATCACAAAACACAAAGGTGAATACTCACAATCCTATGGCATGCCCACAATATCCAATTGTTTCTAAGATCGTAGTACCAAAATAGCCACAATTACACATATTAATTTGCATATTTAACACATATCACAATCACATACTTCGTAGCATAATGTCTGCAATCCTATACTCTGCTAAACTACACATGCAAACTATGGTTCGAATGTGTGAACTCCTTATAATATAACACAAACATTTATCACAAAATACGAAAGTTAAAGTAAGAAACTTACACTCGGGACTTGGATTAGGTGTTTTAGACCAACCTAAGCTCTCGTTTAACACAATGGTTCGTTCATACTAGCAGCGACCCCCAAACACTCACCAGTTTGTTGAAAGCTTTAAACAAGCTTCGCTTTTCCATTTTTTTTGCTTGTAGACGACTCTCGTCCCAAGCTAATGGCCATAGCTCGCCAGGCCAACTAGCGACCCAGCTTGCTATGTAACACTTGAAACCCAGCCGAGACGTTATGGCCTAATCCGAGAGTGTTACGAAGAAGAGGTTTTGAAATCAATCTTGTTATGTTAAATTTCTCGTATTTAATTGTTGCTAAGAAGAATCCACATTTTATCAAACGTATTATTATTCTCTTTATGAAAACATTGTTGATTTGCTCTTTCAGAAAACTTATTTTGCAGCAGAAGTTTGATATTATCAGAGTGGAAAACCAAGTTTGTGTTTTCAAAAAATCATTTGTTTGCGTAAAACTGTGATGTTGTCAAACTTTGCAGTATTAAAGTCCAAACACAATAAAAACCAAATTTAAAACCAAACAGTCTAGAGAGTCCCAAAAATTACAAACTCTCAAAAATAATCCAGAATTAAAATAAAACTTTTAAATAAACCAGTTTGGGAACTAGTGGTCACCGCTGAGACTCCGTCGCACCGATCCACCTATGCTTGAGGATTACCTGAACAGAATAGACAAACAGATGTGATTTTTGGAAACTCAGTGTGTAACCCAACAGAGATAGTCATGCAAATATACACAGAAACTCATATGCAGAACAGATACAGATACGGACTTAAGTCTTTAATAGAAACAGATGCTAGAATCAGATAATCAGAATAAATATACAGAATCCTACCCCAATCCTCTACACACCATATCTGACCATCCCATCACACCATGTTGGGTATAAAACACCCACCCATCCCTACACACCATATAGCGTCCATACGACACATAACAAAATAGTATGCAGCTAAGCTGCCAGAAAAATAGGCGAAAGGTCGCCGTACAAAACAGTTCCTCCACATATATGAATCCCACCCCATATACAGATACAAATATCAAATAACATATATACATAAATAACATGTCTCGCATGTTCATGTGCAGATCTCATACATGCTTATACAGAATAATCAGACATACATATAAGTTTTTCCTACTCAGATTAGTCTATTAGGATAACATATCACAGGCATTAGGGTTTGGTTAGCCCTTACCGACCCTATGGAAAGCCCACAGTCAATTGGAGCAGCTCATGCGACCTTAGGGGAAATTTTAGAACTTTAGGCCCGCACGCCCAAATTGGCCTTGCTTGTGTGGCCCACGTGGCCTGGCCCATAACCACACGTCGTGTGGCATGCCCGTATCGCCCACATGGCCACACACTCACCTGTCACACGACCGTGTATCGCACACGGCATGGCACATGCCCGTGTGGCGTCAACAGACCCATTTTTCAGCTTTCGCCTAACTTCAATTTCTCGTGTTTTTGTTACGCACCTGGTTTGTTTTTGACGTGAAAGTAATCCCGAGACCTTCAAAACCTAAAAATAGAATAATGAACACCGTTTCAGCAGTATAATTAATGAATTCGTCAACAAAAATTCGACAATGAACCCAACTTACCGCCAACAAAAACCTCAGCTAACCTCGTTCAGGCCGTTGAAGCGACACCCCCTACTTTGCAGCCTTCTCCTACACGATATTTTGCAGAGATCAAATCCTCTAACTACATTATTACATTACTACAAAAAAGATTAGCCCAATAGCTTATAGAAATTGAAACCTACCACCAAGTGAAACCTCACTTACCCGAATCGTACGACGAACAACGAAATTCTGGAATGTAACAAGAAAAACAAAATAGTGTGAACGAAAATTGAAAGGGAAAAAAATGAAAAATAGTACAGAGAAGAGAAAGGGAAAAAAGTCAGAAAAATTTGGGGAGAAAAGAGAAAAACAAAAAAAACAAAAAATAAAGTAAAAATTAAAATAAAATAAAATCCCACAATCCCTCAAATTAAAGCATGATCTATCATCAAACCCAATCCCAACTACCCACTCACTCATCCACTTATACAGACTTTCGATTCCATCTAAACTCTCTCAGACAACTAAAGCAAAAATTATCACCCACGTTCACGCAGGGATTCGAACACAAGACCTACAGCAAGCCAACTCCTTACCACTCAAATCAGCAGGCTCATTCTGATATGAGTTTACAAACAATATAACATAAGCCCACCCTACAGGGATAAGGCTAGGATAAAAAATAATAAAATTTTCCATAGAGTAGGACTTGAACCCAAGACCTCATACACACACCCAAAACACTTAACCACTGAAGGAAATACACATTTTGTGTCAGAATTCACAGAAAGAAAGTTAAGGAAATTTAGAGCGTTGCAACTCTACCCTCTAAAAGAAATTTCAGCCTCGAAATTACCTATCCGAACAGATGAAGATACTACTAACGCATATAGTCCTCAAGTTCCCACGTGGCTTCCTTAGTGCCATGATTTCGCCACAGAACCTTAACTAATGGAATGGACTTCCTCCTTAGAACCTTTACATCTCGTTCTAAAAACTGAACCGGCTCATTCTCAAAAGTTAAATTCGGTCTAACCTCGATCTCCTCAACAGAAACAATGTGAGATGGATCAGACCGATACCGCCTCAACATCGAGACATAAAAAACATTATGAATATGGTCTAACTCCGGAGGTAACTCTAACTGATAAGCCACCGGTCTCACGTGCTTCAGAATATGATACGACCCAATGAACCTAGGGCTCAACTTGCCCTTACGTCTAATACACAGCACTTTCTTCCATGGAGATACATTAAAGAACACGAAGTCACCCACAAAGTACTCGATATCCCTCCTTTTCAGAACCGCATAAGACTTCTGTCTATCAGAAGCTGCCTTAAGACAATCCCAAATCAGTCTAACTTTATCTTCAGTCTTGGAAACCAACTCAGAACCCAAAACCCGTCGCTCAGCCAACTCAGTCCAACACAGTGGAGTACGACACTTACGACCATACAGAGCTTCGTAACGTGCCATCTGAATGCTAGACTGGAAACTATTATTGTAGACGAACTCAGCTAACGGCAGAAAATCCTCCCAACTACCTCGAAAATCAATCACGCAACTCCAAAGCATATCCTTCAGTATCTGAATCACCTTCTCAGATTGACCATCAGTCTGAGGATGGAACATAATACTGAATTCCAATCTCAAACCTAGAGCTTCATGCAGTTTCTTCCAAAACTGAGAAGTGAAGCGAGGATCCCTATCAGAAATTATTGAAACTAGAACCCCGTGAAGCCTCACAATCTCCAGAATGTAGAGCTTCGTAACTTCTGCACTGAATAATTAGTCTGAACTAGGATTAAATGGGCGGACTTGGTTAATCGATCCACGATAACCCAAACAGAATCCCTCCTAGTATATGTTAAAGGCAACCCACAAACGAAGTCTATCGTAACATATTCCCATTTCCATAAGGGAATCTTAACGGGTCGGAGCAAACCCGAAGGCAACTGGTGCTTAGCCTTAACTTGTTGGTACGTCAGACAACGAGCAACGAAATATGTTACCTCTCGTTTCAAACCTGGCCACCAATACAGCTCACGGAGATCCCGATACATCTTATTTCCACCGGGATGCATAACATAAGGGCTATTATGTGCTTCCATCAGAATCGACTGTCTCAAATCAGAATCGTTTAGTACATAAAATCGTCCTCGGAAACACAGATTATCATCTTTATTCAGCCCAAAATCAGATGTGTCGCCACTCTCAACCTGACAGAAACACAAACTAGAGAATCATCCCTCAATTACTTATCCCGAATCTAATCAATCCAAGTTAGCTTAACTTGCAACTCGGCTAGCAGACCCCCATCATGAAACAAACTGAGACGAGCAAACATCGCTCTACAACGGAGTGCATCGGCCACCACATTGGACTTACTGGGATGATACTCTATTGTACAGTTATAGTCCTTAAGTAGCTCAATCCATCTACGCTGCCTAAGATTCAACTCCTTTTGAGTGATAAGGTACTTGAGGCTCTTGTGATCGGTGTAGATGATACACCTCTCACCATACAGATAGTGCCTCCAGATCTTTAAAGTAAACACCGTGGTAGCTAACCCGAGATCATGCGTTAGATAGTTCCCCTCTTATGACTTAAGCTGTCGAGACGCATAAGCCATAACCTTACCATCTTGCATCAGTACAAATCCCAACCCGACGTGCGACTGATAATACTCTAGAACGTCATATTTTTATGTGCTAATTGCATATTTATTTTGAGTATGATTCTACTAATTTGGGCTATTTATGGTCTTTTATCTTTTAGGGACTAAATTGAAGGCAAAAGTAAATTTAAGGGTGAAAAGCGTGAAATTAAAGATGAATTGGGCCAACATCCGATAGAGGGAAAAAGGTGGTGCCGAAAATACAAACATGGAAGACCTAAGGACAAAAACGTAAAAGAAGAGATTTTATAGCACAAGACTCTATTTAATGTTATTAGGATAATTATTAAGGATAATTATTTAGATTTAATTTTAGGATTTATTTTCATTTATCTTTATTTATCTTTAATTATCTTTATTTATTTGTATTTATCTTTTAGAATTTAATTAGGAATAGGCTAGGTTTTCTAGTACTATAAATAGGGGATGGAGTGGCACATATTTGACATCTCTTTTTTCTGTAAACACTCCTTCTCCCAAAACTCTGTCTTTTGTTCTCTCCATATTTTCTTCAATAAAAATCTCATTTCTATTATATTTATTTCTTTCCCAAAAATTATGAGCCACTAAACCAATCTAGCCGAAGGTTGTCAAAATTCCCCAAAAAGGTTCATGAGGCTTAGAACCCGCGCTTAGCCTTCTCAACAAGATATTCATCGCTTCTTCGCATTATGGGGCTGACGCTTCCGTCCATGTCCCTTAATAGGTGATCTTTTCAACTTGTGCAAGGCGGCCGCTTTATGCGTTTTGGGAAGGTTGCTGATCGGTTCATTGGCTTTACGTGTCGAGGTTCACGAATTAAAGAGACAAAAGCGATTGTGGTATTCGGTTGTTGGGAAGTGATGATCTAGCGGAAGATAGTCCCACAAAAGCGATTATTGGCTGAAGTCGGGCTCCACCAAATTTTAAGTCTAAATCCTTGGAATTGGTGGTCGTGGCGTCCTCTTCCACTATAAGCGGCTTATCTGCTCGAGAAGGGTCACTTAAAAGCCAAGGATTGAACCCAAGGCGGAGCGAGACAACCGGAGGCTAGAATCTCACCATATAAGAAACTTACTCTTCCCTAAACTCTATTTATTTTCATATTCTTCATTTTAATTTTCGCAATTTATTTAATTTCGCAATTTCAATTCACTTTAAATTCTGTTTTTATTTTTCCAGATCAAAATTCTTAATTACATTTTTTTATTTTTGAGAACTTGAGTTTTCTTGGCCAAAAAATTATCCACGATTTCAAGAAACGAGCATTCATACAATCCGGTCCCTGAGGATTCGACCCTACTTCCCTTTTACAGTTATTTTTACTATTTTACAGGGAATAGGATATTTTTGGTGCTTTCAACGACCGCATCAAATTTTGACGTCGTTGCCGGGGATTGGCAACGTACTAATCTTGTTTTTTGTTTCTTATTACCAGATCTGCTCCAGGTACTCTTGCGTTCGATTCTGAAATAGTGAAGACTGCTAGAGCCAATCGCAAGGAAACAAAACTAAGGAAAAAGAAGTTAGTGGTGGTTGGGACTCAAAGTAACCCACCGCCAGAAATCGAAGTCGACGAAGCTGAGTCTAGGGTTAACGAAAACCCTGCTCAAGAAATTGAAAGCGAAGAAGTCGACTCTCCTGAAGAAGTGCTTAAAACTAGGGTTAACGAAAACCCAAATTTAGCATAACAACCAATGGCTCAAACAATTCGGCAACTGGCCGAAGCTCCGGCAGAACAACCGCCACTATGCATCGCGTATCCTACTATGGATCACGATTTTGAATTAAAGTCGGGCTTAATCCAACTCATCGCCAACTTTTCGTGGGTGCAAAGCGAAAATTCCCACAAGCATTTGAAAGAGTTTCATATGGTTTGTCTTATCATGAAACCTCTCGGGGGTAGCGAGGATCAAATCAAATTGCGTGCTTTCCCTTTTCCTTAGCATTTACGCTAAGGAATGGTTATTTATTTACCACCTAGATCTATTACAACTTGGGTGATTTATCTCGTTTATTTCTCAATGAGGTTTTCCAAAGCATCTAGAGCGGTGAGTTAAGAAGAGAGATTGTTGGAATAAGGCAAAAGAAGCGAGAGTCTCTTTACGACTATTGGGAGCGGTTTAAGAAATTGTCATAAGCTGCCCACAACATGGTATAACAGAGCAATCTCTCCTCCAATACTTTTATGAAGGCACTGAAACCCATGGAGATGAATATGGTAGACACCGCTAGTGGAGGGCGTTGGTCAACATGACTCCCCAACAAGCAAGGGACTTAATCTCCACAATGGTTTGCAAATACTCAGCATTACGAGCCAACACTTTGAACCCCTAGAAGGGTTCACCACTAAATAATTCAACCTTAGAGGATAAAGTTGATAGAGTTATTAATATGATGAATTTTCTTATTGCAGAAAAAACAAAGACAACCCGGTTGTGCGGAATATGTGCTACGCCTGATCATATAACTGATGCATGTCCTAGTTTGTATGACGATACCATGGCTCATCCCCGGATCTTGTGGGAAATTTCCCTGGCCACCACAAAGCGACACGACCCTTACGCTAATACCTACAAACCAGGATGGAGGGATCACCCTAACTTAAGTTATGGGGCCAACCCACGATATAACCAGCCATACCAAAATTGAGTTCCACAGCAGCCACAAGATTCAGGTAATTCTCTAGAAACTTTGGTCAATAAATTAGCAGCTAATATACTTGATTTTCAATAGAAAACCGAGGCATCTATAAGAGAATTGACTATATCAATTGAGAAATTGAACTCTCAAGGGAAGCTACCGTCACAAACAGAACCTAATCCAAGACAATACGCAAATGCAATGATGTTGCGAAATGGAAAGGTACTGGAACCAATTCCTGATAGGAATCTTGGCTAAGAAATCACCCAGGAAAATCCCGAAAAAGACGAACAAGTCTGACCGAAACCTCCATTGCCTAAAATTCAACCTCCATTTCCAGAACGTTTCAACCAATGTTGAAGAGGTAAAGAGGACAAGGAGATCTTCGAAACATTTAGGAATGTCGAGATCAACATTCCGCTGTTGGATGCCATCAAGCAAATTCCGCGGTATGCTAAATTTCTTAAAGAACTTTGCACCAACAAACGAAAATTAACAGGTAATGAAAAGGTAAGTGTTGGTGAGAATGTATCTGTGATGTTACTGTGAGAAAATGCCAGCGAAATGTAAAGATAGGGGCATGTTTGCAATACCATGCAAAATAGGCCATTTAGGAATTAAGAAGGCTATGTGTGATTTAGGGGCCTCCATAAATGTCATGCCTTTTTCTGTTTATGAATCACTTAACGCGGGCTTTTTGACAAAAAAGGTGTTATCATTTAGTTAGCAGACAGGTCCATTGTGCATCCCGAAGGAGTCCTCGAGGACGTATTAGGCAAAGTCAATGGACTTATCTTCCCTACAGACTTTTATGTGATAAAAATGGAGGAGGATAACGCTCTTGGGTCTTCAGACATCTTGTTGGGGCGACTTTTCCTTAGTACTGCAAATACTAAGATTGACGTACGAAGCGAAACCCTCACGATGAAGTTTGATGGGGAGATCGTGAAGTTTAACGTTTATGGCACTATTAGCCACCCAAGTGAAGTCTTGGACGTAAATCGTGTCGACATAATTAACTCATCAGCATCAGATCTAAAATTAAAACCACTTCTCGAGCATCTCGAATTCACATTTTTGGAGAATGATGAGACCATTGCCGACTTAAAAGGGATCAACCCCTTGTAGGAAAATATGAAACCAATGAAAGAGGCGCAAGAACGATTAAACCCAAATATGGTGGATGTGATAAAAAAGGAGAATTTCCAAGCCCATATGAACGAAAGAATTCAGCCGGAACAGCCCCAATACTAGTTGAGGCGTCAAGCTAGCTACGTTAAACAAGCGCTTGTTGGAAGGCAACCCAACCTTTATTTTTTACTTTTCTTAATTTTTATTATTTATTATTTTATTTCATTTTATTAGTATTTATTATTTTATTTCATTTTATTAGTATTTATTACTTTATTTTATTATTTATTACTTTATTTTTGGATATTGATAAAATTCTCTTCTTTTATCTAGGTACACTAACACGAAAATAGGGACAAAAAGGAGAAAAACTAAAAATTGGCATGAAACTTGACTCTTATTCCATCCCTATTCCGATCTGGAATAGCGCATTCTATACTAGAAAACACGCCTCCAAACACTCACCCCCTTGACCAAACACCATTCCTATACACCCCAAACCACAAAAATAAACCCATTTTACACCAAAAATCCCATCAACCGCCGCACCTTCTTCCCCACCCCTCCATCATCGATTTTCAGTCACCAAGGTGAGAACCCGAAGCCGAGCCGTTGCCGCACGCGTCACCTACCCCATCGCCACCCTTCACCGGTTCGCCTTCTTCTTCCCTTCCATCTGAAACCACCGCACCATCGCCCTCCTCTCGCGTGTCTTTGTCGCCCTTCTGACAGTAATTACACGAGGAGTTCTTTTAAACTTTTTCCACCTATTTGTTTATTTTCTTCCACATCGAGGACAATGTGTTTTAAGTAGGGGAGAGGTATTCCTCATTATTCTGCTGCTTTATTTTATCTGCTTTGCTTTTCTTGTTATTATTCTTATTCTTTGTTGCCTTGTGCTCGTTTCGCCCACATTTATTTTTTTCGAATATTCTGCCTCTTTTCATGCCCAAGAATTTGACCATGACTTGACCACTGTTTGACCTCCATGCATGATTCTTATCTATTTGAGTTAATTATGATTTTGCTTGATAGATTTCATCTCCCTTTGTTTTATTTCTTTTAGTTAAAATAATTATGATTAATAGAGTTAACCCTATTTTGCTTTTAGTAAATTTGATTAAGTCTAAATACAAAGAGGACACTTAATAAAATTGCATGCTTAAAATATGTTCATGACTATTAAGGTGGTTACTGAAACTTATTTTTGACACTTGATTGTTTTTCCTAAGTCCTCCAAAATTAAAAATTCCGTTTAACAATAATAATGTTTCTGTGGTTATGAGTGCAGCTTAAGACGTGACTAGCTGAGTAACCGGGGTAGGGTACTTGGGTTGTCATCCTATTTCGCGTCAAAAGGTTGTGTGACGTGTTAGGTAAAACTCCGCTAACCGGAATTAATTTTTAAGAATGTGTTGGGCTGAGTAACCAGGGTGAGGTGCTTGGTTGTCATCTCTCTTCGCGTCAAAAGGTTCAATATTTTCCTAAGTGAAAGTAAATAAATAAAGTTGAAATTAAAGTAAAAAATAAAATAAATAAATAAATATGCATTAATAAAATTTTGGGACTAAAGGGAGAAATAAATAAGGTGTCTTGATAGGTTTGGTAAATTACATAATTTTCATGAAATAATCCAAGTCGATCTTAATTTTGTGTGTGTTAATTGGAACACTTTTTCAATTTTACTTAAATCAAGCTAAGGATTCTCTTTATTTTTCGTATGCATTTTGACTAATTTTTATAAAACTTTGGAGTAGAATTTCTTTCATGGCAGGATCTAATTTTCACAGTGGACAGGAACTATACTTGAGGGCAAGCATGGGCTAAGTAGGGGGAAATTTGATAATACTTTAGAACGTCATATTTTTATGTGCTAATTGCATATTTATTTTGAGTATGATTCTACTAATTTGGGCTATTTATGGTCTTTTATCTTTTAGGGACTAAATTGAAGGCAAAAGTAAATTTAAGGGCGAAAAGCGTGAAATTAAAGATGAATTGGGCCAACATGCGACAGAGGGAAAAATGTGGTGCCGAAAATAAAAACATGGAAGACCTAAGGACAAAAATGCAAAAGAATAGATTTTATAGCACAAGACTCTATTTAATGTTATTAGGATAATTATTAAGGATAATTATTTAGATTTAATTTTAGGATTTATTTTCATTTATCTTTATTTATCTTTAATTATCTTTATTTATTTGTATTTATCTTTTAGAATTTAATTAGGAATAGGCTAGGTTTTCTAGTACTATAAATAGGGGATGGAGTGACACATATTTGACATCTCTTTTTTCTGTAAACACTCCTTCTCCCAAAACTCTGTCTTTTGTTCTCTCCATATTTTCTTCAATAAAAATCTCATTTCTATTATATTTATTTCTTTCCCAAAAATCATGAGCCACTAAACCAATCTAGCCGAAGGTTGCCAAAATTCCCCAAAAAGGTTCATGAGGCTTAGAACCCGCGCTTAGCCTTCTCAACAAGATATTCATCGCTTCTCCGCATTATGGGGCTGACGCTTCCGTCCATGTCCCTTAATAAGTGATCTTTTCAACTTGTGCAAGGAACGGCCACTTTGTATGTTTTGGGAAAGTTGCACAGTCGGTTCGTTGGCTTTCTGTGTCAGAGGTTCGCCAATTCAAGAGACAAAACGGCGTGGTATTCGCCGTTGGGAAGTGATGATCTAGCAGAAGATAGTCCCACAAAAGCGATTATTGGCTAGAGTTAGGCTCCACCAAATTTTAAGTCTAAATCCTTGGAGCTGGTGGTCGTAGGCGTCCTCATCCACTATAACTAGCTTATCCTGCTTGAGAAGGGTTACTTAAAAGCCAAGAATTGAACCCAAGGCGGAACGAGACAACCGGAGGCTAGAATCTCGCCACATAAGAAACTTACTCTTCCCTAAACTCTGTTTATTTTCATATTCCTCATTTTAATTTCGCAATTTATTTAATTTCGTAATTTCAATTCACTTTAAATTCTGTTTTTATTTTTCCAGATCGAAATTCTTAATTCTGTTTTTTTTTATTTTTCAGGAACGCAGGTTTTCTTGGCCAAGAAATTGTCCAGGATTTCAAGAAACGAGCATTCGTACAATCCGGTCCCTGAGGATTCGACCCTAATTCCCCTTTACTGTTATTTTTACTATTTTACAGGGAATAGGATATTTTTGGTGCTTTCAACGACGCGTCAGCGACGCATCACTATACACTACAAACTCCTTACCAGATTCAGGCTGTATCAGAACAGGAGCCTGAGTAAGAATAGACTTGCGCTTCTCAAAGATCGATTATTGCACATTAGCCCTGACAAAAGGGGCATTCTTACGTAGAAGCTTAGTTAGGGGAACCCCTCAACAAACTGCCGATAATAACCTGCAAGACCCAGAAAGCTATAGATCTCAGAGATGTTTTTAGATTGTTTCTAATCAAGCATAGCCTCAATCTTTCTAGGATCAACTCGGATCCCCTCAGTAGAAACCACGTGACCCAAAAATGTTACATCTCGCAACCAGAATTCACATTTGCTCAACTTTTTGTAGAGCTGTTTCTTCCGAAGTATCTGAAGCACTACCCTAAGATGCTTATCATGCTCATCCTCGGTTTTAGAGTACACCAGAATATCGTTGATAAAGGCTACGACGAACTGATCCGAATACAGCTAAAAAACTCAGTTCACAAGATCTATGAATGCAGCCGGAGCATTCGTCAAACCAAAGGGCATAACTAGAAATTAGTAGTGCCTATAACGAGTCCTAAAAGCCGTCTTATAAATATCAACCTTCTTAAACCTAAGCTGATGATACCCAGAGTGAAGATCTATCTTCGAGAATATTGAAGCCCCACGAAACTGATCAAACAAATCGTCGATCCTCGGAAGTGGGTACTTATTCTTCACAGTTAGCTTATTTAATTATCGATTATCGATGTACATCCTCATGATACAGTCCTTTTTCTTCATAAACAGAATCGGTGTCCCCACGGAGACACACTAGGACGAATGAACCCATGATCCAGAAGCTCTTGAAGTTGAGCCTTAAGCTCCGTAAGCTCTTTCAGTGCCATACGGTAAGGAGCGATGGACACCGAAGCTGTACCCGGTAAAAGCTCAATGCCAAACTCAAATTCTCGATTCAGAGGTAAACTCGGTAGCTCATCAGGAAATACATCTAGAAATTCTCTCACTATTCTAATATCCCCAACAGAAGAGTCCCTAGAAACTAAAACACTAACGTAAGCCAAATATGCCTTACACCCTTTTCGAACCAGTTTTTTGGTCACTAAAGCAAAAATCACATTAGATAAGTAATCTCGACATTCACCAATCACAACCACTTCCTTATTATCCTCAGTATTCAGAACGACCCTCTTAGTCGTGCAGTCCAAACTAACTCGGTGCTCTACTAACCAATTCATACCCAGAATCAAGTCGAACACCCCAAACGGTAGCTCTATCAAATTTGCCGAAAATACAGTCCATTGTACTTCGAACGGAACATTCCTATATAATCTACTAACCCGAATAGATTGTCCCAAAGGACTCAGTACAGAAATCTCACCCAAAGTACTCTCAACCACAATCTTCAAGTTTTCAGAAACAGAACTAGCTATATACGAGTGAGTTGACCCTATGTCTATCAAAGAAGTATACGGAATATCATAAATAAGGAACGTACCCGTAATCGCATCAAGGGCATCTTTGTCCTCTCAGCATCGACGTAACAACCCAATTTCAGTGAAGTCGGAATAGTGGTTTCGTAACCACAAATCCGAGCCAAAAAGATAAAGTATTTTTAATATTATGAAATGATTAGTAATGTGATAGAATGATTGCATGAGAACTTTGATAAGAAAATTTTATCAATTAGGTGCTTAATTGTAGAAAGGACTAAATTGCATAAAATGTTAAATTTGAATTCTAGTAGCTATAAGGATTAAATAGCTATGGAATTCAAAACTTGAGGTCCTTAATTGGTAATTAGACCATTGATGAAAAATATGTAGATATTTTTGGTGAATCATCCATGGAAAAATTAGAAAAGGCTAAGGACTAAATTAGAAATGAGAAAAATTAAAAGATGATAATTAATTAAATAAGATATCATCCTATTTTCATATGATCTTCCCCAAATATTTCCATAGAAACCCTAGGAAAGAGAAAACAAGTTTTCAAGGCATAAATTGGTAAGTTCTTATGTCCCGTTTTTAGTAATTTTTATATTTTTGAGATCGGAGAAGCTTAATTTCTCTATTTGGGGGGTTAATTTGAATAGATATCAAAGTATAGAAAATTTTCCATGGATGAATATGCTGAAATTTAAAATTTTATGGTTGAAAATGAAAGGTTGTTGATAGATAAACAACTTTTACAAAGGGAAATTTGATGGAAATTTGATTTATGGACTAAATTGAAAAATGGTAAAACTCATGAAAAATTCTTAAATTTTGAGAATATATGTGCTGTAAAAGTTATATTAGAATTTTGGTTAGGCTTGGAATAAGGATTAAATTGCATGAATTTCAATTTCCGAGCATAGGGACGAAATTAGAATTAATTAAAAGTATAGAGGTAAAATGGTACTTTTGCCTAGATTGTAAATTGAGTTCAATAGAATATGAAATGGATTGAATTGATTATTAAATCATTTATATAGATCTGGAAGTACCAAATAAAGAGCTAAATCAAGGAAAGGAAAAGATTTCAGATTAGTAGATTTTAGATACGAACAAATATCAAGGTAAGTTTGTATAACTTAAATGAGTTTAGAAATGTCTTGACTTGAATGTTATATTATATTGATTATATTATATGAAATCATGTATGTGAATTACTTAGATATGGCAACGATTGAAATGATACATCTTTGGAAAATTATTGAAAAAGGATTGAATTCCTTGAATATTGAATTCCGATGGATAAAAAGGTGATTTCCTTGATGAAACTGCATGTGTTGCAGAATGAATTTAGCCCAGACGGGTAATCCAAAATGAGCCTCTCGAGTATATGTTTCAATTAGGATTTAGCCTGGACTGATAATCCTAATTGACTGGATTTAGCCCGGACTGGTAATCCAGAATGAACTCTATAGGGAATTCTTTGTCATATAAAGGATTTAGCCTGGATTGGTGATCCGACAAAGCCCTTAGAGTATATGTTACAGCTAGAATTTAGCCTGGATTGGTAATTCTGCTGTGTGATATGTGGCTCGAGAGTGTACCTATAAGGTACTACTGGACATGAATTGACGGATAATGGAATTGTACACCTTGAGTGTACTACTTGAAATATTCATCGGAAATTCAATTATTCAACGGATAAAATACGCATATGGCATGATGAGCTCATCTATGCCTATTGATATATTTGTGACTAACATGTTGGTTGAATGTATGTGAATAGGCAAATTGCCAAATAGTTGGAAAGCATGTTTTGTATGGTTAATATATTGAATGAAATGGTAAGCTTAGTTTATGTTATACGAGCTTACTAAGCATAATATGCTTACTAGGTTTTATTTTTCCCTGTTTTATAGTGCTCAAAGCTCGGGAAGGTTGGAGATTGGTCGGAGCAAATCATCACACTATCAACTTATTGTTTTGGTATAAATGAAAATCCTATTTTGTTAATGGCATGTAAAGGCTAACTAAATCAAAAGATGTTGTGTAAGTAATGAATGAAACTTAGCCATTGGAATGGCTAATACACTTATGTTTTGATATATGTTATGGTTGAATCAATACATTAACTAAAATGATAAGTATGAACATCTAATGTTGCAAATTATGTACATTACATAATGGTAAGTCATTTAACACAAATATATGATGAAATGTATTAGTTTGGATGATAGAAATTGACCTGAATTATACTTGCAATTGGTTGGATTATACTTGTAATTGTTGGTGCAGGAAAAATGGAAATTTGGGTGAGAAATGAGGCTAGGAAATGGCCTTATTTTGTCCACACGGGTAGACACACGGGCGTGTGTCCAGGCCGTGTGTGACATACGGGTAGACACACGGGCGTGTGTCCAGGCCGTGTGTCACACACGGCCCGGTACATGGGCATGTTGTCTGGCCGTGTGTCCCCTGCATTTTAATTTTGAAAAACAGAATGCTCAGAATTGAGCACACAGGTAGAGACACGGGCGTGTGTCTCAGCTGTGTGGGTGACACGGCCTTGAACACGGGCGTGTGTCATGGCCTTGAACACAGGCATGTGTCATGGCCGTGTGAAACCTGCACCTAATTCGAATTAAATTAATTAACCACACGGCCTAACACATGGGCGTGTGGCATGGCCGTGTGGTGCAAGTCAGAGAGCAACCTAAATTGGACACGGCCTGAGGCACAGACGTGTCTAAGGGTCACATGGGCGTGTCCCTTGGTCCACACGGGCGTGTGAGCCCTGCACCTTAGAAAAATTTTTAAATTTTGCGAAAAATTCCTAGAGGTTCCGAATAAGTCCCAACTCAATTTTAATGCTTGTATTGTGCCTCGAGAGTCCATTTAAGGGATGTTTTTAACAATCTCGGTTAATGAAAAGTGAATTACATGGTTTATCTAAAAATGTTCTGAAAAGTTCTGGTAATACTCTGTAACCCTGTTCCGGCAATGGATACGGGTTAGGGGTGTTACAATCGAGCAGCATATACTAATGCAGGCTGCCTCGCCTCAATCTGATTAGCACCTCTGCCCGGTGCTCTCTGTCCTCAACCCATACCATTACCACCCCTAGCCGGAACACGGCCCCTAGGTGGTTGCTGTACTGCCTCTGAGGCTGAACAAAACCCGATCACATAGCTTGCATCTAATCAGAATGATGTGGACACTCTCTAATCCGATGCTCCAATGACTCACAACGCAAACAAGCCCCTACTCTCTTTCAACACTCGCCTGGATGACGCCTACCACAATCGCTACATGGCTAAACTCCAGTAGGAGCAACTGGAACTTCCACTCTGGAAGGTCCATCAGGTCTGGCCCGTTTCTTAGGCCTCTGAACAGAACTAGAGGGCTCCGAATCCCTCTTATTCTTGTCTCTCTCACGATATCGGTTTTAGCACTCCACGTGCTTAACCTCCTTGGCGATCTTCGCCTTATCTACTAGAACAGCAAACTCTCGCTCCCTCTGCGGGGCTATCAATACCCTCAAAGTGGATACATTTATCGTACTCAGATGCCACCAAGCCTCGAGCATAGTGGCTCAATCTTCGAAACATGGCCTCATATTCGGCCACAATCCTATCACCTTGCGTGAGATTCATGAACTCACGTCTATGAGCATCCACATAACTCGCTCCAACATACTTCCTTTGAAAGGTAGTCTTAAAATAATCCCAATTAAGACGATCTGATTGGGTACCCTCCTCAACTGATAACCACCACTAATATGCCTCATCGCGAAGCAAAGAAGCTACACCCTTCAATTTCTGCTCAAGAGTGCAATAGATGTCATTCATTATCCTCTCAGTGGCCTCCAACCAGTACTCGGCCATAGTAAGGGCAACTCTAGTGACGCCCCTAAATAGTTCAACTCCATTGGACCGGAGTCGTTCAGTTACCGACCCACGGCCCACAAATCCAGAATGGGGTCCAGCTACCCTCTCCAAAACTCTCAACATGACTTGGGGCGGTCGTCGTCTCTCCAATGAAAGCGACTTTGTGACCTGGATCTCGATGCAGTGAAACCGGTGTCTCACTCGTATCTAGATGCGGCATACTGCCCAAAGAAGAAGACTCAGCTCGAGTCCCCCTACGGCACCCACCGCACCCACAAATACCACAACCGCAAGTTCTACGAGCGCTCATCGTTTTTCAATTTTTATCTACATTACAAAATTTTATGCATCAGATTCAGTGTTTATTAGCAAATGTTTTATGCTTCATATATTTATCAGAAGTTTCAGAAATATTTCAGAAATCTCAGTTTCTAACTAAATCAGTATAGTTTCAGACAACTCAGGGTTTTATAACTACAGTACTTCTAAGTTTAGAAGTACTTACAGCATTAGTGCCGGAGACTCGGTGTACCACATACTTTACTCATAAAAACAAACTTGTTTGAAAACCATTTCTTTTGCAAATCAAAATTTGAACCCAAAATTCACAGCCTGAGTTTTGCAACCTAGCTTTGATACCACTAAATATAACACCCCAAACCTGGTCGAGACATTATGGCCTAATCCGGGAGTGTTACGAAGAAGAAGTTTTAAAATCAATCTTGTTATGTCAAATTTCTAATATTTAATTATTGCTAAGAATATTCCATATTTGATCAAACGTATTATTATTCTCGTTATGAAAAAGTTATTGATTTGCTCTTTTAGAAAACTTATTTTGCAGCGGAAGTTTCATATTACCATAATGGAAAATCGAGTTTGTGTTTTCAGAAAATCATTTGTTTGCATAAAACCGTGATGTTGTCAAACTTTGCAGTATTAAAGTCCAAACACAATCAAAATCAAATTTAAAACCAAACAGTCTAGAAAGTCCCAAAAATTACAAACTCTCAAAAATAATCCAGAATTAAAATAAAACTTTTAAATAAACGAGTTCGTGGATTAGTGGTCACCGCTGAGACTCCGTCGCACCGATCCACCTATGCTTGAGGATTACCTGAAAAGAATAGAGAAACATATGTGATTTTTGGAAACTCAGTGTGTAACCCAACAGAGATAGTCATGCAAATATACACAAAAACTCATATGCAGAACATATATAGATACGGGCTTAATTCCTTAACAGAAACAAATGTCAGAATCAGGTAATCAGAACAGATATACAGAATTCTACCCCCATCCTCTACACACTATCTCCGACCATCCCATCACACCATGTGGGGTATAAAAAGCCCACCCATCCCTACACACCATATAGTGTTCATACGACACATAACAGAATAGTATGCTACCAAGCTGCCAGAAAAATAGGCGAAAGGTCACCGTACAGAACACTTCCTCCACATATACGAATCCTACCCCATATACAGATACAGATATCAAATAACAGTTATAAATAAATAACATGTCTCGCATGTTCATGTGCAGATATCTACATGTTTATATAGAATAATCAGACATACATATCAGTTTTTTCCTACTAAGATTAGTCTAGCAGGATAATAGATCAAAGACATTAGGTTTTGGTTAGCCCTTACCGACCCTACGGAAGGCCTTCAGTCGATTGGAGTAACTCATGCGACCCTAGGAAAATTTTTAGAACTTTGAATACACATGCCCGTGTGGGCCCACACACCCAAATTGGCCTTTCTCGTGTGGCCCACACAGCTTGGCCCATAACCCACACGCCTGTGTGGCATGCCCGTATGGGCTCACACGCCCAATTCGGCCTAGCTCGTGTAGCCCACACGGACACACGCTCGCCTGTTACATGGCCATGTGTCACACACGGCAAGGCACACGCCCGTGCGCCGTCGACAGGCCCCTTTTTAAGCTTTTACCGAACTTCGATTTCTCGTGTTTTCGTTACACATCTGGTTCGTTTTTTATGCGAAGCAATCTCGAGACCTCCGAAACCTAAAAATAGAATACCAAACACTGTTTTAGTAGTATAAGTAATGAATTCGTCAACAAAAATTCAACCATGAACCCGACTTACCGCCGACGAAAACCTCAGCTAACCCCGTTCAGGCCGTTGAAGCGACACCCCCTACTTCGCAGCCTTCTCCTACACAATATTTCGTAGATATCAAATCTCCTAACTACATTATTACATTACTACAAAAAGGATTAACCCAATAGCTTACAGAAACCGAAACCTACCACCAAGTGAAACTCCACTTACCCGAATCATACGACGAACAACGAAATTCCGGAATGTAACAAGAAGAACAAAAGAGTGCAAAAGAAAATTGAAAGGAAAAAAAAATGAAAAACAGTACAGAGAAGGGAAAGGGAAAAAATGTCAGAAAAATTTCGGGAGAAGAGAGGAAAAAAACAAAAAAAACAAAATTAAAATTAAAATAGAATAAAATCCCACAATCCCTCAAATTAAGGCATGATCTCTTATCAAACCCAATCCCAACTACCCACTCACTCATCCACTTATACAGACTTTCAATTCCATCTAAACTCTCTCAGACAACTGAAGTAAAAATTATCACCCACACTCATGCAAAGATTCGAACATAAGACCTCCAGTAAGCTAATTTCTTACCACTCGAACCAGCAGGCTCATTTTAATATGAGTTTACAAACAATATAACATAAGCCCACCCTACAAGGATAAGGCTAGGATAAAAAATAACAGAATTTTCCATAGAGTAGAACTTGAACCCAAGACCTCATACACACACCCAGAATACTTAACCACTGAAGTAGATACACATTTTGTGTCAGAATTCACAGAAACAAAGTTAAGGAAATTTAGGGCGTTACATGCTAGGCCTCAAACTCTTAGACCCTATTCCGGGATGTTACACTTTTTCATTTAGCACTTGAATTAAAACAATTTATAACTTTTATTTGAAACTTTAATAAGTATATTTGTGTTCTAAATATTTATATATTTTTGTATATGAATAATGTTGTTAATTGAGCTAGTGTCACAAATGAACAGGACACCAACTCAGGATTAATGATAAAACAATTATAAACAATTGTACTCATTTAGTATTTGATGTGTTTTGGTTTAAATTTCGTTTTACTCATAATTTAATCTGATTTTTATTTTAATATTGTATATATTTCATGTGTTATTATTAATTACAAATCATATTTTTCATTATTTATCATATATCATTTTTAATCATATACGTATTCTCAATAAGTGATTTCCACACAAATACGTGTGTGGTGAGATTTCTAATATATATAATATAAGGAAATAACTTATATTAGGATGATACTAAAAACCATTATTTTTAGGCACCAATAAAATTTTGCCACATCACCAAATTTTAAAGACATGAAATTATTATACACCCATCCATATTCAATCCACTTTCCGATTCTAATTAAATTATTTCTAAACATAAGTAATTAAAATTAAAAAAAAAAAATCCAATACCAAGAAGTGTTAAGTGTAGTGGCAAGCCACATTGTACTCCCAAAGAAAAAATGGGGCTCAAGCCTTGGAGACGATATTATTGGGAGGGGCAACTATAAACCCCAAACATGGATCATAAAACGAACATAAAAATACAAAAAAAAATTCAAATGATATAAAAATTTAAAAAATTACACAATTCTTTTTACTAAGGATTCAATGCGATAAAATTGTTACTTTTCAAAAATGTATAATAAAAGACCATTCTTCACTTTTGCAACCTAAAATTATAGAAAAATCTCATTAAAATAGATTAAAGCTCCTGCAAATAAGGCACAAACATCAATCAATAAATAAAAAAGTAAAACGAGAGAACACATCAATAAACAAATAAAATGTAAAAGAGAGCGCAAACTTTATATCATAGATTTAACAAAAATCAAATTCACAAAACTTACTTGAGATTAACGATGATTGAATTTACAATTGGGACAATGAAATTTGGCTTTTTAATAATATGATTGTTTCTAGTTTTTATTATGAATGAAATTGTTGATTGAGATTTTTTTTTTAATAATATCAAAATTTTATAAATGATAAGGTAATAAAATATGGGATTAAAAATTTGTAAAAACAAATCTTAATTTCAAAATCATATAAATTATTTATGGATGTTTTTTTATTGTACTTATTTATGTTTTTTATTTAATTAGAGTTGGAGAATAGGTTGAATATGCTAGGGTGTCTAACAATTTCATATCTTTAAAATTTGATGATGTGGTGAAATTTTTTAATATCTAAAAACATTAATTTTTAGGATCATCGAAATATATGTTATTCCAAGTTTTAAATATAAACACAACATATACTAGATGTATACTATTATCGTCATATTAATACTGAACATATATACAAATGTTATGTTGATGCCATAATTTGGGGCGAATTTGATTAAAAAAATTATTTAAAAAAATTAGGATTTTGGGTCGATTTTTGGAACATTTAGGGAAATAGGTCAATTTTGGAGAGAGAGGTGAAAACACGTCCTACAGGACGCGCTTTCTAACTTTTTGACACATTAGCTCCTTTTGTTAGATGGTCAAATATTAGTGGTTTTGTCTTTGAGTCTCGGGGTTGATTCTTCTCCTATTTATATTTGTATTTTTATTTCATTTGTTTTAAGCTTTACTTTTATTTTTAATTACTATTTTTAACATATTAGCTTCTTTAGTTAAACGGTTAATTAACAGTGATTTTATCTTTAGGTCTTAGATTCAATTTCTCTTCTAAACACATTTGGATTTTTTATTTCATGTTTTTTCAAGTTTTTTTTTTATTTTTAATTCATATTTTTAATTAATAACTCTTTTATTTATAAAATCAAAAAATTATTACCAATTATATAATAAAAATATATTTTTGATAAAATTGATATTTATTATTATGTTAAATATATTTTATTTTTTAAAAACATCAATTAATTTTTTGATATATAATATTTATATGCCAAATATTTATTTTCTCCACCTATATTGTGGATATGATGATTTATAATACTGTAAAATAAAATAAAAAATTATTTCAAATATCATTGTTTTCCATCTATATTGTGGGTATGATATTTCAAATATTTTTATATATGAAATATTTTAATTAATTATTTCAAATGCACATACAAAAAGTATATAATACTAAAATTAAAAAATAAATATTACACATATAAAAATAATATCTCAAAAATCGACCCAAACCTTAAATACTTGTTAAAACTAATATTTTTTTTTTCAAATTCGGCCTATATTTTGGTTTGTAATGCTTAAAAACCATGGGATCTAAGTATTTGTTTGTCTCTTCTTTTGGTCCAAACGGTACACTATGTAATAATAATAAAAAGAATGGAAAGGGACAACAAATAAAAACCAAACAACAGCTTTGGGTTGCTTTGCGGAACAAGGAAACAAAGAGTTGGGCAATGGTTGGTGGGTCCAATCCAATTTTTAATTATTTCATTTTCGGCCGGCTGTTTTACAAAGGAAAGGAGAGGAACATAATGTCAACTGGATTTTTATGCAATGACAGGTTGTTCCCATGGCTGAGACGCGTGGCGATATCAGAATCATTGTTGTAATGCGGTGTTGGGTGTGGTCCTCTGATTTTATTCTGCTTATGACACTTCTGTCACTCTTCTTATATTCATTTTTATGTTTTGGAATCAATCTTGGCCTTTTTCTAATCTCTAATTTTATAAAAAAAATATCAAAATAAACATCACTTTTTTCAGACCAAATTATGTTCTTATCACTATGTATGTAACTAGTTTTGATTAAAAAAGAGCTACATGAGAAAAGGTGGAGGATTCCTTTTATTTTTTATTTTTAAAATTAATTAATTAAAATAAAAAATTATCATTATATTATAAATGAATATTAAAATTTATCATTATACTTTTTTTATTTATAATTATCATTATATTAAATATTTGAATTTATTAAATTTAATCTTATCATTAAGCAGTTATAAAACATATTTACCTATTTTAGTCTCCAATCCCATTTCTTTCCCGATAGACTACTAAATTTCAATTAGAAATGAAGGTAAATTCTCTTCTTTTTCGATTTTAGTTATTATACTTTTATTTTCAAAAAAAATATTTTTATTTTTCAGATTTTAAAATTTAAATTGTCAGTTTTTTATTAAATTTGTTACGTGACATTTTGAAAAATTAAAAAGAAAACATAATGACTTATTTAACTCTTTAACTTTATAAAAAGAGAGAGAGAGAGAGTCATTTTAGTCATCCGTTTGATTTTTCGTCTCTTTTAGCTCTTTAATTTGCATTGTCTGTCAAATCACCCCAAATGGATGAAAAAGTTAATGTTTGTTAGCTTTGCTCGCGTTGCATCCACATAACAGTCCACATGTATGTCATATTAGCAATTAATTAATTTTTAAAATTAAAAAATTTAATTTTTTATAATTTTATAATAATTTAATAATTTAATAATTTTAAATTTTTAAATTTTAAAAAATCAATTAATTGCTAACATGACAATCCACGTCTATGCCATGTCAGCAGAAGTTAACATACATTAATTTTTTTTATTCATTTTGGAGTGATTTGAAAAATAACATAAGTGTAATGGCTAAAAGAGAAAAAAAAAAAGATGGAGGGACTAAAATAACTTTTTTTGGTAAAATTGGAGGGCCAAATAAATTATTATGCCTAAAAAAAAACCTCACTTGGTAATTATATAACAAAAAAATGACGTAATGAAATTAAATTTTAATAATATCCTGAATTTTGAAATTTGAAAAATAGTAAGACTAAATTTATTAAAATAAAAGTATAGCAATTAAATAATTATTTTTCTTTCTTTTGAACAACATTGTTTATTTAACTTCAGTTACGTGCAAGGGGGATTTCTCACATTTCATCTCACTTATCTAAAGAGTGTTTTGAAGATGTAAAAAGCTTTGCCCCATTTTATTTCCATACATCACTTCATTCACATTTTTTAACCCAGTAATTAGCTTAATTAAATTTATCACCAAAAATTTTAATTTAGGATGTAAAAATAATGCGAAATAGGAAATAGTATTAACTCAGTATAAATATAGAATATTTTATGAGGTAATAAAACATATGAATGCACAATTATTAGGAATATATTTTGTTTTTCCGATTACAACAACCGAGATTTAGGAATCGTTTGTTTTTGTAAAGCCTTAAGTACTATTATTTAAAGTTTTTATTGAGTTAATATTATTATTAATTAAAGCGTAAAATTACTAAAAAAATAATATTATTTTTAGGATATTTTTATTATTTTACACTTTTATATAAAATTCAAGAAACGATACGAACTCAAAACATTAAAATTCTTACTTTATCTACACCATGTAAGCTACAGCAACATTTTATTTTTATTAATATTTTATAAATTTTATTGCATTATTATTTTTACTCACATCTAAAATTTCATAAAAAGTTCATCAATGATGAAACTAGGAAAGATGTATCATAATTCCTTTAAAACAAATATATAGAATCTCTCTTAAAGAAAAAGGTATTAAAAAGGACAAGAGGATAGATAGAATCTGAGCAAGTTGGGTGATATTCGGAATCAATATTAGAATTGAACTAAACCCTACCTAATTTTATTAAATATTTAAATCAAAATAATATTAGACCAACTTAAATGTAACAATATTTATGTCTTTTATTATTTTAAATTAAAAGTAAACTTTATTATTTTTTAAGAAAAATATTCATAATTTTTTAACCACCACCAACATTTTTTTTATCACAAGTGAGACTCAAACTTGTGATCTCAATGTTCTCAAGCCTCCACCTTGCCATTAACCCAAATTTATTTGGCCTCTTATAATTTCTTTCATATATTATTAATATATTTTTCTAATTTTCATTCATATAGTAGGTGTACCATTTCTAGTTTCCTTACATTGCTTATGTCTCCTTGGGATGTTACTAGGCTTAGAGGTTGATAGGTTGAGTCTGGATATATTAAGGTTTATGAACAAAAGGTGAACTATGGATGCTCTCCAATACTTAAGTCAGTAACGGTGAAAGAGGAGGAGATGATAGCAAAATGAAGATAGTAGAGTGATAGGTAGTAGAATTAATCCCTAGAAGACAATTATACCTCTTTCTTTATACTTGAGCTTATACTTTGTTCTCTAGCTACTTGTGAATTGTCCCTTTGCATGAGAGTGCATAGTCCGTGTGATCCACACGGCCAAGGCCAATTTGGGCCGTGTGGGCCCACACGGGCAGGCCACATGAGCGTGTGAGCCCATTTTCACTGAATTGATTGCTAAGGTTGCACAGGTCACCCAAGTCGACTGTGAACCTACTGTAGGGTCGGTAAGCATCACTTAGACCCCTAATTGTGTGAACTGACTGTTTGATTTATATATTGAGCACGATGATAGTATGCATGTATACTGAACTGGTTATATGAATTGATATCATGAGATAGCATGTCATGATTTGTATGTTGCATTGCATGGGGTTGGGCTGATTATATTTGGAGGAAGTGTTCTAAAAGGCTCTTAAGCCTAATATACTGGCAGCTCAACTGCAAACTACTGTTTTGTGTCGCATTCGGCACTACTTGGAGTGTAGGGATGGGTGGGTTGATTTAATCCCCACATGGAGTGTAGGGTTGGATGGAGATGGTGTGTAGAGGTTGGTTGGGTAGGACTTTGTTACTGAACACTGCATGACTGCCACTGATACCGTGAAGGGCTAAGGCCCTAATGCATATTTGATATTTGTCTCGAGATGGGCTAAGGCACAGGCTCATTCTTGCGCATCGAAAAGGGCTTAGCCCGGGATCGCTATTTAATTGTGCCTTTCGTGATTTGCTATTGTTTGTTTTCTGTGGGATTACACACTGAGTTTACGTAAACTCACCCTTTTGTTTAAATGTGCACAGGTAATCCCCAGAGCTAGACGGATCGGTGCAGTGGAGAACTCGAATGTGACCACGGTTTTGGATTGTTATGGATTTAAATATGATTCTTGGTTTTATTTTTATTGGTTTAACTTTTGGGTTGTAAATTGGACTTTTGGACTTTTGTTTGGTTTTGGGGTTTTTGTTTTTCTTTACTTTATGGATTTTTAACTGCTAGTTGTAGGAAACCTTGGTTTTCAAAAGAAACAAATGTTTTATCAAGAAATACAATATTACTTAAACTGTTTTAAAAAGCTTTCGCAATGAATTATGTTTAAAATAATTGATTAAACGAGTAAAGATTTTGGAATTAATAAGAGATAATAAGAGTAATAAACGAACGCAGTTTTAACGTAATATATTAGTTTTCAAAATTCCATTCCTTGTGACATCGCCAGATTCGACCATAACATTTAGGCCGGGTTTGGGGTGTTACAATCCGTCATTTACCATATGCCAAATTGGTGTGTTGGTTGGATCCATGTATCAGTCCGAGTTCGATTCAGGTTAATAAGGACATGTATAATGTAATTGGAATAAATGATCTTCTGATTGATTTGACACAATGATCGTATGATGCATATACATACTGAGAATCAGTTATATAAGCCTAGGGGGCCAATATGGAAACTGTGAAAAATTAATGAATGTGAATTGAAATTCGTATTATGAAATGTAGTAATTGACTATAAATTAATAATTGATACATATATATTTGGTACAAAAATGAATTGATATGAAATGGAAATGAAGTTCATATGGTTTAATATGATTTAGTTGAGAATTCAAATTATGAAAAGAAAATAATATTTGGCATTTATTTAAAATAAGATGTATTGCGGGTAAATAGATTGTATGATATGATTAAGATAGTGAATTGATTAAATGATTATTTGTTTTTGAATGATGATGAAATGTTGAATTAAGTGAATTGAAACGTTATATGATTGAGTTACTATATAGTATGATAAATGTTGAACTCACCTTTTTTATATTTAAATTGCCATGATAGGCTAACATTACCAAGCTAAGTAACATGTAGGGTATAACTATAACCCGAGGTAAGTTATTTGCTTTTAACTACTTGTAAGCTTACTAAGCATTTGTAATGCTTACTCCCTTGTTTCCTTTTCCCCTGTAGTGTCAACTTGCGGAACGTGTCAGGCAGATCATCGAGAAGCTCACACTATCCCAGTATGATTTGGTAGTCTTTTAATCGTATTATGGGTTAGTTATGTGTGGCATGTACTTAGGAGTTTGTTTTAGTTTATTTGTATAGTGATATGGTTTGAAATCCATGTTAGCATGATTAATGGCAAAGAATATACATAGTTCAAATCCAATGCATTTAGTAGATGGTTTGAATTGTGCAAATGGCTCATGAAATAACATTTTGAGTATGCAATTACATAGATAATATGATATCATGATATGGATAAAAAATTGGCTAATGAGGTTGAGTTTATTTATGTTATTTTGATATGTTTTTTTGCCAAATTGTGGTAGGGTTGAATTAGAGTATTTGAAAGGGTGATATATGATATTTTAGGATGTTTATAGAATTTACAAATGTATATAGGGTTGTTTAGTAAGTGTGGTTGATTTGAATTTTAATGATCTTAAAACATCAAATGGTGTTGTCATTAAAAGAACATATGAAATGGTTGAGCTTAAGTGGTTATATGATATGTATATAAGTTTAAAATGAACATGTACCTATGATGTCATATGATTATGTAATGTCTCATTTGGATTTTGTTGGCCTCTAGAGAATCATATGTATATATGTGAGTGATGGCAATGATCATGATAAGGGTAACTTGTTGAATAGTTTGGTTTGAATGTTTGTTTGCTTAAATGATGACTAGGTGACTTGTCATGGAATAGGTGTGTAAAGTTCATTAATATGCCTATGCATGCTTGAAATATTTTGGTAGGTTTAGTGCATAAAATATAAGGTTGAATTTGAGCCAATCTGAGATTGTTTGAAATGGTAAATGTGACACATGTTTGGCTGATTGTTTGAGATGTCATTGAATGCATATTGGTATGTTTTGAATGTAGTAATTAGGATGCTATGATATGAATTGATATGATCTTGGTTGGGGTTTTTTAGGCTTGTAATTAGATCTAATGATACCATTTGTATTTTAGGTGATTTGGGCATGAAATAGTTTTTTTTTTTTTTTTAAAAAAGGATTTTATCATTTCTGAGCTTAAGTATCGATATTTTGGCATTTGGTATCGATACTTAACCATATGAACAGTTTTAAAACAAACAAAATGTCAAAATGGTATTGATATTTATATGAGTATCGATACACATAATAAAAATATAGATACTTATTTCTTTGGTATCGATACCTAGTTCTAAAGTTTTAAAATTTTCAAACTGGTCCATAATCATGCTTGAATATACTAAACTATGTTTGTATGCTCAATTTTGTCTCTGTGTGGTTCATAACTTCTATTATGCACGTAATTAAAAAATTTGTTGATTTTAATTGAATTCAATGTCATAAATTGTGTGTGAATATCCCGGTGTTTGCTGTAGCATCCTGAAACTTGGGTCCAACAACTAGATCGGGTGAGGGGTGTTACATTAGTGGTATCAGAGGTACAAGTTCAGTCGATTCTAGGACCGAACGTAGTGCATATTGAGTCTAGATATACATGTCACAATAACTTGTGATAGTGTGATGTCTTCATATCCGGATTGAATCTGTTTTTATTTATTATGACGGTCGATTTAAAATCATGTTGTATCTCGTAAGTAAATAGTAATGTTCTTGATTCCGATTAGGGAATTTTTATAGAGTGCTCGTTTCACAAGTGCTAGGGAATGAGGAAAGAAAATTCCTTCTTCCAATTGATAAATTAGTGGTCCACCCAATACTTGGAAGCTATCCTTTTAGCTCCACAACTGCTAAAACAACCTCTATCCTCGATTGTGCCTCATGTGGCACCCTTTTGTCCTCAAAAGCCTAACACAATTGATGTTCACTAACCCCCGATCAATCAAATATGAGAATGTGGGACACAAGAATTTTGAGAATTAAAGGATAATGATTCGATGAGAGCTGAATATTAACTGAAAAATATTATGAGAGTGTTTGAAGAATGAGTGTATTCTTTGAAAGATAGTCTAAAATGCACAGTATTGTTACATAAGGAAGAAACATATCATTGGTGGGTAACCTTGACATTAGTGACACCAAGAAATTGAGATGTCCATCTGTGTTGAATGAGACTTGAACAAGGACATCTGAATACTTGTAGGGGCATGAGAGTTGAAAGAATTTGTTGTACTATTTGAGTTAGCTCAAAGATGGTAAAGTTGTGAAATGGAAAAGATTGAGCTAAGTAAAAAAGCTAAGACACTGAAAAACACAGCATGATCAGATCTTTTGACTCTTTATCTAAGCAGGCGAGATATTTCAGAAGTTAATCCTTTTGCCCTACAGGAAATTTGAGGAAAGATATGTTTAAATAGAATTATTCGGAGCCTTAGGTTATGCTAATGGTTAGTATGGGTAGTGTTTGGAACACGAAAAAATTGATTTATGAAAATTGCGACAAAAAAAATTATTTCGAGGAAATACATTGTAACATCCTGAAATTTAAAATTTTGTGTTTTGCATTATATCATGCGATAGGCTAGTTAAAAATATGAATTTTGTATGTTTAGGGGTCCTAAGAAGGCTTGGGATTGAATTGAGCCTTAGTAAAATTTTTGTGTTTAAGAACTTTAAGGAGAGAAGGCACGTGACATCAAGATTTAAGGAAATAAGTGTGCATTTTGCTAGCATAAGATGAGCTAGTAGAGGAGTGGTGTGGCGTTGCATGTATGGGCTTGAGGGGTGGAGTTCGAATCCCACCTAGTGCAAATTTTGGATTATTTTTTTGTGCTTCCTTTCCAAGTGTCAGCCAAGGTTCTAATTATGATAAGGAAGACTTTTTATTGTTGGTAAGAAGAATAAGAAAATATGGTAAGGAGGTAAACAAAAGAAAAGGAAGGAAAGAAATAAAAGAAAGGGATAAGGTGGGGGAAGCATGTAGCCGAATTTTAGGAGTTGCCTAAGGGAGAGAATTTTGGTCAACACTCACCTTTTGGTAATGAGGATACACGGTTTTGGTTAGGGGATTAGGGAGAGCCGAAATTCCTATTACATTTTGCAAATATTGTGCATGAAAAGTTTTGTTTCTTCTTAACATTTTGGCATTTTCTTTTTCCAACTTCTTTTCCTTTGTTTTGGCCGAATCACTATAGCCTTCTGCTCTTTTCTCCTTTCTTTTGTTTTGCCAAAATACTCAATCCAATTTGGTTCATTTTCTTTTGGTAATAGCCGAACCTGTATACTCCCTTGTCCATCACTTCTTTTCTTCTTCACCATCTCCTCAACCATTTTTTCCTTTCTCTTTAATCGACACAACTTTGTTTGGCCGAATCTTCTTTATTCTTTTCTCATCAATAGTCGAATTTTTATCATCTTCTCTTCTCCATCTTGCGAGTTGAGTATCTCTTCTTTGATCGAATCGGTAAGTGGCTCTATTCTATCCTTGTATTTTCTTTTCTTCATGCCGAATATGTATCTTCTCTTTGGATGGTTCTCTAAACTGAAACATTCCTCTCTTCTACTCCCTCATTTCGTGATCATCTCCTATTTTGTAGTGTTCTTGTAGGGTTGGCCGAATCTTTCATTTTGTCGATTCATCCGTAGTTGTAAGCCCAATCGGTGGAAATCGGATCTATTATCGTAAGGTAAGAAGTTTCTTTATGGATTATTTCGATCTCGCTCATTGTTTGATTAGTTTGCTAAATGGAATGATGGTTGTGACTAATCGGTTATTATAGGGATTATATCGATCATTTTTATTCACTTGTTGATCCTACGGAAATAGTTGTAAGCCGAACCTTTTCCTTAAACAATCGATTATATCATCGTAATATCGTTTTGATTAAGACTTTTTCCAATGGAGGCAAGTGGTATCGATTCGAAAGGAAAAGCGATAGGAGAACACAAAAGGAGTGGATTTGCAATTCCTACTCCTAAGTTCAAACGTAGGGCGGTATCGGCAGTTCGGGATTTTCCATCGGGTTGTGGACCATCATCCGGTGAAAATAGACAAATCGCGGTTGTTCACGATACTAAGGGTAAGCGTTTCATTAGATCGCCTGATTTAGATACTAGATTAATAAAATCTCGTTTATTGGTTAATCGAGTGTAATGGTGATTTAGGTGCCGACGATCAAGAAGGTTTAGTCCTTACCGTAATCAGGTGTGTAATCTCACACCGAAATCCCGCAGATTCATGATTCGATAACATGTTGGATAATAAGATTGTTATTATTATAAGGCTAAAAATCGTAATATGGCACAAATCGAGAAGTTTGCTTAAATTACATTATTTCTATAGATTTTTCAAAATCGGTATTAAAATTGTTAAATTTACCAAAATGCCCCTATGGGCCGATTTACTAAAATGCCACTATGGGCCGATTTACTAAAATGCCCCTATGGGCTGATTTACTAAAATGCCTCTATGGGCCGATTTACTAAAATGCCCCTATGGGCCGAATTGCTAGAATGCCTTAGTGGGCCGAATTACAAAGTTCTATAATGGACCGATTCACCGTAATAAATATTGGATTAATGGTCGATTATATATGTGGATATTATCCTATGTATATTGCATTTCACATTTTGCATGGGATGGGAAAATTGTATGGAGAGCAGTGTAGCCTAGTAGCATTGCCACAAAATATTCATTATTATGCTTACTTATGATTTCGGTGGCTTGGCCACAATATAAATATATGATAAGCATTTTTGAGTGTAAATTTTGGTGTGAGCGGCGGGGTGGGTTGACTTGATCCCCACAGGTGTGATTGGCTGGTCGGGGGTGTGATGGATGGATGGCTTGGGTTGCATGCATTCACTTCATTTTAATATTGTTATGTTAATGGGCTTTGGTCCAAGATGATGCTATACGGGTTCAGGCCCAGTGGATGACAATAAGGGGATTATGCACTGAGTTTTTGTAACTCACCCCTCCTTTCTTTTTCTTAATCCCCTCAGGTAATGCTCAGTGACGAGGACTTGGGGCCATGGATGACCCGGTGGAGGCCATACTTTGGAAATGATATTTCGGACTTTAGTAAATTTCTTTTCTATTTCATTTCGTTACTTTTACTATTTTGGGTTAAAGTTGTAATAAGGCCTCTGGGATTTTAAATTTGGATTTTATGTTTGATTATTTATTTTCTTTCATGGTTTGATTTAAACGGGAATTTTTCTGGAAATCATAAACAATGGTTTTTCATAAAATTTATCTACAAACGGATTTCATAACCAATATGTTCGAATAAATTAATTTGGACTTTCCTTCGAAATATCAATTTTATTTTCAAAAAAATTACGGATTTAAAAGATCACTAATTCAATTATCGATTTTTCAATTAACCTTTCAAGAACTGTAGTATTTCTATCAAATATTCTGATCAAAATTTGTTTTCTTAAACTAAATTCTAATCTTTAGTAATAAGCACAAGTTCTTTACTCATTTTCTTCATGTGACATGTCAGATCCGGTCATACCGCATAGGCCGGGTTTGGGGTGTTACATACATAGTGGGAAGGAGAGCCAATTTTGAATGCGACTTTACCAAGCACTTGATTAAGGACTGCCCAATAGAATTAGATGTTATTAGTGATTAGACTGTTAAACCGTCGTTAACTTCACAAAGAAGTAAGAAACTAAGAACTAGTAGTAATGTAGGAACCAGACAAGGTGAGACTAAAGATGTAACCTCCCAAACCCAGCCTAGACGTTAGGGCTAGATTGAGAAGGCTACATTAGCCACCGAAATGGCTAAGCTAACTTACGTTGCTTTTGAACACCTTAAATAAACTCAATTTAGAGAAAAAGTGTAGTTGTACTTTGAGTTAGTTTAAAAAGAGTTCATTTATTAGGTCATCTATACTTAAAATTCATTTTATTATTAACAATGTTGTTTTAGAAAAATCATTTGTTCATCACTTTACTTTTTAAAAACTTGATTTTAATCATTGCAGCCAAAAAACCATTATTCATATCATTTTGGAAATCTAGTTGCCTTATCGATTTTTTTCAAAAATGGTTTCTTTGCCATGCAGCGAAAATTAAGGAACAATGTCAAATTTTACTTAACTATATATCATGCATTTTTCGGTTATTAAGCTTGAGTAATCCATGCATGCAAAAATACCCAAATAAAAAGTTACCAAGCCATAGACCAGAAAAAATTAAACATTACAAACCAAAACAAATAGAGACTTAATAATACTTATTAAAAATAGTTTGAGATCCAAGGTGATTCTCCGAATGTCGGGTCCGATCCTAGTTTCGAGGTTTACCTGAAAAGTTAAACACTATGGACGCGTGAGCTTATGAAAGGTCAATCTGAGTCGAATATTTATTTAAACGGACATAAATATCAAATATAGTGAAACATGTTAGCATTAATAGAAGAACATAGAACCATCGTAGGAATTTCATATCAATACATAGCCATTATCAAAATCGATGTCAAACGATGTATGAGCATAGGTCATCATTCATTCAAGTAACAATCATTAATTTCGATACAATTGAATACAACACAGTACAATATGTAGCATAAATCAATAACATTCGAGTATGTCGTGAGCATGATGCAATGCAAAAAGGTTCCTACCCATTCATTCACTACAAACCACGAGTTCCTCAGAACCCGTCTGCCAAACTCCAACGAATGCGAGCAAAGCTTGACATGGTAAAACCACCGAATAATCATAATTGCAGAAAATCTACCAAATAACGGATAATGCGATAAAATCGACAATCTCCTCAATACTCCAAGTGCAACGTACTGACTACAAATAAATGCAAACTTCATATGCCGCTGGTACTCCACGGAACTCCTCCGTCAACCACAATAATAACCCACCCCAATGCAAATGCAATATGACATACAATCTCTTACATAGTCATAATTCAATACTTTCACAATTTATTGGCATATTCAACATGCCCTCGAATCATCAAATACTTTCAGTGCAAAGGATCACTGATCCAACTTTCAATTTACCATCAAGGTGGTATCATTTAACAAATCACAATTTTATGTGTTCTTACAAAATTTTCTGTGAGCATGTATAGCAGTCTTTCAAACATTACATAGCAAATTACACATACCAATGTATCATACATAAGCCTTATTTTCATTCAAAATCATGTTATACAAACAACCAATCACACATCACATTAGCTAACCATTCATAACAATATCAACCATGCACTCATTCAGTCAATTTAGGAACTTTGCTAACATACCGAACAGTCAGGACTCAAAACGTACTTTGTTCAGCCATTAAAAATTTAATTACTTAGCTATTTATCAAATCTCGATCAGCAAACTAAACCATCAATTATATTATTAAAAAGATTATTAACATTCAAGTTTTTGAGTTAGGACCCACACCTTATTTTACGTTATTGCCCAGCACACTTGTAAATCTTACGGTTTCTCTAATAAGCTTCAAATTTAACCTAAATTAAAAATCACTATTAAACTCAATTAGTATGTATCTTAACACCCACTTATGGGTTCAATCCATCAATTACGATTATATATATTTTTTGAATCCAAACTAGTTAGATTTCTTGCACTGAATTGATGTGAATCGTACGTGCAAATGTTTTTTGGCTACACTGTTGGTTTGGGGCGTTTAAGTTAAAACCTAACACATTTAAATATTGAAAAATAAGTAGCTAATTCATGAATAAAATCTTTAATTTTATCAATTAACAATCTTTTCCCAATATCTAAATCGAAGCTATAAACTAGTTTACAATGAACCACACATACGTTTCCCGGATTGTCAGATCTGAATTGGCGATTGATCAAGATTGATTTTCCCTAATTAACACATAATGAAAGGATTATTATGAGGGTTTCAAGAACCATAAATAATGTTGGAAATAAATGGGAAGAAATTAAAGAAAAACAACAGCCTTTCCTGTCCATAGGGCTAATTTAAAACCACTTTTGAGATCAATTAAAAAGCTATAAAAATACCCATTAAATATTTAAAAAAACCCCCAAATTTTAGATCTGGAAATTTAGGTTTTTATTTAACAAGATTTATCAAGAAATTGTGAGAAAATGAGATCTTACACAAGCTAGATGATAGGGGCAGCAATGACACTTCTTGGCAATGATAGGAATCAATTTTGAAGGTTCAAGATTTTAGATTTGGGGCTGAATATATTAGGGGAAAATGGCAGCAAGATGGAAGGGATGTAACAGTCATATTTAGGGCCTAGTCGTAATAGTGGTTGCGAGACCATAAATCCGAAGTAGAAATATATTTTTTATGGTTTTTATGAGGTCTATGACATGTTTGCATGGTTGTGTGAGAATTTCATGAAGAAAATTTTATGATTTAGTGATCAATTTATCTTTTAGGACTAAATTGCAAAAAAATGAAAAATATAAGATTCTAGAAGTTTTAAGTATGAGGTAGCATTAGAAAATTTATTAGAGGTCCTTATTTAGTAATTAGACCATTATATCTCATGATGGACAAAAATGGACATGGAAGGGAAAAATATCAAGGAAGGGCCTTAAGGGCATTTTAGTCATTTGGTTAATAAATTAATAAAAATGGGAAAAGAAGTCAAAATTGGTGTCCATCTTCATCCTACATAGCCAAAAATTTCAAGGAGCCATAGCTAGGGTTTTGTTTCACTTTCAAGCTTGATTGTAAGTACCTCCTAGCCCCGTTTTTTATGTTCTTTGTATTTTTGAGATCCTCGTAGCTCGATTTAGCTATTTCTAGCCATATTTTAAGCTAGAGTTCATGTTAAAAAATTTACCCATGTATGACATGCATGTATTTTGATGTTTAATGGAGGAATATGGAAGTTTGATGTGTAGTGAACATCTTTTTCTAAGTGATTTTTCATGGAAATACATAAAAAGGACCTATTTGTAAAAGTGATAAAATGTGTAGTAAAAATCAGTTTTGAAGGAAAAATGTGAACTATTATAAGCTTAAGATAGGTTCGGCTAGGCTTTGGTGTGAGAAAAATGAACACATTTCATTATACGAGCCTAGGGACCATTTTGTAAATATGTGAAAGTTTAGGGGCAAAATTATAATTTTTGCCAAAGTATGATTCATGGGCTGTTTTAGTCAATGTGATAATTTAATAAGTGAAATCTGTCATTATAGATCAAGAAACACGAAGTCCGGACCTAAACCGAGGAAAGAACAAGGTGGTGGACTAAACTGAACAACTATCTATATTTTGGTACCGAGGTAACACTACACCAAAACAGACTTTTAGCGGCGTTTTTAGTGCCGTTTTGATGAAAAACGCCGCAAATATTATACATTAGCGGCATTTTGAAGACAACGCCGCAAAAAGTTGAGCAATAACGTCGTTTTTATCCCAAACGCCGCTAAAAAGGAGAAATAGAGGCGTTTTTTCCCCGAACGCCGCTAAAAATAAGAGCATTAGCGGCGCTTATACAAAAATGCCGCTAAAGACCTGAGCATTAGCGGCGCTTCTGCAAAAACGCCGCTAAAGATATGAACATTAGCGGCGCTTCTGCAAAAACGCCGCTAAAGATATGAACATTAGCGACGCTTTTGTAAAAACGCCGCTAAAGATCTGAGCATTAGCGGCGCTTCTTTAAAAACGCCGCTAAATGATGAGTATTAGTGGCGCTTCACCAAAAATGCCGCAAAAATGTTAATCAATACGACGACGTTTTGTAGTTGAGCTATAGTTGGTAGATCGAGAATTAGTGGCGTTTGTTGTTAAACGCCGCAAAAATAATTAATTTAAGGGTTATGATTTTAGGGGTTGGCTATTAGGCTTTAGGGGATAGTGTTATTAATAAAAAATTAATTTATTTTAGGGTCTATGTAAGCATTAACATTCTATTTTAATTACTTTTATCCCTTATAAAATTTATATTTAGGGTTTAGCCACTACAAGAAAACAGATTATATATATATATTATAGTTTAAATTATTTAATTTCTTATATATATATATATATATTAAAATTATACTTATAGTTTAAATTATTTAAAAGATAATAGATAAGCTTTATATATATTAAAATTAAAAAAATTGGTAACCCATGCATCTGTAGAGAAACAAAATTAATTAGTAAATTGAAAATGTTATTTAAATTTCTTAAAACATTGAAAGAATATATAATATGCAAAATTTATCTAAATAATTTAGGTTTAAGGTTATAATTAAGAGTACTTTTGAAACACCCCACACCCGGCCCACGAGCTTGAACCGGATCTGGTATGTTCCTTAAATAAATCGGTTTTCAATGTTCTAATTGACTTAGAGAAAATTTGTGTAATTTTAAAAAAAATTGTTTTGGGTTGGGCTTAATTTGAAACCTATTTAATAAATTCTGGAAATCCAACTTAAATAAGGTGACAAAATAATTTTTGGGTTTATTATTTTAAAAGAAATAAATTTACTTATCTTTAATCAAACATAATTTGTATCATATTTAAATAAAAATAAACAGGAATAAAGAAAATCCAACTGGGCCTTATGGCCTTATTACATCATTCAAACCCAAAATAAAGTACTAAAATTTCATAAAGTCCAAATTCCAAATAATTTCTTCAAGCGATGCATGGCCACCTTTAGCTCCTGCCGACCCGGTCCATTACTGCTCATCACCTGAAAAATAATTCCCCAACGGGGTGAGTCAACAGACTCAATGTGTACATAGTACTAATTTCCAACAAATCAGGCATACAAGTCATATCAATATCATGTTCATACAAAATAAAGGATGATGCAACCCAAATCCAAACCTATTTGTCCATCCGCTACACACCACCCGTATCAACCTGCACACCGCGGGGACTACTAAGTCGACCCTCCATCCGCTACACACCATCGAAGCGCGTCATTTGCGATCGACGTGCTCATCGCCCACTTATGTTGTGTCATTAGACCTTTGTATTCACCTGGATGTAACCGAAGTTACCACTTTTCACTTTATGTGACCGTAGTCACCACTTTACGTTGGTGAGACCGTAGTCATCACCTTCACTTTCTTCCTCCACAAATATCCCGAATGCCCCAATTATTTCATAACATATCTCACATACTAAATTTTCATTCATGTTACTAATCACATGTTCAAAATATATCACATTCACAATCCTATCAAAAGTAGGAAACGCACTGGGTACTCCTTACCACATTTGTGGTGCTTAGCCACATTCACACATCTTGTTACATATTTACATATCTAATGATTGCCATGCAATTTATTGAAAGTTAGTAAGAGTACACACTTTTTCGCTTAATAGTTCCGTGAATTTCGTAGAGCGATCTACCGATCTAGATCTTTCACTCCTATATTCGGCCATTAATTAAAACATATAAATAAACCTATTTGGTCTTAAAACCAAATCCTACTAGAAGTAGAATTACTTACCTAGTTGCCGAATTGATTTAATCAAGTCCCAACAGATTGCTAGAATTCCTCTTCCTTGAAATCGGCTAATACTAGGTATGTAACCATGTCGGTTTTCGGTTTTTGAAATAATGGAAAACACTTAAACAAATTATGCCTTGGCCGAATATCCCTTACCTTATGATGGGATTCCAAATCAAGAGGATTCCTTTATAAGCCTCGTTGAAATCCTATAACTTCGTGTTAGATTAGATCTAACTTTGAAAACGTGAATCATAATCTTTAACCACATATTTATATTTATAATCCTTACCTTAGATCCTTAGATTTCCGAAAGATCCCTTTTGATGTTGTGGATGATTGCCTCTTTCTTAGAATCCACAAAGATTCAAATTTTAACAGAGAGAACGGAGAAGAAAATAGAAGAAAAAGAGAGGATTTTTGCTTAATGAAAATTCGGCAGAGAGGGGGTTTGCCTAGGAGAATTTGGCGAGAGAGAGGAAGAGGAGCAAATGTTGATGAGTAGCCCTCCTGTCCTCCTTTTATAGCCAAAGTTATCACCTAGGAGTCCTTTACTTGGCCACCACTCCTCTTTTGATAATATTATCTCTTTTATTTAAAAGATAAAAGCCTTTAATCCATCAATTATCTCCTCAATTATCTCATTAGAAAATAATCCTTTATTTATCTCTTATTATTCACATATTTATGTGAATAAAACTCCTTTATTTATCTCTTATTATTCACATATTTATGTGAATAAAACTCCTTTATTTCTCTCTTATTATTCACATATTTATGTGAATAAAACTCCTTTATTTATCTCTTATTATTCACATATTTATGTGAATAAAACTCCTTTATTTATCTCTTATTATTCACATATTTATGTGAATAAAACTCCTTTATTTCTCTCATATATCCAAGTTTCCAGAAATGTTCAAGTTTCCATTTTGGATCATTTCCAAAAATGTTTAGGTTTCAAAAATGTCTAAGTTTCCAAAAATGTCCATTTCCATTTCCATTTTCATTTCCATCTCCATTTTCATTTCCATTTTCATTTCTATTTTCATTCATTTTTAGGTTTCCAAAAGTATCAAAAATTTATTCATAATACTTAAGACTTGTCATTTCATACAATTGATCACGAAAATGCATAGGCCCTTCCTAGGATGTTACTGAGTTCTACCCCCTTAAATAAAATTTCGTCCTTGAAATTTCCTAACTAAACAGCTTGAGGGTATTCTTTGTCGCATTGTCTCTTCCGGCTCCCACGAAGCTTCTTCCGATCCATGATTGCGCCATAACACCTTGACTAAAGGCACCGACTTCTTTCGTAGTGCTTTCACGCCACGTTCCAAGATCGAATCGGCTCCTCCTCGTAGGATAGATCCGCCTTAACTCCACTTCTTCAACGGGTACCACATGAGACGGATCCGATCGATAGCGGCGTAGCATGGACACATGAAATACGTCGTGCATTTGATGCAACTCACGGTGGCAACTCCAATTGGTATGCCACCGCCCAACTTCGCTTGAAGATTTGATAGGGCCCTATAAACCTTGGGCTTAGCTTCCTTTGCGATCGAACCGCATAACCTTCTTCCAAGGTGAGACCTTTAGAAACACTTGGTCTCCTACTTCAAACTCAATTTCTTTCCTCTTAAGGTCTGCGTGCGACTTACGTCTATCGAAGCTTCTTTCAACCGTGCCGAATTAATTCCACCTTCTCCTCGTTTCCGCCACTAACTCTGGACCCAAAACGCGGCGCGTTCCTAACTCGGTCCAACAAGTTGGTGTTCTACATTTCCTTCCATACAATGCTTCGTATGGTGCCATCCGAATGCTTGCCACGATAGTCGTTGTTGTAGGCGAACTCGGCTAGAGGCAAGTAATCTTCCCAACTTCCTCGGAAATCCATCACACACCTCTTAGCATATCTTCCAACACTTGTATAACCCGTTGCATCGCCCGTCGATTGTGGATGAAAAGCCGTAGTGAAGTCTAGCTTAGTGCCTAATGCTTGATGAAGTGCTTTCCAAAATCGAGACGTAAACCTTGGGTCTCTATCGGAGATGATCGACATCGATGCGCCGTGTAGCCTCACGATCTCCGCCACATATAACTTGGCTAACTTTTGAAGGGAATAGTCGATCCTCACGGGGATAAAATGTGCGGACTTGGTCAAACGGTCCACTATCACCCATACCGAGTCCTTCTTAGTGGGCGTAAGGGAAGCCCACTAACTAAGTCCATGGTAATTCTTTCCCACTTCCATTGGGGAATCTCAATTGGTTGAAGCAATCTGATGGGACTTGGTGTTCACCTTTACTTTGCCGACATGTCAAACATTTCCCCACAAATTCAGTCACCTCGTTTTTGTGTCGACCACCAAAATTGTTCCCTTAGATCTCTATACTGACTTGATGCCTCCGGGATGCATAGCATAAGGACTACCATGCGCTTCCAGAAGAATCCTTTGTCTCAACTCCTTATCCTCGGCATACAAACCTTTTCCCTTGTAGCACAGTACTCCTTCATCATTGACGCCATAATCCTTTAATCCTCCTTGCCGTACTTGCTGTAACTTAGTACTTAAGTCCTTATCCGCCAACTGTCCCTCTTTCACCTCCTTCAGCCAGGTTGGCTTGACTTGTAACTCTGCCAACGGGCTTAGTCTTCATACAAACTTAAGTGAGCGAACAAAGCCCTTAAATCTCGACACAACCTTCCTACTTAGGGCGTCAGCTACCACATTCGCCTTGCCCGGATGGTATTCTATCGAGCAGTCATAATCTTTCAATAACTCCACCCACCTTCGTTGCCTCAAGTTCAACTCCTTCTGAGTCAACAAATACTTAAGGCTTTTGTGGTCCGTGTAAATTCATCGACCTTTCTCCATAAAGGTAGTGCCTCCAAACTTTGAGAGCGAAAACCAGCGCCGCGAGTTCCAAGTCATGAGTTGGGTAGTTCACCTCATGCGGCCTTAACTGTCGAGATGCATAAGCGACTACCTTTCCTTCTTGCATTAGCACACAGCCTAACCCTGTGTGCGAAGCATCACAATATACTACGAAGTCCTTACCTGCCTCCGGCTGAATTAACACCGGAGCTTCTGTCAGCACCTTTTTAAGCTTTTCAAAGCTCTCCTGTTGCTTATCCGTCCACACAAACGGTACTTCCTTCCTTAGTAACTTTGTCAAAGGTGCGGCTATTATTGCGAGAATCCTTCCACGAACCTTACGTAATAGCACTCCCAAGCCTAAGAAACTTCTGATTTCAGCCACCGACCTAGGTGATTTCCAATCCAACACTGCTTCGATCTTCCTAGGATCCACTCTTATTCCTTCTGCGGATACCACATGTCCTAGGAACGCCACTTCCTTGAGCCAAAATTCGCACTTGCTGAATTTGGCATAAAGCTTCTTTTCCCTTAACACTTCTAACACAACTCGGAGATGCTCATCGTGCTCCTCCTCCGTCTTGGAATACACCAAAATGTCGTTGATGAACACCACGACGAATCTATCCAAGTAGGGTTGGAAAACCCTATTCATCATATCCATGAACGCGGCGGTGCATTCGTCAACCCAAAGCGGCATCACCACAAATTCAAAATGACCGTACCTTGTCCTAAAAGCGGTCTTATGAATATCACCTCCTTCACTTTGATTGATGATACCCCGACCTTAAGTCGATCTTTGAGAACACAATTGCCCCTTTCGGTTGGTCGAACAAGTCATCTATCCTTGGCAAAGGATACTTGTTCTTGATGGTCGGTTTGTTCAATCGGCGATAATCTATGCACATCCGCATAGTTCCATCCTTCTTCTTCACAAAGAGAACCGGTGCTCCCCACGGAGACACTTTGGGTCGAATGAACCCACGATCCAACAACTCTTGGATTTGAGCCTTGAGCTCCACTAACTCCTTTGGTGCCATTCGGTAGGGAGCGATTGACACGGGAGCTGTTCTGGTAGCAAATCTATTCCAAATTCCACTTCTCTATCTGGGGGTATTAGGGCAACTCCTCAGGAAATACATCCTCAAAATCCCCTACTTGTTCTAACTCCCTTAACACCTTCCTCTTCTCCTCTTAACGCACTCACGAAGGCTAAGAATGCCTTACATCCTTTCTTAACCATTTTCTCGGCCTTGAAGGCGAAACTACGTTAGACAAGTAGTTCCTCCTTCCTCCGATCATCACTACTACCTCATCTTCGGGGTTCTTAGTTCCATACGTTTAGCCGCACAATCCAACACGGCTCGATGCTCTACTAGCCAATCCATTCCACGTATAAGCTCAAACTCTCCGAAGGGTAATTCCATTAAGTCGGCCAGAAAGTTCGCTCCTGAATCTCTAGGGGTACATTCGAAAGATCCTATCTATCCTCACCGTTTGGCCTAAAGGGCTTTCTACGATTATCGCCTATCGTAGAAAGTTTAGAGTCTAGGCCTAGTGTTTCAACCACACTACATGCAACATAGGAATGAGTTGAGCCCACATCAATAAGAGCAAAATAGGGTTTGTCATGAATAAAGAAACGTCACGGTTATAACATCCGCGCGTCTCCTCTTCCCTCCGGCGAACCGCATAAACTAAAACCGGTTGCCTTGCTTGGCGTTAGCGCACCTCGGCCCCGAGAGCTCCACGGCCTCTGCCACTACCTCTGTTGGCCGACCCACGACCTCTTTGAGGCTCTCTTGTCGCCTCTACCCGGCTGGTTAGCATTACGAGCTGCTGGTTGGCTCTCATCTAATAGCTTGGGGCAATCCTTAATCATATGGTCCTTGGACCCACACTTGAGACATCGTCCCGCCTTTTCCAACACTCTCCCCGTGCTTCCTTCCACAATGTTCACAAGGGCGAAATTGCCCGGCCGTACTCACTGTTGACTTTGTGGCACTGTCAACTCTAGGCCTCTTGTGGCCTTTTCGGATGGCCAAAACCTCTTTTGGGCTTATTTCATCCACACTGCTTGGTGGCGTCCTTAATTCCCTCAGCCACTTTAGCCTTTTCCACCAAGGCAGAGAATTCCGCTCTCGATGCGGTGCTATCAAAAGTCTCAAATCGTCCCTAAGTCCGTCCTCAAAGCGAACACGAGCGTTCATGCTCGATCGCCACTACTCCTCGGGCATATCGGCTCAACCTCAAGAATTCCGCTTCATATTCGGTGTGGACTTACTTCCTTGTACCAACCGAGAAAAGCCTTCCTTTGCTCATCTATATATACACTGGTTCCCACATACTTCTTCCGAAATGCTTCCTTAGCATATTCCCGTGTCGAGATCTTCCGCGTGGCACCGTCCCGACGGTTAACCACCATTGATACGCTTCATCGCGTAACGGTGCCGTCATCCCTTTCAACTTCTCCTCGGGGTCAAGTCGAGCTCATCCATGATGCGCTCGATTTGCTTCCAACGAAGATCACCAGTATCTTGGGTGCCACTCCCGATACTCCTCTAAACATTTCAGCTCCATTAGCACGCGAGCCGCTCGAGCACTGGACTTACGATTTTCTGAATTGTTTCTGCACCACCACCAATTCCAAAACTCGCAAAGCCACGACTGCGACACGGCATCTTCCCTGTTCGAGCCTCGCTGCTCAACATTGACGGTGGGGGTGATGGTGGTGGTGGTATCTCATTATCGAACCTTGTCCCGATCTAATGATCATCCTTCCTCTACCTCTTCCACGACGACCACGTCCTCTTGAGCTCATTATCGGCGAGATCTCGATTAAGGAATTTTATGTATTAGTATTCTTGTTTCACTTATTACCCGCGATGATATCTTATGAAGAAGAGTTTAAGAGTGGTTCTTTCGTATTCATACATGCATACTGATCTTGCATTCATTCATTCATCCATCAACAAATATGAACTTTCATTCATTCAAAGAAAGCGTTGTAATTCTTGTTGTTGTTTTCGTTATTTTGCTTTTCCACTACCCGTGGGTATTTTAGTAATTTTATCCTACAGGGTATTTTCGTAAATTTTCAAAAATAAAAAGTTCCCTGGTGATTTTGACGAAAATATTTTGGTACTTCTAAAGTTTCGGGGAAATTTTGGAAGAATTTTGAAATCAGGGTATTTCGATAATTTTTGATCTCGGGGGTATTTTGATAATTTTTCCAAAAATCGAGGTAAATTTGTAAAATTTATTAAGTTAGGGATATTTTCCAAGATTGTAAAACATTGAGGGTTCCTTTGAGAGTTACACTTTTCAAAGCAATGATATTGTAAAAATTTTGGAAATCGAAGTCGTTTTGGTAATTTTGTAAGTTAGAGCAATTTTGTAATTTTCCAAAATCAAGATAGTTTGATATTTTACAAATTAGGGTTTTTGAACATTTGATAAAGTAATGAAATTTTGTTAAAACTATGGGTGGTTTGGTCATTTTATAAACCAAGGGTATTTTTTTTTTTATAAAAGAAAAAGCGGCTAAGTCCCTTTCGGGTTTTATTCATTGTGTTTAGCCTATGACCGAGCCCTCTTGGTCGGGGTGAACCAAAGCTACGCACTGAGCGGGATTCGAATGAAGAGGAGGTGAGTCACGCGAATCGCTTAAATACCAAGCTCTCACCGACCTTTCTAGACATGCGCCACAGAGGTTGCCACACCTGCGAGCCTTACGAGTCGAGGCGAACCGAAGCTACGCATCGGGTAGGATACTGCGAAGAGGAGGTGAGTCACTAGGGCGCTTAAATACTGGGCTCTTAGGATCCAATCCTAGACATGCGTCTGTGGGTTGCCACACCCTAGCTTAATAACTTAGTCATAGATTTGTTAAGTTCATTAAGTCTTATGAGTTTCAAGTGTTTGAGTAGTCTAATCCTAGGGTTCAAGTTCCTATCACACTATTCTACGTTCCATGCCTTTGCTACCCTTTTACAATTCATAATTCACATAATCACACTGGATGGTTAAAGGTACTTACTGGTGGATCATGGTCGGAGACTTAGGTGCCATGCCATAAAACACGCTTATTTCAAAGAAATTCATTTGGGCTCGAATTGAAAAGCGTTTTGGGCACTGAGCCCACGGCCGAGAGTTTTAAAGCGGGCTCGATACCAATCTGAAACACCCCACACCCGGCCCACGAGCTTGAGCCGGATCTGGTATGTTCCTTAAATAAATCGGTTTTCAATGTTCTAATTGACTTAGAGAAAATTTGTGTAATTTTAAAAAAATTGTTTTGGGTTGGGCTTAATTTGAAACCTATTTAATAAATTACGAAATCCAACTTAAATAAGGTGACAAAATAATTTTTGGGTTTATTATTTTAAAAGAAATAAATTTACTTATCTTTAATCAAACATAATTTGTATCATATTTAAATAAAAATAAACAGGAATAAAGAAAATCCAACTGGGCCTTATGGCCTTATTACATCATTCAAACCCAAAATAAAGTACTAAAATTTCATAAAGTCCAAATTCCAAATAATTTCTTCAAGCGATGCATGGCCACCTTTAGCTCCTGCCGACCCGGTCCATTATTGCTCATCACGAAAAATAATTCCCCAACGGGTGAGTCATGAGACTCAATGTGTACATAGTACTAATTTCCAACAAATCGGGCATACAAGTCATATCAATATCATGTTCATACAAAATAAAGGATGATGCAACCCAAATCCAAACCTATTTGTCCATCCGCTACACACCACCCGTACCAACCTGTACACCGCGGGGACTACTAAGTCGACCCTCCATCCGCTACACACCATCGGCGATCGCTGCGATCGACGTGCTCATCGCCCACTTATGTTGTGTCATTAGACCTTTGTATTCCTTTGGATGTAACCGAAGTTACCACTTTTCACTTTATGTGACCGTAGTCACCACTTTACGTTGGTGAGGACCGTAGTCATCACCTTCACTTTCTTCCTCCACAAATATCCCGAATGCCCCAATTATTTCATAACATATCTCACATACTAAATTTTCATTCATGTTACTAATCACATGTTCAAAATATATCACATTCACAATCCTATCAAAAGTAGGAAACGTGCACAGGTACTCCTTACCACATTTGTGGTGCTTAGCCACATTCACATACTGTTACATATTTACATATCTAATGATTGCCATGCAATTTATTGAAAGTTAGTAAGAGTACACACCTTTTTCGCTTAATAGTTCCCGTGAATTCCGTAGAGAGCGATCTACCGATCTAGATCTTTCACTCCTATATTCGGCCATTAATTAAAACATATAAATAAACCTATTTGGTCTTAAAACCAAATCCTACTAGAAGTAGAATTACTTACCTAGTTGCCGAATTGATTTAATCAAGTCCCAACAGTTGCTAGAATTCCTCTTCCTTGAAATCGGCTAATACTAGGTATGTAACCATGTCGGTTTTCGGTTTTTGAAATAATGGAAAACACTTAAACAAATTATGCCTTGGCCGAATATCCCTTACCTTATGATGGGATTCCAAATCAAGAGGATTCCTTTATAAACTGTTGAAATCCTATAACTTCGTGTTAGATTAGATCTAACTTTGAAAACGTGAATCATAATCTTTAACCACATATTTATATTTATAATCCTTACCTTAGATCCTTAGATTTCCCGAAAGATCCCCTTTTGATGTTGTGGATGATTGCCCTCTTTCTTAGAATCCACAAAGATTGAAGCTTAATGAGAGAACGGAGAAGAAAATAGAAGAAAAAGAGAGGATTTTTGCTTAATGAAAATTCGCGAGAGAGGGTTTTGCCTAGGGAGAATTTGTGAGAGAGAGGAAGAGGAGCAAATGTTGATGAGTAGCCCTCCTGTCCTCCTTTTATAGCCAAAGTTATCAGCCTAGGAGTCCTTTACTTGGCCACCACTCCTCTTTTGATAATATTATCTCTTTTATTTAAAAGATAAAAGCCTTTAATCCATCAATTATCTCCTCAATTATCTCATTAGAAAATAATCCTTTATTTATCTCTTATTATTCACATATTTATGTGAATAAAACTCCTTTATTTATCTCTTATTATTCACATATTTATGTGAATAAAACTCCATTATTTCTCTCTTATTATTCACATATTTATGTGAATAAAACTCCTTTATTTCTCTCTTATTATTCACATATTTATGTGAATAAAACTCCTTTATTTATCTCTTATTATTCACATATTTATGTGAATAAAACTCCTTTATTTATCTCTTATTATTCACATATTTATGTGAATAAAACTCCTTTATTCATCTCTTATTATTCACATATTTATGTGAATAAAACTCCTTTATTTCTCTCATATATCCAAGTTTCCCGAAATGTTCAAGTTTCCATTTTTGGATCATTTCCAAAAATGTTTAGGTTTCCAAAAATGTCTAAGTTTCCAAAAATGTCCATTTCCATTTCCATTTTCATTTCCATCTCCATTTTCATTTCCATTTTCATTTCTATTTTCATTCATTTTTAGGTTTCCAAAAGTATCAAAAATTTATTCATAATACTTAAGACTTGTCATTTCATACAATTGATCTGAAAATGCATAGGCCCTTCCTAGGATGTTACAACTTTAGTGGTTTGTATGGGCTGACTAGGGTTTCGAGTTCAGTATTTCAAGATTTAGTGTTTAGAGTTTATGGTTTACGGTTAGTCTTAGGATTAGGGTTAGTTATGGCTTGGGTTTATGGGTTTATGGGTTTGTGGGTATATGGTTTAAGGTTCACGGGTTTAGGGTTTATCGAATGAAGACAGGATATCAAATTTGATTTAATCATTAAAAAATTATAAAAATATATGCTATAAAAATATTGTGCAACTGTTTATCCATAAACCCTAAACCCTAAACTTTAAACCCTAAATGGTCTAAATCCTAAACTATAAACCTTGGATCTAGATTCTAAACCCTAAATCATAACTCTAAATACTCGACCATAAACCCCTAAACTACAAACACTAAACCATTAACCATTAAACCCCAAAATATTAAACCCTAAAAACTCTAAACCTTGAAACTTTATTTCATAGGGATATATATTGATGTGTATACATGTAGATATTAATGTAAAATCTTATGTTTATAATAATTAGTGGAAGCACTTAATATTGATTAAAAAGTTTATTATAATTTAGAAATTATAATAAATCATAAAATTTGATTTTGCTTTGTAATAAATAAATTATAATAAATCAAAAATTATAAAAATAATTACCTAACTATTCTCTATTTTACGCACAAACCTGATCGAAATTTAATTAAAGTTAATGTTTGCAGATTCTATCAATTTAATCTTAATTTTAAAAATTCAACAAATTTAACCCATAACTTTACACATTCTGTTAATTTAATCTTTATTCTTAAAAACACAAAAATTTAAAAACCTAAAAAACTTTGAAAAATATATATATTTGAATGTTTAATTTCTATAAAAATATATATAAAACTAAAAAATATTTATAAGTAAATGAATATCTATTTTTCATAAACCTAATAAGTTATTTATTAAAGAATAAATCTAATAAATAAAAATAATACTAATAAGTTAGCATTAGTGGCGTTTTTCATAAAAACACCGGTAATATATGAAAAATTACTGAACGATGTCGTTTTCTGCTGAATATTTAGTGGCGTTTTCGTCAAGATGCTGCAAAAGGTTGTGTTTTACCAGCGTTTTAGCCAAAAAACGCCGCTAATATATATCAAGTGTTTACAAAACGTCGCCGTTTTGGTGATTTGTTATTAGTGGCGTTTTAGTAAAAACGCCGCAAATATGTATTACGCGTTAAGGAAACGACACCGTTTTCCGTTCTTATTAGTGGCGCCTTTAATAAAACGCCACAAATATGTTCGTTTTACTAATGTTATTAGTGGCGTTTTTGCCCAAAACGCCACAAATTTGAGAAAAAACGACTGCGTTTTTTATAATTTATTTAGTGGCGTTTATTTAAAAGCGCCGCAATAGGGATAAATTTTACAGAAACGGCGTCGTTCTTTTTACATCCATTTTAATTACTCAAAAACATTAAGTCATTTAAATCTGTTCCCCATTTTTCTAACTCCCAAATCCCTAATTTTTCATCCCCTTTACAATTCCTCAGAATCCCTAATTTCTTATTCGATTCAGTGCGAAATACTTCCCCAAATTGATTACTTCCCCATCAGGTATTTATTTATTGTTTTTAGAATTTTGTATGTCGTCCCCCAAATTTGATTTACCTTAGGGTTTACAATAATCGCTTATTTGGGTTTCTAGACTTTGAAATTATTTACTTGAACAACGAGTGGTGGAAAGGTAAAAGTTACGCAATTTATTTATTGGAGTATTAGGGAACCCCTATAGTAACTCAGTTGTTCCTATTTTGTCAAATTTATAATAATTGCTTTGAATTAACAGGGCCTTTCAATTTTGAAGCAGCAAAGGCAAATGAGAGTTTGCCCCAACTACATCTCAATCCCTATAGTTGGTCCAAGGTTGTAATTTTTCACTTTTGTTTTATGGGACAAAAGGGAGATGTTTGATTTGTTTAAGTTCGTTTCCCCATTGTGGTAAAGATATCATATTCACAGTTGTCTTTTTCTTTTAGGTCTCTAACATTATATATTTAGATTCTCCGGTCGGTGTTGGGTTTTCATATTTGAATAACAAAAGCGATTATGAGACTGGTGATGTACAGACTGACATTGACACCCATGCATTTTTGCTCAAGGTTATACATCAAATTTATTCATTATTTTCTTTATTAATTGAGATACTTATGCTTTAAGTATTTGTTGTGTATCAGTGGTTTGAACTATACTCTGAGTTCCTTCCAAACCCCTTTTTTGGTTCTTTACCAATGTGGCAATCTTTAATGCTATTCTCTTCACTTATTAACTATTTTCCAATACAATGATTGGTGTCTTCTCATATTTGGCCTGGACTAGGTAGAGCATTTATCTATTATTAATGCTAAACCAAAATCTAAACCCTTTCTTATTCTTGCTTCACTCCTGTTCCGCTGTGAAACTTTACTTTCCAGAACATGTTTTGTTTGATCACCTCTTACTGAAATTATTTAAAGTACATACTTTGAAAATGATTAGCGAGAATGATATCATCTCGGGTTCCTTTTACAGAGACATCTTGTGCTTGGATTGATTTCTCAAATTATAAAGGTAACTTGATCTCTCAAATTATTGTCTAATCGAAAGCAATTAAAATTTTGCAACCTTGATACTTAAAATGGCATAGGCCATTCTTGCTAAAAAACTATCTTCATTTTAGATACAGCTGTTGGTAGACCTCAACTTGAAGAAAACACCTCGATTGGTGGAGCTTGTTGATGATAGTAAGGTAATGTATTGTTTCACAAGAATATCAGTTCATTTGACTATACTTGTTTTGTGGAACATTTTAAGGAAAAGTACTACTTATATTTTTATATCATACACCAACATTTTAAGGAAAAGTGCTAAAATTATGATGAATTTTTCGATCTTGTCTATATTTTTTCTCAGAAGAGCTTAAAGCGTTGATTCGTTCGATATTTCTTTTCACGATTCAATATTGAGATATATAATTCTATGATATTCGGTTCTGGAGATAGAACGCATAACTTCTTGGATTTTTTCCAAATTTGAGATAATGTCTGCAAGGTAATTGCAACCTTAATTTATTTTTATCCTTAATTTGGTTATAGTTTTTGGGATTGTAACTTTTTTTGGTCGAGATTAGTTCATTAGTTCGAATCAGCTGGAGGCTATCCCCCTTCGCGTAAGCCTTTTCATGTGTTTCTTTCTTCTTCTTTTTTAATGAATTCATTATGCTATATAAAGTTTTTTATTGTACAGTCTTCTATATAAAGTTTTATGAATTCATTATGCTATATGAAGTGATTGTTTTATATAAATATATATATTTATGTAGTCGGTATTATATTTTTTTAATGCAAATATAAAGCTGTCTTTTTTGCAATTCACCTAAGCACTACAGAAATCATCAAAATATTATCAGTAACCCTAAGTATATGTCTAGCAACCTACTTCTTTAAGTGTCAGTGGCTCTTGAGCTGATATTATGATAAATTTCCATTTTACAAAACCAGTTCCTTGAAGAACATAGACAATCTCACATCAATCTCGTATTAGAAGAAAATGTTTCTTTTGCTTACACTGCACCTTTTTAATGAGAAGGTTTTGCTTGTAGGAATTTATCCAGTGAAGTGGACCCACGATATTATAATTGGATATAACATTTGCAAGTTTGATTTGCCATATCTTATTGAGGTAAATGAAAAATTAACTTATGTTTTATTCTCCATATTTCATTCTTTGCAGGAAAGGTTTCTTTTTGGTTCATTATGTAGGGTTTCCTTTATTTGTATAGGAGTTGTGTGATTGAACCATCGACATTTAATCGTGCAGTTAACAGAGAGCACAAACACTTGGAATAGCGAGTTTAGATACTTGGCGCATCGAGGATTAGTTGGGTTCGTGTAAAAGATACAACATTTTCTTCAAGGTAAAGTATCTGTTATGGTTGTTATTCTTATAAATGATCTTTGTTGTTAGCCTTATTTTTACGCTAGATTTTTTTAAGCGGCTTGTTATCTCACACCTTGCAATTGCAAAGAATACTAATAATCTCCACATCCTTATAAATTAACTTGCTTCTCCTCATTGTCTAATTAGATATGGCGAGTTAAAACATCTATTATTTAACTTTGCATTGCTTTGAATGTGGTGGTTTATCACATGCAAAGTTAAGTCATGTATAGAAGAAAGGAGTAAAATGGTAATAATAACCAAATGAATGTGAAATGATACTATCAATTTTTCAAACACTTAAAATCCTTACATAGCACAGAATAACAAAGCATCTATGGTGGGACAGATGTTACAAACCTTTCTTTGTCAATCCATAAAATTTTATTTTTACCTTTAATGTTGTTTGATATTATTTTTATATTCTGTTCTTTTTTTTTAAGTATTAGTGGGTTAATGTTGTTTGTATTCCGAGTGCAACCTCTGTTTTGTTGTTGAGAGTGGAGTAGACCGACTTCTTGAAATTATTAAGATACGTTTTAGTTTAAAATTACGATCGATAAGAGTTATATCATGATGAATTTGTCCAAATTGCGGTCCAAATTTACATTTATTATCGTGCTTGGTTGGTATATATGTGTTTACTATATTGCTATTGCTCAAAAAAAAAAGATTCAAAGTATATAGGTTGGAAACCTAACGGGTTGCCTTATATCTCATTGTAAGATATAATGGATCCTCCCAGTGTAACAATACCACGTATGATGAATCTTACATAATTTCGCATCTAAATTACAGTCCAAATTGTCATTTATTATCCTGGTTGGTTGGTATATATCTTCTGTTTATTATATTCTTGTCCAAAAAAAAAAAAGATTCAAAGTATATAGGTGGAAACCTAACAGGTTGCCTTATATCTCATTGTAAGATATAATGGATGCTCCCAGTGTAACAATGCCACGTATGATGAATCTTACATAATTTTCTGTCCAAATTGTTGTCCAAAATGTTGTTTATTATATTGTTTCAACTGGTACTCAAGCAATATATTGATTAGCTCATCATCCGATTTGGGTTTGGGATCTAAAATGTGATGTTAAGCATTTGAGATAGTTTTCTTACGGTTTCTTTTTAATATAAAAATCGAATTAAGATAACAAACAAATTATGATCCATGAATATTTTGATAGTGATTAAGCTTCTGATATTTTATGAAAACAACATTGCTTTATAATTTGATACCAACATCTTAAATATTTTAATATAGTAGAATTAAATTTCTTTTTAGAAATCGATTTTGTTTTATTCAAACCCCCAACATAAAATTCTTTTTTAATATAAAAATCGAATTCTTTTCCAATATAAAAATCGAATTCTTTTTTAATATAAAAATCGAATTCTTTTTTAAAAAAGGTAATTTAAAAACTTCGCAAAATGAAAATTTTTTTTGGTTACTCATTAATTACTTTGTTAAGTTATTTACTTTTTTTTATAGTTTTTTCATTATTTAAAAACATTTTAATATAAAAATCAAATTACTAATTTTTTATATTAATAATGTTTGATTTTAATATTTAATATTTTTAGATGTTTTTAAAACTTATAATTTTGTTATCAATATAATAATAATGATCATTATTTAAATATTTTTTAATATAAAAATCGAATTCTTTTTTAAAAAAGTAATTTAAAATCTTCTTAAAATGAAAATTTATTTATTTTTACTCATTAATTACATAATTGGCATAACTCACATAACATACATAACTTACATAACTTACATAACTCACATAACTTACATAACTTACATAATACATGTAGTTTAATGTAATAATTTCCTTAAAAGCATTTAGTTTAAAGATCAAATTTCATAACTTTCATCAAATTTCATAACTTACGTAATACATAACTTACATAATTTTAAGATCAAATTTCATAACTTACATAAGTTTAAGATCAAGCTTCATAACTTACATAATACATAACTTACAATGCCATGTATGATGAATCTTAAAGAATACATAACTTACATACTTTTAAGATCAAATTTCATAACTTACATAATTTTAAGATCAAACTTTATAACTTACATAATTTACATAACTTACATAGTATTCATTTATATATATCATATCATTACTTACATAAATTATGAATTAAAAATTTAGCCGTGTAATTTATTGTCAACTTTAGACTTCAACAACTACGAAATGGATAGATCTTGGATGAATTTGTCAAGGGTAAGCAACGACTATCGATATGGAGTAGAAACTTTTCTAAATTTTGCATTTCAGAATGCAAGCCAAGAGAATATGATTCTTTTCTCGTGTAAGAAGTGTTGCAATATCAATTGGCATTATCGTGAAGTTGTCTACGAACATCTAGTTGTTGATGGCTTTGTTCGGGGGTATAAAAAATGGATTTTCCATGGAGAGTGTACATCTAGTGGAGCCTCTTCATCGATGAATCTAGGTTATCCTCATAGTGCTTACAATCGAATGTTAGAGAAGATGACATGGATGGCATGTTGCGGGATGCATTTAATATATGCGCGGTGATGGTTTGCGATCATTTCCACTGATTTAGGTGCAACCGATAATTATAATTTTGGTGGAAATACTTTCACCGAAAGGGAAGAAGTGTACTGATGATCACCAAATGAAGAAGCGGCGAAGTTCTACACGTTACTTGGTGAAATGAGCGAAGAAGCGTATGAGGATCCAAATTTTCAAAAGCCGTCTTTTCTGTATTCGTCTTTTTCACTTAAAATGTTTGGGAGGATGGACCGGAAACTCTTTGACAATGTTGTTAGAGTTTTTGAGAGAAATGTTCCGGTTTGCGAAAATCTCTCAATCTTCCAAAGACATGAAGAAACTGATCAAAGATTTGGGCCTTAGCTACAACAAAATTCATAGTTGCCCAAATGACTGCATGTTATATTGGGGCGACCGGAGAAACTAACAGTGCTGTCACGTATGCGGTCAATCCCGTTGGACGAATAGAAATACAGAGGATGGTAACGAGGATGAAAACAATGCACAGTCAAGGAAGACGCCAATTAAGATTTTGCGGTATTTTTCGCTAATACCAAGGCTTCAAAGGCTTTTCATGTCGTCGAAGACAGCCGAGTCAATGACGTGGCACCATGATGGACGAACCGATGATGGATTGTTAAGGAATCCTTCATATTCTTTAGCTTGGAAATCATTTGACTCCAAATTTCCAAGCTTTCCAAGCGATCCTCGGAGTGTGAGGCTTGGGCTAGCATCTGATAGATTTAACCCGTACAAAATCACGAGCACTGCGTACAGTACTTGGCCTGTGGTGCTTGTTCCTTACAATTTGCCTCCATGGGTTTGTATGAAACAATCATCCTTCATCTTATCTATGATTATCCCTGGAGAGAAAGGGCCCGGAAATGATATTGACATATATTTGCAGCCACTTATTAAAGAGTTAAAACAATTGTGGGCTGGTGTTGAGACATACGGTGTATCGAGAAAAGAGAACTTCAATTTACGTGCAGCATTGATGTGGACTATTAATGACTTCGGCCTATGCCAATCTATCGGTTGGAGTACCAAGGGGACGTTATGCTTGTCCTTCTTTGTCTTTGCGCAAACATGTTCGCAATGGTTATATAATGGGAAGAGATTCTCTTACATGGGGCATCGTCGGTGGTTACTAGGAAAATCATAGATTTAGATTTGAGTACTCGGTTTGTGAAGATGAAGAGTTTAGAGAAGCTCCTTCGCAGACTGGTGGATCTAAAATATTGTTCATGTTGAAAGATATGAATGTCATTTATGGGAAGATGAATCAACCGCCCAACACGTAAAGAAATAGAAGATCAATGGATGATTCTGATGATGAATCTGATGAAGAGGATGATCCTAATGAGGCGGACTTGTGGAAAAAAAGAAGTATTTTTTTTAGTTGCCTTATTGGGAGCATCATATTTTACGACATAATCTTGATGTCATGCACATTGAGAAAAATGTCTGCGAGAATATTATTGGGACTATTTTGAATGTCGATGGAAAATCGAAAGACAATCTTCAGAGTTGACTTAATTTACTCCACATAGGAATTCGGCGTGAGCTTCATCCCAAAGCACTTCCGAATATGAAATATCGGTTGCCGCCTGCTATTTTCTCAATGTCGAAGACGGAGAAAGAAGTGTTCTGTATGGTGTTGAAGGATATAAAGGTCCCGGATGCGTATGCATCAAATATATCCCGATGTGTGAGTCTTAAAGATCGAAGACTATATGGCTTAAAATCGCATGACTATCACATCTTGATGCAAGACTTACTGCCAGTTGCTATGCGGTGTTGTATGTCGAAAAAGGTGACGTCTTGTGTAATTGAACTATCCAATATAATGAAAGGCATTTGTGGCAAAGTTTTGGATGTTCAAGAACTTGAGACACTACAAGATCTGGAGAAGATCTTCCCGCCTTCCTTCTTCACTATTATGGTACACTTGTTAATTCATCTCCCTCGTGAAGCAATACTTGGTGGATCCGTTTTCTATCGATGGATGTATCCCATAGAAAGGTCTTACTTTATTTGCAAATTATTCCTTCATTCACCTCAATGCCTTTAGTTGCAACTTTTGATAATGTTGTATATCGTGTTTAGGTTCCTATCCAAATTGAAGTCTTACTGCCGCAATAAGCGTTATCCGGAAGGATCAATTGCCGAAGGCTACTTGGCAGAGGAATGTATGACTTTCTGTTCGAGGTATTTGGAAGATGTTGAAACAAGAATGAACAGACCAAGTAGAAATGCTGGGCTCACAGATCATAACTTGGCCGAAACTTATTTATTTCAAAGTTTCAGAGAACCGATCGGTAAAGTCGAAATTGTAGAATTAGACAATAGATCGTGGGTCCAAGCACATCGATACGTTCTTTTTCATCACGATTCAATGGAACCATTACGCAAGTAAGTTCTAGAATTTGATAAATACTCATCAATTATAATTTGTTTGTCTTCTAACAAAGTAACCCTTTTTTTAACATAGTGAGTACAAAAAAATATTGAGAGCTCGTTCACGGTCCCGAAGATTACATCGACGAGAAATTAATAAGTTGTTCACAGAATCATTTCATGAATGGTTAAGCCAAACGGTATGCAATTGAAGTTTTCATTGACAAGTAATAATGTTTTCTCATAACATTTATAATTACTCAATTTACTTTCGATTCAATAGGTTTGGAGTCGGAATGAAGTAAATGACGAAGTTAAATGGCTTTCACAAGGTCCAAGCAGAATAGTGAAAGATATAGTGCCTTCCTCATCAACGGATCTGATTTCATACAAGGTATCGCGAGAGATTGAGGAGAACCCAAAATTGTGGAATTGTTGTTAATTCTTCAATTACAAGTTATGCTAGTGCTAGGGACAGTAAATCTGTCGAGGGGAATCAAGTATTACGGACTTATTCTGCGACATAATTGAGTTGGATTATTACGGCAAATGGAAAGTTGTCTTATTTCGAGGTGATTGGGGTGATGTGAATACATGCTCATGGAATTAAAAGCGATCAATATGGTTTTACAATGGTGAATTTCTCTCGATTGATTCACAGGAGAACAAGCGATAGGCGAGTCGTATGTGTTTTCTTCTCAAGTGAAACAAGTTTTTACTCAAAACATCCAAGCGATGAGGGTTGGTACGTTGTACTTGAAACACTCCTAGAGACTTGTTCGACATGGCCAATGAAAGTAGAGATGACATCGTCGAAAGATCGAAACTCGCCTTTTCGAACAAAACTTAAATGAAAATATCCCTAGTACTAGTACACAATTTCAATGGGTTCATCGGACGTGGACGAAGATATTTACGAATTATGATGTAGTAAGATTTTACGATTTTTTTATTTATATGTAATATTATAATTTTAATCTTGGTCATTTTATATAATTTAACTATTTTATATGTACCATTAGTGTTGTCATTTGTTACTAAAATTTCAAATATTTTATGTGTATTGCAGGAAAAATGAGTAGAAGAAGATTGCAAGATTTAAATATTGTATAGAATCATCGTAAATTCGGAAGAGGGCAATAGGGAGCAACAAGCAGGTTGTTGGATCCTCGAGTGTGCACGACATAGATGATGAGCTGCTTGAGAATTACAAAGTAATGTTAAGTTTATTTTACATGCATGTTGACTTTTATTATTGATTCATTTTTCAATTTTAATATAACAATAATATATCATTGTTCATTCAGGTCGGTGGGACGCGCGAGAGGTCGCGGACGTCTGGCGCTTAGAGATTTATACGAATTAAATCCCGTCGAGCGTGTGAAAGTAAGGAGAAACAGTCATGGCCAGCCTGTTGGCCCTTAAGCTCGACTTTTAGCAGGCTATCTGGGCATTATTGCACGGAATACAAATATGTTGCCCATCAATTACGAGTCATGGCATCACTTGCCTGATGCAAACAAAAATCAAGCTCTCGCTAACATTAAGGTAACAAAACGTGAATGTAATTTATAATACTTTGGTTGAAGTTTCATTTATATTTACTTTCTAACCTTATGTTTTTTTAGGAGAGATTTGCTTTGGAGGTCTCCGATGACTATATAAAGAAGACATTGGGAAAAAAATGGAGAGACCATAAAAGCACACTGAAAAAAGAATATTTTAAGAAAGAAATAAGCCTTGAGGATAAATTGCGAAATGTCCCACCGAGAATGTTGAGGTATCAATGGAAAGATGCGGTTAGATTTTGGAACTCAAAGAAAGGAGAGGTATTACCTAGTTGTAAACTCTTATAAATTTTTCGATTTATAGTATTTACTATATACGTAATAATAATTTCATTATGTAGGACCGTGAGCGTGTTGGAACGAAAGCAAAGAGCGAAACAAAAATTCACGCACGGCAGGGTCCGGAAGTTTTGCTTACAGAAATGAGGCCGGTGTATTATAATTTATTAATTCTGTCAAATATTAATGACTTTATACTATTAAATTATATTTTTACTACTACACTGTAGGAAGTCTCCACCGGTCAAAAAGTTGGACGCGTTCAGCTTTTTGACATTACGCATAGGAAGAAGGATGGATCTCCGATGACATCCGAAGCTGGAGAGATTATGGTATATTTACTTAATAAAATTTGATTTATTATAAATATTTATAATTCTTACTTATAATAGTTTAATTATTCGTTAGTAGTTTTAAATTAATAATGTTAAGTTATGTTGCATTCATTCGTATTGTATATTTCGTTTCTAACTTTTTGATTGATTTATTAGGAGAAACTAAAGGAGAAGAAGGCCTGATATGAAGCAGTACCGCTTGAGTGATAGTTCTGTTAATCTTGAGGATATCCATAATGTAATTATTACCAATGTTTTGGGTCTGAAAGGTATGGTCGAATTTTTATGCTACATTTCTTTGTTTTTGGCTTAAATTATATACTACATTTCTTTGTTTTTATTACTGATGTTTTGGGTCACGAAAGGTATGGTCGGGTCCGATTTCAAGGATCTGGTGTTACCCCGACCCAATATTTTGGATCCGGCTCCCAATAGTAAATGCCTTCCGGTAGTCAAGCTCAAGCCAAAGTTCAGAGGTTAAAAGACCAAATGTCCCAAATGCAAGTGAGCACGGTTGACAAATTCTTTGAGGTTGAAAGAAAATATGAAGAACTTTGAGTGGATGCAGCAGCGAGGGAGGCAGCGGTGGCAGCGATGGCAGCAGAGCAGAGCAAAAAATATGATGAGCTCCAGCTACAGCTTCAGCAGATGATGCAGATGTTTGTGATCGCGAAGCGCCATCTTAGTCCCTTAGTTTCTCTTTGTAATATTATTTTTAACATTGTTACATTTAACATTATTGTAAGAATAGTTTCAATTATATTTCATTTATTAATTTACATCATATATCTATTATTGAATTTGAAGTATCATTTAGATTTAATGCTTTTGGTGAGATTTAAATGCTACATTTGCTGTTTTGGGTTGAAATTATATGCAAGCTATTCTTTGTTTTTGGTTGGTTTTAATGCAGGAAGGGTAGGATATTGGAGAAACTGACTATTGCAAATCTGTGCAAATTAGCGGCATTTGTGGGAAAAGCGCCGCTAAAAGTCACGACTTTTAGTGGCGTTTGTGGGAAAAGCGCCACTAAAAGTCTTGACTTTGAGCGGCATTTGTGGGAAAAGCGCCACTAAAAGTCAAGACTTTTAGCGGCGTTTTTCCCCATAAACGCGGCTAAAGTTTGCGGCGCTTTTCAAAACGCCGCAAGTACTATTAGTGGCGCTTATAAACATAGCTAAAAGCCAAAAAAACGCCGCTAAAAGTCTGTTTTGGTGTAGTGTAAGTTTGTGTGTAATAAATCAACATCATGTTACCATGCTTTTAAATGCCTGATATTGCGTGAGATGTATATTCTTTCTATAGAATTCATTAATAAGGTCTCGTTGATAAATATGACGAAGTTTTATTAGGTCGAAGTCCTGGTTGAACCTTAGGAATAGAAAGGATACCCTTGTCACGACATTCGATTAAGAAGGTCCCGTATAAGACCATATATGGGATATGGCCTCGGCACCGAACTGAGATCCCGTATAAGACAATATCAGGGATATGGCATCGGTATTGAATAGTGAAACCGTGTAAGACCACGTCTGGGACCTGGCTTCGGTATGAAATCGTGTAAGACCATGTCTCGGACATGGCATCAACATACGATCTCGTGTAAGACCATATCTGGGATATGGCGTCGACATCAATATGAGATCTCGTATAAGACTATATCTGGGATATGGCATCAGCATCGACATGTGATCCCATGTAAGACCATATCTGGGATATGGCATTGGCATCTTACTACGTGTATGACAATTTTCGAGTATCCTTCAAAATTCCAAGTGGTTCAACGGGGTAAAGTATTAAAGTTTATGTTAAAGATGGAAAAAGAGCTAAAGTTATGTAATGGAGTGATACAGGTACATATGCGAAACTCACGAGAAATGAGCCCGGTATGTGATATGTGGTTGGTGAAAGTGAGCATGAGTAAGCTATGTCAATGTGCTTGAAATTTTGTGATAGTTCATATTGTAATGTGTGGATGTTATCACAATATTTTATGTTGCTATCTATTACATGCAAACTTACTAAGCTTTATGCTTACTCCCTCTCCTTTCCCTTCCCTTGTAGTATCACCAAGCTAGCTCGGGGATCGTAGGACGTCGGAGCTCGATTCACACTATCAAGCTATTCTTTTGGGTATAGTAAAATTTGATTATTTTGGGTATGGCATGTATAGGAATTTGGTCATTTTGTTATATGTCATATTGATTAACCAATGAGTTGGTTATTAATGCTACTCATTTCATTTTGTAAATGGTCATTGAAATTGGCCAATACTAGTTAAGTTATACCTATTCAATGATGATGAAATTCATGAAGTGCAAGCTTGCAAAATTAGATGAGTAATATGTGAAGTAAATGCATGAAGAACGCAGTATGAAATTAAGGCGCGGATGTCTTGATTGTGGATATTAGAAGTGCATTATTGTTATACTATGTCTTGCTGGAAATGGTACAAGTGTGGTTGCTTTTCAGGTTGGCAAATGGCTTGGTAAATAGCCTTATATTTTTCCACACGGGTAGACACACGGGCATGTGTCTAGGCCGTGTGTGACACACGGTCAGCCCCGTGGGCGTGTTGATAGGCCGTGTGTCCCCATGCATCTGAATTTAGCAAAACAAAATGCCCAATAGAAAGCACACGGGTAGAGACACGGTTGTGTGTCTCAGCCGTGTGAAGGACACGGCCTAAGGACATCGACGTGTGCCCAGGCCGTGTGAAGTCTGCACATTAATTGTGAAAATTAAATTCGTCACACGACTTAGCACATGGGGGTATGACTCGGCCGTGTAACCCTAAATGCTTGTTGACATCATAAACAGAATGTCAAGGTTTTCACACACGGGCTAAGGCACAGGCATGTCATGGCCGTGTGAGGGACACGAGCCATAGACAGGGGCGTGTGGCCCTATCTTGAGCAAAAATTTTCTAAGTGTTAGTTAGCTTCCGGTTCAGTCCCGAACAACCCTATATGTATGTTTTGGGTCTCGTAGGCCCATAATAGGAATATTATGAACACGAATGAAAAGTTTTAAGTATTATCGAAAATTTATGGCCCGGTTTTATATGATTAGGTATGAAAAGTCCGATAATGCCTCGTACCCGGTTCCGGCGTTGAATACGGGTAAGGGGTGTTACATTTAGTGGTATCAGAGCTACGATTTAGTCGATTCTTGGACTAACGTAGCGTATGCACGAGTCTAGCTATACATGCCGTACGTATATCTTGACAATTTAAATTATGTTTTCGTATAGCAAATGGGTCCCGATAGAGCAGTGGCGAATGATGTAGAAAGTAACGCGCCGGCCCCCGCCCAAGGGATGGTGCCAACTGAAAATGAAAATAGACCAATGGCTGTGAGTCAGAGAGGAGGAGAAGAGGCTAGGGATGCCTTTCTCCATATGATGAATGCCTGGTATACGGAGTTCGTTCGAATGAACCCGAACGCTCAACCCCCTCCAACCCCACCTATTCCTCAGCCTACCCCTGTAGCTCCCCAAGTTGTAGAAATGGTAAGAAGGGAAAATCCCCCGGTTGATAGAATCCAGAAACAAGGAGCTGAGGAGTTCCGAGCTAATAAAGATGACGATCCTGAAAGAGCAGAATTCTGGCTTGAAAATACCATCAGGGTATTTGATGAATTGTCTTGCACACCTGAAGAGTGTATGAAATGTGTTGCGTCTCTCTTGAGAGATTCAGCTTACCAGTGGTGGAACACCCTTGTGTCGGTTGTACCAAGGGAGAAAGTTAATAGGGAATTTTTCCAAGAAGAGTTCCGAAAGAAGTATATTAGCCAAAGGTTTATCGATCAGAAAAGAAATGAATTCCTTGAGTTAAAACAAGGTCGAATGACTGTAACCAAATATGAACATGAGTTTGTAAGGCTCAGTAAATATGCTCGGAAGTGCGTGTCCATGGAAGCCATCATGTGTAAGAGGTTCGAGGATGGATTAAATGAGGACATCCGATTGTTTATTGGTATACTAGAACTGAAGGATTTTGTGGTGTTAGTAGAGAGAGCTTGCAAGGCCGACGAATTGGCCAAAGAGAAAAGAAAGGCTGAAATTGAGTCCCGTGACTTGAAGAAGAGACAATTGGGTAATTCATTTCAATCCTCATTCAAGAAATCAAGAGAGTTTACTACTCGATCAACTACTTCAGTTGGGTTATCAAACAGAAGTAAAGGTAAACAGTACTCGGCTTCTAAAGCTCAGACCACTTTGATTGCTAGTGTTGGTAATGCTCGACCAAGTAGACTGGAATGTTCACAGTGTGGTAGACGTCATCCCAGTGAATGCCGAGCAAATGAGAGAGCTTGTTTCAAGTGTGGATCCCAAGATCATTTTATTAGATATTGTCCCGAGATGGTTGAAAAAGAAAAATTTCAGAGTGCAAGATCGGGAAGTACTACTAGAGGGAGACCACAGAGAAATCTGGGAAACGGAACGAGTAGTAATAATACACTTAGAGAACAGACTGCAAGATCTGAGGGTAGAGCACCTGCGAGAACTTATGTCATTCGCGCTTGCGAAGAGACGTCATCCCCTGATGTCATTACGGGTACATTTTCTCTCTATGATACTCACGTTGTTGCTTTAATTGATTCAGGATCTACCCACTCGTATGTTTGTATGAAATTAGTATCTAATATGAACATGCCTGTAGAGTCTACAGAATTTGTGATAACAGTATCAAATCCCCTAGGCAAATGTGTGTTAGTTGACAAAGTATGTAGGAATTTTCCTTTGATTATTAGAGGTTACTGTTTTCCAGCTAACCTTATGCTTTTTCCGTTTGATGAATTTGATGTAATACTTGGTATGGATTGGTTGACCATTCATGATGTGGTAATAAATTGTGGAAGAAAAATTATTGAGTTGAAATGTGAAAGTGGTGATATTCTTCGGATTGAATCAGATGAATCGGAAAGAGTGCCTGTAGTGATTTCTTCTATGACTGCTAAAAAATGTATAATAAAGGGATATGAAGCTTATCTTGCCTTTGTGATGAATGCCAAAGAGACTGAGTTAAGAATTGAATCAGTGTCGATAGTATGTGAGTATCCAGATGTATTTCCTGAAGAATTGCTCGGGTTGCCTCCGGTTAGAGAGATTGAATTTGGTATTGAGTTAGCCCCTGATACTACACCCATTTCGATTGCTCCGTACAGAATGGCTCCGACCGAGTTGAAAGAATTGAAGGCTCAGTTACAAGAGTTGACGAATAAAGGTTTTGCTAGACCGAGTTATTCTCCGTGGGGTGCTCCCGTATTATTTGTGAAAAAGAAAGATGGTTCTATGAGGTTATGTATAGATTATCGGCAACTTAATAAGGTAACCGTAAAGAACAAGTATCCCTTGCCAAGGATCGATGATTTGTTTGACCAATTGAAGGGAGCCACCGTGTTTTCCAAGATAGACTTGAGGTCTGGTTATTACCAGTTGAGAGTCAAAGACTCAGATGTGCCGAAAACCATATTTCAGACAAAGTATGATCACTATGAATTTTTAGTTATGCCTTTTGGTTTAACAAACGCCCCTGCCGTGTTTATAGATTTAATGAATCGCATCTTTCGACCATATTAGGATAAATTTGTTGTAGTCTTTTGATCGCTGTGAAGTCAGAGTTTTAAATTTATAAAGATAATGATCAAACCTGGAAACTAACTATGACAACGATTGAGACAAGTGCACCTATCGAACAGTAGTATAGTTAAGGCAAGACCGGATTGTCGAACCCAAAGGAACTAAAAGTAATAATACTAACTTTCTTTTTATTATTTAGCCTAAGAATTAAGCGAATGGTTGTTTAATCTAAATTAATTAACTACTAAACTTAAAGACTCTAAGACAAAGAAGAATGAATTTGGGAGAATACTTGAGGAAAAACCAATTAATTAAGACGACACCCAAGGAAGAATCCACCTAGACTTCACTTGTTATCTAACTCTGAACCAGGCGATTTATTCATTTGACTTGATCCGTATAATTCCCTAATTTATATTAAACCCTCTCTCGAGGCGAATAACGACTAACCCTAGGTTGATTAATTGAAATCTCTTTCTAATTAAAACCCCTAGAATTGCATTAACTCGATCTATGAATCCCCACAAATCTGCCCTCTCTGGCCTAGCAAGACGCCCCTAAACGGTAGCTTTAGGCTCCCGTCGACTCCCCCCATTTAGGTCATACTTAGGGTGTATTTATAGGCTTTTGGAATGTATTTCTTTGCCCCTAAGTATCCAAATCCGATTGAAATTGCTCTTTTCTGCGGCAGGGACACGGCCATGGCACACGCCCGTGTGAATCGTCTTTAGGCCGTGTTCGGACTTCATTAATGAGGCACGGCCGTGTATCTCGTGGCTAGATCGTGTTCGAGATTATTGAGGAGGCACGGCCGTGTGGTCTTGGGCCCAGGCCGTTTTGATTTCGTGCTTTGGCCCATTTGGCTCGTTTTAAGCCTGTTTCTTATTCTTTTCATCCTCCGGTGCTTCCCTGAGTATAAAACATGAAAAAAAAAGGATTAAGAGCACCTTTTTACATAAATCAAATGATAAATCATCCAAAAGTATGCTAAATGTGGGATTAAAATATGTTACTTTTACGGTTTATCACATACCCCCACACTTAAGCTTTTGCTTGTCCTCAAGCAAAATTCTCAACTTACAATTAAAACGAACTTTCCATGATTCAATATTCCTATCAACAATGTCTCATCATAATTCATAGATAATTTATACATGGACAATTTAACTCAAAGAGTCCTAAAGGTTCAAACAATCTAAGTCATACATTTGTAGCACAAAACATAGGTGTTTCCCCTTATCTAAATAATTACCTCTGATTCAAAACCTACAAGGGTTGACATCCTCACTAAAGATTCACTCAAATCACTCGAAGTGTTTAAGGTTCAGAATTAAGCACTCAAATGTCAAACCTGAAAAGTTAATCCCATAGGCTTGCATGAAAATCAAATCTCCACCCTTTGTAATATGAAATGATGCACAAATCAAAAGGTCTTTGAAAGGGTTGTACTTGGGCTTGGGTTAAAGGTGTGGTTAAAGGGTGAATTAGAGGGTTAGAATCGAGATCGACTGAAAAATTACCCAAACGAAACAATGAACTAAATAAAAGTAATTACATCAATCTGAAAGCTAATAATACTAATAATACGAGCTTCTTCTTCAATATTTGGAATTAAAACTTATAAGCTCTTTAATCACAAAACTAAAAATGAATAAACTCTTTTTTATTTTGATTGATTTTTTTTAAGAACAAATCATAAATACATAACAAAGGATAAATTACTGAAATAAAAAACATAGTTAGGCTATTAATCAAATCAAATCTCGATATAAGGGTAGTCAAAAGGAATGGTGATAACAAAAACAAAGGGTTTTGGGTTAATATTAGTGGGTGAGTCAATAAAAAGGGTTGTTAGGTTTAAACGGGGTTCACTAGGGGTTAATTATGAAGGTAGGTTTTTAGTGGAGTAAGTGGGTTAAATCCTAGGTGCCTTTATCATTTCTGTATATCAAATCAAAGGTGTGGTCTCGACATGTATAATCGATGCAAGTTCTAGAATAACAAATCAATGTTGACACACTCATAATCAATGAAGTGAGCAAGAAAAAGGATATATGCTCTTATAAGGCTCAAAATCTCACAAAAATTATGGGTATTTTGATGTCAACCTCGTAAATTTCAAACTTTAAAGTAATATTCAAATTTAGGTAGACAACCTAGAAAATTTTTAATTTCTGAAAAATAGACTTATCATGCTTGATTCTCTAATATTCTTAGAATTTAATTATCAATGCACAATTATCAATGACTTAATTTAAAACACATCAATAAAGATCATAAATCATAGGAATTTCATTCTAATGATAATATGAGAAACTTACTTTAAGAAACAAGACATAATTCAGGATTTGAGAATAATGCAAAAAGTTTGGTACCTAATTTCAGGAATTTGAGAATAATGAAAAAAATTAGGCACCTTTTTAGGTTGTTCACCCCCCCCACACTTAAGATGTACATTGCCCTCAATGTACAAAGTTATATATATAGACAATTAAGTAGAAATTCAAGAGATATGGAGAGAAGTGAAACTTCCTGAATTATGGATGAAATCCTTGAATTGGAGGTGAAAGATAAAGTTGGAGGGGCGTTCTTGATGACAATCCTGCGCTAGATGAAGAAATTGGGTAGCTCATGGAGGATTAGCCAGGATATAATAATAATAATTAAAACTATACTAATTAAATAATTAAAGAAAAGCAAGCTAAAGTGAAGAAAAATAAAAATTGAAATAAAATTAAAAGAAAAGATAGATGGACCGTAGAGTCCTTATTGTTGGGTGTGATTTCTAAGGCTGGGGATATGCTGGCGGTGGCGAAAGTGGCGTGATTCCCTAGCAGCCTTTAGAACCTAAAATTGAGAAACTAAGATAAAATAAACTAAATTAAGCATAAGAGTGTTAAAGAGAAGGAAAATAAATGAGAAGAGTAAAGAAGAAGAAAAATTAAATGGTCTCAAAGACCCTTGGCTTGTCGAGTGATTGAAGCGGCCAGCATGAACTTATGTAGATCGGTCTCCATGAGGGAGATTGTACTGGGATCCTTCCGTTTCTTTGACTTGGCCAAAAGATTGAGAAGAATGCTATAAGAATGAAGAATGCTAATAAGGTATGGTGTAAGGGTGTAAAGGAGGAAGAAGGGTGAAAGTTGCAAAGGGATGAAAAGTTGAGAGTTAGTAGGAGAAGAGAAAAAGAAGGGGGTTTAAATAAATTTTCAAGCCTGGTACAACCCCACGCCCGTGTACCGTGGGCGTGCTAAGTCACACGGTCGCATCGCATGGCCGTGGTGGGCTCCATTTGTTTCTCCCACGCCCATGCTCAGGTCGCCACACCCGTTGGTGCTAAGTCAGTGTCGTCCACGGCCGCGTCGCACGGCCATGGCGTTTTGTCGGTGCCCGTGGGTTGGTGGTTAGAGTCCGTGACTCAAAGATTTGATTCTTTTTGACTTGTACCCTCTCTGCCGTGTCAGTACGGTGATTCTGTACTTCCACACGGCCACGGCCACGACCGTGTGTAAGGCCGTGTGGCCTGGAAATCTGCACTTTTGGTTAGTTTAAAGTTAGATACTATAAAGAAAAGATAAAATAGACAAAATAAAAATGTAAAAGTTAATGGTGTTAGTATTCGGGTTGCCTCCCGAGAAGCGCTCGTTTATAGTCTTAGGCTAGACTCTCCTCTCATTTGTATGTTCATGGTGGTTTGAGGAGTTGAAAGTCCTTCCTCATGCTATCGGTATTATCATGATAGATTTTAAGTCGAGATGCATTTATATTGAAAGTGCCAAAGATAGGGTTACTTACATCGACTGTTCCGTATGGAAAAACACTGATTACCCTAAACGGTATTTCTTTTTTTGTGTTCGGGCCAGGGGGAGATGTTCGAGGGTCTGTTTTTTCTATCAATACATGATCTCTGATTTTGAACTTGTTTGATTCGTGGAGTGGTTCTGGTTCTGCTTCGTGTATTCCTAATTTCTCCTTGAAATGCATATTCCACTCGTCTAGATCATCAAATTGAATCCCTCGTTCCTCATGAGTTATTTCTTTGTTAACAATGGGTCTAGGATCGGGTTCAGTTGTATTCTTTTGCGGTGCTTCCTAAAAAGAAGGGTTAACCGAATGGTTATCAATAGAGTTTGTTTTCTCACCTTGATTACTCGATGTTCTAGCTGAATCAAGGGCTTTGAGAGTGACTGTCTCGTTACCTACACGAAGTATGAGTTCTCCTGCATTAATATCAATTTTAGTCCTGGTAGTTGCTAAAAATGGTCTTCCTAAGATTAAGGGGATCGAATTATCCTCATCCATGTCTAAAACGACAAAGTCTACTAGGAATACGAATTTTTCAATTTTTACGAGTACATCTTCGATTATACCCCTAGGAACTCTAACAGTTTTATTAGATAGTTGAATGCTCATCCTAGTTTGTTTAGGTTTCCCTAGACCTAGTTGTTTAAATAATTTATAAGGCATGACATTTATGCTTGCCCCTAGATCAGCTAACGCATTATCAATAGGTAAACTACCAATTAAACATGGAATTGTAAAACTCCCTGGATCTTTTAATTTCCGTGGTAGTTTATTTTGCAAGATTGCTGAGCACATTACCTTTAGTTCCACGTGTAATGCCTCGTCTATCCTTCGCTTGTTCGTCAAAAGCTCTTTTAAAAATTTTCTAGAATCTGGCATCTGTGAAAGAGCTTCAAGTAACGATAAGTTAATATGTAATTTCTTTAAAAGTTTAAGAAATTTACCGAACTGTTCCTCTGTATCGTCTCTCCTTAATGCTTCGGGATATGGTATGCAAGGTTGGTACTCTTTGATTACCGATTTTGGCTTATTATTACTTACCTCAACCTTACCTTCTTTGACCTCATCCTCTTGCCTTGAATTGGGCTCGTCTAACCCTTCACTTTCTTGAGTGTTATGGCTTGGATTTGCTCCTTTGGGTTAATCTCGGTGTTGCTTGGTAGACGCCCTTGCGATCGCTCGAAAATTATCTTTGCAAGTTGTCCAAACTGTGTGTTAGTAAGTTGTCCAACTGTCTTAGTGAGTTCCCGACTTGGCTCTCGATCCCTTTAATTGATGCTGTTGATTCTTAAGGGTGGTCTCAGTGTCTTGGAGACGCTTATCTCAGTAGCCGCCATGAATTTTGTCAGCATCTCTTCAAGGTTCGGCTTCTTTTCCTGTGGATAGGGCTGATTTTGGAAATTTTGAGGAGGTTGTTGTCTTTTATTTCCTTGATTTCCTTATCCTCCCCATGAAAAATTTGGGTGGTTCCTCCAACCTGGATTATAATTATTACTATAAGGGTTATTATTAGATCTAAAATTGTTACCTATATAGTTCATATGTTCGCTTTCTGTGCCCGGTTGGTAGGGTGGGTACTCAGGATTCGCCACAATTCCACTTGCATCGCACTGCATCATTGGATGTACCTGCGAAGAACACAAACTATCAAGCTTTTTCTTTATCATCTCTACCTGTGTTGATAGCATGGTTACTGCATCGATGTTGAAAACTCCGGCTAATTTTGTTGGTTTTGTCCTTGTAACCTGCCATTGATAGTTATTCAGTGACATCTCCTCTATGAATTCGTAGGCTACTTCAGGAGTTCTGTTGTTCAGGGTTCCACCGGCGGCTGAATCAATTAGTTGCCTCGTTGAGGGGTTTACACCGTTATAGAAAGTTTGGACTTGGAGCCATAAGGGTAAACCATGGTGTGGACACCTTCTCAAGAGATCCTTATATCTCTCCCATGCGTCATATAATGTCTCTAAATCCATCTGCACAAAAGAAGAGATATCATTAGTAATTAATTTGGTTTTGGCCGGTGGGAAATATTTTAATAAAAATTTCTCGGTCATTTGATCCCATGTGGTGATTGACCCTCGTGGTAACGAGTTTAACCACTGTTTGGCTTTATTCCTTAATGAAAAGGGAAATAACCGAAGCCGTATGGCATCATCAGAAACGCCATTTATTTTGAAGGTATCACAGAACTCTAAAAAATTAGCTATATGAGTGTTTGGGTCTTCGTCCTGCAAACCATCAAATTGAACAAATTGTTGAATCATTTGTATAGTGTTAGGCTCTAATTCAAAATTATTAGTAGCTATAGTAGGCCTAACAATACTTGATTCGGCTCCTGTTAAATGAGGTTTAGCATAATCATACATAGTACGTGGAGCATTATTTTCTGCCACATCTTGTGGTGGTGGATTATTCTCATCCATCCCTTCAGTAGGATTGGATTCCTCTTGTTGTTTTTCTTCTTGGTAATTTAGGGCTCGCCTAATTTCTTTGTGATCCCTGCGAGTGGTAGCTTCAATATCACTGTCGTATACTAGTGGTCCTCTCGGGTTTCTTCTAGTCATAAACTAATGGTACCTGGAAGGAAGAAGTAATAAAAGAAGAAAAATTAGCAAATAAAATAAGAAATAAAATTGAATTGCAAAAAATAAAAATGGCTAAAGTAATAAAAATAGAGTGTTCTTAATATTTTAGTTCCCCGGCAACGGCGCCAAAAACTTGATCGCTGTGAAGTCAAAGTTTTAAATTTATAAAGATAATGATCGAACCTGAAAACTAACTATGACAACGATTGAGGCAAGTGCACGTATCGAACAGTAGTATAGTTAAGGCAAGACCGGATTGTCGATCCCAAAGGAACTAACAGTACTAATACTAACTTTCTTTTTATTATTTAGCCTAAGAATTAAGCGAATGGTTGTTTAATCTAAATTAATTAACTACTAAACTTAAAGACTCTAAGACAAAGAAGAATGAATTTGGGAGAATACTTGAGGAAAAACCAATTAATTAAGACGACACCCAAGGAAGAATCCACCTAGACTTCACTTGTTATCTAACTCTGAACCAGACGATTTATTCATTTGACTTGATCCGTAGGATTCCCTAATTTATATTAAACCCTCTCTCGAGGCGAATAACGACTAATCCTAGGTTGATTAATTGAAATCTCTTTCTAATTAAAACCCCTAGAATTGCATTAACTCGATCTATGGACTCCCATATTAGGTTTCACCCTAATCTGGCAACGCCTCGTCACCCTATCTCTAGCGCGCGATCAACTCCGCTTAACTATGCTAGATCTACTCTTAGGCGGGGACTTTTGCTCCTCCACCTAAGCACATCCAACTTGAATTAATATCATGAAATATCAACACAAGAATTAAGAACACATAATTAAGAACAAATCAAATATTTATCATATAGTTCAAATAAACGATAACAAGATTCATCTAAGTTTCATCCCCCTCAGGTATCTGAGGGTTTAGTTCATAACAATAAAAGAAAACATCTCGGAAGAAAATATAAAACAAAACATAAGAAATCCCTAAAACCCCCTGAAGGAATTTAAGAGGAGATCCTCCGTCTTGAGTATGATTCCGGCTTCTTGAGATGAATCAACTGGCTATCCCCGAGTGAATCCCCACAAATCTGCCCTCTCTGGCCTAGCAAGACGCCCCTAAACGGTAGCTTTAGGCTCCCGTCGACTCCCCCCATTTAGGTCATACTTAGTGTGTATTTATAGGCTTTTGGAATGTGTTTCTTTGCCCCTAAGTATCCAAATATGATTGAAATTGCTCTTTTCCGTGGCAAGGACACGGCCATGGCACACGCCCGTGTGAATCGTCTTTAGGCCGTGTTCAGACTTCATTAATGAGGCACGGCCGTGTATCTCGTGGCTAGACCGTGTTCGAGATTATTGAGGAGGCACGGCCATGTAGTCTTGGGCCCAGGTCGTGTTGATTTCGTGCTTTGGCCCATTTGGCTCGTTTTAAGCCCGTTTCTTGTTCTTTTCATCCTCCAGTGCTTCCCTGAGTATAAAACATGAAAAGAAAGGATTAAGAGCACCTTTTTACATAAATCAAAGGATAAATCATCCAAAAGTATGCTAAATGTGGGATTAAAATATGTTACTTTTACGATTTATCATCTTTATTGATGATATATTGATTTACTCTCGTGATGAGAATGAGCATGCTGAGCACTTGAGGACGGTCTTACAAATTTTACGGGATAAACAGTTATATGCCAAGTTTAGGAAAAGTGAATTCTGGCTTAAAGAAGTCAAATTTTTGGGGCACATTGTTTCGAGTGATGGTATTAGAGTTGACCAGGGAAAGATTTCGGCCATTGTTGAATGGTAACCGCCGAAGAACGTATCAGAGGTTAGAAGTTTTCTAGGCCTAGCGGGTTATTATAGACGGTTTGTCAAGGGATTTTCCATGATAGCTACTCCGATGACGAGGCTATTGCAAAAAGATGTGAAGTTTGAGTGGACAGAAAAGTGCCAACAGAGTTTTGAGAAACTAAAGGCATTGTTGACTGAGGCTCCTGTTTTAGTGCAACCTGAACCGGAAAAAGAATTTGTGGTTTATAGTGATGCATCCTTAAGTGGATTAGGTTTTGGACTCATGCAAGAAGGCAAAGTAATAGCTTATGCCTCTAGACAGCTAAAGCCGCAAGAGAAGAACTATCCGACCCATGATTTAGAATTTGTCGCCATTGTATTTGCATAGAAGATCTGGAGACACCATTTATATGGCGAGAAATGTCGGGTATTCACTGACCATAAAATTCTAAAATACTTGATGACTAAAAAGGAATTGAATCTAAGGCAACGAAGATGGTTAGAGTTGATAAAGAATTACGAGCTAGTGATTGACTACCACCCGGGAAAGGCAAACGTGGTCGTCGATGCCTTGAGTAGGAAATCCTTGTTTGCATTGAGAACTATGAATACACGGTTGGCTTTATCAGATGATGGTTCTATTCTAGCTTAGTTGAGAGCTAGACCGATGTTTCTCCAAGAGATTTGTGAAGCTCAGAAAGGCGACAGCGACTTGCAAGCCAAGAGAGTTCAGTGTGAGTCGGACTTTTGGATTAGTTCCGAAGGATGTTTAACGTTTCGAGACAGAATCTATGTACCGAGAGATGGTGAACTTATTTGGAAAATTTTGCACGAAGCACATAGTGGATGTTTATCTGTACATCCAGGCAGTACAAAGTTGTACAATGACTTGAAGAAATAGTATTGGTGGCTGAGTATGAAGAGAGATATTTCAGAATTTCTATCGAGATGCTTGATTTGTCAGCAAGTGAAAGCTGAACACCAAGTACCTTCTGGTTTACTTCAGCCGGTAATGGTTCCCGAGTGGAAATGGGACAGAATTACTATGGACTTTGTGACGGATTTGCCTTTGACACCAAAAAAGAAGGATGCCATTTGGGTTGTGGTTGATAGGCTTACGAAATCGGCTCATTTTATTCTGGTACGTACTGACTACTCACTTGATAAATTAGCCAAATTATATATTTCTGAAATTGTGAGATTGCACGGAGTACTGTTGTCAATTATTTCGGATAGAGATCTGAGATTTACATCACGATTTTGGAAAAAGTTACAAGAAGCCATGGGTACAAAGTTGAATTTTAGTACGGCTTTCCATCCGCAAACCGACGGACAGTCGGAGAGGGTAATACAGATACTTGAAGACATGCTCCGATGCTGCTTTTTGGAATTTCAAGGTAATTGGGAAAAGTATTTACCGTTAGTGAAATTTGCCTACAATAACAGTTTTTAGTCGAGTTTGAGAATGGCGCCTTATGAGGCATTATATGGACGAAAGTGCCGAATGCCCTTGTATTGGATCGAACTCAGAGAGAATCAGATTTGTAACACCCCAAACCCGGCCTAGATGTTATGGCCAAATCTAGCGTGTCACATTGAAGTGTTTTTTGAAAACCATGTTTTCATTGAAAACCCTTCTTGAAATTTCAAACTTCTTGCCATTTAAAACTTGTAAAAAACCTCAGTTTGCATTTGTTTATTTTCAACCGTGGTTTATTAAAAAGTTATTCCCTTTTAAAACATTATTACCTTTAAAACCTTATTTTTTTTGCGGAAGCTTAATTTAAAACAGATGATTTACGAAAACGTGATATTTAAAAATAAAGTCACGAAAATGTAGTGCTAGAAAATTTTATTATTTTGGAAAACTGTGTTCTACTTCTAGCGGATATAACTCACAATCAATAAAATCCCAAATTTAAAATCCAGAAATTATAGAGGCCTTATTACAACCCGAATCAAAATAAAAGTGCTTAAGTAAATGAGCAAAACAGAATAAAACATGTGCAGTTGTGTGGCCCTCTCCGAGTCCCTCGCAGCTCCGAACCGTCTAACGCTGGGGATTACCTGAAAGGTTAAAAACGGGGTGAGTTTACGAAAAACTCAGTGTGTAATCCCCTTATTAAAGAAACAGAATCAGTCTGGGCCTGAGCCCTTTAACAGTAACAGTACAATTCAATTCAGAGTATATGTGGGCCAAAGCCCAAAACAATATCATTTGGGTCACAGCACATAACAGAATCAATTGGGCCTAGCCCATCACAAGAATAGCCTCAAGTATGAATGATGCATGTTGCATGCAAACCCATCCAACCCCTGCACTTGCCTCCGTCCAACAACCTCGCACTACTTGTGGGGAATAAATCACCCACGCCATCCCTACACTTACGGTGTTAGCACCGGTTAAAAAGACTAATCGAAATCGCAAAGCAAAGTCGCTAATATATATGCGCTTTAAGCCTTGAAAGAACGGTCTCATAATTGGCACATAGCCGCCATCCAGAATCGTAATAAGATCGGCACATAGCCATCAAGAAGCGGTAATATAACCGGCAAACGACCATGGGTAAGTATGAACGACACAAAGTCATCAATAATTACGATCGGCACACGACCATGGATAAATATGATCGACACAAAGTCATAATCAAGACGACGCAGAGCCATAATTAGGTTGGCACGAGCCATAATCGGACTAAGCGGCTTAAAGCCGCCGGTAGGTCCATAGTCGTCTCGGGCAACCTGCGTGCGACCTTAATGAGATCATTTACCGGGTCCACGATGCGCCTCTGCGTGCGACCCGTGCGACCCTATCGAACGAAGACTTCCTCCATAACCAATATCCCAACCCCATGCAGTATGTCATGTATGCAGAATGTCTGGCTCACAAATCATCATATCATTCACAGTTAAGTCAATCAAATCATAGTCATACACGCACAGTCAAATCAGTCAAAACATAGCACAAGTCATTCATTTACCCTCGAGGGGCAAAATAGTCATTTACCCTATAGGGGCATTACGGTCATTTTACCCTACAAGGGAATTACGGTCATTTTACCCTACAGGGGCATTACGGTCATTTTACCCTATAGGGGCATTACGGTAATTATGGTGTAAATGGGCCTAAGGCCCAATATTCGGCCTAAGTGGGCCCACACGCTCGTGTGGCCCATTTAGCCCAAATTCAGTCACGACTATGCGAACTACATAGCCCAGTCCAGTATTTGCCACTTAACGTGGATTTTATCCGTGTGGGGCCCACGAGCCCATTGAGCCCACACAACCCATTTTAGCCAAACGAGGCCCAAGATCACGAGAACGCTCGTAGTGGCCTCTACAATCTATCGCCCATGATTTGTGGGCTCAGTTTACCACACGAGTGATCGCACGCTCGTGAGGCCTCAAATGCCGAAGTTTCAGCTTTTTGACTTTTCGGCTTTTGCTGATTCACAACAGAGATAGTGCGATTACACAACTGTTTGCGAAAATGTGCTAAGATCCACAAGAACTTCAAACCTAATCAACCACGATACACCATCAGTCTCTTAATCAATAGGATTTAGATAATCCCTTTCAATACCACTATCCAAAATGATTTAATACTTGCCTTGATCGACAGATGTGGCTTAGCCCACTTAGATCGCTGGTTAGGATTGATCACCCGTTGCTTGCTGAATATCTGTATTACAAGTGCACTCCTATTAGACACGATTGCCTAAACCCAAAGGTTGATCATACTCATAAAACCTCTAGGTAAAGGAAAGTAATATTCGGCCACAACAAAATATACAACCAACACACTCTAGATTGAGCACAATAATAGCAACAGGGTTACGTTCAGACGAATGACGATAGGAACGTTTCGAAATGCTTCATAATTTCTTGAGTACTCTTTCACTCCTCGCAGAATTCTAGAACCCGAAGAACATAATCAGTAACAAAAGAATCAAGAGGAGATATAATTATTCGGCTTTCAATAGTGTAGAGAGAGATGGCTTGAAAAAATACAAGAAAGAGTCGAGAATACTCACCGGTTGCCAGAGAATAGATGTCAAATCGAAAACCAAAATGAAGAAGTAAAGGCTGAATAAGGAAAGAATCGGTCATGTACCAAGGCTAAAGCCGAAAGAAATGAAAAAGAGGAGGAGAGGAAATAATCAGCCAAACCGAAGTGTTTGAGTGAGAGGGAAAAACGAAGTCACCAAAACTCGAGAGTGGGGGAGAAAAGAAGAGAGAATCAGCCCAGAAGAAACTCTAGATGCAAGGAGAGGAAGAGAATTGCCAAAATCGATCGACACTTGAAACCTCTCACAAACTTCGGTACAAAGGAAAAAGAAATCGGTTACCAAAGAATAAACAAAAAGGGTCCCAAAATGCAAAAACCCGAACTCACCTTTACCACAATCGGCCTTCAAGCAGAAAAAACTGAAACCAAAAAGGTAAAAATGAAAAGAGGAGGCAATCATAGCCGAATTCATGAGCCTCCAATTACCCATTCAGCACAATTCTACTTCCCTTTAAACTCCTCTTTTTCCTCCCTTAATCTCTCCCAACATCCCTCCACAAATCTCTCCACAAATCACTCAACCATCCAATTTGAACTTCATTCAAATTCCTCCATCATCCTCTCCACAAACTTCTCCTTAACCAATTCAAATTCCAACTTTGCAGAGTTCTAGTTGACTTTTGCTTCTCATATGGCAAGAGAGCAAAATAAATACTTTTTTTACCTTGCCATGACTTGAACCTTAGACCTCAAGAGAACTCCACACGCCACCTTGCCACTACACCACAGGCTCTTTTTGTGTCATAATTACAACACAATTTCTTTTAAAGCCTACATACTAACACCAAGGTTCACTTAAGAGAAAACCAAAATTTTGCAAAAGCCAGGGCTGGAACCCAAGACTTCGCCTACACTCTCAGTACACTTAGCCACTCAAGCAGTCATTTATTTATGTCCTTTCCTTGTACATCCAAATACCTACGTGCAGTCTCCTAGCTATTCCCATACTCAAGGCCCATTTCTTCTAGGCCCAAATTCAGGGCGTTACAAGATTCACGGGGTTGATTTGGTCAGAGAAACCGAAGAGAAAGTAAAAGTGATTCGTGATTGTTTAAAGGCTGCTTCGGACAGAAAAAAATCCTACGCAGATTTGAAACGGAAAGAGATTGAGTTTCAAGTTGGTGATAAGGTATTTTTGAAAGTATCACCATGGAAGAAGGTTCTCAGATTTGGCTGGAAAGGCAAATTGAGTTCGCGCTTTATCGGACCGTATAAGATTACCGAGAGGATAGGGCCAGTAGCCTATCGGTTAGCTTTACCATCTGAGTTAGAAAAGATCCATGATGTGTTCCACGTGTCTATGTTGTGCCGTTACCTATCAGACCCTTCACATGTGATTGTACTGACAGAGGTTGAAATTTAACCCGACATGACTTATGGCGAAGAGCTGATTAAGATTTTGGCACGGGAAGTCAAGCAGTTAAGAAATAAAAGTATAGCTCTTGTGAAAGTATTGTGGCAAAAACTCGGGGCAGAAGAGGCTACATGGGAGCCTGAGGAGGCTATGAGAAACCAATATCCAAACCTTTTTACCGTTAAGATTTTTGCGGATGAAAATCCCTAGGGGGAGAATTATAACAGCCCGATTTAGGGACTAGTCAGAATAGTAGTTGCGAGACCACAAATCTGAAGTAGAAATATATGTTTTATTGTTTTTATGAGGTCTATGACATGTTTGCATGGTTGTGTGAGAATTTCATGAAGAAAATTTTATAATTTAGTGATCAATTTATCTTTTAGGACTTAATTGCAAAAATTGAAAAATATGAGATTCTAAAAGTTTTAAGTATGAGATAGCATTAGAAAAATTATTAGAGGTCCTTATTTAGTAATTAGACCATTATATCTCATGATGGACAAAAATGGACATAGAAGGGAAAAATCTCAAGGAAGGGCCTTAAGGGTATTTTAGTCATTTGGTTAATAAATTAATAAAAAGGGGAAAAGAAGTCAAAATTGGTGTCCAGCTTCATCCTCCATAGCCGAAAATTTCAAGGAGCCATAGCTAGGGTTTTGTTTCACTTTCAAGCTTGATTGTAAGTACCTCCTAGCCCCGTTTTTGATGTTCTTCGTATTTTTGAGATCCTCGTAGCTCGATTTAGCTATTTCTAGCCATATTTTAAGCTAGAGTTCATGTTCAAAAATTTACCCATGTATGACATGCATGTATTTTGATGTTTAATGGAGGAATATGGAAGTTTGATGTGTAGTGAACATCTTTTTTTAAGTGATTTTTCATGGAAATACATAAAAAGGACCTATTTGTAAAAGTGATAAAACGTGTAGTAAAAATCGGTTTTGAAGGAAAAATGTGAACTATTATAAGCTTAAGATAGGTTCGGCTAGGCTTGGGTGTGAGAAAAATGAACACATTTTATTATACGAGCCTAGGGACCATTTTGTAAATATGTGAAAGTTTAGGGGCAAAATTATAATTTTTGCCAAAGTATGATTCATGGGCTATTTTAGTCAATGTGATAATTAAATAAGTGAAATCTATCATTATAGATCAAGAAACACGAAGTCCGGACCTAAACCGAGGAAAGAACAAGGTGGTGAACTAAATTGAACTATCTATATTTTGGTACCGAGGTAAGTTTGTGTGTAATAAATCAACATCATGTTACTATGCTTTTAAATGCTTGATATTGCGTGAGATGTATATTCTTTCTATGGAATTTGTTAATGAGGTCTCATTGATAAATATGATAGAGTTTTATTAGGTCGAAGTCCCTGTTGAACCTTAAGAATAGAAAAGATACCCTTGTCATGACATTCGATTAAGAAGGTCACGTATAAGACCAAATCTGGGATATGGTCTCGGCACTGAATTGAGATCCTGTATAAGACCATATCTGGGATATGGCATCGATATCAAATAGTGAAACCGTGTAAGACCACGTCTGGGACCTGGCTTCGGTATGAAATCGTGTAAGACCATGTCTGGGACATGGCATCGACATACGATCTCGTGTAAGACCATATCTGGGATATGGCATCGAAATCCCGTATAAGACCATATCTGGGATATGGCATCGGCATCGACATGTGATCCCATGTAAGACCATATCTGGGATATGGCATTGGCATCTTACTACGTGTATGACAATTTTCGAGTATCCTTAAATATTCCAAGTGGTTCAACGGGGTAAAGTATTAAAGTTTATGTTAAAGATGGAAAAAGGGCTAAAGTTATGTAATGGAGTGATACAGGTACATATGCTAAACTCACGAGAAAAGAGCCCGATATGTGATATGTGGTTGGTAAGAGTGAGCATGAGTAAGTTATGTCAATGTGCTTAAAATTTTGTGTTAGTTCATATTGTAATGTGTGGATGTTATCACAAGATTTTATGTTGCTATCTATTACATCCAAGCTTACTAAGCTTTATGCTTACTCCCTCTCATTTCCCTTCCCTTGTAGTATCGCCAAGCTAGCTCGGGGATCGTAGGACATCGGAGCTCGATTCACACTATCAAGCTATTCTTTTGGGTACAGTAAAGTTTGATTATTTTGGGTATGGCATGTATAGGAATTTGGTCATTTTGTTATATGTCATATTGATTAACCAATGAGTTGGTTATTAATGCTACTCATTTCATTTTGTAAATGGTCATTGAAATTGGCCAATACTAGTTAAGTTATACCTATTCAATGATGATGAAATTCATGAAGTGCAAGCTTGCAAAATTAGATGAGTAATATGTGAAGTAAATGCATGAAGAACGCAGTATGAAATTAAGGCGCGGATGTCTTGATTGTGGATATTAGAAGTGCATTATTGTGATACTATGTCTTGCTGGAAATGGTATAAGTGTGGTTGCTTTTCAGGTTGGCAAATGGCTTGGTAAATAGCCTTATATTTGTCCACACGGGTAGACACACGGGCATGTGTCTAGGCCGTGTGTGACACACGGTCAGCCCCGTGGGCGTGTTGATAGGCCGTGTGTCCCCCTGCATCTGAATTTAGCAAAACAAAATGCCCAGTAGAAAGCATACGGGTAGAGACATGGCTGTGTGTCTCAGCCGTGTGAAGGACACGACCTAAGGACATCGACGTGTGCCCAGGTCGTGTGAAGTCCGCACATTAATTGCGAAAATTAAATTCGCCACACGGCTTAGCACATGGGGGGTATGACTCGGCCGTGTGGCCCTAAATGTTTGTTGACGTCATAAACTGAATGTCAAGGTTTTCACACACGGGCTAAGGCACGGGCGTGTCATGGCCGTGTGAGGGACACGAGCCATAGACACGGGCATGTGGCCTTATCTTGAGCAAAAAATTTTCTAAGTGTTAGTCAACTTCCGATTCAGTCCCGAACCACCCTATATGTATGTTTTGGGTCTCGTAGGCCCATGATAGGGACATTATGAACACGAATGAAAAGTTTTAAGTTGTAACAAAAATTTATGGCCTGATTTTATATGATTAGGTATGACAAGTCCGGTAATGCCTCGTACCCGGTTCCGGCGTCGAATACGGGTAAGGGTGTTACAAGGGAAGATGGTGAAAGATCTTGTGGAGAAAAAAAACAAAAATATGGTAGATCAAGAACTATGTGCGGCGACAACAAGGAAGAAAGGAAAAAAAGTTAAAAGTGAAGAGGAGAGGAGAAGGAGAAGGACGACTACAATGGGAAGAATGAGACTAAAGGCTAATTATCTTGTCTAAAAATAATTTTTATACCTAGATCTAAAAGGGTATGGACGGCACACACGTAAAAAAAACAAGGGATTTTGCAAATTTTAATTATTTTGCAAGGGAAAAGATTCGAACTTGGGACCTCAATCTACATTCAATGCTTTTCCATTTATCAATTGACCACTAGGCTATTTCCTTATTTTTTTAAATAATTTTTCAATATTTATTTAAAAAAAAAGGTGTGTCACATTCTAGGGTTTGATGCAAAATTTTCAAAATAATAAAAATGGTGTGAGAGAAGGAATTTGAACTTGGGTTTCAAGGAACGTTTCACTAACACTTAACCAACAATCCAATACCTCATTTATTCCCTAGAAACGCTAAGATAATCTCAAAAGTTAGGGCATGACCACTCTCTCTTGATTCACAAACTCAATTTTACTAACCCTCAATTTTTAGGATGTTACAAAAGATACGACAATGAGATCTAAAGCTCGTGTACCAGTCAGAACTTATGTTGCCCGAGCAAAAGAAGAGGCTACAACCCTTGACATCAATGTTGACAGAAACGGATTGTGTTGGGGCATCAGAATGGTGAATTGGTTAATGTTGTGACAGACAGACTTGACTGTTTTCTTAATATCATATCAGCAATATTAACACGAGTATTGATCAGAAAGGGTTGCAAAATGTATTCGACTGCATTTTAGATACCAAAGTATCGAAATCAAAGATGGAACAAGCTTTGACAGTTAACGAATGCACTGATGTATTTCCTGAAGGATTTCCAGGTTTATTTCCAAGGTGAGAAAAGTTGAAATTGTTATTAAAGTGGCACTCAAAACTGCTTCGATCTTGATTGCACCATACAAAGTGGTACAGATAGAATTGAAAGGATTGAATACAAGAATGCAATAATTATTAGAAAATTTATTTATTCAATCGAGCGTGTCATCTTGGAGTGTTCCAATGTTATTTGTGAAAAAAAAAACCCTGAAACTATGAGATTGTATATTGGTTATAGATAGTTGAACAGAGTCACCCTAAAGAATAAGTATCTGTTACTCCGTATAGCTGACTTGTTTGATAAGTAGAAAGGAGCTACGTATTTTAAATCTTGACTTTCGATGAAGTCGTTGTCAACTCGGAGTTATGAGTAATTTGTATCAAAGGTTTCTTCCCGAACTTAATATGAACAATGTGAGTTCTGGTAATACCGTTCAAATTAATGAACACACAACTACTTTTTAGACCTAATGAAATGGAAATGATTAGTATTTGAGGAAAGTATTGCAAATTTTGCGAGAGAAGCAATAGTAAGCAATTTTAGTAAATGTGAATTCTTACTTCGAGAAGTAAGGTTTTTAAGACTTGTGATATGGGCTGAAATATATGTATTTATCTGAACAAAATTTTAGCAATTGTGAACTACAAATCTCTGAAAGTTAGTACAGAAGTACATAGTTTTATGTGATTTACTAGATACTATAGATGAGTTGTTACAAGCCTACATTTAAAGTACAACTATTGTACAAACCCTTGGACCTATTGTAAGTGCATATATTTGAAGAGATGAGATTAGTGCACGAGCCTTGAACTACAACTACTGCATGAGCCCTTTGACCTATCGCAAGTTAGCTAACATGTTTGATTTGTGTATGTTGAGGTTTGTATTGGTTGATCAGTAAGACATAAATGGATATCGGTGCTTTACTTCTTTGTAATTATACAATAGAGAACTAATGAGATAATGCTTTTAAATGTAGTATTTCTTTAGGTGGAAAACATTCCAAGTGTTGTTTACAGGCGTATCTAACATAGCAGTTTAACTTATAGGCACAATGGTGTAAGAACACTAGAGATTTTATGGTGAGAGCTTGTTAGCTTCACAACATCATAGGACCAATTTTATGGTACGCTTGTTAGCTTCACAACATCATAGGACCAATTTTATATCTTGAAATTGTTTGTGTTTAAACTTTTCTAACATTTAGCTACTTGTTGGGCTCAGGTTGCATTTATGGTGGAAGCATACTCTCTAGTTTGTTCAAGGAGATCTAAAGTTAGCTAGTAGATTTTCACTGTTGATATGAGTGTTAGTGTACCTAGTTCAATGGCATTGGATTCCAATTTTTTTTAGTATGACTACTTCATTGACTTAAACAAGTTGAAATGGTTCTAATTACTTGAGAGGTTGTTATTCTTATCACCCATAAGACACTTGGCACTTCTACACAAGGCTATCTTAATATTATCTAGCTTGTTCTCTATTGGAGTGACAATGTTCTTGTTGGTAGCTTTTGTTTAACCGTTAGTCTAAGAGTGTGCTACTAAGGCATGTACCAAAGCAATATTAAAAAGTTTATAAAATTAATGATTGTGGATATTGAGAAGTGTATGTTATTGTCTATGATAAGGGTGTGTGGAATACCAAATTTACATAAAATAGATTTCTATAGGAAACTTTCAACATATCTTGCCATAATGGTGGTAATTGGTTTCACTTTCACCTATTTTGTAAAATAACCATAGGTCACATGTAATGCCCTATATTTAAACCCAAATATGAAGTGTCACTTTTTTCGTTGGGATGACTCGATCATTCAATCATACAATTAATACATCCTTAATAGAATTAATATTCATTAAAAATCTACAAGAACATTCGTGACACAATTACAATAGTAAACTATGTTAAAACGACCTTGTACAAACATTCAGCAAAAAGTATAGGGACTTTCAATAAAATTGTAGCACATCATGCCCATACCGTCCTAAACCTGCAACTAAGCCATTTCCAACATAAATGTAACATATCAACCCTCCTATAATAAAATCTTAAACATATTAAAAATTTTATGTAATCAAAATTTTTCTCATACAAGTGAACTTTTTCAAACAAAGCTTAAAACAAACATACAAGATTCAACAATTCATCTATGAAATTTCTTAGTGCTACTAACATTTTACTAAGACATTGCAATGGTCAAGTTAAGTTCATAAAATTGTTACCCTAAGCTCAAATATCAATTTACGTAATTTATCATGCTAAGCTATTAAGCTAATAATAATATACTAACAATTCCATATCTAGTAATCCAATACCATGAACTCAATCAATAAATAAATCAATCAATAAGCCAATGTGGCTTAATGAATGTATCAACCATAGAAAATAAAGACAAAACTAGAAATGGCAGAGGTCCTAGGTACATGCCTTTTAATAAATCAATCAATAAGCCAATGTGGCTTAATGAATGTATCAACCATAGAAAATAAGGACAAAACTAGAAATGGCAGAGGTCCTAGGTACATACCTTTTAAAATTTTAATTTAAAACTTGTAAAATTAATTATGAAAAAAAAATTGAGACTACAGAAGCTTGAATTGGTTGCTGCCACAAACCTCATTGTCACTACCTCAAATTGCGCATGAAAAAATAAAAAATCGATGTGCTGAGCAAAATTCCTCAATGGTGATTCATTGCATTTCAAATTTTACTAAGTGAAATTATCCAATTTCTATGTTTTGCAAATTATATAAAAAAATAACATTGAAACAATAACAAATTATTCTCAAAGCATTCAGTAGGTATTAATAACATTTGATCACTAATCAAGTTCATTTAATCAATTTGCCCAAGTAACCGAAGAAGGAAAAACATTTGGGCACTCGTGTTCCCAACCAAACTCTCAATAAAAATGGCGCAAGCGCCAATAGTGTAATACTCTATTGCGCAATAAACACAACTTAATCTATAACCACCCAAATATCAAATGCACAAAGCACAATAACGATAATACTTCTAGACACTCAAAGTAATCCCAACACTCTATGGAATGTCGATTATATCCAAAGAACTTCCAACTAGTTTTACTGGGCATTTTTATCATTTTATAATAGTAGCAATTTAAATAAAGAATCATTTAATTATTTTTTTAAAAACAAAATTAAATCAATGATTACACAAAATAAATTCTAGAATGCAACCACAAACTAATGTTTCTAAGTAAGCTTTGTTTAAAACGTTCAATCTTCAATGACTTCGGCTTTTCCCTTCACATTTGATGTTTCGTCGTCCTCGTTGGCTTCAAAAATTAAAATTCAATGTAACACCCCTTACCCGTATTCGACGCCGAAACAGGGTACGAGGCATTACTGGACTCATATCACAAGCAACCACAAAATTCCAAGACATAAAATTTGCGTCCAAATTAAAACCATTCATATTCGATCATGAAGTCACTATTACGAGCCTACAAGGCCCAAAACATGCTTTGGAGGTGGTTCGAGACTAAACCGAGAACTTTAGAAAATTTTATAAAACTTAGAAAATTTTTCATGTTACAGGGCTTACACGCCCGTGTGGTCCAAGGGACACGCCCGTGCTTCAGGCCATGTTCAAATTAGGGTTCTCTCTGACTTATGCCACACGGTCATGCCACACGCCCGTGTGTTAGGCCGTGTAGCACACACGGCTGAGACACACGCCCGTGTCTCTGCCCGTGTGCTCAATTCTGGACATTCTGTTTTTCAAAATTAAGGTGCAGGGGACACACGGCCGGAAAACATGCCCATGGGGCAGACCGTGTGTCACACACGGCCTAGACACACACCCATGTGTCTACCATGTGTCTACCCATATGTCTTAATATCTTTCAAATGCCTAAACTCTTATCTTCCCTTACTTCCATAACCATTTTAATAGGCAATTATGCCAATCTTTCCTTTTTCTCATATCCGGTAAATCACAATTTGTGTGAATAAAACATGCTATATCATAACTCAATTTGGCCCGAAGGCCAATCACAAAATCATCAATCGAATTTACCATGTATTTCATACATCACAAGTATAGACCAATAATCACAAGGTTTTCATAAAATCATTCTCGTGGAAAAACATGAACTCACAATTTCATGAAGTCAATGCTTATAAACTTTACGTACATACCTGTACCAATTCGTAATACTTACATACTCTTTCTCTTCTTTGACATACCCGTTGAATTTCCCGTTGAACCATTTGGAATATTAAAGGATACTCGGGGATCTCATACACACAGTACCGTACCAATGCCATATCCCAGATATGGTCTTACATGTAATCTTGTATCGATGCCAATAGCCCAGCTATGGTCTTACACTAAGTCTCATATTAATGCCATATCCTAGATATGGTCTTACACGTAATCTCAGTAACCCTAATGTCATGACATCTGTATCCTATCTATTCCTAATGTTCAACCGGGACTTTCGCTGTATCGAACCTTTGTCGGTCATTTTCGTAATACCGTACTCAAATAGCATTCACATTTCATTTCAATAATATAACATTTACCACATCTATATCAATTAAGCATTTATAAACATATAATTTAATTCTTACTAAACATACGAACTTACCTTGGCATAAAAACGGCAAAAAGGACTAAATCGTCAAATACTTATTTTTCCCCCGTTCTAGGTCCAAACCTCGTTTTTTCTTGACCTATAATATCACATTTAACTTATCTAATCATTATACTATTCAAATCAGCCCAAAATCACATTATGGCAAAAATTATATTTTTACCCCTAAACTTTTGACATTTTACATTTTAGTCCCTAGGCTCGTAAAATGATTTTCATTTAATTTATTCAAAACCCCAAGCCTAGCCGAACCATTTTCATACTTATAACAGCCCACAATTTTCATTTATTCACATTTTTACACCATATTTTATAACTTTTACAAACAAATCCTTTTAGGCATTTTACCGAAAATCACTTAGCAAAAGTCGTTTAACAAATAACAAACATGCATTTTCTACCATCAAACATCAAAATACATACATGTTCAACATGGGTAAAATTTTAGACTTTGACATCTCTTCAAACTAGTGGTAGAAATAGATAGATCATGTTATAAGGATTTAAAAAAAACACAAAAATCATTAAAAACGGGGCTAGAACGGACTTACAATCAAGCTTGGAAGTGGCCAAACCCTATCTATGGCTTCCCCCTTGTGAATTTCGGCCATGAGGAAGAATATGGACAAAAATTGGCTTTTAATTTGGCTTTTTAATTCATTTAATTACCAAATTACTAAAATACCCTTAATGAAAAACTTTAGAAACATACCAAACCATGTCCATTGTTGTCCACCAACTTAACCAATGGTCTAATTACCATTTAAGGACCTCCAATTTAAAATCTCATAGCAATTGAACACCTCTAACATATAGAATTCAAGTTTTGCACTTTTTGCAATTTAGTCATTTTAACTAAATTGAGTGCCCAAACGTCAAAATTTTTGAATGAAATTTTCACGAAATCGTTCCATAGAACTGTAGACCATAAAAATATAATAAAAATGAATTTTACTGCATCGTATTTGTGGTCCCAAAACCACTATTCCGACTAGACTCAAAATCGGGCTGTTACTGTAACATCCTAAAATAGGGCCTATGCATTTTCGGTTTAATTGTATGAAGTGACATGTTTTAAGTATTATGAATAAATTTTGAATATTTTTGGAAACCCGGAAATGAGTGAAAATAAGTTAGAAATGAACATTTTTGGAAACCTGAAAATGTATGGAAATGTTAAGTTTAAAAATGGAAGGTGAACATTTTTGGAAACTAGGAAATGTAAGGAAAATGGAAAGTGAACATTTTTGGAAACTTGGAAATGTAAGGAAATGTCAAGTTTACAGAGCCGATCGAAAATTTTTGGAAACTTAGAAATGACCTAGAAATGACGAGTTTTAAGGTTTAAAAGGGGAAATTAAGGCAAGGTGGCCTTAAAAGAAAAAGTTTGTGAAATTTGACACAAACACAGCTTGGAAAAGTGGTGCAAGATGCCACTTAGGGCCTATGGAAATGGCGCCATATGCAAGAGGAATGGGCCTGAGTTTGAGTCACTTAGGAAGCAAATAAAGGAGGTTTTATTTTTGCTTTGTAAGACTCGAGGTGGACGGCACATGCTTCTAGAAAGGAGGTGTTTTATTTTCATAAATATTCGATTAAAAAGGGTGATAAATAAAGGATTTTTTTAAAATTGGATTATTTTGAAGAGATAAATGTTGGATTTAAACTCTTTTATTTATGATAATTAAAGGATAAAGTTATCAGATAGAGGAGTGGTGGCCAAGTAAGGGACTCCTTAGATGATAATTTCGGCTATAAAAGGAAAAGAGAGGCCATTCTGCATTATTTTACATTCTTTGAAAGCCTCCGCGAATTCTCTTCACCAAATCTTCTTCTTCTTTTATTTTTGCCAAGCCGAAATACCTTGTGATCTAGCCGAATCCTCCATCTTTATTCTTCCTTCTCTTTTCTTTCTAATCCTCTAAAAGCCGAAAGTTGTGAGATCATCATCTAGCCATAGCCGAATCTCTAAAGGTTGAAGTGAAGGTGCAATCGATTTCTTCAAGTAAGGGTAAGATCTCATTCGGTTTCATCCTTTTTTCTTAAGATTTGCCGAAATCTAGGACTAACCCCATTAATATCTTGTTGCCAAACTTTGAAGAGATCTTTGGGATTTACTAAGTGTCGACTACAAGGAAGGAGAAGTTCTTTTCCGAAGGTACACCATAGGCCACGTGTTCCCTAGTTATTCGGTGAGTTTCGGGATTTAAAATCCACAAGGTAAGTGTCTATAGTATTCGCCAAGGCTATGTTTGGTAAATATATGTGTTCATTAATTATTCAAAAGCCGAAAACTAACCAAGTTAATTGATTCAATGCTTGGCCGAATGCAAGAAGAGTATAGCGAGAGATTTCAAGACTTGATTCTTAAGTCAAACGGCAACAAGGTAAGTTTAAGTATACTAATCCTACTAGGATTTGGATTTATGGTCGAATGGCTTTTTATTAAAGTAGTAGGTGATTAATCAAATGTAGGGATTAAGGATCTAAGCATTAGATCAAGCTTTTCGGGATTTCAAGACCCTTTCGGTAAGTATGACAAGTTGTGGATATTTGGTTAAGAATTCGTATATTGATGATTAAATCGATTGTTCTGATTAAGTGTGTTGATGGAGGCAAATACCATTCAAGAAGGGGAAAGGAAGGTCCCTATCCCGAAGTTTAAGAAGAGATCTGTCTCGGCAGTTAGGGATTGGCCACCGGGGTGTGGACCAGCGTCAGAACAAGAAAGTAGGAAAATAGCCGTAGTATCGCCTAGTGATAGCATCAGTATTGAAAGCATGGTTCTCCAAGTGATCAGGTGTGTGATTAACCCACCATTTTCCGGGTATATGATATGTATGTGAAATGTGTATGTATTATGAATGTGCTAACTAGTGCAGTGGAAATTGTGATAAGGATACCCTCAAGGGGTATGTCGATAATCCGGTAAGTACCAAACCCGATGATATGTGATTATTAATATGAATATGTGATAATATGCTTGATGAACATGCTCATGCATCATTACATTGTATCATTATTTTATGTGGCATGTGCATGGGTGGGATATGATATGAAAGAAGGTACGGGTGTACTTCGAGTACGTGGTTTGATGTTAGCCTTGAGCTACATCGTGGATTGACGTTGACTGAGGTCACGTTGTGGATTAATTGCGATTAAGTTTGCGTGGCTTGATGAGTGGCTATGTGCCTCATCGTGGTTGATATCGGCTATGTGCCATATCGTGGTTGATGAGTGACTATGTGTCCCATCGTGGTTTTGGTGTTAGCTACGGCTACATCGTGGATTGGCGCTGACTGAGGTCGCATTGTGGATTATTGTGCTTAATTGCACGTGGACGGCATTGATTGCCTTTGGAGTGAAAAGGAGAGGGTGATTTGATAATCCCCGTGTGTGTAGGTAAATTTGGATAAGGGGGTGTGTAGCGGATGGACCCTAGGTTTGGGTTGGGCTTCATAATTGCATGATTTCGTATGTGAACATATGTGGAAATGGGCCAAGCCCAATATGATATGTGGATTAATGTGGAAATGGGCAAAGCCCAGTATATGAATGTGGATCGGTGTGGAAATGGGCTAAGCCCAAAGATGTGGAAATTATGTGGTTAACTACCCTATTAGATGAATGTGATATGAATATGGGCCAAGCCCGAATGTGATAACATGTGAATTTGATAATTGATATCCGATATATGAGTTAATATGTGGTTAACATGTGGGTGGAATTCAGTGGACTAATTACACATCGAGTCAGTATGACTCACCCAATTTTTATTAAACATCGCGGGTGATCGTGATTTTTGGACCGGGTTGGAGTGGATACAAAGGTGGCCATGCGTATGCGATTTCCATGCAGAAAGATATTTTAATTAATTAAGTAGTTATATTTTCAGTATTTTGATTAAGTGTTTATTGTAATAAGGCCCATTAAAGTGATTGAACATTTTTATTATGTTTAAGCTAGACGACCATTAAATTATTATTTGGAAGTGCTTTTAATTTTGGCAACTTATATTTTAAAAGCTTGTAATAAAGTTTTAATTTGGATATTTTTATCAAGCTTATATTATTTAGAATTTTTAATTGGATATGGTTTTCAAATGACAAAATTTTTAATGTTTTTCCCAAAAGTGAAATCAGTCTTCAAACGTTTTTCCGCAGTGGCATTTCAAATTCGGTCGTAATGAATGGGCCGGGTTTGGGGTGTTTCAAATTGGTATCAGAGCCCGGTTCAAAACTCGGCTTTGAGGGTTTTGGGTCCAAAAATAATTTTTTTCAAAGATGGGCTTTTCAAAAGTATGGGCTTTCATAAACTTTTTGAGTTATTCGGCATGGCACTCAGATCTCGACCCGCATGATCCACTGTGTAAGTACCCTTGACTCATCAAGTGAAATGTGTATGTGAATGTTATAAGTATGAAGGAGCGTAGATTAGTGAACTAGGATCTGTTGAACCCTTAGGCTAGTGCACTCAAACACATGCATAAGACTTAAGGACTATTAAACAAACATGTGAAGTAAGTCGCCGAGCTAGGTGTGGCAAATCAACATGCGCATGTCTAGGAGTGGATTCAGTAAGAGCTTGGTATTTAAGCAGTCCTAGTAACTCACCTCCTCTTTACTCGAATCCTACCTGGTGCGTAGTAACCGTTCACCCTAACCAAGAGGACTTATTCACAGGCTAAACCAATCATTAAAACCCGAAAGGGACTAGCCATGCAGTTTTATAAAATTCCTAGTTTCAAAATCCCTAAATTACCCTTTTAATTGTAGTAAAAGATTATTGTGAAAATTTTTCCAAAATATCTACGATTTACAAAATTACAAAAAAAATGCCCTTGTATTGTAAATTACTAAAATACCCTTAGTTTTAAGATTTTCAAAAAAAATACCCTCGACTTTTGTTAAAATATTTCTACTTTACAAAAATACCAAAAACTTTTGTTTTACAAATAACAAGATACCCTGATTTGGAGAGTTTACGGAACTGCCCCTGACTTCCAAAATTACCGAAATAACCTCGATTTTTGAATTTTTTGCAACACCTCTGACTTGGAAAACAAATTTTCAAAATAAACCTCGAGTTTTTGTAAATTTTGAAATAACCTTTGATTTGTAAAGATTTTTAAATTGACCCTGATTTATTACGAAAATACCCTGGTAGGACGAATGACGAAATTACCCCTGGGTTGGGAAAGGACTGAAATGACCATAGAAGTGTAGTGAATGAATGTGTCTCTGTTTATGAATGTGAATGTGACCCTCTTAATTAGAGTAGTGAACTTGAACTGAACCTTTGTGTAATCGAAAGAACTACATCTAAATCTTCTTTCCATAAAATTGTTCGCGGTTAATAAGTGGAACAAATTTCTGATGCATAAAACTTTTTAATCAGATAAAATCGCGACGTTAGAAATGAGCTCTAGGAGACGTGGTCGAATAACGATGATCGGAACCCCAGAGGGTCCGCCATGGGTCAGAAAGTGACGTGCCGCCGTCGCCATCAGTGGGCGTGGAGGATCAAGATCCGTCAGGAGGAGATGACGCCGTATCGCAAGCTATGCTACGTGTGCTACAGCAAGTAGCAAGAGTTGGAATGATAAGTGGAGCTCGGAAGTCAGTTTCGGAGAGACTTAGGTCCAACGGAGCTGAAGTTTTTAGAGGAGTATCCGGAGTGGCTCCGAATGTAGCGGAGTATTGGTTGGAAGAAGTGGAAAGAATAATGGACGATTTGGACTGTACCGATGAGGAAAAGCTGAAGGGTGCGGTTTCGTTGCTCCGGGACGAAGCTTATCGATGGTGGCTCACTGTCAGACAAGGTGTCCCGGCAGATCGAGTGGATTGGGAATATTTTAAGGTTAAGTTTGAAGGGAAGTATGTTGGAGCTAGTTATTTAGACTCGCAAAGGAAGGCGTTTCTAAACTTGGTTCAAGGAAGTAAGTCGGTAGCAGAATATGAAGCAGAATTTGTGCGGTTAAGTCAGTACGCCAAGGGGATCGTGGCTACTGAGTATGAAAGGTGCATCCGATTCGAAGATGGGTTGCGTGATGAGCTACGAGTGTTGATTGCTCCGCATAGAGAAAGAGACTTTGCCATTCTAGTGGAGAAAGCTCGGATAGCTGAAGAAGTTAAGAAGACTGTAAGAGAAAACCGAGATAAGGAAAGGAACGGGAATAAGAGAAGTTTTGGACCGTCAGCATCATTTGAAGATGTTCGGAAAAGACCAAGGATCGAGAATTCTATATGTGCACCTGTGCCAGTTTTTGAGAATCAGAATCGTTCCTGTGCTCGGTGTGGGAGAACTCACACAGGAGAATGTTGGGGAAATAGTAAGGAATGTTTCCGGTGTGGATCTAAGGCTCATTTGGTTAAGAAATGTCCTCAAGTGATGGATAGGGCTCGAGGCCAAGGTCGTGGAACACCCGACAGAGGAGCTGAAGGTTTGGATGCGAGGCAACCAAGGATGTGATAGCGGGTAAGTTCCTTGTTTTGGAATATTACTTATTGCTTTAGAGATAATTCATTCTTGTGTTGCTAGTAAAATGCTTGAAACCCTGGACGTGAACTTAAAAAATTGTGCCTAGGAAGTATGATGATTCTATTAAGATCAGAGTGCGCAGCATAAGCGTAGTGCGGTGAGTTAAGATGTACGATTATTCGTTAATAAGTAATTTCGAGGACGAAATTATTTTTAAGGAGGGTAGAACTGTAACATCCTAAAATAGGGCCTATGCATTTTCGGTTTAATTGTATGAAGTGACATGTTTTAAGTATTATGAATAAATTTTGAATATTTTTGGAAACCCGGAAATGAGTGAAAATAAGTTAGAAATGAACATTTTTGGAAACTTGAAAATGTATGGAAATGTTAAGTTTAAAAATGGAAGGTGAACATTTTTGGAAACTAGGAAATGTAAGGAAATGTCAAGTTCACAGAGCCGATCGAAAATTTTTGGAAACTTAGAAATGACCTAGAAATGACGAGTTTTAAGGTTTAAAAGGGGAAATTAAGGCAAGGTGGCCTTAAAAGAAAAAGTTTGTGAAATTTGACACACAAGCAGAGCTTGGAAAAGTGGTGCGAAGATGCCACTTAGGGCCTATGGAAATGGCGCCATATGCAAGAGGAATGGGCACGAGTTCGAGTCACTTAGGAAGCAAATAAAGGAGGTTTTATTTTTGCTTCAGGAGTAAGACCGAGGTGGACGGCACATGCTTCTAGAAAGGAGGTGTTTTATTTTCATAAATATTCGATTAAAAGGGTGATAAATAAAGGATTTTTTTAAATTGGATTATTTTGAAGAGATAAATGTTAGATTTAAACTCTTTTATTTATGATAATTAAAGGATAAAGTTATCGATAGAGGAGTGGTGGCCAAGTAAGGGACTCCTTAGATGATAATTTCGGCTATAAAAGGAAAAGAGAGGCCATTGCATTATTTTCTATTCTTTGAAAGCCTCACGAATTCTCTTCACCAAATCTTCTTCTTCTTTTATTTTTGCCAAGCCGAAATACCTTGTGATCTAGCCGAATCCTCCATCTTTATTCTTCCTTCTCTTTTCTTTCTAATCCCTCCAAAAGTCGAAAGTTGTGAGATCATCATCTAGCCATAGCCGAATCTCTCTGAAGGTTGAAGTGAAGGTGCAATCGATTTCTTCAAGTAAGGGTAAGATCTCATTCGGTTTCATCCTTTTTTCTTAAGATTTGCCGAAATCTAGGACTAACCCCATTAATATCTTGTTGCCGAAACTTTGAAGAGATCTTTCGGGATTTACTAAGTGTCGACTACAAGGAAGGAGAAGTTCTTTTCCGAAGGTACACTATAGGCCACGTGTTCCCTAGTTATTCGGTGAGTTTCAGGATTTAAAATCCACAAGGTAAGTGTCTATAGTATTCGGCCAAGGCCATGTTTGGTAAATATATGTGTTCATTAATTATTCAAAAGCGAAAACTAACCAAGTTAATTGATTCAATGCTTGGCGAATGCAAGAAGAGTATAGCAGAGATTTCAAGACTTGATTCTTAAGTCAAACGGCAACAAGGTAAGTTTAAGTATACTAATCCTACTAGGATTTGGATTTATGGTCGAATGGCTTTTTATTAAAGTAGTAGGTGATTAATCAAATGTAGGGATTAAAGATCTAAGCATTAGATCAAGCTTTTAGAGCTTTCAAGACCCTTTCGGTAAGTATGATAAGTTGTGGATATTTGGTTAAGAATTCAGTATATTGATGATTAAATCGATTGTTACGATTAAGTGTGTTGATGGAGGCGAATACCATTCAAGAAGGGAAAGGGAAGGTCCCTATCCCGAAGTTTAAGAAGAGATCTGTCTCGGCGGTTAGGGATTGGCCACCGGGTGTGGACCAGTGTCGGAACAAGAAAGTAGGCAAATAGCCGTAGTATCGTCTAGTGATAGCATCGATGATCGAAAGCATAGTTCTCAAGTGATCGGTGTGTGATTAACCCACCGTTTTCCGTATATGATATGTATGTGAAATGTGTATGTATTATGAATGTGCTAACTAGTGCAGTGGAAATTGTGATAAGGATACCCTCAAGGGATATGTCGATAATCCGGTAAGTACCAAACCTGATGATATGTGATTATTAATATGAATATGTGATAATATACTTGATGAACATGCTCATGCATCATTACATTGTATCATTATTTTATGTGGCATGTGCATGGGTGGGATATGATATGAAAGAAGGTACGGGTGTACTTCGAGTACGTGGTTTAATGTTAGCCTTGAGCTACATTGTGGATTGACGTTGACTGAGGTCATGTTGTGGATTAATTGCGATTAAGTTCGCGTGGCTTGATGAGTGGCTATGTGCCTCATCGTGGTTGATATCGGCTATGTGCCATATCGTGGTTGATGAGTGACTATGTGTCCCATCGTGGTTTTGGTGTTAGCTACGGCTACATCGTGGATTGGCGCTGACTGAGGTCGCGTTGTGGATTATTGTGCTTAATTGCACATGGACGGCATTGATTGCCTTTGGAGTGAAAAGGAGAGGGTGATTTGATAATCCCCGTGTGTGTGTGGTAATTTGGATAAGGGGGTGTGTAGCGGATGGACCCTAGGTTTGGGTTGGGCTTCATAATTGCATGATTTCGTATGTGAACATATGTGGAAATGGGCCAAGCCCAATATGATATGTGGATTAATGTGGAAATGGGCAAAGCCCAAAGTATATGAATGTGGATCGGTGTGGAAATGGGCTAAGCCCAGTATGTGGAAATTATGTGGTTAACTACCCTATTAGATGATTGTGATATGAATATGGGCCAAGCCTGAATGTGATAACATGTGAATTTGATAATTGATATCCGATATATGAGTTAATATGTGGTTAACATGTGGGTGGAATTCAGTAGACTAATTACACATCGAGTGCGTATGACTCACCCAATTTTTATTAAACATCGCGGTGATCGTGATTTTTGGACCGGGTTGGAGTGGATACAAAGGTGGCCATGCAGAAGCAGATTTCCATGCAGAAAGATATTTTAATTAATTAAGTAGTTATATTTTCAGTATTTTGATTAAGTGTTTATTGTAATAAGGCCCATTAAAGTGATTGAACATTTTTATTATGTTTAAGCTAGACGACCATTAAATTATTATTTGGAAGTGCTTTTAATTTTGGCAACTTATATTTTAAAAGCTTATAATAAAGTTTTAATTTGGATATTTTTATCAAGCTTATATTATTTAGAATTTTTAATTGGACATGGTTTTCAAATGACAAAATTTTTAATGTTTTTCCCAAAAGTGAAATCAGTCTTCAAACGTTTTTCCGCAGTGGCATTTCAAATTCGGTCGTAACGAATGGGCCAGGTTTGGGGTGTTACAGTTACATTCAATATGTTTATCATTAACGAGCCATTATGAAAACTTCATAACAATTGATCGAATGCCTACAAATATATTTTATGCAACAAAACTTTGTTTTTCGCTATTCAAATTGGGAATTCTATCGAATAACTCAATTTCATTTATAACTTATTTCTAATAAATTGAATATGATTTTAATCAATTAATACTAGAATTTGCATTAAAAATATTAATAAGAAATCAACAATTGAACTCCAACCCTCTTCCAACGGTATTCGATGATGGTGGATTCACTTCCATGAAAAAGAAAAATGGATAAAATATTAGACATACCCATTGCTTGATGATTTAAGCACAATGATTTGAAGAAAGAATGAATAGAAATATTTTATTCTTTTGGGTTTTCCATCCTTAGGTCAACATGAAATAAAAGGGAAAAGACATAGGTTGAGGCTTAAAAGGGATTTGGACAATTAACTAGTTAGTCCCTAGGCCAATAATCGTATAAAGACTCCCCACTTCAGTCATTTTTGAATTTAGTCCTTAACTTCAATTTATTAATTCTCCTTTTTCTTTTCAATTTAATCGAAGCCTAATTAAATAACCCATTAAATATCATGATTTCCAAAAAAAAATTCAACTCATAAATTTAACTCTTGGTATCAAATTCACTTCTCAATGATTTGTACTCAGTAAAATTCACAATACTTTATTGGAATTTTGTGAAATCTGATACCAAATATTTTGGGGCGTTACATCACGAGTAGAAACATCCTTTATCTTGTAGCCTAAGGAAAGGGTCCCGATATGTCATTCTCGCATGTCATGAAATGTCAATGGCTTGACATAATCTTTAAGAGTTCTATTGGTTATCATAGGACTTTAGAAAACTTTCAATAGCGATCACATTTCTTTACTAAATCTGTAGTAATTGCTTTCATCGTGGGCTAAAAAAATTCTTGCCTAATATCTTATATGGTAAGGCATTTCCACCCAAATGGTTACCACAAATCCTTCATAGATCCCATGTAGGATATATTTTGTAACACCCCTTGCCCGGTCCAATCGCCAGACTTGGGTTATGAGATGCTACCTCAATTACCGAAGCAAACCACATACAATTCATAGTAATCAGTTTATTCCATTACCGATTTGTGACAAAATCACATGCATAATACAATCAAAACCAAGCCTCAATCGAGCTTATGAAATCTCTTAAATTGACCCGGGTTAGAATAAAGATAAAATTGCAAAGTTTAAAAAGTATAGGGATGATGTCATGATGAGACTCTCTCTACGTCGTGATGTCGCCAAACAGTGCCACGTCAGTGCCACGTCACGATGTCAAACCACTTGACGTTGGGACATCACAAACTGTTGGTCTACGTTGCGACAAGGGAAGATTGTTGTTGGGATAAGGAACCTGTTTTTGGTACAAAATAGACCTTTTTGGCTCCTATTTCAAGCCAACCATTACAAAACTCATTTGGTTCATAAATGCACCTTAATCCCTTCACAAAACCATTCAAATATGCATACCACAACATCATTTACTCTTGACCAAATTAACAAATTCAAAAAATCTTAATTTAACACCAAAACACATCCAACAATTTGTTTAAAATACAAACTAGTCTTTGATGCTTTCAAGCCATACATATAATCTTTCAACCATTCCATTCTATGTTCAAAACATACCATTTACACATTTAAATGAACCATTCAAACAATATTCAAATGGTCTCAAATTAAGACCAAGACATGCCATAACACATTCAATGCCTTTCATAATGCTAAACACATTTTTATACATATATAAAAATTAACTTACCAAATTCAAACATTAACAAAATTTTAAACCAACCATTCATTCATAGATTATCACATAAATAAGGTCCTAGGTACATGCCATAATACCGAGCTAAGAACGAGAAAAGTTTACCAAATCGATAAAGGGATAGTGTGAACTTTAGTTGATCCGATTGACGAGTTTCACAAATTGATGAACTATAGAGAAAATAAACGACAATAGAGTAAGCATTTTGAAAGCTTAGTAAGTTCATAAATATAAAACAATAAATGTACCTCGAGTTACTGTTAATACAACAAACTAATTTACATTACAACATTTTCCTGACATAATAATGCACTACATTAGGTGAGTTTAACATGTAACAGAGTTATATCGTATTGCAAATTTCAAATATCACAATCAGAATCAATACTCATTATATATAATTAATGAGTCAATATCATTTTTCTGAGTCTTTCAGACATTTATTCGTCAATATAAGAAAATCATATCTCATCATGTTAATTTCACACTTTACCATTTATCATTTAGCCCAGAGAACTTTAGTAAATAAATTCAGATACACAGGTAACTACACCAGACTAGAAAGCACCATAGTGTTGTACAGATGCACCGAATTCCAAACCCATACAAGCGCGTAACTAACCTTATTGGCATACCAATTGTATCCTAATAGTTTACTAAGTTCACATGGGCATTAATATTGAATTCGTAACATTTATATCACGATAGCATCATCATGTACATATCGTCTACTATAAAAAATTTCATATCCCTTCAGTATTTCATTCAAGTTTATAATTATCATATTTGCAATACTTTACACATTAATCCATATCTCACCTTTCGTACTAAATCATAAAAATTTCAAAGTATAATTAAACATTCATGCATACATAATTCAATCAAATTAAAATTAAAATACACTTTTACCATATGAACTTACTTGAAAAATTTGGTAGACAAGTTGAATTGCAAGGACTAATCAGAAATTTTCCCTTTTCCTCAGTTATCCTCGACTAGATTCAAATCTTGATCTATACGATAATCAATTTCAATTTATCACCCCCAAATACCTTATATCAACTAATTATATGCATATAAAAAATAATTTTTTATTTTACAAAAGTTCCATAAAGTTTCACAATTTATTCAATCTAGTCCGTAAAATTAAAATTGTTATAACTTTCAAATTTGAGCCTTGGTTTTGAAACTAACCTCAATTACATCCTTTTCAGCCCTATAATAACTAGCTTACTGAAATTTTACACAAAATTCGAAATATTTCATTTTAGTCCCTACGTTCAAAATTAACAATTAAACTTTACAAACTAGTCCTTTTCATTTCTAAGATTAAAATCTAACAATTTAACATCAAGAACTTCAATAAATCAATGATGGAAACTTTAGAAAACTTTAACAGTTTTACAAATTGGTACATAAGCTGTAAATCAAGCTCCCGGGACCTCAAAAACATAAAAATAACAAATAACGGATTTAAAAATCATACCAAATTGAGGGTCGAATGGTTAAAATAACTAAACAATGGCTTCCAAGGGTTCATGATACTTTGATGGAGAAAAGAAAGGAAAAAAAGTAAAGATGATGACTCTTTAATTTAACTTATATACATGTGATTATATTACTTAATCCTAATTATTTTTAACTAAAGTTTAGTTATTTGATTTTTTAAAATTAATTAACAATTTAGTGGCTAACCATGTGCATCCACCACCGAATGTCAATTTATAAATGGAACGTTTTCTTAATTGGTCCTCGATTTGATTAAAAATCCATAGTGATTAACTTTATCACTTTTATAATTCAGTCCTTGTACCTTAGTTAGTCATTAATTCAGTAAAATTTTCTATCCAATACTTATTTCACCTATACAATAACTCCGTAAATATTTATAATATTTACGGACTCGATTTATAGAAATGAGGTCCTGATACCTCATTTTCCAAGATCACTAACTTTAAGGGCGTTACACTTGTACCTTAATTAACTATCCATTCAATAAAATTACTGGACCTTAATAAGATTTTTTTGTACAAAATTCCTTCTAGAAAAGTGTACATAGTGGCTCAACTTTTTCATCCTACAAGCAAGATAAACATCTATTTGTATCTCCCTATTTAATAATGAGATAATGTGTGTTATCTAATAGTTAACAGTCATAAGATTGTATAATTGATATCACCTATCATACTTATGTAGATTAACTTGTTCAATCCACAAATTTCCTTTATCAATTACTTCTAATATGTTAGCAATCTTGGAATGAGAGTCAACCTTGCAATTTACTAATCATGGGACGTTGTCATTAGTAATGTTAAATAAGTTTGTAATGAGCTTATGAAGGATGTCAAGGTACTAGCCTAGTGACTTGGAAAACTCTAGCCTAGTTATAAGAGCTTTAAATTCTATAGTGTTGTTAGTTGCTAAAAATAAAATTACAAGTCAATATTTCCATTCATTTCCTTAAGGATATATGAGTAACATCCCCACTCCAACATGTTCTTTGGTAGAGGAACCATTAATATATAGGGTCCACAGTTGGTACCACATGTCACTACCCTATTACAATTGAGGTCTATGGTAGTAGTTATGGGCTTAATAAAGGTGGGCTTATTAGGTAAAATGGGTAAGTCATTGGAGAACATGCACTCGATAATAAATTAGAAAAGGCTTAGGCCTTGATTCTTCGTTTGAGCAATATTAAATACCAGATTCACTTAGTTCCACACTTCATTTCATTATCCTCTTAGAAAATTCTATTCTAGATAGAATATCCTTCATTGGCGTGTTTGGGAGTACATTAATCTAGTATGCTTAAAGGTATCGATGCAATTACTAGGCTGCAATGACTAGGGAAAAAGCTCATTTTAATTCTATTGACCATTTTGAAGTGCATAGCTAACATAATAAATAAGGTGTTGTGTCCTTTGAATTCTTTTTAACTAAGATTGAAGGCAGTTGATTCATTTGTTGCAACTCTCCTAGTTCAAGTTTTAGCCAACATCTGGTGTAAACTAATGTATGCTTTTAACACTTCAAAGACCACTTGACAATCATTGTTCCAATGAATTTTATTTTTTTTTCTTTTAATAATTTGAAGAATGAGGTGCATTTACTTTCCAAATTGGAGATAAATTGGTTAAGTGTTGTTACTCTTCCTGTTATTAGTTGTAATTCTTTTGTTGTCTTTGGAGTTTCACATTAGTAATGAATCCCAATAATTTTCTTGTTATTATTTTAAAAGAGGACATAGCAAGGTTAAATTAAACATTGTATTACATATAATAAATAATGTGTTATCTAAATTGGTGATATCTTGCTCGATGGAGGTTTTCTTGACAAGCATATCATCAACATACATTTCAAAAAAAAATCCCATACAGCACTTAAACATATTATTCATTAGCCTTTTGTAAGTGGCCTTGGCATTCTTGAAGTTAAAAGGCATTTCGATGTAGTAGTCAGTACCATCTTTAGTTACAAAAGAAGCTTTCCTTGGTTAGTTGTGTCCATGTAGATCTAGTTATAACCGAATAAAAACATCTATAAAACTAAAAAAATTAGTATCCTACTAAAGCATCAACTATTTTATCAATAGAGGGAAGAATAAAGCAATTTTCATACATATATTATTGAGATCAATGAAACCAATACACATCCTTTATTTCCCACTATTCTTAGAAACCATTACAAAATTAGAAACCATTTTTGTGGTGAAGGTGCAGTCAAGGGTGCTAAGTTGTAAAATACAAAAAACATTAACATGTTAAACTCTTTTTTATAATGAGTGCTCATGGTGGTCCAAATCTTTTAAGGCTAATGCTAGGGCTTGCTCAGTAATCAAATAGAATGTACCATTGAGTCATCATTCATCATTTCTAGAGGAATTTGACTTTCGATAAGTCATATGAATAGAAAAAAATGTCACTGTTAAGCTATTTTTTTTTTGTTGGACTTCATTATTTGTACTTTTATAAGAGTGAGGACTTTAACAACGAGGCAATAAATAGTTGTAATCATTCTTACCCACTTTATCAATAGACTCCAAAAAATTGCATTATATAAAGAAGGTTGGTCCATTACAAAGAAATCAACCATGATTGTTATGGTGTGCTCTTCATTTTTAATAGTGACAAGTAAGATTAGAGTGCCCTTGATCGATTTGCAAAACAAAAATAGGGGGAGCTGGTATGAAATTCTTCTCTAGAAGACCTATTTTTCAAAAAGCTCACCATTTTAATAAGTCATTAGTGTTTCAATTGTCAATTAGGATACACTAAATTATAGAATTTTCCACAACTACAACAATCACAATTGGGTCATTTCCATTATTTATAAGCAGCTTGTCGTCATGGTCAACAAAAGAGACATCATGATTCTCTAGTTTCCTTTGTATAGGAAAGTGCCGAGTGCAATTACACTCCTCATACAAGATTTAGTTTCAATTTGTTGACAATCTATTATTCTTTTTTTCCAAAAATAAGATTAATGGTGGTCAAAACTAGTCACTTGCTTGTAACTTTATCTTGGTGTTGGTGAGCGAGTTTAGCTCATTTTATTTTTAATGAGTATTTGTGCACGTAGTGTTAGTGCAAGCCCTACAAACCAATCATGATTTGCTTATAATCATTATTTAGTATTTAGAAGTAAACATTTTTTATTATAAAGTTTATAATTAAATTGAGATATTTCTTTATCCACGAGTAAAATGTTAATATTAATGACATTTTGAACTTTTACAGAAAATGCTTATAGAACACATATGGCCTTGCAAAAGGATTGCAAGGAGTTACAATTATAAAATTATTTTGCATCAAAACTATGATTCTTAAATTGTTCTTGGCCATCGTATTATCAAGATATGACATCAATAATGCTCAAAGGTTGACACATGTTAAGGTCCCATGAATAGGGGTGCATGCAACCTATCTCATAAGTTGAAGTATAAGATAGTTGAGGATAACATGTGGGTGCTTGTTTTGAGAATATGTACACTAAACATGACCAATTATGAGAGTTCCATTTGACTCATCATGAAATGGATTTGAGATGATAGATGCTTAAGGTAGGATGTTCTAAGTGTAAGATTAGGCATGTGAAAGTGGTGGAGTGCTCCAGAGAAGGTTCATCACCCCAAGTGATATGAAGGGACATATCCTATATGCTCTTAACTTATATTAACTACAAGTCATTGGTCAAGGCAATTAGTCTGGGTTAATACAAGGGGTTGCAAAACTAAAATGGATAAGCTGAGGTAAATACCATGCCACATCTTTTAGTTTATTCGAATATTTTGGTGGAAGGATCAAATTACACAAAAGTACCAAACATTGAAAAGCTATGTTGAAAATTCATTTTTGACTCTTCCAATATTTATGTCATAATGGGTTGCTAGATCTCCCTAATGATCTACGAATATAATTATTTCTTACCTAAAATACAATATATTTCTTTCCAATATAATTGGCAGCCTAATGGGTCATGCATGATAATGAAATTTGGAAATTAAAACGGAATGGACTAATTTGAATAAGTTTAAAAGTACCAAGGGCTTATGGTGTAATTTACCAAAAGTTGGTTAAAAACCTCAGCCTATATATTCTTGTTTTGTCGCCCCTCTTCATGTGAATAAAGGTTACTTTTCTTCTTACTTTCTCTCTTTCCATACACCCTTGAAGGACTTGGAATACTTTCTACCTTGATTTTTCTTCAAGTTTTTTCGACATTTTGGTTTAAAGGTTAAAAGTGAAGAGGTGGATCTGCATGATCAAATAGGTAGAACTATCTCAGAAAAGTGGACCTTGACCTTATAAAGGTTTCCCAAGTTCCTAGTGTGGATTACCATTATAGGCCAGACGTTTGGATAGGTGCAAAATTTTGACAATCAAGTGTGTTCATACGAAAGTGAAGAAAAATTAAACTAAGATTGTCGACCACCTTAGTTCAAGGTATAAATTTTATTCACTATTATTGTATGTTTTTTTAATGTGGTAAACTTGAAAAAACTAATCCAAGATGGAATCTAAACTATGTAAGTTTTATTTCTTTCATTGTGCATGCTTACAGTTTGTTTAATTTCTATTTTATGAACTTATAATCAAATTACAATACATACGGTTTAAGCTCCCCTGTCTGTATCAGTGATTTGATGACACTTTTTGGGTTGATGAACTTTTTATTAAAGTAACCTATGTAATCATGAAATTCCTAGTGCTTCTTAAAGTTTTTCCAATTGCAATTGCCAAGCATTGAAGGTCGAACTCACCACCAATCCTTCTTTCATGATAGCTTACATTATGTTGGTTTTGGTGGTATATATGGGAGTGTATTGCTTAAACTAAGAATGGATTGGGGTCCATTCTCTTTTACTATTTGACTGTTGTTGGTCATTAGGATAGTTAGGCTGTAAACCATATCAATGAGAAGAATGATCTAACTTCCTCTTGGATACCATAGATTTATGCTTTTCTTGCTTCTGGTCTATGTTTGGGTGTTCCACATTTTTTTTTGCTATCTTTATCTTTTTAGCTTAATTGTGTTTTTATTTCTATGGAGTTGGTAGTGTTTTCATAGGTTGAGCATCAGCAAGAGCATACTTCAATGTCTATGACAAACCCCTTGTAAGTGAAGTGTTTGTCTATTTATCATTAAGGTCTTTAACTTTTAGGTTGGAGGCATTAAACCTTTTTAACTTACTCTCATAGGGTTCCATTAGTGTGTTGTTTAACAGACATTAGGCCAATGGATTGTCAATATGTTATTTAACTACTTTTAAAGTGGTCCAAGAAATGGAAATTAAGCTTAGGGGTGTGTATTTTTTATTTTATTTTTTACCGAATTAACCAACTAAACTGAATTAGTTCGGTCGGCCATCGATTTTAATTTGAGTCGATTAAAGGTTTTTGAAAATTTCAATTGTCGATTAATTTGATTCGAAGTCGTGTAATTAATCGAATTAACCAATTAACTAAAATTAATAATAACATATTATAGGCTCAATATATTAGAGATAGGTTCAATAATTATATAATCTGAAACATAAAAATTAATGGATTTATAAATATTCTTATATTGGGCTTAAAAAATTATGAAAACTAAAAATATTTTGAAAAAATTAAACTAAAAAAGTCAATAAAAAGTAAACAAAGAAAAGTAAAAAAAAAATTAATGTTTCTAATGTAATGTTTGTTATGATGTTTTCAATTTAGTGTTGTTATTGTGCTATTTTTTGTTTTCTATTTCTTTTAAAAAAAATTGAATTAAAAATAAAGAAAAAAATTCATGGATTTTTTTATGTTTTAAACTTGTTTTAACCAAAAAATAAAAAATAAAAAATTTGGTTAACCACCTAAATTAACCAAATTAATTCAATCGATTAATAGGTTAAAAAAATTTAGTTCAGTTAGCGGTTAAGAGTTTCAAAATTTTGGTTAATTCAATTAATGGTAGTTTGGTTCAAGTATTAACCGAATCGACCGTTTAAATACCCTTAGTTAAATTGGTTTAGGTTCAAATTGAAACTTAGTTTAAATGAGTACCACCAAGTTCTAGCATGTCCCTTGATAGTGGTAGGGAAGACACGTGACTATATTGAGCTAAAGACACCTCTTAAGTTATGGAAAAAATAGAAATGGTTAAGGTAATTTCTAAGGCCAGTGGTATTATCATAGGTATCTAGAAATAACTTTATCTTCGAAGGTACTCCCACCTAGCATACAACAATGGACAAGGGATCACAGTTAGAACCTAGCTGTTTATAGGCATCTTCGGCTAGTTGCTTGAAGCTTTCTAACACTTACTTGAGAGTTGCCACTTATTTAGCCAACTTCAGGTTTATGTGAGGAAATTGTATATTAGGATCACATTTTCCTTCATAATGTTGATGACATGGCATGAACCTAACTTGGTTAAGGTTTTGTCTTCTTGAGTAGTGTTTCTCTGCTCACAACTGGATCTAGTTTCACCAGTAGTTAGTCGATCATAGTTTTGTTTGTTATAACTTGTCACTGAGTTAGAGTTTTCTGAGTGGTCGACATAGGCAAATGAGATTGCTCATGGCTAGTACGTATGTTATTTCTAATTTGTAGGAGTTGATAAAGCTAGTTGCAACTATTGTTTAAAGTTTCTTGTTATGTAGCTAAAGTGGAAGTCAATGGCTAAAACTAAGAAAGGTTCTAATGGTGTTAGTCTAAAAGTTGATGTAGTTGTTGGTAAATTGAGGTAGTAAGGTATGCCATATCTAGATATGTTGATAGATATGGGCTATATGTAACACCCCAAGTCTGGCGAGTCTAAGGTTTTGGCGTATAGTAGTAAAATAGTCTATCTGGCGAAGTGTAATCTGCCCAATTTCTTATTGTGGTGTATACATGTGGGCGTATAGTAACCACCACATATGTAGGTAAGGATTTTGTTTCATGCTATTCTATTATATTAAGGAGAAGTCTATGTTAAACGATTACGAGTAAGTATGGTATGAGTTAGCGCCAAAGATGTATTACACCTTGTTTGTCTGGAGTACTGTGCTAGTTAGATTATAAGTAATCTGGTTAGAAATCAATTGGATAGCCTAGCCTGATAATTGTGAATGCAGGGTAATTATTTATGTTTCCCTCGGAACCTGTAAACCATTAAGAAGGTAAATTCTGAAATGTGTGACAATTGTTGAATGGTTGTAAGGGAGATTGGATTATATATATAAGATAAAGGTTCTGAGAAGAGTTTTCTCTGGATTCTAAATGTTACTTTCTGACTCTTTTTTGGAACTAATTTCATTTCTTCTTCCTTGTACTGAAAACTTAGATTCTTGGTTTAACCGGTGGTTATTCCAACTTTGGGTAAGTATTACAACTCTGCATGTTAAATTCTAAATGAGTAAGTCTATAAGGAGTGTATAAACAAGATGTAAGTACGAGGCTTTTCATGGGGGTTGTAAATGCTTGAGATGATGGTAAGTTGTATATGAAGAAGTTTTAGTAGTGTTTCTTTGTTCTGTAAGCAGTGGTTGTTGTTGCTTTATGATGAATAATTGGGTCTGGAGCTTCAATTTACTGTGGGTGAGTGCAAGTGAGTCTCTACCCTAACTCTTTTATATAAACTATTCAAATAAGAAGTATATATATACACAATCATAGATGGAATGATGATGTCTATGAAAAATGGTAAGGGTATGGGTATAGTAAATATGAGAGATGTTCTGTAATAATATGCATATAAGTTCTGTTAAAAAAATCATGTTTGATAAGCATGTAGGTAAAGTTCTAGTATATGAGGCATATGAGTTTGTGAGAATGTGATAATTTGGGTAAGTAAATGATGAGCTAACGTTCTATTGTGAAGCCTTTGGGAAAGCAGTTATATTGCTAACCAAACTGAAATATAACATATTGAAATCGGGTGTAAGACCATGAGGTAGAGGCCCATGGCAGCTTGGTATGATTTGGAAACTTTCATGGTGTAGCCTCTAGTAAGATGAAGACTGGATTGGCAAGACATGTTACATGAATGTATGTAAGACCATGTGGTTAAGACCTATGGCATGATATGTCTGTTTGAATATTCATGGTGTAGCCTTCAAAATATGTAAATTAAATTGGCTAATCACGATACATGAATTTATGTGAAAGTCCGTCAAGACAGTAAACATGTGGCTCTGTATGACGCTTTTGTGGCGCTTTCTATGTGAAGCGTTATGGCGTATTCTGTCTAGCCTTTGTGGCATGTTCTATCATATATGTCTAGTAAGATTTGTATATTTGTCCTTATGGTAAGTTATGGATAATTTCTATTAGTTTTGTATTATGTATGGCTAAGATCAGGTATTCATACACTTAGGGTTAAGGGTTGAGTAAGATCTGTGAAATAAATGAATAAGTTTAAAGAGTATTTTTGAAAAGGATCGTGTATCTAGATATTAATTAGGTATTCGCCATGATGATATCATTGAATTAAAGTTATTTGGAATCTGTCATATCTGAGTTGTATAATGACTTCATCTGTAATCTTATGAAAATTGAATATTGATTATTTTGAACATTTGGAGTTCTGGAATAATGTTGATGGTTGTCAACAGATTGTACAACATCAGTATAGGTCGTATAGTATCAAATCAGGGTATGATTTTCTTAATAATTTAATGGTACTCTGGTCTACATAAGTATTCGCTTTATGTGTATGTGTCTGACTGTAAATAACAAAAATAAACAACTGTTTTGAGTCAAGTGCATGTATTAGAAAATGGGTTGTATTGGTTGGATTTTGAAGGTATGTTCTATTCAGAAATGGATAAGTGAACAAGAGAATTAAGAAATGTCTAAAGAAATCTTCAATTAATTAAATAAGAAAGAATGCGTATATGAAGAGTATATAATTGGCGTATATGTATGTATTACAACTATAGTGGTATCCGCCCGATATAAGTGATTCAGACATATGGTTGATGCAAATATGTTCTTTCAAGAATATAAAGTATACATCAAGGTATTTTAGGAATAAAGCTCGTTAAGTACTTTATTTATGTTGTGTTTATATTTCAAGTTTTGATGTTAAAAGACTGCGCTTTGAGGGACAATGTCAGAACTACGCCAAGGAAGAGGTGTATCAGGTTATTATGCATACAGAGTTGTTAGAGTGGCATGTTGTAGGATTTTACTTTAATGAATCTGTAACTACCAGATGGTTGTTTAAAAAAAAGGTTTATTTTAATTTTGTAATATTTTATGTTTAAGTACCATATTTGTTTCATAAGATTTAGTCTTTAAATGTAATTAAAAAGAGTATGTTTTAAATAAGAGGTTATTTGATACAGTTTTGTGAATTTGACTAAGTGTTATGTGTGATAACACTCATGATCCAGATTTGGCGAATCAGGTCGGGTTAAATGTGTTACAAGTTGGTATCAAAGCTTGTTTAGTCGATCCTCTGGCGAATAAGTGAGTCAACCCTGTATGCATAAGACCTTGAGCCTAGATTAATCCCTCAGGTATGTTAAACTTATGTTTATGTGAATGATATCTATATTAACAACTAGTAAAGTACTTTTGTGATAAGTAAGACAACGAGAAATAAAGGAAAGATTTATTTATAAAGTCTAACAAGTATTACATTGATATGGAATAAGAAAGTACAAAGCATAATAAAAAGGAATCCTAGTTCCCTTTTCCAGATTGATGATCAGCGGGTTAAGCAGAAACCTCTTCTGTTTCTTCCATGCCCTCTGGAGCTTTCTCTAAGTCAAGTGAGTTTTCAAAATTTTCTTCGTCATCTTCTGCTTTAGTCGTATTAGTGACAAAGAAACCAACAGTCTATTTCCACTTTGTTTGAAAGTCCTCCCAATCTTTGCCTTCAGGATGGTAGACATTGAATCTCAGAGAATCAGTGGGGATATCCTTAAGAAAATTGAAGTCTACTTGACTTAGATTCATTGGGCCAGCAGCAACCTAAGTGCGAAGAACCAAATTGGATCTTAACTCAAGCAAAGCCTTAGCCAAGTTTTTGGTGGTATCTTCTTGGTATTTTTTGTGGCAGTGGGTTGCATCAGGACCTTAGGTTGTAGCAGTGGGTTGGGAGGTGGTTGGTGCCAAGATGGTGTTGTTAGGTAGAATAGTGTTAATAGTGATGGCATTGATCGGGGTAGTTTCAACTATGCTAGTGGTAACAGTTGTGGTAACAGTCGTGTAACCAAATTCAATTTTGGTATTGATGTGGAGTTTTCTTTAACGGTGGGATCTATGGGATTTTTTTGGTACCTATCGATGATGTCAAATGTTTATATCTCCTTAAGACATTACTAGGCTTGGAGGTTGATAAGCTGAGTTTAGATATATTAGGACATGTGAACACAAGGTGAACTACAAAGGCATTGGAGCTTGTGTTTTGAGACTCTATTTGATGCTTAAATCGATGAGGGTGAAGGAGAAAATGAGAGAAGAAAAAAGATTGCAGAGTGATAGGTAGTAGAATGAATCCTTATAAGATAGTTATACCTCTTTCTTTACTTGAGCTTGTCCTTCCTTCCCTAAGCTACTCATGAGTTGTCCCTTTACATGAAAGTGTAAAGTCTTTTCCTAATTGGCTAAGACATCCTTAACTTGATAAGGTCATGCTAAAAGACTTTATGTCTATTGCTTTGCTTTTTGTTTTGCCTCAAACGCTTGTCAGGTTGCGACATTACTTGCAATGCCAGGTGTAGTGTTGTGATAGGTTCTGACTAAGAGTATATAGAATTTGATTATCTTATTCTTTTTGCTTTTTCGCATATTATTTTAGGCTGATATAAAAAAAAATGAATCCCCAAATCATATCAAACATGTTAAAATTTAACCAACATGGTTTTTTTACAATCTTAACATGGTTAACAAAAGCTAAAAGAAAAAAAAAAGTGCAATTGTTATGCATGAATCTTTAATCACATTATATATAATTATCATGTGTGAGTTTTATCTAAATATATTTTATATTAATTTGATTCTAATTTATAACTACGTATTTATATTTGTAAAGTCTAAAAAAAAATAAAAAAATCTTTGTAACCTACACTTCTGTTGTCCTAAATTTGGGATATAAGCGGATTGACGTTACCAACTTGACATTTTTTTGGTAATACATTCAAAGTGCCGTTTAGTCTAATTGCAATTTTACAAAAAGAAAAACAATGATTTTATTTTAATTAGATTTAATGGCTTAAACCAATTTAAAATATGTCTTAAGAAGCTTTTCGCATTAGGTTGATGATGTCCTAAATAGTAATATAATGTTTCGTACAAAGTTTGAATTCCCTTTTTATTTATTTTTAGTACAAGCTGTTTTCTTTTTTCCATGAGTACAAGCTTTTAAAATTTATAAATATGCTGTCACATATTATATTAACTTTTTTTTAATAATTTTATTATAAGTTTTGTTCATTTTTTTACATAATGTTTAGAACTATTTATAATCCCTTCAACTTATAAATAAAAATAATAATAGGCTTTACCATACTTAAACTCACGTCCTCTTATATTGATAACAATGTCTATACCAATCAAACTAAGACTCAATTGCTTTTCACATTAACTTTTAAATATACTTAAGTTGATATTTATATTTAAAATTATTAATAAATATTAGACTTTTATTATCAAAATTAAAAGTTCAGAAGGGGCAAGAAAATAAATCATATACAAAACCTGATCATCTTGATTACTCTTTAGTTTTGTTGGTATTTTTAAAATAAAAAGAAAAAACATTTTTATAATTCTGGATATTCAAATTAAGGATAAGTCTCATGTAGGACTGCGATGTAAAACTTAGAAAAATAATTATTCTAAACGAAAAAAATAATAATATAAACTTAATTAAAAAAGGAAAATAAGCTAAAATGGCGAATAGAAACAAGGAAGATGAATATGTATCTCAAGAGAAACTGGAAGATTAAGATGAGCTTGAAAAGTGAAATGGAATTCTTGGGTAAATGTCAAATTTTAGTGCGTAGGTGATTTCGACGTTTAGGGAAACTTGTTCCAGAGGATAACCCACAATAAATATCAATTCCATGATGTAGATTTTATAATTAATATTTTTTGGTATAATAAAAAAATCATTTTAATTATTTATTTGATTTTTGAATTTATATTTTTTTATTAAATCATCTAAAATGAATGAAAATGCTAACTGTATTAATATAGATTATCACGTAGATGTTACATAAATAAATAATTATTAAAATAATTTTTTAATAAAATTGAAAAACTAAATAAGTAATTATAAAAAAATTAAATTCATGTTTAAGATAAATACAGTATTTAAAATATTTAAATCTAATCCACTTAATTTATCCGAAACCTAAATCAATGTGGTATAGGGTATAAATGGATTTGATTTAAAGAGTAATATTTGCTGACCATATGAACCCTCCAAATTTATTTATTTTTTAAAACTTAAATATAAAATAAAATATTCTTATTTTTACGAAGAAATGGGAATTATAAACTCTAGTTTCAATGAGACACTGATTTAAGGGTAAAGTTGAAATATTGTGAATTTTGAGTGTCTTACTATATGTATATGCGTGAGTTTTCTTTAAATTTTATTTTAATTATTTATTTATTTAATTAGAGGTAAGTTAATTATCTTTTCAATATTTGATTTTAATGAAATTATTTAACTTCAAAAATAAAATAAATTAACCACCTAATATTAACTAAACATGTAAATGAATATTTGAATTTATTATGTTTGTTAAAATATCATATTTATACATTTATAATTATCTACAATCATCTTAGATATGGTTTATTAAATAATTATTTAAAAAATATTTTTGAGATCTTTTTAAAATTTAAATTTTTGTTGATGTGATAAAATGTGCTATATTGACACATTATATATAATTTATTTAGTTGCTTTATCAATTACGCCACCACTTAAAGTAATAACGGATAAAAAATTTAATAGAATAATTGATTTATTTATTGATGTAAATTATATAAATCAATTAATTATATTTTAAAAATAGAATGCATAATTCAATGACTTCGTAATACTTTTAAAATAGTGAAGGTGGGGTGTGATATCAAATTTCAGGATACATGTAATAATATAAATATTAGGAAATTTGATTAAGTATTGGCAAAAACAAGGGTATATTATTAAAAAAAAAAAAAAAAAAAAAAACAAGAGAAGGAGAGATTTGGAGTTTTGGATTTATACGAAATTAGACCAAACAAATAGGCTTTTAAAAATTAATATATATAAGATAAATAATAGGTGGAACTATGTAATATAAAATAAAATAACAACAATTCCTATCACACGCGTATTCATGTTGGTACGATGAATTTGAGATAAAATATAAAACGTTTAAAATTAATTAATAATAATACATATAATATGTACTATATTAAATTAAAAATATAAAATGTATGAAATTGTCATTAATCTTGAAATAATGTTAAATTGAATAATGGTATTATCAATTCAATTAAAATGTAAATATTATATTAAAATAAAATTTTGATTTAGTAAAATATTGATATTTTTATTAATTTAAATAACATGAATTTAAATTTTATAGTATATAAATTTTTATTAACTTTTCAAATAATATAAATTAATTTAACTAAAAAATATTTTAATAATGAAAACGAAAAAGATATTGTAATAGAAGAAAATAGGATCATGGTTAAGGACTAAGGATGAAGAAGAAGTATAAAGAGAGTGGGGTCCAGTAACAAAGTGGCATAATAACAGCTGGCAAACGGGTCTGACAGACTGGTTCTCTCCATCTCCAACACAACAAACGTCGCCTCCATTTCTTCCCATCACTCCCTCCCCCCTCATTTTAAGCCCCCACCTTTCCCTTTCTCAAAACCAACTGCTACAACAACAACCTCCTCTCCCCCCTTCATTTCTCTCTATCTCTGCATTTTCATCTCTTGTTTCTTTCTCTTTTACAATCTCATCCATGGCTGAGGAGACTCAAAAGCCTGAAGTTGCTACTGCCCCCGCTCCTGCTGAGGAAGTGGTGGTGGAGAAGGAGAGTGAACAGGAGGCTGCTCCCGAGAAGCCTGCTGATGCTGTTGTTGAAGACAAACCTGCTGAGGCTGTTGAGGAGGAGCCTAAGGTTGAAGCTAAGGACACTAAGGTAACTGAGTCTGCTTCTTTCAAAGAAGAAACCAATATAGCCGGTGAACTTCCTGACCCACAAAAGAAGGCTCTTGATGAGCTTAAGCAACTTATTCAAGAAGCCCTTAACAAGCACGAATTCACACCCCCTCCTGCCAAAGATAAAGATAAACCAGCTCCCGAGGAAAAGAAAGAGGAAGACCAACCTGCCACCTCTGCTGCTGAAACTGAAGTAAAAGTCGAAACTGAAGCACCCGCACCCGTTGAAGTCAAGGAAGAAGAGAAGGCCGACCCACCGGTTGAAGCACCCGCACCCGTTGAAGTCAGGGAAGAAGAGAAGGCCGATCCACCGATTGAAGCACCCGCACCCGAGACCGTGGTGGAAACAGAGGTGGTCGAAAAGGTTTCAGCTGCCGATGACGACGGTGCCAAGACCGTTGAGGCAATTGAGGAATCTGTAGTAGCAGTGGCCACTCCTCCACCGGCTGAGAAACCAGAGGAAGAGGCCTCTTCTTCTTTGAAACCAGAGGAGGTTGCTCAATCAGAAGAGAAGCCAGAAGAAGCCGAAGTTCCCCCACCTCCACCCCAAGAGGTGTCTATATGGGGAATTCCGCTTCTTGCGGACGAAAGAAGCGATGTTATCCTATTGAAATTCTTAAGGGCTAGGGATTTCAAAGTCAAGGACGCATTCACCATGATCAAAAACACTGTTATCTGGCGTAAGGAGTTCGGAGTTGATGGCCTGCTGGATGAGGAGCTTGGAAATGAATTGGAGAAAGTGGTTTTCATGCACGGATTTGATAAAGAAGGTCATCCTGTTTGCTACAACGTGTATGGGGAATTCCAAAACAAGGAGCTGTATCAGAATACTTTTGCAGATGAAGAAAAGCGATCCAAGTTCTTGAGGTGGAGGATTCAGTTCTTGGAAAAAAGCATCAGAAAGCTTGATTTCAGTCCCAATGGTATCTCTACCATAGTTCAGGTTAACGATCTCAAGAACTCTCCCGGACCTGGAAAAAGGGAGCTCAGGCAAGCTACCAACCAAGCCCTTCACTTGCTTCAGGACAATTATCCAGAGTTTGTGGCCAAACAGGTATATACACGTTAATATCTTAAATCTTTTTTGTATCATGGTGTTGAATTTCAACAAATATTGAATGTTGGTTTTGGATTTTGAAGGTGTTTATCAATGTTCCATGGTGGTACTTGGCTTTCAATATGATGATTAGTCCTTTCCTAACCCAGAGAACCAAGAGCAAGTTTGTGTGTGCAAGTCCAGCCAAATCATCTGATATCCTTTTCAGGCAAGTGGACTCCAATAATTTCTACAATGAATTTTTTTAATCATAAATTCCTTTATTATATTTTGCATACTAACTTATGATTGTATATATACATAGATATATTGCGCCTGAACAAGTACCAGTTCAGTATGGTGGATTGAGCAGGGACGGTGAACAAGAATTTACGGTTGCTGATGCTGCAACAGAGGTTACAATCAAACCAGCAACCAAACACAGCGTTGAATTCCCTGTAACTGAGGTAAGATAAAAGAATCTAAAAACTGGGGTTTAATTAAATTCACATGAATTATAACATTTTGGTTTGGGTGTTGAAATGGCAGAAGAGTACTGTGGTGTGGGAGGTACGAGTTGTGGGGTGGGACGTGAACTATGGAGCTGAATTTGTGCCCACAGCTGAAGATGGATACACCGTGATTGTATCGAAGACGAGAAAAGTGGGTCCGGCCGATGAAACGGTGATCTCCAACAGCTTCAAAACGGGTGAGCCGGGGAAAATTGTATTAACAATTGATAACCAAACCACAAAGAAGAAGAAGTTGGTGTATAGGTCCAAGGCCAAACCTTATTCTGAATAAAATCCTTTGGGGATTATGACTTGGCCAATGCAGATGGGCAGAAGAACAAGTTACAAGGTTTCTTTTTGGTTTTTGGTTTGGAAAATTAGGGTCTTGGGATTTATTTTATTTATATTGATTGAAAGAAAAGAATATTTGAGGACTGTGAATGGGGGATGGACATGTGTGCAATGTGAAAAGAAAGTGTTGTTGTCATTCTTCATACCTTTGCTTTGTAAAGTTTGTGTAAATTTATTGGTGTATCATTATCTCTTGTCTATGTTCATTAAACATTTGTTATAAACTCTCAAACAAAGTCTTACATTCTTTGTTTGCTTTACTTGTTTATAATATACTATTTATCTCTTCTTATGGAAATTTTAGTTGCATTGGAGAAATTCACTTTCAATTACTTAAAATTCATATTTATTTTTGTTTTCCTATAACAAAATTACATTGTTTTCACCAATCAGAGTCTTCCAACACAATGATAAAAACAATCAGACAAAAGTTGCCCAACACAGTTCTAGTTGCGACTTAATGTTGATTGCAGTGCATTGTTAAATAATGTTATATTTATTTAATTAAAATTTTAAAAAACCCGGAATATAGAATTGGGGAAGGGCGTTCTGTCTTGACATGAAGCCGTGATTTCAGGGAATCTTTTCTTGTGGGAATGGAACAATTAGGTACGAAATTGTGTGAAATCTGGCTGCCAATTCCTAGATTCTGTTTACAATTAATCATCAAAGTTGACCATTAAAATAGTTATAATCTGTCAAAAATTTAGAATTTAGTTCACCTATTTTTTAAATTTTAAAATTCAAGTTTAAATTATTAATATTTTTAAATTCTTTTTTTTTTATTTTTTTTGACATTTTAAAATTTAAAAAAATATTCACTTAGTAGCAATGTAATTAAAAAATTATTGTAATGAACTTGAATTTAACAAAAGAATTTTAATAGTGTTAATAGTTGAACTTGTATTTTGAAGTCTGGAAAGTAAAAAAACTAAATTCTTAGAGATAAAAGTGCATAAACTAAATTCTCAATTTGTAAAAAATAAAACTTGTGTCATATTTTAACAAAAGTTGGGATGGAATAAATCTACACTTCCTACATTTTTCCATTATAGTTATAAATTATTATTTTAAGGGTAAAATCCACCATTAGTTACTAAATTATGGTAAGTTTTTGTTTGTCACTTAATTAAAAAAGTTGTAAATTGGTCACCAAATTTTCAAATATTTTTATTTAAGTCACTGAGCTGTTTAAATCGATGCTATATGACTTTTTCTGTCTGCACCAATCGAAAGCTCCTTTTTCCCTTCTCTTCTATAGTTCAATTTTTTTCCCATGTAACAACTTTGGACATCACAAATCTGCGAACCTAAATTCACACAACTTTTTTCTCCCATCTCTGACATTGACTGTCAGATCAACTTGAATCTAAGGTATATTTTTTACTCATTGATGGTTACTAATCCATGAACCGATCATTGAATCGTCACTTAAAGCTCACTAGCAGAACTTTTTTTTTTCTTTTTCTTTTTTAAACTTAACAACCTAGTGACTTAAATAAAAGCTTTAAATAATTCAGTGACTTAAATGAAAAAAAAATTAATAGTTCAATGACCACATTGTAACGTTTTTAGTTAAGTGATTGAAACGAAAACTTATACATAGTTTAGTAACTAATGATGTAATTTACTCTTATTTTAATTACAATGTAGTATAAACAAAAACTTGCCGGATTGGCACTTTTAGTGAATTGGTTTTAGTGTTGGTTATTTTGATTTATGTTTATAAACTTAAAAGATAATTTAATTTCCATTATAAAAATTGATGATTTTTTTCAATAAAATTTGATGATTCAAAACAAATTTATAATATTTTGATACTTTTTTGTAGCACTAATTTTTTCTTATTTTAACCACTAATTTATAACTCAAAATAAATCTTTTGATGATGTTTTATTATTTTCACTTTTCATATTCTTATTTATTTTATACCCAATTTTTATATTTGGTTAGCAAAGTCAAAATAAAATAGTAAAAGAATGCAACAGTTGAATCATGAAATGAGAGCAACATCTTTAATAAAGGTGGTAGGGAATATGAAAATGTAAAAATCTAGGATTCCATCTCACCAATAATATTGTACCATCACATCTCTCCATTAACTTTCAATTATCTTTTCTTCTTTAATGATTATTGACTCTGTGCTTAAAATTAATGTTTTACAAATAAAATGTGTAACTTTCTTAACATTATTTCTATAATTTACTTTTTCCTATTTTTCATTTTTGTTTTATAACTCAATTTCGTGTTTGCATGATGATCACGGCAATGCCAAGTATATATATATATATATATATAGAAAACGAAGGGAGGCTGCTTTTAAACTTTTTAGCCTAAAGTGCTTGACAGATGATTCATAAAAAGACTGCTTCACTGATTTATTTTTAATAGGTAAAATCATAAATTTATATATATATATATATATATATATATATATTACTTTGATTATTATTTTTTAAGTTAAATTTAACTTTTAATCTTTTAAAAAAAAGTTAAATCGTCTTTTTTTTAAAATGAAAATATTGATTAAAAAATTTATTTTTAACGTTATTGTGGTGGCAACTCACATGGTAGTTTATGTGCACATCATGATAACATAATACTATTTGTCTTATATGTCATGTCAATAAATAATTCAAAAATTATAAAAAATAAAAAAAATCAAAATTAAAATTTAAAAAATATAAAAAGATTATAAAAATTCAAAAAATTAGCATGGAGTACACGTGAATTGTTATGTAAGTTGTCGTGTTTAAAAGTTTAACATTTTAGTTAGTATTCTGGTTGGAAAAACATCATTTTGACTCTTTTTCAAAAAGTTCAGAGTCAAATTTAGCTAAAAAGAATTAATGACCAAATTGACAAAAAATATAAACATTAAGAGCTGGATTTAACTTTATACCTTTTTAGAAGGACTAAGAAAACTTCACAAGCGGCAAATAGTAAAAATATAAAAAGAAAATTTTTTTATTCCATTGAAAATAAAAATATAAAAAGAAATTTTTTTTATTCCACTGAAAATAGATAGAATAATTATTTTTTTTTTTGCTGAAAAGTAGTTTAAAATTTATTAATTTACTTTTTTACTCTATTTTCATTATGTACAGTATTATTTAAACTAATATCTTTGACATTTTACAATTAAATTAATTCAGTCAAAATTTTATTAGTAATATAAATAAATACAGTATAAATAGAATTTAATAATCTTTTGAATAATATATAGTTAAGAATTAATTTGATAGTTTTAAATTTAATAAAAATGATATAATAATATTTTTGACTCTTCGACTTTACAAAAATGTTCATTTAATTTCCCACATCTTTTAGCATTTAAACTTGCATTGTTTGTCAAATCGTCCTAAAATGGATGAAAAAGTTAAAAGTCTATCAACTTTACTCACATGACATATATATGGATTACCGCATGTATGGCATGTTAGCAATTAATTAATTTTATAAATTTTAATATTTTAATATTTTTTATTTTTTAAAAATAATTAATTATTGATGTGGCATCCACATGGCAATTTATGTGTATACCATATCATCAAAGTGAGTAAATGTTAGTTTTTCCATTTATATTTGGATAATTTGACAAATAACGTAAATTTAAGGGATAAAAAACCTAGATTAATTTTAAAAAGGAATTGGAGTGAGAGATAAATCATTATGCAAAATAATAGTAGCAAATACCATACTCGTAAATGTAGAAAAAAGGAAAAGAAAGATGGAGTAGTGACAGGGTTGGGTTGGAGTTGGTTATGTGTGAGAGTTGGGTGGCAGTGTTGCAATGAGGCTGGAGAATGGTGAATTGAGGAAGGGTTAGCTCTCTGACTTGTTTTTTCTTTTTTACTTCCCAAGCAAAACACGTGGAGATGAACACTTAAGGGTTAGATAATAACCCGAAAATGATAATGATAATTATATAAAATTTATGAAATAGTTTAGTTAAATTCTCATTATATTTTTAAAAGAAAATAAGGGAGGGTGGATGTTTATGATGAAATGCGAAGTAGGAGATATTGAATGCATAAAAAATGGTCAGAATTGCTTGTAGAGAAGAGAAATGATTGTGAATCATCCTTATCCCCCAAACAATCTTCAAATGTCGTCTTTGACCATATAACTTGAGGGGTTTATGAATGAATTCAATCTAATTTTAAATGCTTTCAAAAGCAGCTTTTCTATAAATTATTCAACTCAGGATTTTGATATCAAAACTCGGTCCACAACACCTCTTTCTTTATCCAAACTATTAATGTGTCAATTCTACTTAAAAAAAAAAAAGCATAATTCTCTATTCAATATTAATTCAATTCGTTATAATAATTTAGAGAACGTAAATTTAAACGCACTTAAACACATAATATCCTCTACTTAATTTAAATAAATCATTATAATTACTTCGAGTTTTGCTTATTATTGTACCTATACTTAAAGTTTTCTTGAGTCGTTAATGGCTTCTGCTAGAAGATAAGGATGTTATTGAATGAAGGTATAATTATTAGTGTAGTAATTACATATTCTTATAATCATTAAGAAATCTAATTATCTAGAATGTTTGACTCTAAGAATATAATTACATAGTAATTCATTATGCCATATTTAGTAATATAAATTGTAATTACACAACCACGTAATTTTAAATCCTAAACAAGAATATTAATTATTATAAAAAAATATCGAAAAAAAAATCTTAAACCAATAGCATAACTTAAAATCAAATCATTATCTGTAATATGCTAGTTCAAGAAAGTATTTGACAATACAATTACTAATAAAGTTCAGAAAAATAAGCATCATATGCAATTTTATTTAGGATTTGTTTTGGCTGTGAGGGACTTTCCGGATGTTTTTTCCGAGGAATTACCTGGAATATCTTCAGATAAAGAGGTTAAATTCGGCATCGATTCGTTACCGGGTACTTCTCCTGTGTCCATTGCACCCTATCGCATGGCACCGAAGGAACTTGCAAAGCTAAAAGCTCAGCTTCAAAAACTTCTTGATAGAGGGTTCATCCGATCGAGTGTGTCTCCGTGGGGGGGCACTGGTACTATTTGTTAAGAAGAATGACAGATTGATAAGAATGTGTATAGATTACCGACAGCTGAACAAGTTGACGGTAAAGAATAAGTATCTGCTACCGAGGATCAACGACTTATTCGACCAGTTTCATGGGGCATCTATTTTCTCTAAGATCGATCTCTGTTCGGGTTACCATCAACTCAAGGTTAAAAAGACTGATGTGTACAAAACCACCTTCAAGACTCGTTATGGACACTACGGGTTCCTAGTGATGCCTTTTGGGTTGACAAATGCTCCAGCAACATTCATGGACTTAATGAATCGAGTGTTCCAATCGTATTTGGATTAGTTTGTGATAGTCTTTACCGATGACATACTAATTTATTCTAAGACTAAGTTGGAGCAAGACGACCACCTTCGTATTATTTTCCAAACACTCCGAGAAAAGCAGTTGTATGCTAAGTTTAGCAAGTGCGAGTTTTGATTGCAGAATGTTTCTTTTCTTGGACATGTGGTGACTGTTGAAGGGATTCGGGTCGATCCCAAGAAAATAAAAGCTATAGTTGAGTGGAAACAACCGGGAAATGTATCTGAGCTTTAGAGTTTCCTAGACTTAGCAGGTTACTACCAAAGGTTGGTTGAGGGATTCTCTCTGATTACGTTACCTCTGACGAAGCTATTGCGTAAGAACACCCTGTTTGTACGGTCTGAAGAACAGTAGTCTAGTTTCGAAAAGCTCAAGTCTGTTTTGACGCAAGCTCCTGTTCTAGTGTAACCTGAATTAGGCCAGAAGTTTGTGGTTTTCAGTTATGCGTCGCACGTTAGACTAGGATGTGTTTTGATGCAAGACGATAAAGTGGTAGCTTACGCGTCGCGACAGCTTAAGACGCACGAGGGTAACTACCCTACACATGATCTTGAGCTGGCTGCAGTCGTGTTTGCTCTGAAGATTTGGAGACATTATCTGTATGGTAAAATGTGTATCATTTACACTGATCACAAAAGTCTCAAGTATTTGTTAACTCAAAAGGATTTAAATCTTAGGCAGCACAGGTGGGTTGAGTTGTTTAAGGATTGTGACTGTACGATAAAGTATCATTCCGGTAGGCCTAATGTGGTAGCCGATACTCTTAGCCGTAGGGTTAAACAGTTGAGCGATGAGTCCCTGATTCAGCGGTTGCAACAGATTGGTTCGAGTGAAACTCTAGATTTCAGTTTGAAAAGTGGCAAAGTCTTATGTTTCAGGGGTCCGATTTGTGTGCCTAACGATAATGAGTAAGGTGATCAATTTTAAAAGAGGTGCATAGTAGCCCTTACTCTATACATCTCAGTGGAAACAAAATGTATCGGGACCTCCGAGCACTATATTGGTGGCCTGATCTAAAACAGGAAATGGTTTCCTTTGTATCATACTGTCTGGCGTGTCAAAAGGTTAAGACCGAACAATAGTTGCCCTCAGGATTACTTCAGCCGGTTAAGATCCCTTTGTGAAAGTGGGAGCAGGTAATGATAGATTTTGTTAGTGGGTTGCCTTTAACCCTCACTAAGAAAGATTCAATTTGGGTCATCGTTGATCAATTGACCAAATCCACTCATTTCATTCCTATCAGAATAGACTACTCACTGTAGAAGCTCGCCAAGCTGTATATTACTGAAATCGTGAGACTACACGGGATTCCAGTCTCGATCATTTCTGATAGAGATTTGCGTTTCACGTCTAAGTTTTAGAAGAAGCTCCATGAGGCTTTAGGCACCCGAATCAATTTCAGTACTGCGTATCACCCTCAGACCGACGGACAGTCTGAGCGAGTTATTCAAATCCTGGAGGATATGCTTCGGGGTTGTATAATAGATTTCTGGGGTAGTTAGGAAGATTATTTACCGTTGGTTGAGTGTGTGTACAATAACAGTTTCCAGTCTAGTATTAAGATGGCACCTTACGAGGTTATATATGGTCGTAAGTGCCATACCCTACTGTGTTGGACTGAGTTAAGCGAACGTCGGGTTTTGGGTCCCGAGCTAGTTTCTGAAACTGAGAATACTATCAATTGATTCGAGACCGTCTTAAAGCCGCTTCTGATCGACAGAAATCTTATGCCAATTTAAAAAAAATATATATATTGAATTTTCTGTAGGTGATCAGATGTTTTTAAAGATGTCACCGTGAAAAAAGGTCCTTCGATTTGGATGTAAGGGCAAGTTGAGCCTGAGGTTCATTGAACCATATTGTATCCTGAAAAGTGTCAGAATCATTTAGTTAAAGTTTTGTGGCGGTTAAGGTATTAAGGAAGAAAACTATTCATTTAGTTAAAGTTTTATGGCGGAATCAAGGCACTGAGGAAGCTACGTGGGAACCCGAAGATTCGACTCGACGACAGTACCCGTATCTGTTTGAGTCAGGTAAATTTCGAGGCCAAAATTTCTTTTAAGGGGAGAGAGTTGTAACACCCCAAAATTTTAAATGTTTATTTGCAGGATTCTGCAGTAATTAAGTCTTTGTATATGTGGTTATGTGCTCTGTTTATGTGTTCAAGGTCAAGAGTTCGAGTCACGATTTTGGAAGCTTTGCTAGTTTAATTTTAATCAATCTCTACTCTTGGGCTGCTGACTTAAATTTAAATCTGTGTAAATCTGTGTTAAGAATGAGCCTGTTGGTTCATCGATTAAACATATGACTATTCTCTGGTCCTGAGTTCGAGTCTCGGAGTATGCGGTAGGTAATATTTTCGCTTAATGCACGAAATTTGATCGGTGGCTAATTTATTAACGTTTTCCTCTTCCTTCCTTAATCATTTGTTTTTTTTCTGTTCTTCCTTCTTCCTTCTTTTTTCATTTTCATTTCTTTCTTTTATTTTTCCTTCCTTCTTGTCCAATTGTTACTTGGTTTGCACGGTTTGTCTGCTACATTGTCGGGTAAGTGCGTGTGTCCTTACTGACAGTTATATAGATTGTGTAAATCACATTAATCAAAGAACTCCCGTTAGACGGTAGTTTGTTAGTTCTGTTGAGTTGTTTCCAACTCGATTGGTTTAAACTTTCTTTAAGCGAATGTTTGGCTTCTTTTTAGGCAAGAATAATGAAAGCAACGATCCTCAGCGAAATAACTCGAGCAATCGTCGTTGATTTTGTTAGCATCGGGAGTCTTCTACGTTGCCTCTACATCGAAACTACTTCAGGAGCGTACTGAAAACTCGAGTTTTTACAAATTTCAGACGCAAAAACATGGTTGTCGATGCCACATGGCCATGTGCTAGGTTGTATAACTCACTGTCTTCTAAAAAAATAGCCACATAGGCAAGGGGACACGGACGTGTGTCGTCAGGTTAGTGTACAATTCACACGGGCCAAGGACACGGGCGTGTCTAGGCTGTGTAACACACTGAATACAAAATAGGGATCACACGGGTTAGGGACACGGGCGTTTGTCTAGGCCGTGTGACTCACTGTTTGCAATTTAGGACCACACGGGCCGATGACACGGGTGTCTGTTAGGCCATGTGAGACACATGGGTAGGCACACGGGGGTGTGCCAGGCCGTGTAGGATTATCCGAGTATGTGGGTCAGATCCGGAATTTATCTCTGAGGCCGTAAACGTTGTTTAAAGCAAACGTCGACTTCTGTAGTACATTGATGACCTGTGTTAGACTACTTGTGGTTCTATTTGATAAGTCTAAAATTGAACTGTGAGTATATAAATGGATATTGTATATGATGACTGTTGATGATGTTGATCTATATCCTCTGAATATGAATTAAATATGAATGGCTGTATGTACATTTTGACATCTGTAATTTACATTTGCATTGGGCGGGAATTGTGAAAAAGGAGGAAGTGATCTGTTCTGATTCAGTGGCTAGGCCGCGACCTATATGTAGTCTGGCACTTCAGTGCAACTTTGATCTGGCAGCTAGTCTGCAACTACTTGAAAGTGTCGAACCAACACTATATGATGTATAGGGCTGGAGGTGTTTTAAACTCCCTTATCGATGTGTTAGGGTGGTTGGAAATGGTGTGTAGCGAATGGGGGTAGGAATCACTGTATCTGTTTCTGATCTATTCTGTATCTAAACTGAACTCGTATTGCCACTCAATTGATATGTAACATTGTACTGGAAAGTCTCTAATTCTAAATAGAACTTAAACTTAAGAATTTATCGTTATACTATGCTTCTAGTTAAAACTATATGGGATATACACTGAGTACTCTACTCATTTTGTTGTTGACTGAATTTCAGGTAACTCAAAGTCCTGATTGGGTCGGCGTAGTGGGAGCTCGGTCAACCTGCTTAATAACCCCTCTTATCTATATTATTAATAGTTTCAATAGTCTTTTATATTATAGCTTTTCAAGATTGTTGGTTTCCGACTAAAGTTTATGGACGTTCAATTTGTCAGATGGTTTTAATTATGTTATATAAGTCGGTTTCCTAGTATCATTGGTATAACTCTTTGGACTTGACCTTGACGCCCAGGCTGGGTTTAGGGTGTTACAATAGAGTAATTGGATGGAAGTGTAATTACTAGGGCAGTAATTACGCTCTCTTGTAATTACAAAAAATTGTAATTTTCGAGAGATGTTTGACTAACAAAATGTAATTATATAATTTATGTATTTTTAAAAAAATATTACTTACTATAAAAAATATCAGTACGACAAAATTTCTAAATCAGCAACAAAAAAATAAAATAAAATAATCATATGTAATATGCTAGTCCAAGAATGTAGTCGATAATATGCTTACTAATAAAAATAATAAGAAACATAATCATCTTATCCAATTTTATCTAATTGCTCTAGCATTTCATATTTGTTGCTCTAACATCTTTAGCATTTAACATATACTCATTATCATCATCTGATGGTCTTTGACCAAGTTCTCAATCATCTAAATATGAATCTATATCATCATCATCATCAGTTTGTCATTGGCCAAGTAGAAATAATTAATAATAAATATTAAGTAGTTTAGCTAAAATTAGTATAAATAAATTATCATAAATATTAAGGTTAATATATTTTTGGCCCTCAAATTTGACAACTAAATTTATTTTGGTACTTAAATTTTTTTTATCCAATTAGATACCTAAACTTGAAAAAAAATTAAATATATAAACCCAAAAATAGTTAATTTGACATCCTTAGCCAATCAAGTTGTCCACGTGTAAAGCTACATTATCAATTTCTTCCACATGTATGATTATTATATAATTTTTGCTTGTTATAATGATATAAAATCGTTATATCTTCCTAAGAATAATTTATTATTCTAATAAAATTATTTTTGGCAATTTTAAATCAAATGGTTATTATATTTATGTTATTTAAAAAAATTACAAATTTTTATTTTAATTTATATTAAAGACCAATAGTGAAAAATGGCAATATCTACTCTGAATTATAAAAGACATAATCAATCATTCAGTAAAAAAAAAAAAAAAAAAAGGACTTTTAGAAGGAAATAGTATTTTTTAAAATTTAATTAAATAGCATAAATAGATTGTAAGGACTAAAGTGCATTAAAAATAGTTGATAGGCACATCATCAGCTCATAAAATTCACTCCATCAGCTCATAAATCCATTCTGATTATTTTGTTTGAAAATATTTAACGTTTTATAGACATTATCCAAGACGATGAAACATGTCCTCTGGTTAAGCTTAAAAGGCCGATGAAGCCATTACTGATGAGACAATCCCGATTATTTGAAGGGTTTACAACGAATTATTCAAAATGCTTAGCTTTATTTAAACATTTTAATGACATGCAAACGGTGCAAACACATTTTCTGGTTTAAAGTAGGATCGCCGATGATACTACTTCCTGTATCTTTCTAGATTTAATACCCTGTTTGGACTTTTAAAATAATACCAGATAATTTTTTTCCTTCAAAAAATTGATATATATTTAAAATTCAACAGAGAATTAATATTATTATTTTTACTATAAATAAGTGAAATGATATAAAGAATGTGAATTTTGTTGCCGGTTAGTATATTTCAAAGAATCTGACATTCCTCAAAAGAAGCTTCTTTAGTTTTTGTTTTGTTTATATAATGCGATTCTAAGAGCCAACATAAGAGAATGGGTACACGTGTACAAAAACTTAGTTTGAAAGCTCAGTCCAGTGTAAATCGAACGATTTCTCATCTTACGCATGATACAAGGCCCAATCCATTTTTGTTTTCCCTTTTTATTTTAAATTATTTTGGTCAAATAAATTTATCTAGAATCTCATGTTTTTCTCACCTACTAACATTCACATTTTCTAGTCTTCATATTTTTCTAAATTTAGGCATGTATGACACCTATAAATACTATGCATGACCAATCTTCAAAATCAATCAACCAGTGTGCATTTCTCTTCTCTCGGAATCCTTTCCTTTCTCCCTTCCTTTTCCATTTAGTTAAGTATTTATATTTTATATCTTCTTTTTGCTCCTGATTTCCTTTGTTAAATAGAAATGTTTGCCGAATCCTAATAGATATACAATTCCTGAAATATCATTAAGGATAATACTAGTCATTTAACATCCCAAAATTTTCAATTTGACACGTGACACAATTCCTATAACGGATATAGTGAATCTATGAGAAAATATGGAAAATGAGTCAAATAAATGAATCTCATGAGAAAAAAGTTGATAATTGCGATGGAAATTATGAAGAGAATTTTAGAAGCGAAAATGTGACTATAACATACCTCACCTAACCCGATTTTCGGGATGCTACAATTGTTGTCGGAGCAAATATGGGCAATTAACATTCAAATTAAACATAAATCATAAAATCATAGTCAATTCAGTTCATAATCACCAAATACTACCTTTCACGAGTCTTATATGAGCTTACGTATGCTCTAGAATCAACCCAAAATTAAACAATGACTAATTTGCAACAATTTAAAAATTTCAGATCAAACATATCATAAATAAATCCTTCAAATATTCAATCAGGTCATAAACATTTAGATATTATGATATCCAATTAAATCCGAGTCTTAATAGAGCTTACGAAAGCTCGTTTGTTGGCCCAAGCGTGAAATAGGACCAAATTGAAAAGTTTTAAAAATTCAGGGTCGGCGTTGTGACGCCACCAAATAGAATGTGTCGTTGTGACGTCTAGCCTCCCGACGTCGAGACGTCACATTAAGTTGATCGACGTTGCAGCGAGGAGAGTTGCTCGTGTTGACGTGGTTGCTGATGCACTAAGCCAAAAATCACTATTTGCTCTACGTGCAATGAATGTGGATATAGCTATGACTAGTGACGGTGCGATCATTGCAGAATTGAAAGCGAGACCGTTATTCATTCAACAAATTTGCGAAGCTCAGAAGGTTGATGTTAACTTGAGGGCAAAAAGGAACCATTGTGGTTCGAATGTTGATTCAGAATATCAGATTGATGCTGAGGGATGTTTACGGTTTAGAAACCGAATATGCGTACCAAAGGACCCGGAGTTGGTTCGAATGATTTGTAATGAAGCTCATAATGGTAGATTGTCTGTTCACCCAGGTAGCACAAAAATGTATAATGATTTGAAGCAGCATTATTGGTGGCACGGTATGAAACGGGATATTTCAGACTTTGTGTCGAAGTGTTTAATATGTCAACAAGTAAAAGCCGAACATCAGGTGCCATCGGGATTACTTCAGCCGATTATGATACCTGAGTGGAAATGGGATCGGGTCACAATGGATTTCGTAGCTGGGTTACCGTTGACACCGAGCAAGAAAGATGCGATCTGGGTTATTGTTGATAGATTGACGAAATCAGCTCATTTTATTCCGGTACGTACAGATTTCTCGCTTGATAAGTTAGCTGAATTGTACATTTCTCAGATCGTATGATTGCATGGAGTTTCTATTTCTATTGTTTCGGATAGAGATCCGAGATTTACATCACAATTTTGGAAGAAACTGCAAGATGCATTAGGTACTAAATTGCATTTCAGCACAGCATTTCACCCTCAGAGGGATGGTCAATCTGAACGTGTTATTCAAATACTCGAGGATATGTTGAGATGTTGTGTTCTTGAGTTCGAGGGTACGTGGGAATGATACTTGCCTTTGATTGAATTTGCATACAATAATAGCTTTCAATCGAGTATCAAAATGACACCTTATGAAGCTTTGTACGGTCGTAAATGTCGTACACCATTATATTGGACCGAGCTAAGCAAAAACAAGATACACGGGGTTGATTTAATCAAAGAGACCGAACAGAAAGTAAAAGTGATCTGAGAAAGTTTGAAAGCAGCATCAGATCGTCAAAAGTCATATGCGGACTTGAAACGAAAAGATATAGAGTTTTAGGTGGGTGACCGAGTATTTTTGAAAGTTTCGTCGTGGAAAAAAAATACTTAGATTTGGTCGCAAAGGAAAACTGAGCCCGAGATTTATTGGGCCGTACGAGATTATTGAGTGTATCGGGCCGGTTTACGTACAGGTTGATGTTGCCACCTGAGTTAGAAAAGATCCATAATGTTTTTCATGTATCGATGCTTCGACGATACAGATCCGATCCTTCTCATGTGATTAGTTCGTCAAAGATTGAGATTCAGCCTGATTTGACTTATGAGGAAGAACCGATTCGTATTTTGGCTCGTGAAGTGAAAGAGTTACGTAATAAGAGAATCTCGTTGGTGAAAGTAATGTGGCATAAACATGGGGTTGGGGAAGCAACCTGGGAACTTGAAGATTCACTGAAAGAACGCTACCCACATTTATTCATCGGTAAGATTTTCGGGGACGAAAATCCCTTAAGGGGAGAGTATGTAACGGCCGGTCGACCCTAATCGTAAGCAGTGGTTTCGGGACCACAAATACGAGTCAGTAGAGTATTTTTATAATATATTTGGTGTCTATGATCTATGATTGAGCATGTGTTAAAATTTCGTGAATTAATTTGTCCGTTTGTGTGTTTAATTTAAGAAAAAGGACTAAATCGCATAAGTGGTAAAAGTAGCTTTTTATTAAATTGAGTGTTTAATTGATTTGTCTTCTTTTATATGTGGACTTAAGTTGTAAATTAACCATTTAGCATGTTAGTGGACGGCATTTGGCTTTAATTTTATAATAATATGCTTTTATATACATAAATTATATGTTAAAGTTTACATTTTATAATATAAGTTAATAATAAATAAAACATCAAAAGAAAAAGCCATTATCACTCATCTTGGTGCCGAAAAACACAAGAAAAAGAAAGAATGAAAAACTCTTAGGTTTCGGCTAGCTTGAAGAAAAATTAAGGTATGATTCGGTTTTAGTTTTTGATAATTTTTACGTTTTTGATATCGTTGCTTTGAGTTTTAGCTAGCCCATGTGTAAATTTTTGAATTGGTTGTGTTTTTCGTGAGATGCCATTGAAGGAAGCTTGATATTCTTGTGGTTTGGTGATGAAATATTAATTATATGTGATAGATTAACAAGTGTTGTTCTTGAATTTTTGATGAAATTGAGTGATTTGGATTAAATTGCAAAAATAAATGTTGGAGGGACTAAACTGCAAAATAAATGGACTGTATGGACTTGTATGGGCATGAGTAACATTCGGCCCTAAAGGAGTGTGTGCAAATTTTGAGTATTTTGTGTTTTGTGCAATAGGGACTAAATTGTAAAAATTGTAAATGTCAGGGGTAAAATAGTAATTTGCCCATTTATGTGTTTTTGAATTAAATTGAATGAAAATATATTTGAATGAGCTTAATTTGAAATTATTTAGATCAAGAACAAAAAGAATCGGGGTTGGATCGGGGAAAAGCAAAGTTGAACGAATAACCGGGAAACCTAATCCGTCAATTTTCGAGGTAAGTTTTTAAGCAATTGGGTTGAAATGAATTTTAGTCTATATCATTGTGCATATGTTAAATAGAAGTAAGTATGTTTAATTTCATAGTGCCGAATGTGACATTGAATGAATTATGTATTAGCCAAATGTAAGGTTGATATATATATATATATATAAGCTTTGATTATTTGAGTTGAATGAATATATATATGTATTAAGAGAAAGTTGAATGCGAGAATGAAAGGAGAGATGGTTGTAGTTGAATAGGTGGGTATATATGTGTATTGAATGTTGCCGAATGTGATGGTATTTGGTAGGAGAAATGAGTTGTTTTGAACATGTACATATATGTGTATATATGAATGAAAATGAAATCATATGTGTTTATATGAATGAGGAAAAGATCGGTTAATAGGCATGATGTGTGCGAGCTTAAATACCGAGCACTGTGTGTGCGAAATCGGTGGTTTGGCACTAAGTGTGTGGAAAATAAGTAATGGCACTAAGTGTGCGATATATTACAAGTAAATGGCACTATGTGTGCACTTTATCAAAGTAACGGCACTAAGTGTGCGATACGTTACATGATTTGCACTATGTGTGCGGGTTTACGGATCCTTCGAGGATATCAACTAGTGAATTGTGATAAACGAAATGAAATAAACAGGTATGTGATTCATGGTAGTAGGGAAATTTAGTACTAATGTGGTAAGTTATATTAGCTTATGGAACTAAAGAAATGAGATGTGGACATTGGTTTTTGAATTTGTTGAGATGAAATAATGATGCTTAGTTTAAAATAAAATCTAATATGGAAATGTTGAGTATTCGGTTTGAGATTACTAAATATGATAGCTAATGAGTGGTAAAATGTTCTATACCTATTGATATGAGCTTCGTTGATGATTGTGTTAAATTGATTTAATTTGTAAAATATTTAATTTTATACTTTACAATTGCTTATAACTTACTAAGCTATGTTAGCTTACTATGTGTGTGTTCATTTGACTATTTTATAGATTTTGAAGTCTAAGTTCGAGCTCGGGGATCATCGTCAAAGTCAATCACACTATCAACTATTTTTGGTACCTTTTTACAAGTTAAACTTTTGAGACTATGGCATGTATAGGCTAATTTATGTTTTTGGTTAGTTTTAAAGTTGTAAATATATATAAAGCCATGCGAAAATGGCTTGACTATTAGGTTTAAACTTGGTTTTATATGTTCTTAATTAAATGTTTGAGTGTTTGGTTTTGATGATTCGGATATGATATATATATTTGGTATGGATCATAACTCGTATGATTGGTATCTTGATTATATGTATTGATGGGTTTTGCCGTAAATAACTTATGATTTAGTTCATATTAGTAAGTTTAAATCATAGTATGAATGCTTGTGAGATTTTCCTTTATAATTCGGATAAAGAATATGAAAGAGCATGATGTATTTTTGATTATGAACTAAATTTATTTGAAGTTGCGGATAGGCTATAATTTGATTGAGAGATAGATTTCGGTTGTGGTATGATGTTGGCTCAATGTAAATTTATGCTAATTGTAGTTATGTGCATAATTTTATATGCGCATGTGTCATAACGGCTAATGTAATGAGTTGGTTGAGTAAAGACAAGTTGATTTTTATTTGGACTTGCTAATTCGTTAATAAACTAGGTGTACTAAGAATTTATTGATTATGATTGAAAATGATGATTGGTATCTTAGTAAAATAATATAGTCATTTGCGAATGATTTTGTAAATAGAAAATAAGTATGTTTAGTCTTTAATAAACGGGTTAAATATGTTTGTTCATAATGACCATATCCAATGCCGTATATAATATTGATTATTAAATTCATGTTTTATGTATATGTGTTTTAAGGCATTATGTGTGGCTTTGAGATATGATTCGTATATTTAGTGTGACTAATAATTTAAGTTAAATATTGAGTTAGCAAAATGTTACTTATATAAATAATTGCGAATAAGATCTATGTGATTATGTAATTGTACAAAAGTTGTATTTCCTCTGGTAATACCTCGTAACCCTAATCCGGCGACGGATACGGGTTAAGGGTGTTACAGTTTGTGCATAAATGCACAAAATAACCTGCATAAAAGATACCCCAAATTGTGTTCCAAACATTGCATATAACCAATACCAAATCAATGAATCTAATATGCCCAATTTGGCACAAAATCATTTCAATTCAACTTATACCAACTCAAACCATTCAACCACACACTTAATCATTCAATATCATCATTAAACATGCCATTTAACATTCAACATGCCACTTAATTACCACTTCTAAAATCTTAACACCTTACCAAGTCATACACATATATATACACATATAAGTAATAACTTTTCCAACATCAAACATTTTTTAGATTCATTTTATGTTAACAAACCGACTTAGCATATATAAACACCAATGTGCATGCCACATAACCGGACTTAAAACGACCAAAAGTCTACCGATAGATGACTGGATAGTGTGAGCTTTGAGGTGATCCAACTGACATGTTTCGTAAAATTGACAATCTACAAGGAAAAATGAGATAACATGTAAGCATTTTAAATGTTTCTTAAGTCCATATGAAATTTACTTAACTTACCTTGACATGAAAACATTTTAGCAATTGAAAACATTTGTACAAATAGCAATCCTTTGGCATCTTACACTTCATATACATTCAACTAATATATCAAATATGTTAGTTCAATCACATGTCATAAGCTTATAATACATTCATACAATGATATAACATTCCATCACAAAACATATACCATTAAATCAAAACCAACTTGTAACATATATATATTCATTCTGAACATTACATTTCCATTTAGTACCTTTTCCATTTATGTCGTTCTCCTGGAGAACTAAAGTAAATTAAACTCGGATACACGAAACTGGTTTACTTCCACAAACTGTAGAGTTGGTTTGCTTATACAAGCTTTATTCAATGCTGCTCACTCAAGCTGTCGAGAATCCGCAACATGTACTGGATCTTAGCCATCGATAAAGAATAATTCGATTTGCTCACACGAGTTGTGATATTTAAATTTGCTCACACAAGCTGTGATATTTGAATTTGCTCACACAACTTGTGATATTTGGGCTGCTCACTCAAGCTGTAGGTCAAGTTTAATTTTGCGACTTTATTCGATGTTGCTCACTCGAGCTGTCGAGAATCCGCAACACATGCTGGATCTCATCCATCAATAAAGAAACCATTTACCAATACTTGATTTCTTTTTTAACCCTAATGACATGCCATTCGAGATGTTTTTAGGGATTGCTATTCACCTATACAACAACTTCATAAATATTTAATAAAAATATTTACGAGCTTGGCTTGCGAAAATGAGATGTCGTTACCTCATTTTCCAACACCACTAACTTTAGAGTCGCTACACTTGCACCTTAACTATCCAATTAACAAATTCGTCAAACCAAAATTCAATATAATACTATAATTAACTCGTAAATATTAATTAATAATATTTAAAGACTCAATCATCAGAGAACGGGGTCTCAAAACCATTATTTCTCGCACCACTAAAAATTGAGTTGTTATAGTGACAAAAGGGCAAAATTATAAATTCTAAAAAGTTTAAGGACTAAAGTGAAAATATGAAAAAATTGGGAAGAGTGAGTTATTAGTGATGAATTGGCTTACTAGTATGGTGAAAATCACTTTTGGGACCAAATTGGAAAAATTAGAAAGTATATGGACTAAATTATAAATTTATCAATTTTATCGAGAGAAAGAGAATAGCCGTAATTTTCACCATATATGGGTTTATATTAAATATTATAAGTGAATTATGAGATTTGGGTTTGATAATTGCCTATCATTTAGAAGGAATTGTATAAATAGTCAAAAGAGGCAAAGGCTAATGTTGCCTTGAAAGGGTAATTTGGTCATTTCTTGAGAATTAAGGATGAAAATATTATTTAGATAATATATTTGATAATTAAATTTTTTATTAACTATTCAGATCATGTTATAAGGAAAATGGGCTCAATTAGTGGTCTTGCACTTAAGATATTAGTATGTAGGCTTGTAGGCACACTTGGTGTACTTTAAAGGGAAAGAATAGATGAGAAACCCCCTATTCAGCCTCTCCACTTGCTGGTGTCGTCCCCTGACCTTCCTCCATGGTTCCTCTCTTCTTTTTTTCATTTCTTTCACTTTTCGCTTTAAATGTTTTAAAGACCAACAACCAAACTTTGAGATTTTGTTAAAATTTCTTAGAAAACTATCTTCAAAACCCATTTCCGTATTCAAATATCTTATTTTCAACCTAGAATTTGAAGAATTTTAGTGGGTGAAGATGAAGCTAGAAAAATAAAGCTTTAACAAGGTAAGAATAGTGTTTTTCTACCTCTCCTAACAGAGTATTTGAGTTTGATGATTATGGAAAAGCTTAAAAAGTCTTGATATTAATTTTAGTTATATTTTTATGTGTATGAGAAATGTTGCTATTGAGCTTTCCAAACTTAATTGAGGATGAAATCAAGTTTTTAGAGGCTTGATTAGGTGATTTGGAGCATCCAAAGGTATGTGATACTTTTGTCTTATTCTAAAGTTTATGAAATAGATAATGGCATGTGATAAATATGGTGCAATTATAAAATGAATACTTGTAAACTCCTTGGCTTAAAGGAAATGAAATAAGTCAATAATTTGTTATGTTGTAATTGTTAGTCATTAAATTGTGGCACCCCAAACTTGGCCAGGACAGTTCAACCCAAACTCGAAATATTATGTAACACCCCTAACATGTATCCGTCATTGGAATAGGGTTACAAAACATTATCGAATAAACGTAACCTAAAATCATTCACTTTCAAACATTTCATTAAACATAGCATAATCCATTTATAAACATGCATATCATCCCTTAATTGATCCCTCGAGGCCTTAGAATCACTTTAGAAACGATTCGGGACTAAATCGAGATCATTTGAAACATTGATGAAAAAGATAGAAATTTTAAACTACAGGGGTCACTCGGTCATGTGGCCAGGCCGTGTGACTCACATGGCTAAGACACACGCCCGTGTCTCAGGTCGTGTAACAATCGAAATAGGGACACATGGTTGTGTCCCAGCCCGTGTCCGTGCTTGTGTAACTCTCTGACTTGGGTCACACGGCTAAGCCACACGTCCGTGTGCCAGGCTGTGTAACTTTCGAAATGGCCTCACACACCCGTGTGCCAGGTCGTGTGCTAGGCCGTGTAACTACTTGACTTGCAACCTTTAAAACCTACAGGGGACACACGGCCTTGTCGCATGGTTGTGTATCACACACGGCTGAGACACATGTCTGTGTCTTAGGCCGTGTGGACAAGAAATTGGCCAAAATCAAGCCATTTCTTCACCCACTTCAAGCATGTACCTAAACGCAATTTGCACATATGACCAAGACATTAAAGCATGCCCAAAACATGCATAAAATGACCAATTCACTTTACCATTAATCCATACAACCAATATGCCATTAAGGCACCTTAATCACAAACCATAAATATATCTAAACATATGCATATTTGGCCATACATCAACCATACACATCTAACTTATTTCCATACCAAAACATACCATAATTGACCATATACCATGTCCATAAAACTTACCATTTGAACCATTACTCACATGCATCATAATCACATAAGTGACATAAACCAACCATTTCTAAATGGTACCAAACAACCAACATATATATACATACCAAAATCAACAATTAGCATTCAACCCAAACTTTAAACATAAGTCCAACTATACATCCTATTATAACCTTGATCAAAACATCAAAAACTACCGACATAATTAATGGATAGTGTAAAGGTCTCCGATGAGCTTCCGAACCGAACGAGCTTCTGATTATCTATAAAATATATGAAAGAAAACTGCATCAGCACATGATGCTTAGTAAGTTCGTAAAACATGAATATAACTTACCATTTCAATACATAACATTAAGATTAAGTACAATATAATCCAACCATAAGCTTGGCACAAGCCTAAGCACGAACAACAACACATGTTAGCATATTCAAACATAATCCACATGAATTTAACATAGGTAAGCCATTACACATGAACATAATTCATTTGAATTCATCATTTTCCTTAACATATCATACTTTCAATGAAACTTACCATTTCAACCCTTTTCATAAATACATGACATAATTCCTTTTGAACACTTAGCGTTCCTTTCCTTTTCATACCCGTTGAACCATTTAGAATATCATTAGATACGTGGGATAGCTCATACGAAGTGTGCTAAACATATAACCGTAACCTTTCCTTTCCTTTACATCATTGCTCACATGAGTTGTAGGTCGGAATGTTAGCTACATGATGCTCCTCACACAAGTTGTGGAGTATCTGCAACAAATGTAGGACCTCAGCCATCAGTAAGACATTCAAGACCAATACCCGAAACATGAAAACCCTAATGACATGTCATTTGTATCCTACGAATTCCTAATGTTCAAACGGGGCTCGATAACCATTGTGACATCATCAGATATACATCATTTATTTACATGGAAATTAACATATTAACATACGAATCAAAATAACACTAAAATGATACTTAATCATACAAACTTACCTGATAACAAAGATGAAGAAACAAAATCAATAATTTGAGGCATTCGTTTTTCCCCGATCTAACTTGATACGAGGTCTATCTTGATCTAAATATACAAATTATATCCATTTAATAACTCCATTATTCAATTCAGTCCACATTCCATATTATTGCAAAATTAAAATTTTGCCCCTAATGTAACAGCCCAATTTTGGGGCTAGTCGGAACAGTGGTTTCGAAACAACTAATTCGAGGTCAGAGAAATTATTTTTAATATTATTTTATATGAGTACATGAAAATTTGGGTGAATTAATTTTAGTAATTTCTTGTTTAATTTCGAAAAAGGACAAAATGATACCGATGTATTTTGTATACCGAGGTAAGTTGTACGTAAATAATACAACTCTATTGTTATTATGCATTAAACAATTGATATTGCATAAAATGTTTGATTATTGTTATGAATATGCATGACGAGATTTGAGGTGGTATACTCCCGGTTGAACCTTAGGAATAGATTGGATATCCATGCCATGACTTTTGGGTGATATGTGTGCTAGTGTAAGACCATGTTTGGGACATGGCATCGGCCACACTATGAGAGCCAGTGTAAGACCATGTCTGGGACATGGCATCGGCATTGATATGTGTGCTAGTGTAAGACCATGTTTGGGACATGGCATCGGCCACATTATGAGAGCTAGTGAAACACCCCAAACCCGGCCCACGAGCTTTGACCAGATTTGGTATGTTCCTCAAGTAAACCGGTTCAAAATTCTTTTGTTACTTAGGAAAAACTTGTATGATTTTTAAAAAATATTGTTTGGGTTGGGCTTGAGTTGAAAACAAATTTATCTTATATTAAAACCCATTTATTTAAGGTGACAAAACATTTAGAGTTAATTTTAAAAAGGAATTTACTTAAACTTCAATTGGTAAAAATCCATAAACATAATAAATAAAAGAAAAATAAAGTAAACCACAATGGCCTTATTATATCAATGATCCCAAAGTAAAACTTAAAATACTTAAAATAAATTGAAAGTCCAAATCATAAATTTCTTGCTATGCATGGCCACCTTTAAGCTCCTGCCGACCCGGTCCATTACTACTCATCACCAGAAAAATATTCCCCAAACGGGGTGAGTCAACAGACTCAATGTGTACACAACACTAAGTCATAATAGAATCAGGCATGCAAATGATACACATTCAAATCATAGAATACAATTAATGATGCATTCCCAAACCCAAACCTAATTAACCATCCGCTACACACACCACCCGCACTGCCGGTCACACCGTGGGGACTACTAAGTCAACCCTCCATCCGCTACACACCATCGAAGGCGATCGCATTTGCGATCGGCGTGCTCATCGCCCTTTATAATTTGTGTCATTAGACACCATATTCAAATAATGTAACCGAAGTTACCAAATTCGAGATAATGTAACCGAAGTTACCATATTCAAATTTTGTGACCGTAGTCACCATATTCCGTTGGTGAGACCAAGTCAACACCTTCTTCCCCTTTCACATAGATCCCGAATGCCCCATAAATTTTATATCATGCATAACATACTTAATTCTCATTCATGTTACTATTCATATGTTCAAAATATATCATATTCATAATCCTATCGTAAGTAGGAAACGTGCACAGGTACTTTTACCACATTTTTGGTACTTAGACACATTCACATTCTTATGCATATTCATATATTAAAATAATTGCCATATGATATATCGAAGGTTAGTATGAGTACACACATTCTTAATAATACATTTAATTTAAACATAGCCATGAACCTATCAAAACTTAGGGTAGGGTACACACCTGATTTGCTTAACGAATTCCTTGAAATCCCGAAATCTGATCTACTGCCTTAGATCTCAAATTCTTACATTTGATTAATCACTTACTAATTTAATAAAAATCCATTCGGCCATAAATCCAAATCCTAGTAGGATTAGTATTCTTAAAACTTACCTTGAAATTCTCAAATCCCAAAATCCTTGTATCCTCTGTCATAAATCCCTATAACTACATGTCGGATCAATTTCTAACATTTATTCACAACAAATAACCCTTAGCCGTATGTTAAATATGACTTACCTTAGATTCTTAAGTCCCGAAATTCACCGAATAACTAGGGAACACGCGGCTTATGGTGTACCTTCGGGAAAAGAACTTCTCCTTCCTTGTAGTCGACACTTAGTAAATACCGAAAGATCTCTTGACAATGAGATATTAAGGGTATTAGAATCTTAATTTCGATAGCCTTAAAAGAAATAGAATGAGAATCTAACCTAATCTTACCCTTCATGAAGAATTTGATGGAACTCTTGCTTGAACCCTTAGCGAGATTCGGCTATGGCTTTGATGTGGATAACAATTTCGGCTCTTGAGGCTTAGTGAGAAATCGACTAGGGCTATTGGTATCTTGCTTTTGATTGTGTTTGTAATAGAAGAAGAAAAGAAAAGAGAAAAAGAGAATAATGACAGAGAAAATTCGGCAGAGAGAAGAGGAGAAACTTTAGAGAATTTGTGTGAGAGGTTTTCTTAAGAAGAAAAGAATGAATGAAGAATAGCCTTACTCTTCCTTTTATAGCCAAAATTACTAGCTAGAGTCCTTTACTTGGCCACCACTCTTCTATTTTGATAGCTTTATCCCTTGATTTATCACTTTAATAAAACTTAATCCAATAATTATCTCTTATCTCTTAATAAAAATAATACTAATAATAATCCTCTTTTATCTCATCCTTATCTATCAAAATAAAAGAAATAATATCCACATTTATCTCTTGAAAATAATCTAAAATAAATCCATTATTTATCCCTTATTTATCCACCCTTTATCTCTTAAAAATAAAAGAATAAAAGCTCCTAATTTATAGCCATGTGCCGTCCACCTCATTTTCTTCTGGAAGCAAAATAAAATTTCTTTTATTTGCTTCCCATGTGTTTCGAACTCAGGCCCAACACCTTGCATGTGGCGCCATTTCCAGAGGCCCTAAGTGGCATCTCCAGGCCACTTTTCCAAGCCTGCTTGTGTGTCAAATTCCTCATATTATTTTTCTTAAGGCCACCTTGCCTTAGTTTTCTCTTTTAAGCCTTAAAACTTGACATTTCTTTACATTTCCAAGTTTCCAAAAATTTTCGTTTGGCTCTTTAAACTTGACATTTCCTTACATTTCCAAGTTTCGAAATGTTTACTTTTCTCTTTTGAATCATTTCCACATCATTTCCTTACATCCCCTAGTTTCCAAAAATGTTCACTTTCCTCTTTTAAACTTAACGTTTCCAAAGCATTTCCTTACATTTCCTTACATTTCCATACATTGCCTTACATTTCCATACATTTCCATGCACCTTAGGGTTCCTAGAACTCCTCGAACACATCCAACACACCCACCGAGCCCACTATCTCATGAATTACACACTAACGCATAACCCCTAATCTAGGATGTTACAGTTTCTACCCTCCTTAAAAATAATTTCGTCCTCGAAATTACTTATTAACAATCTGTACAATCCTTCTCACCGCACTATGCTTTCATTGCGCACTCGATCTTAATAGAACCATCATACTTTCTAGGCACAATCCCTAAGTTCACGCCCCTAGAACTTATTTCTAACGTCGCGATTTAATCCGAGTAAAAAGTTTTATGAATTAGTCCTTGTTTCACTGATTATTCGCGAAGAATTTTTATGGAAAAATTTTAGGAGTGGTTCTTTCGTATCCATACATGCACACAGTCTTTACATTCATACATCCATCAATCAATTATGAACTTTCGTTCATTCAGAGAAATGTTGTAGTTTTCATTGTTGTTGTTTTTCCACTACCCGGGGTATTTTCGTAATTTGCCTACTGAGGTATTTTTGTAATTTGCCAAAATGAGGTTCCTTGGTGATTTTGTCAAAAAGTATTTTGGAATTTTTAAATTCCCGGGGTATTTTTGGGAAAAAAAATTTGGAATCCAGGGCGTTTCAGTAATTTTTGACCTCGGGGGTATTTTGGTAATTTTCCATAAATCAAGAATACTTCAGAAAATTTTATCGAATCATGTTTGCAATTCAAAAGGATAATTTTAAGAGTTTTAAAACTAGGTTTTTTTTTTTTTTTTTGAAAATACGGCTAGTTCCCTTTCGGGTTTTAGTTAGGGGTTTAGCCTATGAATAAGTCCTCTTGGTTAGGGTGAACCGAAGCTACGCACCAGGTAGGATTCCTGCGAAGAGGAGGTGAGTCACTAGGACTACTTAAATACCAGGCTCTTCCGGATCCAATCCTAGACATGCGCACAATGGTTGCCACACCCTAATTGGGCGACTTAGTCATAGAGTCCTGTTTAATGGTCCTTAAGTCTTATGCACTTGTGTTTGAATAGACTAGTCCTATGGTTCAATAGATTCTAGTTCACTAATCTACGTTCCATTCCATTTCTACCCTTCTACAAATCATAATATAAATCACACAAGAGATCGAAGTACTTACCGGTGGATCATGGGGTGGAGACTTAGGTGCCATGCCGAGAAAACACGCTTATTTCCAAAAATATTTTCGTAAAACTCATTTGGGTTCGATTTGAAAATGTTTTGGGCTTTAGACCACAAAGCCGAGAGTTTAAAACCTGGCTCGATACTCAAATCTGAAACACCTAAACCCGGCCCACGAGCTTTGACCAGATTTGGTATGTTCCTCAAGTAAACCGGTTCAAAATTCTTTTGTTACTTAGGAAAAACTTGTATGATTTTTAAAAATATTGTTTAGGTTGGGCTTGAGTTGAAAACAAATTTATCTTATGTTAAAACCCATTTATTTAAGGTGACAAAACATTTAGAGTTAATTTTAAAAGGAATTTACTTAAACTTTAATTGATAAAAATCCATAAACATAATAAATAAAAGAAAAATAAAGTAAACCACAATGGCCTTATTATATCAATGATCCCAAAGTAAAAATTAAAATACTTAAAATAAATTGAAAGTCCAAATCATAAATTTCTTGCTATGCATGGCCACCTTTAAGCTCATGTCGATTAGGTCCATTTCTTGCTCATCACTGAAAAATATTCCCCAAACGGGGTGAGTCAACAGACTCAATGTGTACACAACACTAAGTCATAATAGAATCAGGCATGCAAATGATACACATTCAAATCATAGAATACAATTAATGATGCATTCCCAAACCCAAACCTAATTAACCATCCGCTACACACCACCCGTACTCGCCGGTCCACACCGTGGGACTACTAAGTCAACCCTCCATCCGCTACACACCATCGAAGCGCGATCGCTGCGATCGATGTGCTCATCGCCCATATAATTTGTGTCATTAGACACCATATTCAAATAATGTAACCGAAGTTACCAAATTCGGATAATGTAACCGAAGTTACCATATTCAAATTTTGTGACCGTAGTCACCATATTCCGTTGGTGAGACCAAGTCAACACCTTCTTCCCCTTTCACATAGATCCCGAATGCCCCATAAATTTTATATCATGCATAACATACTTAATTCTCATTCATGTTACTATTCATATGTTCAAAATATATCATATTCATAATCCTATCGTAAGTAGGAAACGTGCACAGGTACTTTTACCACATTTGTGGTACTTAGCCACATTCACATTCTTATGCATATTCATATATTAAAATAATTGCCATATGATATATCGAAGGTTAGTATGAGTACACACATTCTTAATAATACATTTAATTTAAACATAGCCATGAACCTATCAAAACTTAGGGTAGGGTACACACCTGATTTGCTTAACGAATTCCTTGAAATCCCGAAATCTGATCTACTGCCTTAGATCTCAAATTCCTACATTTGATTAATCACTTACTAATTTAATAAAAAGCCATTCGGCCATAAATCCAAATCCTAGTAGGATTAGTATTCTTAAAACTTACCTTGAAATTCTCAAATCCCAAAATCCTTGTATCTCTCTGTCGAAATCCCTATAACTACATGTTAGATCAATTTCTAACATTTATTCACAACAAATAACCCTTAGCCGTATGTTAAATATGACTTACCTTAGATTCTTAAATCCCGAAATTCACCGAATAACTAGGGAACACGCGGCTTATGGTGTACCTTCGGGGAAAAGAACTTCTCCTTCCTTGTAGTCGACACTTAGTAAATCCCGAAAGATCTCTTGACATGAGATATTAAGGGTATTAGAATCTTAATTTTCGATGACCTTAAAAGAAATAGAATGAGAATCTAACCTAATCTTACCCTTCATGAAGAATTTGATGGAACTCTTGCTTGAACCCTTAGCGATTCTCGGCTATGGCTTTGATGTGGATAACAATTTCGGCTCTTGAGGCTTAGTGAGAAATCGACTAGGGCTATTGGTATCTTGGCTTTTGATTGTGTTTGTAATAGAAGAAGAAAAGAAAAGAGAAAAAGAGAATAATGGCGAGAGAAAATTCAGAGAGAGAAGAAGAGAAACTTTAGAGAATTTTAGTGAGAGGTTTTCTTGAGAAGAAAAGAATGAATGAAGAATAGCCTTACTCTTCCTTTTATAGCCAAAATTACTAGCTAGAGTCCTTTACTTGGCCACCACTCTTCTATTTTGATAGCTTTATCCCTTGATTTATCACTTTAATAAAACTTAATCCAATAATTATCTCTTATCTCTTAATAAAAATAATACTAATAATAATCCTCTTTTATCTCTTCCTTATCTATCAAAATAAAAGAAATAATATCCACATTTATCTCTTGAAAGTAATCTAAAATAAATCCATTATTTATCCCTTATTTATCCACCCTTTATCTCTTAAAAAGAAAAGAATAAAAGCTCCTAATTTATAGCCATGTGCCGTCCACCTATTTTCTTACGGAAGCAAAATAAAATTTCTTTTATTTGCTTCCCATGTGTGACTCGAACTCAGGCCCAACACCTTGCATGTGGCGCCATTTCAGAGGCCCTAAGTGGCATCTCAGGCCACTTTTCCAAGCCTGTTTGTGTGTCAAATTCCTCATATTATTTTCTTAAGGCCACCTTGCCTTAGTTTTCTCTTTTAAGCCTTAAAACTTGACATTTCTTTACATTTCCAAGTTTCCAAAAATTTTCGTTTGGCTCTTTAAACTTGACATTTCCTTACATTTCCAAGTTTCGAAATGTTTACTTTCCTCTTTTGAATCATTTCCACATCATTTCCTTACATCCCCTAGTTTCCAAAAAGTTCACTTTCCTCTTTTAAACTTAACGTTTCCAAAGCATTTCCTTACATTTCCTTACATTTCCATACATTGCCTTACATTTCCATACATTTCCATGCACCTTAGGGTTCCTAGAACTCCTCAGAACACATCCAACACACCCACTGAGCCCACTATCTCATGAATTACACACGAATGCATAACCCCTAATCTAGGATGTTACAGCCAGTGTAAGACCATGTCTGGGACATGGCATCGGCGTTGATATGTGTGCTAGTGTAAGACCATGTCTAGGACATGGCATCGGTGTTGATATGTGTGCTAGTGTAAGACCATGTCTGGGACATGGCATCGGCCACATTATGAGAGCCAGTGTAAGACCATGTCTGGGACATGGCATCTGCCTCGACATGTGAGCCAGTGTAAGACCATGTCTGGGACATGGCATCGACATTTTACCCTCTTGTGTGAGGCTTATCGGATATCTTTTAGTATTCCAAATGGTTACACGGGTTATTTAAACTTTTGATAAAGATATGAAAGGATATAATCATGTTGTGAGTGGTACAGGTTCTTACTGGAAACTCATGAGATATGAGCTTAGTTATGATGCCTTAATGGTAAGGATGAAATTGAGTAAGTTCTATCTATGAGAATGATTTTGGGACAATCTTGAAATCTTTGGCATATACTTGTGATGTGTAAATACGTAGTAAATCTACCATTGTTAAATCAAGAATGTTGTGCTGGTTTATAATATGCTATGTGTTTAAAGATGCATGGTTGATGTTGTTACTTATTTACAAGCAACTTACTAAGCTTTATGCTTACTCCCTCTCTCTTTCCATTTTCTTATAGTATCGCCAAGCTAGCTCGGGGATCAAATGACGTCGGAGGCTCGATCACACTATCAATCTGAACATTTGGTATAGTTAGATTTATCATTTTGAGTATGGCATGTATAGGGACTTAGTCTTTTGTCAAGTGTCATATTGTTTTGGCCAAATGTGTTGGCTTGTCTTGAAGATTAACTCATTTTGTATAAGGCCATGGATGATGGCTAATGCTTTTTATTGATATATGTAGATGATGATGTTTTTCATGAATGTGCAATTTGCATGGTGAAATATATGGTGTGTTAATGCATGAATGAGTAAGTCGCATAATTGGATTGATAAAGTATGTGTTAAGTTTTGCATGTGAATGGAGTGTAGTGGCTTTGATGTGTGTATGCCTTGGTTGTGGCTAATTTGGTCAGATGTTTATGTGTGGATTGGTGTTACTTGATGTGGCTTATGTTGGTGCAAGTAAGGGTGGCAAAAGGGCTTGGTAAATTACCTTGTTTTTGTCCACACGGGCGTGTGTCTAGGCCGTGTGTGACACACGGTCTGCCCCATGGGCGTGTAGTCTGGCCGTGTGTCCCTTGCACCTTAATTTGGTAAAACAGAATGCCCAATAGTAACCACATGGCTGAGGCACGGCTGTGTGTCTCAACCGTGTGGATGACACGGCCATAATACATGGGCATGTGCCCAGGCTGTGTCAAGTCTGCACCTTAAATGCGAAATTAAATTCACCACACGGCCTAGCACACGGGCGTGTGCCTTGGCCGTGTGACCCTAAAATGTTGCTTACGTCAGAAACAGAATGTCAAGGTTTTAACACACGGGCATGTCATGGCCGTGTGAGGGACACGGGCCATGGACACTGGCGTGTGCCAGGCCGTTTGAAAACCCCTGTAGGTTCAAATTGAAAAATAAATCCACATGGCTAGGGATATGGGTGTGTGTGACCACACGGTCTGCCCACAAGGCCGTGTCCCTTGCCACACAGGCGTGTGTCCCTATTTTTAGTGAAATTTTCCAAAGTTTTCTAAAGTGCCTGGTTTAGTACCGAACCATTCCCAAAGTATGTTTTGGGCCTCGTAGGCCCATATTAGGGACTTTAAGATGAAGTTTGAAAAGTTTTAAATTTGAACAAAATTTCATAACTCGGAAGTGTTTGTATGCATGTTGTCGAAACCATTTTTTTATCGAGTTTTGAAAAACGGGAATCGACTTTAAAAATATGGAGTCGCCACCAATCCTTTTGTTTAGGTGTGATCGGGTCACCTATAAAATAAATTTTAGTCTACGAATTTCCAAAAGAAAACAGGTTCGGGAGTCGGTTACGTGCGAGGAAGGATTAGCACCCTCGCAACGCCCAAAATTGGTACCAAATTGATTAATTTATGTTCTAATGTTGAAAAATTTGAAATGGTTTTAAAATTCTATTTTTTTTAATTTTAAATAACTTGATTGAATATTGAGATTCCCTTGTTCCGAAAGAATAGAGTATCACATCCAGCACGATTGGACACGACAATCTGAGTCCTCGAATTCAAGCTTATCCCCAATATTCGCCAAGCACATGTATTGAAATTTTGAAAGGGTATCTGGTTATTTGGACAAACAAAAAAAAAACCACACCCAACACGATTGGGCCCGATTTCTTCGAATTTCCAAACACAAAAATATGGCCTTATTTGGGAAAATGTGGACAAAATTTGAAAGGACATCCGTCTACTTGGTCAAAAAATCACACCCAGCACGATTGGGCACGATTTCTTTGAATTTCCAAATGCACAAATATCACTTTATTTTGGGAATTTTAAGTAAAAATGATTTTAAAATCCGAATAGTGTTGAAACACGATGATTTTAAGTGAATACAATATGATATACAATATGGAGCAATTATTTATGAGTGAAATATAATGCTATCGAATCTCAAGCAACAAATAAATATGGAACGAGAATTAAAAACATACATAATAACAATAATTATCAAACATTAGATCAATGATAAAGAAATATAATTAAATTCGTACAAGTATAATATATGTAAGAAGTATAAAAAAACGATTTTAAATATATTATAATAAATAAAAAATCATATATATATATATATATATATATAAATGATAACGATATTTAAAAGTGTTGGGAAATAAATATAGAGTATAGTCTTTTAAAGAGACAAATTATATGCATAATGATATAAAATCAATAGTATACGTATAAAAACAACTTAATGTAAATTGTTGACAATAATAAATTGCTAAGTGGATAAAATGCTATATATGATAGTTTAAATAAATTAATAATAATAACAATGATAATAAAAATAAGACTTGATCAAAATAATAAAACCAACAAAATAATAATAGTGATATTAACATTGGTAGAAATAACAATAATAATATTAAAAATAATATTCATAATGATATTCAAAAATAACAACAATAATAATAACAATATTGAATTAATGATAAATAAAACAATATAAAGAGGCTAAATTACAAAAGCATTCAAATAATTAGGGGTTAAAACAACAAATACTTAAACAACCAATATGCAATGTATAAACTAGACTAAATTCAAACAATGTGCAAATTATAGAGGCCAATTAGAAATTAAAAGCAATATACAATGGATTTAATCAAAAACGATACAACAAAGGGGGACTAAACACAGAAATAACCCCTTTATTGCAGGAGCACGCGGATCTCATGGGACCAAATCGGGTCGGGTCACTGGTTTTGGACCAGGACGGTGTCGTTTAGGGGCTACTGTTATAAGCCAAAACGGCATCGTTTTACTAATAGGTTTAAAAAAATAATTAAAATCGTTTAGGTTTCATTTGCCCATTTTGAAACCAAAACCCTCAGCCCCCATTTCGTTTCCACTCCCAGCCGCAGAGGAGAGAAGGGAGGTCCGGCCAATTCACACCATGATAATCGGCGATCAACAGCCGATTCGAAACCACCAAACGGTTCCCCTTCAAACCATGCCCGAATCTAGCCTTGACGGACCCATTTGTTTTGATTTCGACGAAAAAAGAGTCTGTCGATTCGTCCTTCGCAGGTATGTTTCCCCCTTTCTATTCTCGCGTATGGCAAAAGAAAAAGAAACGAAAATGCAGAAATGAATTCGAAAAGGAATAATCGAGAGAATGAAATAAAAGAACAACCTTTTTTTGAATCTCTGTTGATGATTTTTTTTGTATTGCTATCTCATCTATGCGTAAAAAAATACAAGGTTTCTTCCGACTTTTATAGTCGAATGTCAAAAAATTAAAAAAATCGAAAATACAATAGTCTTTTTTCTTTTTATTTTTCTTGCTGCTGCTTGTTTGTCCCATTTTTGAGCAGGTACGGAGCCCGTATGCTTGCTGGCGAGGTACAGTATGCGTAGGAAGGACCACTGACGTGGCGACGCGCGCGTGGGGAATCATGGAGGCTGTATGCACAGACGTAGAGAGCGCGTGGAGGCTAGGTGGTGCGCGTGTGAGGGGCACGGTGGCGGCGCTGGAAAGCCCTAGAAGGTTTTTAGGGTTTCAATTTCTGAAACCAACATTCGGGTCATCTGGGCCATTTCAGGATTGGGCCATTTGGGCTAGTGCTGGTTTGGGTTGGGTGCTCTTGGGCTAACAGTTTAGTTGGGCCTGTTGGGTAGTGAGTTATGTATTGGGCTTGTATATTTTTGGGTTGTAATGGACTGTTAAAAGACTGTTATTGGAATGTATTTATTGTTTTTTTTTTGGTTTTTTTTGTTTGGTTAATGGGCCGGGCAAATTGGGCCTGCTACAGCTGCCCCTCTTTGCTCGTTGTCGTGTAACGAAAATGGAGCAAAGACTCATAAGAAGGGTCAATCTTGCCCGGTCTCATCGAATCTTGACTTCTTTTGGTGCTTCTATTCTTCAAGTAGCTTCGTTCCATCCCACTGTATCTTCAGAGGCACGAGGCTGGCGCTCGATCCCATTCCGATGTAATTTCAGGGAGAAGTGATTCGTAGTTTCAACCTACTCCACTAGAACTTCGAAGAAATACGGATTGATCCTCATTTTAAACTCGAGAAGGAGGGATTTGTAGCCTCAACCTACTCCACTAGAACTTTGAGGAGATAGAAATTTAGAGAGAAGAGATTCGTAGTTTCAATCTTCTCTGCTGAAACTTCAAAGAAATACGGACTGATCCTCATTGTAAACTCAGGGAGGAAGGATTTGAAGCCTCAACCTACTCCACTGGAACTTTGAGGAGATAGAAATTCAAAGAGAAGAGATTCGTAGTTTCAATCTTCTCTGCTGAAACTTCAAAGAAATACGGACTGATCCTCATTGTAAACTCAGGGAGGAGGGATTTGTAGCCTCAACCTACTCCACTGAAACTTTGAGGATATAGAAATTCAGAGAGAAGAGATTCGTAGTTTCAAGCTTCTCTGCTGAAACTTCAAAGAAATACAGACTGATCCTCATTGTAAACTCAGGGAGGAGGGATTTGCAGCCTCAACCTACTCCGCTGGAACTTTGAGGAGATAGAAATTCAGAGAGAAGAGATTCGTAGTTTCAATCTTCTCTGCTGAAACTTCAAAGAAATACAGACTGATCCTCATTGTAAACTCAGGGAGGAGGGATTTGTAGCATCAACCTACTCCGCTGGAACTTCGAGGAAATAAGACTTGTATGGCTTCGATCTGCTCCTGCAACTTCAGGATTGCCAGATCTACTATCTTCAATCTGCTTCACTCAGGAAGGCAAGATATTCGAATTCATCGATGTTGCGACAACGTCCCTTAGGGGACCTGTCTTGTAAAATCAGTTTTGTGTTTATGCTTATGCAAAATGGTTAGGATGCAATGATCAGAATGAATCTAATGCTCCTAACTAAATGTATTATGGACGACATTTGCATGAATGCAGAATGTCATGAGAATGGTCTTTTTACAAAGATTAGGATGCAATGATCGGAGTGAATCAAATGCCCCTAAATAGATGTGTCTTATAGATGACATTTGAATGCAGAATTTCATGAGACTGATCACTTTTTAAATGTTTAAGGATTGGGATGCAATGATCAGAATGAATCAAATGCTCCTAACCGAATGTGTTTTGTATGAATACAGAATTTCATGAGAATGATCCCTTTTTAAAAGTTTAAGGTGTCATCGCTAATCGTTTATCAGGGCTCTATCATTGACATATTATGCTGACATCTTGTTCGGCTGGTATTCTCGACAGAAAACTCGAGGAAGCAATTATAACTGTTCAACAGATTTGCCCCACTGTAACTTCAGGGTTCATCTCATTGTGACTTAGGGGTATAGGATCTGAATCGAATCCACTGCAACTCCAAAATGTAGTATTTGTGTCTTCTTCCATCCACCCCATTACTATTCAAGGGTACAGGACTTGTATCATTTTCCATCCATGCACTTTCGCAACTCGGGGTAGAGGATCAGTAACTTGTTCATCAATCGATCGCTTCGGTGTGACTTAACCACATGTGTATGCATGATATTTACATGGATGGAGAATATCATTTTTCTTGCGAATGATTCCCCTTTTACACTTGGGTTAACATTGCCCAATTTTCGTCAAGATTGTATCACTGACGCAGTATCTTATCGTTTGTTCAACCACCATCTTTGACAAAAATTCGGAGAGAAAATCTCAGTTTAGACTCTTCCTTAAACTTGGTGAGTTTTAAACAATAATCCTGTTTCGGGTTCTTGTATTATTTAGAAGTTCCAGAGTAATATACGAAAATTCTTTTGTGAAAGTGTTATTAGTCCACTAATCGTTATTTCAATGCAAAATGCTTGAAAAAGATCGTAACCATGGATAAGAAGGAAATTAATTAGGAGCATAGCTCGAAAACAAATAAGTTAAGCGAAGATAGCAATCGCAATCAAGAAGGAAATTTATTAAAGGCGTATCTTGAAAAGAATAAGGTAATCAAAGATAGCAAATTCAAAATGGATAAGAAGGAAAACTAGGTGCCAGGATATATGACTTTGAGCTTCTCTGTTCAAACTTCTTGAGGACCATTTTAAGCTCAACATGTATTTAGGGGATCCAGAGTACTTTATCGATGCCCCAAGACGTAGCATACTTTTTCATTGTTAATTCAGGCATAGCAGGACTGCTGTATACCCCACTTTTGATCAAAATTTGAGCCGCCCTTTTTGGGTTTTCAACTCAAATCCCCTTTGGTCTCAAAGTACCCTTTGCATGTTTTCACCTTGGCCTCTCCTTTTTTTTTTCTTTTTCTTTTCCTCTTTTTTTTGTTTATTTTTCTCTTTGGAAAACTTTCTGTTGAGTCTGAATTCACCGAATTAGGCAGGTCCTTGCTATCCATCTCGGTCAATATTCATGCTTCCCCAGAACAGGCCTTCTTTGCCGTATAAGGTCCTTCCCAGTTTGGCATCCACTTTCTTCTGAAGTCCCTTTTGCATGGGAAAATTCTTCTTCAAAGCCCTATCATGAAATTTTCTAGGGCGAATCATTTTTGTTGTGAGCTCGCATCACCTGACCGTGACATATAGCTTTTAACATCAACTGATAATATTGAGATTGGATCTATTTCGCCTCTTCCAACTTCAGTAATGTGAGTTTTGACTCAATGGGCAAAACCAATGAGAAACGTGTTGCCCCGTGTGTGACAGTCTTGCCCAAAGTTTGATAAGCATAGAGGGTAAATAGTAACTTCTGTATGCCAATCCTTACAAGTCTCGGTCTTTTTATGATCCTTTGTTTTTCTCTCTTGTCAGATCGATATGTGGCACCTGATCTTTGAACAGGCCGCGGACTTTTGACCTCGTGCGGTTAAATGTGATCTTTTTGACATTTTTTTCTTCTTTGTCAATATTCTTTCTTTTTCTTTTCTTTGTTCCGATGACTATCGAATTTGTAATATTGGCATATGAAGTGACTTTTACCATTCTAGTGAAGAAATTGGCAACCACGGAGATGAATTGGTGTCAACCAAAAGCTTCTGATGAGACTGGCCTGATAACATCCATGCCCCACATATAGAAAATCTTGTTTCTGCATTTAGCCAGGCTTTGATCTTCATCTCCTTCCTTGGCTCGCGTCGTAGGATCTGTTTTTTTTTTTCCGGTATTGACAAATCAGAAGATATGTTACAATTTCTGTCATCTTCAAAGTCTTGAGATCCCTTAGACCCATATTTCATTCAAAAAGGGAGCCTGTAACAACGTCGCTCATGTCATTGATATCTGGGTACCTAGGTACAAAGGCAATCCAAAGAATAAATGATTCTAAGGATAATTATTTTTATGGTATGGTTATGAATAAAGAATGAAAGGATATTCTAAAACACAAAAGAATGTACAGTATGAAATGTATAGAATGAAAAAATATTTACTTAAAAAGATGCATTTTATTGAAATAAAAATTCTGGACACAAGCCCATTTCATAAAAAGATTCTTATTGCTTCTGGGCTGAAAGCAACAAGCCTGTTTTGAATATTACTCTAGATTAACTCAAAAAATACAGGGATCCCTTCCACAGTCCCATTATTTAAAATCTTTCCAAGTATGTAAAGGTAGAAGCTTGGAGAAGTGTATTCTCTGGTTCTCTCTTCGAATATGTCGTTAATGTTCAGATTCCCTAATATTCCTTCGGGTTTTTGATCTCTTCAATCAGGTCCCGCACTAAGGCTCTAAGCTCGATGCATCCTTGGATCTCATGCCCCTATTCATCATGGGACTCACGATGTTTACTCCTTTAATAGAAAGGTTGGGTAACGAATTTTCTGCACCAGAAAGATCATCGAATTTTACGATACCCAATCTGATGAGTCTTTCGACTAATTTCTTGAAAGCGGTGCAATTTTCCATCGAGTGCCCCGTAATTCCTACATGGTATTCGTATTGGGTGTTCACATCGTACCATTTAGGGTATGGAGGACGTATGGGTTCTATATGAAAAGGGGATACAACATGTGCGTCGAACAAAATTCGGTACAACTCCCTATATGAGATTGGAATGGGCGCGGACTGGAATTTTTTCGAGTTCGATCTTGGACCGAGTTCTTGCCTTGGGGAGACCTGACGGCTGGTAATTACAGTCCTTGGTTGGCTCTCTGTGATCAGCCCCAAGTGACCCTTGTTATACCTTCTCGTATTATTCGCTTTATTTTCCTTTTTCTTCGGGGTTTTAAAGTCCACTCTCATTTTTCTTTTGTTTCTGTCAGTACAACCGGTTTGGCTCGATAATCCTTCGGGTTAAAACCTGAACCCATCGGGAAGTTCAACAAGGCCGAGGTATCAGTCTGATATCGAGGTTTGATAATGACGGGTACCCCATGCGAATGCGTGTCTAGCTGAGTCGGGGTACTTATCGGGGAATAAACAATGTCTTCATCATCATCCACACTGTTGGCCACTGAGCCACTCTTTTTTTCAAGCCCTCCGATTAGTAGTTGGGTTAACTGGTGCATCATATTAATTTGATCTCGCATATCCCGTTTAATTTTGGCCAACTGCTCTTGCATCAGTATTTGCCTTTGTTCTATTCTCTCCAACCTTTGTTCCATGTCTTCTAGGTTGACTGAAATAATTTTTAATTAATCAGGGTCTTCTCATGAAATCTAGCACATGCAATGTGATGCTATGTGAATGCATGGAATGAATGTAAAGAGGTGTCGATTCTAACTCAATTTCCTTTAGAAAACTTTACTAGAGGACAAAATTCTTTACATGAAACGGACTACAAAAATACGAACATCCGTATTGTCTTCTGTTTTATCAAGAAATTCGTTCTCCATGCCGAGCTCTCTAATTTAGCAATCGAACTCGAATCGACATCTCTCTCTAATATGATAATGCATGCTAAGTAAAAAATATAAAAAATCAGTACAATAGAAACGAAATTCAAATTATGGAAAAAAAATCATTCAAACTCCTATCTGAGTGGCCACTAGGGTTTATCACAGATCTACCTAGGGTGGGCTCTCAGGGCTTTCTATATGCAGTTCGATTCTAGAGTTGAGGTACCTGAACCAGCAGATTCCTCGATCCTCACCCATTATAGGCTCATACGGATCGAGTTCGGTTCAGGGGAGTACATTTCCCTATGGCTGCACGGAGATGAAAATCTCACGAAGACATAGGTACGAATGTATCCCGGAAGCGATTCACTATCCTGCACGGAGGTGAAAACCTCACGAAGGAGTAGCTTCTCACTCCCACTTAAGGGTATGACCCAGCGGTCATGCAATATGATGCAAAGTATTCTATAAGACTCGAACCACAGCAATCAAATGAGATGACACGAACGAATGCAATATAAGGATTGTAATTTTTCAAATCAAATTTTCAGTTTTTCGACGAAAAGACAGAAAGTAATCAATTTTACGGCTTGACTCTCTTAATGTCCCAGTGGAGTCGCCAAGCTGTCGAAACCATTTTTTTATCGAGTTTTGAAAAACGGGAATCGACTTTAAAAATATGGAGTCGCCACCAATCCTTTTGTTTAAGTGTGATCGGGTCACCTATAAAATAAATTTTAGTCTACGAATTTCCAGAAGAAAATAGGTTCGGGAGTCGGTTACGTGCGAGGAAGGATTAGCACCCTCGCAATGCCCAAAATTGGTACCAAATTGATTAATTTATGTTCTAATGTTGAAAAATTTGAAATGGTTTTAAAATTCTATTTTTTTTTAATTTTAAATAACTTGATTGAATATTGAGATTCCCTTGTTCCGAAAGAATAGAGTATCACATCCAGCATGATTGGACACGGCAATCTGAGTCCTCGAATTCAAGCTTATCCCCAATATTCGCCAAGCACATGTATTGAAATTTTGAAAGGGTATCTGGTTATTTGGACAAACAAAAAAAAAACCACACCCAGCACGATTGGGCCCGATTTCTTCAAATTTCCAAACGCGCAATTATGACCTTATTTGGGAAAATGGGGACAAAATTTGAAAGGACAGTCGTCTACTTGGTCAAAAAATCACACCCAACACGATTGGACATGATTTTTTCAAATTTCCAAACACACGAATATCACTTTATTTTGGGAATTTTAAGTAAAAATGATTTTAAAATCCGAATAGTGTTGAAACACGATGCTTTTAAGTGAATACAATATGATATACAATATGGAGCAATTATTTATAAGTGAAATATAATGCTATCGAATCTCAAGCAACAAATAAATATGGAACGAGAATTAAAAACATACATAATAACAATAATTATCAAACATTAGATCAATGATAAAGAAAAATAATTAAATTCATACAAGTATAATATATGTAAGAAGTATAGAAAAACGATTTTAAATATATTATAATAAATAAAAAATCATATATATATATAAATGATAACAATATTTAAAAGTGTTGGGAAATAAATATAGAGTATAGTCTTTTAAAGAGACAAATTATATGCATAATGATATAAAATCAATAGTATACGTATAAAAATAATTTAATGTAAATTGTTGACAATAATAGTAAATTTCTAAGTGGATAAAATGCTATATATGATAGTTTAAATAAAATAATAATAATAACAATGATGATAAAAATAAGACTTGATCAAAATAATAAAACCAACAAAATAATAATAGTGATATTAACATTGGTAGAAATAACAATAATAATATTAAAAATAATATTCATAATGATAGTCAAAAATAACAACAATAATAATAACAATATTGAATTAATGATAAATAAAACAATATAAAGAGGCTAAATTACAAAAGCATTCAAATAATTAGGGGTTAAAACAGCAAATACTTAAACAACCAATACGCAATGTATAAACTAGACTAAATTGAAACAATGTGCAAATTATAGAGTCCAATTAGAAATTAAAAGCAATATACAATGGATTTAATCAAAAAAGATACAACAAAGGGGGACTAAACACAGAAATAACCCATTTATTGCAGGAGCACGCAGATCTCATGAGACCAAATCAGGTCGGGTCACTGGTTTTGGACCAGGACGGTGTCGTTTAGGGGCTACCGTTATAAGCCAAAACGGAACCGTTTTACTAATTGGTTTAAAAAACTAATTAAAATCGTTTAGGTTTCATTTGCCCATTTTGAAACCGAAACCCTCAGCCCCCATTTCGTTTCCACTCCCAGCCGCAGAGGAGAGAAGGGAGGTCCGGCCATTTCACGCCATGATAATCGGTGATCAACAGCCGATTCGAAACCACCGAACGGTTCCCCTTCAAACCTGGCCCGAATCTAGCCTTGATGGACCCATTTTTTTCGATTTCGACGAAAAAAGAGTCCGCCGATTCGTCCTTCGCAGGTATGTTTCCCCCTTTCTATTCTCGCGTATGGCAAAAGAAAAAGAAACGAAAATGCATAAATGAATTAGAAAAGGAATAATCGAGAGAATGAAATAAAAGAACAACCTTTTTTTGAATCTCTGTTGATGATTTTTTTTGTATTGCTATCTTATCTGTGCGTAAAAAAAATACAAGGTTTCTTCCGACTTTTATAGTTGAATGTCGAAAAATTAAAAAAAATAGAAAATACAATAGTCTTTCTTCTTTTTATTTTTCTTGTTGCTGCTTGTTTGTCCCATTTACGGCGGTGCACGGAGGCCATATGCTTCTTTGGCGCAGAGTGCGGTGCGCGCGTAGGAAGGACCACTGACGTGGCAACACGCGCGTGGGGAATCATGGAGGCTGTATGCGTAGACGTAGAGAGCGTGTGGAGGCTAGGTGGTGCGCGTGTGAGGGACGCGGTGGCGGCGCTGGAAAGCCCTAGAAGCTTTTTAGGGTTTTAATTTCTGAAACCAACATTCGGGCCATCTGGGCCATTTCAGGATTGGGCCATTTGGGCTAGGTGCTGGTTTGGGTTGGGTGCTCTTTGGCTAACAGTTTAGTTGGGCCTGTTGGGTAGTGAGTTATGTATTGGGCTTATATATTGTTGGGTTGTAATGGACTGTTAAAAGACTGTTATTGGACTGTATTTATTGTTTTTATTGTTTTTTTTTGTTTGGTTAATGGGTCGGACAAATTGGGCCTGCTACACATGTTATTAAGTTAAGTAACGCCTCGTACCTTGTTCCAGCATAGGATATGGGTAAGGGGTGTTACATTTAGTGGTATCAGAACCAGGTTTAGTCGATTCTTGGACTAACCTAGCGTGTGTACGAGTCTAGCTATACATGCCATATATGAATTATGATAGTGTGACGACTCTTGATAATTTAAAATGTGTTTTTATATCGTAAATGGATCCCGACGGAACAGTGGCGGATGATGTCGAAAGTAATGCACCGGCTCCCGCAGAAGGGACCGTGCCAGTCGAAAGTGGGCCCGTGACACTGAGTCAGGGTAAATGGGCTAGAGAAGCCTTCCTCCACATGATGAATGCCTGGTATTCAGAGTTTGTTCGTGCAAACCCGAACGCTCCACATCCTCCACCCCCTCCAATCCCTCAGCCTGCCCTTGTAATTCCCCAAGTAGTGGAAATGATTAGAAGGGAAAAACCTCCGATAGATAGAATTCGAAAGCAAGGGCTGAGGAATTTAGAGCGAATATAGTTGCTGACCTAGAGAGGGCAGAGTTCTGGCTAGAAAATACCATTAGGGTATTCGATGAATTGTCTTGCACACCTGAGAAGTGCATGGAGTGTGTTGTGTCACTCCTAAGAGACTCGACCTACCAATGGTGGAACACCCTTGTGTCGGTTGTACCAAGGGAAAGGATTACATGGGAGTTTTTTCAAGAGGGATTCTGAAAGAAATATATTAGTCAGAGGTTTATAGACCAGAAGAGGAAGGAATTTCCAGAAGTGAAGCAAGGCCGAATGACAGTAACAGAGTATGAGCATGAGTTCGTGAGGCTTAGGAAATACGTTAGGGAGTGCGTATCTACTGAAGCCATCATGTGTAAGAGATTTGAGGACGGATTGAATGAAGACATTCGACTTTTATTTGGCATTCTCTTAAGGAATTTGTGGTGCTCGTTGAGAGAGCTTGCAAGGCTGAGGAATTGGCCAAAGAGAAAAGGAAGGCTAATATTGAGTCTCGTGACTCAAAGAAAAGACAGTTGGAAAAATCATTTCAGTCCTCATCCAAGAAATTGCGAGAATTCACTACCCGATCAATTGCTTCAGCGGGATTCTCGAGTAAAAATAAGAATAAGCAGTACACGACGTCTAAAGCTCAAACCACTTCTATTGCGAGTGTTGGTTGTGCTCGACCAAATAAACCAGAGTGTTCTCAGTGTGGTAGACGACATTTCGGTGAGTGTCGATGAAATGATAGAGGCTGTTTCAACTGTGGATCATAAGACCATTTCATTCGTAACTGTCCTGAGATGGTTGAGAAAGACAAAAATCAAGGTGTGAGATCAGGTAATACTCCTTCTAGAGGTAGATCACAGAAGAACCTAGGAAGTCGGGCTAGCAGCAGAGGAGCATCGAGAGACTCGGCTGTGAGATCTGAGGGTAGAGCTCCTGCAAGGACATATGCCATTCGCACTCGCGAAGAGGCATCATCTCTAGATGTGAGAACGGGTACTTTTTCTCTTCATGATATTTCTGTTGTTGCTTTGATTGATCCGGGATCTACCCATTCCTATGTTTGCGCAAAATTGGTGTCTAGTATGAATATGCCTGTTGAGTCCATAGAAATTGTGATAAAAGTGTCAAACCCTTTAGGCAAGCATGTGCTAGTTGACCAAGTGTGTAGAAATTGTCCCTTGATAATTAGATGTCATTGTTTTCCGGCTAATCTTATGCTGCTACCGTTTGATGAATTTGACGTGATTCTTGGTGTGGACTGGTTAGTAGCTCATGATGTGATAGTAAATTGTGGGATAAAATTTATTGAACTAAAATGTGAAAATGGGGATATCCTTCGGGTTGAATGAGGTGAATCGGATAGCTTGCCTGTAGTGATTTCTTCTTTGGCAGCAGAGAAATGTATAAGAAAAGGGTATGAGTCTTATCTCACGTTTGTGTTGAATACTCAAGTGTCGGAAGTAAAGATTGAGTCAGTGCCAGTAGTATGTGAGTATCCAGAAGTGTTTCTGGAAGAATTGCCCGGATTGCCTCCAACTAGGGAAGTCGAGTTTAGTATTGAGTTGGTCCCTGGTACGGCACCTATTTTGGTTGCCCCGTATAAGATGGCACCGTTAGAGTTAAAAGAGTTGAAGGTTCAGCTACAAGAGTTAACGGATAAGGGTTTTGTGAGACCGAGCTATTCTCCGTGGGGTGCTCCGGTACTTTTTGTGAAAAAAAAGACGGGTCGATGAGATTATGTATAGACTACCGATAGCTCAACAAGGTTACAGTTAAGAACAAGTATCCTTTACCAATGATCGACGATTTGTTTGACCAATTGAAGGGAGCCACAGTGTTTTCTAAGATAGACCTGAGGTCCGGTTACTACCAGTTGAAAGTTAAGGAGCAGGATGTGCCAAAAACTGCATTTTAGACGAGGTATGGTCACTATGAATTTTTAGTTATGCCTTTTGGTTTAACGAATGCTCCTGCTGTATTTATGGATTCAATGAATCGTATTTTTCGACCGTACTTGGATAAGTTTGTAGTTGTTTTTATTGATGACATATTAATTTATTCTCTTGATGAAATTGAGCATGCGGAGCATTTGAGAATTGTTTTGCAGACTTTAAGAGATAAGTAGTTGTATGCCAAGTTTAGTAAAGTGAGTTTTGGCTCCGAGAGGTCAGATTCTTAGGACACATCGTGTCAGGTGATGGAATTAGAGCTGACTCGAGTAAGATCTCGGCTATTGTTGAGTGGAAACCACCGAGGAATGTATCGGAGATTAGAAGCTTTCTAGGCTTAGCGGGTTACTACAAACGATTCGTTAAAGGATTCTCCATGATTGCTACTCTGATGATGAGGTTGCTACAGAAAGATGTCAAGTTCGAATGGACGGAAAAATGCCAATAGAGTTTTGAGAAACTAAAGGCGTTGTTGACTGAAGCTCCAATTTTAGTGCAACTGAAATCGGGAAAAGAATTCGTAGTGTATAGCGACGCATCCTTGAATGGATTGGGATACTTACTCATGCAAGAAGGCAAGGTAATAGCATATTCCTCGAGACAACTGAAGCCGCATAAGAAAAACTATCCGACTCACGACTTAGAGTTAGCCGCCATAGTGTTCACACTGAAAATTTGGAGACACCATTTGTATGGCGAGAGATGTTGAGTATTCACCGACCATAAAAGTCTAAAGTATTTGATGAATCAAAAGGAACTGAACCTTCGCCAGCGGAGATGGTTAGAGTTGATAAAGGATTATGAGTTGATGATTGACTATCACCTTGGAAAGGTGAACGTGGTCGCCGATGCTTTGAGTAGGAATTCATTGTTTGCCTTGAGGGTTATGAATACCCAGTTGTCTGTGGTTGATGATGGTTCGGTCATAGTAGAGTTAAGAGCTAGACCGATGTTTCTGCAAGAGATTTGTAAAGCTCAGAAAAGTGATAAAGAGTTACAAGCCAATATAACTCAGTGCGAGACGGGTATTGAATCAGATTTTTGGATTGGTACCGACGGTTAATTGATGTTCTGAGAGAGGATCTGTATACCTAAGGATGATGAGCTTATTCAGAGGATTTTGCAATAGACACATAGTGGTTGTTTGTGTATCCACCCAGGTAGTGTGAAAATGTATAATGATTTGAAGAAAATGTATTGGTGGTCGGGAATGAAAAGAGACATCTCAGAGTTTGTCTCTAAGTGTTTAATTTGTCAGCAAGTGAAGGCCGAACACCAAGTAACTTCGGGTTTACTTTAGCCCGTGATGGTTCCCGAGTGGAAATGGGACCGTATTACTATGGATTTTGTGTCTGGATTGCCATTGACGCCAAGGAAGAAAGATGCTGTATTGGTTGTGGTTGACAAGCTAACAAAGTCGGCTAATTTTATACTGGTGCATACTGACTATCCGCTTGAGAAATTGGATGATTTGTATGTTTCTGAAATTGTGAGACTTCACGGGGTACCTTTGTCGATTATTTCGGATAGAGATCCGAGATTTACATCACGGTTTTGGAAAAAGTTGCAAGAAGTGTTGGGGACAAAACTGAATTTTAGCACTGCTTTCCATCCGCAAACCGACGGCCAATCGGAGAGGGTAATTCAGATACTTGAAGACATGCTGAGGTGTTGTGTTCTTGAGTTCCAAGGTAGTTGGGAAAAGTATTTACCATTAGTAGAGTTCGCCTACAATAATAGTTTTCAGGTGAGTTTGAAAATGGAGCCTTATGAGGCATTATATGGGCGTAAATGCCAAACGCCTTTGTTTTGGTCCGAACTCAAGGAAAATCAGATACAAGGGGTTGACTTAGTCATAGAAACCGAAGAGAAAGTAAAAGTGATTCGTGGTTGGATGCTTCGGATAGACAGAAATCCTACGCGAACTTGAAACTAGAAGAGATTGAGTTTCAAGTCGGTGATAAGGTATTTTTGAAAGTATCCCCGTGGAAGAAAGTCCTCAGATTCAATAAGAAAGGAAAATTAAGTCCATGTTTTATTGGACCTTACAAGGTGACTGAGAGAATTGGATTGGTAGCTTATCGACTAGCCTTGCCATCCGAGTTAGAAAAGATCCACAATGTTTTCCATGTGTCGATGTTGCGCCATTACTGTTTTGACCCTTCGCACGTTCTTTCACCAAAAGAGGTTGAAATTCGATCAGACATGACTTATGGCGAAGATCCGGTTAAGATCTTGGCCCGAGAGGTCAAGCAATTGAGAAATAAAAGTATAGCACTCGTGAAAGTACTATGGCATAGACATGGGGTTGAAGAGGCCACATGGGAGCCCGAGGAGACTATGGGAGATCAATACCCAAACCTTTTCACTGGTAAGATTTTTGGGGACAAAAATCCCTAAGGGGGAGAATTGTAACAGCCCAATTTTGGGGCTAGTCGGAACAGTGGTTTCGGAACCAGTAATCTGAGGCCGGAGAAATTATTTTTAATATTATTTTATATGAGTACATGAAAATTTTGGTGAATTAATTTTAGTGATTTCTTATTTAATTTCGAAAAAGGACTAAATCGCATAAAGTGAAAAAGTTTTGTTCTACAAGCTAAAGGTGTTAAATAGCTATGGAACACGAAAGTAGAGGTCCTTATTGAGTAAATAGACTAATGAAATTATGGTGGCTGGACATGAATTTTTAATTCATGAAATTGGTCAAAGTTTGGTGGCATTAGGTGACTAAATGAATAAAATAAAATAAAACAAAGAAAAAGTTATCATATTTTCCCATCTTCTTCCTCTTCCACCAAAATTTTCAGCAAACTTAAGAGTTTTGAGAGCTCAAATTTCAGCCAAGCTTTTCTCTTGCAAGTAAGTGATTTTGGTGGTTGTTTTGTTAATTTTTGTGTTTTTGGAACCCTTATAGCTTAAGCTAACTAATGAAGGGACTATTTTGCAAAATGGTTGAGATTCTAGGGTTTTACCATGTGAGTATTCATGATGTTTGTTGAAATTTTATGGAAGAAAATGAATCTTGGTTGTTAAATAAACAACTTTTGTGAAAGGGGTTTTCATGAAAACACCTAAAAGGACCATTTTGTGAAGTTTATAAAATAGGTTGTAAATGTGTGAAATAATTGAAAATTTTGAGTTGCTATAAGGGTAATAAAGGTTCGGCTAGGCTTGTTAAAGGAGAAAATTTGATTAAAATCGTTTTACGAGCCTATGGGCAAAATCGTAATTATGTGAAAGTCTAGAGGCAAAATAGTAATTTTGCCCAGGTATGAAATATAGATTGTATTGGTTAATGTAGTGATTAAATAAGTGAATTTGTCATTATATATCAAGAAAAACGGGATTCGGACTTAGATCGGGGGAAAACCAAGCTATTGGACTAAATTGAACTAATCGCCCATATTTTGTATACCGAGGTAAGTTGTACGTCAATAATACAAATCTATTGTTATTATGCATGAAACAATTGATATTGCATAAAATGTTTGATTATTGTTATGAATATGCGTGGCGAGATTTGAGGTGGTATACTCCCGTTTGAACCTTAGGAATAGATTGGATATCCATGCCATGACTTTTGGGTGATATGTGTGCTAGTGTAAGACTATGTCTGGGACATGGCATCGGCCACAATATGAGAGCCAGTGTAAGACCATGTCTGGGACATGGCATCAGCGTTGATATGTGTGCTAGTGTAAGACCATGTCTGGGACATGGCATCGGCGTTGATATTTGTGCTAGTGTAAGACCATATCTGGGACATGGCATCGGCCACATTATGAGAGCCAGTGTAAGACCATGTCTAGGAGATGGCATCGGCATTGAGACGAGAGCTAGTGTAAGTCCATGTCTGGGACATGGCATCGGCCTCGACATGTGAGCCAGTGTAAGACCATGTCTGGGACATGGCATCGGCATTTTACCCTCTTGTGTGAGGCTTATCGGATATCCTTTTGTATTCCAAATGGTTCCATGGGTTATTTAAGCTTATGATAATGGTATGAAAAGATATAATCATGTTGTGAGTGGTACAGGTTCTTACTCGAAACTCATGAGATATGAGCTTAGTAATGATGCCTTAATGGTAAGGATGAAATTGAGTAAGTTTTATCTATGAGAATGACTTCGGGACGATCTTGAAATCTTTGGCTTATACTTGTGATGTGTAAATACGTAGTAAATATACCATTGTTAAATCAAGAATGTTGTGCTGGTTTATAATATGCTATGTGTTTAAAGATGCATGGTTGATGTTGTTACTTATGTACATGCAACTTACTAAGCTTTATGCTTACTTCCTCTCTCTTTCTGTTTTCTTATAGTATCGTCAAGCTAGCTCAGGGATCAAAGGGCGTCGGAGGCTCGATCACACTATCAATCTGAACATTTGGTATAGTTAGATTTATCATTTTGAGTATAGCATGTATAGGGGCTTGGTCCTTTGTCAAGTTTCATATTATTTTGGCCAAATGTGTTGGCTTGTCTTGAAGATTGACTCATTTTGTATAAGGCCATGGATGATGGCTAATACTTGTTATTGATATATTTAGATGATGATGTTTTTCATGAATGTGCAATTTGCATGGTGAAATATATGGTGTGTTAATGCATGAATGAGTAAGTCGCATAATTGGATTGATAAAGTATGTGTTAAGTTTTGCATGTGAATGGAGTGTAGTGGCTTTGATGTGTGTATGCCTTGGTTGTGGCTAATTTGGTCAGATGTTTATGTGTGGATTGGTGTTACTTGATGTGGCTTATGTTGGTGCAAGTAAGGGTGGGAAAAGGGCTTGGTAAATAGCCTTGTTTTTGTCCACACAGGCGTGTGTCTAGGCCGTGTGTGACACACAGTGCCCGCCTCAGGCGTGTCCGCCGCCGTGTGTCCCTTGCACCTTAATTTGGTAAAACAGAATGCCCAGTAGTAACCACACGACTGAGGCACGACTGTGTGTCTCAACCGTTGGGATGACATGGCCATAATACATAGGCATGTGCCCAGGCCGTGTGAAGTCTGCACCTTAAATGCGAAATTAAATTTGCCACACGGCTTAGCACATGGGCGTGTGCCTTGGCTATGTGACCCTAAAATGTTGCTGACGTCAGAAACAGAATGTCAAGGTTTTAACACACGGGCTGAGACACGGGCGTGTCATGGCCGTGTGAGGGACACGGGCTTGTGCCAGGCCGTGTGAAAACCCCTGTAGGTTCGAATTGAAAAATAAATCCACACGGCTAGGGATATGGGCGTGTGTGACCACACGGTCTGCCCACACGGGCGAGTCCCTTGCCACACGGGCGTGTGCCCCAATTTTCAATGAAATTTTCCAAAGTTTTCTAAAGTGCCTGGTTTAGTACCGAACCATTCCCAAAGTATGTTTTGGGCCTCGTAGGCCCATATTAGGGACTTTAAGATGAATTTTGAAAAGTTTTAAATTTGAACGAAATTTCATAACTCGGAAGTGTTTGTATCCATGTTATTAAGTTAAGTAACACCTCGTACCTTGTTCCAGCATAGGATACGGGTAAGGGGTGTTACACCTAACATTTTAACCTTTTTACAATTTAGTCCTTAAGCTCAAAAATTGAAATTTAAACATTTTCATCCCTAACCCGTGCTAGCTAAATTTATTATGAACTCATATCAACTCATACAGATCATCATTTCACAATTAACCATGATATTTTACTACTTTTATAAATAAGTCCCTAAATGATAATTTCATAAAAGATCACTTTACAAAACTTGTTTATTTAACAACAAGGAATCATAACCTTTCATTAAACTTCAAAAATCATGCAAAAAAATTAATGGAAAAACCCTAAACCTTTAATAGTTTTGCAAATTTGTCCCTGGGCTAGCTAGATTAAGCTACAATGATCCCGAAAACATAAAAATCATTAAAAATGAAGCTTAAAAACATACCATGCATGTAGAAAATGAAAAATCGAAGCTCCCCTCTCCAACAATGGCTATTTCAGTTTTGAAAGTTGAAAAGGGAAAGATGATAGCCTTTTTCTTCTTCTTCTTATTTAAACATTTAATGTAATTATCAAATTACTAATTTAACCTTTAAAATCTATTAATATTTCATTAAAACCTATCCATCACATTCCACTATCTCATTAATTGGTTCAATTACCACCTAAGTCCTTTAGTTTAAAATTCTATAGCCATTAGACCCTTTTAGCTTATAGAATTTAACTTTTGCACCTTTTACGATTTAGTCCTTTTTACTTAATTAAGCATGCAAACGCCAAAATTTCTTAACGAAAAATTTATACAACCCTACTAACATTCCACAAACATTGAAATAATAAAAGAATAAATATTTTCTCGTCAGATTTGTGGTCTGAAAACCACTGTTCCAATTTCAAAGATAACGGGCTGTTACATATCACATTAGTCACTGAAGTGACCCAAACTCCACACGACATTTTCACATGTAATTAATTATTTGTTTTCTTTATTAATAAACAAAAGAAGTCTCATGAATGAATTCAACTCATATATATACAAACATAATCAATTAGAACTTGGTTGCATGCTTTTTCTAACAAATTTTACCCAACGAGGCATAAGGGCAAAAACGTCATTTCATGTGTAACACCTCTAACCCGTATCCGTCGTCGGAACAGGGTTACAAAGTGTTACCGGGGTTTACAGAACATTCTCATGCAAAAAGAGTATTAGAATCGAATCGGGACTTAATCGGAACCCTTGAATAGGCCCTCGAAGCCCAAAACGAGTATTAGAATCGAATCGGGACTTAATCGGAACCTCTAAGAATTTTTCACAAAATTACAAAATTTTTCTAAGGTACAGGGCTCACACGCCCGTGTGGTCTAAGGGACACATCCGTGTGACCCCGGGACACGCCCGTGCTACATGCCGTGTCTGATTTAGGGTGCTCTCTGACTTGCGCCACACGGCCATGCCACACGCCCGTGTGCTAGGCCGTGTGGATAATTAATTTAATTCAAATTAGGTGTAGGTTTCACACGGCCAAGACACACTCCCGTGTTCTAGGCCATGTCTCCCACACGGCTGAGACACATGGCCGTGTCTCTGCCCGTGTGCTCAATTCTGAGCATTCTATTTTCTCGAATTTAAGGTGCAGGGGACACACGGCCTGGCTACACGCCCATGTACATGCCCGTGTGTCACACACAGCCTAGACACACGCCCGTGTGTCTACCCATGTGGACAAAATGAAGCCATTTCTTAGCTTCATTTTCTCACTCAATTTTGCCCACAACCTACACCAATACTTACATGTATATACCATCCAAATCAAGCATTAAAACCAAGCCTAAACTAACATCTATCATGGCATAATATCACATGAAATTCATATTTATAATCATACTTTTAATGCATATACAATATAAACATACTCCATTCATCCACACTTTACACATAAGCATTGAACATGATATAAGTTATAACATACCAAGTTAAATCATTACTAGCCATTCCAATGGCTAGATTACAAAACATCACTTACAAGTCATCATTTTACCAACTAAGCCTATACATGCCATTATACCAAAATGAGATTTCTAAATATACCAAAATGGAGATAGTGGATAGTGTGATTATGCTCTGACCGATCCTCCAGCCTTCGCGAGCTTACGAGCACTATAAAACAAGGGAAAATTAAACGGGGTAAGCATTTTCATGCTTAGTAAGTTCGTATAACGGAAAATAAACTTACCAGTTATATTTATTCAAACTAGCATACAAAAACATACATTTCATCCATTATAGGTAGTTTACCTAAACATATACACTTAATCAAACAAGTTAGTCACATAACATCATTTAAATATCAAGTAAACATAAATGAGCTCATTATATACAAACTTCCATTAATTCCACCTTTCCATATTTCGAGAGTCTTTTTCGTTGAACTAATGAAATTTCGATGGACATTTGGGTGATGTACATAAGGTATACACATGAATTATCCGTCAATTCGTATTCATTATTACCCATTGGGCATAAGTACGAAGAGCATACTCTCGAGCTACATATTTTACAACAGGATTACCAGTCCAGGCTAAATCCCGATTTTCAACCGACGTTCACAAGAGTCATTTAGGATTGCCAGTCCAGGCTAAATCCTGTTAGTGACCCGTGTTCTAAAGAGCTTAATTAGGGTTACCCGTCCGGGCTAAACTCAATCTATAACGTATGCTCGAGAGGCTTAAATTCAGGATTCCTCGTCCGGGCTAAATCCTATCTGTAACCTTTTTCATATTATACCCATTTCAAGAAATCACCATAGTCTATCGAATTTCAATATTCAACCGGGACATGATATTTTAACAATATTTCTCACTTGTAATTATTTCATTATGTAAATCATCACATACATATTATCACAATCACACAATGCAATTCAAACATATTAACGTACCAAATTAAGTTACACGAACTTACCTTGACAGTTGTTCGGGTTTGAATTCCAACTAATCTGAAACTTTTTGATTCCCTCAATCTAATTTCGTAGTTGGTCTTTCCGGGTCTATATAAGCAAATTTAATTATTAACTCATCACATTTTACGTACATTTGCATTCTACTACATCTTAGGCAAAATTACTATTTTGCCCCTACTCTTTTCAAAAATTCCAATTTCGTCCGTAGGCTCGGAAAATGAAATTCATGCAATCTAGACCTCTTTCCAAGCCTAAACAAAATTTAATAACAATTTTTACAGCACACACATTTCACAAATTTTAGAATTTTCCATGGGTTTCACCACTTTTTCATTTTAGTCCCTAAATCAAGTTTCCATGAAAAATTGCTTTGTAAAAGTTGTTTATCTATCAACTATCTTCCATTTTCTACCATAAATTTCAAATTTATAGCATTTACATCCTTGGAAAAGTTTCTACACTTTGTTATCTTTTCAAATAAATCCCATAAATAGAAAGATTAGGCTATCCCGATTCTAAAAATATAAAAATCATTAAAAACGGGACTTGATTTCATACCTTTCTAAGCTTGAAAAGTTCTCTTCCTCTCTCCTAGGGTTTCCATAAAAAAATTGGGAAAGAAGATGAATAGAAAAGATGATAATTTCTTTTTATTTTTCTATCATCTCTTAATTTTGTTGATTTCCAATTTAGTCCCTAGTCATTTCTAATTTTTCCATGGATGAGTCACCAAGAAAAATCTACATACTTTTCTTAATGGTTTAATTACCATATAAGGACCTCTAGTTTTGAATTCCATAGCTATTTAATCCTTATAGCTACTAGAATTCAACTTTCATATTTTATGCAATTTAGTCCTTTACCTAATTAACCACACAATCGATAAAATTTTCGTATCAAAATTTTCACGTGACCTTCCTATCATAATACCAAACATAAAATAAAATAAAATAAAATTTTATTTTTGGGCTCGAATTTGTGGTCACGAAACCACTGTTTCGATCTCACCGAAAATGGGCTGTTACATCATGTCCAACTTACGCGAACACATGTGAAACATCAATTTAGAGGTACATTTTAATTCCAAAATATTTTTAGAAACATTTGGTGAAGAATCAATTTAATCCGATTAGCAATTCTTAGTTAATTTCAAAAACAGGTATCTTAGGGACTAATTCGAAATAATGACAAAATATAAAAATAAATAGATTAAAAAATTATCAGTATATTTATGAAATTAAACATCTTGGACTATGGTATGTAAATTTGCAAAGCATTTCTTAAACGTTTTGGACTCCAATTGCACCATCAAAATTTAAAGACTAAATTGCAAAGCTCTGAAAACATGTCTTGGACAAGCTAGACACCACATCGAGACGATGCGCAGTAGCACATTGAGACGAGTCCTAAAAGGGATTCCTCTTCGGGACGACCTAACAAAGGAAGTCACGATGTCGATCCCATGTGGAGACGTCATTCAAATGACATCAACACGACGGCTGCAAGTTCAGCGTGGAACTTGCAATTTTCAAGTTTAAATACTACTACACCTACCATTTCGTGTATTTAAGGCTATTTCTCACTTCAGACATGCCATATTACCTTCAAATTCACCATAACATACCATAGCAAAATTTGACATACTATGTACAAGCATCATGCTAGCAACCATATACTTCAACCTCAAGAAATCATTACTCAACATATGAAATTAGCATCTCAAGATTTCCTAAGGATCTTAAATGTCCATTTTGAACCATTTGGTCATTTTAAACATGCTTAGATTTCCAGAATACTGGTATAAGCCTATTAATACTTTTAACCATTTTACATGCCACTTTAATACGTATTCATCAAGAAAACCTAACATTCAGCATCAATATTATTCTCAAGTGCCCAAATATCCACAATCAAATTCCAAAAAATATTAATAGTCTACAAGTCTAGTCCCAAAAGAATAATCCGACTTCTTTAAGGGACCTATTACTGTTAGTTTAGGAACTCATTATAGTGGTTTTGGTGGGTTAGGGTCCAAGTCAGCTACTGCTAGTTTAGGAACTTAGAACAATAATTTTGGAGGATCACGGAACCATCATAGAAGGCCTCCTAGATCCCTCTCTTCAGCTCAAATCGAAAATAGGAAAAAGAAGGGTCTTTGCTTTTGGTGTGGTGCTAAGTATACTGTGGGACATAAGTGCGTTAAGTCCCAGCTTTTTTAGTTACTGTTGGATCCATGCACAGAGGAACCAGAGGAAGAGTGTAGCTTGAGCCAAGAATAGGTCATCAAGTTTGCGAAATCCCCAGTTGAGAACATTGTACCCACCGAGCTGGTATTGTCCTTTCATGCACTTCAGGGTTCGCAAGGTGTCCAAACTGAGGGTGGCTACCAATGTTGGGAACACTAAAGTCATTCTCCTTATAGATTTAGGAAACACCCATAATTTTATAAGTGCTAAAATTGTATTGCTAATGGGGCTATCTTGTCAACCAGTGGGGTTTGTAGGAAATTATTGCGGTTTACATCTATTGCCTACTTCTAAACTGATTTCCTAGTACTACCATTGGGGGGCTGTGATTTAGTCTTAGGGGTACAATGGCTCCAGACCTTGGGACCCATTACTTGGGAATTTAGATCCCTGACAATGAAATTTATCTACAATGGTCAACAATGTTTATTGGAAGGCATACAACCAGGTCACATTCAATTACTGGGACACAATCAATCTACCAAATGTTTGACTATGTTGGGGAAAGGACAGGGCTTATTGTTGCATGTAGATAACTAATGCAATTGTGCAAGTGTACACGTCATTCAAGTAATAAAGTGATAAGTAAGTATCGTCTCCACAAGGATAAAAAATTGGTAAGAAATTGAGTAAGTTATTATAATTCTATTGACTATACTAAATAGCAGGAAATACTCTCAAGTTGAATAAGATGTTTGTATAATGAATTAATGAAATCAAATGCTAAAAACAAAGAATTGATATGGCAAATAAAATGTTGTGGCAAATTACAGAGAAAAGCAAGAGTATTTCTATTGTTGAATGAATAGTGCTGGAATTATTCAGGTGAAATGTTCATATCAAAATAATGCCATGGAAAAATATTGTCTAATCAAATGCTCAGAGAGTCACTACTGTAACCTGCCTCTTTCAATAGCTAAATTTTAAGCTAGAAATCTAAGTTATTGTATGTCTATAGAACTCTAGATTAATAACTACAATGAACGTTCTTCTTTGTACAAATTGCAACATCTATGTCTAGAGTGCTACAAATATTCTTTCGAGTATTCGCTTGCACCAAATGATTCAAGATCCAATATATTTAACCTTTTCAGAATTAAAAATACATATAAGAACATAAAACACAATCAACTATGTCTGGAGCTTGCATGCATGTATTTAAAATAAGCATAAATTGAATGAAACATTGAAATAGACAATCTAAAATCATGGGCATTAAAGATGATAAAACATTCACCCAAATAACTCCAACCCAAAAAAGATTTAGTTCATGGGTGGAAAAGTTAACATCAAAATAAAATCATTCATCAACATTTTCAAATAAGTTCGAATCACAGACATCAGGAAAATAAAAGCAGAAATGCAGGAATTCTAGCCACACTCCAGCTTCTCTTTAATTTTCAGATTGTACATGAATCCAAGATAGCTGTCTCTCCCCCTTCTTCACGTCTGTATTCTGCTCTCTTAAGCTGCTACCCTTTCTTTCTTTGGAATTCTCCAAATGAGAGAAAAATCGCTGTCACCAATTTTTTTCTCACACAAATTCTCCTCTGTTTTTCTTCTTCTCTCTTCTTCTTTTATTGGGTAGATCGGTCTCTCTGAGCACACATTTGTTTCTCCTCTTTTTCAGGGTGGTTTTTCTGGTACACGTCTAGCTTGCTGAGAGTGACGTGGATAGAGTGCTGAGTCATATTCCTGGAATTGCCATGGCAATTGTGTTGACAATCAATATCTCCATTTGCCATGGTAATGTTTCACTTCCTTTGTTTTCCTTTTGCGTCCTCATTATCCTCTTCTTCTACCTGCAGCTGTGTCCAACCATAACTTTTCCTTCTTTAAGTAATAAAAGTAATAAATGATGACCATTATAGCGCAATCTAAGCTTTGTTATGCAATGTTCTAAAATTATCCCAAAAATGCAGATGTATTTACTTAATTACAAACTATTAGTTCCATCTAGAGGCCTAAAATATAACTCTTTTCAAGAGTTATCACTTATATGCTATGGTTATCACGGACACGGTACGGGCTAGTTTGATGGCAACTGATGTTAGTTTCAACCAAGAGCTCCAGTCTATATTGTAAACCTATGATGATGTTTTTCAAGAACCAAAGGGTCTCCCACATTCTCGACTACAAGACCATAAAATACCCTTGAAGGATGAATCAGTTGTGGTTAAAATAAGACCATACAGGTACCTTACCATTCAGAAAACAGAAATGGAAAGGATGGTCCATGAAATGATTCAAGCAGAGATCACTAAGGACTCCAACAACTCTTTTGCATCCCCTATAGTCATGGTTTAAAAAAATGGAGAATGGATACTGTGTGTGGATTATTGACAATTAAACCAGTTAACAATTAAAGAAAATTTTCCTATTCCTGTAATAGAAGAGCTCTTTGATGAACTTAGGCAGGCCAGAACTTTTTCCAATCTAGACCTTCGTTTCGGTTAACACCAAATCTGAATGTGAGAACTCGACATCCATAAAATGGCCTTCTAGACACACAAGGGCCACTATGAATTTCTAGCCATGCCTTTCGACTTGACATATGCATCTTCCACGTTCCAAGCTTTGATGAATTCAATTTTTAAACCTTGGCTAAGGAAGTTTGTACTTGTTTTCTTTAATGACATCCTTATTTATTCCTCTTCTTAGTAGGATCATTTGAGGCATCTCATGATAGTCTTTGAGGTTTTGAGAAACCAACAATTATATGCCAAAAAAGGAAATGTTATTTTGGGGCCACTCAAATAGAGTACAATTTGACATGTTATATCTCAATGGAAGGTGGCAATGGACCAAAACAAGGTTACCAGCATAATAAATTAGCTAGCTCCTTAGTGTGTTAAAAAACTTAGGGGGTTCCTTGGTCTTTCAGGGTATTACTAAAGATTCATTAAAGACTATGGCATGATAGCAAGACTACTCACTGACTTGCTTAAGAAAGGGAATGGAATTTGACTCCATGAGCTGACAAGGCCTTCACCACCTTAAAAGTTGCCCTTAGTTCTGCTCCCGTCCTTGCCCTACTAAAATTTTAGCTTGTTTTTTATTTGTACACCGATGCCGATATCTCCATAGTAGGAATAGTTTTACAACAACAAGGGCACCCCACAGCCTTTTCTAGTAAGGCCCTCAGAACCAAACACCAATCCTTGTCGATTTATAAAAAGGAAATGCTAGTGGCTCCTTTGGCAGTCAAAAAAGGGCATCATTATCTAGTTGGTCGTCATTTTTGCATTCGAACTAACCATCAAAGCTTGTAATTCCTAGCTGACCAGCAAGCTGTTACCCTTTTTCAACATAAATCGGTCATAAAAAATGTTTGGTTATAACTTTCATGTGTTGTATAGAATGGGTAGCACCAACGTAGGAGTCGGTGCTCTTTCGAGATAGCGCATTGGAGCTAAAGGATAGTGTTTACAATTGGAAGATAGTTCGATGATATCTAGCTTATTAGCTCGAGTACAAGAAGCTTAGCAACATGACCCTCATCTTAAAAAAAATTGTTTGAAGCTACAAGCCCAACCCTCATCCCATCAAAAGTACAATTGGGATGTTCATTTTTTAAGAAGAAATGGGAAATTTGTGATTGGAAAGGATCAAGAGCTTCAAGAATCCCTATTTTATTATTTTCATGAGAGTTCCATAGGGGGCATTCGAGCATCCATGCTATGAGACAATGACTTGTAAGTATGGTTTACTAGAAAGGGATGAATATGATTATTAAACAATGGGTGAGAGAATGCTTTGTTTTCCAACGAAATAAGTATGATACCTCTGCCCATCTTAGGCTACTTCAACCACTACCAATTCCTACTCTCACTTGGTTCGGAGTGAGCATGGATTTCATTGAGGGATTACCCCCTTGTAAGGGAAAGAATGCCATTCTTGTAATAGTGGATACACTCACTAAATATGATCATTTTGTAGGAGTCTCTCATCCCTTTACAATTGTTACAGTAGCCCAAGCCTATCTTGACCATGTTTATAAGCTCCACGGGTTACCGGATACCATCATTTCAAACTGAGATCAGATTTTTATTAGCTCGTTCTAGCAAGAACTATTTAAAAGGCTGGGAACCAAGTTGCACTTGACTACGACATACCACCCGAAATATGATGGTCAAACGGAGATTTTTAACAAGTGTTTGGAGAGCTACCTACGTTGTATGACATGAGAAAGACCCGGTGACTAGTTTGCTTGGCACTCATTGGCTGAGTGGTGGTATAATTCCACCTTCCACACATCTATTAACACCACCCCCAATGAGACTTTTATGGTCAGATACCACCCCACCACCTTTCTTATTTGGCTTGCTCTTCTAGGGTGGATCATGTGGACTGTAGTTTACAACAATGTAAAGCTACAAGGCATATCCGTCACTATCATCTCAAGTGAGCTCAGGAAAGAATGAAACACTATGCTGAAAAACATAGAAGTGAATGATCCTTCCAAGAAGGCAACTAGGTTTTCCTGAAGTTACAACTTTATTGGCAGCATTCACTATGGAAGTTTACTAACCAGAAACTCTCTCCACGTTATTTTGGTCCATTTTAGGTTTTGGCCAAGGTTGGTACTATTGCCTACACCCTCCAATTACCGCTAGACTCAAAGATTCATCCCACATTCATGTGGGACATTACCATGTACAACATACCCTTCCTTTGATAAACCCTGATGGCATGATTCTTAAAGAATTAATCAGAATCCTTGACTATCGTATGGTTAAGAAAAATAATCAAGTAGCAACGGAAGTGCTTCTAGAGTGGGTGAACAGTTTTCCCGAGGATGCTATATGGGAATCTTGGCCGGAGCTGTAGTAACGATACCCCAACCTTGATCCTTGAGGACAAGGATCTACTTTAGTGAGGGAGTATTGTTAAGGGACAAAATGTTGTTTTTAAATTTTAGTATTTTCTGTTGCACTTTTAATTTAAAATGTTGAGTTTTATTTTACTTTAGTTAAACGGGGAGTTTTTGTGAAGGAAGCAAAAATGGTGCATTTTGTCATAAGTGTTGTTGTAACTGTTTTAATGAAATGGTGAGCTTAGAGGGATAGCTGTCCATAACCAAAATGACAGCTTTATACCGTACTTCTCTCTCCGAGTCGTTATATTCTGAAATGAGCAATGAAAGTCATGCATAATATGATTTTGGACTAAAGTTTTACCCTATTTTCTTCTATGTTTCTTCCTCTCTTTCTTCGATACAACTAGGATTCTATTGTGTAACACGTGTGCGACATTAGTATATGATTATTCAAAACTATCTAAACATATTTAAAAAAACCTTAAAAAAAAAACAAATTAAATCTACTTATTATGAATACGTATTCATAGTTAACAATTTGATGATTACACTTAGGAGTAACATAATATAAAGTAGTAATAACTAATTCAACTTCAAAGTCCAAAGGTTGGTTATGCTTTTCTTTTTTTTATTACTTGAATGTGATTATAAAGCTGCACAAAGAAGAAAGGGAATAGATAACTATTTCTATAAAAGAACTGTAATTATAAATACGTTAATCTTCTAGTTTCAGTGAACTTTACAAATTACATTTAGGGTTTCTTACATGATGTATATGCTCTTTATTTCTTTAAATATAAATACAATATCAACTATTTTGAAGGGGAAAGGAAAATATAATATAAACTATTAAACTGTATAATATAATTCAAAATATCATCTATAACTACCATTAAAACTTATCCCATTCTTTGATATTGCTCAATTTAGAATTTGGCATTGGCAAAAATTTTAATTTTAGGGGCAAAATTGTTATAATCATTCTTTTTATACCTATTACAATCTTTTATACGAAAAAAAAACCCTAAAAGTAAAGAAAAAACTAAAGGAAGGAGGGAATTTCACTTTACAAGCTCTTTTTTTTTTTTTTTTTTTTTTTATATATGTTATATTATTTTATGTATAATTTTTGAGTTTTTTTATATATTTAGTGTATTATAAATTTATATATTATTTTATATGTTTATAATTTTATTCTAGAGCATAATTTATAATTTTTTATATATTTATATTTTATTTTATGTAGACTTTTGTAACACCCTCAAACCTGGCTTAGAAGTTTAAGCCCAATCTAGAAGGGTTACACTAACGTATTGAAAACTGTTTTCTTTTCGGAGTTTTAACTTGAAGTCCAAAAATTTATTTTTGTCGATTTAGGTGATTTTATGGTTTCGTGTTAGAAATTGACAGATACTGATGAGATTATAAGAAAACAAGGAAAGTCCAAAAATAGATTACAAACCCAAAAGATCAAATCATAGTTATATCAGTGCAAAACAATTCGAGATTCCGTACGCCGTCCAGTCCTAAGTCAAATGTCCACCTGAACAGATAAAGGTAAGACAAAGGGTGAGCTACCAAGCACTGCGTATAACCGAACTCAAATACAATTTAATGTATAAATAAAAGTAACCCAAGAATTAAATAACAGTTTTATAACCAGTACGGAACAGATCTAGAGTATCACGAAGATTTCAGCGATAGTAGTACAACAGAACCGAAAAAAATAGAACGGAGCAGAACAGAACAGAACAGAGCAGAGGATGTGTTATGCAGATGCTGTATTTTTCAAACAGATTAGAATACAGATTTATCAGAAAACATCCTACCCAAACTCTGCTACACACCAAAATAGAGTTCCCTTAGAACTCGTCCAACCAAATCACACCAACAGATAACTGTGGACAGTGCCACCAGAATTTTGCAGTTAAGACTGCCAGATCGGATACATGTTGTAACAGTCCGATTTAGACCCTAGTCAAAATACTGGTTTCGGGACCACAAATCCGAGTCAAAAAAATATTTTAGTATTATTTTCTTTTCTTACAGTATGTGATTAAGCATTTGTGAAAGTTTTGTGAAATAATTTATCTGTTTGTGTGCTTAATTTGATAAAAGGACAAAATTGTGTTAAATGCAAAACTAGTATGCCATATGTAAAGGTATCTATTTGCTATGGCTTTTAGTATATGGAGTCCTTATATTTTTATTAAACCATATGAATATTTGATGGACAAAAATGTCATAAGATAGTGGAATTCAAATGAAAATAAAAAGGATAGTTTAGTAATTAGCTAAATTAGTAAATAAAAATAAAACAAAACATAAAGTGTTCATCTTTTCATCACTATTGCCGAATTTTAAGAGAAAAAGAGTTCCTAGGGTTCGGTTAGCTATAAGCAAAATTAAGGTATGTTTTTGTTTCGGTATTTGATAATTTCTACGTTTTTGTAATCGTTGCTTTGAGTACTACAAAGCCCATGCTTTAATTTTGGAATTTGATGAAGATTATGAGATGTGCCATTGATGAATGTTTAAGCTTTGTGATGTTAGTTGATGAAATATGAAATATATGTGTTAGATGAACATATTTTGTCTTTGGATTTTTGATGAATTTGAGTAATTTGGACTAAATTGTGAAAATAATATTTTGAGGGACTAAAATGTGAAATAAATGAAATGTGAGGACTAAGATGAAGCATGTGAATATTCGGCTAAGCATGGGTACAAAGAAATTATGTGTATTTTGTGATTTTGTGAAATAAGGACTCAAATGTTAAAATGTGAAAATATGAGGGCTAATTTGTAAAATACCCTAAATGTGTGTTTTTGGATTGAATTAAAAGATTTGGTTAATAAATGAGTTAATTTGAATATGTATAGATCAAGAACCAAAGAAAACGAATTTAGACCAAGGAAAGTTGAAAGTGATCGAGTAGTCGAATCCGTCTGTTTATATCCGTACGAGGTAAGTCTATATACAAATAGATGTATTTAAGTTTATTTATTCATGTTCACATAATATTGAATTGTGATGAATGGTTTTAGAATATACACACATGTGAAATACGAGGAAGTCTTGACAACGTGTCAATGTCCGAAAAGCCCCTTACGAACCTTAGGAATAGTTAGGATACGTATGTCATGACATAGGGTTCCGATATGTGATATCGTGTAAGACCAGGAATGGGACGTTGGCGTAGATTTGAAATTTACGTGTAAGACCATGTTTGGGACATTGGCATCGTAAATGATTCTGTGTAAGACCCTGTCTGGGACAGTGGCATCGATATTTGATTACATGTAAGACCACGTCTGGGACGTTGGCATTGTACGCGTATACCTAGTTATCCGAGTATCCTATTTGATTTCGAATGGTTCAACGGGCAGTTCCGAGAATTGAAAGACTATGTGAAATGTGTAACAAAATTCAGGTACGTTTGAAATGTACAATATGTTTGAGTATGAAAGGTAAGTATATGTGAATTTGCAAAAGTGAGATATGTGCATAGAATTGTTGAGACAAAATGAGATATTTGTATGAATGTGCTATAATCTAATGAGATACATGGAGATGTGAATTGTTGTCAAACAAATGGTTAGATACCTTTGAGCTAAAGAAGAAATGTGAATACACTATTGAGATATGCTAAAGTTCTTGTAATTGAAATGATTAAAAATGTTATGTATATATAGTTTATTTGTATATGGCTTACTAAGCTTTTGAAAGCTTATTCCGTGTGTGCTTGCATTGTTTTATAGATCGTTAAAGCTACGGAAGGCTCGGGGATCGTCGAGGATCATCACCACACTATCAAATCATATTTTGGGTACCTTTTGAATGTGTACATATTTTAATTATGGCATGTATAGACTAGTTGAATTAAATTATGTTTTGAGATGTATTTATAAGCCATGAGATATGGTTTTCTAATTGATTTAAATATGGTAACTTTTTAATCTATGTTTTGTGATGCAAAGTTGGTATCTCTATGATGAAAGGTTGGTATATTGAGTTGGTAGGTTTTTGGATGGATGATATTTAGAAGTACTTGTGATGAGAATGAGATAAATGGTAAATAAGTTGGCATGTTTGATACGCTCTTGAATGGTTAGAAAAGTTGGTCATTTTGTTATGTTTTGGTTGCTTTTGGTGCTTGAAATGATGATTGTTTTTGCATGTAGGTTTGACCCTAAAATGGGTGGCAAATTGGCCTTGAAAATGGCCTATATTTGCCCACACGGTTGAGCACATGGGCGTGTGGCTCGACCGTGTCATTTGAGTTTGTAATTCAAAACAAGTCAGTGTCGATCACGGGCTGGACACACGGGCATGTGACTGGCCGTGTGATACAAGTCAGTGTCGACCACGGGTGAGGCACATGGGCATGTCTTTGGCCGTGTGGATAAGTTAGTATGTATGCCCTGTTTTTCCATGGCTTAAACACACGGGTGTGTCTGAGGCCGTGTGACGCGCACGGCCTACCCACACGGGCGTGTGACCTCTATAACTTTGAAAAATGTTTGATTTTCAGAAAATTTTTGTATGATCTCGGTTTAGTCCCGACCTTTTTCTAATGCATGTTTAAGGTCTCGTAGACCTCATTAAGGGGCTATATGCTTGTATTTTGCTATGATATGACGATGATATACTTATTGATGTGAAATGTTCGTAAAAGTTTTCGATTTGTCCGGTAATACCTCTTAACCCTAGACCGGCGATGGTTACGGGTTAGGGGTGTTACATTTTATTGGTATCATAGCTACGGTTTAGTCGATTCTAAGACTAATGTAGCGTGTGAGAGTCTAGCTATACATGCCATATATATGAACTGTGATAGTGTGATAAATCCTGACGTATAAAATATGTTTTTCGTATCGTAAATGGATCCCGAAAGAGCTATAGCTGACGACGTTGAAAGTAATGCGCCTGCTCCCGCTCAAGGGACAGCGCTATCTGATTCGAGACCAGCTACTAGCGGCCAGGAAGGAGAGGCTAAACAAGCCTTCTTCCAAATGATGAATGAGTGGTTCACTCAATACATTAGATCAAATCCGGCTATTTCACAACCTCCGCCCCCGCCTAATCCTCCTCAGACTTCTGTTGTACCTCCGGTGATGAATTTGAATCTGTTGAATAAGCCTCCGGTTGATAAAATTCGTAAGTACGAGGCCGAAGAGTTCAGGGCCACTAGTGATGATGATGCTGAGAGAGCGGAGTTTTGGCTCGAGAATACAATCTGAGTGTTTTATGAAATGTCTTGTACTCCTGAGGAATGTATGAAATGTGTCGTTTCTTTGTTACGAGATGCAGCTTATCAGTGGTGGAAGACTTTGATTTCTGTTGTTCCAAAAGAACGGGTTACATGGGATTTCTTTCAGTCTGAATTCCGGAAGAAATATATTAGCCAGAGATTTATAGATCAAAAACGAAAAGAATTTCTAGAATTAAAACAGGGTCGCATGTCTGTCACTGAATACGAACGAGAATTCGTGAGATTAAGTCAATATGCTTGGGAATGTGTTTCAACCAAAGCGATAATGTGTAAAAGATTTGAAGATGGCCTAAATGAAGATATTCGTTTTCTAGTTGGAATTCTGGAAATAAAAGAATTTGTTGTGCTCGTTGATCGAGCATGTAAAGCTGAGGCACTCGGGAAAGATAAAAGAAAAGCTGAGTCTAAAGCCGGAGATGTGAGAAAGAGATTTTCAAGTAAATCATTTGAATCTGCATCAAAGAAATTCAGAGATGAGCATAGCCGTTCAAAGGCTAATGCGGGACATTCGAACAGAGATCGAGCTAGATCGCAGTCAAACTTCAAAGCTCCAGCAACTTCAGTAGCTAGTGTTGGAAATGTCTGATCCGAACGACCTGAATGTAAGCATTATGGTAAAAGACATCCGGGTAATTGTAGATTGAATGATCAAGCCTGTTTTAGATGTGGATCATTAGACCATTTTATTCGAGATTGTCCTGAGTCTGTTGAACAATAGATTGTACAGAATCTGAATTTAGATAATGCTTCAGCTAGAGGTAGACCTTCTAGAAACACAAGAAGTGTCAGTGGTAGTCAGAGATCTACGAAAGATACAGTTGCGAGATCTGAAGCTAGAGCACCTTCCAGAGCTTACGCCATTCGAACTCGTGAGGAAGCTTCGTCTCCAGATGTTATTACGGGTATATTTACTCTTTATGATACTTCTGTGATTGCATTCATAGATCCAGGGTCTACTCATTCGTATTTATGCATGAACTTAGTATCCAGTAAGACTTTGCCTGTAGAGTCTACTGATTTGTTATTAGAGTATCAAACCCCTTAGGTAAATGTGTCTTGGTTGAAAAAGTATGCAAGAATTGTCTGTTGATGTTTCGAGATGCTTGTTTCCTAGCTGATCTGATGTTATTACCTTTTGATGAGTTTGATATAATTTTGGGTATGGATTGGTTAACATTGCATGATGCTGTTGTGAACTGCAAACGAAAGACTATTGATGTAACACCCCATACCCGAGTCTGAGGCTTAGACCGAATACGAGACATTACTATGCTTGAACTTGCTTAATCATGTACTTACGGGCTATAAAATTTCGTTCTGAATTAAGAACTTCTCTTTCTTAATCAACTTGTACTTTTCATGGGCCTACGAGGCCTTAAACTCATGTCCGTAAACTTTCGGAACTCAATCAAAAACTTTTCATGGAAAAAGGGGTTACACGCCCATGTGAGTTGGGACACGCCCGTGTAACTTTGAGACACGCCCATGTCTCCCAACCGTGCTTAAAAATCGAGTTTACTGCCAAATTTCACACGGCCATGGCACGCCCGTGGTCCTAGCCCATGTGAAAAACCTTAGCATTCTGACTTATAACACAAGGCCATGGCACGCCCGTGGACTCAGCCCGTGTACTACATCTTGATATACTGACTTATTTCACACGACCGGGCACACGCCCATGTTCTAACCGTGTGACATGCACGGCCTTAACACACGGCCGTGGGATTAGTCCGTGGCCTATTCTTAGTTATAAGACTAAGGTGCAGTTTATGCACGACCTAGACACACGCCCGTGTGTCTGACCGTGTAGGCACTTAGGGGCTATTTACCAAGTCAATTGCCATTCTGAAATTAAGACCAAACTCAAGCTCAATTCAGCAACTCAATTATTACATCTTTCATGAACAATATAACATACTTCATTGATATTAATAACATACATTCTTAGTCAAACTTGGCCAATCACTTAGCCATTTACAAAAGAATAATAAACTTGACAGCCCATACTTTTGCCCCTTTCTAAGACATATACTCAAAATGAAATGTTTCCTATACATGCCATACTTAAAATCAACTTGGCTATACCAAAATGGCGATTGATAGTGTGCTACGAGCTCCGACTTCAATGATCCACAATTTAGCTTGGCGGGACTATATGAAAAGAAAGAATTAAAGACGTAAGCATTTAGCTTAGTAAGTTTGCATATGAAACACATATCAACATACTTGCTTAAATAAACCATTTGACATAATCAATGGTATCATAATTTCAACTATAAAGCTTATTTGTTCATACTTGGTTCTTACATGCCTTGTAATACTTACCAGTCTCATACTTGTGAAGTAAACAAGATACTTGTATCACTTGATCACATTGATCAGCATACTTTAACATAGTAATCATAATCTCTATTTTATCATTCATAATATGACTAATATTTGTCCCCACTTGATAATGATTTTGCTTACTGAACTTTCTTGTTATCTCTTGTGAGCTTATCTCATTTGCCCGATGAATTCCTATGAATAACCGAGAATACCAAATCTCTTACCATGAACTTGATGCTAAAGCCATATTTTGGATATGGTCTTACATGGGATATCTCATCTTGGTTTCAAGGCCATGTCTTGACATGGACTTATATGAAATCTTCCTCTTGATAACTTGTTCAATGCCAAGCTTGGGTCCTTGGACTTACATGATAACTTGTTCAATGCCAAGCTTGGGTCCTTGGACTTACATGATAAACTTGTCAATGCCAAGCTTGGGTCCTTGGACTTACATGATAAACTTGTCAATGCCAAGCTTGGGTCCTTGGACTTACATGATAAACTTGTCAATGCCAAGCTTGGGTCCTTGGGTTACATGATAACTTGCTTGATTGTCGATGCCATGCCTCGGCTTGGTCTTAGACGAACTTTCTCATACTTGATCTCATTAATTTCATTGTTTAACTTAACGTTAAAAAATTTCATAACAAAATTGTACATTATACTAAGCAATTAAATGATATAAATCATAAAGCTTAGAAATCATACAAACTTACCTCGATATACAAAATGTAGCTAGATATGCAATTTAGTCCTCGACCTTGTTCTTGCCTCGGTTTCGATCCGGGCTTCATTTTTCTTGATCTATAGTCATAAATAGATCATTTAATAATCACATTGACTAAATTGACTCTTTACTCATACTTTGGCAAAATTACTATTTTGCCCTTATACTTTCTCATATTTGCATTTTTGCCCCAAGGCTCGTAAAAAAATTTCACTCAACTTTCTTAAACTTCATGCTTAGCTGAATCATTTTCTCTACTATAACAATCATCAATCATCAATTCTTGCTATTTTTAACATGTATGACCAATTTTCATAACTATTACAAAATGGTCCATACTATCATCTTTCATGAAATTTACTTAGAAAAAGATATTTATCTAACATCAAACTCTCATAAAATTCCATAAAACATCATTTAACATGCATATCAATCATGGTTAGATTTTTGAACATGCACTTTAGCTTACTTTATAGCTAAAAATGACTTACTCATGCTACCGGGACTTCAAAAATACGAAGAATATCAAAAACGGGGCTAAGATGAACTTACTAGCAAGCTTGAAAGATGAACAAATCCTAGCTATGGGTTCTTCAAAATTTCGGCACACACAAGGAAGAAGATGAATGATTTTTATCATCTTTTTCCTATTTTAATCACTTATTAGACAAATAACCAAAATGCCCTTATCATAAAAAAAAATTCTTAACTTACTAACTCATGTCCAATTTTGTCCAAAAATTATAATTTGGGCAAATTGCTATTTAAGGACTCATAATTTCTATTCTAAAGCTATTTCATACAAAATGCTTCTAGAAACCCATAAATTGCAACTTTTGCAATTTAGTCCTTTTTGACTATTCAACCTTAATTTAGCCAAATTGCTTCATGAAACTTTCACACTAACATGCAAACATGGCATAAACCTTTAAAGACTCATAAATTCACCTCGAGTTCGTCGTCTCGCACCACTATTCCGACTAGGCCCTAAATCGGGCTGTTACAATTCTCCCCCCTTAGGGATTTTCGTCCTCGAAAATCTTACCATCAAACAGATTTGGATAATGGTTTCTCATACTCTCTTCTGGTTCCCACGTAGCTTCTTCTATCCCATGTCTTTGCCACAATACTTTCACTAGGGCAATGCTTTTATTTCTTAGCTGCTTGACTTCTCGTTCCTCACCATAAGTCATGTCGGGATAGATTTCTACCTCTAACGGGGTAATTACATGTGAAGGGTCTGATCTGTAGCGTCACAACATAGACACGTGAAACACATCATGTATCTTTTCTAACTCTGATGGCAAGGCCAATCGGTAAGCTACCGGCCCAACTTTCCCGGTAATCTCATATGGTCCAATAAAACGTGGGCTTAACTTGCCTTTTCGGCCAAATCTGAGAACTTTTCTCCACGGTGACACTTTCAAGAAAACTTTATCCCCGACTTGGTACTCTATCTCTTTTCTCTTTAAATCCGAATAGGATTTCTGTCTGTCTGAGGCAGCTTTTAAACATTCTCGTATCACTTTCACTTTCTCTTCAGCTTCTCTAACCAAATCAACCCCGTGAATTTGGTTTTCTTTGGGTTCAGTCCAAAACAAAGGTGTTCTGCACTTACGCCCAAAAAGAGCCTCATAAGGTGCCATCTTTAAACTCGACTAAAAACTATTGTTATAGGAAAATTCTGCTAATGGAAGGAACTTTTCCCAACTTCCTCGGAATTCAAGAATACAACATTGAAGCATATCTTCGAGTACTTGAATTAACCTCTCCGACTGACCGTCAGTTTGAGGATGAAAGGCCGTACTAAAGTTCAACTTTGTACCCAGGGCCTCTTGTAACTTCTTCCAAAATCTGGATGTGAATCTCGGATCTCTATACGATATAATTGACAAGGGAACTCCGTGAAGTCTTACTATTTTTGAAACATACAAGTTTGCCAACTTGTCGAGTGAGAAATCTACTCGAACAGGTATAAAATGGGCTGGCTTGGTGAGTCTATCAATTACAACCCATACAGCATCTTTCTTACTCGGTGATAACGGTAAACCGGTCACAAAATCCATCGTGATACGGTCCCATTTCCACTCGGGTACCATAATTGGTTGAAGCAAACTTGAAGGTACTTGGTGTTCAGCCTTTACTTGCTGACAAATCATGCACTTGGAAACGAACTCTGAAATGTCTTTCTTCATTCTTGGCCACCAATACTGTTGCTTCAAATCATTAAACATCTTGGTACTACCCGGATGCACAGATAAACATCCATTATGGGCCTCATGCAAAATTTTCTGTATAAGCTCTTCCTTTCTTGGTACACAAACTCTATCTTTGAACATCCAACTTCCATTGGGATTAATCCGAAAATCAGATTCAACATCTGACTCGCATTGAGCTGTTTTAACTTGCAACTCGTTATCTTCTCTCTGAGCCTAAAAAATCTCTTGAAGGAATACTGGTCTAGCTTTCAACTCAGCTAGTATAGAACCACCGTCAGATAAAGTTATCTGTGAATTCATTACCCTTAATGCAAAAAGGGACTTTCTGCTCAAAGCATCGGCGACTACATTCGCCTTGCCAGGATGGTAGTCAATAACCAAATCATAGTCTTTTATCAACTCTAACCATCTTCTTTGCCTTAAGTTCAACTCTCTTTGCGTCATCAAGTACTTCAAACTCTTGTGATCTATAAAAATTCGACATCTCTCACCATATTCAATGCGAAGACTATGGCAGCCAACTCTAGATCGTGTGTCAGATAATTCTTCTCATGAGGCTTCAACTGTCTGGAGGCATATGCAATCACCTTGCCTTCTTGCATAAGTACACAGCCTAATCCATTTAAGGATGCATCACTGTAAATTATGAATTCTTTCGCTGTCTCAGGTTGTACTAATACTGGAGCTTCCGTCAATAATGCTTTCAATCTCTCAAAACTTTGTTGACATTTTTCTGTCCACTCAAACTTCACATTTTTCTGTAACAATTTCGTCATCGGGGTTGCAATCATGGAAAATCCTTTGACAAATCTTCGGTAATAGCCGGCTAGGCCTAGGAAACTTCTAACCTCAGAGACATTCCTCGGAGGATTCCAGTCCATTATGGCCAAAATCGTACTTGGGTCTACTCGAACTCCTTCTTCCGAGATAATATGTCCCAGATACCCTACTTCATTGAGCCAAAATTCGCTTTTACTGAACTTGGCATATAATTGATTTTCTCGTAAAATCTGTAAAACTGTCCGTAGGTGCTCAGCATGCTCATTCTCATCTCGGGAATAAATCAGTATGTCTTCAATGAAAATGACTACAAACTTGTCAAGGTATGGCCTAAACATGCGGTTCATTAAGTCCATGAATACCACCGGAGCATTAGTCAAACCAAAGGGCATGACTAAACATTCATAATGCCCATACCTTGTTCAAAAGGCTGTCTTAGACACATTTGATTCTTTTACTCTCAGCTGGTAGTACCCCGATCTCAAGTCTATTTTGGAGAACACCGTGGCTCCTTTCAATTGATCGAACAAATCATCGATCCTAGGCAATGGATACTTGTTCTTTACTTTCACCTTATTAAGCTGACGGTAATCTATGCACAATCTCATAGTGCCATCTTTCTTTTTCACAAATAAAACTGGAGCACCCCATGGTGAACAACTTGATCTTGCAAAGCCTTTGTCTCACAACTCTTGCAATCGTGACTTGACTCCTTCAACTCCGTTGGAGCCATTCTGTAAGGAGTAATAGATATTGGTACAGTACCAGGAGTTAGCTCAATGCTAAACTGAACCTCTCTAAATGGTGGTAGTCCTAGCAATTCCTCAGGAAACACATCCACGTACTCACATACTATTGGCACTGACTCGATCCTTAACTCTGTTTCTTTTTCATTCATCACAAAAGCCAAATATGCCTCATACCCCTTTCTCATGTATCTCTGTGCCGTCATATGAGAAATCAATACCAGCAATCTACTCTGTTTCTCTGATTCTATGTGAAGGGTGTCCCCATTCTCACATCTCATCTCAATGTATTTCTTCCCACAATTAACTATTACATTATGGGCAGTCAACCAGTCCATACCGAGAATGAGATCAAACTCATCGAATGGTAACAACATAAGGTTCGTTTTAAAACAATGCCTTCTAATCATCAATGGACAATCTTTACATATTTCATCAACTAACACACTCTTGCCTAAGGGATTAGACACTTTAATCATAAATTCTGTAGAGTCTATAGGCATACTCAAATCGAATGCTAATCTCATGCAAATATAGGAGTGTGTGGATCTAGGATCTATTAAAGCAATAACTTTAATATCATGAAGAGAAAAGGTACCCGTAACAACTTCATGGGAAGATGCCACTCATGGCGCGAATGGCATAAATCTCGCAGTGCTCTACCCTGGTCTCGCACCGCTCTCTAGGTTACCCCTTTCTCTTACCCTACTTCCTGGGTTTCTCTGCGGTCTTTCTCTGACCATACTCTCAGATCTCGGATTCTGAGCTCTCTCTTCTTTCGTCATCTCTGGACAATCTTTTATGTAGTGGTCTTGCAAACTACATCTGAAGCATACATTTTCGTGCGCTCGGCATTCTCCAAAATGGTGTCTGCCACACTATGGGCATTCGGGTCTTTCAATTCGAACATTCCCCACACTAGCGACTGAAGTAGACTGTGCCTTATTTCCCGAATACTGCTTACTCTTGTCCTTCCATGAAGATCTAGTGGAAGTAGCCGATCGAGTAGGGAATTATTTTGACTTCTTGGATGAGGATTGGAATGACTTATTCCATTGTCTCTTTTTGGAGTCACGAGACTCTGCTTCAGATTTCCTCTTCTCTTTTACTAGTTCTTCGACTTTGCAAGCCTTCTCGACTAGCACCACGAATTCCTTTAATTCTAGGACAGCAACAAACAATTTGATGTCCTCATTTAGTCTATCTTCAAACCTCTTGCTCATGATGGCCTCAGTGGACACACATTCTCGAGCGTATTTGCTGAGTCTTACAAACTCACGCTCATAGTCAGTCACTAACATCTGGCCTTGCTTAAGTTCTAGGAATTCTTTTCTTTTCTGGTCCACAAACCTTTGACTAATATACTTTTTCTTGAACTCTGCTTGGAAAAACTCCCATGTGATCTTTTCCCTCGGTACTACCGACACAAGGGTGTTCCACCATTGGTAAGTAGAATCTCTTAGAAGAGAGACTACGCACTTCATGCATTCTTCAGATGTGCATGACAACTCATTAAATACCATGATGGTATTTTCTAACCAAAACTCAGCTCTTTCCGAATCGTCATCTTTTCTAGCCCGGAATTCTTCAGCCCCATGTTTCCTAATCCTATCAACTGGAGGTTTAACTCCTTTTGCCACCTCTATCACTTGAGGGGCTGTATGAATAGGTTGCGGAATAGGCTGGGGTGGAGGGGGTTGTACATTTGGATTCGTACGAACGAACTCCGTATACCATGTGTTCATCATATGGAGGAAGGCTTCTCTAGCCTCTTCTCCTCCTTGACTCATCGTAGTGGGTCTATTCTTATTCTCATTTGGCACCGTCCCTTCTGCGGGAGCTGGTGCATTACTTTCCACATCATCCGCCACATCTCTGTCAGGATCCATTACTATATGTATAAACACAATTTAAGTCGTCAGAAGTCGTCACACTATCATTATAAAAACATTATTACGTATGGCATGTATAGCTAGACTCATGCTCATGCTACGTTAGTCCTAGAACCGACAAAACCTGGCTCTGATACCACTAAATGTAACACCCCATACCCGAGTCTGAGGCTTAGACCGGATACGAGACATTACTATGCTTGAACTTGCTTAATCATGTACTTACGGGCTATAAAATTTCATTCTGAATTAAGAACTTCTCTTTCTTAATCAACTTGTACTTTTCATGGGCCAACGAGGCCTTAAACTCATGTCCGTAAACTTTCAGAACTCAATCAAAAACTTTTCATGGAAACAGGGGTCACACGCCCATATGAGTTGGGACACGCCCGTGTAAATCTGAGACACGCCCATGTCTCCCAACCGTGCTTAAAACTCGAGTTTACTGCCAAATTTCACACGGCCATGGCACACCAGTTGTCCTAGCCCGTGTGAAAAACCTTAGCATTCTGACTTATAACACACGGCCATGGCACGCCCGTGGACTCAGACCGTGTACTACATCTTGATATACTGACTTATTTCACACGACCGGGCACACGCCCATGTTCTAACCGTGTGACATGCACGGCCTTAACACACGGCCGTGGGATTAGTCCGTGGCCTATTCTTACTTATAAGACTAAGGTGCGGTTTATGACGGCCTAGACACACGCGTGTGTCCGACGTGTAGGCACTTAGGGGCTATTTACCATGCCAATTGCCATTCTGAAATTAAGACCAAACTCAAGCTCAGTTCAGCAACTCAATTATTACATCTTTCATGAACAATATAACATACTTCATTGATATTAATAACATACATTCTTAGTCAAACTTGGCCAATCACTTAGCCATTTACAAAAGAATAATAAACTTGACAGCCCATACTTTTGCCCCTTTCTAAGACATATACTCAAAATGAAATGTTTCCTATACATGCCATACTTAAAATCAACTTGGCTATACCAAAATGGCGATTGATAGTGTGCTACGAGCTCCGACTTCAATGATCCACAGTTTAGATTGGCGGGACTACATGAAAAGAAAGAATTAAAGACGTAAGCATTTAGCTTAGTAAGTTTGCATATGAAACACATATCAACATACTTGCTTAAATAAACCATTTGACATAATCAATGGTATCATAATTTCAACTATAAAGCTTATTTGCTCATACTTGGTTCTTACATGCCTTGTAATACTTACCAGTCTCATACATATGAAGTAAACAAGATACTTGTATCACTTGATCACATTGATCAGCATACTTTAACATAGTAATCATAATCTCTATTTTATCATTCATAATATGACTAATATTTGTCCCCACTTGATAATGATTTTGCTTACTAAACTTTCTTGTTATCTCTTGTGAGCTTATCTCATTTGCCCGATGAATTCCTATGAATAACCGAGAATACCAAATCTCTTACCATGAACTTGATGCTAAAGCCATATTTTGGATATGGTCTTACATGGGATATCTCATCTTGGTTTCAAGGCCATGTCTTGACATGGACTTATATGAAATCTTCCTCTTGATAATTTGTTCAATGCCAAGCTTGGATCCTTGGACTTACATGATAACTTGTTCAATACCAAGCTTGGGTCCTTAGACTTACATGATAAACTTGTCAATGCCAAGCTTGGGTCCTTGGGCTTACATGATAAACTTGTCAATGCCAAGCTTGGGTCCTTGGACCTACATGATAAACTTGTCAATGCCAAGCTTGGGTCCTTGGACTTACATGATAACTTGCTTGATTGTCGATGCCATGCCTCGGCTTGGTCTTATACGGACTTTCTCATACTTGATCTCATGAATTTCATAACAACATTGTACATTATACTAAGCAATTAAATGATATAAATCATAAATCTTAGAAATCATACAAACTTACCTCGATATACAAAATGTAGCTAGATATGCAATTTAGTCCTCGACCTTATTCTTGCCTCGGTTTCGATCCGGGCTTCATTTTTCTTGATCTATAGTCATAAATAGATCATTTAATAATCACATTGACTAAATTGACTCTTTACTCATACTTTGGCAAAATTATTATTTTGCCCTTATACTTTCTCATATTTGCACTTTTGCCCTAAGGCTCGTAAAAAAATTTTCATTCAACTTTCTTAAACTTCATGGTTAGCTGAATCATTTTCTATACTATAACAATCATCAATTCTTGCTATTTTTAACATGTATGACCAATTTTCATAACTATTACAAAATGGTCCATACTATCATCTTTCATGAAATTTACTTAGAAAAAGATGTTTATCTAACATCAAACTCTCATAAACTTCCATAAAACATCATTTAACATGCATATCAATCATGGGTAGATTTTTGAACATGCACTTTAGCTTACTTTATAGCTAAAAATAGCTTACTCATGCTATCGGGACTTCAAAAATACGAAGAATATCAAAAACGGGGCTAAGATGAACTTACTAGCAAGCTTGAAAGATGAACAAACCCTAGCTATGGGTTCTTCAAAATTTCGACACACACAAGGAAGAAGATGAATGATTTTTATCATCTTTTTCCTATTTTAATCACTTATTAGACAAATGACCAAAATGCCCTTATCATAAAAAAATTTCTTAACTTACTAACTCATGTCCAATTTTTTCCAAAAATTATAATTTGGGTAAATTGCTATTTAAGGACTCATAATTTCTATTCTAAGCTATTTCATATAAATTGCTTCTAGAAACCCATAAATTGCAACTTTTGCAAATTAGTCCTTTTTGACCATTCAACCTTTATTTAGCCAAATTGCTTCATGAAACTTTCACACTAACATGCAAACATGGAATAAACCTTTAAAGACTCATAAATTCACCTCGGGTTCATGGTCTCGCACCACTATTCAGACTAGGCCCTAAATCGGGCTATTACAATTGATTTGAGATGTCATAATGATGAAATAGTTCGGATTGAATCTAATGATTTGAATGGGTTACCGGATATGATATTAGTGATGAAAGCTCAGAATTATGTGAAAAAGGATTGCGAAGCCTATTTTTCCTATGTAATTGTTTCCAGAGTGACTGAAAAGAAAGTTGAATCTGTGCCAGTTGTTTGTGAATTCCCTGACGTGTTTCCTGAAGAATTATCGGGATTGCCTCCGATACGAGAAGTTGAATTTGGAATTGATTTATTTTCGGGGACGACTCCTATCTAGATAGCTCCGTATAGAATGGCACCAACAGAATTGAGAGAGTTGAAGTCACAGTTTCAAGAGTTGACCGATAGAGGATTTTCACGATCGAGTTTCTCACCTTGGGGTGCTCCTTTTCTATTTGTGAAAAAGAAAGATGGCACGATGAGAATGTGCATTGACTACCATCAGTTGAACCAATCGACTATTAAGAACAAATATCCTCTGCCCAGAATTAATGATTTATTTGATCAGTTGAAAGGAGCCACCGTGTTTTCAAAGATAGATCTGAGATCGGGATATTATCAGTTGCGAGTAAAAGATTTAGACATTCAAAAAACTGCTTTCAGAACGAGGTACGGACATTATAAGTTTTTAGTTATGCCTTTTGGACTAACCAATGCTCCTGCTGTCTTTATGGATTTGATGAATAGAATTTTCAGACCGTATTTAGATCGATTTGTTGTTATATTCATTGACGACATTTTGATTTATTCGCATGATGAAATTGAGCATGCTGAACATCTGAGAATTGTACTACAAACTCTGCGAGATAAGCAATTGTATGCAAAGTTTAATAAATGTGAATTCTGGTTGCTTGAAGTTGGTTTTCTGGGACATATTGTGTCAGCATCTGGTATACGAGTTGATCCGAGCAAGATTTCAACTATTTTGGAGTGGAAGCCTCCGAAAAATGTGTCTAAAGTTCACAATTTTGTGGGACTTGCTGGTTATTATCGACGGTTCGTAAAAGGCTTTTCGATGATTGCAACTCTATTGACGAGATTGCTTCAGAAAGATGTCAAATTTGAATGGTCCGATAAATGTCAAAAAAGCTTTGATCAGTTGAAAGCTCTTTTGACTGAAGCTCCAGTTTTGGTATAGCCAGAATCGGGTAAAGAGTTTGTGATTTATAGTGATGCTTCGTTGAATGGTCTGGGATGTGTTTTGATGCAGGAAGGCAAAGTTATAGCTTATGCCTCGAGACAATTGAAGCCGCATGAAAAGAATTATCCGACACACGATCTTGAGTTAGCTGCGATTGTGTTTACTTTAAAATTTGGCGCCACTATCTTTTCGGTGAAAAATGCCATGTGTTTCGGATCATAAAAGTATGAAATATTTAATGACTCAGAAAGACCTGAATTTACGACAGAGAAGATGGTTAGAATTGTTGAAAGACTATGAGCTTGTGATAGATTATCATCCGGGTAAAGCAAATGTTGTTGCTGATGGATTGAGTCAGAAATCACTATTTCCATTACGTGTGATGAATACTCATTTAGACTTGTCTGATGATGGTTCAGTTTTAGCTGAGTTGAAAGCGAAACCGTTGTTCTTACAGCAAATATGTGATGCTCAGAAAGTTGATAATGAAATGTTAACGAAATGAGCTCAGTGTGATTTGAGCTCTGATTCTGAATTTCGAGTTGATGTTGATGATTGTTTGAGATTTCGAGATCAGATTTGTGTTTCGAGAAATTTAGAGTTGATTCAGTTAATTTTGAATGAAGCACATAACAGTCGCCTATCTGTTCATCCGGGAAGTACAAAGATGTACCATGATTTGAAGCAACTTTATTGGTGGCCTGGTATGAAGCGGGATATCTCAGATTTTGTATCGAAATGTTTAATCACGCCAAGTTAAATTTGAACATCAAAGTGCCATCCGTTTGTTACAATCGATTTTGATTCCTGAATGGAAATGGGATAGAGTGACAATGAATTTTCTTTCAGGGTTGCCTTTGACTCCGAGAAAGAAAGATGCAATTTGGGCCATAGTTGACAGATTGAAGAAATCAGCCCATTTCATTTCGGTACGATCTGATTACTCACTTGATAAATTAGCTGAGCTATATATTTCTGATATTGTGAGATTGCATGGGGTGCCACTATCTATTGTGTCTGACAAAGATCCGAGGTTTACTTCACGATTCTGGAAGAATCTGCGAGAGGCTTTAGGTACTAAATTGCATTTTGGTACAGCTTTCCACCCACAGACAGATGGTCAGTCCGAACGGATTATTCCAATTCTCGAGAATATGATGAGATGTTGCATTCTTGAGTTTGATGGTACGTGGGAACAATATTTTCCATTGATTGAGTTTGCGTACAATAATAGTTTTCAATCGAGCATCAAAATAGCACCTTATGAGGCTTTGTACAGACGCAAATATCGAACACATTTATACTGGACTGAGCTAAGTGAAAATAAGATACACGGGGTCGATTTGATCAAAGAAACTGAACAGATGGTGAAAGTGATTCGTGATAGTCTAAAAGCCGCATCAGATCGACAGAAATCATATGTAGATTTGAAACGAAAAGATATCGAGTTTGAGATCGGTGATAAAGTGTTCTTGAAAGTGTCTCCGTGGAAGAAAATATTTCGTTTTGGCAGAAAAGGTAAATTGAGTCCGAGGTTCACCGGGCCATCTGAAATTATTGAGCGTATTGGGCCTGTTGCATACATATTGTTGCTACCACCTGAACTAGAAAAGATTCATAATTTGTTTCACGTATCAATGCTTTGTCGATACAGATCAGATCCTTTGCATGTAATTTCTCCGTCTGAGATAGACATTCAATCCGATATGACCTATGAAGAAGAACCAATCCGTATCTTGGCTCGCGAGGTTAAAGAATTGCAAAATAAGAAAATTTTGTTAGTAAAAGTTTTGTGGCATCGACACGGGATTGAAAAGGCTACGGGGGAGCCTGAAGATGCAATGAGACAACAATATCCAAATCTATTCAACGATAAGATTTTCGGGGACGAAAATCCCTAAGGGGGGAGAATTGTAACAGTCTGGTTTAGACCCTAGTCAGAATAGTGGTTTCGGGACCACAAATTCGAGTCAGAAAAATATTTTAATATTATTTTCTTTGCTTACAGTATGTGATTAAGCATGTGTGAAAGTTTCGTGAAATAATTTATCTGTTTGTGTGCTTAATTTGATAAAAGGACTAAATTGTGTTAAATGCAAAACTAGTATGCCATATGTAAAGGTATCTATTTTCTATGGCTTTTAGTATATGGAGTCCTTATATTGTTATTAAACCATATGAATATTTGATGGACAAAAATGCCATAAGATAGTGGAATTCAAATGAAAATAAAAAGGCTAGTTTAGTAATTAGCTAAATTAGTAAATAAAAATAAAAACATAAAGTGTTCATCTTTTCATCACTATTGCCGAAAAAGAAGAGAAAAAGAGTTCCTAGGGTTCGGCTAGCTATAAGCAAAATTAAGGTATGTTTTTGTTACGGTTTTTGATAATTTCTACGTTTTTGTAATCGTTGCTTCGAGTACTACAAAGACCATGCTTTAATTTTGGAATTTGATGAAGATTATGAGATGTGCCATTGATGAATGTTTAAGCTTTGTAATGTTAGTTGATGAAATATGAAATATATGTGTTAGATGAACATGTTTTGTCTTTGGATTTTTGATGAATTTGAGTAATTTGGACTAAATTGTGAAAATAATATTTTGAGGGACTAAAATGTGAAATAAATGAAATGTGAGGACTTAGATGAAGTGTAACATCCTTAAATAGGGGCTATGATGTTTGAACTGTTTGCATGTGTATGGCTTGGTTGTGATATTAGGTGAGGTGTTTTAGGGTCTAGGGAGAAGCCAAGGGTAGGCCCGAGCTATAGGAAAATTTTTATTTTTTAAGCTTTGGTTAAGGGGAGCTGAAGGAGCTAGGGGTTAAGAATATTTTGTGGTAAACTTTAGCACAAGAATTACCTTGGTAAAGTGGCAAGAAGGCGCCACTTAGGGCCTTAAGAAGGACGCCACAAGCGGGGAAGGAGAGCTTGGGTTCGAGCCTGCAGAAATCCTGCTCGCTAATTCTTTTGACGTCGAGAGGGAAGAGTTATGCTCACTCAAACTCGATGGATAAGCTCAAGTGGGCAAGTCAACAGATTTGAACGGGTGGAGAAGAGAGAATTTAGGAGTTTGAACAATTCAAACTCATTTGAATGGTTGGCCGGAGAAGTTTGAAGAGTTTGTGAAATTTGAATTGTGTGAGGAGGTGTATTCAACTGGAAGACTTAGGAGGAGTGCCGAAATTCCTTAGTGACATTTTTGGCTAGTCAAGCTTTGGTACATTCGGTTGAAAAGCAGAATCGAAACCTCTTTTGGCACTTGTCGAATTCCCTTTTGAAGCACCTAGCCGAATCCCAAAAAGAACCATTTGAGTTTTCTTTCTTTTCCTCCTTTGAAACCGAAAGCCGAAAGCACTTTAGGCTCTTGCCAATTTCTTTCTTTGGTATTAAGCCGAATCTCCATTTGAATTCCTCTCTTATTTCTTTGAAGCCGAAACACTATTCTCCCTAAATCTCATCTCTTTTTGCTCTCCATTCTTATTGGTTGGCCGAACCTTCTTCTTTCTCAAGCCACTCTCTTTTCCATTGATTCTTTCATCTTCTTCTCACCATCATTCAACCGAATACTTCCCTTCCATTCCCTTATTTCATTTTAGCCGAATCTCCCTTGATTATTTCACCACCATTGCTGAAATCTCTCTCTATTTTCTCTTCTTATTTCAACACTTTGGCCGAATATCAACCACTGAAGATCTCTCTCTCTTTTCTTTTCTTTCGTTGCGTTGTAGATCTCTCTTGTCTTCTGCTCTAGTCAATTTTTGAGTGGGTAAGTGTTCTTGGCCGAATCTTTACTATTTTCTTCTCTTTTCTCTGTCGACTCACATGGAAACAAGAGCTGAATTTTGGCATTTGTCTTGATTCTCATTCATCCGTGAAACTGGATTCTCCTAGGTTCTTCGAGATTTGGAAGCAGTGGATCGTGGTCATCTACTCTCTCTGCCAATCGATTTCGTTAGGACTGTGGTAAGGTCTCATGCCGATTCATTCTTTCCCTTATTCTTTTAAAAAGCCGAAGGCTATTGGTTTATGTGGTTGAATGTTGGCCGATTGTAGGGGAAGGATGAGATCTCGCATATCTCGGGTTGTGGCTAGTATTCGAAAAGCGTTAAGGTAAGGAGGGTTGCTAGATGCGTTAACTTTTCGGGATTTACAAGTGAAGCCGAATGGCTTTTGCTAATGATCTTGGTTTGGCCGAATGTAGGTAAAAAGGGGTCTAGTGCGTTAGATCGGGATCTTGGGATTCGAGTGATCGCGTTAGTAACAGTGTATAACTTATACACTTCATAATCGTTGTAAACTTGTTAATAACCTAAACTATGTTAAAAGTCAAAGCTGTGTAGATTTCGATATGATACCTTTATGGGTATGAGCAAGGATTTCGGTAAGTTCATTTTGTTGAGATTACGGTACATGATTTACGATGATATTATCTATGTATGTTCGATATATGTCTAATGATTAAGCATGATGGCATGAATTGTATGTGCATTGCATTATTGTGGGTGATATGAGAGGAGGGGGAAGATTGATATCTCGTGACTTTGGGTCACGGTGGTTTGGCACCACCGGTGGTTTGGTACCACGATTGATTTCGTGACTTTGGGTCACCGGAGGTTTGGCACCTCATAGCGACTCGCCCCAGTGGCTTAGCACCATAGTGGGTTCGCCCCACATTTGATAAAAGCGGATTGTCGCCAGGTGATTTGGTATCACAACGTGGGTTGGCCCCACAATTGGATTATTCGTGACTTTGGGTCACCAAAGTGGTTTGGCACCACATTATTATTGATATCGGTGACTTTGGGTCACCGGTGGTTTGGCACCACCGGTGGTTTGGTACCACATGGGGTAGAAAAAGGAGTTGTGGATGGCTAGGTTTGGGTGCATGATATGTTTGCTTGATTATGATTTGTGTAAGCATGTTGCAATAATCGGGGGGATTATGCATCGAGTCTTGGTGACTCACCTTCTCCTTATCTTTTCAGTGATTCGTAGATCGCGGATGAGAAGCCGGGTGGACTCGAGGTGACCATGCGATAATTGCTTCGGTTTTACATGGACATTTGATTTGGGTATTTTACTTTAAATTCTAGTTTTTATTTGGGTTTGTAATAAGGCCTTTAAATTATGTTTTGGATTATTTTATCTGCTTTGGATTTGGTTTTAAATATGACTAAGTAATTACTTGATTTGCTTTAATAACCTGGTAATCAAAGTTTTCAAACTAAGCTACGCAACGAGTTTTCTAAACTCTACCATCGGGTAATACAATTCACATGATTTCAAAGCAACTTAACATTTTCCACTATACGTACATCGGTTTTCCCCAAACACAAGCAATCGAAGAGTTTTCACCGAAAATAAACCGGTAACCTATTTTCTCGAATCGTTTTCACTCTGTGACATGCCAGATTCGGTCGTGGTGTGTTGACCGGGTTTGGGGTGTTACATGAAGCATGTGAATATTCGGCTAAGCATGGGTACAAAGAAATTATGTGTATTTTGTGATTTTGTGAAATAAGGACTTAAATGTTAAAATGTGAAAATGTGAGGGCTAATTTGTAAAATACCCTAAATGTGTGTTTTTGGATTGAATTAAATAATTTGGTGAATAAATGAGTTAAATTTGAATATGTATAGATCAAGAACCAAAGAAAACGGATTTAGACTGAGGAAATTCGAAAGTGATCGAGTAGTCGAATCCGTCCGTTTATATCTGTACGAGGTAAGTCTATATACAAATAAATGTATTTAAGTTGATTTATTCATGTTCACATAATATTGAATTGTGATGAATGGTTTCGGAAGATACACACATGTGAAATCCGAGGAAGTCTTGACAATGTGTCAATGTCTGAAAAGCCCCGTACGAACCTTAGGAATAGTTAGGATACATATGTCATGACATAGGGTTCCGATATGTGATAACGTGTAAGACCACGTCTGGGACGTTGGCGTCGATTTGAAAATTACGTGTAAGACTGAAACAGCCCAAATTTGACCCTAATCGGAATAGTGGTTTCGGGACCTCAAATCCGAGTCCGAAAAATATTTTAAAATTATTTTCAGTGTTTATTATATGTGAATTTGCTTGTGCTAAATTTTCGTGTTTTAATTTTTTCATTTGAGTGTCTAATTTAATAAAAGGGCTTAATCGCGTAAAATGAAAATTTGATGGTTAGTTGTGAAAGTGCCTAATTGTTGTTGTCTTTTTAATATAGAGGATTTATGTTGCAATTAGGCCATTTTAATATATAGTGGACGGCAACATGTTATTATTATATGTTTTTATATGTTAATTTTATAAATTAAAATTAATAATAATATAAATTAATGTTATAATATAATAAAGAAAACATAAAATGAAAGCCATTTTATATCATCTTTTTAACCTTTGACCGAAACAAGAAAAAGAAAAAGAAAGTTATATTCGGCCATTGAAGAAGCTTGATTCAAGGTTAGTTATTGTTCGGCTTTTGATAATTTTTATGTTTTTGAGATCGTTGCTATGAAATGTACAAAACCCATGCTTCAATTTTTGATTCTGATGAATATTTTGAGTTAGGCCATTGATGAATTCATGTGATTTTTGTTGTTAGATGATAGAATATGGAAGATATGTTTTGAATTAACATGTTTTGTCTTTGGATTTTTGATAATTTTGAGTAATTTGGACTAAATTGCAAAAATAAATTTTTGAGGGACTAAAATGTGAAATAAATGAAATGTATCGACTTGTATGAACATAGGTAATATTCGGCCAAGCATGGGTAATGTGAAATTTTGTGTATTTTGTGTTTTGTGCAATAGGGACTAAATTGTAAAAAGTGTGAAATGTCAAGGGCAAAATGGTAATTTGCCCATTTATGTGTTTTTAGACTAAATTGAATAGAATGGTGTTTAAATAAGTTTAATTTGAATATGTTTAGATCAAGAACCAAAGAAAATGGATTTGGACCGGGGAAAAATGAAAGTAGTCGATTAGTCGATTTTATCGTCCGTCAACGTCTGAGGTAAGTCAATAAGCATTTAAACGTTGTTATATTTATGAATATATATTGCTATGTGATAACTTGAATTATTTGATTAAAATTATGCCTTAGCCGAATGTGAAATTGAGAATTGACTATGTTTTGAGTTTGATTCGATCGAGATCCGATGTCCGAAAGCCCCGTACGAACCCTAGGAATAGTTAGGATACATATGTCATGACATAGGATATCCGATATGTGTTATCGTGTAAGACCACGTTTGGGACGTTGGCATCGACTTGTGTTTACGTGTAAGACCATGTCTGGGACATTGGCATCGTATTTGATTCGTGTAAGACCCTGTCTGGGACAGTGGCATCGATATGTGATTACATGTAAGACCATGTCTGGGACGTTGGCATTGTACAAGCTTCCTACTATCCGCGTATCCTTTTTAATTTCGAACGGTTCAACGGGCATTGTTAAGTGAAGATTCAATGTGAAAATCGAATTAAAAGGGCTCAGGTATGTATTTAAATTGTGTTATGAAATAAGGTAAGTTGATTGTTTATTTGATCAAATAAATGCTAAAGTATTAAATATAATCTATGCATGAGCATACTAATTATGTATATTCGGCCAAATGTGTTTTATGTGATCTTAACAATGAAAATGATATATGTTCAGGTGAATTTGTACAAATAGCATATGATATGAGTATACAAGATTTAAATGATAAGCTTATATTTGTGGATATGTATATTTTTTATTGTTAACTTGGTGTTAAATATGTAATAGTTGATATTTAGTTTGCTTATGACTTACTAAGCTTAAATAGCTTACTCTGTGTATTTTTGTCTATCTCTGTTTTATAGATTTTGGATTCAAGTTAAGAGCTCGGGGATCGTCAACAAAGCCTAACACATTATCGACTGTATCTTCAGTATTTTACTAAGTGAATATGGGTTTATGGCATGTATAGTATAGATGGAGTATATTTGATTTTGGAATTTATATGTATATAAGCCATGCAAAAATGGCTTGGTCATTTTGTTAAGGCTTGGTTTTAAATGTTCTTGGTTAAGTGTTTGTGTGGTTGATTTCTATGCTTGAGATTGATGATAATTGATTATGGTAATTTAGATATATTGGTATGTTTTGTTAATGATTTGTTTAAGTTTGGTCATGGATTGTATATGTATGTGATTTTTTTTTTAAATTGGGGTATACTTAGAGTTAAGTCTTGAAATGTGTGTTAAATAATGAATATATTTGAAGTAGATTGTATGAAATTAATATGGTTGGCCGGATAGGTATATGTGATTACTTGAATGGTTTGATATGTGTATATTATGGCATATTAACTAGTTAATGAATTGATTGAATTTATGGTAATTGTTTGTACTCTAGTTGATTTAATGGATTGATTATATGTGCGTACATTTGTGTTTAATGAAGTAGATATATATATATATATATTGGCATATATTTGATGTAAGAAATGCAATGACATATGCTGGAACATGTATTAAGTATATAAATGCCATTAACATTAGAGTTATGTGGTTCGGACCTTTATATGTATTAGGTACATGTAATATGGTTTTGTTGCTATTATTAATTTGAATTTGTGGTTATATAAAAGTTGTTAATATGTTTGAGATATGAAGCATAGTTTGCAAATCTATTATAAGTAAAGGAAGTATGTATAATGGATAATTTAAGGTGAGTAATGTATCGGTCTAATAGTTCATGAGATGGTTGACTAATTGTGTGGTTTAATTTAGTTAATGATTTTATATAATGAATATGTTATAATTGAATTATGCAAATTTATTGTAAGTTATGTTACATGATTTGTTTAGTTAATATGTATTTACGAAGAGGTAAAAAGTAGTATATTTTATGTATAAATTGATAAGACATATGATCGAATGTTAATATGTATGCGCATGGTGTCTATAATGTAATTGAGTTATCTTATTATTTTGATAATTTAAAAGCATGAATGAATTTTATAGAAGATTTGAATATTGTAACTAGGATTATTTTTTTGATATGAGTTTGGTTAATTTTTGAGATATGAAATGTATTTGTTTGATGATTTATAATGTAAGTTTATTATTTAAACAGACATATGATTTAATTATATGAATATGACATGTGCATATATGCAAATGCTTTGGAGTGGTGTTTTGTCTGGTAATGCCTCGTAACTTTATTCCGGCGACGGATGTGGGTTAGGGGTGTTACATTTGATTTGTATTAGAGCTACGGTTTAGTCGATTCTAGGACTAACGTAGCACGTATGAGTCTAGCTATACATGTCATATTTTATACTGCGATAGTGTGATGCCTTCTGACATCTGAAAATGTGTTTTTATATAGTAATGGATCCCGATCGAGCCGTAGCTGATGATGTCGAGAGTATAGCGCCTGCTCTCGCTAAGGGATAGCGCCGGTTGATTCTCGACCGACTTCGAGTAACCAAGAGGGGGAGGCTAGACAAGCCTTCTATCAAATGATGAATGACTGGTTTACTCAATACATCCGGACTAATCCAGCTACACAACAACCTCCACCCCCAACTAATCCTTCTTCGATACCTGTTATGCCTCAAGTGAGTGATCCGTTAAGATTGCCTAAGCCTCCTATTGATAAAATCAGAAAACACGGAGCTGAAGAATTCAGAGCTACTGATGATGATGATGCTGAGCGAGCTGAATTCTGGCTCGATAATACTATTCGAGTGTTTGATGAGTTATCTTGCACCCCTGATGAGTGTTTAAAATGTGCCATATCTTTACTACGAGACACTGTATATCACTGGTGGAATACACTAGTATCGGTGGTTCTAAAAGAACGAGTGACCTGGGAATTCTTTCAGATTGAGTTCCGTAAGAAATACATCAGTCAGAGATTTATCGACCAGAAACGCAAAGAATTTCTTGAATTGAAACAGGGTCGGATGACAGTGACAGAGTATGAGCAGAAATTTGTGAGACTCAGTCGGTATGCCCGAGAGTGTGTTTCGACCTAAGCTATAATGTGTAAAAGATTTGAAGATGGGCTGAATGAAGACATTAAACTGTTAGTTGGCATATTTGAGATAAAAAAGTTCGTGGTACTTGTTGAGCAAGCTTGCAAAGCCGAAGAGCTTGGGAAAGAGAAAAGAAAAGCTGCCTCTGAAGCTAGAGATTCACGTAAGAGACCATTCAGTAAGTCATTTCAGTCGACCTCAAAGAAGTTCCGAGATGATGCTAGCTATTCGAAGACTACTGCGGGTTATTCTAGACGTGATCGAGATAGACCACCTGTGAGCTCGAGAGCTACCTCAATAGCTAGTGTGGGTAATGTCAGATCAAATCAACCTGAGTGTGAACATTGTGGTAAAAGACATCCCGGCAGTTGCAGATTGCATGAAAGAGCCTGTTTTAAATGTGGATCTAGAGATCATTTCATTCGGGAGTGTCCAGAGTTAGCGGATCAAAATCCGGTTCAGAATACTAGATCGGGTAATACTGCAGTTCGAGGTAGACCACCCAGAAATACAGGTAACGTGAGTGGCAGTCAGAGAGGGACCAAAGATTCAGCTGTTAGATCTGAAGCTCGTGCACCAGCCAGAGCTTATGCTATTCGCGCACGTGAGGAGGCTTCATCCCCAGACGTCATTCACTGATACTTTCACTCTTTATGATACTAGTGTGGTTGCATTGATTGACCCTGGTTCGACTCATTCTTATGTGTGTGAGACTTTAGTATTCAGTAAGACTTTGCCTGTAGAGTCTATTGAGTTTGTGATTAAAGTATCGAACCCCTTAGGCCGGTGTGTTTTGGTTGATAAAGTGTGCAAGAATTGTCCGTTGATGATTTGAGATTCATGTTTTCCAGCTGGTTTGATGTTGTTACCATTCGACGAGTTTGATATAATTCTGGATATGGATTGGTTAACTCTGCATGATGCTATTGTTAACTGCAAACGGAAGACTATTGATTTACGGTGTCAGAATGATGAGATTATTCGAATTGAATCTAATGATCTGAATGGTTTACCGGCAGTGATATCTTCAATGTTAGCTAAGAAATATGTGAGAAAGGGTTATGAAGCTTATTTTGCTTATGTGCTTGACTCTAAAGTGACCGAAAAGAAGATCGAATCGGTACTTGTTGTGTGTGAGTATTCAGATGTGTTTCCTGAAGAGTTACCGGGTTTGCCACCTATTCGAGAAGTTGAATTTGGTATTGAACTAGTGCCGGGACGACTCCGATTTTGATAGCTCGCATGCAGAATGGAACCTACGGAATTAAAAGAATTGAAAGCTCGATTGCAAGAGAGTTGTGAGATAGAGGTTTTGCGCGACCGAAGTTTCTCTCACGGGCGCACTGGGTTTTATTTGTGAAAAGAAAGACAGAACCATGAGAATGTGTATCGACTACGCATGACTTAATAAAGTGACTATAAAGAATAAGTATCCGTTTCCACGGATTGACGATCTGTTCGATCAATTGAAAGGGGCTACAGTATTTTCAAAGATAGATTTGAGATCAGGCTACTATCAGTTGCGAGTTAAAGACTCTGATGTGCCAAAGACTGCTTTCTGAACGTGGTAAGGACACTATGAGTTTCTGGTTATGCCTTTCGGACTCACTAATGCACCTGCTGTTTTCATGGATTTGATGAATCAGATTTTCAGAAAGTATCTGGATCGGTTTGTGGTAGTATTCATAGATGATATTTTGATCTACTCCCGTGATGAAACCAAGCATGCCGAACATCTGAGACTTGTGTTACAGAATTTGCGAGATAAACAGTTGTATGCAAAGTTCAGTAAATGTGAGTTCTGGTCACGCGAAGTCATTTTTCTGGGCCATGTTGTATCAGCATCGGGTATTCGGGTTGATCCGGGTAAAATTTTAGCTATACTTGATTGGAAACCTCCAAGAAATGTCTCTGAAGTTCGAAGTTTTCTGGGACTTGCTGGTTATTACAGACGGTTCGTGAAAGGTTTCTCTATGATCGCGACACCGATGACGAAGCTGTTACAGAAAGATGTTAAGTTTGAGTGGTCAGAAAAGTGTCAAAAAAGTTTCGATCAGTTGAAAGTTCTTTTGACCGAAGCTCCAGTGTTAGTTCAACCAGAATCGGGTAAAGAATTTGTCATTTACAGTGATGCATCTTTGAGTGGTCTGGGTTGTGTTTTGATGCAGGAAGGCAAAGTCATAACTTATGCCTCGAGACAACTGAAGTCGCACGGAAAGAACTATCCGACACATGATTTGGAATTAGCAACTATTGTGTTCGCATTAAAGATTTGGCGTCACTATCTGTTCAGTGAGAAATGTCATGTTTATTCTGATCATAAAAGCTTGAAATATTTGATGACTCAAAAAGATCTAAATTTGAGACGACGCCGATGGTTAGAGTTGATAAAAGACTACGAGCTAGTGATTGACTATCATTCGGGAAAGGCTAATGTTGTTGCTGATGCTTTAAGTCGAAAATCATTATTTGCTTTGCGTGCAATGAATGTGCATATGGTTATATCTGATGATGGTTCGATAATAGCCGAACTGAAAGCAAGACCATTATTTGTTCAACAAATTTGTGATGCTCAGAAAGTTGATAACGATCTGATAGAAAAGCGTGTTCAGTGTGAAACGAATGTTGAATCTGAATTCCGAGTTGATGAAAATGGTTGTTTGAGGTTCAGAAACTGAATATGTGTTCCTAGAAACTCAGAGTTGATTCAGATGATTTTGAACGAAGCTCACAGTAGTCGGTTATCTGTTCATCCGGGTAGCACGAAAATGTATAATGATCTGAAATAGTTCTATTGGTGGTCTGGTATGAAACGAGACATATCTGACTTTGTTTCGAAATGCTTAGTCTGTCAACAAGTAAAAGCCGAGCATTAGGTACGTTCTAGGTTACTTCAGCTGATTATGATACCCGAGTGGAAATTGGACAGAGTCACGATGGATTTTGTATCTAGTTTATCGTTGACACTGAGCAAGAAAGATGCAATCTGGGTTATTTTGGATAGATTGACTAAATTTGCTCATTTTGTTCCGATTCGCACAGATTATTCACTTGATAAATTGGATGAATTATGTAACATCCCGATTTAGGGCCTAGTCGGAACAGTGGTGCGAGACCACAAATTTGAAGTAGTAAAATGAGTTTTGAGGTTTAAGATATGTTTGCATGATAGTATGAAAGTTTCATGTAGAAATTTTATGAAATTGTCATTGAATGGTCCATTAGGACTAAATTGAAAAAGTTGCAAAATTTGAGATTCTAGAAGCTTTTAGTATGAAATAGATTTGGAATATTAATTAGAAGTCCTTAAATAGCAATTTGCCCAAATTATAATTTTTGGACAAAAATGGACATGAGTTAGAAATTTTGAAAGTTTAGTGAGAAGGGCATTTTGGTCATTTATCAATTAAATGATTAAAAAGGGAAAAAGATGACAAAAATCTTATTCATCTTCTTCCCCTTGTGCCAAAAATTTGAGAGACTCCATAGCTAGCGTTCTTCAATTTTTTGAAGCTTGCTAGTAAGTGAATCCTAGCCCCGTTTTTAATATTCTTCGTATTTTTGGAGTCCTCGTATTATGAATTAGCTATTTATAGCTATAAGTTGAGCTAGAATTCATGTTCATAAATCTACCCATGTATGACATGCTTGTAAAATGATGTTTTATGAAAGATTATGAGAGTTTGATGTTATATAAACATCTTTTCCTAAATGAATTTCATGAAAAATGCTAGTAAGGACTAGTTTGTAAAAGTTGTGAAATTTGTCATACATGATAGAAATAGTGAGAATTGATTGTTGCTATAGTTAAGATAATGAATCAGCTAAGCATGAAGTTCACGAAAGTTGAATAAAAATCACTTTACGAGCCTTGGGGCAAAAGTGTAATTATGAGGAACTTTAGGGGCAAAATGGTAATTTTTCCGAAGTATGAGTTAAGAGTCAATTTAGTCAATGTGTGTATTAAATGAGCTAAATTATTATTATAGATCAAGAAAAACGAAGCCCGGATCGAAACCGAGGCAAGAACAAAGTCGAGGACTAAATTGCATTTCTACATACATTTTGTACATTGAGGTAAGTTTGTATGATTTCTAAGCTTTATGATTAATATCATTGAATTGCTTAGTATGATGTAGAATATATCTTAATTCCATGAGATTTTTGATGCTATGCTAAACAAAGAAATCAATGAGATTAAGTATGAGAAAGTCCCGATTGAAGTTGAATTACTTAGGATACTCGATCTATCACATGAGACATGGAAGTCCGTATAAGACCAAGCCAAGGCATCGCATTGGCAACCAAGCAAGTTATCATGTAAGACCAAGACAAGTCTTGGCATTGAAGAGTTATTATGAGATGAAGACCCATATAAGCCCAAGCCAAGGCATGGCATTGGTGAGTCTCCATGTAAAGACGTCATGTAAGTCCAAGACAAGTCTTGGCATTGAAAAGCTATCATGAGATAGAGACCCCATGTAAGTCCAAGCCAAGGCATGGCATTGGTGAGTAACAAGGAAGATTTCATGTAAGTCCAAGCCAAGGCTCGGCATTAACCCATTCATGAGTAAAGATACCAAGTAAGACCATGTCAAGACATGGCAATGGTAAGTTCCCAATGGAACACACAAGGAAGACTTCGTGTAAGCCCATGTCAAGACATGGCATCGATACCAAGTTGAGAGATCCCATGTAAGACCATATCTAGGGTATGGCTTTGGCATCGAGATATTTGTGAGATGAGATTCAGTATCGCCGGTTATTCATAGTAATTCATCGGGCAAAAGAGTAAAGAATAAATGAGAAAGCAAGAAAGTTAAGCAAGTAAAGCTATCATCAAAGTATGCTAGTCATAGTGAACTAAGAGTATTATTCATGTTATGAATGATGAAGTTAAGATTATGCTTACCTTAACAAAGTATGCTAATCTATATGATTAAGTGATACAGGTACCTTGTTTACCTTACAAGCACGAGACTAGTAAGTACCATGATAAGTGTAAGAATCATTAAGAGTAAGTAAGCTCAAGCATGTGAACTTAGCAATGCCTTTGCTTATGATGAATGAGTATGTTAAGTACATATATTTATATATCGTTGTTATATGCATTACATGCAAACTTACTAAGCGAAATGCTTACGTCTTTAATTCTTTCTTTCCATGTAGTCCCGCCAAGCTAATCTCGTGGATCATCGTCATCGGAGCTCGGAGCACACTATCAATCGCTATTTTGGTATAGCCAAGTTGTTTATATTAAGTATGGCATGTATAGGAAGCATTTCATTTTGAGTTATGTTTTAGAATTAGCCAAAGTGTTGGCTATCAAGCTTAGTATTCTTTTTGTATATGGCCAAAGAGATGGGTCATGAATGATTAAGTATGTATGTTTTTATCTATCAATGAAGTATGCATCCTTGTTCATGTTAGATGTAATACTTGAGTTATTGAATTGAGTATTGGATTGATCTAGATATCAGGGTGGCAATTGGCTTGGAAGATAGCCTCTAGGTGCCCACACGGATAGACACACGGGCGTGTGTCTAAGCCGTGTGTCCCTGCACATTAGTGTTTTAAGTCAGAATAGACCACGAGCTAATCACACGGCCGTATGTTTAGGTCGTGTGTGCCACATGGTTAGCACATGGGCGTGTGCCTTGGCCGTGTGAAGTCTGCTCCTTGCACTTGTTAATTGAATTACCACACGGCTGAAGTACACGGGCGTGTGTATGGACCGTGTGGATAAGTCAGAATGCCAAAGTTTAGCACACGGGCCAAAGCCACGGGCGTGTCAAGGCCGTGTGAAATTAGTCAGTGTCGACCACGGGTGGAAGACATGGGCATGTCTTAGGGGTACACGGGCGTGTCCAAAGTCACATGGGCGTGTGACCCCTGTTTCGAGGAAAAGTTCCCGATTGAGTTCCGAAAGTTTTCGGAGAGGTGTTTAAGGCCTCGTAGGCCCATGAAACGTATGTTTTGATTAAGAAAGAGAAGTTTCTATTTCAAAACAAAATTTTACAGCCCGTAAGTACATGATCCCTTAAGTTTAAGTATGGTAATGTCTCGTATCCAGTCTCGGACTTGGGAATGGGGTGTTACAAATTATATGTTTCTCAGATTGTGAGATTACATGGAGTGCCTATCTCTATTGTTTCAGATCAAGATCCGAGGTTCACATCGTGGTTTTTGAAGAAATTGCAAGATGCTTTAGGTACAAGACTACACTTTAGCACAGCTTTTCATCCGCAAACAGATGGTCAGTCCGAACGAATCATTCAAGTACTTGAGAATATGTTGAGATGTTGCATTCTCGAGTTCGAAGGTACGTGGGAACGATACTTACCTTTGATTGAATTTGCTTATAATAATAGCTTTCAATCTAGTATCAAAATGGCACCTTACGAGGCTTTGTACAGTCGAAAATGTCGTACACCTTTGTATTGGACTGAGCTCAGTGAAAATAAGATACACGGGGTTGACTTGATCAAAGAGACTGAACAGAAGGTGATAGTGATTCGAGACAGTTTGAAAGTTGCATCAGATCGTCAAAAGTCATATGCAGATTTAAAACGTAAGGATATTGAGTTTCAGATCGGAGATCAAGTGTTTTTGAAAGTCTCACCGTGGAAGAAAATACTCAGATTCGGTCGTAAAGGCAAGTTGAGTCCAAGATTTATTGGGCCGTATGAGATTATAGAGCGTATCGGGCCGGTTGCTTATAGATTGCAGTTGCCACCTGAGCAAGAAAAGATCCATAATGTATTCCATGTTTCGATGCTCGTGTAGATACCGATCGATCCTTCACATGTGATTAGTCCAAACAGAGGTTGAGATTGATCGACATGACATATGAAGAAGAACCGATTCAAATCGGCTCGTGAAATTAAAGAATTGAGAAATAAGAAAATTTTGTTAGTTAAAAATCTTTGTGGCAAAAGCACGGTGTTGAGGAGGCAACTTGGGAGTCAGAGGATACAATGAAAGAGCGTTATCCAAACCTATTCACCGGTAAGATTTTCGGGGATGAAAATCCCTAAGGGGGGAGAGTTGTAACAGCCCAACTTTGACCCTAATCGGAATAGTGGTTTCGGGACCACAAATCCGAGTCCGAAAAATATTTTAAAATTATTTTCAGTGTTTATTATATGTGAATTTGCTTGTGTTAAATTTTCGTGTTTTAATTTTGTCATTTGAGTGTCTAATTTAATAAAAGGGCTTAATCGCGTAAAATGAAAATTTGATGGTTAGTTGTGAAAGTGCCTAATTGTTGTTGTCTTTTTAATATGGAGGATTTATGTTGCAATTAGGCCATTTTAATATATAGTGGACGGTAACATGTTATTATTATATGTTTTTATATGTTAATTTTATAAATTAAAATTAATAATAATATAAATTAATGTTATAATATAATAAAGAAAACATAAAATGAAAGCCATTTTATATCATCTTTTTAACCTTTGACCGAAACAAGAAAAATAAAAAGAAAGTTATATTCGGCCATTGAAGAAGCTTGATTCAAGGTTAGTTATTGTTCGGTTTTTGATAATTTTTACGTTTTTGAGATCGTTGCTATGAAATGTACAAAACCCATGCTTCAATTTTTGATTTTGATGAATATTTTGATTTAAGCCATTGATGAATTCATGTGATTTTTGTTGTTAGATGATAGAATATGGAAGATATGTTTTGAATTAACATGTTTTGCCTTTGGATTTTTGATAATTTTGAGTAATTTGGACTAAATTGCAAAAATAAATTTTTGAGGGACTAAAATGTGAAATAAATGAAATGTATGGACTTGTATGAACATAGGTAATATTCGACCAAGCATGGGTAATGTGAAATTTTGTGTATTTTGTGTTTTGTGCAATAGGGACTAAATTGTAAAAAGTGTGAAATGTCAGGGGCAAAATGGTAATTTTTCCATTTATGTGTTTTTAGACTAAATTGAATAGAATGGTGTTTAAATAAGTTTAATTTGAATATGTTTAGATCAAGAACCAAAGAAAACAGATTTGGACCGGGGAAAAACGAAAGTAGTCGATTAATCGATTTTATCGTCCGTCGACGTCCGAGGTAAGTCAATAAGCATTTAAATATTGTTATATTTATGAATATATATTGCTATGTGATAACTTGAATTATTTGATTAAAATTATGCCTTAGCCGAATGTGAAATTGAGAATTGACTATGTTTTGAGTTTGATTCGATTGAGATCCGATGTCCGAAAGCCCCGTACGAACCCTAGGAATAGTTAGGATACATATGTCATGACATAGGATATCCGATATGTGTTATCGTGTAAGACCACGTATGGGACGTTGGCATCGACTTGTGTTTACGTGTAAGACCATGTCTGGGACATTGGCATCGTATTTGATTCGTGTAAGACCCTGTCTGGGACAGTGGCATCGATATGTGATTACATGTAAGACCACGTCTGGGATGTTGGCATTGTACGAGCTTCCTACTATCCGCGTATCCTTTTTAATTCCGAACGGTTCAACGGGCATTGTTAAGTGAAGATTCAATGTGAAAATCGAATTAAAAGGGCTCAGGTATGTATTTAAATTGTGTTATGAAATAAGGTAAGTTGATTGTTTATTTGATCAAATAAATGCTAAAGTATTAAATATAATCTATGCATGAGCATACTAATTATGTATATTCGGCCAAATGTGTTTTATGTGATCTTAACAATGAAAATGATATATGTTCAGGTGAATTTGTACAAATAGCATATGATATGAGTATACAAGATTTAAATGATAAGCTTATATTTGTGGATATGTATATTTTTGTTTGATATGAATAGTGTAACTAGGATTATTTGTTTGATATGAGTCTGGTTAATTTTTGAGATATGAAATGTATTTGTTTGATGATTTATAATGTAAGTTTATTGTTTAAACAGACATATGATTTAATTATATGAATATGACATGTGCGCATATGCAAATGCTTTGGAGTGGTGTTTTGTCTGGTAACGCCTCGTAACCCTATTCCGGCGACGGATGTGGGTTAGGGGTGTTACAAAGGCCATGTCTGGGACATTGGCATCATAAATGATTTCGTGTAAGACCCTGTCTGGGACAGTGGCATCGATATTTGATTACATGTAAGACCACATCTGGGACGTTGGCATTGTTCGAGTATTTCGAGTTATCCGAGTATCCTATTTGATTCCGAATGGTTCAACGTGCATTTCCGAGAATTGAAAGGCTATGTGAAATGTGTAACAAAATTTAGGTACATTTGAAATGTACAATATGTTTGAGTATGAAAGGTAAGTATATGTGAATTTGCAAAAGTGAGATATGTGCATAGAATTGTTGAGACAAAATGAGATATTTGTATGAATGTGCTATAATCTAATGAGATACATGGAGATGTGAATTGTTGTCAAACAAATGGTTAGATACCTTTGAGCTAAAGAATAAATGTGAATACGCTATTGAGATATGCTAAAGTTCTTGTAATTGAAATGATTAAAAATGTTATGTATATATAGTTTATTTGTATATGGCTTACTAAGCTTTTGAAAGCTTATTCTGTGTGTGCTTGCATTGTTTTATAGATCGTTAAAGCTACAGAAGGCTCGGGGACCGTCGAGGATCATCACCACACTATCAAATCATATTTTGGGTACCTTTTGAATGTGTACATATTTTAAGTATGCCATGTATAGACTAGTTGAATTAGATGATGTTTTGAGATGTATTTATAAGCCATGAGATATGGCTTGTTAATGGATTTAAATATGGTAACTTTTTAATCTATGTTTTGTGATGCAAAGTTGGTATCTCTATGATGAAAGGTTGGTATATTGAGTTGGCAAGTTTTTGGATGGATGATATTTAGAAATACTTGTGATGAGAATGAGATAAATGGTACATAAGTTGGCATGTTTGATATGCTCTTGAATGGTTAGAAAAGTTGGTCATTTTGGTATGTTTTGGTTGCTTTTGGTGATTGAATTAATGATTGTTTTTGCATGTAGGTTTGACCCTAAAATGGGTGGCAAATTGGCCTTGAAAATGGCCTATATTTGCCCACACTGTAACACCCCTTAACCCGTATCAGTATCCATCGCTGAACTACGGTTATGAGGCGTTACCGAACTAGACACAGTTTAGCACAGTCATTTATGGAATAAACCCAATACGCATATTTAAATTTTTCCATATCAACAAATAATGTTCAAGGCTTACGTTACAAACCAGGTTTCATAATGCAACACATCATTACTTATAATCTATACAAGTTTCGAATCAAGCTTCCACATAACAACACCAAATTTCATATGTTAAACAGATATATATACATCTATTTCATTAGTCGAATATCAACATATCTTTTTATACCTTATACAAATATGCATAATAAAAACGAATAGATCCATGATACTCTATTTACTTTTCATTCACATATGTGACATTTGAACCTTATAGCATAACCAATCATACACATCATGCTATTGTAATATGCGCAATGTCCCTAAAACAAAAGCCATGTCAAACCCTAATTATCAATTCATCCTACCTTATTAATTAATGGACACAAGATTATTGAATAACCTACCAAACACACATATGATATGTAACTAGTCCAAAGAAAAAAAATATATAAATACAACCAATTCATTGACCATATATTCGGTCCTCAATTTAAAACTCTAATGATCAACCCAAAACATAATTATAAACATTTTCATGATCATCTTTAAATTATAACCAAGCACATAATAATCTAAGTAGAAAAATTCACACGACCTAATATGCATACTCATACATATATATATAATACATATAAATGATTATTACTATATAACCACATTTAACTTCCAAGCATAATATGCACACATCTTATATCAAATATTAAAACAAACCATTATATCAAACATACAAACGATACTTAACCAAAAGTAATAGCCTTATTCGCAAGGCCATATATACATATATACATTTACAAAACCGAACATCATTCATTCAAGTCATAATTCAGCCTATACATGCCTTTGATTCGAAAAGTAAACATTTATACCAAAGAGAGTGATAGTGTGGTCGACTTTCTTGATGATCCTCTGTAATATCCCAGATCAGGGGTTATGCATTTGGAGCATAATTCATGAATTAATATGCTCAGTGTATGGGTGAGTGTGTTTAAGGGGTTTGGAGAACCTTAGGAGATGGGGAGAATGCATTGGAAAATAATTGGATTTTAAGTTAAAAAGAGGAGCTAGGCTGAAGAGGCCTTAAGAAAAGTTTTGGGGAGTTTAGAACACAAGGAAGTCATGTGGTAAAGTGGCTTGGGACGCTACCCTAGGGGGCATGGAAGGTTGCGTCACATGGAGTGCCAAGGGGAGGAGGTTCGAGCTGCAGAAATTGCACTTGGGAGCTTGTCTTTTTGCGTCAAAAGGGGAGCTAGGCTAAAGAGGGCTTAAGGAAATTTGCAAGGGATTTATGGCATAAGAAAGGCCTTGGTAAAGTGGCTGCAAGGTGCCACTTAGGGCCCTGGTGATGACGCCATGGCAAGGGCCTTGGTTCGAGTAGCGTGAAAAGCAAATGGGTGTTTTTATTTTGCTTTTGGCGTTAAGACAAGGGGGAGCTAGGGAAGGAGGTCTAAAAAGGAATTGTGGGGAGTTTATGTCACAAAGGAACCACAAGCAAAGTGGCTTGGGGCGTTATCTGTAGCTTGCGACAAAAGGGCTCAGGTTCGAGTCTTGATGGCAGCATAAGGAGTGCTGGTATTTTTGCTTTTTGCGTCAAGAAGAGGGAGCTTGGCTAGGTAGGCCTTAAAAGAATAAGTGGTGGAGTGATGGCATAAGAAACCGCCTGGTAAAGTGGCTGCAAGGCGCCACTTAAGGCTCTGGGAATGACGCTGTGCAGGTCTTGAGTTCGAGTCGCGTGGGAAGCAAAATTTTGATGTTTTTAATTTTGGCTGTTGGCGTTAAGGGAGAGAGCTAGTGGGACGGCATTTGGACTCTCAAATATATGAGGATAATGCTTGGTTATTTTATTTATTATTGGCTAAGAATAGGAGATAAATGAGGTTTATTTTATTTATTTAGAATAAGTGTGGACTTATTTTATTAGTTTAAATAGGTAGATAAATGTGGGTTATTTTATTTATGGGAGGATAAGGGATAATGTGAGGGATTAGTTTATTTTATTTGTTAAGGTGATAAAAGAGTAATAAGTGGGATTTGATAAGGAGTTGGAGTTAGTGGCCGAATGTGGACTCTTTAGGGGTGATGGTGTGTGCCGAAATTCCTTTAATTGAAGCATTCATCTTTTTCTCCCTTTTAGTTGCTTTGCCGAATTTCTTCTTACTTTCTCCTCTTCATCTTTATTTTCTTTCCACCCTGATTCTATACCTTTTTCTAATATGACTGAATACCCCTTGTCATCTAGATCATTAGCCGAATCTCCATTGAATTTTTCCACTATATTGTTTCTTCTCTGTAAAGCCGAACCTTATAAGCCTCTCCCAATCCACTTTTTATTTTGGTTAGCCGAAACCTCTTTTTCCCATTGTTCTTGATTGCCGAATCTTACAGTCTCTCCTTCTCTCTTCTATTTCTTGAATCGTGGAGGCCGAATCTTCTAGTGTGGTGTCGTGACTACTTTCTCTTCAAGCAGGCGATAGTGCCGAAGGAAGGGAGCATTAAAGGAGGTCTTTCGGGATTTGATTCATCAAGGTAAGCCTATGTAGTATCGGCCAAGGGCCAATTTTTTTTGTGGATTGTGGGGTTAAGCCGATTTTAACATTTACTAATAGGGATATCGACAGCTTCAGGAACAAACAGGTATTCGGGTTTTGGATAGGCAAGGTAAGTGGTTGTTAATACTCGGCTATAGGCCATATTTAGTATTTAATGGATGACTGATTCTATCTATGGATGTTAGGGATAAATCGGCAGAGATAATCAAAGCCTTCGGGATTTGGTAGGAGACCAAATCGGCATTAAGGGAGGAGGAAAAACTCCGTTCATCGTGTTAGAATCAAATAGTTCGGGATTTCGCTAAATAGTCAGGTGTGTGATTAACCCACTGTTTTCCGGGTTTATGGTATATTGTATGTGTTGTGTAAATGCTAATATGTGCAGTGGCGATTGTGAATGGTTACCCTTAAGGGGTATATCGGAAATCAGTCGGTGTTAATTATTAAGAATGTGAATATGCTAATGAGAATATGTTTGTATGCCGAATAGCATGTGCATGCATTATTTTACTATTTATGACATTATCATATGTTGCATGTGCATGGGATGGGATATGAATGACTATCGAAGGAAAGGGTGTACTTTATGTACGTGGTCTAATGTTAGCCTTGTGCTACATTAGCGCTTGATGTTAGCTATGTGCTTCATCAAAGGAGGTGTTGGCTAGGTGCCACATCTCGGCGGATGATAGCTGTGTGCATCAGCGTGGATTGAGGATGACCTCGAGTCACCTCGTGGGTATTGACATGTGGGGTCACTCGGGTGATCGGTGGCTTAGCCACGGCCTTGAGCAAAGCAGTCTGTCAAGGTAAGATATGTGGAATCACTTAGTTGATCGGTGGATTAGCCACGGCCTTGGGCGGCAGTGCGCCAAGGTAGGTGTAACGGATGGACCCTAGGTTGGGTTAGGTGCACTTTGCATAAACTCATTATCTCGTCATATGGGTTGATGATGAAATGGGCCAAGCCCGAGTATGTTATATGGATTAATGTGGATATGGGCCAAGCCCAATAAGTGAAATAATGTGAATAAGTGCATTGATATCGGTATGTGGGTTCACATGTGGTTTGTTATGTGGGTAGAGTTCGGTGGATTAATTACACACTGCGAGTCGTATGACTCACCCAATTTTTACCAACATCGCGGTGAGAAATGTTGATCGGACCGGGTTGGAGTGGATACGAGGTGGCCCATGCAAAAGACGTTTTATTTATTTAAAAGCAGTATATTATTAAGTATTTTTGTTAAATTATTTATTGTAATAAAGCCCAGTTAAAGTATTTGAGCATTTTATTATGTTTAAGCTAGATGACGATTAAATTATTATTTGGAAATGTTTTTATTTTGGAAATTTATATCTTTAAAATATTTATTAAAGTTTTAACCGGATATTTTGTACTAATCAAATTTTTACTTTGCATTTTAATTATAAAATGTTCTAAAGACAATGAATTTCTATGTTTTTACCTTAAGTTAAAATATTTTTTGAACAGTTTCATGATGACATACCGATTTGGTCGGGGCTTCGGGCCGGGTTTGGGGTGTTCTGATTTAGTATCGAGCCAAGTTCAAAACTCGGCTTTGAGGGTTTTGGGGCCCAAAATGTTTTCAAAGATGGGCTTTTCAAAAATATGGACTTTTATGAAAATTTTCAGGTTATTCTGGCATGGCACCTGTATCTTCGACCCGAAGTCCACCAGGTAAGTACTTCTGGCTTCTGAAGTGATTTGAACATGTGAACTGTATGGGCTTTTATGGGAACTTAGATTAGTATATTAGGGCTATTGGACCCTAGGACTAGTCTACTCAAACAAAAGTGCATAAGACTTAAGGATCATTAAACAAACCAGTGATTAAGTCGCCGAGCTAGGGTGTGGTAACTGTTGTGCGCATGTCTAGGAGTGGATTCAGTAAGAGCTTGGTATTTAAGCAGTCCTAGCGACTCACCTCCTCTTTACTCGAATCCTACCTGGTGCATAGCTACGGTTCACCCTAGCCAAGAGGACTTATTCACGGGCTAAACCGATAACTAAAACCCGAAAGGGACTAGCCTTAATGTTTTATAAAAACCTTAGTTTTTAAATCTCCAAATTACTCTTCTTGATTTGAAAACACTAAATTAGATTTTGGGAAAAATATTTTTCGAATTATCCCTGGTTGGCAAAATTACCTAAATACCCCTAGTTGTGAAATTACTAAAATGCCCCTGGTTTGAATTTTTTTTTTGAAATTTCCATACTACCATAACTTTTACTAAAATATTCCTACCTTGCAAAAATATTAAAAATCTCTATTTTGCGAAATTTGATTTGGGAAGAATTTACGAAATTGCCCCTAACTTACAAAATTACCAAAATGACCTGATTTTAAATTTACGATTTGAGAAAATTTTCAAAGTAACCCTGAGTTTTGAAAATTTTGAAATACCTTTGATTTGTAAAGATTTTCAAATTGACCACGGTTTATTACCAAAATACCACTGTAGGATAAATGATTTAAATTACCCACAGGTGGGGAATGGATAAAATGCCATCGTGGTATGGTGAATCTTTGTGGATGAATGAATGTGACTCTATGGATGAATGTGAATGTGATTCTCTGAATTAGAATAGTGAACTTGAGTTGAAAACCTTGTTTGATCGAAAGAACTACTTCTAAGTACTTCTTATCATAAAACTGTACGTGGGATAATCAGTGGAACAAAAGTACTAATGCATAAAACTCTTTAATCAGATTAAATCGCGACGCTAGAAATGAATTCTAGGGGACGTGGTCGTCGTGGACGCGTTAGAGGCAGGATGACTGCATCGGAACCCGTTGGATCGGGTCAAGGGTCTGAGAATGAGGTGCCACCACCACCAGCTTTTGGTGTTGAGCAGCAAGATCAGATAGGGGATGATGATGTATCACAGGCTGTGCTACGAGTCCTCGAAATGGTGGCTGGTGCTGGAGGAAATATGAGAGCTCGAAAGTCCGTACCCGAGCGACTCCGAGCCAACGGAGCTGAGGTGTTCCGTGGCGTATCTGGCGTGGCACCCAGTACAGCTGAGTACTGGTTGGAGGCAATGGAACGAATTATGGATGAGCTGGATCTGACCCCTGAGGAGAAGTTGAAAGGGATGGTGGCGCTGCTACGCGATGAAGCGTATCAGTGGTGGCTCACGGCTCAGGATGGTGCCACAGCTGAGGATCTCACTTGGGATTATGTTAAGGCGGCATACCAGAAGAAGTACGTCGGTACTCACTACATTGATGCTCAGAGGAAGGCATTTCTGGGGCTCGTTCAAGGGAACAGGTCCGTGGCAGAATACGAGGCCTGATTCCTAAGGTTAAGTCGATATGCTCGAAGAGTGGTGGCTACGGAGCATGAGCGATGTGTCCGGTTCGAGGACGGATTAAGAGATGACCTGAGGTTGTTGATAGCTCCACATCAGGAGCGGGAGTTCGCTGTGTTAGTAGAGAAGGCTAAGGTAGCTGAGGGGATTAAGGACTCTGTGAGACAGAACAGGGATAAGGATAGGAATCGGGATAAGAGGAGTTTTGGACCGTCAGAATCGCCTGAGAGTCTTCAGAAAAGACCGAGGGTTGAGAATTCTGCTCGTGGTTCTAAGCCAGCTATTGGAAATCTGGACTATCCGTGTGCTCAGTGTGGAAGGTATCATGTTGGCAAATGCTGGAACCGGGATCGGGAGTGTTTTAGATGTAAGTCTAAGTCTCATCTGATTAAAGATTGTCCTCAGGATCTGAATAGGGCTCGAGCAAAGAGGCCAAGATTATGAGCAGACAGCAGAGGTGGTCACCAAGCGACAAGGGTCGTGGTGCGAACCATGGAGGAAATGGTTCGGGCGAGGACGTGGAGCGCCAGCGAGAAGATCTTTGAAGGTGCAGACGCGAGGCAACCAAGGTTGGTTTATGTAGTTGGCCGTCGCGATGAGGAAGAGGTGCCAGATGTGACAACGGTACATTCCTTATTTCTGGAATACCCTTAATTGCTTTGATTGTTGTAGAGTTTCTTGTATTTCTAGTGAAAGTGTTCGAAGCCTTGCATGTGAACTTAGAGATTGTGCATAGGAAGTATGATGGTTTTATAAAATTAGAGTGCGCAGCGTAAGCATAGTGTAGTGAGTAGGGGTGCAATTAGCTAAGTAATTTTGAGGACGAAATTATTTCTAAGGAGGGTAGAACTGTAATATCCCAGATCAGGGGTTATGCATTTGGAGCATAATTCATGAATTAATAGGCTCAGTGTATGGGTGAGTGTGTTTAAGGGGTTTGGAGAACCTTAGGAGATGGGGAGAATGCATTGGAAAATAATTGGATTTTAAGTTAAAAAGAGGATCTAGTCTGAAGAGGCCTTAAGAAAAGTTTTGGGGAGTTTAGAACACAAGGAAGTCATGTGGTAAAGTGGCTTGGGACGCTACCCTAGGGGCATGGAAGGTTGCGTCACATGGAGTGCCAAGGGAGGAGGTTCGAGCTGCGAAATTGCACTTGGGAGCTTGTCTTTTTGCGTCAAAAGGGAGCTAGGCTAAGGAGGGCTTAAGGAAATTTGCAAGGGATTTATGGCATAAGAAAGGCCTTGGTAAAGTGGGTCGCAAGGCGCCACTTAGGGCCACAGTGATGACGCCATGGCAAGGGCCTTGGTTCGAGTAGCGTGAAAAGCAAATGGGTGTTTTTATTTTGCTTTTGGCGTTAAGACAAGGGGGAGCTAGGGAAGGAGGTCTAAAAAGGAATTGTGGGAGTTTATGTCACAAAGGAGCCAGCAGCAAAGTGGCTTGGGGCGTTATCTCGTAGCTTCATGCAAAAGGGCTCGAGTTCGAGTCTTGATGGCAGCATAAGGAGTCTTTGTTATTTTTGCTTTTTGCGTCAAGAAGAGGGAGCTTGGCTGCCAGGTAGGCCTTAAAAGAATAAGTGGTGGAGTGATGGCATAAGAAACCGCTTTGGTAAAGTGGCTGCAAGGCGCCACTTAAGGCTCTGGGAATGATTGTTGTGCGAGTCTTGAGTTCGAGTCGCATGGGAAGCGAATTTTGATGTTTTTAATTTTGGTCTTTGGCGTTAAGGGAGAGAGCTAGTGGGGACGGCATTTGGACTCTCAAATATATGAGGATAATGCTTGGTTATTTTATTTATTATTGGCTAAGAATAGGAGATAAATGAGGTTTATTTTATTTATTTAGAATAAGTGTGGACTTATTTTATTAGTTTAAATAGGTAGATAAATGTGGGTTATTTTATTTATGGGAGGATAAGGGATAATGTGAGGGATTAGTTTATTTTATTTGTTAAGGTGATAAAAGAGTAATAAGTGGGATTTGATAAGGAGTTGGAGTTAGTGGCCGAATGTGGACTCTTTAGGGGTGGTGGTGTGTCTTAGAAATTCCTTTAATTGAAGCATTCATCTTTTTCTCCCTTTTAGTTGCTTTGCCGAATTTCTTCTTACTTTCTCCTCTTCATCTTTATTTTCTTTCCACCCTGATTCTATACCTTTTCTAATATGACCGAATACCCCTTGTCATCTAGATCATTAGCCAGAATCTCCATTGAATTTTTCCACTATATTGTTTCTTCTCTGTAAAAGTCGAACCTTATAAGCCTCTCCCAATCCTCTTTTTATTTTGGTTGCTTGAAACCTCTTTTTCCCATTGTTCTTGATTGCCGAATCTTACAGTCTCTCCTTCTCTCTTCTATTTCTCGAATCGTGGAGGCCGAATCTTCTAGTGTGGTGCCGTGACTACTTTCTCTTCAAGCAGCGATAGTAGAAGGAAGGAGCATTAAAGGAGGTCTTTCGGGATTTGATTCATCAAGGTAAGCCTATGTAGTTTCGGCCAAGGGCCAATTTTTTTTATGGATTGTGGGGTTAAGCTGATTTTAACATTTACTAATAGGGATATCGACAGCTTCAGGAACAAGTAGGTATTTGGGTTTTGGATAGGCAAGGTAAGTGGTTGTTAATACTCGGCTATAGGCCATATTTAGTATTTAATGGATGAATGATTCTATCTATGGATTTTAGGGATAAATCGGCAGAGATAATCAAAGCCTTCGGGATTTGGTAGGAGACCAAATCGGCATTAAGGGAGGAGGAAAAACTCCGTTCATCGTGTTAGAATCAAATAGTTCGAGATTTCGCTAAATAGTCAGGTGCGTGATTAACCCACTGTTTTTCGGGTTTATGGTATATTGTATGTGTTGTGTAAATGCTAATATGTGCAAGTGGCGATTGTGAATGGTTACCCTTAAAGGGTATATCGGAAATCAGTCGAGTGTTAATTATTAAGAATGTGAATATGCCAATGAGAATATGTTTGTATGCCGAATAGCATGTGCATGCATTATTTTACTATGTTATGACATTATCATATGTTGCATGTGCATGGGATGGGATATGAATGACTATCGAAGGAAAGGGTGTACTTTATGTACGTGGTCTAATGTTAGCCTTGTGCTACATTAGCGCTTGATGTTAGCTATGTGCTTCATCAAGGGAGGTGTTGGCTAGGTGCCACATCTCGGCGGATGATAGTTGTGTGCATCACCGTGGATTGAGGATGACCTCGAGTCACCTCGTGGATATTGACATGTGGGGTCACTCAGGTGATCGGTGGCTTAGCCACGGCCTTGAGCAGCAGGTCTGTCAAGGTAAGATATGTGGAATCACTTAGTTGATCGGTGGATTAGCCACGGCCTTGGGCAGCAGGTCTGCCAAGGTAGGTGTAACGGATGGACCCTAGGTTGGGTTGGGTGCACTTTGCATAAACTCATTATCTGTCATATGGGTTGATGATGAAATGGGCCAAGCCCAGTATGTTATATGGATTAATGTGGATATGGGCCAAGCCCAATAAGTGAAATAATGTGAATAAGTGCATTGATATCTGGTATGTGGGTTCACATGTGGTTTGTTATGTGGGTGGAGTTTAGTGGATTAATTACACACTGAGTCTGTATGACTCACCCAATTTTTACCAACATCGCAGGTGAGAAATGTTGATCGGACCGGGTTGGAGTGGATACAAGGTGGCCCATGCAGAAGACGTTTTATTTATTTAAAACAGTATATTATTAAGTATTTTTGTTAAATTATTTATTATAATAAAGCCCAGTTAAAGTATTTGAGCATTTTATTATGTTTAAGCTAGATGACGATTAAATTATTATTTGGAAATGTTTTTATTTTCGGAAATTTATATCTTTAAAATATTTATTAAAGTTTTAACCCGGATATTTTGTACTAATCAAATTTTTACTTTGCATTTTAATTATAAAATGTTGTTCTAAAGACAATGAATTTCTATGTTTTTACCTTAAGTTAAAATATTTTTCGAACAGTTTTCGCAGTGACATACCAGATCCGGTCAGGGCTTGTGGGCCGGGTTTGGAGTGTTACATCCTCTGAGTCTGTAGCTGAATCAACGATCTATAAAACAGAAAGACAAACATATACAGAGTAAGCTCACTAGCTTAGTAAGTTTTAAGTTAATGGTAATACAACGTCCAAACACTTATACATCTATAATAGTTACCAATAACAATGAAAAATAAACATTTCAATACACAAATTCATATAAGGCCTAATACCATAGTTCATTAACCTAATTGTTTCACTTCTTTACCTTAAACTTATATTTTATCAAAATACAAGGTATATGTATTACATTAATCACATTGTTTCGAATCATATAAATCCACCATTCACATTGTCTATGTTATCCCAATCAAAATCATATTACATTAGACATTTCTATTCATAATCGAATCTACCAAAGTATTGTATTCAATCTCAATTTCAATCACATACTACTTATACTCTTTGATCATAAGCTCAATTTCACATAATACCATTTTCGCCGTATTATTCAAATTCAATTAATATTAAACATAACTTACCTTACTCTCGGTAAATGAAAAAGGGACTTACGTTTGCGGCGTTTACTCGATACATTAACTGCGTTTCACCTTGAGTAATTTAAGGTTTCTCCATTTAAAAACGCGTCACGGCATCAAAGCTCGCTAGGCATCAAAGCCCGAAATGTAACACCGACACAAAGCACGCTAGTAGGGCACGAGAGCCGAAATGTAACAGGCACAAAGCACGCTAGGCACAGAGCTCGATATACAACAGGCACAAGGCCCGCTAGGCACAAAGCTCGATATATAACACCGGCACAAGGCACGCTAGCTTAAAGCCCGAAATGTTACAACTCAATTCATCAACTCACATTTCTTAACACATACATTACTATCAAATCGTATTCACAAAATCAATTCACCTGTCATGTCAAATATACTAATTTACATTGTATTTAAAAACATATTCATTCCAAAATTAAACATACAAATTCGGCTATCACATGCTATTTACCCAAATTAATCACATAATTTGATTTCATACATTTTAATTATCAACTTAATGAACTTTAACTTAAGAACTTACCTCGATTGTCGACGGATCACGTGAGACCTAGGCTATTCGAGAACCTTTGTCTTCCCCGATCTAAATCTGCTTTTTCTTTGTTCTTGATCTAAACACATTAAAATTTAGCTCATTCAAGTACATTTCATCTCAATTTAGTCCCTAAGCATATAATTAGGCAATTTACCATTTTACCCCTACTATTTCACATTTTCACAATTTAGTCCTATTTGCATAAAACACAAAATACACAAAATTTCTCAACACTACTTAAGGGCCGAATATGTATAGGGACTATAAAAGTCCATTTCTTTCATTTATTTCGCAAATAAGCCCCTCTAAAATTTATTTTTTTCAATTTAGTTCAAAATACTCAAATTCACTAAAATTTCTAATACAAAATATACTAATCTTTAACATATCTTTAAAATAAAATTATCAAACATCAAAAACTACATGAACACATCAATGGCCGAATATCAAACATCCTTAGATTCAAAAATTTCAACATGGGTAAGCTACCGTTTGAAGCAACGATCTCAAAAACGTCAAAATTAACAAAAACCGACTAAAAACTCACCTTGAATTTTAGCCTAGAAGTGCCAAAAATCAAAGAACCCCAAAGCTTATTTCATCCTTCAATATTCGGCCATGAGACAGTGAAAAAGTTGATGGCTTTGTTTATGTTATTTTAACATATATTATAAGTAATTATTCAATTACTAATTTAACCTTTAAAATAAAATAAAACTAACATATAACTTAAGGTTATTCTTGACATAAGCCACCCACTAACTCAAAAATGGGTTATTTAGCTTTTTAATACTCCACTTTAAAAAGCCATCATCAAATAGGCACTTTTCACTATAGCTTGAGACTTTTAAAATTTACGCGATTAAATCCTTTTTATCAAATTAAGCACCCAAACGATGAAATTTTTCTACGAAACTTTCACACATATTAATTCACATATAATAAACACAAAATATAATATTGAAATATTTCTCGGACTCGGATTCGTGGTCTCGAAACCACCATTCCGATTAGGGTCAAATTCGGTCTGTTACAACTCTCCCTCTTAAGGATTTTCGTCCCGAAAATCTTACCGTTAAACAACATCGGATATTGTTGCCTCATTGAGTCCTCGGCTCCCATGTAGCCTCTTCAACTCCGTGCGATTCCATAGTACTTTCACTAATGGAATCCTTTTGTTTCTTAACTCTTTTATTTCCCGAGCTAAAATACGGATCGGTTCTTCCTCATACGTCATTTCAGTCCGATTTCAATCTCGACGGGGTTATCACATGTGATGGATCCGATCGTATCTAGAAGCATCGAAACGTGAAATACATCGTATCTTTTTAACTAACTCAGAAGGTAACTTCAATCTATAGGCAGCAGCCCAATACGCGTTCGATGATTTCATACGCCCGATAAATCTCGGACTCGGTTTTGCCTTTCCGGCAAAACGAAGTACTTTCTTCCACGGAGATACTTTCAAGAATACCCGATCTCCTACTTGAAATTCTATATCTTTACGTTTCAAATCAGCGTAAGACTTTTGACGATCGATGCGACTTTCAAACTATCTTTGATTATAGCCAATGCTCATTCGGTCTCTTTAATCAAATCGACCCTAGTATCTTATTCTCACCGAGCTCGGTCGATTACAAAGGCGTCACGACACTTGCGGCCATATAGAGCTTCATAGGGTGCCATTTTGATACTTGATTGAAAAGCTGTTATTATAAGCAAATTTAATCAAAGGTAAGTACCTTTCCCACGCACCTTCAAACTCGAGAACGCAACATCTCAACATGTCCTCAAGTGTTTGAATAGTTCGCTCAGATCGACCGTCTGATGCATCATGCGGGTGAAAAGCGGTGCTAAAATGGAGTTTAGTACCTAAAGCATCCCGCAACTTCTTCCACAATCGCGATGTGAATCTCGGGTCTCTGCTCATGCGAGATAATAGAACTCGGTACACCATGTAATCTCACAATTTGAGATATATACAACTCAGCAAGTTTATCGAGTGAATAATGCATACGACCGGTACAAAATGAGTGATTTGGTCGATCTATCTACTATAACCCAAAGCGCATCTTTCTTGCTCGGTGTCATAGGCAACCCAGATACAAAATCCATAGTGATTCTATCCCATTTCCATTCAGGTATCATGATCGGCTGAAGCAACCCAGAAGGCACTTGATGCTCGGCTTTTACTTGCTGACAAATTAAGCACTTTGACACAAATTCAGATATATCCCGTTTCATGCCAGGCCACCAATAAAACTATTTCAAATCATTATACATTTTCGTGCTACCCGGATGTATCGATAATCGACCACTATGAGCCTCACTCAGAATCATCTGAATCAAATCCGAGTTCTTTGGAACACACATTCGGCTTTTAAAGTTCAAACAGTCATTTGCATCAATTTGAAACTCTGATTCCGCACCTTTTTCACACTGAATTCGTCTAGCAATCAAATCTTTGTCAACTTTCTGTGCATCACAAATTTGCTGAATAAACATCGGTCTTGCTTGTAACTCAGTTATGATCGAACCATCACTAGACATAACCATCTGTGCGTTCATCGCACGAAGAGCAAATAATGATTTCTGACTTAATGCATCTGCAACAACATAGCTTTTCCCGGATGGTAGTCAATCACCAACTCATAGTCTTTCAACAGCTCTAACCATCTGCGTTGTCTCAAGTTCAGATCTTTTTGAGTCATCAAATACTTTAGACTTTTATGATCTGAATAAATGTGACATTTCTCACCGAATAAGTAATGACGCCAAATTTTCAATGCGAAAACAATGGCTGCTAATTCCAGATCGTGAGTCGGATAATTTCTTTCGTGCGGCTTCAACTGTCTCAAAGCGTAGGCTATAACTTTTCCTTCCTGCATCAAAATGCAACCCAACCTATTCAAAGAAGCATCACTAAAAACAACAAATTCTTTACCCGATTCAGGCTAAGCTAACACTGGAGCTTCGGTCAAAAGGGCTTTCAGCTGCTCGAAACTTTCCTGACACTTTTTCGACCACTCAAACTTGACATCTTTCTGTAGTAGCCTTGTCAAAGGTGTAGCTATCATGGAAAAGCCTTTGACGAATCGTCTGTAGTATCCTGCAAGTCCCAAAAAGCTCTGAATTTTAGAGACATTCTTCGGTGGTTTCCAATCAAGTATAGCCGATATTTTGTTTGGATCAACCCGAATACCTGAAGCTAAAACAACATGACTCAAAAAGCTGACTTCCTTCATCCAGAACTCACACTTACTGAACTTTGCATACAACTGCTGATCCCGTAAAGTCTGTAATACTAATCTCAAGTGTTAGCGTGTTCGGTTTCATCTTTAGAGTAGATCAAGTATATCATCAATAAACACTACTACAAACCGATCCAAAAAGCGTCTCGAAAACTCGATTCATTAAGTCCATAAAAATAGCAGTGCATTAGTGAGTCCAAAAGGCATAACGAAACTCAAAATGTCCGTACCTCATCAGGAATGCGATCTTTGGCACATCTGTATCTCGACTGCAATCGATAATAACCCGATCTCAAATCTATTTTTGAAAATACCGAAGCCCCTTTCAACTGATCAAACAAATCATCAATCCGAGGTAGCGGGTACTTATTCTTTATAGTTACCTTATTCAGTTGCCGATAATCAATGCACATTCGCATCGTTCCATCTTTCTTTTTCACAAAAAGAACTGGTGCACCCAAGGAGAGAAACTTCGGTCGTGCAAAGCCCCTATCTCATAACTCTTGCAAATGTGCTTTCAACTCTTTTAACTCGAAGAGGTGCCATCCGATCACGGGGCTATCAAAATCGGAGTCGTTCGGTACTAATTCAATGCCGAACTCAATCTCTAAATCATGGTGGTAAACCCGGTAGCTCTTCAGAAACACATTTGGGTATTCACACACAACCAAGTGCATGATTCAATGCTTTTGGACACTTTATTATCCGATTGACATAGGCCAAATAAGCTTCACACCCTATTCTCACATACTTAGGGCTAACATCGAGGATATATTATCAGAGGAAACCCACTTAAATCACTGGATTCAATTCTGATGATCTCACCGTTCTGACATCTCAAATCAATAAGCTTTCTTTTGCAATTCACCACTGCATCGTGCGAAGTTAACCAATCCATTCCCAAAATTATATCAAACTCATCGAAGGGCAACAACATTAAATCGGCTGGGAAACAAGAATCCCGAATCATCAACGGGCAACCTTTACACACTTTATTAACAAGTACACATCTACCCAAAGGGTTGGACACACGAATCACAAACTCGTGAGACTCAATCGGCGAGTCTTCATCGAATACTAGAGTTTCACACACATATGAATGAGTCGAACCGGGATCAATCGGTGCAATCACGATAGTATCATAAAGGGTGAAAGTAAGAGTAATGACATCAGGGGAGGAAGCATCCTCTCTGGCTCGTGTAGCATAAGCTCTAGCTGGAGCTCTAGCCTCTGATCGTATTGCGGTGTCCTTCGTCCCTCTCTGACTGCCACCTACGTTGCCTAAATGTCTGAGTGGCCTACCCCGTGCTGGCACACTGCTCGGTCTAGTGTTCTAAGTCGCAATTTGCTTGGCTAACATCAGACGCTCTCGAATAAAATGATCTGACGATCCACATTTAAAGCAGGACCGATCATGAACTCTACAACTCCCAGGATGCCATTTCCCACAATGTTTACACTCGGCCCGGTTCTGTGAAACATTACCAATGCTAGCTACCGAAGTGGCTCGGGAACTCACTGGAGGTCGATCACGTCTAGGCAAGTCTGAGTGGCTTTATGTCGACTGGGGTCATCTCTGAACTTCTTGTGCACGGAATGGAAAGTTTTACTCGATGATCTTTTTCGAGTGTCTCTAGCTTCTACTTGACTTTTCTTTTCTCCTTTCCGAGCTCTTGGCTTTACAAGCTCGCTCGACTAATGTCACAAACTCTTTGATTTCAAGAATGCCAACAAGTAACTTTATGTCTTCATTCAGCCGTCTTCAAATCTTTTACACATAATGGCTTTGGTAGATATACACTCCGAGCGTAACGGCTCAATCGACAAACTTCCGCTCATATTACATCACGGTCATGCGACCTGTTTTAATTCCGAGAAATTCTTTTCGTTTACGATCGATGAATCTCGATCGATATATTTCTTACAGAACTCAATTTGGAAGAAGTCCCAAGTTACTTTTTCTTTCGGAACCACAGATACCAGTGTGTTCCACCCGTGATAGGCAGTGTCACGAAGTAGAGATATAGCACACTTTAGGCATTCATCTGGTGTACAGGATAGCTCATTAAGTACCCGAATAGTGTTATCAAGCCACATCTCGGCTCGCTCTGCGTCATCATCATCATTGGCCTTGAATTCCTCGACCCCATATTTTCTGATTTTATCAATGGGAGGCCTGCTAGATCTCATCGGATCTATTATCGGGGGTGCTGAAGGTACCGGAGTTGGATTATTCGGGGGTGGAGGTTGTTGTACAGCCGGATTAGTCTGAATAAACTGGGTAAACCATTCGTTCATCATCTGATAGAAGGCTTGTTTAGCCTCCCCCTCATGGCTACCCGAAACTGGTCGAGAGTCTAATGGCACTGATCCACTTGCGAGACCAGGCGCAACACTCTCCACGTCATCAGCTACGGCTCTATCAGGATCGGGATCCATTTACTATATAAAATACAATTGAAATTGTCAGAAGTCACCACACTATCATATATACAATTCAAAGGCATGTATAGCTAGACTCATACACACTACGGTAGTCCTAGAATCGACTAAACCGTAGCTCGATATAATAAAATGTAACACCCCTTAACCGTATCGGTATCCATCATTTGAACTACGGTTATGAGGCGTTACGAACTAGACACGCTTTAGCTTACAGTCATTTATGGAATAAACCCAATACGCATATTTAAATTTTTCCATATCAACAAATAATGTTCAAGACTTACGTTACAAACCAGGTTTCATAATGCAACACATCATTACTTATAATCTATACAAGTTTGAATCAAGCTTCCACATAACAACACCAAATTTCATATGTTAAATGATATATATACATCTATTTCATTAGTCGAATATCAACATATCTTTTATACCTTATACAAATATGCATAATAAAAACGAATAGATCCATGATACTCTATTTGCTTTTCATTCATATATGTGACATTTGAACCTTATAGCATAACCAATCATACACATCATGCTATTGTAATATGCGCAATGTCCCTAAAACAAAAGCCATGTCAAACCCTAATTATCAATTCATCCTACCTTATTAATTAATGGACACAAGATTATTAAATAACCTACCAAACACACATATGATATGTAACTAGTCCAAAGAAAAAAATATATATAAATACAACCAATTCATTGACCATATATTCGGTCCTCAATTTAAAACTCTAATGATCAACCCAAAACATAATTATAAACATTTTCATGATCATCTCTAAATTATAACCAAGCACATAATAATCTAAGTAGAAAAATTCACACGACCTAATATGCATACTCATACATATATATATAATACATATAAATGATTATTACTATATAACCACATTTAACTTCCAAGCATAATATGCACACATCTTATATCAAAGATTAAAACAAACCATTATATCAAACATACAAACGATACTTAACCAAAAGTAATAGCCTTATTCGCAAGGCCATATATACATATATACATTTACAAAATCGAACATCATTCATTCAAGTCATAATTCAGCCTATACATGCCTTTGATTGAAAAGTAAACATTTATACCAAAGAGAGTGATAGTGTGGGACGACTTTCTTGATGATCCTCCGAGTCCGTAGCTAAATCAACGATCTATAAAACAGAAAGACAAACATATACAGAGTAAGCTCACTAGCTTAGTAAGTTTTAAGTTAATGGTAATACAACATCCAAACACTTATACATCTATAATAGTTACCAATAACAATGAAAAATAAACATTTCAATACACAAATTCATATAAGGCCGAATACCATAGTTCATTAACCTAATTGTTTCACTTCTTTACCTTAAACTTATATTTTATCAAAATACAAGGTATATGTATTACATTAATCACATTGTTTCGAATCATATAAATCCACCATTCACATTGTCTATGTTTTCCTAATCAAAATCATATTACATTAGACATTTCTATTCATAATCGAATCTACCAAAGTATTGTATTCAATCTCAATTTCAATCACATACTACTCATACTCTTTGATCATAAGCTCAATTTCACAAAATACCATTTCTACCGTATTATTCAAATTCAATTAATATTAAACATAACTTACCTTACTCTTGGTAAATGAAAAAGGGACTTACGTTTACCCGAGCGTTTACTCGATACATTAACTGCGTTTCATCTTGAGTAATTTAAGGTTTCTCTATTTAAAAACGCGTCACCGGCATCAAGCCTGCTAGGCATCAAAGCCCGAAATGTAACACCGACACAAAGCCTGCTAGGCATAGAGCCCGAAATGTAACACCGGCACAAATCCTGCTAGGCACAGAGCCTGATATACAACACCGGCACAAGGCCTGCTAGGCACAAAGCCTGATATATAACACCGGCACAAGGCCTGCTAGGCTTAAAGCCCGAAATGTTACAACTCAATTCATCAACTCACATTTCTTAACACATACATTACTATCAAATCGTATTCACAAAATCAATTCACCTGTCATGTCAAATATACTAATTCACATTGTATTTAAAAACATATTCATTCCAAAATTAAACACACACATTCGACTATCACATGCTATTTACCCAAATTAATCACATAATTTGATTTCATACATTTTTAATTATCAACTTAATGAACTTTAACTTAAGAACTTACCTCGACTGTCGACGGATCACGTAGACCGACTATTCGAGAACCTTTGTCTTCCCCCGATCCAAATCCGTTTTTCTTTGTTCTTGATCTAAACACATTAAAATTTAGCTCATTCAAGTACATTTCATCTCAATTTAGTCCCTAAGCATATAATTAGGCAATTTACCATTTTACCCCTACTATTTCACATTTTCACAATTTAGTCCTATTTGCATAAAACACAAAATACACAAAATTTCTCAACACTACTTAAGGGCCGAATATGTATAGGGACTATAAAAGTCCATTTATTTCATTTATTTCGCAAATAAACCCCTCTAAAATTTATTTTTTTCAATTTAGTTCAAAATACTCAAATTCACTAAAATTTCCAATACAAAATATACTAATCTTTAACATATCTTTAAAATAAAATTATCAAACATCAAAAACTACATGAACACATCAATGGTCGAATATCAAACATGCTTAGATTCAAAAATTTAAACATGGGTAAGCTACCGTTCGAAGCAACGATCTCAAAAACGTCAAAATTAACAAAAACCGACTAAAAACTCACCTTGAATTTTAGCCTAGAAGTGCCGAAAATCAAAGAACCCCAAAGCTTATTTCATCCTTCAATATTCTTCCATGAGAGAGTGAAAAAGATGATGGCTTTGTTTATGTTATTTTAACATATATTATAAGTAATTATTCAATTACTAATTTAACCTTTAAAATAAAATAAAACTAACATATAACTTAAGGTTATTCTTGACATAAGCCACCCACTAACTCAAAAATGGGTTATTTACCTTTTTAATACTCCACTTTAAAAAGCCATCATCAAATAGGCACTTTTCACTATAGCTTGAGACTTTTAAAATTTACGCGATTAAATCCTTTTTATCAAATTAAGCACCCAAACGATGAAATTTTTCTACGAAACTTTCACACATATTAATTCACATATAATAAACACAAAATATAATATTAAAATATTTCTCGAACTCGGATTCGTGGTCTCGAAACCACCATTCCAATTAGGGTCAAATTCGGTCTGTTACACACACGGTTGAGCATACGGGCGTGTGGCTCGACCGTGTCATTTGAGTTTGTAATTCAAAACAAGTCAGTGTCGACCATGGGCTGGACACACGGGCGTGTGACTGGTCGTGCGATGCAAGTCAGTGTCGACCACGGGTGAGGCACACGGGCGTGTTCTCGACCGTGTGGACAAGTCAGTATGTATGCCCTGTTTTGCCACGGCTTAGACACACGGGTATGTCTGAGGCCGTGTGAGGCACACAGCCTACTCACACGGGCTTGTGACCTCTGTAACTTTGAAAAATGTTTGATTTTTGGAAAAAATTTGTATGATCTCGGTTTAGTCCCGACCCCTTTCTAATGCGTGTTTAAGGTCTCGTAGACCTTATTAAGGGGCTATATGCTTGTATTTTGCTATGATATGACGATGATATACTTATTGATGTGAAATGTTCGTAAAAGTTTCTGATTTTTCCGGTAATGCCTCTTAATCCTAGACCGGCGATGGTTACGGGTTAGGGGTGTTACACATGTGGTCAAGACATTATAGTATAGCTAAGTTGCCGGAACAGAATTTTGGATAAACCACCGGATAATATAGATCATTAATTGCTAGAAACTTCCTCCTTTCACATCAACCCAAATCCCATGCAACGTGTCATGACATACATATGCAGAACCAGAGTGATGAGCATGTAAGTTATGCTATCTTTTAATAACAGAATCAAGAGACATGAGAGTCCATGTTTTGTAAAACAGACTTATCAAACCTCAATAGACCATATCAAATTTGTCATGAAGTCACATGCACGGTTATAAATCAGAATCAGTAACAAGCAGTCTAACATGTTCAGATATCGTATATTCCTCATTAACAAAGTAATGTAGAGGGTTATAAATCAGAATCAGTAACTGTCAATCTAACAGAGTAACGCAGAGGCGTACCAACAAACGTAATGAAATACAGATTGTACCTGGATAATTCGCACACATTAGACAATAGCATATTACGTTCTGATAGATCCTACTCACTTAGGTTCAAACATAGCAGATATACGTACAGATCACAAGTTGTTCATCATCAAATCATCAGATACCAAGTTATATAGCCTAATTCAGATCGTACGAATCCTGCAATAGGCCTGCGTTCGTTTCAAACGACACTTGTGGCCCAAGAGAAAAATTCCAAATATTGCTTCACACGCCCGTATGGTTTTACACGGCCTGGAGAACTGGCCTGTGTGACTCCACACAGTCTGGCACATACCCGTGTGCTTGCCCGTGTGTCCTACACGGCCTAACACATGCCCGTGTGGTCCTAATTCACAAACAGTGAGTTACACAGCTGGACACACGCCCATGTCACTGGCCCATTTGAACCCTGCACAATTCATAACCACATATGGTCTGGGCACACACCTGTGTGCCTCCAATTTTTGTGAACAGTAAGTTACACGGCCTGCCACACGGTCGTGTGGTGTTGATAGTCCCATTTTTCAAAGACTAAAATTCAAATAAGAAGGGGTTTCCGATATCCACCTGATACGGATTCGATACAGGAGCAACAAGGATGAATTCTCATCCCTAAACGACAAGCAATTACCCAACAAATGATTAATTCACAGTCAAATTGCTAAAAACTAACATTCCAGAACTGAAGTTACATTAAAGAACTTTCGACACCAAACTTTAAATCAACTTGTCGGTCAACGAATTGAACTGAAAAATGAGAAGTCAGACCCCGTACAAAATCTGTTCGAGATAACAAAAAAAAAAAAGAAATGTAGTTTGAAGAGAAGAATCAAACGAAGAAAAAATAAAGAAAGAACGGAGGAATGGTAGAAACAAAAATGAAAAGTAAAACAAAAATAAACAATATCATCAACTCAGGAGGTTTGGGAAGTTTATTTTACCACCTAAAACTAACTACCACACAAAGAGTTTCAAAAATAAAATATTCCTTATTAATTCCCAAAATATTTGAACACTAGACCAAAGAATACACAGAAACTTAACCATTGAACCAACAGACTCATTTTTGTCATCAATTGACTGAATTTAACTTATAACCCACATGTCCAAAATAAAGATTTAATCAAAAGTAGCAAATTTTCAAGAGGTAGGATTCAAACCCAGAACCTCACACACATAATCAAAATACTTAACCACTAAACCAGATCAATTCACTTGTCAAAATTTCCCAAAATCTAAACTCAAAATCGAGAGATGACCACTCTTAGTTTCCAACTTAATTTCTTCTAACCCAGTTTTTAGGATGTTACAACTTTAGCATGTTTGTATATGTATTCCATGTTAAAGTTATTTTTCATTTCATGTCATGTTTTAAACATTTTATTATTATTTACTTTAGAGAATAATGTATTTGTCAATAGCAAGTCTTGATTTTCAACATATTTTTGCATAATTTGTCATACTAAATAATTAATTAAAAAAAATACTTGAGTGTTTGTATCAAGTTTTAATTTTTTTTTATGTGTAAAATATTGTAAATTTATATATTTTTTCATGTTTTTATTTATTCCATTATTTTGCACAAATTTATCATAATAATTAAATTTTAACTCTAAATTTGAAACATTAAATCGTTATAAATTTCATAATCTTGCGAAATGAGCAAGTATGTTCTAGTATTAATTATATTTATATTACTTTTGTACTTATTGAACATATTATATTCATACTTCATTTTAATATTACATCTTAAATTATGTTTGCTAAGTAAAGATGAATTGAAAAGAAGATTTCAGATGTCTCATGTAATTTATAAACTTAAAATCTGTATAATTATATTGATTACTGCAAACAAAAATTGATTGTAACGTAAACATAAAGGTCCCCGATTAGGTCGGTGGCTCACTCACGCCTCTCTACAAAACCTCACTTTATTTAAACTTATATATCTATAATCTATAATTATATCTAATTTTGCTATTGGAGACTTAATTCAATTACCATTGTATTGCAATATTAAGAGGATATAGGCTCGAGCACGTCTAAGCCCATTTTGCATCTTATTTAAGGGTTAAGAGAGGTTATGGGTATGGTTGTAATCGAGTCCAGTCAAGCTCGAATACTGTCAAGCTCAACCTCGACTCAAAATTCAAAGCTCGATACTTGGCCCGAGCTCAATCAAACATCTATTTTAAGATTGATTTTTTTTTCAAATTGAACTTGAGCAACTTACGAGTATTAGTGTCTCATTTACACCCTAGTTATGAGTAGAATTAGATAGGGGTGAGTGTTCGATCGAATCGAATGAAAAAATGTCGAGTTAATTGAGTTGACGAATCCTATTTCATCATCCTAACTCGATTTGAAAATTTCCCGAATCGAGTCGAGTGAGATGGAATTCGAATCAAATCGAATCGAATATGTTTGTTCGAGTTAAATTTAAAAAAAAATGATTTTGGGTCCTTATAATCACTATCACCCACCGTAATCAAATTTATTATTAACTTTCATCCCCTTCTTTGCTTGCTTAGTTCCTTCAATTATCTTCTGATTCTGGTCATTATGTATTTTAAAATTAAAAATATATATTAAATGTAAAAAATGTGGTTTTTTAATAAAAGTTATCTTAAAGATAAAATGTGAAATTGATACCAACATAAAATTTTAACATGAATATTTTATAGAATCATCAATAAATCAATTTTAATAAAAAATTATAAATTCAATATGATTAAACAATTCAATAATATAAATAGTAAAAAATGTGAAATTTAATTTAATAATATAAATAGTATATATAAATAAAATTATTACTATTTAGATTTAGGTATTTTTTTGGATGATTTTAATTTTTGATTTGGGGGTAAAAGGTGAGAAGTAAAAGTTTAGGGGGGAAATAAAAAGTTTTAGGGGTTGAGAGAGTAAAATTTTGAGGGGAAAGTAAATGGGGGAGTAAAATTTGAGGGGGGGGGGGAATGGGTTTGGGGTAAAAGGGGGTGGGATGGGAGAAGAGTAAAAGTTTTGGGGAAAGTGAGAAGGAGTAAAAGTTTTGGGGGAAAGTAAAGAGGTTTAGGAGTTTGGGGTAAAAATATAAAATATTATAGTTTGGTATTCGGTTTATTCGAATTATTCGAGTTATTCGAATTCAAAAATCAAATTCGATTCGAACTCGAAATTCGAAAAGAAATTCGAGTTGACTCGAATAATTTGATTAATTTGAATAACTCGATTCGTTTAACTCGAAATTCGAATTTTTTTCGATTTTTTCGAGTCGAATAGATTTTTATTCACCCTAGAATTAGACATTCTATAAAAAATTACTATATAATTTTAACATTCATAGGACACTAGATATTTGGTCTTAGTTTTATGACATGCAGTTTCTTTTTCCAGGGACATGATGGGAGTGATGGAAGAGTAAAGAAAAGTGATAGTTAGTAGTTTACCTCTTTGGAGAGTATTGAGGTGAGGAGCTTAATCACTCTTGTCCACAATAGATACCCTAGTTACGACCAGAAAAAGAAGAAGAAAAAAAAAAAAAAAAAAGGAAAGAGAAAAGGTAGGAATGGGAAAAATAAGTGTAATTTAATTCCTATATTCTTCCCCCATTTAAAATTTAGTCTTTTTAGTTTTAGTTTTAGTTCTAGAAATCTAATTTTTCTATTTTTATTTTTTAAAAATTTAGTCCTCTACTATTTTGATCTAATAATTGAAGTTCAATTGATAATTTTGTCAAAAAAATTCATTAAATTAGATTATGTGGCATTAAAAAAAAGTGTTGCTCAGGAGTAAATTTAAGTTGCGTAGAAGCAATGTAAGTAAAAGAAGTGGCTTCCACTTGGTTTATCTAAATAGGGCTAAAGAACCTTACTACTCTTGAGTTGAGTTAAAATTGGAAATTTTACAATCTTAAATTTAATATTTTTATTTACTTATTTGACTTTCAACTCATATAATATTGATTATTTATAAATTCTTTAATTTTAAAAATAATATATAATCCAATTTAATAGAATTTTTTTATAATGTTATCAATTAAATTTTAATTATTAAATCAAAATAGTAAAAGGAATAATTATTGAGATTAAAAGCGGAAGAATTAAATTTTAAGTGTTGGATTGAGAGTATAGTTAAAAGAAAACAAATGAGGAGAAAGCAAAAAGAAAGGAAAGGAGAAAAAAATTAAAAAATTAGTAATAATTTATGTAGATTTTGATATATTCATTTATTTTGTCTTATGTTGGTTTGCATATTATGTTGTGTTTATGTAATATATAAATTTATTTAATGTTGTGTTTATCTAATGTATTTAATGTTGTGCTAATTTCAATGGATTAACTCATATTGTTTAAATATATATTCATGTCATTCTCATGTTAATATTATCTTGTTATTTTTATGTTGTTGATAGGCGTTGAAACCACCAAATATAAATTCCTACGACAAAATAACATTAAATATAATTATAGAGCAATACGTTCGAATCCACAAAGACTGGTGATCTAATTGCACCTTTTCTCGTGACCAAAATTACTGTCGCGGTTACAGTCGTGCCCATGACCTGTGTGTAGCAATGCTAAAAAATAAAATGGGGGTTTTAGTTTATAAGGATAATGATATAAAAAAATGCATAAAATAAAGTAAAAATAAAAGAATCGCGATTGCAAAATAAAATAAATTGGTAAATAAAATATATTAAAGCTTAGCCTTAGCCCCTATATACTCCGAACTTGAATCGATCCTTGAAAAATGGATTTTCCCTTCCAAGCAATAAGCTGGCTATAGCGACCAAGAACGTCCCGACCACCAACTTTTCCTTGTGTAGTCAGTCCCAGTACGACCTACAAACCGACCCTTGCCAAATTTCTAACCGCGATACACGTGTTCACAATTCAAGATTTCGACAGCCTTGCAATCTAAAAAGCTCAACTTGAATCAACGGCCTCAACCGCGTGGGTCATTTAGATCCGACACTTTCTCCCTTGACGGCGTCCAACTAGCCGTTTCCTACTTGGAAACTCCAATTTGTTCGCGGGAATTCGAAAAAATAACGACCGACTTGGCTTCCCAACTGTATGCCAAACAACTCCAACCCAACGTGCACTTTTTGAATCGAAGTTGAATCAACTTTAAGGGATGAATTTGTACTATCTCATATACCAGAGAGATAGTGAATATTGTGTTGAGAGGTTTTACAGCGGGTTTGTATCTCACGACTGTTTCGTTGGAGCGTTTACCGGGCCAAGGCTAAAGGGGATTAGTTAATCATGAAATAAATCATGCTAAATGGAGTATGGAAGTGGATTTTAATGGAAATTGTGGAAAGTGGAAAGGTGAAAGAGGAAAGGGCTTGGAAGGTAAATTAACCAAATTATTGAAATTGGGAAAAAATTGGCAGAATGCCAAATGCTTACTGACACTGAAATTGACAAGAAAGAAAGGAATTTTTTTTTTATTCAAGGCCAAGTCTGCCCAATGGTTATAGCCACCAGGTATTTATATGTAACAGCCAGAATTTTGGGTCTAGTCAGAACAGTGGTTTCGAGACCACAAATTTGACGCAGTAAAATTTATTTTTATTATATTTTTATGGTCTACAGTTTTATGGAACGATTTCTTGAAAATTTCGTTCGAAAATTTTGACGTTTGGGCACTCAATTTAGTCAAAAGGACTAAATTACAAAAAGTGCAAAACTTGAATTCTATATGTTAAAGGTGTCCAATTGGTATGAAATTTTAAATTAGAGGTCCTTAAATGGTAATTAGACCATTGGTTAAGTTGGTGGACAAAAATGGACATGGTTTGGTATGTTTCTAAAGTTTTTCATTAATGGCATTTTAGTAATTTGGTAATTAAAATGAATTAAAAAGCCAAATTAAAAGTCAATTTTTGTCCATCTTCCTCCCATGGCCAAAATTCACAAGGGGAAACCATGGGTAGGGTTTTTCAATCTTCCAAGCTCGATTGTATGTCCGTTTTAGCCCCGTTTTTAATGATTTTTATGTTTTTGAAATCCTTGTAACATGATCTGTAACACCCCTTACCCGTATTCAATGCCAGAATAGGGTACGAGGCTTTACTAGACTTATACGCGATCAATCATATAACTACGAGACTTGACTTTCTACTCCCGATTTAAAACTTTTCATAATGTCTCTTAAACAAGCCTATATGGCCTAAGTCCTCCCTGTAGGAATGGGTCGGGGCCAAATCGAACCCTTCTGAAGCCCTCTAGAAAACTTTCACTAAACAGTCCACACGCCCGTGTGGAGTAAGGGACACGCCCGTGTGTCATATCACATGCCCATGTTCCACACCCGTGTGGAATTATTTTTCAATTCGAACCGACAGGGGTTTTCACACGGCGGACACACGCGCGTGTTCTCGGCCGTGTCCTCACACGCCTCGACACGCCCGTGTCTTAGCCCTTGTGCCAAAACCTTGGCATTCTGTTTCTGACGTCATCAACTCAAAAATGTCACACGGCCTAGGCACACGTCTGTGTCCCTCGACCGTGTGGCGAATTAAATTCCAATTTCAGGTGCAGACTTCACACGGCCTGGGCACACGCCCATGTCCATGGCCGTGCCTTCCACACAGCTGAGACACACGGCTGTGTCTCCGCCCGTGTGTTTACTACTGATCATTCTGACTTGTAAACCTAGCATGCAAAGGGAAACACGGCCTAACCACACGCCCATGAGGCCGACCGTGTGTCACACACGGCCTAGACACACGCTCGTGTGTCTACCTGTGTGGACAAAAACAAGGCTATTTGCCAAGCTCTTCTTATCACCCTAACTCGTACAAATATAATCACATTCAACCATCAATCCATCCATGCATACTTAAACCAAGCAACCCAAATATGCATCACACACATTTCATGAATAACCTCATCTTTTCATAGATTAATAATAATGAGCCATCAACTATGGCCTTATACAAAAGAGTTCATCTTAAAAAGAGCCAACACACTTGGCCAAAACAACAAGACATTACGCTAAGTCTAGACCCTATACATGCCATACTCAAAATGCTAAGTCTAAATATACCGAGATGAGCTGATAGTGTGGATGATCTTCTGATTATCTTTATATCCCGAGCTGGCTCTTTGACACTATAGAACAAGGGAAAAGAAAGGGAGTAAGCTTTAAGCTTAGTAATTTTACATGTAAACAATAAGCATCATAACATATGCTAATTAATCAATAACATTCCATACTAAGCAAGAACAATTCACATTTCTATAACCATGCTTATTCATATCAACTCTTACCACATTCCAACCATATAACAAATATATTGCTCACATTTACTTGTACACATTTCCTGCACTCATCACCACAAAGCCACATGAAACATTTACTTAGACAATTCCTCGATGAACCCTTCAGAATAATACTAAGTACCCGATGGTTTCGCACACAGCCCACCATTTATCAATAATAGGGTGGTATCACACATATCCCACCAAATGAAAATATAAACGATGGTATCGCACACAGCCCATCGTGAATAAATAATAAGGTGGTATCGCACACAGCCCACCAAATAATTATCATGGATATTTTTCCGCAATCACATATCTATTCCGAGGTTCATACGAGAATTACTCACTATCTATCAATTTCAATCAATCTCACTCATAATTGATCTCATTCATACAATGCATCAATAAGTAACAACATATGTATTAAATATGTATCGTTTACACATAAACTTACCTCGGTGCAAAATGTATTAATCAACGGTCTAGTCCGTAACCTTGCCTTTTCCTCGGTCAAGGTTGTTCCCACGCTCTTCTTGATCTATAATAATAAAATTTACTCATTCAATCACTATATAACTCATGATACATCAAAATTTCTACTTAGGTAAGAATGACCATTTTACCCTTATACTTTGGCAAAATTACAATTTTGCCCCTAGGCTCGTAAATCGTTTTTCATCACATTTTCTCATTAAAAAAGCCTAGCTGAACATTTATTTCTCTTACAACAACTCACAAAACCAATTATTTCATGCATTTACTACTAAATTACAACCTTTACAACTAAGTCCCATTTAGGTGTTTTCATGATAACACATTTCACAAAAGTTATTCCTTAACCTTCTAACATTCATTTTCTTCCATAAAAACTCAGAAAACAACATGAAAACTCTCATGGAAAGTCCCTAAAATTTCAACCATTTTGCAAAATAGTCCCCTCATTAGCTAGCTTAAGCTTTAGGGGTTCTAAAAGTACAAAAATTATCAAGAAAGACCTCTAAAATCACTTACTTTCAAAGGTGAGAAGTTGCTAAAAAATTTTGGCTTCCAAAACCCTTCCTTAGCTGATATTTTCAGTGGGAGAAGATGAATGAATAGGGTGATATCATCTTTTCTTTATTTTATTTATTTTCTTCAATCTAGTCACCTAATACACCCACTTTGACCAAATTTTGACATTTCTTGTCCCCTATGGCCGACCACTCATCTTATAAGGGTCTAATTGTACATTTTGAGCTTCCAATTAGTATTCTACAACTATTAGACACCTTTAGCTTGTGAAATAGAACTTTCGCACTTTATGCGATTTAGTCCTTTTTCACAATTAAGCATACAATCGCTAAAATTCAAGCACCAAAATTTTCATGCATACTTATAATCATGCTATAACACATAAAATAATATTAAAAATATTTTTCTTCAACCTCGGATTAGTGGTCCCGAAACCACTGTTCCGACTAACCCCAAAATCTGGCTGTTACATGATCTATCTATTTCTACCACTAATTTAAGAAATAATCAAGGTCTAAAATTTTACCCATGATGGATATTTGTGTATTTTGATGTCTAATGGTAGAAAATGCATGTTTGGTGTATGATAAACAACATTTACTAAGTGATTTTTGGTAAAAATGTCAAAAAGGACTTATTTCAAAAGTTATAAAATGAGTAGAAAAGTGTTATTAAATGAGAAATGTAGGCTGTTATAAGTATGAAAAGGGTTTGGCTAGGCTTGGGTTTTGAAGAAATTGAATGGAAATCATTTTATGAGCCTAGGGACTAAAATGTAAAAATGTCAAACTTTAGAGAAAAAATGTAATTTTTCCATAATGTGACTTTTGGGCTGAAATGAATAATGTGATGAATAAATGAGATGAATTTGATATTATAGATCAAGAAAAACGAGGTTCGGGTCTAGAACGGGGGAAAAACAAGTATTTGACGGTTAGGTCATTTTCGCCATTTTTATACTGAGGTAAGTTCGTATGTTTAATAAGCATTAGATTATATGTGTATAAATGCTTGATTGATATTATTGTGGTAAATGCTATATTATTGAAATGAAATGTGAATGCTATTGAGAATGATACTACGAAAATGACCGACAGAGATTCGATACAGCGAAAGTCCCGGTTGAACATTAGGAATAGATAGGATACAAATGTCATGACATTAGGATTACCTAGATTACGTGTAAGAGCATATCTGGGAAATGGCATCAATATGAGACTTCGTGTAAGACCATAGCTGGGCTATTTGCATCGATACGAGATTACATGTAAGACCATATCTAGGATATGGCATTGGTACGGTATTGTGTGTACGAGATTCCTGAGTATCCTTTAGTATTCCAAATGGTTCAACGAGAAATTAAATGAGTATGTCAAAGAAGAGAAAGAGTATGTAAGTAATTACGAATCGGTACAGGTATGTACGTAAAGTCTATAAGCATGGACTTCATGAAATTGTGAGTTCATGATTTCCACGAGAATGATTTTGTGAAAACCTTGTGATTATTAGTCTATACTTGTGATGTATGAAATTCATGATAAATTCGGTTGACGATTATGTTATTGGCTTTCGGGCCAAATTGAGTTATGATATAGCATGTTTTATTCATACAAATTGTGATTTATCGGATATGAGAAAATGGAAAGATAAGAACTTAGTCAATTAAAAGATGTTAAAGTATATGCTTGAAATGTAAATACTTATAATTAATGTGCATGGTTACTATGAAGTTTGAAATGATTTGTATTTGTTGTAATCCGTTACAAAGGAGAGATTATGGTTGTTAGGCTAATGCCAAGATATGTTAAATTATGCTTATAAGTTGATAGAGTGAACCTTATGACTGAATGAAAATTGTAACTATGAGCTTTATAGCAATTTGTATTATCTTGTGTTTAAATTGTTGAACTTTATAAAAGATTTGTAAGAGTTGCTTATTATATTCGTACGGACTTACTAAGCTATATAATATAGCTTACCCCCTTCCTTTCCAATGTCTTATAGGGTTATTGAGCTAGCTCGGGTTGGAAATCGCCGGAGATCCTATCACACTATCAAGCTGTCATTTTGGGTATAAATGAATCCAAGCATTTTGAGTCTATGGCATGTATAGGGATTAGGCCAATTTGTTATGTGTGTCATTATTAATTTGGCCATATGTGTTAGCTTGTAATTGTTAATGTTTCATCTTATATATAGCCATGAATGATGGCTTATGTTGATCATAAGTTTATTAATATGTTAATGCCCTCTTGTGAATGTGAAATTAGTATGTTTTTAATGGGCTAAGTATGATGTTTTAAGCATGATAAATGATGGTATAAGAATGACATGTTATTGTCTTATTTGTGGTTGTTTGGTTGCATTTATATGCTTGAATTTGGGCCATGTGATGTTGTGTAGATGTGTGCAAGTATGGGTGGCAAAATGGCTTGGTAAATAGCCTTGTTTTTTGTCCACACGGGTAGACACACGGGCGTGTTTCTAGGTCGTGTGTGACACACAGTCTGCCCAATGGGCATGTGTTCTGGTCGTGTGTCCCCTGTACCTTAATTTTGGGAAAACAGAATGTCCAGAATTGAGCACACGGGCAAAGACACGGGCGTGTGTCTCAGCCGTGTGTGCTACACGGCCTAGCACACGAGCGTGTGGCATGGCCGCGTGGCACAAGTCAGAGAGCACCCCTAAATCAAACACGGTCTGAAGCACGGGCGTGTCCCAGGGTCACACGGGCGTGTCCCTTGGACCACACGGGCGTGTGAGCCCTGCATCTAGCAAAAAAATTTTAAGTTTTGTAAAAATTTCCAAAGTTCTTGGTTTAGTCCCGAACCGCTTCCAATACATGTTTTGGGCCTCGTAGGCTCGTATAAGGGACTTTATGATTGAATATGGGTGGTTTTAATTTGGACGCAAATTTTATATCTCGAAATTGTGTGCTTGCTTGTGATGTGAGTCCGGTAATCCCTCGTACCCTGTTCCGACGTCGAATACGGGTAAGGGGTGTTACATTTAGTGGTATTAGAGCTATGGTTTAGTCGATTCTCGGACTAACGTAGTGTATGTGAGTCTAAGTATACATGCCATATTACTACCTGTGATAGTGTGATATCTCTCGACTCTGATGAAATTGTTTTGTTGAGGCAGAGATGCTTTCCAACCGAGCTATTTTCGAAAACGCTGAAAGTGATACCAAGATATTTGAAAATGTGTTTGTGATGAGTCGAAACTTGGAAAGGTATGAATAAGAGTTCATGATATGTATATGATGGTGTACAAAATGAAATAACCATAAGTTGAGAAATATGGATAAAATGTCATTGTTCCGGTTGAACGTTGTATTTCGATGGATTATGGTGATTTTATGAAACGGATAAAATGTTTTAAATGTTGCAAAAAGGATTTAGCCCGGAAGGGTAATCCTAAATTAAGCCCTCTCGAGCGTAAGTTATGAAATGGATTTAACCCGGACGGGTAATCCAGAGTAAGCCCTTTAGAGCATATGTTAATGAAAGAATTTAGCCTGGACTGGCAATCCTGTTATATCATATGTGGCTCGAGAGTGTGCTCTATGAATATGTGCCAAAAGGGCACTTTTGAATATGAATTGACGGATTGATGATATGCATACCTTGAGTATACTACTCGAGTATCCATCGAAATTACAATAGTTCAATGGGAATTATTCTTGAAATATGAAAGGTGAAATGAAATGAAAGTTTATATTGTGATAAGCTCATTGTAACATCTCGATTTAAGGCCTAGTCGGAATAGTGGTACGAGACCACAAATCTGAGGTATATGTATGAGTTTTGAGGTTTATGCTATGTTTGCATGTTAGTGTGAAAGTTTCATGAAGCAATTTTGTTAAATTGCGGTTGAATTGTCCAAAAGGACTAAATTGCAAAAGTTGCAAAATGTGAGATTCTAGAAGCTATTGTATGAAATAGCTTTGGATTATCAATTAGAGGTCCTTAAATAGTAATTTTCCCAAATTCTAATTTTTGGACAAAAATGGGCATGAGTGGATGGTATTGGAAAAGTTTAACTAAGGGGCATTTTGGTCATTTTTTAATTAAGTGATTAAAAGGGGAAAAAGATGACAAAATTTCATTCATCTTCTTCTCCAAGCTGCCGAAAATTTCAAGAAGCCATTGTTAGGGCTCTTCAATTTTTCAAGCTTGCTAGTAAGTGCATCCAAGCCCCGTTTTTTATATTCTTCGTATTTTTGAAGTCCTAGTAACATGAGTAAGCTATTTTTTGCTATATGTTGAGCTAGGATTGATGTTAAAAAATGTAACCATGTAATGACATGCATGTATTTTGATGTTTTATGGAAGAATATGAAGGCTTGATGTAGTAGAAACATCTTTTGCTAAGTGAATTCCATGAAAAATGCATGTAGGGACTAGTTTGTGAAAGTCTTGAGATTGGTCATACATGAGTGATTTAGTGAGAATTGATGATTGCTTTATTTGAGTAAATGATTCGTCTAAGCATGAAAGGCTAGAAAGTTGAATGAAAATCACTTTACGAGCCTTGGGGCAAAAGTATAAATATGAGGAAGTTTATGGGCAAAATGGTAATTTTGCTAAAGTATGAGATAAGGGTCAATTTAGTCACTGTGTGTATTGAACGGGTTGATTTGTTATTTTAGATCAAGAAAGACAAAGCCCGGATCTTAACTGAGGCAAGGGCAAGGTCGTGGACTAAATTACACATCTCTATACTTTTTGAGTACCGAGGTAAGTTTACGTATGAACAATGCATTTATGCGTATACATTGTTAATGCTAGCTAATTTGTAGCATAATTGAGAACCTATTCAATTCTAGTGGAATGAATGAGATAGTAGTGGTGAATGGATGAATGTATTACAAGTAGACATGTGAATGTGTAGTGATAATGCTTGATAGTGGGCTAAGTGCAATACCACCTTGATACTTAACAATGATGGGCTGTGTGCGATACTATTGTTAAGCATATTATTTAGTGAGCTATGTGCGGAATCACTATAATTATCCTTTGTGGTAGACTATGTGCGATACTACCCTATGATCTGATTGTGGTGGGCTAAGTGCGAAACCACTAAGTAATTTAGCTGTGTGGATGTATTATTAAGAAATAATGATGCGTTATATTTTGAGTAAATGTGCTATTGAGTGCAGGGGTGCATGTCAATGATTATGAGTATGTGACTCATGATGTGTTGGAAATGTGGTAAGGGATAGAAAGAGTAAGCATAGTAGTGGATGTGAATTACATATGTTAGTATAATGCTAATTGTTGTTTTGCTTATACTAGAATGCTTAAATTGTTTATGTGTAAACTTACTAAGCTCAAAGCTTACTCCTTTCTTTTTCCTTGTCTTATAGAAAGCAAGGATTGAATCGTGATACGCGGATTAATCGGAAGACCGCCCACACTATCAGCACACTCTGGTAAATTGGACTTAATATTTTGTATATGGCATGTATAGAGGCTAGACAAGTTAGTGAGTTTCGTTGTAATGGCTGAAATGTGTTGGCCTTTAGATGGATAATCTATTTTGTATAATGCCATGGTTGATGGCTAACTTATTATATGAAAGATGTAGTTATCCATGTAAGATTATGTTCATTATGAGTTGATTGTGGATGAGTTGAATGTATACATGTTGTATAAGTTAGAAGGGTGAGAAGAGCTTAGCAAATAGCTTTGTTCTTGTCCATGTGGATAGACACACGGGCATGTGTCTAGGCCATGTGTGACACACGGCCAGCCCACGGGCGTGTGACTTGGCCGTGTCACTTTGGCAGATTCGAGTGTTATAGGCCACGGGCTAGCCACACGGGCGTGTGTCTAGGCTTTAGGCCGTGTAAAGTAGTCAGTGTTCACCACGGGTGGAGAGCACGGGTGTGTGCCCTAGTCGTGGGACTTTGGCAGAATGCTTGAGTTTTATGCACGGTTTGTGGACATGGGCGTATGTGACTACACACGGGTGTGTATCATCTTACACGGGCGTGTGGCCCTGTTGGGATGGAAAAATTTTAAATTCGTAAGAGTTTCTGATATGGTCTCGAGAGCCCTCGTGTATATGAGTAAGGTCTCGTAAGTTGAGAATGAGGTCGTTATGGTAACTAAGAGATAGTAGTCACGTTGAGCCTAAGTGGCGATCAAGTGGTTTTATTTCGGTAATGCCTCGGGCCCGGTTCCGACGTAGAATACGAGTAAGGGGTGTTACACTCATCTATGTTTATTTGGCATTCATATGATGTTATGTGCCTAATTTGTTTGATTAAGTGAATGTGATTAGTAAACTTACTCAAATTTATGGAATGTATGTTTAAGTACACTTGTCTGAATAAAGGTAATTGGAAAGTTCGTGTGACATAAATATGTATGTTAATTAGCTTGAAGTGAATTATATGATTGTGAAGATATTATGTTGATGATGAATGCTAAGCTATATGTGTGTATTTATGAGAGTCGAGTTAGAGGCTTTACGATATCACCCCCTTACCAATGTGGTATTTTATAACGAAATTTCACGAGATTTAAGTTGAATGAGCTCACAAGTAAGAGACTAAAGAGTTCAGTAGCGGCATGACTAATAATGTGGTCAAAGTTAAGAATAGTTTGGCAAGTGAATACAGTTCTAGAAAGGATGCCAGGTTATTCTAAAGATCATTCAGATTTCGCGATGTCACGGTTAAAGAAAAAGTTAATCTCAGCTAATCGACTCATTCAGGTATGATGTCTAAAGTATGTAGTTGCTGGAATTTCTTTCGGATTGATTTTCGTTAGTAAATGGAATAATACGGGATTAGTGATGACAGAATTAGTCAGAGAAATGATATTTGAATAGTAAAGATGTCTGAGTGTAACAGTTGTAATTGAATGGATTATGATGATCTCTCTTGAGTATTTTATATATTCATTTATCCTCAGAGATATATGTGATTGATCGTTTTCTGATGAAATTCTTATCGTATGAGAATGCTAGCTGATTATAATGTTAGATGAAAGCATTGTTGGTCTGGTTGGTTGATGAATAGCATTTCTTATATCTCTCTTTGAGATTCTATTCTATTATGTTTGGAATAAAAGTTGTTGGTGAAAATTTATGTGAGGCTATTCTTCTGTTTCTACTAGATGTTGTTTTGTTATATATATATATATTTGGAAAATATATTATCTCTGTTACAATTTATTCCAGAGCGTATAAGCATTGTTTTTCTTTTGGTTTTCTCTGATGAATCATCAAGATCTTTATTATTTTCTTATGAGTTATGTTCTCGGACTTCCAGTATGATATCGCATCTTGGATTTCTTTATCTCGGTTTTCTTATCATCTTTATTTCATAAACTATCAATCATGGTTCATCTTTAAAGTGTGTTCTTTGGCTTGTGATAACTATGTCTATTATGGTTGTATTTCTGGTTCGATCATAGGAAAGTGGTGATTTTAGTATCAGGATTTCTCTAATCTTCGTGAAAGGAATTGACATCGGCAAAGGTATAGATAGTGGAAGCTCAAGCTCAAATTGTACTATGATTTTCTTTTCTCAGGTAAATTTGATTAAGGTCAATGAGTTCAATCAAGATATTTTGTTTCATTGATCTAGTGCAGTTGTAAAGATCTTTGGTTAGCATGTGAGGAAATTTTGAAATAATGTATGTTTGAGTTGTTTTAACAGCATGAGGAAGGGAGTATTTTGATATGATATTATTTGATAGTTGAGATCGACTCAGTTGTTTTATCTGAGCAAGCTGGTTAGTTGAAAGGTAATATGAGTTATATGCATTTAAGTTTATCCTCAGGTAAGAAGATAAAATCTTGAACATTCGTGGGTAAATTGACGAATAGTCTAAATGAAGAATTTATATTCAGAAAGGTGTGATACAGGGACATACCTATTAGATTTGTTCTAATCAAATGATGTTGTTATGAGTTAAAGCTGTTTCGATTGATAAAGTTATCATATTTGTGAAAGTTTGAAGGCTCTGTTGAGTGTTAGCAAAGTTGAAAATAGTTGAAGGTATTGTTAACCGAAGCACTGATTCTGAGTCCAGTTTAAATTGAGCAAAGAATTTGTGATTTTTTCAGCGATGCACTATTGAATGGATTAGAATGTGTTTTAATACGAGAATGTAAAGTGATAGTTTATGCTTTTAGATGGTTAAAATCACATGAAAGGAACTGTCCGACGGGTGATTTAGAGTCGGCTACTTTTTATGTCTCTGTTGAGAATTTGATGACATCGGTTGTCCGACGAAAAATGTCATATGTTTCCTGATCCCTAGAGTTTAAAGTATCTAATGTCACAGAAGGATCTGAAATTAAAACAGCATAGATGGCTTGAACTATTGAAAGATTGTGAGCAGTTTTCGATTAACCTTCGGGAAAGATGATATAGTTGCAAATGCTTGAATGGAAAACCTTTGATTATTTTGTGAGTATTTGATACTTGATTAATCTTATTTGATGACGATTTGAATCTAGCTAAATTAGAAGCTAAGGCGATGTTTTCTTTGCAAGATTGAGAACCTCAGGAATGTGATAGTGAGTGGTAAACTAAACGAGTACAGTGTGAGATGACTTTTGATTCTGTATTTCAGGTCGAACTTGATGACTGTTATCATTATTCCGAGATAGAATTTGCGCACTGAGTAATTCAGAGCTTATGCATAAAATTTTGTACGAAGCTCAGTAGTAGCTCATTTTTTCATTCAATGAGTAATAAAATATACAGTTATTTGAAATAGATTTTCTGATGATTAGGTATGTAACATGATAGATTAGTTGATTTATATGTTTCAGAGACTATCCAATCAGAAATTTTACAGAAAGTAAAAGTGATTCGTGGCAGTTTAGAATCCACTTCAGATTGCCAGAAAACGTATGTGAATTTGAAACATGAGGATATGAAATTCCCGTTCAGCGATAGCATGCTTCCGAAAGTATTGCCTTGGGAAAAAAAAGATTCAAAATGTGTTTTGTGTATCTATGTTGCGATGGTATCGATTGGACTCTCTGAGTATGAATTCTCCGATTGGGATTATGATTCAGTCAATGTGTTGTATAACGAAAAATCGATCGGAATTTTGACATGAGAGATTAAAAAGTTGGGAAATAAAAGCATAACCTTAGTGAGATTTCTTTGGCAGTGTCACGAGATAGAGGGGTCTACATGGAAATCGAATTTATATTCCGGTAAGATTTTCGGGGACGGAAATCCCTAAAGGGGGGAGAGTTGTAACAGTCCGATTTTGGGTCTAGTCGGAACAGTGGTTTCGAGACCACAAATCCGACACAATAAAGTTCATTTTTATTATATTTTTATGGTCTACAGTTTTATGGAACAATTTCGTGAAAATTTTGTTCGAAAATTTTGACGTTTGGGCACTCAATTTAGTCAAAAGGACTAAATTACAAAAAGTGCAAAACTTGAATTCTATATGTTAAATGTGTTCAATTGCTATGAAATTTTAAATTAGAGGTCCTTAAATGGTAATTAGACCATTGGTTAAGTTGGTGGACAAAAACGGACATGGTTTGGTATGTTTCTAAAGTTTTTCATTAATGGCATTTTAGTAATTTGGTAATTAAAATGAATAAAAAAGCCATTTTTTGTCCATCTTCCTCCCATGGCCGAAATTCACAAGGGGAAACCATGGGTAGGGTTTTTCAAGCTTCCAAGCTCGATTGTAAGTCTGTTTTAGCCCTGTTTTTAAGTATTTTTATGTTTTTGAAATCCTTGTAACATGATATATCTATTTCTACCACTAATTTAAGAAATAATCAAGGTCTAAAATTTTACCCATGATGGATATTTGTGTATTTTGATGTCTAATGGTAGAAAAATGTATGTTAGGTGTATGATAAACGACTTTTACTAAGTGATTTTCGGTAAAAATATCAAAAAGGACTTATTTGTAAAAGTTATAAAATGAGTAGAAAAGTGTGATTAAATGAGAAATTTGGGCTGTTATTAGTATGAAAAGGGTTCGGCTAGGCTTGGGTTTTGAAGAAATTGAATGAAAATTATTTTATGAGCCTAGGGACTAAACTATAAAAATGTCAAACTTTAGAGGCAAAAATGTAATTTTTCCATAATGTGACTTTTGGGCTGAAATGAATAATGTGATGATTAAATGAGATGAATTTGGTATTATAGATCAAGAAAAACGAGGTTCGGGTCTAGAACGGGGGAAAAACAAGTATTTGACGGTTAGGTCATTTTCGCCATTTTTATACTGAGGTAAGTTCGTATGTTTAATAAGCATTATATTATATGTGTATAAATGCTTGATTGATATTATTGTGGTAAATGATATATTATTGAAATGAAATGTGAATGTTATTGAGTACGATACTACGGAAATGACCGACGGAGATTCGATACAGCGAAAGTCCTGGTTGAACATTAGAAATAGATAGGATACAAATGTCATGACATTAGGGTTACTGAGATTACATGTAAGACCTTATCTGGGAAATGGCATCAATATGAGACTTCGTGTAAGACCATATCTAGGAGATGGCATCGATATGAGACTTCGTGTAAGACCATAGCTGGGCTATTGGCATCGATAAGAGATTACATGTAAGACCATATCTGGGATATGGCATTGGTACGGTACTGTGTGTACGAGATTCCCGAGTATCCTTTAGTATTCCAAATGGTTCAACGGAAAATTCAAAGAGTATGTCAAAGAAGAGAAAGAGTATGTAAGTAATTACGAATCGGTACAGGTATGTACGTAAAGTCTATAAGCATGGACTTCATGAAATTGTGAGTTCATGATTTCCACGAGAATGATTTTGTGAAAACCTTGTGATTATTAGTCTATACTTGTGATGTATGAAATTCATGATAAATTCGGTTGACGATTATGTGATTGGCTTTCGGGCCAAATTGAGTTATGATATAGCATGTTTTATTCATGCAAATTGTGATTTATCGGATATGAGAAAATGGGAAGATAAGAACTTAGGCAATTGAAAGATGTTAAAGTATATGCTTGAAATGTAAATACTCATAATTAATGTGCATGGTTACTATGAAGTTTGAAATGATTTGTATTTGTTGTAATCCGTTACAAAGGAGAGATTATGGTTGTTAGGCTAATGCCAAGATATGTTAAATTATGCTTATAAGTTGATAGAGTGAACCTTATGACTGAATGAAAATTGTAACTGTGAGCTTTATAGCAATTTGTATTATCTTGTGTTTAAATTGTTGAACTTGATAAAAGATTTGTAAGAGTTGCTTATTATTTTCGTACGGACTTACTAAGCTATATAATATAGCTTACCCCCTTCCTTTCCAATGTCTTATAGGGTTACTGAGCTTGCTCGGGTTGGAAATCGTCGGAGATCCTATCACACTATCAAGCTGTCATTTTGGGTATAAATGAATCCAAGCATTTTGAGTCTATGGCATGTATAAGGATTAGCCCAATTTTTTATGTGTGTCATTAATTTGGCCATATGTGTTAGCTTGTAATTGTTAATGTTTCATCTTATATATAGCCATGAATGATGGCTTATGTTGATCATAAGTTTATTCGTATGTTAATGCCCTCTCGTGAATGTGAAATTAGTATGTTTTTAATGGGCTAAGTATGATGTTTTAAGCATGATAAATGATGGTATAAGAATGACATGTTATTGTCTTGTTTGTGGTTGTTTGGTTGCATTTATATGCTTGAATTTGTGCCATGTGATGTTGTGTAGATTTGTGCAAGTAAGGGTGGCAAAATGGCTTGGTAAATAGCCTTATTTTTTTTCCACACGGGTAGACACACGGGCGTGTGTCTAGGCCGTGTGTGACACACGGTCTGTCCCACGGGCATGTGTTGTGGCCGTGTGTCCCCTGCACCTTAATTTTGGGAAAACAGAATGTCCAGAATTGAGCACACGAGCAGAGACACGGGCGTGTGTCTCAGCCGTGTGTTCTACACGGCCTAGCACACAGGCGTGTGGCACGGCCGTGTAGCACAAGTCAGAGAGCACCCTTAAATCAAACACGGTTTGAAGCACGGGCGTGTCCCAGGGTCACATGGGCGTGTCCCTTGGATCACAAAGGCGTGTGAGCCCTGCATCTAGCAAAAATTTTTAAGTTTTGTAAAAGTTTCTAAAGTTCTTGGTTTAGTCCCGAACCGCTTCCAATACATGTTTTGGGCCTCGTAGGCTCGTATAAGGGACTTTATGATTGAATATGGGTGGTTTTAATTTGGACGCAAATTTTATAACTCGGAATTGTGTGCTTGCTTGTGTTGTGACTCCGGTAATGCCTCGTGCCCTGTTCCAGCGTCGAATACGGGTAAGGGGTGTTACATAACGTACTTCTAATGCTAAAATTTAGCTAGATTTTTCCTCAACATTATTACTAGATAAATCAAAATTTAAAAATCAAATTTAAACTAAAGATTAAATTTAAACTAATTACAGAATTTTAACCATATAAAAAAAATTTGATCTTTATCTAGCCACTTTTTTTTTTAATCTTCAACCCTTCAATCTTTATCCAACCAACTTTAAATCTCCAACCTTTCAATCTAGCCGTCTTCTTTGCTTTTTATTCCAATTTAGCCCTTTTTTTATGAATTTGAATTTTGGTACACCAATTTCATTCCTGATAAGAAAAACCCAAGTTTAGTAGCATCTTATTCGATAATTAGCCAAAAATAAATTTATTAAAAATACGAATTTATCTTGCTATCAAATTCCCCCTACTTAGCTGATGCTTGTCTTCAAGCATAACGTCTACTAAAAATCATTCGATAATCCCTTTCGAAATCAAACTCCTTTCCTTAGTCTAGCATAAAACAAACAATTAGGTGAATCAAAAAGTTAACAATTTCTAGACTCAACCAATAAGCATTTTATAAAATCTCGAACAGTATGTCAAATTCAACTACTTCACTAAATTTAGACTTAATCAAACTTTCGAAACAATAATACTCAATATATACTTTTATTATTTTTCCCTTTTTATCACTTTTTTTTCAAATATATTTGTGATATAGTCAGGTCTTTTGACGCGTAATGAGATGAGAACGCAAGCACCTCACCCCGGTTACTCAACTTAACTTTTTTTTCTTTTTGAGAACGAATTCGAGACATAGTCAAATCTTTTGACATGAAATGAGATGACAACCCAAGCACCTCATCCCGGTTACTCAATTTCACATGTCCCTAATCGATTTATTTCTTTTTTTCTCAAGGTAGCTCGGTTAGCAGGGTGTTATAAGTTTCGATTCATCACCAAATTTTTTGATACGAAATGAGATGACAACCCAAGCACCTCACCCCAGTTACTCAATTTGGTCACATTTCTGATCCTTCACTCTTAACGAAACCATTAACAGATTACTTATTTATTTATTAAAATGAGTACTTTCATTAGGCAAGTTCAAAAGAGCCAACAATTTATACAAAATATTGATTAAGTTATAACATTTTAAATTCTACAAAATATTTATCGATCAAGTAAGCAATAGTTATTCATGAGTCACCCGATTATTTAAATAAACTAAGCATAAGAATTAGAGGTTTATTTTCAAAACGAATTAAGGAATTATTTAGCAAAACACATGCAAAGAAGAAATAGCATGGCATGCCCCCTACGTAGCCCACATTGCCCACAATATGCAAAAATAATAACAAAAGTTCAGGTAAAATGTACTCCCCGTGTACATTTAATGGTCAGACGACGGTGGAAGTGACTGCTTTGCAGTATGGTAAGGATGCTTGATATGTTAGCTTCCATTTTTTCTAGGTGAGCCTCAATGCAATGAAGTCGTTCGTCCACAACAGAAAGAGGCTCCTCCTCTTATTCTCTAGTAGACGGATCGTGTCTTCGCCGAAAGACTTTATTGATTCAAACGGTTCATGTACCTGAGGGAACAAAATAAAATACAATAGGGGTGCTGGCAAGCAAACCCATAGAATCCAAACAATATTCATCCAATGGATCCATATTATAAGCATATGTTAGTGAGGAAAATCAACCCTGGATGGAAGAATTTTTGTAGCTAAATGTGTGATGTAAGGGTCAAGTATGAGAGGTCGATGAGCCTGAATTATAGCATGAAAACTACTTGCAAACCAATATCCTAAATTGACCCTAAAACCGAAGTGCATGCACCATAAGAGAAATAGTTATGTCTTAGTTAAGAGAAACGTAGAATCATTGCAGCCCGAATAATTAAAAGCGAGAAACTTATGAATGTACCTTAGGGCTGGTTCATGCACTAGCAAAGCTTTAGAGGTCTTAGAATTGTAAGATCAGGATACTAAGTGAGTCAAAATCGAGTAAGCTAAATCGGCAAAGAAATCTCTAGGTATCTCGAGTAGAGCAGTATGGTACGAGTCAGAGTGAACATCATCAGGGTCAATAAAACCCATAGCTATGTTAAACTCAGAATTAGACATAGCAAATGAATGACCAAGCAACCTGAATTTAATTACATTCAGGGTTTCAACAGTCCTAACTGCAGAAATATCAAAACTAAACATTGCATAAAATTCAAATACGAGTTCATAATATGCAACACAATAACTATTTGCGTATGATGTCCAACCAATAGCATTGAAATAATTAAACACCGAATCACGCATGTTAAGTTTATCAAGGGTAAAGAGAAAGATATATTTACAGACTGGAATTGGCCGATGTTAAATTTTCTCGTATCTTGCACAGCGTCCCAGTGTCTTCAAATTTAGAGACCCTCAAAATCTCTGTTCTGGCGGCACTGTATAGGTTTTCCCCATTGATCGCGTCTATTATATCTAAGACCTTGGTACTAATTTTCGACTGGACTATGCAGTGGACTCGACATATCAGCAGCCTAGGTATCGCCGTTTGGGGTTGACTTTCGCTCTTCAATGGGTTGGTGTGATTGTGTACATCGAGCACGAGCGGTGGTCGACCTTGTTTGTCGTGGAGTTGGTTGCTCACTTTGGTTCAGCGGTTCAGCGTCAATATGACCCGAAGTGTTAGCTCCGTCTAAATGACCTATAGGAAACGTTAGTAACGGTAAAAAAGGTTGTAAATTTTGAACGTTATACCTTATGTCGGTAGAAGCGCCAGGACGAACTTGTGGACTTTCTATTTCAATCGGTGTCAGGCTTCCTTGACATTGGAGTCGACTCGATCCAGCAACATGCATCGGTGGTGGTTTTGGATCTTCATCGTCAAGGTCGACAACTATTGGTGCTAAAAATTGGGTTCGACCTTGGTTAAATGAAATTGGGAATCTGCTGGCCAATTGGTTTCTAGTGCAAACCATGGCCCGTTTTCGGTCTCAAAAATCAATCGTCGATGATGGTGTAGTGACAGTGACAGACGGTGGTGGGCGGCTAAAACGACGTTGGGACAGTTTGTGTAGGGTGTTTTAATAAGTTCTTTTAAGGTTGGGAGGGGACTTTGAAGGTCAGTGGTAATGGGGAAAAAGGGTAAAGCTTGTTGTTGTAAAGGTGGTGGTTAGGTTTTAGGAAGGTTGTGGTTAATAAGGGTGGAGTTTTGGTGATGGAAAAACTCGATCGGTGGTGGTGCACGGCTAAGGAGACGAGGGAGCAGCGGAGATGGGATGAGCGGTGGTGTTTTGGTGAAGAAGGGGGAGGTTTTGGTTGGTCAAGAGGAGGTGGTGATTACTTGAGCAAGCTCAGCGGTGAGAGGTGTGAATGGCGGTGGAAAGATGATGGCGTTTTGATCGAGAGGTTGTAGAGATGGTGACGGCGACGTGCGAAGTACGATGGAAGGGGTTTGATCGTCGGCTACTTGGTCGTCAGTAGTAACGTAGGACGGCAAAAAGGGTCAACGGCGGCGTGCAAAACGACAGTGGCTTGATGGTTTAATAGTGTTAGGGTTTTGTTTGGGGAAGATGGGTGAAGAAGAAGAGGGAAAAAAGAAAAGAAAGAATATGGGGGTTTCTAAACGTAGGGTTCCTTTTTTATTTTATTTTTTCGTCATTTTTCTATTTGGGCTTGGGTTGTTTGGGCTTCTTCTTTTTTTCTTCCTTTGGGCTACTTGGGTTCTTGAAATTTTGGGTTTGGGTATGAGTTTGTTTGTTTGGAGAAAAATGGCAACACTGAACATGACTGTGCCCACCCATAATTGAATTCTGATTTCTGAAAAATGACCGCCTCTGTCCACATTCCTGGAAAATAACACAATCAAACGGATTAAATAATACTTTGTTTAATTCTCAAACTAAACTAGAATTCAAAATTAAATTAAATAAATAAGGATAAATATGATTTGCCTCCCATAAAGCGCTTTTGTTTAACGTCGTTAGCTCAACGACCTAAAAATTTCATCGTTCGACTCCTCGAAAAATAATTCCTCTGTCACGTGTACTTGAAAATTCTCGTAAAAGGGTTTTAACATTTTACCATTGACTTTAAATATTTCCCGGACTCCTCGCTTTTAATTTCAACTGCACCATGAGGAAATAATTTAGTAATAACAAAAGGACCAAGCCATTTGGTTCGAAGCTTACTCGAAAAAAATTCTCAGTGTGGGATCATAAAGTAACACTTTCTGGTCAACAGAAAATTGTTTGCGGGATATTTTCTAGTCATGAAACGCATTGGTTTTGTCTTTATAAATTTGGGCATTTTAATATATGTCTCGTTGGATCTCTTCGAGCTCTTGAATGTTTAATTTCCAATAATCACCTGCAGCGTCCAACTCCATGTTGCATTTTTTTACCGCCCAAAATGCCTTATGTTCCAACTTCATTGTAGGGTGACACGATGTAACGCCCCAAAATTCTTATTTTTGTTTCTGTTAAAATGTGACACAACTGTGTATCTGCTTAAGTGGCTAAGTGTTCTGGGTGTGTGTGTGAGGTCCCAAGTTCAAGCCTGAGCTTTGGCAAATTTTTTTATTTTTGGAATTAAGCCCTATCCTTGCTCAGTGGGCTTATATTAAATTATTTGTAAAACCATATCAGAATGAGTTTCTGGTGCAAGTGGAAAGGGTGTTGGTGTGTTGGAGGTCCTGTGTTCGAATCCCTACGTTAGCGTGGGTATTTATTTTGCTGGATTAAATGGCAGAGTTTCGGTGGAGTTAGAATTCTGTAGTAGTTGAGGTTGAGGGGTTAGTGGAAGTAATTTGAGGGATTTGGGGAAATAATGATTATTTTAGTTTTTATTTTATTTTTATTTTTCCTAATTTCCCCAAAAATATTTCAAGCTGTTGACATCTGTTTCCCTTCTCCTCTGCCGATTTTTCCCCCTCTTTTTGGTTTTTAAAAATTTCCTCTGTTTTGTTCAACGCTTTGATTGCACTCGTTCCATAAGTAATCGTTTTGCTGCTACTTTATTTTTTTTGTGATTAGCATCCTAAAAGAGGGTTGTTTTGGTTCTTTCGTTTAGGCTAAGGTCGAGATTCTGCTGGGCCCCTGTAGCGATTCAGGTGTTAAGGGTTTCATTTCGTTACCGGTAAGTATACGAATACATTGTTGGATGTAGTAAGTTCCGTTCATAGAATTTTCTCCGTTAGGTTTTCGAAGGTGTTACTGAAATGGCTGTTGTTATATCGACTTTTAGGTTTTGAAAGGCTTGGGAGTAGTTTTGCACCAAATCGATACTAGGTGTATACCTGAAAACACAAAAAACGGGGTTTCAATAAAAGCCGAAAACCCCACTGTCAACGCCACACGGGCGTGTCGTCACCCGTGTGGTAGGCCGTGTGCCATAACACGGGCGTGTGATTGACGAGGCCAGGCCGTGCGCGCAAGACACAGCCGTGTGATGGCCAAGTAGGCCGTGTGCAACACACGGGCTAGACTGATTTGGGTCGTGTGGGCCACACGGGCGTGTGAGTCCTCACGGGTAGTCCACACGGGCGTGTGGGGTTCTGGGCCAGACCGTGTGATCCACACGGCCAAGGCCAAATTGGGCCATATGGGCCACACGGGCGTGTGGGCCCACACTGGCAGGCCACATGGGCGTATGAGCCCATTTAACTAAAATGTGTTCTAAGGTTGCATGGGTCGCCCAAGTCGACTGTGAACCTACTGTAGTGTCGGTAAGCACTACTTAGACCCTTAAATGCGTGGACTGTATGTATGATGTATGTACTGAGCATGATGATTATATGAATGAATACTGAACTGTATGTATAACTGATATTCATATATTAGCATGTCATATACTGTATGTTGCATTGCATTGGGTTGGGATGTTGATATTTGGAGGAAGTGTACTGAAAGGCTCTTAAGCCTATTATGTGGTAGCTCAACTGCAATTTACTGATTATGTGCCGCATTCGGTACTACTTGGAGTGTAGGGATGGGTGGGTGTTTTAAACCCCACATGGAGTGTAGGGATGGACGGAGATGGTGTGTAGAGGCTAGTTGGGTAGGACTGCATTTCATCGATTAATGTATATCTAATGTCTATTCATTGTGATGGGCTTAGGCCCTAATGCATATCGATCATCGGCGAAATGGGCTTAGACCCAGATTACGTTTGACTGGTTTTTGTTGTTTGAATGTATGCATGTCTTCTGTGGGGATTACACACTGATTTTACGTAACTCACCCCTTTCTGTTTTATTTGTACAGGAAATCCCCAGACTTGGACAGATCGGTGCAGCGGAGGACTTAACGGTGGCCACATAACTTTTGAACCGGGTTAATTCCATTTAAGGTTTTAATTTCTATTATTTTTGGGGTATTTTGATGTAAATTTGGACTTTTGGATTGTTTGCCTTTATTTTGGGGTTTTTACTATTTTATGGAGTTTTTAACTGCAAAGCTCAACGAAAACTCGGTTTAATTAAAAATAGTGTTTTCCTAAACGTGAACGGTTTTCTTTAAATATCACGGTTTTAAAAGCTTCTGCTATAGAATATGTTTTTAAACGAGTCAGAGTAACGAGGAAATAATTTTGACATTGACGAGAGATAGAATAGAAGCTAATGAATGGAAACGGTTTTAACTTGATAAATTCGATTTCAAATTCCATTCCATGTGACATCGCCAGATTCGGCCATAACGTTTAGGCCGGGTTTGGGGTGTTACACACGATTTACCGAATATGAGTCGGTAAGGGGACATTCCTATGGGTCCCTTGTCAGTAGTACAGTATTCCCACAATGCATCATTGATGTATCCCAAGACTAACTAAAAATACGACAAAGGCAAGTGTACCTATTGATAAATAGTATAGGTACGGTGAGTAAAGATATCGTATCCACAAGCAATAAAAGTACTAGTAATTACCGTTTTCCTATTATTTAACTGACAATTTGGAGTGATTGATTTAAACTAAGTTTACTAAATTAATTTAACTAAAAAACTCAACAAAGAATAAATCAGGAAAATAATTGAATAATAACTAATGAGAGAAATAATACCCAAGAAAGATTCCACCTAGACTTCATCTATCATTATGAATCTGAATTAAATGAATTATTCACTTGGTATCTTAATCCGTAGAAATCCCTAACTCATGCTAATATCTATTTCGAGAGTAAGAGCAACTGACTCTAGGTTGATTAATTGAAACTTATTTCTAATTAAAACCCCTATCATCGCATTAACTCGATCTATGGATTCCCCTATTAGATTTGACTCTAATCTGGTAGATTTATGTCGTCCTATTTGTAGGCTTGCATGCAACTCTACTCAATTATGCTAGATAATTGAACAAAGACTTTTCCTCCTCTGATTTAAGCACATAAAACATGAATTAATATCCCGAAAATATTAAAACAAAAGATAAGCACACATAATTGAGAACAAGAATAAAGTATTTATCGCGTAAAATAAAAATCAAATAATAGAATTCATCATAGGGTTCATATTCTCTAGGTATCTAGGGAATTAGTTCATAATTGTGAATAAAAACATCTTAAAGACAGAATAACCACAGGAAATAAAGAAACTTATAAAAACTTCAAAAGAAATTAAAAGGAGGTCTTCAATCTTGATGGAAATCTGCTTTAGAGTTGGCTTTAATGGTGTTCTTCGAGTTGTTTTCTTTAATATTCTTTGATGCTCCCCTCTTCTCTACTTCCATTTGGTATTTATAGACTTTAGAATGCCCAGAAAGCCTAAAAATTATATTTTTCCGTGTGTTTGGGATGCTAGTCGTGAAATCGAGACGGTCTGGCACATAGCCGTGTGTCCAGCCCGTGTGGGAAGGCTCAGCCCGTGTGGCTCCTAAAATCTACTCTATTTGACCAATTTTTGCTCGTTTTTCTCTCCTTTTGCTCCCAAATGCTCTCCTAAGTATAGAAACATGATTTTAAAGGATTAGGAGCATAAAATTCACCAATTTGCATAAATAATCATCCAAAAATGCATTAAGAATGGGATTAAAATATGTTACTTTTATCACTTATCAAATATCCCCACACTTAAGCATTTACTTGTCCTCAACCCATATTAAAGTTATTCTTTCTAAACTTGTAATTCTCATCAATAATGTCTCAAAAATAATTCGCAAACAATAATGCATTGGCAATTCAACTAAAAGGGCACTAAAGATTCAAACAATCCAAGCCAAAATTTTTAAAGCACGATAACATAGGTGTCTCCCCTTATTTAAGTAATTACCTTTAATTAAAAATCAACAAGAATTGACATCCTCACTAAAGATTCACTCAAAGCACTCAAAGTGTTTAAGGTTCAAGAAATATGCACTCAACAGTCGAACAAGAAATGTCATTACCATAAGCTTGCTTGAAAATCAAATCCCCACCACTATAAAATGATATGACACACCAATCAAGAGGTCTTTAAGAGGTTTTAATGGGGCTTAGGTTAAGGGTGTGGAAAAAGGCTAGAAAAGTTAGTTATAATCGAGATCGAGTTGATAAATTACCAAACTAGAAAAATAATCAAATTCTGAATTAAAAGAAATAAAAACGAGCTTCTTAACAAAATATGAAATAATTATTCAAGCTCAATCACAATTTTTATTTTTTTAATTGAAAACAAGAAAGAAAAGTCTGCAATTCAAAAAAAGGAACATAGTTAGGCAACTAACCATATCAAAGCTCGACAAAAAGGGAGTCAATAAAACGAAAAAATCACAACGAATATATGGGTCATTGGTTATCATTCACGGGTTAATCAAGAAAAGGTGTATTAGGCTTAACAGGGTTCACTAAGGGTTAATTCAATATGTAGGCTTTTTACAAGTTAAGTGGGTTAAAACCTAAGCGCCTCTGTCATCTCAGCATATCAAATCAAAGGTGTGGTCTCGACATGCATAATCGAAGTAAGTTCTAGAATAACAAATCAAGTTGACACACTCATAACCAATAATAAAATGAGCATGAAAAATATATGCTCTATAGGCTCAAAAGCTCACAAAAAATCATGGTTTTAATGTCAAACTTGCAAATTTAAAACTTCAAGATAAAACCTCAATTCAGGGAAACAACCTAAAATATTTATTTTTGAAAAACAACTTATCATGTTTGACTCTCTCATGTATTAAAGTTTAAACCAACCAATGCAAAAATATCTACAAATTAATCCAAAACAAAATCAATAAAAATCTCAAATCGAAAACAATTCACTCTAATGGAAGTATAAGAAAAGTACTTAAACAAAAGAAATAATTTAGGGATTTTCTAATAATTATATAAATAACCTCCCCACACTTAAGATGTCCATTGTCCTCAATGTACAAACAGACATAAGCATAGAATAAGCAAAATATCATAATAGAGAGAGAATACTGAAACTGCCCTGAATATGGATGAAATCGCTAGAATAGTAAAAATCGAAATTGTAAGCAAATGAAAACATAGTGCATGGTTCCGAGCAAACTAATAAGAAAATAAACACAAATAATGAAGAATATTAAGAGGTTACAAACTTAATTAGAAACAACCATAAAAATAAAAACATAGTTCAAAAGAAAAGAAATGAAAGAAGTGTAAGAAATAAAATTAAAACAACTAAAAAAATAATAAAAAGAAAACTGAAAAGAAAATAAATAAAGTAGATCAGTGATCTTCATCGTGAGAGGCATCGGGATCGTGAGGCGCAGGCTTAGAAGAAGAAATGTAGAGATGCTGATAGATTTGCTGCAAAGTTGCATCAATACTGTCGAACCGCTCAAAATAGTGTCGCTTGAAACGAGTGAATCGCTCGGTGGCAGCAGGAGTAGTAGTAGGGTGATTTGGAGGTGGATGATGGGCTGGATCCTCGTGGTGGAAAAGGACATCATCAATAAAGTCTTCATGCTCATTCTGAGGGTCAGAATGAGATAATCGATATCAAGGAGGATCCACTCCACGCAGTCACTCGGTCATCCTCATCTGACTCATACTCGATAATCCTTGCGGGGTCATCTGCCCAACTAGTGTAAAAGAGGAAGACTGCTCTGAAGTGCCGAGGAGGACCCTTCCTACTATGCTCTGTCTGATGGCGGCAAGTAAGGGTGATGAAGTAAGCAAGATCGAATGTGCACCCCATCACCATGCTCAACAAAAAATAAGCGTCGAATGTACCAACGACCCTGTGCTCTCTCTTCTACTGATCAACATGTGAGCCAAGATGGCATGGATATAACGCAAAGTCGAAGGTAGGGAAGTTGCCTTCGACTGACTCGGGTAATAGAGCGTCGTACTCATAGTAAACTCTGTCCAACATAGAGACGGTGAATAATGGATGTGCCGATATAAGGTGAGGAACCCATCGGCACTCATGAACTCCTTAGTACAGAGTCCAAGGCAACTCCAAAGTCTAGGATGCTCAGATGACGCGTCGTACCACCAAGTCTGAATGAGATAGTGCATGGCTTATCGTAGCTTGACATCACGTGTTAAAGAATGAATGTTGAACAAAACTCTAAGGTAAGCTCCGCGTAGGTGGGCTCGATGATGGAGAAAAATCAGTCCCATGGAGTTGTAGCAATCAATGCGCGCACTCTATCAGCTTAATGAATCTGCTCTAAAGCCGCCCAATCAATACATCGGCCTAATCCCAATGGCCGCTGTCGGAGATGCTGATATAGTTCCTCTTAGGGACCCTATGAAAATCGTAGGCACGGATGGCGTGCATCGGTGGAAGGAGGCCCAAGGTTGAGGTTGCGCCCAGAGTCTTCCTTTTTTTGAAGCGGGGACGAAGACCTTAGATTTTCCTCTTGAGTTCGTCATGACGTACCTGAAGATACAGATAACGAAATAACTATTTCAGTATCGAAGTAAAAGCACGAATCGACACAATGGATCAGTTCAAATAACCATAAAATGAATGTCGAATCCAACTAAAACCAAAATCACAAGATTGAATACTTAGCTAAAAGGAATTGAAGCAACATTGAACATAAATAATAAACCATCAACAACTAACACAACTATAGAAATACTAATACGACTCATAATCATAATCATAATAGTAATAAGACTAAGTAATAATAAAATAAATAAATAAATAATAATAATAATACTAACTAAAAAAAATGAGTAAACGAATTCAAGTTACCATAAACAGATTCTACTAGAACTAAAAATAAAAATAATAAAAATATTAATGATAATAAAACTAAGAAATATAGGAATAATAAAACAAATAATAATAGATTTAAAAACAATAAATAATAATTAAAATAATAATAATACAAGAAAAAGAAAAAAATAGACAGTGGGGAACTGATAGTTGGGTGGTGGAGGGGGTGCTCATGGTGGAACCGGTGTGTTTGACGAGGCAAAGAGGGGGAGAGGAAGGTCAAACGTGGGGGGTTGTTCGGTTAGGGGTGGCTTGAAATGTAGGGGTGCGACGAGGCGAGGGGAGGAAGAAATGTGAGGGGAGAAAGATGAAGGGGAGATGAGGTGGTTTGCAGGGTGGGCGATGGCATCGATGGGAGAGGGGATGGACCGGTGGCATAAGGGACGGTGGAAAGAAGAAGGAGGGGGTTAGGGTTTTGGCTTCGATGGGAGAAAGAAAGAAGGGAAAGAGGAAGGGGGAAGGGACGAGTCATGGAAAAAGGGGGTGTTCGGAGGTGAGGAGCGACGGGGAATGGAGGAGAACGACGGTAGCCGGAAATGGGAAAGGCTTTGGGCGAGCGACGACTAGGGGAAGGAGTTGAGGGAGGGAGAAGACAAAACAAAAAAGGGGAAATTATGGTTTTAAAGGGGACACGGTCTTGTTTAGGCCCGTGTTGGGCCACACAGCCCTGTCACATGCCGGTGTGGTGCTTCCTCAGCTCATGTGTGATTTAAAATTACAGCCCAGTGTTCACATGGCCTCGAACACATCCGTGTGTCAAGGCTGTGAGTCACGTAAGGCCGTGTGTGATCTTCCTTTGCTTCTCCCACGCCCATGTGACATACCATGTCTCACACACGGTCATGTGTCTGGCCCGTGTAACTTACTGTCTCGAAATTAAATTTGAAAAATTGACTCTAGTATTCGCACGGCCTTAGAAACTCCCATGTGTCCAGGCTGTATGGTGTCGCCAGGCCGTGTAGACCACCTCAGGTTGTGTAACAATCGAAATTGGAAAAACCAAACCCTAGGATGCACACGCCCCAGGACACGCCCGTGTTTCCAGACCGTGTGACCTACACAGCCATGTCTTCAAACCGTGTAACTCATTGTCATTTACCCCGTCGTGCATAAGACCTGGGACACGCCCGTGTGTCCAGGCCGTGTGGTTCAAAAACATTTTTTTTCATTAATTTAATTAATTTTAAATTAACATGCAATAAAATTAAAAGAATTAACAAAATTTAAAAACTCGGGTTGCCTCCCGAGAAGAACTTGTTTAGAGTCTAAGCTCGACTTTACCTCGTACGCACTTGGTTAGGGTGGTTTTCGGAGCTGAAACTCCTCTTTCTCGTTATCAATTTTAATACCAAGATAAGGTTTCAGTCGAGTACTGTTTACCTTAAATGTGCCGAACTCGAAATGTGTTACCTCGACTGTACCGTATGGAAAGACGTTCAGTACCGTAAATGGGTTTGATCCGTTTGACTCAAGCTCCGAAGGGGAAATTCATGGATTCAATTTGTCTAGTGGTACTTTGTCCCTAACCTTAAATCGGTTCATTCTCATCACATGCACATCATGGCATCACTTTGTGTCTTCATCGTGTTTTCTCAGTTTCTCCTCAACATGCATTCGTCATTCGTCTAGTTCGTCGAGTTGTACCATTCGCTTTTCATATGTTGTTTGGTTTCTATCACCTTGACTAAAACAGGGCTCCAACACGTTTTCACGAAGGATTTCCTGCAAAGAACATTGAGCCACATGGTTACTAACATTAACAGAACATTTAAAATCATCTTGCTCACTAGAGACTCTAACAGAATCACGTGCTTAGAAAGTAATCTTTTTTGTCACCTACATTGAGCACAAGTTAACCCGTACCAACATCAATAATAGTTCTAGTAGTGGCTAAAAAGGGTCGACCTAAGATCATAGGTACCTCACTATCCTTATCTATGTCCAAAACAACAAAGTCAACAGGGAATATGAATTTATCGATTTTTACGAGTACATCCTCAATAATACCCCTAGGATATCTAATAGTTCTATCCGCTAATTGAATACTGATCCTAGTCTGTTTGGGTTTCCCAAGACTAAATTGTTTAAACAATTTATAAGGCATGACATTAATACTTGCCCCTAAATCAGCCAAAGCATTTTCAATATTTAAACTACCAATGAGACAAGGAATAGTAAAACTCTCTGAATCTTTAAGTTTGTTAGGTAGTTTATTTTGGAGAATGGCCAAGCAAACCGCATTGAGCTCCACAGTAGATGAGTCATTTAACTTCCTCTTGTTTGTTAACAGCTCCGTTAAGAATTCGACGTAATTTGGCATCTGCGAAAGAGCTTCAATAAATGGTAAGTTAATGTGTAATTTTTTTAAGAGCTTAAGAAATTTACCATATTGTTCATTCGCGTGGTCTCTCTTCAACGCGTTTGGATATGAAACTCGAGGTTTGTATTCTCTGACAACCGGCTTTTGTTCTTTCTTATCTTCCTCAACCTCATCATTTTTCATCATGTCTTCTTGCCTCAGTTTCAGTTCAGGTTCAACTAACCCTTCCACGTCTCGAACAGTAATTCCGTGAAGCTGCTCCCTTGGGATAGTTTCAGTATTGCTAGGCAAGCCACCTTGTGGTCTTTTCGAAACTAATTTAGCAAGCTATCCTATTTTATTTTCAAGTCATTGATTTGATGCTTGTTGTTTCTTCAGTACTGTCTCAGTGTTTTGAAAATGAGTTTCTGACACCGAGATAAATTTTGCCAACATCTCTTCTAGGTTCGACTTCTTTTCTTGCTGATAAGGTTGTTGAAAGCCCAGAGGGGGTTGTGTTCTCTGATTTCCTTGACCACCCCAAGAAATATTGGGATGGTTCCTCCAACCTGCATTATATTTATTACAATAAAGGTTATTTTGAGGTCTAGAATTATTACCCATATAATTTACTTGCTCATTCTCTGTGCTAGGATCGAAGGGTAAACATTCTGAATTAATCATTCCACCTCCATTTGTATCGCGTTGCATCACCGGATTCACCTGCGTAGAAAAATATAAACCATCAATTTTCTTATTTAGTGCTTCTACTTGGTTTGATAACATGGTAACGACATCTAAATTAAAAACACAGACTCCTTTCATCGGCTTCGTCCTCATGACTTGCCACTAATAATTATTCAGTGTCATCTCCTCTATAAACTCATAGGTTGCCTCAGGTGTTTTATTATTCAGTGTTCCACCAGCTGCTGCATCAATTAATTGCTTAGTCGAAGGATTCAAACCATTGTAAAAGGTTTGAACTTGCAACTGATAAACAAAAATAGTAACATATTCTAAGCCCACATTTAGTATGCTTTTGGATGATTTAAGCCCCGATTTATGTAAAAAGGTGCTCTTAATCCTTTCTTTTCATGTCTTATACTCAGGAAAGCACCATGGGATGAAAAGAACGCAAAACGGGCTTAAAACGGGACAAATGGGCCAAAGCATGAAATCAACACGGCCTGGACCAAAGATCACACGGCCGTGCCAAGTCAATCATCTAGAACACGGTCTAAACCCGACTCACACGGTCGTATCTCATTAAAGAAATCCGAACACGGCTTGACCACAATTTACACGGGCGTGTGCCATGGCCGTGCCTCTGTCGTGGAAAAGAGCAATTTCATTCGGGAAAGGATACTTAGGGAGAAAGAAACGTGTTTCAAAAGACTATAAATACACCCTAAGTATGACCTAAAAGGGGGAGCCCAAAGCCATCGTCTAGGGGCATCGTGCTAGGCCAGAGAAAGCAGATTTGTGGGGATTCGCTCAGGGATAGCCAGTTGATTCATCTCAAGAAGCCAGAGTTATACTCAAGACGGAGGATCTCCTCTTCAATTCCTTCAGGGGGTTTTAGGGATTTCTTATGTTTTGTTTTATCTTTTCTCTTGAGATGTTTTCCTTTATTGTTATGAACTAAACCTTGGATACAGAAGAGGGATGAAACCTATGATGAATCTTGTTATTTGATTATTTGAATTATATGATAAATACTTAGTTTATTCTTAATTATGTGAGCTTCATCCGATTCTAATGTGCTTAGGTGGAGGACGAATAGACCCTGCCTAAGAGTAGATCCAACATAATTAAGCGGAGTTGATCGCACGCCTAGAGATAGGGTGACGAGATTTTGCCGGATTAGGGTGAAACCTAATATGGGAGTCCACGGATCGATTTACTGCTATTCTAGGGGGTTATTATAAGAGAACGAGAGTTCCACTAATTAACTTAGGGTTAGACGTTATTCGCCTCGAGAGAGGGTTTAATATACGTTAGGGAGTCTTACGGATCAAACTAAGTGAATAAATCGTATGGTTCAAAGTGTTAGATAACAAGTGAAGTCTAGGTGGATTCTTCCTAGGGTATCGTCTAAATCAAGCTGCGTTTTTCCCAAGTTATTTCCAAATTCATTCTTCTTTTGTCTTAGAGTCTTGGTTTAGTAGTTAATTAATTTAGATTAATAACAACTTCACTTATTTTAGGCTAAATAATAAAAAGAAAGTTAGTATTAGTACTTTTAGTTCCTTTGGGTTCGATATCCAGGTCTTGCCTAAACTATACTCTTTGTTCGATAGGTGCACTTGCCTTTAATCGTTGTCAGAGTTAGTTTCCAGGTTCGATCATTCTTTTATAAATTTTAAAACTCTGATTTACAGCGATCAAGTTTTTGGCGCCGTTGCCAAGGAACTAAAATATTAAGAACACTCTATTTGTATTACTTTAGCCATTATTTTTATTTTTCGCAATTTATTTTTATTTTTAGTTTTAATTTTAAATTTGCTAAACTTTCTTTCTTTCTTTTCCTCGCAGGTACCTCTAGTTTATGACTAGAAGGAACCCGAGAGGACCTTTAGAATACTGACAGTGATATTGAAGCTACCGCTCGAAGAAATCGCAGAGAAATTAGGCGAGCCCTAAAATACCAAGGAGAGCGAGAAGACAGATCCAATCCTCTTTGAAGGGATGGGCGAAAATAATCTTCCACCACAAGATGTGGGAGAAAATAATGCTCCTCGTACTATGTTTGATTATGCTAAACCTCATTTAACAGAGTGAATCTAGTATTGTTAGGCTGCTATAGTGCTAATAATTTTGAATTAAAGCCTAACACTATACAAATGATTCAACAGTTTGTTCAATTTGATGGTTTGCAGGACGAAGACCCAAATGCTCATATAGCTAATTTCTTAGAGTTCTGTGATACTTTCAAAATTAATGGCATTTCTGATAATGCCATACGTCTTCGGTTATTTCCCTTTTCATTAAGGAATAAAGCCAAACAATGGTTAAACTCGTTACCACGAGGTTCAATCACTACATGGGATCAAATGACCGAAAAATTTTTATTAAAATACTTCCCACCGGCCAAAATAGCCAAATTACGTAATGATATCTCTTCTTTTGTACAGATGGATTTAGAAACATTATACGACGCATGGGAGAGATACAAAGATCTCTTGAGGAGATGCCCACACCACGGATTACCATTGTGGCTCCAAGTCCAAACTTTTTACAACGGTGTGAATCCTTCAACGAGGCAATTAATTGATTCAGCCGTCGGTGGAACTTTGAACTATAAAACTCCAGAGGCAGCCTACGAGTTTATTGAAGAGATGTCGCTGAATAACTATCAGTGGCAAGTTACAAGAACAAGGCCAACAAAAACAGCCGGAGTTTTCAACATAGATGCAGTAACCATGCTATCAACACAGGTAGAGATGATGAATAAAAAGCTTGATAGTTTGTGTTCTTCGCAGGTACATCCAGTCATGCGAGGCGACACAAGTGGAAAGTGGCAAATTACGAGTACCCACCATACCAACAGAGAGGCGAATAGATGAACTATATAGGTAACAATTTCAGATCTAATAATAACCCATATAGTAATAATTATAATCCAGGTTGGAGGAACCACCCAAATTTTTCATGGGGAGGACATGGAAATCAAGGAAATCAAAGACAACAACCTCCTCAAAATTTCCAAAATCAGCCCTATCCACAGGAAAAGAAGTCGAGTCTTGAAGAGACGCTGAACAAATTCATAGCATCAACAGAGGCCCGCTTCCAAAAGACTGAGACAACATTAGATAATCAACAAACAGCGATCAAAATGATCGAGAGTCAAGTTGGGGAATTTATTAAGTCAATTGAACAACTTACTGAGATGGTTTTCGAAATTCGATCAGCGGTTTTCTCTAAAGAAACAGAACAGGTAAAGGCAGTTACACTAAGAAGTGGAAAGGAGCTAGTCGAACCAGAGAAAAGAATGCCACCCGTAGATGACAAAACAAAGGATATGAAAATTGAGGATGTAATTCCAGTACATAAAGAAAGTAAACCATCGATCCCATATCCAGCAAGGTTGAAGAAAGAACGATTAGACTCCCAATATGGTAAGTTTTTCGAGCTTTTTAAACAAATACATATTAACCTACCTTTTGTTGAAGCCATTTCACGAGATGCCGACGCGTCTGTGAAATTCTTGAAAGAAATCTGGCGAATAAAAGGAAGCTTGAAGAAATATCAATGGTGGAGCTTAATGAAGAATGTTCGGCCATCCTCCAAAACAAGCTACCAACCAAATTAAAAGACCCAGGAAGTTTTACTATTCCTTGTTTAATTGGCAGTTTAAATGTTAAGAAAGCATTAGCTGATCTAGGTGCCAGTATTAATTTAATGCCTTATAAGATGTTTAAACGACTAGATCTCGAGGAACCAAAACCCACTAGGATGAGTATTCAGTTAGCTGATAGATCTATTAAATATCCTAGGGGAGTTATCGAAGACATCTTGTTAAAATTGATAAATTTATTTTTCCCATTGATTTTGTTGTGCTTGACATGGATGAAGACATTGAGGTCCCCTTAATTCTAGGGCGCCCTTTTTTAGCTACTGCTAGGGCTGTTATTGATGTAGGTGATGGTAAACTTGCATTAAGGATAGGCGATGAGGAAATTAGTTTTCAAATTTATGATGCCATGAAATATTCTAGAGAACAAGATAATTCATGTTATTTTGTTGATACCAATGACCATCTCATTCAAAACTCATTACAGGAAATCCTGCATGAGGACACGATGGAACTGTGTCTCACTCAAGAAGAGGGGGAAGAAGATGAAGCTTCTGAGCTAAAATTATCATCAAAACAAATGGAAAAAGAAAGCATCGAATTTGATGAAGATTTCAAACAAAAACCCTCTGTTAATGAACCACCCAATTTAGAATTAAAACAAGCGCCAAAGCACCTAGAGTACGCATTCCTTGGGGAAAATTCTATGTTACCAATGTAATTATCTCTTGAGTAATTAGAACCCAAGGAAAAGAGGAGTTGATACAGTATTGAGAGAGCATAAAAAGCCATAGCTTGAAAAAATCTCGACATTAAGGAATAAGCCCAACATTGTGTACCCACAAAATTTTAATGGAAGATGAGTACAAGCCATGTGTGCAACCACAAAGATGACTAAATCCCAACGTAAAAGAAGTCGTGAAAGCCGAGGTAATCAAACTTCTAGATGCTGGAATAATTTATCCTAATTCTGACAGCAAGTGGGTGAGTCCTGTGCAGGTTGTCCCAAAGAAAGGAGGCATGACCGTGGTAGCTAACGAAAATAATGAACTAATTCCTACCGGGACAGATCCACGAGTTGGAGAGTTTGCATAGATTACAGGAAACCGAATGATGCCACTAGAAAAGATCACTTTCCCCTACCCTTTATTGATCAAATACTAGAAAGGTTATCAGGACACATGTACTATTGCCTCCTAGATGGACTCTCCGGCTATTTCCAAATCCCAATAGCATCTGAAGATCAAGAGAAGACAACGTTCACATGCCCATACGGTACGTTTGCTTATCGTAGAATGCCTTTTGGATTATGTAATGCTCCTGCTACTTTTCAGCGTTGCATGCTAGCAATCTTTGATGAACTCGTGGAAGATATCATGGAGGTATTTATGGATGATTTCTCGGTTCTTGTAATTCTTTCCATCTTTGCCTTAAAAATTTAAAATGAGTCCTAATGAGATGTGAGGAAACAAACCTTGTTTTAAATTGGGAAAAATGTCACTTCATGGTACAAGAGGGAATAGTATTAGGACATAAAATTTCTAGTAAAGGGATCGAGGTAGATAAAGCAAAGATTGAAACCATAGAAAAATTACCTCCTCCCGATTGATTAAGGCCATTAGAAGCTTTTTAGGACATGCAGGATTTTATAGAAGATTCATTAAGGATTTTTCTAAAATAGCTAAGCCTTTAACAAAATTACTAGAAAAGATGTTCCTTTCAATTTTGATCAGGAATGTTTAGATGCATTCAATATCCTTAAGGATAAACTAATAAATGCTCCAATTATAATTACCTGATTGGAATCTACCCTTTTAACTAATGTGTGATGCAAGTGACTTCATGATAGGTGTAGTTCGGGACAACGAAGAGGCAAGCATTTTTCACCAATTTACTACGCTAGCGAACACTAACACCCGCACAAGAAAACTATACCACCACAGAGAAAGAATTGCTAGCCGTAGTTTTTGCTTTTGATAAATTTAGACAGTATCTAATATTGTCTAAAGTTGTCGTTTACACTGACCATTCAGCTCTTCGTTATCTTTTAAACAAACCTGATGCAAAACCCAGACTCATACGATGGATTTTACTCTTACAGAATTCGACTTAGAAATACAAGATAAGAAGGAGCCGAGAATCTTGCAAATGGATCACCTTTCTAGACTTGAAAATCCACACACCAAAGAACTCGATGAAAGTGAAATAAATGATTCGTTTCCCGAAGAATAACTCTTTTCTATAACACATTCTGAGGTACCATGGTTTGCAAATATTGCAAATTATTTATAAGCTAATGTCTTGCCAAGGAAATTAACACATCACCAAAAGAAGCGATTCTTTGCTGATGTGAAAAATTATTTTTAGGAAGATCCCTTTCTTTTTCGCATATGTGCAGATCAGATAATTCGAAGATGTGTTACAAAGACAGAAGTGAGCAAAATCTTGGAGCATTGCCAATCAGGACCATCAGGAGGACACTACAGTGGTATTAAGACAGCACACAAAATACTCGAATGAGGTTTTTATTGGCCCACTCTATTTAAAGATGCCAACAGGTATGTTACCTCGTGTGATAGATGCCAAAGAATAGGTAATATTTCTAAACGTGATGAAATGCCTCAAACATATATGTTATCATGTGAAATATTTGATGTATGGGGTATTGATTTCATGGGACCATTCCCTAGTTCGTTTGGAAACAAGTACATCCTAGTGGTAGTTGATTACATGTCAAAATGGGTAGAAGCGGAAGCTTTACCTACCAATGATGCTAGGGTAGTAGTCAAGTTTCTCAAGAAACTGCATTTTTCCGATTTGTGCGAATCGAGAGCCATCATTAGTGATAGGGGTACTCAATTCTGTAATACTCAATTTGCAAAAGTCCTAAAAAAATATGGAGTATACCATAGGGCAGCCACCCCATATCACCCTCAAACCAGTGGGCAAGTTGAGGTAGCAAACTGAGAACTTAAGCGTATTCTAGAAAAAATGGTTGAATCAAATAGAAAAGATTGGGCAGTTAAAGGAGATGATGCTTTATGGGCCTATAGAACAGCATTTAAAACACCTCTAGGGACATCCCCGTACAAACTTGTATACGGGAAAAGCTGTCATCTACCATTCGAATTAGAACACAAAGCTTTTTGGGCAATAAAATTTTTTAATTCTGACCTCAAAATTGCAGGAAAGAGAAGAATGATGCAAATGAACGAGCTGGACGAGTGGAGAACGGAAGCCTATGAGAACTCAAAACTTTACAAGGAAGCAACAAAGCGACGCCACGATGCTCATCTCAATAGATCAAAACAATTCGAAGTAGGAGACCTGGTCCTACTATACAACTCAAGGCTTAAACTATTTCCGGGAAAGTTAAAATCAAGATGGTCAGGCCCATTTATGATCAAAACAATTTTTCCATATGGCACCATCGAGGTAACTCATCCCACAAAAAGGCACATTCAAGGTAAATGGTCACCGACTTAAAATTTATAATGGTGCAGATTTTGGAGATATGAGAGAGGAGCTTATGCTCCATTAGCCTTCTTTTAGAACTGAAAACAGAGGAGAGTCTAGCTTAAGACTATAAACGAGCGCTTCTCGGGAGGCAACCCGAGCACTAACATAATTTATTCTCATATTTCGCTTTAAATTTATTTTTCTTTTCTTCTTTTCTTTCTGAACACTTAGTTATAAACTAACAAGGGGTGCAAAATTCCAGGACACACGGCCTTGCACACGGCCGTGGCCGTGGCCATGTGGACCATAAGAATCCCCGTACTGACATAGCAGAGGCCGTGCGAATCAATCCCAACAACTTTTCGACATCACGGATCCAACCACTACACCACGGGCACCAACAAAGGGGCACGGCCGTGCCCAGTAACCGTGTAAAGCTACTGACTTTCCAACCACGGGCAGAACACGCCCATGCCTTAAAACCATGCCAACATACTGACTTGTCGAACACAGACTAGACACGAGTGTGGGGTAACCAACACGCCTAGGAACACGGCCGTTCGACACACCCTCCATCCACGGGCGTGAGAGAGCCTCAGATGCAAAATTTTATTTAAACCCCACAGCCCTTCCCCTTCACCCCACATTCTTCCATCTTCTTTTTCTTTCAAAAGTCTCTCCCCTTTCCTTAGAAACAAAGCCTCTATAACTCTTGAGCTATAACAAAATCATATCCATGGAAAAGAAGCGTAAAACGCCAATCTCCTCAAAGGAGACCAATTCACATGAGTTCATGCCGGCAGCTTCATCCAAACAACAAGCCAAGGATATTTGAGGCTATCTAGTTTTTATGTTATATTTCTCTTTTGCTTCAATTTCCTTCCCTTTAACAATCTTATGCTTAATATAGTTTATTTTATCTTAGTTTCTTATTTTTAGGTTCTTCGGGCTGCTTGGGAATCACGCCACTTCCACCATCACCAACAACTCTGTCACCTTCAAAGTCACACCCACCTCTTGAACCATCTACCATAAGGATTCTCAAGCCCCTTTATCTTTTAAATTTAGTTTATTTTCCTTCTTAGTCTCCTTCTCTTTATCTTTCTTGTCTTTAATTATATTATTAGTATATTATTAAGGTTTCTTTAGATTTCCTGGCTAATTCTGCATGAGCCAACCAATTTCTTCATCTAGTGCAGGTTCGTCATCCAGACGGCCCATCACCACCACCAAAGACACAATCTCCTCTTAAGGAGCCATCCGAAAACTCAGGGAGTTTCACTTATTCCCATATCTTATGATTTTATAATGATATTATCTATCTTTGTACATTGAGGACAATGTACATCTTAAGTGTGGGGGGGTGAATCTTAGATATTCCAAACTTTTTGCATTATTCTCAAATCCCTGAATTTAGTCTTGTTTGAAAGTAAATTACTCATATTACTAATTAGGATGAAATTTCTGATGATTTATGATTTTTATTGATATGTTTTAGATTAAGTCATTGATAATTGTGCATTAATAATTAAATTTGAAGAATACTAGAGAATCAAGCATGATAAGTCTATTTTTCAGAAATTAAAAATTTTCTAGGTTGTCAAACTAAGTTTAAATATTATTTTGAAATTTTAATTTTATGAGGTTGCCATTAAATACCCATAATTTTTGTGAGAATTTGAGCCTTATAGAGCATATATTCTTTTTCTTGCTCACTTTATTGATTATGAGTATGTCAACACTGATTTGTTATTCTAGAACTTGCATCGATTATACATGTCGAGACCACATTTTTTGATTTGATACACAGAGATGATAAAGGCACCTAGGATTTAACCCACTAATTCCATAAAAAAAGCTTACCTTCACAAATTAACCCCTAGTGAACCCCGTTTTAACCTAACAACCCTTTTTATTGACATAACCGCTAATATTAACCCAGAACCCCTTTGTTTTTTGTTATCACCATTCCTTTTGACTACCCTTATATCGAGATTTGATCTGATTAGTTGCCTAATTATGAATTTTAGCAGTTTATCCTTTATTATGTATTTAGTTTGTTCTTAAAAAAATCAAAAGTATATTCATTATTCATCATTAGTTGCGATTAAATGAGCTTATACGCTTAAATTCCAAGTATCGAAAAAGAAGCTCGTATTATTAGTATTATTAGTTTTCAATTGATGTAATTATTATTATTAGTTCATTAGTTCTTAGTTAGGTAATTTGTCAATTCAATCTCAATTCTAACCCTCTAATTCAGCCTTACTCCACACCTTAAACCTAGCCCCGTTACAACCCTAACAAAGACCTTTTGATTTGTGTTTCATCTTATATTTCAGTGGTGGAGATTTGATTTTCATGCAAGCCTATGGGATTAACTCTTCAAGTTCGACTTTTGAGTGCCTAAATTTTAAACCTTAAACACTTTGAGTGATTTGAGTGGATCTTTTGTGAGGATGTCAATCCTTGTCGGTTTCAAATTAAAGGTAATTATTTAGATGAAGGGAGACGCTTAAGTTTTCGAGCTACAAAATCTATGACTTATATTGTTTGAAATTTTAGGACGCTTTGAGTTCAATTATCCATATATAAATTATCTCTGAATTATGATGAGACAATATCAATAGGAATTATGAATTACAGGAAGTTCGTTTTAATTGTAAGTTGAGAATTTTGCTTGAGGACAAGCAAAAGCTTAAGTGTGGGGGTATTTGATAAACCAAAATAGTAACATATTCTAAGCCCACAGTTAGCATGCTTTTGGATGATTTAAGCCCCGATTTATGTAAAAAGGTGCTCTTAATCCTTTCTTTTCATGTCTTATACTCAGGAAAGCACCAGGGGATGAAAAGAACGCAAAACGGGCTTAAAACGGGACAAATGGGCCAAAGCATGAAATCAACACGGCCTGGACCAAAGATCACACGGCCGTGCCAAGTCAATCATCTAGAACACGGTCTAAACCCGACTCACACGGCCGTGTCTCATTAAAGAAATCCGAACACGGCTTGACCACGATTTACACGGGCGTGTGCCATGGCCATGCCTCTACCGTGGAAAAGAGCAATTTCATTCGGGAAAGGATACTTAGGGAGAAAGAAACGTGTTTCAAAAGCCTATAAATACACCCTAAGTATGACCTGAAAGGGGGAGCCCAAAGCCATCATCTAAGGGCGTCGTGCTAGGCCAGAGAAGGCAGATTTGTGGGGATTCACTCAGGGATAGCCAGTTGATTCATCTCAAGAAGCCAGAGTTATACTCAAGACGGAGGATCTCCTCTTCAATTCCTTCAGGGGGTTTTAGGGATTTCTTATGTTTTGTTTTATCTTTTCTCTTGAGATGTTTTCCTTTATTGTTATGAACTAAACCTTCGGATACCCGAAGGGGATGAAACCTATGATGAATCTTGTTATTTGATTATTTGAATTATATGATAAATACTTAGTTTGTTCTTAATTATGTAAGCTTCATTCGATTCTAATGTGTTTAGGTAGAGGAGGAATAGGCCCTGCCTAAGAGTAGATCCAACATAATTAAGCGGAGTTGATCGCACGCCTAGAGATAGGGTGACGAGATTTTGTCGGATTAGGGTGAAACCTAATATGGGAGTCCACGGATCAATTTACTGCTATTCTAGGGGGTTATTATAAGAGAACGAGAGTTCTACTAATTAACCTAGGGTTAGATGTTATTCGCCTCGAGAGAGGGTTTAATATACGTTAGGGAGTCTTACGGATCAAACTAAGTGAATAAATCGTATGGTTCAGTGTTAGATAACAAGTGAAGTCTAGGTGGATTCTTCCTAGGGTATCGTCTAAATCAACTGCGTTTTTCCCAAGTTATTTTCCAAATTCTTTCTTCTTTGTCTTAGAGTCTTTAGTTTAGTAGTTAATTAATTTAGATAAATAACAACTTCACTTATTTTAGGCTAAATAATAAAAAGAAAGTTAGTATTAGTACTTTTAGTTCCTTTGGGTTCGATAATCCGGTCTTGCCTAAACTATACTACTGTTCGATAGGTGCACTTACCTTTAATCATTGTCAGAGTTAGTTTCCAGGTTCGATCATTCTTTTATAAATTTTAAAACTCTGATTTACAGCGATCAGCAACCATAGAGGTAACCCATAATGAGGGCACCTTCTCAATAGATCCTTGTATCTCTCCCATGCATCATATAATGTCACTAAATCGATCTGGGCAAAGGAAGAAATGTCATTCCTCAACTTACTTGTTTTAGCTAGTGAGAAGTACTTCAGGAGAAACTTCTCGATCATATGAGCCCATGTAGTGATAGAACCACGTCGTAAAGAATTTAATCATTATTTTGCCTTATTCCTTAACAAGAATGGGAACAATCATAAGAAAATGGTGTCATCAGTGGCGCCATTAATCTTGAAAGTGTCGCAAATCTCCAGAAAATTAGCCAAATGAGTATTGTGGTCTTCATCTTGCAGACCATTGAACTGAACATACTGCTGTCCCATCTGAATAGTGTTCGACTTCAGCTCAAACTTGTTTGCAGCAATGGTAGGTCTCACAATACTCGATTCAGCCCCAATCAGAGTGGTCTTGGCATAATCATACATAGTACGAGGAACAGGATCTATAGGAGGTAGCTGAATATTCTGATTATCACCCATCTCCTCAATAATATTTTTTTCCTCTTGATCATCTACTATATTCCGTTGACTCTACCTTGCTTCTCTAGCCTCTCTACGATTTCTGCGAGCAGTACTTTCAATCTCACTATCAAAAAGCAATGGTCATGGAAGGTTTCCTCTAGTCATAAACCAAAAGAACCTGCCAGAAGCAAACAAAAGAAAAATTAAAATGTAAAAATTAAATTAAAACAAAAATATAAAAAAAATACAAATACAAATGGCTAAATTAATAGAAATAAAAGTTTCCTAATATTTTAGTTCCCGGCAACGATGCCAAAACTTGATGTATCCTGAGACTAACTAAAAATACGACAAAGGCAAGTGCACCTATCGATAAATAGTATAGCTATGGTACGTAGAGATATCGTATCCACGAGGACTAAAAGTACAAGTAATTGCCATTTTTCCTATTATTTAACCAACAATTTGGAGTGATTGATTTAAACTAAGATTACTAAATTAATTTAACTAAAGAACTCAACAGGGAATAAATCAAGAAAATAATTGAATAATAACCAATAAGAGAAACAATACGCAGGAAAGATTCCACCTAAACTTTATCTATCATTATGAATCTAAATTAAATGAATTATTCACTTGGTATCTTCATCGTAGAAATCCCTAAATTATGCTAATATCTCTTTCGAGAGTAAGAGCAACTAACTCTAGGTTGATTAATTGAAACTTCTTTCTAATTAAAACCCCTATCGTTGCATTAACTCGATCTATGGATTCCCCTATTAGATTTGACTCTAATCCGGTAGATTTATGTCGTCCTATTTCTAGGCTTGCATGCAACTCCATTCAATTATGCTAGATCTACTCTTAAACAGAGACTTTTCCTCCTCTGATTTAAGCACATAAAACATGAATTAATATCCCAGAAATATTAAAACAAGAGATAAACATGCATAACTGAGAACAAGAATCAAGTATTTAACGCGTAAAACAGAAATTAAATAATAGAATTCATCCTAAGGTTCATCTTCCCTAAGTATCTAGGAAATTAGTTCATAATTGTGAATAAAAACATCTTAAAGACAGAATAACCATAGGAAATAAAGGAACTCATAAAAACTTCAAAAGAAATTTAAAGGAGGTCTTCAATCTTGAAGGAAATCTACTTCAGAGTTAGCTCCAATGGTGTTCTTCAAGTTATTTTCTTCAATATTCTATGATGCTCACCTCTTCTCTTCTTCCATTTGGTATTTATAGACTTTAGAATGCCCAAAAAGCCCAAAAATTGCGTTTTTTCGCGTGTTTGGATGCGAGTTGCGAAATCGACATAGTCTCTCACATGGCTGTGTAGCCCATGTAGGAAGGCCCAGCCACCGTGGCTCTTGAAATTTGCTCTGTTTGTCCGATTTTTGCTCCTTTTGTTCCCAAATGCTCTCCTAAGTATAGAAACATGATTTCAAAGGATTAGGAGCATAAAATTCACCAATTTGCATAAACAATCATCCAAAAATGCATTAAGAACGGGATTAAAATATGTTACTTTTATCACTTATTAATCATTTAAATGTAGGCTCCAGTCCTTCCGATTTGGGTTCACAGTCTTCTCCATAATTGACTTTATTTCGTGGTTCAAAACTTTTGCTTGACCGTTTGTCTGTGGGTGATAAGTCGTGGCCACACGTTGTGTTACCCCATACTTTTTCAGAAGTGTATCAATTAAACTTGTTGCATGAATGAGTTCCTCAATCGTTGATTAATGCTCTCGGTGTGCCAAACCTGGAAAAGATAAAGTTTGTTAGAAAATCTACTACAGTTTTAGCATCGGCACGACGAGTAGCTTTAGCTTCTACCCATTTAGACACGTAATCTATAGCGAGTATAATGTAGACATTATTAAATGATGAAACAAATAGTCCCATTAAATTGATGTCTCATACATCAAAAATTTTGCACACATGTATAGGAGTTAGGGGCATCTCATTCTTTCGGCTTAAATTACCCACTTTTTGGCATCTCTCGCAAATCTTACAAAATAAGTAAGCATCACGAAAGATGTGTAGTGAAAACAATCCACATTCAAGTACCTCAGTCTCTGTGACACATCGTCGGGTTACCTGATCGGAACAGTGTTTCCAAAGGTATGGGCTGTCCCAAATATAATATCTTGAGTATCTCTTGATTTTTTCCTTTTCAAAACGTGATAAGTTGGAAGAAATAATACCTATAGCGAGATAATTTACCATATCTGCAAATCATGGGTAAACTGCCTGAGCTAAAAGAAGATTTTCATTTAGGAAGTCGTCTTTAAGAAGAGCATCGTCTTTTGGAAGGGATATTTGGCTCAAATGATCAGCTACCAAGTTTTCACACCCTTTCTTGTCTTTAATCTCGAGATTGAATTCTTGTAACAGTAGAATCCATCGAATTAGCCTAGGTTTCCCCTCCCTTTTCCCGATCAAATATTTCAACGCTACATGGTCAGAAAAAACAATAACTTTAGTGCCTAATAAATATGGTCTAATTTTTTCCAAAGCAAAGACAATGGCTACTAATTCTTTTTCAGTAGTCGAGTAATTGCTTTGGGCAACATCTAATGTTTTAGAGGCGTAAGATATAACATGGGGTTCCTTCCCAATTCTTTGCCCAAGGACAGCTCCTACCATTTGGTTGTTTGCATCGCACATGAGCTCGAAAGGATAATCCAAATTTTGGTGGTTGTACTATATGAGCTAAAACAAGCTTTTTCTTGAGAGTGTCGAATGCGTCTTTGCATGCTTGATCAAATTCGAACACTTTATCTTTCTACAAGAGATTGAAGAGTAGTCGCAAAATCTTTGAAAAGTCTTTTATAAGGCGCCTGTAAAAACCTGCATGACCAAGAAAAGAGAAAATTTCCCTCACAGTCGTGGGGTATGGTAATGAGTTGATAACATCAGTTTTGGCCTTATCGACCACAATCCCTTCAGCGCAAACAATATGTCCTAAAATCAATCCTTTATTTACCATAAAATAGCACTTTTCATAATTTAGAATTAGATTAAATTCTAGGCATCTTTCCAAAATTTTAATGAGCTTTACAGACATTCATCGAAAGAATTACCATATACTGTGAAATCATCCATAAATACCTCAATTATTTTCTCGACATAGTCAGAAAAAAACACTTACCATAAAACTCTGGAATGTGGCTAGCGCATTGCAAAGTCGAAACGGCATCCGTCTATAGGCGAAAGTGCCAAAAGGAAATTTAAACATTATTTTTTCTTGGTCCTCCAGTGCCACTGGAATTTTTGGAAAACCTGAATAACCATCAAGACAGCAGTAGTGAGTATTTCCCACTAAACGTTCTAACATTTGATCAATAAAAGGAAGTGGAAAGTGGTCTTTTCGAGTTAAAGAGTTCAACTTCATGTAACCTATACAGACTCTCCACTTGTTTTGAACTTGAGTGGGAACTAAATCACCTCCTGCATTTTTTATTACGATCATACCGATTTTCTTAAGTACCACATGAATTGGGCTAACCCAGCTACTGTCAGAAATTAGATAGGTCATCCCGGCATTTAGTAACTTTTGAACTTCCTTTTTTACGACCTCCAACATTGGTGGATTAAGGCATCTTTAAGCTTCTCTCTTTGGGCTCGTATTTTCTTCTATTGGAATTATGTGCATACAAGTTGAGGGACTTAACCCTTTTATGGAGATGATCGTCCACCTGATTGCCCCTTTGTAGTCTCTAAAGACTCGAATTAAATTCTCCTCTTCCAGTCTCGAAAGTTTACTGAAAAATATCACCAGTAAAGTGTTCCCATTACCCAAGTACGCATACTTCAAGTGTTCCAGCAATGGTTTAAGCTCTATTTCTAGGGCCTACAAAATAGAAGGCAACAGTTTAGTTTGACGGAGAATGTTCAAAGTATTTACATTGGCTTTTAGGAAATTGTGGAGTCTCCAATAGAATAACAATTTCACAAATTGATTCTCTGAACATCATTAACTCTTCCAATTTATCCATCATTTCGAGGTCTAAACTCCTGCAAAGCACCATTTATAACCCGTCCTCTTCATGATATTCAAAATGAAATTTCCTTAGTGGTTCACTAATATCAATACTAGAAATATTTGACATTGTACTAGGTTGGCTCATCGTTTCATAAACGTTAAATTTTACCAACTCACTTTTGAATTCCACAGTGAGGGTTTCACTTCGTACATCAATTTTTGTACGTGTTGTGCTTAGGAATGGTCTCTCGAGTAAAATATCGAAAGCATTTTTTGAGTAATCATCCTCCATATCGATAATGTAAAAGTCTGCAGGAAAAAATAGATCATTTGCCTTAACGAGGAAATCTTCCAACAACCCTTCTAGATACACACATGACCTATCTTCCAATTGAATAATCACATGTGTTTCTTTCAAAGGACCCATCTTTAGCAATTAAAAGATAGATAAAGACATTACATTAGTATATGCTCTCAAATCACACATGGCTTTCTTTATGCCAATATTACCTATTTTGTAGGATATAGAAAACATACCTTGGTCCTTACACTTAGGCAGGATTTTCCTTTTGTAATATTTCAGAAATGTTTTCTCCCACTTTCACCCATTCGTTTCCTTGGAGTTTCTTTTTTTCGGTGCACAGTTCTTTCAAGAATTTGGCATAGCATGGAACTTACTTAATTGCATCAAGTAAGGGAATATTAATTTCTACCTTTTGAAATGTCTCAAGGGTTTCTCTTTCTTCTCATTCCTTTTTACATTGGGCGAGCCTTCTAGAGAATGGGGGAGGTACAACAAATGGGTTTTGTGGTGTCAGCTCCGTAGCAGCTGTTGGTTCGGATTTTTGTTCTTCCTGTTCATCATCGTGGTGACGACTCATGCCAGGCACTAGTTCTGACTCTGTTCCATCTTTTACAGTCATAGCACTTGCATTTTGATGTGGGTTTAGCTTGTTTTGATATTGCAATTTCCCTTAGTTCTCCAAACGGCTAACCGTAAGTGCTAGCTTACTTATTTGCTGATCAATTTCTTGGAAGTGTGCTTCAGACTTTTGTTGGAACTTTTCAGTGCTAACGGCTAACCTCTCTACTATAGTTTCAAGAGATGACTTTGGAGGTTGATATTGTTAAGGCGGAGGTGGTCTTGGTTGATACGGTTGATTGTATCAAGGGTTCGATCCATAGGTTAGATTTGGGTGGTCCTTTCACTTGCATTGTACATGTTCGAATATGGATCATAACGCCTTTGAAGTGGCCCTAGGAAGTTCCCAACGGCATCTACTTGTGCTATAAGATGATCAGGCTTGGCACAAATCCTGCACAACCACATTGGGTTTGTCTTTTCTGCAAGCATATTTTTAACCACTTTAATAAGCTCGTCAATCTTATCTACTAAGGAAGGATTACTTAGCTCATGAACCATTCTCGTAGGTTCTATAGATGGTCGATACTGTTGAGAATTCGCAGCCATGATCAAAATTAATTCCCTAGCTATTTGAGGAGTCATGTTCACAAGTGCCCCTCCACTAGCGATATCAATCATCTTCATTTCCATAGGGAGTAACCCCTCATAGAAATATTGTAAGAGCGATTGTTCAAATAGGTCATGTTGTGGCAACTTGCGCACAACTTCTTTTATCACTCCCAATATTCATAGAGTTACTCTGCTTCTTTTTGTTGTATTTCGACTATGTTTTTCCTTAATTCAGCTGCTCGAGTTGCTGGAAAAAACCTGTCAAGAAACAACTAAGACATATCAATCCATGTATTAACAGATCATTGAGGTAAATAAAACAGCCATTCTCTAACAGAGTCGGCTAATGAAAAGGGAAAATCTCGAAGTTTAATTTGATCCTCAGTTACTCCTTCTAGTTTCATGCTTAAACAGACCATGTGGAATTCCTTCATATGAGTGTGGGGGTTCTCATTTTTCAAACCGCGAAAAGTAAGCAATAAATGAATTAATCCCAACTTTAACCTTGAACGATGTTTCACCCACCAGATAAGTTATGCATAGTGGTTGTTGTTCATCTGGAGCAGCTACAAGTTGGCATATAGTTTGATCTACCATTTCGTCTCAATCTTCGAATGAGAAAATATTTTCGGTATAAGATCCTATTTTGAAGTCGGGATGTGGTCATCTACCATGCCGAACAGCTTCTCTTCAAAGTGATTAGGATAAGTTTTCTATTTCCTTTACAAATTCAAGAGTCCCTGGTTCTGGCCTGCTCATAAAGAAAACAAACAAAAATTAGAAATTTTCACTAATCCTCGGCAACGGCGTCAAAATTTGATGGGTGTCGAAACCACCAAATATAAATTCCTACGACAAAATAACACTAACAGAAATATAGAGCAGAAGATTCGAATCCATAGGGTCTAGTGATCTAATTGTGCCTTTTCTCGTGACTAGAATTACTATCGCGGCTACAGTCGTGCCCACGACCTGTGCGTAGCAGTGCTGAAAAATGAAAAGGGGTTTTAGTTGATAAAGATAATGATATAAAAAATGTATAAAATAATGTAAAAATGAAAGAATCCCAATTGCAAAATAAATTAAGCGAAATAAAATAAATTGGTAAATAAAATATATTAAAGTTTACACTTAGCCTCAGTATACTCTGAACTTCAACCGATCCTTAAAAAATAGATTTTCCCTTCCAAGCGATAAGTTGATTATAGTGACCAAGAACGTCCTGACCGCCAACTTATCCTTGTGTAGTCAGTCCCGGTACAACCTACAAAATGACACTTGCCAAATTTCTAACCGCGATAAATGTGTTCACAATTCAAGATTTCGACAGTCTTGCAATCTAAAAAGCTCAACTCGAATCAACGGCCTCAACCGTGTGGGTCATTTAGATCCGATCACTTTCTCCCTTGATGGAGTCCAACTAGCCATTTCCCACTTGGAAACGCCAATTTGTTCGCGAGAATTTGAATACAGCACAACCGACTTGGCTTCCCAACTGTATGCCAAACAACTCCAACCCAACGTGCACTTTTTGAATCGAAGTTGAAACAACATTAAGAGACGAATTTGTACTATCCCATATACCGGAGAGATAGTGAATATTGCATTAAGAGGTTTTACAACGGGTTCGTATCTCACGATTGTTTTGTTGGAGCGTTTATCGGGCCAAGGCTAAAGGGGATTAGTTAATCATGAAATAAATCATGCTAGATGGAGTATGGAAGTGGCTATTAATGGAAATTGTGGAAAGTGGAAAAGGAAAAGGGCTTGGAAGGTAAATTGACCAAATTATTGAAATTGGGAAAAAATTGGCAGAATGCCAAATGCTTACTGACACAGAAATTGAAAAGAAAGAAAGGAATTTTTTTTCTATTCAAGGCCAAGTCTGCTCAGTGGTTATAGCCACCAGGTATTTATACCTACTTCTAATGCTAAAATTTAGCTAGATTTTTCATCAACATTATCACTAGATAAATCAAATTTTAAAAATCAAATTTAAACTAAAGATTAAATTTAAACTAATTACATAATTTTAACAATATCAAAAATAATTTGATCTTTATCCAGCCACTTTTTTTAATCTTCAACCCTTCAATCTTTATCCAACCAACTTTAAATCTCAAACCTTTCAATCTAGCCCTCTTCTTTGCTTTTTGTTCTAATTTAGCCCCTTTTTGGTATGAATTTGAATTTTGGTACACCAATTTCATTCCTGATAAGAAAAACCCAAGTTTAATAGCATCTTATTCGATAATTAGCCAAAAATAAATGTATTAAAAATACGAATTTATCACATTAGTACCTTAAGTATCTCAAATCCAAGGCAACATTTCATGCCATAATCATCAACCAAAATGACATATACATACCAAACTCATCAATTAAACATTAGACATAGTCCACCTATACATGCCATTATAACCACTACCAAAACATTAAAATCTACCGATAAAATCGATGGATAGTGTCATGAATCTTCGACTAGCTTCCAACCTGATCGAGCTTACAATAATCTCTAGAGTAAAGGAACATAACTACGTAAGCAATGTATGCTTAATAAGCTCGTATAAACTTTAAGCATAAAAATTCCATTGCGATAATAAACTTATTAGAATAGATATAAACTTATGCCAATGCCAAAATTCATAATTCTATATGATCATCGACTCACAAATAAGTAAATTCATTAATGTCGCATATATCAATCTTTCATAACGTGATAGGATTTTATGGGACATAATGAATAACCATCAACCTTTCTATAAGATTATACACCTTTCAATTTAGTTACTTTCCATTCCATACTCAATGCTTATCATAAGCCTAAATGACATTATCAATTCTGACTTAGTGTATTTATCCCTGATCTAGATATATTCATCCATAGCATACGCAATTTGTTCACATATAAATAAATCATTTATCACATTAAATTTTTTATAACATCATAATACATCCCAATTACGTACTTACTGTTCCGTTCCCTTTTCTTACCCGTTACATATGCATAGTACAAGCATAATCATAAACATCAATCATATCCACAAGCATGGCATAAGCCTAAGCACATCAACAACATATGTTAGTTCATTTAAACATGATTCATATGAATTTGATAGGGATAACCATTATACTTGAGCAAAATTCAATTGGATTTAACATCCATCTCATAACATATCATGTTTTTCATATATCACCATTTCAATGAGTTTCATAAATACATATCTTAATTCATATTGAACACTTACCATTTCATTTGAACAACACATAAGACATAAATATAGCATTAACCATATTCACAAGTTAGTGAATAAACACATAATATAGCATAAATCACCACATGATAAAATAACTTTCACGAATATAGCATATAAGCATTCATACTTTTCATGAACATGACTATACACACTTTAATCATCAATAACTCATACCTTTCCATACTTTCATGACAATTCCAATTAGAACACTTACCGTTCCTTCCCTTTGTATGCCCGTTGAACCACTTAGAATAATATCAGAACGTGGGAATCTCACACACTGTGTACTAGCATATTTCATGTAACACCCTGGTTTAGGGGCTATGCAGGTTAGATGTAATTCAGGTGTTGGTAGGTTTTTAGGTGTTTTTGGATGTGTTTTAAAGTTTTGAGAATGCCTGGATGAAAGGGGAGTACTTTGGAAAATTTTAGATTTTTGGGGTAAAAAGGGGAAATGGGGCAGGAAGGCCTTAAAATAATTTAGGAGAGTTTATGACACAAGAAAGACTTTGGCAAAGTGGCGATTGAGGCGCTGCTTGGGGGCTTTGGAAGGTGGCACCTAAGTGAGCAAGGGTTCGAGCTGCTGGGGCAGCAATCTGGTTTTAATTTTGCGTCAAGAGACTGGGCTAAGTAGGCCTTAAGAATAAATGTCCAAGTTGATGGACATGAAAGTCCAATTGGGAGAAGTGGCTCTTGGGCGCTACTTAGGCGCTGGAGGGGAGGAGAGGTCACGGTTTCGAGGGCCTGGAGCTGCATTATGGAGTTTTATTTTTGTTGCTTGGTGATGGGCTAAAGTAGGTTGGATTTAAAATAAAATAGTGGGGCTTTATGTCAAGAAATGCAAGGTGGCCGAATGGCCTGGGCGCTATTTGGCTTATGGCTTTCCCCCAGGTCCTATGTTCGAATCTTGGAGGCTGCTTTTGGGGGGTTTTTCCTTCTTTTCTTCTTTGGTGGCGTGGAAGTGGGCTTTTGCATTGAAGTTTTATTTTTTTCTCTTTTTGGTGGTGGTAAGTGTTAAACGGTAGGTGGGGTAGTGTTTTAATTATCTTGTATTTGTTTTTATTTAGGATAAGTATTTGGTTATTTTATTATTTTAGATTAATAATGGATTATCTTAGGTAGTTTTAAATTAGAAATAGGAGATAAATGGCTGCTATTAGATTGTTTTTATGAGGTGATAAAATAGGAGTTTAAGATAGGAAAGGAAATTGGTTTAGAATTAAAAAAAAAAAAAAAGTGGTGGCCGGCCAAGGGGTGGTCTTTTATTTTGATTAAAGTGGTGATATTGGATAAAGTGCTATTAGTATTTTATTTATCTACTTAGTTATATTAAGTATATGATTATTTTTATTTATCTATTATTAATTAGATTAAGTGAGGATAATTATTTTTTATTTTTATTTTTTTTAAGTGATAAGTGGGATAATAGTGGAGTAATTCAACTTGTTTTGAAGTGAACTAATTCAAATGGAATTGAATTAGTGGCTAGGGAAGTGTTGGCCAAATCTTGGAGTCTTCAAGGGGGGGTTGGCCGAATGCTATAAATAGGGGAGGGTAGAGTGCTAATTCTTCATCAAGTCTTTTGCCTCTCCCTCTTGGTGTGCCGAAATTCCCTTCCCATATTTAGTGTCATCTTGGCCGAATAGTGGAGTGGTGCTGATCTCCCTCGGTGTCCTAGTGTGGTTGGCTGAATCTTAAGCAAGAGTGCCGAAAGAAGGAAGCATTGAGGAAGTCTCTTGGATTCGATCATCTAAGGGGCATATCGACAAGAGCAAGGGAAGCCTTCGGGATCTCAGATTATTTCGGTAAGGATAATAGTAAGTAACTTAGAATTAGTTGATTATGACTTCGTTGATTAATCGTGTGGTTCTGATTAAGTGACTTTCGATGGAGGCGAATACCAGTCAAAGTGGGCAAGGGAAAGCTCCCATCCCAAAGTTCAAGAAGAGATCCGTTTCTGCTGTTCGAGATTGGCCACCAGGGTGTGGGCCAACAGCAAGAAACGTTAGGCAAAAAGCCATAGTTTCGCTAAACGATAGTGTACGAGCCCATTTTTGCCCAGCCCAATACACAAGTAGACCCAATTACCATTAATCCATAACCCCTTACTAAACCCCAAACCTGAAGCCCAACAATGTAGCCCAAATTACCCTAGCCCACTAAACAAAAAGTAACAGAAAGTAACCCCCAAACCCTAGGTGCGCCGCACCTAGGGTCAGACCCACTACCTTCTGACCGCCACTTGCCCTCTGCACCGGTCTTGTCCACCGCCACTGCACAGCACCGCCCATGACCTGCAAGCAATTAAGGAGAAACGACAGCACCTCTGTAAAATTAGGCTTTAAAAGCCGATTGTATTTCATCAAAAAGGGGGATTTTTTTAGCAATAAAAACAGAAAGATTCACACAAAAAATAGAGAGATTATCAATACAAAGAGAGATTTTCATCAAAGCAGTAACAGATTCGGAATACAAAAAAGAGTTTCTAGATGCAAATACAAGATCTAAATACTAAAAGGGGAGAGAACAAACATTAAAAGGAGACGAACAGAGATCCAAAAAAAAGAAGCAAACAGCAAACCGAGATTAAACCCTAAAAACTAAAACCAAAGCCGAGAGAGGTGATTTTTTTTTTCTCTTTTTCTTACATTCGAAGTTTTTTTTTCCTCTCTTCCTTTTTCTTTTCGACATATACATATACATATACATATATTATTTTTAAAAAAAAAAGAAAAAAACAATCTTTTACCTTTTTCCGCCCGATGTGCGCGGTGGCTTACGCGCAATGCAACGGCATGGCGACGAGCCATCACTTGGAATTTCCCCCTTTTCTTTGGACCAGAGAGAAAAAAAAAGAAGAGTAAGAGTTTTTTTAAACCACAAGCACTCAAATGATTTTTTTTCGATTTTATGGCCTTAAATAGCCCCTTAAAAAAGCAGCGTCGTTTTGGGGTGGCGCTAATGCCCAAAGCGGCGTCGTTTCGCCCTTAACCCGACCCGGTCCGACCCGCTCCAGCCAGGATCCCCGCGTTTTGCCGAAAAAATGGGGAATTTATGCGCGCAGTCCCTCCACTTTTTCAGAATTTTGCATTCAAGTTTTTGTTTTTTAATTTGGCCCCGAAACTCCATTCGGTTTTCAATCGAGCCCCTGCCTATGCTGTGCGTTTTGGGAGGAAAGGGTCATTGCCCTTTTTAGTCCCCCATGTTATCCACGCGCTTCAAATAGGTCCTCCCCTTTTATTTTATTTCAGATTTACCCCAATAATCCGTTTTTAGTTCGATTTTGGTCCCTTTTTTTGATTATTTTGATTATTTTACTATTAAATTAATTACTTTTAAAATTATTATTATTATATGTATTATTTTTTATTATTACTATTATATTTATTATTTTTGATGTTAATATTAATTTGTATTATTATTTTAATGATTATTATTGTATTTGATAATTGTTTTAAATGTTATTCTTAATATTATTTTTGCTAATCTATTATTTATCGTATTTATTTTATTATTATTATTTCATTCAATATTATTATTTATTTCAAATATCATTACTGCATTGTATTCGTTTTTTCTATACGTTATTATTATATTTATTGTTTATTATATTTACTTTCATCATTATTTTATTTTTATTATTATTACTAATATACTACTATTATCATTATCATCTATATTATTATTTATTTATTATCACTATTATTATCATTACCATTATTATTATTTTATGTTCCTTTATAATACCATCGTTATTATTTTGTTATTATTACTCCTCATTTTATTATTTTATTTCTACTATTACTTTATTATGATTGCTATTATTATTACTATTATTTCTATTTATGTTATTATTTCTCCTATTATTATTATTATAAATTGTGTCATTGTTATTATTCTTTGGTTTACTATTATCGCATTTTTATCGTCCATATTAGTGCATCTACTATTATTCTGCTGAATCCATTAACATTGTAATTTGTCTTTATATTTTATGATTATATTAACTTTTACAAAATCGAGATCTTTCACAAAGGCAATATTCCGTGTTTAGAAATTAGAGAGATCGTGCCTAAAGTATTGGGTTTCGATTTTTCTCGTTTAATCTAAATAACCGAATATCCTTTTAAAACAAATACATTCTTAAACCAAAAGCTTATTCTCGAGAACTCGAGATGTCGTGTCCTAATGCATTGGATGTGATGTTTTGTTATTCCGAGATAATATTTTCTAAAACAAAGGCAATGTTCTGTATTTAGGAGCTCGAGAAAACGTGCCCTAAAGTATTGGGTTTCTTTTCTCGTCCATTCTAAATAACAAAATATCCTTTCAATTAAATCCATAAGTTTTGAATAAAAGGCAAGTTCAACTTTAAAGGTTGAAATGTGGCGTCCTAAAGTATTGGATGTAACACTTCACCTTAAAACGAGACGGCCTTTGGCATACACTTCCGATTTATCCAAATTTATTCTTCAACAACAAGAGGATCGTATTTTGAATTCTTAAGTTTTCAACTTTCGACATTAAGACATTAGATAATCAATTAGGTACCAATTTTGGGCGTATCGAGGGTGCTAACCCTTCCTCGCACGTAACCGACTCGAATCCATTTTACGATTTTCGTAGACCAAAATTGTGTTTTGATAAATCAATCTGATTATTAAAAAACAAACACTTTTTAAGGTGACCCGATCACACCTCATCAAAAAGGATTGGTGGCGACTCCCGTTTTTTTTTATATATTCGTTTTCAAAACCCACGTCGACCCCGTTTTTTTGCCAAAACTCAAAAAAATGGTTACGACGACTTAAGCGACTCACTGGGAAACCCAAAAAGAGAGTCAGGCCGTAAATTGATTATTTTTTGTCCTTTGTCGAAAGTTTGGAAATTTGATTTTAAAAAGTTTTTTTTACTATCCTTGTGTTGCATTCATTTGTGTCATTGCATATGATTTCTATTTTCTTGTGCACAGTACATTGCATGACCGTTGTGGTCGCACCTTTAAGTGGGAGTGAGAAACTATTCCTTCGTGAGGTTTTCACCTCCGTGCAGGATAGTGGATCGCTTCCGGGATACATCCGTACCTATGTCTTCGTGAGATTTTCATCTCCGTGCAGCCATAGGGAAATGTATTCCCCTGAACTGAACTCGGTCTATATGAGCCTATAATGGGTGAGGATCGAGGAATCTGCTGGTTCAGGTACCCCTACTCTAGAACCGAACCTCATATAGCGAGCCTTAAGAACCACTGCAGGTAGAGCCATGCCAAACCCTAGTGCTTACACGATTATGTATGTTATCCTCTACTTACTATTTATGAAATCTTGACTGCTTCATTTATTTTGCATGGCATATTCATCAAAATGTATCGATTCACATTCAATTACCAAATGGATAGCTTTTCATGGAAAAAGAGTTTTTGATAAAGTGGGAGACAATGCGGCCGTCCGAATATGGGCCGAGACCGTGCAACAAGAGAAGGGTACGTGTCAGAATTGTGGGACTTCACCCGTATCAGCGTAACCCAGAACAATCTTCAAGAAATGAAAGAGATATGGAGCCAATGGGACGAAGGTATCAAGCAACTGTTCTATTGTCATTACGGCGATCTGCCTTACCTGCTTGACATTAAGATAGACCAGCACTTATTCCGAGCTATGGCCCAGTTTTGGAATCCTGCTTATAGTTGCTTTACTTTTGGGAAAGTGGACTTGGTACCTACTATGGAAGAATACACTGCTCTGCTCCGCTGCCCGAAGATTCGACCTGACAAAGTTTATGTAAGGGCCGTTAATGTCCCCACATTCGCAAAAAAGTTAATGAACATTACAGGAATGAGCGAACAATGGGTTACAGCTCGAACAAAACAGAAAGGAGATTGTAAATGCATCCCCTGGAAAAATCTAAGAGATTTGATCATAGCACATCCTGAGCAAAGAAAAAGGGTTGACGCTTTATCCTTGAGCATATATGGGCTAGTTATCTTCCCCAAAGCCCTAGGACATATAGATGAAGCGGTCACCGATTTGTTTGACAAATTAGAAAGAGGGATTACTCCTGTTCCTGCAATTTTGACCGAAACATTCAGGTCCCTAAGCACGTCTTAGAAGAGCGGGCGAGGAAGATTCATCGGTTGCGCCCAACTCCTATTAGCATGGTTTCATGGTCATTTTTGGAAAATGGAAAAGATGTCGTGTCGAATTTTCTCCGAGGACTACTCCCACTGGAAAAAATGGCAACCACGCCAAGACGAGATGATATTACGGAAGAAAATTGGGTTATGATCTTGCAAAAATTACAAGAAGAGGATGTAGCATGGAGAGCCCTTGGGCGATCCCGATGAGATTATATATCGATGGGGATTTTGACTATGTCCCTATGCTCGGAATATGGGGAGCTGTCGGGTATACACCTCTCCTCGTATTAAGACAATACAGATCGAGAGGCGCTTTACGCCACCGACACAAGGGTTAACGCAATGTGAGTTTGACTACAAAGGAGAAAATTACAAGAAGAGAGTAAGGGAGATATCAAAAGCCCGGGGTCGAATTCACAGAATAAAAAGGTTTCTTTGCCAATCCGATGACAACCCTGAATATGGTGGTGGAGGAGTCACGGGATCAATGATAATATCCCCACGCCGGACCAAGAAGACATCCGGTCCTTTGGAAGAGCACTTACAGGTGGTCCCCTCGGAACTTGAAATCATCAAACAAGATTTGAAAGGAAGAACCATGAGTTAGGAAAAAGGATGGAGCAACTAGAGGAAGAGAAAATGTAATTGGGATTGGATGTCGACATTCGAAGCTAGAAGCCGAGAAGGCGAGAAAAGGAAAAATAAAGTGAAGAAGATTTAGGCAGTCTAAAGACGGACTACAAGAAGCTACGAAGATCGATGAGCTGCGGGACTTGGGAAAACGCGTCGAGCAATGGCGTCAAGAAATTAAAGAGGAGAAGCATAGAGCAAGTCAATGGGAAAGGAAACTCCGAGAGACTCAAGAGCGGAGGATACCCGAAAAGAAGTCTAGTAGAGAGCCAAAATGAGAAAGAAAAATTAAAGACGCGGATCTCGGAATTAGAGAAATCATTGTACCAAGCATCGAAGCCGCAACTCGTGGGTCGAATTGAAGGCTAGTCCGAGCAAGATTGAAGAGATGAAAGCAAGAGTCGAAGAACTAGAATCGCTTTACATGGTTGTGAGCTACAGTGAGCTTTTGAAGTCAACGAGGAACGTTGGAAGCAACAAGCGCACCACTATCAAAACCAAGTCGAGACCGAGATTATATTATGGGGAAGCCGTGGGCCCAAGTACGAGAGGTGGCGGATCATCTACAAGCCTTAGCAGTCCAAGCCGACTTACTAAGTTTAATGTACGAGTCAAGATCAGAGAGAGGACAAGAATTAGCTGATCTTCTTGAGAAATTCAAGGCTTTAAGTATTAGGGCGAGGCCTTATATGTAATCCATTTTATGAAAAAAGACTTGTTTTCTAAGAAAAGTTATGCTAATGGAAATTGAATCAGAATCAATGCCTTTTGGTAGCACACATCTCATGCATCTGCATTACATTGCATCATACACATCAAATCTCACAAAGGAACCCTAAATTATGACAGAGAGAGTTACCCTGGAACATCACTACGGTACGAGAGGCAAAATAAAAGTGATGGATCAAAGAATGGAAAGATTAGAGCAAATGCAAAAAGAAATGCAGGATCAAATGCAAGAACGATTGGCCAAGATACAACAGGACATGATAGGGCAGATGGAAGAATCCCAAAATAACATGATAAAACCAGCTAGCGCAGATTGTTGGCCAATGAACGTGAGAAGGAAAGAGGCGTTCTTTGCTAGTTCGGGGAACAACAATGACGATCCTGTTTACCCTCCGGGTTTTACCCGCCAAATACCCAAGCGCCACCGGATCGTATCCCCAAAGAACACTGTTATTATCGGGCCACAATATCGAGTTGATACCACGATGCATCGACGCATCTCCCGACCAGTTCAGTACTAATCACGGGAAGGTCCGGCTAACCCAGTGGTCCCCGATTTCGACGAAATGCCCAAAATGGACAAGGCAAAAATGGACTTCCCAAAGCAGCTCGAGGATCGTTGCAAGTGGCTAGAGGAAAAGTTTAAAGAAATAGAGATCTGCGACCACCAATTACGGAGTAGACGCTAAAGATTTAAGCCTAGTCCCGGACCTCGTACTTCCGCCAAAGTTCAAAACCCCTGATTTTGAAAAGTACAGTGGAACCAGCTGTCCCGAAGCGCACATCACAATGTTCTGTCGCAGAATGGCGGGGCACGTTAACAATGATCAATTCGATTTCGCATTTTGGGACGGTTTAACCGAGTCCGCGGCTAAATGGTATAATCAGCTTAGCCGTACCCAGATCAAGTCGTGGAAAGACCTGGCACAGGCCTTCCTGAAACACTACGGCTACGTAGCTGATATAGCTCCTGACCGAATCACGCTCCAAAATATGGAGAAAAAGTCGGGCGAAAGCTTTAGGCAATATGCCCAACGGTGGAGGGAAGTAGCCACACAAGTTCAGCCACCGCTCCTAGAAAAGGAGACAACCATGTTGTTCGTCAATACATTGAAAGCTCCTTCATTAACCACATCTTTGGGGCGCCACCAAAAGTTTCTCGATATTGTGTTGTCGGGGAAATGATAGAGAACATAATCGGATGTGGCAAGATAGAGGGGGAGAAGGTGCTAGAAAGACGATCCCGAAGAAAAGAGAGAACGATGTAAACAACATAAGCAAAAGTTATTCAAAGCCTATAGCGTGAACCAGCCCGTGGTCGTGAATCGCCACCATCGAGTCCTCTAAACAGAATCCAATGCGAAGCAAAACGCGGAGAAAATTCAATTCACACCAATCCCGATCACGCATACAAAGAAATGTACCAAAATTTATTCGATGCACACATTGTTGCCCCGCATTACTTAAAACCCTGCGGCCCCATACCCTAAGTGGTATGATGCGACGCCACGAAGGCGAATACCATGCGGAATTGTGGGGCATTCAATAGAACAACTGTCTCGCTTTCAAGAAAGCGGTGGAAAGACTCATCCGGATGGGTGTTGTAGAAGTAGACGATACCTCTAATGCGGGGCACCCACCGCCTAATCATGGGGTCAATATGATAGGCGAGAACATGGGAAAAAGAGTTAAGAGGATATTGCCAAGTGAAAACCCCAATGAGACGAGTCGGAAGGAAATGATGAAAAGGGGATTGGTTGTGTCAAGCCCAAGGAGAGAGCATGAAAGAACAAGCAAGGGTTGTGAATTTCACAACATGGAGGGACACGAAATCCAAAAAGCGTATAGAGTTTAGGATTCGGTACAAAGGCGATGGACGATAAAGAGTTAGAATTCTACTGAAGGCAACGAAGACCAAGAGGAAAGAAACATCTGCGTGTTAGAAGATGAAGCAAGGGTAAAAACTTCGAAGACCAGCTACCCTTTGGTCACCATCTCGCGACCAAAGAATGATGGAACCGAAATAAAAATAACTCCGAAGATCGTGATTCGGAAACCTGCGGTCTTTTCATCTGAAGATAACAAAAAGGTTCCCGAGCTATAATTGCAACATAACGATTCACGAAAAGGGGACTCGCCCAAAGATCGCAAAGGGAACAGGGGCCTCAGAAGATCGTGATTCAAAACCGACGGTTTTTTCATATGAAGATGACAAAAAGGTTCCTGGAACTATAAGCGCAACGTGACGGTTCTCAAAAGGAAGCCTCGCCCAACGCCGCAAAAGAAAACCAGGGTAGGCTCCTATACGCTGCGCAGTGGAAAGCGCCACGACGCGGTGAATACACGAATGGAGCTCACAAAGGAGAAAACCACAGTAGGGCGAACCAAAGAAAGGAAAGTGACCAAACCGAGGCGTTTATAAATGAGCAAGTGAAGAAAGAAGAGGCTAGGGAATTCTTAAAGTTTTTTGAAGCATAGCGAATACGATTGTCGTGGGAGCGATTACATAAGCGGCCGGCTCGTATATCCGTGCTTGACTTACTATTAAGCTCGAGAAGCGCACCGCAACGCATAGCGATGAAAGTACTAAATGAAACTTATGTTGCTAATGATATCACCGTTAACAAGTTGGATCGCCGATTAGCAATATAAGCGCCGATAACTTCATTTTCTTTAGTGATGATGAAATCCCTCCGGGAGGTACGGGTACCATCAAGGCTCTCCACATCACCACCCGATGCAAAGGATACACGTTACGGGGTACTTGGTCGATAATGGGTCAAGCACTAAATGTTTTGCCACTCGTCGACGACTGAATCGATTACCCATTGTGGCTCTCACATGAAGGCTCGCCACAATATAGTAAGGGCATTCGATGGAACTGAAAAGGAAAGTTATGGGAAGGATCGAAGTACCTCTATTAATCGCCCGGTATGTATGAGGTGGATTTCATAGTAATGGATATCAGACCATCCTATAATTGCTTCTTTGGGAGACCTTGGATACACTCGGTGGGAGCAAAGTGCCCTCGTCATTGCACCAAAAGTTGAAGCTAGTTATAGAGGGTGATGCGGTGACAATAAATGCCGAAGAGGACGTAATCGCAACTGTGACCAATGGCGCGCCATATTTAGAAGCAGATGATGAAGCAACTGAGTGCTCCTTCCGCTCTTTGGAATTTGTCAATGCAACATTTGTCATTGAGGGGAACAAGATCCCAGCACCTCAATTATTTAAAACCACGAAAATGGGTTTGCAAATCGATGATCGGAAGGGAGCCGCACCTGGGAAAGGACTTGGGAAGTATCTCCAAGGAGAGATCGAGGTCCCGAGATTGAAGGAAAAATGAGACCTCTTCGGTTTAGGGTTCAAACCGGACGCGAAGCAAAAAAGGAAAGAATTAGCAAAAAGACAAGAAAGAAGGAGAGCGCGTTTGGGCGGAGATGAGATTAAGTGGGAACCGATGATAATTCCTCATATTCTTGAGACCTTTATATCAGGAGGGATTATCCACCAAGGACGAGGAACGAAAGGTGAGAAAGCCATAAAAGGAATACGGGCAAACATGCACATCAATGCCATATTCGGGGAGAAAATAGAGGAAGAAAACTGGAATGGTATCCGCCCTTACGAGCCAGGCAGCGTTCTAAACAACTGGACTGCAGAGGAGATTCCTGTAGCTTTTAGAACTTATTCAGAGTAATACTCGGAACACACTTGTTGTCTAGAAGCGATAAGTGTCCATTTTGTGAAAGCATGACTTTTGTACGAGGCATCGTTATTCTCAATGAAATGCATCTCCATTACCTTTTGAGCAAATCTTCTTCTTCATTCATCATTATTATTCTGTAGATATTCCTAAATATTTCCATTCTTCATTCATAATGCCAATAAACATGCTTAGATCCCTTTATTCTATGAGCCTTTATTCATCTTCATAACAGGTCCCCAAATATCAACGACGTGAGCAACACTACCAATAACTCAGAATATCCTTTTGGGCAAGATACGGGTGTGGAAGATTTTCAGGATTCTGAGGATGACCAAGGTTGTGACCTATCTCCTGAACTGTTAAGGATGGTAGAACAAGAGGAGAAACAGATCCTGCCTCGCGAGGAGTTAGTGGAAATAGTGGACACGGGAGGCAGGCAAGAAAAGAAGGAAGTGAAGATCGGAGCTAGTATTACAGTAGAGACAAAGCGATACCTCATTGAGTTACTTCATGAATTCAAAGATGTCTTCGCGTGGTCGTATCAAGACATGCAGGCTAAGCACCGATATCGTGGTACACCAGGTTGCCTATAAAGGAAGAATACAAGCCAGTCCAACGAAACTTGAAGGATGAGGCGGGCGTCTGTTGAAAATAAAAGAGGAGGTCAGAAACAATTTGATGCGAGTTTCTTGCAAGAGGTTAAGTACTCGAGAATGGGTAGCCAACATCGCCCCCGTCCCCAAAAAAAGACGGAAAGTACGAATGTGTGTAGACTACAGAGATCTAAACAAGGCTAGCCCAAAAGATAATTTCCCGTTGCCTCACGTCGATACCTAGTGGACAACACGGGCAGTTACTCGTTGTTCTCCTTCATGGACGGTTTTTCGGGATACAACCAGATAAAGATGCTTCCGAGGACATGGACAAGACTACGTTCATAACCATGTGGGGACCTTTTGCTATAAAGTGATGCCGTTCGGACTAAAGAATGCGGGAAGCGACATATCGAGAGAGCCATGGTAACCCTATTTCACGACATGATGCACAAAGAAATTGAAGTGTACGTAGACGATATGATCGCCAAATCTCGGGTGAAAAGGAGCATGTCCAAGTCTTGAGGAAACTATTCTTGAGGTTAAGGAAATTCCGGCTAAAGCTTAATCGGCCAAAATGTACCTTTGAGCCCGATCGTGGAAACTGCTAGGATTTATAGTCGGTGAAAGGGGATTGAGGTTGACCTGGATAAGGTCAAAGCAATACAAGAACCGCCTCCACCTCGCATGCGCAAAAAGAAGTTCGAGGTTTCTTAGGAAGGTTAAACTACATCGCTCGGTTCATCTCACAATTAATTGAGAAATGTGACCCCATATTCCGTCTCCTTAAAAAACACAATCCAGGTGTGTGGAACGAGGAATGTCAGGAAACCTTCGATAAAGTGAAGCAATACCTGTCCAATGCTCCAGTATTGACGCCGCCTAATCCAGATAGGCCATTAATCCTCTATTTGACGGTACTTGATAACTCAATGGGATGTGTGCTCGGCCAACACGATGAGTCAGGAAAGAAAGAAAAGGCAATATACTACCTTAGTAAAAAGTTCACCGAATGTGAGACAAGGTACTCGCCAATTGAGAAACTTTGTTGTGCCTTGATCTGGACAACTCGGAGATTGAGACAGTATATGCTGTATCATACGACTTGGCTCATCTCGAAGCAGGACCCTCTGAAATACATGATAGAATCGACTGCCTTGAATGTTCGGATGGCCCGATGGCAAATTTTGCTTTCTGAGTTTGACATAGTTTATGTAAACCAAAAAGCGGTGAAAGGGAGTGCAATAGCGGATTTTCTAGCCGGTGAGAGCTCTAGCGAGACATGAGCCCTTGGACTTTGATTTCCCCAATGAGGACCTAATGTACGTGGCAACTACTGAAGAGGGTACCCCAGAGGATCGTCCTTGGACACTGAACTTCGACGGGGCATCAAATGCTGTGGGCAATGGAATTGGGGCAATTCTGGTATCCCCAAACGGAGATCATTACCCTTTTACTTGTAGGTTGGATTTTGGTGCACAAACAATATGGCGAGTACGAGGCTTGTATCATGGGCATCCGTGCCGCTATAGAGTGCAAAATTAGGGTGCTAAAAGTGTACGGAGACTCGTGACCGGTGATTTATCAACTTAGAGGAGAATGGGAAGCGAGAGATCCCAAGTTGGTCGAATACAAAAGATTGGTCCAGAATTGATCGAAGAGTTCGACGATGTCACTTTCAATTATCTCGCCAAGAGACGAGAATCAAATGGCTGATGCTCTAGCCACTTTGGCTTCCATGGTCCAGTTAAACAAAGCAGAAGATATGAAACCTATCCGAATGAGCATTCATGAGGCCCCGGCTCACTGCTACAACGTCGAAGAAGAAGAGAAAAGGGATCGTCCGTGGTATCATGATATACCGCAATACATAAAGAATCGCCAATACCAATAGCAAAGCGAGGATCGAGAATGACAAAAGGACGATAAGAAGACTGGCGTGTGACTATGTCTTGGACGGAGAAATCCTATACAAAAGAAGAAAGGATCAAGTGCTATTAAGGTGTGTGGACGCCGCAGAGGCTAAGCAAATCCTGGAAGAGGTCCATGAGGGTGTTTGTGGAACGCACGCCAATGGTTTCACGATGGCTAGGCAAATCATGAGATTCGGGTATTATTGGCCTACCATGGAAGGAGATTGCATTGATTATGCTAAAAAGTGTCATAAGTGCCAAATTTATGCGGACAAAATTCATGTACCACCTTCACCTCTACATGTTATGACTTCCCCATGGCCCTTTTCTATGTGGGGCATGGACGTCATTGGACCAATCTCGCCAAAAGCTTCTAATGGACATCGGTTCATCTTCGTGGTAATCGATTACTTCACTAAGTGGGTAGAGGTCGCCTCATATGCCAATGTGACAAAATCAGCGATTAGCAAGTTCTTAAAAGGGAAATCATATGTCGATATGGAATGCCCGAGAAGATCATATCCGATAATGCGTTAAACTTGAACAATAGCATGATCGCAGAGAGTGCCTGTGGGCAATTCAAGATCGAGACACCACAATTCATCACCATATCGCCCAAAGATGAATGGGGATGAGAGGCGACTAATAAGAACATCAAGAGGATAGTAGGGAAAATGACCGAGACCTACTGAGGATTGCACGAGAAATTACTTGTTTGCCCTTTTTGCTTATCGAGCGTCGGTCCGAACCTCCACAGGGCAACTCCTTTCTCACCGGTCTACGGGATGGGCGGTTTTACCTATCGAAGTTGAAATTCCATCCTTCGAGTCTTGTGCGAGGCGAAGTTGGACGAAGCGAGAATGGATCCAGCTCGATATGATCGATTAAATTTGATTGAAGAAAAAGGTTGAAAGCTATTCGTCATGGTCAGATGTACCAGAAGCGAATGACGCGAGCATACAATAAAAAGGTGCGCCCAAGAGAATTCCACGAAGGAAACTTAGTTTTGAAAAAGATCCTCCCCATACAAAAAGATTTCAGAGGGAAATGGATGCCTAATTGGGAAGGACCTTATGTGGTGAAAAAGGCTTTCTCTGGAGGAGCTCTGATCTTGGCCGAGATGGATGGGAAGAACTTACCAAATCCCGTAAATTTAGATTCGGTCAAGAAGTATTACGCGTGAAAGAAGGAAAAGTCTAAAGCGAAAACCCGCAAAGGGCGCTCTTCTAAAAAAAAAAAAAAAACCGTAGAGGCCAAGGCGAAAACCCGTAAAGGGCGCTTTGAGACCAAAGGGGCTTTGAGTCGAAAACCCGATAAGGGCGGCTCAAATTCAAATGAAAGATGAAATGTGTGACGATTTTTGTTCTCCCAGAATTGGCAAAAGGAGGAATGTTACGCCTCGGGATATCTACAGAGCGCTGCAGATCTCCCAACATCCATTCAGCTCAAAATGATCTTCAGAAAGATTGGATAGTGAAGCTCAGGCTGCGATATTTGGGGCACCTACCTTTCTTCCTTCTCACTCATCTTGTTGTATTTCAATCATGTTTGCTTTTGTTGATTAATCCAATTCCATTCTTCATTGATATTCATCATTTAAGTTTTTTTTTAAAAAACTGTTTTTGCAATTGAAATAACGGTCGATGGACCCGTAATGCTTCCATAAAAGGAGTTACGCCTATTACTGCGGAAGTCTCTAAACAAAGACAGAAACTGAAACAGGACTGTTGTTTAGAACCAACACGCCTAGGGGTTGGAAACGCTCGAGAAAGAGGAGTCTAAAATCATAGCTCATGACTACGAGAAGACAAAAATTGCGCTCATCGCGGCCTTGATGAAGCAGACGGCGGTGACAACCCTAACCATTAAAAGGGGATCATTTAGCTTTACATTCATACATCATCACATTGATTAGGAGCATTCGACTCATCATTGCATCCTAATCATTGTAGAAAGACCACCTACATTCGTGCAAGTGTAGTCCATAGTACATTTAGTTAGGAGCATTAGATTCATTCCGATCATAGCATCCTAATCATTTGGCATAAACACAAGCATATGAAACCAAGTCTACAGGATATGTCCCCTAGAGAGGACGGAGTATCAACTTTGGAGAAACCACCATCCCTGTCGCCATCGGCCATCGGTGGAATAGGTTGAAGATTATCCTATTGCCATCGACCAGCGGTGGAATGGGTTGAAGATTATCCTATTGCCACTGACCAGTAGCGGAATAGGTAAAAGATTTCCTATTGCCATTGACCAGCAGTGGAATAGGTTGAAGACCGTCCTATTACCAGCGACTGCCAGCAGTGAAATAGGTCAAATTTGTAGATCTTGTCGCCCTAACCAGTAGTGGGGCAAGATCGAAGGCAAATCTTGTCTCTCTAAACAGTAGGGAAACATGATTTAAGCCACCATCCTATTGCCATCGGCCATCGGTGGAATAGGTTGAAGATTATCCTATTGCCACTGACCAGCAGCGGAATAGGTAAAAGATCCTATTGCCATCGACCGGCGGTGGAATGGGTTGAAGATTATCCTATTGCCCCACCGACCAGAAAGCGGAATAGGTAAAAGATCCTATTACCATCGACCGGCGGTGGAATGGGTTGAAGATTATCCTATTGCCACCGACGGCGGTGGAATAGGTAAAAGATCCTATTGCCATCGACCAGCGGTGGAATGGGTTGAAGATTATCCTATTGCCAGCGACCAGCAGCGGAATAGGTAAAAGATCCTATTGCCATCGACACGGCGGTGGAATGGGTTGAAGATTATCCTATTGCCACTTGACACCAGCAGCGGAATAGGTAAGAGATTTCCTATTGCCATTGACCAAAGGTGAAATAGGTCAAATTTGTAGATCTTGTCTCCTAACCATGAGTGGGGCAAGATCGAAGGCAAATCTCGTCTCCTTAAAGCAAAGAGGGGTCATGATTTAAGCCACCGTCCCTATTGCCACCGACCCAGTGGTGAAATAGGTCAAATTTGTAGATCTCGTTCGCCCCTAACCAATGAGTGGGGCAAGATCGAAGGCAAATCTCGACTCCCCTAAACAGTAGGGGTCATGATTTAAGCCACCGTCCTATTGCCACCGACCAAAGAAAGTGAAATAGGTCAAATTTGTAGATCTTGTCGCCCCTAACCCATGAGTGGGGCAAGATCGAAGGCAAATCTCGACTCCCTAAACAGTAGGGGTCATGATTTAAGCCACCGTCCTATTGCCACTGACCAGCAGTGAAATAGGTCAAATTTGTAGATCTTGGCGCCCTAACCAGTAGTGGGGTAAGATCGAAGGCAAATCCCATCTCCCTGAGTTAACAATGAGGATAAATCCTTATTTCTTTGAAGTTTCAGTAGAGAAGATTGAAACTACGAATCTCTTCTCCCTGAATTCTTATCCTGAAGTCACAGTGGAGCAAGTTAGAGATAAACAAATCGCATCCCCTTGAAGTTGCAGCAGGAGCAAATTGAAGCTACAGGTCCTATCTCTCTGAAGTAGCGGTGGAATGGATCAAAGCAACAAGATGCAGTGGACTGGAACAAGGCTACCTGAAGAAAAAGAGCACCAAGGAGGTCAAGACTCAACGAGACTGGGCAAAATCGGTCTTTCTTGAAAGTCTTTGCTCCATTCCCGTTACACAACAATGAGCAAAGAGGGGCAGCTATACGAGCCCATTTTTGCCCAGCCCAATACACAAGTAGACCCAATTACCATTAATCTATAACCCCTTACTAAACCCCAAACCTGAAGCCCAACAATGTAGCCCAAATTACCCTAGCCCACTAAACAAAAAGTAACAGAAAGTAACCCCCAAACCCTAGGTGCGCGCACCTAGGGTCGACTCCACTACCTACCTCGACCGCCACTTGCCTCTGCGTGACCGGTCTTGTCCACCGCCATCGCACAAAGACCGCCCATGACCTGCAAGCAATTAAGGAGAAACGACAGCACCTCTGTAAAATTAGGCTTTAAAAGCCGATTGTATTTCATCAAAAAGGGGGATTTTTTTAGCAATAAAAACAGAAAGATTCACACAAAAAATAGAGAGATTATCAATACAAAGAGAGATTTTCATCAAAGCAGTAACAGATTCGGAATACAAAAAAGAGTTTCTAGATGCAAATACAAGATCTAAATACTAAAAGGGGAGAGAACAAACATTAAAAGGAGACGAACAGAGATCCAAAAAAAAGAAGCAAACAGCAAACCGAGATTAAACCCTAAAAACTAAAACCAAAGCCGAGAGAGGTGATTTTTTTTTTCTCTTTTTCTTACATTCGAAGTTTTTTTTTTCCTCTCTTCCTTTTTCTTTTCGACATATACATATACATATACATATATTATTTTTTTAAAAAAAAAAAGAAAAAAAAACAATCTTTTACCTTTTTTCCCGCCATCATGTAGCGCTGCCAGTAACTGCATGCCATGACGAGCCCAACTAGGAATTTCCCTTTTCTTTGGACTGAGAGAGAAAAAAAGAAGAGTAAGAGTTTTTTTAAACCACAAGCAAACTCAAATGATTTTTTCGATTTTATGGCCTTAAATAGCCCCTTAAAAAGCGACGTCGTTTTGGGGTGGCGCTAATGCCCAAACGACGCGTCGTTTCGCCCTTAACCCGACCAGTCCACCCGCTCGGCCCAGGATCGCGCGTTTTGCCGAAAAAATGGGAATTTATGCGCATGATCCCTCCGCTTTTTCGTAATTTTGCATTCAAGTTTTTGTTTTTAATTTGGCCCCAAACTCCATTCGGTTTTCAATCGAGCCCCCGCCTATCTTTATGCGTTTTGGGAGGAAAGGGTCATTGCCCTTTTTAGTCCCCCATGTTATCCACGCGCTTCAAATAGGTCCTCCCCTTTTATTTTATTTCAGATTTACCCCAATAATCCGTTTTTAGTTCGATTTTGGTCCCTTTTTTGATTATTTTGATTATTTTACTATTAAATTAATTACTTTTAAAATTATTATTATTATATGTATTATTTTTTTATTATTACTATTATATTTATTATTTTTGATGTTAATATTAATTTGTATTATTATTTTAATGATTATTATTGTATTTGATAATTGTTTTAAATGCTATTCTTAATATTATTTTTGCTAATCTATTATTTATCGTATTTATTTTATTATTATTATTTCATTCAATATTATTATTTATTTCAAATATCATTCTTTGCATTGTATTCGCTTTTTTTCTATACGTTATTATTATATTTATTGTTTATTATATTTACTTTCATCATTATTTTATTTTTATTATTATTACTAATATACTACTATTATCATTATCATCTATATTATTATTTATTTATTATCACTATTATTATCATTACCATTATTATTATTTTATGTTCCTTTATAATACCATCGTTATTATTTTGTTATTATTACTCCTCATTTTATTATTTTATTTCTACTATTACTTTATTATGATTGCTATTATTATTACTATTATTTCTATTTATGTTATTATTTCTCCTATTATTATTATTATAAATTGTGTCATTGTTATTATTCTTTGGTTTACTATTATCGCATTTTTATCGTCCATATTAGTGCATCTACTATTATTCTGCTGAATCCATTAACATTGTAATTTGTCTTTATATTTTATGATTATATTAACTTTTACAAAATCGAGATCTTTCACAAAGGCAATATTCCGTGTTTAGAAATTCGAGAGATCGTGCCCTAAAGTATTGGGTTTCGATTTTTCTCGTTTAATCTAAATAACCGAATATCCTTTTAAAACAAATACATTCTTAAACCAAAAGCTTATTCTCGAGAACTCGAGATGTCGTGTCCTAATGCATTGGATGTGATGTTTTGTTATTCCGAGATAATATTTTCTAAAACAAAGGCAATGTTCTGTATTTAGGAGCTCGAGAAAACGTGCCCTAAAGTATTGGGTTTCCTTTTCTCGTCCATTCTAAATAACAAAATATCCTTTCAATTAAATCCATAAGTTTTGAATAAAAGGCAAGTTCAACTTTAAAGGTTGAAATGTGGCGTCCTAAAGTATTGGATGTAACACTTCACCTTAAAACGAGACGGCCTTTGGCATACACTTCCGATTTATCCAAATTTATTCTTCAACAACAAGAGGGATCGTATTTTGAATTCTTAAGTTTTCAACTTTCGACATTAAGACATTAGATAATCAATTAGGTACCAATTTTGGGCGTATCGAGGGTGCTAACCCTTCCTCGTACGTAACCGACTCCCGAATCCATTTTCTAATTTTCGTAGACCAAAATTGTGTTTTGATAAATCAATCTGATTATTAAAAAACAAACACTTTTTAAGGTGACCCGATCACACCTCATCAAAAAGGATTGGTGGCGACTCCCGTTTTTTTTTATATATTCGTTTTCAAAACCCACGTCGACCCCGTTTTTTTGCCAAAACTCAAAAAAATGGTTACGACAGATAGCGTCGAGGATCGAGAGTCTAGAACTCCTAGTAATAAGGTGTGTAGTTAGCCATTGTTTCCGGGATTTGCGTGATATTTGCCTGTTTTATATGTTGCTAACAAGTGCAGTATATGTGAGAATGATACCCTTGAAGGGGGTATGATGATGACCAGGTTAGTAGCAAATCGACTAATATGTGATAATTGATTTTCAATATGTGAGTATGCCTATGATTGTGAATAGCATGCACATGCATCATCTACACATTATATTATGTTACATGTGCATGGGTGGGTTATGAAAAGAAGTTACGGGTGTACTTCGAGTACGTGGTTGATGTCAGCTTTGTGCTACATCGTGGATTGGCGCTGACTGAGGTCGCGTTGTGGATCTTTGCGATTTAGTTCGCGTGGTTACCTTGATTGATATGAGCTTTATGCCATATCGTGGCTTGATGGATTCTTTGTGTGCTCCATCGTGGTTTGATGTTAGCTATACGCTACATCGTGGATGGCATTGGTTGCCTTTTTGGAGGGAAAAGGAGAGGGTGACTCGATAGTCCCACGGTGTGTGGTAAATTTGGATAAGGGGGTGTGTAGCGGATGGACCCTAGGTTGGGTTGGGAATCATGTTGCATTATTTCTATAATAGTATGGAAATGGGCCAAGCCCAATATGACATGTGGATAGGTATGTTTTGGGAACATACGTGGAAATGGGCCAAGCCCAGTTGATATGTGGTTTATTGAGAAATGGGCCTAGCCCAGTGTTTGAGTATGATTTGAATGTGGGCCAAGCCCAGATTGTGGTAATTGTTAAAATGAATATATATATATATATTACTTGTTGCATTTGATAATTGGGATATTATGTGGCTAGCATGTGGGTGGATTTCAGTGGTTAACTTACACACTGAGTCTGTATGACTCACCCAACTTTTTAATCATCGCAGGTGAGTCGTGATTAGTGGACGGGTTGGAGTGGATACAAGGTGGCCCATGCAGAAGCAGATTTTCATGCGGAAGTTGACGTTTTGAATATTTTTATTTCAAGCATTTTAATTACTTGGTTTCAATTTATTTGATGTAATAAGGGCCACTATGATTAAAGTACTCTATTTAATTTTGTTGAAGTTTACATTATATTCAGAAATATTTTTATTACAAAGGTTCATATTATAGTAATTTATAACAATGTTTTAATTCAGGAAATTTTCAACAAACTTATATTATGTATTAAATTTTTGTGGACATAATTTTCCAAAGATAATAAATTTTCATGTTTTAAATTCTAAGTAAAGAAACATATTTTCACTAACATAACTAGATTCGGTCGTAGTGAATAGGCCGGGTTTGGGGATGTTACATTTCAAAACCATTTCTTTCCTTTTCCTTTACATAGATGCTTTTTCTCGAGCCATAAATGGGTCTGCTCACACAAGTTATCGGTCGGAACGTAGCTACACGGTGCTGCTCACACAAGATGTCAAGTATTCGCAACACATGCCAGAACTCAGCCATCGATAAGACGTTCAGGACCAGCACCCAAAACATGGTAACCCTAATGACATGTCATTTGTATCATATATATTCCTAAGGTTCAAACAGGGCTCGGTAGTCATCGTACGTTGTTGAATTTTCATCATTTCTTTACTCGATAAATTATATAATTAACATATATATTGATTAATTTTCAACAAAATCGTATAATAACATTCAATTTAGACAACATTATACATAGTACAGTTCATACGAACTTACCTGGCTATTTTGCAAAAATGTCAAAGTACAGGGGCAATTTGGTAATTTTCTATTCTCCTCAATTTTCCACCCGACCTTGATCTAAATTAATAATTTCATTAAATTTATTAATTTAGACAGTAAAAATTTGTATTTTAAGAAATTTATTTTTTACATTTTTACAAAATTGCCCCAAAGGTTTTACTTATATTCAATTTAGTCCCTAATCCCAAAACATGCAAATTAACCATTTTTACCTAAAATTGTGCCTAGCCAAATACTCATGGTATCCAAAACAGCCCATTCATGCAATAATTTCATATTAAATCCTTGCATTTTTACTATTTTAACAATTTAGTCCCTAATTGGAAAATTCATCAAAAATCACTTAATAAAATACTTTTAAATAACAACTAATATCTAAAATTCATCATTTAACACCTAAAATCACAAGGTTCATCAATGGAAACATTCAAAATCTTTAACGGTTTCAAAATCAAAGATATGGGCTAGTTGGATCTAATTGCAACAATCTCAAAAACATAAAAATTACTAAAAAGGGGCAAAGTTTGCTTACCTAACAACCAAGCCAAAGTTTGGCCGAATATACTTCTTTCTCTTTTAGGGTTTCAGTGATGAACTTCAAATGAAGAAGATAATAATTAATTTTGTCATGTTTTGACTATAATTTACTCTTTTACCCTTGTAATTATAATCAAACATTAACAATTTATAAGCCCACTAACGTCCACTAACTCCTTGGATGGTCTAATTACTATTTAAGTCCTTTTTTCCTTTATTAAATTAACCATTTAATCACTCAAATCAAATAGTGGTCAAATTTTACATCTTTTAGGATTTAGTCCTTTATCATTAATTAACTATCGAAACGTTAAATTTTTTCGACAAAACTTTAATACCACCTTAATGACAGCCCAAAAATATTTATAAAAATGTTTTCGGCTTGGTTTATAGAAATGAGGTCCCGATACCTCATTTTCTAAAATCACTTGTGTAACGCCCCAAAAATTTATATTTTTGGTTCTGTTAAAATGTGACACAACTGTGTATATGCTACAGTGGCTATGTGTTCTAGGTGTGTGTGAGAGGTCCCAAGTTCAAGCCTTAGCTTTGGAAAAATTTTGGTAGTTTTCTGATATAAGCCCTATCTCTGTTCAGTGGGCTTATATTTAATTATTTATGAAACCATATCAGAATGGGCCTGCTGGTCTGGTGGTTAAGTTGAGTGTCAGTTTGCTGGAGGTTCTGTGTTCGAATCCATGAGTGGGCAAAAGAAATTATTTTTGCTCGGTTTGGTGGCTGAGAGTTTGAGTTGTACCGAAAATTTGAGAAGTGGGTGGTTGAGATAGTGTAGGTAGTGGGATTTGAGTAAATCAGTTTTCCCAAAAATTTATCTCTTTAGAAAAACTGACCATTCTCTCTGCCACTTCCCCTTTTCTTTTTCTTGTTGTTTCCTTTTTGTCGCCGCCCCTTTTGTTCCCTTGCTGCCATCTTTTTGTTTTTTCCCATCTACTTTCGAATTTTCGTGACTCGTTAATTCGGCCATTGCGCGTTATTGGTAAGTTTCGGCTTTTGCTAATCTAAACATTTTTATGAATACTTTCTAAGAGGGGTTTTCTTTTGGTGTTTAGGTAATCACGGGACTGTATATCGTTCCCAATCGACGAGTTAAGTGCGTGGAATTCTCGTTTCGATCGAAGGTATGGTTATCGATAGTTAATGGATGAACGTCTCGTTACAATCTCGTTTAAGTTTGATAATGTTACTAAAATTGGGTGTTGGAATGTCGGTTTTAGGTTCTGGAGTGCTCAGGGATCGTTTTAGCATCAATCGATACCGGTGTGTACTCGATTGCATAGAAAACGAGGTTTCAGCGAAAGTTAAAAACCTCACTAATGATGCCACACGGGCGTGTGGTCGCCCGTGTGGTAGGCCGTGTGCCCTAACACGGGCGTACGATTGACGAGGCCAGGCCGTACGCACAAGACACGGCCGTGTGATGGCCAGGTAGGCCGTGTGCGACACACGGCTAGACTGATTTGGGCCGTGTGGGCCACACAGGTGTGTGGGCCCACACAAGTAATCCACACGGGCGTGTGGGAATTTGGGCCAGGCCGTATATTCCACACAGGCCAAGGCCAATCTGGGCGTGTGGGCCCACACGGGCAGACCACATGGGCATGTGAGCCCATTTTCACTGAATTGATTGCTAAGGTTGTACGGGTCGCCCAAGTCGACTGTGAACCTGCTGCAGGGTCGGTAAGCATTACTTAGACCCCTAATTGTGTGAACTGACTGATTGATGGATGTATATTGAGCATGATGATGGTATGCATATATACATTTACTGATTATATATATTGATATCATGAGATAGCATGTCATGCATTGCATGGGGTTGGGTTGATTTTATTTGGAGGAAGTGTACTGAAAGGCTCTTAAGCCTAATATACTGGCAGCTCAGCTGCAAACTACTATTTTGTGCCGCATTCGGTACTACCTAGAGTATAGGGATGGGTGGGTTGATTTAATCCCCACATGGAGTGTAGGGTTGGACGGAGATGGTGTGTAGAGGCTGGTTGGGTAGGACTTTGTTACTGAATACTGTATATCTATTACTAATACTGTGATGGGCTAAGGCCCTTGTGCATACTGATAATGATGCTGAGTTGGGCTAAGGCCAAACTGTTACTGATACTGGAAGGGGATTAGGCCCAAGACAGTTTTTGACTATACACTATGTTTATTGTTGTTTGATTTCAGTGGGATTACACACTGAGTTTACGTAAACTCACCCCTCTCTGTTTAATGTGCACAGGTAATCTCCAGACTTAGATGGATCGGTGCGGCGGAGGACTCGATGGTGACAACAGTTTTTAGACTTTTACGATTTATAATTTATGAATTGTGGTTTATTCGGATGTAATTTGGGGACTTTTGCTTAAATTTGGTTTTTATTTATTTTTATGGATTTATAACTGCTAGACGTAGGAAAACTCGTTTTTCAAAAAGGCAACGTTTTCTCTAAACACACGATTTACTCAAAACGGTTTTAAAAGCTTCCGCAACGAATTATGTTTAAAATAACCGACTAAACGAGTAAGGATTTTGGAATTAAGAATAGATAAGAAAAGTAAGTAAATGGAAATGGTTTTATTGTAGAAACTTAGTTTTCAACACGCTATCATGCGACTTCGCCAGATTCGGCCATAACGTCTAGGCTGGGTTTGGGGTGTTACAACTTAACCTTAGGGTCATACCACTTGAACTTAATAAATCGCTTATATAACAAAAATCATTATATCAAAAACCTTTTTAAAACCATGTTTGACTCGTAAATATTAAATAATAATATTTACGAACTTACTCATCAGATTTGGTGGCCCCAAAACTACTGTTTTCGATGCCACTGAAAAACGGGCTGTTACAACTTTCCCCCTTACAAAAATTTTGTCCTCGAAATGTCTCACCTGATAAAAGCCATCAAGTCGAGTTTTTTTGTCATCTTCTTAATGGTAATCCACATATAAATCATTTATAACTAACCTCGATTCAGAACTCGCATCAGAACTCATAATAAATCTTGATACTATATCTGAACTTAACTAAGCAGCTATGGTGTTCTCCTGTCATCACTCATCATTAGTAGTATAACTACCGAGAAATTCCCAGTGATCATCTGTCAAAACATAACCGATAAGCCCGGATTATCAGACTTTGACTGATGCTTCTGACATATTTGTATCTGTAACTTTCAACTGATATACGTTCCCTTTTCCTTGAAAGCGTCAAGCAATATCATTTAACACAAGCGCGATAAATTCAACTATCAAGACGACTTTAACTCCTAATAGCATTCCTCGATTATAGCTGATCTGATAGATATATTTATGTATCATGTCTTCTAGAATATGAATTCTTCATTCAGACTGTCCGTCTATTTACCCGTGAATCCGTAAACTTTATTCCCGGACCTAAGGATAAACTCAAATGCATATAACTCAATTAACTTTTCAAATGAATAACCCGCTCTGAATAAATCAACTGAGTTGATTTTATCTATCGGGTAATAACATTTCAAAATAATCCCTTCTTGTTGTTGTTAAGACAACCCAAACATACAAACTATCATAATTCCCTCAGAATACCAATCAAAGATTTCAACAAACTGCATTAACTCAAACAAAACATAAAATCTCATTTTAACTCGTTGACATAAATCGAGATTACCTGAGGGATGAGAACCAATATACAAGTTTAAGCTCGATCTTCCACCGTCTACACTTTTTCCTATGTCCACCCCTTCATGAAAGCTAGAAAGGGAATATATAATAAATCTATTTCAATTATTAACATCAAAGCTTTGAACCATACCGGAGCCACACCCTTCATATGAATTAAAACTATAGTGCTATAATAAGACCAACATTACAACCGTATAGATAGAACAATACCTCAACATCAATAGTGCATTCTGAAACAAAAGAGAAAAACCAAATGTAATCGGTAAGAATAAATCAAAGGAGTAAATCTGACCTCTCTAAAACACGAGATCTGTATCACCGTGCTCCCATGATCGAACCAGAAATTATAACTGTAATAGATATAATTATATCCGGCCAATGAATATCCTTTACAAATGAACCATATTTGATAGATTAAACAATAAGAATGATAAGAAAACCGAGATAATGAAATCCAAGATGTGAAGCTATACTGAATCTCCGATAATACAACCCATATGGAATCATAAAGAGATTAATGATACCCCAGAGAAAATCCAGAAGAAGAATATCGCTCATATGCACTGGAACCAGTTGTGACAGAGACAACATAAATTGTATAAATATATAATTCAGAACATCAACCAGTAGAAGAAATAAAATAAAATCATACGAGTATTATCGTTGAATCTTCTACCTAACATAATAGAATAAAATGCCAAAGAAAGATATAGCAATACCGATCATAAATCAACCAGACTAACAATATTTCTGTCTAACATTATGGTTAGCTAGCATTCTCTTATGATAAGAATCACCTCTGAAGATGAACTATTACATATACCTCTGAGAATAAATTAACATATAGAATACCCAGAAGAGATCACTATAAGATACTTGACTATAATAGCTGCATCCAGATATCTTTACAATTTCAACACTATCCCACTGACTACTAAAGTCACCAATAATCCCACATTATCTTGTTCACTAAAGAAATCAATTCAGAAGAAATTCTGGTTAATCTATTCTTTATATACCATACCTGAATAAGTCGATTACCTGTAAATAACCTTTTTTTTAACAGTGACGTTGCATACCCCAAATGATCTTCAGGAAAATTTGATATCTCTTCTAAAATCATCTTTATTTTCTAACCAATTCTTGACTTTGACCACATTATTACTAATTCAATCGTTGAACTCTATAGCTTCTCTTTTGCAGACTTAATCAACATAAATCTTGTGAATTCCATTGTATAAGACTTTGAGAGTGAGGGGGTGGAGATCGTAAAGCCTCTAAATTTGAGAGTCAAATATATATACACAAAACATAGTATTCATCATTAACATAATATTATAAACTTTTATTCATACCTTTATGAGTCCCGACTCATCATAAGCAACTTTTTAATCAGATACTTGAATATCGCTTTCAGCATTATCGAAATTAGCTCGGTTGGAAAACATCACTATCTAAAAATGAAACAAATCTCATCAGCGTCAAGAGATATCACACTATCACAGGTTATATAATGGTAAGTATTTTGAGACTTCATACATGCTATGTTCAACCCAAGAACTGACTAAACTGTAGCTCTGATACTACTAAATGTAACACCCCTAACCCGTATCCGTCGCCTGAATAGGGTTACGAAGCATTACCGAAAAATTTTAACTTAAAAGTTTCGATTACAATCATTTATAAAATACATCATATTCCATTCAAACACAAGCATATTGTTCCTTCTACGAGCCCTCAAGGCCCTAAAAACACATTAGAAACGAATCGGGACAAAATCGGAAACATATAGAAACTTTAAGAAAAAGATGAAATTTTTCAAACTGCAGGGGACACACGGTCGTGTGTCTCAACCGTGTGAGTCACACAGCCGTGTCCCAGCCCGTGCCCGTGCTCGTGTAACTCTCTGACTTGGGTCACACGGCCAAGCCACACGCCCTTGTGCCAAGTCGTGTACCCTTCGAAATGGCCTTACATGCCCTTGTGCCAGACCGTGTGCTAGGCCGTGTAACTGCCTTACTTGTGACCCTTAGTAAGCTACAGGGGACACACGGCCATGTCGCCTGGCCATGTGGACGAAAAATAGGCCATTTCCAAGCCATTTTTCTCACCCAATCATGCACACACTTACAACCAATTTTCCACATATAATCAAGCATTAAAAAATGCATCAACAAGCTAAATTAATAAGGTATATATTCACACAACCAATATGCCCAATGGCCACCTCAAATCACAACAATCATACATATGTTCACATTTGCATAGTTTAGCCAAAACTCCACCAACTTATAACTAAGTTCATACCAAAACTTACCACTAGGTTCATGTATCAAAATCACACTTGACATACCAAATTGTCCATTTAACAATTAGCATCATTAGCCATATATGTCAACTACATTACCTAAACCATAATGACCACATTCAACCATATCAAAGAACATTCCGTCACATACATTTTGAATACCATTTCAACTTCCATCAATTAAACTCCAGAAAGACTATAATATCAACCATCATAATGCCACATACATATATCAACATAACAACTATTCAATCCTCAAAAAGAGACCATAATTACAAGCCAATTCAAATGACTATATCATTAACCAAAACACCTATACATGTGCATATTTAACCAATCATCACTTAACTTGTTTTCATGCCAAAACATAACATAATTGATACATAACAACCATACCAATTTTGGTCATTTCAAAACATACACCATATTAACCACAACCAACAAGCTATCATTAGTACCTTAAGTATCTCAAATCCAAGGCAACATTTCATGCCATAATCATCAACCAAAATGAAATATACATACCAAACTTATCAATTAAACATTAGATATAGTCCACCTATACATGCCATTATAACCACTACCAAAGCATTAAAATCTGCCGATAAAATCGATGGATACTGTGATGAATCTCCGACTAGCTTCCAACCCGATCGAGCTTTCGATAATCTGTAAAGTAAAGGAAAATAACTATGTAAGCAATGTATGCTTAGTAAGCTCGTATAAACTTTAAGCATAAACATTCCATTTCGATAATAAACTTATTAGAATAGATATAAACTTATGCCAATGCCAAAATTCATAATTCTATATAATCATCGACTCACAAATAAGTAAATTCATTAATGTCGCATATATCTATCATTCATAACATGATAGGATTTTATGGGACATAATGTATGACCATCAACCTTTCTATAAGATTATACACCTTTCAATTTAGTTACTTTCCATTCCGTACTCAATGCTTATCATAAGCCTAAACAACATTATCAATTCCGACTTAGTGTATTTATCTCTGATCTAGATATATTCATCCATAGCATACGCAATTTGTTCACATATAAATACATCATTTATCACATTAAACTTTTTATAACATCATAATACATCCCAATTACATATTTACCGTTTCGTTCCCTTTTTTTACCCGTTACATATGCATAGTACAAGCATAATCATAAACATCAATCATATCCACAAGCTTAGCATAAGCCTAAGCACATCAACAATTTATGCTAGTTCATTTAAACATGATTCATATGAATTTGACATGGATAACCATTATACTTGAGCATAATTCAATTGGATTTATCATCCATCTCATAATATATCATTTTTTTGTAACACCCTAAACCCAGCCTAGACGTCCAGTCCAAGTCTAGAAAGCTACTTCATCGATACTTAAATACCACACATATATAACACAATAAAACTAAACCATACGTCGCATAATATTCATCACAAAGATTAGTTAAGTATATAATCTTCCAAAATTCATACTATCATAGTTTACCGAAATTCCTAAAGTAGTATTTAAACGAAAGTTAAAGCTTGACCGAGCTCCCACGGTGCTGACCCGTTCAAGACTGAGAACCACCTAAAATCCAACTAACAATAAAGTGAGTTGTGAACTCAGTACATAAAGAAGTTTGTTCACATAAATACATTTACCAAACATCCAAAGATTCTATTTGGTAAAAGAAACATTTCTAGTTCATATTCAAGATAGATTAATTTTGATCATGCGAAACAATTTGCTTTTTCATACGTAAGCATCGTCAGTCGGATGTAGATATTCCTAACCCCTATTCGCTATACACCATCTTCGACCATCCCAACACACCATTAAGGGCGTTCAGTGCCCAGCCAACCTTACACACCATAGAGTGTCTATCTGACACTTTTACAGAAATGCAGCTTAGCTGCTGGATCATAATGCGACGAAGCACCAGAATCAAAATTATACACATGGTGGCTTAGCCACTGGTTCAAAACGGATTACTACCTTTTTCACTATATCCCAACCCATGCAAATGCAGATTATAGATATCCACAATATGTATTCAACTATTCTAAATTATCTTGCAAGTAGATAACACGATTCGAAGATCGATTAAGTATCACAAGACACATGATTTATGGTATTCATACAATCGTCATCATGAGTATCGAGAGTTCTCATTCAGTCAAATTCAAATCATTCATACAATGGAGAAGTCAATATCAGTCTTAAACAACATTTACGGCCTCAAAAACATATTTCGGGCCTTACTTTGTTCCATTGGACCTGGACACACACCCATGTCCTTGCCCGTGTGACTCACACGGCCTGGGCACACGCTCATGTCCTCTGCCCGTGTCGATCTAAAACCTAAACAGAGAGTTACACGGTTGTGTCCTTACCCGTGTGACTCACACGGCCTGGGCACACGCCCGTGTGCTTGCCCGTGTGGTCTTAAGTCACAAACAGTGAGTTACACGGTCTAGACACACGTCCGTGTCCTTTGCCCGTGTGAACCCTGCACTAACATAGCCACACACGGCCTGGACACTCGCCCATGTGGCTCCAAATTGATGAACAATAAGTTATAAGGCCGCCCACAGGGCCTGGCACATGGTCGTCTGGCGTCGGCAGCCACATTTTTTACGATCGAAACTCACAAAATTTAAGGTTTTCGGCACGCACCTGACAAGATTTTAAAGTAGAACAAACGTGGAGTGTCCCCAAAACCTAAATCAACCATCCAATCGTTCAAATAACCAAATTTAACAACAATGGAACACAATTAATCACAGAAGCTTATGTCAAAAATTTTGACACAAAACCTTTAACGAAAACATCTCTTACCGAAAGAGTACTTGCGACTACTTGAATTATCCTGTCGAGATTCGCTATGCCCAACACCTATTCCTAAAATAAGGAACCAATATCACTTAACAACACGAAGTTATTCATTAATGCATATCATCAACAACACGAATTTTTGTTCTTAGAATTCTTAATGAATTACTATAATCAACATTACAGAAACATACTTACCCGACTCGTACAACAGATCAAAATGAAAATTCTAACATTCAACCACTGTGCTCACGATATGAAGAAAAAAATAAAAGTAAAAGAAGAGAAAAAGGAAAGAAAAGGGGAAAGAATAGAACGTAAGAGGAGAGGAAGAAAAGAAAAGAACGTTTTAAAATTTTGCCTTAACCACCAATCAGTTTTTCCAACAATCTGCAAAAATTTCTCCTAACGCATACGATGGGATTCAAACTCAGAACCAGACAAAATACAGATAGTTGCTTAACCAGTGAACCAGCAAGCTCATTCTTGACACAAATTTACACAGAATTGCATTTAACTATATGACACATGGATATATGTTGGTTTTAAAAATAACAAAACTTCTAACTATGCGACTCGAACTCCCAACCTTTAACACAGTAGCATAACACAGAACCACAGATACAAAAATTTAATTACTGCAGATTGACACAATTAAATTCTCAAAATTTTGGGGTGTTCCATTTTTCATATATCACCATTTCAATCAGTTCCATGCATACATATCTTAATTCCTATTGAACACTTACCATTTTATTTGCACAACACATAAGACATAAATATAGCATTAACCATATTCACAAGTTAGTGAATAAACACATAATTTAGCATAAATCACCACATGATAAAATAACTTTCATGAATATAGCATATAAGCATTCATACTTTTCATGAACATGGTTATACACACTTTAATCATCAGAAACTCATACCTTTCCATACTTTCATGACAATGCCAATCGAAACACTTACCGTTCCTTCCCTTTGTATGCCCGTTGAACCACTTAGAATAATATCATATACGCGGGAATCTAACACACTGTGTACTAACATATGGTTGAAACTATTTATTTCCTTTTACTTTACATAGATGCTCTCTCTCGATCCATAAATGGGTCTGCTCACACAAGTCGCTTCGGTCGTAACGTAGCTACACTGCGGTCTTTGCACAAGTCGTCAAGTATCCACAATGAAGCGTAAATCAGTCACCGATAAGACGTTCAGGACTAGCACCCAAAACACAGTAACCCTAATGACATTTCATTTGTATCCTATATATTCCTAAGGTTCAAACGGGGCTCGGTAGTCGTCGTACGTCATTGAATTTTCATCGTTTCTTTACTCGATAAATTATATAATTAACATATATATATTGATTAATTTTCAACAAAATCATAAAATAACATTCAATTTAGTCAACATTATACATAGTACAGTTCATACGAACTTACCTAGCTATTTTACACAAATGTAAAAGTATAAGGGCATTTTGGTAATTTTCTATTCTCCTAGATTTTCCACCCAATCTTGTTCTAAATTAATAATTTCATTCAATTTATTAATTTAGGTAGTAAAAAATGTATTTTATACAATTTAGTATTTTACATTTTGCAAAATTGCCCCTAAGGTTTTACTTTTATTCAATTTAGTCCCTAATCCCAAAACATGCAAATTAACCATTTTTATCCAAAATTGAGCCTAGTCAAATAATCATGGCATCCAAAACAGCCTATTCATGCAACAATTTCACATTAAATCCTTGCATTTTTACTATTTTAACAATTTAGTCCCTAATTGGAAAATTCATCAAAAATCACTTAATAAAATACTTTTAAATAACAACTAATATCTCAAATTCATCATTTAACACCTAAAATCACAAGGTTCATCAATGGAAACATTCAAAATCTTTAAAGGTTTCAAAGTCGAAGATATGAACTAGTTAGATCTAGTTGCAACGATTTTAAAAACATAAAAATTACTAAAAACGAGCAAAGTTTGCTTACCTAATCACCAAGCCAAAGTTTGGCCGAATATAGTTCCCTCTCTTTTAGGGTTTTGGTGATGAACTTAAAATGAAGAAGATGATAGTTATTTTGTCATGTTTTGATTATAATATACATAATTAATAATTTACTCTTTTACCCTTGTAATGGTAATCAAACATTAACAATTTATAAGCCCACTAACGTCCACTAACTCCTTGGATGGTCTAATTAATATTTAAGTCCATTTTCCTTTATTCAATTAACCATTTAATCACTCAAATCAAATAGTGATCAAATTTTACATCTTTTAGGATTTAGTCATTTTTAATTAATTAGCTATTGAAACGTTAAAATTTTTAGACGAAACTTTACTACCACCTTAATGAAACTTCGTAAATATTTATAAAAATATTTACGGCTCAGTTTATGGAAACGAGGTCTCGATACCTCATTTTCTAAAACCACTTGACATTAGGGTCATACCACTTGAACTTAATAAATCGCTTATATAACAAAAATCACTATCTCAAAAACCTTTTTAAAATCATGTTTGACTCGTAAATAGTAAATAATAATATTTACGAACTTACTCGTCGGATTTGGTGGCCTCGAAACCATTGTTTTTGACACCACTGAAAAACGGGCTGTTACAGAGGAAGCCACAACAACACACACATAAGCCAACTACTTGCTACTTATATCAATCATTTATGACAATTACGGATCACAAACTCATGGATAGCAATAGAAAATTTAATATAGAATTAAGGCGTCAATTTAACCAATATCAAATATTCATAAGAATAAAAATAAGAAATAAAGAATACTTGGGCTTAAGAAGAAATCCTGGTTTAGCAAAAGCCTTACAAGATCACAGTTGAATTAATTCACTCCTTTGAATCAGAAAAAAATAAAAATAAAATAAAAACTTAGCTGCATATGGTGAAATAAAAATTCACAAGTAATTGATAATTTAAACTAAAAAGAAAAAAAAGTGAAGACCGATGCCTTCTTCCTCCCACGACTAACATATATATACTAAAAAACTAAGCCTAATAATAGTAATGTAATCCCACCAAAGAACACAAATCTGCCGCATTTAATTTTTAAGTGAAGCTCAAATTCAAATTGGCATAATTGTTATCTTATTCCTTTATAAATTTAGGCTTCCTTAATTACATCATCAAAGTTTATAGCTAAATCGGCCCACGTCACAAGTCCACTATTTTATTAAAATTTCCTCGATGCACCGATTTAACAAAAATTTAGCAACTAAGTCTAATATCTGCAGTTCCTGTATCAAAATAAACATAATTTCCACAATTAAGCACTCTATATAACTAGAATATGAGGGAATTAAACACAAAAAAGTATATATTATTTTAATCTATCACCATCCTTATGAGAAATAAACCACTCATATGCAGATGCACAACGCAACTAAGTATAGCTCCTTGGCGGATACTAACCGTATCTAAATACAATTCACACCTAAGTATAATTTACAAATCAAAATAGTTCACTTGTAGTACTCTTTAAGACATTTATACACCATTTCTTGTGCTAGCTTCGGATCCTTTCAACGCTCTGAAGAGCTAATGTCCCATCCGAACCTCCACAAATTTTCCTTATTAATTTGAACACTTACGTGTTCTCCTGCAAGGTTGGGGTCATTCGTCAATCTCGGTTTGCAATCACATGCCCTGCATGAGGCAAAATGTATACATGTCACATTCTCTATTTACTACTCCCATCACAACCACACTTCATTATACCTCTATTACCCCATTTCCACTTTTTCAGATACTGAGCTTGTGTACCAAGGAAGGGGTATCCCTTTCAATTATTCATACACATTTATTTAGGTTTCGTATTTACAGTTTGTTAACACAAGAATCCACATGCAATTCTAAGATAATACTTACTTTACCTGAAAAGATAATATTAAATCTTAGGCTAGTTCGTTATTTATCAAAAGCAAAAATGGAAGGAACTCACTAGAATTTCCAGGAAAGTTTTATCTACTCAACAGGTTCTTTCCCCTTCTTACTAAGGCCTTCTCCCGCTTCTTTAGCAGTAATTGGCTCGAAGGCAAATTCTAAACAGGCTATAAATACAGGTTCTTCCTCCAAGCAACGAAGAACACCTCTAATTTTCTTTGGAGATAACAAAGAAGAACTGAGGAAAGGAAAAATTATAGTCTTTCCTCTTTTATACCTCTATTATTTATATAAAACTAAGCTCATCCCACTTTAAATAGGATCCCTAATCACATTACATGAACACACAATTCCATTAATTAAGCATAATCATCAAGACTCTCTAGGTGTCATGCATAGTGACACGTTCCTTTCCTAAGGCTTGACACATAACTGGTACGTGTCCCACTTACCACAAATTAATAATCAAATGATTAAATCCACAAAAATTGTCACATCCCAAAAACTGGATTAGAAGAAATTGGGTTAGTAAAACCAAGAGTGATCACATCTTGATTTTTGAGTTAGGATTGTGGAAATTTTTATAAATTATTTGATTTGGTTCAATGGTTAGGTGTTGGGGTTGTGTGTGCGAGGTTCTGGGTTCGAATCATGTTCCATGAATTTTTTTATTTTTTAGCTCAACCCATATCTCTAGTCTTTTGGCTTAAATCTTATTTATGTGCAAGTTTTGACAGAATGGGCTTGTTGGTTTAGTGGGAAAGTGTCAACTTATCTTAGGTCTTGAGTTTAACTCCCGATGTATGTAAATCTGAAATATTTTATGATTTGCTATTTGTTGAAAGTTGATTTTGAATTTTTTTTTATTTTAAAAAAACAATCTGGTGAGTTGGGAAATAAAATATTGAAAAAAAATTCCTAAGTTTTCTCCATTCAACCGCCGAAAACCCCCTATTTTGTTTTTCACGTTAGTTGGTGTAACCTTCCTTTTTGCTCTCTTTTCTTTTCTTTGCTTTTCTTTTTCTTGGAAGCTTCTTCTTTTTTTTTTAATGTTTGCTGATGGTTTCGTTGTAGGGGTTGCATTGCTTCTCAATTTCAGTCACAAAGCGATAATAGCGTAAGTTTTGTCCTTGATTTTTCTGTTATTGTTTGATTTAACTCGTTCTTTGTCAAGATTGAGCTTTAAAATATTAGTTCCGTTCTATAATTTATTAAATGTCTAATTGGTTTCGTTTTAGGCAAGAGGGTTGTGTCTTACGATCCTCCAGAAGAGGAGGCTCGATTTTGGGCGCTGCTTCAAAGAAGTAATCGAATTGTGATTTTGGGATTGAAATTTTGGTTTAATGATGTGATTTTAGATGGGTTTTCTCTTGGTTAATTAGTACAAGTTGGTGAACAGTTGTAGGTTTTCAGGAGTTCCAGTTGTGTAGCCGATTAAATAGAAAATCAGGTGTGTGAAATCGACCCAAAAACTCATTAGAAACTCGATAAAATCGTGAAGATGGGTTGTTCTTCGAAACTGCCCAGCGCCAAACAGCCGTGTGAAATCATGCAGATCGTGTGGACCACACGGCCGTTTGAAATCGTGCAAACTGTGTGGGTATCCCGTGTGGACCACACGGTTGTGTGAAATCGTGCAGACCATGTGGGTAGACCGTGTGGACAATACAGGCTAGCTTTTAGGGCCATATGAGCCTTTGGAGCCAATTTTTAGGCTCGATTTGGGGACTCAAAAATTGGGTCTGTGGGCATTATGTAGGCCTAAAAAAGCATAAGTTTCAATGAACAAACACGAGTAAGTGTAGGAGGAATGTTAAATAAGTTTCAAAAGTATAAAAAATGTGTTATGTTTTGCAATAAATAGGTACGTGAATTAAGCATGATTATTTTGTAAACCATGTGTGTTTTACGTATTCTATTATCTATTATGATAAGCTATATGATTCGACTATGTAATTTGATATGCTATGATCTGAAATATATATATGATTAGGTATGCATGCCATACAATTTATTTGATATGTACGTATGTTATTATGATTGTGCATGTGCATTGGGGTGGATTTTGGATATGATGAAGTGTTTTTTCAGTAGTTTTACTGTAATTTTGGCGGTTAAACCGTAATATCTGTCTGGCCGTTCAACTGCACTATTATGAATGACATACCACCACGACTCGGTGTGATTAGATGGATGGACTCTTGTAGTCCTATTTGGTGTGATTGGTTGGACGGAGTTGGTGTGTAGCGAATGGGGGTAGGATCTATGATTGCATCTGTATCTAATTATGAAATACATTCGATTCTGTATAAAAGAATGTGTTTGAGATTTTGATTCTGAAATTAAGAATTCTGTTATGATATATGATTATGAAAATATGACATTTCGATCTGACAAATGTTTCTAGATATATGACCTTCTGATATGGTTTTTGCATATGTGAATACTAAAAATAAAACTCTGTTTTGATGTTTGCAATTGTGCGTTTTGTAGTGAGAAAATTCTGTATGCAGATTAAGTCACACACTGAGCTTCTAGCTTACTCGTTTGTTTAATATGTTTCAGGTGATCTTCTGACTTAGGACCGGACGGTGTACGGGAGCTCAGATTGTTTTCACGACTAATTAGTTATGGTGATTTACGTTAGTATCTTTTCTGGACTTTTAGGACTATATTTTGTTTTTGGGTTGTGTTTTCATTTTGCTTGTCTATTTTGATATTTTTCGATCATAAAACTGCAAAGTCACGCTGGTTAACAAATTGAATTCAGGTTTTCAAAATTAAAACTCTGAAATTTTTCCGCTACGAGTTAAGTAAACCCTTAAGTGTTTTTCTATAAATAAATAAATAGTTTTTAACTAACTTTAGCGTTAATCGAAAAAGATTTGTTAAAAATCGGTATTTTCAAAGAAAACGAATTTGAAATAGATTTTGGCATTTGAAATAAGTGTTTACGAACTTAAGTTTTTCTGAATGTCTGTGAGAGTTCTGCAAGTTTTATGTTTTTGAAATGCTCAACTAAGTTTGGTTACAACAAGAGTTTTTAAACAAACTAATGTAACTCTTCCAGATTCGGCCATAACGTCTAGGCCGAGTTTGGGGTGTTACAACAATTGAACTCGCCACTGGCGTATTCGCAAACAAGAGAGCTCGCCAAAACGCGAGAGTTCGCCAAACGTGGAATGGGAATCTGCAAGATGGCGGAACATAGAAAAACAGTTCGTTAGAGGATGTGCGTAAATAAATCCAATCCAATCTTGCTAATTAAAGCAGCTCATTTACAAGTTCGTTACTAAATTCACTTAATCAACCGTCCCTAGTACAGATTCGAAAATTTGGGGTGTGAAATAAGACGTTTTTATTTTAGTCACTCAAGCGTTAAATCTTTAATGGTGGCTAAATTGTACACACCAAATCATGTCCTCATCATATTTATACTTTCATTTTGGTCACCCAACTTTTAAGTCATTTTCATTTTCATCACTGAAATTTTTTTTTTTTAAGTATTGATTCAAGTAAAAGAAATTAAGGATTAAAATGAAAAAGCGGTAGAAACTAAAATAATACATTAAAAATTTGTCATATTATACTTGTTTACCCATTTTCGAAAGTTTTAAATTTATTTTTTTTTCAATTTTAAAATTTTAAATTTCAAAGACATCAAAATCAATTAATAAACTATTGAAATTTTTATCCCTTAATAGTGTCAATAGATTTGTTACTATAATATTGAAAATAAGTAAATAAATAAATTTAATCTCCTTTTAAAATTTTAAATTTTATTTAATATTTCCAAATTAAAATCAAATCAATTAATTCTTTAATAATTTGTCTACAAAACTTACTTTTTTTATTATATGATTTCGAAATTTTTAAGTTTTATAGACAATTATTAAATATAAATTATTTTATTAAAAATAATTTTAAAATATAAAATAAAATTTTATAATTTAGAAGAAAATTAATTTAAGGAAAAATATTGACTGACAATCCGTAACTTTACATATAGTTCATGGAAAAAAATTTACCACGCGTTTCAATAAAAGAAATTGACATGTTTTTTTTGAACATTAACCTCATTATAGGTTATTATCATATCTGTTCTCGTTGATACAATGCCTAGAACTACCCATAGCCCCTCTCCACCCCTTAAATAGGAGGATAATACGCTTCAGCGCACTCGAACTCACGTCCTCCTACACTAACAATAATATTCATACCAATCGAATTAAAACTCAATCGGCAAAAATTAACTTGAACTGCCGGTTTAGAATTATTTTACTTGTTTAATTGTTTTTTTCATCATTTTCTTGCTTTCTTTCCCGTTTAGAATTATGTATAATCTTTTATATAAGTGTTTGTATGATTAGCTGCATTTTATTGGTTTGATAAAAAAAAAGGGGGTTAAAATTTAAAATTATTAGATATATGAAAGATTTCAAAATTTAATTCAAATTTTATACAATAACAAGTTAAACTCAAAATATAATTCAAATATCATATAATAATAATTAAATTTCATATGAAATAGTGTCAACTCAGAATATAATTCAGGTAAATATATAATATTTAATTAAAATTTCTTGTATGATTCAGAAATTAAAAAAAATGTATTTAAACACAAAGAAATATTCAGATATATTTTTATAGCAAGCTCCCTATTCCTGATTGATTGCAAATGGTTTCAGTTGATCATTTTGGTGGCCTATATATCCCAATTTTGCTGACTAATATACCCAACAAAATTTTGTCCTTCCAGTCTCCTGCCAATCATAAAATTCATTAATCTAACTTTCAAAATATAATTATTAATATACATAATACTAGACCTACCCACCTGTCCAGATCTGAAGGTCCGTCCAAAAAATGAAAAGGTTTGGATAAAATATTCGACTAGGGGTGAGTATTCGATCGAGTCGAGTCGAATCGAGTCAAAAATTTTCGAGTTAGTCGAGTTAACAAATCCTATTTTAGCAACCGAACTCAATTTGAATTTTTTTCGATTCGAATCGAATCGAGTCAAAAAATGTCGAGTCAAATCGAGTCGAGTTAACGAATCCTATTATTTATACTTAATGCTGCGATTAGATGGACCGATTATTTAACTAGTAGACGAAGTACAAGATTATTTAACTACATGAACAATATAATGATTCTGCCTCTTAACTTAATGGGTAAACATTTATCAAAACGACGTAGTGTTGCCTTTTAACTTAATTATTTTGAATTTTAACTTTTAAAAAAGTAAACATTTATCAAAACGACGTAGTTTTGTCTTTTCTTATTCGGATTTTCGGATAACTCGAATTTGCGTAATTCATATTCGAGTTAAACCGAAAAACTTAATTTTTATTCGAGTTGATCCGAATAACTTGATTAACTCAAATAACTCGAACTATTTAATTCAAAATTTAAAATTTTTATCGAGTTTTTCGAATCGAATCGGATTTTGCTCACCCCTATATTCGACCTGAAAAATGAACTTGGGTAAAATTTAAGACCCGTTTTTTATATGGGTCAAGCCTTGGGCAAGATTTTTTGACCTGATCCTGACTCGGCCCGGCCCAATCTGAATATATTATATTATAAAAAATATTATATTAATTATATATTAAATAATGATTATATATTTATATTAAATTAACCTAATAACAATTAAACCCATTACCCAAAACCTAAAAAAAAAACTTACCCAACTAAATAACTCAACTCAAAATATAACATTTTAAAAATTTTATCCAATACAATAAATATTTATTATATTTATTTGTGTTTTTAATATAATAAAACGTTTATTATATTTATGGTAGTGTTTTTTAATATAAATATTTTTTAATATTTTTTAATGTGTTAGAAAACTTTTATTTTAGCCTTTTTTTTAGTGTATTCAGTGTATTATATTTTTAAAAAAATATTTTTAAATAAAAACAAAACTAAAAAAATCAAATATGGACGGATCAAGTCGAGTTTAAATTTACCTTTCTTAAATTGGGTTGGGTTTGGACAAAAAAGTAAACCCATTTTTTAGATCTAGCCGAGCCTGAACTTGAAAAATTAATCTAAATACATTATATGAGTTGACCCGACCCGACCTATGAACCTCTCTAGATAAAATATACTAACCAGCAGCAATATGCCCTCTTGTGAGTTAATCATATTTTCAGGAATCCTTGATAAAATATTCATTTTCTTTTTAGTAATGATCCTTTATAAAAATGGAAGATAAATCATATTAGTATAAGAAATTTTGAAATTACAATATATATATATATAGCTGACATGGTTGGGTAGCTCATCATCAAGTAAAGCATCCATGTATGTAGAGTGGGTTAGTATTGATATATAAAATATGTCTAAATTTTAAATTTCTCAATGCTAAACAATTAACCTGTTAAGAATAATGCCCATATACAAGATGTATAGCTTTCAATCAAATAAAATATTAATATAAGTATATTGACATCAATTGTACACAATATCAACGAAACTTATCTTCATTTTTCTATATTATTTGATTTTATTTAATTGATTTTAATGTTTTGAAATTTAAATTTTAATATAAAAAAAATTAAAATTTTCGGTAAAGAGATAAACGAGTATAATTTGACAAATTTTTTATGCATTATTTTAGTTTCTACTGTTTTTTCACTTTAATCATAAAAAAAAATTTTACTACATATTTTTTCAGTGACTAAAATAAAAGCGACTTAAAAGCTAGGTAACCAAAATGAAAGTGTAAAATATGATTTAGCGTGTACAGTTAATTGTCGTTAAAGATTTAACATTTGTATGATTAAAATGAAAACAACTTAAAAATTTAGTAATAAAATTGTAACAACTACCCAAAAAGTTGAGTGATAAATTAATAGTTTAGAACATGCGTCGGTGGGGTAAATATTCCAATTCCATAACTTCAGAAATTGACAAGGAAGGTGAAAGAGGTTACTTGTGGTAAGAAATTAAAGAGCAAGTAATTGAATACAAAAACATTCGTCATATCAACATAATTAATTATCCTATCTCTAGTTTGAGCTAGAGGTGATTTTTGGTTGAGTGAGGTTGGGTTTGGGTCGGGTCAATTCTTAACATTTTTTTAGGTTTGTTTTCAGCTTGATTTGAAAAATGGGTTTAAAATTTTATCTAAATCCCACTCAAATAAAAATGCTAAAACTTGAGTTCAGCCTATCTGTATTTACATTTTTTATATTATTATTTTTATATAAAAAATATAATACATCAAATACACTAAAAACATTTATTTTAATATTTCGCAACAAATTGAAAATATATTTAAAAAAATAATTAATATTTATGCTTAAATAATATTAAGATAGGTCCAACTTAACAAACAAATGCTTCTAAAATAGTAGCAAAATCAACAATAAAACAAGAGTTATACAATATCCAAACAATAACAACAATATGATGCAATATAATAGCGAAATAACAGTAAAATAGTGAAAATAACAAAAAAAAAATTTACAAATTTGGGTCAGGTCAGGCTCGGGCCAAAACTTATCCAAACCAACCCATTTAAAAAACAAATCTCATTTTTTTATCCAAACTTATATTTTAATTCAAATCTTCACACTTTTTAGATGAATTTTCGAGCCGAGCCAAGTCACTCCACCCATTTTCAGTTTGAGCTGAATAGATATTTTGGAATGATGTTTGATGTGGCTGCTCCACTATCCTCTTGTCTTTTCTAAAATGGAAATCTCCCCACCACCTCTTTCAAAAATAGAGCTCCCCTTACTCCTTCAATCTCTCCTTTGCATCAAAAATAGTACCCCCTCTCTCTCCAATCTGCCTTTACTCCACCAAACCACTCCACAACGTCAAGGGGATCCTCCCCCAAGTATAATATTATAATTTTTAAACTAGAAGTAAAAGAATGAAGAAGAAGATGATGATGGAGGAGAGAGATGTAATTTGCAAATAATATTAAATAAGAATCAAATATGATATAATTTAAGTTAAAATTTTCTTTTAAGCAAATATATTTTGTAATATTAAAATATTTATAAATACGATATATTTTTTAATATTTATAATTCCTATTTATGATTAATGTGTTTGAGGATCAAATTGATAGAATTTATAAATATGGAGGGTTAAATTTATTGAATTATTTAGAATTAGGACCAAATTGATATAATATGTAAGTGTTGAGGAATAAATGTGTTATTATACGAATTAAAAAAGATCATGTCATCATTTACGTCAATAATTTAATAGAGGGTGATAGACTGAAAACATTAGTGGCGAAATTGAAAATTTTTATAATTCGGTGACCAAAACAAGGACATGCTAATAATTGGGTGACTAATTGTATAGTTTACTCTTAAAATTTTATGGCCTTTTTTTTTATTATTGGAAATTTGTAGGAATTTTTTGCATTTTTATTATTTTTTTTATATTTTAAATGAATTTTAAGAATTTTGATTTGGTGCAATGGTATACATTGATATTTTAATTTTGATTAAATTTCTACAAATAATTAACACAATTATAAAAGTAATACAATTTTACATTTACTGATTGTATATACAAATAATTATATTTACCCAACATGAAAATAACCTAATGTCTTATTTTTTTTCAAATGTATACAATTAAATCCAAATCAAGTATTCATGTGTAATTAACACGATGTTTTACATTCATCGAAATTCATAGTTCTAAACTTATGCTGGGAATAAAGATAGATGAAGAGTTAAAATTGTCAGACTGAATATCAAGATTCATGTATGAAATTTAAATGGTAATTTTTAATGCATTAAACATTGTGCCATTTGAGTATTTTACCGAAGATTAGTAGGAGGATGAAGTTGGTCAGAAATCAATTATGTTAGAAATCGTTCACAGTCTTTTTCAACTTCGATAACAACGAAAACGTAGAGTTTGTTGCTCTAAAAATAAGGAAATGCTTGATATCTACTATCTCACTCTCATTCCATCTATCTATCAACTGTTGCTACGTGTCTAAAACAATCCAACTTCCTTGGAAGTTATATCAGAAAATGAGCCATTCTTGTAAAATTATTAAATTATTAAAAAATGACCTCCAAAATAACCTGAAGAAATGTAAGTACAGTTCATCCTAAATTTACATAATTCAGGTGCTGAGGCTAAGCTCGTTCTATTTTGGACATAGTTGAAGTAAGCTCCAAGGTTATGTTAGGATTTAAGATGACAAAAAATGGAAAGGTGGAACAATAATTTGTTTGTGCAGTGTGGTTTCTGGATGGCTAATTGCACCGTCCACCATCCTAACTCTGGTTTAAGCAACTCAAACCTAAGTTCAAAAGCTAGCTTGTAAAGTAAATAGTTCAATACTTCGTGAAACATGGTACAACAAGCAAAATAACGAAACGGGCAAGGAACTTAGTTATGATACCAAGCTAAAGAAGCTCCAACCCAATCTCAAAAGCTAGCTTCTAGGGCAGAGAGTTCAACTAGGGCAGGAGAAGAAATAAAGAAAAGATAGGGACAAAATATGACCTACACATGCATCCTTAATTTTTCTATGACATGAGGCAGCTGAAAAAGAACTCTAGATATCAACACACAGCAGATAAATCAAGTCCAACTCTCAACAATAATCACGCAAAATGCAAGACTGCAACAGAAGTATTTGTTTTTATTTTTCCGCTTCAAATTGTGTTTACTCATTTGATAGAATTACATGATAAAAGATAATGTGATCCATAACAAACTTTTGGTGCAACAAGTTAATTGTTTACCCACCAACATATAATCTTAGAGGAACTTCAACAACATCAACTCACTCCACTTGCTCCTGGAAAAAGAAAAGAAAACTAAATTAACTTTCTTACAGAGATTCTTGAAACATATAATATGTAGAATAATATTGAAATAAACTAAAATCTAGAAGCATCCTTGCTATGCACATTTTTAATAAAGTTAGAACTTAATAGACCAGACTGTAAAAGTGTCAGAAAAATCAACAACAACATCTACTCTGGACAAGAATAGTAGCCCTAAACTGCCAAGGCTCTATGCAAAGATCATCCACTACACTGGGGCCAATAACCAACGAGACATTTTCACCGGAGAAATTGGCTATGCTTGGCAACTGGCAAAAATTATTTTTTCCCCTTGCAGCAGCAGATTTTTACACAACTTTCCCATCAAAATGCCTTTCATAAAAGTTTAAAACATTTCAGCTAAGCAATAATTTATACTAGAGACCTCCAGTCCCTATTCAAATATAAGTTGATCTGATGCCTATGTTTTTGCATAGATGGGCGACGGGTGGAGTACTCCATAAAAACCTGAACACCCCCTTCAATTTTCAACCTATAGGTCGTTATATTTTATTTTAAAAGGGCTACTCAAAGGTCAAGGGCCTATGAGTAGGGCGTACTCTAGGTGAGAAACAATTAATAACCTGATGGTTTATGACATTTTAAGCAATTATCCAAGAAAAGCTCAATGAAAGTTGTTTCAGCTCAGTAATTGAAATATATGCCAATGCCCATATTTGATTCATCAGCATCACAGTTTCACTTTCCACAATATTTCAGTTTTTTTTTATATATATAAATCTAATTCTAGTCATTGTTATAAGAAATTAACCTACGAAAAAAGTTCACTCATCGTCACCATTTTTTTAATTCAGATTGATTACTCCTAGATGGCTCTAATAAAGTTGGTAGAGTGTGAGCGTTGAAGTTGACGATCACAAAATCGATTAGCGGGCATTCATAACCTAACCCAGAATGACCCCACCAGTGCTGATGCATATCCTCTCATTTAACACCTTGAGATGACTGTTGATAGGTTGAAGAAAATTTTAACATTTGTAATGGACAAAGGATTACACTAAACAATTAGAACATGAATGTGCAACCTAGAAAAAGGAAGAGTCCAGAAGATTAAACCCATAGTTCAATAAAACATTAGTCCAACCTTGGGTGCAGGAGCATCATCAAGCTTAGGAGGAGCCAACTTCGGAGAATATCCACCAAAAAGACTAGAACAATCAGTGTATGCAGATCCAATCCCAATCCCAGCACCAAAAGCTACAGATGCCCATCGAGTCACTGGACTCCCTGACAGGACAAATCAAAGTTATGAACTCAAGGAAGGATTAAGGAAAACATGCAAAGCAGAAAGCACAAAAACGGAAAGGCATGATAGCGACAATGCCTGGAAATACAAGTACTAGAAGAAAACTGAAGCAATTCAAAATGGAAGAACTCAGTTTATTGTCCACGGCTTAGATTAACATCAAGTAAAAAGTTAAAATGCATAATCACTTCAACCGTTTAGGCTTTGTTTGGTAGCATTGATGATTGAAGGTGGCTATGAGTCATAAATCATAAACAGTTCCTTTCCACTCTCCCCACAAAGCAAAGCCTTAATCAAGTTCCTCGTCGTTTCTAGGCGATTTACAACAAAGGCAAAAAGGAGCTACTTCTGGTGTTGGAATATAAGGTGAATCAAAACCAACATGCAGGGATGCAAGGTTCTCCTTAAGGAAGCCACTTGGTCTCAAACGTTGCCACTTAAATGGATGGTAAAGTGCACAACACAAATGTAAATAGCAGCCATAGCACGATATTATGGCTGCAATTTGCATTTGTGGCTCTCTTTGCCACCAGTATTCACTGTAGATATTTGCTGCAATTGAGTGTAGTAATATACCTCGCACTCGCAACCAATAAACACAACACATCCAAAAAAGTATCCACGACTGCAATTTAAATCCCTACATATTTTGGACATGTATATACATCATATTTACATTAACATCTACAGCTATGAATGTAGAGCAGGCGCATATATAACTGGAAGAGCGAACGCTACCGAGTGCAGAACAACATAGAAACAACTAGAACAAAGATAAAAAGTGGATATGAGAAAACAAAATTTGTAGAACCATTTAGGCTAATCTGCAATGGGGCAAATCGAAAACAACATATCTTAAAAGGAGAAAGAAATAAAGATATTAGGGAAAGAGAACAAACTGAAGAAAAGGAGGCCACCAAAAGCGCCAACCAAGGATGAATAAACGAAGCGGCGGAGAGTGTGATCGATGCAGGCGTCCCATTTTGCGTTCATGTCATACTTTGACGGCGTCAATTCCTTGTTATCTCCCATTTCAGAGCCTTATGCAGTACAACTATTACTTTCGTTATTTCTTGGAATTTTTGCTCAGATTTCCTTCTTTTTACTTCGTCTTCGTTTGATTCTCCTTTTGTTTTCTGGGTAATCTGCCGCAATGCCTCTCAGATAGGTACCGCTTGTTTTTCCTTTTTTTTTTTTTTTTCTTTTTTCTTTTCAACTTACAGCATCCATCGATAAAATGGGATCAAGAACAGCAAGGGCCCAAAAAAAGCCCAATAATAGAAATGTCTCAAAATAGCTCAAAAGATGTAATAATAGAAACAAGGTCCAAATAAGCCCAGCTCCTCACAATATTCAACTATTTCACCCTTGCTGTCATCAGAGTAGGCGGGAAAGGAAGTGCCAAAGGATGTTGGGGAAGTAGAGATGCAAGGGGGCTGCACCGGTTGTCAGCACGAATGCTTTTGGCAGGATACCATGCCTCGGCCAAACTCAAAAAAGGACGTTATCGACCACCGTTGAAGCCAGTCATGAGCAGCGACAGTAGAGACCCATTAGCCATAAAAATGGCCTCAGCCACTAACAGAAATAGAGTTTGTGTGACGAAACCCAAGGACTATCAAGCTTCGACCAACGAGGAACTTAAACGGTGGCGACCCCATCCATGCCCCCCAAAAAATAACAAGGGCTAACAAGCAAGGAACACTAACCTGGAAAAGAAAAAAGAAAGAAAAATATAAGTAACGTCGACTAAGGAGTTGCAAACGCTAAAATGGTAGAGAAATGGAACCAAACAAAATCATCGTTGGTAAGGAAAGAAGCCAAAGAGGCTTTGGCTAGCCTCTCTCACAAAGGTCTTTGGCCAAGGATCCACTCATCCCGTCGAACAAGATCCAACAAAAGCAAACAGCTGTGCCCATCGTAGGAATCATGAAAAAGATGAGGAGATTCTTTTCTGTTGAAGGGAAAAAAAGCAAGAGAGTAGAGGAAGGGATGACAACGGCTGGTTTGGCAACAAGCCTTGTTGTTGGCTAGATAGAAAGCAAAGACAGTGGTTGTACTGTTTTATTTTTACTATCATTTTTTAGCATGGCTGGAACCACGAAGAGAGAGCAGGAGATGGTTTTATGTTGAAGAAGGAAAAAAGCAAGGGAAAAGGATACCAGCATTTACTTAACTTTCAATAGTGAAAAATCAGTCACTAATATTTACAAAAAGTGGCAAATCAATCATTTTGAAAAATGATAAATTAATTACCCGAGCCCATTTTCTGGTACAGACTTAACGAGACAGCTGACGTGGCCCATTAGGCTGTCATGTTGGACATGACCAGATGTCCATGTTGGATCTGGTGTCCTAAGTGTAGTAGTTTCGTCAAAGTACACTTGTAATTTTCCAAACAAATTAGTTAATAAAATTATTCATATATTACATTAATACTTTGTATATTGTCCTCAAATGGTTTTTCTACTCAAAGTAAAATGGAAGTAAATGTTATTCACTGGTTGTCTATTATTTAATTAATATTTAGCGATATTACGTGGTCGGATCGTAATATAGAAAAATAACTTGTATTAGTAGACGAATCTAAACATGTCCTTAGTCTAATCAGAAATAAGCAAACCGATTGAAAGGATAATATTTCGTCTATCAAGTCAAATTAGGGGGATGCTTTGTAATAGTCCATTTTTCAGTGAAATCGGAACAGTGATTTTGAGACCACAAATCCGAGCCGGAAAGAAAATTTATTTTCATATTTTTTCATGGATAGTATTTTGATAGGAATGACGTGTGAAAATTTTAAGTGCTTAATAATGGAAAGGACTAAATTGCATAAAATGCAAAAATTGGATTCTAGTAGCTTGAAGGACCAAATAGCTATGGAATTCAAAATTTGAGGTCCTTATATAGAAATTAGACCATTAAAGAAAAGTTAGTAGATATTTTGATGATTCATCCATGGAAAAATTAGAAAAGGCTAAGGACTAAATTGGAAATGGAAATAATTAAAAGATGATAAATAATTAAAAAGAAACTATCATCTTATTTTTATGTCATCTTCATCCCCAAAATACATGGAAACCCTAGGAGAGAGAGAAGAAACTTTCTTAGCTTAATTGGGTAATTTTTCTTGTCCCGTTTTTTGTAATTTTGATATTTTTGAAATCGAGATAGCTTAATCTATCTATTTAGGGGATCAATTTGAAAAGTTATCAAAGTATGGAAATTATGTCATGGATGGATATACTGAAAATTTGAAATTTATAGTAGAAAATGAAAGGTTATTGATAGATAAACAACTTTTACAAAGTGATTTTTGATGAAAACATGATTTAGGGACTAAAATGTAAAGTTATGAAAATGGGGGAAAAATTCTGAATTTTATAGAATACATGTGCTGTAAATTTTATAGTGAAATTTTAGTTAGGCTTCGAATAAGGAGTAAATTGCATAAATGTCATTTTCCGAGCCTAGGGACGAAATTAGAATTTATGGAAAGTTTAGGGGCAAAATGGTAATTTTGCCTAGGATGTAAATTGAGTTAAATTGAATATGAAATATGATAAATTGATGATAAATTTATCTATATAGATCTGGATAAATCAAATTCGAAGCTAGATCGTGGAAAAGAGAAAGTTTCGAATTAGTAGGTTTTTATACGAACCGTTATCGAGGTAAGTTTGTGTATCTTAATTATGAATGTTAATATGTCTAAATTGAATAATACAATTGTGTTGAATGTGGCATGTGATTATATGTTATATATATATGTATGTTAAATGCACATGGAAAAATTATATGATTGAAAATGTGATAAAGTAATTAAGAACCATTGAACAATGAAAATCGATGGATACATGTGATTTCCCGTACATGATATGTGATTTATGCATGTGTTGCAGCTAGGATTTAGCTTGGACGAGTAATCCCAATGTAGCCCTCTTGAGCATCCATATATATATAGTTCCTGCGAGCATCCTGATCGGTAATAAATTTGCATTTGTTGCACATTGCCGCAGTTCTTTGTGAGCGTCCTGACATGTGATCGGTTGTGATCCTGCATATAATGCAGACACAAATGCAGCTTTTCATGAGCGTCCTGTTAAACTCGCTTGAACTTCCTGTTACCTTATTCGGAGCTCCCTGATTTAAAACTCTTATGAGTTCCTGTCAGCTCGAATAAGTGTCCTGTTATATGGCTCGTATGAGCATCATGATATGTGGCTCGAGAGTGTGCTTCCTGAGTAAGCATTGACGGTTATAGATATGTATGCCTTGAGAGTACTATTTAAGTATCCATCGATATTTCAGTAATTCAACGGATAAAACTCTTGATATGAGAAAATGATTAAAATAAATAGAATTATGCCTCAGATGATTTTGAATTACTTAATGAAGTGTTGCATGATGAGCTCATCTATGTTACTTGATATACATGAGATTTATGTAACTAACTTGCTTGATTGAGTGTATGTGTTTAGGTAAATTTGCCCAATTGATGAAAAGCATGTTATTAAATGCTTAGAGTTAATAAATGTAATTTGGTAAGTTTTAATTCATGTTATACGAACTTACTAAGCATATAATGCTTACTAGGTTTTACTTTCCCTGTTTTATAGTGCTCGGAAGCTCGCAAAGGTTGGAGCATCATCACACTATCCACTAGTTTATTTTGGGTATATATAGTAAAATCATTTTGTTATAATGGCATGTATAGGTTAACTTGGCCATTGTTGGCTTGAAAATGATGTTTGTAATCTAGCCATTGGAATGGCTAGTAATGGTTTATTTTGGTATTATAAAGTAGGTTATTATGATGAAAACATATGTGTTAAGTATATGCGATCAAATGATGTTTAATGCCTAGGTTAAACCAAGGTAAGATTATAAACATGTTTGTAAGCAATGTTATATTATATTTAGATGTTAGAATTTACTTGAACCAAATTATTGAATTGGTTGGGTTATGAATGCAAGTTTTGGTGTAGGTTTATGGCAAGGTTTTGGGTGAGAAATGAAGCTAGAAATGGCTTTATTTTGTCCACACAAGTAGACACACGGGCGTGTGTCTTGACCGTGTATGATACACGGCCTGGTACAATGGGTGTGTGGTTAGGCCGTGTGTCCCCTGCACCTTAAATTTGAGAAACAGAATGCTCAGAATTGAGCACACGGGCAGAGACACGGGCGTGTGCCTCAGCTGTGTGTGCTACATGGCCTAGAACACGGGTGTGTGTCTTGGCCGTGTGAAACCTGCACCTAATTTTGAAGAAATTAATTAACCACACGGCCTAGCACACGGGTGTGTGGTCAGCCGTATGGCATAAGTCAGAGAGTTACACGAGGTCGAACACGGCCTGTAGCACGAGCGTGTCCTAAGGTCAGACGGGCATGTCCCTTGGTCCACACGGGCGTGTGAGCCCTGCATCTTGGAAAATTTTTTAAATTTCGCGAAAAATTCTCTAAGTTCCCAACTTAGTCCCGATTCGATTCTAATACTCGTTTTGGGCCTCGAAGGTCCATTTGAGGGACGTTATGAGTAATTTTGACGGATACGGGTTAGGGGTGTTACATGCTTTGTCTTGGGCATCGAAGCGGATGACTCCCAGAAGATAAAGACATAGATGTGACTGACTGGACTGACAATACATTGAACTGGATCCAAGTAGAATAGATCTTGAATCCGTTTATGGATCTATTCGCTTGTGACGTTCATAGTGTGGCATACCTAAATCCTGGGTGGATATGTATACGTGACTCATATACTTTGATGTAAGTAAAAGCCTGAGTTCAAATAAATAAGGAGCCGAAAGTTAGTGCGTTGGGTATACGACTTCTACAGTATGTAGCGTCATTCACAATAGTGGAACTCATAACCCAAGACATGGGTAAATTATATCCTTTCATAGGCATTACATGGTTGATGAAAAGTAAACGTGGCCACGGGTCGTTCGTCTTTATGATGGATGACTTGATCACTATTTGATAATCATTGACTTTTCATGAAGGAAAATGTAATGGTTACCATGAGACAAAATAGGATTATATTGGGAAAATGGATATTATCTTTAAAAGATCAATGATATACTATGAGGGTAACACACTTATGACAAGGTCATTGGACGAATGTTGAATAGTTGCTTTCGTAATGGTATGTTGTTAGGGAGAGCTTAGCCACAATACTATAGTGAAATGTCTTCGTGATTAAATGAGTTTATAATTAATAGACGAAAAGCCAAAACTTAATTATAAATCATTTGAGCCTTAATTACATATGTCTAATCGATCCCTCTAATAGCTCGTTGAAACCAGAAATGAATTATGTATTTAAATCAAAATAAATAGAATGAATAGTGTCGAAACCATCTTTTTTGAGAAAAAGGAGTCGACTTTGATTTTAAAAATGAAAACGAAAAAAAGGGAGTCGCCACCGATCAGAGGTGTGATCGGGTCACCTCGTAATTCGGTCATTTTAATAATAGATTTGATTTATTAAAACAACGGTTTTGGTCCACGAAATTCAGAAAAACGGGTTCGGGAGCGGTTACGCACGAGGAAGGATTAGCACCCTCGTAACGCCCAAAATTGGTACCTAGTTGATTAATTAGTGTCTTAGTGTCGAAAATCAAAAATTTGAAGAGATTAAAGAAAAAATACGATCCTTTGTTAAAACATTGTTTGATAGAAAATTTTTATGAGAAGAGGGCATATTTCACGTTAATCGAGAATAAAGAATTACGTCCCGTAAGTTAGGACACAATATCGTAAAACCTGAAACGAGAATAAATACCGAAAAATTTGTTTATTTTGAGAGACATTCGATTAACTCGGTTTTAGAAATAAATCGTATTTCGTAAGTTAGAACACGACTTTTCCTAATTCTTGAGAATGTTTAAAAATTTATGCTTTAAAAAATGTTCGTTTATTCGGATTTATCGAGAAAATCGAAACCCCGTAAGTTAGGGAACGACTTTTCGAATCTTGAATTACGAAAGATTGCTTATTTAAAAATGAAATGCGATTGTGTGAAAACGAACACAATGTTTGAAACACCGAGTTTTTAATTTATTCGAGATACAATAGAGATGAATGAATGTTTAAAAACGACTCATGGCTTGATAAAATGATGACACATATAAGTGAAGCAATAAGAATATAGCTAAGATAATAAATAAACAGTGGCTTTAATTAATTAAGTCTAATACTAGTTAAGTAAAAATAAAAATAAAATAATAATAGTGAAATAGAAAAAATAAAATAAAAAATTTTAAAAAGGTAGTAAGTAAATAAATACAAGGTATATACATTAAGGTAAATTCAAATATTTTGAAAGTAGAGGAATGAAAAATAAACAAACAAGTATGAACAAATATGAAATTTAGGTAAAAATGATAAACATAAAATAATAATAATAATGATAATGATAATAATAATATGTAATTACAAAGATGAATACAATATTAATAATCAAGTCGCGATAATAAATAAATAAGACAATAAAATGGTAAATGCATGATCAAAAAAAAAAAACATGAAAGAGTTTACAAATGAATGAACAATGAAGTAATACAAAAACAGTAATAAAATAATGAAAATGTGTACTTAAAGGATTGCAAATAATCTATATTTTAAAGTGTAAAAATATAAAAATTTAATGATAAATAAATAACTAGACAAATGGATAAATAAATAAATAAATAAAATAGAATAAAATAAAAGAAATTCAAAGAGTCCAAATTTAAATGAATAAGAACTTGATTGTCGTTAAAATAAAACCTAGGATCTAAATTTAAATAAAATAAATGTAAGGATATGAAAAAGGATTGAATTGAAACCTAAATAAAATTTGGGGGAAGAATTCGAAATAAAAAGAGAAATAACAGACTAATTCGTAACGCGCTAAAAACACGAAGGGGCAAAAGGGAAAATATCCCTGGCCCTCTATGCGCAGTGTTTTATCCGAGGGCTAAAATGACACTCAAATAAAATTATAGGATAAAATTAAAAAAGAAAAAAAAACAAGAAATGACCAAATTGCAACGCGTTGCAAAGCGGAGGGACCGCACGCGCAAATAGCCCATTCACCGCAAAAACACGCGGATCCTGAGGGCAAATCGGGTCGGGTCTCGGGCTTCCCCCCAAAACGGCATCGTTTTGGACACTAAAGGGGGACTAAAACGGCGTCGTTTTGGTTGGGTATTTAAACCCAATTTTTTTTTTTACTTCATTTCAAACCCTCCCCCAAAAAAAAATCAGAAAACCCTCAAAAAAAACTCTCTCTCCCTTTTGAATCCGGCCAGGTCCCCGATGGGCCACCGCCGCACCGACCGCCGGTCATCGGCATCAGCGCCACCGCGTGCGGTGGCCGGCGAAGAAGAAAACGCGACTTTTCAAGATCTCGACCCCCGAAACCCGAATTCGGCCTCAAAACATCTGAAAAACAAACCGGTAAGCTCCTTTTCCTTTTTCTTCTTTGTTTTTATATGTCAAAAAAAATATAAAAAAGAAAAATAAAACGAAATAAAATAGAAATTGAAAACGCAAGTGAGAAAAAAATCACCTTGAAAAATTTTCTGTTTCGATTTTTTCGTCTGATCTTTGTATTTCCATTTTTTTTTTTTACAAATGGGTTTTGAATCGGTTTTATAGCCGATTTTTACAGTTTTTGTTTGTGTTTTTTTTTTGTTTCTACTTTCTGTCCTTGCAGGTACGGAGGTTGACGTGGCGCGAAGTGGTGCGTGGAGGAGTACGGAGGAGCTGACGTGGAGGAGCAGCGGCGGCTGGTCCTAGGGTTTTTTTGTTGTTTTTTGAAAATGTTGTGGGCTGGGGTAGGTTGGGCTATATTGGGCTAGGGCAATTTAGTTTGGGTTTAGGTTGGTTGGGTTTATTGTAATTGGGCTGCTTGATTTGAGTTTAATATTTGGTTTTATTTGTAATTTGTGTTGGTTTGCTTATGGGCCCCGGGCTAAATTGGGCTCATACAAATAGAAACAGAAAAATGGAAAACATTCAAAAATTATTATGGTTTTCTTCGAAATAGAGAAATGGAATTATTTGGAAATAAATGTGGGTTTTAAAAAAATGGAAATGGAAATGGAAATGGAAATGAAAATGAGAAATGATCCATTTGCAAATATATATGGATTACTCAGAAATGATCGGAAGAATGAGTTTATGTTTTTGAGCAGTTTTAAAGCCCCAAAATGAAAATAAGCCATTCAGTCATAATGAATAAATTGAGTTGTGAAATATTAAATATATTTTCTTGGAAATTTTACTAGGGGTTAAATTGTCATAATTTTACAGGGGGTAAAATTGGGATGAGAAAATTATTTAATTTGAAAATTAATATTTAATTTGGAAAATAGAAAAATATGTATTGGGTTGGATTAAATTATAAAGTGTTTAGTTAAAAGTTTAGAAAACACATTTAATTGAGTTCAATACAATGAGAGGCTTGAATCTCCATCATAATACATATGATGGGAAGCACACCCTATTAGCCCCTCTCCCTCTCCTAGTTGGACTAGAAAGTTGTTTTTCTATGTTAAATAAAACTTTGCAATTCAATAAAGGTTCTACATTCTCTCCCTATAAAAGATGGCACTGGTAGAGCTATTTAAATAACTTGGAGAGATTGTTGCACCGCCGAAAAATAGAGAGGATTTATTCTCAAATATTAAATATATTTTTCCAGAATAACAATTATACCAGTTTCTATTAAAGAAGAGAGAATTTTTGGATTCACCCAAAAGATAAAAGAAAACTTTTCTACTTCTGTGTTTTGATTCAATTGGTTTGAGCTCACACTCAAAACAATTCGTGGCACGAGAATAGCGGAAAAGATCGTTTGGAATGATAAATCGATGGATATGATGGATAGAAGGATAAATGTCCAATTAAACCTTTTGAGATATAAATCCTAACAAACTCAATTAATGGCTCTAATCAACCCTTCAAGAAATAATCCTTGACAAATTGAAGGGTGAAGAATGAATTCCCACGACTCCTTGAAGAAAATCGACAAGAAAATTACTTCTAAAAATCATAAGAAATAAATATTGCACAAAGAAACAAACTCCTAGAGTTAAAAACTTTATTAATAAAAACAATTGTCTGCTTAATGAACAATGAAGAAGCCTTTATATAGGCTAGCTAAATAAATCTAAATAAAACTTTTAAGTATACTAAAACTCTAATTAACCTAAATAAGAAGTAGTTTTAAACTAAACTTTCTTATTGACATAAAATTCCAAAATAACTTAAAATACTTAATAATAAATTCAGAATAATAAAATAATAAAAAAATAAGAGCTGATAAATACAATATTGGGCTCATATATAATAAAAATTAATCCTAAAACCCGAACCCAATATGATTTAAACTCGAATTAAAAGTCCAAAAGTCGTAATTCTTGTCATAATCCCGTCCAAAAATTCTACTCGTGCAGTCTTCACTAAAACAGTTATAACTTGAGATCCCGAACTTAAAATTGAGTGATTCAAAGTGCGTTTCGAAGCTAAGAGATATATCTTTGAACACCATGAAGAAATATTAACCAAGAAATGCCTGGATCCCATCCAAAAAGTCATCGCAAGTCTAATTATTTCCCAAACTTAAAAATTGGCAGCTTCGATTAATGGAATTTAATAAATTTCACCCAATCCGTGCATGTATCATTGAAAGCCGGAAAATATCAAGGATCCGCTTATCTGAAAACACATGTATGATTTTAGTTCAAGGTTTATTGCTATAAATATCACAAACTAGGTCAGTTTTTAAAATTTTAATTATCCGCTGTGAAAGAAAATCATTTTCAAACCAGATTTTTTCCAACAATCCATTTAATGGGTAATTAATTTCCACCGTGTGATTCGAAAAAAAATTAACTTAATGTGCCAAAAAAACAATTAAAACATAAGAAAACTGAATTGGCAAAAACGATTATCGAGATAGAGGACTAAATTGAATAGTTGACAAAATATGGATGACTTTGTAATTAATGTGATTTAGATAAATTTTGATATTATACTATGACTAAATTATTATTTGTAGCTAAAATACGATGTAAAATCGTTGAAAGGGAAAGGAAAGACACGAGTCGACAATGAGTGACGCAAGCTTTTGGTTTGTATTCTTATGGCCCGAAGTCAATTTAGTTACTGCATATTCATGATATACTATATTATACAATATTAAGGTAAGCTATTAATAGTTATTGCGTGAAATGTTGTGGTTGGAATTGAATATCGAAATGGAGACTAAACTTAATAGAATAGAAAGTTGCATGACTTACTTGTTACAGAAAATTGATATGAAATTTAGCTGAAATATATTATATTACATGATGAATTGGTGTTGAATTGAGAACAATGGGATGTGAATTTAACTATATGATGATATTGCAAATTGGTTACTCTATTAAATTTATAAGTCTATAGTTCGGTTTAGTCGATGATATACTACAAGACTAGTTTGAAATGCAGATTGACTAATTTGAGTATTCATCTTGAAAATACAAGTTGGGTTATTAGGATTATATTAATTTGTTTTGTGATTTAATGTAAACTACATGTTGTAATCATACGATAGAGCATGTGAATCAAATGAAACCAAATCTTGGAGGCCAAAACGAATTCAAACGAGCTGGAAAACTCCAGAAACGAATGAATTGGGTGATATTATAAGTGGTAAATTAGAAATAGGTCTGATAATGGAATGTTTTATTATTGACATGTTAGAAATGTTGTTACTATAATCATAATGAAGTGTCTATATAAATTGAATTGAAGTGAGATCAATTGGTGCTAGTTTTGTACACTTAACATGTTTATACTGAAAATGTAAAGCTTGGTAACTCCAAGTTATAAGTATATGGTAGATATGTGGTTTAGAATGCATGATGTGGCATTGGTGATGCTTAGTTGAATTGGTATATTTCGACATGCAAGTTTGAGATGTATGGTGTATGAAATTATCTGTTTTAATGTGGACTGACATAGGTGAAGTTGATATGAAATGTGGTAGGAAAATGAGATGTATATGTGTATATGCATGCTAAGTATGAAGAATGAATAGATATAGTTGTAACTAAATATAGTAATTGAATAGAGTTAAATGGGCCATGAAATTGGTTGACTTGAACACAAATCTAATAAGTTAGGATGTAAATTTATTATATACTTGCTTTGAGAAAATGAATATATGTTTCCTAAAACGGTATGAGATTAATTTAGAAATGAAACAGATGCATGTTGCATATGTTTATTTACTTGTTTGAATCATAGATTTACCACTAAGTTTATTACTTAGCATACGATTTTGTTTTTCATGCGCAGGTTAGATTTATACAAGATCCCGAGCATCGATATCAACATCCAGACATAATCTCGGACTCAACAAAGTTGGTGAAGTTCTTTTGTTAGATAATTGGCATGAACCTAATAGAGTCCTTTTTGTATTTTGATATGTTTGGAATGTTGAATTTAGAAGTTGATATGTATATATATGTATTAGGTATTAGCAAGTTGGCACGAAAATGTGATATAAATGGATAATGGCTTGTTGGTAATGACATGTTCGGTAATGATTGAAATGCATATTTGGTATGTGAGGTGGTACCTTAAAGGTTGTGAATTGGTATTGATAAGTGAATTGGTATGGAACCATTTAGTAGTTGGATAAAGTCTTACATGTATTCTTGATAAGGAAATTGTATGATTGAATATTAAAGTTGGTAGGTAGGATGCATATGATTAGTGATGTATGTTTTGAACATGTTTTTGGTATGTTTCATCTAGGTAAGATTAGTTTAAGTGTTAGAAAAATTGATTTGCTTCACTTTGAGTACCAATTGGTACATTATGGCCAAAACACTATGTGACGTCGCGACATCATTCGAACATCGTTGCGATGAGTGAGTGACCTATAGGGTCATGGTGTGACGAGAGACCTATTGTTTCGACGAGGCTATTACAATAAGTAACATTGCGACGTTAAGTGGCCTAACATCGTGACGTGACAAATTGTTTATCGACATCACGACTTGGAATTGACTCTATTTCTATCTCAGGTTAGCTTTAGAGCTTACATAAGCTTGTGTAAGACCCGAAATTGACTCTATTTCATGTCGAATGTATGTTTTAGCTGAATTTTAATTATTGACTGCTACAAATTGTTTATGCTTTAATCGTAGTTGCTCCGGCAATAAATGTGACATCTCATAACTCGGACCCAATGATCGAGTTAGGTATCGGGGTGTTACAAAGATACTAAATAGGCATTTTGAACTGATCGTGAAGTCCAACGACATCCAAAGTCTCATATCTCAACTCAATCAAGTGGTTGTAATGTTTGTTTCGAAACTATTGGTAAATGGCATGTATTGAAGTCTTAAGGTCTTATGAGTCTTCATAGATTAATTTTGGTTAGTTGGAATATCATGATTATGTTAGTATATATTGGTATGTATTGGTTTCCATGTCCTTGTGTGATTTAAGATTGCTTTTCTACGTCTATATGATGAGCATCTTTTAAATTGATGAATGACTCAATTCAAGTATATTCTTAGGAAGAAATATTGCTTGCAAGTGGTAACTCTTTAACATGTCTTATGTTCACTAAGTTTGAAAGTATTTGGTATGTACTTTTGGCATCTTAAACTTGATTTTAAATCATATATTTGAAATTATCTATTATCCTTGTTTTTATAAAATAAAAAGGTTTTAAAAATATATCATTTAACTTGAGGTAATGAATTATAATAGTCTGAGTTGCTTTGGCAACAGATTTGACATCTCGCATTCAGATCTGCCCTCTGGATCAGGTGCTGAGTGCCACAAAATTACTCTAAAGGAGCATTGTCTCGAGACAACAAGCCATGTTTCGAGGTATAAGCTTGTTTTTCTTAAGACATAAACCATCGAAGTACCCTTAATGTCTCAAGACATGTATGTTTTGACTCGAGACTTAATGCTCTAACGGTCATTCTTCATACTGTCTAAAGACACCCCTTCTTTGTCTTGAGACATAAGCTTGCATACTTCATTAAATGTGTAAAATTAATGCTTCCAACACCTAGAAACTCCTTCCAATAGCTCCAAACATCTAAAAACCAATAAGAAGGTACAAATATGGTTCAAGGACACTTACAAGAATATAATAAACAAGCTTTCAAAGATTAAGAACAAAATTCAATTATTTCTCATTGTTATCTCTTTTTCACTAGTAAACACTTGTGGGTTCAATTCTCATTTATTATTTTAGGTGTTATTTTGTAATTTTGTAATTGTGAGAGCATTATCATTATATATTTTCCTTTTAAAAGTGATAATTCTTTCTCAATTGTATCTCCCATTAGCCATTATTACTTTTTGGAAGGGCATGGATGGGGCCACAGCCACTTAAGTTCCTCGTTAGTCGAAGCTTGATAGTCCTTGGGTTTCGCCACACAAACTCTATTTCTATTAGTGGCTAAGGCCATTTTTATGGCTAATGGGTCTCTTTTGTCGCTGCTCATGACTAGCTTCAACGGTGGTCGATAATGTCCTTTTTTGAGTTTGGCCGACCCGTGGTCTCCTGCCGAAGGCATTCATGCTGACAACCGGTGTGGCCCCTTTGCATCTCTACTTCCCCAACATCCTTTGGCACTTCCTTTCCCGCCTACTCTAATGACAGCAAGGGTGAAATAGTTGAATATTGTGGGGAGCTGGGCTTGTTTAGACCTTGTTTCTATTATTGCATCTTTTGAGCTATTTTGAGACATTTCTATTATTGGGCTTTTTGGGCCCTTTCTGTTCTTGATCCCATTTTATCGATGGAAGCTGTAAGTTGAAAAGAAATAAGAAAAGAAAAAAAAAAAAAAGGAAAAACAAGCGGTACCTATCTGAGAGGCATTGCGGCAGATTACCCAGAAAACAAAAGGAGAATCAAACGAAGACGAAGTAAAAAGAAGGAAATCTGAGCAAAAATTCCAAGAAATAACGAAAGTAATAGTTGTACTGCATAAGGCTCTGAAATGGGGGATAACAAGGAATTGACGCCGTCAAAGTATGACATGAACGCAAAATGGGACGCCTGCATCGATCTCACTCTCCGCCGCTTCGTTTATTCATCCTTGGCTGGCGCTTTTGGTGGCCTCCTTTTCTTCAGTTTGTTCTCTTTCCCTAATTTCTTTATTTCTTTCTCCTTTTAAGATATGTTGTTTTCGATTTGCCCCATTGCAGATTAGCCTAATTGATTCTACAAATTATGTTTTCTCATATCCACTTTTTATCTTTCTTCTAGTTGTTTCTATGTTGTTCTGCACTCGGTAGCGTTCGCTCTTCCAGTTATATATGCGCCTGCTCTACATTCATAGCTGTAGATGTTAATGTAAATATGATGTATACACATGTCCAAAATATGTAAGGATTTAAATTGCAGTCGTGGATACTTTTTTGGATTTGTTGTGTTTATTGGTTGTAGTGCGAGGTATATTACTACACTCGATTGCAGCAAATATCTACCGTGAATACTGGTGGCAAAGAGAGCCACAAATGCAAATTGCAGCCCTAATATCGTGCTATGGCTGCTATTTACATTTGTGTTGTGCACTTTACCATCCATTTAAGTGGCAACGTTTGAGACCAAGTGGCTTCCTTAAGGAGAACCTTGCATCCCTGCATGTTGGTTTTGGTTCACCTTATATTCCAACACCAGAAGTAGCTCCTTTTTGCCTTTGTTGTAAATCGCCTAGAAACGACGAGGAACTTGATTAAGGCTTTGCTTTGTGGGGAGAGTGGAAAGGAACTGTTTATGATTTATGACTCATAGCCACCTTCAATCATCAATGCTACCAAGCAAAGCCTAAACGGTTGAAGTGATTATGCATTTTAACTTTTTACTAGATGTTAATCTAAGCTGTGGACAAAGTAAACTGAGTTCTTCCATTTTGAATTGCTTCAGTTTTCTTCTAGTACTTGTATTTCCAGGCATTTTTGCTATCATGCCTTTCCGTTTTTGTGCTTTCTGCTTTGCATGTCTTCCTTAATCCTTCCTTGAATTCATAACTTTGATATGTCATGCCAGGGAGTCCAGTGACTCGATGGGCATCTGTAGCTTTTGGTGCTGGGATTGGGATTGGATCTGCATACACTGATTGTTCTAGTCTTTTTGGTGGATATTCTCCGAAGTTGGCTCCTCCTAAGCTTGATGATGCTCCTGCACCCAAGGTTGGACTAATGTTTTATCGAACTATGGGTTTAATCTTCTGGAGTCTTTTTCTAGGTTGCACATTCATGTTTTAATTGTTTGGTGTAATCGTTTGTCCATTACAAATGTTAAAATTTTCTTCAACCTATCAACAGTCATCTCAAGGTATTAAATGAGAGGATATGCATCAGCACTGGTGGGGTCATTCTGGGTTTGGTTATGAATGCCCGCTAACTGATTTTGTAATCGTCAACTTCAACGCTCACACGCAACCAAATTTATTAGAGCCATCTAGGAGTAATCAATCTGAATTAAAAAAATGGGGATTATGAGTGAACTTTTTTCGTAGGTTAATTTCTTATAACAATGACTAGAATTAGATATATATAATAAACTGAAATATTGTGGAAAGTGAAACTGTGATGCTGATGAATCAAATATGGGCATTGGCATATATTTCAATTACTGAGCTGAAACGACTTTCATTGAGCTTTTCCCGGATAATTGCTTAAAATGTCATAAACCATCAAGTTATTAATTGTTTTTCACCTAGAGTACGCCCTACTCATAGGCCCTTGACCTTTGAGTAGCCCTTTTAAAATAAAATATAACGACCTATAGGTTGAAAATTGAAGGGGGTGTTCAGATTTTTATGGATCTATGCAAAAACATAGGCATCAGATCAACTTATATTTGAATAGGGACTGGAGGTCTCCAGTATAAATTATTGCTTAGCTGAAATGTTTTAAACTTTTACGAAAGGCATTTTAATGGGAAAGTTGTGAGTAAAAAATCTGCTGCTGCAAGGGGAAAAAATATTTTTTGCCAGTGCCCAAGCATAGCCAATTTCTCAGGTGAAAATGTCTAGTTGGTTATTGGCCCCACTGTAGTGGATGATCTTTGCATAGAGCCTTGGCAGTTTAGGGCAACTATTCTTGTCCAGATTAGATGTTGTTGTTGATTTTTCTGACAGTTTTACAGTCTGGTCTATTAAGTTCTAACTTTCTCAAAAATCTGCATAGCAAGGATGCTTCTAAATTTTAGTTTATTTCAATATTATTCTACATATTATATGTTTCAAGAATCTCTATAAGAAAGTTAATTTAGTTCTCTTTTCTTTTTCCAGGATCAAGTGGAGTGAGTTGATGTTGTTTAAGTTCCTCTAAGATTATATGTTGGTGGGTAAACAATTAATTTGTTGCACCAAAAGTTTGTTATGGATCACATTATCTTTTATTATGTAATTCTATCAAATGAGTAAACACAATTTGAAGCGGAAAAATAAAAACAAATACTTCTGTTGCGGTGCGTGATTATTGTTGAGAGTTGGACTTGATTTATCTGCTGTGTGTTGATATCTAGAGTTCTTTTTCAGCTGCCTCATGTCATGGAAAAATTAAGGATGCATGTGTAGGTCATATTTTGTCCCTATCTTTTCTTTATTTCTTCTTCTGCCTTAGTTGAACTCTCTGCCCTAGAAGCTAGCTTTTGAGATTGGGTTGGAGCTTCTTTAGCTTGGTATCATAACTAAGTTCCTTGCCCGTTTCGTTATTTTGCTTGTTGTACCATGTTTCATGAAGTATTGAACTATTTACTTTACAAGCTAGCTTTTGAACTTAGGTTTGAGTTGCTTAAACCAGAGTTAGGATTGTGGACGGTGCAATTAGCCTTCCAGAAACCACACTGCACAAACAAATTATTGTTCCATCCTTTCCATTTTTTGTCATCTTAAATCCTAACATAACCTTGGAGCTTACTTCAACTATGTCCAAAATAGAACGAGCTTAGTCTCAGCACCTGAATTATGTCAGTTATCTTTGCCTTTGTTAGAAGTTAAAGCTAAGAAGCTAAGATTGAATGCTCTTTCATGAGTCGTTGAAAAGAACAGAACAAATAAATAAAAGATGGGTTTAAAGCTACCAGTCCATAATTTGAGGGTTTAAGTGGGAAGCCCAACCTAGTTTGAGACTTGTCTAGTTCGGTTAGGATCAAACTGAACCAGTTTTCTCTGCATCCAAACCAGATTGCTATTTTGAGCTTTTAGTTTTAACTCTGAAACTGGTAAGTTGAGTTGGGTTTCAGTTGAATTCTTCGTTAGGATGAATATGCTAAATGAAATGCCAACATGTTTGCAGTTTAGATACAGATGCAGCAATTTCTTTTCAAGTCTCAATCTGGGTGCTTCTAGTTTGCTCTCTATTATAATTTTTCTATGTAAAAAATGCTAAAATCTTGCATCATTCTATTGATGCAAACTGAAAATTGGGATCTTCCACTCTGAATCTGTTCATTTGAGATGCATTTACTCTTCAGGATTGAGTTTCACCTAATCTTGAGCTTAGCTCAATTAATTCATGTAGCTGATATCTAGCAAGTCTTAATCTGGATCTTAATCTCTACGACCTTTCACCTATTCACAATCATGAATTAAACCCCCAAAAGTTAAAAGGTTATCCTGAAAATTCTTGTAATATAAAAGAGATGAAAAACGACATTAATTAGCGTATATACATCAATGGGCATGAGCATCCTCAAGAACAAATTGCTTGTTCAGAGTATTGCCAGAAAGATGCACCAATTCTACCTTAAGCACCCTATAAGATAACCATAAACATAGATCCGCTCAACTGTTTACGAGTAGGCCACCATGAAGCCAATTCCTCATCAAGGTAAACGCCTGCTCCGCATCTGCATCCTCTTCTGTAGATCCCGGTTGATGGGCAAAGGCATGACCTCTTCCTTTGAAGATTACAACCCTAGAGCCGTTGCCAATGATCTTCTCAAACTTGCTCAAAACACCAATCGGACAGAGTGGGTCATCATCCCCTGAAATGAACAACACAGGCACCTTTATTTTAGATGCCACTGTCGGATCCATCCTGGTCCCATAGAATGAGACAGCAGTGCTAAAACAAGCACCCTGGTCAGCGGCTAAAACATCGATCACACGGCCACCTCCAAAGCAAAATCCAATGATACCAAGTTTCTTTGAAATTCCTGCAGCTCTAAATTCATCAACCATCCATTTTGTTGAGGTTGCTATGTCATTTGCAACCCTCTGAGGGTCTTGGCTAGCCAGCCATTGTTCAAACATTGGTTTTGGTCGGCCCTTTTCCCAGGGGTCACCACGAAATAGGTCTGGAACAAGGACACTGCAGTTTCATTTAAGAATACGAGTAAACAAAAAGGAAGAATTAATACACACCTCAAATCTAAGTAGAGTTCACAGGTTCACAGCCATATAATGGAAAGAAGGGTCAATAAGCAAAGAAAATAAAACTTAAGGGGTTACAAGGTTAAGAATCATACTTGTAACCATGGCAGGCAACTTGGTATGCAAAATCTCTTGTGGCTGAATCTTGAAACCCAAAGATATCAGATAAAAGCAAAACACCTGCTCCATTATTGTTCTTCACTGCCTTAAAGAGATAAGCTTGGATGTTATCATCTCCTTCCCCAATTGAAAGCTCAACTCCATTCACTAATTCACATGCTTCATCTTCCACTCCCACTCCCACTGCACTACACCTTACTCTTTCACCTCTCTTCTTTCCTGATGATCTTTTCCAATTCAAATTGCATTTACTCTGAACATAAACTGAAACTTTATGGTCAGTTACTTTTATATGATCAATTTGAGAAACAACTGCATGACCTCATAGCTTTTTTGGATATTAAAACATTAAAAAAGGTAAAAGGGTTTGTCTTGGTGGATGAAAAATTACAAGGATATGCAATCAATCCCTAAGCCTTAAGCCTTTCCCAAATTGATGTCTAATTCTTTATTTCTTTGTGATAAAAGAAACCAAACACATTGTCCCTAACAAAGTTTTATTTTAGCTTTCGTTTTCAAGTTCAGTTGGACACAGTTGGATACAATTATTAAATAATATAAAGAGAGCTGAAAAGGGATAAAAAATGATTGAACCGTACAAAAGTTGAGAGGAAGCAGAAGTGATGATGGCAGGGCGGAAGAAAGCCTCTTCTCGCAGGGCATAGGGAGGCGGAGAGCAAGGAGGAGTAGAAGGAGATGGTGGTGGCTGAAGCCAACCCCATATGTAGTGTGAGAGTGAAAGAAGGGGCGCGGGAGTTGCAGTGTTGCGCAATGCTAAGAGACCGATGAATTGATTGAAGATAGATATTTTTTTGTATTTGTGGACAAAATGGCCTTTCAACAGCAATGAGGATTCGTTTTAAGATAAAAGATATTTGTTTAATTTTTTAACTAAAATATTTGTTTGTTTAGTAATTCATCACGGTTTTAGGATAAAAAAGAATAAACTATTTAGTTGATGACTTAATTTTTAAGGTGTGTTTATTTTAATCACTCAAATATTAAATTTTTAACAATAGTTAACTATACAAAGAACCTAAAGGTTTCTACACTACCAAAAGGCCGAGATAGGAAGGCAAATATTTGAGATGCTTACTACTTCTATGATACTGACTAGCTTTAGTCTTTTTACTTCAGCATGCATGTTAGCAAGGAAAGAGGACTAATCTTGAAGGTTATGCATTGATTACAAGCAATTTGACATCAAAATTATTGGAGTTTGTAGGAGATTCGTGATTATTTCATTTCCTAATACTAGTAATGTACAATGGTCAAATAGGCTCGACTAGAAAGAATCAGTGGAGAAATTTCGTGTCATATATAGTCAATATTATGAGGGTGAAAAATAAGTTTCCAATCATAATGGTTGATGACTTATTGGATGAACTAAAGGGGGTTGAGTACTCCTTTAAAATTGATTTAATATCAAGCTATTGGCAAATTAGAGTCAAAGAGGAAGATAACCCTAAAACAGCTTTCAAAACCCACCAAGGCCAATATAAATTCAAGGTAACTCCTTTTGGCCTTAGCAATACACCTGCTACTTTTCAAACCTTGATGAGTGATGTGTTTGGTCCTTATTTAAGGAAACTTGTATTAATGTGTTTTGATGACATACTAGTGTATAGTCCTACTCCAAAAAAACACATTGATCACTTGCACTTGATATTCTTAGGCATCATTAATTATTCGCCAAGAGAAGTGCTTCTTTGGCTAGCTTAAGGTAAAGTATTTGGGATACATCATATCAACAGAAGTAGCTATAGAACCTTCAAAAATTGAGGCTATGGTTAATTTTTGGAAGCTTCCGACATCCCATAAGTCTTTATTTTTCTTTTTATTGAAATCTATTACAAACTGAAATAAAGTAATAATGTTACAACTTAAATATGACTTAATTATAGATGATATGAAAATATATTATATTTTGCACTTTTTAGATACAATCAACATGTGCATCGCATGATTGTGCAAATTGATTTATATTATATAAAATATATAATATGTTAGCTTTAATATACCAATCTTTTGATATAACAACATTTAAGATTTTTCTTTTATTTCTCAAGTTGTTTAGTGATCAAAACATTTTCATAAACTTGCAAAATGCTAAAAAACACTAACTTCTAATCTCTCAGAGTAAATCATATGTGATTTATTGGTTTGGAAGGCAAAGTGTTGATAAACCGTAATATATATATTTTAATCCCACATTTAGCATACTTTTGGATGATTTATTCCCTTGAATTGTGGAATTTGATGCTCCTAATCCTTTAATTTCATGTTTTATACTTAGGAGAGCATCGGAGAATGAAAAGAACGAGAAACGGGCCAAAAACGGAGAAAATGGGCCAAAGGAAAAAATCTACACGGCTTGGAGGTAACCACACGGTCGTGCCACTTTAGCAGACCCAAACACGGCCCAGGCTCGATTCACACGGGCGTGCTCCACGGGCGTGTCTCTGCCGTGACTCGTTGTAATTCTACTCTGAAAAGGATACTTAGGGGCGAAGAAAGACATTCAGAAGTCTATATAAACACCCTAAGTGTGACCTAAAAGGGGAGTTCAATGAAGCCTTCATCGGGTGGCTTTTGACGAGGGGCGGCGAAGAGAGGGTCGAACACGGGGAATTACTCGAAGCGGCCGGTTGATCCATCCCGAGAAGCGGAATCACGCTCAAGACGGAAGATCTTCCCTTCAATTTCCTTGGGGTTTTAGGGTTTTTCTTATGTTTTGTTATTTACTTTCTTCCGAGATGTATTCTTTATTAAACATGAACTAAACCCTCAAATACACGAGGGGATGAAACCTAAGACGGATCTTGTTATTGTTTTTCAACTATATGATAAATACTTGATTTGTTCTTAATTATGTGTTCTTAATTCTTGTTTTAGTATTTCGGGATATTGATTCAAGTATTGATGTGCTTAGGCGGTGGAGCAAAAGTCCTGTTTAAGAGTAGGTCTAGCATAGTTAAGCGGAGTTGATCGCAACCACAGAGATAGGATGATGAAAAAATGCACGGATTAGGGTCAAACCTAATATGGGAGTCCATAGATCGAGTTAATGCAACACTAGGGGTTTTAATTAGAAAGAGATTTCAATTAATCAACCTAGGGTTAGGCGTTAGTAGCCTCGAAAGAGGTATTAATATAAATTAGGAATCCTACGGATCAAGTCAAGTGAATAAATAAATGCAGTTCAGAGTTAAATAACAAGTGAAGTCTAGGTGGATTCTTCTCGGGTATTGTCTTAATCAACTGGTTTTCCCAAAAGTATTTTTCCCAATTCACTCTCTGTGTCTTAGCATCCTTAGTTTAGTAATTAGTTAATTAAACATCGATTCCCTTAATACTTAGGCTAGATAATAAAAAGATAGTAACTACTAGTACTCTTGGTCCTTGAGGATACAATATTTCCGGTCTTGCCATAGCTATACTACCGAACGATAGGTGCACTTGCCTTATTCGTTGTCATAGTTAGTTTGGACACGATCAAGTTTTTGGCGGCGTTGCCGGGGACTAAGATATTAGGAACACTTGATTATTATTACTTTAGCCATTTTTATTTTTGCAATTAATTTTTATTTTATTTCTACTTTGTTAATTTTTTCTTTTATTTGCTTCTGGCAGGTAATTCTAGTTTATGACTAGGAGGAACCCGTCAGGACCCTTGATTTTTGACAGTGATATAGAAGGTACCGTTCACAGAACTCGTAGGAAAATAAGGCGAAGCCTACAGTATATAGAAGAAGAGCAAGAGGACGATACCAACACTATCGAAGAGATGGCTAATAATAATCCGCTACTTCCTGTGGTTGCCGCAAACCCGGTGAATCAAAATCCTGTTCCTCGAACTATGTATGATTATGCTAAACATAATTTAACAGGAACTGAATCAAGTATTATTAGACCTGCTATTGCTGCAAATAATTTTGAACTGAAACCTAACACTATACAGATGATACAACAGTTTGTTCAGTTTGATGGTTTGCAGGATGAGGATCCCAACACACACTTAGCGAACTTTTTGGAATTATGCGATACGTTTAAAATTAATGGCGTTTTTGATGATGCCATTCGCCTTCGGTTATTTCCCTTTTCTTTAAGGAATAAAGCCAAACAATGGTTGAATTCTCTTCCACGAGGATCAATCACTACATGGGAGCAAATGACTGAAAAATTTTTGTTAAAATATTTTCCGCCGGCTAAAACGGCTAAGTTGAGGAATGATATCTCTTCTTTTGTGCAGATGGATTTAAAAACACTTTACGATGCATGGGAGAGATACAATGATCTACTGAGAAGGTGCCTTCACCATGGGTTACCATTATGGCTACAGGTTCAAACCTTTTACAACAAGTGTGAACCCTCGACTAGGCGCTTGATTGATGCATCCACGGCGGTACACTAAACAATAAAACACCGAGGTCGCTTATGAATTCATTGAAGAGATGTTACTGAATAATTATCAGTGGCAAGTTATGAGAACAAAGCCAACAAAAGCCTCCAGTGTTTTCAACCTCGACGCAGTAACCATGCTATCAAATCAGGTAGAAATCTTAAGTAAAAAATTGATGGTTTGTATGGTTCCTCGCAGGTACATCCAGTGATGCAGTGCGATACAAATGGAGGAGGGTCGAACAATACAGAATACCCACCCTACAACCCTGGCATAGAAAACGAACAGATGAACTATATGGGTAATAATTCTAGACCTCAAAATAACCCTTATAGTAACACTTATAATCCAGGGTGGAGGAACCATCCAAATTTCTCATGGGGAGGTCAAGAAAATTAGAGACAACGACCCCCTCCAGGCTTTCAACAGCAACCCTACCCACAGGAGAAGAAGCCGAACCTTGAGGAGATGCTGACAAAATTCATCGCGGTGTCAGAAACACACTTCTAAAACACTGAAACAGCACTCAAAAATCAGCAAGCATTGATTCAAGGGCTCGAAAATCAATTGGGACAACTTGCTAAGCTGATTTCCGAAAAACCACAAGGAAGCCTACCAAGCAACACTGAAACCAACCCAAATGAGCAAATTCATGTCATAACTACTCATGAAAGTGAAGGGTTAGACAAACCAGAACCAAGCCAGGAAGCTGAGGTAAGCAAGGGTAAGGTTGAGGTAAGACATGATAAACCAAAACCGGTAATCGTAGAATACCAACCTCGTGTGCCATATCCCAATGCGACGAAGAAAGATCGTACAGACGAACAATTCGGTAAATTTCTTAAACTTCTAAAGAAATTACATATTAACTTACCGTTTCTTGAAGCTCTTTCACAGATGCCAAATTCAAGGAAATTTTTAAAAGAGCTTCTGACAAACAAACGGAGGCTAGACGATACGTCGCATGTAGAGCTAAATGCAGTGTGCTCAGTAATTCTACAAAACAAACTACCACAAAAATTAAAAGATCAAGGGAGTTTTACGATTCCTTATTTAATTGGTAGTTTATCTATTGATAATGCTTTAGCAGATCTAGGGGCAAGCATCAACGTTATGCCTTACAAGCTGTTTAAACAACTAGGTCTAGGGAAACCCAAACAAACTAGGATGAGCATTCAATTAGCTGATAAAACCATTAGAGTTCCTAGGGGTATAATCGAAGATGTACTAGTGAAAATTGATAAATTCATATTCCCAGTAAACTTTGTTGTTTTAGACATGGAAGAGGACAATAATGTTCCTTTAATATTAGGGACGGCCCTTTTAGTAAGCGCTAGGACCATTATCGGTGTTGATATTGAGAGGAAGTAACACGCCGTGTAGGTGATGACATGATTAAACTCAAAGCACGTGATTACGGATGGAATATCTAGCGATCAAGAGAATACAAGTCCTGTTAATTTAAATAAACTTAACGTTCAATCTTCTTTACAGGAAATCTCTCAGGAAAAGATAACAGAGCCAGGATCTCGTGTTCATACTGAGAATACAACTGTTCATGAGGAACGAAGGTTACAAATTGATGAATTAGATGAATGGCGGATACACGTCAAGGAAAAACCAAAAAACACGAAGAACCAAAGCAAAACCATGTCAAACTTAAAGATGAGACATACCAATTTTGGATCGAGGATCAGTGCATCGTTAGATACAACCGAGCCCTCGAATAGCCACTTCGAGCTTAATACAAACGGTGCGACTCCTTTTACGGTACTTAAGGTCTTTCCATACGGAACGGTCGAGGTAACTCATTCTAATTTCGGCACCTTTAAGGTAAATATTACCCGACTCAAACCATATGTTGATAGAATTGATAGTAAGAAAAAGGAGTTTCGACTCCTCAAACCACCATGGTTATGCGAATGACAGGTAAGTCTAGCTCAAGAATTTTAACGAGCGCTTCTCGGGAGGCAACCCGAGCACTAACCCCACTAACATCCATATTTTCAAATTTTAGCATCTAACTAAAAACTAACCAAATTTTTAAGCGCAGGTTTCCCTACCCACACGGCCTTGCACACGGGCGTGACCGTGTGGAAACAGGGCAAAACTTTTCCCAAAAACACGGGCTGCGATAAAACACCATGGCCGTGCGTTGCGACCGTGGTCGACACTGACTAAAGAAACACGGGCGTGTGATCCTCCACACGCCCGTGGGACCTTTGAGTCCATTTATTTTTTTTCTTTTTCTCTTATTTTCATTTTTAATTTCTTTTCTTTTATCTTTCTCGTCTTTAATTTATATTATTATATTTTGATTTAGGTTCAAGGGGCTGTTAACGAATGACCACACCACCACCGGAGTATCCTCCCCACCTTCACCTCTCTCCAACTTTACCGTTTCTTTTCATTAACTCCATCCAAAATTCAGGAAGTTTCACTTCTCTCCCTATCTTATGATTTTATTACTATATTTCTATTATCTATCTTTGTACATTGAGGACAATGTACATCTTAAGTGTGGGGGGGTTAACTACAGTATTATTTGAAAATCCCTGAATTATGTCTTATTCTTAAGTAATTTTCTCATATCACTGTTAGAATGAAATTTCTTTTGATTTATGATTTCCATTGATATGTTTTGGATTAAGTCATAGTTAATTGTGCATTGATGATTTAAACTTTAAGATATTAGAGAATCAAGCATGATAAGTCTATTTTCTGTAATTAAAATTTCTAGGTTGTTTTCCTAAATTTAAATATTACTTTGAAGTTTGAAATTTGCAAGGTTGACATCACAAACCATAATTTTTGTGAGATTTTGAGCCTTTTAGAGCATATTCTTTTCCTGCTCACTTTATTGATTATGAGTGTGTCAACATTGATTTGTTATTCTAGAACTTGCTTCGATTATACATATTGAGACCACACCTTTGATTTGATATACTGAGATGATAAAGGCACCTAGGTTTTAACCCACTTACTCCATAAAAAAAGCCTACCTTCATAATTAACCCCTAGTGAACCCCTTTGAGTCTAATAAACCATTTCTTGACTCACCCATTAATATTAACCCAAAACCCACTTTGTATTTGTTATCACCATTTCTCTTGACTACCCTTATATCGAGATTTGATTTGATCGGTTGCTTAACTATTTTATTTATTTCAGTTGTTAAATTCTATCTTATTATTATTAATTTGTTTTTAAAAAAAAAGCGAAGTATATTCATTATTAGTTCTATGTTATTTGAGTTTAAGCGTTAATGTTACATTTTGAGAAGAAGCTCGTGTTATTAGTGATGAATTCTTAATCAATGTAATTAGTTAAGTTTTAGTTATTTTTCTAGTTAGGTAATTTATCAATTCAATCTCGATTCTAACCCTCTAGTTCAGCCTTTATCCACACCTTTAACCCAAGCCCCATTACAACCCTTTCAAAGACCTTTTGATTTGTGTATCATCTCATTTTACAGTGGTGGAGATTGATTTTCAGGCAAGCCTATGGGATTAACTTTTCATGTTTGACTTTTGAGTGCTTAATTTTTGAACCTTAAACACTTTGAGTGATTTGAGTGAATCTTTAGTGAGGATGTCAATACTTGTCGGTTTTGAATCAGAGGTAATTATTTAGGTAAGGGGAAACACCTATGTTTTCATGCTATAAAAATCTATGACTTAGATTGTTTGAATCTCTAGGACTCTTTTAGTTAAATTATCCATGTATGAATTACCTATGAATTATGATGAAACATTATTGAGGAAGATTATGAATTGAGGAAATTCGATTTTAATTGTGAGTTGAGAATTTTGCTTGAGGACAAGCAAATGCTTAAGTGTGGGGGTATTTGATAAACCGTAATATATACATACTTTAATCCCACATTTAGCATACTTTTAGATGATTTAATCCCTTGAATTGTGGAATATGATGCTCCTAATCCTTTAATTTCATGTTTTATACTTAGGAGAGCATCGAAGAATGAAAAGAACGAGAAACGGGCTAAAAACGGAGAAAATGGGCCAAAGGAAGAAATCCACACGGCCTGGAGGTAACCACACGGCCGTGCCACTTTAGCAGACCCAAACACGGCTCGGGCTCGATTCACACGGGCGTGCTCCACGGGCGTGTCTCTGTCATGACCCGTTGTAATTCTACTCTGAAAAGGATACTTAGGGGCGAAGAAAGACATTCCGAAGTCTATATAAACACCCTAAGTGTGACCTAAAAGGAGAGTTCAACGAAGCCTTACCTCGGGGCTTTTGACGGGGCGAAGCTTGAGAGAAGTGAACACGTGGGAATTACTCGAAGACAGCCAGTTGATCCATCCCAGAAGTCGGAATCACGCTCAAGACGGAAGATCTTCCCTTCAATTTCTTTCAAGGGGTTTTAGGGTTTTTCTTATGTTTTGTTATTTACTTTCTTCTGAGATGTATTCTTTATTAAACATGAACTAAACCCCTCAAATAACGAGGGGATGAAACCTAAGACGGATCTTGTTATTGTTTTCTGAACTATATGATAAATACTTGATTTGTTCTTAATTATGTGTTCTTAATTCTTATTTTAATATTTTAGGGTATTGATTCAAGTATTGATGTGCTTAGGCAGTGGAGCAAAAGTCCCTGTTTAATAGTAGATCTAGCATAGTTAAGCGGAGTTGATCGCAACCCTAGAGATAGGATGATGAAAATCTGCTGGATTAGGGTCAAACCTAATATGGGAGTCCATAGATCGAGTTAATGCAACACTATGGGTTTTAATTAGAAAGATATTTCAATTAATCAACCTAGGGTTAGACGTTAGTAGCCTTGAAAGAGGTATTAATATAAATTAGGGAATCCTACGGATCAAGTCAAGTGAATAAATTGTCTGGTTCAGAGTTAAATAACAGGTGAAGTCTAGGTGGATTCTTCCTCGGGTATTGTCTTAATCAACTGGTTTTCCCAAAAGTATTTTTCCCAATTCACTCTCTGTGTCTTAGCATCCTTAGTTTAGTAATTAGTTAATTAAACATCGATTTCCTTAATACTTAGGCTAGATAATAAAAAGATAGTAACTACTAGTACTCTTGGTCCTTAAGGATACGATATTTTCGGTCTTGCTATAGCTATACTACCGAACGATAGGTGCGCTTGCCTTATTCGTTGTCATAGTTAGTTTGGACACGATCAAGTGTCAAGACTTGTCTAGCAAGTATTCATACATAGCTTAAAAGTCTCAAGATTTGCTAGTCAATAGTCTCAGAACTCATCTAGAAGGCAAAGCATCAAGACTTGCCTAGCAAGAATCAATACTTGGCCTCCATGTGTCGAAAGTTGACATATAAGTCTCAAGAATTACCCCTGTAATGGATATGAATGACTATTTTTTAACTAGTTATTGATACCCCCTTGAAAAGTATCAAGACTTGGGTTGCAATGTCACTTTTTCAGCTCAAAATTAATGCTTCCAATGACTTCAAATCATCCCCAACGATCATAAACGTCCACAAACTTATTCCTTGGTATAAATACAAGTCAAATACACTTCAAGACTCAAGAAAGATCTATCCAAGCATTGAAAGCAAGAGAATTTACTTCAAATATTCTTTTCTCATATTCTATGGTACGTAGTCTTTTAGGTGCTTATTGTAATATCTTTCTTCATTCTCATTTAATTTGTTTTAGAAAGTTATCACTTGTAAACATAAACATTTGAGATGTCTTTATTGTTTACATCTTTTCTCTTTGTAATTAAGGAGTGAGCTTGAGGTTTTATAGTAGAAAACCTTAAAGGGATTTAAAGGGTTGCTAGTTGAGCCTTGTAAAATCTAAAGAGTTCTAGCTTAGCCATAAAAACTAAGGGAAATGTTCTATATTAACCTTTATAAAAAGATAATGATTGTAAATTGTAACACCCATCACCAGAATTGATTACTGGGTCGGAGTTATGGAATGCTACAGTCGATACCAGAACAGTTACAACATTTAATAATCGATTTATACCATAAATGTCACATCCTAAAAACTGGGATAGTAGAAATTGGGTTAATGAACCGAGAGAGTGGTCACCCGAATTTTATTTATTATTTATTTATTTTAGATGATCTTTTGATATTAATAAATATCAAGTATAGTGGTTGAGTAGTGGTGGAGTTCTCCATGATGACTTGTGTTCAAATCCCTTCCCTTACACTATTTTCTATGTGGTGCAATTTTGCCTCAAACCTTAGCAAATGTCACACCATGTTTTTAAAATAATTAAAATAAGAAAGTGAAGTGGTCAAGTGGTTAAGTGCTCTTAAACTATCCTAGAGTTCCTAAGTTCAAGTCTTTTTGTTCTCATCTTTTTATTTAATTTTTTAACACAATTTCCATGTGCTTGCTGTCTACCTCATTGTAACCATGTTTAGGAGGATTCATTTCCCTTTTTATGAGTCAAACTTACCATATGGTGAGGTAACATGATCCCCTTTTCACTCCATGTCTCCCTCCCTTGCCAAAACTTCATATCTTACCTTTTTTTGTGGTTCATTGAACCTAATCACAGTTGACCAAGCTTTCACCACCTTTTGCCGTCCCTACCTCCCTGTTGCTCCCATTGTTTCACTTTTTCATTTATTTTCTCATCAATTTTAACCTGTTGCTCCCATTGTTTCACTTTTTCATTTATTTTCTCATCAATTTTATCTCTTTTCGCAAAATAACCACCACTCTTTTCTTTTAGTCTTTGCTTTTCCTCCACCACAACCGACCATAGCACCATCGTCACACCTTTTAGCCACATTAGCACTGCTCTTTCCATTCTCTTTCTTTTTCCACCACCACCGATCATCGCTGTGACCACCGCCACGAGCCACCGCAGATTCCTCTCCTCCTCCATTTCTTCTCTATCATTCTTATTTATTTTTCTTACTCATCCCATCTTGCACCGAAACCTCCTTTGGTATTATTTTTCACTCATCGTCGGAGCATCCTCTTGTAGCCAAACTGTCGCCGGACCACCGTCGCCATCGCCGCCGATGACCGAAATTCTTCTTTTCTTTTAGATCGTTCAACTTATTGATCTCGTTCCTTTCTCGATTCATTGTCCATTCCGGCTTGATTAAGTTGTAAGTGTGGTTATTTGGATCTTAAAATTTTTCTCTTGGTGATTTCATATCATGGCCGAATGGTATAGTGGCTGTAACACCCCTAACCCGTAACCGTCGCCGGATTAGGGTTAAAGGCGTTACCAGACATATCGAAAAGCATTTACAGAAATTCATATATTCATTCATCATTATCAAGCATAGTGACCCTTAATACGGTCAACAAGACCCTAAGCATGCATATAAACCAAGTTGGGACTAAACTGAAACACATATGAAATTTCATAAGAATTAAAAACTTTTCTAACTTTCAGGGGAGACACGCCCGTGGGAGGAGACCGTGTGCCCTCCACGGCTTCTAGACACCCCCGTGTGTACATTCGTGTCTATATACTGACTATATCAACACGGTCATTAGGCACGCCCGTGTACCATGACCGTGTGCTACTAGGCCATATACTGACTTCCCCACCATGGCCACCAAACACGCCCGTGTGCCATGGCCGTGTGCTCTTAGCTAGCTACTGACTTGCACACCACGGCTAGCTGACACGCCCATGTAGAGGTCGTGTGCTATTTAAGCTACATTCTGCTAATTCACCCACGGTCTTAGCACACGCCAGTGTACAAATCATGTGACATTATAGGCCATTTACAAGGCCAAAATGCCACCCAAAAAGGGTCATACCTACAAGCAACCTTATCCATCTCATTTCATGCATATATGGCAACCAAAAACATACCAAAATGAACATTCCATCAACACATTCAATACCAATTCCATTCATACCAAATTTCAAACTAAAACCCACATCATCTCAAGCATATATCATCCATTTGCTTATCCAAAACTTAACCAATTCATAAGCATCAAAACATATCAAAACTTGCATCATATAACTCATTCATTCAAGCATATTACCAACTCAAGTCTTACCAAAACACATGGCTTAGTTCACTTCATAAACATTTACACATATCTAGCCTATACATGCCATGTTTAGCTATATTCATTATCAAAAAGGTACCCAAATAAGTTTAGTAGTGTGATGATGATCCTTAACGGTCCCGAGCCTTCAGTAGCTTGACGACCTAAAAAAAAACAGAGAAAACACACACACAGAGTAAGCTTTCCAAAAGCTTAGTAAGTCATATACAAATAAACTTAATAGACAAGTATATAAGCATATAGAAATATAGGCACATTTCATATACATAACATCCTCTCACGTATATACTTTGGTTCATACTATTGACCACATTCATCAATTCCAAAAGTCTCTTATGCACAAAACTATTTCAAAGGTTCATAACCATCATAGCAAGGTTACATAGGAACTTACCTTATATACACACTTAGTGTATAAATCAACGTACCTGAATCGGATTCACTATTTACATGGCTATTTCGTATCACAAACTTGCCCGTTGAACCGTAAGGAATCTAGTAGGATACTCAGAAAGCTCGGAATGGTCGTACAATGCCAACGTCCCAGACGAGGTCTTACATGCACTCAGACATTGATGCATTTGTCCCGCATGTGGTCTTACACGTATCAATACGATGCGATGTCCGACATGGTCTTACACATAAAGCATATATCGATGCCAACGCGTCGGGCGTGGTCTTATACATAAAACTTATATCGATGCCAACGCCCCGCACGCGAGGTCTTACACGAAGTCTCAAATCAACGCCAACGTCCCAGACGTGGTCTTACATGATAAAGCAGAACAGATACCTATGTCATGACATAACTAATCCTACCTATTCCTAGGTTCGTACGGGGCTTCTCGGACTTAGTCACTATATCGGACTTATCTCGGAATTCATATGCATAACTTCTCATAAGTATCATTATCAACATTAGAAATATGAACAAATATAATATCAAACAAGTACGTTTATTTGCATAGTGACTTACCTCGGATTCAGTTTATCGGAAATGAAAACGGCTACTCGTTTACTTTCGCTTTCTTGCGATCTAAATCCGTTTTCCTCGGTTCTTGATCTAAACATATTCAGAATTAACCCTTTTATTCACTAGTTCTTTCAATTCAATCCAAAGACACACATTTAAGGCTATTTGCAATTTAGCCCTCACATTTACACATTTTATCAATTTAGTCCATTTTTCTCAAAACATCAAATTCACAAAATCTACCCATGCTCATGCATAACCGAATATTCTTACATCACATACAAGCCCAAATTTTCCATCAAATTAGCAATTTAGTCCCTCAATTTGCTATTTTAACAATTTAGCCCTATTTAGCTAAATTTAACAAAACTTCAAGAACAAAACATGTTCATCAAGCTTAAACCTTTCATTTAACAACATAAAACATCACAAAACTTAACATATCAACAATGGTATCTCACACAAACATTATCAAATCATCAAATTTAGACATGGGTTTTAAAGCTCTCGAAGCAACGATTACAAAAACGTAAAAATTATCGAAAATCGATCAAAAACGAACCTTGAATTTTGCTTGATAGTAGCCGAATATCAAGAGAACATTTTCTCCTTTTCTTTCCTTGCTATAATCGGTGGTACATGGATGAATGAAAATCCACTAACCATGTAATGAAAATCCACTAACCATGTTTCTTTTATTATAACATATAATAATAATTCTTTTACCAAAATATCCATCCAATTAATAATTAAAACAAACATGTAATAAGGACATAATTGTCTTTCTTTCATCCACTAACTATAAGTTGGCATAATAACAACATAAGGACTCCACCTTAACAAAGCCACAACACATTGGTACTTTAACAAATAGCAAGCAACTTTCACATTTAATGCATTTTAATCCTTTTGTTAAATTAAACACACAAACGGAAAAATTAGCTTACGAAAATTTAACACATGCTTATTCACATATCAACGGCACATAAAATAATATTAAAATATTATACGGACTCGGATTTGTGGTCCCGAAACTACTGTTTCGACTAGGGTATAAACCGGACTGTTACAGTGGCCATAGGGACAACGTAATATTTTATTATTTATTTATTATCGTACTAATATAATTTCATATAGACTTTGAAGGGCCAAACGATGTAGGGGAGACCCCTAACTTTTCAATTGAAAATCCTCCTCGAAAGTCTTAAATCATGGGGTAAGCGTTGATGAAACTTTTAATAATCGATCTTTTAAGTGACGAAAATATTATCAAAAGGTCCTACTTAATAAACGTTACTTATGCGTTAGATTATTTTACGAGATAGATCGAGTGAAATCGTTAAAAATGATTGTGGCAATTAGATCTACAATATAATGTGTGAGATTTAAACCTTTAATTTGTGCGTAATATGTCCACTTTCATTTTAATAATATGATATTAAATAATTAACTGAGAGTACATTAAGTACTCAAAGAGGAGTTGAAAAACTCATCAAGAAGAAACCCAAGTAAGTGATCCTAACCCATTAGTTTCATGAAAGGCATGTTTTGTGATGTGTTGATGTATGTGATGATGACATGTGTGCAAATCTCATCTCTACATTATGTGATACATGGCTTATCTGGTATGTTGATGATTTAAATGTGTGATATATGTGTATGTGATGAGATCCATGATTTAATATGAAAAAGTATATTAAAGTATGCTTAAGTGAATAAAAGCGAATATTATGTAATATATGAAAATGTGGGCATGTTTACATGCATATGTGTAAAATTGAGAAATATGTGTTATGTGAGATTATGAGCATTATTATGTGAAAAATGTGAAAAATGAATTATATGTGTTAAATTTGACAAGTGGCCATATCACATGCATGTGGTGGGTTTTGTGAAAGGTGGAAGTTATGTGGTAGTTTATCTTAAATTATGTGGCCGTTTATCAGCAATTATGTGGTGGCTTGTCCACAAATGGTGTGTTATTGGATGGATAAGTTTTGGGAAACTTGATATTGGTGTGTAGCGGAGATGGGTAGGAAATTTTATAAAATGTGCATCGTTTTAAAATATGCATTGACATGTTCATGCATAAATATCAGTGATAGAACTTGTGATTATTATGATGATTGATATGTTGAGATTGATATTTTGATATGTATGTGATTATATTTGTGTTGATCTCACACTAGGCTTTTTAAAGCTCACCCACATTAATTATATGTTTTAGATAATCCTAGTGGTTAGGACTCAGATGCGATCATCGATGAGGGGAATGGTTTTATATAAATATGGATTTCTATTATATTTTAGAATTTTGTGGGCTGTATTAATATTTGGGAATTTATTTTATGTTAGACTATAGAACTGTGGCATGGGAATTTTTAACTTTGGACATCGGACAATTTGCATGGACTTATATTATGGACTAAATAATTTGGTATTTTCTTAATAAAACCGTTTTTCGCAAACTTAATTTATCGAATTTGAATTTAAAGATCATCAAGTTGTTTTACAAATATTAAACAAGGTTTTTTTCAATATTTTATTAAAAATATCGTATTTAAGAGAATACTAGCACGTGTTTTTCAAAGATTAAACCAACGTACTTTAACTCAAGTTTTCGCCATAACTATGGCCCATGTAATCGCTTAGATTAGGCCGTAACGTCTAGGTCTGGTTTGAGGGGTTACAATAAAACAGGCATTTTGTAACAGCCCAATTACGACCCTAATCGAAACGGTGGTTTCGGTACCACGAATTCGAGTCGGAAAAATATTCTAATATTATTTTTCGTGTTAAATATTTATGATTGAGTATGTGCTAAAAAATTTCGTGAATTTATTTGCTCTTTGGTGTGCTTAATTTAAGAGAAATGACTAAATTGTTAAAGTAGTAAAAGTAGCCTTTATTAAGTTGGATGGTTTAATTGATTTGTTTTCTTGCATGTATGGACTTGCATGTCAAATTACCCTAAAACCAATTAAGTGGACGGCATGATGATTGCTTCATATATTATATTAATAGTTTTAATAAGTGATCTTATATTAATGTTTTATAATATGATTAAAATAATGAAAACATAAAAAAAACAAAAAAAACAAATAGTGGATGTTCATCTTCCACCTTTGGTTATTCATTGCCGAAAATTAGAAGAGAGAAGAGGAAACTTAAGCTTCCATTATTCGGCCATTTGCATGTCATCTTAAGGTTAGCATTTGAACTTGATTTATTAAATTTCTTACATTTTTGAGTTCATGGTCTTGAGTATTATCGAACCCATGTGGAAATTTTTGAGTTTGAAGCATGCTATAGATTCAACCATTGATGAATGTTTGTGATTTGTTATGCTTGATGGAAGAATAGTAAATATATGCTTGAAATCAACATGTTTTAATTATGAAATTTTATATGAAATGGAGTATGATGGCTTAAATTGTGAAAATAAATAGTTGAGGGTCTAAAATGCAAAATAAATGGTTTGTATGGACTTGTATAGGGAGGAAGAACATTCGGCCCTTAGGGATTAAATTTAAATTTTGAATATTTTGTGAGTTTTGTAATTGGGACTAAATTGTAAAAATTACAAATGCTAAGGGTAAAACTGTAAATAGTGTAATTATATGTTTTTGGATAAAATTGATTGAATATATATATTTGAATAAGTTTAAATTGGAAATATTTAGATCAAGAACAAAAGGAGACGGGATTGAATCGGGGAAAAGCTAAATTGAACAACTAGTCGGGAAGTTTAATTCGTCGATATCCGAGGTAAGTTTTAAGCAATTGGAAAGAATTGAAATTTAGCCTATATCGATATACATGTGTTAAATGTTATTAAGCATGTTTTATTTCAAATGGCCGAATGTGTAATGAAATTTTTGTATGGATTGGTTGAAGGTATATTGGTTAGCATATGACTTGATACAAGCATTGATATTTGATTTGGATGAGCTTGTGTGTAAAGAGGTTAGGGTAAATAATTATAATCGAATAAGTGATTATGTACTTTCATGGGTATTAATGGATGCCGAATATGATGGGATGAGATGGAAGAATGATTTATGTATAATAGATGTTTTATTTGAGTATAGATAATGTTGATAGTGAAATTATATGTGCTTATGTGATTGAGGAAATAATCGGTTAAGGGCACCATGTGTGCGAGTTTTATCACCGAGCACTGTGTGTGCGAAATCGGTCGATTGGCACAAAATGTGCGGAAAATAAGCAATGGCACTAAGTGTGCGATACATTGCAAGTAATGGCACTAAGTGTGTGATACATTACTGGTATTTAGCACTATGTGTGCTCATTATCTAAGCAATGGCACTATGTGTGCGATACATTGCAAGCAATGGCACTAAGTGTGCGATACATTGCAAGTAATGGCACTAAGTGTACGATACATTACTGGTATTTAGCACTATGTGTGCTCATTATCTAAGCAATGGCACTAAGTGTGCGATACATTGCAAGTAACGGCACTAAGTGTGCGATACGTTACGTAAAAATTTGCATTGCGTGTGTGGGTGGTTAAATTGGCTAGAGACCTTGATAATTGAATGAAAGTAATCGAGAAATGGTATACAGGTAAGTAATATATGATAGTTGAATGCTTAGAGCTAATGAGGTAAGTTGATTCGAGTTCATGAATATTTGCATTAAGGTGAGTTCATTAATTTTGGTTTTGATCGGATGGGATATATATATAGTATATGACTATTCGGGTTGGAATTACTTGAGTACATTATAAATGTTAAACATTGGAATATAATATACATATTTATGTGATTATGTGTTCGTTAAAAATTATGAGTAAGTTGATTTAATTCAAAATAAGTATTAGGTGTATATGATTTCCATTGTTTATTACTTACTAAGCTAAGATAGCTTACCATTTGTGTTGAATTGACTATTTTATAGATCTTTGAAGACTAGCTCGTGCTCGGGGATCTTCTTCAGTGTTGATCACATTATCACTTAATTTTGGTATTTCATAAGTTGTATCTCTTTTGAATTTATGGCATGTATAGTCTAAGTCTCTTAGGTGGTTCAAATGATATGTATATGTTTGCATGCCATGCGAAAATGGCTTACCCCTTTTTGGCTTAAACTTATTTGTATATGTTCCTTTATTTAAGTTGGGTTGAGCTTATTTGAACTATGAATTTGTTATTTGGATATCGTAGTATACTTACTTATTACAAGACTATTTCATGACAGATCTATGTTAGTTTGATTTACTAGATATGGAATATATATATAGATACATGTATGGATGAGGTTTGGGTGATTATTTGTTTCGGCATTTTTCTTTAAAAGCATTAAAGTGACCGAACATAGATAGAAAATATATTACATCATGTGCATGTGTATTTATGGTAATGATTAATGCCGAAGGTGATAAGTAACTATGAGATGGATGAGTTGGTTTGTATTTATATTTATAGTATATTTGAATGTGGTATAAATATATTGGGCAATTGTATAATTGTATGTGATAAAGAAATGAGAAATGTACATAATTGAAAGTGATTCATATGTTCAGAAATGGTATATGATTAAGTGTAATGTTGATTATAGAATTGAAATAAATGAATAATTACCATACTCCTATTCGGCCTTTACATTTGAATGACCAAATGTGTAGTGATTTGCTAGTAGATGTTAATGATAATATTCATGATGTGTAAGTTTATGTTTTGATATTAAATGGGATATACTTGTTGAATCGTAATGGTATGAATTGGTATGCATTTATCATAATATTAGTTTCTTTTATAAAAGTACATTGATTTGTGTTCAGTCAAGTAATGCCTTGTAACCCTAGTCCGGCGACGGATACGGGTTAGGGGTGTTACACATTTATAATCGTAACATTTCATAAAAATGTCATACGTTGTTTTTCGAAACTTGATCAAGCTTACAAATGCTCATTTGCTAAACCGAACATGAAATATGACCAAATTGTAAAGTTTTCAAAGTTTCCAAAACAAGTATTGATAATTCTGTAAAGGTAACGATGCCATTTTTAACTTCGATGTTTTAGGAAAATAGATCAAAATAAGTAGTACTGATGCCTAAATTATGGTACTGATACTTCATCTATAAAGTACCGATACCAATTTGCAATTTTGTTTCTTTTGTAAAAACAAAACAAAGATCAATTGTATCGATATCCTTGTAAAGTATCAATACTTTGATATAAGTATCGATACTTTAGTCTGGTATAGATACCATTTTAGAACTCGATGTTTGAAAAATTGATTGAAAAATACTAAGTACCGATACCTTCACCTATGGTATTGATACCATTGTGCCAAATATGTCAAAACCTTCCATTTTGGTCCATTTTCATGCCCATACTTTCACAACTAAAATGGTGTATAACACACCTCAAAACTTGTATCAAAACCATACTAAAACATACCAATTCATATACCAAAACATAGCATCAACCAATTTCCAAACAACTAAACTAATGTACCTTAATTTGACACTCAAATCATTTTCAACTACTTAATAAATTCCTACCAAATCAACTACGCATATAAACATTGTATACCATCATGACCTCATACTATTTTAAGTTCAAATGTATCTTTTGGAAGCCATTCAAAATTACAACCTTTTTCCAAGTCAAACACATATGCATGTGAGTAATTCTTCCTAAAATCAAACATTAGGTAATATTTCAACTAAGTTAATATTTCAAACCACTATATGTAAATGCCTATGTACATGCCACATAACCAGACTAAAAAATGATTAAAAGACTACCAAATAGATAACTAGATAGTGTGAGCTTTAAGGTGATTCGACTGACGTGTTTTACAACCCGACAACTACAAAGAGAAGAAACAACAATAAGCATTATGAATGCGTAGTAAGTTCATATCAAATTAACTTAACTTACCTTAACATTACAACTAGTTAAAATAATTGAAACACAATTGTACTTGACATGACATTCCTTTGGCATCCTTATACATACTTATACAATTTCACAAAATAACCAATAAGTTAGTTCATTAACATAACAACATCATAGTATTCAATTCATATACAAGTACTATCATATCACTTTATCATGCTATTCCACTTTGCTCATTTTGTAAACTCAACTATTAATTTCATATTCAATCTTTTCAACCTTTTCATTTAATTACCGTTTTCATATTTGGGTTGCTCACACGAGCTTCAGATCAAGGTTACTATACAAGCTTTACCCGGTGCTGCTCACACAAGCTTAAAATAATTCACAACATGTGTCGAATCTCAAGCCACCGATAAATGATAAATCGATGATGCTCACACAATCTTCAAAGAATCTACAACACGTGCTGGATCTCAAGCCATCGATAATCAATGATTCAATGCTACTCGTGCAAGCTTCAGAGAATCTGCAACACATGTTGGATCTCAAGTCATCGATCATGAAATCCTTAATCAAACACCCGATTCTTTTTTGACCTTAAAATATTTACTGAGTTTCCACGATTACCATTACCATTCAAACTTTATAACATCATCATATACATGTCATTAAATTAAACAACCATTCATATCCATTTGTTTCCATATACCTATTTGTATTTTTCATACATTTCATATTTTACGATTTAGTCCATTATATGCTAATATTATCAAAATTACCATAAACCTAAACTACTAAACATTAAATATATTTCAAACATAGTATAAAATAACATAGTAAGTTCCATATGAACTTACCTGGAAAAAACAAAAAAAAAAGGTGTCAAGGGACTAATTTGCAATTTTTCCTTTTTCGTGATTATCCTCCGATTGATTCAAATCTCGATCTATACAATAATTCATTTTAATTTATCAATTCCAAATACTATGTAGCCTCCAATAAAATGCATATGGCAATTCAATTTTCACTTTTATTTATTTTAGAAAAAAAGGAACAAACTTAAATTATCCCAAGTTATTTATTTAAAAGTTTACATACTATCTTAAACTTAATTTGTAAACACCTATATGATGAATTGAAGGAGCGCTTTATCAGAATTCCTAAAGTAGAATTGGTATGGATACCAAATGGTTTATTATAACTAGGTTTGTCTAAATATTGAGTTACTTGCTCAGATTGAATTACTTTTTCAAATATTATTAAATTTAGGCTAATTTAACATTACTCAAATTTTTGGTTATTAATAAAAATACATTATTTTCCTTTTAAAAAATAGAAATACATTATTTTATTTAAATTTAATCATAAAATTAAATTAATACTAATAAAATTATTAATTATTTTTGTTTGAGACCTTTGATATCTAGTCGACACAAGAATCTTAACTAAATAAAAATTCAAAGTCGATGGGATTCCATTTCAAAAACCAAGTTCATGCAATATTATCTTTTTCTTCGTGAAACTAAAATACGAGATTTTACTTAAAGGATATCCATGTTATTGTTATTCAATCCAACTTGGTTTGATATTATTATATAAATAATGAAATGGTGACTTAAAGCCTATCTAAATATTTTCCGTCGGCAAGCAATTTGAAAAAATTTTGAGATAAGATAAACGAAAAAGATTAATATCATAATTGACTTTTAAACTTTCATCTAATATGTAATGTGGTATTTATAGAAATAAAACATCTAATTTAGTAGTTGTAACATTCTGCCATATATTAATATAAGCTCAAAGCTTTAACATGGTTCAATTTACAGACTTATGTGACAACAACAAATAGATGAATGTATGTGCTGTTATATGTTTGCTTTTGGGTTTTGAATAGGTTGATTAAATTATTTGATATTTTCCTTTCATTTATATTTTTAAGAAGGGTAAATTACACCAGCAGTCACTCAACTTTGAGGTAACTGACAAAACAGTCACCTAGGTTTCATTTCAGGCACTCAACTTTGGAAAAGTGACAAAACAGTCGCTAACGTTATAAAAAAGTGACAAAATAGTCACTGGTTAACAGTTTCCGTTAGTGTGTTAATGGGACTACTGATGTGGCAAGTTAACCAGCTGATGTGGCAAGTTAACTTGCCACGTTGGTGAAGCATCTGATGGGTCTTGGTTTGGGGCGAGTTTAGGGAAAAAATTGAAGGGTTATGTTGGTTTAGGGTAAAAAATTAGAAGCTAATTTTGATTAAGGGGATTTGGGAAAAAAATCAATTTGGGAAAAAATTGATTGTGATTTGGGTTGGTTTGGGTTTGAAACTGATTCGGGAATCGATTAAGAAGGTTGGTTTAGGGTTAGAAATTGATTTGATAATTGATTAACAGGGTTTAGGGTTAGAAAACGATTGGTCTTTTTTGTTTGGGGAGAAAAAAAGAGGAAACCAGAAACCTATCAGTGTTTTTGATTCTCAGCGACAATGGTCAATAGAAGAGAAATTGCCAATGTTGTTACATCCACTGTAACGGGTAAGTTTTTGCATTTAGTTTTGTATTTTTTGGATTTAAGGTTATTTCGATTTAGGGTTATTTTAGGTTATTTTGATTTTGATTTTGATTTTGATTTAGGGTTATTTTGATTTTGGGTTTTATTTATTATTAATGTGCATGATAGATTAGGGTTTGGTTATTAAAGTGAATGACAAATAATGTGTATGTATACAATGTCCATGATGTTTATTGTTTGTATCTGCCACTGTATGAATGGCATTATCAAACTAATGTTTATTGTTTGTATCTGCCATTGTTTGTATCCTATATGCTATATTGTATGTGGCAATATCAAATTTTTTACTTACCTTCTATATTGTATTGGTTATTATCTGTCATTGCCTAGGTGTAGGGTTAAAGTGTTTGGTTATTATCTGCCATGTACATGACAGAAATGGTTGTGTTTGTATTAAACTATTTTTGTATTGGTTATTTTCTGCCATGTGCATGACATAAATGGTTGTGTTTGTATTAAATTATTTTTGTATTGGTTATTGTCTGACAGAAATGGTTAAAGTGTTTGCCTATGTTGTCTGCCTTTATTGAGGAGTAATTTGTTTGGCAGGTTTAATTGATGACAATTTTAATGAGAATTAAGAAGAAATGTCTGGTAGTGATGCATCTGAAAGTGATGTGTCTAATAGGACAAGAGTTAATTTAGATGGTTTAAACATGGATGGTATAGAAGTAGATGAACTGTGTGATAGTGATGATTTTGGGAGGTTAGATAGTGCACATGAATCTGACTCAGATGGCCAAAATTAGCCTGAGTTCAACCTAGAGATTGACATGAGTAATCCTAGACTTAATGTTGGAATGTTATTTAAGTCTAAAGACAATCTAAAAGAAGCTACCAAGCAGTATGGTAGGTTGAATAGTTATTTTATTAAGTTTCCCAAAAATGACCTAAAAAGGTTAAAGGCAGTCTGCAGTGAAAAATGTTCTTGGTTCATATGGGCCTCTAGACTAAACCCTAATGACCCTACTGACCAGACTTGGCAAATTAGGAGTTCAAACCCTAACCATACTTGTTCTAAAATCTATAAAAATAAGAATGTAACCTCAGTTTGGATAGGTGAACATTAAAAAGAAAAAAATCATTGTTGATCCTGATTATTCTCTGAAATCATTACAACAAGATGTCAAAAGAGATTTATGTTGCATAATCTCACTAACCAAATGTAGAAGGGCTAAACTTAGGGCATTGAAATTAATTGAAGGAGCTCATAAGGCTCAATATGAGAAGATTTATGAGTATTTGTTGGAGGTTAGGACCCAAAATGAGGGAACAACAACAATCTGTTATCTAGATAACAGGTTGTTTCAAATGATGTATGTCTGTCTGCAAGCATGCAAAGATGGTTATAGGGCTGGTTGTAGGAGGATAGTAGGTTTAGATGGATGTTTCTTGAAGGGCTACTATGGTGGCTACTTACTTGCAGTTGTTGGGATAGATGCAAATAATGTCATCTATCCTATTGCATATGTTGCTGTCGAAAGTTAAAACCAAGCATCATGGCTTTGGTTCTTGGAGTTGCTCGCAATAGACTTGAAAATTGTGAGCTCATACTAGATATCATTCATGTCTGACAAACAAAAGGTAAAACTCCATTTATTTATTTTTTTTGTTATTTCTATTTAGGGTTTAGGGTTTGTCAAAGAATTAAACTATATTTGTTCTAATTGCAGGGACTTTTAGAAGCAATATGTATGTTGTTTCCTAATGCAAAAACAAGACATTGTGTTAGAAACCCACATGCCAATTTCAAGAAGGCTGGTTTCCAAACAAAGGAATTGAAAGATTTGCTTTGGAAAGCTGCCAGAGCAAGCACTACAAGGGATTTTGAGAATGCCATGGATGAACTGAAGAAAACCAATCAGCATGCTTATGATTGGTTGAAGGAAAAGAACCCTACTCACTAGTCAAGGTCTCACTTCTCAATTAGTAGCCATTCTGACATGTTGGTTAATAATCTTTCTGAATCCTTTAACAAGGTAAACCCATATGTTTTATATTTCTTACTAATAATTAGCAGATCACTAATCCTTTATATTGTTTACTGGTAGATGATACTAGAAGCAAGAGGAAAACTTATTTTGACCATGATGGAAACAGTAAGGACCACTATTATGTTGCTTATTGTCAATAAGAAAGAAGAAACTGAAAAATGGAAAGGAATGTTGTGTTCAAAGATCAGAAAAAAGCTAGATGTCAATATCAAAGATTCATTGAGGTAAAGTTACCCTTTTTAATCTTTCTGATGCCTTTATTCTGACTTTATGTTGCTGGTCACATGCTGTTTTAGTGAGTTTTTTTTAATATGCATGCATTGTGTTTTAATTTTTCTGTTTATAATTGTTGGTATGTATGACTATTTAATATGCATGCAGTGACTGTTTTTTAGGGGTGTGTGTGTATGACTATTTTTTTAATATGCATGCAGTGATTGTTGGTGGGGATGGTCATGCTGTTGATTATTTTTTAATATGCATGCAGTGAGTATTTTTTTATAATATGCATGTAGTGTCTATTTTTTAGGTGTTTGTGTGTGTGTGACTGCTTTTTTAATATGCATCAGTGATTGCTAGTGGGGATGGTCACATGCTGTTGACTATTTTTTTAATATGCATGCAATGAGTATTTTTTAATAATATGCATGTAGTGACTTTTTTTAGGTGTGTGTGTATGATTGTTGGTGGGGTTGCTCACAATGTTGTTTTAGTGGTTGTTTTTTAACCAAGCATGGTGACTGTTTTTTAGGTGTGTTCCATCTCATGCTGGTGGGGACAGGTATCAGGTTAAATGTGGTCCAGGCAGCCAGCATGTGGTGGACCTAGTTGAGAATTCCTGCTCCTGCAGGAATTGGGATCTTACTGGCATCCCTTGTATGTATGCACAGGCTGTCATTCATCTAAAAGATGAGTTCCCAGATACTTATGTACAAGCCTGGTACACCAAGCAAACCTAGCTTCAAATTTACTCCAACTTTATAAGGCTAGTAAGGGGTCCTAAACAATAGGTCTCTTTGTTAAACATGCTGCTAATACTGCCTCCTACACTAAGAAGGCCACCTGGCAGACCTACTAAGGTGAGAAGGAAAGAACATGATGAACCACAAACAACAGAAATGTTAAGCAAGAGAGGGGTGGACATGAGGTGCAGTAAATGCAAAAGAATAGGCCATAATAAGAGGAGTTGTAAAGGGAAAGTTGGCCAAAACATTCCAGTAAGTCATTTGCCTTAAGTTAAGTTATATTACTTCTATTTATGAATTTGTTTGATAGATTTCACTTGTTCTCGTAGGTCAAAAGACATAAAGTTGGTGTTCACAATCAAGTGGTTGCCCCAACTCAGCAATAGGCTACCCCAAATCAGCAAGAGAGTACCCCAACTCAACAGGCTGCCCTAACTTAATTACAAACTGCCCCAATTCATCAACAAGCTTCCCTAACTCACTAAAAAGATGTTGCTCCAAGAGAAAAGCTCACATTCAAGAGGAAACCAACCATTGTTAGAAGGATGCCTCCTACTCAAGAGTCATCTATGACATACCAATGATGACATTCAACAGACCTTATTTTGTTAACTTTTTAAAATTGTGTAAATTTCCCTACTACTGATTTATTAACTTAGGTAGATTAATTTTTGTAAATTTTTCTATGATTGCTATTGTTGATAAACTTAGGCATATAGTCACTCAATTTTTTTTTGTTTGTAAATTTGCCTACAATTCACATCTGTTCAATTGTGTTGAATTGTAGGAAAATTTGGCAATAATTTGCACCTCATTCCTTTTGTAAACAGTTTGACGTTTTGACCTTAATATATGAGCATTTATCCATGCAATTTATGTTATCTCTTCTAACATATGAGTATTGAGAAAACAAATGTGTGAGAATTGAGAAATACAAATGTTTCTCCTTTTTTTTTTCATCTGTGTTATCTTTTCTAATATATGAGCATTGAGAAATACAAATGAAATGACTGATTAACCGAAATAGTAACATATTTTAATCCCATATTTAGCATACTTTTGGATGAATTATCCCTTATTTTATGTAAAAAGGTGCTCTTAATCCTTTCTTTTCATGTTTTATACTCAAGAAAGTACCAGGGGATGAAAAGAAGCGCAAAAGCAGGCTTAAAGCGGGACAAATGGGCCAAAGCATGAAATCGACACGGCCGACCAAAGATCACACGGTCGTGCCTCCTTAAAGATCTCGAACACGGCTTGGACCACGATTTACATGGCCGTGCCTCATCAACGAAGTCCACACGGTCTGGCCACGATTCACACGGGCGTGTGCCAGAGGCCGTGCCCTGCCGCGGCCAAGAGGAGTTTTACTCGAATTTGGATGCTTGGAGGCAAAGAAACACACTCCAAAGTCTAATTAAACCCCCAATTAGGAATTGCACTCAAATTAGGATACTTGGAGGCCAAGTAACACATCTCAAATCCTATATAAACACCCTAGGGGGCAACTTAATCGGGGAGTCGACGGGCGGTCAGCTAGGCCAAGGAGCCGAGTCGAAGAGGTCAGATTTGTGGGAAACTCTCAAGGGATAGCCAGTTGATCAATCTCAAGAAGCCGGAATTCTACTCAAGACGGAGGATCTCCTTTTCAATTCCTTCAGGGGGTTTTAGGGATTTCTTATGTTTTGTTTTATCTTTTCTTCTGAGATGTTTTTCTTTATTGTTATGAAATAAACCCTTCAGATACCTGAAGGGGGATAAAACCTAGATGAATCTTGTTATTGTTTTCTGAACTATATGATAAATACTTGATTTGTTCTTAATTATGTGTGCTTAATTCTTGTGTTGATATTTCGCGGATATTAATTCAAGTTGAATGTGCTTAGGTGGTGGAGCAAAAGTCCCTGCTTAAGAGTAGATCTAGCATTATTAAGCAGAGTTGATCGCGTGCCTAGAGATAGGGTGACGAGATTTTGCCGGATTAGGGTGAAACCTAATATGGGAGTCCATAGATCGATTTACTGTTATTCTAGGGGGTTATTAATGGGAAAAAGATTTCAATTAATTAACCTAGGGTTAGGCGTTATTCGCCTCGAGAGAGGGTTTAATATACGTTAGGGAGTCCTACGGATCAAGTCAAGTGAATAAATAAATGCAGTTCGGTGTTAGATAACAAGTGGAGTCTAGGTGGATTCTTCCTAAGGGTATCGTCTTAATCAACCTGAGTTTTTCCCAAGTATTTCCCCAATTCATTCTTTTTGTCTTTGCGTCTTTAGCTTAGTAATTAGTTAATTTAGATTAATAAACAACTTCACTTATTTTAGGCTAAATAATAGAAAGAAAGTTAGTATTAGTACTTTTAGTTCCTTTGGGTTCGACAATTCGGTCTTGCCTAAGCTATACTATTGTTTGATAGGTGCACTTGCCTCAATCGTTGTCATAGTTAGTTTCTAGGTTCGATCATTATTTTTATAAATTTTAAAACTCTGACTTCACAGCGATCAAGTTTTTGGCGCCGTTGCCGGGGAACTAAAATATTAAGAAAGCTCTATTTTTATTACTTTAGCCATTTTTTTTATTTTCTGTAATTTATTTTTATTATTTTTATTTTTATTTTTTCTTACTTTGCTAATTTTTCCTCTATTTTGCTTTTGGCAGATAATTTTAGTCTATAGAGAAGATGGCACTGAATAATTATCAGTGGCAAGCGATGAGGACAATTCCTACTAAAGCAGCCAGTGTCTTCAACCTCGACGTGGTCACCAGTCTCTCGCAGGTACACCCAGAAATACAATATGATTCGAATTTAGGAGGCGTGGCGAATCCTGAGTACCCACTCTACGGATATGGCATGGAAAATGAGCAAGCTCACTATACGGGTAACTATTCTAGACCACAAAATATTTTTTATAATGACACTTACAATGCAGGTTGGAGGTACCATCCTAATTTCTCGTGGGGTGATCAAAATAGCCAAAGACCGAAACTTCCTCCAGATTTTCAACAACCACCTCACCAACAGGAAGAGGAGTCGAACATTGAAGAGATGCTGACAAAATTCATGGCAACCACAGATACCCGTCTCCAAGACACTGAGACAACACTTAAAAACCAACAAACATCGATTGATGGGATCAAGAACCAAGTTGGGGAACTTACTAAGTCAGTTGGGGAAATTACTAAGTCAGTTAGACAACTTGCTAAGCTGATCTCAGAACTACCACAAGGAAGCTTGCCAAGCAATACTGAAACTAACCCAAGAGAGCAAAATCAAGCCATTTACGATAGAGAAGGGTTAGAAGAACCAAACCCAAAGGAAGAACCTGTGGTAAGTGAAGGTAAGGTTGAGGTGTGCCATGATATACCAAAACCGGCAATTACAGAGTACCAACCTCGTGTGCCATATCCCGATGCAATAAAGAAAGACCACACAGAGAAAGAATTCGGTGAACTCACACTTCGTGTAGATGACGAAACAATCATTCTTCAAGCTCTTGACTCAGCTAGGACATCGAGTAATAAAGGTACGAACGTTAATTCTATTAATAACCATTTGGTTCAACCTTCTTTATAGGAAGCATCACGAAACCACCTAGCTGAGCTAGATCTTAGACCTCGTACCCATAAAGAAATAAGTCATGAAGAACTAAGGCTTTGGTCGATGAACTAGGCAGTGGAAAACACACTTTAAAGAGAAACTAGGAATACAATAAGTGAAACCAATGAGAAACCCAGACAGTGATAAGAACAACAAATCACTTCAAAATAGGGGACCAGGTATTGTTGAATAAGGAAGACCCTCGAATCACCAATTCAGACCATAAGACAAACGAAAAAATCACTTTTGAGGTACTTAATGTCTTCCTATACGGCACAGTCGAGGTAAGCAATCCTAAATTTAACACTTTTGAGGTAAACATTACTCGACTTAAACTATTTATCAAAAACTGAATTGATCGCATGAGAAAGGATTTTCACCTCCTCAAACCACCATGACCATACGAATGAGAGGTAAAGTCTAGCTTAAGACTATAAACGAGCGCTTCTCGGGAGGCTACCCGAGCACTAATCCCATTAATTTTTACAATTTTTTTTAATTCTTCTTTTACTTTTATTTTTCCTTTTTAGCACCTAACTATAAACTAACCAAAGTGCAGATTTCCAGACCACACGGCCTTACACACGGCCGTGGCCGTGGCCGTGTGGCCACCACAGGAAGGTACAAGGGCGGGGGCAACCACCAGATCCATATATTTTTATTTAACCACCTTCTTCCTTTTTCTTTTCCAGTTGTTTTTCATTTTTCATTTTCCATTATTTACTTTTACTTTTATTTTTATTTTTATTTTTATTTCTTTTAATTTTCTTTTATTTTCTTTATTATTTTCTTCTTATTATTCATTCCATTTAGATTTAGCTTAGGATACAATAAAATTAGGATGGCTGCTTCGAGGACTCAAACAGTTCAAGACGCTCCCCCACGTTCACCTTTGCCAATTCCTATCCGGTTTCTTTTCATTGACTCCATCCAAAATTCAGGAAGTTTCACTTCTCTCCCTATCTTATGATTTTATTATTATATTGCTATTATCTATCTTTGTACATTGAGGGCAATGTACATCTTAAGTGTGGGGGGTTAACTATAGTATCATTTGAAAATCCCTGAATTATGTATTGTCTTAAAGTAAGTTTCTCATATTATCATTAGAATGAAATTCCTATGATTTATGATTTTTATTGATATGTTTTAAATTAAGTCATTGATAATTGTGCATTAATAATTAAATTCTAAGAATACTAGAGAATCAAGCATGATAAGTCTATTTTTCAGAAATTAAAAATTTTCTAGGTTGTCCACTTGAATTTGAATGTTACTTTGAAGTTTGAAATTTACAAGATTGATATCAAAACACCCATAATTTTTGCGAGATTTTGAGCCTTATAGAGCATAAAATCTTTTCCTTGCTCACTTTATTGATTATGGGTGTGTCAACATTGATTTGTTATTCTAGAACTTGCATCGATTATACATGTCGAGACCACACTTTTGATTTGATATACAGAAATGATAAAGGCACCTAGGATTTAACCCACTTACTCCACTAAAAACCTACCTTCATAATTAACCCCTAGTGAACCCCGTTTAATCCTAACAACCCTTTTTATTGACTCACCCACTAATTTCAACCTAGAAACCCTTTGTTTTTGTTATCCCCATTCCTTTTGACTACCCTTATATCGAGATTTGATTTGATTAATAGCCTAACTATGTTTTTTATTTCAGTAATTTATCCTTTGTTATGTATTTATGATTCGCTCTTAAAAAAAATCAATCAAAAGTATATTCATTATTCATTATTAGTTTTGTGATTAAATGAGCTTATACGTTTGAATTTCAAATATTGAAGAGGAAGCTCGTAGTATTAGTATTTTTTTCAATTGATGTAATTACCTTTATTTAGTTCATTATTTCTGGTTAGGTAATTTTTCAGGTCGATCTCGATTCTAACCCTCTAATTCAGCCTTTATCCACACCTTAACCCAAGCCCCATTACAACCCTGTTAAAGACCTTTTGATTTGTGTATCATCTCATTTTATAGTGGTGGAGATTTGATTTTCATGCAAGCCTATGGGATTAACTTTTCATGTTTGACTTTTGAGTGCTTAATTCTGAACCTTAAACACTTCGAGTGATTTGAGTGAATCTTTAGTGAGGATGTCAATCCTTGTCGGTTTTGAATCAAAGGTAATTATTTAGATGAAGGGAAACACCTATGTTTTGTGCTACAAATGTATGACTTAGATTGTTTGAATCTTTAGAACCCTTTGAGTTGAATTATCCATGTATAAATTATCTTCGAATTATGATGAAACACTATCAATGACTATTATGAATTGAAGGAAGTTCGTTTTAATTATGAGTTGAGAATTTTGCTTGAGGACAAGCAAAAGCTTAAGTGTGGGGGTATTTGATAAACCGAAATAGTAACATATTTTAATCCCACATTTAGCATACTTTTGGATGAATTATCCCTTATTTTATGTAAAAAGGTGCTCTTAATCCTTTCTTTTCATGTTTTATACTCAGGAAAGCACCAGGGGATGAAAAGAACGCAAAACGGGCTTAAAAAGGGACAAATGGGCCAAAGCATGAAATCGACACGGCCTGGACCAAAGATCACACGGCCGTGCCTCCTTAAAGATCTCGAACACGGCTTGGACCATGATTTACACGGCCGTGCCTCATCAACGAAGTCCACACGGTCTGGCCACGATTCACACGGCGTGTGCAGTGCGCAGTGCCTGCTGCGCGCCAAGAGGAGTTTTACTTGAATTTGGATGCTTGGAGGCAAAGAAACACACTCCAAAGTCTAATTAAACCCCCAATTAGGAATTGCACTCAAATTAGGATACTTGGAGGCCAAGTAACACATCTCAAAGCCTATATAAACACCCTAGGGGGCAACTTAATCGGGGAGTCGACGGGAGGTCAGCTGGGCCAAGGAGCCGAGTCGAAGAGGTTAGATTTGTGGGAAACTCTCAAGGGATAGCCAGTTGATCCATCTCAAGAAGCCGAAATTCTACTCAAGACGGAGGATCTCCTCTTCAATTCCTTCAAGGGGTTTTAGGGATTTCTTATGTTTTGTTTTTTCTTATGTTTTGTTTTATCTTTTCTTCTGAGATGTTTTTCTTTATTGTTATGAACTAAACCCTTCAGATACCTGAAGGGGGATAAAACCTAGATGAATCTTGTTATTGTTTTCTGAACTATATGATAAATACTTGATTTATTCTTAATTATGTGTGCTTAATTCTTGTGTTGATATTTCGCGGATATTAATTCAAGTTGAATGTGCTTAGGTGGTGGAGCAAAAGTCCCTGCTTAAGAGTAGATCTAGCATAATTAAGCGGAGTTGATCGTGCGCCTAGAGATAGGGTGACGAGATTTTGCCGGATTAGGGTGAAACCTAATATGGGAGTCCATAGATCGATTTCTTGCTATTCTAGGGGGTTATTAATGGGAAAGAGATTTCAATTAATTAACCTAGGGTTAGACGTTATTCGCCTCGAGAGAGGGTTTAATATACGTTAGGGAGTCCTACGGATCAAGTCAAGTGAATAAATCGTCTAGTTCAGTGTTAGATAACAAGTGGAGTCTAGGTGGATTCTTCCTAAGGGTATCGTCTTAATCAACTGAGTTTTTCCCAAGTATTTCCCCAATTCATTCTTTTTGTCGTTGCGTCTTTAGCTTAGTAATTAGTTAATTTAGATTAATAAACAACTTAACTTATTTTAGGCTAAATAATAGAAAGAAAGTTAGTATTAGTACTTTTAGTTCTTTTGGGTTTGACAATCCGGTCTTGCCTAAGCTATACTACTGTTCGATAGGTGCACTTGCCTCAATCGTTGTCATAGTTAGTTTCCAGGTTCGATAATTATCTTTATAAATTTTAAAACTCTGACTTCACAGCGATCAATGACGATTAAACATTCTTTCAAGTCTGTCAACTTTGAAATGAAATCAAATATTACAAAACAACTTTCTAACTATTGTAAGCAACAAAAATATTACAAAACAATTTGTAAGCAACAACCACATATTATCCCATTTCAAGTTTTTCAAGTTTGTAAGCAACAACATAAGTTGGTTAGCCATTTATACCAGCAGCCATGTATAACAACATAAGCAACAATATACCAGCAACAATATTACAAAACATAAGTTGGTTTTCAGTGCTAACAACAACAACATAAGCTGATTTAGAGTTTAAAAAATAACAACACAATTACAAATACAAGCACCAAAAACCATGTTTTTCTCTCCCTCCTTTTTGTATCCTCCAATGTCCTCACTTTTTTCAAAAGACCCAACAACACAATTCAGTGAACGAGGCGTCAATGGTGGATCAAACCAGGTGAAAAATCGACATAGTTTTTGAAATCCACTGTCAAATTTCTTACACCCAAAAAACCTCCTACCTGGGTTGTCATTGGACCAATACGTGTTTAATTTGACTGGGTTTCCACAATAGCACACCGGAATCACTTCAGGCATCTCCATATTTCCTCTTCTCCTTCTTTTCTTATTCTTCTTCTTCTTTTTCTCTAATCCTAAATTAGTGTTGGTAGGGCTGTTAAATTGAGAGTAATCAACCAGCTGAAGGGTTTTTTTGACACCAAGGACGCCGTCATCTGCCACGTCACTTTGCCGTGATGTCTGTGATGGAAAACGGTAAAAAGAACTGTTTTATCATTTTTTCAAAATTGAGTAACTGAAATGAAATGAAATCTAGATGATTATTTTATCAGCTAACCCAAAGTAAGTTGAGCGACTCTTGTTGCAAATTACCATTTTAAGAAAATAAACAAAATTAAGCCGAAAGAAAAAAAAAACCATTTGCAGACGCGGTCCAAAAGGTGTGGACCGGCGACCCTTGCATAATAGCAGTGAGTGAGTTCAAAGCTACTACAGACGCGGTTGAAGAAGTACAATGTATATAGTATTGCCTCCACTCCTGTTTTGTAGTGTTTAGAAGTTAGAACCCGCCATGGAAATAGAACCCGCCGACGAAGTTAAAGAGCCACCCAGGATCCACCGCCTGGACGAGTCTGTGGTCAACCGAATCGCTGCCGGAGAGGTAATCCAACGCCCTGTCTCCGCCGTCAAAGAGCTAGTCGAGAATAGTTTAGACGCTTCCTCCACTTCCATAAGCGTCCTCGTCAAGGACGGTGGTCTTAAACTCATTCAAGTCTCCGACGACGGCCATGGCATTCGAGTAATCAACTTCCCTTTTTCTATTTTACATTTCTTTTTGAAATGGAAATAAACATTTGTTGTTATTTTAATCTAAATATGTCCCGTTCGTAGTATGAGGACTTGCCTATATTGTGCGAGAGGCATACGACGTCGAAGTTGTCGAAATACGAGGATTTGCAGTCAATAAAGTCGATGGGGTTTAGAGGAGAGGCGTTGGCTAGCATGACATATGTGGGTCACGTTACCGTCACTACCATTACCCGGGGCCAATTGCATGGATACAGGTTCTTGGGCCTCACCTCTTCCACCAAACCTTCAAATTCTTCTTCGTCATTGTATAAAACCCCTGCTTTGTTGTTGATTTTATGGTTTTGCAGGGTGTCTTATAGAGATGGTGTGATGGAGAATGAACCTAAGGCATGTGCTGCTGTGAAAGGAACCCAAATAGTGGTATCGACTACATTTTTTTCTCTCTCTTATTAATTTAGTTTCTTTATGAAACTGAGAAAACCATGAATCGTTATTTTTTAACTAGATTATTTTCTGTTTTGCATAGAAACTTAAAAAAAATAACAATTCAAGTGTATGGTTCTTGGGAAATGCTAGTAGAGGAATACATGACAATGGGAAGCTTAAGTAGTCTCAACTGGCAGTGATTTTATTTATGTTCTTGTTCGGAGTGTTTGCTGTGGTTTTTCAGCTTGAACTTAAATGGATTAAGGAACTTAGCCTTATTTGAGTACTTGAACAATTGGAATGGTGCTCTATCCTAAGCATTTCATAAAGTTGATTTATTCACTGAAACTGCTTTTCACATAATATACACTGAAAACTTCTGATCTATAGTTTCTAACCTATTTCAAACAACTTATGCATAAACATCATCCACAAAAAAAGTTAAGGTAATCAAAACTACTCCAGCGGAAAAGGTGAAAAGACCTTCTATATAACATAGTGAGATTTGTTCATGAGTCATAACTTTATAATAAGCTTTCTTCACCAACAATTTGCATGCTCAATTGACAAGCTACTTCTGACTTTTGTTTGTGGACATAAATGTTTGAAGCACCTTTCCATCAAACTCCACTCATTTATTAGACATGCTTAGGTTTCTGTGTTTTGATAAAAGATTGGTTTGTCCTGAGTAGCTTGTGAGTGGGTCATGGGCTACTTTTTTCCTGTTAGCTCTTTTACCTATTTGACATCTTTTATCTTGGTTGTGTATTTCAGATTGAGAATTTGTTCTATAACATGATTGCTAGGAGGAAGACACTGCAAAATTCTGTTGATGATTATACTAAAATTGTAGACTTGCTAAGCCGCTTTGCCATTCATCATATAGATGTGAGCTTTTCTTGTAGAAAGGTAAGCCTCTCCTCCAGTATATCATATCTTTATAATTAACTGTCTCATTTACATGACTGATGCTTGTATAGTATGAGTTTGTAAAGCCTTAAATTGTATGTTATCAGAATGGAGCTGCTAGAGCAGATGTTCACTCGGTTGCAACACCATCAAGGCTTAATGCTATTAGATCTGTTTATGGGCTTTCGGTTGCTCAGAATCTGATAAAAATTGAAGCTTCAGATAATGATCCTTCTAGCTCGGTCTTTGAGATGGATGGCTTTATCTCCAACTCAAACTATGTTGCAAAGAAAACCACAATGGTGCTATTTATCAATGGTATCTTTTTACTCTTCTATTTTTGAATATCAATACTATTTGAAGATGGAACAATTCTTTTACATGAAAATCGAAATTCACTCATAAAATACTCTAAAGAAAATGAAAGAAATTAAAATAAACAAGTTATAGGCTGATTTAAAGGCCCCTATCAACTTAATCTTCCTGCCGGAGAAAATTGCCTGTGATGAGGACGAACTTCAAACGCTCAGTTTTTTCCTGCTGTATTTAACTCTTGCTGGTTGTGTAAAACTGACTCTGATGACATACACTGCACATAACTTGTGTAAATATTAGATACAATTTTTTTTTTGATATCAGAAATCTTTTTGATACCCGAAATGAGTACCTAACTATCCTTTAGGGAAGGAGTAGAGGTTTCTAGAAGAGGTGAAGGGAGGGGGAGAGTGGCATTTGCGCTCTTAATGTCTCCTCTCCTGGAACATTCGAATTGAAGGAGGGCCATATAATCAATGTAATCTCTCGAATTAGCTGCTCTTTCATTTAGGAATGACAATAATCCATCCATTTTTATTAAAAATTTCCTGCTGCCTCAATTTCGGATCATTCATACTTGGAACATTAGGTCAATATGTTGATCATCGATATTCATCTCTTTCAGTACCTTATAATCACCTCTTTATTTTCCCTTTTATCTCACTTTTTGTCCTCAAACCTTTCCTTGTTTATTTCAGAAATACTTTAGGTTTCCTTTTTGGTTGTTCATTACAGCATATGGTTTGGGAATTCATCCTAGTCCTGCCTTTGCTGCTGCAACTATTTTTCTAGCTGTTGGCTAACTATTCTAGAAAGGTCATTACCTATATTTAGTTGACCTAGAAAATTACATATATTTAAATCTATCAATATCCTCCATTGTGCTAATCTTATGGCCTTTTTACTTTAGCTTATTGTTAATGGTGTGCGTAAGTGGTATATGGGTTCTCATTTGATCTTTTATCTCACATTCTTTTCTTTTTCTTTTTTTGTCAATTACCTCAGATAGGTTGGTTGAATGCACTGCTTTAAAGAGAGCTCTTGAAGTTGTTTATGTTGCAACCTTACCAAAAGCTTCAAAACCTTTCATTTATATGTCAATTACATTGCCACCTGAGCATGTTGATGTGAACGTGCACCCTACAAAGAGAGAGGTATACATATGGAAGATTTCTTTCTCTGTCTTCATGCAATAACTGCCCTTTTTAACTCTGAACTTAGAGGTGAAGCTTTACGAATAATATGGCAGCAGTGGAAGAAGTCATCCACTAATAAATCTCTTTATGATGTAACCAAAAAGCAGATGGACAATCCATTATGCATTTGGGACCAGTGTCCAAACAATTAACCAAACTGTAGAGAAAAATGAAGGGATCAAAATCTGTAGTACTTACCAAAGCAACAATAGCTGCTGCTTTTTTTCCCTCTTGATATATGAGTTTGCAAATATAAGGAAATAGTTGTGTTATGCATTTGAAAAGAACTCAATCAAATGCATGAATCTGTTTGCATTAGCATAAGGAACATTATAACTTAAATTTTTTAAAATAAGACGGAAATGGTGGTTATAAAAGTAGGAGCTCCAAGTTTGACCCCCCCTAAAGCACAACATTATTACATCCAAAAACTAGTGGAAAAGCTCTATCTGCTAAAAAGTTGTGAGAAACGAGACCTGAAGAACATGAGTGGTAGTGGTTGCTCATTTTAGTCTTTACTTTGCGTGAGTTACTCTTATGGAAGGTTACTTCTTGTGCTTCTCACTCCTTTCTCTTTTCGGTTTTTTATACCTCACTTCCCCTCTTTTCACACACATTTTTGTGCAGGTAAGCCTGTTAAATCAGGAAGTTATTGTTGAGAAGATACAGTCTGTGGTTGAATCGGTGTTGAGAAACTCGAATGAGTCAAGGACATTTCAAGAACAGGTAAATGTTGTTCTGTCTGTAATGTGGTGTCGTATCTAATGCTTTCCACATCATGGAGATCTTAGATTGTATACCTGCCTTTAAAAGCGTAATGACAAATAAAGAATCTCGTTCTCTCTTTTTCTTATCCCATCATGAAAATTTTGAGAATGTTGTAACCAGTTACCATGTTCAAGTTGATAGCTTGTTCACTTTACATGTCTTTATGCAGTGATAATATGTTATTGTATCATCTAGACATTTTGTACCGATTTTGAAGCATGATGAGGTGGATATTTCTGATGCTTTCTGTGACATTTTAGTTCTACATCTAGAAGTTTTTATCTGTATTCTTATTTTCCACCTTTTTTTTATCCTTTTTCTTTTCTTTGAGAAGTGTAAAGATTGTTTTGGTAAACTTTTGAGCTAACATTAGCAAATCATTTCTCTCCCATTTGGGGGCGAGGGGATGGTTAATTTCTTTTCATATAACCTCCCATTTAATATCAAAGTCTATGGCTATTAAAATTGTCATCTCTCTCTCTCTCTCTATATATATATATATATATATTTGTGGAGGTGATTGTTCTTGTCTACACATTGGTAAAGTGTTGATTTCCTTTATGGGAATATAATAACCAATTTAACTTTGGTAAATATTTTCTATCAATTGATGTTCAGTTCTCTCTTATTGCATCCATTTTTTCATCCTTAATTTAGTGGTATTAATATTGTTGAAAATCTTTATCATTAAACACTATGGTGTGCATGATGTCATGGTCCTAGAGAGGAGCTCTGAATTCCACATTGACTGTGTACTAATGTTGGTTTTGGGATATAAGTGTGCCCAAACCATTTTCCAGCCTATGAGACTCCTTTTGTGGACAAAACCATGAGGCCCAATGGACGAAGCAAATAATACCTTGCAAGTTGGTACAACTTGTGACATTTTGTATTAGAGCTAGCTCTCATGGTACTAGCAATTAGAGGTGCTCATGGGTCGGGTTTGGGCCAGGCCTAAGCATGATATTAACATACTTTATGCTTGCCTAAGCTCTGCCCGGCCCGAAATATGGGCCTAAAATTTTGTTTAAACCCGCTTATATTTGCAAAAGACTAACCCAAGCCCATTTTAGGCCTGCCCATATTATTTTTTAAATTTTTTTAAAGAAAAATAGTTATATTATTTTATTTTAATATATAATAATTTTATACATTTTTTATTTATTGAAAATTTTTATATGTTTACATTAGAGTAGTATTATATATTTAGTATAGGTTTAATTTTTTAATGTGTTCTAAATTACATAATATATAAAAATAACATAATATAAAGTATTATAAACTTAAAAATGGATTGGGCTGGGCTTGGGCCTTGAATGTTCAAGCTCGATCCCTACCCATATTTTAAACGGGCCTAATTTTTTTGCCCAGACCCCTTTTTTGGGACTAATATTTTTGCCCAAACCCTCCCACATCGACTATGTGCTGAAGTTGGTCTTTTGCGAGGGGTGTCTTTTGCAGACAAAACTGAGGTCCAATGTGCCGAAGCAGATAATTTTGTGTGGGTTGGTGTGAACCATAACGTGTGACATCTTACATGAAGAAAATATAGTTTCTAATGACTGCATATTTGGGAAAGGGAAAATGAAACAGAAAGAAAAAATGAAAAGGTCTAGGGAGTCATGCCTGCTCGTTACTACAACAAATTTTCAGTATAAATTAGATGAAATTAATGATTTATCAAAAAGATGAATATAACACTAGCGGTAACAGTTGATTGAAAATAGATATAGGTATTGAATTTACTGGCACTAGTTGTAAAGCAAGAATTTTATGAGCATAAGTGATGCGCTTGTCTTTTTGCATTATTATTTGGTTACTCTACATGGCAGTGTGTGAGGATAGAAACAGGTACATAACTATAAAGCAGATGCTTGCGCAATTGAAAACTTTTGTAGGTTATCTTTCTTTTGAAAGACTAAGCTAAATTATCCATACTCTTTCCTCTGTAAACTAGGAGTGGGACTCAACAAGATAATCTTGGAATCTGATAGGAAAGTTTTCGAATAGTTGTAGAAACATTTGTGGCCTCTGGTCTGGGCAATTTACCATCTAGATCACAAAATGCTTAAAGAACTACTTACTGGCATATTTCTAGCTATTTCCTGTCTTAGAGTACAAGAAAACTGTTGGATTTGGATTTTGTGCTCCTGCTATTTTTTGGGTTCATGTAATTCTAAATGGATATTGCAGTCTCACTTATACACTTTTCTCTTGCCATCTATTGCTTATGACAGATGGTTGAAGCCACTCCATCTGTTCCCTCAGTTACAAACAATGATTTACACCTTAGTCCCTCACCCTCTGGTAACATTATGGAAAACCTTCTAACTATATCAAGCAGTTGGATTTCCCACACTGAACATGTTTGTTCAATAATATTTATGCATCGTCTAGTGTGTATTTTTTAACTCAGGATCAAAATCACAGAGAGTTCCAGTGAACAAAATAGTGAGAACAGATTCATCAGATCCAGCTGGACGGATGCATGCCTACTTATATAAGAATCCCCAGAAATACCTTGGAAGAGATTCTAGCTTGACAACTGTGAGGTAGGACCTCTAGTTCATGCTTATAAAAGTGTAAACTGTTTTTTTTTTTTTTCTGGTTGCTGTACTGTTTAGACTTATCAGAAAGAGATGACAGGGCATGTTCTTACCTTGTACCTAGCCTCTGTGTTACAGTCCATTTCTTATTATGTTTTAGTAATATGTTTTCCAGCCACTGTAAAAAAAAAGTTTTTCTGATTTTTTTTTTAAAAATTTATTTCATTCACTAACCTTTGTAAAGGTTTTCTGTAAAACAAATGTATAAGAATGCTAAGGCTTTACGAGTTCTCAATGCTCATTTTCTCTACATAAAATAAATTACTTCTGACAGATTTATTGATTTCTAATATCCACACAGGTCATCTATTAGACAAAGAAGAAACCTGAAGGAAACAGCAGATCTTACTAGCATTCAGGAGCTTATTAATGATATTGATAGCAAATGTCACTCGGGTAATTTCATAATAATTATTATACTAGAGAACTTGATTGGGTGGACTTGTACAGTAATTCTTACCAAAATATGCTATGTAGGTCTGCTGGACATTGTGAGACAAAGCACTTATGTTGGAATGGCTGATGATGTTTTTGCATTGCTTCAGCATAATACTCATCTCTATCTTGCTAATGTGGTGAACTTAAGGTAATATTTCCACATCCATGAAATCTTACATGCTTTTATGATTGCTCATGCCTGTATGTTCCCATGTGCAACAATAGGGTAAACCTTATGCTTTTTTCCCCCTTTTAGTATTGTGAATAAAGATGGGGTAAATATCAGCTCATCAGATTACCAGACATTAAAGCAACCAAATTGGATTTCAAGTAAGACTCATGAATGAACCCACCACCAAGACAGTAAAAATAAAAGCAATAGTTATATCCCTGAACTGTAACCTTTTTACACAGTCAACAGAACTTCATCATCTTATTCATTTAGCTCATTAGACGTACTAAATCGCAATAACGAAGGAAAAAACTTGAGACTTAAGACAGAAACAGTTTAAATCTTCATAACAAAATGATCTTGCAAATTGCAACAATCCAGATGCAGAGCACAACTTAAATGAAAATCATAAACTAGCAGCTGCATGAACATGAACAGCACTTAAAATTAAAAGGAAAAGATTAATATACAGTTGGATTGTATGTTTTCTGTAATATGTAAACGTTGAGAAGAGTACTAATGATAATTGAAACTGCATCTTTGGAACAGCATTGTAAAAGGATGAATTTATTTGGATTATGTGGATTATGGTAGGGGACTAACATTTTTCTTCAGAGTTTGCAATAGTTTGAAACAAAGATTACAAAATGTGAATTTACTTGGATTTTATGGAGTATTTGGTTGGAAACAAGAGTAAACTTTTTCCTTTGAGAGCTTGAAATCATTACAAAGATTACAGTTAAAATATTAGATTATGCAATAGTTTGGAAAAAAAAACAATTACAAATCTAAGTGCAACAATATGCTTGCTAACACAACATGTCTAAAAGTTAAAAGAAACACAGTTGGGAAACAAACTAAGCAACTGATGGTGCCAATTTAGATAATTGTGACCTACAATCTCAAACAAAATGAGAAAGGCAAATCTTTCAAATGATTCGTGTAATAACCTCATGGAAATTATAAGGGTAGTAACACCAACTGCTTAAAGTCGAACAAAATTGCTCTAACTGTTTCACAGAACAAATCATAGAATTGAAAACTGTATTTTTGAAGAACCATTTTGGAGAAAAAAGAGAGAAATAAAGTGGAAAGAACAGTACACAATTACAACCAGGCAACTTACAATTTGCATGAAAGGCATAATGAAACTTGACATATTATAATAATAAAATTTTTAGGGCAGGGTGACTTATTATAATAATATGATTTTAGGGCAGGGGTGAGGAAGGCATCCGTTGAAACCCACTCCAAAATTCACCTCTCCTTGTTATCTTCTGCAGGTTCTACCACAATTAATTAAATAGGTTGATCAACCCAATATCACTTCGTTTGTCTCAAGTTGCAAAAACGGAATAGTGTTAAGTGGTTTAAAATATCAATAAACTAAACAAAGAGGAGATCTAGATGTAACCTTTCGACATATACTATCTGAACAAACTTAGAGAAAAGATTATTATTTTCTGCTAATTAGTTTACAGTTATAAAGAGAGGAATTAACACAATAAAGGAAACAATCCCTAAAAAACAGTAACTTCCTAAGAATCAGTGATTGAGATTAGTTTTTATTCACAAGGGAACTCCTAGTAATAAGGTAAGTTTTCTGTCCTTAATCTTAGGAATTCCAACACTCCCCCTCAAGCTGGAGTGTAGATGTTTATCAAACCTAGCTTGCCAATAAGTTTCTCAAACATGTTTCTGTTCAAACTTTTAGTTAACACGTCTGCAACTTGTTGTCTAGTAGGTAGGTAGGTGATGCACACTTCTCCTGAGTGTATTTTTTCTTTTATAAAGTGGCAATCTATTTCCACATGTTTGGTGCGATCGTGATGCACAGGATTATGTGCTATCTTGACAATTTGCTCGATTGTCACTGAGACATCTTCATAGGCACAGTGTAAGGCACTTTTAGTTCCCCATAAGTCTTTGTATCCAAACTCCTTCGCATATACCATGAGATAGTGCTCGATACTCTGCCTCGCAGCGTTGCGTGCTACAACAGATCGCTTTTTGCTTCTCCACGTCACGAGGTTACCCCAAACATAACTACAATAGCCACTTGTAGAGCGTCCATCGTTAATAGAACACGCCTGGGCCCGCATCGGTGTAGACTTCCACATTCAGTTGGCGTTTTCTTGAAATGCGAGCCTTTACTGGGAGTTCCTTTTAGATACCTTAATATTCTATATGCGCCTTCAGTGCTTCTCCTCGGGGCATGCATGTACTGACTGATAACACTCACACTGAAGGCTATGTCTGGACGGGTGTGAGATAGGTAGATGAGTCTTCCTACTAGTCATTGATATCTCCCCCTGTCGATTTCTCCATCCTCATCAGTTCCCAATTTAAGGTTAAATTCCATAGGAGTTTTGGCTGGTTTGCAGCCCATCAAACCAACTTCTGATAGTAGATCAAGAACATATTGTAGAAAATAGAGTAATTCTCTGTATTTTTCTATATTTTATTAACTAAAGAACTGAATTTAAATAGAGAAAAGAGTCATAACCTAATTGGAAAAATAATTCCCTTATTCTAATAAACTACTAAAAGATAAGATAAAATAATCCTAGAATATCTCAAATGATTTATTCTAAGATTTATCTACATAAACAAGATTTATCTATCTCATAGAAAACATTTAATATATTTCTATAATTCCTACACTCCCCCTCAAGTGGAGAATATACATTGTATAATCCCAAAGCTTGAATAGGAATTTATTGAAAAATGTGCTTTAGTGAGCCTTAGTGAGAATATCGCAATTTGTCCTTTTGAAGGAATGTAGGGAAGAGTGGCTGTCCTTTTGTTGACTTGGTCAACAATAAAATGCTGTCAATCTCCACATGCTTTGTTCGGTCATGTTGGACTGGATTCTTGGCAATTTGAATAGCAGATTGATTATCACACAAGACTTCAAAGTGATCCTCCGATTAGTGCCAAGTTCTTTTAGTAATTTAAGTAGCCAAATTCCTTTGCATATTCCCAAAGCTAGTGCTCTAAATTCGGCTTTTCACTACTTCTTGAAACAACAGATTGTTTTTACTTCTCCAAGTTGTAAGGTTACCCCAAACAAAAGTGCAAGAGCTACTAGTGGATCTTCTTTCAGTGAGGTCTCCGCCCAACTAGAGTCTGTAAAAATCTTAACAGATTCTGTCTTGTGTTTTCTTGAACATTAAGCCGTGTCTGGAGTTTTCTTCAAGTACTTGAGAATTACATTTCTTTCACGCCATATGCTCTTCATTAGGATTAGTAATGTGTTGACTTATCACATTTACAGGAAAGGCTATATCTGGCCTTGTCAGAGATAAGTAAATAAGTTTCCCAACTAATCTCAGAAATTTCTCTCTGTCTACTAAAGACCCATCTTCTTTGTTGAATCTCAAATTTGCCTCCATTGGTGTATCGGTGGCTTACAACCAAGAAAACCAGTTTCTTTGAGTAAATCAAGTACATACTTTCTTTGATTGATCACAAGTCCTTCTTTTGATCTTGCCACCTCCATTCCTAGGAAATATCTTAACTTTCCCAAGTCCTTGATTTGAATTCTCTGTTTAATGACTTCTTCAAATTGCTAATTTCTTCCTCATCGTTTCCAGTAAGAATTATGTCATCAACATACACAATTAGGATAGCTTTCTTATTTGTAGAAGTTACCTTGATGAAAAGTGTATGATCGGCAAGGGAATTTGCTTGTAGCCGTTTTTAGAATGACTTTAGTGAACCTCTCGAACCAAGCTCGGGTGATTGTTTTAGCCCATATAGAGACTGTTGAGCTTGCACACCTTGTTGCTTCCTTCAATGGACTTTAAGCCGGTGGCAATTTCATGTAAACTTCTTCCTCTAGCATGCCATTAAGAAATGCATTTTTACATCAAGTTGATGTAATTGCCAATCGCAATTCTGACCAAACTTAGAGTACTCGAGCAGTGTTAAGCTTTTGCCACGGGTGCAAACGTTTACGTGAAATCTATCCCATACGTTTGCGTAAAGCCTCAGCCACCGGTCTAGCTTTGTATCGTTGGATGCTTCCATTGGAGTTGTACTTTACAAGCAAAGATCCATTTACTGACCAACAACCCTTTTTCCTTGAGGAAGGTGCAGAATCATCCAAGTAGCATTTTTCTCTAGTGCACCAATTTCCTCTTCATGACCCTTCTCCATTTAGGATCCTTTAGAGCTTCAAACTATGCTTGTGGGAATCTGTTCTTTATCCAAGGTTCTTGTAAATGCTTGAAAAGAAGGCATCAAAGAATTATAGCCGACAAATTTTTCAATAGGATGCTTGGTGCATTGTCTAACCCCTTTTCTAATAGCAATAGGAAAATCATCTAGAGTAGAGGACTTCATCGATTTCTTCTTCCATTCCAAGTAATTTGGACCCAAATCCAATTCTCGGCAAGAATCAGTTGCAAAACAGTCGGGGATATTTTTCTTTTTCTTGTGTAGACACGGTTGTTTGGGTGGTGATGTTTGGTGAAGATTTTCAATAGGAGTAGGTGTATTTTCGGGAGGGGTGTTTAAAGTAGGTGTGGATGAGGTATTGATAGGTATAACAAGAGAATTAATCGGAGTAGTCACGGTGACAAATCAGAGGTAAAGGTAAAATTGGTGGCAATTTTGAAGGTTGAGAATGGAAATTAGGAGAAGATACTGATTTGGTGAAAATCACTCCATGTCTCCCCGAATTTCAGCTTTGTGTGAAATAGGGATCCTGTTCATAAAAAGTGATATCCATAGTGGTAAAAAATCGTTTTGAAGGAGGATGAAAGCATTTGTATCCCTTCTTAAGTGAAGAATATCCAACCAGTACACATTTTAAGGACTTGGGGTCTAACTTGGATTTATGAGGAGCAATATTTTGGATAAAAACTGTGTAGCCAAAGATTTTAAGTGGCAGAATTGAGGAGATAGGCTTAAAATGAGGAAAATGCTGCAAAAATATAGATTGAGGTGTTTGAAATTTTAAAACCTTACTAGGCATTCGGTTGATTAAATAGGTAGCCGTTAATAAGGCTTCCCCCCACAGATATTTAGGAACATTGGTAGTAAATAGAAGGGAACGAGTAACCACGGGAGATGCCTATTTTTCCTTTCGGCAATGCTTGGATTCTGTTGTGGGGTTCCAACACAAGAACTAAGTTGAACTATGCCCTTGTCCCTGAAAAAATTACCCAAAGACCTAGCAAAAAATTCACCGCCATTATCAGATTTAAAAGAGCTGGATTTTAGCCCCAAATTGAGTGAGAACCATGTTACAAAATTGTGCAAAAATATCGTAGATTTGATTTGTCTTTTAGCAAATAAGTCCAAGTTACCCTACTGTGATCATCAATGAAAGTGATAAACCACTTACTATGATCAGCATTCTTCACCCGAGAAGGGCCCCAAATATCACTATGGATCAAAGCAAAAGGGTGAGAAGGCTTGTATGGAGAAGGAAAATAAGAAGATTTAGTATGTTTAGCAAGAGAGCAAACTTTGCAAGAAAAAGAGTTTGGCCTTTTATTAATAAATAGATCAGGAAACAATTTAGCAAGGTATTGGAAACTAGGATGGCCTAAACGAAAATGCCATAACATAACAGTATCAACTGTATTTAAAGCTGTAAAAGATTTGAAGATCTCGGGTTTAGGAGAGGAAGGGAGGATGTAGAGACCATTCTGCAAGCTGGCCTTACCAATCATCTTCTTCGAGTTCAGTGCCTGCAAAGTACAATTAAGACCGTTAAAGGTTGCAAAGCAGTTCAAGTCCGAGGAAATTTTACTTACGGAAATGAGATTGCAAGCCAGATTTGGTACAAAGAGAACATTATGAAGTGCAATCGATCATTGAGAACAATGAGTTCCATGGCCTTCTATTTTGCATAAGGACCCATCATTTGTTTTGTGACTTTACCAACGGTTTGGAAAAAATTGTGAAATAAGGCCTTATTACCGGTCATATGATTCGTAGCACGAGAATCGAGGATCCAATTAGGAGTGAATCGAGAGGAAAACAATGCTTTGTGAAAGAAGAGTTACCTTCCGGTTCTTTCATGACCAGATTACGCGCACTAGACCCCGGAACTTTCCAAGCAGCTTTTTGAAGTTCAAACAATCGCTCTTTGGAGAAGCTTGTGACAGATGTCGCAGTGGCAAGCTGGATTTATTATCTCTGGAGTTCTTTGACTTCCCGATTCGAGGCTTACCATGAAGCTTCCAACACTTTTCCTTGAGTGACCGGGCTTTTGCAATGATCACACTAAGGTCTCCCCGCTTGGAAGAGAGGAGATGATTGGTGTGTCACTAAGGCGAGATCCTTCAGAGTTGAATCCGTTTCATCAAGCAAAACATCACACTTCGTCGACTTTCTTCCTTCTTGACCATGGAGAAGGCCTCTCGAAGGGAGGAAGTGGAGAAATAGCCAAGACCCCCGCGCGAACCTCATCCACTCCTTGTTTAGGCCGTGTAGAAATTGAAATAGCCTTCTTTGAGAGACAATTTCTTTGATAAAGGGCAAGATCTCTTGAGGCGCCCAATCATCTTTGTGTGCATACAAATCTAATTGCCGCCAAAGAGCGGTAAGGGTATTGTAGTAGAGAGTGACGGGCATGGTGCCTTGCTTAAGAGTGGTCGCTTGATTTTCAACATGATATAATTCAAACAATATTATCATTCTTTGGAGTAGGTTTTATGGATAGCACTCCAGATTTCAGTAGGTTGTGTTATAAAGAGAAAATTTACGCTTATACTTGGGGTCATGGAATTAAGGAGCCAAGTCATAACACGACCATTGTCACGCATCCACTTAGCAAAACCAGTTGTCGAGCACAAAGCAGTCGCTTGATTTCACAAAGAACATAGCCCAATCTATCTCTTCCCAGAGAAAAATCTTAACCGATTGGGACCACTCTAGAAAATTGTTGCCATTTAATCTATGGCGGGTGATATTCGAGACAGCATTTGTCCGATTGAGCATCGAGAACCAGAAAAATTTTCTAGATTTGAGGTAATCTCGGAGTAGGAGAAGGATATGTAGAAGAAGAAGTTTCGACATGGTCTAGGGTGGAAAGGAACAGTAACCCTAAGCTGATACCATGTAGAAAACAGAGTAATTCTCTGTATTTTTCTATATTTTATTAACTAAAGAACTGAATTTAAATAGAGAAAAGAGTCATAACCTAATTGGAAAAATAATTCCCTTATTCTAATAAACTACTAAAAGATAAGATAAAATAATCCTAGAATATCTCAAATGATTTATTCTAAGATTTATCTACATAAACAAGATTTATCTATCTGTAGAAAACATTTAATATATTTCTATAATTCCTACACATATTTCCTTTGGGAGATGAAAATACTTGTTTGGGACCTTGCTACCTCCATACCAAGAAAGTATTTAAGATTCCCCAAGTCCTTAAGTTCGAACTCTGTACCAAGGAATTCTTTCAACCTCACAATTTCGCTTGAGTCATCTCCTGTTAAATATTATATCGTCCACATAAAAGATGAGGATGCAGCATTTTCCCTTTTCTGAGTGCTTGTAGAACATGGTGTGGTCTGCCTGTCCTTGAATGTAATTTCTGCTAGTCATAACTTTTGCAAATCGGCTGAACCACGCCCGTGGAGATTGTTTCAGCCCATACAAGGACTTCTTCAACTTACACACTTGGCCCTTGCTTTCTTCAAACCCGGGTGGGAAATCCATGTACACTTCCTCATTTAATTCCCTGTTGAGGAAAGCATTTTTTACATCCAATTGAGTCAAGTGCCAATCAAGGTTGGCAGCAAGAGATAGGAGGACTCGAATGGTGTTTAGCTTGGCAACCGGTGCAAACGTCTCGTCGTAGTCAAGACCATAAGTTTGGGTGAAGCCCTTAGCCACAAGTCGAGCTTTGTATCGGTCAATACGGCCATCGGGTTTAAATTTCGTAGTGAAGATCCATTTGCATCCTACTGTTTTTTTTCCCTTAGGTAGATTCGAGACTTCCCATGTTTCATTGTTTTTGAGGGCCTTCATTTCTTCCATCACAGCTTGTCTCCACTCAGCTGATTCAAGAGCCTCTTCTATATTTTTTTGAGTTTTTACAGAATCAACATTAGTCACAAAAACTTTGTAAGACTTAGATAAATTTCCATAGGACACAAACCGAGAAATAGGGTGTTGAGTGCAGCTCCTTGTGCCTTTTCTCACTGCAATTAGAAGATAGATGGATGGTGACAGAGGTGAGACTTACATTTTGAAACGATCCTCGGTTGGGGATGCAATTGGCACTGCTGTATCAGTTTCAGGAGAACGATTCTGTCAGGAGTAAACCTGTATTTCGAGAACCTGTTTTTGCTGTTTTCCTTGATCAGGTGGCTGTTGCACTTCGGTGGTGGTATTGTTATTGGGAAGGATCGTGCTAACTTCTTGCTGCACAGGGGAAATAGTATCTAAATCTGGGACAGCACCTTGGTTGTTAAGCTTGTTTGTGATAGTAGTGGTAGGATCATAAGGTATAATGAGGAGAGTATTAAGGGTCTCATCTTCATTGAAAGTCTCCCCCTAAAGATGAGATGCTGCAAAGTATGGTTCATTTTCAAAAAAGGTAACATCCCGAGAGACAAACATTCGGCGCAAGGTTGGTGAGTAACACTTATAGCCTTTTTGTGTGGGGGAATATCCAATGAAGATGCAGGTGTGGGCTCGAGGATCAAGTTTGGATTGATTTGGTTGATGGTTATGGACAAAAGCTTTGCAATCGAATATTTTGGTTGGAAGATTAGGAACACGAAATAGAGGAAAGGCCTTTAGAAGGGTATTTAGAGGTGTTTGGAAATTGAGGACCTTTGATGGCATTCGGTTTATGAGATAGCAGGCAGTGAGGACAGCCTCTCCCCACAAGTATTTTGGAACATTTATGGTGAACATTATAGCTCGAGCCACAGCAAGGAGATGCCGATTTTTTCTCTCGGAGATCCCGTTTTGTTGAGGAGTGTCAGGACAAGAGCTTTGGTGTATGATGCCTTGGTCAGAAAGGTATGGGCTTAGGACAGAGTTAAAGTATTCTCTCCCATTGTCAGTGTGGAGAGTATGTATGGTAGAGTTAAACTGGGTTCGAACCATTGAGTGAAAATTTTGGAATACTTTGGGTGTTTCAGATTTTTCTTTGAGGAGATAAACCCAACAGACCCTAGTGTGATCATCAATGAATGTTATAAACCACCTAGCCCCCGTAATATTTTTCACTCTGTTGGCTCCCCATACGTCACTGTGGATTAATGAAAATGGTTGGGACTGGATATATGGTTTTAATGGGTATGGTACACGGGTATGTTTGGATAATTGGCAATTTTCACACTTCAAGGAATTAATACTTTTATTTCGAAATAACAGCGGAAGATGTTTCTTCAAATACAAAAAATTTGGATGCCCTAACCTATGGTGCCATAGCATAATCGTGTCCTCTTTTGAAGTGGATAGAGCCAATCCCCCTTGTGTGCTGTCTTTATTTCAAACATATAGTCCATCATCAACTTTAGCAGTGCCAATCATCCTCCCCGATTTCTGTTCCTATATCACACAACCAATTGTAGAAAATTCAGCAAGAACTTTTTCATCCTTAGTAAGTTTACTGATTGAAAGTAAATTACAGGACAAGTTTGGGACATGTAGGACTTTATCGAGAGAAAAAATCTCTATTATTTGTACTTCTCCTACTCCAGCCACAGGTGAGTAAGAACCGTCAGCTATGCGGATTCGGGACTTGTTATGACAAGGGGTGTAGGTGTGAAACAACGTGGAGTTACCTGTCATGTGATCGGAGGCACCCGAATCGAGTATCCAAGAGGATTGATTATTAGATTCAAAGGCAATGTTGAGGGCAGTACCTTGAGTGGCTAGAGATCCATGAGCAGTGGAAGTACCAAGTATCTTATGGAGAGTCTCAAGTTGGGTTTTGGTTAGGCGAACATCGAGAACATCATCTGCAGCAGTGGAGGATAACAGGGCAGTCTTATTATCCTTTTGTTTTTTTTCCGGATAGCCATGGAGTTTGAAGCACTTTTCCTTTGTATGACCAACACGATTGCAGTGGTTACACCATGGTCTAGTTGATCCAGAATCATTTCCAGCACGTAGTTTTTGTGGCTGTAGACCTCTGGAGATGAGGGCAGAGGTCTCAGTAGGCTGGTTGCCAAGAGGTGTCACAGGTTTAGGTTCCTTTGAATCTCCCATCATGACAAGACGACGCTTTTCTTCTCTTCTAACTTCTGCAAATGCTTCACCGATGGTTGGGAGAGGTGATCTGCCCAGAATTCGGCCACGAACCTCATCTAACTCTCGGTTCAGTCCTGCTAGAAACTCATAAAGACGTTCATTGTTGAGGTGAGTCATAAACTTGGTGTGTTCTAAGCCTTCACCCCAATCTGCCTCATAGTACATATCCAGTTCCTGCCACAAAATTTTCAGATTGTTGTAGTAGTGAGTTACTTCGAGTATCCCTTGTCGGATATCCTTTAACTTAATCTTGATCTCAAATACTTGGGAGGCGTTTCCAAGATCCGAGTAGTTTTCTTTGACTGCATCCCACATGTCTTTTGCAGTTTTGAAAATCTTTTGCAGTTTTGAAAAGGAGATAGGTGCGGCTTATATGGCCTTCCATCGAATTAATTAGCCAAGCCATTACAATTGAGTTGTTGAGTTCCCAAGTGGCATAAGTAGGGTCAGCTGTGGTTGGTCGTGGAATTTCTCCATTGATGTACCCTAATTTGCCACGACCACGAATCACCATAAGGACCGATTGAGACCATTGCAAGAAGTTCTTCCCATCTAGCCGATGATTGGTGATTATAAGGGAGGAATTAAGTTCACCTTGAGTGATTCCCTGATTGACATTCTGAGTTATTTGTGAAGTCTCAGTTTCAGACAGAGTTTCATTGACATCACCCATGGGAGGAGGACTAAACCGGAGGGATTTTTAGGAAGGGAGATTAGAGATGAATGAGCAGGATCGAATGAATCCTAGAGCTCTGATGCCATGAACAAACTTAGAGAAAAGATTATTATTTTCTGCTAATTAGTTTACAATTATAAAGAGAGGAATTAACACAATAAAGGAAACAATCCCTAAAAAACAGTAACTTCCTAAGAATCAGTGATTGAGATTAGTTTTTATTTACAAGGGAACTCCTAGTAATAAGGTAAGTTTTCTGTCCTTAATCTTAGGAATTCCAACACTATCACTTTAACTTGTGCACACCATTCATACACGCTCATATAAAAGCTGCAGGTATGAAGTTCTTTTATCAGTCTGTTAGCCTGTGCCATGAAGTCCTGTAACCTTATAAAATAAGAACTAATGGAATTTATCATGTATGTACAAAGATCCTAGGGTGTGTTTTCTTTTTCATCAAAATGCTTTCTCTACGTTTGATGCACCCTTTTTTCCCTTAAAAAAAAGGGAAGAAATAACCATAAATAAACATAATGCCTTGCATCTGGCCCCCCAAAAAAAAAACATAATGCCTTGCAAAAAATAGTTACTTTTTTTGGTTTTGTTTTGGCTGACTGTGTGAACATTTTTGTTCATTGTGATAGCAAAGACCAATGTCTTTACAAGGTTGACTTTTGTATTAAAAGTTCTCGTCAGAATTGGACTGATAGTGGAATCAGTGCATTCATAAAGAACCAAGTACAACTTTGGGATAAAATAGACATTGAAATCTTGTATACTTGAGTTTGACTCATGCCTTGCTTCCGTTTAGAATGTTCTCCCTAAAAGTAGTAGATATTTATTATTTAAAATTTCCTTTTTTCTGCATTTGCAGCAAAGAACTTATGTATCAGCAAGTTCTTCGTCGGTTTGCTCATTATAATGCTATACAACTAAGTGAACCAGCTCCTTTGCAAGAGTTAATCATGTTGGCCCTGAAGGAGGAGGACTTGGACCTAGAAAGCAATGAAAATGATGACCTCAAAAAGAAGATTGCAGAAGTAATGTTCTTTCTATGGGCATAATTTATTGAAATTTATGTCTGTATAATTTCTATCATGATTGAGATTGCCATAAATATTAGCTAATAATAGATATACACGTATTAGGGTCTTATTGTGTGTTTCAATATTGAATGCTTTTCCTGAACATGATGTTATATCTTTTGTCTAAGTAGAGGTAGCAATTGAGTTGTTCGGTCTGGGTTAGGATTGGGTTCTTTTGGGTTAATGCATGATGTTTCTGGTTTGAGCTTTCCTTTTTTTTTTTTTGGGTGGAGGAGGGGGTTTCAAGCCTCTATGGCAGTGGACCAACCTCGGGTTTTGGAAAGTTAGGTCATGTTTAGATTTTATGAAAGATGTATCTGTTTTAACATGCTTTTGTAGTCAGATTTTGTGTTTTGTTCATTTCAGGTTTGGTTTTTTCTGGATTTGGGTCATTTAGGGTTCAAATCCTTGACTTTTTTTTGTCAAATATTGTTTGAACACTTGGGTTTGATCTATTTTGAGTGGGTTTTGGGTTTTGATCATTTTGCCACCTCTAGTTTAAAGGGGGCTGTACACATATAAATTGCTGAGCAGGTACAGTTCCCCTTATGTCACTTGTTTGTTTTATCATTTTATAAACCATACCATGTCAAGCCTGGTTTGGTTCGTTAGTGTCATGCACATTTCAGTCAGGTGGACCATCCCAAGGGGAAACCAGTTAATCTGAGGCCCATCTTATGCAGTTCTCTGCTGGTGAACCACTTGTCTGATTTATAGAGTTAAGAAGCAAACAAATTTCACATTACTATTTTGAAAATTCTTGCAAAATGCCTCTTCTTTCTCCACCTTTAGCAGAGAAGAGAAAGGTCCTAGCAAAAAGAAAAGAAAAAGGAAAAAGAGAGAAAAATGCTGTAGGACATAATCTCTTTCCTTTGTTGTTGCTTTTCTTTGCCTTCACTCTTTTAATAAACTGGTGCAACTGGTTCTCATTCTTCATATATGTATTAGTTGCTTTCATAAAAGTTTAGAATTTACTTCTGAGTACATAATAAGTTTCTTTTACTGCTGCTACATGTGTGCCTTTCTACCAACTATCTTCCACTTATGCAGATGTTTGTTCTTCTGCAGATGAATACACAGCTGCTTAAACAAAAGTCTGAAATGTTGGAGGAGTATTTCTGCATTTTTATTGATTCAGATGGGAATTTATCTAGACTGCCAGTTCTACTTGACCAGTACACTCCAGACATGGATCGTGTTCCTGAATTTGTGCTATGTTTGGGCAATGATGTAGGTAGCATTGTTTGATTATGGTAATTATTGATTTTAGTGCTATGGTTTCAGGTAGCTGTTAGAAATTGTGTGTTATGGGCTTAAAAAAGTTTAAGTTAGCTTCCCTTAGGTGAAATCTCACTCTATGTTCAAGGTTCTGCAAATGGAGTGGCATGGCCCATAATTCATAGAGTAAGACTAATGGGGTGAGCATTTGTTCATATATTCTTTTAACACATAAAAGTCTTTCATATGACAACATTAGCAACGGGAAATTTTGCATGCAAATTGATCTTTGTTCCTTCTGCTCTCTTCTTCTTTGTCTATGTCTTTTTTCCTAACATACCTTTCTATGTTTTTTCTCTCTTAGACGTCCATGTGAATAGATCAAGTCCCTCATTGTTGCTTTCATCTTCAGTTAATTTCAGTCATTGGTCCCCAACATCTGTTTGTAAGTTTTTGGTGACATTGGGAGCTCTACTCTCCTTTTCTCCTCCCCTTCCTTCACTCCTGTCTAAACTTCTCCTCTTCTCTAGTGTATTCACTGCCTCCCTTCACTCCCCCTCTCACCTTTCTTTTTCCGGGTTTGTCTTATATCTGTTATTTGTGGGGGTGATAACGGTTAGGTGCGAGTGGGTTCGGACAAAAAACTGCAGCTAAACTATAAAAAAAAGATAACTTTTTACATTTCTTTTTTCTTTTTAAATGTAATTAAGCATTATTAAAAATAGCTTGGTTCATATAATTGTGTTTTCAACTTGTGAACTGAAAACCAAACTAAATAGCCTTGCTAGCTGAATAAAAAAGCAAAACAAATTCAATAGAACACATTTGAAACAAACTGAACACTATTTTTTGATTTAGTTTTTAGTTTATTTTTGGGCTCAGCCCTACTTATTTCCTTAAGTAAAAATTTTCTTCATCTTTGTTACATTTCTTTCTTTCATGGTAAAGGTACCAAGTCGTGGTTATAATTATGTGATCTTGAATGGTAGTTTCCTCTTATTTGGCAGTGGTTGGGGGCCTTTTATTTGGACATTTTGAGTCAACTACTCAGATTTAAAAAGTTATACTAGGAGAGGGAAGGTTCAAATGTGTGATCTCATATTATCTTCTATTAGGCTTTGGACAAGTGCTGCAACTAAAGCAATTCCTCAAGCTCAGTTAAAAGTGCTTTTTATTTGCAGTCCTTGTGATCGCCTAAGCTGTTCTACTTTTATTCCCTTTTTCTTTTTGGCTATTGTTTATGGAGTTGTGTCTGCCATGTATCATATTGGTAGAGTAGCATATCATGTGTGAAGTGCTTGAGGAATCACTATATGCATGGATTAAGAAAATAAGTGGGAAATATATTTTTGGGTAGTTTCCATTGTTCTAGAATAACACTGTACTAAGACTTACCTTGCTTACATTACATTAGTGGTGATAGCTGATACTACTTGCATATTAGTGTCAAAACTTTGCAAATATATTGTTGTATCCCTTGATACCTGTTTCTCTAATTGTGATTTCTCCTATTTATTGTAGGTTGAGTGGGAAGAAGAAAAAAATTGCTTCCAATCACTTGCAGCTGCTCTTGGGAATTTTTATGCTATGCATCCGCCTATGTTGCCAAATCCATCAGGCAAAGGATTGGAATTTTACAGAAAGAGGAAACATGGGAAGCATACTCAAGATGGAGGAAATTCTTCTTGTCATGTGGGTAAGTGTGAATCTCATTGTGTATGTTTCTCTTGAAGACAGAGCCCTTGTCTTCTAGTCTAGTAGGAAGCATGAGAATGGGGATATTGGTTGCAGTAATTACTAAATCACAGTTTTACTAATGCAGTACAAACCTTTGTCGCTTGAAGTTTGGTGTGAGTCTCAGTATGTGTCCCATATGGGCACGGTTAGGTTTTTTTAAGAGTCTTTTAATGTATTTGGAGGATCTTTGGAGGCACATCTCCATACTCATGTCGGATATGAGTATTGGACATAGGTGCTTCAAGAAAAGTGAAGAATCAAAGTAACATAGTAGCTGCTCTCCCGAAGGCCTGTTTTTAAGTTGCAACAAAGATAGAAAATCACTACATTGAAGATGGACTATCTCTAAATATTAGACTTGTCGGTTGTCCTTGGTCTACTAATTTGGAAACTCGTACTTATTGACAATGGGGATGTGGAGTGGTCATACTATTTAAGAAGATTCATAATGCAGAAATCAATACTATCTTTTGTTGAGTACACTTTTATCTTATTGTTTTCTAGTTTCGTTGTGCGGTTTTGCTTCAAAGTCTGCTGAAAGAGGTAGAGGAAGGGGTAATGAAACATTTTCTGCTTTTGCTCAAATTAATCATCATTCATTTGCATAGAAATAGGTTTTCCAGCTTGTGGTTTTCCGTCATATATGCACTATTTTACATGAACTTTTCACTTTCCTTGAATGTACTAGTGTCTGCTATTTCTTTGACACACTAATTTTGTGTCATCCGGTGCTTGTATCCTTAAAATTAATGTAAAACATTAACAAAATGACATAACCCAGTCTATGTTTTGACTTCTGATCCTAGTCCATATAACATAGCATATTAACAGCCTATCGGGCATTATGCTATGTTGTTGTAAATGCTGCTTAATAATCAGCCATGGCAGACTTTATTTAAATGTTCGACTATAATCAGCCTTGTTGCTCTTTGGTGTTTTCAGGAGATGGTGCAGCAGCAGAGGATGAATTCGAGCATGAACTACTGTCAGAGGCTGAGACTGCATGGGCCCAGCGTGAATGGTCAATCCAACATGTCTTGTTTCCATCCATGAGACTATTTCTAAAACCTCCAAATTCAATGGCCTCTAATGGAACATTTGTCAGGGTAGGCAGATTTTCCTCCTAACAAAGTTTTATTAGTGGCAGATTTGTTCTTAATGGCCCTCCACCCATGGGGTTCTGAATTTCTAACTGTCAACAATGTCCGTCTGGGGACCTGTATGCCCAACAAAGTTTCTCACGTCTTTTTATCCCAGTATGGAGGCCCATTGGTTACACAATGAAGGCTCGGGCCACTCACTTAGGCTCGACTTAGACCAGGATTGGACATAAGATTTTAGGCCTAAGACCAACTTGAGAAAATTACTATTAATACATATATTTAATTTTAAAATACTTTTTATATGTTTTAGCCCAGGCCCATGGATATATATTCTCCCATCCTATAGACATGAGAGTTCAAACTTGAAGGTTGGAGGTTTAAATAGTGGAACATGTGTTGGAGATAATGATGGACTTCATTCTCAATGCAATATTCGACTGTAGCATGGTATTACCTTTTGAATTTGGATTACATGCATGGTAGACCCGAAAGACGGTGAATATTTATGGATTAGTAGCACAGTTATTGAACTTTGGTTTAGAAACTTGTTTTCATTTTATGGTCATAGTTCAAGGGACAACTCTGCTCTGTAAATAGTTAAAAGTACACTAATGAGTAATCCGTGCCTCTCCTTTTTTTGACCTTTACTTTCAGGTGGCTTCACTGGAGAAGCTCTACAAGATCTTCGAGCGATGCTAGTCAAAGGGGCTGCCTTTGGATTTGTTAAGATGTTGAGAAAACTCAAAGATGACTACCATTATCTGAAGGTCGCAAACATGCAGTAAGTGTGATGTATAGTGCTCAAGGACCAGAACAGGTATGACTACTATTGCATGAAGGGTAATCTGTATAGCGTATATGTCATCTATACAATTTTCTTCTCCAATCCAAAACTTGTTTGGGTTGTTTTTCCTTTTTTTTCTTTTCGCTTCTGTTATTTGAACATGGAAGTGATGAATCAGGATTTACAAAGGTCTGAAGACAAAACTGTTTGTTGGCGATTAAGGTTTAATACATTCCAGAAGCTGTTGTGTTTGAAGAATAGTTATCTTTTTGGGTAAAATATACAATTTAGTGAACCAACTATTAGTGTGTTTTTGTTTTGATGACCAAACTATAGAAATTTTCATTTCCGTCACTAATGCTATCATTTGTTTATGTTTTGGTCACACTCTGACCTTTTCTAAATTGGTTTAATTACATATTTATTCCTTAAACACTAACATATTCTATCAATTTAATCTTAATTCTAAATAATTTAACAAATTTAACCCCCCACATTTATAATTTAAATTAGTTTGGTCATATTCTCTCTCTCCATACCTTGTTCTATTAGTCAATTTCAGTTATTATCTCTTTATCTTTTTTTGTTGTTGTGTAATTAGACTAGTTTAGAAAGAAGATTGTGTTGATGATGATAAATCCAAGGCTTGTCTCTTAAAAAACATTCGCAGTAGCTGCCTGAGAGCTTTTGCCCAAGTATTCTAATTATTGTAGAAGCTTCCAAATATTGAAAATATAACTCATAATATTAATTTCAACTTCTTATGAGAAAAACAAAGACCGTAAAGCAAAACCAAATCATAAATTTATAAAAGTTGAAAAAATTTAAGTTATTTTGGCATAATATAAATTGAGGAATCACAAAACTGATAAAAAAAAAATTGATATGATAAGATCATAACATAATAACGAAGTATATTTTGTTAAATATTTAGTTTTTATTTACATTTGAAATCATTTTAACTAATCCCACAATTTTCAATCAATCTATTTCTTTTTTAATTTTGAAAGAATAGATATCAGTCTAATCTGATTAATTAGTAATTATTGTATTTGTGTAATAATTAATATTAATGTAAAGAAAATGTCATTTTGATTTTTAAAAACTAATAATTTAAAACCATCCATCCGGCTTGGACATGTCAGGTGAAGGAAGAGGGAAACATCAAGAATTAGGATTTGAACAAGCCTTTGGATTTATCACCATCCATACAATCTTCTTTCCAATCTAGCTCAATTACAAAGATCCAACAAAATATAGAGAGAATAAACGAAATTAACTAATAGTAAAAGGTGTGGAGAGAAAAGGACCAAACTGATAAAAATGTAAATGTAGAGGGTTAAATTACTCATAATTAGAATTAAAAATTGATAGAATGTGTAAGCATTGAGGACTAAATGTGTAATTAAATCAATTAAAAAATGTCATGTCATCTTTTTCGTCAAGAGGATGATCAAAACAAAAACAGATGATAACGTTAGTGAGAAAAATGAAAATTTCTATAGTTCGATGGTCGAAAAAGAAATACACTAATAATTGGATGACTAATTATGTAGTTTATCTTATTGTTTTTTCCTAAGCAATTATTATTATTATATAAAAAGGAATTGTTCAGATATTGATCCTATGGTGTCAATTAGGATTTAATTTTAACGAAAGAGTCAAATTGATTATGTATGTAATTTGTGTTTTGAGAGAGTACGAGATGGTTGTATTTATATATTTAAAGAAAAAGAAAAGGTATGGATTGAGTTATTGATTTTGGAGTTGAAGCTTGAATAATAGGTTATGGAGGTTGTGGTTCAAACTCTAAGAATCATTTTGTACAGTTTCTGTTCGACCCCAAAGTTCCTTCTTCCACAAAATGCTTACCTTTTTTTTTTTTTTTTTTTGAATTAATGGGACTCTTCAAGTTTCATGTTTAAAAATTTCGTCTGCATTTAGGTTTATTTAATTTTTTTATAAATGTAATGATTCATATTTTAAATATTGTTAGTATATAAATTTATGTCATACAAGTAAATTATTATCATATGTCATCAATAGTAATTCTTGCAATTTAATTTCATCACATAATATATCGTTAACATTTTTCATTGATAGATCAACCTTGATATGTACATAGTGGAAAAATATTTGGTACATTATTACATGAGTTTTTAGACTTCATAAGCAAGTCAAGGTGTTATAAATGTCTTATAGAGGTATACTAAAATATTAAAAAAAAAGAGACATATAACAATTTTTTAAGGCTACTTGTGAAATAAAAAAAGTATACCATATATATTATATAAAATGCAAACCCTTCAAAACTTAACAACTAAATTAGTTAACATAAAATTCAATTTTGACTAATGGGAGAAACAACATTCTTTTCTCTCTCTCACCTTAAGCACTGCTCAAAACTTCCTCTACCTTTGTTCGCCTTTAGATGACCAACCACTTGTCGTCAATGGTTGGTCGTCCCTCACCTTATTCTTTTTTTTTTTTCGTTTTGATGTCCTCCTCTCGGTTTAATAACCTCTTTGGAGGCCTCGTTTGAGTTTTTGTGGCTTATCTCTCTCTCCTGAGCGGTGTTAAAAAGAAATAGGTGTGGTCTTCTGACGCTTGTGATGTTCCTTGCTTCTGGTGAAATTTTTTTGTTGTAACTATGGATGGTAGATGGTTGGCGGCACCAAGAGCCTCAAGATGTTGCTTTTTTGTTTTGTTTCGACAGATTCCAAGATCTCTATCGCTTCAATCGTTGTATGGTTAGAAATCCAGGTTTGGTGTCGCTGGTGGTTGATTTCAGTTTGTCTGAGGTGGCTCTATGCCTTCGTTCTTTCCGGTGTCTCTTGGCTTTTCGATTGTTGATGTTTGGCTCTATCTTGTGCTTCACTGTTTTTCTCCTTCTCTTGTAAGCAAGGTCTTCAATGGAAAAGGAGGCAGCTCGATAATGAGGATTATACGCACTAATGTTCTACATTAGTGGCTGACGCCTAAGTGATTGGTGATGATTCCTCCTCTTTTTCTACTTTTGGAGCGGTTGACCACTTATGTTTGAAATCTTGATTGTTGGGAACCATTTTCTTTGGCTAAATGCCATTGTTGCTCTGTCTGTAATGACTATTGTTCTATGAAATGAACCTCTTTTTGTAAAAAAAAAAAAAACAAAAAAAAAACGGGAGTAATCACCAGGGCAAAGCAGTACTGTAAACTTAATTTTGGGAATATTTTCTTAAAATTTTTAATTAATATTCTTTACTTTTCACTTTTTGTTACACTCTAAATTTGATTAAGAAAAAAAAGGGTTAAAAGTATTTTAAATAACTTGAAACTTATTATTTTATTTATTATGATCATATATTCATTTACAGCTTAAGCTTTTAATGATGTGAGTCTCAGGCTAGAGATGTGATGGACTTTCTTTAACTCAAGGCCCCAATAATAATGTCAAAAGCAAAGCAAATCAAAGAAAGATTAAATGAGATTGTCCAAGACTTTGTTACAAAGGCTTCAGAAGCGCATACAAAGAAAAAAGAAAATCAAGATTCACCTTCTTGTTTTCAAGAAAATCTAGAAACTGAATCTTAGTCTAATTTTTCTATTTCAAGTGATTTCAAGAATCAAGAAAATCAAGATTTCAAGTTTTGAAATGCTTGGTCCAAGAAACCGAATCTTGGTTCATTTTCAATTACATCCTTCTACAGCCCTCTAAATTATATAATTACAGAAATTTCATGTTAAATCCAACTATTTTCATTTTAGTCCCTAAACTCAAAACTAACAAACCTCACTTTACAATTTATTCCTTAATCATTTCTAAGCTTACAACCAAGCCATTTAACATAAAAAAACATAAAAAAAATATCAATGACAACATTTCAAAACTTTAACAGTTTTGTGATTTAGTACCCGAGTTAGCTAGATCAAGTTTCAACGATCTCAAAAATATAAAATTTACGAAAAACGAGCTTTGAAAACACTTACATACAAGGGCCGAATGTTTAAGAATGCTTGAAGCTTTTCTTTCTTCTACAATGGTGGTATTTCGGTGGTGGAGAAGAAAAATGGATGAAGACCACCTTAGTTTATGTTTTAACGTTTTTATTATTATTAAATTTTACTTAATTAACAAAAATTACATTAAGAAAATGTGCACTAACTGCCCTACCTATTAAAAGGTGGCTAATTGTCACATAAAACCTCAAACAATCACCTTTTAAACCTTTTAAACTAATAAAAATCAACAGCGATTAATTTTTACGATTTTTATGATTTAGTCAATGTACCCTAATTAGCCATTCAATCAAAAAAATTACAGGACCGAAATTTAATATAACCTTATAATAGACTTGTAAATATTAATAAATAATATTTACTGACTTGATCATTAGAAAACTGGGTTCCAAAATCATCATTTTCGATACCACTAAAAAACGGGCTGTTACAACTCTCCCCCATAAGAAAATTGTCTTTGAAATTTATTACCTGAAAATAGGTTCGGGTATTGAGATTTCATCGATTCTTTCGTTTCCCACGTAGCTTCCTCTATAACATGTCAGTGCCACAATACTTTCACTACGATACTCGTTTATTTCGCAGCTCTTTTACATTCCTAGCCAAGATTTTCACTGGTTCCTCATTGTACGAAAAATCAGGTTGAAATTTAATTTCATCGGGAGTAATCACATGGGAAGGATTTGATCTATACCGACGTAGCATCGAAACACGAAAAATTGTGAATTTTCTCAAGTTCTGGGGGTAATGTCTGACCAATTCTCTCTTGATAATTTCATACGGCTTAAGAAATCTAATAATAAATTTCTCCAATATGCAATCCCTTGGGTACGATCCTTGGAATACTTACCGATGTTCTATTATAACACAAATTTATATTACAATTTGACTTGTTCAATTGCAGATACTGTACTAATTTTAAATATAGTTATTTGTACGATTTCAACTCCAAACGTTTGCACATTTGGAGGTAGTCAAGTTGTTATGTTTGATCTGCCAAGGTTCGTTATGGCAAATTAGACTATTTTCGGCACGTAATGAGCTTGATTTCAAGTAATTTTATGTGTAACACCCCTCACACGTATTCAATGCCGGAATAGAGTTTCGGAGCATTACCGGACTTACAACACATTTAACATACTTTTCTCATACATTTAATCAATACAAGAAATCATAATTCAATTCAATCAATATGTCCCTATTACGAGCCTATGAGGCCCTAAACATACATTGGGAGTGGTTCGGGACTAAACTGATAACTTTAGAAATATTTGGAACACTTATAATTTTTTTCTCAAAACAGGGGACACACGCCCGTGTGGCAAGGCCGTGTGTCTCACACGGTCACCAGACACGCCCGTGCTACAATCCGTATGGACATTCGAAATGGGAGCACATGGCCGTGTCCCAGCCAGTGTCCTACCCCTTGTCTAAACAAGTGAGGTTACTGACTTGGGTCACACGGCCAACCACATGCCCGTGTGGCTAGCCCGTGTGCCCTTCTAAGTGACCATACACGCCTGTGTGCCAGGCCGTGTGCTAGGCCGTGCCAAACTTGTAGGGTATACTGACTAATGCAACACGGCCAAGTCACACACCCGTGTGCTAGGCCGTGTGTAAATTATGGGGTATACTGACTTATGCCACACGGCCGATCACACGCCCATGTGTGTGACCGTGTGGAACATATTGACTTCATTTCAATTTCAGCACCAGGGGACACACGACCGTGTAACATGAACGTGTGTCATATACGGCTGAGACACACGTCCGTGTCTCTGCCCGCGTGGACAAAAATAGGCTATTTACCAAGCCAATTTGCCACCCACAAAACATGTACCTACACCACAATTCAAATGCACCAACACAAAGCATAAAAGGCATTAAATCAACCTCATGTCAAGCATATTCCATACCATTTCATTACCCAATCAATACAAATCATAAACTATCACAATATGCCATCTAATTTCATACCAACCTTATCTTGTCAAATCATCAAAATGACCATTAACAAAATCCATTATTTGGCCTACTTTCATAAGCATACCAATAACTCAAATCATCAATTTAACACTTATAATACCTATTATCATCAATCATCACACAACCCTCAACCAACTCAATTCACAAGAGAAAATCATACTTATATGCACATAATTCAAACATACCAAATAAACTAAAATAAGCCATCACTCATGGCTATATATACATACCAAAACATAAACATTTACAATGCCAATTCATATGGCCAAAATCATTATCAAGTCATAACCAAAATGACCAAAGTCCCTATACATGCCATATGCTTAAAATACCAAGTTCATAGGTACCGAGTGATAGTTGGATAGTGTGAAGCGATCTTCGACGATCCTCGAATCCGAGCTAGCTTCGATATCACTATAAAACACGGGAAAATAAAAAAAAGTAAGCTATAAAGCTTAGTAAGCTCGTATGAGATAAACTTAATGCAATCACTTAAACATGATTCAATAATTCCAATATGTCAATATGTATCTTTCCTTAACTATCAAACCTTTCAAGTGCTCATTCACAAAACCATATACATTCATCATCATTTCTCCCATTCAAAACTAAAATAGTTTATACACATACCTGTACCATCTCGTACCAATCTCATTTACATTCCCGTCTTTCATTTACCCATTGAACTATTCAGAATAGAAGTCTGATACTCAAGGGTCTCACACGATAAGTACCTATACCATAGCCCGAAGCCAAATCAAGGTAACTTATCCGAATTACTGATATCATGGCCCGAAGCCAAATCGATTTATCTCTCACACCAAGTGCTATATCATGGCCCGAAGCCAACTCACTGTATCACCTAATGACATGTCACTAGTATCATAAACTATTCCTAAGGTTCAACCGGGATTTCAAATATTGAATCATCGTCGAATCATTTTCAAACTTGTCCGTAGTCACGTAATCACAATTTATGCTATATCAAAGCATATAGAATACATTTGAAATGAAATTATAACATACGAACTTACCTCGAATGTGGAAACGACGAAATAAGTCGATTAGTCGATAACTTTTGTTTTTCCCCGATCTAGATCTGAATTCCGTTTTTCTTGATCTAAATATATTCCAAATTAACTTATTTAACCATTTATTCATTCAATTTAGTCCAAAACACTCTTTAAGGTGCATTTACACTTTTACCCCTAAACTTTCACATTTTTACAATTTAGTCCTTACTTCATAAAATCACAAATTAATGAAATTCACAATAAACCCATGCTATCCGAATTACCATAATGCCCCTAGCAGCCCATATTTTTCATTTATTTCACATTTCAACCACAAAATTTCAACATTTCTCAATTAAATTCCTATTTTGCATTTTCACTAAAAAGCACTTTATAAAACTTGTATAATTCACAACAAACTTTCATAATCTATCATTAAACATCAAAACACACATGTATTCATCAATGGCATCATTCAAAATCTTTAACAGTCTTGCAAATTAGTCCTTGGGCTAGCTAGTACTAGATGCAATGATCACAAAAATATAGAAATCATTAAAAATCGAGCAAAAACGAACTTACAATTGAGTATTAAAGTGATCGAAACTTTCAAGACCTAAAATGGCTTTTCTCCATGCTTAACTCAGCTATGGTAAATAAGATTATAGCCTTTAAATTTTATGTTTTGTTTTATTTAATTAACATGTATTTAACAATTACCAAATTAACCTTAACATTAAACCATTTAAATCACATAATGGTTGTCCATAATTGTCCACTGGCTATTAGTGGTATATTTACCACATAAGGACCTCTAAATTAAAATTCCATAGCTATTAAATACATTAGCTAATGGAACTCCACTTTTACAGTTTATGCGATTTAGTCCTTTTTATCAAATTAACCATCTAAATGATAAAATTTCTTAACGAAAATTTCACACAAACATATTATCATGCTGTAGACATTAAAATAATAATAAAATAAATATTTTGACTTTGGATTTGTGGTCCCAAAACCACTATCCCGATTTGACCAAAAACAGGCTGTTACAACTCTCCCCCCTTAGGGATTTTCGTCCCCGAAAATCTTACCATTGAATTGGTTAGGATACTGCTTCTCAACTTTTTAAACTCTCGAACTAAAATTCTGATCGGCTCTTCGTTATCTAACATATCGACTAAATCTCAACATCTGTCAGAGATATTATATACAAATGGTCTGATCGCAACATAGATAACTGAAATACATTATAAATCTGTTCTAACTTTGATGGTAATTCAAGTCGGTATGTCACTGGCCCTCTCTCTCAATAGACTAATACAACTCAATAAATTATAGAGTCCACTTCTCTTTACGACCACAATGAAGAATCCTCTTCGAGGGCGATACTTTCAGAAATACTCTGTCGCCGATCTGAAATCTAATATCTTTACGATTCAAATCTGTATACCATTATGTCTATCTAAAGTGCTTCCAATTTTCATGAATCACATTCATCTTTTCTCCAGAATCACTAATCAATTCAATCTCGTGTATCTTTTCTCACTGAGCTCCGTCCAATATAACAGAGTTCGCCATTTACAACCACATAAAATTTCACACAGTACCATCTTATACTCGACTAAAAATTATTATTATACGTGAATTCGACCAACAGTAAACATTTTTCCTAGTTACCTTTGAATTCTAAAACATAGTAACGAAGCTTATCATCACGAATCTATTCACTCTTTTATACTTATCATCAATTTGAGGATGAATTGTAGTGCAAAAATACAATCGCATACTCAGAGCTTTTTGTAGCTTTCTCCATAATCGCAATATAGGCCTCGGATCTCTATTCGAAATAATGGAGACTGACACTCTGTATAACCTGACAATATCAGAATCACATAATTCAGCAAATCTGCCACGTGAGAAATTTATACGTACTAGAATAAATATGTAGATTTCGTCAACCGATTAATAACAACCCAGATAGCATATTTCTTTTTCAAAGATTAGGGTAACCCCGATACAAAGTCTATCATAACTCTATCACAGTTTCCATTCCAGTATCATCATTGACTATAATAGTCTTGAATGCACTTGATATTCGGCTTTAACTTGTTGACAAATCAAACATCTTAACACAAAATAAAAACTATCGCTTTTCATACCCGACAATGTAACATCTCAAAAACGGGGTTATTTGAAATTTCATTATTTTCTTATGTATGAACTACTGAAATATTATTTATGGAATAAGAGAGTTTAAATTAAGGCCTTGAGTTGTCTCATTTTGGTAGAAAATTTTAGTTCTTAACTCTAAAGGCAGGGAGCCTTAGCAGGAGTGTGTTATAAGAATATATGAAGGAATTTGGGCATTAAGGAGGCCTTGGTAAAGTGGCAAAGTAAGCCCACTTAAGAGCTACATGTGACGCCACAAGGGGGAACAAGGAGAGCCTTGGTTCGAGTCGCGAATTCCCCTCTTTTTGCATTATTGTTGGACGGCACATAGGGAGAGTTTTGCTCTCTTTAAATTCTTTTTATTAAGAGATAATTAAGGATTTTATTAAAAAGGGGATATTAGGGATATTATTAAGAGGATTATTTGATTATTAATTGATTAATAAGAGATTAATATTATTTAATTCAAAACTATTTGAATTAAAATAAATGGATGGCTTGGAGCAAAAATAGGTGATGGCCGAATCCTATATAAAGCACATACCTAGCACCCTATTTTCGTTTTGCTCAACCTTACACAAAGCCGAATGCCTTGGTGACTTACTTCAAAAATTTCGGCAAGCCTACATCCCATCTTTTACTATTCTCTTTCAAGTTCTCTCAAGCCGAAAATCCTATTAACATTCACTTTCCCATTCTTCTGATCTTTAGCCGAAACTCTACCTCCTCTTCCCTACTTCCTCTTTGGCATTGAGGCTTTTAGATTCCTCTCGATTGTGAAGGTGAGTTTGGCCGAATACTTATGGTTTTCTCTTCTCTATATCCTGTCGATTTCTATAAAGGGAAGTGCCGATTTCGGCAATGGTTATAAGGCCTCTAAATAAGTGGTAACCGATTTCCTCTAGGTGCTCAGGAACGTAAAGCAGTCAACTCAAAGCCGATCTCTAGAATTCGATTTTTGGGTAAGTATAGGTAAGGCTTGTATTGGTATTTAAAGGCCGAAGGCTATGGTTATTAGTGTTATTAATTGACCAAGTGTAGTTTGTAAACCAGATTCGCAAATCGGACGCTAGGGCTAGTACTCGAAGCGATTGGGTAAGGATTCGGGTACAAAGTATGACCCCTTTAAATTGTTTGGTTTGGCCGAATGGGCCATGTCACTAACCTTGAGAGTTGGCCGAATATAGGGGCAAAGACTTGAGTGTGGCCGACTTCTCTTCTCGGATTTAGACTCCTTGTTGGTGACAGGTGTGTACATACACACCATTTAACTTATTAAATTATGCTAAGTAATGTGATTGCTAACTTGATGTGTGTAGCAATGGCTTGAATACCATAACGGTATATGGGGTAACCGTAAGTACTGTGCATATGATTGCTATTTTATGCTTTTGGGAAGCATCTTTGTGATAATACATATGATAAATCTATATGTGATCGTTGACTATGTGGGTTGATTGAGTGGAGGAGCGGTGTATTCGTCTTGAGCGAGCACCGGTGCTTTGGTAGCACATTGTGACTATATGTCACCGTGAGGTTTGGTACCTCCGGAGGTTTGGTACCTCATAGCGACTTGTCCCCGTGGTTAACACCACCGTGGGTTGGCCCCACTTGAGATATGGGATCGTCGCGGTGATTTGGTATCACACGATGGGTTGGCCCCATCACCCGATTTGTGTCTGCGGACACGGTGCTTTGGTAGCACATTGTGACTATATGTCACCGGTGGTTTGGCACCACCCAGTGTTTTGGTAACACATCGTGACTACGGTCACCAGTGGTTTGGTACCACGTGGGGTAGGTAAAGGTGTTTGGTTGGCTAGGTTGGGTACATGATACTTTGCTTAATTAATTTGTTATTTGATGTGTATGAAAATGCTTTAAAATGGGGAAGGGTTGCATATCTGGGTCTTGGTGACTCACCTTCTCCTTTAACATTTTTCAGGTGACTCGTAGATGGCGGTTGAGGAGCCGATGGGACTCGAGGCGGCCATGCAAAGGACTTTACTTTTACGAACTTTAAATTTGTTTAATTTTTATTTTGGGTTGTAATAAGGCCTCCATAAACTATAGTTGCATTATTTTTTTATGTTGGATATCGACTTAAACTATATCATTAAATTATATTAAATCACATGTTTTCTTAAGTTAACACGTGGAAGTTTAAACGTGCCATCGGGTACACTTGAAACCGTATAACAATTGGACTTAATTAAAATTTCACATTAGATCTAAAGGTAGCTTTAACAAGATAACCAAACGAGGAGTTTTCAATGGAAAATTAAGTGTTTTGAAATAGCGTTCACAAGGTTTTACCTCGTAATAACTCAAATTCGGTCGTAGTGTTTGGGTAGGGTTTGGGTTGTTACTGCACTGGTATCGAGCCGTGTTCAAAGCTCTGGTGTGGGGCCCAAGGCCCAAAAATGTTTTTGGTAGGCCTTATAGTATGATCTCTCCGAGTTTTTAAGCAAAGATGGCCCGAGTCTCCAAGACCGATCCGCCTGTAAGTACATCTAAACCTTTCACGTGAAATATATTTTGTAGAAGGGTAGGAAGCATGGAACGTAGATAGATTTATAGGACTTGGACCCTAGGGTTAGAATACTCAAACACAACGCAAAGATAAGACTTAAAGAACTAAACCCACCTATGACTTAGTCAATGAGCTAGGGTGTGGTAACCCCTGTACGCATGTCTAGGATTGGATCCGGAAGAGCTTGGTATTTAAGCAGTCCTCGTGACTCACCTCCTCTTCGCAGTATCTACCAGTGCGCGTAGCTTCTGTTCACCCTAACTCGGAAGGCTCGATGGTGTGGTAACCTCTGTGCGCATGTCTAGAAAGGTTCAGTGAGAGCTTGGTATTTAAGCGGTCCGTGTGACCCACCTCCTCTTCACTTGAACTCTGCCTGGTGCGTAGCTTTGGTTCACCCTGACCAGGAGGGCTCGGTCATAGGCTAAACACAATGATTAAAACCCGAAAAAGGGAATTAGCCTTGTTTTTCAAAATAGAACGAGACAACAAGCCCTAATGTTTTCAAAACTTATCCCAATAACCCTCTCAAACCCTAGAACATTAGGTATACAATGTTTTTCGCGGAAAACTAGACTTGTGAAAAAATTACAGAAATACCCTTAGGAGTAAAATTACCAAAATGCCCCTGATCCATAAAATATTGATTCAACGATTTTGCCCAAAAATTTAACTATTTTACAAATATTCAACAACTTAGCTTTGGAAATCGGCAGTAGAATATCCTGGTTCTGGAAAATTACGAAAATACCCCTGTAGGGAAAAAGACGAAAATACCCCTGGGTTAGAAATGGGCAGAAATGTCCGATGAGTGAATAGGTATGGAAAGTATTAAGGAATGGATGCATGAACTTCTTTGTGTGAACTAGGATAGGAAACTGAAACATTGTTTGCTCGAAAGAATCTCTGATTAAACCTCATCCATAAAATTTCTTCGCGAGTAATAAAGTGAAACAAATGCTAATGCATAAAATTTTTCTTAATCGATTAAAAGCGCGGTAGATAGAATGAGTTCTAGAGGACGTGGGACGCCGTGGACGTGGTAGGGTAGGATGACGGTGTCCGAACCCGTCAGTCGGGACAAGGTTCAGAGAATGAGGTACCACCGCCACCTCCTACTTTTAGGGTCGAGGAGCCGGAGCGGCCGGTGGCGCGACCGGTATCGCAAGCGGTGTTGCGAGTCTTGGAGATGGTGGTCGGGCTGGTGGAAATGTTGGAGCTCGGAAATCGTTTTCGAGCGACTCCGATCCAACGGAGCGGAGGTATTCCGAGGTGTGTCGAGTGGCACCCAAAGGCGTGAGAATCATTGGCTAGAGTCAACCGAAAGGATCATGGATGACCTTGACCGACCAAGAAGAGAAGCCGAAAAGCGTGTCGCTCTAAAGGATGAAGCGATCGGTGGTGGCTTACGGTTCGAGATGGGGCTACTGCAGATGATTTGACTTGGGAGTATTTCGTAACCGCCTACCGAAAAAGTATGTGGGCATTAGCTACACCGACGCTGCAGAGAAAGGCTTTTCTCGGGATTAGTTCAAGGAACTAAGTCCGTGTCGGAATATGAGGAGAATTTCGAGGCCGAGTAGATATGCGAGAGGCATCGTGGCTACCGAACATGAGCGCTGTGTGTCCGCTTTGAGGACGGACTCGAGATGATCTAAGGTTATTGATTGCCCCACAAAGCGAGTTCGTGAGTTCTCATCTCTAGTGGAGAAGGCTAAGGTAGCCGAAGGAATCAAGGAGGTCGTGGAGGCGTAACTATAGTAAGAATAATCGTAAAAGAAGTTTTGGGTCATTTGGATCAAGCGGAAGTGCTCGAGTAAAAGGCTAGGCCAAGTGGGCCCAATCAGCAATGAGGCCCACGATCGCTAATCAGAGGCCGACGCAAAGGCAATCGCTGTGGGAAGACCCATTGGGGAGGTTGTTGGGGCGGTGATAAAGGATGTTTTGAGTGTGGGTCTTTGGAGCATCGCGTCGAGATTGTCCCCGAAACTAGCTAAGAAGCAGCCAGAAGGACAGAACCGTGCTCAAGATAGAAATGTAGGACCACGGAGGGTCGTGGTAATGGTAGAGGAAACAACGGTCCTAACCGAGGTCGTGGAACTCAAGGTAGAGGTTCAGTGCAACGAGAGGCTAGGCGGCTGGCTTAGTCTATGCAAAGAAGGTGTCGTGAAGAAGGTGACGACCGGATGTCATAACCGATGACGTTTCTAATTTTTGGTTTTCCTTATGTTGCATTGATTGATGTGGGTTCGACGCACTCGTACATTGCTAGTAGTGTGGTAGGAACTATGGACCTAGACTCAAAGCGCTTCTAGGAGATGACCGTAGTTAGCCCCTTAGGTCACTCCGTAGTCGTGAGATAAACTTTATAGAGGCGTGCACCCTAGAACTCCAAGGGGTAGTATTTGTAGTCGATCTAATGGAACTACCGTTTGGGAGTTCGATTTGATCCTTGGTATGGATTGGTTGGTTAAGTACCAAGCGAGTTTGGATGCTTGCGCGCTAAGCGCATGGTCCTTAAGACGATGAAGGTGATGAAGTGGTTATGATAGGAGATAGGAGGAATTACCTATCCAACGTAGTGATCGCCTTGAAGGTGAAAGGATGGTCAAGAAGGGTTGTGAGGCGTATTTGGTTCAAATCGTGCTTTGGAAGCTAAGGAGTTGGTAGTTGAAAAGGTCCGAACGGTTGGGGAATTTGTTGATGTGTTCCCGAGAAGAACTTCCGGGTTTGCCTCCGGATCGAGAAGTCGAAGTCGGTATAGACTTGCTACCGAACGGCACTGTGTCCATAGCACCATACCGAATGGCGCCAAAGGAATTGGTGGAGCTAAAGGCTCAAATTCGTGGAGCTCTTGGATAGAGGGTTTATACGACCAAGCATATCTCCATGGGGAGCACTGTGTTGTTTGTCAAGAAGAAGGACGGTTCTATGCGGATGTGCATCGACTCACCGTCGATTGAACAAGTTAACGATCAAGAACAAGTATCCGTTGCCTCGGATTGACGACTTGTTCGATCAATCAAGGGTGCCTCGGTGTTTTCAAGATAGACCTTAGGTCGAGGATATCATCAACTTAAGGTAAAGGAGGTGATGTACACAAAGCGGCATTCGAACTCGGTATGGGCATTTCGAGTTCTTGGTGATGCCATTCGGGTTGACTAATGCGCCGGCGGCATTTATGGACTTGATGAATAGAGTATTCCAAAGAAGATTTTGGACCCGCTTTGTCGTAGTGTTCATAGACGACATATTGGTTTATTCAAAGACGTAAGAGGAGCATGACAAGCATCTACAGATAGTTACGCAAGTATTGAGGAGAAGCGATTATATGCCAAATTCGATGAAGTGCGAATTTTGGCTGAAGGAGGTGGCTTTCTTAGGGCATGTAGTATCAGCTGAAGGAATTAGGGTAGACCCCCGCAAGATTGAGGCAGTATTGGAGTGGAAACCACCTAGGACGGTGGCTGAAATACGGAGTTTTCTGGGTTTAGCGGGATACTATCGGAGATTCGTGGAAGGATTCTCTCTAATAGCAGCGCCGTTGACTAAGTTGCTAAGGAAAGGTGTCCCATTTGTATGGACGGAAAAGCAGCAAGAAAGCTTTGATAAACTAAGGAAGATTTTGACGGAAGCTCCGGTTTTGGTGCAACCTGAAGCGGGAAAGTTATTCACAGTCTATTGTGATGCATCTCACACCGGTTTGGGATGTGTATTGATGCAAGATGGGAAGGTAGTAGCCTATGCATCCCGTCAGTTAAGATCGCATGAGGTTAACTACCCAACTCACGACTTAGAGTTAGCAGCGGTCGTCTTCGCTCTAAAGATATGGAGACATTACCTGTATGGAGAGAAGTCGATAGTCTACACGGATCACAAAAGCTTGAGGTATCTTCTCGACTCGAGAAAGATCTCGAATACGAGACAACGTCGATGGATTGAACTACTAAAGGACTATGATTGTTCAATCGAGTACCATCCGGGTAAGGCTAATGTGGTAGCTGACGCATTGAGCCGGAAGGTGGTGACGGACTTAAGAGCAATGTTCGCTCGGTTAAGTCTATATGATGATGGAAGTCTCTTGGCAGAACTTCAAGTAAAGCCGACTTGGATTGAGGAGATTAAAGAAAAGCAGTTAGTAGATGAAAGCTTGAGCGCTAAGAGAGTACAAGTTCAAGACAGTGGTTTGGAAGGGTACAGTCTGACTAGTGAAGGAGTGCTTTGTTTTCAAGGACGAGTATGTATGCCAAAAGATCCAGAATTAAGGCAGAAAATTCTCCAAGATGCACATAGCAGCCCATACGCTATGCATCCTGGGGGAAGCAAGATGTATGGAGATTTGCGGAAACAGTTTTGGTGGCCGGGGTTGAAGCGTGAGATAACGGAGTTCGTAGGGAAGTGTCCGACGTGTCGTGAGTTAAGGGTGAACATCACCACCATCGGGACTACTTCAACCGATAAAGATCCTCAATGGAAATGGGAGAGGATCACCATGGATTTTGTTAGTGGGCTACCCTTACGCCCACTAAGAAGGATGCGATTTGGGTAATTGTGGATCGCCTAACTAAGTCACTCACTTCATGCCGGTGAGAATGGATTACTCACCCGAAGCTAGCAAGGTTATATGTGGTTGAGATAGTCGATTGCATGGTGTGCCAATGTCGATTATCTCGGATAGGGATCCGAGGTTCACGTCGAGGTTTTGGAAAGTGTTGCATCAAGCTTTGGGTACACGGTTAGATTTCAGTACGGCTTTCCATCCACAAATCGACGGACAATCGGAAAGGGTGATCTGATTTTAGAAGACATGTTAAGAGGTCATGTGTCTTGGATTTTAGTGGTAGTTGGGAGGAGTACCTACCACTAGCGGAATTCGCTTATAACAATAGTTATCAAGCGAGTATTCAAATGGCTCCATACGAGGCCCTATATGGACGAAAGTGTCGTACTCGGACATGTTGGACGTAATTGGGTGAACGACAAAGTTATGGGTCCAGAATCGTAACCGAGACGGAAGACAAAGTCAAGGTGATTCGGTCTCGTCTCAAGGAAGCATCGGATAGGCGAAGTCTTATGCCGATCTCAAACGCAAGGAAGTGGAGTATCTTTGTGGGAGACAAAGTCTTTACGAAAGTGTCGCCTTGGAAAAAGGTGTTGAGATTTGGACGGAAAGGAAGTTAAGCCCAAGGTTCATTGGGCCATATATCGTTGTGAAGCGAATAGGACCGAGTGGCTTATCGGCTAGAGTTGCCGCGCAGAATCGAGTCGATTCATAACGTATTCCATGTGTCAATGCTAAGGCGGTATCGGTCGGACCCTTCATGACGTTGTGCCGAGAGCGTAAATCGAGGTGAATCCAGATTTATCTTTTGAAGAGGAACCAGTTCGGATCTTAGACCGAGATGAGAAAGTTCTACGTAGGGAAGTCGGTGCCCTTGGTGAAGGTCTTTGTGGCGGAACCATGGTATAGAGGAAGCTACGTGGGAACCCGAGGATGTAATGAGGCAAACAATACCCCCACCTTTTCTAGTTAAGGAATTTCGAGGACGAAATTTATTTTAAGGGGGGTAGAACTGTAACATCTCAAAAACGGGGTTATTTGAAATTTCATTATTTTCTTATGTATGAACTACTGAAATATTATTTATGGAATAAGAGAGTTTAAATTAAGGCCTTTAGTTGTCTCATTTTGGTAGAAAATTTTAGTTCTTAACTCTAAAGGCAGGGAGCCTTAGCAGGAGTGTGTTATAAGAATATATGAAGGAATTTGGGCATTAAGGAGGCCTTGGTAAAGTGGCAAAGTAAGCCCACTTAAGAGCTACATGTGACGCCACAAGGGGGAACAAGGAGAGCCTTGGTTCGAGTCGCGAATTCCCCTCTTTTTGCATTATTGTTGGACGGCACATAGGGAGAGTTTTGCTCTCTTTAAATTCTTTTTATTAAGAGATAATTAAGGATTTTATTAAAAAGGGGATATTAGGGATATTATTAAGAGGATTATTTGATTATTAATTGATTAATAAGAGATTAATATTATTTAATTCAAAACTATTTGAATTAAAATAAATGGATGGCTTGGAGCAAAAATAGGTGATGGCCGAATCCTATATAAAGCACATACCTAGCACCCTATTTTCGTTTTGCTCAACCTTACACAAAGCCGAATGCCTTGGTGACTTACTTCAAAAATTTCTAAGCAAGCCTACATCCCATCTTTTACTATTCTCTTTCAAGTTCTCTCAAGCCGAAAATCCTATTAACATTCACTTTCCCATTCTTTCGATCTTTAGTGAAACTCTACCTCCTCTTCCCTACTTCCTCTTTGGCATTGAGGCTTTTAGATTCCTCTCGATTGTGAAGGTGAGTTTGGCCGAATACTTATGGTTTTCTTCTCTATATCCTGTCGATTTCTATAAAGGGAAGTGCCGATTTCGGCAATGGTTATAAGGCCTCTAAATAAGTGGTAACCGATTTCCTCTAGGTGCTCAGGAACGTAAAGCAGTCAACTCAAAGCCGATCTCTAGAATTCGATTTTTGGGTAAGTATAGGTAAGGCTTGTATTGGTATTTAAAGGCCGAAGGCTATGGTTATTAGTGTTATTAATTGACCAAGTGTAGTTTGTAAACCAGATTCGCAAATCGGACGCTAGGGCTAGTACTCGAAGCGATTGGGTAAGGATTCGGGTACAAAGTATGACCCCTTTAAATTGTTTGGTTTGGCCGAATGGGCCATGTCACTAACCTTGAGAGTTGGCCGAATATAGGGGCAAAGACTTGAGTGTGGCCGACTTCTCTTCTCGGATTTAGACTCCTTGTTGGTGACAGGTGTGTACATACACACCATTTAACTTATTAAATTATGCTAAGTAATGTGATTGCTAACTTGATGTGTGTAGCAATGGCTTGAATACCATAACGGTATATGGGGTAACCTGGTAAGTACCTGTGCATATGATTGCTATTTTATGCTTTTGGGGAGGCATGCTGTGATAATACATATGATAAATCTATATGTGATTGTTGACTATGTGGGTTGATTGAGTGGAGGGGCGGTGTATTCGTGTCGACGAGCACCGTGCTTTGGTAGCACCTGCTGTGACTATATGTCACCAGAGGTTTGGTACCTCCAGAGGTTTGGTACCTCATAGCGACTTGTCCCCGTGGTTAACACCACCGTGGGTTGGCCCCACTTGAGATATGGGATCGTCGCGGTGATTTGGTATCACACACGATGGGTTGGCCCCATCACCTGATTTGTGTCTGCGGACACCAGTGCTTTGGTAGCACATTGTGACTATATGTCACCAGTGGTTTGGCACCACCAGTGTTTTGGTAACACATCGTGACTACGGTCACCAGTGGTTTGGTACCACGTGGGGTAGGTAAAGGTGTTTGGTTGGCTAGGTTGGGTACATGATACTTTGCTTAATTAATTTGTTATTTGATGTGTATGAAAATGCTTTAAAATGGGGAAGGGTTGCATACTGGGTCTTGGTGACTCACCTTCTCCTTTAACATTTTTCAGGTGACTCGTAGATGGCGGTTGAGGAGCCGGTGGGACTCGAGGCGGCCATGCAAAGGACTTTACTTTACAGAACTTTAAATTTGTTTAATTTTTATTTTGGGTTGTAATAAGGCCTCCATAAACTATAGTTGCATTATTTTTTTTTATGTTGGATATCGACTTAAACTATATCATTAAATTATATTAAATCACATGTTTTCTTAAGTTAACACGTGGAAGTTTAAACGTGCCATCGGGTACACTTGAAACTGGTATAACAATTGGACTTAATTAAAATTTCACATTAGATCTAAAGGTAGCTTTAACAAGATAACCGAAACGAGGAGTTTTCAATGGAAAATTAAGTGTTTTCGAAATAGCGTTCACAAGGTTTTACCTCGTAATAACTCAAATTCGGTCGTAGTGTTTGGGCCGGGTTTGGGTTGTTACAGACAATCAGTGCTTCTACCTCAAATCACTGTACATCTTATTACTCCTCTGATGAATAGACAAGCTACCACTGTGAGCCTCGTGCAAAATTTTCTGTATAAGCTCTGGATTCTTCAATACACAAATTCTATCTCAGGATAATAATAATAATAGTCATCAGGTCCGACCTGAAATTTAGAATCAAAAGTCTATTCACACTGTACTCGTTTCGCTTGCAATTCTCTATCACATTTTTGAGCTTCTCAGATTTGCAATGAAAACATTGATTTAGCTTTTAAATCATCTAAGATTGTGCCATCATTTCAAGGTCAATCGTGTAACCATTATTCACAAAGTAAACAATAATTTTCCACTCAAGCATCGGCAACTATTTACTTTTCCCAAAAAGGTTAATCAATAACTAACTCACAATCATTCAATAGCTCGAGCTATCAACGCTGTCTCAGATTCAAATCTTTTTGTGATATCTGCTACTTTAAACTCTCGTGATCAGTAAGTATGTGACATTTTTTGTCGAACAAATGATGTCGTCAAATTTTCAACGCAAACACAATAGCAGCCAACTCTAAGTCACGTGTCGGATAATTCTTCTAATATGGCTTTAACCGTCTGGAAGCAATAACTACCACTTTACATTCTTGTACTAAAACACATCCTCGTTCGTTCAATGTCACATCACTGAAAATCACGAATTCTTTACCCGATTCAGGCTGAACCAGAACTAGTGTTTCGGTTAACAATGCTTTCAACTGTTTAAAACTTTGTTAACAAGTATCAGACTATACAAACTTCACAAGCGCTATAACTTTATCAATCAGAACAACTTTAACTCATAATAACGTCTTTCAATTAAAACAAATCTAATAGATATATTTCTGTATCATGTTTTCTAGAACATGAATTCTTCATTCAAACTGTCAGTCTATTTACCCGTAAATGCAAAAATTTATTTCCATACCTGAGGATAAACTTAAATGCATATAATTTAAATTATTCTTCAACTAATTAACCCGCTCAGATTTAAAGCAACTAAATCGATCTTATCTATCAGATAATAACATTTCAAAGTAATCTCTTCTTCATGTTGTTAGAACAACTCAAACATATAATCTTTCATAATTCCCTCAACATACTAATCAGAGATCTTTACAAACTGCATCAGCTCAACGAATCATAATATCTTGATTTAATTCATTGACCTTAATCAAGCTTACCTGAGAAAAGAAAACCATTATACAAATTTGAGCTTAAGCTTCCACCATCTATACTTTTGTCGATGTCAAGCCCCTTTCACGAAAACTAGAAAAACCTGATATCAGTATCACCATGCTCCCATGATCATACTAGAAATTATAACTATAATAAATATAATTATTTTTGATCACTGAATATCCTTTACAGATGAGCCATATTTGATATATTAAACAGTAAGAACGATAAGAAAATCGAGATAATGAAATCCAAGATGTGAAGCTATACTGAATTTTTGAGAATACAACCCATATTTGATCATAAAGATCTCGATGATATCCCAGAGAAAAAATCCAGAAGAAAACCACCACTCATATGAACTGGAATCAATTGTGACAGAAGCAATATAATTTTCATACATATAATCAGAGCAACAACCAGTAGAAACATAATACTAGCATCATATGGATTTTACCATCAAATTTTCTACCAAATGTAATAGAATAGAATACCAAAGAAAGATAAAGCAATGTCGATCATAAACCAACTAAATCCACCATGCTTTCATCTAACAATGTGGTTAGTTAGCTTTCTCATAAGATAAGAATCTCATCTGAAAATGAACTGCTACATATATCTCTAAAAATGAATAAACACATAGAATACCCAGAAGAGTTCATCATAATCTACTCAACTATAACCACTACACTCGGATATCTTTACAATTCAAACAAAATTCCACTGACTATTACAGTCATTACTAATCCCACCTTATTCCATTCACTAACGAAAATCAATTCAGAAGAATTTCAAGTTAATACATTCTTTAGACATTATACCTGAATGAATTTATTAGTCGAGATCAACTTCTTCTTTAACAGCATCATCGCGTAATCTGAATGATCTTCATAACAAGCTGATATCTCTTTTGGAACTGTCTTTACTTGCTAACCCTTTCTCATCTCTAGCCGCATTAATAACTATTCCATCACTGAACTCTTTAGTTTCACACTTGTGAGCTTATTCAATCTAAATCTTGTAAATTTCAATGTATAACACTATACTGGTGAGAGGGTGAAGATTGTAAAGCCTCAAAAATTGACTCTCATATATACACATATATAATACAACATTTATCATCAACACCATATTAGGAACTTTTATTCATACCTTTATGAGTTTCAACTCATCATAGACACATTTTTACTCAAATGCTTGAATAACATTTTTAGTATCATCGGAACTAGCTCGGTTGGAAACATCTTTGTCTAAGTAAAAAAAAATTCATCAAATTCGGGAGAGATCACACTATTATAGGTTATATATGGCATATATAGCTTAACTCATATACGCTACGTTAGTCTGAGAATCGACTAAACCGTAGCTCTGATACCAATAAATGTAACACCCCTCACTCGTATTCAATGCCGGAATAGGGTTTTGGAGCTTTACCGGACTTACAAAACATTTAACATACTTTTCTCATAAATTTAATCAACACAAGCAATCATCATTCAATTCAATCAATATGCCCCTATTACGAGCCTACGAGGCCCTAAACATACATTGAGAATGGTTCGGGACTAAATCGATAACTTTAGAAATATTTAGAACACTTATAAAATTTTTCTCAAAACAGGGGACACACGCCCGTGTGGCCAGGCCGTGTGTCTCACACGGTCACCAGACACGCCCGTGTCACAGGCTGTCTGGACATTCGAAATGGGAGCACATGACCGTGTCCTAGCCCGTGTCCAAACAAGTGAGGTTACTGACTTGGGTCACACGGCCAACCACACGCCCGCGTGTCTAGCCTGTGTGCCCTTCAAAGTGGCCACACACGCCCGTGTGTCAGGCCGTGTGCTAGGTCGTGCCAAACCTGTAGGGTATACTGACTTATGCAACATGGCCAAGTCACACGCCCGTGTGCTAGGCCGTGTGTAAATTATGGGGTATATTGACTTATGCCACATGACCGATCACACGCCCGTGTGTGTGACCGTGTGGAGCATACTGACTTCATTTCAATTTCAACACCAGGGGACACACGACCGTGTAACATGACCGTGTGTCACACACGGCTGAGACACACGCCCGTGTCTCTGCCCGCGTGGACAAAAATAGGCTATTTACCAAGCCACTGCCACCCACAATACATGTACCTACACCACAATTCAAATGCACCAACACAAAGCATAATATGCATTAAATCAACCTCATGTCAAGCATATTCCATACCATCTCATTACCCAATCAATACAAATCATAAACTATCACAATATGCAATCTAATTTCATACCAACCTTATCTTCTCAAATCATCAAAATGACCATTAACAAAATGCATTATTTGGCCTACTTTCATAAGCATACCAATAACTCAAATTATCAATTTAACACTTATAATACCTATTATCATCAATCATCACACAACCCTCAACCAACTCAATTCACAAGATGTAATCTTACTTATATGCACATAATTCAAACATACCAAATAAACTAAAATAAGCCATCACTCATGGCTATATATACATACCAAAACATAAACATTTACAATGCCAATTCATATGGCCAAAATCATTATCAAGTCATAACCAAAATGACCAAAGTCCCTATACATGCCATATGCTTAAAATACCAAGTTCATAGGTACCGAGTGATAGTTGGATAGTGTGAAGCGATCTCCGACGATCCTCGAATCCGAGCTAGCTTCGATATCACTATAAAACACGGGAAAATAAACAAAGTAAAATATAAAGCTTAGTAAGCTCGTATGAGATAAACTTAATGCAATCACTTAAATATGATTCAATAATTTCAATATGTCAATATATCTTTCCTTAACTATCAAACCTTTCAAGTGCTCATTCACAAAACCATATACATTCGTCATCATTTCTCCCATTCAAAACTAAAATGGTTTATACACATACCTGTACCATCTCGTACCAATCTCATTTACATTCCTGTCTTTCATTTACCCATTGAACCATTCGGAATAGAAGTCGAATACTCAAGGGTCTCACACGATAAGTACCTATACCATGGCCCGAAGCCAAATCAAGGTAACTTATCTGAATTACTGATATCATGGCCCGAAGCCAAATCGATTTATCTCGCACACCAGGTGCTATATCATGGCCCGAAGCCAACTCATTGTATCACCTAATGACATGTCACTACTATCATAAACTATTCCTAAGGTTCAACCGGGATTTCAAATGTTGTGTCATCGTTGAATCATTTTCAAACTTGTCTGTAGTCACGTAATCACAATTTATGCTATATCAAAGCATATAGAATACATTTGAAATGAAATTATAACATACGAACTTACCTCGAATGTGGAAACGACAAAATAAGTCGATTAGTCGATAACTTTTGTTTTTCCCCGATCTAGATCTGAATTCCGTTTTTCTTGATCTAAATATATTCAAAATTAACTTATTTAACCATATATTCATTCAATTTAGTCCAAAACACTCTTTAAGGCATATTTACACTTTTACCCCTAAACTTTCACATTTTTACAATTTAGTCCTTACTTCATAAAATCACAAATTAATGAAATTCACAATAAACCCATGCTAGCCGAATTAACATAATGCACCTAGAAGCCCATATTTTTCATTTATTTCACATTTCAACCACAAAATTTCAACATTTCTCAATTAAATCCCTATTTTGCATTTTCACTAAAAATAACTTTATAAAACTTGTATAATTCACAAAAAAACTTTCATAATCTATCATTAAAAATAAAAACACACATGTATTCATCAATGGCATCATTCAAAATCTTTAACAATTTTGCAAATTAGTCCATGGGCTAGCTAGTACTAGATGCAACGATCACAAAAACCTAGAAATCATTAAAAACCGAGCAAAAATGGACTTACAATTGAGTATTAAAGTGACCGAAACTTTCAAGCCCTAAAATGGCTTTTCTCCATGCTTCATTCGGCTATGGTAAAGAAGATGATAGCCTTTAAATTTTATGTTTTGTTTTATTTAATTAACATGTATTTAACAATTACCAAATTAACCTTAACATTAAACCATTTAATTCACATAATGGTTGTCCATAATTGTCCACTGGCTATTAGTGGTATATTTACCACATAAGGGCATCTAAATTAAAATTCCATAGCTATTAAATACCTTAACTAATGGAACTCAACTTTTTCACTTTATGCGATTTAGTCCTTTTTATCAAATTAACCATCTAAATGATAAAATTTCTTAACGAAAATTTCACACAAACATATTATCATGCTGTAGACACTAAAATAATAATAAAATAAATATTTTGGCTTCAGATTTGTGGTCCCGAAACCACTGTTCCGATTTGACCAAAAATAAGCTGTTACATTATGGTAGTTTGTTTCGTTTTCTGTTTTAGTAGCTTAGACGTAATTATTAGCAAAATAAGAATTTTTACACATTTTCTAGTGTTTCTACAACCCGTTAGGCCAGCTCGGGCCTCGGGAATGACTAACGAGTTATTTGAGTGTGTAGGGTGCCATTTTAGGCCCCAAAACATAAAAGACGACAACCATATCGCGACACCGAAGATCGAAGCGAAAAAAACAAAATCTTGGAATGAAACAGGCATCGATGTTGAAACATCAGAACCTAGTGTCGCGACACCGCCTCTTGTGTTGCAACACTGAAACCCAGTGTTTCAACACAACCTAGACGATATTTTGGGTAGATTTTCTTAGAAATTATTTCTTACTTGCACTCAAAGTATCAAGGGTATTTTAGGCACCTAAAACCCTAATATTTGCCTATATAAACGCCCTTATAACTCCATTAGAGGGGGAGTCGACTTGTAAAGACAATTTTATTTAGTTTTTTAGTTTTAGTTTATTTTTATGTTCGCGTAGTCAAAATTCTTCCTGTTTTGATGTGAAGACGATTGCGAGCGAAGATTGCTCCGAAACCACACTTATATTTATTCATGAGCTTTCTCCTATCTCTTATTCTTTTACTTATATTTTCGTTAACCTGATCAATTAGCGTTTTTATGATTAATTGAATAAATTATTATGCTTTACTTATATCTAGCATGTTTTGGTTATGGAACTGTTTAATTGATTAAGAAGTTTAACAAGTGGATGTGTGAGTAGTTAGGAAATTAACGAGGGTTTCTCTTATGAATTAATTGGTATAAATTCATGTGTGCTTGACGACCCTAAGAAATAATATAGGCAAATGGATCGAGAGACGAGGTTACCGAGTAAATCGTGGATTTATCCCGGTCAAGAAAGTGAGGCCAAGAGGTAAGCAGTAGAGGCCGAGAGGTAATACCGTCTAGTTAATAATTGATTTGTCATTGAGAATTCTACTTGGAGTTTGGTAACTTTTTGTTGGAGGAGACCAATGTCTTTCTACAAATGGGTGGTAATACTATCACAGGTCATTGAGGATTGCGAGGCTTTGATACCTTTGTTACGAATCGTTTCAGAAAGAGGAAAGATATCTAAAAAGGAATGAGAGAAAAAGAAGAAGAGAACACTAGAGAGGAAGAGAATTTCAATCAAACCATTCCCTAATTGCCTACCGTCTCCAACAATTCTAAAATGGAAAGAATTGATAGTTACAAGGAAATTAGTTAGGAAGTTGTTACATGAAAGTGGTTAATCCTTAGCCCAAAACTCACTGTTTTATTAAAAGGTGAAGTAGACCATTTAACAAAACGCAACACCCATTAACCCTTCTCTAAAACGCACTGTTTCACTAACATTTTTTTTGTTGCTTAAAACGCATCTCTGAATTAACTACCTTTAACGACCCATTTTACTGTTAATTTCTTGCCATAACATCTAAGCATCTAGGTTTCCATTTTTCTTGTTTGGGTGAATTTTCTTTTGATCTCATTCGATTTTAATCGTTGTTCTTTCAAATCTGTTCTAACCGATTACTTTCCCTTAATTGTTAGCTTGGAATTGTTCCAAATCCATCAAGAACAGGTCTTTGCGTTCTTTAAATCAAGGCCTAATAACAAGGTCAAAAGCAAAGCAGGTCAAGGAAAGATTGAATAGGACTGTCCAAGACTTTGCTACAAAGGCCTTAGGAGCACATACGAGGAGAAAATAAAATCAAGATTCACTTTCTTGTTTTCAAGAAAATCAAGAAATCGAATCTTAGTCCAAGTTTCCTATTTTAGGTGATTTCAAGAGCCAAGAAAATCAAGATTTCAAATCTTGGAATTCTTGGTCCAAGAAACCAAAGCTTGAAGCTGATGCGTAATGGATTACATGTATGAGCTTAAACGAGCCAATTTCAGGCGCGAACAAATCACAAGTCTAAGTTCTTGAAAATTGACCTATTAGGATGTCTACAAGCCCATCATGGAGTTTGAAGAAGGACTTAGCTGAATATCAGGCCAAATTGTTGAAGTGACCCAATTTTTAAACATTTTAAATTTTTTGTTTACTTTTATTTAGTTAGTGAATCAACATGTAAAAGTTCGACCCAACCTTGGATGAATTTCCCATTCAATTCTACACTTAGATTTATTTTCACATGTTATTTAGTTAGTTAGTTGATGAGCTGTCATGCTTAGTTGGCATACTTATCACATTTCTTAAACTTAGGAGATTAGTTAGGGGTTGGCAGGCTATAAATAGGGTGTGTCGCCCCCCTTGTATTCATTATTCATTGATTGTTTTGATTTTGAGTTAATAAAATTCTCTTTGAGTTTTGTTTTAAATAATTTCTCTTGAGTTTTCTTTTAGAAGAGTTTTAATAATCTATTTAGTTTGTGGGAATAATCTTCAAGCTTTTTCTTGCCAATGAGTCTTTCTTGGAAGGGAAATTAGAACCATTTGAAGGAGGTTGAGATTCATCTTGTCTCCAAAGCTCCTTAGGACTTTCTACGTGCCACTCTCATCTTTCCCATCTCTCTTATTTCGTTTCTTTACTTTCTGTTCTATTCTTGTTTCTAGTCTTTGATTTATTTAATTCCAGGTCACTGTTCATCAATAAAATACGTTCTTGCACCTTAGTACATCAAGAATCATTCAAAAATAGGAGTTCTTTTCTTTTCTTGTTGTTTTGAATCCTTTTGTTACAAAGCAATTTTTATATTGCCTAATTCTTCATTCAAATAAACTATTTTGTTTTCTTGTTTTTAGATCTGGTTGGGGGCTTCTTTGAAGTTCAAGAATAATTTTTTCTCACTCATGAAACCCTTATTTGATCATTCTTGGACTATTTTCAAGTCACCCCTCTTTTTCTTTCAATTTTGTTCAATGACTAATATGTTTTGTTTCTTTTATTTAGATATCCATTCAACAGCTTCTTCTTCATCAAGAACAACCTAAATCACTCCAAACACATTTTCACTGTCTTTGGCTGACCGAATCTTATTTTGATATTTTCTTTTAATTTCATTCAATTTTAATCATCATTCTTTCAAATCTATTCTAATCGATTGTTTTCCCCTAATTGGTAGCCTGTAATTGGTCTAAATTCATCAAAAATAGGTCTTCTCTTTAAAATCGACTTGGACTATCAAGAACTCTAATTTCTCAATTCGGTTTACTTGTTTCTTATTAATTATTCATTTTTTTACTTGTTGCCCTTTTATTCAATTAGATCTAACTTGGATTGTTGCGTTTTAGGTTGAATCGAGATCCAAGATTCCTTGTTTGTTTAGAGCACTAGACTAAATCCGTGACTTGAACAAACTTGCAATCTTGTTCCACGAGCGCCCATATCGATTAATATTTTAATCTACACTTTAATAAGTTGTTAACCTTTTAGTATATAAAGAATAATTATGTTCATTCTTAATAGATGTGATTATCCAAATAGGAGAGAAATTTTTGTGGTATGAAATACCAAGATATACCATGACACACCAAAATAATAAGAAATAGAAATTTCTTTATTTCCCTCTATCTTTTAATACTCAAATAGAACAATATTTTTCTATAAAAGATTTCTATATATTAAAGTTCTTTATAGAATTTGACACTCTTGCTTTTGAAAGTGTTATTTTGGTTTCTCGAAAATCAGGTGAGAGTTAATCATACATACCACTACAAGTGCCGCCATAAACTATTTTTGTTCATTGTGAAAATTAAGATAGATTTTTTTTCACGAAAACTATAAAATGATGATATGAATAGATGTTGTTATAAATCGGATGCATTTTATTTGTTTTTTTATATAACATACTAGATTCCAATACATACAAATTCAATTTAACTCACTAGCTTTTTAATTATATGATGAATAAATCTTATATGATTTGTAATTTTTTTCCTTATGAATAACTCCATTTAAACAAAGCTTTATATTTGATAGAGTGTTACTAAGCTTGTGAACTTGCCTAGAAATTTAGGTATTATTATTATTATTATTATAAAACATTTTTATATAATTTTTGGAAAATTTTAAATTTTAAAAAATTAAAATTCTTTTGTATTCCTATTTTTCTAAAATTTTAGAATTTTTTTGGAAAAATTTATAATTTTGTTTTACATTTTTATAATTTTTGGAATTGTAATTTTTTTAATTTTATGATTTTTTGAACTTTTTAATTTTTTTAATTATAATTTTTAGATTATTTATCTACGTATCATATATAACAAAATAATGCTACATCAACAATAATAGATTGAGAGCTATTTTGTTTCAAATAAAATAGAAGAGTCCAACTTAAATAAAAGTTTAAAGATTAAGATAGTGTTTTAAAAGCAACCTAGTAATTGGATTTGAGTGTAATTGCTTGTAATTACACAAGGGTGACATATTTGGATAATCATTGTAATTATGGGTCTCATCGAATTAGGTGTAATTGGAGTACCCCAATTACATTTTTCAATTCTTAGGGAGAGGGTGAGAATTGAAGTAATTATACACGTAATTACACTTGAATTCAATTTTAAAATAAGTTATAAAAATCATATTTAAACATGAATATGTATGAGTGTTTGAGATGATTATGACAAAAAAATTCTCATATTATAAAAATAATATATGTATTTTATAAAGTTATAACAAAAAGTATATTATTTAAATTCTAATTTTTTCTTCTAAAGTTATGGCCAAAAAGTTTATTATAAAAATTAATTTACATGTTATAAAAGTGTTGTAATATATATTTACCTATTAAAAATTAGGGCCAAGAAGTATGGACATAGTTTATTTATGTGTATACATTATATATTATAAAAATAATATACTTATTCATAAAAATAATGTTACAAATATTTTTATCATAACTTATTTATAAAAATTAACTTTCTAAAGTTATGACAAAAAAAAATTATATTATTTATAAGAAGTGTTATGAAAGTTTTGGACAATTTATAAAACTTTTTTATTGTAAAGGTTTTATATTAAAAATTTTATATTATTTTTTACTTAATTTATATATTATAAAATGGGATATAACCTAGCATATGTTTTTCTCCAAATTAAGTTTATATAAGTTTTTATAATTAAAGCTATAGGCTATTTGACTGCGAATCCAAATATATAATGTCGATGCTAGTTATGCAAATATAAAAGATTTTCTTGCACCATATCGTGGAGTATGATATCATTTGAGAGAATGATGCTAGACATAAGAACCATAAACAAATCACAAACTTTTTAATGTGAAACATTTAAGGTTTTGAAATGTGGTTGAGAATACACTTATTGTTCTAAAATGATATTTCTCATATTAACAACATCACCTTAATATAATATAGGCTTAATGATAAATTTGGCCACTAACGTTTGCATGTTTTGTCAAAATGGTTCTAATTGTATTTTTGAGCTTTTTTTTCCCATCAACTTTTGTTCTTCTTTTTTTAATCTGCTTTTTCTAATAGGTTTAATGAATAAATTCAAGGTTTCAATACTTATTTTCTTTTAAAAGGTTTCAATCTTTCATATGTTTGTTTACTGAGAAGTTTTTCTACTTAGTTAATTTTTTAGATAATTATGCTTATTTTCTTTAAATTAAGAGTTTTTTTTAATTTAATGTATTATTTATTTATTTTATTATTTTCCACATGCAATTATATTATTGGATTATCTAAGTAATAAATTATATCTCATTAAAAATACTCCACATATGAAATTCCACATCATCCCCGTTAACTTTTTTAATGGTATTTTCATTAAATGTGTTAGAAAAAAACAAATTGAAAAAAAGAACAAAAGTTGATGGCCAAAAAAGGATAAAAAAATACAATGAAGGCCATTTTGACAAAACATGCAAACTTTAGTGGCCAAATTTGTCATTAAGCCTATAATATAAAAAAAAGTTGGATTGAACTAGCATGTTGTATATTTTATAACTTTAATTATAGGTTGAATTGAGATGCACCATACTCTGAAGAGTATATGAATGAAGAAGATTTTAATAATCTTAATGATGCAGATTCAAATTTAGATGATGATAAGGAGTATATATTAAACATTAAAAAGAGAATAACCCAACAAATATGAACTAGAACAATTAGATAAAATTGCATATATGATGTTTATTTTTCTTGTTATTTCTATTAGCAATCGTATTATCAACTAATTTTTTAGACTAACATATACATATGATGATTTAATATTAATTTTTGTTACTTGTTTATAAATTATTTTTATCATACTAATATTTTTATAGTAATTAATATTTTTTAAAATATAAATTATGTAAATGTGTAATTACAATTTGTATTACCAAGTATGACATAGAGAATTATGATGTAATTATACTCGATAGTGTAATTATTACCATAGTAATTATGCTTTCATTCAATTATTATTTGCTCTCCAAATATACCCTAAGTGTTAAAATGCAATTTGCAATATAATATAATGACTTCTATGATAATTTTATTTTTTTTACCACGTCAATTGTTGTAAATTTTTTTAATTTTAAAAAAGTTTGTTGTTATCTCTCCCAATCATACATTGTTTTGATTGGGTAAAAAAACAAAAAATAATGCATGTCTGAAATCAATAAATAAGCATAGACAAATGTTGAATCTTTGGTGGCCTAACCAAACCTGCTACCAAATCAAGTTCCGAGTTCCCATTTTCCGAGTGAGCACTGAGCATGAACCATTCATAACTCATCAAATTTTGGCCACCACACAAGCATGAAGCAAGAGAGAGGCATGGAGTTTCCAAAGGTATACAGTAATAGCAGAGCTGTAGAATCATCAGAAAAAGGAGAGGCGTTTGGGGTAATACTGAGTAGAAGCCGTTCGGTTTCGAATGCGTCGACCGTAGCCCTCAGAGCTGAGAAACAGAGCTCGGCACTTGAGACGGCGGTGAGAAGGGCATTCTCGATGAGGAGATCCAGATCCACCTCCTCCTCTTCTTGTGTTTCCAAGGGCAGGAGAGGATATTACAAAATATTCCATTATTTCGATGATCCTCACCCTTTTACTCTCACTGAATTTCATAATGTTGCAATCCAACCCAGAAAAAGCAAGAAGTCTTCTTCCAGAATATTTGAAGCCTGCAAGCGACTAATCGGCTTTTAACTGAATCTCATTTCAGCCCACCGACCCGACCTGACTCTCAACTCTCGGACCCTGTAACTGTATCTGTAAGCCTTCCACTTCCTTCCTTGCTTGGCCGGATAGGCTAAGTCTTCTTTGGAACACACAACACAACCGAAATCTTTCTTTGCATTTTAATTACATCTGTTTAAGAATGTATGTGATGCTCTTATGTTTTAAGTGCTAATTTATCTTAAAATGCAAATAAAAACCTCCTATTATTAACAATACTAAATGTAGAGAAAGTATCGGGAGAAACTGTGATTTCATGACAAAATCAGATTTTTCTCCTGATTTCTAGCATTGGAGGAAAGATTTGATTTATCATTCTCCTATTGAAAAGGGATACGAATGACGTGAAATCACGGTTCTATACAATCTTTTCTCGTTAATTGTAATCTTATAGCAACACAAACGAAGGAAGTGCATAGTTGAAACACACCTTGGAATTTAAGGTTTAGTGAGGAGTTTATCTAATGGATTTTGTCAGCTATATCACATACAAAATCAATAAGGGGATTAGATAGAACGGGGTGAGAGCAGGGCTTGATTTATCTACTTGCATGGATTTCTACATTATTTTTTTAATTTAATGTTTTAGAATATATGTTAAATATATATAATTCCATTATATATGATAAACTAATATACATTGGTAAGCATCAACTGAAAATTTAATATTTTTAATAATTTAATTTTATTAAAAATAGTTTTGATAATTTATAATAAAAACTATTTGATGGTACACATTATACTTGAGTAATTATACACATGAGACTTGAATTGTGGTTCATATGTATATATGAAGCTTTAATTTTGATTTAATTATACAGATTAAAGAAATGAATACACATATTGGATTAATATAATGGTTTGTATATGTAATATATCAACGTAAAATGGTGCTAATTCGTTAATGCTAGTGATTAGTGAAAATTGAATCGAATCAAATAAAAAATCGAAGTTCAAGAATGACATTGCATATTATATATACAAAATTTAATGTTTATCCCTAAAAAATAAACCGTTTGGAATGTGATGGGATTAAAAATTAAATAGGTAAAAGATAGAAATATCCCAATCCATTCAAAAAGGGACATGGAAGGCGAGGGGGATGGTCTCACATGGGAGTGGGGTAGAACTGTAGGAGGCTTGATACATGATGCATGGAATGGAGTGGCCCAATTAAAGATGGATCAGTCGGTTGAAAGGAGACAACAATGTTTGGCACCCAATGCTCACTTGCTCATTCCATTCTTCCTTTTTGCCACACTTTGAAACTACATTTAACCTTATACACTTTGATATTTGATATCAATATACAATCATGTTATCATTTCCAATACTACCTAAACCTATATAAATTACTAATTAATTTTATTTACAGTGATTAGAATCAAATAAGAAAAATAACTTTTATTTCTCTAGTCGGAGAAAGCGTATTACCTTTCAAAAAAATCATCGTTCCCACGCACTTCTACCCATCACTTTTTTTAAATTAAGTGAAAATAAAATAAAAGAATTGGGCCCAGATAACTGCCGATGGTTTGATTCCCATAACCATGCAACCCCAATCACTAACATGAAAAAGGATAACATGAGGTGATGAGTACCTTAACACCCAATAATGTGGCACATATGCCTAATCATGCTACCCATGTTATTAGAATTAAAATTTCTAAATTTATTACCTTTCAATTTAACAAAGAAAAGGGAAGTAAGAGAATATATGAATGTATCTAATAACTATTCATCCACATTTTGTAGGTACATTAAGAGTATAGACATTAATTATAAGTTGTAAAGGTATTTCATATTCAAAATAAGAATTAAATTCTCGACCACTAGTTAATGTAGGAGAGAGCCTTCCAAATAATACTTTTTTTATCTTGAATAAGGTTATTATTATTATTATTTTAAGAGAAAACAATAAGAATTCAATATTCACCACATCTCTTAAACTATTTAGTTTTTATTTACACCAGTTTGAGGGAAAAGGTAAATTAAAATAAATTTCTATTAGGATATGGAATATCGTTTTTATTATGCTAACCTTTTACCTAAAATATTTTATAAGAAGTATATAATTGGAAAAAAGAATTTTATAAACAATAATTTCCTTTTTAACTTTTCACAATTTAACCAAACAAAATTTATTTATTTTCTTTACTGATTTTAACTATCCAAGCAAAACAAAATATATCATTTCTTTTATAATTATTTACCCAAACATAATGTAAAGTTATAAACTATTATAGATTTAAAAACATAATATTAAAAGTTTAATATATATTGAAAATTTTAAAAAAAATTATATAGGAATTCAAAAAAAGAAATTCTAATTGTTTTGCTAAAAAATATTATGATTTTTTTAAATTTTAAACTATAAAAAAAAATAGTAAAAGAAAGGAGGAGAGGTTGTGCTGGAGCTCATGGGTTAAGTCAAGTCAAATTTATGCATGTTAATAATTAGGGGTGTGCAAATTTCGGGTAAAACTGAATTTATTCGGTTGGGGGTCGGTTAATAATTTTTTGAAAGTTCGGTTAACAGTTAATTTGGTTCGAAATCGGTCGGTTAACCAAATTTAATAAATAATATTATAATATATAAGTATTCGGTCAGTTCGGTTAATTTTTTGGAAATATAAATTAATCGGTCGATTAAGTCGGTTAATTTTTTATATGTTTTATACTTGTTTTAACCAAAAATAAAAAATATAAATTTTAGTTAATTCGGTTAACCGACCGAATTAACCGAAAAAGTTTGGCTCGGTTAAATTTTTTTGAAAAAAATTTGGTTCGGTTAACAGTTAAGGGTTTAAAATGGTCGGTTAATTCAGTTAATGGTAGTTCGGGTCGGTTAACCGGTCAGTTAACCGATTGAACACCCCTATTAACAATATCATAAATATTTGGACAAGTTTGACTCGGTTCGAAATATGAACCTAAAATTTTGTCCAAACTTACTTATATTTATAAATAGCTAATTCAAGCTTGTTTAGACCTATTCTTTTTTATTTTTCTTTTAAAAATATATTACTTTAGTTAGTAATTTAATATATTTTTTATTTTAATAGAATTTTTTAATAAATACAACTTAACATTTTTTAATATATTCATTATAGTATTATATATTTAATTCTTATTACGTAGTATATAACAATAAAATAAAGTTAATATATTATATTATAAAGTTAGAAAATGGGTTGTGCTTGAGCATTGAATGTTGAAATCCAAGTTCAAACCATTTTCTAAATGGACATACTCTCTCTCTCTCTCTCCCTCCATAAATCGTTTTTCCAAATATTACCAAAAGTGTTTTTTTTCCTCTTCCTTTAAGTAGCCTAGTCATTAGACAAGACTATAATCAACCATAGCCCAATTAGATAAGACAAACAAGTGGCAGTTTTGCTTTAGGACAACTAGATAGTAGATGGCTAAGCTCTTCCTCATCTTTTCTCCCTCTTCATCTCGTTTTTATTCTCTCTTTCTCTCATCTCCTCCCCTCTCTCCTGAATGCCCTCCTTTCAAATAATGGATCATTATGCTAGATAAAAGCCTATCAATATTTAGTCGGCTATTTCCTCAACCCTCTCCGCTCTTTTTCGTTTTTCCTTTCTTTCTTTTTTTTATTCACTTTCTCTCCTTTTCTTTTTGGTTATAAAAGGAGAGTTTTATTTAGTTATAAAGAGTGTGATATAAAGGTGTGCCAACTAAGTTGGCATTCACAAAAGTACGCATAAAGTCTGTGATTTCAAAATACACAACATACACAACATAAAAGTCATTAGAGGTATTAACATGAGACAACAGGTTAGGATTAACATGAATTCCAGCTTTAGCCAAAGCATTAGTGTAACAAGTACCCTCCCTGTAGGTATGTTGAAGCTGACTACTTAGGAATATGCTTAACAGAGTCTTGCAACCATGAATAAGAGATCCAAGAAGAATATTATCATTTGAATGATGGATTATGATATCAATAACAACTATGGCATCAAGTTTGATAATAACATTGTTAATATGCATTTTATGTGTAACACGTTTAACCTGTCTCCGTCGTCGAATTAGGGTTACAGAGCATTACCGTACAATCCGGACAATAATTTCATTTAACGGTAATTACATAAAACTCATTATAAACTTAGCAAACATATACCTTTGGGCCTTAAACGAGCCTTCGAGGATCTAAAAATAGTTCGGAAACAATTCAGGACTAATTTGAAACAATTTAGAAAATTTGGGAAAAAGTTGAAAACTTTGAAAACAGGGGTTACACAGCCGTATGGCCAGGTCGTGTGACATAGCCCAAACCGAGTGGTGTTCGAACAAAGGGACACACGACCGTGTCTTAGGCCGTGTGCCAGACCGTGTAACTCTCTAACTTGTGACACACAGCCGCGTCGTAGGCCGTGTGCTAGACTGTGTAACTCACTGAATTGAAATAATAAGTGACATACGACCGTGTAGCCAGGCCATTTGTGTCACACGGTCGTGTGACAACCCGTGTCCCAGGCCGCGTTACTCCATAATTTGACCCTAAACAAGCCATTTTAAGACCAAAATTTACCCAATCACCCACTCCATTTATGCATACATTCAATAGACCAAAACATCTTTCAAATACACATAAACATACCAATTCAATAAACCTATTTCACCTAACCAATATGCCATTCAAAAGCACCACATTTATACAAAAACAAATTCAATCAAAACAAGGCTATAATGCCACATCTCAAACACAAAAACATAGTCAAATAAGCTACCTAATCACATCAATTGTCAAACCATTCACCTTTCATTAAAACATACTAAAATGACCATAATCATATAGCTTTAATATAAAAACAACCAACCACACCATATATTACAAAATACTTAAAACTTAACTCAAGGGCATAAACTTTGCTAAAACATTATAAGTCCACACAAACAAAGTGAATACATAAAAGACATACTCATACCAAAATGTTCATTAACATACTCAAAGACATTCATTATAAAAAGGTCCTATACATGTCATTTATAACCTTGGCCAAAATAACTCAAAAACTACCGAAGTGATTACTGGATAGTATGATAGATCTCCGAGAAGCTTCCAACCGATCGAGCTTCCGATAATCTATGAAACAAAGGAAAATAACTACGTAAGCAACTAGTGCTTAGTAAGCTCATATCAACTTAAACATAACTTACCATTCTTAAGCTCAATTTATAAATTATACATAACATCATTACCATGTTCATAAGCTTAGTAAAATCCTATATAAGCACCACCAAATTCACAAGTTAGTAAGTTCATACATGATATATATAAGTTAAACGATATCATAAGTAGATTTTCATGTACACATCATTTATTACATTAACCTTTTCGTAAGATTATGCACCATTATCCAATTGTATACATACCTTGCCATTATCCTTTGCTTACCCGTTGAACCATCTAGAATTACATTGGATACTCGGGAATGCTCACACATAGTGTGCCTTTCCATATAACTGTAACATTTCCTTTTCAATAGTGCTCACACGAGCTGTGCGTCAGAATGTTAGCTACACGATGCTGCTCACACGAGCTGTGGAGAATCCACAACAAATGCAGGACCTCAGCCATCAGTAGGACATTTAAGACCATCACCTGAAACATGAAATCCCTAATGACATGTCATTCGTATCCTAAGAATTCTTAAAGTTCAAACGGGATTATTTATCCATCAATTACTCAAAACGTCAATCTATTTATATATTCAAGTCAATTTATAACCAATATAATATAACATATAATCAATCAACTATCATTAATAAGATTATAGTTCATAAGAACTTACCTCGATAACTATAGTCACAAAAGTAGAGTTGGAGATTAATCCAAAGCTTTCGCCTTTCCTCAATTTAAGTCCGGTTGTTGTTTATCTTGATCTAAATATATAATTTAATTCAACTAAGTACTTCAATTAACCTCAAGTATTCAATTCAGCCTATAATTCATATTAATTTAAAATTACAAAATTACCCTTAATATTTTAACTTTTATACAACTTAGTCCTTAAGCCCATAACTTGAAAATTCACCATTTTCCTAACCCAAAACATGCTAGCTAATTCTTCCCTATACTTATATCAATCCACATTTTTACTCATTTCACTCAAAATTCATAGAATTTACCATTTAAGCAATTTAATCCCTAAACCATAAATTCACTTAACAAATCATGTTAATTTAACAATCAAAATTAATAATATATCAACTAACATAAAAAAACATCAAATTCATTCATTGCAAGTCCCTTAACCTTTAACAGCTTTGCAAATTAACCCCTAGGCTAGGTAGATTAAGTTAAAACAAGCTCAAAAACATAAAAATTACTAAAAACGAGTCACAAAGTCTTACCATGCAATACTCCTATGTTGGCCGAGCCTTAAAGCCATAAAAATAGTGTTTTATTTCTTTAATTTCGGTGAAAGAGAAGAATTTTAGGAAGATGATACTATTTACTTAATTTAGTTTAAGATTTGTTTGTTAATTACTAATTTACCCTTAGTTTATTAGTTTACAAAATGACAAAAATAAACCCATAATTGTCCATTAACTTTTCATATGGTATAAATACCATCTAAGTCGTTTAATTTGCATTTCAAGAGCCATTTAATCCATTTACCTATTAGAGACCAACTTTTGCATCTTTCACAATTTGGTCCTTTTTACTTAATTAACCATTTAATCTTCAAAATTTCTTAACAAAAATTTAATAATACCTTAAATTAACCCTATAAAAATTAAATATATATTAAAATAATAACTCAATTGTCAGATTCGTGGTCTCAAAACCACTATTTCTGACACCACTGAAATTGGGCTGTTACATTATGAGAAAGCACAAGACCATCACTAAGAGCCCAAAGCTAAGCCATAATATTAGTAGTAATGCTCGGATAACGATGACAACCGACAATCCAATTACCTTTATGATCATGAATAATGGCTCCCAGACCAACAGCTTCAGGACTTCTCAATGAGGAACCATCATAATTAACTTTAAACCATCCATTTAAAGGAAGGTTCCATTTGAAGTGAAGTGATGTAGGATATCCTCGAAATTTGGTTTTATGCAAAATAACAAAGTACTCCACAGCAAGAGTGATAACTTTAAATCGAATATCATTTTCACTTATGGGTTTGTCAAAGATGATTGCATTTCTAGCAATCCAAAAGCCATGAAGGAAGAAAGCAAACATGGTTGGCCAAGGAATGCAATGGTGGGGAAAGGAGGATTTAGATGTCAAATTAGCATTGAGCCAATCCATTAAAGGGAGGAAGAACATACCTACAATTGAAGGGGGATAAGGAAAAAGGCTCTAGAGATGAGAAGTTGTTAGAATTAAGTGACCCGAATCCTTATTTAAATAAAATACAATGGTAAAATAAAATAAAAGAAGAATCCCTATAGAACTACACTTCTTTTATTTTATTTTAAATAAGGTTTTTTAAACCTTATTAAACTCCATCTATTGGATATTGATTAGAATAAGGAGTTTCAATCTTACTACACTCCTATTAGAATATGGCTTTACAAGCCTATAAATAGACATAGTCTATTCCTCTTGTAAATTGATTTGAATTCGACATAGTGAATTTTCTTTCTCTCTCGCCCGTGGTTTTTCCCCAAAGGGTTTCCACGTAAAATCTGTGTGTTCTTTATTTTTGTTTCTCTTGTCTTTGCGATATATTTGTCATTACCGACGTTATTTTTTTCACAAATTGGTATCCGAGCTTCCGGGTTTTTTCATCTCGATCACGGTAATGGCGTCTTTAAAGTATGAGATTCCGCTGTTGGATCGCAACACTAGATTTGCGTTGTGGAAAATAAAGATGCAGGCAGTTCTTGCACAGATGGATTTAGAAGAAGCCCTGCTAGGGGTAGATAAGATGCCTTTGACATTGACGGAGGAAGAGAAAAAGCGCAAGGATCGAAAGGCGTTAACACAGTTACATCTGCATTTGTCTAACGAAATTTTGCAAGATGTGATGAAGGAGAAGACCACCGCGGCATTATGGAAGAGGCTAGAACAAATATGTATGTCGAAAAATCTAACCAGCAAGTTGCATATGGAGCAACGTCTTTATGCTCATCGCTTGGAGGAAGGTGCGTCAGGTACCTAACACTTAATAGTGTTTAAAGAAATTCTCTCAAACTTGGAGGCCATGGAGGTTCAAGATGATAAGGAAGATCTAGGTTGATTCTACTTTGTTCGTTGTCTCTGCCTTATTCAACCTTCAGAGACACGATTTTATATAGCCATCGAGTCTCTCACATGATTGATGAGGTTTATGATTCTTTGACCTCGTATGATAAGATGAAGCATCTTGTGGTTAAACTCGACTCTCAGGGAGAGGGTCTCATTGTTCGTGGGAGACAAGATTAGAATGCTGATGATGATCGTGAAAGGACACAGGAAAGGAATCCTCGCGGTAAATCTAAGGGTAGATCAAGTCTTCAAACAGAGGTAAAACTTGTAACTTCGCAAGAAGAAAGGGCACATTAAAACCGAGTGCTATAAGCTACGAACAAGATTAAAAGGGAGGTCATGCGAATCAAAAGGGAAAACAACCAGAAAATTCCGGTGAAGCTGATGTTGTAGAAGACTACAATGATGGTGAACTTCTAGTCGCTTCTGTCAATAATTCTAAAGTGAGCGAGGAGTGGATACTTGATTCGGGTTGCACCTTCCACATGTGTCCCAATCGGGATTAGTTTACAAATTACAAAACAGTGTCTGAAGGTGTTGTTTTGATGGGAAATAATGCTTCGTGTAAAATCGCAGGTGTTGGAACAATTAAAGTTAAGATGTTTGATGGAGTTGTCAGAACACTTAGTGACGCACGGCATGTTCCAAAATTGAAGAGAAACTTAATTTCATTGAGTACTCTTGATTCAAGAGGGTACAAATACACAGCTGAAAGTGGGATTTTGAAGATTTCTAAAGGTTCCCTCGTTGTGATGAAAGGGCAGAGAAAGACTGCCAAGTTATATGTTTTACAGGGTTCTACTGTTATTAGTGATGCAGCTGTGGTTTCCTCTTCCTTGTCAGATGATGATATTACTAAACATTGGCATATGCACCTAGGGCATATGAGTGAGAATGGCATGGCAGAATTGAGCAAAAGAGGACTTCTTGATGGGAAAGGAATTTGCAAACTGAAGTTCTGTGAGAACTGCATTTTTGGGAAGCAAAAGAGAGTTCAATTCACCAGAGGAATCCATAACATGAAGGGAACGTTAGAGTATATCCATTCTGATCTGTGGGGGCCATCAAGAGTGCCTTCAAGAGGTGGAGCTAATTATATGCTAACTTTTATTGATGATTTTTCCAGAAAAGTTTGGGCATTTTTCCTGAAGCAGAAAAGCGATGTGTTTTTCGCATTTAAGTCTTGGAAAACTATGATTGAAAAACAGAAGGGAAAACAAATAAAACACCTCCGCACAGACAATGGCTTAGAGTTTTGTTCTGATGAGTTTAATAAACTGTGCAAGTTAGAAGGGATCGTGAGACACTTGTCAGTTTGTTATACTCCACAACAAAATGGCGTTGCAGAATGAATGAACAGAACTATCATGGAGAAAGTTCGATGTATGTTGTCAAATGTCAACTTACCAAAGTCATTTTGGGCCGAAGCAGCCTCTACTACATGTTTTTTGATCAACCGATCTCCATCCATTGCCATTGAGAAAAAGACTCCACAAGAGGTATGGTCTGGTAATCCTGCTAATTATTCTGATTTAAAGATCTTTGGGTGTCCTGCATATGCTCATGTTGATAATGGAAAATTGGAACCGAGATCCATTAAATGTGTTTTTCTTGGTTATAAAGCTAGTGTAAAAGGGTATAAGTTATGGTGTCCTGAAAATAGAAAAGTTGTGATTAGCAGAGATATTGTTTTTGATGAAACTGCTATGCTACCTAACTTATCTCTTAAAGACTCTTCCAATAAAGAAAATCAAAAGCAGGTGGAGCATCATATTAATACAGAGTCGACTCCTCAAGCCAGTACAAAAATTGAGAATAGAGTTGCTTCTTCACCACAATACTCTATCGCCAAAAACAGAACTAGAAGAGAAATTAAACCTCCAAAGAAGTATGCCGAGGCTGATCTAGTTGCTTATGCTTTAAATGTGGCTGAAGATATAGATGCAAACCAAGAACCGTGTAATTATTCTGAGGCGGTTAGCTGTGAAGAATCAGAAAAGTGGATGTTTGCTATGCAAGAGGAGATGGAACCACTCCATAAAAACGGAACATGGGATCTTGTAAAACTTCCTAAAGGTAAAAAGGTTGTTCGCTGTAAATGGGTGTTTAAAAATAAAGAAGGGACTCCAGGAGTTGAAGAACCCAGATATAAAGCAAGGCTTGTTGCAAAAGGTTACTGATCAAATTCAGGAGTGGACTTCACAGATGTGTTCTCCCGGTTGTGAAGCATAGTTCGATTCGAGCTTTGCTTGGTATTGTGGCCATGCATGATTTGGAGCTTGAGTAGTTAGATGTAAAAACTGCATTTTTACATGGAGAACTTGAGGAAGATATTTACATGCAACAACCAGAGGGTTTCTGATCTCTAAAAAGAGAACTATGTTTGCTTGTGAAAAAGTCCCTTTACGGTTTGAAATAGTCACCAAGACAAAGTGGTACAAGAGGTTTGATTCTTTTATGACTTCTCATGATTTTAAAAGAAGTAGTTTTGATAAATTGTGTTTACTTTAAGAAAAATAGTTATGGTTCTTTTGTGTATCTACTTCTTTATGTTGATGACATGTTGATAGCAGAAAAAGATAAAGGAGAGATAAGAAAGGTCAAAGCCCAACTAAGTGAAGAATTTGAGATGAAATATTTGGGACCAGCAAAGAAGATACTTGGTATGGAAATTCTTAGAGATAGAAAAGCAAGTAAATTGTACCTAAGTCAGAAGGGGTATATTGAGAAAGTTCTTTGTAGGTTCAATATGTAGAGTGCTAAGCTTCGTTAGTACTCCTTTCACAAATTTCATTTCGGACTTTCATCGGCTTTGTCTCCACAATCGATGATGAGATTGAGTACATGTCACATGTTCCATACTCTAGTGCAATGGGATCTCTCATGTATGCTATGGTTTGTTCATGTCCAGATTTATCATATGCAATCAAGGCTGCTTAGCGTGATACATAGCTTAATCCGGTGAAAGAACATTGGAAATTAGTTGAGTGGATTTTAAGATACTTACGAGGTACTCACGATGTTTGCTTACGATTTGGAAGAACTAGAGATGGAGTCATTGGGTATGTTGATGCTGATTTTCTTTGGAGACCTTGATAGAAGAAGATCTCTCACCGGTTATGTCTTTACAATCGAGAGGTTGTGCAATCGGGCTGAAAGCTATTTGCAAACTACAGTCGCTTTGTCTACCACTGAAGTTGAGTACATGGAGATTACCGAGGCTTGTAAAGAAGCTATTTGGTTGAAGGGACTCTTTAGTGAGCTCAATGAAGACCTTCAAATCAGCCTGAAGATTTTATGACAAATGAGTGCCATATTCCTTACAAATGATCAAATATTTCATGGGAGAACAAAACACATTGATGTTCGGTATCATTTTGTTCTTGATATTATTGCTCGTGGTGATATTATTGTGAGCAAAATTAGTACTCATGAAAATCCTGCAGATATGATGACTAAGTCACTTCCTATAACCAAGTTTGAGCATTGCTTAGACTTGGTTGGTGTTCATTGTTGAAGTTAAACCCTTAAGGGGTTTTATGGAAGAGGTGAAGAACTTGTTCGTTGAGAGTTCGCGATGAAGAACTTTTTTATTTAGAATTCGTGTCAAGGTGGAGATTGTTAGAATTAAGTGACCCGAATCCTTATTTAAATAAAATACAATGGTAAAACAAAATAAAAGAAGAATCCCTATAGAACTACACTTCTTTTATTTTATTTTAAATAAGGTTTTTTAAACCTTATTAAACTCCATCTATTGGATATTGATTAGAATAAGGAGTTTCAATCTTACTACACTCCTATTAGAATATGGCTTTACAAGCCTATAAATAGACATAGTCTATTCCTCTTGTAAATTGATTTGAATTCGACATAGTGAATTTTCTTCTCCTCTGCCCGTGGTTTTTTCCCGAAAGGGTTTCCACGTAAAATCTGTGTGTTCTTTATTTTTGTTTCTCTTTTCTTTGCAATATATTTGTCATTACCGACATTATTTTTTTCACAGAAGTGAATGAACAATCTCGAAGGACATGTTCAATTGTCCCGGGGTGAGAGTTGCGGAAAGTGCATCCAACAAAGATGACAAGACCTTTGGAACAAAGGAAATATCAAATTGGAAGAAAAGGGCCAACAGTTTCCAAAATGAAAAAAAGGAGAGTGTAAGTGGAAGTTTGAGGTTCCAAACCTACAACTAAGGGCGAAGCCAGAAATATTGATAAGGGAGGGAGGCGAAGTATTTATATAAAAAAAACATGTTGAAAGTAAGCTTGGCCCATAAAATAATGTATTTTAAATTCTAGATAATCTTGATCATAAAAATTAACATTTAGAAAAAAAAAATTAAGTTAAATACTCAATTTGTATGAAGTATTGTAATTATTTAAGTTTATTTTTTTACCTAATTAATATTTAGATACTATTTTATGATTAGATATTGAAATTATGTGATCATTTTAGCAAATTAATATTTAGACACTAATTTGTATTAATTTATCAAATTAAACTAAAAGTGTTACTAAGTTTATCATTAAAATTTATAGATTCTATAAAAGAAATCAAATTAAAAGAAACATTGAAAAACTTTGGGGGCCAAAATAATTTATCTTATTTTAAGTACTAATTATAAGGTCAAAATAAAAACTTTTAAAATTCAAAAGGACTCAATTGAAATTTTACAAATTTAGGGGGGCGAGGCTTTTACCAGCCCTCTTAAATTCGCCCCTGCCCACAACCAAATACTAGAACCAAGAAGAGCATTGATAAGGTTGGGGGCAATATGATAAGCTAATTTCATGAAGAAGAGTATTTTAGAAGTGGTGTTCCAACACAAAACATCGGGACCATCATTTAAAAAAAAGGAAGTGGGGGGCACAAGAATCCAATCCTTGATGTTGTTTGGAATATCAAAGGAAGAGTTATAAGAGCCAACATATAAGTTCTTCACCAAGAAACAATCTTCCTTAGGTAGAAAGGGACCATGAATAAGAGAACTAATAGGACCCATGCTCGTTTAATTATCATTCCGGAAACTAATTTGGGAACCATCTTTTATAATCCATTGGACACCTTTCTCAATAATGTGTTGAGAATTCTTGAGAGCTCTCCAAGTAACCTAAGAGTTGGATTAAAAGTTTGAATTACAGAGATATTTCAATAATTTTTGCCTGAGCAAATACTTCAAACTTTTATGATCGATAAAGACATGACATCTCTAACCGTAAAGGTAGTTTCTCCTTTAAAGCAAAAACTATGGCTACAAGTTCCAATTCGTGAGTGGGATAATTCGTCTCGTGAGGTTTGAGTTGTTGAGAAGCGTATGCGATTACTTTACCTTCTTGCACCAATGCACATCTTTTATGAGATGCGCCATTGAACACTACAAAATCCGTCAAACTCTTATGATCGATAACCATTATGAGACGCGTTACTGAATATTACAAAATCATGTCCTAATTCAGGTTATGTTTGTAACAACCTAATTTCTAGTGGTGTTGGAAAATGCAATTTCAGAACCTCGTTATCGTAAATCGAGTTCGTAAATATTAAATACTGATATTTACAAAGTTAGTATATTGATGAATTGAAATTTGTTTAGGTAATTTAGCCGAAAATGGGGTTAATTAAGGCCTAGTAACTAAATTGTCAAAGTTTAATCACTATAGATTTTTAATTAGGATAAGGCTTGAGGACTTAAATAGTAATTATCTAAGGGAATAAAATTGCTAATAGACCTATTTTAAATGGATCATAGTGGGACGTGATGTTAAATATCATTAACTTAAGTTAATTAAAGATAAAAGTTTAATTAATCATGATTAAGCAAATTAATTAAGTTTAACTAAAATTAATCATAGTATATAAGTTAAATAAGTGGGAAAAGATGATAAAGTTATCATATTCTTTTCAAGAACCACCGTCCACCATTTTTGAAGAAGGAAGAAAGCTTAAAACCTAGCTTGATATTCGATCAATACTACAAGTAAGACCCTAGTAATTTTTCTTTAATTTTTATAGATTTTTTTTTTGTCATGGAAGCTTGAATAAGCTAACCCATAGATCACTTTGACCAAATGGTGAAATTTTGATAAGTTCCCATTGTTGAGAATTGAATAAATTAGGTGTGGAATTGTTAAAAATTAAGCTTAAATTAAGAAAATGACTAAATTGTAAAGTTTAATTATTAGTTTCGTACATTAAGGACCAAATTGAATAAAATGAAAAACTATTATGAAATTTCGGTAGGAATAGAAAGTAGAGGGTTCCTAATGAATGTATATGAAATCAGATTTTAATCTGAAACTTTAGATTGAAAGTTATGCTTGTTCCAATTGTAGGGTCTAAATTGAAGAAATTAAAAAATATGCATAAATTGATATTTTGTTATGGATTGGTTGGAAATTGATAGTGTGTTATGTTTCATGACTATTCATAGCTAACGTCGGCGTAGAAACTTTGAGAGAGAAAGGGAAAGCGAGAGTAGTCGATGAGTGACGCGAGACCACAGTTTGTACATTTATGATTTGAGATAGTAATATTTGCTTGCATATGCATGTTTATTGATTGGTGAATCATTGAGGTGAGTATATGTTGATAGTATGACATGTTTTGATCAAGTTTGGTAGGGATTATCAGAATAGAGGACTAAAATGAATAAAATGGAAAATGAAATGAAATGAAAAACATGAATTATATTATGTGATATGGAAATTGAAATGGAATATGTTATATAATATGAAATGTATGGGTTTGATAATGATAATGATTTGGATTATGATTACGATTGAGGAATGTTATATGCTTTAAATCATAAAAATAGATTGAGTGTTGGTACCCTATTAGTTGTTCGGGCTGTGTTGGATATAATTGGCATGCCATGGGATTGGTTTATGTATGGGATTGTGCGCTTATGCTCTAGGATGCACCTCATATGCCAGATATACACTTTGTTTTCTAGGATGCACTTCATGTGCCAGTATGCGATTTGTACGCCAAGATGCGCTTCATGTGCTAGTATGCACCTTACATGCCAGTTTACCTTACTTTGGTTTATCCGATGATGTACTTCGGTGCCAATTTGGTATGTTGGATGGACGATCCGTGTATCTTTCTGAGTCTAAGTCATGTTAATAGATTTATAAATGGTGAACTTGGTAAGTAATATTGTATGATGAAATGGTTTCACTTGTATTTCTATGTGGAATGTGATAAAAAGATCATGTAAGCTATTGAGTAAATTATTTGAGAACGAGCCTTGGGGGCCGAAACGAGTACGAATGAGTCAATAGAATCCAGAAATGAGTTTGAATGGTAAGAAAATAATAGTACTATGAAACATGAATGCCATAATGTAAATTGGATATAGAGATATATGACCACATAGTTGATATGGATAGCTAGTAAGATATAAGTGATTTGTCAAATGGTATGCATAGTTCATTTGTCATGCATATATTGATGAATGGATTGGTTAAATTGGCATATCTATGTTCTTATTTGTACCAAATATGTGAATTATTTGGTTTGATAGATGAGACTTGAATACACTATGTAAATGTGTTATATATGAAAATTTATGAATGTTTTTGTTATCTTGAATCATGAAAGTACCACTGAGCCCTATCGCTTAGCATACGATTTTTTTATTCTGTGTGCAGGTACAAGTATTCCCGAAGCCCCAGGAAAGTGAAGTCAGCATCCACACGACACTAATCAACTTAACCTAAGTTTTTATAGCCATTTTTCATTATGTTACTGACATGTACCTAGGGGTTTTTTTTATCAAATGTTAGAAATGGTCCAAAATACTTGTATAAAGGTTGTGATTTGTGATTTTGGTTATAGTCAAGCATGAAGGTGACATTAATATATTGATAACCATATTTTGTACATGTTTTAATAGTATGGAATGGTTGAATTGGGACTTTGGTGCAAAATGATGTTAAATATGCTAGGTGGAAAACATTTGAAACAAGGACCTAATGGTCTACCTGCAATGTTGCAACTTCACATCCTGAATGACGCAACCTCAGGCCATCTCGTCGTGACGTCTCCTGCTTGAGGTCGCGATGTAGACTCTTTTTTATTTTGAAAACTTTGCAATTTGGTCTTCAAGTTGGGAAGCTTGGCTACTGTCTTCAATGACGTGACACCAAGCTCTGGAAGTCGCAACACCCACTTGAAATATTTTAAAAGCTTTTTAGTTTGGTCCTAGTTCAACTTATGGATGGTATTGAGCTTTCTTAAGCTCATATTTGACCAAAAAATGGTTAGTTTTCGTGTTTTATGCACGCAATGCTAGTATTTGGGCATTTAAGATTGAAATTTGCATGTGATTAATCGTAATTGCTCCGGAAACTAATGTGGCATTCTGTTGTTCAGACCTGACGATCGGGTCGGGTATGAGGTGTTACAGTGTTAGTATTGGTGCCTTAGTTAACATTGTCTTCAACTTCTCAAAACATTTCTGACATTTCTTGGACCATTCAAAATTGATATTCTTCTGTAGTAACTTAGTCAATGGGAGAGCTATCATCGAGAATCTTTTAACAAATCGCCAGTAGTATCCCACTAGACCATTCAAAGTTGACGTTGGTGTCATAGGGGAAGCTAATAGCTTTCTGCTTTGTTGGGGGAAGCAAAGTGGGATTAAGGATATTTATAGTTGGGTGAGTTTGAGATAATTTTTCCCTTACCCTTCACTTTTTGATTCAAGATATTTTTCTTCACAATTGATCAATAGTTGCAGGCTTAAGATCAATTACTTTCGGCTTTGGCTTGTTTTTCCTTTGAATAATGAGCCACGGATCGTAGCCATCAAAAGTAGAGGGACTAGTGGTATGAACATCCAAGTGCGATGGATCTAAATGGTTAATAGCATTAACAAATGGAGAAGTAGAAGCATGACATTTTTCGATAGAGTGGTTGATCTTCCAACAAGAGAGAATTCAAACCTTCGTAGATAATAGCTTGTTTATATCCTTTGCCAGTAACAAAACGAGGAAGGGGTTTACGGAGATTTAGTTGAACGTATAAATGACCATATCTATTCCTTTCTCTAGCAAAGCTGTGACTATCAACTCTTAGGAGAGATCCAATACCTCTACCAATTTTCTTAAAAATATCCATATCAAAGTATTGAACTTGTAATTCTAGTGATCTTAACTAGGGGTGAGCATTCGATCGAGTATAGTCGAATCGAGTAAAAAAAAATTTAGTTAGTCGAGTTGACGAATTCTATTTTAGCAACTGAACTCAATTTGAAATCTTTTCGAATCAAATCAAATCAAGTCAAAAAATTTCGAGTCAAGTCGAATCAAGTTAACGAATCCTATTATTTATACTCAATGTTGTGTTTACATGGACCGATTATTTAACTAGTAGACAAAGTACAAGATTATTTAACTACATAAATAATATAATGGTTTTGCTTTTAACTTAATGGGTAAACATTTATCAAAATGACGTAGTTTTGCCTTTTAACTTAATGGTTTTGACTTTTAATTTTAGAAAAGGTAAAGATTTATCAAAACGACGTAGGTTTTCATTTTCTTATTCGGATTTTCAGATAACTCGAATTGTGTAATTCTTTTTCGAGTTAAATCGAAAAATTTGATTTCTTATTCGAGTTGATCCGAATAACTCGATTAATTCGAATAACTCAAACTATTTAATTTAAAATTTAAATTTTTTATCGAGCTGTTCGAGTCAAATCAAATTTTGCTCACCCCTAATTTTAACCAAACTGCAACATAGGAAATTGTAGCAGTGGATGCCCTAAGGTTGGATTCCCATTTGCGCACAATAAGAAAATGACCCCAATAAACTATGGTCCATTTTGTATAACATAATCATAATCAGAGTTAGAATGAAAGGAAACAATAAAGTAGTTAAGACCTAAGCCTGTAAATTGGATTTTACCTGTGGGCTTCCAAAGGGATGAAAGCTGACTAGAGACAAATTAGTAACCCATAGTTTTCCCAAATGAGGCACTGGCCATTTATTTCTGATTGTATAATTTATTTAAAAGATATTATTACATCAAGCATTTATAGAGTTTTGAAACCCCATCGATAATTAAAAATAAGAGTGAGACATTTAACTCACTTATGGAAAAGTTATTAAATAGGAACAATTAATTTAGAAGGGGTTGGATTTTGATGGGAAGACCCTCCTTAGGAATGGGTGATGGAATGTAGGAAATCTTCTCATTGGGATTGAGTTTAACCCATTTGAAAGTGGTGAGCAGATTGTGGATGAAAGTGAGGATTTCGAGTCGAGCATACTCCTTGCCAGGGCACATTCGAGGACCTCCCCCAAATGGTACAAAGGAGTAGGGTGCAGGACCATTCCCTTCAAACCTTGATGGATCAAATCTCTCTGGATCCGGAAAGCATTTCGGATTCTTGTGCGTTGTATGCACCATCCAAAACGCCTGACCATTTTAGTACAATTAAATCAATATTTATTATATATGGTTGCATTATTTTATTTTAAAAAAAAATAGGTATTAGTTACCTTCCATCCCTTCGGAATTGTATAACCTGCGTAAGTGAAGTCGGTTATGGCCTCTCTGAAAGATCCATTAGCAGGCGGAGCCAACCTCATTACTTCGCATGCCACGCACCATGTATACTTCATCTTCTGTATATCTTCCCATCTCAATGGCTCCCCTGCCTCCTTGCATCTTAATACTTCCATTTGTTCTGCATTTTCTCAGCAATTAGTTGAAAACATTACTTTATTCATGAATAGTCCCATCCCAATGTCATGGGTGCTTAAAATCAAGCTAAATCACGTACCTTCAAGGACCCTGTTATATACTTCAGGATAATCCGAAAGATAGCTAACAATGAAGGTGATGGCAGTGCTTGTTGTGTCATGGCTGGCAATAAAGAAGCCCACAATCTTATTGCCGATCTCAACCTCAGTCATACCATCCATCAGCATGCTGTCAACCAAGTCTGAGGCTACTGTTTTCCCTTTCTCCAGTATCTCATTTTTCTTCTGGGTAATGAGGGCTAAAAGCCGTTGTCGAATCAGTCTGCCTGCCTTCACTGCCCGATTGAAAGTTGTACCTGGAAGATCTATGGGAACCGACATGAGACCCGCAGTGGCAAGAGCAAATGGCTTCGCGAAGTTCTCGATCTCGTCGTTATCCGTGACGCTCATGAAAAGACGACAAGCCAGTGCGAACGTGTACTTCTTGGAGAGGGGGAAAACTTGGACTTCATTATACGGCGACCAATGTTGATTTAGGTGCTCTTTCGCCATTATATCCATGACTGGTATGAAATGTTGCAGGGACTCAGGCTTGAGAAAAGGAGGCAGATAGGCCCGAAGTTTAGTGGATTCTTCTTTGGAAGAATTGTCAACACTGGATGGGTCCATCAAAGCTTTCTTAATAGAATCCGGCCACCATGAAGTGACATATTTGTTTTGGCCGGAGAAAAGGAACTTGTTACCAGCGGAGCCGCAGAAGACGGCCATGTCTTCTCCAAGCAGTGATGTGCGAAACACATCGGGTGAATATTTGGTAGTTCTATCAGTCACGAATTTCTCAGGAGTTCCCCTTCTGGACGCCAACACAAAATCCAAGGTTTCACCGATGTATGGAAGACCCTTTTTACCAGGAGGGAGGTTGGGGGTGGGGCCGCCGCCGCTAGATTTGTATTTGTAAAGAAAGTAAAAGAGACCGGCAGAGACGTATAGAAGCACCAAGTGGAGTAAGTATGGCATCAAAGAATCAAAGGCGTCCATGGCTGCTGCAAGCTTCATGTTGGTAGCTATGAAAACTGAAATGGAGAATGGATGCATCTGAAATGTATATTTATAGTGCTATCATATACTAGTTTATCCCCATATTTGTCTTTGGAGGAATTCAAGTCCATCCAAGTTTGGTATCTCCATTTTCTTTTCTAATGGAAATCCTTCATTCCCATCAATGATACTAATTTTTAACTTGCTCCATGCCTTTACTCACACTAGCATATATTTGTACTCGTTAAAGTTTCAAATCAAAGTATTTCTCGACAAATATTTTTAATATATATTAAATATTTGTAATTTAGTTAAAAGCATCATTTATGTTAATATAATAAAGTTGTTAAAATTATTAATTATATTTTATATTATGAATTTATTCATAATTCAAAATACATTGTTAATAGAATAAATATGTTATTTGTTGATGGATGTAATTTGTAAGAGTTGCATTGGTTGTTTGAAGAAGAAAGAAAATGGAAGAAGACTTAAATGGATTGTAACAACAATTTTAAATCCGTGGAATGGGTTATATTATAGGATAAATAAATAAGGAAGAAACAAGAATAGGAATATTTGTTAAACAAAGTAAAATTATGGATCCATCATATCCTTATCCAAGATTATTCTACATTGCTTCACATAGAGTGGGTCGATCCAAATAAAATTTTTTGAAAGTGACAAAAGGTGGCCAGTTGCACTTCATGGACAACCCAGAGAAGAAGAGCATCAAGGACATGTTCACTTACACAATGTATGGGTTGGTTTTTATATAATTTGCTTAGCGTTTAGGGCATATTCAGCTTCATCTAAGTTTAGTCTTAATTTTCTTTATATTTTTTTAAATGTCTCTCGAAATCCTCTTACTATAATATTATTCGCATCAACCATATTAATTTTTTATTTGTTGGATGTATTTACCAAACTATATGATATTAGCTGGAAATTTAATTTTTACTATAGATGTTAAAAGAATTGTATTTATCTAAAAGTTAATTAAAGTTATACAAGGTTCCCTAGTAAACAACCCGAAGGCATTCCTAAGAAGCATGTCTCTATGCAGGAGCTTGTTACGTCGAGTGGGGATTGGAATTGGTCTATTCTTAACTCGGTTCTGCCACATCCAGTCATCCTAAACATCTCAGCTTATAAACCTCCATTAGATGATGACGTTGATGACTCTGCAAATTGGGTTCACGATAAAAAGAATTTGTTTTCAGTGTGATCTGTCTACGCTACTAATTGTGGGGGTGGAAAGGAGTAGATACAATGGGATTTGGCATCGGATTTGGCACTTTCGAGTTCCTCAAAAGGTGTGTGTTTTCATTTGACTAGCCTTTTTAGATAGAATTCTAACCAATGAGAACAGAGTGAGAAGAAAAATGATTACTGATGCAAGTTGTATGGTTTGTGGATGAAGAGGCAGCTTGGTTGTGGAATGTTTTCATTTGTATTATTTTCATTGATTGATATGAGTTTATATACAAAAGACATGCTAAGAAATCTGCTAAAAATAACAGATGTGGACTTATTCTTAAGGAAAACAAATCGCTAAAAATCAGGAATGTATACAATAGAATCGTAAATAAACACAAATACTTGAGAGTGCAGCTTTATGGATTCTTATCATGTCCCCACAAGATGGATGGAGGCGGAGTTAGTCCAATCTTGGAAGTAACCGTGGTGAATTGGTGACGAGGTAGCGGTTTTGTGAGAACATCGACAAGTTGATCAGACGATGAGACATGGGAAACACGAAGAAGACCATTTTGCACCTGTTCCCGGATGAAATGATAGTCCAAGGCAACGTGCTTCATGCGAGAGTGAAAGACATGATTAGCACACAAATTTGCCGCTCCAACATTATCACAGTAGACCACGGGCGAATTGGGAATTTGAATTCCAAGTTCAATTAGAAGAGAACAAATCTATCGTAATTCAGCGGCAATAGTTGCAACAGAGCGATACTTAACTTCGGTAGAGGAATGAGCAACAGTCCGTTGTTTCTTGGAACTTCAAGAAATGGGATTGTAACACCCCTAACCCATATCCGTCGCTGGACTAGGGTTACGATGCATTACTCGACTTACACAAATCAATGCACTTTTATAAAAGCTACTACTTTAATAATGTGTACCAATTCATACTATCAAAGATAAACATGAATATCTCTTCTAACATCAAAACATTAACTTACATTTCGCGAATAATATCATTAACAACTAACAACCCACTTCTCTTTTGATCATTTCAAAACAATGACTGAATAGGCATATGGTATTTATTAATTAACTTCATTTATATAATCCACATTTGAGTATATCATAAATATAAATATCAACCAACTCATTTGTCACATAAATACTCATCACATTCGGCAATGATCATGACCTATATATATATAACATCATAAACACACCTTAGCACTCGTTTCCCATAACCGAATATACCATAACATTCAATATAAAATTTATACTCTCAATTTAGATCAAATCATGGCCAAATATTTTATTCTTACAAACTTAACATACGGTACATGCATACAATTGTACATATATTCATTCAATTACTTTAATATACCGTATGCATTATTTAAAATCATACTCATGCATTCGTACATGCCATATATATATTTTACCAAGATATTAAATTACCAAAACTCTTACCACAAAACCGTACATATCCAAGTATTATAATCAAGCTTGGAAATTTTATACCAACCTAACACATAGTAATATGTCATTCAAAATTTTTATGAAAAATACCTACTCAAATCAAGTTATATTAAAAACCTAAATATCACAAACATATATACCAACTCAAACATAATCATTCAACTCAAGGATAGAAGTGAAGCCATTTTCGCATGGCATTATATACATTAAATTCAAAATATAAGTTCAAAAGAGTAGTATAGCCTATACATGCCATAATTTCCATAAGCTTTACTAAATATAAGGTACCGAAATTAGATGATAGTGTGATGAGCTTCCAAGATGATCCTCAAGCACGAGCCGAGCACCCAAAAGAAATCTATAATTTCGAAAAACAACAAAAAACAAAGTAAGCTTCCACAGCTTAGTAAGATTTAAGCAATTTATACACATATAATCTTATTCGAGATTTTATAATTTAATCCATTTAATACATCCATACCGAATAGCCAAGCATTCAAAGGTTGAATTCATGACAACATTATATGCTTATACCTATTTCCATATACCACCATTACATAATAAATAATTAACATACACATTTTATACTTACCAAATCTTCTACTTACATTTCCAAACTACCATCAAACTCAAATTAATAGGTATATTACATACCTCTAATTTACTTACCTCTCCAACTTAACCATTCATGCATAACATGTGATAGCATACTTGATCATTTCTGTATACTTAATAGCACTAGTAATAGAAGTCTTTTAACGATTCTCATACCTGCACACTTGTTAATAAGGTTTAGTAACGTATCACACACTTAGTGCCGTTACTCAACATTTCTGCACACTTAGTGCCAATTTCCCGTAACGTATCACACACTTAGTGCCGTTACTCAACATTTCTGCACACTTAGTGCCAATTTCCCGTAACGTATCACACACTTAGTGTCGTTACTTAACATTTCCGCACACTTAGTGCCAATTTCCCGTAACGTATCGCACACTTAGTGCCGTTACTTAACATTTCCGCACACACTTAGTGCCAATTTCCCGTAACATATCGCACACTTAGTGCCGTTACTTAACATTTCTGCACACTTAGTGCCATGTGACCGGTTTCGCACACTTAGTGCCCGGTTATAAATTCGTACACATAGTACCTCTCATAGACCTGTAATTTATTCAAATGTGCATTTATATATATATAATCAAAGTCTAATCCACAGCAATACGTATAAGCGCATACATATAAACATAAATTGATTATCCCATACCCCAAATAGAGATATCATATTCGGCCAAACAATAGCATGTAACTAATTCATCATTGAATATAATCATATCATAATTTAGTATCTCTCAATCCATTTGCATTATTACATTTAGATATTCATTTCATGAAATCATATTCACATTCCAAACAATCTCATATTAAACTATTTTATACAAAATTCATCAATACATTTGGCAATAAACTATTCAATATACTTACCTTCATTAACATAGGTACATTATTTAAAAGACATTAGATTTATCTCAATTGCTTAAAATCTTACCTCGGAATTCAACGGATTAAGGTTTCCCGGCTACTCGTTCAGTTTCGCCTTTCCCCGATCCAATCCCGTTTCTTTTTGTTCTTGATCTAAATAATTCCAAATTGAGCTCATTCAAATACATTTTATTCAATTTAATCCAAAAACAAATAATCATGCAAATTACCATTTTACCCCTGACATTTACAACTTTTACAATTTAGTCCTATTTGTACAAAACACAAAATACACCAAATTTATCCACATACAAGCATAGCTGAATCTTCCTAGGGACTTTATAAGTCCATATTTCTCATAAATTTCTCAATTTAACCCTCCAAAATAATATTTTCACAAATCAATCCTTAATTAGTTACATTCATCAATAACTCAAGAACAAAATATGTTCATCTAGTTCAAACCTTTCATTTAATACCAAAAATCATCACAAAACTCAACATATCTCCAATGACATAATTTACATACATCATCAATTTACAAAATTAATACATAGGCTTCATAGTAAAGTGAATAACAATCTCAAAAATACAAAAATTATCAAAAACCAATGCTAAATCATACCTTAATTAAGCCTTAATATTGCCGAAACCCTTTGGAGCTTTTTCTTTTCTTTTACCTCTTTAGTTTCGGTCACAAAGATGAAAAGATGAACATGCAAACTCTTTTCTCCTTTTTGTTTTATTATAATATAGTTATAAAATATATTATATCATTATTATATATTTAACACATAAACAAACATATAATATATATTACAAAGCCATATTGCCGTCCACTAAAACTTCAAAAAGGTCAATTTGCAAGTTAAATACTCATACCAAGGAAGACAAATCAATTTAGCCACCTAATTAATAAATGGCTACTTTACCCACTTATTCGATTTAGTCCTTTCACTTAAATTAAACACCCAAACAAACAAATTAACCTACAATATTTTAGCACATGCTCAAACACATAACATAGATATCTAATAAAATATTAAAATATTTTTCTAACCCAGATTCGTGGTCCCGAAACCACCGTTCCGATTAGGGTCGTAATCGGGCTGTTACAGGGATTATGGCTGAGATAAACAATGTAAGCACTCGTGGAAGTGAAATCATCCTTGTTGCCAGCCCAGTCAGCATCCAAGAATGCATGAAGGCTAAGAGAGGAGGTTCGACGAAGTGTGATGCCATGATCCAAGGTGTCATAGAGATAGCGAAGTAAACGTTTGGCTGTAGCCCAATGCTCTATCGTTGGTTTATGCATGAACTGAGATAGTTTGTTGACTACGTACACGATGTCTGGGCGAGTTGAGGAAAGATACTGAAGACTCCCAACAGTGGTACGATACTCTGTAGGATCAGACAATAGAGTACCTACATGCAAGGTGAGAGGGGGAGTTGTTGCAAGAGGGGTGGAAATGGGTTTGAAATTGACCATATGAGTCTTCTGAAGGAGGTCGGAAATATATTTCCGCTGACTGAGAAATAAGCCATCAGCATGAGATAGGACTTCAACGCCCAGAAAGTAGTGTAAGTCTCCAAGATCCTTTAAAGAGAAACGTGTAGAGAGTTGCTGAAGAAAGTCATGTACATCATAATCTGTGTTGCTAGTGATAATAATGTCATCAACATAGACAAGAATAAAAATAATAATTCTTTGAGTGTTGAGTATGAATAGTGAAGTGTCAGCGGTAGAGTTGTGAAAGCTAGAGGCGAGGAAAAATTGGCGTAATTCATGATACCAGGCGCGATGAGCTTGTTTGCGCACATAGATGGCTTTGCAAAGTTTGCATACATGATGAGGATGATCAGGATCAACGAATCTTGGAGGTTGAGCTATATACACTTTTTCAGAAAGAGTGCCTTGAAGGAATGCATTGTTGACATCCAGTTGGCGAAGTGACCATCCATGACTTACTGAAAGACTGAGAACCAGGCGGACAGTGGTAGGCTTGATGACTGGACTGAAGGTTTCATTATAATCCACTCCATGACGTTGATGAAATCCTTTGGCAACCAGACGCGCTTTGTACATTTCAACAGATCCATCTGGTAAGTATTTGGTGCAAAAAATCCATTTACATTCGACCAGGTTTTAGGAGGGAAGAGACAAAACAAGTTCCCATGTACCATTATAATGAGAGCATCAAATTCTGCAGACATAGCTTGTCGTCACTGGGGATCTTTTAAAGCTTGAGTGACAGTGGTGCGTTCAAGAGTGGAGTGGTAAAGTTCAGTATTGAGGTTGAGTTTCTGGATTGGTTTGTGAATGTTATGTTTGGAGCGAGTTATGATGCCTCAAGGAGAAGAAAGATTGGTTGGAGGATGTTGGTTCGTGGTTTGTTGTGTGGAAATTGGTATGATGGCTTGGTCAGGTGTAGGTGTAGATGTGGGAGGGACAGTGGTGTGTTGGAACGTTGATATGGTGGGTTGTTCAGGTGGAGGGGTGAATGTGGGAGGTACAGTAGTGGGTTGGAATTGGGCATGTGATGGAGATGGTGACACATTAGAAGTAACAGGTAATGTCATGGAACACCACTCCGAAGTAGTGGATGAAGTGACACGAGGGAGACTGGGATGAGAATTAGTACAGGGAAACATAGATTCCACAAAGTGAACATGAAAATATGTTTACAAACGGTTGTTGGATGTGTCTAGACAAAGATAAGCACTTTGAGTGGAGGAGTACCCAATAAAGAGACAAGGCAGTGAGCGAGGTTCAAGTTTGTGAGATGTGTAAGGTTGAAGCCAGGGATAACATAAGCAGCCAAAGCACCGAAGTTTGTTGTAATTAGGGACAGTGCCAAAGAGTTTAAGGAACGGTGACTCATTGTTGAGGGTAGGTATGGGAAGGCGATTTATGAGGTAAACAACTGTTTTGACTGCAAAAGACCAATAGGAAAGTGGCATAGAGGCATGAGAAAGAAGAGAAAGGGTAGTTTCAACAATGTGACGATGCCGACGTTTGGAATAGCCATTATGTTTAGGGGTATGATGAGGAGTAGTGAGATGTGAAATGCCATTTACCGTTAGAAATGAGGAAATGGCTTGATATTCTCCTCTATTGTCAGAGTAAAGTGTTTTGATGGTGCAGTTGAAAAAATTTTCCAGTAGGGCCTTGAAACAAATGAAGACATCACGGGCATCAGATTTGCATTTTAGTGGATACAACCAAGTATATTTTGTAAAGTGATCAATAAAGATAATATAATATTTGAAACTGTCAATTGAATAAAGTGGTGAAGCCCAAACATTTGTAAAGACAATTTCAAGAGGGGACAAGGTGGATAAAGTAGACATAGAAAATGGTAACTTGTGGTTCTTGTTGTAAAGACATGAATTACAATGAAAATTAAAATGGGAAAGAACCAGAGACATCTAGGTTAAAGGAGGAGACCATTTTCTTGAATGTCGGCATTGATGGATGACCAAGTCTGTGATGCCAATTATTAGATGTGGTCTTTATTATGGAGAAAACAAGGAGAGGGGATGATGAAGAAGAACTAGGCCACTCATAGATGCCATTCTTATTTTTGCCTTGGAGGAGAATCAAGCCCGTTTGAAGATCCTTCATATAGAAAGAGGAGGGTAAGAACTCAACAGGGGCATTGTTAGATTTGCAAAACTGAGAAATGGAAATTAAATTTCGTTTCATAGTTGGTACACAAAGAACATTAGAGAGAGTAAAAGACTTGGAGGGAGTTTTGAGATATATGGAACCCATGTGTGTGATAGGAATACTTGAGCCATCACCAATCATGATTTCATCAGTGCCCCTATAAGGTTCGTGAAGGGTAAGATTTTGAAGATCAGTTGTAATATGATGAGTGGCACCACTGTCCAATAGCCAAGAGTCATGTGCAGGGGAAGATGTAGCAATATGAGCTTGAGCTTGCCAAGGAGGAGGCACACGGATGGGATAAGCATTGCTAGGTGGTGGTGGTGGAGAAGCATGGGAAATTGGTTATGGAAGGTGGGACACTGAGAAACAACATGTCCTTGAGCACGACACGCTGACACTTGCTAAGAAAAGGTCAGCGGGGTTGAGAAGTAGGTCGATTGGATGGATTAGGAACTGATTCATATGGCCGATTTAGAACTGACTCGGATGGACGAAAAGTTGGAGTTTGTGGGTTGGAGCAGGTATTGGCAAGGTGGGCAGAGGCTGGTAATGGTAGGGAGGATAAGATGGTGTGCAGGGATAGCTCCTTGTGAATGAGCTTTTTATGGAGTTCATCAAAGGTGATTAGGGTATCTTTACTGTTGGCTGCATCAATGACAAATTGGTAGGGGTCATCAGGACCTTTTAAGACTTTTTCAAATAAATCTTCATGATCAAGGGGCTTGCCAAGAGCAGTAAGTTCATCAGCTTTGGTTTTGATGGCTTGTATATAGTCAGTGACAGATTTTGACCCTTTGGTGATATTCTTCAAGTTGTCTTTGAGATGTTTGATATGGCCACGGGAGGGACGAGCATAGGTGTTGGTGAGGATACGCCAAGCATCACGAGATGTTGTGGATTGGGTAATAAGCGGCACAAGATTAGTTGAGATTGTGCCGACAAGTGCTCCAAATAAAAGCTTGTCCTGCCTTAGCCACGTTTGATATGCAGGATTGGGAGAGGGTGTATTATTGTCGGTGATGGTGGTGGGAGGGGATGGATAAAAACCATCAATAAATTTGTAGAGATCATAGCCAATGAGGATGGGTTCTATTTGAGTTTTCCAAAAGAGATAATTACTTGAGGTAAGTTTTATGGAGTTGTGGAAGGTGACTAAGGTGAGAGGATGTTTTGGGGTTTGAGTGTTTGAGAGTGTAGCTTGAGTGTTTCCAGTGGCCATGAGTAGAACTGTGATCAGAAATTGAGGAAGAAGTGAAGGAGGTTTTTATTGGGAAAAAAAAAACCTAAATCTCGTATGAGAGTGGCTGTGATACCATGAAGAGACAACTTGGTTTTGGAATGTTTTCACTTGTATTATTTTCATTGATTGATATGAGTTTATATACAAAAGACATGCTAAGAAATCTGCTAAAAATAACAGATGTGCACTTATTCTTAAGGAAAACAAATCGCTAAAAATCAGGAATGTAAACAATAGAATCCTAAAGAAACACAAATACTTGAGAGTGCAGGTTTATAGATTCTTATAAGTGGAAGTGCGTTGGAAAATACTGACCATGTACTACGATTTTGTACCCCAGCTGTGGAAACTTGTCTTTCTATTAGTAAGGTGGAAATGAGACATGAGTCTCAGCTTGGAAGAATGATTTGTTAAAAATCTATCTGATCCTGAATATTTTGCCTGTATTCCTAGTGGTTGGGTAACACTGTTTAATAGTATCTATTGGAAACTTTGGATTAGGAGAAATAATTATGTATTTCATGCTGAGTTTATGGAAACCGATAGTATTTTTGGGAAAAAGTTGTTGGATGAAAGACATTTTTCTTAAGGCAAACCATAGGTCGAACCAGACATTGAGGCGCATAAATGCTGATTCTCGTAAAGCCATAAGATGTAAACCACTAGATGATGAATGGAAGAAGGTGAATACTTATGGTGCTATGTGTCAACTTTCAGGGAGTGCTATTGTGGGTGGATTAATCCGTGACCAGGTTAGAGTATGGATTGTAAGCTTCACAAGAAATCTCAGGAGTTGCACGGTGCTCATGGCTGAACTCTGGTGTATACTCGATGGGCTCCAAATAGCGTGGAGTCTTGGGCTAAAGAAAATGGTGCTTGAGACAGACAGTAAGGAAGCTATTCAAGCAATTTAAGAATATGGAAAGGAGCAGTGTGGTTCTTTTGTGATCTGTAACATCAAAGAGCTTCTCCAACGTGATTCGACAATTCACTTAATACATGTTTTCAGAGAAGGCAACAAGCTAGTGGATGGTTTGGCAAAAATGTCTTTCTCAAGACCTTTGGGCAAGGTTACATTCATGCAACCCTCGGATGAAATCCTTCAATCTTTACATGATGATCTACCTGATGTAATGTGATCTCATTTTATATTAATTAGAGTTAATCTCTCTTTTGTATAAAAAAATTATACAAGGGCAAGGTAAAGAAAGGGAAAAAGGCCACTATGATTAGAGGTGTTTAAAGATGGTATTACTACTTGAATTTTAAAAGAGTTTCTTTTACGTAAACCTAACTTGGTATTAGTTATTCAAAAAAAATGATAATAATATCATCATTTTTTAAGTAATAACTTAGTGAATTTGTTTAAATAGAGAAACATTATGTTTTCTTATAAATTTTATCATACGCAGTTATGTGTGGAAATTATAAATGTATGTTAAAAAATAACATGTAATAAATAATGTAATGCATGACTTTTAACTAAGTAATAATAACACAAGAAATATGTACAGTATTAAAATTAAAAAATTAAATTAAATTATTTATCATTGTAACACCCCTTACCCGTATTCGACACCTGAACCGGGTAACGAGGCATTACCGTACTTAACTCGCTCAAATGTACCACATCGGTTTATAAAATTTCATTTCAAATTTAAAACTTTTCTTTCAAGACCTTAATGTCCTTATTATAGGTCTTCGAGACCCTAAACTTGTACCCGAAAAGATTCGGGACCAAACTTGAAACTTTTGAACACTTAGACAAATTTGACATAAAATAGGGCCACACGCCCGTGTGGAAAATTCACATGCCCGTGTTCCACACCCGTGTGGAATTATTTTCAAATTCGAACCTACAAGGGTTTTCACACGACCGGGCACACGCCCGTGTCCCTGGCCCGTGTCCCTCACACGGCCACGACACGCCCGTGTGCAAAAACCATGGCATTCTGTTTATGACATCAGCATCTCAAATATGTCACACGGCCAAGGCACACGCCCATGTCTTAGGCCGTGTCTCCCACACGGTCGAGACACACGGCCGTGTCTCTGCCCGTATGTTTATTACTGAGCATATTGACTTGCCAACCTAGCATGCACGGGGACACATGGCCAATCAACACGCCTATGGGGCTAACCGTGTGTCACACACGGCCTAGACACACGCCCGTGTGTCTACCCGTGTGGACAATTATATGGCTATCTACCAAGCCATTTGCCACCCTACAAAGCAACCTCACTAATACCAAATCAATTCAACATAAATATGACCATAAGGAACTTCTAAGAACCCAAAATCAAAACAACCATACAAGCATACACTTCATGAATTTCATCATCATTGAATATATAAACTATTCAAGTTTTGGCCAAATTCCAATGGCCATTTACAAAATGATTTTGGGTAGCATTAATGGCCTCACTTTGGCTAACAAATATGACATAACACAAAATAACCAAGTCCTATACATGCCATACTCAAAATGAATCTAACTTTGCTATACCAAAGAGAAGTTGATAGTGTGATTTCCGAACTCCGACGTTCCATGAATTCTCGAGCTAGCTTGGCAATACTACAAGGAAAGGGGAAATGCGAGGGGTAAGCATAAAGCTTAGTAAGTTTTCATGAATAAATAGCAACATAAAGGCTCATAATGCAATCCAACCATTATAATGAATAAACACAAAGTCTCAAGCACATTTGCCATAACTTACTCATGCTTACTCTTACCATTTACATATCATGTCTCATATCGTAAAATTTCTCGTGAATTACTCACATGCACCTGTATCAATTCATCACATAACTTTAGTACTAATTTCATCTCTATTTCAAGCTTAACTATTTATCCCGTTTAATCACTCGGGATAATCAAAGATACATGATCATCCTCATTCACATAATTATGACGCCAATGCCACATCCCAGATGTGGTCTTACGTGGGGTCACTTCTAGATGCAGATGACATATCCCAGATATGGTCTTATACGGGATTTCATATCGATTGTTGATGCCATATCCCATATATGGTCTTATACGTTTTTAATATTCAATGCCGATGCCATATCCCAGATATGGTCTTATACGGGATTTCAATTTGGTGCCGAGGCCATGTCCCAGACATGGTCTTATACGGGACCTTATCCATCTCAAGTCTTGATGATAATATTCTCTCATTCATTTAAGTCCAACCGGGACTTCAACATTATAGATTCTTATTATTTCATCATTCAACATCATTACTCAAATTCATAGAAACAATATACATCATTATTAACATCGAACATTTCAAGTCTTAATAACACGATGTTGAATTTAATACACACAAACTTACCTCGATTTCAAAATAGGCTAGATTGTCGATCTAGTCCGATACTTTGTCCTTTCCACGATCGAGGTTAATTATTCGTTCCTCTTGATCTATAATAACAATTTAGCTGATTTAATTATCACATTAATCAACACATCTCAAAATTCATACTTTGGCAAAATTACCATTTTGCCCTCATACTTTCACCAAATGACTATTTTACCCCTAGGCTCGTAATTCGATTCTAATCGAATTTCCTCCTTTTCCAAGCCTAGGTGAACATTTATTACTCTTATAGAAACTCTCAATACTCATTATCTCATACATTTAACACATATTTTGCAACCTTTACAAAAAGGTCCTTTGAGGTGTTTTCATGATAACACCTTTCACAAAAGTTGTTTATCTAACAACTAGGAATCATATTCTTCCATAAAAATGAAGCAAACAACATAAATTCTCACATGGTAAAACCCTAGGTTTTCAACTATTTTTCAAAATAGTCCCCTCATTAGCTAGCTTAAGCTTTAGGGGTTCCAAAAGTACAAATTTTATCAAGAAAGACCATTGAAATCACTTACTTGTAAGGAGGAAAGCTTGCTGAAATTTTTGAGCTCTCAAAACTCTATTTTGCTGCTAATTTTTGGTGGAGAAGATGGAGAGAAAAGGTGATATTTTTCTTCTCTTTATTTTATTCTATTTCATCAATTTAATCCACCTACTACACCAACTTTGACTAATTTTGACTTCTTTGTCCCCCTATGGCCGGCCACCCTCTAAATAAGGGTCAAATTGCACATTAAAGGCCTCCAATTAATATTCTATGGCTATTAGACACCTTTAGCTTATAAAATGAAACTTTCGCACTTTATGCGATTTAGTCCTTTTTCGCGATTAAGCATGAAATCGCTAAAATTAAAGCACCAAAATTTTCATGCACTTATATAATCATACTATACCTCATATAATAATATAAAAAATAATTTTCTTCAACCTCGGATTAGTGATTTCGAAACCACTATTCTGACTAGCCCCTAAATCAGGCTGTTACAATCATTGTGTTGTCTTTAATCTTGAGTCAGTGTCGAGTTAACTTGTGCCACCAACTCAATTAAATACATTATTAATATACACAAATGATGGAAGTAATAAAGTGTGCATAATAAAATTAAAATGTATAAAAATATTAACATAAAGCTCTAGTTGCATGGTAAATTAAAGTTTTACTAATACAATTGGTTTGGGTTCAAATCCCTTAATATGAATATTTTTATTGTTTTTTTAAATTAAAAATACTAAAATACCCCGAGTAGTATAATTTATTTTAATTACAAAAAGGCATGTCTGTAATTTTCCTAACCGAGTTGGTGACCCGGTTGAGGGTGACACCAACCGCGTCACCAACTCAGTCATGAACTTAAATAATATTATAGATATGTAGAATATTTAATAAGAATAATGCCTTGAGTTGGTAAGCTACCTAGTTAGTCACCCAACTTTTAGGGTGTTTTCATTTTGGTCACAAAAAATGAACTTTTTGCAATTTTATCACCCAACTTTTAAATCGCTTTCATTTTAGTCATCCAAGTGTAATCTCTAATGGTGATTAATTGTACATGTCACATTATGTTTACACTTTCATTTTGATCACCAACTTCTAGGTTGCTTCCATTTTAGTAACCCAAAAAAATATCATTCTTAAGTATTGATCAGGGAAAAATATGGTAGAAACTAAAATAATACATTAAAAATTGTCAAATTGTACATGTTTACCCCAATGTCGAAAGTTCTAAATTTTTTGTTGAAATTTTAAATTTCAAAACATCAAAATCAATTTAATAAATTATTGAAAAAAATTCATCCCTTGATAGTGTTAGCCAATTTGTTACTACAATATTAAAAATAATTAATTTAATTAATTTAATTTTCTTCTAAAATTTTAAATTTTATTTTATATTTCCAAAGTATAATCAACTCAAATAACTCGTATTTATTAATTATCTATGAAACACAATTTTTTTATTATATGATCTTAGAATCTTCCATGCTAAGCTAAAAGCAAATAAAATCTTTACAATTAATTAAATAGGTAAAGTATAGAAATGGTCACTAAACTATTGCTCGTGTTCTATTTTGGTTACTAAGCTTTTAATTTTTTTTTATTTAGTCACTAAACTATTTGAAATCAATTTTTTTTTTGTCACTGAATGTTAGCATTCGTTTGAAATTGACAGAAGTGCTAAAGTGGGTTTTTTTATTGGTCTAATAACAAATTTAGCCCTATAATGCTTACACATTCTATTAATTTGAGCCTAAATATAAAAATTCAACAAATTTAACCCTCAATGTTTACAAATTTGTCATTTTAGTTCAAATTCTAAAAAATCAATAAATTTAACCCTCGACATTTACAGAATGAAATTATTTAATTTTTAAAAATTGTGTAAATTTAAAACAAAAACCCAACCCCCAAACCTTTATTTCTCCACCGTGCTCGCCTCCATCAACTTACACTCGTAACAATACGCCGTCAGTAAAAAAAGTATATGCCATCACATCGAGAAAAACTCCGGTGACTCTCATGAAATCTGCCACCTGACATGCCTCTTCCATCTTCTTCTTCTTCAACACGTTCATGATCAGATGAAAGGTGGCAGCGTTCAACCCATCGTTTCCCATCATAGTCTGTGTTGGAAAATATCCGGTTCAAAAACGATTTTCTTACATGGCGAAAAATAAAAATTTTAAAAACCGACCATGTTTGTGATATTTATAACAATAAACCCTAGTCCGAATTCACACTTGTGTTTTCAGATAGACGAATTCTTTTCGTTCCTAACTTTCAACCAAACGATATTCTCCGCTATTTTTGTACCACGAAATGCTTCGAATGTTGGCTCGAACGAAAACAAATCAAACACAAAACTAGAAACAATTTTATTTTCTTTAGTGTGAAAACAAAAACTCTCTTCTCAAATAGAGACCGACAAAATTGTTCATCTGGAAAATAGATTTAATAGTTCAGAATAAATTCTCTCTATTTTCGAGCAGAGTAATAATATTTTTAAGTTGTGGCAATAGTCCTACCGGTGCCATCTATTTATAGAAAGAGAATGTAGAACCCTTGTTGAATTGTAAAAGTTTATTTCAACTAGAAAAATGAACTCCTAGTATAACTAGAAGTATAGGTGGCGACAACCTTAGTTACCGTCCACCCCTTTAACATGAAGGGATTTTAAGCCTCTCCCATATCGGATCCAATTACAAGTGCTTTCCGGGCTTTTAACCCAATACTTTATAATTTGATCCAACCCGATATTTTTTTATTTCCCAAAATAAACTTCTCAATATATTTCCAATTAAATAATCTTCTCAACCCAATTCTAATTTCATTAAAATTATGACGACTTTACCATAAAGAATTTATGAGAAAATATTTTTAATTTTTTATATTCAACAGTTCACTATGACTAAATGATTTATTTTTTATTTTCAAACTTCATTTAATTCAAAAAAACATAAATTCATTTTCCAGGTCATTTTAATTTTTCATTTTCATTTTGGAGAAAACCACATTCATTTCTAAATGATTTCATTTCTCCATTTTCATTTTCATTTTGGAGAAAACCATAATCATTTCCAAATGCTTCCATTTCTCATTTTCAAATGATTTCTCATTTCTCCATTTTCACCATTTTTATTCTTCTCTTTAATTTGATTCAACATACAATTCATTTCTGGTTTCAACGAGCTAAAAGATGGATCGATTGGACATATGCGATTGAGGATTAAATGATTTATAATTACGTTCCAGCTTTTCGCATATTAATTATAAACTCATTTAGTCACGAAGTCGTTCCACTATAGTATCATGACTAAGCTCTCCCCAACGTGTCACACCCGATCTTTATTAAGGTCTGAATTGGGACAATTTGGGAGTTAATTGTAAGAAACTGCTAGTTCGGCAGACTCAATTGTGAGAATTTGGAAATTCCAATGGTTGGTTAGCAATCAGTTGGTTCTGGTTCTGGTTTGGTTGCAACGAAACCAATTAGTTACTTAGTGGGAGACAAAATTATTTCCAATGTATGGTGTCTATGGGAGTTGGTGACCGAGCATGTAGTGGTTATATATATAGTAAGAAGGGTTGTTCTGTAGAGGGGGATTTCCATTCCATTTTCTTTTTTTCTTCAACTTTTTTGGTTACACTGAAGAAGAGAAAGCTAAAGAAAACTCTACATGCAATGATAGGATTTGAGTTAGGAAAATAGAGAATCCGGTGTATTAGTAAGCCTCTTAATCTTCCTGTGCTTATGGATTTGAGAAAAAGAGAAAATATAGATTTCTGTAACTTTGAAAGAATTATGAGAGTTTTGGTTTCTGGGTTTTGGAAGCATAAATGCTTCGATTTAATCTGTGTTTTTGGTTTTCATATGTAGCTACCAAGAGAAAGGAGGTTTTGGCATTTGGAAAAGCTAAGTTGGCAAAGTAGAGAGAAATTAAGTGAGTTTTCATACTCCATATCTGGGTGTTGGTCTGGATGTTGTATGACTGATGTGATTCTATGTTGAGTTCAGTGACATTTCAGTGATGATATAGGATTTCTGTTGATTGGATATGTTATGTATGTGCTGGTTGTTTGACTACATGAAGGATGAAAATATGTTTTCTAAGAATATGTTATGTGTTGTATCTGTGAAATGGGTGTGGCGTATTCCATGTTATATTTTGAACAAATTGTTGTGTGTTATGCGTGTTCATGAATTATGGAGTACGGAGGAAAGATTGTCGGGTTAGTTGGAGTAGAAATTGGCGTTGTGGAGAACAAATGGATTAGGAAATATAATTTCCGTTATCAATTTTTGTTATTCGAATTGTTCGATTTGTAAAATTCAACTCGATTCAAGCTTGAAACATGAATTACTTATTCGAGTTGACTGGAATAACTCGATTCGATCAACTCGGAATTCAATTTTTTTTTGATTTTTTCGAATCGAATTAAGTTTTGCTCACCCCTATTTCATGTAGTGCAATTGTGATCCTTTTTAAACATGAGGATGCAGACCATGGGAATTCTTCTAGCTGTTCGAATTAACAAGGAGGATTTGAGGGGGAATAGATAGGTGACAACAATAATGATGTGTAAGGCCATGGCATCGATTCGAGGCTTTAAGCCTATAAGAGTGTAAGACCATAGCTTGATTATAGCATCATATAGTGTAAGACCATAGCTGGGCTATGACAACATATGAAATCCGCTAGGATAGTAAACATGACATATATGGGAGAACCGTGAAATGATTCACGTGATTATAAAGTCCGCCAAGACAGTGAACAAGGAAATCCGTCAGGATAATTATGTCGAATATAGAAGCATTGGAAAAATTGCTGAGATAAGGCTCCGCCAAGTTATGAAGGTAAGAAAGATATATGAAAGTGTTGCATACGTGGATATGTATGGAGGAGGGTTTTTCCTTATAGAGTATTTGTAACTAGGTATCCACCATTCAGGGTTCACTAGAAAAGACTATCTTAAATGGAAGGTCAGTTGGAGACTATCTTATTTGGTAAAGTCAGTCAAAGATTTGTCAAAAGACAGGACTGTCCATGAGAACTTCCAAATGAATTGAAGTTCTATCAGAACCTAGTTTAGGTGGAAAGGTCCAGAGGGACTATCTGGTAGTTTGTAATACTTGTCAGGATTATCATATCTGGAATGTCCGCTATGGACTATCTTGTGGGACGTCCATAAGGACTATTTGTTCTGGAATTCTGTCGTGTATTATCGAAGTAAAGGGAAGTCCACCATGGACTATCTTGTGGGATGTCCATAAGGACTTTTTGTTTTAGAAGTCTGTTGTGTATTATTGAAGTAAAGGGAAGTCCACTAGGATTATCTTAAAATTGTAATGCCGTAAGGACTATCTCATATGGCTATCTATAGAAGGGGTTTATTACCGAAGGTCTACCAGATTTTAGGCTTAAACTGCCTACTGATGAGGTCAAGCATTCATGGGATTTTTCAACTGCACTAATATCTGTTGAAGTGGCGGTAAACAAATGAAGAGATAACAGGATCGTATACCTATATCAAGATCTTCATGAGGGTAAAGATAATGAAAAGAATCTGCCCTATCAATGTAATATATAGTAATTCGTCAAGTTATATAGGTGGGTATATATATAAACATCTATCCAAAAGATGAAATGCCCGATAGAATATCAAGCAAAAAGAACGAAAAATCTGAGATGAAGCTTGAGACTATGGTATGAGTCGCCAAGGAATATTGGAACGGTGGAAATGTGCAAGTGTACACAATCGTGACAAGTAATAAAGTGACAAGTAAATGTCGAGTTATCGTATCACGAGACTCAGTAAAAGAATTATTTATGAAAATGTTTTCAAACAATTTGGTGAAGGAAAAATATTTGGATTTAAGAAATATTTAAAAACTAAAAATAAAACAAAGTTCTAATGCACGATTTCAAAAACTGATTTTAATCAAGATGATATTAATTGTGTTGGATTAATAACATTTCTTACCTTAGAATTATTAAACTCGTGTTTATACTTATTAAAACATGGCAACTCGGTAATTTGCTAACTTATGAACATATTTACAAATAAAAATCCATTCATCTCTTATACATATTCCTATGCAAATTCAAACGACTAAACCGACTTCTAAAAGTAAACATGTTATCGCACATACATACTTATTAAATTAAATTATCTCTCGCATATTCCTATGTCGATTCAAACGATTAATTCAACCTAACAAGCATATAAAAGATCATGTGAAGTAACAAAGTATTCTTACCTTGAAACAATTTAATCACAAAAATCCTGCAAGTTATGCAAGGCATATGTATTGTCAAATGCAATGCTAATTTAATCTTCAGCTTCCTTAGAAGAATTAAACATGCACAGATTAAGTATTGCATCCATTAATTACAATTTCAATGCGTTTAAATAATTAATTCATTAGCTATCTAAACAATTATAATGCTAGATAACTTAACGTAATTTTACTTAATCAAACATTTTACCGAGGCCTTTAACAGCATAAACACAATTTTAATAATTCAAGAGGACGAAATGCGATCAATCCAACACGAATTAAATTAAAGATAAATTGATTAAATTAAACATTTTAACAGCATAAATATTCATAAACATGTTTGTCAAAACAATAACGAATAATTTAAAGAGATAAGGAACAAGAAACAAATCCGGTGTTTCTCCGTGGCTTGTCTGTTTGCTCCCTTCTTCGTTCTTCGTTGTCATCGGCTATCAAGGTGGCTTATGAACACTTCAATTGATTCTTCAAATGGCTGGAAAAACACCTCTTTCCCAAGAGGAGAAATCGGCACAAGAACACCAAAAAGGGAGAAGGGAAAATGGGAATTGAGAGAAAGTGAGAGAGGAGAACGTTAAATGCTTGAGGTGTGTTTTGAATGAGCAGCTAGGGGGTGTATTTATAGCTGATCAAGGCGGCTAAAAATAGAAAATATCAGCAGCAAAAGAGGCCTCCCTTGGCCGGCCATCCCATGTGGCAAAGTTGAAGAATTCAACTTTGCTAAATATAGCATGGGGCAATCTACAAAGCCATAATTTTTGGAGGGGTTTGAATGCAGTTTTGAAAGGTCTTCAAGGGCTTCTTTGCAAGATTAATTAATCAGCTAATAAGCTGATTTGGGCCATCATTGTGGACGGTTTGGGCTGCCCAATTGGTGGCTGGTTCGGTTCAACTGATTCGGTTCAACTTGATGCGGTTTAAGCTGGACCCTTTTCCATAATTAATTAATAATAATTTATTTAGCCCAAATTAAATTGGGAATAAATTAAAATTAATTATATTATGATTAAATATTCATAATTGGACCGTCTTGGGCTGGAAATAAATTTTCCTTGAACTTCAAATTGCTTCTCGGTTTTGTTCTTCGAGCAGTGTCTGCCGAGCTGATTTTCGCCCTTTGTGCGATTACGCCGAAAATAGTCAAAATAAATCAAAATTAATTATAAAATTAATTAAAATTCACCATGTTCATATTTTTAGCACAATTTAATTATTTTATAATATTTAATTATTTTCCGACAAGAATTTACTCGAAACCACATGAATTTGGGTCAAAAAGGGCATGAAAAAGTATATAAATTTTTGTGTTTCCACACCCCCAAACTTAATTCATTGCTCGTCCCGATTAATGCACAAATTTGAAAAGAACTTTCTCGGAAACACCTTTGAAAAATTCTTTCAGAACAACTTTTTTCTCAAAATTATGAATTTGATATACTTAGGCTCAAAAATAAGAAATTTGATAATTATGCTACTTAAGTATACATATCGTTCAAATTACCTCCAACAATTATTATACTAGCAAAATTAGACTAAATGTTTCTTAATAAAGACATGTTCCTCGTTACCAATTTGATTTTAATTCCTTATTCAAAAAGTAAACTGCAATCATTAACCTTAACTAATGTCTTCATATGTTGAACAGAGCAATTTCTCTCCACTAATGTAGGTAACATTGGAATTTTGAATCAATAGGTCTTTAATAAGGTTGTAACGTGGCTGGGGTTAGGGGTAAGTAAAAGATAGACAAATTTTTGACTTAAAAACCTTAGACTAAGCTTAAAATCGAACCTTCGGAACTCTTACCCTTGAGACACCAACTTTTGCTCTTTCGATCACTTATTTCATTTTGAGTACATTTTTTTTTACAATCAAGCTCAAACTCGAGCACTAGCTTCATGTACTACAAATTTTTTTTTTTTGAGCAATTGATACTTCTTTTCAACTCCCTCAAACTTATTTTCGAACGATATCCTGAATAGTACTGAGTCTAGTGTTTGGGACGATTTTAGAAGTATTGAAGAGAAAATTGATGGCTAACTATTGCATAGGTCCAAATAAAATTAGGCCATATAGTCTCAAAATTGGGTTTCAAAGGATAATTTTATCAGGGTCGGCTTGAAAAGGCTCAAACGGTCCAAACAACAGTTTCCTAAATCATTTTCAACATTCCATGCTTCCTAGGATTTTGCCTCAAGAAATTACTAAGTCAATTCTAAAGACTTAAACTTTCATGCATGCCTAATTTTTTCGTAAGGAACTAAAAATTTTATGGTACGAATTTACATGTTTTATTAAAAATACATTCATATCATTATTAAGCTAACATAATAAATTATTGAAATAATAGAACTTTATTAATACTGAAGTTCAGCATACTTAACAAAATTTCTAATTATTGAACAAAACATATCCTAATCATAACTAAAAGAAAATTTTATTCTGAGTGGAATCAATTCAAATTTTCGGTCCCCCTACTTAAAGTGAACAATGTCCTCATTGTTTAAAGTGAATAGATACTATACACTAGGTAGGATAATTAGAAAAGAAGAGGTGAGTCAAATTGACTGCTTAAGTACCAGGCTCTTTCTAAATTCCAATCCTAAACATGTATATATCTATTACCACACTTTAACTTTTGTGACTTGTTCAGATTTTATTCATAATTCCTATCTCTTGTTTTATTGTGCAAAAATAAAAATTCCTAATTGACCTAATCCTAAAATACTTAAGAAAGAAATAAACAAAAGTTGAAGTCCTCCCCTTTTTTACTTGTTCACCGATCCTTCCGAATTTGACTCATCTTTTGCTCCATTAGTATTGTCTTTGTAGGAATCGCCTTGCTCTTTCTTTGATGATGACACCCATGATTCAAATATGAAATCTGGAAACTCAGGCACAAAAATAAATGGGTCATTATAAATTTTCTTGAGGGCACTCCTCATTGAGTCATCTCTTATTTTTTCATATCTCTAGTAGGTTTGTTGCTGCCATTGCATGTGCTGCATTAAGTCCATCAGCTTTAACAGCTCATCACTAAGATCTGGGCTAGGCGGTAGAGCTCCAAACATTGAGGGTTCGATATCAGGTTCAGCTTCTGGTTCTATTGGATCTGCCTCATTTGATTGCTCTGGTGGGATTTCTATGGGTTCATCTTCTGCTTCTTCAGGATCCTCGCTCTCTTCAATTCGCTGCTGAAGAACAGAATCTCCGGCCACTCGATAGAGGTCCCAATCGGTGATTATGCCTTGACTATACTCTATCTTCTTCACGTCCGCAAGGAGTTTTGCTTTTAAGCACAGAATTGTGATCGTAAAGGGAAAATAGGCTGGGCCAGAGCGTCTAATGGCACAATTTCGCATTTCTCTCAGGATGATTTTGCCCACATCAATGGTCTTTCCGGTTAAAATTGAGTATAGTAGGACCATTCGCTCTAATGAAATTGTTGTCCCATGTGAACTAGGCATAAGGCTGAAACGAATGAAGTAGAACCATACCTTTGCGAGTGGTGTCAAATACTCTCTTCGACATGTGTGGATTCCTTGTTTTGACACAGTCCACTTAGAACCTGGAACTGTGAGTTCCTCGAGGATTTCTTGCTCAACAGAGAGGAATATTCATTGTTGTCGAAATCAGGTAATTCAAAGAACTCATTAATAGCATTAGAATTTATTGGTACCTTGATTCCGCGGATTGGAACTTCGGTCAATTTGCTTGAAGTTAAGTTCGCGTAGAATTCACGAACTAATTCCTCATCCACACTTGGTCTCTTTTCACAAAACAATTCCCAATTGAGGGCTTCAGCAACTTGTCGAATACGTGCCATAAAGTCTCTGTAGTTGCTTTCTTTCAATGTGAAGCTTTTCTCTAGATGCATCTGTTGATTTTTGAAGATATTTTCGTATCTTACTTTGGCTTCTTCACAGTGAAATTTGCTTTGTGGTTTGTCAATTTGAGCAGAGGCACGAGTTCTTTTGCGAGTCATAATTAATCACCTTCCTCGTAGAGTTTAAGAACTCTTAAAATAAATAAAGACTAATGAATCAAAAGGGAGAATTTAAAGGAGGGTTGGCTTAGGTTGGGGAAAGGGAGAATGTGCGCATAGGCGCACAAAGCAGCAAGGTGCGATGGGGCTGAGCAGGTGGCGCGCAAGGTGCAGCGCAAGGCAGGCCACGGGCTGGTTGGTGTGGGGCGTTGGTGTGCAGCTAGCGCACGGGGCAGAGGCAGCAGGCGTGAGATCCCGACAGGGCATTTCAGCCAGTCTTTGGCGTGTGGCGTGCTGGAGCTGCTGCTGGCCGAATGGTGGCTTGGGGAGTTGCGGCACTTGGTGTTTTGGTGGATGAGTGAATGGTGAGAACAATGGTGCAATTTATAGATGGAGGAGTATAAATTGGAATAGAACTCTTAGAACAATTAAAGCATTAAAAATAAGAGTCCCCTTCTAATTTTACTCATGATAAACAACAATTAATAATTAAATAAACACATATAAATTATCAATTGTTATTTATTTACTAAGATAAATATAAAATAAAATTAATTCTAATCCTAAGCTAGGTTGATAAAAGTTAATATATAAATTATAATGAATATAATTATATATTAAAGTTTATCAATAATTTGAAAATAAAAATATTTATTTTAGATGCCTTTTAAAAATATTTACAAGAAGAGGCACCTAGTTTTTATTATTTATGAAAATAGCAACCAAATTTGAAAAATAAATCAATTAAGTCCATGGACTTAAATGAAAATTTGAAATTGAGCTGCAATTTAAAACTTGAGTCAAAATTGACCTTTTTATTTGAAAAAAAAATTATTTTGTTATTTAGGGGCTAATTTCTTGGAAAATTATGTAAAAATCAATTCCTATGAAAGATTGGAGGGGTCACAAGCGGTCCCGCTTAAGTTCCAATCTCCTAGACAGAATTTATTTAAACATAATGAACCCGGAAATATACCCTAAATAATTTATTGAAAACAAGAAAATTAAAAATCAGATAAACTGAACACGATTTTATCCCGTTCAGGGTTTTCTTCGTAATAGTGTTTCAAACGCTGAGCATTGACTTGAAAATTACCTCTCTTACCTTGGAGTTTAACAACTCCGTATGGATAAACGCGATGAATTGTAAATGGACTGGACCAACGTGACTTTAACTTACCTGGAAAGAACTTCAATCTGGAATTAAATAACAAAACTTGCTGACCTGCTTCAAACTCTCGAACTCGAATATGCTTGTCATGCCATTTCTTGAGTCTTTCTTTGAGTAATTTGGCATTTTCATATGAGAGCATTCGAAATTCCTCTAGCTCGTTGAGTTGGAGCATTCGTTTCTCTTTAGCAAGCTTGAGATCCAAATTGAGTTGTCGAAGAGCCCGAGAAGCTTTGTGCTCTAACTCCAGAGGTAGATGACAGGCTTTCCCAAAGACCAACCTATAGGGTGACATTCCTAAGGGTGTCTTGTATGTTGTTCTGTAAGCCCATAAAGCATCATCTAGTCTCTTAGACCAATCTCGTCAGTTCGGGCAAACTACCTTCTCAAGTATGCCTTTGATCTCCTTATTTGCTAGCTCGGCTTGCCCATTTGTCTGTGATGGTAAGTCAGAGCAACCTTGTGTTTCACTCCATGCTTATCTAGCAACCATTTTAACCACTTGTTCACAAAGTGGGTCCCTTCATCGCTGATAATAGCTCTAGGGGTTCCAAACCTTGTGAACACGTGTTTCTGCAAGAATTTCATCACAACCTTGGCATCGTTCGTCGGATAAGCTTCAGCCTCGACCCACTTGGACACATAATCTACTGCTACCAATATATACTTGTGACCAAAAGACGGAGGAAAAATACCAAGAAAATCAATACCCCAAACATCGAACAATTCTACCTCAATGATATTTGTTCGAGGCATCTCATTTCTATTAGTTACGTTTCCAACTCTCTGACATCGATCACAATTCTTTACGTAAGCGTATGCATCCTTGAATAGTGTTAGCCAAAAGAATCTGGCTTGCAATACTTTGGCCGCTGTACGAGTTCCTCCGAAGTGTCCCCACTCTGAGTGAATGATGGTATAAGATCTTGGTATTTCATCTTCATCACACATCTCCTAATCATCCGATCTGCACACTTTTTAAACAAATATGGCTCTTCCCAAAAATAGTACTTCACATCGTGAAGAAACTTTTTTCTTTGTTGATAAGTTTTATCAATCGGCATCAAACCACAAGCTAAATAGTTAGCAAAATCGAGAAAACCATGGAATATTGTGGACATGATTTACCTTGAGTATGTGTTCATGCGAAATGTCTCTTGGATCAGTGCAGTGGAGAATTTCCCTCTTGCGGCTCCAATGCGGATAAGTGATTCGCTACTTGGTTTTCTACTCCCCTTCGATCTTGAATTTCTAGATCGAACTCAAAATAGAAGCACCCTTTGGATCAATCTCGACTTAGCATCTTTCTTGGCTAATAAGTACTTAATTGCGGAGTGGTCCGTATAGACAATCACTTTGGTACCTACAAGAAAAGATCGAAACTTGTCGAAAGCAAACACAACAACAAGTAACTCTTTCTCTGTTCACAGTATAATTCGATTGAGCTCGGTTAGAGTTACGCTTGCGTAGTAGATAAGATGAAAAACTTTGTTTCTTATTTGGCCCATGACACTCAATGGCGAAGTCACTTGCGTCACACATCAAAATAAATGGCGAATCCTAGTCTGGTGTGACGATTATGGGTGCCGTGACTAATCGACTTTTTAGATCGTCGAAGGATTTTAAGCATTCCTCATCAAACTTGAATATCGAGTCTTTCTCCAATAGCTTGCATAAGGGTTTAGCCACTTTGGAGAAGTCCTTGATAAACCTTCGATAAAAATCGGTGTGGCCCAAAAAGCTCCTAACACCTTTTACAGATGTTGGAGGTGGGAGTTTCTCAATAACGTCTACTTTCGATTTGTCCACCTCGATCCCACGTCTCGTTATCCGATGCCCTAGAACAATTATTTCTCGTACCATGAAATGGAATTTTTCCCAATTGAGTACGAGATTCATTTCTTCGCTAGATTGGCTAAGCAATCATCGTAAGTATCTCTGAATACTGAGAAATCGTCCATGAAAACTTCCAAGTACTTCGCAACCATGTCAGTAAAGATAGACATCATACATCTTTGAAATGTAGCTGGTGCATTACATAAACCAAATGGCATGCGTCTAAATGCAAATGTACCGTACGGACAGGTGAATGTCGTTTTGTGCTGATCTTCCAGTGCTACTGTAATCTAATTATACCCTGAGTATCCATCGAGAAAATAGTAGTAGTCTCGTCCTGCGAGTCTATCCAGCATCTGGTCCAAGAATGGCAGAGGAAAGTGATCTTTCCTAGTCACCTTTTTTAGCTTCCAGTAATCGATGCAGATTCTCCATCCCGTAACTGTTCTCGTTGGTATCAACTCATTGTTCTCGTTCTCCACGACCGTGATACCTCCTTTCTTTGGCACGCACTACACTGGACTCTCCCATGAACTATCTGAGATGGGGTAAATTATACCCGCATCCAACCACTCGATAATTTCCTTTTTCACTACATCTTTCATGATGGGGTTCAGTCTCCGTTGTCCATCAATCGTTCCTCTCTCGCCATCTTCTAATATGATCTTGTGCATGCATACAGATGGGCTAATACCGCGAATATCGGCTATGGTCCATCTGATAGCCTTCTTGAATTGTTTCAAAGCTATGATAAGTTTCTCTTCTTGTTCAGTAGTTAATTCTGCTGAAACAATCACAGGCAGAGTAGAGGCGTTACCTAAATAAACATATTTTAAGTGTGAAGGTAATACCTTGAGTTCTAACTTAGGTGGCTCCTCGATTGATGCTTTTGGCTGCATGTAATCTCTTTTCTCTAATTCTAAAGATTCAAAATGGGATTGCGGATTAAATCCCTTTTGATTAGCTCCTAGCAAAGCTAAGCATTCATCTTCTTCTTCATCATTTGGAGGATCCGATGTCAAAATACTTTCCAATGGGTCCTCAACACAGTTAAGTTCCTTCTCTATTATTAATTCTTCTAAATCGGCTACTGCAGAACAATCATCCATTGTGTCAGGAAATCGCATTGACTTAAAAACATTAAATGTTACCTGATCATCTTGAACACGCATAGTCACCGCTTCGCCATACGCACATCAATATGGGTCCTTCCGGTTGCTAAGAATGGTCTTCCTAGGATAATTGGCACTTCTTTGTCTGCTTCAAAATCTAGAATTACAAAGTCAGCAGGAAAGATAAATTTTTCTACATGTACCAATACGTCCTCGATTTTTCCTTCTAGATGTGCTAAGGATCGATCTGCTAGTTGAAGTGTAACCGTAGTTGGTCTAACTTCTCCTATCCCCAACTTTCTAAATATTGGCATAGGCATCAAGTTGATACTTGCACCTAAGTCACATAATGCCTTACCATAATTTGTTGATCCAATGTTGCATGGTATGGTAAAACATCCAGGATCCTTCAATTTTGGAGGTAGTTTTTTCTGAAGATATGCACTGCATTCCTTCGTTAGAGCTACCATCTCAAATTCTCCAAGCCTTCGTTTTTATACAAGATATCTTTCATGAACTTGACGTAGTTCGGCATTTGCTCAAGTGCTTCGACCAACGAGATGTTGATGTGTAGTTGCTTGAGTACGTCAAGGAACTTCTTGAATTGAATCTCCTACTTCAGTTTCTGAAGTCTTTGAGGGTAGGGTGGCGGTGGTTTCATCACTGGAACTGATTCTGGTTGATTCGCCTTTAGTGGTAATTCTGCAGCTAACAAAGTTTTTGGTTGATCAGAATTGATTGGTCATGAGGTTACTTTGTTGGGTTTTGCAGGTTTCGGTTCTGGTGAAGCTGGGGTTTCAACACTTGGTTGAACTTCTTCTTGAGCATCAGCTTGCTCCTTTTCAACTTCGACAATGTTGGGTTCGACTATCTTTCCGCTCCTCAATGTCAACGATTTGCAATGCTCCTTTCCTGGATTTCGGATTTTCCATGTCACTAGGTAAAGCACCTTGTGGTCGGTTCTCGAGTTCGATCATAAGTGGCCCACTTGATTCTCCAAATTCTTCAATGTAGCCGCTTGGCTCACGAATTAAGGCATTATTCTTTGCTATGTATGTCTTTAGCAAACTCTCCGTGCTATTGGATGCTTCACCTTGAACGGTTTTCGAACTTGTTACGAAAAATTAGGTGGTCGGGTCTGTGCAGGTTGGGTGTAAGTAGTAATCTTTGGTTCCAAATTTGGTTACTCCAGAAAAATTCGGGTGGTTTCTCCATGATGGGTTATAAAGTTGGATTCTGACCCTTTCCTTCCTCGATTTTGGCTTTGATTACCCATGTAGTACACAGATTCTGGGTTCGATGGACATTCTTCAAACAAATGTCCCTCCCCAAAATAAGCACAGGCTATATTCTCAAATTGATTAGGCGGTTGTGCTGTAATACTATTAGTCCCATTAGTAGTAAGATTTTTAAGCATTGAGGATATCGATGATACCTGAGATGCGAGTGAAGTAAGAGCATCTACTTCATGAATTCCGGTGACTCGTCTTTCTGACACTGCTCGACTGGTTGGCCATTGATAATTGTTGCTGGCAATCCTCTCGATAATTTCGTAAGCCTCGTTATAAGACTTAGAAAGGAGAGCACCATTAGCAGAGGCGTCCACTACCATCCTTGTGTGGGCGTTGAGACCATTGTAGAATGTCTCAAGTTAAATGCAATGAGGGATTCCATGATGAGGGCATTTTTGTAATAACTCTTTAAATCTTTCCCATGCCTCATACAAGGACTCGTCCTCCATTTGGTGGAAAGCAGTGATCTCGTTCCTCAGCTTAGCATTTTTGCTTGGCGAAAAATACTTCATGAGGAATCTCTCGGCTAATTCTTGCCATGTAGTAATAGAGTTCGGTGGCAATGAATTCAACCAAGCACGAGCTCTATCCCTTAACGAATATGGGAATCGTAAGGCATCTTCGGGTACTCTGGCTAACTTGAAAGAATCGCTCACTTCCATAAATAGTCTTAAGTGAAGATGAGGATCTTCAGTAGGCATTCCACTGAATTGGCCCACTGTCTGAAGCATCTGGAACATGACTGGCTTCAGTTTGAATTGTTGTGCCTCGATTTCGGGTCTCCTAATACTCGGATTAAGATCATTAAACACTGGCATGGCATATTGTCTTAAGGCTCTATCCCTATCATCAGCAATAAGGATAGGATTCTGAGCAGGGTTTGCTCCGTTTCCTTGGTTCATATTCTCGAAATTCATTCCTTCGGTCCTTCTTTGGTTTGCTTGTCTTCTTCATCATCGAAAGGTTCGTTCTATTTCGGGTCCCACAGGAGTAAGTCAATAATCTGGTCAATACTCATAAACACCGAAATATTATGAGAAAAATTAAGTAAGTAAAAATTTAAATATGAAAATAAATAAACCAAAATGTAAGAATAAAAATTCAAAAATAATGGCTTTGAAAAACAATCCCCGACAACGGCGCGCAAAACTTGGAACGGTGGAAATGTGCAAGTGTACACAATCGTAACAAGTAATAAAGTGACAAGTAAATGTCGAGTTATCGTACCACATGAGGATCTGTAAAAGAATTATTTATGAAAATGTTTTCAAACAATTTGGTGAAGGAAAAATATTTGGATTTAAGAAATATTTAAAAATAAAAATAAAACAAAGAAAAATAAAATAAAACAAAGTTCTAATGCACGATTTCAAAAACTGATTTTAATCAAGATGATATCATTGTGTTGGATTAATAACATTTCTTACCTTAGAATTATTAAACTCGTGTTTATACTTATTAAAACATGGCAACTCGGTAATTTTCTAACTTATGAACATATTTACAAATAAAAATCCATTCATCTCTTATACATATTCCTATGCAAATTCAAACGACTAAACAGACTTCTAAAAGTAAACATATTATCGCACATACATACTTATTAAATTAAATTATCTCTCGCATATTCCTATGTCGATTCAAATGATTAATTCAACCTAACAAGCATATAAAAGATCATGTGAAGTAACAAAGTATTCTTACCTTGAAACAATTTAATCACAAAATCTCGCAAGTTATGCAAGGCATATGTATCATCAAATACAATACTAATTTAATCTTCAGCTTCCTTAGAAGAGTTAAACATGCACAGATTAAGTATTGCGTCCATTAATTACAATTTCAATGCGTTTAAATAATTAATTCATTAGCTATCTAAACAATTATAATGCCAGATAACTTAACGTAATTTTACTTAATCAAACATTTTACCGAGGCCTTTAACAGCATAAACACAATTTTAATAATTCAAGAGGACGAAATGCGATCAACCCAACACGAATTAAATTCAAGTTAAATTGATTAAATTAAACATTCCAACATCATAAATATTCATAAACATGTTTGTCAAAACAACAACGAATAATTTAAAGAGATAAGGAACAAGAAACAAATCCGGTGTTTCTCCGTGGCTTGTCTGTTTGCTCCCTTCTTCGTTCTTCATTGTCCTAGGCTATCAAGGTGGCTTATGAACACTTCAATTGCTGCTTCAAATGGCTGGAAAAACACCTCTTTCCCAAGAGGAGAAATCGGCACAAGAACACCAAAAGGGAGAAGGGAAAATGGGAATTGAGAGAAAGTGAGAGAGGAGAATGTTAAATGCTTGAGGTGTGTTTTGAATGAGCAGCTAGGGGGTGTATTTATAGCTGATCAAGGCTGCTAAAAATAGAAAATATCAGCAGCAAAATAGGCCTCCCTTGGCCGGCCATCCCATGTGGCAAAGTTGAAGAATTCAACTTTGCTAAATATAGCATGGGGCAATCTACAAAGCCATAATTTTTGGAGGGGTTTGAATGCAGTTTTGAAAGGTCTTCAAGGGCTTCTTTGCAAGCTTAATTAATCAGATAATAAGCTGATTTGGGCCATCATTGTGGACGGTTTGGGCTGCCCAATTGGTGGCAGGTTCGGTTCAACTGATTCGGTTCAACCAGTGCAGTTTAACTGGACCCTTTTCCATAATTAATTAATAATAATTTATTTAGCCTAAATTAAATTGGGAATAAATTAAAATTAATTATATTATGATTAAATCTTCATAATTGGATCGTCTTGGGCTGGAAATAAATTTGCCTTGAACTTCAAATTGCTTCTCGGTTTTGTTCTTCGAGCAGTGTCTGCCGAGCTGATTTTCGCCCTTTGTGCGATTCTGTCGAAAATAGTCAAAATAAATCAAAATTAATTATAAAATTAATTAAAATTCATCATGTTCATATTTTTAGTACAATTTAATTATTTTATAATATTTAATTATTTTTCGACAAGAATTTACTCGAAACCACATGAATTTGGGTAAAAAAGGGCATGAAAAAGTATATAATTTTTTGTGTTTCCAAGTATCCATTAAGAAGTTGTATTGTTGTAAAGTGTCTGTTAGAAGTTGTAGAGGGAAAATGTATAAACATCGAACACAACAACATATGCTAAAGTCTAAATGAAAAATAGAGAGTTTTAATTATATACATGATTTTTTTTTTTGATTCTTTTATGTAGTGATGAACATATGGAACCTCACTAAGTTCGCATGAACTTATGAGTGGTTTGCCTTGGATGCAAGACCAAGGAATGTATGGAAAGCATGGAAAGGACCAAGTCAGACCTTGCGAAGTCCAAGAGGACATACGGGTTGTGGTATCGTGCATATAGGGGGCATCCTTAGAGGCTCTGCATGAGGGTTTGAAATATTAATAGAACTTGAGTTGATATACATCATGTATAATTAAATTGTTATATAGTAAAGTTGAAGTAAATCTCTATAGTGAGCAATTATGCAACAACTCATATGGTGACTATTAGATTATTTTTAATAGATAATTACATTGAAGTATTTGTAAATGTTTCTTTAGTTGATGTGTTTAAATAGTAAAAAGATTTTATTTATTTATCAAATAAAACTTGGCTAGTTAAGTTTATTGTACTTTATATTGGATGGGTTTAATGGTGACATCTAATATTGGACCCAGCGAACGGATTGGGTAAGGGGGTTTTAATTTAGTGGTATCAGAGTACAGTTTATCGGTCCTATAGACATTGGAAATTGAGAAATAGGCCCCATATGCATGATACTTTTGTCTGGCTTAGTCCCTTATGTTATAAATAGTTTATGTATTGTGGATAAGTTCAGGCTGGTGGATAAATACAGAATGGGTGATAGGTATCTCGGAAGTATAAAAAGGGAAAGAAAGAAGGGTAGTAAAGGCAAGAAGTAAACTTGAATGCTTAACAATGGTAAGGGAAGATTTCAAAAGTATAAATAATTACATCAGATGTATGTTAAGACTACGTTTCTCAATGACGACATTGAAGAAACAATTTATACGGTGCAACTAAAAAAATTTGAGTCGAGTGATAAAACAAAATAGTAACATATTTTAAACCCACATTTAGCATGCTTTTGGGTGATTTAAGCCTTGAATTGTGTAATTTGGTACTCTTAATCTTTTGTTTTCATGTCTTATACTCAGGAAAGCACCGGAGGATGAAAAGAACAAGAAACGAGCTTAAAACGGACCAAATGGGCCAAATTACGAAATCGACATGGCCTGGGCCCAAGCAACACGACCGAGCCTCCCTAATCAGACCTGAACATGGCCTGGCCACGATTCACACGGGCGTGTGCCAAGGGCGTGTCCCTGCCGTTGAGAAGAGAAATTTCACTCGAATTTGGATACTTAGGGGTAAAGAAACACATTCCAAAAGCCTATATAAACACCCTAGAGGCCAACTTTCAAGGGGCATCCAGCTAGGCCAAGGAGCCGAGCCAGATTGATCAGAATTGTGGAAATTACTTGAAGAAAGCCAGTTGATTCATCTCAAGAAGTCAGAGTTATACTCAAGCGGAGGATCTCTCTTCAATTCCTTCAGGGGGTTTTAGAGTTTTTCTTATGTTTTGTTTTATCTTTTCTTTTGAGATGTATTCTATTATCATTATGAACTAAACCCTCAAATACCTGAGGGGGATGGAACCTAAGATGAATCTTGTTATCGTTTGCTGAACTATATGATAAATATTTGATTTGTTCTTAATTCTTGTGTTGATATTTCCGGGATATTAATTCAAGTTTGATGTGCTTAGGTGGAGGAGCAAAAGTCCCTGCCTAAGAGTAGATCTAGCATAATTAAGCGGAGTTGATCGCACGCCTAGAGATAGGGTGACGAGATTTTGCCGGATTAGGGTGAAACCTAATATGGGAGTCCATAGATCGAGTTAATGCGATTCTAGGGGTTTTAATTAGAAAGAGATTTCAATTAATCAACCTAGGGTTAGACGTTAGTCGCCTCGAGAGAGGGGTTAATATACATTAGGGAATCTTACGGGTCAAGTCAAATGAATAAATCATCTGGTTCAGAGTCAGATAACAAGTGAAGTCTAGGTGGATTCTTCCTTGGGTATTATTTTAATCAATTGGTTTTTCCCACAAGTATTTCCCTAATTTCATTCTTTTTGTCTCATCGTCTTTAGCTTAGTAGTTAGTTAATTTTCTAGATTAAACCGATTCACTTCAATTTTAAGGCTAAATAATAAAAAGAAAGTTAGTATTAGTACTTTCGGTTCCTTTGGGTTCGACAATCCGGTCTTGCCACTAAGCTATACTACTGTTCGATAGGTACACTTGCCTCAATCGTTGTCATAGTTAGCTTTTAGGCTCGATCATTCTCATTATAAATTTTAAGACTGTGACACATCGATCAAGTTTTTGTCGCCGTTGCCGGGGAACTGAAATATTAAGAACACTCAATTTTTATTACTTTAGCCATTTTTATTTTCTGCAATCTTACTCTTATTTTGTTTTCTATTTTTATCTTTCTAAATTTTAGTCTTTGCTCCTTGTAGGTACCTCTAGTTTATGACTAGAAGGAACCCGACAGGACCTTTAATTTACGATAGTGAGATCGAAGCAACCGCTCGCAGAAATCGAAGAGAAATTAGGCGAAGTCTACAATACACAGAAGAAGAGCAAGAAAACATCATCAAGACCACCGAAGAGATGGCTGAAAATAATCTGCTACCTCCAGAGATGGCCGAAAATCAGGCTCCTCAAACTATGTATGATTATGCTAAGCCTAGTTTAGTTGGTACTAAATCTAGTATTGTTAGACCTATTATTGCTGCAAATAATTTCGAATTGAAACCTAACACTATACAGATGATACAACAGTTTGTTCAGTTTGATGGTTTGCAGGATGAGGATCCTAACACACACTTAGCGAATTTTCTGGAATTCTGCGACACTTTTAAAATTAATGGCATTTCTGATGATGCCATCCGACTTTGGTTATTTCCCTTTTCTTTGAGGAATAAAGCTAAACAGTGGTTACATTCTCTTCCCCGAGGATCAATTACTACATGGGAACAAATGACCAAAAATTTTTATTAAAATATTTTCCACCTGCCAAAACGGCCAAATTAAGGAATGATATCTCTTCTTTTGTGCAGATGGATTTAGAAACACTTTACGATGCATGGGAGAGATACAAAGATCTATTGAGAAGGTGCCTACATCATGGATTACCCTTGTGGCTACAGGTCTAAACTTTTTACAACGGTGTGAACCCCTCAACTAGGTAGTTGATCGATTCAGCAGCCGGTGGAACTCTGAATAATAAAACACCTGAAGCAGCTTACGAATTTATAGAGGAGATGTCCCTAAATAACTATCAGTGGCAAGTCACGAGGACAAAGCCCATGAAAGCTGCTAGTGTTTTCAACCTCAACGCAGTAACCATGCTATCGAATCAGGTAGATGTGTTAACTAAAAAATTTGATGGTTTGTGTAATTCCTTACAGGTACAACCCGTTATGCAGTGCAAAAAAAGTGGAGGTGTGGCGAATCCTGAGTACCCACCCTACGGACATGGCATAGAAGGCGAACAAATGAACTATGTAAGTAATAATTTCAGATATCAAAATAACCCTTATAGCAATACTTACAATCCAGGTTGGAAGAACCACCCCACTTTTTCATGGGGTGGTCAAGGAAATCAAAGACAACAACACCTTCTAAATTTCCAACAGCAGCAGTACCCACTGGAAAAGAAGCCGAACCATGAAGAGATGCTGACAAAATTCATGGCAGCCACAGAAACATGTTTCCAGAGTATAGAAACAAAACTTGAAAAACAAAAAGCATCGACATAGGAGCTCAAAGATCAAATTGGATAACTTACTAAGTTAGTTTCTGAAATACGATCAGAAATTTTACCTAGGGACAAAGAGCAGGTAAAAGCAGTGACGCTAAGAAGTGGAAAGGAATTAATTGAAACGAAGAAAAAGACATCACACGAACCCGATGAGGCAAATGCAACTCCAATTCGTGAGGGAATTAAATCACCAATTACATATTCAGCAAAGTTAAAAAAAGACCGCTTAGATGCACAATATGGTAAATTTCTTGAACTGTTTAAATAATTGCATATTAACTTACCTTTTGTTGAAGCTATTTTGCAGATGCCAACATATGCAAAATTTTTAAAGGAGCTTCTTACAAATAAGAGGAAGTTCGAAGAAATTTCAACAGTGGAACTTAATGAAGAATGCTCAGCCATCATCCAAAATAAGCTACCAACTAAGTTAAAAGATCCAGGAAGTTTTACTATTCCCTGTTTAATTGGTAGTTTGAACATAGAAAAGGCATTAGCTGATCTAGGTGCTAGTATTAATTTAATGCCTTATAGAATGTTTAAGCAACTTGGTCTAGGAGAACCCAAACCCACTAGGATGAGTATTCAGTTAGCTGACAGATCTATTAAATATCCTAGGGGAATTATTGAAGATATTCTTGTAAAAGTTGATAAGTTTATATTTCCTGTTGATTTTGTTGTGCTTGACATGAATGAGGACGTAGAGGTACCTTTAATTTTGGGACGACCCTTTTTAGCCACTGCTAGGGCTGTCATTGATGTTAGTAATGGTAAACTCGCGCTAAGGGTAGGCGACGAGGAAATTATTTTTCAAATTTATGAGGTTATGCGATATTCTAGAGAACAAGATGATTCTTGTTACTTTGTTGATACCACTGATCACATTATTCAAGAGTCTTTACAGGAAATCATGCATAATGACACGATGGAACTCTGTCCTACACAAGATGAGAGGATAGATGATGATATCGATGAATTGAATCTTAACACATCCTCCCCTAGATAGACGAAAATAGAGGATATTAAAATTAACGACGAACCAAAACAAAAACCCTCCATTGATGAACCATCAAAGTTAGAATTAAAACAGTTGCCAAAACATCTAGAATATGCATTCTTCGGGGATAATTCTACACTACCAGTAATCATCTCTTCAGAACTGGAACCCAAAGAGAAAGAAGAGTTGCTTAAGGTACTAAGGGAACATAAAAGAGCCATAGCATGGAAAACGTCTGACATTAAAGGAATAAGACCATCATTCTGCACTCACAAAATTTTAATGGAAGATGAGTATAAACCGTGTGTGCAACCTCAGAGGTGTTTGAACCCCAATATGAAAGAAGTTGTTAAAGCTGAGGTAATTAAACTTCTAGATGCAGGAATAATTTATCCTATTTCTGACAGTACTTGGGTAAGTCCTGTGCAGGTAGTTCCAAAGAAAGGAGGCATGACTGTCATAGCCAACGAAAATAATAAACTGATTCCTACAAGAACAGTCACAGGTTGGAGAGTTTGTATTGACAATAGAAAGCTGAACGATGCCACCAGAAAAGATCACTTCCCTTTGCCCTTTATTGATCAGATGTTAGAAAGATTATCTGGGCATATGTACTACTACTTCTTGGATGGACTCTCCGGCTACTTCCAAATCCCAATAGCTCCTGAGGATCAAGAAAAGACAACATTCACATGTCCATACGGTACGTTTGCTTATCGTAGAATGCCTTTTGGATTATGTAATGCTCTTGCTACTTTTCAGCGCTGCATGCTAGCCATCTTTGACGAACTTGTGGAAGACATTATTGAGGTATTTATGGACGACTTCTCGGTATTCGGTAATTCTTTCCATCTTTGCCTTAATAACTTAGAACGAGTTCTAATGAGATGTGAGGAAACAAATCTTGTCTTAAATTTGGAAAAATGTCACTTTATGGTTAGAGAGGGGATTGTGTTAGGACATAATATTTCTAGTAAAGGGATCGAGGTAGATAAAGCAAAGATCGAAACCATAGAAAAATTACCTTCCCCTAGTTCAGTTAAGGCTATTAGAAGCTTCCTAGGACATGCTGGATTTTATAGAAGATTCATTAAAGGTTTCTCTAAAATAGCTAAACCTTTAACGAGATTACTAGAAAAAGATGTTCATTTCAATTTTGATCAGGAATGTTTAGATGCATTTACTATCCTCAAAGACAAACTAATAAATGCTCCAATTATAATAGCACTTGATTGGAATCTACCCTTTGAACTAATGTGTGATGTGAGTGATTTTACAGTAGGTGCAGTTTTGGGACAGCGAAGAAACAAGCATTTCCAGCCAATCTATTATGCTAGCAGAACATTGACGCCTGCACAAGAAAACTACACCACCACAGAGAAAGAATTGCTAGCTGTAGTTTTTGCATTTGACAAATTTAGACAGTATCTGATATTATCTAAAGTTGTCGTTTACACTGACCATTCAGCTCTTCGTTATCTTTTAACTAAACCTGATGCAAAACCTCGACTCATACGACGAATCTTACTCTTAAAAGAATTTGATTTGGAAATTCAGGATAAGAAGGGAGCTGAAAACCTGGCAGCAGATCACCTCTCCAGGCTTGAGAACCCACATATCGAAGAACTCGACGAGAGTGAGATAAACGACTCGTTCCCTGAGGAACAACTCTTTTCTATAACTAGCTCTGAGGTACCTTGGTTTGCAGATATTACGAATTATTTAGCTGCTAACATTTTTCCAAAAAGGTTAACACATCATCAAAAGAAGCAATTCTTTGCTGATGCGAAGAACTATTTTTGGGAGGACCCCTTTCTTTTTCGCATTTGTGCAGATCAAGTAATTCGGAGATGCGTTACAAAGGCAGAAGCAAGCAAAATCCTAGAACATTGCCATTCAAGACCTTCAGGAGGACATTATAGCGGGATTAAGACGGCACACAAAATGCTCGAATCAGGATTCTATTGGCCAACTCTGTTTAAAGACGCCAACAGGTATGTCGCTTCGTGTGATAAATGCCAAAGAACAGGTAATATCTTTAAACGCGATGAAATGCCTCAAACATATATGTTATCATGTGAAATATTCGACGTATGGGGTATTGATTTTATGGGTCCATTCCCTAGTTCATTCGGAAATAAATACATCTTAGTAGCAGTAGATTACATGTCCAAATGGGTGGAAGCCCAAGCTTTACCTACTAACGATGCTAGAGCTGTAGTAAAGTTTCTTAAGAAACTCTTCTCTTATTTTGGAACACCCAGAGCGATTATCAGTGATAGGGGTACTCACTTTTGCAATACTCAATTTGATAAAGTCTTAAGAAAATATGGAGTACACCACAGAACAGCTACCCCTTATCATCCTCAAACCAGTGGGCAAGTAGAAGTGGCAAATCGAGAGCTTAAGCGGATCTTAGAGAAAACAGTTGAATCTAATAGGAAAGATTGGGCAATAAAAGTAGATGATACTTTATGGGCCTATAGAACAGCCTTTAAAACCCCTTTAGGAACATCCCCGTACAAACTTGTCTACGGGAAAAGTTGTCATCTACCATTTGAGTTAGAACACAAAGCTTATTGGGCTATAAAATTCTTGAATTACGATCTTAAAACCGCGGGTGAGAAGAGGATGATGCAGTTGAACGAGCTGGATGAATGGTGAGCTGAAGCCTATGAAAACTCACGACTATATAAGGAGGCAACAAAAAGACGTCACGATGCTCGCTTAAAACAATCAAAGCAATTCGAAGTAGGAAACTTAGTCTTGCTGTATAATTCAAGGCTCAAACTATTTCCTGGAAAGCTGAAATCAAGGTGGTCAGGCCCATTTGTGATCAAAACCATTTTTCCTTACGGCACAGTTGAGGTAACCCATCCAACTCAAGGAACATACAAGGTAAATTGTCACCGATTAAAACTTTATAATGGTGAAGATTTCAAGGAATTAAGAGAGGAGCTTCAGCTCCGTGAACCTTTATTTAGAAATAAAAACAGGGTGAGTCTAGCTTAAGACTTTAAACGAGCGCTTCTCGGGAGGCAACCCGAGCATTAACTTCTTTAACAATTTATTTGTGACTCTTAGCAACTAACCCCAAACTAACCGATTCAATGAAGCGCAGATTTACCAACCACACGGCCTTACACACGGGCATGCCCATGACCGTGGGGACGCCATGGGACGAAGAACGGGTGTACAGGTAGTCGTGCGAAAGGAAGAAGAAAAATTGTCCCAACACGGGCTGCGACAACAGAGCCACGGCCGTGCGATGCGACCGTGGTCTATCCTGACTAAACAAACACAGGATGCGACAACAAAGCCACAGCCGTGCGATGCGACCGTGGTCTATCCTGACTAAACAAACACGGGCTGTGACAATAGAGCCACGACCGTGTGATGCGACCGTGGACTATCTTGACTAAACAAACACGGGCTTGAGCCACGCCTGTGCCTACTAATCGTGTGAGGTCCTGACTACATGGACACGGGCGTGACAACAAGAAACACGGGCGTGGGCAACATCTTAATCGTGCCTAAATTTGAAAATCACGAAACACACGGGCTAAATTAAAGAAACACGAGTGTGGCACCTGCCCGTCTCCCCTTTCCTATATAAAACCATCGTCCGCCGTTTCTCCCCCAAATCCCCAACCCTAAACAATTTTCTCAAACCCATTTCCACCCTACTCCGGCCACCATCAAAGAAAACCCCACCGTTGATTGCCCCCATCCTTTATCTCTCTCCCTCTTTCACATACCCATAAAACACCAGTCCACGCCCGTGCAAGAAGAGTACACGGCCGCTCCAAGGTGTCCCACCACTGTGTTTCCCAAATTATTTACAGCACACGCCCGTGTCTTACCCCTACACGACCGTGCTCCTCCCAACCGCGCCACTTCTCTCCACTCACTACACCGGTTAACCCTATTTTTACATTTCTTAGAACTATGTTATCATTAGAATATTATTTTTTAAGTTGCTATCTAATTGCTATCTAGTTTATTATTAATATTTAGAATTAGTTTAATTCACTATTAGATTGATTAGTCAATTAAATCATTGATTAAAACTTATGCAACATGTTAGACTGTTCTTGTTGAGATTACATTTTCCTTGCTACATCTTTGACATTGTTGGATTCTTAAATATTATGAGACATTTCTTGGCTAGAACCGCTACTTGAACCATTGATTATGCGTTATTTCCAGGAAACAAATTCATCATCCCGAAGCAAGAAAATCGCAGTGCCGAGTTCAAAAAAATTAAAGGGACTCGGTTCATCATCTGCCAGCGCATCGACTGAAGTGAGACATCCATTCCTACGGTTCCCTCCTAGAGCCCAAGACGAACTTTTCCAAATATTACGAGCACGACCTCTCAGTCAAGGATGATGTATCGATTGGGACGCCCTGGAACATATTCACCTCGCTGATGATATTCGGGCACTCCTGATGACTGACCCCTGGGAACGTTTTTTTGGTATAATCGAACCCACCTACCTTGAACTAACATTAGAGCTTTGCTCTACCTTCCATTTTCAGGTAGTAATGACAGACCACGATGATTCGGGCACTATTTAGTTCTGTCTAGGAGGCACAGTTCGGGAAATGAGTGTACCTGAATTTGGCGTCGCTCTGGGCCTATACACGGATGACTTCCGAAGGGAGCATAATCTTGCAGAACTTTATCGCCACATCCATAAATCTCTCGCACAATGTTGGTATAATATAGCTCCTAGCGCAGGCACCTATGACCCTAGTCGCTCCAAAGCGACAGCCCTCGCCCCATCCTTGAGATACCTACACGCCATCTTAGCCCACACATTGACAGAAAGACGAGAGAGCACTGGGGTCGTTAACACACATGACGCCTACTTCCTCTGGAGTATGTCAAATGGCCACGTCTTCGACCTTGCATACTTTATCACCTTGGCAATTCAACATCAGACGGAGCACCACTGAAAGGGGGTCATTTCTATGTGGCCTTATGTAACACGGCTCGCGAGGTACTTCGGTCTCCTCAACACTGCATCACAATCTGCCTCCCTCACACTGATAGGTCAGATGGCCCCACAGGGCATCCAGACGATGCTGCACATGAGGATGATTCAGCGTCGACGTGGGACTGATCTTCCCCAATATAGGCTAGCGCCTACCACTGAAGAAGAGAACCCTGAGGACATTACTGAAGATGTCCCCCCACTACAGGAAGCACCACAACAAGGCCATCGTCCAGTTCATTCGGCTACCTCCCTCTCAGACATTTCTGCACATCTCACTCAGCTCGAGCACTACTGTACGCAGTAATTCGATAACACCGCTCGAAGATTTGACGGGATTGAGGCGACTCTTCAGCAGATCTGTCACCACTTCCATATCTCACCACCGTCACCACCTCGCCATCCAGCCGATGACAAGGACCTTTGAGTCCTTCTATTTTTTTTTTAATTTTCCATTTTCATCTTTTATTTTTATTTTTATTTTTAAGAATTTTTGCAATTCATGTTTAAAACTTTTATTTATAGTTTAATTTATTTTATCAACTGGTTGTCTAACCCTCGAGTATCTCTAACAACTCTCATTATTTATTTTCCCCTAAACATTTAATTGATGACTTTCGCAGATTAATTAGATTAAATATACAACTCAAGGAACGAAAACATCACTTTTACCTAGTCATCACATTTGTCATGGAACATCCTCCAAGGATTTCATCCATAATTCAGGAAGTTTCATCTCTCCCCTTCTTTTATAAATTTCTATCTATATTTGTACATTGAGGGTAATGTACATCTTAAGTGTGGGGGGGTGAACAACCTAAAAAGGTGCCTAACTTTTTTCATTATTCTCAAATTCCTGAAATTAGGTACCAAACTTTTTGCATTATTCTCAAATCCTGAATTATGTCTTGTTTCTTAAGTAAGTTTCTCATATTATGATTAGAATGAAATTTCCCTAATTTATGATTTTTATTGATATATTTTAGATTAAGTCATTGATAATTGTGCATTAATAATTTAAACTTTAAGATACTAGAGAATCAAGCAGGATAAGTCTATTTTTCAAAATTAATTTTTTTTTTAGGTTGTCTACCTAAATTTGAATATTACTTTGAAGTTTGAAATTTGCTAGGTTGACATCAAAAAGCCATAATTTTTTGTGAGATGTTGAGCCTTATAGAGCATATATTCTTTTTCTTGCTCACTTTATTGATTATGAGTGTGTCAACATTGATTTGTTATTCTAGAACTTGCATCGATTATACATGTCGAGACCACACCTTTGATTTGATATACTAAGATGATAAAGGCACCTAGGTTTTAACCCACTCACTCCACTAAAAAGCCTACCCATTTTATTAACCCCTAGTGAAACCCGTTGATCCTAACAACCCTTTTATTGACTCACCCACTAATATTATCCCAAAACCCTTTGTTTTTGTTATCACCATTCCTTTTGACTACCCTTATATCGAGATTTGATTTGACCGATTGCCTATTGATTTCGATAGTAAATTAATCAATTATTATATATATCGATTTATTCTTAAAAAAATCAAGTATATTCATTATTAGTTTCGTGATTAAGTGAGCTTATACGTTTAAATCCCAATGGTTGAAAAAGAAGCTCGTATTAGTAATAGTATTATTATTACAAGTTCTCAATTGATGTAATTGTTTATTATCAGTTCATTGTTTTCGGGTTAGGTAATTTGTCGAGTCAATCTCGATTCTAACCTTCTAATTCAGCCTATATCCACACCTTAACCCAAACCCCATTACAACCCTGTTAAAGACCTTTTGATTTGTGTATTATCTCATATTATAGTGGTGGAGATTTGATTCTCATGCAAGCCTATGGGATTAACTTTTCATGTTCGACTTATGAGTGCTTAATTTTTAAACCTTAAACACCTTGAGTGATTTTAGTGAATCTTTAGTGAGGATGTCAATCCTTGTCAATTTTAAATCAGAGGTAATTATTTAGATGAGGGGAAACACCTATGTTTTCATGCTACAAAATGTATGACTTGGATTGTTTGAATCTTTAGGACTCTTAGAGTTGAATTATCCATGTATGAATTATCTTTGAATTATGATGAAACATTATTGATGAATATTATGAGTCAATGAAGTTCGTTTTAATCATGAGTTGAGAATTTTGCTTGAAGACAAGCAAAAGCTTAAGTGTGGGGGTATTTGATAAAACGAAATAGTAACATATTTTAAACCCACATTCAGCATGCTTTTGGGTGATTTAAGCCTTGAATTGTGTAATTTGGTACTCTTAATCCTTCATTTTCATGTCTTATACTCAGGTAAGCACCGGAGGATGAAAAAAAATAAGAAACGGGCTTAAAACGGACAAAATGGGCCAAATCATGAAATCGACACGGCCTGGGCCCAAGCAACATGGCCGTGCCTCCCTAATCAGACCTGAACACGGCCTGGCCACTATTCACATGGGCGTGTGCCAAGGGCATGTCCCTACCGTGGAGAAGAGAAATTTCACTCAGATTTGGATACTCAGGGGTAAAGAAACACATTCCAAAAGCCTATATAAACACCCTAGAGGCCAACTTTCAAGGGGCGTCCAGCTAGGCCAAGGACCCGAGCCAGAAAGATTAGAATTGTGGAAATTACTTGAAGAAAGGCAGTTGATTCATCTCAAGAAGCCGGAGTTATACTCAAGACGGAGGATCTCTCTTCAATTCCTTTAGGGGTTTTTAGAGTTTTTCTTATGTTTTGTTTTATCTTTTCTTTTGAGATGTATTCTATTATCATTATAAACTAAACCCTCAAATACCTGAAGGGGATGAAACCTAAGATGAATCTTGTTATCGTTTGCTGAACTATATGATAAATATTTGATTTATTCTTAATTATGTGTTCTTAATTCTTGTGTTGATATTTCCGGGATATTAATTTAAGTTTGATGTGCTTAGGTGGAAGAGCAAAAGTCCCTGCCTAAGAATAGATCTAGCATAATTAAGCGGAGTTGATCGCACGCCTAGAGATAGGGTGACGAGATTTTTCTAGGGTGACGAGATTTTGCCAGATTAGGGTGAAACCTAATATGAGAGTCCATAGATCGAGTTAATGTGATTCTAGGGGTTTTAATTAGAAAGAGATTTCAATTAATCAACCTAGGGTTATACGTTAGTCGCCTCGAGAGAGGGGTTAATATACATTAGGAAATCTTACGGATCAAGTCAAATGAATAAATCGTCTGGTCCAGAGTCAGATAACAAGTGAAGTCTAGGTGGATTCTTCCTTGGGTATTGTTTTAATCAATTGGTTTTTCCCACAAGTATTTCCCTAATTTCATTCTTTTTGTCTCATCGTCTTCAGCTTAGTAGTTAGTTAATTTTCTAGATTAAACCGATTCACTTCAATTTTAAGGCTAAATAATAAAAAGAAAGTTAGTATTAGTACTTTCGGTTCCTTTGGGTTTGACAATCCGGTCTTGCCACTAAGCTATACTACTGTTCGATAGGTACACTTGCCTCAATGGTTGTCATAGTTAGTTTTTAGGCTCGATCATTCTCATTATAAATTTTAAGACTGTGACACATCGATCATCGAGAGACCCAAAGAATATGGTTTGCAAATTAACAAAATCCATCTATGGACTCATACAAGCTTCCCGTCAATGGTACCACAAGTTTAATCAAGTAATTGTCTTGTTCGGTTCTGAAATGAATATTGTTGATGATTATGTGTATAACAAATTCAGTGGGAATAAGTATATATTCATATATTCCTGGTCCTATATGTCGATGACATTTTGCTTGCCACTAATGATATAGGCTTATTGCATAGAACCAAGAGGTTTTTTATCTAAGCATTTTGAGATGAAATATCTTGGGACGCCTCTTTTGTTTTAAGAATTCAGATACATTGAGACCGATTTTGTGGTATTTTTGGATTGTCACAAAAGAGCTATATCGATAAAGTACTTAAAAGGTTTGGCATGCACGGTTGTAGACCAGATGACACCAATGTTTCTAAAAGATATAAAGTAACCTTGAAATTATGGAAATGCAAAAGATGCCCTATGCATTAGTTGTTCGGAGTCTAATGTATGCTCAAGTATGTACGCGTCTAGATATTGCGTACATTGTTGGGATGTTAGGTAGACATTTAAGCAACATTGGTATGAACCATTAGATAACAGCCAAGAGGGTTATAAGGTATCTTCAGAGAACCAAAGATAACATGCTCACTTACAAGAGATCAAATCATTTGGAGGTCATAGGATATTCTGGTTCTAATTTTGCTGGGTGTCAAGATAGCAAGAAATCTACGTCAGGATATATTTAACTGTTAGCTGGAGGAGCTATATATTGGAAAAGTGTCAAATAGACACTTGTAGCTTCTTCCATTATGGCAGCAGATTGTAGAATGTTATGAGGTATCAAACCATGGAATATGGTTGCAAAACTTTGTCATTAGGTTGCGCATTTTGGAGAATGTAGAAAGACCACTCAAATTATTTTGTGACAATAAGTCAGCGGTACTATATTCCAACAACAACAACAGCTCAACTAAGTCAAAACATATTGACATAAAGTTCTGAGTTGTGAAAGAGAGAGCGCAAAGTGGAAAAATATCCATAGAGCGCATTGGGACAAACTCTATGATAGAGGATCCGCTCACAAAAGGTTTACCACCCAAGTTCTTTCATGAGCACACTGCTTATATGAGTTTTTTGTTGGAAAAAACGAGTTTAGAAAACGCAGCGGAAAATAAATTTAGGGAAAAATCAGATTTTTAAATTTTTTCTAAAATAAGATATTGGTTGTGATATCTAAAGTAATAAATACTTAATCAAAATTGTACCTTTTCGATTCGTCTAGGATGAGCACTTCGACCAAGTAGACTTCTCCCCTATCCTCAAGCTCACGTTTACCGAGTGTGGGTTTGCTTCGAATCAGAAAATTTTTCACAAAAATTAACAGGGGTTAATTTTGCAATTTCTCTAAACCTTTGGGTCAAGTTGTAAATAAGAAAAATATCTATAGAAATTTTCTAGAATAATCTCTTCAGAGAATTTTCTCTCTACAACTTTCTCTTTAATTCAAGTGTGTGAAAATAATGACCCATGGCTCTCTTTATATAGGGAGAGTTTAGAGAATTCAACTATGATTAAACTTAATCACATTAATATTAAATTAATCTAATATTTATCAAGATAAATATTAGATTAAATTTAATATTAAATATTATTAAAATAATAGAATGTTTATCTACAAGATAAACATTAAATTAAATTTAATATTAAGATAATCACTTTAATATTAAATTAAAAAAATACTATTAAGATAAGTATTAAATTAAATTTAATATTAAACTATTAAAATAATATTATTTTTAGAATAGTTAATCTAAAATCAAATTCTCTGGTAGAGTCCCAATAGGAGTGTAACCCTTCCACTGCTCAACCACTGACAACCAATTGTCATTGCGCACCAAGACGCCGTTGTCGCAGCCATCGGCACTGCCGTGTCTGGTGATGCAGGTGCGACATCCTTACTGCACCTTGAGCCGGTTCGACTACTATCGATTCGGTCAAGGTCAATGATGACCCGACCGGTCCGATCTAGCCACTGGTTGGATCATCAGCCTGGTTTAACATACCGGGCCCGGTTTGACCAGTTTTTGGGTCTTGGTCTTGATTTTGGGCTCTCGGGCCCAATTTACGATCTCAGGTCTAATTTTCAAGTTCAATGACTCATTGGTCCAATTGTTTGACTTGAAAATTAATTTTCAAAAATATTAAATTAATTTTAATTAATTTGATTAATTTAATTTTACTTGATCAAATTAATTTTTCCAAAAATCACTTAGATTTTCCAAATTAATTTTTCAAGATAATTCTTTTAATCAAATTCTCTAGTTGAACAATTCTTACGACCACCTAATTTATTTCCACATCAAATAAATAGACTCAATTAAAATTTTCCCAAAGTCGTAGAATTTACTTCTGATTCAAATGCAGTTCGATCGAGCTTTTGTTGAGCTAGCGGAGGGACCAATCAGACATATAAATTTATGCTCTAGTGGTGGCAATTATGTCCAGAAGCATCGTTCCGATAATTCGCAATTACTTAATCATGGAGTCAATCCAAAAGAAGTACCATGATTGAAAACTCCTTATTGTATACTGTTTGTGAAAGCAATTCATCCAACTGCTTTATCCAATGACCTCGTCATGTGTGTGTTACCCTCATATGATATCCTTGATTCCTTTGAGTTAACTCCGTTCACTCAATACAATCCTATTTTATCTCATTTTCACCATTGTGTCTTCTTAATGATTAATATGATCACTGTCAACAAATGTAATGACCCGATAGTCGGGTAATCGGAAAGTGTATCTTTGGGTCTTCGCTTTCGTAAAATGGATTTGTAAATATTTATTAAAAATATTTACGAAGTTGGTTGTGTAGTTAATTAGGTTTTGGCTAGGTGAATTAGCTTAAATTATGGATAATTAGGTATAAGGACTAGATTGAATATAGTGTAAAAGTTTAATTATAGATTAGAGAAAATTGAAGGGACTAAATTAGCAATTAATCCATAAGTGACAAGTGTGTGGTAATAGTGAAATACATGTGGTAAAATAAAATACATATATTTAAATAATAATTATCTATTTACTTATTATTTAAGTAAATGTTATATTATATTATAATATTATATTATATTAATATATTATAATAAAATAATAAAACAAATAAATGAAACAAAAGAAATAGAAAAGAACAGGGAAGCAAACGAAATAGGAAAGAAAAAGAAAGAAAGAAAAAGAAAGGGAGAAATTAGGGTTTTGAAGTTCAAATACAAATTGATAAGTCAATTTAGTATATTTTCTTGTAATTTTGATGTTTTTGGAATCCCAGAACAAAATACTACTTGATTTATGTTGAAATTTTAGAAGTTAGTGAATTTTTAGATGTTGTTCATGTTGAATAAATTGAAGAATTAGGATTTAAATTGATAGAATTTCAAGTTAGAATTGAGAAAAGGATTGAATTGTAAAATAAATCATAAGTTTTAAGTAATAGGGACTAAATTGAGAGAATTTTGAAATTAGGGATTTATGGTGAAATTAGAGAGTTAAATTTAGTTTTAAGTGTTAATTGAATGAAAATATAGAATAAATTGTGAAGAAATAAAGTTAGTCTTGGTTAAAAACTAAATTGGAATTTAGGCAAAAGTTTGAGTATAAATTGAAATATTCAATGTGAAATTGTATTGTATTGTTGATTTTAAATTGTTTTAATTTCCATAGTTAACATTGTGTCGGAGACTTCGGCTAAGAAGGGAAAGGAAAAAGTTGACGAAGAGTGACTCAGAAAATTACGGTTTGTATTTCTATAATCCGAATCTAAATAATAATTTTTGTGTTTTTTATTTAATGTTTATGGTAAGTGGATAAGGTGAGTAATTATTTGATTTTGAATTGAATGTATGTGAAAATTTGTGATTAATGTGATATTTGAATATTGGATGAATGTGGCATTTGAAAAGTGGATTGAAACCCTATTAACTGTATCGGGCTGAGTTGGATATAGTTGGGCATGTCATAGGATTGGAAGAGTTCAGGGATTACTTCGACCACGAGTTGATGAGACATTGGGTGTCACGTTATTACTTCGGATAAATTCGATGAGGTACTGGGTACAAATTTACTTCGGCAAGGCTGATGAGACACTAGGTGTCAATCTATTACTTCGAATTATCTGATGAGGCACTGGGTGCCATATTGGTGTGTTTTGGTTGGATCCGTGTATCCACCAAAGTCTGAGTTGTGTTAATAAGGGTAAATGAATGAATTGACAATAAGTTTGATATTGAATGACATTGTATGCAAAGTGGAATGGATAATGAATTGAATTGTACAAATGAGAAGCATGAATCATGGAATTCATGAAATGGAAATTTACATTGAAAAATGAATGTGAAAATCAAAGTTGAGAAAAGCTATTGAGATAGTTATTGATGAGAATTGAATGTGTGATAATGATATATATATATATGAATTTTTTAATTTAATGGATTTGGAAATTGTATGAATTAAATGTGCATGTTTAATTATTTTATTTTAAAGTATTCGGATTATAGAAATACCACTGAATTTATACTCAGCGTACGGTTTGTTTCTGTGCATAGGTTAGGTTAAAGTCAGATCGTTGAATCAGCATCCAAAGCCGATCCCAAACTCAAAGTGGTGAAATATGTTTCTTTTTGATAATGGCATGTGCCTAGGATGTTGTGTTTGTCATTTTGGGAAATGTTTGTAAATGATGTTGTAATATGATAAGGGTTGGTTATATATAAGAAATGTTAAAGTTATCAAATGATAAATTTTAGTAGAAAATTAGTATGAAATTAGAATTGGTTTGAATGGGTTTTAAGAAATACCTTTGAGAGTAAGTTGATTAGATCATTAAATTGATTGTTTTGACATGTTTTAGATGTATTTGAATATGTTTTAGATTGGTTGAACAATTGATATTTGAATTGCTTGGTGCTCAAGGTTTGCAGGGTTGGTATACTTGATGTGTAAGGCTCATTTTGTGTCCACATGGCCTGGCACACGGGCGTGTGACCAGACCGTGTGAGACACACGGCTATCGCATAGGCGTGTGGTTTGGCCGTGTGTTTCCTGCAACTTAAATTTTTTTAAAACAGAATGCTCAGGTATTACCACATGGGCAAAGACACGGGCGTGTGTCTCAACAGTGTGAGGAACACGGCCTAGTACACGGGCATGTGCCCTGGCCGTGTGAAAACTGCACTTAATTTTTGAAAAATAAATTGACCACACGGCTTAGCACACGGGCGTGTGACTTGACTATGTGAGTAAGTCAGAGAGTTACACGGGGTAGGACACGGCCTAAAGCATGGGCATGTCATAGAGTCATACAGGCGTGTCCCTTGACCACACGGGCGCGTGTGCCCTGCACTTAAGAAAAATTTTGAAATTTCTCGAAAAATTCTCAGAGAACCCGAATTAGCCTCGATTTGTTTTTAATTCGTATTTAGGGTCTTGAAGGCCTATAAAAGGGATAATATGATAAATTTATGATGTGTATGTTCATTGAATTGTTTAATATTGTAATTGTTCTGAAAATTTCGGTAATGCTCTGTAACCTTGTTCTGGCGACGGATAAAGGTTAGGGCGTGTTAAACAAATGACTGTGATAAATTGCTCGTTCGAGAACTAGCGACCCGTGACCACGTTCCATATTTATCAATCCAATCAATGTCAACAAGAGGATATCATTGATTCTTTAATTGAGCTATAGATTCCACTGTTTCTAGTAAAGCCATGCCATACACAAATCATGTACCCAATATACCGGCTATGGGCTCGATCATCTTTAGAGCATAAGTCTCCACTTATATTAAAGCACATGAGTTGCATACGCATAGTCAGTGACTAACTCAGGATTTAGGTAAATCACACCATGAACGTCACAAGTGAATTAATTCACAAACGGATTTAGAATTAATTCATCTTGAGTCCAGTCCAATGTATCATTCTACCAATGAATACATCTATGTCTCTACTCGTGGAGTCAACCGCTCTGATAGCCAAGACTAGCCATCTCTCCAATTGGAATTGTCGACGATATAATAATCCTTTTTAGTATTTGAATCAAATGCTCACTTTGATTCTTTTACGAGATTACAGACTCATTTAGATTATCTACTGAAGTAATTTGTCTTTCTCGCAATGTAAACGTTATTTACAATGTCACTTATCTTCAATTTGAACTTTAGACAATCAACGAGCTAATATTTGCTTGTCACAATTTCGCTATGCATGCAAAATATAAAAGACGGAAAATACAAAAGACATAATAGTGGAATGTGAAATTAACTTTATTTATTTATTCATCGTTCAAATAAATAGAAAATAGTTACATGCTTACTACAAGATGGACACATTCCCCAACATGTTATATTATTTTAGGGCATCATGGTTTAGTGAGAGTTTGTGTTTATTTGCTTTATGTTTGTTTTCAGACATTTATGTATTTGGTTATTTTCCAATCAGAAATGAAGTATTTAGTTTATTCACTCTGTTTGATATTGACCTCGCTTAAGTTTAAGGAGGACCAATTGGAAATAGGCATGTTTGATTCACATTGCATGTAATTTCCATGATACACATCTATGATTGATCCATGTCATTTAACTATATTTGTATATGTGACTATTGATGAGTTTAGTCGTGATTAATATGACGAAGACTGATTTGATCCTATATGGATATAGTTGATGGACAAGACTATTATAGAATACCTGTTATATTATAGCAAATTTTGAGCCCATAAAGTTGTACATTTATCAGGAAACATATGTTGCCCAAGTGGGAGATTGCTGGATTAAAATCCCCAATTATGGGCACATATGTATAATGTATAATGCTATTATAAAATATGATCAAAATTAAGTGACCAATTATGTTATAAGTGTCATAGGTATCAAAGTGTCATGAAAATAATGTGTAGATATCATAAGTTGTAAGTTGTATTTATAACTTGATGAGGGGTCAAATTATAAATACTCAAAACTAATTTAATAATCAATTATTTAAAGAGATGGTGGTTCCCAAGAAATAGAGTTATCTCATATATCTTTCCCATCTCCATCCGAGAGATATACTATAAGAAAAACTATTTTCTTGAAAGATCAAAACTTTTTGAGCTATCTTCAATAATGGATTCAGGTACACTTCTGTATATAATCTTGTTCTTGATTATTTGACATAACAGATAATGATTTATTAAATTTTATATTAAATCTTATTTTTACTATTCTAACAATATTTTCTGATAATAATTTAAATATTACTTAGATGTCAATAATATATATAATTAATGTGACCTTTTAAATTGTTTGATAAGAAAGAAAAGGACAAAATGGTTAATTATGATAATTGTGTCAATATGGTTGAGATCGAAAATAAAGTTATCATTGAAGTCTTTCGTCCCAAAAAATGATATTATCCTGTTTTTACGAAGTCTTTCGTCCCAAAAAATGATATTATCCTGTTTTTACATACATTTTATCATTTTTTTATATAATAATAAGGATGAAGGATAATATCACACTGTTTGATTTTGCTAATTTATCATTATATATACTAGGCCAATTTACCAGAAAATACCAATTTTTAACAAAATTTACGGAAAAAGACCTAAAAAAATTTATTTACCGGAAAGGGCCATTTCCCCCGAAAACGCGTCTATGTCAGCACTTTTTCAGGGGATGAACCAGGAAAGCGTGTCCACGAGGGAGCGCTTTGTGCCACATCAGCAAAAATCGCGTCCTTGAGGGTGCGCTTTGCTGATGTGGAAAAAGCGCTCCCTCGTGGACGCGCTTTTGCCCTTTCCTCCCGATGGGTTTTTCAGTTGTTTTTAGTGTTAGGGTTTTAGGGCTACGGTTTAGGGTTTTTTAGGGTCTTAAGGTTTAGGGTTTTTAGGGGAAAATTAATGAACTAGATTTTAGGGTTAATTAATTAAAATAATTTTAGGTTTAGGGTTTTGTGAAAAATATATCAGCAAAAAAATTATTATTTGAATTTTTTTTACAGTAGTATCTGGCAAAATAATTTTGAGAAGACGTTTCTGAACAAATAGTGACCAAAACGCTTCAAACAGGATGCACTGTCAGCAAGAGTACCGAAAAAAGCTCCCACGTAGACGCTCTTTTGCTACAGTAGTCTCTGGCAAAATAATTTTGAGAAGACATTTCTGAACAAATAGTGACCAAAACGCTTCAAGCAGGATGCACTGTCAGCAAGAGTACTGAAAAAAGCTCCCACGTGGACGCTCTTTTGCTACAGTAGTCTCTGGCAAAATAATTTTGAGAAGACGTTTCTGAACAAATAGTGACCAAAACGCTTCAAGAAGGATGCTCTGTCAGCAAGAGTACCGAAAAAAGCTCCCATGTGGACGCTCTTATGCTACAGTAGTCTCTGGCAATCCTTAGACTATAAATGAGCCAAATTTCATTCTCAGGTTGCATAATAGAAATTGAGGCAAAAGTAAAATAGAAACTGAAGATGAGTGAACGTATTAGCGCTGTTATTTACTATGATGGTGAGGTTTGTGACACCGAAAATGGTGTTGTTTTTTTATCGGCGAACACAACAGTGATCGGTTTTTAACCAGGAACATAGATTTGACAGAACTTTCAGAATGACCCGATTAAGGGGCTAGTCGAACGATGATCTCGGGATCACTAATCCGAGGTTAGAAAAATATTTTCATGTTAATTTATGTGTTATAACATGTTTATGAGGGTGCATGAAAATTTTGGTGCTTTAATTTTAGCGATTTCTTGCTTAATCGCGAAAAATGACTAAATCGCATAAAGTATGAAAGTTCTATTTTATTTGCTGGAGGTGCCAAATAGCTATAGAATATCAATTGGAGGTCCAAAATGTGCAATTTGGCCTTGTTTTAAGTGAGTTGGCCGGCCATGTGACATAGGGGACAAGAGCATTTAATTTTGGTCAAATTTGGTGGAAATTAGGTGGAAAAATGAATAAAATAAGATGAAATAAGCAAAAAGCTATCATCTTTTTATTTTCTTCTCTTTTCCCACCGAAAATACAAGCAAGAATAGGGGTTCTTGAAGCTGAAAATTTCAGCAAGCTTTTCTTCACTCAAGTAAGTCAATTTGATGTTTATTTTTGATGATTTTTGTATATTTTGAGCCCTCAAAGCTTAAGCTAGCTAATGAGAGGACTAGTTTGCAATATGGTTGAAAGTATAGGGACTTACCATGATAGATTTTATGTTGTTTGAAGAGTTTTTATGGAAGAAAATGAATGATAGGATGATGAGAAACAACTTTTGTGAAAGGTGTTGTTATGAAAACACCTAATTAGGACTAATTTGTAAATGTTACAAATTGGTAATAAGTGCATGAAATAGTTGAAATTTTGAGTTGCTATAGAAGAGAATATGATTCGGCTAGGCTTGATTAGTAAAGAAGATGGATGAAAATTTATTTACGAGCCTAGGGGCAAAATCGTAATTTTGAAAGTATAGGGGCAAAATGGTCATTTTTTCCTAAGTAGAGATTAAGTAGTAGTATGATCATTAAGTGATTAAATGAGTAAATTTTATTGTTCTAGATTGAAGAAAACGAGATTCGGACCTAGAACGGGAGAAAGAGAAATGTGGGCAAATAGACTCCATTTTTACCCTTTTCGGTATCGAGGTAAGTTCATATGCAAATGTTGTAATTACTTATGAGTTAATTTGATATTCCAATATTGTATGGAATGTATATTTACTGTATGAATGTATGATATATCTTTTGATGAGACGTCAAGAGAATTGAATCTAAGAGCAATGGGAAATGTATATAGCATGATATGATGATAGTTAAGGTCCCGTGTAAGACCATATTGGAATATGGCCTCGGTGTGAGAATTCGTATAAGACCATTTCGGGAACATGGCATCGATATGTTAATGCATGTAAGACCCTATCGGGGTATGATGTCAGTGTGACATTAGGTGTATGAAACTCAAAAGTGTTGTTTAACAATTTGAGTGATTCAATGGGTATGTCGAAAATGAGAAAGTATGTGGTTGCACCACGAAAAACACAAGTGCGTGTTAGAATTGAATTGAGATGAATTCAGTATATGATGAAATTCTAGTGGGTTATGTGTAATCAATGCACCTTAGTTGCATGAGATAGATTTATTGATGCATTGTGTGAATGCGAACGAGTACCGTAGAAAGTTAAGTAAGAATAGTAGTGTGTGAGGATGTTCTCTGATGAACATTTGAAATAAAGAAAATACATGTGGATAACTATCCATGAATGTATAATAATGGTGAGCTATGCGCGATATCACATTATTAATGGTTAGTGATGGGCTGTGTGCGATACCATCAATCATATTATTATCGGTGGGCTGTGTGCGTTACCACCTGATTAATTAGTAATTGATGGGCTGTGTGCGATACCATCGCTTATAAATGATTGGTGGGCTATGTGCGATACCACCCTACTAGAGATCATTGGTGGGCTATGTGCGATACCACCCTACTAGAGATCAATGGAGGGCTAAGTGCGAAACCACTGAGAGTTTAGTAGTATGAGTGGCTTATTGAGAATGCTGGATGTGTTGTTCTACATGATCATATGGTGACCAGTGTAGGAATGTATACTAATTAACACGAGCAGTTGGCTTGAGGCATGGTAAGAATGTGGTAAGAGATAGAATGAGTGAGCTTCAAGAATAGTTGAGTAAGTAACCTTGAGTTTATGAGAAAAACTCATTGTAATACCTTGCGGTTGTATATATTCAATGAATATCGGTATTTTTCAGTTATACGCAGATGAACTTTCTAAGAATTATTGCTTACTCCTTTTCTTTTCCCATCTCTTATAGGTTATTTTAACTAGCTCGGGTTGGAGGCCGCCGGAGATGTTTTCACACTATTGAGTAGAAGCTTGGTATGATGTTTCAAGTTCTTTTGAGTCATGGTATGTATAGACCTCTTTTAAAGTTGACTAAGTCATAGTTAATATAGCCAAATGTGTTGGCGTAAGTGAGTTATGTTTTGGTTATAATGACCATAGATGATGGCTTAAGTAGATTGTAATTGTATTGGAAATAGTTCTCCCTTGTGTTTGGGATGAAGAATTCATTGTATGAATTAAATGTCTTTAATTCAAGAGTTATATTGATGCTATGTGGAGCTATGTGATGATGTATGAATGTATGTAAATGAGAGTGGCAAAAGGGCTTGGTAGATAGCCTGCTAATCTCCCACATAAGTAGACACACGGCCGTGTGTCTAGACCGTGTGAAAGGCACGATTAGCACATGGACGTGTGCCCAGGCCGTGTGAAGTCTGCACGATGCACTTGGAATTTAAATTGCCACACAGTTGAAACACACGGGCGTGTGTGTGGGCCATGTGGATTAGTCAGAATGCCAAGGTTTGGCACACGGGCCAAGGCCACGGGCGTGTCAAGGCCATGTGAAATTAGTCAGTTTCGACCACGGGTGGTAGACACGGGTATGTCTTAGGGGCACACGGGCGTGTCCCTAGACCAACACGGGCGTGTGGCCCATGTGTTGATGAAAAGTTTAGTGAGTTCGTAAAAGCTTCGGGATTAGTTCCAAAACCTCTCGGAGGTATGTTTAAGGTCTCGAAAGCCGAGGTTGAGTAAGTGATAGGCTTAAATGAAATTTTATAGCCCGTTTTGAAGTTTTAAGTAAGATTAAGCATGGTAATGCCTCGTATCCAGTCTCAGTGTCAGACTCGGGTAAGGGGTTTTACATTTAGTGGTATCAGAGCTATGGTTTAGTAGAATCTCGAACTAACCTAGCGTGAGTAAGAGTCTAGCTATACAAGCCATATGTGGACCGTGATTGTGTTATATCTCTCGGCTCTAACGAAATTGTTTGGATAAGACAGAAATGATTTCTACCCGAGCTAATTTCAATAAGGTTGTACATGGCAATGAGGTAATTGAAATGTACTTATGCACTGTTGAAATTTAGAGAAGTATGAATAGAAGTTTATGACATGTGTATGATAAGGTATGGAATGATATAACTCCAGGTTGAGGAATGAGAGTTATGAAGTGATAAGCTTACCTATATTGGTTTGATATGTGTACGGTGTTATGTACCCAACCTATTAGGTTAAGTGCTTATAACGAGTAATTTATCCAGAAATGGGATATGTGTGTATGTACAACTGTTTGAATGATGTATGATAAATATGTCCACATGGTTAAATCTTACATGTGACTGTTAAAGTAGAGAATGCATGATGTTTTATTTTATGACTCTGTTATGAAGCCACACATATTATGGTGTGGAAATTAAACTGAGAAGTTTGACTAAGTAGAATGCAGGAGATGAGTACGGTAGTTTAATGATAAATTGATAAATAAGACCATGGTAAGACCATGGCAATACATGTGATCCCATATAAGACCATGTCTGGGACATGGCATTGGCAACGATATACTTTCCCGTGTAAGACCATATCTGGGATATGGCGTCGGCATCGAATAGTGATTCCGTGTAAGACCATGTTTGGGACATGGCTTCGGTACTAAAGAAAGATCTCGTATAAGCCCATGTCCGGGACATGGCATCGACATCTAAGTACGATCTCATATAAGACCATATCTGGGATATGGCATCAGCATAGACATGAGTTCCATCTAAGACCGTATCAAGGATATGGCATTGGTATTGATATGAGATTTCGTGTAAGACCATAGCGAGGCTATGGCATCGTGATGACATGTAAAGAAATAGCTGGGCTATGACGTTGTGATACGAGTAAGACCATAGTTGGACTATGGCAATCAGGTAAACGACGTACTCAAAATTCGTAAGACATTCTCTAAATTGATAAGCAATGGTAAGAGAAATTAGAGTTTAATGTTGAGTACTCGAGTAGACATTAAGGTGGAACTTGAGTAAGTGAAGTCACTGTTCGAAAGTATGAGTGATAGAAACAATTGTAGCATGATAAACGTGAAAACTCACTTGGAGCGAGTTGTGTGACTATGATGATATTTCATTGATGATGAATATTAAATCATATGTATGTAGTCACGAGAGTTAGGTTAAGGGACTCTACAACCTTACCCCCTTACCACTGTTGAATTATGATGAGATGTTATGAGAGTCAAGTTGAGTAAGTTTGTATGTGATTTATGCAATATTTACGTTAGCATAATTGAGAATGCTTTGTATCACATTGATACATGATACTCTACTAAATAGAGTAATTGTTGTTAAACACGAGGTTGAAGTCCTAAAGGACTATAATGAAAAGGCTATCATTAAGATATGAAATAGATAAGGTCATGTATAAGACCATGTTCGAGACATGGCCTCAGCACCAAGTTATGATTCCGTGTAAGACCATATTTGGAATATGGCATCGATACTTGATGTGGAAGTCCATATAAGACCTTATCCGGGACATGGCATTGGCATTTAGAGGTGACTCCATATAAGACCACCTCGGGGATGTGGCATTAGTTTCGTACCTACATGAATGACGATGAATATGTGTCTTCGATTATCCCTAGTGATCAATGGGACAGATAGATGAGTCCAGAGGTAGAAATGAGAATTGTACTAAAGCCATGTGAATGGGCGAATACAGGCACTCGTGAACGAGTCAAGAAGAAACGAGTACGATGTGTGGCACGGTATGTGCTAAATAAAGGGCAAGTATGAGTAAGTTGGCTTGAAGCCTGTGATCTGTGCATGGTTAGTTAATACCATGGATGGGTTATAATGATCTCCTTGGGTATTATGTATAAATATTTGTTGCCTTTTAGGACTGATGTAGTTGTTCTTCTCATAAATTGTGATTATGTGAGAACGTTAGCTGACTGAAAAAAAATCAGACTAAACGGTTGTCGATTTAGTTAATTAAAATCGACATTCCTTTATCTCCTTGTAACCCTATTCGGGTACTTTGAGGGGGAAGTTGGAGATGATTCTAGTATAAGGAGTGAAATCACAAGTTTCACGTTGTGTGATGGGTTTTCAGGTAAGTCGAATAGAGTTAATGAGTTCGATCGAGATGTCCCTGCTATCGTGAGATATGACAATGGTAAAGGTTTTAGATTAGCATAGCAAGAGAAACTCAGATGAGAGTGTGCTTGAAATATGTTCTCAGTGTGGAGAAAAGAGTAATTAATGTATTGAAATATGATTCAAGTTTTGTGTACATTTACGCATGAATCAATAAGGAGAATAAAATTCTGTGTGTACGTGAGTAGGGAGCATGATACAAAGGTATGCTCATTGAAATGTTCAAATCGTGATGGTCGAGTTGAAAGCTATAGAATGAACTATTAATTGAAAATTCTAGTACTGAGTTCAGTCTGAATCGAGAAAAAGAGTTGCCAGATTGGTGATCCAGAGACGATCACTTTTGTGTCTGTGTAGTGAGTTAGATGTTATGAAATGATCCATGAAAAAAATTGATATGTATTTTCTGAATTTTGATGAGTTAGAGTATCTTATGCTGCAGAAGATTTTGAAAATGAAATAATGGAAACGGCTTGAACCATTACAAAGGTGTGTATAGTTATTGTAATACTTCTCAGATAGTAGACATAGTACAGATGTCTGGATGAAAGATCCATGTTAAGCAATGCGAGTGAGTTACTTGGTTGACCTTAGTTGGTAACATCCTAGTTTCAGCGAGGTTAATGACTATAGCGAATCTTCCTTTCAAAACAAAGGAGTTCAGAAGTGATTTAGTAAATGGTATTTTAAATAAGCTCTGAATGAGTTTATTTAAGATGATAAAAATCCAGGTTGGATAAGATTTTCGTTGTCGATGTTTCCTCGAGATAGAATTTGAATGATGATGAATCCAGAACTTATACAGAAGTTTTGGTATGAGATTTGGTAGTAGCATATCTACTAATGCAAGAATAAGAAAGTACAGTTATGTGCATAAATGTTTTGACAATAGAGTACATTTCACGATATGATTGAGTTTATGGTCAGAAGTAGTTGATCACTAAAAGCTAAGTTTTCAAAGCGTACAAGTCAAGACTATTACAGTTGGTGAATGCTTTAATGGGAAAGTGAGATAAAACCTTATAGATTTCAAATTTGGTTTGACAAAATTCCCAAGAAGGGGAATGTCATTCAAATTGTAGTGGATCAACCGGTAAAGATCTGAATGATCATTTGGATATGTATAGAGTTCTAAATTGGTGGATTACTAAGTATATGCCCTAGGGGAAGAATAACCTAGGTCTCAAGTTACGTTTCGACCTTATGTATTATAGCTTAAAGGTTGTTGGCAAGAGAAACTTGAGGATAAGTGGATTTGTGATTTTGAAGAGTTGATGGAAACGTTTTAAGAATGTTGGTAGCAACTCCTCCTTATAAGATTTTTCGCGGACGAAAATCCCTAAGGGGGGAGAATTGTAACAGCCCGATTAAGGGGCTAGTCAGAATAGTGATCTCGGGATCACTAATCTGAGGTTAGATAAAAATATTTTCATGTTAATTTATGTGTTATAACATGTTTATGAGGGTGCATGAAAATTTTGGTGCTTTAATTTTAGCGATTTCTTGCTTAATCGCGAAAAATGACTAAATCGCATAAAGAGCAAAAGTTCTATTTTATTTGCTAGAGGTGCCAAATAGCTATAGAATATCAATTGGAGGTCCCAAATGTTCAATTTGGCCTTGTTTTAAGTGAGTAGGCTGGCCATGTGACATAGGGGACAAGAGCATTTAATTTTGGTCAAAATTGGTGGAAATTAGGTGGAAAATGAATAAAATAAGATGAAATAAGCAAAAAGCTATCATCTTTTTATTTTCTTCTCTTCTCCCACCGAAAATACAAGTAAGAATGGGGGTTCTTGAAGCTGAAAATTTCAGCAAGCTTTTCTTCACTCAAGTAAGTCAATTTGATGTTTATTTTTGATGATTTTTGTATATTTGGAGCCCTCAAAGCTTAAGCTAGCTAATGAGAGGACTAGTTTGCAATATGGTTGAAAGTCTAGGGACGTACCATGATAGAGTTTATGTTGTTTGAAGAGTTTTTATGGAAGAAAATGAACGATAGGATGATGAGAAACAACTTTTGTGAAAGGTGTTGTTATGAAAACACCTAATTAGGACTAATTTGTAAATGTCGCAAATTGGTAATAAGTGCATGAAATAGTTGAAATTTTGAGTTGCTATAGAAGATAATATGATTCGGCTAGGCTTGATTAGTAAAGAAGATGGATGAAAATTTATTTACGAGCCTAGGGGTAAAATCGTAATTTTGAAAGTATAGGGGCAAAATGGTCATTTTTGCCTAAGTAGAGATTAAGTTGTAATATGATCATTAAGTGATTAAATGAGTAAATTTTATTGTTCTAGATCGAACAAAACGAGATTCAGACCTGGAACGGGAGAAAGAGAAATGTGGGTAAATAGACTCCCTTTTTACCCTTTTCGGTATCAAGGTAAGTTCATATGCAAATGTTGTAATTACGTATGAGTTAATTTGATATTCCAATGTTGTATGGAATGTATATTTACTCTATGAATGTATGATATATCTTTTGATGAGACGTCAAGAGAATTGAATCTAAGAGCGATGAGAAATGTATATAGCATGATATGATGATAGTTAAGGTCCCGTGTAAGACCATATTGGAATATGGACTCGGTGTGAGAATTCGTATAAGACCATGTCGGGGACATGGCATCGATATGTTAATGCATGTAAGACCCTATCGGGGTATGATGTCAGTGTGACAATAGGTGTATGAAACTCAAAAGTGTTGTTTAACAATTTGAGTGATTCAACGGGTATGTCGAAAATGAGAAAGTATATGGTTGCACCATGAGAAAAAAAGTGCGTGTTAGAATTGAATTGAGATGAATTCAGTATATGATGAAATCCTAGTAGGTTATGTGTAATCAATGCACCTTAGTTGCATGAGATAGATTTATTGATGCATTGTGTGATTGCGAACGAGTACCGTAGAAAGTTAAGTAAGAATAGTAGTGTGTGAGGATGTTCTCTGATGAACATTTGAAATAGAGAAAATACATGTGGATAACTATCCATGAATGTATAATAATGGTGAGCTATGCGCGATATCACATTATTAATGGTTAGTGATGGGCTGTGTGCGATACCATCAACCATATTATTATCGGTAATGTAATGCGTTACCACCTGATTAATTAGTAATTGATGGGCTGTGTGCGATACCATCGCTTATAAATGATTGGTGGGCTATGTGCGATACCACCCTACTAGAGATCATTGGTGGGCTATGTGTGATACCACCCTACTAGAGATCATTAGTGGGCTATGTGCGATACCACCCTACTAGAGATCAATAGAGGGCTAAGTGCGAAACCACTGAGAGTTTAGTAGTATGAGTGGCTTATTGAAAATGCTGGATGTGTTGTTCTACATGATCATGTGGTGACCAGTGCAGGAATGTATACTAATTAACACGAGCAGTTGGCTTGAGGCATGGTAAGAATGTGGTAAGAGATAGAATGAGTGAGTTTCAAGAATAGTTGAGTAAGTAACCATGAGTTTATGAGAAAAACTCATTATAATACCTTGCGGTTGTATATATTCAATGAATATCGGTATTTGTCAGTTATATGCAGATGAACTTACTAAGCATTATTGCTTACTCCTTTTTTCTTTTCCCATTTCTCATAGGTTATTTTAACTAGCTCGGGTTGGAGGCTGCCGGAGATGTTCTCACACTATCAAGTAGAAGCTTGGTGTGATGTTTCAAGTTCTTTTGAGTCATGGCATGTATAGGGACCTCTTCTAAAGTTGACTAAGTCATAGTTAATATAGCCAAATGTGTTGGCGTAAGTGAGTTATGTTTTGGTTGTGAATAGCCATAGATGATGGCTTAAGTAGATTGTAATTGTATTGAAAATAGTTCTCCCTTGTGTTTGGGATAAAGAATTCATTGTATGAATTAAATGTCTTTAATTCAAGAGTTATATTGATGCTATGTGGAGCTATGTGATGATGTATGAATGTATGCAAATGAGAGTGGCAAAAGGGCTTGGTAGATAGCCTGCTAATCTCCCACATGAGTAGACACACGGCCGTGTGTCTAGACCGTGTGGGAGGCACGATTAGCACATGGGCGTGTGCCCAGGCCGTGTGAAGTCTGCACCATGCACTTGGAATTTAAATCGCCACACGGTTGAAACACACGGGCTTGTGTGTGGGCCGTGTGAATTAGTCAGAATGCCAAGGTTTGGCACACGGGCCAAGGCCACGAGCGTGTCAAGGCCGTGTTAAACTAGTCAGCTTCAACCACGGGTGGTAGACACGGGCATGTCTTAGGGGCACACGGGCGTGTCCCTAGACCAACACGGGCGTGTGGCCCCTGTGTTGATGAAAAGTTTAGTGAGTTCGTAAAAGCTTCGGGATTAGTTCCAAAACCTTTTGGAGGTATGTTTAAGGTCTCGAAAGCATAGGTTGAGTAAGTGATAGGCTTAAATGAAATTTTATAGCCCGTTTTGAAGTGTTAAGTAAGATTAAGCATGGTAATGCCTCGTATCTGGTCTCGGTGTCGGACTCGGGTAAGGGGTGTTACAACTTCGCAAAAGAATTAGGCGTAAAATCTTCGGAACAACGCCAATGAAAGTTTAGTCTATTAAGTATAAATTTTGTGCTTCGGTTGATCCCGTGAGATATGACTCATTCGACATCAAAGGTCCCTGAGCCCTGGAGGCAATGGTGGAGACTCATCTTGCGATGGATCACCCTATCTTGAGGTATATGTACAATTTTCATCGCCAAGTGATCTTCCTTCGACTTCAACATCTCTACGTTGTTCGAGGGGAATACACGACCCCAAGCCGACACTCTGTTAGTGGGAGGCGAGAATACGAAGCGCCCGTGTTTGGTGGTAGTATGGAAAACACAACCCCTGCACGACACTCGGTTGGTGGATAGGACATGCATATCCTTCCTTCGACGTTCGATGCTAGAAATACGTATTAGGGAATGTCATCAACTTCTAGTGGTCGGCAATCCACATATGATTGGGAACGTTACGAAAGTTGTTTAAGAAGGGATAATGTACTCCCCACGACATCCACCGGCGAGGGGCCCTCGTTCATTGCAGATGATGGTGGGTCGGATGATGAGTCCGATGTGGATCCACCTCGAGTGCCCGGCCCCGATGGTGCAGAGTTGCATTATTTTCTGAATCGGAGCCTGTTCCAATCGTACCTGAAGATGTTGAAGGCGGTTCAGATGAAGAAGAAGATCCGCGATTCAGGGCGTACTCGCCTCCAGCCCACATGCATAATGTCGATCTATCTCAAGACGAAGCATTGGAGTTTCCTGAACTACCACATAGAAGGCGTGACCGTACAAGTTCGTCGTTGGATTCGGGCGAATTAGAAGTTGGTAAAGAGTTTTCCAACAAGGATACCTTTCTTGGTGCATTGAAACAATATAGCATCAAGAACGGGGTTAACTACAACGTGGTTAAATCCAAACTCGATAAGTACGATGCCAAGTGTACAGTGCAAGACGGTACATGTTCATGTAAAATCATGGCCTCGTTGAGGAAAAGGACAGGCTTGTGGGAGATTAAAAAGTACAAAGGTCCACATACATGTCTTAATGCATGCAGTATCACTAGGTGTTCAAGGTTTTGAATAATACCGATATTACGTAATGTTGCATTATTTAACGTGATTTCGTTGATGTGTGTTTCACAAGATCACCCGAAGAAGGATTCAGAGATGTTGGTGACTTAATAATACGAAGCGGTGAAGGCGAATCCCAAGACTACAGTGCCGGCCTTAATTGACAATATTCGTAGCCAATTGGGGTACACGCCCTCTTACCGGAAGACTTGGATAGCTAAGAAAAAGGCGTTGGAAAAGTTGCATGGTCGGTGGGACGCTTCATATAATGAAGTGTGGTAGTGGTGTCAGGTGCTGGAGAGATATGTCCCAGGCAGCATAACAGACCTTGAAACAGAACCGGCGTACTACAACAATCGATTGCTCCATGGATGCTAAGTGTTCAAGCGTCTGTTCTGGACATTTAAGCAAAGCCGAGACGCATTTCTATACTGCAAGCCATTGGTACAAATTGACAGTACCTTTATGTATGGTAGATATACGCATCGGCTATTGCTAGCTGTGGCACAGGATGGCAGTGGGAGAATCCTTCCAATTGCGTTTGCAATAACACCGGGGGAGTCAGCTGATGACTGAGATTTCTTTCTATCTAGGTTAAGGAGGCATGTCTGCCCCCAACCTGATATATGCGTTATATCGGATCAGGGCCCTGGAATACTAGCCGCAATAGAGCGACAGGGAAGCCTGTGGCATCGCACACACCACCGATATTGCCTAAGGCATGTTGCGTCCAACTACCACGGGCAACATCGATCTACAAGTGAATGACGACAAGTGACCAACATGGGTATGTAATATCAATTAATATAATTTCGTTTGAAATATTCAATTTATTCTTAATTGAAGAGTGGTATGTAATATTATCTATCAACTTATATTGGCAGGGTACGAGATCAATAAGGACCGTTTTCACGAGATGTTGGCGAGTTTGGGCTCAATTAACGAAGAAGGTGCAAACTACCTATGCAACATACCTTTCGAACAGTGGACACAAGCATACGACGGCAGCCTACGATATGGTCATATGACCTCAAACCTGGTCGAATGCATAAATTCTGTTCTAAAAGGAACGCGTCATTTGCCGATAACATCGGTTGTGCGAGAGACATATTTTTGTTTGGCGGCACTATTTCCGAAGCGAGCAGCGAGTTATAAAGGCCAAATGCAAGGAGGCCATGTATGGTGCGTGAAGGTATTGCAAGAAATTAACAAGGGGAAGGCACGGGCCAATACCATGCACACCGTGTGTCACGATCGCGACAACATATGGTTTCGTGTGACGGAGTTTGACAGACCGAACCAAGGTATTGTTGGTGGGCAATATCGTGTACACTTGAGAAATAGGACCTGCGACTATGGGACATTTGATGCACTTTGTTATCCATGCGCTCATGTAATTGCAGCTTGTCAGAATCTCTGTCTGGATCCCATGGGCTATGTCAACGAAGTGTATAAAATAGAATACATGTACAACGTGTAGAGACACGTATTTCCACCAGTCCCGGATGAACATAAGTGGCCGTCTATATTGCTTGCTCCGTATAAGCTATTACTGGATAGAGAACTGCGTCGCAAACCAAAGGGTCGACCTTGCTCGACTAGAATACGCAACAATATGGATATCCGAGAAACAACCAACCAACGGAAGTTATGCGGATGGTGTAGGAATCCAGGCCATACATCTCGCTCGTGTCCAAATCGAAATAGTTGATAGTCTCCTTATCATTTTTTGTCTATTGGTGGCATTAAAAATTCTTTTAATTTCTTGATGAAAATGGTGAAATTTTGTAGAATGACTAAGTTGCAAAACAAAAAAAAAAAGGTTATTCAATTAATCTAAAATATCACCATCATCGTTATTCTTCAAAACTATCTTTCTTGCTAAATGCTTATTTTGTCCCTTACGATAATTCAAAATTCATACATTGGATCAACATCCATCTTGATAAAATTACAAATTAACCCGTCATACTTTTTCACTTATTCAATTTAGTCCTAATTCATTCATTTCTTATTAATTTCTATATATAAAAAATAAAAATAAATTACAATAAAAAATAAATTACAACTTTTATTTTATTTAGGATATAAAAAATAAATAAAATTACAAAAAAAAACAACTTTTATTTTATTGAAGATATAAAAAAATAAATTACAAAAAAAAATAAAAAAAGCAACTTTTATTTTATTAAAGATATAAAAATTAAATTACAATAAAAAAATAAACAACTTTTATTTTATTAAAGATATAAAAAATAAATTACAAAAAAAACAACTTTTATTTTATTAAAGATATAAAAATTAAATTACAATAAAAAAATAAACAACTTTTATTTTATTAAAGATATAACAATTAAATTACAATAAAAAATAAACAACTTTTATTTTCTTAAAAATATAAAAATTAAATTACAATAAAAAAATAAAAAAACAACTTTTATTTTATTAAAGATATAAAAATTAAATTACAATAAAAAAAATAAACAACTTTTATTTTATTAAAGATATAAAAATTAAATTACAAAAAAAAATAAATAACTTTTATTTTATTAAAGATATAAAAATTAAATTACAATAAAAAATAAAAAAAACAACTTTTATTTTATTAAAGATATAAAAATTAAATTAAATTACAATAAAAAAATTAAAAAACATATTTTATTTTATTAAATATATAAAAAAATTACAATAAAAAAATAAAATAATGACGGTTGGAATCAATGTTGGTGCCGGTCGGAATCAGTGCCACATGGGGGTGGTAGACGGTTACGCGCTGGATTCCTCCTTCTTCTAGCTTCTGGCGGGGGTTGTGGAACCTCAGGCGGGGATTTTGGTTCCTCCGGCAGGGTGTAACACCCCAAACCCGGCCTAGACGTTATGACCGGATCTGGTATGTCACATAGAAGGGTTGTTTAAAAGCTTGCGCGTTTGTTAAAAAGTTCGTATTCCTTTTTGAAAACTTGAGCTTTGTTGTTTGAGAAAAATCAAATTTGTTTTTGTGGTTTTCTTGTAAAAACGTTATTGTTGTTATCATTGTTATTATACCCAAAAACTCGCTTATATAGTAAATCAATTTGATTAATTACGAAAATGTGATATATTTGAAAACAGTAGGTGTCGTTTTAGGAAAACTACGTATTTATAAATTTAGTAGTTATCAAGGAAAACTTAAAAGAAAATAAACCAATGGCCTTATTACAGAAATATTAACCCAAATCAATAATTAAACTAAAATAAAGCAAAACATAAATTTACTAAGTCCACGAGAATAATTCCCGGTGTATTGCCACCACAGAGTCCTCCACAGCTCCAAATCCACTAACGCTGGGGATCACCTACAATGTTGAAACAACGGGGTGAGTTACAAGAACTCGAGTGTGTAATCCCGATTCGATCCACGATCATGGTCTCGATGCGGGCCTAAGCCCCATCTGATATCAATTTGGGCCCTGACCCCAAAATCATGGTAATGCAAACAGAAAATGTAGCCCCCAACCTAATAGTATATCTGCTACACTCCACCCGTACCAGCCATACACTCCATGTGGGGACCAAGTCAACCCACCCAACCCCACACTCCAAAAATGCAGTCGAGCTGCCAATATAAACACATCAAAGCTGCCAGTATCAGTATATGTGGCTGAGCCACTGAAATCAGTATATTGTGGCATGGCCACCAGTACAGCACTTCCTCCAACATTATAACCCATCCCGATGCAACATGTCATGGCATAATAATTCAGTGTATGCAAAATGTATCATCATGGCAATTAATCAAGTTATACCCAATCATACCAAATCTGCCCCTAAGGTATTTCAGTAATTTACCCAACGAGGGTATTTCAGTAATTTACCCAACGAGGGTATTTCAGTAATTTATCAATTTACGACATTTCAACAGCTTACTATCACTTCGAACGACACGGGACCCTTATTGGGTCTCTATGAGACTAATGGGCCTAAAATCCATTTCAGGCCCAAACAGGCCCACACGCTCGTGTGGCCCATTTCGCATGGTTTCAGCCTTAGATTTCCAGGTTTTGCAACCACACTTACCCTTTGACAGTTTTCCACCAACTTCGCCCATGTGGGCCGGAAAGCCTATTGGGCCCGTTAAGCCCGTATCGGCTCGATTAGGCCCGTTACAGCCCCAATGTCGCGAGAGCGCTCGTGACACTCTCAACAACTTACTGTCACCACTCGCATCTTGATTTACCACTACGACCGCTCGCACACTCGAGTGGCACAGATGCCGGTTTTCTGGCTTTTCGGCTTTTGGCCGATTCGCAAGTCATCACATGCAGTCATTCAGAAGGGTGTGAGATTACACACATGTTTGGATTACTAGCAGAACCACTCTTTGTTGACCCTAAAATAATACCGGTCAAAAGTTAGCCTCGACTTCCCAAAAGATTTCATAAATCCAAACGTATTACCACACTTGAATCACTTACCACAGACGTGATCTCCCCCTACTGAGTCCCGATATTCAGCCCCGCCTTTTGACTACCACCACACGTTCCTAAAAGAGAGTAGTGCACACCCAAGACGTTAGCACCAAAGCAATATTCGGCCCTCCTACAACAAGGAAGGAGACCGAAGCTAACTCCCCAAAAAGGTTCACCTAAATACCTTAACATCACAATAAAAGGTAATCAAAAACTTCACCTTACCCAAGACCAACGTTGATAGCCCTAGTCTGATGTTTGCTAAAGAAAAAAAAATTGGCATACCCCCCCGGAGGAAGTTCGGCTTGGCTAAGTAGAGAGGGAAGAAAAATAAAATCGTGAGAGTAAGGCATTCGGTCCAAGAAAGAAAGATGACAACAAAAGAAGATAAATAATATAGAAATAGAGACTTACCACTTAGAGAATACAAGATGGAGAATAGGTGTTGAAGAGATTCGGCTACTTGGAGAAAAAGAGATCAGAGAGGGATTCGGCTACAGGTGTTTGGCGACTACCAAAAGAAAGAAAAGTGTCTAACACGAAAAAAAGAAATGGGAAGAAGTCACTAAAATGATTAAGGTTTCGGCAAAGAAAGATGCAACAAAAATTAAAACCCGAATGACAAGAAGAAGAGAATACTCCCAATTGCACAAATGCTAAGTAAAATGCTTAAGAATTTCGGCACACACACACACTAACCAAAACCAAATGCACTCTAACAAATGACCATTCTCTTGACCGAAACCCCCCATGCACTTCCCCAAATTCGGCCACTACTCCCTCTCACTCCATTCCCACGATTTTCTTCATGAATCTCTCTCTACTTCACTCTCCATCACTCATTCAAACTAATTTGACTGAGTCTCCAACTTCCTTGCAGAGTCCAAGCTGAACTCTACTTCCTCCACCTGTTTAGCACAAAAATAAAAGCCACACTTTGCATGCCATGAGATTCGAACTCCCTTCCTCCAGGTTCCCCTTATGACGCCACACCACTAGGCCACCTTGCTTACTTGTGTTAACAAACACATTTAAATATCCTTAAGTTCTGCTTCCACTAGCTCACCCCACTGAAGTGCCCAAAAACCAAAATTTTACCAGGGCTCCAACTCGACCCCAAGCCTCCCTAGGGCCCCTAAACACCCTTAAACATCACACAGAACCAGCATAACATGCAATTACACAAATATGACAAACCTCTAATTTTTGGGATGTTACAGTTCTACCCCCTTAAATAAATTTTAGCCTCGAAATTTACCGGGTTAAAAGAGGTGGGGGTATTACTATCGTATTGCCTCCTCCGGCTCCCACGTGGCTTCTTCTGAACCGTGATTATGCCACAACACTTTGACTAGCGGAACAGACTTTCTTCTCAACACTCTAACATCCCGATCCAAAATCTGCACCGGTTCTTCTTCAAAAGACAGATCAGGTCTTACCTCAATTTCTTCCACCGGCACTATGTGAGATGGATCTGAACGGTAGTGCCTCAACATCGAAACATGGAATACATTATGTATCTGATTCAACTCCGGGGGCAACTTAAGCTGATAAGCAACTGGTCCCACACGTTTCAACACCCGATAAGGCCCAATGAATCTGGGGCTCGACTTGCCCTTCCGTCCAAATCTTAAAACCTTCTTCCAAGATGAGACCTTCAAGAAGACCTGATTCCCCACTGAAAATTTTATCTCCCTACGCTTCAGATTCGCATACGACTTCTGTCTACCAGAAGCTTCTTTTAACCTTTCCCAAATCAACTTAACCTTTTCCTCAGTTTCTGAAATCAATTCCGGACCCAACAACTATCGCTCACCTAATTCTGCCCAACAGGTAGGGGTACGACACCTACGTCCATACAACGCCTCGTAAGGTGCCATCTGAATGCTAGATTGGTAGCTATTATTATACGCGAATTCTGCTAACGGCAGATAATCTTCCCAACTACCTCTGAAGTCAATTACATAGCCCCTTAACATGTCTTCCAGAATTTGGATTACCCTCTCTGACTGACCATCAGTCTCTGGGTGAAACGCTGTGCTAAAGTCCAATCTTGTACCCAACGCTTCATGTAATGCCCTCCAGAATCGAGATGTGAATCTTGGGTCCCTGTCCGAGATGATAGACACTGGTACCCCGTGTAGCCTCACAATTTCTGCCACATACAACTTGGCCAACTTCTGAAGTGAGTAGTCAGTGCGAACCGGTATGAAGTGAGCGGACTTAGTCAATCGGTCAACGATTACCCACACTGAATCTTTCTTAGTAGGCGTCAGGGGTAGCCCACTAACAAAATCCATTGTTATTCTCTCCCACTTCCAAAGTGGAACCTTCACCGGTTGCAGCAATCCCGAAGGCAGCTGATGTTCAGCCTTCACTTGCTGACACGTCAAACACTTGCCTACAAAGTCGGTAACCTCACGTTTCAATCCTGGCCACCAGTACTATTCCCGTAGATCTCGGTACAACTTACTTCCACCGGGATGCATAGCGTATGGGCTAGTATACGCCTCCTGCAAAATCATCTGTCTTAGCTCAGAATCCTTCGGCATACAAACTCTTCCACGGAAACATAATACCCCTTCACTGTTCAGCCCAAAATCCACTGTCTCTCCACTTTTCACTTGATGAAGCCGAGAACCCAACGATTCATCCAACAATTGCTTCTCTTTAATCTGACCTACCCATGTCGGTTTCACCTGAAGTTCCGCTAACAAGCTACCATCTTCATAAAGGCTGAGATGAGCAAACATTGCTCTCAAATCCGATACCACCATACGACTTAATGCATCTGCCACCACGTTGGCCTTACCTGGGTGATATTCGATCGAGCAATCATAGTCTATCAGCAACTCTATCCACCTCATTTACCTTAAATTTAGCTCTTTTTGGGTAAGGAAATATTTCAGACTCTTGTGGTCATTGTAAATAATCGACTTTTCCCCATACAGGTAATGTCTCCATATTTTTAGTGCGAACACCACAGCAGCTAGCTCCAAATCATGTGTGGGATAGTTCACCTCATGTGGCCTTAGTTGACGAGATGCATATACTACCACCTTCCCTTCTTGCATTAGCACACAACCCAAACCTGTGTGCGATGCATCACAATAGACGGCAAATTCTTTCCAGCCTCAGGTTGAATTAACACTGGTGCCTCAGTCAGAATCTTCTTCAACTTTTCAAAACTTTCCTGCTGTTTATCAGTCCAAACAAACGGCACTCCCTTACGCAGTAACTTAGTTAGGGGTGTAGCAATCAACGAGAACCCCTCAACGAACCTTCTGTAGTACCCAGCCAAACCCAGAAAACTTCGAATTTCTAATAATAACCTTGGTAGCTTCCAATCCAACACCGCTTCCACTTTTCTAGGATCAACCCTAATCCTCTCGGCAGACACAACATGTCCTAAAAATGTCACCTCCCTCAGCCAAAACTCACACTTACTGAATTTGGCATAAAGTTGCTTTTCTCTCAATATCTGCAGCACAACCTGAAGATGTGAATCATGCTCCTCCTCCGTTCTTGAGTACACCAAAATGTCGTCTATGAATACCACCACGAACCGGTCTAGATAGGGTTGAAAGACCCGATTCATCATATCCATAAAAGCGGCTGGTGCATTCGTTAATCCAAACGACATCACTAGAAACTCGTAATGCCCATAACGAGTTCGGAAAGCTGTCTTGTGAATATCTACCTCTTTGACCCTTAGTTGATGGTACCCCGATTTTAAATCTATCTTCGAGACAACCGAAACTCCTCGCAGCTGATCGAACAAATCGTCAATCCTTAGTAGCGGGTATTTGTTCTTAATAGTTATCTTGTTCAACTGACGATAGTCAATGCACATACGCATTGACCCATCCTTTTTCTTCACGAACAATACCGGCGCTCCCCACGGAGATACACTTGGCCGGATAAATCCACGGTCCAACACCTCTTGGATCTGAGCTTTTAGTTCTACCAGCTCCTTCGGTGCCATCCTATAAGGGGCAATAGACACCGGAGCCGTTCCCGGTATCAGCTCAATGCCAAATTCAACCTCACGATTCGGGGGCAACCTCGAAAGCTCTTCTGGAAAAATGTTCGGGAACTCCTTCACGGTTCTAACATCCTCAACAGATGATTCCTTAACATCAGATGTACTGATAAAAGCTAAAAATGCCTCACATCCTTTACGCACCATCTTTTCAGCCTTTAGTGCGAAAATTACGTTGGACAGATAATCCCTTCTTTCTCCTATCACCATCACTTCCTCATCCTTTGGGGTCTTTAAAACCATACGCTTAGCAGCGCAATCCAAATTTACACGATGGTTAACTAGCCAGTCCATGCCTAGTATAAGATCAAACTCACCAAACGACAGTTCCATAAAATTCACCGGGAACACTACTCCTTGAACTTCTAGAGGCACATCCTTAAACAACTTGTTCACTACCACAGATTGTCCTAAAAGGCTAATCACAGACATTTCTCTAGCAGCAATTTCTGATTTTATACCCAAAGTCCCAAACACAGTACAGGCAACAAATGAATGGGTAGACCCAATATCAATTAAAGCGGTAAAGGGTACATCAAATATGAGAAACGTACCGGTTATGACATCCGGTGCGTCGTCATCTTCTCGACGTCGAGCCGCATAAACTAACCCTGGCTGCCTTGCATTTGTATTACCAGTACCTCTACCCGGTGCTCCACGACCTCGTCCCAACCCATTTCCCCCTCGGGCTGGGCCATGACCTCTCGGTGGTTGCTGACCACCTCTCTCTGGCTGAACGTAACCCTGTCTTGCAGCTGGCGTCGGACCCGGTTTCAGCGTACAGTCCTTGATTCTGTGGTCTCTTGACCCACACCTGAAGCAAGCCCCAACTTTCTTCCAACATTTACCCTGATGAAATAACCCGCACACTGCATAAGGCTGAGGTTTGCCAGTAGTAAATGAAACTCCAGTTTGGGCCAGCTCGTTAAATCTAGGCCTCTTTTGAAATCTATCAGAAGAACTGGAAGGCCTAAAATCCCTCTTATTACTGCCCCTATCCTTGTCACGATTCTGACGCTCAGTGTATTTCACCTCCTCAGCAATCTTGGCTTTCTCCAAAGAATACTGACAAAATCTCTTTTTCCATTGCTGAGCTATCGGCACCATGACTCATCCGTAGACCATCCTCGAACCGCACACAGTGCTCATAGTCGGTCGCGACTATACCCTGAGCGTAACGACTTAAGCGTAGAAACTCTGTCTCATATTCTGCTACGGATTTATTTCCTTAAACAAAGTTCAGAAATTCTTTTCTCCGAGCGTCCACATAGCTAGCCCCGACATACTTCCCCTAGAAAGCCGCTTTAAAGAAATCCGGGTGATACGACCGCTGAGTACCTTCCCTCACAGTGAGCCACCACTGGTATGCCTCAACTCTCAGCAGGGACACTGCCCCTTTCAGTTTCTGTTTAGCAGTGCAATCTAGATCATCCATAATCCGTTCAACTACCTCTAACCAGTATTCGGCTACATTTGGGGCCACACCAAAAATGCCCCTAAAAAATTTGGCCCCGTTTGACTGAAGTCGCTCATAAATAGACCCATGATTTTGCCGACCCAAAGACTTGCCTCCAAAGAACCCGTTCCAAAACTCGCAGCGTAGCCTGGGATAAAGCATCGTCCCCTCTAGCTCGGTCATGGGACCCTGTCTCGGTCACCGGTGATGTAGGTGCTCCTATTTCAGGCATGTGCCCTGATGCTGAGGATTCAGCCCTAGCACCTCGGCCTCTACCACGGCCGTGTGTACCTCGTCCACGTCTTCTTGTACTCATATCGCTAAGTCGAGTCAATCTGATTAGAAATTTTATGAATCAGTATATAATTCAATGTTTATTAACAAATGTTTTATGAAAAGCAGGCATAAGAGTTATTCTCGCAGATCGAATTTCCTAATATCTCAGTCTCTATAGGCTTAGCTCCTATAGCTAACAATCTCAGTATACTACCACTAACTCTAGTAGTTTTCTTCCTAAAGTCATTCCATCCTATTATCAGACAAAGTCAGAAGACTTACGGATTTGGTGCCGGAGACTCGGGTGCCATACTTCTAAAAAGACATATATATTTTCTAAACCATATTTCAAACCAATTTTTGGAAAACATTTTCGAACCCATTCCACAAGCCGAGTTTTGCAACCGAGCTCTGATACCATAAAATATAACACCCCAAACCTGGCCTAGACGTTATGACCGGATCTGGTATGTCACATAGAAGGATTGTTGAAAAGCTTGCGCGTTTGTTAAAAAGTTCGTATTCCTTTTTGAAAAATTAAGCTTTGTTGTTTGAGAAAAATCAAATTTATTTTTGTGGTTTTCTTGTAAAAACGTTATTGTTGTTATCATTGTTATTATACCCCAAAACTTATTTATAACAGAAACCAATTTCAGTGAATTACGAAAATGTGATATATTTGAAAACAGTAGGTGTCATTTTAGGAAAACTACGTATTTATAAATTTAGCAGTTATCAAGGAAAACTTAAAAGAAAATAAACCAATGGCCTTATTACAGAAATATTAACCCAAATCAATAATTAAACTAAAATAAAGCAAAACATAAATTTACTAAGTCCACGAGAATAATTCCCGGTGTATAGCCACCACAGAGTCCTCCACAGCTCCAAATCCACTAACGCTGGGGATCACCTGCAAGGTTGAAACAACGGGGTGAGTTACAAGAACTCAGTGTGTAATCTCGATTCCAGTCACAGTCATGGTCTCAGTCTAGGCCTAAGCCCCATACAGTATCAATTTGGGCCCACGGCCCCAAAATCATGGTAATACAAACAGAAAATACAGCCCCAACCTAATAGTCCATCCGCTACACCCCACTGCGTACCACCCTACACTCCATGTGGGGACCAAGTCAACCCACCCAACCCTACACTCCAAAAATGCGATGATTTTGCCAAAGATAAACGTGAAGAAAGCCGCGAGATCGATATATGTGGTGAGCCACTGAAATCGAGATATTGTGGCATGGCCACCAAGACAGCACTTCCTCCAACATTATAACCCATCCCGATGCAACATGTCATGGCATAATAATTCAGTGTATGCAAAATGTATCATCATGGCAATTAATCAAGTTATACCCAATCATACCAAATCTGCCCCTAAGGTATAACAGTAATTTACCCAACGAGGGTATTTCAGTAATTTAACCAACGAGGGTATTTCAGTAATTTATCAATTTACGGCTTTTCAATAGCTTACTGTCACCTCGAACGACACGGGACCCCTATTGGGTCTCTACGGGACTAATGGGCCTAAAATCTATTTTATGCCCAAACGGGCCCACACGCTCGTGTGGCCCATTTCACATGGTTTCAGCCTTAGATTTCCAGGTTTCGCAACCACACTTACCCTTTGACAGTTTTCCACCAACTTCGCCCATGTGGGCCGGAAAGCCCATTGGGCCCGTTAAGCTCGTATCGGCTCGGTTAGGCCCATTACAGCCCCAATGTCGCGAGAGTGCTCGTGACACTCTCAACGACTTACCGTCACCACTTGTATCTTGATTTACCACTACGAGCGCTCGCACACTCGAGTGGCACATATACCGATTTTCTGGCTTTTCGGCTTTTGGCCGATTCGCAAGTCATCACATGCAGTCATTTAGAAGGGTGTGATATTACACACCTGTTTGGATTACTAGCAGAATCACTCTTTGTTGACCCTAGAATAATACCGATCAAAAGTTAGCCTCGACTTCCCAAAAGATTTCATAAATCCAAACGTATTACCACACTTGAATCACTTACCACAGACGTGATCTCCCCATACTGAGTCCCGATATTCAGCCCCGCCTTCTGACTACCACCACACGTTCCTAAAAGAGAGTAGTGCACACCCAAGACGTTAGCACCAAAGCAATATTCGGCCCTCCTACAACAATGAAGGAGACCGAAGCTAACTCTCCAAAAAGGGTTACCTAAATACCTTAACATCACAATAAAAGGTAATCGAAAACTTCACCTTACCCAAGACCAACGTTGACAGCCCTAGTCTGATGTTTGTTAAAGAAAAAAAAATCAGCCTACACCCCCGGAGGAAGTTCAGCTTGGCTAAGTAGAGAGGGAAGAAGAATAAAATCGTGAGAGTAAGGCATTCGGTCCAAGAAAGAAAGATGATAACAAAAGAAGAAAAAGAATATAGAAATAGAGACTTACCACTTAGAGAATACAAGATGGAGAATAGGTGTTGAAGAGATTCGGCTACTTGGAGAAAAAGAGATCAGAGAGGGATTTGGCTACAGGTGTTTGGCGACTACCAAAGGAAATAAAAGTGTCTAACACGAAAAAAAGAAATAGGAAGAAGTCACTAAAATGATTAAGGTTTCGACAAAGAAAGATGCAACAAAAATTAAAACCTGAATGACAAGAAGAAGAGAATACTCCCAATTGCACAAATGCTAAGTAAAATGCTTAAGAATTTCGGCACACACACACACTAACCAAAACCGAATGCACTCTAACAAATGACCATTCTCTTGACCGAAACCCCCCATGCACTTCCCCAAATTCGGCCACTACTCCCTCTCACTCCATTCCCATGATTTTCTCCATGAATCTCTCCCTACTTCACTCTCCATCACTCATTCAAACTAATTTGACTGAGTCTCCAACTTTCTTGCAGAGTCCAAGCTGAACTCTACTTCCTCCACCTGCTTAGCACAAAAATAAAAGTCACACTTTGCATGCCATGGGATTCGAACTCCCTTCCTCCAGGTTCCCCTTGTGACGCCACACCACTAGGCCACATTGCTTACTTGTGTTAACAAGCACATTTAAATATCCTTAAGTCCTGCTTCCACTAGCTCACCCCACTAAAGTGCCCAAAAACCAAAATTTTACCAGGGCTCCAACTCGACCCTAGGCCTCCCTAGGGCCCCTAAACACCCTTAAACATCACATAGAACCAGCATAACATGCAATTACACAAATATGACAAACCCCTAATTTTTGGGATGTTACACAGGGGGTCTGGTTGTGGGTGTTGGGAGGATGACCCACCTTGATAAAATATTGACTGGGGAGGTGTTTGCATTGCCCATGGCGGAGGTGTTTGAATCCCATAAGGCGAAGGAGATTGGTAATGGCGCCTCGTGCGATCCCTCATGCGACAGAAGCCTATAGATCAGCTGGCCAGTCGGAGTAGTCGGGAACGGACTCGAACCGGGCCATGCATTCCAACCTGCCATGGGACTAGGAAAAGGAAACATATAAGGGTTAGGATACATATAAGGGCTAGGGTATGCACCTGGCATAATCTGAAAAGGTTGTGATGTGGGTGTCGTAGGTACGAAGTGTTGGGCCCGGGATTGTGTGTGGCGCGTATGATGGATGGTGGTGGTTGTGTCGTGGCCTGTTGATGGTCCCGTCTCATCACCCCTTCTCATTGGATTTAAAGGGCCCATCGTTCCCTTTGTTCACGAAGTTGCCGTCGCCTCTCCTCTTCTGACAATAAATACTGCTTGCCATGGATCCTAAACTATGGCATGTATTCCGGCACGCACGCTAACTCAGGAACGATGATCGGTTCCCGAGTAGGTATATAATCATACCGGTTCTCCCATAATTTGATATATGCTGACCAATATCTTGTCCAATTCGTATGCAACTGCCGTAAGTCGACTTTGTGCTCATCATCGAGCACCTCAGGTGCCACGAGAATTGGTTGTCGGAATCCAAATTGACGCAGAACCCGATCTGATTGGTGCATCTCCACGGTGGTATAGTTGATCAATGGGACCTTCACATGCCAAATGTTCTGATTTTGAAAGAACTCATCCAAAATTACTGCCCGAATTGACGGATCCTCGTATGGTGTCCATTAAAACTATATTAACATGATAAAAATATTAGTTATATACTAAATACTAAATACTAAATACCAAATACCAAATACTAAATACTAAATACGAAATACGAAACGACTATTTTATTACGAAAATATATTTTATTTAATACTTACTTGTGCTTCCGACCGTTGCTCTAATAGAAGCCGTATATCTTCAAGCGATGTAGGTATTCCAACATAACTCGCCGAATGGTTCCACCTAATTAAATAAATTTTTAGCATACAATTATATTTTAAATCAACGTAATAATTATAAAATCTAATATTAAATTTACCTCGTTATGAGTGGGAATGTATATGGGTGGTCGACTCGAGGACGTAAAAATAGAAATCGAAACCGTGCCCATGATTGCAGTAGTGATAGGCAACCTCTGATTTTCACTTTATTCGGCAGCGTCGCCCCGCACATCTCCCGATTCAATTTTGCTAGCACGGCAGACCCCCAACTCAATTCACCGGTTGCTCTAAAATCAATGAGTTTCAGCAGCCATCTCAGATGTACGAGGTTTCGTGACAAGTCCGGCATCAGATAGCCTCCAATTATCTCAAGAATGTATGCCCGAGCATACCGTATTCTTTCTATTTCGGTCGAATCATTATCCGGCTCCGGGAATATGTCTCGTAACCAGCCCATCTCGATCCGACCTCCGTAAATGTTATCCGGAATAGCACCCAAAAGCTCGTAGCATACGGCTCCCCAATCGCCAGAACTTGCGAACCCGGTGACTACGTACCCATCCACCGACAATTCTAATTGCAAATGCACGTCTTCCAGAGTGATAGTACACTCTCCGCATGGAAGATGGAAAGTGTGCGTCTCGGGTCTCCACCTCTCTATCAACGCACTGATTAACTTCGGGTCCAACTTGCACCCCCGACCTATCGTGGCCACGTGCCAAAAACCCGCTTCCTGCAGGTAAATCTCGATCAACGGCGATGGCAGACCAGGCATATTGCGAATATAGCATTGCAACACCCGATCTACAGACTGTTTAAAAAATTATAAAATAAAATTTAATTAAAATTACATAAACCTAAAAATTAAAATTAAAATTAAAAAATATTAAATAGTATTGAAAATAAAATTAAAACTTACCATTGTCATTTGATCGACGGAGATGTGTTTGTTGTCGAGACGAATTAATTCTCCGGCCATTGCTAATACGATCGAATATTTTTAAATTTATCAAAAAAATATATTTCAAAAAAATTTTAAAAAGGGCTTCTTTGTAAATATTAAAGGACTATTGGAAATTTAAGAGGAACTTTAAAAGAATTTGAGAGGAATTTGAGAGAAAGTTGAGAGAAATTTGAGAGAAAAATGAGTAAGGACTTTTGTGTGAAAAAAATAAAAGGGTGGGGGCTTTTATAGTTTTTTTTACCGTTGGAGGCCCAACGGTAAAAAAAATTGACCGTTGGAGGGCAAAAGCGCGTCCACGAGGGAGTGCTTTTGCCACATTAGCAAAGCGCACCCTCAAAGACGTGTTTTTTTGCTGATGTGGCACAAAGCGCTCCCTCGTAGACGCTTTCCTGATTCATCCCCTGAAAACGCGCTGACGTGGACGCGTTTTTCGAGGGAAATGACCCTTTCTGGTAAATAAATTTTTTTAGGTCCTTTTCCGTAAATTTTGTTAAAAATTGATATTTTCTGGTAAATTGGCCTGTATACTAATTTTAATTGTTAGATTTTAATAATATTTCATTTTAGTTTCTTATTTTATCTTTTTAATTATTATAAATTCTTTTGAAAATAGAATGTAATAATTTGCTTACACTCCTGAGTCGTGAATGAGTGGGTGCACCATTAGCTCCTTCTAAGCCAGAGCCAAAGCAGAAGAGAAGAGGAAAGGAAGATAGAAAAATGGGCGCAACAGCTACCGGCAAATCTCTCCATTTTTGCTCTTCACAGGACCCCCTTTCATTTCTCTCCCTAACAAAGACAAAATCAAAAGCAGAAACCCTAAACCTCAACTTCAGATTCTCCAAACCCCCATTAACCCCCAATTCTCGTCGCCTTCGTCTTTCCATTAGAGCTTCTTCACCCTCCTCCACCGCCCTCAATGACCCGCCCCTTCCCTCTCTCACCAATTCCGATCTTCAACTTCGAGTCCGAATCCTCTCTGAATCACTCCCCTACATTCAGAAATTTAGGGGAAAAACCATTGTCGTCAAATACGGAGGCGCCGCCATGAAATCTGCGGAGCTCAAGGCCTCTGTTGTCAGGGACCTCGTCCTCCTCTCCTGCGTTGGCCTCCGTCCCGTCCTCGTCCATGGCGGTGGTCCTGAAATCAACGTCCTTCTCAATCAGCTCAATATCCCCGCTCAGTTCCGCGATGGGCTCCGTGTAACCGACTCCAGGACCATGGAAGTTGTTTCTATGGTCCTTGTTGGAAAAGTTAACAAAGACCTGGTTTCTCGTATCAATTACGCTGGAGCCACCGCCGTGGGCCTTTCTGGCATGGACGGCCGCCTTTTAGTTGCCCGGCCCAGCCCAAACGCTGCACAGTTGGGGTTTGTCGGAGAAGTTGCGAGAGTGGACCCCACAGTCCTCCAAACGATCGTGGACAACGGAAGCATCCCGGTGATTGCTTCAGTGGCGGCGGATGAGTATGGTCAGCCTTACAACATCAATGCAGACACGGTAGCTGGTGAGGTGGCGGCGGCATTGGGGGCAGAGAAACTGATTCTTTTGACCGACGTCGCAGGGATTCTGAGAAACCGAGAGGACCCTGGAAGCTTGGTGAAAGAGATTGATATAAAGGGAGTGAAGAAAATGATTGAGGAAGGGAAGGTAGGCGGTGGGATGATTCCCAAAGTGAATTGTTGTATTCGATCGCTTGCTCAAGGGGTCACCACTGCTAGCATTATTGACGGTCGTGTTGAGCACTCGTTGCTTCATGAGATTATGACCGATGAGGGCGCTGGCACAATGATCACCGGTTAAACTATAGCCTACTCTTCCTTTTTGTTAGTTTTAATATTGTAACTCTTCTATTTATTGCAGTTATGAATGCATTGCTACAAACTTCAATGCTTTTTGTTATCAGTTCCTGAACAATGTTTCTTTTCGGGCTCAATAGTTTAATAAAATCAAAGGTGAGATGTTGAAATTTGCTGACTCCGGTTTAAGCCTTTTTCTGCTTCAATCTCTTATGGCAAGAATAAAATGGGTAATAATGGAAGCTGAAATCAATTTCAATTAAGCTGTAGATGTATGATACTGGCTGAGGCAGTAGCTTCGAGTTTCTATTTTTCTGCCTTGAATCACTTTCTCTTAACTTTTTGGCTATTAACTCTTTCACAGTCCTCTCTTTATGCGCTTTCATTGTAAATTTGATATTTTTTATCTTTAGTTTTTTCAGTTTGCATGAAGTTTTATATGGATTCTCCCTCTTTTGTTGGCTATGCTTTTTCTTGCATATATGGATGTTCCGTTCATTGGAACTTGATGTTTTAGTTGCCCCTGTTTGTATGATAGATTAAGAAACTCCACACGTTCTTCCTATGGAGCTCTGTTACCTAAATTTGGCTTGAGTATTGTATGTGTGTGATATGAGTATGCTTTTTTTTTGAAGTCTTTAATATGTTTGGAGGATCTACCACGTTCCTATGTCCAAATAGGTACTTTAGGAAATTAAAGAGTCCAGGTAACATAGCTTTGTTGATTGCAACTTCTGAATGTACTTCTTGTAGTTCATTGTATTTTAAAGGCTTTACCCTCTTTAGTCCATTTATTTATTTCCTCTCATTTAGTCCTTTTTTATATACTTCGTTGCTTAACTTATTACCTTTTTATTTGGAAAACTGTCTTCCATGTACGCAACCTGTAATTTACCATTGCATGTAAGATGATATTTTCTAGGTTTTGAGGTGGAAGCTATTGACGTGAAGTGAAACAATGAGTATAATATAACAAGCAAAAACGACTTAAGGTACAAGGAGCTATTTATGAGATTGGGGGCAGGGAAGGCAACATACATCAATCAACCACATTGATCTGGTAAGTAATTATAACCAGTTAGACTGGTAGATTCAAATTTAGTCTCTTCCTATATGGTTATTCTACATTCAGTTGAATTGATCCATCTGAAAACCATTGAGTCCCTGCCCTGTCCTACAAGTAAAATCATCCAAATTAAAACATAAAATAAAAGAAATAGCGAACCAGAACAATGTAAAATCTATGTTGCTCTCTCATTTTTCTTGAAATAATATGGTTATGGAGATATGATCCTCTAAGGACCACTCAAATGCATGTTAAGACTTAGAAAAAGATTGAACATACCTCTGTATTGGCCACTCAACTGTGTCTGACGCAATACCAACATCGGAATTTTAAGACATGGAAGGAGATCCATCCAAGTGCTTCAACTAAGGAATTCTAACAAGCGTGAATCACCAAGCTTGTAGGTTACATGCTGTGCTCCTTTAACCGTGAAGTAAAGGAAATAGATATTTGGAATATGCCTGACTTTCCAATGATCAGAGCCTCCATCAGGCAACAATTTTTGAACCGACTTAATGGGCATATTGTTAAATGATAGAGTCTTCAGACATTTTAGTTGAGAAATGGTAGCAGGCAACTCCTCCAATTGGGGGCTAGGTCCAAGTTCTAGATGTTCTACTAGTGTTAATGATCCTTCATCTATTATCAGTCTCTTTAAATCATTTAACCAGCAAAGCCTCAAGTCCTTGAGTTTCTTAAAGTGACTCTTGTGAAAATGCAGTTGAGCTCCACTGTATCCCTCAAAAATCCAAAAGAAGAGTAGATTTGGTAGAACACCAAGGATTTGAAGTGAATCATCTGATATTCTTGACCATTCTAAGGTAAGTTTTGTGAGGTTCCTCAGTTCATAAATCCAACCAGGTAACTTCATTAATATTCCTCGTAGCCTGAGGCAACGGAGAAAAACCGGAGGGGATGGCATTGTATGTAGGTGAAGAGGCTCTTCCTCTTTTATAGAAGAAATTCTCAATGACTGAAGGTGGATCATCTGCTGTATTGCATCACATAAAGCATTCCCACTTTCTGATTTTAGTTTAGTGATGCATAGTTTTCTCAACTTCTTCAATCTTGCTAACTCGCGAAAGAAGTTACCACCACTGTAGGCCTCCAAGTCCACCTCATACAGCTTTTCTAAGGACTCTAAGCTCCCAAAGTTGGAATATAACTTCATCCCTCTTCGACTATTGATACTGTAGATGCTTTGTTTATCTTTGTAGTAAGCTACAAGATATTGAAGATTGAAGAGCATGTTGATTTCAACTGGTAACTCGCTTACAAAAGAACGTTTTAGATCCAAAGTTTGAAGCTTATGCAATTTACCTATAGATCTTGGGAGCTTTTTCACCTTTGTGTCCCTTATGCTCAAGTATTTCAAATTGAACAGATTTCCCAGTTCCTCTGGAATATAAGTCAATGGGGCTCCTTCAAAGTCCAGTTCTTTCAACAATTTGAACTTTGTGAACAGTAAGAAGCAGAAAGATTTAGGTAACTCTTCTATGTCAAAGAAAATTGCTGAATGAGTTTGATAATTACCAACAACCATTGGGAAATTGTTTGATTTGTTGCAGATGGAAAGATGTCGAGCTACACAATCATGGTTGGACAAATTTTCTGGACATGTTTGAATGAAACTCAGTTCTTTGGACTTGGAAACAACAACTTCGCGCATCAAATCATGGAGCTGGCAGTTTCTGACATCGCCAATAGAATCAATCACTGATACTTGAACCAAGCTTCTGTTAATCAATTCGGATAGGTACGTCATCGCAACTTCTTCTAAGGTCATACCGTGTTTCCCTTTTACGAACCCCTCTGCGATCCACATCCGAATCAGTCTCTTGCAACTTATGGGATAATCTTCAGGAAACATGCCTATGAACAAGAAACAACCCTTGAGATGGTAAGGCAGATCATAATAACTAAAAGAAAGTATCTGTTTTACATATGAAAGATGTGGACTACTGTCTAGCTCAGCACTAAGGCTATCAAGTAAGCGTTTCCATTGACCAACATCCTTGCCTTTGGTTGCCAAAAGTCCACCAATGGCCACAACTGCAAGGGGAAGTCCTTCACATCTTTTGACTAATTCAAAAGTTAAACCATTCAACTCTTCAGGGCATTGTTTATCTTCATCATACTGAAAAGCAGTTCTGCGTAAGAGCTCCTGTGCCTGTTCTAGTGGAAGAGGTTCCAAATTATGGACATGAACTAGTGAAGATTTCTTGCAAAACTCAGCAGTGTTCATACTTCTTGTTGTCATTAAAATTTTGCTTCCTTTGTTGTTATCCAATAAAGCATGTTCTATATGTCGCCAAAAATCTTCCTTCCATACATCATCAAACACCACGATGTACCTTTTATCATATAGATAGTCTCTGCATATGCTTATCAATTCTACACCATCCATTGCGTCGACCCTAACAGGTGGGGACTGCTTTTGAGACTCATACATCTGCTTCATCATGGTCCTTAGCAACACCTCCACTCTGTATGATTGAGAGACGGTGATCCAAGCATGGCAGTCGAACTGTCCCGCCATGATTTCATCATCAAAAGCTTTCTTAACAAGGTCGTCTTCCCGACCCCTCCCATCCCCACCACTGAAACAATTGTGCGTTTCAGCTCTGCATCTGCCAATCTATGGGCCAACTCTTGTCGAGAAGAATCAATGCCCACGAGTGCTTTACTGTCGACAAAATGAAGTCCCATTCGAGGGTCAATCGGCTCGTTATAGTTCTCACCTGGAACACGTTGCAGGGTGTTGAACCCGTATCTTTCACTTCTTTCCTTGATTTCATTAACAGATATTTTGATATCTCTGATCTTTGATGCTGCCCGGAGTTGCCTTTTCACAGTCTGGACCATATGAGCTATTCTGCTCGGGGAAGCCATTAAACCTTGCTGCTGCTGATGTTGTGCAACTGGAACATGATAAAGCTTGTATTCATCCATAACATCTTCTATCTGAAAAGCCACCTCCCTTACATGTTGCGCCCATAGTTTGAAGCCACCATTGGAATCCTCTTTATCTACCATTGGATCTGTTTGTCTAAGGAAACAAGCAATGTAGTCGAGCTCGATCCGGATGTCTTCAGCTTCTTTCTTAAGCCGTCCAAACAGTTTCACCTCCGCACCAAGGAATGAAATTAATCTATCAATAACTATACCCACAGCTATCTCCGCCATTTCAATTCTTTTCCTTTTCTGGCAACTTGACAAACTTTTCTTGTTAAGTCTTCCCCTATGTTTAGATGATAGATCATAAATAGAAACTTGGAGGTTGTTGGTCAATCTATTCATTACGTGTGGAATCATATAGGTCAGTGATGTTGAAATTGAACACGCTTTTACAAAGAAATGCGCGGACACCAATTTGGTTGCTGCTATAATTTGAATCTATTTAGTGAAATTAATTTCATGATCGGTGCAGTCTCTTCCATCTCATGATACTTATTCTACTCAATAGTGACTACTATTTTTCATTAATTTCTTATTTAATTCAGGATCATCATAATTAATATCAAAGTTTTTAAACACGTTGTTAAAGTCTAATAAATAAATAAATAAAATGCATTGCCAATTCTATTTTTAAACACAATCAATAATTAATTTAAAACATAATTTTGTCAATTAAGATGCAAGCAGAGCAATCAATAATCACCTTCTCCCAAAAAGTAGTTACAGGAATACTCATTGTTGCAGTATGAAAAGTCTATTTACAGCATAATGAACTAGCCAACTACAACTATTTAATTCAAATAAATGACATTCATAATTATGACATAAGATTTGGCAATGCTTCTACAGGTGGACTAATCTGTGACCAGCTTGGGGTGTAGATCTGGATTCTTAAGGAATATTGGTTGCTATTCAGTTATTGATGCTGAATTTTGGAGTGCACTGGAAGGTCTCCAAGTAGCTTGGAATCTCGGGCTGAAAGAGTGAATTTTGAATCGGATAATACTGAAGCTATCCAAGTGATTCAAGAAAATGTAGCTGGTCAGCATTGCTCAGCTGTGGCACGTGCCATTAAGAAGCTATTATAATTTTTCTGGATGGTTAAAGTTACTCATTCTTTCAAAGAGGGCAACAAGGTAGCTAATGGGTTAACTTTAATGGCGTTCTCAAGACCGTTGGGTAGGTATTCCTTTATGCAACCGCCAAATGAAGTCCTCTTGTTACTACATGATGATCATTCTGGAATGTCTTGGTCCCGCATAGTTTAGTTATGGTTTAATCCTTCTTTTTGTACAAAAAAAAAACCTGACGTTAGATAACCATTCATAAAAAAATACCATATATTAGTTTTACCCATTAAGTTTCCACTAAATTTTGCTAGTGTAATCCAAAATATTATTAAAGATAAAATAATACTATAATCATATCGCATCAATCATCCTAAGGACCTTGTGGTGAAAGTGGTGGTTGGAATGGTTGAAACTCAGGTAAAGATGTTGCTAGCAAAGAAGAAAAACGTGCATTAGCATTTTGTTCATCGTACTCATGTTGAAGCCACCAAATCTTGATAACTCAATCTACATTGAAGAATCTCTCTCATTTTACTAAGACTTTGGAATATTTTTGTGATAGAAAAGTACAAAAATGACATTTGGAATTTCATTTTTCAAAGTAGACAATGCATCCATTGCATGACTTGGAATATTTTGGTGGTAGAATAGTACAAAAATGACTTTTTGGAATTTGAATTTTTCAAAGCACACATTACATCCATTGCATCTAAAATAATGTAGTGAGAATGAGAAAAAAACAATTTCATTCACCAATTTCCTTTGATTAGTCATATTCTTACATAATTTCTCATAGTCAATATCTTTCTTATTGATCTTTTATTTGGAATTAATACTTTAACCTTTATTTTATACAATCCCAAGCATTGCTTTATTCTAATTAGAAGTTTGAGAGAAGGGTTTAAAGCTATCTCAAGATTAGGAATATCATAATTCTCAATCCATGCTTATCTGAATCATGGATCCCCCAACACGTGTAAGGTCATAGAAGCCTCATTTAGAAGAACACCAAATGAAGGTGCCTATGCATGCTCTTCAGTAGCCACAATGCCACCAAATATTTGTCTCATTAACTAATTCAATTTCTTCCTTTTTAAATCTTTTGAAATCAAGATTTTTCCACATAATATGTGAAATATTAAACATTATAATGAAGACTTCATAATAATGTAAATTATTAATTTCAACGAACTTGACATATTAAAATATTGATACATGTAACACAAACCTGTATTTTTTCAATAGCATCAACAATCTTTTTAAATAAATACCATCCTAAACCTATAAACTTATTAAGCAACTCATTCCATAAGCTTCATTTTTTTTTAATGTATCCCAATTATTTTTCAATTGAAGTTTCTCTCAATTTCTTCGTGCTTTTACTTTAAAAAGAACAACATTTTCTAACCCTTCTGAATTTAGATGAGTTATCGATCCATTAACGCTTTAACTTATGCAAAATTACAAAATGCGAATTGTCGAAACTATTTGAAAATTTGGTTTTATGAAAAAAAAACGGGGATCGACTTTTAAAAACGAAAATTGGAATCGCCACCAATCCCTTTTTTACTTAGGTGTGATTGGATCACCTTAAAAACGTTTTATTTTAAAATACTGATTTTGGTCTTCGAAAAACAAGAAAAATGGGTTCGGGAGTCGGTTACGTATGAGGAAGGGTTAGCACCCTCATAACGCCCAAAAATTGGTACCTAATCGATAAAATCATGTCCTAATGTTGAAACTTTAAAAAAACTTTAGAAAATAGTCCTTTTATTTGAAGAAAAAAAAACCCAGATTTACCTATCTCAAAGAAATAAAACACCATACCCAGTAAGTTAGGATATAGCATCTCATGACTTCAAAACTAAGTACGTCTTTATTTTAGAAAATTCCTACATCGAGACACAAAACGTCATACCCAGTAAGTTAGGACACAACGCTTTGAATTCCCAAGAATAGGTTTTTTATTTGAAATTTGTAAGTTTTGGTTTTAAAAGAGAGGAGATATGTAATACCTTAAGTTTCACGAGAAAAATCGAAACCAATTTTTGAAATCCCTCAAATATCACATATCACCGTATTTTTGAAAACCATTTGAATAAAATGTGTCAATTCAAAAGTTTTTTATAAAAAAACAATGATTTGAATAAGATATTATATGAATACATTGCAGCATACATGCCAAATAACGATTTATCATAACTACAAATTATAACAACAATTACTTCTAATAAATAAATTAAAGAAAGAATAATATAAACAACAAATGATATAAACAATAAAATAATTATACAAAAGCATGCAATTAATAAAAATAAACGATTATGAGATATAATGCAATAAATAACCAAAGATAAGAAAAAATAAACATAAACTTTACATACATGTAAGATAAAATAACAATATAGAATGAATTATAAAAAAATAAATTAATATGCAAAAATGGTGTGAAGCAGTCAAAAATGTATATATATATATTTTTAAAAAATAAGTAAAATATGTTGTTAAAGGAATAATATATAATTTTATAATATAATAGTTTAATACCTATGTATTTCTTATAAACAATAAAAATAAATATGTGTTACAATATAAAAGTGATATTTTATAATATGTAATATAATATAATAAAAAATTTAAAAACATAGATAATTAAGATAAAAAGTTATAAGATAATATACATACATATAAATAATAATATTAAAAAAATAGTTATAATAAGTAATATATGTAAAATATAAATGCAATAATTATGAAAAGTACATATATAATAGATAATATAAATAAAATATATTACATAATATAAATGGAAAAAAAAATAAAAAAATAAAAATGATATAATATAATACTATATAATATAAAAAATTTAAAAAAGATATAATATAGTAATTAATATATATAAATAATATATAATGAAAATAATTTTGAGCTAAATAAAATAATAAATAATAATCATTTAATATATAAGGATATTACATAAAAATATATATTTATACTATTAATATATTAATATATAAATAATAAAGAAAATATTATAGACTATTCAATATAATAAAATAATTCAATACGATATTAAAATAATAAAATAAAAGGATAAAAAAATAAAACAAAGAAAATAGGGGTTAAAAAAGTAATTAAAACGGATATAAAAGGACTAAATTAAAACGCGTGTTAAATCACAGGAGTTAAAATGGTAATTAGGCCAAATTTTTAAAAACTACGACGTTTTGATCTTAGCCTTTAAAGAGTCTGAGGGATTAAATTGGAAAGTAATTAAATCTTTAGGGCCAAATTAATAATAAAAAATTGGATTAAACAAATTGAAAATGCGGAGGGGTTTATTCTGCAAATATACCATTGACATGAAAAAACACGCAGATCTTTTTGCCCATCGGGTCGACGCGCGGATCTAGCCTTAAAACGGCGTCGTTTTGGTCATTAACTGACCACACCAAAACGGCGTCGTTTCTTGGGTTTATAAAAATCAATTTTCAGAGAAAAAATTCATTTGTTCTGAGTTTTAAAAAAAAAAATTCAGAAAACTCTCTCCACACCCTCGCCTGGGTTCTGATCGTCACCCCTTTGGACCACCGCCACGCGCCTCACGCGCCACCACGTATGGTGGCTGGATATTAGAACCTCGCCATCGAAAGGTAAAATCTATGCGCCTTTTTATTTGTTTTTTTAACAGTATTTATGTGTAAAAGAAAAACGTTGATTAAAAAAACAAAATAAAATAACACTAAAAAATCACCTCGGTTGAAAAACTCTGTATTCTGTTTCGATGTCCCTTTATTATTTCTCTGTATGTTTGAGTATTCGTGTTTTTTTTCTCTCTATGTATCTGTGTTCCTTTGTTACAAAATAACCAGGCTTTTATAGCATTGAAAATAAAAAATAAAAAAGGAATTTGCTACTGCTTTGCCATTTTTGCTGCGATTTGTTTCCTTTTGCAGGTTGATGACGATGATCTCGCGGTGATGACCAGGCGCGCTAACTGCGACGCGATTTGGTGGTGCGCGAATCGCGACTTGACGAGGGGCGGACTGAAGGGCTATTGCGGCGCGACGATTGGGGTTAGGGGCTGCTTGCGGCGCCTAGGGTTTCCAGAAACCCTAGGCTACTGATTTCGTTTAGCATTGGGCCCTTTTGGGCCGTCTAAGTCTGGGTAGGTCAGTTTAGGTATTGGGTCTTGTAAGTGGGCTCGGGTAATTGGTTTGTGATTGGGCTCGGGTAGTTTAGGGTATTTGGGTTAAATGTAAAAGGACTGTAAAAACATTTATTTATTTATTTTGTTTTTATTCTGGTTTATTCCAGCCCGGGCAAAAACGGACCATTACAGTTGCCCCTCTTTGCTCATTGTCGTGAAACGAGAATAGAGCAAAGACTACAAAAGGGCCAATTTTTCCCGGTCTTGGCCGAGCTTTGACTTCTTGATCATTGCCTTCTTCAAACGGCTTCCAATCCAACTGTGTCTTCAGGGGTACTGGAACTTCATCTTGATTTCAATTAGTCAGATGTTTTCAATCTGCTTCCTATAACTTCAGGAATGACAGATCTATTATTTTTCGATCTGCTCCCCTGCAAACTCAGGGAGATAAAAATCTGATGTTTTTGATTTGCTTCCTGCAACATCAGGAATGCCAAATCTGCTATTTTTCGATCCGCTTCTCGCAACTTCGGGAATGCCAAATCGCTATCTTCAATGCTCCCCGCAAACTCGGGGATTGCGGTCGATATCTTCGATCCGCTCCCGCAACTTCAGAATTGCCAATCTGCTATCTTCAATATGCTCCTCGCAACTTCGTGGATTGCGGATCGATGTCTTCGACCGCTTCGCAACTTTAGGAATGCCAAATCTGCTATCTTCAATCTGCTCCCTGCAACTTCAAGGATTGCCAGACTGATGTCTTCGATCTACTTCCTGCAACTTCAAGAATGCCAAATCTGCTATCTTCAATCTGCTCCCTGCAACTTTAGGGATTGCCAGACTGATGTCTTCGATCTGCTTCCTGCAACTTCAGGAATACCAAATCTGCTATCTTCAATCTGCTCCCTACAACTTCGGGATTGCCAGACTGATGTCTTCGATCTGCTTCCTGCAACTTCAGGAATTGCCAAATTTGCTATCTTCAATCTACTCACTGCAACTTCAAGGATTGCCAGAATGATGTCTTCGATCTGTATCCTACAACTTCAGGAATGCAAAATCTGCTATCTTCAATCTGCTCCCTGCAACTTTAGGGATTGCCAGACTGATGTCTTCGATCTGCTTCCTGCAACTTCAGGAATTGTCAAATCTGCTATCTTCAATATGCTCCCTGCAACTTCAGGGATTGCCAGACTGATGTCTTCGATCTGCTTCCTGTAACTTCAGGAATTGCCAAATCTGCTATCTTCAATCTGCTCCCTACAACTTCAAGGATTGCCAAACTGATGTCTTCGATCTGCTTCCTGCAACTTCAGGAATTGCCAAATCTGCTACCTTCAATCTGCTCCCTACAACTTCAAGGATTGCCAGACTGATGTCTTCGATCTGCTTCTTGTAACTTCAGGAATTGCCAAATCTGCTATCTTCAATCTGCTCCCTGCAACTTCAAGGATTGTCAGACTGATGTCTTCGATCTGCTTCCTGCAAGAATTGCCAAATCTGCTATCTTCAATCTGCTCCCTGCAACATCAGGGATTGCCAGACTGATGTCTTCGATCTGTTTCCTGTAACTTTAGGAATTGCCAAATCTGTTATTTTCAATCTGCTCCCTGCAACCTCAGGGATGCCAGACTAATGTCTTCTATCTTGCTATATTCTCCTCTAGAGGACATAACCTATAGAATGGGTATATGCTTATGTCTAATAATTAGGATGCCTTGATTGAAATGTATCAAATGCTCCTAATTAGACATGCAATGATATATGAATGCAAAATGTTATGAGAATGCTTTCTATTTTAAGTGTCATCACTCATTTATCCGTCAAAGTTTCCTCTTCGTTCCTTACAAAGTATCAATCATATTCTGCTCAAATTAATTTACCCCATGATAATTCTGAGTCTTCTCCACTTGAACCTTGGGACATGAAGTTGGTACCTCCCACTACAACTTCAGGGAAATAACATTTGGTTTCTTCCATCCTTCTGTTACCACTCAGAGGTACAGAACTTGCATCACTTTCAATCAATTTGATCTGTTACACCATTCCTTGGGTGTAATAACCAGATGTATGTGTCTGAAATTTACATGAATGCAGGGTATCCCGACAATGATCCTCCTTTACACTTGGATTGACCTTGTTCGTCATTTGCCGATATGGTATCACCTACGAAATTGTCTTATCCAATAAGAATCAGAAGAGATAATCATTTTTCAATGTTTCCAACCCTTAGGCTTGGTGAGTTCTGAACAATAGTCACGTTTCAGATTCCTTATATTATTTAGAAGTTTTCAAAGTAATATGCGAAACTCCTTTTATGAAAGTGTTATTAGTCCATTAATCGTTATTTCAATATAAAATGCTTGAAAAAGGGTCACAAAAATGGACGATAAAGAAATTAATCAGGAGCATGGCTCGAAACAAATAAACTAATCAAAGATCACCAAGGCAATAAAAGAAAATTGATTTGGGTGTATCTTGAAAAGAATAAAGCAATAAAAAATAACAAATTCAAAAATGAGTAAGATAGAAGCTAGGTGCCCCAGATATCGCAGCCTGAGCTTATCTGTTCAAACTTCTTGAGGACCATTTTAAGCTCGATATGTGTTTAGAGGATCCAGAGTACTTTGTCGATGCCCTAAGATGTAACATACTTCTTCATTGTTAATTCAAGCGTAGCAAGACTACTGTATGCCCTACTTTTGATCAAGATTTGAGCCGCCCTTTTCGGGTTTTCGGCTCAAAGCCCCTTTGGTCTCAAAGCGCCCTTTGCGGGTTTTCACCTTGGCCTCTCTTTTTTCTTTCTTTCTTTCTTTTTTCTTCTTTTTCTTTTTCTTTTTCTTTTTCTTTTTTTTTCGAGGCGCCCTTTACGGGTTTTCACCTTGGTCTTTCCTCTTTCAGGTAAAATATTTCTTGACTGAACCTGAATTCACCAGATTGGGCAAGTCTTCGCCATCCGTTTTGGTCAATATCAATGCTCCTCCAGAACAGGTCTTCTTTACAACATAGAGTCCTTTTCCATTTGGCATCTGCTTTCCTCTAAAATTGTTTTATAGAAGAAAGGTTTTTTTCAACATCAGGTTCCCTCGTGAAATTCTCTAGGATGAACCTCTTTGTCATAAGCTTGCATCATCTGATCGTGATGGATAACTTTAACCTTTTCGTCAACTAGGTTCAATTGGCAAAATGCTTCAATTCCATAAACCAATGGGTAAGATGTTGCCCCAGCGAAGGTTTTGGCCAACATTCAATAAGACAGAGGGTAAATGGTAGCTTCTTATGCCAATCCTTACAAGTCTTAGTCACTTTTCATAGTTTTTTGTTGTTTTTCTTTTTGTATTTTTTTCTTTTGGTAAATTTTTTGTGACCGTGATATCTTTTTTTGATTTTTGGACAAACTGTACTTTGACTTTGTATAATTATGCATTATTAAACATGATCTTTTATGGTATTCTTTGCTGGCATATAATCCTCCCCCCCCCCCTTTTTTTAAAAAAATTGATGACTGTCGACTTTGCAATATTGACATATGAAGCAACATTCACCTTCTTAGTGAAGTAGACGACGACCATGACGGTGAATCGATGTCAACTAGAAGCGTTTTAACGAGATTGACCCCATTATATCCATGCCCCACATATAGAAAAGTCTGTGAAAAGAATAAAAGAGTCACATAAATCTCGTCTTCTTCAATTCAGTATTTGCGGTATAACTGATGCAATCCCCTTCCATGGTAAACCAACAGTGCCCGATCCTCTTGTTTAGCCCGCATCTTTTTAGTCCAGGCATATTCTGATATGATCGTGCGAAAACATCTTTGAATTTTCGAAGATAATGTTTCGCCTTATTTCTGTGATGAGCTAGGCTACAATCTTCACCTCTTTTCTAAACTCATAATATCCCCTGACCCTTTCTAGAGTAAGGTCTGTTTTTCATTATTCTTAACAAATCAGAAGATAAGTTATGATCCCTGTCATATTCAAAGTCCTTAGATCCCCTAGACCCATATCTTATTCAAAAAGGGAATCAGTAACAACGTCGCTCATGTCGTTGATATCTGGGGACCTAGTGTAGGTTCGAAAGAAGATTTCAAAAGAATAAATGATTCAAAGAACAGTTATTTGTATGGTCATGAATAAAGAATGAAAGGATATTTGAATGAAAGTCCAAAGAATAAACAAAAAGAAACAATTTTTTGTACAGTATGAAATGGAAAATAAAAGAATATTTACTCAAAAGAAAATGCATTTTATTAAAATAAAAATTCTGGACATAAGCCTATTTCACAAAAGAGTTCTTATTGCCTCTAGGCTTAAGGCAACAAGCGTGTTTTGAATATTACTCTAAATTTGCTCTAAAAATACAGGGATCTCTTCCACAGTCCCATTATTTAAAACACTCTCAAGTATATAAGGGCTTGGAAACTTCGTTCCCCGATTCCCTCTTCGCTTTTTTGATTTCTTCAATAGGTCGCAACTTTCTTGTCTCCTCCTTCAATTATCGCATTTACTGCTTCGTCAAAGTGATCAGGTTTTGATGAATCGTCGAACTTCACAATTCCCATTTTAATGAACCTTTCGACCAACTTTTTAAACGTAGTACAGTTTTCAATTGAGTGACCCGTTATTCCCGCATGGTAGTCGCATTGAGCGTTCGATTCATATCATTTAAGATATGGGGGCTGTAACGACTTCAGATAAAATGGAGACACCATATGTGCGTCAAATAAACTTTGATATAGCTCCTTATACGTCATCAGGATTGGCGTAAATTAGAGTTTTTCAGAGTTTTGCCTTGGGGAGACCTGATTGCTGGTAGTCACCGTCCTTGGCTAATTTACTGTAATCAGCTCTGAATGGCTCTTGTTATACCTACCGGTACTATTCGCTTTCTTTTCCTTCTTCTTCAGGGCCTTTGAGGTCCATTCTCCCATTTCCTTTGTTTCTACCGGAACAACCGGTTTGGCTTGATCATCACTCGGGTTAAAACCTGAACTTATCGGGAAGTTCAATAGGGGCGAAGTATCATTCTGACATTGGGGTCCAATAATGATGGGTATCCCATGCAAATGTGTGTCTAGTTGAGTCGAGATACCTATTGGGGAATAAACAATGTCTTCCTCATCATCCACACTATTGACAGCTGGGCCACTCCTTTTTTTAAGTCTTTCGGCTAGTAACTGGGTTAACTGGCCAATCACATTCTTTTGGAACTCAAACATTTGTTCCCGTATTTCTTGTTGAATCTTGGTCAATTGCCCCTGCATCTGTATTTGCATTTGTTCTATTCTCTCCAACCTTTGTTCCATGTTTTCTAGGTTAACTGAAATATTTTTACCTAATTAGGGTCCTTTTGTAAAAGTCTAATGCAAATGATGTAATGTGATGCAAATGCATGAATGTAAAGAGGCATCGATTCTGATTCAACTTCATTTTAGAAAACTTTATTAGAAAACAAAATCCTTTACATAAAATGGATTACAAATATGCTTTCTCCCTAAGTCCTAAAGTTTTGATTTTCCCAAGCAATGAAACTAGCTCTTGACTACGATCGGACTGTAGCTCATACTTCACGCTCAATGTATCCGCCTGTGCTGCCAAAGTCTGTAGGTGATCAGCTACCTCTCGAATCTGGACTATTGCTTCACCCATGAGATAATCCCGACTTCTAACTTGATCATAAGAATGGTGGAGCTCCTCCTTCCAACACCCTTCTCTTGTTTCAAAAAGCTCGATCCGAAGTTCACAACTGTGTAATGCTGACTCTAACTCTTCAATCTTACTCTTCATTTCCTCAATTTTGTTCAGACTTGACTTTAGCTCGATCGCGGTATTACGGCTTTGATGGTGATGAAGAGACCTTCCAAGTTCAGCCACTCTAGCTTTTAAGTCTTCCTTATCACTTCGGCTTTCTGACAAACTTCTCTCTAGGGCCTCATTTTGCACCTGCATTTCTTGAAATTTCCTCTTCCAATAGTCAGCTTTGGCCTTTTCCTCTTGGACCTCTTTTTGCCATTTTTCTGAAGTTTTCCCCAATCCGGCATTCTTCATTGATAGACGCATCTTCTTATATTCAGTCTTCAAGCTATCTCGAACTTCCTCAATCTTTCTTTTCTCTTTTCTTATCTTTTCAGTCTCTAGTTTCTGAACATCCACGTCTAAGCTGAGGTACACCTTTTCCTTTTCCAACTTCTCTATTTTCTTTCCGAGCTCTGAATTCCTTCTTTCGAAATCCTATTTTATCATCTCCAATTTCGATGGGACCACTTGTAAAAATTCTTCGATCGATTGAGCGTCTTCTGAACTTGGCACAGGGATATTGTCATTGACTCTCCTACTCCACCATCCACTATACTCTGGAGTCGTCATTGGGCTCACGTCCACTCTCTTCAGGCGATGGGTCTGATTCCAAGCACTAGAAATCTCCTTAACCCTCTTCTTGTAGCTATCCCCTTTATATGAAAACTCACTTTGAGCTAATCCGTATGTAGCCAGTACAAACTGCCTTATTCTGAATTGCCTTAATACGAGCAAAGTCGCATATCCAATAGCTCCCTAAATTCCAAGTAGAGGGACCTAATCAAAACTCCCACACCGATACAGAACTTCATTAGAAACCATCCAGGGGGCTCTCCACTCAACATCTTCTTCTCGAAGATTTTGTAGAAGCGCTATCCAATTTTCTTCGGCTATGTCGTCTCTCCTTGGGGTGGCCACTATCTCTTTTAATGGAGAGTAATCTTCTGAGAAGACCCGATAAGGAACCTTGTCCACTCTCCAAAAGTGACTATGGAACCAAGCCAACAATAACTGTGCACATCCTATGAATCTGCCTTCCTTAGCTCTCCTACATGCACTCAATGACCGAAATGTTTCCGTCAAGATCCCAGGAACAGGTGTGACTTGCTTGTCAAGTCGATTAAAAAGATCTGCGACAGCTTCATCTACGTATCCCAATGCCCTCGGAAAGATCACTAATCCATATATACTCAAAGCAAATACATCGACTTTCTTTTTCATATCAGGATGCTCTAAAATTAAATCTTTCAAAGCTTTCCATGAGATGCACTTATACTCACATTTTTGCTTGATTTTGGCTGTGACCCACTGTTCGCTCATCCCTGTAATATTCATCAGTCTCTTCACAAAGATTGGAACGTTAGGAGCCCTCGAGTAAGCTTTATCAACTTGAATCTTGGGACATCGCAATAGAGCTGTATACTCCTCTACCGTAGGTACCAAATCAACTCTTCCGAAAGTAAAGCAACTGTATGCAGAGTTCCAATATTGGGAAATGGCTTGAAACAGATGTTCATCTACCTTAATGTCCAACATGTACGGCAAATCTTCATAGCTGCAGTAAAATAGATGCTTGGTCTCGTTACTCCACTGATCCCATATCTCCCTTAATTCCTGAAGATTGTTTTGCATCACATTGATGCGAGTGTAGTCCCATAGCTCTGATTTGTACCCTTCGGTTAAGCTATCTCCTTTTCCTAACTGTGTTTGCCCTGACCACCTACGGACGGTTGCATTGTCCTCCATTTTATCAAGGAATTCGCTCTCCATAACCAGCTTTCTAATTTAGAAACTGACCGTGAATTGATACCCCTTTAAAATATGAAATGACATGCAACAAAATGACACACAAACAATTAGTAACATGAAGTAAAATATAAAGCAAATAATCAAACGCATATCTGGTGATTGCTGAGGTTTTGGTATAGATCTACCTAGGGTAAGCACTTAGGTTTTCTATATGTGGTTTAGCTCTAAAGTCGAGGTACCTGAACCAGCAGATTCCTCGATCCTCACCCATTATAGGCTCATATGGACCGAGTTCAGTTCAGGGGAATACATTTCCCTATGGCTGCACGGAGATGAAAATCTCACGAAGACATAGGTACGGATGTATCCCGAAAGCGATTCACTATCCTGTACGAAGGTGAAAACCTCATGAAGGAGTAGCTTATCGCTCCCACTTAAGGGTGCGACCACAATGGTCATGCGAATGCAATGCAAAGATATTTCAAAAAAAAAAAATAGAATCACATGCAATAAAAAGGATCATAATTTTTAAACCAGATTTTTAAATTCAGACATCAGGACATAAAATTATCGATTTTACGGCTTGACTCTCTTATTGTTCCCCAGTGGAGTCGCCAAGCTGTCGAAACCATTTGAAAATTTGGTTTTATGAAAAAAAATGGGGATCGACTTTTAAAAACAAAAATGGGAGTCGCCACCAATCCCTTTTTTACTTAGGTGTGATTGGATCACCTTAAAAACGTTTTATTTTAAAATACTAATTTTGGTCTTCGAAAAATAAGAAAAATGGGTTCAGGAGTCGGTTACGTATGAGGAAGGGTTAGCACCCTCATAACGCCCAAAAATTGGTACCTAATCGATAAAATCACGTCCTAATGTTGAAACTTTAAAAAAACTTTAGAAAATGATCCTTTTATTTGAAGGAAAAAAAAACCCAGATTTACCTATCTCAAAGAAATAAAACACCATACCCAGTAAGTTAGGATATAGCATCTCATGACTTCGAAACTAAGTACGTCTTTATTTTAGAAAATTCCTACCTCGAGACACAAAATGTCATACCCAGTAAGTTAGGACACAACGCTTTGAATTCCCAAGAATAGGTTTTTTATTTGAAATTTGTAAGTTTCGGTTTTAAAAGAGAAGGGATATGTAATACCTTAAGTTTCACGAGAAAAATCGAAACCCAGTAAGTTAGGGCACAATTCTTCTCGAAATCCCTCAAATATCACATATCACCGTATTTTTGAAAACCATTTGAATAAAATGTGTCAATTCAAAAGATTTTTATAAAAACAATGGTTTGAATAAGATATTATATGAATACATTGCAGCATACATGTCAAATAACGATTTATCATAACTACAAATTATAACGACAATTACTTCTAATAAATAAATTAAAGAAAGAATAATATAAACAACAAATGATATAAACAATAAAATAATTATACAAAAGCATGCATTAATAAAAATAAACGATTATGAGATATAATGCAGTAAATAACCAAAGATAAGAAAAAATAAACATAAACTTTACATACATGTAAGATAAAATAACAATATAGAATGAATTATAAAAAAACAAATTAATATGCAAAAATGATGTGAAGCAGTAAAAAATAGTATATATATTTTTAAAAAATAAGTAAAATATGTTGTTAAAGGAATAATATATAATTTTATAATATAATAGTTTAATACCTATATATTTCTTATAAATAATAAAAATAAATATGTGTTACAATATAAAAGTGATATTTTATAATATGTAATATAATATAATAAAAATTTAAAAACATAGATAATTAAGATAAAAGTTATAAGATAATATACATACATATAAATAATAATATTAAAAAAATAGTTATAATAAGTAATATATGTAAAATATATAAATGCAATAATTATGAAAAGTACATATATGATAGATAATATAAATAAAATATATTACATAATATAAATGGAAAAAAAATAAAAAAAAAAAATGATATAATATAATACTATATAATATAAAAAATTTAAAAAAACATATAATATAGTAATTAATATATATAAATAATATGTAATGAAAATAATTTTGAGCTAAATAAAATAATAAATAATAATCATTTAATATATAAGGATATTACATAAAAATATATATATTTATACTATTAATATATTAATATATAAATAATAAAGAAAATATTATAGACTATTCAATATAATAAAATAATTTAATACAATATTAAAATAATAAAATAAAAGAATAAAAAATAAAACAAAGAAAACATGGGTTAAAAAATCAATTAAAACGGATATAAAAGGACTAAATTAAAACGCGTGTTAAATCACAGGGGTTAAAATGGCAATTAGGCCAAATTTTTAAAAACTACGACGTTTGATCTTAGCCTTTAAAGAGTCTGAGGAATTAAATTGGAAAGTAATTAAATCTTTAGGGCCAAATTAATAATAAAAAACTGGATTAAACAAATTGAAAATGCGGAGGGGTTTATTCTGCAAATATACCATCGACAAAAAAAAACACGCAGATCTTTTTGCCCATCGGGTCGACGCGCGGATCTAGCCTTAAAACGGCGTCGTTTTGGTCATTAACTGACCACACCAAAACGGCGTCGTTTCTTGGGTTTATAAAAATCAATTTCCAGAGAAAAAATTCATTTGTTACGAGTTTAAAAAAATTTGAGAAACTCTCTCCACCCTCGCTTTGGTTACGATCGTCGCCCTTTGGACCATCGCACGCGCCTCACGCGCCACCATGTATGGTGGCGGATATTAAAACCTCGCCATCGAAAGGTAAAATCTATGCGCCTTTTTATTTGGTTTTTTAACAGTATTTATGTGTAAAAGAAAAACGTTGATTAAAAAAACAAAATAAAATAACACTAAAAAATCACCTCGGTTGAAAAACTCTGTATTCTGTTTCGATGTCATTTTATTATTTCTCTGTATGTTTGAGTATTCGTGTTTTTTTTTCTCTCTATGTATCTGTGTTCCTTTGTTACAAAATAACCAGGCTTTTATAGCCTTGAAAATAAAAAATAAAAAAGGAATTTGCTACTGCTTTGCCATTTTTGCTGCGATTTGTTTCCTTTTGCAGGTTGATGATGATGATCTCGCGGTAATGACCAGGCGCGCTAACTGCGACGCGATTTGGTGGTGCGCGAATCACGGCTTGATGAGGGGCGAACTGAAGGGCTATTGCAGCGTGACGATTGGGGTTAGGGGCTTCTTGCGATGCCTAGGGTTTCCAGAAACCCTAGGCTACTGATTTCGTTTAGCATTGGGCCCTTTTGGGCCGTCTAAGTCTGGGTAGGTCAGTTTAGGTATTGGGTCTTGTAAGTGGGCTCGAGTAATTGGTTTGTGATTGGGCTCGGGTAGTTTAGGATATTTGGGTTAAATGTAAAAGGACTGTAAAAACATTTATTTATTTATTTTGTTTTTATTCTAGTTTATTCCTGCCCGGGCAAAAATGGGCCATTACACGAATGTGAGCTCACTAACTTTTAATGCTAAGATAACATCATCTTGCACTCTAGTCTTCATCATTTATTATTTCATTTTCAAATCTCAAAATCAAAATAAAACAAAAGGAAAAGGAAGAAGATTGAGTGAACCTCTAATAATTCCACGTCACATAGTACTTTCTGCCCAAATCTCACCAACATTAGTACATGTTAGAATTAAGTGACCCGAATCCTTATTTAAATAAAATACAATGGTAAAATAAAATAAAAGAAGAATCCCTATAGAACTGCACTTCTTTTATTTTATTTTAAATAAGGTTTTTTAAACCTTATTAAACTCCATCTATTGGATATTGATTAGAATAAGGAGTTTCAATCTTACTACACTCCTATTAGAATATGGCTTTACAAGCCTATAAATGACATAGTCTATTCCTCTTGTAAATAGATTCGAATTCGACATAGTGAATTTTTTTCTCCTCTGTCCGTGGTTTTTTATCGAAAGGGTTTCCACGTAAAATCTGTGTGTTCTTTATTTTTGTTTCTTTTTTCTTTGCGATATATTTGTCATTACTGATGTTATATTTTTCACAAAGTGGTATCAGAGCTTCCGGGTTTTTCATCTCAATCACGGTAATGGCGTCCTTGAAGTATGAAATTTTGTTGTTGGATCGCAACACCAGATTCGTGTTGTAGCAGATAAAGATGCAGGAAGTTCTTGCACAAATGGATTTAGAGGAAGCCTTGCTAGGGATAGATAAGATGCCTTCGACATTGACGGAGGAAGAGAAAAAGCGCAAGGATCGAAAGGCGTTAACACAATTACATCTGCATTTGTCTAACGAAATTTTGCAGGATGTGATGAAGGAGAATACCGCCGTGACATTATGGAAGAGGCTAGAACAAATATGTATGTCGAAAACTCTAACCAGTAAGTTGCATATGAAGCAACGTCTTTATGCTCATCGTTTGGAGGAAGGTGCGTCTATGCACGAACACTTAACAGTGTTTAAAGAAATTCTCTCAAACTTGGAGGCCATGGAGGTTCAGTATGATAAGGAAGATCTAGGGTTGATTCTACTTTGTTTGTTGCCCCCGTCTTATTCAACCTTCAGAGACACGATTTTATATAGCCGTGAGTCTCTCACAGTTGATGAGGTTTATGATTCTTTGACCTCGTATGATAAGATGAAGCATCTTGTGGTTAAACCCGACTCTCAGAGAGAGGGTCTCATTATTCGTGGGAGACAAGATCGGAATGCCGATGATGATCGTGGAAGGACACAGGAACAGAATCCTCGCGGTAAATATAAGGGTAGATCGAAGTCTTCAAACAGAGGTAAAACTTGTAACTTCTGCAAGAAGAAAGGGCACATTAAATCTGAGTGCTATAAACTACAGAACAAGATTAAAAGGGAGGCTGCGAATCAAAAGGAAAACAACCGAGAAAATTAGGTGAAGGTGATGTTGAAGAAGACTACGGCGATGGTGAACTTCTAGTCGCTTCTGTCAACAATTCTAAAGTGAGTGAGGAGTGGATACTTGATTCAGGCCACACCTTCCACATGAGTCCCAATCGGGATTGGTTTACAACTTACGAAACAATGTCTGAAGGTGTTGTTTTGATGGGAAATAATGCTTCGTGTAAAATCACAGGTGTTGAAACAATTAAAGTTAAGATGTTTGACGGAGTTGTCAGAACACTTAGTGACGTACGACATGTTCCAGAATTGAAGAGAAATTTAATTTCGTTAAGTACTCTTGATTCAAAAGGGTACAAATACACAGCTGAAAGTTGGATTTTGAAGATTTCCAAAGGTTCCCTCGTTATAATGAAAGGGCAGAGAAAGACTGCCAAGTTATATGTTTTGCAAGGTTCTACTGTTATTGGTGATGCAGCTATCGCTTCCTCTTCCTTGTCAGATGATGATATTACTAAACTTTGGCATAAGCGCCTAGGGCATATGAGTGAGAATGGAATGGCAGAATTGAGCAAAAGAGGACTTCTTGATGGGCAAGGAATTTGCAAACTGAAGTTCTGTGAGCATTGCGTTTTTGGGAAGCAAAAGAGAGTTCGATTCACGGAGGAATCCATAACACGAAGGAACGTTGGAGTATATTCATTCGATGCGTGGGGGCCATCAAGAGTGCCTTCAAGAGGTGGAGCTAATTATATGCTAACTTTTATTGATGATTTTTCCGAGAAAAGTTTGGGCATTCTTCCGAAGCGAAAAGCGATGTGTTTTCCGCATTTAAGTCTTGGAAAACTATGATTGAAAAAACAGACGGAAAACAAATAAAACACCTCCGCACAGACAATGGCTTAGAGTTTTGTTCTGATGAGTTTAATAAACTATGCAAGTTAGAAGGGACTGTGAGACACTTGACAGTTCGTCATACTCCACAACAAAACAGCGTTGCAGAATGAATGAACAGAACGATCATGGAGAAAGTTCGATGTATGTTGTCAAATGCCAACTTACCAAAGTCGTTTTGGGCGAAGCGACCTCTCATCGCATGTTTTTGATCAACCGATCTCCATCCATTGCCATTGAGAAAAAGACTCCACAAGAGGTATAGTCTGGTAATCCTGCTAATTATTCTGATTTAAAGATCTTTGGGTGTCCTGCGTATGCTCATGTTGATAATGGAAAATTGGAACCGAGATCCATTAAATGTGTTTTTCTTGGTTATAAAGCTGGTGTAAAAGGGAATAAGTTATGGTGTCCTGAAAATAGAAAAGTTGTGATTAGCAGAGATGTTGTTTTTGATGAAACTGCTATGCTACCTAACTTATCTCTTAAAGACTCTTCCAATAAAGAAAATTAAAAGTAGGTGGATCATCAGATTAATACAGAGTCGACTCCTCAAGCCAGTACAAAAATTGAGAATAGAGTTGCTTCTTCACCACAATACTCTATCGCCAAAAATAGAACTAGAAGAGAAATTAAACCTCCAAAGAAGTATGCCAAGGCTGATCTAGTTGCTTATGCTTTAAATGTGGCCGAAGATATAGATGCAAACCAAGAGCCGTCTAATTATTCTGAGGCGATTAGCTGTAAAGACTCAAAAAAGTGGATGTTTGCTATGCAAGAGGAGATGGAATCACTCCATAAAAACAGAACATGGGATCTTGTGAAACTTCCTAAAGGTAAAAAGGTTGTTCACTGTAAATGGGTGTTTAAAAAGAAAGAAGGGACTCTAGGAGTTGAAGAACCCAGATATAAAGCAAGGCTTGTTGCAAAAGGTTACAGTCAAATTCCAAGAGTGGACTTCATAGATGTGTTCTCCCCAGTTGTGAAGCATAGTTCGATTCGAGCTTTGCTTGGTATTGTGGCCATGCATGATTTGGAGCTTGAGCAGTTAGATGTAAAAACTGCATTTTTGCATGGAGAACTTGAGGAAGATATTTACATGCAACAACCAGAGGGTTTTACAGTCTCAGAAAAAGAGGATTATGTTTGCTTGCTAAAAAAGTCCCTTTACGGTTTGAAATAGTCACCAAGACAGTGGTACAAGAGGTTTGATTCTTTTATGACTTCTCATGATTTTAAAAGAAGTAGTTTTGACAGTTGTGTTTACTTTAAGAAAAACAGTGATGGTTCTTTTGTGTATCTACTTCTTTATGTTGATGACATGTTGATAGCAAAGAAAAGATAAAGGAGAGATAAGAAAGGTCAAAGCCCAACTAAGTGAAGAATTTGAGATGAAAGATTTGGGACCAAACAAAGAAGATACTTGGTATGGAGATTCTTATAGATAGAAAAGCAAGTAAATTGTACCTAAGTCGGAAGGGGTATATTGAGAAACGTCTTTGCGGAGTTTAATATGCAGAGTGCTAAGCTGTTAGTACTCCTTTAATGTACCCCATTTCGGACTTTCATCGGCTTTGTCTCCGTAATCGATGATGAGATTGAGTACATGTCACATGTTCCATACTCTAGTGCGGTGGGATCTCTCATGTATGCTATGGTTTGTTCACGCCCGATTTATCATATGCGATCGGTGCGATTAGTGATACATGGTGAATCCGGTAAAGAACATTGGAAAGCGATTCGATGGATTTTAAGATACTTACGAGGTACTCACGATGTTTGCTTACAGTTTGGAAGAACTAGATATGGAGTCATTGGGTATGTTGATGCTGATTTTCTTTGGAGACCTTGATAGAAGAAGATCTCTCTTTGGTTATGTCTTTACAATCGGAGGTTGTGCAATCGGTTGAAAGCTACTTTGCAAACTACGATCGCTTTGTCTACCACTGAAAGCTTGAGTACATGGCGACACGAGGCTTGTAAAGAAGCTATTTGGTTGAAGGGACTCTTTAGTGAGCTCAATGAAGACCTTCAAATCAGCATGAGATTTTGCGACGACGATCAGTGCCATCTTCCTTACAAAAGATCAAATGTTTCATGAGAGAACAAAACACATTGATGTTCGGTATCATTTTGTTCGTGATATTATTGCTCGTGGTGATATTATTGTGAGCAAAATTAGTACTCATGAAAATCCTGCAGATATGATGGCTAAGTCACTTCCTATAACCAAGTTTGAGCATTGCTTAGACTTGGTTGGTGTTCATTGTTGAAGTTAAACCCTTAAGGGGTTTTATGGAAGAGGTGGAGAACTTGTTCGTTCAGAGTTCGCAATGAAGAACTTGTTTATTTAGAATTCGTGTCAAGGTGGAGATTGTTAGAATTAAGTGACCCGAATCTTTATTTAAATAAAATACAATGGTAAAATAAAATAAAAGAAGAATCCCTATAGAACTGCACTTATTTTATTTTATTTTAAATAAGGTTTTTTAAACCTTATTAAACTCCATCTATTGGATATTGATTAGAATAAGGAGTTTCAATCTTACTACACTCCTTTTAGAATATGGCTTTACAAGCCTATAAATAGACATAGTCTATTCCTCTTGTAAATAGATTCGAATTCGACATAGTGAATTTTCTTCTCCTCTGCCCGTGGTTTTTTCCCGAAAGGGTTTCCACGTAAAATCTGTGTGTTCTTTATTTTTGTTTCTTTTTTCTTTGCGATATATTTGTCATTACCGACGCTATATTTTTCACAGTACCAATACTCTAAACGCATGAAAGCACACAACACTTCAAAATCTTTAAATGATTGATGCAACTAACAACACACAAAGACACAACTTGAGAAAAAGCCATCCATCTAAACTCAAAATCATAGAAAATAATGAATTTACCAAGTTGAGAAGACCTAGGAAATCAACCAAAGCTTATTCTAAAGATACAAGGATCTTTTGTTTTACCTTAAACATGTGCACAAATGTTGACATTCTCGAACCAATGCAATAATTTGAAAAAAAAAAAAACATGCAAAATTAGATCCAAGGTTTTCAAAACTATACTGCTCCATGTTAGTGGCCTATTGCAACAAGGAAGACAAGCATACTCTTAGCAAGGACTAGATTAAATCACATAAAAATAATAAAAAAGCATGTAATCACAATGGTAGCTAATTAAGAATAACTAAATAATTGTAATTAAATCTTAAACACACGTAAACTTGCATGGTAGCTATTTTAACCCGATATATAAGGAGAGAAGTGAATATTAAGATCAGCGGCTAGGTTCTTAAACTTGAAAAGTAATTCAATTATTTTAAGATAAAAAGGAAAATCAAGGTTATATTTGTGAAAGAAGAACCTAGTGGGCAAAAACGCCACCCAAAGTTCCAACTTCAAACACTTCTATGAAGGGATTGTTGTAGTGGCCTAAACATGCCATTCTAGGCATCCAAAGAGTTGAATGAAAGAACGACCTACAAAAATTTTGAATTTAAATTTAATTTGATTTGACCATGGATTGAATATAAGTTTTTAATGATGGGTATATATTCGAAAAAAGAAAAAAGATGGCAATGCTCTATCTTCCAAGAACCTCTACAAGAAATTTGAGAGAGCGATGATCTCCTAGTTCTATAATGGAATTCTTATCCCCAAATATCTTCCAACCTTGGCTACATTCGAATCAATAATGTTTACACCCCTTTAGCCTTTTGGATTGATTATCCAAAGGGCGGTGAAGATGTCTTGGAATCAAATTGTGGATAGCAAGAGGTTGCTCAGAAAAAGATTTCAAAGACAATATAAAAAAGGAATTAGTAAAAGCATTATGAAGGCCTTTATATTGAGAATTGAATTATATTTTGCATCCTTTATTGAAAAAATGTATAAATTAGTCATTATATGTTAAATTAAAGAGCAAACTGATCCTTTTGCTAAAAATTATATCCATTTTTACTGTTAAAAACTAGTCCATGTACATCAATATAAGTACACGTGGTTGTTTGGTTATTTCGTCTACTATGTCAGTTTTTAACATTTTTTAATAGGAAAGACCGATTTAATCTTTGATCTAACATATAAACATACAGAGACTAATTTACTCCTTTTTTTAATTGAATGAAGCAAAATACAATTTAACTCTTAATATAAAAGTCTCTACGATACTTTCACGAAAGAGAATCTTACATTTTTTTCTTTTTTGGCTATAGCTCGAGGGCAGCAAGTTAGGACTTATAGTTTTCAACTTTTTATATTTTAATTTTTTTTTTAAATATTGTCTGTTATATCATTTAATATTTTTCATAATTTGTAATCTTGATTCAATTTAGGAAAAGAAGAAGAAGTTATATTCATGTTTGTGGACTATAGTCGTACGATTTTAAATAATTTGTTATAATTACTCAATTTACAGAAAGATATTTTTATTTTTAATTGTGTACCTACAAGAGTTATTTCATACATTAATTAATTTAAGATTTACATGCCACCAGTTAGGAAATATAAAAGTATTCAAATAATTATTTTATTTTACTTTTAATTAAAGAGTAGATCTAAATGTTCACTTGACAAATAAAAAGTAAATAATTATTTAGGATTTATATGTAATTTTAAATGGTCCATAATTTAAATTATTTATTCATTAACATTAGATCATACCAATCATATCTTTATTCTGTTTTATTCTTACCTTTTTTACCGTGTTGTGTTTTAATTTTTTTTTTAATGTTTTATTTTGATTGTATTTCAATTTATCTTATATTTTATTATAATTAATTATTAAAATGCAATTTTAAACTTATTTACATAAGATATAAATACTTTAATAATGATTATTAAATATAATTAAAATTTTATATATAATTACTTTTTAGCCTCAGCGTAACCGGGTAATAACATTCATACTACGTTTGGTTGGAGTATAAAATTTTTCACATGTTTTAATCATTGGTTAGCTCGAAACTAATCACAATTGGTAATTTTTAGTCACTCATATGATTTATTTATAGAAAAGAGAAGAAAAACTTTTTATTTGTTTTGAAGAGATTTTATTTTTACAATAGTTTTTACTCGTCATTATAATTACATGTTTAAATTTATACTAATTATATTTTATTTTTATGTCTATCTATTTTAGAATGTATGATGTATGTATTAAAAAATGATTAAGCATACATTATATTCTTTTAATAAATAAATTTCAAACAATGATTTATTTATCTTTGAGAAACAAATAATTAACAACAATTAAAATAGTATAAATTAAAACTTTATGAAAAAAAATATAATGCATATGATTTTGGCATCGGCCCACTTTTTTACTAAAATCATAATTGATAATAATCTAATAAAAATATTACTATTGTATTTGTATCTATAAAATGTATAATTGAAAAAAATGAAAAATATATTTGAAAGTGAAAAGGATATGTATGTATGTAAAAAAGTAAAAAAAAAATAGTATACTGTTATGAATATCTTATTAAGTAGATGTCCATCATGATTAAGATAAAGTTTTGATGTACTTTAAATTCTAATAGTTTTTAGAATTAGATCTCTACTTATTTTATACTTCTTATGCCTATAAATAGAGATTCTGATAAAGCATTGTAATCATCCCTTTTCATCAATAAAAGTAGTCGCTATCATGGTGTTCATAATAGTGACATTTCTAATCACCAGAAAAAGAATAGCAATGAAGGATAAGAAAGAGGTGGTCAAAATAATCCTTCAAAGGTTATTGAGAATTTATGTTACCGATGTGGTATGATGGAGCATTGGGAGCGTACCTATCGTACACCTAAACATTTAGTGAAACTTTATCAAGCATCTATTAAAGGGAAGAAAAATAATATTGAGACAAATTTTATATCCAAAAATGATGAAGTGGAGGCAAAAGAGGAGGGTGATGTAATTCATGGCCTTAATGATATAACTCACCTTGATGCGACAGATTTCTTTGAGAATCATTAAAAAAGTTGGTGTTATTTTAATATTTTATGTTGTTTTTAAGTATGTTTCATTTTCTTGCATAAATAATAAGTTGGTGTTATTTTGACATATTTATGTTATTTTAAGTATGTTATTTTCTTAATTAAAAAAATAAAAAAAAAAGTATGTTTACTTATTTATTTATTTTGCAAGTTATACATATTCAATAAATATTTGCAACGTTTCTAATGTTATATTTTATTTATTTTTATGAAGAATATGAATTATCAACAAATTTTTGTTGGATCCAAAATCAATAGAGACATATGTCTTACTGATAGTGCTACAACACATATGATACTCAAAGAGAAAAAATATTTTTCTCATTTAACAATAAGTGATGCTCATATTAATACAATCTCGGGTAGTTCAAAACTTATTGAAGGCTCTGGAGAGCAATTATATTATTACCTAAAGGTACAAAATTTGTCATTGATGATGCTTTATTTTTCACTAAGTCTCAAAGAAATTTATTGAGTTTTAAAGATATTTGTATTAATGGATATCATATTGAGACTATGAATGAGAAAAACATCGAATATCTATATATTACAAATGTTGAATGTGGAAAGAAATATGTTTTGGAAAGACTACCTGATTTTTTATCAAGTTTATATTATACACATATTAGTGTAATTGAGGCACATGTTACTACAAACCAGAAGTTTGTAGAACCACATACTTTTACTATTTGGCATGACCAGTTAGGCCATTCCAGATCTATTATGATGCGAAAAATAATTGAGAATTCAATTGGGACCCATTAAAGAACCAAAAGATTCTTGAATTCAAAGATTTCTCTTGTGATGCTTGTTCTCAAGGTAAACTGATTATTAGACCATCACCAGCTAAAATTAGTATTGAATCTCCCGCATTTCTAGAACGTATTCAAGGTGATATATGTGGGCCTATTCATCCACCATGTGGACCATTTAGATATTTTATGGTATTGATAGATGCATCTTGTAACGGCACGATTTTGGGGCTAGTCAGAACAGTGGTTTCAGAACCACTAATCCTAGGCCAAAGAAAGTATTTTTAATATTATTTTATGTGTTATAGCATAATTATATGAGTACATGAAAATTTTGGTGAATTAATTTTAGTAATTGCGTGCTTAATTTTGAAAAAGGACTAAATCGCATAAAGTGCGAAAGTTTTGTTCTACAAGTTAAAGGTGTCAAATAATTATATAACCTTAAATTGGAGGTCCTTAATGTGCAATTAGGCCCTTTAGGGAGTGTTGGCCGGCCATAGGGGACAAAGAAATGAAAATTTGGTCAAAGTAAGTGGTATTAGGTGACTTAATGGATGAAATAAAATAAAATAAAGAGAAAAGCTCAAATGATTAAATGAGTGATTTTGACAAGTTAGCTCGGGGATCATCAGACGTCAGAGGCATCAATCACACTACCAATCTGAACATTTGGTATAGTTAGATTTATCATTTTGAGTATGGCATGTATAGGGAATTGGTATTTTGTTAAGTGTCATATTGTTTCGGCCAAAAGTGTTGACTTGTCTTAAAGAGGAATTCGTTTTGTATAAGGCCATAGTTGATGGTTAATACTTGTTGTTGATAAATGCAAATTTTGATGTTTTCATGAATGTGGTTATTACATGGGCTGGTTGATAATTAAGAAATGTTGTAGGTGATAGAAAATAACTTGGATTTGAGGCGTGGATGCCTTGGTTGTGACTAATTTAGTCATGTGTTTGTGCTTTTGATGGTACTATATGATGTGTGTAGATGTGTGCTTGAAAAGGGTGACAAAGAGGCTTGGAAAATAGCCTAACAGCTATCCACACGGGCAGACACATGGCCGTGTGTCTAGGCCGTGTGTGACACACGGTTGCCCCATGGGCATGTGTCGAGGCCGTGTGTCCCCTGCACCTAATTTGTAAAAACTCAGATTAGCACATGGACTGGGCACACGGGCATGTGCCAGGCCGTGTGACATCTTGATTTCTCGCGAGGAACAGGTCAGGCTCATGCACGGGCTAAAGACATGGCCATGCCAGCCACACGGCCGTGCCATGAGTCCACACGGGCGTGTGCCCCTTTTTTTTAGAGAAGTTTTCCAAAGTTTTTCTAAAGTGCCTAGTTTAGTATCGAACCATTTCTAAAGTACATTTTGGACCTTGTAAGCCCATAATAAGGATTTTAAGATGTAGTTTGAAAAGTTTTAAATTTGAACGAAATTTCATATTCCGGAAATGTTTGTATGTACGTTATTAAGTCAAGTAACGCCTCGTACCCTGTACTGGTGTCAGTTACAGGTAAGGGGTGTTACACATCTAGTAGATAGTCACATGTATGTTTATTGTCGACTCACAACCTGGCTTTTGCGAGACTACTTGCTCAAGTAATTTGATTAAGAGCACAATTTCTAGATTATGCAATAAAAACTATCCGTCTTGATAATGCTGGTGAGTTTACATCTCAAGCTTTCAATGATTATTGCATGTCAATTGAGATAAAAGTTGAACATCCTGTAGCTCATGTTCACACACAAAACGGTTTAGCTGAATCGTTTATCAAATGCCTTCAACTAATAGCTAGGACATTGCTTATGAGAACAAAACTCCCTATTACAGCTTGGGGATATGCTATTTTGCATGCATTAACACTTATGCGCATCAGGCCAACAAGTTATAATAAATACTCCCCATTGCAATTGGCTTTTGGTCAGGATCCAAATATTTCCCATCTTAAAATTTTTGGATGTGCAGTATATGTTCCAATTGCTCCACCACAACAAACAAAGATGGGTCCTTAGAAGAGGTTGGGAATATATGTTGGTTATGAATCTCCTTCTATAATTAAGTATGTTGAACCATTAACTGGAGATTTATTTACTGCACGATTTGTTGATTGTGACTTTAATGAAACAATATTCTCAACATTAGGGGGAGAGAAAATACAGCTGGTAAAAGAAATTACATGGAATGGATCATCATTATCTCAATTAGATCCTCGTACAAGTCAATGTGAGCAAGAAGTTCAAAGGATCATACATTTGTAAAACATCGCCAATTGACTGCCAGATTAATTTACTGACCTAAAGAGAATTACAAAATCTCACATACCAGCTGAAAATGCTCCAATACAAATTGATATCCCAAGAGGGCAAAATGTTAGTGCAAAAGAAAGTAATCCATGCCTGAAGCGGGAAAGACTGGTTGGTTCCAAAGATAAAAATCCTCGTAAAAGGAAAGGAGAAAATACTCAAGGTGATTATATTATGGAGACAAGTTCCCAAGAAGAGGCCAAAAATATAATTAATCATAATCATAAAACCCCAGAAGGGATTCAGGTACCTGAAAATGATGATAACAAAGAGATCTCGATAAGTTATGTTACTTCGGGGAAAAGATAGAACCGTAAAAACATAGTTGTTGACAACAAATTTGCATATAATGTTGCTATTGAAGTAAAAAAAAAAAGAAAATGATGATTCTGAGCCTAAATCTATTAAGGAATGTAGAAATGGAAATGATTGGCCAAAATGGAAAGATACAATTCAAGCAGAATTAAATTCACTTTCTAAATGTGAGGTTTTTGGACATGTAGTCCAAACACCTAAGATGTAAAGCCAATAGGATATAAATAGGTATTTGTCCAAAAACAAAATGAAAAAAAATGAAGTCCTAAGATATAAATCACGACTTGTAGCACAAGGATTTTCGCAAAGGCCCGGCATTGATTATGAAGAAACATATTCTCCTGTGGTGGATGCAATCACGTTTAGATATCTTATTAATCTGGCAGTACGTGAAAAACTTGATATGCATCTAATGGATGTTGTTATAGCCTATTTGTATGGCACACTTGATAGTGAAATTTATATGAAAATCCCAAAAGGATTTAAAATCCCAAAAGGATATAGAGTTTCTCGGGAAAATTGCTCGATCAGATTAAAGAAAAGTTTATATGGATTAAAACAATCTGGACGTATGTGGTATAATCGTCTTAGTGAATACTTGTTAAAAGAAGGTTACAAAAATGATCTAATTTGTCCATGTGTCTTTATAAAAAGGTTTGGATCAGATTTTGTGATAATTGCTATTTATGTTGATGATCTAAATATTATTGGAACTCTTGAAGAGCTCCAAAATACAGTAAATTGTTTAAAGAAAGAATTTGAGATGAAAGATCTTGGAAAAGCAAAGTTTTGTCTTGGCTTATAGATCGAGCATTTAAAAGATGGAATTCATGTTCATCAATCAACTTATACTGTAACACCCCTAACCCATATCCATCGCCTGAACACGGTTACAGAGCATTACCAAAATTTACAGATCAAATATAGTAAATTCGCAACATTTACTATTCATATACGAAACCAAATATATTCAATCATAATGTCCTTTATATGGGCCCTCGAGGCCCAAAATATGCATTTAGATCCAATTAGGATTAAACCGAGAATTCAGAGAATTTTTTGCGAAATTTCAAAAATTTTCTTAGGTGCATGGGACACATGTAACACCTCTAACCCGTATCCGTCGCCGGAACAGGGTTTCAGAGCGTTACTAAAACATTCAGAACATTTATCGATTAATTCAGACAAGTTACTATTTATTCACCGAGGTCATTCATAATGCCCCTTAAATGGACCCTCGAGGCCCAATATGAGCATTAGAATCAAGTTGGGACTAAATCGAGAACTCAGGAAATTTTTCGCGAAATTCTAAAATTTTCCAAGGTGCAGGGCTCACACGCCCGTGTGGTCCAAGGGACACGCCCGTGTGACCCTGGGACACGCCCGTGCGGCAGGCCGTGTTCAAAACTAGGTAGCTCTCTGACTTGCGCCACACGGCCATGCCACACGCTCGTGTGCTAGGCCGTGTGTTCGTGTGTCCCTTGCACCTTAAATTCAAGAAAACAGAATGCTCAGAATTGAGCACACGGACAGAGACACGGGCGTGTGTCTCGGCCGTGTGGACGGCACGGCCTCGAACACGGGCGTGTGCCCTGGCCGTGTGAAGTCTGCACCTATTTTATGAAAAATTATGAAAGTTAAATCGACCACAAGGCCTAGCACACGGGCGTGTGGCACGGCCTTGTGGCATAAGTCAGAGAGCACCTTATTTTGAATACGGCCTGTAGCACGGGCGTGTCTAAGGGTTACACGGGCGTGTGACCCCTGTTTTAGAGAAAAAATTTCTAAGTGTTGTATGATTTTCTGAAGTTCTCGGTTTAGTCCCGAACTACTTCCAATGTATGTTTTGGGCCTCGTAGGCTCATTTTAGGAACGATATGAATGTATGTGAAAATTTTTAAATTTGGATGGAAATTACGTCTCAGTTTTGTATGTTTGCTTGTGTTTAAGTTCGGTAATGCCTCGTACCCTGTTCCGGCGTCGAATACGGGTAAGGGGTGTTACAACACACGCCCGTGTGGCCAGGCTGTGTGGCTTACACGGCCAAGTGACACGCCCGTGTCCCAAACCGTGTGGGCATTCGATGTGAGGCACACGGCCGTGTCCTAGCCTGTGTTCAAATTAGGGTAGCTACTGACTTGGGCCACACGGCCAAGCCATACACCCGTGTGCTAGGCCGTGTGAACAATTTATTTTACATTAATTAGGTGCAGGGGTCACACGGCCAAGTCACACGCCCCTGTGCTAGGCCGTGTGTTACCCACGGCTGAGACACACGCCGTGTCTCTGCCCGTGTGAAAATACCTAGGCATTTTGTTTCTCAATTTTAAAGATGTAGGGGACACATGGCCAAACCACACGCTCGTGCGCATGGCCTTGTGTCACACACGATTGAGGCACATGCCCATGTGTCTACCCATGTGGACGAAAATAGGCCATTTTCAAGGCCACTTTTCTCACCCAAATTTACCTTCAGCCTACAACAACACTTGAATACATTCACCAACCAATTCAAGACATTAAAACCATGTCAAAACCAATCTTATGCATGATATATCATCACATGTATTTAAGTATTCAAACTTACCTATTTGTATAATCATATAAGTTTATCAAAATTCAATCTATCATACTAAGCACATATATATTAAACATGGTATAACCTCCTACACATACATCAAACATGCCATCACTAGTCATTCCAGTGGCTAGTTACAACCAAGCATATACATGCCATCATTGGCCAATTTAACCTATACATGCCATTATACCAAAATAAATTTTCTATTTATACCAAAACGAGCTGAAGGATAGTGTGATGATGCTCCGACCAATTTCCAACCTTTACGAGCTTCTAAACACTATAAAACAGTGGAAATTAAATAGAGTAAGCATATAATTCTTAGTAAGTTCGTATAACAAGAATTTAACTTACCAATCATGTTCATTCAATGTAAGCATACAAACATGCATCCAAACAATTTGGCCAATTGCCTAAACACATGCTTTCATCAAACAAGTTAGTCATGAAATTTACATGATTATCAAGAAAACAGAGATGAGCTCATCATGAAATAATTTCTAGGTATTTCAGGGATATTCGAGATATAATTCATTTAAATCTCATATTTTCTTACATCAAGAGTTTTGTCCATTGAATTATTGAAATATCGATGGATACTTGGGTAATACACACGAGGTGTACAAAACAGTGATCCGTCAACTCATATTCAGGGGGTGCTCATTAAAGCACATAATCGGGAAGCACTCTCTCGAGCCATATAACAGAATGCTCATGTGAGCCATGTAACAGGAAGCTTATCCGGGCTATAACAGGAAATTCATAAGAGCTATAATCAGGAAGTTTACAATGAACTTTTAATCAGGAAGCTCACGAATAGCCTTTAATCAGGAGCTCCGGATAGCCATATATCGAGAAGTTCAAGCGAGCCATATCAGGACGCTCACAAAGAGCTACGTTTGTGTCCGCAATATATGCAGCAGGATCACAACCGATCATATAACAGGATGCTCACAAAGAGCTGCGGTAATCCGCAACACATGCAAGATCACTACCGATCAGGATGCTCGCAGGAACCATATAACAGAAAGCTCGAGAGGGCTTATAACGGGATGCTCGTAGGAGCTGTGGTGTGTCTGCAACACACGCAGGACCACAACCAATCGGGAAATCATGTATCCATCGAATTCCATTATTCAAACGGGATTTAATATTTATCGGGCTTTGTCGGATATGTAACCAATTTCATATATTTGGCATTTATACAATTCAGATACAAAACATTTAATTCAAGCATATAAATATACACAATTTAGTTACACAAACTTACCTCGTCACTTGCTCATATACGAAGATCTACTAATCCGATACTTTTTCTTTCTCTCGATCTAACTCTTTATTTGATCTTTCCAGATCTAATTAAGCTTGCTTGAATTCTTTTCTCTTAGTTAGGGTTTCCATAGAAAATTTGGGGAAGATGGTGATAAAATGATATTTTCTTTTATTTAATCAACTTATCATCTTTTAATTTTTTAACTTTCCAATTTCATCCTTTTCTTTAATTAAATTTCCATGGATGAATCACCATAATTATCTACTAACTTCTCTTAATGGTCTAATTACCATATAAGGACATCTAATTTTGAATTCCATAGCTATTTGATACTTATAGCTACTAGAACTCAACTTTTGCATTTTATGCAATTTGGTCCTTTCCACAATTAAACATGTAATCGGTAAAAAATTTCTTAATGAAATTTTCATATGTTATTCCTATCATATTGCAGATCATGCAATAATATTAAAATAATTTTTCTTTCTGACTCGGATTTGTGGTCCCAAAACTACATTACGATTTCTTTGAAAGCAGGTACATTACATATACGGAAAAGATATTAAAGAAATTTTACATGGATAAAGTACACCTATTAAGTACTCCGATGGTTGTACGATCGTTAGATGTGAATAAAGATCAATTTCGTCCTTGCGAGGATGGTGAAGAGTTTCTTGGTCCTAAATTACCATATTTAAGTGCCATAGGGGCATTGATGTATCTTGCAAATAGCACAAGACCTGATATAGCTTTCGCTGTAAACTTGTTAGCAAGATTTTGTTCTTATCCAACACGTAGACATTGGAATGGAATTAAACATGTATTTAGATATCTCAGAGGGACTATTGATATGGGGTTATTTTATTCAAATGATTCGAAATCCCTATTAGTTGGCTATGCTGATGCTAAATACTTATTGGATCCATATAAAGGTCAATCTCAAACATGATATTTATTTACATGTGGGGGTATTGCCATATCATGGCGTTCAACAAAGCAAACATTAGCTGTTTCTTTTTCAAATCATGCAGAAATAATTGCAATGCATGAGGCAAGTCGAGAGTGCATTTGGCTAAGGTTATTGACCTAACATATCCAGAAGATATGTAATTTGCCTTTACAGGAAAAGATGCCAACTATATTATACGAAGATAATGCAGTATGTATAGCTCAATTGAAGGGTGGCTATATCAAAGGTGACAGAACGAAACATATTTCACCAAAATTATTCTTTACCCATGATCTTGAGAAAAGAGGTGATATAAATGTTTAACAAATTTGTTCTAGTGAGGATTTAGCAGATCTTTTTACTAAGGCATTGCCAACTTCAATATTTGAAAAACTACTACACAAGACTGGAATGCGTCGACTCAAAAATGTAATGTAATGTTGCCATCAGTGGGAGTCTAAAAACAAGTTGTACTCTTTTCCTTTAACCAAGGTTTTGTCCCATTGGGTTTTCCTGGTAAAGGTTTTTAACGAGGCAACTTGCAATAGAAGATTGTGTACTCTTTTTCCTTAATTAGGTTTTTATCCCACAGGGTTTTTCTTAATAAGGTTTTAACGAGGCACATTATCTACCAATGGTCATCCAAGGGGGAGTGTTATTAATATTTTATTAAGTGGATGTCCATCATGATCAAAATAAAGTTTTGATGTACTTTAAATTCTAATAGTTATTAGAATTAGATCTCTACTTCTTTTATACTTCTTATGCCTATAAATAGAGACTTTGATGAAGCATTGTAATAATCCTTTTTCATCAATAAAGTACATTCTCTATTGCTTTCATTTTTTTTTTGTTCTTTATTCTCTCCATCTCTCTTTATTTTATAACATATACCATTTTTATTTATTTATTTTACACTGGTAACAAATCTCATTTCTATTTTCCTATTTAAAAAACTCACATTTTGTTATAGAAAAGAATACCAATAATGTTATTAAATTAAAAGAAGAAAGTCTAATTATGATCCTAGTCCTTATACTCTTTAAAAATTTGAAATCTAATCCTTTTGATAGTATGATTTAAAAATTAAAATCTAATTGATAATATTATTAAATAAATTTTATTAAATGTAAATATTATGTTTTTAATTTTTAAATAAAAAAATAATATTTAAATGTCATATTTAAATTTAACGGGGTCCATTAATGGTGTTATTGATTGGAGTTTAATTTTTCAAATAAGAAGTAGAGAGACTAAATTTTAGGATATAAAAATAGAGGGACTAAATTTCAAAAGTTGAAAGAGAAATTTTAGGATATAAAAATAGAGGGACTAAATTTCAAAAGTTGAAAGAGAATAGGGACTGCAACCATAAAAAAGAGCAAGAAAAACGCGTAGGAGTACAACGGCTAGTTCCCATGTGTATATAAAGGGAGGCGGCTTCCCTCTCCCTCACTTATTTTCACTTCCCTCTCTGATTGAATTTTCTGCTGCCTCTCCCATTCACTCGATTTTTTTCCTGGTTTCAGCTGAGTCTCTGATTGATTTTTTTTTTCTGGTTTTTTTCCCGGTTTCTGGAACGTTTTAGCACTCAGGCAGCTTTGTTTCGATTTCTTGTATCTGATTTTGATCTACAGTTCCATTCTGTAAATTCAACTCTGCTTTTTTAGGTTTCTTGCTTCGATTCTATTTTGGTTTGGTAATTTTGGGTTCTTTGTTTTGGTTTGTTTTTCTTTCTAGTTTTCTATCGATGGTGATTGTATGTAGGGATTTTTTTAAATTTATTTTAACCCACAATATCATTCTAAAAGTTCAAACTCTGCTTTTTAGGGTTTCATACTTGGATTCATTTCCTGTTTGGTGATTTAGGGTTCCCTGTTATCTCTTTTAATTTCTATCGATTGTGATTATACGAAGGGGCTAATTATGTGTTGAAAACAGGGTTTTGATTTGCACACCAAATGCATCAGGGATCTACTATTGTTTCTCAGTTGCGGCCTGAGTTTTATGATCCCAGGTAGGCTCTTTTTCAGGCATCGGACTTGGTCCTTTTCGAAGGATCAAGTAAATCAGTAGATTTATATGTTTTTTTTTACAAAGATTGCAACTATACTTTATTCACTCCTCTTGGGTAAAAACCATTATTATTAGGTTGGGTATCGAGATTTTCATTATAATGGGAAAAAACAAGCCATCCTTGGATGCCTACTCCCTTCAACCATCAGCTGAATCAATCAATGTCTACACTTTGGTTACAAACACTAAATCCACGGAGAGTTGTCGACTTCCAGTTCCAGATGACGGTATTCTCTCAATGCTCGCCATTATCGTGGAAGAAAGCACAAGAGACGTCGGTCCGGAAACGGAAGATGAGCACTCTGTATTGTTTTTTAAAGCTTCTGATTGTTGGATGCACATGGTTATGGGGTTTCTCTTGACGATCAAAGTGACGAGATTACCTTCATAGGCCACTGTGACGTTGCCTCTACTACTACTACTACTACTACATCAATGGAGATCCCCAGCTCTCACAGGATGCTCCATGTTTTCACAGACGGTGATGATACAAGGTGAGCAAAGGGAAGATGGGCCTCTGCTGGTTGTAAAACTTCATAATATTAGATTTGTATCTATAAGGAAACAAATAGCAAAGGGTCTTGATTGTTTTGTTAGTATTAATACGTACCAAGTTAGAATCTAGAAAATGTTGTTACTATGACAGAATTTCTTTTTTCCATCCTGGTAATTAGTAAAACTTGTAAATTTTATACAATAAATAAAATTTCCTCAACTCATTTAATAATGGAAATCTATTGTTTTACACAAATTTGTTTATGAGGATATATGTTACTACAGAATGTATCTATTTTTTTTTTTTTTTTGCCAAATGGGGCGAAAAAATTCAATTAAGTCCCTTTACGAAAAATACATTCTTAAATTGCATTAATTAAGTCATTTGATTAATGTTTTTCGTCTTTCACTGTTATAGTGCTAACGTAGCGCTCCATGTCAACGATAGTTGTTGACGTCAGCAAAAAAAATATATATATATATATATATATGTAAATATTAAATAAATTTCAAAAATTTCAAAAAATTTAAAATTAATAAAAACCATTTAAAAGTTAAGTCCAAATTCATTCATAGACTGTTTTTCTAAATTATATAAATTTTAAAAATATATTTAAAATTTTTACTTGAATGAACCTGAACAAATGGTTGCCCAAGTCCATTTATTTCAAACTTAAAATTTTTAAATGATAAAAAATAATTTTTAAATAATTTTTAACAAATTTGTAAAATATTATTAAAATTTATATAAATATTAAGTAAAATTCAAAATTTTCAAAAATTTTAAAATTAATAAAAAGAACCATTTAAAAGTTAAGTCTAGATTAAGTTAAAGACGATGTTACCAAATTATAATTTTTATTTTTGTTGACGTCAACAACTATCGTTGACATGGAGTGCCACATTAGTGCTATAACAGTGAAAGATAGAAAACGTTGGTTAAAGGGCTTAATTAATACAATTTGAGAGTTTGAGGTTTTAATTGAGTGCATTTTTCATGGAGGAGCTTAATTTTTAAAACATTATTATATTTTATTAAATTTTTATAAATTTTAATAATTTTTTTTATAAATTTTATAGTCTAAAAGGTACCAACAAAATTAAAATATTGATATACATATCATATTTTGAAGAATTATTTTTAAATTTTATATAATTTAAAAAAATCGTCTTAAATTTTTAATTTTTAAACTTTTTGAATTTTACTTAATATTTTTATAAATCTTAATAAAGTTTTAAAAATTTATTAAAATTTTTATCACTTTAAAAAAATTAAGTTTAAAATAAATGAACTTGAATAAACTGTTTATCCAAGTTCATTCTAGTAAAAAAATTAAATATTATTTAATTTTATAAAAAATTGAATTTTTTAAATTTTTTGCTTATGTCATAGAGCGTCATATCAGTATTGTAATAATTAAAGATAATAAATATTGGTCAAAAAATTTAATTGATACAAATTAAAAAATTTAACAACTTATTTAAAAATATTTTTTACGAAAAGATTTAAATAAATTTTTTTCACCAAAATTCAGGCGCTTATACACCCCTTTAGCATCACTTAAATGCCTCCACCAATGATTAAAATCAAATTGACGAGGTAGTGATAACACATCAAATTATAATAACTCTTCAGAAATTGAAATTTACCAAAAATATAAGTGTTCATATTCTTTTATATTATATTTGTGTGCGATATGATTACAAATTAATATAAATTTTAATAATTTTTATTATATTTTATTTAAAAATTGCATTTAACTTGATTAAATAATTTATTTAACTTTTATCTAATTTCATTTTAAAATTAAGAAATTGGACCATAATAATTTGAATAATTTGAGTAAGGATCGTGAATAACTTGAGTTTTAAAGGTCTGAATATAAATAATTCGAGACTCAAACACACATGATTGAATTCGAAAGGACTCAAATTAGAAATGAATATAAGTTCGAAATAATTCAAAATTTTTAAAATTTAAATTCATTCGATTCATATCCACCAAACTTATCTAACATGTGTAATTAAGAGCCTAGAATAACCCACTACACCAAAAATATAAAAGTATAATGATAAATTTAACTCTAAATGTTTACTTATTTTGTCACATTGGCACTTTTGTTTTTTTTATCACTTTGATCCTTAACTTTCAAATTTTAATCAAATTGCTTCTTTTTTATGGAAAAAACTAATTGAACTATTAAAATTTTAACGACATTGATTTGGCCATTCGGGTGGTTGTCCACTTATAATTCATAAAAGTTCAAAAAATAGTAAAAAAATATTTTAAAATTCAACAAATTTCTATAAGTTTGTATTTTTTTTAAGAAAATTTATCAATATTAGCAGTAAAGTATATATAAATAGCTACACGAGTTGTCATTTCAATTCCATTAAAATTATCCATAAAAAAAATAAAGCAATTTGACTAGAATGTAGAGGTTGAGACCCAAAGTGATTAAAAAATGAATAAAAACTAGAATAGCCAAATAAGAAACATTAAGAGCTAAATTTATAATTATACCGGATATAAATGAATTCAAATAACAACCCATTTACACTTATGTTATGTTTGGTAGAAATATTATTTTTTTTTACATATTTTTAGTATATGAGCTAGGTATAAATTAATTCAATTGATAATATTTAGCTACTCCCATGACTTATTTTTAGCAAAGAAAAAGAAAATTTTACACTTATTTTGAAAAGGCCTTATTTTTGACAAGAGTTTTTACTCGTATTTCTAATTTCAATTTTAAATTCGTATTAGCTATCCTTTATTTTATGTCAAACTATTATAATATATATGCAATAAATAAAATTTTGACATTAATTTTACACTTTTTGCTACTTTTGCAACCAGTCTGGATTTCCGGATATATTTAAGCCCAACAAACCACTTTACTATTGCACCAACAAATAAAATTAAGGGTAAATTAGGCTTTTTTACATATATAATATAAAAAAATTTAAAATTTTTGAAAATAGTATCCCACCCCGATTAATTACAGGAATGGGGTGTTTGGGGTGGTGCAGAGGCAACACCACCCCTATTTTCTAACAACCGTCAGTAATCAGTTAAAAAACAATTTTTTTGGTCAAGCCTTCTTCATTGGCGGCACCAAAATACCCGACTATAGAACCCAAATACAAATACAAAACAAATACAAATGGAAAACCGGAAAAAAATATGGTGAAGGTTGCATGTCAGGTGGCATTGGTGAAGTCCTCCTGACAAGCAACACCGGTGTCAGCCCTGACTCCTCCTACGATTACTGCTGCGTGGTGATGGGACGAGATCTTTAAGGGTCCCGTAAATTCGGGGTTCGGTGGGACCTTATAACCATGGTCCCCCAAAGTGAAAAAAAAAATAGATTCAGAAGAGAATAGAAAGAGAAGGAAAAAAGAAAGAAAAATAGAACATTAGCAGAATATAGAAGAGAAGAAGGAGAAGATAGAAGAGAAAGAAAGGAGAAGGAAATGAGAACTGAAAAAAAAAAAGGATTTTATTAGGGATTTGGGGTTTGAAGAAAAGGGTTTTGTTAGAGTTTAGTGTTTGAATAAAAAGAGGGATTAAAGGGTTTTGATTAGGGTTTGAAAAATGAGGTATTAGGGGGTTTTTATTTAGGATTAAAAAAGTATTAGAGGGATTTGTTTAAGGTTTTAAAAAAGGGTTAAAAGATCAAAAGAGGATTTTGTTTAGGGTTTTAACAGAAAAGATAAAGAAGAGGTAATTTTTAGTATTTATAAATTATTTGTTTAGTTTAGTGTTTATTGTGATTTATAGGTTATAAATGTTGTTGTTTTTTGTTGTTTTTGAATTATTTGACAAATGTTTTTGATTTATTGAGATTTTGATTTTTTAAATTATTTTTGTAAGATAATGTTTTTGTAAGAAAGGAAGGTTGTTTGAAAGAAAGTGTGCATGTATGTTTTGTTATATTTTTTGATGGGCATATTTTTTTTTTTGGTTTATTATTAGATGCAGATAACAACATATAGTCCAATCAAGTTTATTTTGTTTTGATACTTTCTGTTATTTTAACATAATTTTTTTTTGTTTTTTTTTATGTAGATCAAAGATGGGACCATTGAGTTAGAATTTATGAGATATTTTCATTTTGTTAATTACTGAACCAATATAAATAAGTTTATTATATACAACAATATTATAGCAAAAATGTGATGTGGACAAAACTGTTTAGTATTTTTGTAATGATATTATTGTACTATATTTATTGTAATATTTATTGTATTACATTTAGGTGTTTTGATAATTATTTAAAATGGACCACCTTAGAAATTAATTATCGAAATGTGTTATTCGCAACTCCGTGTTAGGGTGTCATATTTATGTATTTTAATAATATTTTTCCTATTAGTGGGATAAAAAGACCCAAATACAAATTAATTACCAAAATGTGTTTTTTGCAACAAACTAATTGAACTCATTTTTTTTAAAATTGCAGATATCTAAATGGGTTCTTTGATTAACGATGATGATCACATATCAAAAACGGTTAATGAGATGGTAATAAAATTATTATCTTTTACTCACAGGTCCCCTTATAAAAAGTTCCACGTCATTTACAGAATTAAATTAGGATATATTAACTATTTCTATAATTTAATAGTGTCAGGGCCCGTATCGCGCATTGAGGGGTCGTGTGAATGGTTTAGGATATCTACCGGATGAACGACTAATTTCATACTTGGAGTCAACCGGATTCGAATCAACGACATTGATCTGGATGTTTGATTTGTGGTGCGACTTAATATTCGCTTTGGACGAGCGGTGGTGCCCTGAGACCCACACTTTTCATTTGTCATGTGGGGAGTGCACTATCACTCTAGAGGATGTTGCACTGTAACTCGGGCTCCTAATCAACGGGAGTGCGGTAACATGCATAAGTACGATCTCTGAGTCGGCTGCCCTTTGCTATAACCTACTAGGAGTCTCGCCCGGTGATGCTGAGTCGAAATTTAAGGGTTTGAGGTTTTCATGGCTGAAGGCCAATTTCGAGAATTTACCGATTATTGCCATTAAGCAGGAGGTGATGTGCATTGCTTGAGCGTACATTATGCATATTATAGGGGGTGTACTCATGCCAGATGCAAACAACAACAATGCCCATTTGATATACTTGCCCCTGTTAACTAATTTGCATAACGTTCGTTCATATAGTTGGGATTCCGTAGTACTAGCTATGTTGTATCGCAAGTTTTGTCAAACAACAAAGCCTTCTACTGTGGACATAGGCAGATGCCTCATATTGCTACAGTCTTAGGCACTTTATCGGATGTCATTCTTGGCATCGGTTGGTTACCAAGCATATGTATTTCCATTCGTGAATATGTGATAAAATTTTACCCATTATAGCAATTATTTGACATTTTTTTCTAATGATATTATTCTAACAAGTATTTTTGTTTTTGTAGATGGAGTACTAATCCGGGTATCGGGAGGTCATACACGGTTTCGATATATGGTCTTATGATTGAGAAATATGCCAGGGAGGGGGTAAGCTATTCCAATATTGTGCAGTTCATTTGGATGCCCTATTCCTAACCGGAAATTGTGGCTATTATTCTCTCGTTTGCCCACATCCACTCACACCTTTGTGTATTAACGCACCCATTATCAATTTTCAGACAGTGGAGTGGTATAACAGGGATCGAGTACTCTGGCAGTTCAGATGCATACAGTATATCCCGGCATCGCCAGTGCAGTTGAGGAAGATCCACGGGATTAACAAGAGGGGAAAATAGGGAAATAATTGGGCGGTAGTGCATTAACAATATATTGCAGTGTGGAATAACCGGATGGGGCAAAAACCTCACATGGATCTTTCTTTCGATTTATAGCCCTCGTTAGAATACATACAGTGGTACTCCAAGATAGGGAAACTGTATTTATTTGGTGGGCAATCAATGGTAGTCCTCTTGCACATGCAATGACTTGGGCAACCCTCATATCCCCTTCCACATCCGCCTCCTACACTCGAGCCAGAGCCAAAGCCCTCGCCCGAGCTGACGCCCGACCTTGAGCGGTCTTATACACAGTCTAGGGATAGTTCTTATCATCTGAACTTGGGGGTCGATGACTATTTCCCGGACTCGTCAGGCCACAGATATCATTCAGAGTTTCCTGGATCCAGTTCTAATCTACCTGATTTGAGATCATCGATGACGTTTAATATGTTCAGCCCATTACCACTGTAGTACTCCACTCCTTCTGGGAAAACATTTGGGGCATACAATTTTTCTACTATGTTTAGCACACCCCCAGGTTCGGGTAAGGATAACGTTGATCGCCACGAGCACCCGCAATGTGAACGCCGACTACCACAACGATTTACCCCTAAGACCACACCATCGAACCATCAATTTTAGGGGTTTTTGTAATTTCAATGATCAAGTTTGTATTTATTTAATTATAGTAAAAATTGAGCATTTAATGATGCGTCGTTGAATGCACCAAATATATCCTACTCCCTGCAAAATAATGAAAATAACAGTAAAGGGCAAGTAGGGTCGAATCCACGAGGATTGGATTATACAAATGCTGTTTCGAAATCTCGCGAGAATCGTGCCCAAGAAAAGCGTATGTTCTCGAAAAATAAAAACAGAATTAATAATTTCGATTTGGAATAAAACAGAATATAAAGTGAATTGAAATCGTGAAAGTAAATTGCGAAAATAAAGAGGAAAATAAAAGAGTTTAAAGAAAAGTGAGTTTCTTATTTGGCGAGATTCTAGCCTCCGGTTGTCTCGTTCCTCCTTGGGTTCAATCTTCGGCTTTTGGATGACCCTTCTCTACCCAAGTAAGCCAGTTATAGTGGAAGAGGACGCCTACGACCACAAACTCCAAGAGTTTAGACTTACGAATTTAGGGAGCCTGACTCTAGCCTGCAATTGCTTTTGTGGAGTTATTTATGCTAGATCAACGCTTCTCAATGGCGAATCCCACGCCATTTTGTCTCTTGGGCTCGCCAACCTCGACGACGTGATAAGCTCACTTAAACGACGGTGCAATCCTTCCAAAACACACAAAGCGGCCGTCTTTGCATACGTTGAAAGGGTTACTTTTAAAGGGACATGGACGGAAGCGTCAGCCCCGTAATGCGGAGAAACGATGAATACCTGGGCGAGAAAGTTTAGTGCGGATTCTAAGCCTCAAGAACCTTTTTGGGGCATTCGACAACCTTCGGCTAGATGGATTTTAGTGGCTCATAATTGTGGTGGAAAAATAAATAAATATATAAGAATGGAAAAAAAGAATTTTTATTGAAAGAAAATATGGAAAGCACAAAAGACTTATGGGGAGAGAGTTTTCAGGAAAAGATGAACCCCTAAACCGAGTCACTTCATCACCTATTTATAGTGCTAAGATAGATAGACTAGTCCTACTTAAATTCCTAAAGATAATTACAAATAATCAAAGATAAATAAAATAAATAAAATAAATCCTAAATTAAATAATCCTTAATAATTATCTTAATATTAATTATCCTAATATAATTGAAATAGAGTTTGATAAAATAAAATCTCTTCTTTTTGCAATTCAACCCTTGTGTCCTCCATGCTTGCGCTTTTGGCACCAACTTTTTCTTGTGTCGCACATTGACCCATTTTTATCTTTAATTTCACGCTTTTGGCCCTTAATTTCGCTTTTGCCTCCAATTTAGTCCCTATAGATAAAAGATCATAAATAGCCCAAATTAGTAGAATCATACTCAAAATAAATATGCAATTAGCACATAAAAACATGACGTTCTAGAGTGTTATCAAATTCCCCCCTACTTAGCCCATGCTTGCCCTCAAGTATGGTTCCTATCCACTGTGAAAATTAGATCCTGAAAGAAATTCTACTCCAAAGTTTTATAAAGATTAGTCAAAAATGCATATGAAAAATAAAGAGAACTTCTAAGCTTGCTTTAAGTAAAACAGAAAAAGTATTCTAATTAACACACACAAAAATTAAAATCTTCTTGAATTATTTCATGCTATTTAGGTAAATTACCAAACCTACCAAGACACTCTATTTATTTCCTCCTTTAGTCCCCAACTGCAATTTTATTAGTACTATTTTTCCTTTTTTCTTTTTTTTTGGAATTATTTATTCACTTAGGAATATATTGAACCTTTTGACGTGAAGAGAGATGACAACCCAAGTACCCCACCCCGGTTACTCACCCCAACATACTCCTAAAATTTATTTATTTCCGGATGTGAGTTTTACCCATCACGTCACACAACCTTTTGACGCGAAGTAGAATGACAACCCAAGCACCCCACCCCCGGTTACTCAGCCCAACATACTCCTAAAATTTATTTATTTCCGGTAAGTTAGTGAGTTTTACCCATCACGCCACACAACCTTTGACGCGAAGTAGAATGACAACCCAAGCACCCTACCCCGGTTACTCGATCGACCACGTTCGAGCCGCACTCATAACCTTGGTTAGTGAGTTTTACCTATCACGTCACATAACCTTTTGACGCAAAGTAGAATGACAACCCAAGCACCCTACCGGTTACTCGATCGATACCACGTTCTAAGTTGCACTCATAACCTTGGAAACATTTATTAAACAAAATTTACACTAAATTTTAATTTTGGAGGACCTAAGAGAAATAATCAAGTGTTGAAAATAAGTTTTAGTAACCACCTAATAGACATGAACATAATTTAGGCATGCAATTGTATTAAGTGTCCACTTTATATTAAACTTGATCAATTTTACGAAAAGCAAGATAAAGTTAACTTATTAATCATAATTATTTTTAGCCTAATAAAAATAAAACAAAGTGGAGATAAAATCAAGCATGCATGTAATCATAACTAACTCAAGAGAGCAAGAATCATGCATGCAGTCAAACAGTGGCAAGTCGTGGTCAAATTCTTGGGCATGAAAAGCGACAGAACATTCTTAAAAAAATATATATGGACAAAATAGAGCATCAGGCAGCAAACATAAGTCACATCAACAGACGACAGTAATACGAAAAGTACCTCCCCCCTACTTAAAACACATTGTCCTCAATGTGGACGCAAAAGAAATAAATAGGTAGAAAAGTTTAGAAAAACTCCCCGTGTAGCTACTGTCGATTGCGGAGGATAGCAATGGGTTCGGTGAGTTGCTGGCCAAAAGTGTCAAGTCGAGCCTCAACGCGCTCCGTTTTACCTAAGCAAAGAAGAGAAATTTATTAATATTTAAATAAAAGAAATTAAAAAGAAAAGAAAAGAAAACAATAAATAAAAAATAATAATAAAAAATGAAAATAAATCATAAAAGAAAAATAAAGATTGGGTTGCCTCCCAACAAGCGCTTGTTTAACGTCATTAGCTCGACGACTTAAATGGTTCTACGGTGGCTCAAAATAAATCTTTTTAATCGTGTGAGCTTGGAAATTCTCATTTTTTATCACATCCACCATATTTGGGTTTAATTGTCTTTGCGCCTTTTTCATTGGTTTCATATTTTCCTCCAAGGGGTTAATCCCTTTTAAGTCGGCAATGGTCTCATCATTCTCCAAAAATGTGAATTTGAGATGCTCAAGAAGTGGTTTTAATTTTGGATCTGATGCCTGCACAACAGAAGGTAGAAGTTTAGTATTCATAGGAGCCAATAATTTATTAATAGATTTAAAATCATCAAACATCATTTTAGATTTATCTCCATAAGATGACTCAAAAGTTTTTTCTACTGATGAGTTAATTATGTCGACACGGTTTACATCCAAGACTTCACTTGGGTGGCTAATTGTGCCATAAACGTTAAACTTCACGATCTCCCCATCAAACTCCATCGTGAGGGTTCCGCTTCGTACGTCAATCTTAGTATTTGCAGTACTAAGGAAAGGTCGCCCCAACAAGATGTCTGAAGACCGAGGAGCGTTATCCTCCTCCATTTTTATCACATAAAAGTCTGCAGGGAAGATAAGTCCATTGACTTTGACTAATACGTCCTCGAGGACTCCTTCGGGATGCACAACGGACCTGTCTACCAATTGAATGATAACACCTGTTTTTGTCAAAAAACCTGCGTTAAGTGATTCATAAATAGAATATGACATTACATTTATGGAGGCTCCTAGATCACACATAGTCTTTTTAATTCCCAAATGACCTATTTTTCATGGTATTGCAAACATGCCCCTATCCTTACATTTTGCCGGCATTTTTCGCTGTAACACTGCAGACACATTTTCACCAACATTCACCCTTTCATTACCTGTTAATTTCCGCTTGTTGGTGCAAAGCTCTTTAAGAAATTTAGCATACCTCGGTATTTGCTTGATGGCATCCAACAGTAGAATGTTGATCTCGACATTCCTAAATGTTTCAAGGATTTCCTTGTCCTCTTTACCTCTTCGACACTGGTTGAATCATTCTGGAAATAGAGGTTGAATTTTAGGCAATGGAGGTTTCGGTCAGACCTGTTCGTCTTTCTCGTGTTTTTCTTGGGCGATTTCTTGGCCAAGATTCCTGTCGAGAATCGATTCCAGTACCTTTCCACTTCGCAACGTCACTGCATTTGCGTGTTGTCTTGGATTCAGTTCTGTTTGTGACGGCAGCTTCCCTTGAGAGTTCAATTTTTCAATTGATATGGTCAATTCTCTTATAGATGCCTCAGTTTTCTGTTGAAAATTAAGCATATTAGCTGTTAATTTATTGACCAAAGTTTCTAGTAAATTACCTGAATCTTGTGGCTGCTGTGGAACTCGGTTCTGGTATGGCTGGTTATGTCGTGGGTTGGCCCCATAACTTAAGTTAGGGTGATCCCTCCACCCTGGGTTGTAAGTGTTAGCGTAGGGATCATATCGCCTCTGTGGTGGGCCAGGGAAATTTCCCACTGCATCTAAATGGGCCATAGAGTCATCATACAAACTAGGACATGCATCAGTTGCATGATCAGGACTAGCACATATTCCGCATAACCGAGCTGTCTTTGTTTTTTCTGCAAGAAGAATATTCATCATATTAGTAAGTTTATCAAGTCTATCTTCTATGGAAGAATTGTTTAGCTGGTGAACCCTCAGGGGGTTCGGGATTAGCTCAGGCTCACGAGAATTTGCAGCCATTGTGGAGATTAAGTCCCTTGCTTGTTGGGGGGTCATGTTGACCAACGTTCCTCCACTAGCGGCGTCTACCATATTCATCTCCATGGGTTTCAAGCCTTCATAAAAGTACTGGAGAAGAGATTGCTCTGTTATACCGTGTTGTGGGCAACTTGCACACAACTTCTTAAACCGCTCCCAATAATCATAAAGAGTCTCTGCTTCTTTTTGCCTTATTCCCACGATCTCCCTTCTTAGCTCAGCTGCTCTAGATGCTGGAAAAAACCTGTTGAGAAATAAACGAGATAAATCAGCCCAAGTAGTTATAGATCCAGGAGGTAAATAAAATAACCATTCCCTAGCCGAATCTGCTAGGGAAAAGGGAAAGCGCGCAATTTAATTTGATCCTCAGTTACGCCTTGAGGTTTCATACTCAGACAAACCATATGAAACTCCTTCAAATGTTTATGGGGGTTTTCATTTTGTAACCCTCGAAAAGTTGGCAGCAACTGAATTAACCCTGATTTCAATTCAAAATCTGTATCCATAGTAGGATATGCAATGCACAATGGCAGTTGTTCTTTCGGAGCTTCAGCTAGTTGCCGAATTGTTTGAGCCATTGGTTGAGGTGCTAAATTAGGGTTTCTGTCAACCCTAGCGTTAAGCACTCCTTCTGGGGAATCGACTTCTAGTTTTTTGCCTTCAAAAGTTTGAGTGGGGTTTTCGTTAACCCTAGACTCTGCTTCGTCGTCGATTCTGATTTTTGGCGGTGGATTACTTTGAGTTTCAACCAGTGCTGACTGCTTTTTCCTTAGCTTTGTTTCCTTGCGATTAGCTTTTGCAGTCTTTTCAATCTCCGAGTCAAACGCAAGAGTGCCTGGAGCAGATCTGGTCATAGAAAACAAAAAACAAGATTAGTAAGTTGCCAATCCCCGGCAACGGTGCCAAAATTTGATGCGTCATTGAATGCACCAAATATATCCTACTCCCTGCAAAATAATGAAAATAACAGTAAAGGGCAAGTAGGGTCGAATCCACAGGGATCGGATTATACAAATGCCTGTTTCTTGAAATCCTGGGCAGAATCGTGCCCAAGAAAACGTGCGTTCCTGGAAAAATAAAAAAATAGAATTAATAATTTCGATTTGGAATAAAACAGAATATAAAGTGAATTGAAATTGTGAAAGTAAATTGCGAAAATAAAGAGGAAAATAAAAGAGTTTAAAGAAGAGTGAGTTTCTTATTTGGCGAGATTCTAGCCTCCGGTTGTCTCGTTCCTCCTTGGGTTCAATCTTCGGCTTTTGGATGACCCTTCTCTACCCAAGTAAGCCAGTTATAGTGGAAGAGGACGCCTACGACCACCAACTCCAAGAGTTTAGACTTACGAATTTATGGAGCCTGACTCTAGCCTGCAATTGCTTTTGTGGAGTTATTTATGCTAGATCAACGCTTCTCAATGGTGAATCCCACGCCATTTTGTCTCTTGGGCTCGCCAACCTCTGACGCAGTAAGCTCACGAACCGACGGTGCAATCATTCCAAAACACACAAAGCGGCCGCCTTTGCATACGTTGAAAGGGTTACTTTTAAAGTGACATGGACGGAAGCGTCAGTCCCGTAATGCGGAGAAACGATGAATACCTGGGTGAGAAAGTTAAGTGCGGATTCTAAGCCTCAAGAACCTTTTTGGGGCATTCGACAACCTTCGGCTAGATGGATTTTAGTGGCTCATAATTGTGGTGGAAAAATAAATAAATATATAAGAATGGAAAAAAAAGAATTTTTATTGAAAGAAAATATGGAAAGCACAAAAGACTTATGGGGAGAGAGTTTTCAGGAAAAGATGAACCCCTAAACTGAGTCACTTCATCCCCTATTTATAGTGCTAAGATAGATAGACTAGTCCTACTTAAATTCCTAAAGATAATTACAAATAATCAAAGATAAATAAAATAAATAAAATAAATCCTAAATTAAATAATCCTTAATAATTATCCTAATATTAATTATCCTAATATAATTAAAATAGAGTTTGATAAAATAAAATCTCTTCTTTTTGCAATTCAACCCTTGTGTCCTCCATGCTTGCGCTTTTGGCACCAACTTTTCCTTGTGTCGCACATTGACCCATTTTTATCTTTAATTTCACGCTTTTGGCTCTTAATTTCGCTTTTGCCTCCAATTTAGTCCCTATAAGATAAAAGATCATAACTAGCCCAAATTAGTAGAATCATACTCAAAATAAATATGCAATTAGCACATAAAAACATGACGTTCTAGAGTGTTATCATTTACACTCATTTTTTTACTTAGCTTTCAAGTTTATATCTGACTTAATTCTTTTGGAATAAACTTTAGGCTTTTTGGTGCTAAATTTAAATGAGATGGTGTCTAAGATATATATTATCAACTTATATACATGCAAAAATATAAATGCAAAAATAAAAAACTTTGAAATTTAAATGAGATGTATTGGAACAAACTTAGAACAAACTTTGTAATTTTAAATGAGATGTGTTGGAACAATCTTTCTAGTTTTAAATAAGATGTGTTGGAACAAACTATATAATATATATATCCAAGTTCCATCATGGAGTACATTAGCTCAATTCCTACCCAATCACGACGATTCTCCAATATGATAAGTTCGTTGTAGACATTTACTCCGATTATGCCCAGCTACTCTACACACGCCACAAAGCTACCCGTCAATTTTCTCCCTAATGTCCATTTCATTATGGATTCTGGTCACTTGCGGATGACTTTTCAGATTCCTACGTAAAACTTTGTAAGGGACAAGCTCGAAAGTCGTTCAAGGCACCTTCCATGTAGACAGATCACGCAAGACGGGGAACTTATTTTCCCAGACACACAACGTGCGCTCGAGAGTGTACACCTCAGTGATAAATTGTTCAACATTGATTGAGGTACGAGCACAGGCTTCCACGACATGCGCACAGGGATAATGAAATGTTTGGAACCTCCCACAATCGCGCTGTCTGTTTCAGAGATCAACTCCGTAAGACCTAGGTAGGATATCGGGTCGACGACCGGTGGTCTCTATAGCTTGAAACATTTCAAACTGTCGTGAATATATTTCCACATTCATTGACCTCGCCCTCTGACAGTTCGCATCCATTACATTCTTGACATCTTCGACAAACACGTATCTTGCCTCTATTTGGTTAACTTGTTTCAGTCGCATTCTTGGCATCAAGGTAGCCAACCTGTAGAACGTAGTTGAGAATACAGATGAAATCAGAAGATGTTGTATTTTCCTTAACACGGAGTTAACCCCCTCTGGCAGGTTGGTGGTCATATGACCATATCGAAACCCATTATCGAAACATTGAGCCATTTCCACGGCTCCATGGTACCCAATCACTGTCGGAAAGGAGTGTTTGTTTCACCTTTTATGTCACCCTCAAGTTTGGTCATCCTTTACCAGAAAAAAGTGTGGCTTTAGCTCGTACGTTGTGTATATATTAAGAAAAGATACATTACAGTCTCGAATTAAAATATTAAAACATATATTGAAATTAAATTTTACCCATTTTCACAACTTGTCTCCGCCAGTTTGCATTCTTATACTCTCAGTGGAAATTAGCCACGATGTGTCAGTTGTAGTAAACGGATATCCAACGTGCACCGGAACGCCTAATGGTGGTAATTATTCCCTTCCCTCTATTGGTTATGATGCAAATTTTATCATCATTAACAACATACCTTCGTAGGTTCATGAGGAAGAATTCCCATGATTCCATGTTCTCCTTGTCCATAATGACAAACATTATCGGGAGCACGGTGTTGTTCCCATATTGAGTAACCACAATAAGTAGGATCTACGTATATTTCCCATATAGCCAGGTCCCATCTACCTGCACAAGTGGCTTGCAATGGGGAAATGCCTGCACGCATGGATCAAACGTCTAAAACATCCGGTGGAAAATTCTTCTTCTTGGTTGTAGTTGTCATCTGGGCCATAATAAGGTCATGCCTTCAACTCAATGGCAGTCCCCGTCTTGTGCTCCCGCATAGTGGCTATCCATCCCTGTAGCTCATTGTACGGCGCATCCCAATCTCTGTACAACTACTCCATTGCCATCTGTTTAGCTATCCATACTTTTCGGTATGATACTTGATACTGGAATTGTGCTTGCATTTCGGCAATCAGTACCGAAACTTTAATGGTTGACATGTCCTTCAACATTGGCATGATGCATGTGCAGATGGTTTTGGAATCAAGTTTCCAGTGATCTTTTTTCATACGTGTTGAAGTGTACGTGTGAGGCCTAACAATTTTTTGTATCTCTCACATCTACGACTTCTGGATAAATGTGGCTCGTACTCGCCAATTGCAGCCTTCTGTCAACCTCCAACACTTTCTAATATACAATGTCGGTTTAGAAATGATGACTTTGTAGTCCACCGACACATTCATGCGATACTGCTTAATGGAAAATACACATTCTTACTATGTTTCAAATTTCTGGCCCACGAATAACTCCTCAGGTTCAGAATCTACGGCCAGTCGGTGAGTAAGTAGTATATCAGGGTACTTTGGGAACTCGATTGCATGCGCCACATCAGAATCTATGAGCGACATATGTGCCCCAGGATTATTGTGTATCACAATATGTCGAATCAGGTTCTCGACTGAAGATGCGTTAACATTTTCATCGTCATTCGCGCCTTCGTCATCGATATCATCCGGAACCTCGTCCACATCAGGATCACTATCGACCTTGTGATTAGAAGGATCACTACTATCATATCCATCATTTCCATCCGCATCAGTCTCAAACACCACCGAATGTATTTGTAAACGCGGGCCCAAGTTCTGGTTCTCAGACGCAGGTGCAACATTAAGATCGATGTCAATCTCGTGTACAGTCGATCGACTATTAACGTACGATATCAGAACCACCATACATGGATCTTAAACTCCATGTTCTTCACCTAATGAAGTGGGATCTTCAGCTGGCTCCACATCAGCTAACTCAACAAATAACTGAATCGGTGCATTTTAGTTGCTCCGATTCCCATAATAAAGAGCGACTATTGTCTCCATGTCTTCATCGTCTACAAATTCCATCTCGGTGAATTTTATGGGATTTTTCAAAACTGGAAACTTGTAGAAAAGTTTCGAGATCCTTCTCCCACAACGTCTAACAATTTTTGCACTAATCTTTTCCTTCATATCATCAACCGAGACATTTCTATTAAATCTCATTACTATTTGTTGGCGACATTCAAATATACATCCAACTGTTGTTGTCAAAATTACTCCATCGAAATAAACACATACGAAAAATTGATTATCAATCTTCAATACTAAATTTGTTAAAAAAGAAATAAAAATTCTCAATACAATTTCAAACAAAATAATTATTGTAATGTAAAAAAAAAAAAAATCATATCTACTAACCTTGTGAATTATTCTCTATCTGTTTACTCTTCTTCTATAGAATTTTTTTTTTGTTATTCTTGAATTTTCTAAATTTTTTTGCACAAACACTACTTAAATGTTGGAATGCTTGATCGATGTCACCTATGAGATTGGCACCACTGGTGCCGCCTATGCCATGGGCATCACCGCCCAGACCCTTTAAACCTAGACTAGATCCATATTTAAATGGTAGAAAGAACCATTTTGGTGCCACCTATTAACCATGTTTCACCTATTAAAAATTTGTTTTTTTTAAACTGTTTGTGACAGTGTCAGAAAAATAGGGGTGGTGCTGCCTATGCACCACCCTCCACCACCCCATTCCATACTATTTTCGAAAATTTAAAATTTTTTATATTATATATGTAAAAAAGTCGGTAAATTACATCATTAGTTACTCAATTATGGGTAAGTTTTCGTTTTCATCACTTTACGAAGAGGAGTTACAATTTGGTTACAAATGTTTTCAAAATTGGATTTTTTTGGTAGCCCCAACTGTTAAGTGGCTAATGATAGCATTTTTTTTAGTTGGTATAATAACAATTATGGTTCTCAGCTTTTATACTTTCATCAATTTGACCTTGATTTTATATAGAATGATAAAAAATGAAACTCTTTAAAAATTTAGAATTCTAAATACATTGAAAATAAAAAATTAAATAAAAAAGATATAAATTTCAAAATTAGATAACATAGAGAAAATGAAGGGAAAATGTTTTTCATTATAGGAAAAGAAAACGAAAAATATTCAGAATATAACTTTACATGGGTTTTGAAAAATAATTTAAATAAATTGAAATTTTGAATTGAGTTTGTAAAAGGAAATTTTGTGGTATATTTTGTATTTTTCACTAAAAAATGGCTTCAAACTTAATTTTCACAAGTCTTTGTATTATCAGTTCTGGAAGTTCTTCAAGAACACGAAACTCAATCGGAAGATATTACTAATTTGGTTATGTTCTATTTTTAATTTGTTATTGGATTCTATTTAATCATTTTCGTTACTGCAATAGAATCTTGAGTTTTCTTGTATGAACATTTGTTTTTAATCATATTTAAGCTTTATACCAAATGAATATTATGTTAAGAGACTTAAATTGATTTTTTAAATCCATTTTCATGATTTTATGGCAATGTTGAAGATTTGTTGTTGCAATAATTTGGCAATAACTTGAATTTTTATGTAGAATTTTTTATTTATTAAAATAATTGAGTTTTTTTTAATAATTTTTTATAGAATTACGGTTAACTTGACATAAAATATAAAAATTGAGTAAAATTGTTATTATACCAACTAAATAAGTAACAACGTTAGCTACTTAACAATCGGTTGACTAAAATAAACAATTTCAAATACAAATTGTAACATTTTTTTAGTTAAGCGACCAAAATAAAAACTTAATTATAATTAAATAACTAATAGTATAGTTTACCTTAAAATCTTATCAACAACTATATTCACTCTCTTTTTAATTAATCTTACAACCTTTTCTTTTAATTCAAAAAATATTCATTCTCAATATACTAGATAAATAATTATTGATATTAAATCAATATTAAATAAAATAATTAATTAATTAATTAAAATATGAATTTGGTTTAAATGATAGTATTTTTAATACATGTGTAAAAGGTTAAAGTTGAAATTTCATCTTTTAAAAAATAATAATCCTTTTTCCAGTTTATTGCATAGATGTGAGATGTTGTTATAGGTCAATGATTTTCAATTGAGCCAATGCCTACCAATTTGGTACCCATTTCAACATCGAGCAACAAATGCTACTGTCACTTCCCTTACTTTTCCAACTTTCAAAAAGAAATGCGTCAACTATATACTCTTAAAGTGTTACCGGTTGATTATTTTATTAATCACGTTAGTTTTTAACAATATAAATGGATAGAATTTTAATAGAAATGATCAATTTGCTCTTTGATTTAACATACAATGACTAATTTGCCCATTTTTTAGTAGAGAGGGTAAAATGCAATCTTACTCCTTATATAAGGACCATTATGATAATTTTATCTATCTTAATCTAATTTGATCATAAAATGAAAACAAATGAATTTCAAACCAAGTTTTACTCGAAATACTTTAAACTCATAATGATCCAAACTTCAAATGAACCCGACCAAAAATATCCAAACCTAAAATTTAACTTTTGAAAAATAATAATTGATAAAAATAATACTTATAAAATAATTAATATTTTTTTAGTGGAGCGTGCAAATTTTCAGTTTGACATGTGAAAATTGATCATACTCAATTCTTCGAGCTTGAAATGATAGAACTTGAAATGAATCGAACTTAAAATGATCTGAATTTAAAAACCTAAAGTCAAACTCAATTCTTCGAGCTTGAAATAATTTGAACACATAATTGATCCTAACACGAAATGAGATGAAAATTTCAAAACTCGAATTGACCTGATTAGATTGGCCCAATAAAAAATAAACTCGACTAACAAAACCAAATAGTTTTACACACTTTAATATTTTTTTCTCATGAATAATATTTTAACATTATATCAATTTAATTTATCAACATAATTATTTTTATTATGCACATGATCAATTTAATATTTTTATCATGTTTGTTGAAAATATTTTTTTTATCAATATATATTTAACCAATAAAAGTTATTTTATATCAAACAAGTAGTCACATATTTTAATTTCCTTCAGAACTCAACAAACATGTTTTAATTTCCTTCAGAACTCAACAAGCATGATGTTCCCAAGTAGAACATGTAATGTCAAAAAAATATAAAAGCTGAATTGCTAAAATATTATTTATAAAAAAAATCATTAAAATGTGTAAATTAATTTTATATTAAGGTAAAAATATCTCCTTAAAAATAATATAATCATATCATATCTTTAGGTTGGGTATGAAGATAGACTTCAAATTATATACTAGTTATAGTTAGATATATTATATTGTTAGGAACAAATTGTGGAGGCAATTGTGACAATCATTGTGGATACTTTAAGAAACACAACTTGCTACCGCAACTTGATTTGTTTAGTTGGCAACTTTTTAATTTTTGTCGTAATTATTTTACATTCTTGTAAATTAGTAGCAAAATATTTTGTAATTAAGTCCGTAAGCAAGATCTCATGAAATCATTTCAAGTGACCACAACGAGGGAAGAGATCATGCCTAAAGGATAAAGGTTTAAAGAATACTCTTTCTGACCTTGAAGACTTATCCATTATCTTATGATAAGATGGCATGTTTGAATTAGAAAAATGGCTGAATATTTTTAATAGATGATAAAAACTATTGTTCGTTATATGATGCACGATCATTAAAGGTCTTAGAGAGATATTTTAGTTAAAATATTTGTCCATCTAAGAAACTATGAGGGAGGATTTTCCTATCATTTTTAGATGATTATTGTAACCTCCTCAATCTGGTCTAGACGTTAGACCCGAATTTGGAAGATTACATTAGTTACCAAAATGATCCAGTAAGTTATCGGAGTTTTTAAAATGGTCATATTAAAACATTTATTTGTTTTAGAAGAAAACTTAGTCTTTCAGAAAAAAACTTACGAGTTATCAAAACTGGTTTAGATTATCTAACCTATGTAATGGTGACTCCTTTATGAAAACTTGATTAATTACCATTTTATGTATTACTCAAAGTTTTAACTGTATCTTAGCAGCGAAAAAGTGATATCTATTTACGTTTTAATAAAAATCGAGGTTCATGCATAACTAATTAATATTCATAATTTGATGTTCTAAAATTAAATTAAATGTCATGCAAGCTATAAATTAAAAATCAAATTCTATGTCCCATGCCACAATTTAAAATAAAATAATATAGTCTCTGAATAATTAAAAGACCAAATAGTAAATCTAAAATATATTATTAACTAAAACCGAGTTGAGACCCTCCGGGTGTCACATTCGAGTCCTAACCTGGTGGGTTATTTGTAAGGATGAAAATTAAAGGGAGGGTGAGTTATGACGCTTAATGTGAGTTCCATCACAAGAAAATTAGTTCAAAGTAATAAACCAAGCATCTAATATCAGTGTTCAGTATTGACAGTTCATTCGGGCATGCTTATGAGTGCCGATGTAATGCAATTTCAGTTTAACAGTAAAAAAATGTCCTACCCCACTGCTACACTCCACAGGTAGAGTTCCCCAAAACTCTTATATCCCGAACAGTCCAGTTTGTGGATGAACCACAAGTGTTGCAGGTTAATACGCTGCCGGTAGTTATGAATACACAACGGGTTTACAAATAAAAGATGCCAGTAAAAGTTGTGGATAATCCACCAGTGTTTGCAGGTTAATACGCTGCCAGTAGGTTGTGAATGCACAACAGGTTTGCAGATAAAAGCTGCAGTAAGGTTGTGGATAAATCACCAATGTTTGCAAATAATCTGTCAGTACTTCCTCTTTTCAAAGCGTTCCACCCCATGCAATCTAGAATGACATGTTATTAATAGTACAATACAGAAATAGTAGACATGCTCAGCATATAATTAGAGAAACAGTAGCAGTAGACATGTATGTCATGTTTTCAGTTTATCAGTAATAGTAGGCATGATGTTCATGCAATCAATAATATAATGATTTGAGTATCAATAACAATTTATCAGTAATTCAGTCACAGAAGGCATGTACTAATTACATATAATTCATATATAGTAATAATTTAGTCAATCAAATCATGGATTCCAACATTATTCATAATATCAGGGATTTAATTGAAAGAGATAAAATTCTAAAAGCGGTTCGAGGATCATACAGGGACTAAATTGATTAGTTTACAAAAATTTTGGGCAAATCTGTAAAACAAGGGCACATGGTTGTGTGGCCAGGCCATGTGCAATGTCTTAAATCGTGTAGAGGGGTTACACGACTGTGTAACAGACTGTGGTTATGTGGAACACGCAAAATTAAGCTACAGGGGAGATGCGACCATATGGCCCTAATTCGAGGCATAACTTGTCCCGATTCGCTCGTAAAAGAACACACACCATTCAACGGGAGCCTAAACGATGTTCCTCGCGATCAAGAATGGTTCGATTCACCTAAACCAAGTCATTCAACGACGAATTTCACATGTATTAACATTGGGTATCAAGATTCAACTATATGTTTGAAAGATTTTGGCAAAAATCGTTGAAGAATGTTTAATCGATTGCGAGAATGTCATTAGATAGAAATTCTATAAGGATTTGAGATCAAACATCATAATTGAGATGTGCTTACCAATTCTTGGCAACGATTAATGAATGTTTCTAATGGCGATTACGATTTCGGTTGAAAATTGACTTGAACCGGGAATAGATTTTAATTTGGGAGACAAAAATAATTTCAGCAAAGGGGAAAAATATTATGCAAAGAAGAATATGAAAAGAAAAAGGGATAAGAAATAGGGAAAAAAGAAGCCAAAATTTTGCTTGGATTTGAAAAGGAAAGCAAAACTTCTAATGCTATTATGATTAGGGCTAAATATCTAGGGTTTTCAAACTTTGAGGGGCGGCTCAATAATTTACCCTTACTACCGAATAAAAGGAAATGGAATTGAGTAAAGGGTGGCTCGAACTTGGATAAGCAAAGGGAAGTTTGGGTGTGTTAACTGTAATAACCTATTTTGCCCGGGCTCGTGTGAAATGAAATAAAAAATAAAAAGATAAAGTCCAGTTTGTTTACAAACCAAAATAGATTAGACCCATTATCTTAGGCCCAAATTATACCCTTTGACCCAATATCAATACCTGTTACACTTAGCCGAAACCACTAAACTACCCAGCAGCCCGCAACTAACCTAACCCATCAACCCCAGACCCAGATTTGTGCGGCCCAAGAGACCCAAATCTTTGACAATCAGGAAGCAGCCTCCGACTACGCCATCATCAGCGCGCATATCGCCCCGCGGCCACGATCTCCGCTTCTGACCTGCAAAAGAAGAAAGAAATCGAAGTAGAAAGGAGCAAATTGCAGCAAAAACGAAATAATAGATATAAAAAGATATGCTTTCCTTTTTTATTTTTGTTTTGAGGTTATAAAACCCCTTTGTAAAATCTGTAACGAACACTCAGAAATTATCACAAAAACACAAATAGATTTTGAGAGAAATACAGAGGGGTTAGATACTAAACAAAAAAAAAACACAGTTGGAATACAGAGATTATCAAAAAGCACAAATCGGTACAAAGAGTAGGGCGAAAGTATTGTCAAAAACTCAGAGAAATAATAAAACCGAGTTCACCGAGGTGATTTCTTTAAGTTTCATTTGGTTTATTTTATATTTTTTTTATTTTCTATCTATTGCATGAATAACTACTGTTGAAAAAGTAAAAGGAACGAGTTTACCTTCTCGAAAGCACGAAAACCGTCGACTCAGACCTCCGGCTACCGGCCCCGGAGGTGCGTGTGCAAGTGGCCCGGACAAACGCAGACGAAAGGACGCGGCGTTTCTTCCCCCCCTTTTCAGAGATTCTAAGTTTTTTTTTAAAACCCTAAAACTAATGATTTTTTTTTAGAAAAACAAATATTTATAGGTGAAAGTAAACGGCGTCGTTTTGGCATAGCAGGATCCGCGCGTCGACCCGGATCCGAACCAGGGTCCGCGCGTTTTTTAAAAAAAATGGAAAATTATGCTTTTGATCCATCCACTATACTTTTAAATTCAATTACGTCCAATTAATTAATTTATTTTATAAATTAGCCCTAGAAATCTGCTTGTATCTCAATTTAACCCTATTTTTAAATTTATATATATATTATCAATATTAAATTAAGTATCATATTAACTATCTTATTTTTTGTTTACTAATTATTTTTTTATTACATATTATTTTAGTATTCATATATATTAGGTATTATTGGTTATATTACGTATTATATATTATTATATTATACCATATAGTTATATAAGACTATTTATATTATATTCCACTTATAAATACTTTTCCATTATACACTTTTTAACACATTAATTATATTGTTTATATATGTGTTGATTTATTTAAATTTGCATGAATTATGTTCATGGTTAATTCTATTGGTCATTATATTTGTCTATACTTCATTACATCTGTACTTGCTTTAGTATAGAAATTATTATTTGTTGTATCTTGTGTAATATATTATTGTTTATATTAAATATTATAATTACCTTCAATGTGTATGTTGATAGTATGTAAATGCAATGTTGTTACATATTCATATAGAAAACTCATTTTTTGAAACCATTATATTTTTTTTTAAAAAGGGGTTCTAAAAATAAGGCAATGTTTCGGTATTTAGAAACTCGGGAAATAGTGCCCTAACGTACTGGGTTGCGATTTTCCGTTTGACTAAATAACTAAATACCCTTTTTCAAGTTTTGTAAATCTCGAGATGATCTTGATTACGAAGGTTCTTAAATATCGTGTCCTAACGTACTGGATGTGATATTTACATTCCTTCGAAATAAGAAAGTCTCAAATTTTAACTTAAATTGCTCGAATTTTCTTTAAGAAATCATATTTTTAAATACTTTTAAACTTCAAACATTTGGACATGATTCTATCGATTTGGTACCAATTTGTGGGTGTTATGAGGGTGCTAACCCTTCCTCATACGTAACTGACTCCCGAACCCATTTTTGTTTTTCGTGGACCAAAATCAAATGTTTTAAATAAAACGTTTTACAAGGTGATCCAATCACACCTAAAAGGATTGGTGGCGACTCCCATTTTGTTTTTAAAGTCGATCCCTGTTTTCAAAACCCGATTTTAAAATGGTTTCGACATTAACCATTAGGCTGCTGCCCATTTCTTGTTTAATTTACACTCCAAATAATATTTGTTTTAGTATGGTTTTCATCCTAGTTTGCTAAAAAAAAAGGAATGGGAGATGAGTGACTTGAACCTAGGACCTTTAGGGAGTGCACTAGCTACTTAACCATTTAGCCTAGGTCATTACTTGGTAAGTTATTTCAATTAAACCCTTATATTTTAGGGTGTGACAACTCTCCCATCTTTAAAAAAATTTCATCATCAAAATTTTCCTGGTTCAAACAGATGAGGATATTATTGACGAAACGTCTCTTCTTGTTCCCATGTGGCCTCCTTAGTGCCATGGTTCCGCTATAGAACTTTGAAAAGAGGGATTCATTTTCTTTTCAGAACCTTTACATCATGATCTAGAATTTGTATAGGTTCCTCATTAAAGGACAAATCTGGTCTCACATCGATCTCTTCAATTGGTACAATGTGGGAAGGGTCAGATTGGTTTCGTCTCAACATGGAGACATAGAATGCATCATGTATACGGTCCAGTTCTAGAGGTAATTCTAATTTATATGCAACTGGGCTAACTCTCTTAAGGATTTTATAAGGTCCTGTGAACCTAGGACTTAACTTGCCTTTTCTTCCAAACCTTAACACTTTTCGCCATAGGGACACTTTCAGGAAGACTTGATCTCCGACACTGTGCTCAATGTCTTTTCTCTTTAAGTTCGCTTATGACTTCTATCTATCTGAAGCCGCTTTTAGTCTATCTTGAATCAATTTTATTTTCCTCTCAGATTATTGTACCACTTCTGGAATCAAAATTTTTCTTTCTCCTAGTTTATCCAAAACCATGGTGTTCGATACTTTCGACCATAGAAAGCTTCATAAGGTGTCATTTGTATACTCAATTCGAAGCTATTATTGTAGGAAAATTCTACTAGAGGAAAATGTTCTTCCCAACTACCTCGAAATTCAATAATGCAGTTGGAACGAAGAAAATGTGCAAGTGTACACAATCACAACAAGTAATAAAGTGACTAGTAAATGTCGAGTTATCGTACTCACAGTGATTGTGAAAAGAATTATTTATGAATGCAATTTTAAAAACACTTTGGTGAAGAAAAATATTTTGATTTGAAGAAGTGATTAAAAACTAGGATTTTAACAAAGTAAAATAAATAAAAATAAAATAAAATTTCCAATGCATGATTTCAAAAGATGATTTTAATCAAGATGACATAATTGTGTTAGATTAATTACATTTCTTAACTTAGAATTATTAAACTCATGTTCATGTTGTTACAAATAAATTCACGGCAACTCAGTAATTTGCTAACTTATGAACATACTTACCGACCAAAATCCATTTATCTCTTGACTATATCTCTACGTCAATTCAACCGATTAAACAAATTTTAATAAGCAAATGTGTTAATGCACATACATACTTATGAAATTAAAATAATCTCTTGTACATATCTCTATGCCAATTCAAACAATTAATTCAATCTCATAAGCACATAAAAGATTACGTGAGGTAACAATGTATTTCTACCTTGAAACAGTTTAATCACAATATTCTTGCAAGTTATGCAAGTCTAATGTATCGTTAGATACCATTGGTAATTTAACCCTCAGCTACCTTAGATGATTAAACACGCACTGATTAAGTATCGTGTCAATTAATTACAATTTCAATCCGTTTAAATAATTAATTCATTAGTTACCTTACAGTTGTAATGCAAGAGTAACTTAGTCATGGTTTTACTTAATCAAACATCTTACCGAAGCCTATAACAACACAAACACAATTTTAATAACTCAAGTAGACGAAATGAAATCAACCTAACACGAATTAAATTTAATCCATGTTAATTAAATTAAACATATCAACATCACAAATATTCATAGACATGTTCATAACAACAACAATAAAATTAAAAGGATAAGGAACAAGAATCAAATCCAGTGTTTCTCCGAGGCTTGACTAGTTTGCTCTGCTCTTCCTTCTCCGCTTGTTCTTGTCAAACCGAGGCTTCTACGAACACTTGAATGCTTCTCCAAATGGTGGTTGATTGAATCTTTTTCAAGATGTGAAATCGGGAAGGGAATAGGGGAAGAAAATGAAGAACAATGGAATGGAATGAAGAGAGAAAAATGAGAGAGAAGTGAAGAGATGAGAAGAGTTGAGATGTGTTTGAAGTGAGCATCCAATGGGGTATTTATAGGTTGAGGAGGCTGCTAAAAATAGCCAAAATCAACAGCGAAAGACTCCCCTATGACCGGCCACACATGTGGCATATTTGAAGATTTCAAACATGCTATTTTAAGGTAGGGGCAAATCTAGAAAGGCATAAATAGTATAGGGGTTTGAATGCAATTTGAAGGAGTCTTCAAGGGCCATTTTGCAAGCCAAATAATCAGCCAAGAAAGCTGATTGGGTCAGCATGTGGGACGGTTTTGGGCTGCCCTGTGCTCAACTGGATCGATTTTCTCGGTTCAACTCAACTGGACCCCTTTTCATAATTAATTAACAACAATTTATTTAACCCAAATAAATTGGATTAAAATTAAAATTAATTATATTATGAATTAATATTCATAATTTGGACCGTCTTCAGCTGAAGATATAATTCGACTTGATTCTTCAAAATTGCTTCTCGGTTTTGTGCTTCTAGTAGTGTCTGCTGAGCCGTTTTTCGCCCTTTGTGCAAATCTGTCGAAAATAATCAAAATTAATCAAAATTTGATATAAAATTAATTAAAATTCAACATGTTCATAATTTGAGTGAAATTTAATTATTTTATAATTATTATATATTTTTCAACAAGAATTTTATCGAAACTACATGAATTTGAGTTAAAAAGGACATGAAAAAGTGTGTATATTTTCGTGTTTCCAGCAGTCTCTGAGCATAACTTCCAATATTTGCATGACTCATTCAGATTGTCCGTCAGTTTACGGATGTAAGGCAGTACTAAAATCCAAACAAGTACCTAGTGCCTCGTAAAGCTTTTTCCAAAAGCGAGATGTGAAACGGAGATCTCGATCTGAGATGATTGATACTGGCACTCCATGAAGTCTTACAATCTCCACAATATATAACTTAGCCAGCTTTTGCAATGAATAATCTGTGCGGACAGGTAAGAAATATGCTGACTTAGTTAATTGCTGTACTATCACCCAAATTGAAGCCTTCTTAGTGGGGGTTAAGGTTAACCCAGTAACAAAGTTCATCGTTATACGCTCCTACTTTCACTTTTGTATTTTGATATGTTGTAATAACCCAGAAGGGAACTGATGTTCAGCTTTCACTTCTTGACATGTTAGGCATTTAGCCACAAATCCTGACACATCTCATTTTAGTCCAAACCACTAATACAGTTCTTTTACATCCCGATACATCTTATTTCCTTTGGATGCATGGCATAAGGGCTAGCATGCACCTCCCGAAGAATGGATTACCTTAAATCCTTGTCATTTGGCACATGATACCTTTCTCGAAAGCATAAAATACCCTCGTCATTAAACCTGAAATCTTCAATTTTGTCAACCTTCACCTGTTTAATCCACGACAATAACGATACGTCGAAGGGTTGTTTAACCTTGATCATTTGCTAAGGTGGGTTGCACTTGTAGCTCAGTTAGCAAGCCTCCATCATCCACTAGATTTAACCTAGAAAACATTGCTCTTAGGTCATTCATTTGTTTTCTACTTAGAGCATTTGCTACTACATTGGATTTTTCGAGGTGGTATTCAATTACACAATCATAATCCTTTAACAGTTCTATCCACCGTCGTTGCCTCAAGTTCAGTTCTTTGTCATAATTTGGTCGTAGAAGGCATATACTAATTACATATCATGCATGTATAGTAATTTAGCCAATCAATTCTTGGATTCCAACATTATTCATAATATCAGACACTCAATTGAAAGAGATAAAATTCTAAAAACAGATCGAGGATCATGCAGGCACTAAATTGATCAGTTTACAAAAATTCTAAACAAATCTGTAAAACATGGGGCGCATGTCATGTGGCCAGGCCGTGTACGATGTCTTAAGCCGTGTAATAAGGCTGTGTAATAGATTGTGGTCGTGTGGAACATGAAAAATTAATCTACAGGGGAGACACGACCATATGGCAAGCCGTGTTGAAGGATCTTGGTCGTGTGGGATTCGAACTAGCCTAGGGTTTCAAAGGCACATATTGATTGCAAGATTTCCATTAGATAGAAATTCTGTAAGGATTTGAGATCAAACATTAGAATTGAGACGTATTTACCGATTCTTGGCAATGATTAAAGAATGTTTCTAATGATGATTACGATTCTGGTTGAAAAACAACTTGAATCATAAATAGATTTTAATTCAGGAGACAAAAATATTTTCAGCAATGAGGAAAAACATTATGCAAAGAAAAAGATTAAAAGAAAATGGAGAAGAAATAGGGAAAAGGAAGCCAAAATTTTGCTTGGATTTGAAAAGGAGAACAAAACTTCTAATGCTATTAGGAATAGGGCTAAATACCTAGGGTTTTCAAACTTTGAGAGGTTGTTCAATAATTTACCCTTGCTTTCGAATAAAAGGAAATGGAATTGGGTAAGGGGTGGCTTGAACTTGGTTAAGAAAAGGGAATTTTGGGCGTGTTAACCATTGGGTTGCTGCCCATTTCTTGTTTAATTTCTTCTCCAAATAATATTTGTTTCAGTGTGGTTTTCATCCTAGTGGTTTGAACCTAGTGTTATAGTATGCCTAAAGACCAATCATGAGATGATTGTAATTACATACTTGTTTTACCTTATTTATTAATATAAGGCATTGCCATTATTATTTAAGTTTCTTTTTTCTGTGTATATAAATAAAATGAATTGTAATAAAGTCCTAAGAAAATATGATTATTCTTAAAAGGTCTTTAGTCGAGTATCATTGTGGGCTTGGAAAACAATAATACATTGGGACTAATGTGTAGTTGATTGATGACAAAAATTTGTCACTGACATAGGGATGTCAAAATTAATACATGAGTATGTGTTAGAGAACAACATATTGGACTGACCCGCTAAAAGTATGTTTCTTGGATTACTATGTAATATCACAATATTACTCATAGTGATAACTATGTATATGATCCTCAAACTTAAGATCATCATTGTCCTAACATCGTGAGTTGTAAATTTTGATATAGTCAAACGTCTACCTTAACAGGTTGTACTATAAAGATTGATGTTGGATATACCACAATCCATGTAGTGGGATATGGTTGATCAATATAGGGTTTATCCCTCCTACATAATGGGAGCAATATCTTAGGCCTCTTGATGGAGTGAGACTAGAAATGCATGGCCATGCTCGAATAAGTTGGTATGAGATATCATACTTGTTTGTTTATTGTAGTCTACTCAGAAAATCAAGAAATATGATATTGGACTATACAAGTGTGACTATTCCATGCCTTGTGTCCAATCTAGATATTAAGGATAAAATGATATAATACACGAAAAGGTTATCACGGAAAGGTTATGTCAAATTACGACTTCCTGTAACTTATGTAGCAATGATGCATTGTTAGATGCCATTCATTGCTTGTATTATTAGAAATGTTCTAGTATTACTACTAATGTTACAAGAACCTACAAGGTCACACCCTATGGTTAAAACGAACAAAATTGAAATACATTTGTATTGTATTTAGTTGTCACATGAATTAAGTTAATTCAATTAAATTAATTATTTAATTAGTTTAATTTGACAATTAAATATTAAACGAATTAAATGTACAAGCTTGTTGTACACAAATAGAGAACATAGTAAAAAATAATATATGAATTTGATTCATATAATATTTTAACAAAATATAGTTTACCGAAATTATTATAATAATTTATTATGATTTCGGTCAAACATTGAAACATGGTAGTTATAATTTTTTTTAGAAAGAATATTGTAACACCTATAACCCGTATTTGTTTCCAGAATAGGTTGTGACCCTTAACCCAAAGATTTCAACTCAAAACAAAAAAAAATAAAATAAAACATTTAATTCACATCATCAATCATAGCAAAACCAATCAAAGACATACATATTGTTCCTTATACGAGCCATTGAGGCCCTAAACATATATTAGAAACAAATCAGGTCTAAACCAGAAACATATAGACTTTTTCGGAAAAAGTTGAAAATTTTCAAACTGTAGGGGTCACTCGGCCGTGTAGACAGTCGAAGTAAGGACACACGGCCGTGTCCGTGCCAGTGTAACTCTCTGACTTGGGTCACACGGCCAAGCCACACAGGCCGTGTACCATTCGAAGTGGCCTGACAGGCTCGTGCGTCAGGCCGTGTGCTAGGCTATGTAACAGCCTGACTTGCAACCCTTTGTAAGCTACAAGGGACACACGCCCGTGTCTCTGGTCGTGTGGACGAAAAATAGGCCATTTCCAAGCTATTTTTCTCACCCAAACATGCATCCACCTACAACCAAATTTTCCACATATAATCAAGCACTCTAAAGTGCACCAAACCATGCCATAATAAGCTATTCAAATAAGGTACATAAAAATACAACCAATATGCCCAAAAGGCACCTCAATCACAACCATTAAACATGTATAATCTTATGCACAATTTGGCCAAAAGTTCAACTAATTTATAACTAAGTTTATGCCAAATCATACCATTTTGTTTACCTATCAAATTCACACCAATGATGTAACAGTCAGGTTTACACCCTAGTCGGAACAGTGGTTTTGGGATCACGAATTCGAGTCTGTATAATATTCTAATATTATATTCTATGCCGTTAATATGTGACTAAGCATGTGGTAAATTTCCGTAAGCTAATTTGTCTGTTCGTGTGTTTAATCTGAGCAAATGATTGATTTGCATTGAATGTGGAAGTTGCTTGCTAATTGTTTAAGTACTAATGTGTTGTGGCTTTTTAAAGTTATGGCCTTAAATGGCAATTGAACCACTACTTAGTTAGTGGATGGTGGAATGACATGATAGCCATTATATATGTTTGTCTTATATGATTATTAAATGGGTAAAAGGGTAATTTAATAATTATGTTATTAGTAAACAAAACAAATGAGTATGATAGTGGATTTTATTCATCCATCTATCACCAAAAATCAAACGAAAAGAATAAGGTTGAGCTTTGTTACATTCGGCTAGATTGAGGCACAAATTCAAGGTGAGTTTTTTATCCGTTTTTGATAATTTTTATGTTTTTTTAATCGTTGCTTTGAGAGCTACAAAACCCATGTATTAATTTTGTGTATTGATGATGTTTGTGTAAAATTCCATTGATGATATGTAGAGTTTTGAGATGAGTTTAGTGGTTAAATGAAAGATTTGAGCTAGATGAACATACTTTGTTCTTGAATTTTTGATGAATTTAGCTAATTAGGGCTAAATTGTGAAAATAGCAAATTGAAGGACTAAATTGCTAATTTGATGAAAAGTATGGGTTTGTATGATGTACATATATATTTGGCTAAGCTTGGTTGTGTATAGATTTTGTGAATTTGGTGTTTTGAGAAAAATGAGCTAAATTGATAAACTATGCAAATATGAGGGTTAATTTGCAAATAGCCCTAAATGTATGTCTTTGGATTGAAATGAGTGAATAAGTGAATAAAAGAGTTAATTCTGAATATGTTTAGATCAAGAACAGAGGAAAACAGATTTAGATCGCGGGAAAGCGAAAGTAACCGAGTAGCCATTTTCATTCCGATAAACCAAATCCGAGGTAAGTCACTATGCAAATAAACGTATATGTATGCAATTATATTTGTTCATATGATAAATGTTGATGATGGATGCTTATGAGAGGTTATGAATATGAATTTCGAGATATGGATGATATAGTGTTAAGTCCGAGAAGTTCCGTACGAACCTAGGAATAAATAGGATTAGCTATGTCATGACATAGGTATCTGTTCTGTTTTATCATGTAAGATCACGTCTAGGACGTTGGCGTTGATTTGAGACTTTGTGTAAGACCTCATCCGGGACGTAGGCATCGATATGAGTTTTATGTGTAAGACCACGTCTGGGACGTTGGCATCGATCTGAGCTTTACGTGTAAAACCATGTCTGGGACATCGGCATCGTATTGATTCGTGTAAGACCCTTTTTGGGACAGTGGCATCGATATCCGAGTGTATGTAAGACCTCGTCTGGGACATTGGCATTGTACGACCATTCCGAGCTTTCTGAGTATCCTACTAGATTCCTTACGGTTCAACGAGCAAGTCTGTGATATGAATTGCAAATCCGAGCTATGAGCAAATAAGTGAACGAATGTTTGTTTTGAATGCGTTTAGTATATACACAAGTGTGTATAAAAAGGTAAGTACTTACGACTTTGACTTGAAGAAATGTATGCTTAATTGTGAGAATGTGGATCTTAAAATGATGAATGTGGCAAATGTGGCCACAAGTGTATAAAACAAAGTACATTTGTGATATTATGCTTAGTGATTTGGATGTGCCAACGTATCTACTTGCAATATATGCATTTTATGCAAAGTTTATTTGTACATTGACTTACTAAGCTTTTGGAAAGCTTACTCTGTGTGTGTTTTCTCTGTTTTATAGGTCGTCAAAGCTCTTTGAAGGCTCGGGACCGTCAAAGATAAATCATCACACTACTAAAATCATTTTGGTACACTTTGGAAATGCATAAAGTTAGATATGGCATGTATAGGCTATTATTTTAGTACAAGTTGTTATGTGATCTTAGCCATGTGATTTGGCTATTTTTGAATTAAGACTTTGCTTAAATGAATGTGATATATGATACATATCTTGGTATGGTGAAAGCTTGTGAAATGGCCAAGGTTTGAGTGAGCAAATGAATGAATTATGCTTGTAATGATATGAGTTTTATTCTTTGAAATTGTCATGGCTGGAAATGGTATTGAATGCATGGTTTGAATGATTATTTGGTATGTTTTTGATGGTTATATGTGCACGAGATATGTTGGTAATTATGGCTTGTAGGTTGACCTTTATGGGTGGCATTTTGGCCTTGTAAATGGCCTATAATGCCACACGGTTGTGGCACACGGGCGTGCCAAAGACCGTGATTGAATTGGCAGAATGTAGCTTAAATAGCACACGGCCTTGACATGGGCGTGTCAGCTGGCCGTGGTGTACAAGTCAGTAGCTAGCTAAGAGCACACGGCCATGGCACACGGGCGTGCTTGGTGGCCGTGTTGGAAAAGTCAGTATATGGTCTAGTAGCACACGGTCATGGCACACGGACGTGCCTAGTGACCGTGTTGATATAGTCAGTATGTAAACATGGATTGACACACAGGGGTGTCTAGAAGCCGTGGAGGGCACACGGTCTCCTCCCACGGGCGTGTCTCCCCTGAAAGTTAGAAAAGTTTTTAATTTTCATGAAATTTCATATGTGTTTCAGTTTAGTCCCAACTCGGTTTATATGCATGCTTTGGGTCTTGATGACTCATCTAAGGGACACTATGATCGTTAATGATGAATGTAATGTATGAAATGTTGTGTAAGTTTCCGATCTTGTCGGTAATGCTCCTAACCCTAGTCCGGCGTCGGTTCACGGGTTAGGGTGTTACATTTGTTTGTATCGAGCTACGGTTTAGTCAATTCTCGGACTAACGTGGCGTGTTAGAATCTAGCTATACATGCCATATATCCGAATCGTGATTGTGTGATGAATCGACGTATAAAATGTGATTATCGTATAGTAATGGATCCCGAAAGAGCCGTGGCGGCGGCGTAGAGTAATGTCGCTCGATCCGCGCAAAGGCAGCGCCTTACGAATCGAGATCGGCCACTAGCGGTCAAGGGAAGAAGCTAAACAAGCTTTCTTCCGGATGATAAGTGAGTGGTTCACTCGGTTTGTAAAGAATAACCCGATTGTTTCTGACCCCGCCCCGGGTAATCCCCTTCGGACATCGGTTGTGCCTCGGTGATGGGTGTAAATCATTGAATAAGCCTCGGTTGATAAGATTCGCAAGTATGGGGCTGAAGAATTACGAGCTACCAATGATGATGATCTTTGAAAAGGTGAGTTTTGGTTAGAGAATACGATTGGTATTTGTGAAATGTCTCGACTTCGGATGAATGCATAAAGTGTGTTGTATAGTTACTCCGAGATACAGCTTATCAATGGTGGAAAACCCTAATTTCTGTTATTCCGAGAGAACGAGTTACATGGGACTTCTTTCAGATTGAGTTAGGAAGAAATATATCGATGAGAGATTCGTTGATCGAAGCGGAAGGAATTTTGGAACTTAAAGCAGGCGTGAATGATCATTTACGAGTATGAACGAGAATTCATGAGACTGAGTCAGTATGCTCGGGAATGTGTATCATCTAAAGCTATAATGTGCAAAAGGTTCGAAGATGGGCTTAATGAAGACATTCGTTTGCTAGTCGGAATTTTAGAGATAAAGGAGTTTGTTGTACTCGTTGACCGAGCGTGCAAAGCTGAGGCGCTTGGAAAAGATAAAAGAAAAGCTGAGTCAGAAGTTTGAGATATGAGAAAGAGATTTCAGAGTAAATCATCTCAGTCTACTCCGAAAAGATTCTGAGATAATCAAATTCGTTTCAGAGAAAATGTGAGACATTCAAACAGAAATCAATCTAGACCGCAAATGAGCTCCAAAGCTCCAGCGACTTCAGTGGCAAGTGTTGGAAATATACGATCAGAGGGACCTGAATGTAAAAATTGTGAAAAAAGACATCCGGGAAGCTGCAGATTAAATGACAGAGCTTGTTTTAGATGTGGATCACTGGATCATTTTATCCGTGATTGCCCTGAATCTGTCGAGCTAGAGATTGTTCAAAATTCGAGATCTGATAATGCACCTGTGAGAGGTAGACCTCCGAAGAATGTAAGAAATGTTGGTAGTAGTCCGAGAACTACGAGAGATAATGTTGTTAGATCTGAAGCTAGAGCGCCTGCCAGAGCGTATGATGTACGAGCTCGAGAGGAAGCTTCGTTGCCTACCGTTATAATGGGTACTTTTACTCTTTATGATACTTCTGTGGTTGCTTTGATAGACCCTGGTTCTATACATTCATATATATGCATGAATTTAGTGTTCAGCAAGACTTTTCCTATAGAGTCTACTGAGTTTACTATAAAAGTATCGAACCCCTTAGGTAAAAGTGTTCTTGTTGACAAAGTATGCAAGAACCGTCAGATTAATGTTTCGAGAGATATCTGTTTCCCTCTTTGACCGATGCTTACGCCATTCAATGAGTTTGATATTATTCAGGTATGGGTGGTTGACATTGCATGATGTGGTTGTAAATAGTAAAAGAAAGATCGTTGATTTGAGATGTCCGAATGATGAAATTGTACGGGTTGAATCTAATGATATGAATGGATTGTCTCTTTGTGATATCGGTATTGAAAGCTCGAGTTACGTGAAAAAGGGTTATGATGCATATTTTACCTATGTGATTGATTCAAAGATGTCTGAAAAGAAAGTTGAATCAGTGCCTATTGTCTGTGAGTTTTCTGATGTGTTCCCTGAAGAGTTACCTGGTTTGCCTCCGATTCGTGAAGTTGAGTTTGGTATTGAATTGATGCCTGGTACGACACCTATTTCGATAGCTTATTATAGAATGGCACCAACAGAATTGAATGATTTAAAGTCACAGTTGCAAGAGTTGACTGATAGAGGGTTCGCTAGACCGAGTTTTTCGCCTTGGGATGCTCCCGTTCTGTTTGTGAAAAAGAAAGATGGCACGATGAGAATGTGCATCGATTACCGTCAGTTGAATAAGGTGACAATAAAGAACAAATATTCGTTGCCCAGAATTGATGATTTATTTAACAGTTAAAAGGAGCTACTGTATTTTCAAAGATAGATCTGAGATCGGGATATTATCAATTGAGGGTGAAAGATTCTGACATTTCGAAAGCTACTTTCAGAACGAGGTATGGGCATTATGAGTTTTTAGTTATGCCATTTGGACTAACCAATGCACCTGCTATTTTTATGGATCTGATGAACAGAATTTTCAGACCATATCTAGATCAATTTTTTTGTAGTATTCATTGACGACATTTTGATTTATTCACGAGATGAGACGGAGCATGCTGAACATTTGAGGATTGTATTGCGAATTCTGAGAGAAAAGCAATTGTATGCGAAATTCAGCAAATTTGAATTCTGGTTACACAAGGTTAGTTTTCTGGGACATATTGTGTCAGCTTCTGGGATTCGAGTTGATCCAAGCAAGATTTATGCTATTTTGAGTTGGAAATCTCCAAAGAACGTGTCTGAAGTCTGAAGTTTTCTGGGCCTAGCTGGTTATTATAGCAGATTTGTAAAAGACTTTTCGAAGATAGCTACTCTGTGGACAAAACTACTTCAGAAAGATGTTAGATTTGAATGGTCGGATAAATGTCAAAGAAGTTTTGATCAGTTGAAAGCTCTGTTAACAGAAGCTCCAGTGTTAGTACAACCAGAATCGGGCAAAGATTTTGTATTTTACAGTGATGCTTCGTTAAACGGTTCGGGATGTGTTCTGATGCAGGAAGGCAAAGTGGTAGCTTATGCTTCGAGACAATTGAAGCCTTATGAAAAGAACTATCCAACTCACGACCTTGAGCTAGCTGCGATTGTGTTCGCACTTAAGATATGGCGACATTATTTGTACGGTGAGAAATGTCACGTGTTTTCAGATCATAAAAGTCTGAAGTATCTAATGACTCAGAAAGATTTGAACCTACGTCAGAGAAGATGGCTTGAGTTGTTAAAAGATTATGGGCTTGTGATAGATTATCATCCGGGTAAAGCAAACGTGGTTGCTGATGCATTGAGTCAAAAATCATTATTTGCATTATGTGTTTTAAATGCTCAGTTAGATTTGTCTGATGATAGTTCTATGTTAGCTGAGTTAAAAGCGAAACCATTGTTTATACAGCAGATATGTGATGCTCAGAAATCTGATAATGAACTACTAGCAAAACGAGCTCAGTGTGATTCGAATTCTGAATCTGAATTTCGAGTGGTTGATGATTGTTTGAGATTCTGAGGTCGTATTTGAGTTTCGAGAAACCCGAAGTTGATTCAGCTGATTTTGAGTGAGGCACATAACAGTTGTTTATCTGTTCATCCAGGAAGTACAAAGATGTACCATGATCTGAGACAACACTATTGGTGGTCTGGTATGAAACGAGACATTTCTGGCTTTGTTTTGAAATGCTTAATCTGTCAGCAAGTGAAAGCTGAACATCAGGTTCCGTCTGGTTTGTTACAACCGATTCTGATTCCTGAGTGGAAATGGGATAGAGTAACGATGGACTTTGTTTCTGGTTTGCCTCAGACTCCGAGAAGGAAAGATGCAATTTGGGTCATAGTTGATCGATCGTGAAATCGCCTATTTTGTTCGGTAAGATCGACTATTCACTTGATAGATTAGCCGAGCTTTATATTTCAGAGATTGTTAGATTGCACGGTGTGCCACTATCCATTGTGTCAGATAGAGATCCGAGGTTTACATCGAGATTCTGGAAGAAATTGCAAGAAGCTCTAGGCACGAAACTGCATTTTAGTACAGCTTTTCATCTGCAAACGGATGGTCGATCCGAAGCGGATCATTGATTCTCGAAGATATGTTAAGATGTTGTACACTTGGGTTTCATGGTTCGTGGGAAAGATTCGCCTTTGATTAAATTTATGATAATAATAGTTTTCGGTCAAGCATCAAAATGGCACCTTATGAAGCTTTATACGGACGTAAATGTCGTACACCCCTGTATTGGACCGAGCTCAGTGAAAAAAAGTTACTTGGAGTCGATTTGATAAAAGACTCATAACAGAAAGTGAAACTGATCCGAGATTGTTTAAAAGCAGCATCTGATCGTCAGAAGTCTTATGCAGACTTGAAACGAAAAGATATAGAATTTGAGATTGGGGACAAAGTGTTTCTGAAAGTGTCACCGTGAAAGAAGGTACTCCGTTTCGGACGTAAAGGCAAGTTAAGTCTGAGGTTCATCGGACCGTATGAGATCATTGAACGAGTTGGGCCTATTGCATATAGATTAAAATTGCCCTCTGAGCTAGAAAAGATCCATAATGTATTTCATGTCTCGGTGCTCCGTAGATATCGATCAGATCCGTCACATGTGATTGCTCCATCTGAAATTGAAATCCGATCTGATATGACATATGAAGAGGAACCGATCCGTATCTTAGCTCGTGAAGTAAAAGAGTTGAGAAACAAGAAAATCTCGTTAGTGAAAGTTTTATGCAATCGACACGGAATAGAAGAGGCTACATGGGAGCCGGAAGATTCAATGAGACAGTAATATCCGACTCTGTTTAACGGTAAGATTTTCAGGGACGAAAATCCCTAAGGGGGGAGAGTTGTAACAGTCCGATTTACACCCTAGTCAGAACAGTGGTTTTGGGACCACGAATCTGAGTCTGTATAATATTCTAATATTATATTCTGTGCTGTTTATATGTGACTAAGCATGTGGTAAATTTCCGTAAGCTAATTTGTCTGTTCGTGTGTTTAATCTGAGCAAAGGATTGATTTGCATTGAATGTGGAAGTTGCTTGCTAATTGTTTAAGTACTAATTTTTTGTGGCTTTTTAAAGTTATGGCCTTAAATGGCAATTGAACCACTACTTAGTTAGTGGATGGTGGAATGACATGATAGCCATTATATATGTTTGTCTTATATGATTATTAAATGGGTAAAAGGGTAATTTAATAATTATGTTATTAGTAAACAAAACAAATGAGTATGATAGTGGATTTTATTCATCCATCTATCACCGAAAATCAAAAGAAAAGAATAAGGTTGAGCTTTGTTACATTCGGCTAGATTGAGGCACAAATTCAAGGTGAGTTTTTATCCGTTTTTGCTAATTTTTATGTTTTTTTAATCGTTGCTTTGAGAGCTACAAAACCCATGTATTAATTTTGTGTATTGATGATGTTTGTGTAAAATTCCATTGATGATATGTAGAGTTTTGAGATGAGTTTAGTGGTTAAATGAAAGATTTGAGCTAGATGAACATACTTTGTTCTTGAATTTTTGATGAATTTAGCTAATTAGGGCTAAATTTTGAAAATAGAAAATTGAAGGACTAAATTGCTAATTTGATGAAAAGTATGGGTTTGTATGATGTACATATATATTCGGCTAAGCTTGGTTGTGTATAGATTTTGTGAATTTGGTGTTTTGAGAAAAATGAGCTAAATTGATAAACTATGCAAATATGAGGGTTAATTTGCAAATAGCCCTAAATGTATGTCTTTGGATTGAATTGAGTGAATAAGTGAATAAAAGAGTTAATTCTGAATATGTTTAGATCAAGAACAGAGGAAAACAGATTTAGATCGCGGGAAAGCGAAAGTAACCGAGTAGCCGTTTTCATTCCGATAAACCGAATCCGAGGTAAGCCACTATGCAAATAAACGTATATGTATGCAATTATATTTGTTCATATGATAAATGTTGATGATGGATGCTTATGAGAGGTTATGAATATGAATTCCGAGATATAGATGATATAGTGTTAAGTCCGAGAAGTTCCGTACGAACCTAGGAATAAATAGGATTAGCTATGTCATGACATAGGTATCTGTTTTGTTTTATCATGTAAGATCACGTCTGGGACGTTGGCGTTGATTTGAGACTTTGTGTAAGACCTCATCCGGGACGTAGGCATCGATATGAGTTTTATGTGTAAGACCACGTCTGGGACGTTGGCATCGATCTGAGCTTTACGTGTAAAACCATGTCTGGGATATCGGCATCGTATTGATTCATGTAAGACCCTTTCTAGGACAGTGGCATCGATATTCGAGTGCATGTAAGACCTCGTCTGGGACGTTGGCATTGTACGACCATTCCGAGCTTTCTGAGTATCCTACTAGATTCCTTACGGTTCAACGGGCAAGTCTGTGATATGAATTGCAAATCCGAGCTATGAGCAAATAAGTGAACGAATGTTTGTTTCAGTACGTTTAGTATATACACAAGTGTGTATAAAAAGGTAAGTACTTACACGACTTTGACTTGAAGAAATGTATGCTTAATTGTGAGAATGTGGATCTTAAAATGATGAATGTGGCAAATGTGGCCACAAGTGTATAAAACAAAGTACATTTGTGATATTATGCTTAGTGATTTGGATGTGCCAACGTATCTACTTGCAATATATGCATTTTATGCAAAGTTTATTTGTACATTGACTTACTAAGCTTTTGGAAAGCTTACTCTGTGTGTGTTTTCTCTGTTTTATAGGTCGTCAAAGCTACTGAAGGCTCGGGACCAGTCAAAGATAAATCATCACACTACTAAAATCATTTTGGTACACTTTGGAAATGCATAAAGTTAGATATGGCATGTATAGGCTATTATTTTAGTACAAGTTGTTATGTGATCTTAGCCATGTGATTTGGCTATTTTTGAATTAAGACTTTGCTTAAATGAATGTGATATATGATACATATCTTGGTATGGTGAAAGCTTGTGAAATGGCCAAGGTTTGAGTGAGCAAATGAATGAATTATGCTTGTAATGATATGAGTTTTATTCTTTGAAATTGTCATATTGGAAATGGTATTGAATGCATGGTTTGAATGATTATTTGGTATGTTTTTGATGGTTATATGTGCACGAGATATGTTGGTAATTATGGCTTGTAGGTTGACCTTTATGGGTGGCATTTTGGCCTTGTAAATGGCCTATAATGCCACACGGTTGTGGCACACGAGCGTGCCAAAGACCGTGATTGAATTGGCAGAATGTAGCTTAAATAGCACACGGCCTTGACATGGGCGTGTCGGTGGCCGTGGTGTACAAGTCAAGTAGCTAGCTAAGAGCACACGGCCATGGCACACAGGCGTGCTTGGTGGCGTGTTGGAAAAGTCGATATGGTCTAGTAGCACACACGGTCATGGCACACGGGCGTGCCTAGTGACCGTGTTGATATAGTCAGTATGTAAACACGGATTGACACACAGGGGTGTCTAGAAGCCGTGGAGGGCACACGGTCTCCTCCTACGGGCGTGTCTCCCCTGAAAGTTAGAAAAGTTTTTAATTTTCATGAAATTTCATATGTGTTTCAGTTTACTCCCAACTCGGTTTATATGCATGCTTTGGGTCTTGATGACTCATCTAAGGGACACTATGATCGTTAATGATGAATGTAATGTATGAAATGTTGTGTAAGTTTCCGATCCATGCAGTAATGCTCCTAACCCTAGTCCGTCGATTACGGGTTAGGGTGTTACATTTGGTTGGTATCAGAGCTACGGTTTAGTCGATTCTCGGACTAACGTAGCGTGTTAGAGTCTAGATATACATGCCATATATCTAAACTGTGATAGTGTGATGAATCCTGATGTATAAAATGTGATTATCGTATAGTAATGGATCCCGAAAGAGCATGTAGGCGACGACGAGAAAGTAATGCGCTGATCCGCGCAAGGGGCGCATATCGAATCGAGATCGGCTACTAGCGGTCAAGGGAAGAAGCTAAACAAGCTTTCTTCCGGATGATGAGTGAGTGGTTCACTCGGTTTGTAAAGAATAACCCATTGCTTTACAACCCCGTCCCAGGTAATCCCCTCGGACATCGGTTGTGCCTCGGTGATGGGTGTAAATCATTGAATAAGCCTCCGGTTGATAAGATTCGCAAGTATGGGGCTGAAGAATTACGAGCTACCAATGATGATGATGCTCAAAAGGTGAGTTTTGGTTAGAGAATACGATTCGGGTATTTGTGAAATGTCTCGACTCGGATGAATGCATAAAGTGTGTTGTATCGTTACTTCGAGATACTGACTTATCAATGGTGGAAAACCCTAATTTCTGTTGCTCCGAGAGAACGAGTTACATGGGACTTCTTTCAGATTGAGTTCCGGAAGAAATATATCAGTGAGAGATTCGTTGATCAGAAACGGAAGGAATTTCTGGAACTTAAACAGGGCAGAATGACTGTTTCTGAGTATGAACGAGAATTCATGAGACTGAGTCAGTATGCTCGGGAATGTGTATCATCTAAAGCTATAATGTGCAAAAGGTTCGAAGATGAGCTTAATGAAGACATTCGTTTGCTAGTCAAAATTTTAGAGATAAAGGAGTTTGTTGTACTCGTTGACCGAGCGTGCAAAGCTAAGGCGCTTGGAAAAGATAAAAGAAAAGCTGAGTCAGAAGTTTGAGATATGAGAAAGAGATTTCAGAGTAAATCATCTCAGTCTACTCCGAAAAGATTCTGAGATAATCAAAGTTGTTTCAGAGATAATATGAGACATTCAAACAGAAATCAATCTAGACCGCAAATGAGCTCCAAAGCTCCAGCGACTTCAGTGGCAAGTGTTGGAAATATACGATCAGAGAGACCTGAATGTAAACATTGTGAAAAAAGACATCCGGGAAGCTGCATATTAAATGACAGAGCTTGCTTTAGATGTGGATCACTGGATCATTTTATCCGTGATTGCCCTGAATCTGTCGAGCCAGAGATTGTTCAGAATCCGAGATCTGATAATGCACCTGTGAGAGGTAGACCTCCGAAGAATGTAAGAAATGTTGGTAGTAGTCAGAGAACTACGAGAGATAATGTTGTTAGATCTGAAGCTAGAGCGCCTGCCAGAGCGTATGAAGTACGAGCTCGAGAGGAAGCTTCGTTGCCTGACGTTATAATGGGTACTTTTACTCTTTATGATACTTCTGTGGTTTCTTTGATAGACCCTGGTTCTACGCATTCATATATATGCATGAATTTAGTGTTCAACAAGACTTTTCCTGTAGAGTCTACTGAGTTTACTATAAAAGTATCGAACCCCTTAGGTAAAAGTGTTCTTGTTGACAAAGTATGCAAGAACTGTCCATTAATGTTTCGAGATATATGTTTCCCTGCTGATCTGATGCTTCTGCCATTCAATGAGTTCGATATTATTCTGGGTATGGACTGGTTGACATTGCATGATGTGGTTGTAAATTATAAAAGAAAGACTGTTGATTTGAGATGTCCGAATGATGAAATTGTACGGGTTGAATCTAATGATATGAATGGATTGTCTGCTGTGATATCGGTATTGAAAGCTTAGAGTTACGTGAAAAAGGGTTATGAGGCATATTTTACCTATGTGATTGATTCAAAGATGTCTGAAAAGAAAGTTGAATCAGTGCCTATTGTCTGTGAGTTTTCTAATGTGTTCCCTGAAGAGTTACCTGGTTTGCCTCCGATTCGTGAAGTTGAGTTTGGTATTGAATTGATGCCTGGTACGACACCTATTTTGATAGCTCCGTATAGAATGGTACCAACAGAATTGAAAGATTTAAAGTCACAGTTGCAAGAGTTGACTGATAGAGGGTTCGCTAGACCGAGTTTTTCGCCTTGGGATGCTCCCGTTCTGTTTGTGAAAAAGAAAGATGGCACGATGAGAATGTGCATCGATTACCGTCAGTTGAATAAGGAGACAATAAAGAACAAATATTCGTTGCCCAGAATTGATGATTTATTTAATCAGTTAAAAGGAGCTACTGTATTTTCAAAGATAGATCTGAGATCGGGATATTATCAATTGAGGGTGAAAGATTCTGACATTTCGAAAGCTGCTTTCAGAACGAGGTATGGGCATTATGAGTTTTTAGTTATGCCATTCGGACTAACCAATGCACCTGCTATTTTTATGGATCTGATGAACAGAATTTTCAGACCATATCTAGATCAATTTTTTATAGTATTCATTGACGACATTTTAATTTATTCACGGGATGAGACGGAGCATGCTGAACATTTGAGGATTGTATTGCAAATTCTGAGAGAAAAGCAATTGTATGCGAAATTCAGCAAATGTGAATTCTGGTTACACAAGGTTAGTTTTCTGGGACATATTGTGTCGACAGGATTCGAGTTGATCCAAGCAAGATTTATGCTATTTTGAGTTGGAAATCTCCAAAGAACGTGTCTGAAGTCCGAAGTTTTCTGGGCCTAGCTGGTTATTACCGCAGATTTGTAAAAGACTTTTCGAAGATAGCTACTCCGTTGACAAAACTACTTCAGAAAGATGTTAGATTTGAATGGTCGGATAAATGTCAAATAAGTTTTGATCAGTTGAAAGCTCTGATAACTGAAGCTCCAGTGTTAGTACAACCAGAATCGGGCAAAGATTTTGTATTTTCTGATGATGCTTCGTTAAGCGGTTCGGGATGTGTTACGATGCGGGGAAGGCAAAGTGGTAGCTTATGCTTGAGACAATTGAAGCCTTATAAAAGAACTATCCGACTCACGACCTTGAGCTCGCTGCGATTGTGTTCGCACTTAAGATATGGCGACATTATTTATACTGTGAGAAATGTCACGTGTTTGAGATCATAAAAGTCGAAGTATCTAATGACTCGAAAGATTTGAACTGCGTCGAGAGAAGATGGCTTGAGTTGTTAAAAGATTATGGGCTTGTGATAGATTATCATCGGGTAAAAAAAAGCGTGGTTCTTGATGCATTGAGTCAAAAATCATTATTTGCATTATGTGTTTTAAATGCTCAGTTAGATTTGTCTGATGATAGTTCTATGTTAGCTGAGTTAAAAGCGAAACCATTGTTTATACAGCAGATATGTGATGCTCAGAAATCTGATAATGAACTACTAGCAAAACGAGCTCAGTGTGATTCGAATTCTGAATCTGAATTTCGAGTGGTTGATGATTGTTTGAGATTCCGAGGTCGTATTTGTGTTCCGAGAAACCCGGAGTTGATTCAGCTGATTTTGAGTGAGGCACATAACAGTTGTTTATCTGTTCATCCAGGAAGTACAAAGATGTACCATGATCTGAGACAACACTATTGGTGGTCTGGTATGAAACGAGACATTTCTGGCTTTGTTTCAAAATGCTTAATCTGTCAGCAAGTGAAAAGTTGAACATCGAGTTCGCTTTGGTTTGTTACAACCGATTCTGATTCCTGAGTGGAAATGGGATAGAGTAAAGATGGACTTTGTTTCTGGTTTGCCTCAGACTCCGAGAAGGAAAGATGCAATTTGGGTCATAGTTGATCGACTGACGAAATCTGCCCATTTTGTTCCGGTAAGATCTGACTATTCACTTGATAGATTAGCCGAGCTTTATATTTTAGAGATTGTTAGATTGCACGGTGTGCCACTATCCATTGTGTCAGATAGAGATCCGAGGTTTACATCAAGATTCTGGAAGAAACTGCAAGAAGCTCTAGGCACGAAACTGCATTTCAGTACAGCTTTTCATCTGCAAACGGATGGTCGATCCGAGCGGATCATTTAGATTCTCGAAGATATGTTAAGATGTTGTACACTTGGGTTTCATGGTTAGTGGGAACAGTATCTGCCTTTGATTGAATTTACGTATAATAATAGTTTTCAGTCAAGCATCAAAATGGCACCTTATGAAGCTTTATACGGACGTAAATGTCGTACACCCCTGTATTGGACCGAGCTCAGTGAAAAAAAGTTACTTGGAGTCGATTTGATAAAAGACTCATAACAGAAAGTGAAACTGATCCGAGATTGTTTAAAAGCAGCATCTGATCGTCAGAAGTCTTATGCAGACTTGAAACGAAAAGATATAGAATTTGAGATTGGGGACAAAGTGTTTCTGAAAGTGTCACCGTGAAAGAAGGTACTCCGTTTCGGACGTAAAGGCAAGTTAAGTCTGAGGTTCATCGGACCGTATGAGATCATTGAACGAGTTGGGCCTGTTGCATATAGATTAAAATTGCCCTCTGAGCTAGAAAAGATCCATAATGTATTTCATGTCTCGATGCTCCGTAGATATCGATCAGATCCGTCACATGTGATTGCTTGAAATCCGATCTGATATGACATATGAAGAGGAACCGATCCGTATCTTAGCTCGTGAAGTAAAAGAGTTGAGAAACAAGAAAATCCCGTTAGTGAAAGTATTATGCAATCGACACAGAATAGAAGAGGCTACATGGGAGCCAGAAGATTCAATGAGACAGTAATATCCGACTCTGTTTAACGGTAAGATTTTGGGGACGAAAATCCCTAAGGGGGGAGAGTTTTAACAGTCCGATTTACACCCTAGTCGGAACAGTGGTTTCGGGACCATGAATCCGAGTCTGTATAATATTCTAATATTATATTCTGTGCTGTTAATATGTGACTAAGCATGTGGTAAATTTTCGTAAGCTAATTTGTCTGTTCATGTGTTTAATCTGAGCAAAGGATTGATTTGCATTGAATGTGGAAGTTGCTTGCTAATTGTTTAAGTACTAATGTGTTGTGGCTTTTTAAAGTTATGGCCTTAAATGGCAATTGAACCACTACTTAGTTAGTGGATGGTGGAATGACATGATAGCCATTATATATGTTTGTCTTATATGATTATTAAATGGGTAAAAGGGTAATTTAATAATTATGTTATTAGTAAATAAAACAAATGAGTATGATAGTGGATGTTATTCATCCATCTATCACCAAAAATCAAAAGAAAAGAATAAGGTTGAGCTTTGTTACATTCGGCTAGATTGAGGCACAAATTCAAGGTGAGTTTTTAATCCGTTTTTGATAATTTTTACGTTTTTGTAACCGTTGCTTTGAGAGCTACAAAACCCATGTATTAATTTTGTGTATTGATGATGTTTATGTAAAATTCCATTGATGATATATAGAGTTTTGAGATGAGTTTAGTGGTTAAATGAAAGATTTGAGCTAGATGAACATACTTTGTTCTTGAATTTTTGATGAATTTAGCTAATTAGGGCTAAATTGTGAAAATAGCAAATTGAAGGACTAAATTGCTAATTTGATGAAAAGTATGGGTTTGTATGATGTACATATATATTCGGCTAAGCTTGGTTGTGTATAGATTTTGTGAATTTGGAGTTTTGAAAAAAATGAACTAAATTGATAAACTATGCAAATATGAGGGTTAATTTGCAAATAGCCCTAAATGTATGTCTTTGGATTGAATTGAGTGAATAAGTGAATAAAAGAGTTAATTCTGAATATGTTTAGATCAAGAACAGAGGAAAACGGATTTAGATCGCGGGAAAGCGAAAGTAACCGAGTAGCCGTTTTCATTCCGATAAACCGAATCCGAGGTAAGTCACTATGCAAATAAACGTATATGTATGCAATTATATTTGTTCATATGACAAATGTTGATGATGGATGCTTATGAGAGGTTATGAATATGAATTCCGAGATATGGATGATATAGTGTTAAGTCCGAGAAGTCCCGTACGAACCTAGGAATAAATAGGATTAGCTATGTCATGACATAAGTATCTCTTCTGTTTTATCATGTAAGACCACGTCTGGGACGTTGGCGTTGATTTGAGACTTTGTGTAAGACCTCATCCGGGACGTAGGCATCGATATGAGTTTTATGTGTAAGACCACGTCTGGGACGTTGGCATCGATCTGAGCTTTACGTGTAAAACCATGTCTGGGACATCGGCATCGTATTGATTCGTGTAAGACCCTTTCTGGGACAGTGGCATCGATATCCGAGTGTATGTAAGACCTCGTCTGGGACGTTGGCATTGTACGACCATTCCGAGCTTTCTGAGTATCCTACTAGATTCCTTACGGTTCAACGGGCAAGTCTGTGATATGAATTCCAAATCTGAGCTATGAGCAAATAAGTGAACGAATGTTTGTTTCAGGTACGTTTAGTATATACACAAGTGTGTATAAAAAGGTAAGTACTTACACGACTTTGACTTGAAGAAATGTATGCTTAATTGTGAGAATGTGGATCTTAAAATGATGAATGTGGCAAATGTGGCCACAAGTGTATAAAACAAAGTACATTTGTGATATTATGCTTAGTGATTTGGATGTGCCAACGTATCTACTTGCAATATATGCATTTTATGCAAAGTTTATTTGTACATTGACTTACTAAGCTTTTGGAAAGCTTACTCTGTGTGTGTTTTCTCTGTTTTATAGGTCGTCAAAGCTACTGAAGGCTCGGGACCGTCAAGGATCGTCATCACACTACTAAAATCATTTTGGTACACTTTGGAAATGCATAAAGTTAGATATGGCATGTATAGGCTAGTATTTTAGTACAAGTTGTTATGTGATCTTAGCCATGTGATTTGGCTATTTTTGAATTAAGACTTTGCTTAAATGAATGTGATATATGATGCATATCTTGGTATGGTGAAAGCATGTGAAATGGCCAAGGTTTGAGTGAGCAAATGAATGAATTATGCTTGTAATGATATGAGTTTTATTCTTTGAAATTGTCATGGTTGGAAATGGTATTGAATGCATGGTTTGAATGATTATTTGGTATGTTTTTGATGGTTATATGTGCATGAGATATGTTGGTAATTATGGCTTGTAGGTTGACCCTTATGGGTGGCATTTTGGCCTTGTAAATGGCCTATAATGCCACACGGTTGTGGCACACGGGCGTGCCTAAGACCGTGGTTGAATTGGCAGAATGTAGCTTAAATAGCACACGGCATTGACATGGGCATGTCAGCTGGCCGTGGTGTACAAGTCAGTATCTAGCTAAGAGCACACGGCCATGGCACACGGGCGTGCTTGGTGGCCGTGTTGGAAAAGTCAGTATATGGTCTAGTAGCACACGGTCATGGCACACGGACGTGCCTAGTGACCGTGTTGATATAGTCAGTATGTAAACACGGATGGACACACGGGGTGTCTAGAAGTCGTGGAATGGCACACACGGTCTCCTCCCACGGGCGTGTCTCCCCTGAAAGTTAGAAAAGTTTTTAATTTTCATGAAATTTCATATGTGTTTCAGTTTAGTCCCAACTCGGTTTATATGCATGCTTTGGGTCTTGATGACTCATCTAAGGGACACTATGATCGTTAATGATGAATGCAATGTATGAAATGTTGTGTAAGTTTCTGATCTGTCTGGTAATGCTCCTAACCCTAGTCCGGCGTCGGTTACGGGTTAGGGGTGTTACATTTGGTTGGTATCAGAGCTACGGTTTATTCGATTCTCGGACTAACGTAGCGTGTCAGAGTCTAGCTATACATGCCATATATCTGAATTGTGATAGTGTGATGAATCCTGACGTATAAAATGTGATTATCGTATAGTAATGGATCCCGAAAAAGCCGTAGCTGACGACGTAGAAAGCAATGCGCCTGATCCCGCGCAAGGACAGCGCCTTCGAATCGAGACCGGCTACTAGCGGTCAAGAGGAAGAAGCTAAACAAGCTTTCTTCCAGATGATGAGTGAGTGGTTCACTCAGTTTGTAAAGAATAGCCCGACTGTTTCACAACCCCCGCCCCCGGGTAATCCCCCTCAGACATCAGTTGTGCCTCCGGCAAATCTGTTGAATAAGCCTCCGACAAGCTATAACACCAAAATCTACTGATTTAGCCGATGGATAGTGTGATATAACTCCGACAAGCTTCCAACCTGAATGAGCTTCTGATTCACTAAAAAAACACGAAAAATAACACAGAGTAAACATAATTGCTTAGCAAGTTCGTATAATACAAAACTCAACTTACCATTTTATCACATATAAATTAAGCTTAACATGGCATAATCCAACCACAACTTGGCCAAAGCCTAAGCATTTACATCAGACATGTTAGTCGTATAAGCATATAACATAGTCAATTTAATCATGGATGATCACAACATTTAATCATGTATCATATGCATATATCATCCATTTAAACTTTTATTATACCATGTATCATCCATTCAATGCAAATCACATGTGTTCATGTCTTAGTTTGTATCAAACTATTACCATTCTCTTTCAAATCATACCCGTTGAACCATTCAGAATACCGTTGGATACCCAGGATAGCTCACACATAGTGTGCTAACTCATATAACTGTAATCCGTCAATTCTTGTACATGTATGCTCACACGATTTGAATCAGAATGCTCACACGAGCTGTGAAAAGGGGCCTGCTCACACGAGCTATGGGTCAGAACATAGCTACACGATGCTACTCACACGAGCTGTGGAGTATTCGTAACACATGCCGAACCTTAGCCATCGATAGGACATTCAAGACCAGCACTCGAATCATGTAAACCCTAATGACATGTCAATTGTATCCTACGAATTCCTAAGGTTCAAACGGGACTCGGTAGTCGACATAACATCGTTGGATGTGCAATTGGTATATATATAAATATGGCAGTCCACAATACATGTATAATTCAATTAAAAGTGGATAAATACAATACAATTACACGAACTTACCTCGACAATTACACGTAGATGCAGAGGCGATTATTCCAAAACTTTATCTTTGCCCCGATCTAAAGCCATACTAGGTTTGTCTTGATCGAAACGAATAAATTCATTTCAATTCAATACTTATTTTATTCAATTCAACCCAAACTCATATTTTAGAAAAAATACATTTTTGCCCCTATAATTTTAATTTTATTTCAATTTAGTCCCTTTCTCATAAAATGAAAATTCATGAAAATTTCCCAAAACCCATCATAGCCAAATTCCATATAGGTCCCTAGAAAGACCTATATTTCATTTATTTCATAATTTCACCATGAATATTTTTCAATTTTTCAATTTAATCCCTAATTGACAAATTCATCAAAAATCTCTTAACAAAAGTTGTGTATCTAACAACAACCATTCATTTTCTTCCATCAAACATCATACTAACAACAACCATTCATTTTATTCCATCAAACATCATAAAAAATACATATAAATTCATGGTAAAACCCTACAAATTTAACAATTTGCAAATTAGTCCCCGGGCTAGCTAGATTAAGCTACAACGATCTTGAAAACATAGAAATCATTAAAAACGGGACGAAAAATGACTTACATGCACACACCAAGGTTGGCTGAATGCTTCAAGACCTAGCTATGGCTTCCTATCCTTCAATTTTGGTGGTGTTTCCTATTAAGGAAGATGACACCATTATTTTATTTTGTTTTTAATTTACTTATTAACTTATTTACTAATTTAACCTTACTTATAACCTTTAAAATTTCATAAATAATGTCCATATTTGTCCACTCAAAATAAAAATGATATATTTACCACATAATGACTCATACATTAAGGTTCTATAGCTATTTAATACCTTTAGCTACTAGAACACTATTTTTGCACATTATGCGATTTAGTCCTTTTTATCAAATTAAGCATGCAAATGATAAAATTTCTTAACAAAATTTTTATACGGTAATACCAACATACTGTAGACCTTAAAATAATAATAAAATAAATATTTTCACATCGGATTTGTGGTCCCAAAATTATTGTTCTGATTTCACTGAAAACGGTTGTTACAAATATAACGTTTTTTTAATACTTTCCATATGCTATAATTCTTTTTGGAAAGAATATAACGTGTTTAATGCTTTTCATATTTTCTCTATAAGATTTGATTCCGTTTTCAATATATGTGTCGAAACCATTTTTTATTTTGAAAAAACGGGGTCAACTTTAAAAAAGAAACTGGAGTCGCCACCAATATGTTTTCGAGGTGTTATCGGGTCACATTGAAATTGATCATTTTAATAAAAAAAATTTGATTTATTAAAACAATGATTTTGGTCTACGAAATTCGAGAAAACAGGTTCGGGAGTCGGTTACGCACGAGGAAGGATTAGCACCCTCGTAACGCCCCAAAAAATTAGTACCTAATTGATTAATTAATTTCTTAATGTCGAAAATTTGAGAAGATTTTAAAATATGATTCTTTTGATTTTTTGAAACTTATAACCTTTAAAAAAAACATTCAATTATTTGGATAAAAGAAAAGTCGAATCTCAGTAAGTTAGAGCACGACCTTTTGAATTTCCCAAACACCAAATATCCTTTGTTTTGTTTTTTTTTTTTGAAATCCCTATCTCAAAATATCAAAATGTCACATCCAATAAGTTAGGACGCAACATCTTAAATTCACAAAGATAGGTTTTTTATTTGAAAATCATATATTTTAATTCCAAAAAGGGTATTTGATCATTTAGACTTAATGAGAAAAATCGAAGCCCAGTAAGTTAGGTCACGATTCCCTCAAAACTCCAAATGTCAAATATTGCCTTATTTTAAGAAATAAAGTTTTGGATAAAAAGTGGCAATTAAAATAAATTTAAAATAATTAAAATAAATGAATAAATAATGATTAAGCAATTAAACGGATAAATAAAAAAAACACATAAGTCAACCTAACTCCCGCAATATGAGGATTAAATGAAATTCCTCCACCAAAAACTAACTCAATGAAGCAACTCAAAAATAAACGAAGATGAGCTAAGAACAAAATAAGAACAAGCCACGAAAATAAGAACGCAAAAGAGAGAGAAATTTGAGTGAATGCTCTCAAGAATTTTTATTACTCAAAACTCAAGTCCCATTCCAGTGTGTCTACAATGAAGGGAGAGGCCTCTATTTATAGTTGAGCCTCCCCACATCCAACGGTACAGATCAATTACATCAACGACTAAGATTAAAAGGTATCTACAAATTAAATCTCTAAGATTACAAAATCATATCTTTTAATATTACATACCATATCTTCTAAGATTGCATATCATATCTAAGATTACATACCATAACTTCTAGGATTGCATATCATATCTAAGATTGCATACCATATCTTTTAGGATTGCATATCATATCTAAGATTTGTATATCATATCTAAGATTGCATATCCTTAAAGATTGTACTTTCATATACGTCAAGCTAGTAGATAGACCTTCAATCTTTTTAAGTAATGGGCCATTCCGATCGGGCCAAATGATATATTTTGGACTGGACTTGGACTTTATTTTATTATTTTGGGTTTATTATTTTTTGTATGGGCCCAGGCTAAATTGGCCTATTACAGCTGCCCCTCTTTGCTCATTATCGTGTAACGAGAATAGAACAAAGACTATAAAAGGCCCAATTTTGCCCGGTCTTTGTCGAGCCTTGACTTCTTGGTCATTGCTTTCTTTAAATAACTTCTATCCCATCTGCAATTCGACTTCAATTTGCTTCACTGCAACTTTAGGAATGTCAGATCTGCTATCTTTGGTCTGCTCCACTGCAAACTTAGAGAATGCAAGACCTGATGTCTTTGATCTGCTTTATTGCAAACTCAGGGAGACAAGACTATAATCTTTAGCCTGCTCCCTTGCTACATCATGAAGATAAGGCTAGTGGCTAAAATCTGCTCCCTTGCTACATCAGGAAGATAAGATTCGCCAAATTCAATCTGCTCCGCTACTGCTTAGGGATATAAGATCTACAAACTTTAGTTTGCCCCACTACTATCTAGAGGGGACAAAATCTGAACTTTTCAGTCTGCTTCCTTACTATCTCAGGAAGACTTCAATCTTCAGTCTGCTCCAGTACCATATCTAGGGAACAAAATCTGAACTTTTAGTTTGCTTCCTTACCATTTCAGGAAGACTTCAATCTTCAGTCTGCTCCACTACTATCTCGAGGGAACAAAATCTAAACTTTTAGTTTGCTTCCTTACTATCTCAGAAAGACTTCAATATTCAGTTTGCTCCACTACCATCTCTAGGGAACAAAATCTGAACTTTTTGGTTTGCTTCCTTACTATCTTCAGGAAGACTTCATTCTTCAGTTTGCTCCACTACCATCACTAGTGAACAAAATCTGAACTTTTTGGTTTGCTTCCTTACTATCTTCAAAGAAGACTTCAATCTTGATTTGCTCCACTACCATATCTAGGGAACAAAATCTGAACTTTTGGTTTACTTCGTTACTATCTTCGTGAAGACTTCAATCTTCAGTTTGCTCCACTACCATCTCTAGGAACAAAATCTGAACTTTTGGTTTGCTTCCTTACTATCTTCAGAAGACTTCAATCTTGCTTTGCTCGCTACCATCTCTAGGGAACAAAATCTGAACTTTTGGTTTGCTTCCTTACCATCTCGGAAGACTTCAATCTTGGTTTGCTCTACTACCATCTCTAGGGAACAAAATCTGAACTTTTGGTTTGCTTCCTTACTATCTTCAGGAAGACTTCAATCTTCAGTCTGCTCCACTACTATCTCGAGGGAACAAAATCTGAACTTTTAGTTTACTTCCTTACTATCTCAAAAAGACTTCAATCTTCAGTTTGCTCCACTACCATCTCTAGGGAACAAAATCTGAACTTTTTGGTTTGCTTCCTTACTATCTTCAGGAAGACTTCAATCTTCAGTTTGCTCCACTACCATCACTAGTGAACAAAATCTGAACTTTTTGGTTTGCTTCCTTACTATCTTCAGGAAGACTTCAATCTTCAGTTTGCTCCACTACCATCTCTAGGGAACAAAATCTGAACTTTTGGTTTACTTACATTATCTTCAGAAGACTTCAATCTTGATTTGCTCCACTACCATCTCTAGGGAACAAAATCTGAACTTTTTGGTTTGCTTCCTTACTATCTTCAGGAAGACTTCAATCTTCAGTTTGCTCCACTACCATCTCTAGGGAACAAAATCTGAACTTTTTGGTTTGCTTCCTTACCATCTCAGAAAGACTTCAATCTTCAGTTTGCTCCACTACCATCTCTAGGGAACAAAATCTGAACTTTCCCGATGTTGCTACACCGTCCTCTGAGGGACATGTCCTGTAGACTCGAATGTATTATGGATGACATTTGCATGAATGCAGAATGTCATGAGAATGATCCCATTTTTTAAGTGTATAATGATTAGGATGCAATTATCGGAATGAATCTAATGCTCCTAACTAAATGATATTAGGGATGACATTTGCATGAATGCAGAATGTCATGAGAATGATCTCCTCTTTTTTTTTGTAAAGAAAACGATTAGGATACAATGATCGAATTAATCAAATGCTCCTAATTTGAAGTGTATGAATGATATTTACATGAGAATGATCCCCTTTTTTTACTGTTTGGGTTGTCACTGCTCATAGTTCATCAAGGTTCTATCACTGATGCGTTACCATGCTTTCTTGTTTAGCTGGTATCTTTGACAGAAAACCCAAAAAAATGATCATATTCTGCTCAGCAAGCTTGCCCCGCTGTAATTTTAGAGTCCCTTCCACTGTACCTTCTGGGACATAAAGTTTGTACCTCCCACTACAACTTTAGGAGAATAACATTTGGTAATAACCAGATGTATGTGCCTTTCAATATTTCCAAACCTTAGTCTTGGTGAGTTCTAAACAATAGTCCTGTTTTAGGTCCCTATATTATTTAAAAACTTCCAGAGTAATGTACGAAACTCCTTTTATGAAAATATTATTAGTCCAATAATCGTTATTTCAATATAAAATGCTTGAAAAAGATCACAACAATGGATGAGAAAGAAATTAATCAAGAGCATAGCTAGAAATAAATAGGTTAATCAAAGATAAAACAATAAAAGAAAATTGATTTGGGTGTATCTTGAAAAGAGTAAAGAAATCAAAGATAAAAAATTCAAAAATGGGTAAGATAAAAGCTAGGTGCCCCAGATATCGCAGCCTGAGCTTCTTTGTTCAAACTTCTTGAGGACCATTCTAAGCTCAATATGTGTTTAGGGGACCCGAAGTACTTTGTCGATGCCCCAAGACGCAGCATACTTCCTCATTGTTAATTCAGGCATAGCAAGACTACCACATGCCCTATCTTTGATCAAAATTTGAGCCGCTGGAACGGTGGAAATGTGCAAGTGTACACAATCGTAACAAGTAATAAAGTGACAAGTAAATGTCGAGTTATCGTACCCACAGGGACTGTAAAAGAATTATTTATGAAAATGTTTTCAAACAATTTGGTGAAGGAAAAATATTTGGATTTAAGAAATATTTAAAAACCAAAAATAAAACAAAGAAAAATAAAATAAAACAAAGTTCTAATGCACGATTTCAAAACTCGATTTTAATCAAGATGATATAATTGTGTTGGATTAATAACATTTCTTACCTTAGAATTATTAAACTCGTGTTTATACTTATTAAAACATGGCAACTCGGTAATTTTCTAACTTATGAACATATTTACAAATAAAAATCCATTCATCTCTTATACATATTCCTATGCAAATTCAAATGACTAAACAGACTTCTAAAAGTAAACATGTTATCGCACATACATACTTATTAAATTAAATTATCTCTCGCATATTCCTATGTCGATTCAAACGATTAATTCAACCTAACAAGCATATAAAAGATCATGTGAAGTAACAAAGTATTCTTACCTTGAAACAATTTAATCACAAAAATCCTGCAAGTTATGCAAGGCATATGTATCGTCAAATACAATGCTAATTTAATCTTCAGCTTCCTTAGAAGAATTAAACATGCACAGATTAAGTATTGTGTCCATTAATTACAATTTCAATGGGTTTAAATAATTAATTCATTAGCTATCTAAACAATTATAATGCCAGATAACTTAACGTAATTTTACTTAATCAAACATTTTACCGAGGCCTTTAACAACATAAACACAATTTTAATAATTCAAGAGGATGAAATGCGATCAACCCAACACGAATTAAATTAAAGCTAAATTGATTAAATTAAACATTCCAATAGCATAAATATTCATAAACATGTTTTTCAAAACAACAACGAATAATTTAAAGAGATAAGGAACAAGAAACAAATCCAGTGTTTCTCCGTGGCTTGTCTGTTTGCTCCCTTCTTTGTTCTTCGTTGTCCTCGACTATCAAGGTGGCTTATGAACACTTCAATTGCTGCTTCAAATGGCTGGAAAAACACCTCTTTCCTAAGAGGAGAAATCGGCACAAGAACACCAAAAAGGGAGAAGGGAAAATGGGAATTGAGAGAAAGTGAGAGAGGAGAATGTTAAATGCTTGAGGTGTGTTTTGAATGAGCAGCTATGGGGTGTATTTATAGCTGATCAAGGCTGCTAAAAATAGAAAATATCAGCAGAAAAAGAGGCCTCCCTTGGCCGGCCATCCCATGTGGCAAAGTTGAAGAATTCAACTTTGCTAAATTTAGCATGGGGCAATCTACAAAGCCATAATTTTTGGAGGGGTTTGAATGCAGTTTTGAAAGGTCTTCAAGGGCTTCTTTGCAAGCTTAATTAATCAGATAATAAGCTGATTTGGGCCATCATTGTGGACGGTTTGGGGCTGCCCAATTAGTGGCTGGTTCGGTTCAACCGGTTTGGTTCAACTGATGCGGTTCAACTGGGCCTTTTTCATAATTAATTAAGATTAATTTATTTAACCCAAATTAAATTGGGAATAAATTATAATTAATTATATTATGATTAAATCTTCATAATTGGACCGTCTTGGGCTGGAAATAAATTTGCCTTGAACTTCAAATTGCTTCTCGGTTTTGTTCTTCGAGCAGTGTTTGTCGAGCTGATTTTCGCCCTTTGTGCGATTCTGTCGAAAATAGTCAAAATAAATCAAAATTAATTATAAAATTAATTATAATTCATCATTTTCATATTTTTAGCTCAATTTAATTATTTTATAATATTTAATTATGTTCCGACAAGAATTTACTCGAAACCACATGAATTTGGGTCAAAAAGGGCATGAAAAAGTATATAAATTTTTGTGTTTTCACACCCCCAAACTTAATTCATTGCTCGTCCCGAGTAATGCACAAATTTGAAAAGAATTTTCTCGGAAACACCTTTAAAAAATTCCTTCAGAACAACTTTTTTCTCAAAATTATGAATTTGATATACTTAGGCTCAAAAATAAGAAATTTGATAATTATGCTACTTAAGTATACATATTGTTCAAATTACCTCCAACAATTATTATACTAGCAAAATTAGACTAAATGTTTCTTATTAAAGAAATGTTCCTCGTTACCAATTTGATTTTAATTCCTTATTCAAAAAGTAAACTGCAATCATTAAGCTTAACTAATGTCTTCATATGTTGAACAGAGCAATTTCTCTCCACTAATGTAGGTAACATTGGAATTTTGAATCAATAGGTCTTTAGTAAGGTTGTAACGTGGCTGGGCTTAGGGGTAGGTGAAAAATAGACAAATTTTTGGCTTAAAAACCCTAGACTCAGCTTAACTTTGAACCTTCGGAATTTTCACCCTTGAGACCCAACTTATGCTCTTTCGATCACTTCTTTCATTTTTAGTACATGTTTTTTTTTTCAAAGCTCAAACTCGAGCACTTGCTTCATGTACTATAATTTTCGAGCATTTGATACATCTTTTTAACTCCCCCAAACTTATTTTCAAACGATCTTCTGAATAGTACTGAGTCTAGTGTTTGGGACAATTTTAGAAGTAATGAAGAGAAAATTGATGGCTAAATATTGCATAGGTCCAAATAAAATTAGGCCATATAGTCTCAAAATTGGGTTTCAAAGGATAATTTTATCAGGGTCGGCTTGAAAGGCTCAAACGGTCCAAACAACAGTTGCCTAAATCATTTTCAACATTCCATGCTTTCTAGAATTTCGCCTCAAGAAATTACTAAGTCAATTCTAAAGACTTAAACTTTCATGCATGCCTAATTTTTTCGTAGGGAATTAAAAATTTTATGGTACGAATTTACATGCTTTATTAAAAATACATTCGTATCATTATTAAGCTAACATAATAATTTATTGAAATAATAGAACTTTATTAATACTAGAGTTTAGCATACTTAACAAATTTTCAAATTATTGAACAAAATATATCCTAAGCATAACTAAAAGAAAATTTTATTCGAGTGGAATCAATTCAAATTTTCTGGTCCCCTACTTAAAGTGAACAATGTCCTCATTATTTAAAGTGAATAAATACTATACACCAGGTAGGATATTAGAAAAGAGGAGGTGAGTCAAATTGACTGCTTAAGTACCAGGCTCTTTCTAAAATCCAATCCTAGACATGTATATATCTATTGCCACACTTTAGCCTTTGAGACTTGTTTAGATTTTATTCATGATTCCTATCTCTTGTTTTATTGTGCAATAATAAAAATTCCTAATTAACCTAATCCTAGAATAACTGAAAATAAAAATAAACTAAAGTTGAAGTCCTCCCCTTTTTTATTTGTTTGCCGATCCTTCCGATTTTGACTCATCTTTTGGTCCATTAGTATTGTCTTTGTAGGAATCGCCTTGATCTTTCTTCGATGATGAAAACCATGGTTCAAATATGAAATCTGGAAACTCAGGCACAAAAATAAATGGGTCATTATAAATTTTCTAGAGGACACTCCTCATCGAATCATCTCTTATTTTTGAGTATCGCCAATAGGCTTGTTGCTGCCATTACATGTGTTGCATTAAGTCCATCAGCTTCAACAGCTCATCACGACGATCTGGGCTAGGTGGTGGAGCTCTAAACATTGAGGGTTCGATATCGGGTTGACACGGTTCCATTGGATCTGCGCTCATTTGATTGCTCGTGGGATTTCGTGGGTTCATCTTACGCTTCTTCAGGATCCTCGCTCTCTTCAATTCATTTCTTTGAAGAACAAAATCTCCGGCCACTCGGTAGAGGTCCCAATCGGTGATTGTGCCTTGACTATACTCTGTCTTCTTCACGTCCGCAAGAAGTTTTGCTTTTAAGCACTGTAATTGTGATCGTAAAGGGAAAATAGGTGGGCGAGGCGCCTAATGGCACAATTTCGCATTTCTCTCAGGATGATTTTGCCCACATCAATGGTCTTTCCGGTTAAAATCGAGTATAGTAGGACCATTCGCTCTAATGAAATTGTTGTCCCATGTGAACTAGGCATAAGGCTAAAACGAATGAAGTAGAACCATACCTTCGCGAGTGGTGTCAAATACTCTCTTCGACACGTGTGAATTCCTTATTTTGACACAGTCCACATAGAACCTGGAACTGTGAGTTCCTCGAGGATTTCTTGCAGATTTTCAGGCTTAATATTGCTCAACAGAGAGGAATATTCATCATTGTCGAAATCAGGTAATTCAAAGAACTCATTAATAGCATTAGAATTTATTGGTACCTTGATTCCGCGGGCTGGAACTTCGGACAATTCGCTTGAAGTTAAGTTCGAGTAGAATTCACGAACTAATTCCTCATCCACACTTGGTCTCTTTTCACAAAACAATTCCCAATTGAGGGCTTCAGCAACTTGTCGAATACGTGCCATAAAGTCTCTGTAGTTGCTTTCTTTCAATGTGAAGCCTTTCTCTGGATGCATCTGTTGATTTTTGAAGATACTTTCGTATCTTACTTTGGCTTCTTCACAGTGAAATTTGCTTTGTGGTTTGTCAATTTGAGCAGAGGCATGAGTTCTTTTGCGAGTCATAATTAACCTGATCATAAAATGGAAAGAAAAATAAAAAATTAGTTTCTTAAAAATTTAATTAATACAAATTATTAATATTTCAATAAATTGAAAATTAAATAATTGAATAAAAATTAAACTTAAGAAAAAATTATTCTTACCACCTTCCTCGTAGAATTTAAGAACTCTTAAAATAAATAAAAACTAATGAATCAAAAGGGAGAATTTAAAGGAGGGTTGGCTTAGGTTGGGGAAAGGGAGAATGTGCGCATAGGCGCGCAAAAGCAACAAGGTGCGATGGAAAGTGAGCAGTGGCACGCAAGGTGCAGCGCAAGGCAGGCCACGGGCTGGTTGGCATGGGGCGTTGGTGTGTAGCTAGCACACGGGCGCAGGCAAGCAGCGTGAGATCCCAACACAGGCAACAGTCTTTGGCGTGCGGCGTCTTTGGAGCTCTTCTTTGGCCGAATGTTGGCTTGAGGAGTTGCGACACTTGGTGTTTTGGTGGATGAGTGAATGGTGAGAACAAGGGTGCAATTTATAGATGGAGGAGTATAAATTGGAATAGAACTCTTAGAACAATTAAAGCATTAAAAATAAGAGTCCCCTTCTAATTTTACTCATGATAAACAACAATTAATAATTAAATAAACACATATAAATTATCAATTGTTATTTATTTACTAAGATAAATATAAAATAAAATTAATTCTAATCCTAAGCTAGGTTGATAAAAGTTAATATATAAATTATAATGAATATAATTATATATTAAAGTTTATCAATAATTTGAAAATAAAAATATTTATTTTAGATGCCTTTTAAAAATATTTACAAGAAGAGGCACCTAGTTTTTATTATTTATGAAAATAGCAACCAAATTTGAAAAATAAATCAATTAAGTCCATGGACTTAATGAAAATTTGAAATTGAGCTGCAATTTAAAACTTGAGTCAAAATTGATCTTTTTATTTGAAAAAAAAAACAAAAATTTATTTTGCTATTTAGGGGCTAATTTCTTGGAAAATTATGTAAAAATCAATTCCCAGGAAAGATTGGAGGGGTCACAAGCGGTCCCGCTTAAGTTCCAATCTCCTAGATAGAATTTATTTAAACATAATGAACCCAAAAATATACCCTAAATAATTTATTGAAAACAAGAAAATTAAAAATCAAATAAAATGAACACGATTTTATCCCGTTCAGGGTTTTCTTCGTAATAGTGTTTCAAACGCTGAGCATTGACTTGAAAATTACCTCTCTTACCTTGGAGTTCAACAACTCCGTATGGATAAACGCGATGAATTGTAAATGGATCGGACCAACGTGACTTTAACTTACCTAGAAAGAACTTCAATCTGGAATTAAATAACAAAACTTGCTGACCTGCTTCAAACTCTCGAACTCGAATATGCTTGTCATGCCATTTCTTGAGCCTTTCTTTGAGTAATTTGGCATTTTCATATGAGAACATTTGAAATTCCTCTAGCTCGTTGATTTGGAGCATTCGTTTCTCTTTAGCGAGCTTGAGGTCCAAATTGAGTTGTCGAAGAGCCCAGTAAGCTTTGTGCTCTAACTCCAGAGGTAGATGACAGGCTTTCCCAAAGACCAACCTATAGGGTGACATTCCTAAGGGTGTCTTGTATGCTGTTCTATAAGCCCATAAAGCATCATCTAGTCTCTTAGACCAATCTCGTCGGTTCGGGCAAACTACCTTCTCAAGTATGCCTTTGATCTCCTTATTTGCTAGCTCAGCTTACCCATTTGTCTGCGGATGGTAAGCTGTAGCAACCTTGTGTTTCACTCCATGTTTATCTAGCAACCATTTTAACCACTTGTTCACAAAGTGGGTCCCTTCATCGCTGATAATAGCTCTAGGGGTTCCAAACCTTGTGAACACGTGTTTCTGCAAGAATTTCATCACAACCTTGGCATCGTTCGTCGGATAAGCTTCAGCCTCGACCCACTTGGACACATAATCTACTACTACCAATATATACTTTTGACCAAAAGACGGAGGAAAAGGACCAAGAAAATCAATACCCCAAACATCGAACAATTCTACCTCAATGATATTTGTTCGAGGCATCTCATTTCTATTAGTTACGTTTCCAACTCTCTGACATCGATCACAATTCTTTACGTAAGCGTATGCATCCTTGAATAGTGTTGGCCAAAAGAATCTGGCTTGTAATACTTTGGCCACTGTAGGAGTTCCTCCGAAGTGTCCCCCACTTGGAGCTGAATGACAGTGGTATAAAATCTTCGGTATTTAATCTTCTGTCACACATCTCCTAATCATCTGATCTGCACACTTTTTAAACAAATATGGCTCTTCCCAGAAATAGTACTTCACATCGTGAAGAAACTTTTTCCTTTGCTGATACATTTTATCAATCAGCATCAAACCACAAGCTAAATAGTTAGCAAAATCAGCAAACCATGGAATATTATGGACATGATTTACCTTCAGTATGTGTTCATCTGGAAATGTTTCTTGGATCGGTAAAAGTGGAGAATTTCCCTCTTGCGGCTCTAATCTAGATAAGTGATCTGCTACTTGGTTTTCTACTCCCCTTCGATCTTGAATTTCTAGATCGAACTCTTGAAGTAGAAGCACCCACCGGATCAATCTCGGTTTAGCATCTTTCTTGGCTAATAAGTACTTAATTGCGGAGTGGTCCGTATAGACAATCACTTTGGTACCTACAAGATAAGATCGAAACTTGTCGAAAGCAAACACAATAGCAAGTAACTCTTTCTCTGTTACCGTATAATTCAGTTGAGCTCCGGTTAGAGTTCTGCTTGCGTAGTAGATAGGATGAAAAACTTTGTTTCTTCGCTGGCCCATGACAGCTCCAATGGCGAAGTCACTTGCGTCACACATTAAAATAAATGGCGAATCCCAGTCTGGTGTGACGATTATAGGTGCCGTGATTAATCGACTTTTTAGATCGTCGAAGGGTTTTAAGCATTCCTCATCAAACTTGAATATCGAGTCTTTCTCCAATAGCTTGCATAAGGGTTTAGCCACTTTGGAGAAGTCCTTGATAAATGTTCGATAGAAACCGGCGTGGCCCAAAAAGCTCCTAACACCTTTTACAGATGTTAGAGGTGGGAGTTTCTCAATAACGTCTACTTTCGCTTTGTCCACCTTGATCACATGTCTCGTTATCCGATGCCCTAGAATAATTCCTTCTCGTACCATGAAATGGCATTTTTCCCAATTGAGTACGAGATTCAATTCTTTGCATCGCCTCGGTACCTTCGCTAGATTGGCTAAGCAATCATCGTAAGTATCTCCGAATACTGAGAAATCGTCCATGAAAACTTCCAAGTACTTCTCAACCATGTCAGTAAAGATAGACATCATACATCTTTGAAATGTAGCTGGTGCATTACATAAACCAAATGGCATGCGTCTAAATGCAAATGTACCGTAAGGGCAAGTGAATGTCGTTTTGTGCTGATCTTCCGGTGCTATCAGTAACTCGATTATACCCCGAGTATCCATCGAGAAAACAAGAGTAGTCTCGCCTCTGCGAGTCTATCCAAAGATTCTGGTCCAAGAACGGCAGAGGAAAGTGATCTTTCCTAGTCGCCTTGTTTAGCTTCCGTAATCGGCGCGCATTCTCCATCCCGTAACTGTTCTCGTTGGTATCAACTCGTTATTCTCGTTCTCCACGACCATGATACCTCCTTTCTTCTAAGACGCACCGCCCGACTCATCCATGAACTATGCGAGATGGGGTAAATTATACCGCATCCAACCACTTGATAATTTCTTTTTACGACATCTTTCATGATGGGGTTTGGGTCTTCGTTATCCATCAATCGTTCCTCTCTCTCCATCTTCTAATATGATCTTGTGCATGGATACAGATGGGCCAATACCGCGAATATCGGCTATAGTCCATCCGGTAGCCTTCTTGAATTGTTTCAAAACTATGATAAGTTTATCTTCTTGTTCGATGAGTTAATTGCTGAAACAATCACGCTGCAGAGTAGAGGCGTTACCTAAATAAACATATTTTAAGTGTGAAGGTAATACCTTGAGTTCTAACTTAGGTGGCTCATCGATTGATGCTTTTGGCTGCATGTAATCTCTTTCTCTAATTCCAAAGATTCAAAATGGGATTTGGATTAAATCCTTTTTATTAGCTCCTAGCAAAGCTAAGCATTCATCTTCTTCTTCATCATTTGGAGGATCCGATGTCAAAATACTTTCCAATGGGTCCTCAAACACGCTTAAGTTCCTTCTCTATTATTAATTCTTCTAAATCGGCCATCGCAGAACAATCATCCATTGTGTCGGAAATCGCATTGACTTAAAAACATTAAATGTTACCCGATCATCTTGAACACGCATAGTCATTTCGCCTTTCGCACATCAATAAGGGTCCTTCCGGTTGCTAAGAATGGTCTTCCTAGGATAATTGCCACTTCTTTGTGCGCTTCAAAATCTAGAATTACAAAGTCGCGGGAAAGATAATTTTTCTACACGCACAATACGTCCTCGATTTTTCCTTACGGATGTGCTAAGGATCGATCTGCTAGTTGAAGTGTAACCGTAGTTGGTCTAACTTCTCCTATCCCCAACTTTCTAAATATTTACATAGGCATCAAGTTGATACTTGCACCTAAGTCACATAATGCCTTACCACAATATGTTGATCCAATGTTGCACGGTATGGTAAAACATCCAGGATCCTTCAATTTTGGGGGTAGTTTGTTCTGAAGATATGCACTGCATTCCTTCGTCAGAGCTACCGTCTCAAATTCTCCAAGCCTTCATTTTTTAGACAAGATATCTTTCATGAACTTGACGTAGTTCGGCATTTTCTCAAGTGCTTCGACCAACGGGATGTTGATGTGTAGTTGCTTGAGTACGTCAAGGAACTTCTTGAATTGAATCTCCTACTTTGGTTTCTGAAGTCTTTGAGGGTAGGGTAGCGGTGGTTTCATCACTGGAACTGATTCTGGTTGATTCGCCTTTGGTGGTAATTCTGCATCTAACAAAGTTGTTGGTTGATCAGAATTGACTGGTCCTGAGGTTACTTTGCATGGTTTTGCAGGTTTCGGTTCTGGTGAAACTAGGGTTTTAACACTTGGTTGAACTTCTTCTTGAGCATCAGCTAGCTCCTTTTCAACTTCGACAGTGTTGGGCTCTACTATCTTTCCGCTCCTCAATGTCAACGATTTGCAATGCTCCTTTCCCAGATTTCTCAAATTTTCCGTATCGCTAGGTAAGGTACCCTGTGGTCAGTTTCTAAGTTCAGTTGCAAGCTGGCCCACATGATTCTCCAAATTCTTCAATGTAGCTACTTGGCTCTGGATCAAGGCATCATTCTTTGCAATGTATGTCTTTAGCAAACTCTCCAGGCTATTGGATGCCTCAGCTTGAACTGGTTTCTGAACTTGTTGCCGAAAATTAGGCGGCTGGGTTGGTCTGGGTTGAGTGTAAGTGGTACTGGTTCCAGCCCCTTGGTTACTCCAAGAGAAATTTGGGTGGTTCCTCCATGATGGGTTATAAAAATTTGATTGCAGCCCTTGCCTTCCTCGATTTTGGTTCTGATTACCCATGTAGTATACAGATTTTGGGTTCGACAGACATTCTTCGAACCAATGTCCCTCCCCACAGTAAACACAGTCTATATTTTCAAATTGATTAGGCAGTTGTGCTGCAAAACTATTAGTCCCATTAGTAGTAAGATTTTTAAGCATTGAGGATATCGATGATACCTGAGATGCGAGTGAAGTAAGAGCATCTACTTCATGAATTTCGGCGACTCGTTTTCCTGACGCTGCTCGACTGGTTGGCCATTGATAGTTGTTGCTGGCAATCCTCTCGATAATTTTGTAAGCCTTGTTATAAGACTTAGAAAGGAGAGCACCATTAACAGAGGCGTCCACTACCATCCTTGTGTGGGCGTTGAGACCATTGTAGAATGTCTCAAGTTGAATGCAATGAGGGATTCCATGATGAGGGCATTTTCGTAATAAATCTTTAAATCTTTCCCATGCCTCATACAAGGACTCGTCCTCCATTTGGTGGAAAGCAGTGATCTCGTTCCTCAGCTTAGCATTTTTGCTTGGCGGAAAATACTTCATGAGGAATCTCTCGGCTAATTCTTGCCATGTAGAAATAGAGTTCGGTGGCAATGAATTCAACCAAGCATGAGCTCTATCCCTTAATGAATATGGGAATAGCTTCAATCGTAAGACATCTTCGGGTACTCCGGCTAACTTGAAAGAATCGCTCACTTCCATAAATAGTCTTAAGTGAAGATGAGGATCTTCAGTAGGCATTCCACTGAATTGGCCCACTGTCTGAAGCATCTAGAACATGACTGGCTTCAACTCGAATTGTTGTGCCTCAATTTCGGGTCTCCTAATACCCAGATTAAGATCGTTAAACACTGACACAGCATATTGTCTTAAGGCTCTATCCCTATCATCAGCAATAAGGATAGGATTCTGAGCAGGGTTTGCTCCGTTTCCTTGGTTCATATTCTCAAAATTCATTCCTTCGGTCCTTCTTTGGTTTGCTTTTCTTCTTCGCTATCGAAAGGCTCGTTCTATTTCAGGGTCCACAGGGAGTAAGTCAATAATCTGGTCAATACTCATAAACACCTGAAATATTCACAGAAAAATTAAGTAAGTAAAAATTTAAATATGAAAATAAATAAACCAAAATGTAAGAATAAAAATTCACAAATAATGGCTTTGAAAAATAATCCTGGCAACGGCGCCAAAAACTTGGAACGGTGGAAATGTGCAAGTGTACACAATCGTAACAAGTAAAAAAGTGACAAGTATATGTCGCGTTATCGTACCCCCACTGGATCTGTAAAAGAATTATTTATGAAAATGTTTTCAAACAATTTGGTGAAGGAAAATATTTGGATCTAAGAAATATTTAAAACTAAAAATAAAAAAATAAAAATAAAAAAACAAAGTTCTAATGCACGATTTCAAAAACTGATTTTAATCAAGATGATATAATTGTGTTGGATTAATAACATTTCTTACCTTAGAATTATTAAACTCGTGTTTATACTTATTAAAACATGGCAACTCGGTAATTTTCTAACTTATGAACATATTTACAAATAAAAATCCATTCATCTCTTATACATATTCCTATGCAAATTCAAACGACTAAACAGACTTCTAAAAGTAAACATGTTATCGCACATACATACTTATTAAATTAAATTATCTCTCGATATTCCTATGTCGATTCAAACGATTAATTCAACCTAACAAGCATATAAAAGATCATGTGAAGTAACAAAGTATTCTTACCTTGAAACAATTTAATCACAAAATCTCGCAAGTTATGCAAGGCATATGTATCGTCAAATACAATGCTAATTTAATCTTGACTTCCTTAGAAGAATTAAACATGCATGATTAAGTATTGCGTCCATTAATTACAATTTCAATGCGTTTAAATAATTAATTCATTAGCTATCTAAACAATTATAATGCCAGATAACTTAACGTAATTTTACTTAATCAAACATTTTACCGAGGCCTTTAACAGCATAAACACAATTTTAATAATTCAAGAGGACGAAATGCGATCAACCCAACACGAATTAAATTCAAGCTAAATTGATTAAATTAAACATTCCAACATCATAAATATTCTTAAACATGTTTGTCAAAACAACAACGAATTATTTAAAGAGATAAGGAACAAGAAACAAATCCGGTGTTTCTCCGTGGCTTGTCTGTTTGCTCCCTTCTTCGTTCTTCATTGTCCTCGGCTATCAAGGTTGCTTATGAACACTTCAATTGATCCTTCAAATTTCTGGAAAAACACTTCTTTCCCAAGAGGATAAATCGGCACAAGAACACCAAAAAGGGAGAAGGGAAAATGGGAATTGAGAGAAAGTGAGAGAGGAGAATGTTAAATGCTTGAGGTGTGTTTTGAATGAGCAGCTAGGGGGTGTATTTATAGCTGATCAAGGCTGCTAAAAATAGAAAATATCAGCAGAAAAAGAGGCCTCCCTTGGCCGGCCATCCCATGTGGCAAAGTTGAAGAATTCAACTTTGCTAAATATAGCATGGGGCAATCTACAAAGCCATAATTTTTGGAGGGGTTTGAATGCAGTTTTGAAAGGTATTCAAGGGCTTCTTTGCAAGCTTAATTAATCAGCTAATAATCTGATTTGGGCCATCATTGTGGACGGTTTGGGGCTGCCCAATTAGTGGCTGGTTTGGTTCAACCGGTTTGGTTCAACTGATGCGGTTCAACTGGGCCTTTTTCATAATTAATTAAGATTAATTTATTTAACCCAAATTTAATTGGGAATAAATTATAATTAATTATATTATGATTAAATCTTCATAATTGGACCGTCTTGGGCTGGAAATAAATTTTCCTTAAACTTCAAATTGCTTCTCGATTTTGTTCTTCAGGGAGTGTCTGCCGAGCTAATTTTCGCCCTTTGTACGATTCTATCGAAAATAGTCAAAATAAATCAAAATTAATTATAAAATTAATTAAAATTCATCATGTTCATATTTTTAGCTCAATTTAATTATTTTATAATATTTAATTATGTTCCGACAAGAATTTACTCGAAACCACATGAATTTGGGTCAAAAAGGGCATGAAAAAGTATATAATTTTTTGTGTTTCCAGCCGCCCTTTTGGGTTTTTAGCTCAAAACCCATTTGGTCTCAAAGCGCCCTTTGCGGGTTTTCACCTTGGCCTCTCCTCTTTTCCTTTTTTCTTCTTTTTTTTTGAATGAATTTAAGCTCAAGGCGCCCTTTGTGGGTTTTCACCTTGGCCTTTCCCCTTTCAGGTAATACTTCTTGATTGAACCTGAATTCGCCGAATTGGACAAGTCTTCGCCATTCGTCTCGGTCCAAATTAATTCTCCTCTAGAACAGGCCTTCTCTACAACATAAGGTCCTTCCCAGTTTGGTATCTGCTTTCCTCTAAAATCCTTTTGTAAAAGAAATATTAGGTTCCCCTCGTGGAATTCTCTAGGATAAACCTCTTTGTCATAAGCTTGCGTCACCTGATCGTGATGGATAACTTTTGACCTTTTCTTCAATTAGGTTCAATTGGCAAAACTATTTCTATTCCAATGAGAAATGTGTTACCCTAGCGAAGGTTCTAGCCAACGTTCGATAAGACAGAGGGTAAATGGCAACTTCTTTATGTCAATATTCAACAGTCTCAGTCATCTTTCCCATGATCCTTGTTTTGTTTTTTTTTTTTGATGCCATTACTGCATTGTGATATGGCGCTTGATCTTTGAACAAACTTCCAAACTTTTGACATTGTCCTTTTTAGCACTCATTGTCAGCACCTGATCTTTTTTTTTCTGAAAATTTGATGACTTTCGACTTTGTAACATTGGCATATGAAGCTACTTCCACCCTCTTAGTGAAGTAAACGATGACCACGACGATGAATTGGTATTTACTAGAAGCTTTTGACGAGATCGGCCCCATAATATCCATTCCCCATGTATAGGAAGTCTGTGAAGAAATAGATGAGGCACATAAGTCTTGTCTTCCTCAATTTGGCATTTGCGAGATAACTGAAGCAATCTCCCTTTTATGATGGACCAACAGTGCCCGATCCTCATGTTTAGCCCGTGTCTTAGTAGCCTAGGCATATCCTGATATGATTGTGCAAAAACATCCTTGAATTCTTGAAAATAATTCAATGATGTCTTGCCTTATTTCTGTGGTGAGCTGGGTTACAATCTTTACCTCTTTTCTAGGCTCATAATATCCACTGACCCTTTGTAGAGTGAGGTCTATTTTTCATCTTGTTTCACCATTCTTAACAAATCAGAAGATAGGTTACAATCTCTGTTATCTTCAAAGTCCTTAGATCCCCTAGACTCATATCTCATTCAAAAAGGGAGTCAGTAACAACGTCGCTCATGTCGTTGATATCTGGGTACCTAGGTACGAAGGCAAAAAATCCAAAGAATAAATGATTCTAAGGATTATTATTTGTATGGTATGGTTATGAATAAAGAATGAAAGAATATTGTAAAGAACAAAAGAATGTACAATATGAAGAATAAAAAAAATATTTGCTTAAAAAAGATGCATTTTATTGAAATAAAAATTCTGGACATAAGCCTATTTCACAAAAGGATTCTTATTGCCTCTAGGCTTAAAGCAACAAGCATGTTCTGAATATTACTCTATATTAGCTCTAAAAAATACAGGGATTCCTTCCTCAGTTCCATTGTTTAAAATCTTCCCAAGTATGTAAGGGCTTTGGAAACTTTTACTCCTCGATTCTCTCTTCGGATCTATCATTAATGTTCAGATTCCCTGATATTCCTTCGGGTCTTTGATCTCTTCAATTTATTATCCATCAGGCCTTACACTAAGGCCCTGATCTCAATTGAGTAGACTTTCGTCAGTTCCCAGGTTGCTGAAACAATTTTACCTAATTAAAGTCCTTCTATGGATTTTAATGCATATGATGCTATGTAATGCAAATGCATGAAATGAATGCAAAAAGAAAGAGAGGCGTTGATTTTGAATTCAATTCCATTAGAAAAACTTTTCTAGAAAGCAAATTTCTTTACATAAAACGGATTGCATATGCGGCCTTGCCCTCATATTCCAAGCAAAAACATTAATCCCCTTCTTCGCAAAGGTCAAATCTTGCAAACTTCTAATAGATGCCTCCACTAGCTCCTTTTTGCTTGATCTGGGCCACGACTCACTGTTCACTTATTTCCATAATGTTCGTTAGCCTCTTCAAGAAAGCCGAGACGTGGTGATTCTCGAATAGTCTTTGTCAGCTTGAATCCTTGGGTAATAAGGTCTTGTATTCCTTTACGGACTATCAGTCTTCTCTCGTTGTGTTTACTTGGACTATATTCGGACGACCGTATTATAATCCACTTTATCAAAAAATTCGTTTTCTCATGACAAACTTTTCTATTTAGCAATCGAATTTGAATCAACACCTCTTTTCTATGATGTGAATGCAATGCAATCAAAACAAAAGAGAACACGTTAGCACAAGAGAAATAACAAAATAGGGCACCTATCTGGGTGACCACTAGGGTTCAATATAGCTCTATCTAGGGTTGGCTCTTAAGGATCACTATATGTGGCTTAGTTCTAAAGGGAGGGTACCTGAACCAGCAGATTCCTCTATCCTCACCCATTATAGGCTCATACTGACCGAGTTCAGTTCAGGGGAATACATTTCCCTATGGCTGCACGGAGATGAAAATCTCACGAAGACATAGGTACAGATGTATCCCAAAAGCGATTCACTATCCTGCACGGAGGTCAAAACCTCACGAAGGAGTAGCTTCTCGCTCCCACTTAAAAGGGTGTGACCATAACAGTCATGCTATGCAATGCAGACATGCTTTTCAATATTAAAACAACATGCAATAAAAAAGGATCATAATTTTTCAAATCAAATTTTCAAATTTAGACAAAAGGACAGGAAATTATAAATTTTACGGCTTGACTCTCTTATTGGTCCCCAGTGGAGTCGCTAAGCTGTCGAAACCATTTTTTTGTTTTGAAAAACGGTGTCGACTTTAAAAAAGAAAATGGAGTCGCCACCAATCTTTTTTCGAGGTGTGATCGGGTCACCTTGAAATTGATCATTTTAATAAAAAAAATTTGATTTATTAAAACAATGATTTTGGTCTACGAAATTCAAGAAAACGGGTTCGGGAGTCGGTTACGCACGAGGAAGGATTAGCACCCTCGTAACGCCCAAAAAAATTGGTACCTAATTGATTAATTAATGTCTTAATGTCGAAAATTTGAGAAGATTTTAAAATATGATTCTTTTGATTTTTCAAAACCTATAACCTTTAAAAAAACATTCAATTATTTGGATAAAAGAAAAGTCGAATCTCAGTAAGTTAGAGCACGACCTTTCGAATTTCCCAAACACCAAATATCCTTTGTTTTGTTTTCTTTTTTTTTTTTTTGAAATCCCTATCTCAAAATATCAAAATGTCACATCCAATAAGTTAGGACGCAACATCTTAAATTCACAAAGATAGGTTTTTTATTTGAAAATCATATATTTTAATTCCAAAAAGGGTATTTGATCATTTAGACTTAATGAGAAAAATCGAAGCCCGAGAAGTTAGGCACGATTCCTCAAAACTCTAAATGTCAAATATTGCCTTATTTTAAGAAATAAAGTTTTGGATAAAAAGTGGCAATTAAAATAAATTTAAAATAATTAAAATAAATGAATAAATAATGATTAAGCAATTAAATGGATAAATAAAAAAACACATAAGTCAACCTAACTCCCGCAATATGAGGATTCGACGAAATTCCTCCACCAAAAACTAACTCGAACAGAAGCAACTCAAAAAGAAACGAAGATGAGCGAAGAACAAAATAAGAACAAGCCACAGAAAATAAGAATGCAAAAGAGAGAGAAATTTGAGTGAATGCTCTCAAGAATTTTTATTACTCAAAACTCAAGTCCCATTCCAGTGTGTCTACAATGAAGGGAGAGGCCTCTATTTATAGTTGAGCCTCCCCACATTCAACGGTACAGATCAATTACATCAACGACTAAGATTAAAAGGTATCTACAAATTAAATCTCTAAGATTACAAAATCATATCTTTTAATATTACATACCATATCTTCTAAGATTGCATATCATATCTAAGATTACATACCATAACTTCTAGGATTGCATATCATATCTAATATTTGCATATCATATCTAAGATTGCATACCATATCTTCTAGGATTGCATATCATATCTAAGATTTGCATATCATATCTAAGATTGCATATCCGTGAAGATTGTACTTCCATATACGTCAAGCTTGTAGATAGACCTTCAATCTTTTTAAGTAATGGGCCATTCCGATCGGGCCAAATGATATATTTTGGACTGGACTTGGACTTTATTTTATTATTTTGGGTTTATTATTTTTTGTATGGGCCCGGGCTAAATTGGCCTATTACAATATGCATACCAAAATCCTGAATTAGGGTAATTTTATTTTAAAAGAAAATTGACAAAAGGGTCTAACAGCCCTTTTGGGAGATCTTTCTCTATAATAGTTCCAAGAGAGTTTTGCCATTCATTTTAATACTGGGTGGATAACGTAGAGGCTAGGACATTTTCATTATGGCTTGGAATTGACATTGAATCAGCAACATCCTTTCATTTTTTTCAGTTAAGAAGGTATATCTTCAACCCTATTTCAACAAGTTTTGCTCCTCGCACATGGATCCATGGCTATGGATCACCGGAATAATTTTTTCGTTGCGCCACGGGGCGTACTGACGGTCCCAACACCTAGGACCTCTAGGGAGTACACTAGCTACTTAACCATTTAGCCTAGGTCATTGCTTGGTTAATTATTTCAATTAACCTCCTATATTTTGGGGTTTGACAATTATGGCAAACACTTGCCAAGTAATTGAGACGGAAAATTATTAGAATCAAACTAGAATGTACAAATGTAAGGTTGCAACTTGAGTGAAATAGGTTGTGCTTAAATCATTTCCTTTTGTATTATAAAGATTTTAGTGGATTGATTCACTGAGCAAGGCTCTGCAGACGTAAGCTAAGTCCAAAATGCATAAATAGTTCTAGTGTGATGTATTTTTATAGTTGTGTCTTTTGTTGTGCCAACAATTCTTCCCAAAACTTAGCCAAACAAACGTTCAATTGGTATTAGATGAATCACCTTACACATTTGGTGAAGATCTTATGTCTGGCAAAATGAAAGGCATGAAAGGAGGATCAACAGCCAGAACACCACTCTCTAATGGGTCTAATTATTCATATTAGAAGGTTAGAATGAGAGCTTTTATCAAATATATCGATTTAAAGGCATAGAAAGTTGTTCTAACTAGATGAGAGCCTCCTTAAACAATTGAGAAGACTTTTAAGCCCAAAGCAAATTGGACTGCAGAATAGGATAAGTTAGTAAACTACAACTCTAAGGCCCTATATAGAATTTTCAATAGAATGGATCCACAAGAATTTTGAAGAATCTTCAAATGTGTGTTTATAAGAGAAGCATGGAATATTCTTGAACTTGCTTGTGAAAGAACATAAAGAGTAAATATGTCAAAACTAAAAATGCTCACCACTAGGTTTGAGAACTTATGAATGTCTGAATCTGAAACTATTTCTGATTTTTTATTCTAGACCATGTGATATTGTTAATAAGGCTCATAGTTTGAGCGATGTGTATTTTAAGGAAAAACAATTTCGAATGGTATTGAGATCACTTCCCAAGAAGTTTGGAATCAAGGTTGCAGCCATTGAAGAGGCCAAAGATATTTTTTTCCTTAGAAGTAGGTGAGGTTATTGGTTCTTTACAGAAATTTGAAATAAATCTGAAAAAGTCCAAAAATGAGAAATGCAAGACAGAAATGAATTGTGCTTACTATTGCAAAGAATGTGGGCATTGTAGAAGCCACAACTAGTGAAGCTACATATGATGTTAAAGGTATGCAAGAAAAACTAGTCTTGTTGGCCAACAATTTCAACAAAATGTTCAAAAAGTTATTGAGGAAAGAAAAATCTAGTGAGAAAAAAGGAAAGAAGAGGGTTACTTCTACTTATTTAAATTAAAAAAAAAAGAAGAAAAGGGGCATTTAGTGTTATGCGCGTGAAAGGTATTGACACATTCATGCATAATGTGCAAACACACTGAAAAAGAAGAAATCTTATAATATGACATGGAGTGGTGATTCTTAGAGTGAAGAGTATGAAGATGATCATGTAAATAATTATTTTTCATTTATATCTAAACTAGAAGGTGTAACTATTGCATGGCAATGAGGAATACCATTCGTCATAGGTGTTAGATGTTGAAATCCGCCTAGATGCTAATGGTTTTGAGAATATTATTGTGCAAGGCAATGAAGAATCTAACTAAGACAAAGTCAAAACCATGATTTTCCTTTGTCATCATCTCCATGAAGAATTAAAAGAAGAATATTTGAGCAAAAAAAAGATCCATTTGAATTGTGGAGTAATCTAAAAAAAAAGATATGAACATTAGAAAATAGTAATCTTACCTAAAGCTCGTAATGATTGGATGCACCAAAGGTTGCAAGATTTTAAAGCAATGGTTGAGTATGACTTTGAAATATTTAAGATAAGTTCTCAATTAAAACCATGTGGGAAAAATATATAGTAGTAAAAGAAATTACGTTGAATGCATCATTATTATCTCATGTAAATCCTCAAACAAATCAATGTGACCTAGAAGTTTAAAAGTTAGTTCATTTGCAAAAAAATATTGCAAGACAATTACCATATGCTTTTACCAATCGTAAATGAGTTACTAAATCTCATGTGTTAGTAGTTTGCATAGTAATCTCACATTGCTAACAAGTATATAGCATAAAGAACTTGTGCCATTGAGTTGAGTGCCTAGCTCACTAGATAAGTGAGCTTATTGAGCTTTATGTATATAAATGGTTAAAATATGGGCACTTGTGCTTAATTTTGATGGTGTAAATAATTTTTTATATATTTTTTTATTTTCTAAAATAATTATAACTATTTGCATTTGCATTTGAACTAATTTATTTGAAAAATATAACTTTCCAAAAATATATTTCATAATGAAGAAACATTATTTTTTTTCTAGAAAGTTGTTACGTTATGGAAAAATGTACACTTTCTTTGATGAAAAAAATAAATTGTGCCTATATAATACTCAATGCTATTTTTTCTACTCTATTTTTTTGTTGTTTTATGACTTGTAACCTAGAGGCAAATTTTTTTTGATGTAAAAATGGGCTGATATATATAAAAGGCCTGACAAAGTCCAAAAACCAAAAAGAAAGTAAACAGCAAACCGCACAAAACAACAAAAAATCAAATCAAAAAAACAGCTGGCCACAACAGGCCATAAATGAAACTATGGAAAAGATAAAGCAAAACAGAAAAATGTAAGTCAGACGTTTTATCTTCACGAAGCACACATATCAGCCAACTGAACCGTCCTCACCATTAGACACCCATACGAAAAGACGGACAATCCCTTGTTCAACGCTGTAGAGAGCGCCTGGAAAACAACGAATCAATTCCAAAGAACAAGGCCAAAGCAAAATCTAAAAACCCCCATGCCCCTCTGATCTATCCTTCAACACAAGTCTCTGCACCGTGTCTGTTAAACCATTAACCCATTTTCCAGAAAAACATTTTCGCCTCCCCTCCAACGCCAGAGTATGAGCCACTTCGTTAGCAGAACGCCGCACATGGTGGTAAGAAATTTCTTCAAATCTCAAACCCATTTGACAGATATGCTGTGTAATCAGTCTCAGAACCGATCTATCTTCATCCCTCTTCTTTAAACTTCTGATTACAGATAAAGAATCACCCTCCACCTCCACACACCTAAAGCCCATAGTCAGATCAAAGATTAACGCTCGCTCACATGCCCTAGCTTCCGCCACAAAGGGATTCGCCACACTTGCAAAAAGATAAGATTCTGCTCCTCTTATAATTCCAGTAGCATCTCTGGCAACAACTACTGTATTAGCTAGCTTTTCATCTGATTTGTAAGCCGCGTCAAAGTTAAGTTTTATAACTCCTTCTTCCGCAGATCTCCATAGTTCCTTCATGCTGGGTCTAACTTGGGTCGAAAAAGTCTTTTGATACATATAAATTTCTTGAGCGTAACCCTGAATAAAACCCAGAACATCTTGTAAACAAAACCGGACTCCTTCATGAACAAGAATGTTTCTACGATGCCATAGACTCCATAATGATAATGCAATAATACACCTTTGTTGTTCTTCCGCTGTAGAAAACATATGCGCAAAACATTGCTTGCCGTCCCAGGATTCCCCAAGAGCCAGAATCCGTACATGTGTATAAGAGGGTATAATGTCGTGTCCTGAAATCCTGTTGTTCTCTCTTCCAGGTAGCCAGGGATCATTCCAGATGTTAACACTGTCTCCCTTGCCAATCTGCCACAGCATCCCGTCCTCAATCAATTCTCGCGCGCTACAAATGCTCCCATAGACAAAAATTGAAGACTCCATCCTGCAACTCTTTTTCTAAATTGATCAATGAAATCCACAAACGCCCAAGTTTTTTATCGCCCCACCATCATCGGCAAACCTCGGTACTTCTCAGGACTTGAGGCCACTCTAACTCCCAAAAAGCTTACAATGTCCTCCTTCACCCCTTCGTTTACATTGGCCCCAAAATAAACTAAGGATTTTTCATAGTTCACCTTCTGACCTGCGCACATCTCGTATTCTTGGATGATATCTCGAACCGTTTTAGCCCTCTCTCGTGTAGTGTCACCAAAAAGAATGCAATCATCATTAAGACAAACGGAGTAGGACACTGAAGTCACACACCTCATAATAAGCACAATCCAATAATCATGAAACCCCAAAGCCTTCATCATTCCTGCCAAAAAGTCCCATTCCACTCGATCATACGCCTTGCTCATGTCCAGTTTGAGCACAAAATGACCTTTCTTTCCACTCTTCTTCATCTTTAGAGAGTGAAGAACCTCATATGCAATCAGAACATTGTCTGAAATTAACCTCCCTGGTATAAAAGCCCCTTGAGCTTCATTGATACATTCTCCCAGAATATTACTCATGCGATTAACCAGAACCTTAGCAATAATTTTGTTGATGACATTACAGAGGCTTATGGGTCTGAATTGGGACATCAATTTCGGCTTATCTACCTTAGGAATTAGCACGATTCTCATTTTGTTTATTTCCCCAATGTAACATCCTAAAATTTGGAATTTTATGTGTTGCATTGTTTTTGGTGTTAAGCTTGTTAAATTATTAATTGTGTATGTTTAGGAGGTCCTGAGAAGGCTCGGGATTTATTTGGACCTAGTGAAATTTTTGAAATTTAGCACTTTAAGGAGATAGAGTAAGTGACCTTAAAGCATATGGAAATAATTGAGTAAGTAGCTAGCATAAATGAACAATTGATAAGAAGGATATGGCGCCATATGTAGTACCTTGAGGGAAGAGGTTCGAATCCCTTTGTGTGCATATTTGACTTTTATTTTTGCATTCCTTCCTTAAAGTGTCGGCCAAGGAGTATTTATGGCAAGTTTGACTTCATTATTTTTGGTAAGGTGGCTATATGAATAAGGCAAGGTTGAAGTTAGGGAAAGGAATCAAGGGAAATAGGAAAGAAAGGGGGACATGAGGCTTATTTCATGGGTGATGTTTTGGAAAGCTTGGGTGGCCAAAATCTTATCCTAGGGGGGATGCATGTGGACGGTTTTGGGGAGAATAGGTAGCTGAATTTTTAGTTGGCATTTGGTAAAGACTTAGTAGTGTTTTGGCAAAAATTCCCTTTGGCAACTTTGTGTCATTTGTCCCAATTTGCAACCCTCCTTGCCGAAACATATTAGCACAATAATGCATTGTTTTTCTCTTTTGTTTGGTCACATACTCATTTTCTTTCCACCTTCCTTGATAGTCGAATTCTCCTTTGCCTTTTGATTGAATTTTTTGTGCTTGTTAGGCCAAAACCTTTCTCTTTGCACTATTTGGTATTCTCCAAATTTCTTTCTACCTTGTGCCGAAATTACAAGCCACTAAAGAACATATTTTCTTCCTCCTTTCTTCTTGTTGCCGAAAGTATCACACCTTTATGACCAAATCATCTTTTCTTATCATCTTTTGGAGAAACCGAAACTAGTTTGCACCTTTTCCCTCCCTTTTCTATTCTTTTAATCACCTTTCAATTCTTCTTCCATTTCTTAAAAATAAAACTCCATCTTGATCAAAACTTTTTCTTTCATTCATTTCCTCCATAACCGAATCTAATAGCAAATTAACCTTCCACTATTTCTTCTTTTTCCTTCATGTTTGAACATTATCTTTTGACAAATCGGTAAGTAATATTTTCTTCTCAATTTCTTCTCTATGGCCGAATGTATGTTTTTGTCTTGGGATGATTCTATTAATCAGAATCATCATTCCTTTTTCTCTACCACAACATGATCATTTTTCCTTTTGGTAGAATCCTAGCGGGAGGCCGAACATCACTCTAAGTCTTAAGTCGAATGACGAACATCGGATTCAATATCGTACGGTAAGAAATCATTATGGATTATTGATAGTAACCAATAAGCCGATTGATGATCTAAGGAGTAATAAATTGTTGACTTTATGTTTTAGGGAATAAATCATTTGATCCATCCAATTGTTGATCATTAGGGATTAGTGGAAAGCCGATCTTCACCCTTTTTGACAAATCCGTACTTATCATAATACTAATCGATGGAGGCTTGTGGTAACGATTCAAAAGGGAAGCCGAGTGGAGATCTCAAAAGGAGCGGGTTAGCGATCCCTACTCCTAAATTCAAACGAAGGGCTATTTCGGCGATTCGAGACTTTCCACCGGGTTGTGGACCCTCATCCGGTGAGAATCAACTATTCAAGGTTGTTCGCAATTGTGAGGCATCAGTGATTCGGGACTTTCCACCGGGTTGTGGACCGTAAACCGAGGAAAACTGACAAATCATAGTTGTTCGCGATCCCGAAGGTAAAATCTTAGATCGTTTGTTTTAGAGTAGATTTATTAAATAGTAAGCAATGTCTAATCGAGTGTTATAATATTATAGGTATCGACGATCAGGAAAGCGTAGTGCTTACCGTAATCAGGTGTGTAACCTCACACCGTATTTCATGGGTTAGATATTTTTAAAAACGTGTTAGTGGTAAATCGCCTGATTAAATCACATTTTGGTGAAATGGGGTAACATGGCATAGTTGTCACTATTTTGGTAAAGACTATGAAATTGGTATTAAGACTGTGAAAATTACGAAAATACCCTTAATGGGCCATTTGATATTTGCTATATGGGCCAAATTGAGATATTTGCTATATGGGCCAAATTGAGATATTTGCTATATGGGCCAAATTGAAATATTTGCTATATGAGCCATTGGATATTTGCTATATGGGCCAAATTGAGATATTTGTTATATGGGTTGATTTGATATAAAATGTTATAATGGGCCATTATGTTTGTAAGAAATATCTGAATAAATTATTGTGAATGGCTATGCATTATATACATGATTTGCATGGGATGGGATATTGATGAAGAGAAGTTACGTAGCTCTGCACGTAACTCAGTGGCTCGCCACAAATATGAAAAATGGCAATGCCATGTAAATTCTGTTAATCTGGTGGCTTGTCCAAAAACTTGATATATAACGGTTTAATGCCTACTCTTGGTGTGTTGGCGGGGTGGGTGACTAAAGCTCCCCACAGGTGTGCTGGTTGGTACGGGTGGTGTGTAGCGGATGGAAATTAGGTTTGGTTTGGGAATTTCATATCACATGCATATTATATATGATTTCTTTTCTTTTGTAAATGGGCTTTGGCCCAAATAAATGCTTAATTGGATTTTGGCCCGATGGACAATGGTAAGTGGGTTACACACTCGAGTTCTAGTAACTCACCCCATTTTCCTTATCCCTTCGGAGTAATGATCGATGATGGAGACTTGGGGTGTGGATGACTCGGTGGAGGCCATACTGTAAAAGCAGTTAAATTTGGATTTTAGATTTCTTTTAGTATTTTTAATTACTTTACTATTTTGAATTAAGGTTGTAATAAGGCCTCTGGATTAATTTTTGTTTTGTTTATTGTGTGAAGAATTTTATAAACTGCTTAAAGTATTTCAAATTATAATATTATTTTTCTAAAAACTTAAATAAATGATTTATTCTAAAATGAATATTTAGAAATGATTTCATAATAATTTTTCATGTTTTAAACCGGAAAAATTACTCTCAAGATTTTCATCGATTCTTTTCAAAAAAATACATTTTTATTTCTTTTAAAATTTTCTCTAACTGTTAACACTATTTTCAAAACTTCGATATATAAGATCTTACATCTCAAATTGTTGATTTATCAATCAAATCTTTTACCCGATAAATACTTCGTCAAAACTTTGAAATATGTTTCACTTAAAAAGGAATCAAAGTATATTTATTTTGTGTAACATGTCAAATTTGGCCTTAACGCATAGGCCGAGTTTGGGGTGTTACATTTTATGGTATCAGAGCCCGGTTCAAAACTCAGCTGTGGTTTGGGTTTAAAAACATTTTTGTTCAAAACTATTTTGAATTATAGAACGTATGTCTTTAAAGGAAGTATGGCATCACGAGTATCCGGCACCAAGTCAAGTAAGTGTATGTTAATTGAATGATTATTATTATTTTGATATGACTATAGGAACACTCTAGAACTTTTAGTTTTAGGTGTTGAAACTATAGAGATTGAGACTATAGGATGCGTTTACGAAAACAACTCTATTTCTTATATCTCATAAAATATCGTTAATAAACACTGAAATAGTATACTGATTCATAAAACTTGTAATCAGATTAAATCGAAATATTCAATATGAGCGCTAGAGGACGTGGACGTGGTAGACGTGGCCGTGGTAGAGGTCGAGGTGCTAGAGTTGTGTCTGAGGCATCGGGACATGTGCCGGAAATAGACGCACTGACGTCACCTGTGTCAGAAAATGGATCACATGATCGTATGAGAGAAGACATTGCTCTTTCCCAAGCAATGTTAGGAGTCTTGGAAAGTGTTGCTGGGGCTAGATCGGGGCCAGTAGCTCGTGGGTCAATATCGGAGCGACTCAGATCAAATGGTGCTGAGGTTTTTAGGGGTATCTCGGGTGTAGCCCCAAATGTTGTGGAGTATTAGCTCGAAGCTGTGGAACGGATCATGGATGATCTGGAGTGCACCACCGAGCAGAAGCTAAGAGGAGCTGTGTCTTTATTGAGAGACGAGGCATATCAATGGTGGCTCACTGTTCGGGAAGGCACTCAGGCCGATCGTGTTACTTGGGATTTCTTCAAAACTGCATTCTAAGGAAAGTATATCGGGGCTAGATATGTGGATGCCCGAAGGAAAGAATTCCTTAATCTGGTTCAAGGAAGTAAGACCGTGGCAGCTTATGAAGCAGAATTTCTACGTTTGAGCCGTTATGCCCGAGGTATTGTGCCAACTGACTACGAACGCTGCGTGCGTTTTGAAGACGGGTTGAGTGATGAGTTGCGGGTATTGATAGCCCCACAACAAGAAAGGAATTTTTCCACACTAGTGGAGAAAGCGAAGATAGCCGAAGAGGCTAAACACTCGGAGTGGCAAAACCGAGAAAGAGATAGAGTCAAGAGTAAGAGGGACTTTAAGTAATCGGGTCCTGTTAAAAGGTTTCAGAAGAGGTCTAGGAATGATGAGCCAGCTCAAGCTAGAGCACCTGCTGCTACCAATCAGATACAATCATGTGCTGACTGTGGAAGACGACACCCTGGTGAATGCTGGAAGAGAACCAGTGGTTGTTTCAAATGTGGTTCTAAGGACCATCAGCTTAAGAATTGTCCTCGACGAACTGCTCCGACTCAGGAAGCTCGTAACCATGACGCACAGCCAGCTCGAGGCACTTAGCAGCCACCGAGGGGCCGTGGACCAGGTCGAGGTGGTAATGGCGTAGGTCGAGGTCAAGGTGCACCGGATAGAGGTAATGGCTTCAGGGGTAACGCGGAGGCGAGGCAGCCAGGGTTAGTTTATGCGGTTAGACGCTGAGAGGATGGCGATACACTTGACATGATAACCGGTACGTTCTTCATATCTGATGTACCTGTTACTGCTTTGATAGATATCGAATCTACCTATTCGTATGTTGCTAGTGCTATATCTAGAAATCTGAACATTAAATCTGAGATTACTGCTAGGGAGATGACAGTAATTAGTCCTTTAGGACAATCTGTGATAGTAAATAAATTGTTTAGAGATGTACCCTTAGAAGTTCAAGGAGAAACATTTTTGGCGGATTTGATGGAATTGCCTTTCGGTGAGTTCGACCTTATTTTGGGCATGGACTGGTTGGTGAAGCACCGTGCGAACTTGGATTGTGCTACAAAGCGGATGACGATAAGAACTTCGGAAGATAAAGAAGTGGTGATGATAGGTGAAAGGAGGAATTATCTTTCAAATGTGGTATCTGCTTTAAAGGCAGAAAAGTTGGTGCGAAAAGGGTGTAGAGCATTCCTAGCCTTCATCAGTGCGTTGGATGCCAAGGAATTGTCGGGGGAAGGTGTTAGAACGGTAAAGGAGTTTTCGGACGTCTTTCGCAAGGAACTTTTGGGTTTGCCTCTGGACCGGGAGGTAGAGTTTGGCATTGAGCTATTGCCCGGAACGGCTCCGGTGTCTATTGCTCCTTATAGAATGGCGCCGAAAGAGTTAGCAGAGCTTAAAGCTCAAATTCAGGAGTTGTTGGATCAGGGATTCATTCGACCGAGTGTGTCACCGTGGGGAGCACCGATCTTGTTCGTCAAGAAGAAGGATGGGTCGATGCGTACGTGCATCGATTATAGGTAGTTGAATAAGTTGATGATCAAGAATAGGTATCCGTTGCTGAGAATCGATGATCTGTTTGATCAATTGCGAGGAGCTTCAGTTTTCTCCAAGATAGATCTGAGATCGGGTTATCACCAACTCAAGGTTAAGGAGGCGGATATTCATAAGACGGCATTTCGAACTCGTTATGGACATTATGAGTTCTTGGTGATGCCGTTTGGATTGACCAATGCACCAGCTGCATTTATGGACATGATGAACCGAGTCTTTCAACCCTATTTAGACCGGTTCATGGTGGTGTTCATAGATGACATCTTGGTATACTCGAAGAATGAAGAAGACCATGATTCACATCTGCGAATAGTATTGCAAATATTATGGGAAAAGTAACTCTATGCCAAATTTAGTAAGTTTGAATTTTGGCTGAAGGAAGTAACTTTCTTGGGACATGTTGTGTTAGCCGAAGGAATTAGAGTTGATCCTCGGAAGGTAGAGGCTGTGTTGGATTGGAAACCACCGAAGTCAGTGGCCGAAATTCGAAGTTTCCTAGGATTGGCTAGTTATTATCGGTGTTTTGTTGAGGGGTTTTCGTTGATTGCTGCACCCCTAACTAAACTGTTGCGCAAGGGAGTACCATTTGTGTGGTCAGATCAACAGCAAGAAAGTTTCGAGAAATTGAAGAAGATTCTGACGGAAGTGCCAGTATTGATTCAACCTGTGGCTGGAAAAGAATTTATTGTTTACTGTGATGCGTCACACACGGGTTTAGGATGTGTGTTGATGCAAGGTGGAAAAGTGGTGGCTTATGCATCTCGTCAGTTAAGACCGCACGAAGTAAATTATCCTACCCATAATTTGGAGTTGGCTGAAGTGGTGTTTGCTTTGAAGATTTGGAGACACTACCTGTACGGTGAGAAGTCGATCATTTATACGGATCATAAAAGTCTAAAGTACCTTCTTACCCAAAAGGAGTTGAACTTAAGACAGCGGAGGTGGATAGAACTGTTGAAGGATTACGACTTCTCAATCGAGTATCATCCCGGAAAGGCTAACGTGGTGGCAGACGCATTGAGTCGTAAGGTGATATCGGATTTGAGAGCGATGTTTGCTCATCTCAGCTTGTATGAAGATGGTAGTCTGCTAGCCAAACTTCAGGTGAAGCCTATGTGGTTAGGTCAGATTAAGGAAAAGCAGTTATCAGATGAAAAGTTGGGTTCTTTACTTCAGCAAGTGGAAAATGGTGTAAAAGGGGATTTCAAATGAATAATGATGGAGTATTGTGTTTCTGCGAAAAAATTTGTATGCCCAAAGATTCGGAATGGAGACAAATGATTCTGCGAGAGGTGCATAGTAGCCCTTATGCTATGCACCCCGGGGGAAATAAAATGTATCGAGATCTCCGTGAGCAGTATTAGTGGCCAGGGTTGAAGCGAGAAGTTACTGATTTCGTGATTAGGTGCCTGATATGTCAGCAAGTGAAGGCGGAACATCAATTCCCGTCGAGATTGCTACAACCGGTGAAGATTCCCTTATGAAAATGGGAACGGATAACGATGGACTTCATTAGTGGGCTACCCTTATCGCCTACTAAGAAAGATTCCGTTTGGGTGATAGCGGATCGGTTGACGAAGACTGCCCATTTCCTACCTATTCGTACGGATTACTCATTACAGAAGTTGACCAAGTTGTACGTAGCAGAGATTGTGAGGTTACATGGGGTACCAGTGTCTATTAGTTTGGACAGGGACCCTAGGTTTACATCACGATTTTGGAAAGCTTTACATGAAGCTTTGGGAACAAAGTTAAATTTCAGCACGACTTTTTATCCTCAGTCAGATGGTCAGTCGGAAAGAGTAATCCAGATTTTGGAAGACATGTTAAGGGGTTGTGTGATTGACTTCAGGGGTAGTTGGGAGGATTTCCTACCGTTGGCAGAATTTGCGTATAACAATAGTTATCAATCCAGTATCCAGATGGCACCCTACGAGGCATTGTATGGTCGTAGGTGTCGACTCCTACTTGTTGGACCGAATTGGGGAGCGGCGAGCATCGGGTCCCGGTGATATCGAGACGGAGGAAAAGGTAAAGGTAATTCGGGCACGGTTAAAGGAAGCTTCGGATAGACAAAAATCGTATGCAGATCTGAAGCGTAAGGATATTGAGTTTGCAGTGGGAGATCAAGTCTTTCTAAAGGTCTCACCTTGGAGGAAGATCTTCAAATTTGGAAGGAAGGGTAAGTTGAGCCCTAGGTTCATCGGACCCTACCGTGTGTTGAAACGTGTTGGGCCAGTGGCTTATCAGCTTGAGTTACCTCCGGAGTTGAGTCAGATACATAGTGTATTTCATGTCTCAATTTTAAGGCGTTACCGATCGGATCCGTCTCATATAGTACCGGTAGAGGAAATTGAGATAAGACCTGATTTGTCGTTCGAGGAGGAACCAGTACAAATTCTAGATCGGGACATTAAGGTACTGAGAAGGAAGAGCGTGTCGTTAGTCAAGGTTCTATGGTGTAATCACGGAACGGATGAAGCTACGTGGGAGCCTGAGGACACGATTCGGCAGCAACATCCTCACCTCTTTTAATCAGGTAAATTTCGAGGACGAAATTTTCTTTAAGGGGGGTAGAATTGTAACATCCTAAAATTTGGAATTTTATGTGTTGCATTGTTTTTGGTGTTAAGCTTGTTAAATTATTAATTGTGTATGTTTAGGAGGTCCTGAGAAGGCTCGGGATTTATTTGGACCTAGTGAAATTTTTGAAATTTAGCACTTTAAGGAGATAGAGTAAGTGACCTTAAAGCATATGGAAATAATTAAGTAAGTAGCTAGCATAAATGAACAATTGATAAGAAGGATATGGCGCCATATGTAGTACCTTGAGGGAAGAGGTTTGAATCCCTTTGTGTGCATATTTGACTTTTATTTTTGCATTCCTTCCTTAAAGTGTCGGCCAAGGAGTATTTATGGAAAGTTTGACTTCATTATTTTTGGTAAGGTGGCTATATGAATAAGGCAAGGTTGAAGTTGGGGAAAGGAATCAAGGGAAATAGGAAAGAAATGGGGACATGAGGCTTATTTCATGAGTGATGTTTTGGAAAGCTTGGGTGGCCAAACTCTTATCCTAGGGGGGGATGCATGTGGACGGTTTTGGGGAGAATAGGTAGCTGAATTTTTAGTTGGCATTTGGTAAAGACTTAGTAGTGTTTTGGCAAAAATTCCCTTTGGCAACTTTGTGTCATTTCTCCCAATTTGCAACCCTCCTTGCCGAAACATATTAGCACAATAGTGCATTGTTTTTCTCTTTTGTTTGGTCACATACTCATTTTCTTTCCACCTTCCTTGATAGCCGAATTCTCCTTTGCCTTTTGATTGAATTTTTTGTGCTTGTTAGGCCAAAACCTTTCTCTTTGCACTATTTGGTATTTTCCAAATTTCTTTCTACCTTGTGCCGAAATTACAAGCCACTAAAGAACATATTTTCTTCCTCCTTTCTTCTTGTTGCCGAAAGTATCTAACCTTTGTGACCAAATCATCTTTTCTTATCATCTTTTGGAGAAACCGAAACTAGTTTGCATCTTTTCTCTCCCTTTTCTCTTCTTTTAATCACCTTTCAATTCTTCTTCCATTTCTTAAAAATAAAACTCCATCTTGATCAAAACTTTTTCTTTCATTCATTTCCTCCATAACCAAATCTAATAGCAAATTAACCTTCCACTGTTTCTTCTTTTTCCTTCATGTTTGAACATTATCTTTTGACAAATCAGTAAGTAATATTTTCTTCTCAATTTCTTCTCTATGGTCGAATGTATGTTTTTGTCTTGGGATGATTCTATTAATCGGAATCATCATTCCATTTTCTCTCTCACAACATGATCATTTTTCCTTTTGGTAGAATCCTAGCGGGAGGCCGAACATCACTGTAAGTCTTAAGTCGAACAACGAACATCGGATTCAATATCGTACGGTAAGAAATTGTTATGGATTATTGATTGTAACCAATAAGTCGATTGATGATCTAAGGAGTAATAAATTGTTGACTTTATGCTTTAGGGAATAAATTGTTTGATCCATCCAATTGTTGATCATTCGGGATTAGTGGTAAGCCGATCTTCACCCTTTTTGACAAATCCGTACTTATCATAATACTAATTGATGGAGGCTTATGGTAAAAATTCAAAAGGGAAGCCGAGTGGAGATCTCAAAAGGAGCGGGTTAGCGATCCCTACTCCTAAATTCAAACGAAGGGCTGTTTCGGCGATTCGAGACTTTCCACCAGGTTGTGGACCCTCATCCGGTGAGAATCAACTATTCGAGGTTGTTCGCAATTGTGAGGCATCAGCGACTCGGGACTTTCCACCGGGTTATGGACCGTCAACCGAGGAAAATCGACAAATCGTAGTTGTTCGCGATCCCGAGGGTAAAATCTTAGATCGTTTATTTTAGAGTAGATTTATTAAATAGTAAGAAATGTCTAATCGAGCGTTATAATATTTTAGGTATCGAAGATCAGGAAAGCGTAGTGCTTACCGTAATCAGGTGTGTAACCTCACACCGTATTTCATGGGTTAGATATTTTTAAAAACGTGTTAGTGGTAAATCGCCTGATTAAATCACATTTTGGTGAAATGGGGTAACATGGCATAGTTGTCACTATTTTGGTAAAGACTATAAAATTGGTATTAAGACTGTGAAAATTACGAAAATACCCTTAATGGGCCATTTGATATTTGCTATATGGGCCAAATTGAGATATTTGCTATATGAGCCATTGGATATTTGCTATATGGGCCAAATTGAGATATTTGTTATATGGGCTGATTTGATATAAATTGTTATAATGGGCCATAATGTTTGTAAGAAATATCTGAATAAATTGTTGTGAATGGCTATGCATTATATACATGATTTGCATGGGATGTGATATTGTTGAAGAGAGGTTCGTAGCTCTCACACGTATTACAGTGGCTCTGCACAAATATGAAAAATGGCAATGCCATGTAAATTCTGTTAATCTGGTGGCTTGTCCACAAACTTGATATATAACGGCTTAATGCCTACTCTTGGTGTGTTGGCGGGGTGGGTGACTAAAGCTCCCCACAGGTGTGCTGGTTGGTACGGGTGGTGTGTAGCGGATCGAAATTAGGTTTAGTTTAGGAATTTCATATCACATGCATATTATATATGATTTCTTTTCTTTTGTAAATGGGCTTTGGCCCAAATAAATGCTTAATTGGATTTTGGCCCAGTGGACAATGGTAAGTGGGTTACACACTGAGTTCTAGTAACTCACCCCATTTTCCTTATCCTTTCGTGTAATGATCGAGTGATGGAGACTTGGGCCGTGGATGACTCGGTGGAGGCCATACTTCGTAAACGGTTAAATTTGGATTTTGGATTTCTTTTAGTACTTTTAATTACTTTACTATTTTGAATTAAGGTTGTAATAAGGCCTCTGGATTAATTTTTGTTTTGTTTATTGTGTGAAGAATTTTATAAACTGCTTAAAGTATTTCAAATTATAATATTATTTTTCTAAAAACTTAAATAAATGATTTATTCTAAAATGAATATTTAGAAAGGATTTCATAATAATTATTCATGTTTTAAACCGAAAAAATTACTCTCAAGATTTTCATCGATTCTTTTCAAAAAAATACATTTTTATTTCTTTTAAAATTTTCTCGAACTGTTAACGCTATTTTCAAAACTTCGATATATAAGATCTTACATCTCAAATTGCTGATTTACCAATCAAATCTTTTACCGGATAAATACTTCGTCAAAACTTTGAAATCTATTTCACTTAAAAAGGAATCAAAGTATATTTATTTTGTGTAACATGTCAAATCTGGCCTTAACGCATAGGCTGAGTTTGGGGTGTTACATTTTATGATATCAGAGCCCGGTTCAAAACTCGACTGTGGTTTGGGTTCAAAAACATTTTTGTTCAAAACTGTTTTGAATTATAGAACGTATGTCTTTAAAGGAAGTATGGCATCACGAGTATCCGGCACCAAGTCAAGTAAGTGTATGTTAATTGAATGATTATTATTATTTTGATATGACTATAGGAACACTCTAGAACTTTTAGTTTTAGGTGTTGAAACTATAGAGATTGAAACTAGGAGGATGCGTTTTAAAACAACTCTACTTCTTATATCTCATAAAATATCGTTAATAAACACTGAAATAGTATACTGATTCATAAAACTTGTAATCAGATTAAATCAAAATATTCAATATGAGCACTAGAGGACGTGGACGTGGTAGACGAGGCCGTGGTAGAGGCCGAGGTGCTAGAGTTGTGTCTGAGGCATCGGGACATGTGCCGGAAATGGACGCACCGGTGTCACCTGTGTCGGAAAATAGATCACATGATCGTATGAGAGAAGACATTGCTCTGTCCCAAGCAATGTTAGGAGTCTTGGAAAGGGTTGCTGGGGCTAGATCGGGGCCAGTAGCTCGTGGGTCAATATCGGAGCGACTAAGATCAAATGGGGCTGAGGTTTTTAGGGGTATCTCGGGTGTAGCCCCAAATGTTGTGGAGTATTGGCTCGAAGCTGTGGAACGGATCATGGATGATCTGGAGTGCATCGCCGAGCAGAAGCTAAGAGGAGCTGTGTCTTTATTGAGAGACGAGGCATATCAATGGTGGCTCGCTGTTCGGGAAGGCACTCAGGCCGGTCGTGTTACTTGGGATTTCTTCAAAACTGCATTCCAAGGAAAGTATGTCGAGGCTAACTATGTGGATGCCCGAAGGAAGGAATTCCTTAATCTGGTTCAAGGAAGTAAGACCGTGGCAGCTTATGAAGCGGAATTTCTGCGTCTGAGCCTGTAACATCCCGAAATTGGGCCTATGAGAATTGGGCCCATTGGGCCTTGGGCGTAGTAGTGTTTAAAATTTTTGAGAACAAGAGAATTGCTTGTTGGACCTATTAGGTGAGTGATTTTGGAAGGTTAGGGGGCTTCTATGAAGTCCCGAGATTAAACTTGAGCTTTAGGAAAATTTTGGTTTTAGGTGAATAAAACCCTGGGAGTTGGTAGGTAGGCTTTAAAAATAAAATGTGGAGAAAAATGACACAAGTGGAGTGTGTGGTGTAGTGGCAAAGTGACGCCACATAAGAGACAAGGGGGTGACGCCACAAGGAAGAAAGGAGGTCCAAGGTTCAAGTCTTGGCTCTTGCATTTTGGTTTTCTTTTTAAATGGACTTTAGAATTTGGCTATAGATTTATATTTAGTTGCGCATGGTTTAAGACCCAAAAGGAGCTTGTGGCTTGGTGGCAAGTGGCGTGTTGAACTATTGAAGGGAGCCTGGGTTCGAATCTCATGAAAAGCAAGGGAGTATTTATTCTCATGAATTGGACTGGCAAGAGTTTTAGTTGGATTTAAACTCTCGACGAAGGGATCCCACATCGGAAAGATACAAAGAAGGAAGGTGAGAAGCTAGCTTTATATAGAGCAGTCTATGATAGGAGGAAGGATACCTTGGAGGGCGTTTGGGCGCAGGAGTGGTCGGAGCGCGGATTAGCACTAGAATCCTATCAGGTGTGTAACTCTCTCTACTCTAGTGGTAGAGCGGCAAATGCCGAAGCGTCGGCCACAAAGCAATAGTAGTTACACGAGCGTGCGAATGCACGTGTGGGGCTTCGGACGCGATAGTTGAGGCCATCGATGAGTATTCTTGTGGGTTGAGGTCGCTTGGGCCACGATGGGCGAAGTGGGCCCAATGGCCCGTGGGCCCAATTGAATAAAATGTATGATGGTGTAGTATATAGTGAACTAGACTAGGTGAATCTCATATACGTGGCTAGATTTGTGTTAGGTGGGCCACACGAGCGTGTGGGCCTGAATGGGCCGAAATCGGGTTTTAGCCCCAATAGTCCGGTACGATCGGAAATGGTAGTTGAGTCGCTCGAGGCGACATTAGGCCTTTGGAAAGGCCATTGCAGGTGTGAAATTACTGAAATACCTTTGGTTTACAAAATTACTAAAATACCCTTGGGTTGTAAAATTACCGAAATACCCCCAGTTTATGAAATTACCGAAATACCCTCGGTTTGCAAAATTACCGAAATACCCTTGATTTGCAAAATTACGGAAATACCCTCAATTTGTGAAATTACTGAAATACCCCGATTTGTAAAATTACATAAATACCCCGATTTGTGAAATTATAAAAATACCTAGGTTAGCGAAATTACCGAAATATCCTCGATTTGCGAAATTACCGAAATACCTCTAGTTTGCAAAATTATCGAAATACCCCTGGTTTGTGAAATTAGCGAAATACCCTCGATTTGCAAAATTACTGAAATACCCTTAGTTTGTAAAATTATCGTTTTACCCCTAAACGACAAAATGACCGTTGTACCCTCGTGGTAGTACTAGCGTTATATGTGTTAATTGTATGATTGATTATGTTTGAGATGCGTTGTATACATGGATTGGTTATGAGTAGAATTATCGAACTACCCCTGTAGGGTAGAATTACCGAAATACCCTTATAGGGTAAAATGACTGATTTACCCTTGTAGGTAAATGATCGACTTGTGCAATGAGTTGACTAATTTGACTGTAATTGTATGACTGATATGCTTTTACTACATGTTTAAATAATTGTTACTGAGCATGGCCATATTGCATACACGTGTAATGATTGAGCATGACATACACGACATATTGCATGGGGTTGGGATTATTAATACGGAGGAAGTGCTAATAGGATCGCATGGTCGCTTGACGACTGTGGATCCACCGAAGGCTTTATAGCCACCGCAGGCTTTTTAGCCACCGAGCAGCCATGCTACACCGATAATGTTACTCAGGGCTGTGCCATTAATATGGCTTCATGCCGTAATTATGGGCTTTGTGCCAATACCGAAGGCTCTGTGCCGATATTATGGCTTTGTGCCAATCATATTTACCGTGGCTATGTGCCTAACTTATATATCGATGACTCTGTGTCGATCATATTTACCCAAGGCTGTGTGCCAATTATATTATCGTCGCTGATGGCTATGTGCCAAATATAATATAGTCACTAAAGGCTTTGTGCCAATGGTAATACCGCTACTGAAGGCTTTTTAGCCACCGAGCAGCTATGCTGCACCGATAAGTTAGTGCCGCAACCGGTGCTACATAAGGAGTGTAGGGATGGGTGGGTCGATTAAATCCCCTCATGAGTGTAGGGTTGGACAGGAGACGGAGTGCAGGGTTGGTATGGGCATTAATGCATTGCATATATGGTTTTTAAAATTAAGATGGGCTTAGGGCCAGATAATTATGATATGTGACATTTGATATGGGTTAAGGCCCAACTAAGGCTTTTATGGGCTAAAGCCCAATTGCCACCGTTACTGAAATGGGCTTCGACCCGGATTGTTGTGATTCATGTTCTTACTGATGATGGTTGTACACCTTGAGTTTTCATAAACTCACCCTCTCTTGTTAATTTTTCTCAGGTAATCCTCAGTAGGCGGTTCGACGTACTGGAGGACTCGGAGGTGGCCACACTATGAGCAGCTTGAATTTTAGTATTCTATTTTACTTTATTTAAATCATTTTCTTATTGGGTTGTAATAAGGCCTCTCTTAAATTCCGATTTTTAGTATGGGATTTTTAGTTTATTATGTTTTAAATCTGTTCAACATTTAATAGCGGTTTTCCAAAACAATATCTATTTTCAAAACATTACGCTTTCGTAACTAAGTTGTAAATATCACATTTTCATAAGTCAATTATTTTAAATTAAGCTTCCGCATCGAACAAGGTTTTGAAGGTAATGACTTCTTAATAAATGTCGATTATTAGTAACAATCGCAAACTGGGCTTTTAGTTTTTGAATATCAACAAGGGTTTTCAATGAAAACGCGGTATTCGAAAAACACCTCAATGTGACACGCCAGATTCGGGCCTAACTTCTAGGCCGGGTTTGGGGTGTTATAGAGCCGTTATGCCCGAGGTATTGTACCAACTGACTACGAACGCTGTGTGCGTTTTGAAGACGAGTTGAGTGATGAGTTGCGGGTATTGATAGCCCCACAACAAGAAAGGAATTTTGCCACACTGGTGGAGAAAGTGAAGATAGCCGAAGAGGCTAAACACTCAGAGCGGCAAAACCGGGAAAGAGATAGAGGCAAGAGCAAGAGGGACATTAAGTACTCGGGTCCTGTTAGAAGATTTCAGAAGAGGTCTAAGAATGATGAGCCAGCTCAAGCTAGAGCACCTGCTGCTACCAATCAGATACAATCATGTGCTGACTGTGGAAGACGACACCCTGGTGAATGCTGGAAGAGAACCGGTGGTTGTTTCAAATGTGGTTCTAAGGACCATCAGCTTAAGAATTGTCCTCGACGGACTGCTCCGACTCAGGAAGCTCGTAACCATGACGCACAGCCAGCTAGAGGCACTCAGCAGCCACTGAGGGGCCGTGGACCAGGTCGAGGTAGTAATGGCGTAGGTCGAGGTCAAGGTGCACCAGGTAGAGGTAATGGCTTCAAGGGTAACACGGAGGCGAGGCAGCCAGGGTTAGTTTATGCGGTTAGACGCTGAGAGGATGGTGATGCACCTGACGTGATAACCGGTACGTTCTTCATATCTGATGTACCTGTTACTACTTTGATAGATATCGGATCTACCCATTCGTATGTTGCTAGTGCTATATCTGGAAATCTGAACATTAGATCTGAGATTACTGCTAGGGAGATGACAGTAATTAGTCCTTTAGGACAATATGTGATAGTAAATAAATTGTTTAGAGATGTACCCTTAGAAGTTCATGGAGAAACATTTTTGGCGGATTTGATGGAATTGCCTTTCAGCGAGTTCGACCTTATTTTGGGCATGGACTGGTTGGTAAAGCACCGTTCGAACTTGGATTGTGCTGCAAAGCGGATGACGATAAGAACTTCGGAAGATAAAGAAGTGGTGATGATAGGTGAAAGGAGGAATTATCTTTCAAATGTGGTATCTCCTTTAAAGGCAGAAAAGTTGGTGCGAAAAGGGTGTGGAGCATTCCTAGCCTTCATTAGTGCGTTGGATGCCAAGGAATTGTCGGGGGAAGCCGTTAGAACAGTAAAGGAGTTTTCGAACGTCTTTCTCGAGGAACTTCCGGGTTTCCCTCCGGACTGGGAGGTAGAGTTTGGCATTGAGCTATTGCCCGGAACGGCTCCGGTGTCTATTGCTCCTTATAGAATGGCGCCGAAAGAGTTAGCGGAGCTTAAAGCTCAAATTCAGGAGTTGTTGGATCGGGGATTCATTCGACCGAGTGTGTCACCGTGGGGAGCACCGGTCTTGTTCGTCAAGAAGAAGGATGGGTCGATGCATATGTGCATCGATTATAGGCAGTTGAATAAGTTGACGATCAAGAATAGGTATTTGTTGCTGAGAATCGATGATCTGTTTGATCAATTGCGAGGAGCTTCAGTTTTCTCCAAGATAGATCTGAGATCGAGTTATCACCAACTTAAGGTTAAGGAGGCGGATATTCATAAGACGGCATTTCGAACTCGTTATGGACATTATGAGTTCTTGGTGATGCCGTTTGGATTGACCAATGCACCAGCTGCATTTATGGACATGATGAACCGAGTCTTTCAACCCTATTTAGACCAGTTCGTGGTGGTGTTCATAGATAACATCTTGGTATATTCGAAGAATGAAGAAGAGCATGATTCACATCTGTGAATAGTATTGCAAATATTACGGGAAAAGCAACTCTATGCCAAATTCAGTAAGTGTGAATTTTGGCTGAAGGAAGTAACTTTCTTGGGACATGTTGTGTCAGCCGAAGAAATTAGAGCTGATCCTCGGAAGGTAGAGGCTGTGTTGGATTGGAAACCACCGAAGTCAGTGGCCAAAATTCAGAGTTTCCTAGGATCGGCTGGTTATTATCGGTGTTTTGTTGAGGGGTTTTTGTTGATTGCTGCACCCCTAACTAAACTGTTGCGCAAGGGAGTACCATTTGTGTGGTCAGATCAACAGCAAGAAAGTTTCGATAAATTAAAGAAGATTCTGACGGAAGCGCCAGTATTGATTCAACCTGTGGCTGGAAAAGAATTTATTGTTTACTGTGATGCGTCACACACGGGTTTAGGATGTGTGTTGATGCAAGGTGGAAAAGTGGTGGCTTATGCATCTCGTCATTTAAGACCGCACGAAGTAAATTATCCTACCCATGATTTGGAGTTGGCTGCAGTGGTGTTTGTTTTGAAGATTTGGAGACACTACCTGTACAGTGAGAAGTCGATCATTTATACGGATCATAAAAGTCTAAAGTACCTCCTTACCCAAAAGGAGTTGAACTTAAGACAGCGGAGGTGGATAGAACTGTTGAAGGATTACGACTTCTCAATCGAGTATCATCCCAGAAAGGCTAACATGGTGGTAGACGCGTTGAGTCGTAAGGTGATATCAGATTTGAGAGCGATGTTTGCTCATCTCAGCTTGTATGAAGATGGTAGTCTGCTAGCCAAACTTCAGGTGAAGCCTATGTGGTTAGGTCAGATTAAGGAAAAGTAGTTATCAGATGAAAAGTTGGGTTCCTTACTTCAGCAAGTGGAAAGTGGTGTAAAAGGGGATTTCAGAATGAATAATGATAGAGTATTGTGTTTCGGCGAAAAAATTTGTATGCCCAAAGATTCGGGTTCAAAAACATTTTTGTTCAAAACTGTTTTGAATTATAGAACGTATGTCTTTAAAGGAAGTATGGCATCACGAGTATCCGGCACCAAGTCAAGTAAGTGTATGTTAATTGAATGATTATTATTATTTTGATATGACTATAGGAACACTCTAGAACTTTTAGTTTTAGGTGTTGAAACTATAGAGATTGAGACTATAGGATGCGTTTACAAAAACAACTCTACTTCTTATATCTCATAAAATATCGTTAATAAACACTGAAATAGTATACTGATTCATAAAACTTGTAATCAGATTAAATCGAAATATTCAATATGAGCGCTAGAGGACGTGGACGTGGTAGACGTGGCCGTGGTAGAGGCTGAGGTGCTAGAGTTGTGTCTGAGGCATCGGGACATGTACCGGAAATGGACGCACCGGCGTCACCTGTGTCAGAAAATGGATCACATGATCGTATGAGAGAAGACATTGCTCTGTCCCAAGCAATGTTACGAGTCTTGGAAAGGGATGCTGGGGCTAGATCGGGGCCAGTAGCTCGTGGGTCAATATCAGAGCGACTCAGATCAAATGGTGCTGAGGTTTTTAGAGGGAATCTCGGGTGTAGCCCCAAATGTTGTGGAGTATTGGCTCAAAGCTGTGGAACGGATCATGGATGATCTGGAGTGCACCGTCGAGCAGAAGCTAAGAGGAGCTGTGTCTTTATTAAGAGACGAGGCATATCAATGGTGGCTCACTGTTCGGGAAGGCACTCAGGTCGGTCGTGTTACTTGGGATTTCTTCAAAACTGCATTCCAAGGAAAGTATGTCGGGGCTAGTTATGTGGATGCCCGAAGGAAGGAATTCCTTAATCTGGTTCAAGGAAGTAAGACCGTGGCAGCTTATGAAGCAAAATTTCTGCGTCTGAGCCTGTAACATCCCGAAATTGGGCCTATGAGAATTGGGCCCATTGGGCCTTGGGCGTAGTAGTGTTTAAAATTTTTGAGAACAAGAGAATGGCTTGCTGGACCTATTAGGTGAGTGATTTTGGAAGGTTAGGGGGCTTCTATGAAGTCCCGGGATTAAACTTGAGCTTTAGGAAAATTTTTGTTTTAGGTGAATAAAACCCTGGGAGTTGGTAGGTAGGCTTTAAGAATAAAATGTGGAGAAAAATGACACAAGTGGAGTGTGTGGTGAAGTGGCAAAGTGACGCCACATAAGAGACAAGGGGGTGACGCCACAAGGAAGAAAGGAGGTCCAAGTTTCAAGTCTTGGCTCTTGTATTTTGGTTTTCTTTTTAAATGGACTTTAGAATTTGGCTATAGATTTATATTTAGTTGCGCATGGTTTAAGACACAAAAGGAGCTTGTGGCTTGGTGGCAAGTGGCGTGTTGAACTATTGAAGGGTGCCAGGTTCGAATCTCATGAAAAGCAAGGAGTATTTATTTTGCGAATTGACTGGCAAGAGTTTGAGTTGGATTTAAAACTCTCGACGAAAGGATCCCCACATCGGAAAGATACAAAGAAGGAAGGTGAGAAGCTAGCTATATATAGAGCATTCTATGATAAGAGGAAGGATACCTTGGAGGGCATTTGGGCACAGGAGTGGTCGGAGCGCGGATTAGCACCAGATTCCTATCAGGTGTGTAACTCTCTCTACTCTAGTGGTAGAGCGACAAATGCCGAAGTGCCGATCACGGCAATAGTAGCCACACGAGCGTGCGAACGCACGTGTGGGGCTTCGACGCGATAGTTGAGGCCATCAGTAGTATTCTTGTGGGTTGAGGCTGCTTGGGCCATGATGGGCCGAAGTGGGCCCAATGGGCCTGTGGGCCCAATTGAATAAAATGTATGATAGTGTAGTATATAGTGAACTAGACTAGGTGAATCTCATATACGTGGCTAGATTTGTGTTAGGTGGGCCACACGAGCGTGTGGCCCTGAATGGGCCGAAATCGGGTTTTAGGCCCAATAGTCCGGTACGACCGGAAATGGTAGTTGAGTCGCTCGAGGCGACATTAGGCCTTTGGAAATGCCATTGCAGGTGCGAAATTACTAAAATACCTTTGGTTTACAAAATTACTAAAATACCCTTGGTTTACAAAATTACTAAAATACCATTGGGTTGTAAAATTACCGAAATACCCCCGGTTTGTGAAATTACCAAAATACCCTCAGTTTGCAAATTTACCGAAATGCCCCCGATTTGCAAAATTACAGAAATACCCTCGATTTCTGAAATTACTGAAATACCCCAGTTTGTAAAATTACTGAAATACCCCGATTTGTGAAATTAAAAAATACTCCGGTTAGCGAAATTACCGAAATACCCTCAGTTTGCAAAATTACCGAAATACCCCCGGTTTGTGAAATTAGCGAAATACCCTCAATTTGCAAAATTACTGATATACCCTCGGTTTGTGAAATTACCGTTTTACCCCTAAACGACAAAATGACCGTTATACCCTCGTGGTAGTACTAGCGTTGTATGTGTTAATTGTATGATTGATTATGTTTGAGATGCGTTGCATACATGGATTGGTTATGAGTAGAATTACCGAACTACCCCTGTAGGGTAGAATTATCGAAATACCCTTATAGGGTAAAATGACTGATTTGCCCTTGTAGGTAAATGATCGACTTGTGAAATGAGTTGACTAATTTGACTATGATTGTATGACTGATATGCTTTTATTACATGTTTAAATAATTGTTACTGAGCATGGCCATTTTGCATACACGTGTAATGATTGAGCATGACATACACGACATATTGCATGGGGTTGGGATTATTAATACGGAGGAAGTGCTAATAGGATCGCATGGTCGCTTGACGACTGTGGATCCACTGAAGGCTTTATAGCCACCGCAGGCTTTTTAGCCATCGAGCAGCCATGCTGCACCGATAATGTTACTGAGGGCTGTGTGCCATTAATATGGCTTCGTGCCGTAATTATGGGCTTTGTGCCAATACCGAAGGCTCTGTGCAGATATTATGGCTTTGTGCCAATCATATTTACCGTGGCTATGTGCCTAACTTATATATTGATGACTCTGTGTCGATCATATTTACCCAAGGCTGTGTGCCGATTATATTACCGTCGCTGATGGCTATATGCCAAATATAATACAGTCACTGAAGGCTTTGTGCCAATAGTAATACCGCTACTGAAGGATTTTTAGCCACCGAGTAGCTATGCTGCACCGATAAGTTAGTGCCGCAACCGGTGCTACATAAGGAGTGTAGGGATGGGTGGGTCGATTAAATCCCCCCAGGAGTGTAGGGTTGGACAGGAGACGGAGTGCAGGGTTGGTATGGGCATTAATTCATTGCATATATGGTTTTTAATATTGAGATGGGCTTAGGGCCAGATAATTATGATATGTGACATTTGATATGGGTTAAGGCCCAACTAAGGCTTTTATGGGCTAAGGCCCAATTGCCACCGTTACTGAAATGGGCTTCGGCCCGGATTGTTGTGATTCATGTTCTTACTGATGAGGGTTGTACACACCGAGTTTTCGTAAACTCACCCCTCTTGTTAATTTTTCTCGAGTAATCCTCGTGAGGCGGTTCGACGTCTTTGGAGGACTCGGAGGTGGCCACACTACGAGCAGCTTGAATTTTAGTATTCTATTTTACTTTATTTAAATCATTTTCTTATTGGGTTGTAATAAGGCCTCTCTTAAATTCCAGTTTTTAGTTTGGGATTTTTAGTTTATTATGTTTTAAATCTGTTCAACATTTAATCGCGGTTTTCCAAAATAATATCTGTTTTCAAAACACTACGCTTTCGTAACTAAGTTGTAAATATCACATTTTCATAAGTCAATTGTTTTAAATTAAGCTTCCGCATCGAACAAGGTTTTGAAGGTAATGACTTCTTAATAAATGTCGATTATTAATAACAATCGCAAACAGGGCCTTTAGTTTTTGAATATCAAGAAGGGTTTTCAATGAAAACGCGATTTTCAAAAAACACCTCAATGTGACACGCCAGATTCAGGCCTAACTTCTAGGCCGGGTTTGGGGTGTTACAATTATGGTATCAGAGCCAGGTTGCAAAACTCGGCTGTGGATTGGGTTTTCAAAATTGAATTTCATAAAGTATTGTTTCAAAAAGGTTGAAAATATTTAAAGTTCTAAAATTGTATTGACTGATTTTTTAAACTATGGTACACCGAGTCTCCGGCGTCGAATCCGTAAGTTTCCTGACCTTATACTCTGTTATGTGTTGTAATGACTGTATTTTGTATTTATTTTGTATGTGTTTTGTTTGGATGTGATGTTTGTATATAGAAATTGGTTGCGTATAAGATATCTGTCTGCTTTAATGGTTAGGTGTTTTGAGTATGTGTAGGGAGTTCCAAATTCTAGTTAAAATGTGATAGGGATATTAGAATCAGAGTACGCAGCGGTAGCATAGTGGGGTAGTTGTTACACGACTACCCTGTTAGCTGGAAATTTTGAGGACGAAATTTTTTTTAAGGAGGGTAGATTTGTAACATCCCGAAATTGGGCCTTGGAGAATTGGGCCCAATGGGTCTTGGGCGTAGTAGTGTTTAAAATTTTTGAGAACAAGAGAACGGCTTGTTGGACCTATTAGGTGAGTCATTTTGGAAGGTTAGGGGGCTTCTATGAAGTCTCGGGATTAAACTTGAGCTTTAGGAAAATTTTGGTTTTAGGTGAATAAAACCCTGGGAGTTGGTAGGTAGGCTTTAAGAATAAAATGTGGAGAAAAATGACACAAGTGGAGTGTGTGGTGTAGTGGCAAAGTGACGCCACATAAGAGACAAGGGGGTGACGCCACAAGGAAGAAAAGAGGTCCAAGGTTCAAGTCTTGGCTCTTGCATTTTGGTTTTCTTTTTAAATGGACTTTAGAATTTGGCTATAGATTTATATTTAGTTGCGCATGGTTTAAGACACAAAAGGAGCTTGTGGCTTGGTGGCAAGTGGCGTGTTGAACTATTGAAGGGTGCCTGGGTTCGAATCTCATGAAAAGCAAGGGAGTATTTATTTTGCGAATTGACGGCAAGAGTTTGAGTTGGATTTAAACTCTCGACGTGAAGGGATCCCACACCTGGAAAGATACAAAGAAGGAAGGTGAGAAGCTAGCTATATATAGAGCATTCTATGATAGGAGGAAGGATACCTTGGAGGCGTTTGGGCACAGGAGTGGTCGGAAGGCGGATTAGCACCGATTCCTATCAAGTGCGTAACTCTCTCTACTCTAGTGGTAGAGCGGCAAATGCCGAATTGCCGGTCCACGGCAATAGTAGTTACACGAGCGCGCGACGCGCACGCGTGTGGGGCTTCGACGCGCGATAGTTGAGGCAATCAGTAGTATTCTTGTGGGTTGAGGCTGCTTGGGCCACGATGGGCCGAAGTGGGCCGAATGGGCCCGTGGGCCTAATTGAATAAAATGTATGATGGTGTAGTATATAGTGAACTAGACTAGGTGAATCTCATATACGTGGCTAGATTTGTGTTAGGTGGGTCACACGAGCATGTGGGCCCAAATAGGCCGAAATCGGGTTTTAGGCCCAATAGTCTGGTACGACCGGAAATGGTAGTTGAGTCGCTCGAGGCGACATTAGGACTTTAGAAAGGCCATTGCAGGTGCGAAATTACTGAAATACCTTTGGTTTACAAAATTACTAAAATACCCTTGGTTTACAAAATTACTAAAATACCCCTGGGTTATAAAATTATCGAAATACCCCCGATTTGTAAAATTACCGAAATACCCTCGATTTGCAAAATTACCGAAATACCCCCGATTTGCAAAATTACGGAAATACCCTCGATTTGTGAAATTACTGAAATACCCCGATTTGTAAAATTACTGAAATACCCCGATTTGTGAAATTACAAAAATACCCCGATTAGCGAAATTACCAAAATACCCTCAGTTTGCAAAATTATCGAAATACCCCCAGTTTGCAAAATTACCGAAATACCCCCGGTTTACGAAATTAGTGAAATACCCTCGATTTACAAAATTACTGAAATACCCTCAGTTTGTGAAATTATCGTTTTACCCCTAAACGACAAAATGATTGTTGTACCCTCGTGGTAGTACTAGCGTTCTATGTGTTAATTGTATGATTGATTATGTTTGAAATGCGTTGCATACATGGATTGGTTATGAGTAGAATTACCGAACTACCCCTGTAGGGTAGAATTACCGAAATACCCTTATAGGGTAAAATGACTGATTTGCCCTTGTAGGTAAATGATCGACTTGTGCAATGAGTTGACTAATTTAACTATGATTGTATGACTGATATGCTTTTATTACATGTTTAAATAATTGTTACTGAGCATGGCCATTTTGCATACACGTGTAATGATTGAGCATGACATACACGACATATTGCATGGGGTTGGGATTATTAATACGGAGGAAGTGCTAATAGGATCGTATGGTCGCTGACGATCGTGGATCCACCGAAGGCTTTATAGCCACCGCAAGCTTTTTAGCCACCAAGCGACCATCCGCACCGATAATGTTATCGAGGGTTGTGTGCCATTAATATGGCTTCGCGCCGTAATTATGGGCTTTGTGCCAATACCGAAGGCTCTGTGCCGATATTATGGCTTTGTGCCAATCATATTTACCGTGGCTATGTGCCTAACTTATATATCGATGACTCTGTGTCGATCATATTTACCCAAGGCTATGTGCCGATTATATTACCATCGCTGATGGCTATGTGCCAAATATAATACAGTCACTAAAGGCTTTGTGCCAATGGTAATACCGCTACTGAAGGCTTTTTACCCACCGAGCAGCTATGCTGCACCGATAAGTTAGTGCCGCAACCGGTGCTATATAAGAAGTGTAGGGATGGGTGGGTCGATTAAATCCCCACAGGAGTGTAGGGTTGGACAGGAGACGGAGTGCAGGGTTGGTATGGGCATTAATGCATTGCATATATGGTTTTTAATATTGAGATGGGCTTAGGGCCAGATAATTATGATATGAGACATTTGATATGGGTTAAGGCCCAATTAAGGCTTTTATGGGCTAAGGCCCAATTGCCACCGTTACTGAAATGGGCTTCGGCCCGGATTGTTGTGATTCATGTTCTTACTGATGAGGGTTGTACACACTGAGTTTTTGTAAACTCACCCCCTCTTGTTAATTTTTCTCAGGTAATCCTCAGTAGGCGGTTCGACGTACTGGAGGACTCGGAGGTGGCCACACTACGAGCAGCTTGAATTTTAGTATTCTACTTTACTTTATTTAAATCATTTTCTTATTGGGTTGTAATAAGGCCTCTCTTAAATTCCGATTTTCAGTTTGGGATTTTTAGTTTATTATGTTTTCAATCTGTTCAACATTTAATCGCGGTTTTCCAAAACAATATCTATTTTCAAAACACTACGCTTTCGTAACTAAGTTGTAAATATCATATTTTCATAAGTCAATTGTTTTAAATTAAGCTTCTGCATCGAACAAGGTTTTGAAGGTAATGACTTCTTAATAAATGTCGATTATTAATAACAATCGCAAACTGGGCCTTTGGTTTTTGAATATCAAGAAGGGTTTTCAATGAAAATGCGGTTTTCAAAAAACACCTCAATGTGACACGCCAGATTTGGGCCTAACTTCTAGGCCGGGTTTGGGGTGTTACAGAGCCGTTATGCCCGAGGTATTGTGCCAACTGACTACGAACGCTGCGTGTATTTTGAAGACGGGTTGAGTGATGAGTTGCGGGTATTGATAGCCCCATAACAAGAAAGGAATTTTGCCACACTGGTGGAGAAAGTGAAGATAGCCGAAGAGGCTAAACACTCGAAGCGGCAAAACTGAGAAAGAGATAGAGGCAAGAGCAAGAGGGACTTTAAGTACTCGGGTCCTGTTAGAAGGTTTCAGAAGAGGTCTAGGAATGATGAGCCAGCTCAAGCTAGAGCACCTGCTGCTACCAATCAGATACAATCATGTCTTGATTGTGGAAGAGCGACACCACGTGAATCTTTGGAAGAGAAGCCGGTGGTTGTTTCAAATGTGGTTCTAAGGACCATCGCTTAAGAATTGTCCTCGACGGATTTGCTCAGGCTCAGAAGCTCGTAACCATGACGCACGACCAGCCTAGAGGCGCCAAAGCAGCCACCGAGGGGCCGTGGACCAGGTCGAGGTAGTAATGGCGTAGGTCGAGGTCAAGGTGCACCAGGTAGAGGTAATGGCTTCAAGGTAACGCGGAGGCGAGACAGCCAGGGTTAGTTTATGCGGTTAGACGCTGAGATGATGGCGATGCACCGGACGTGATAACCGGTACGTTCTTCATATCTGATGTACCTGTTACTACTTTGATAGATATCGAATCTACCCATCCGTATGTTGCTAGTGCTATATCTGGAAATCTGAACATTAGATCTGAGATTACTGCTAGGGAGATGACAGTAATTAGTCCTTTAGGACAATCTGTGATAGTAAATAAATTGTTTAGAGATGTACCCTTAGAAGTTCAATGAGAAACATTTTTGGCGGATTTGATGGAATTGCCTTTCGGCGAGTTCGACCTTATTTTGGGCATGGACTGGTTGGTGAAGCACCGTGCGAACTTGGATTGTGCTGCAAAGCGGGTGACGATAAGAACTTCGAAAGATAAAGAAGTGGTGATGATAGGTGAAAGGAGGAATTCTCTTTCAAATGTGGTATCTTCTTTAAAGGCAGAAAAGTTGGTGCGAAAAGGGTGTGGAGCATTCCTAGCCTTCATCAGTGCGTTGGATGCCAAGGAATTGTTGGGGGAAGGCGTTAGAACGGTAAAAGAGTTTTCAGACGTCTTTCTCGAGGAACTTTCGGGTTTGCCTCCGAACCGGGAGGTAGAGTTTGGCATTGAGCTATTGCCCGGAACGGCTCCGGTGTCTATTACTCCTTATAGAATGGCGCCGAAAGAGTTAGCGGAGCTTAAAGCTCAAATTTAGGAGTTGTTGGATCGGGGATTCATTCGACCTAGTGTGTCACCGTGGGGAGCACCGATCTTGTTCATCAAGAAGAAGGATGGGTCGATGCGTATGTGCATCGATTATAGGCAGTTGAATAAGTTGACGATCAAGAATAGGTATCCGTTGCTGAGAATCGATGATCTGTTTGATCAATTGCGAGGAGCTTCAGTTTTCTCCAAGATAGATCTGAGATTGGGTTATCACCAACTCAAGGTTAAGGAGGCGGATATTCATAAGACGGCATTTCGAACTCGTTATGGACATTATGAGTTCTTGGTGATGCCGTTTGGATTGACCAATACACCAGCTGCATTTATGGACATGATGAACCGAGTCTTTCAACCCTATTTAGACCGGTTCATGGTGGTGTTCATAGATGACATCTTGGTATACTCGAAGAATGAAAAAGAGCATGATTCACATCTGCGAATAGTATTGCAAATATTACGGGAAAAGAAACTCTATGCCAAATTCAGTAAGTGTGAATTTTGGCTGAAGGAAGTAACTTTCTTGGGACATGTTGTGTCAGCCGAAGAAATTAGAGCTGATCCTCGGAAGGTAGAGGCTGTGTTGGATTGGAAACCACCGAAGTCAGTGGCCAAAATTCAGAGTTTCCTAGGATCGGGTGGTTATTATCGGTGTTTTGTTGAGGGGTTTTCGTTGATTGCTGCACCCCTAACTAAACTGTTGCGCAAGGGAGTACCATTTGTGTGGTCAGATCAACAGCAAGAAAGTTTCGATAAATTGAAGAAAATTCTGACGGAAGCGCCAGTATTGATTCAACCTGTGGCTGGAAAAGAATTTATTGTTTACTGTGATACGTCACACACGGGTTTAGGATGTGTGTCGATGCAAGGTGGAATAGTGGTGGCTTATACATCTCGTCAGTTAAGACCACACGAAGTAAATTATCCTACCCATGATTTGGAGTTGGCTGTTGTGGTGTTTGCTTTGAAGATTTGGAGACACTACCTGTACGGTGAGAAGTCGATCATTTATACGGATCATAAAAGTCTAAAGTACCTCCTTACCCAAAAGGAGTTGAACTTAAGACAGCGGAGGTGGATAGAACTGTTGAAGGATTACGACTTCTCAATCGAGTATCATCCTAGAAAGGCTAACGTGGTGGTAGACGCGTTGAGTCGTAAGGTGATATCAGATTTGAGAGCGATGTTTGCTCCTCTCAGCTTGTATGAAGATGGTAGTCTGCTAGCCAAACTTCAGGTGAAGCCTATGTGGTTAGGTCAGATTAAGGAAAAGCAGTTATCAGATGAAAAGTTGGGTTCCTTACTTCAGCAAGTGGAAAGTGGTGTAAATGGGGATTTCAGAATGAATAATGATGGAGTATTGTGTTTCTGCGAAAAAATTTGTATGCCCAAAGATTCGGAATTGATACAAATGATTCTGCGAGAGGCGCATAGTAGCCCTTATGCTATGCACCTCGGGGGAAATAAAATGTATCGAGATCTCCGTGAGCAGTATTGGTGGCCAGGGTTGAAGCGAGAAGTTACTGATTTCCAGCAAGTGAAGGCGGAACATTAATTCCCGTCGGGATTGCCACAACTGATGAAGATTCCCTTATGGAAATGGGAACGGATAACGATGGACTTCATTAGTGGGCTACCCTTATCGCCTACTAAGAACGATTCCGTTTGGGTGATAGTGAATCGATTGACGAAGATCGCCCATTTCCTACTGTTCGCATGCGGATTACTCATTACGAAGTTGTCCAAGTTATGTGAGTGAGAGATTGTGAGGTTACATGGGGTACAAAGTGTCTATTATTTTAGACGGGGACCCTAGGTTTACATCACGATTTTGGAAAGCTTTACATGAAGCTTTGGGAACAAAGTTAAATTTCAAAGACGGCTTTTCATCCTCGATCGGATGGTCGATCGGGAAAGAGTAATCCAGATTTTGGAAGACATGTTAAGGGGTTGTGTGATTGACTTCAGGGGTAGTTGGGAGGATTTCCTACCGTTGGCAGAATTTGCGTATAATAATAGTTATCAATCCAGTATCCAGATGGCACCCTACGAGGCATTGTATGGTCGTAGGTGTCGTACTCCTACTTGTTGGACTGAATTGGGGGAGCGACAGTTACTGGGTCCTGAGCTGATATCAGAGACGGAGGAAAAGGTAAAGGTAATTCGGGCACGGTTAAAGGAAGCTTCGGATAGACAAAAATCGTATGCGGATCTGAAGCGTAAGGATATTGAGTTTGCGGTGGGAGATCAAGTCTTTCTAAAGGTCTCACCTTGGAGGAAGATCTTCAGATTTGGAAGAAAGGGCAAGTTGAGCCCTAGGTTCATCGGACTGTACCGTGTGTTGAAACGTGTTGGGCCAGTGGCTTATCAGCTTGAGTTACCTCTGGAGTTGAGTCAGATACATAGTGTATTTCATGTCTCAATGTTAAGGCGTTACCGATCGGATCTGTCTCATATAGTACCGATAGAGGAAATTGAGATAAGACCTGATTTGTCGTTCGAGGAGAAACCAGTACAAATTCTAGATCGAGACATTAAGGTACTGAGAAGGAAGACCGTGCCGTTAGTCAAGGTTCTATTGCGTAATCACGGAACGGATGAAGCTACGTGGGAGCCTGAGGACACGATTCGGCAGCAACATCCTCACCTCTTTTAATTAGGTAAATTTTAAGGACGAAATTTTTTTTAAGGGGGGTAGAATTGTAACATCCTAAAATTTGGAATTTTATGTGTTGCATTGTTTTTGGTGTTAAGCTTGTTAAATTATTAATTGTGTATGTTTAGGAGGTCCTGAGAAGGCTCGGGATTTATTTGGACCTAGTGAAATTTTTGAAATTTAGCACTTTAAGGAGATAGTGTAAGTGACCTTAAAGCATATGGAAATAATTGAGTAAGTAGCTAGCATAAATGAACAATTGATAAGAAGGATATGGCGCCATATGTAGTACCTTGAGGGAAGAGGTTCGAATCCCTTTGTGTGCATATTTGACTTTTATTTTTGCATTCCTTCCTTAAAGTGTCGGCCAAGGAGTATTTATGGCAAGTTTGACTTCATTATTTTTGGTAAGGTGGCTATATGAATAAGGCAAGGTTGAAGTTGGGGAAAGGAATCAAGGGAAATAGGAAAGAAAGGGGGACATGAGGCTTATTTCGTGGGTGATGTTTTAGAAAGCTTGGGTGGCCAAACTCTTATCCTAGGGGGGATGCATGTGGACGGTTTTGGGGAGAATAGGTAGCTAAATTTTTAGTTGGCATTTGGTAAAGACTTAGTAGTGTTTTGGCAAAAATTTCCTTTGGCAACTTTGTGTCATTTGTCCCAATTTGCAACCCTCCTTGCCGAAACATATTAGCACAATAGTGCATTGTTTTTCTCTTTTGTTTGGTCACATACTCATTTTCTTTCCACCTTCCTTGATAGCCGAATTCTCCTTTGCCTTTTGATTGAATTTTTGGTGCTTGTTAGGCCAAAACCTTTCTCTTTGCACTATTTGGTATTCTCCAAATTTCTTTCTACCTTGTACCGAAATTACAAGCCACTAAAGAACATATTTTCTTCCTCCTTTCTTCTTGTTGCCGAAAGTATCCAACCTTTGTGACCAAATCATCTTTTCTTATCATCTTTTGGAGAAACCGAAACTAGTTTGCACCTTTTCTCTCCCTTTTCTCTTCTTTTAATCACCTTTCAATTCTTCTCCCATTTCTTAAAAATAAAACTCCATCTTGATCAAAACTTTTTCTTTCATTCATTTCCTCCATAACCGAATCTAATATCAAATTAACCTTCCACTATTTCTTCTTTTTCCTTCATGTTTGAACATTATCTTTTGACAAATCGGTAAGTAATATTTTCTTCTCAATTTCTTCTCTATGGCCGAATGTATGTTTTTGTCTTGGGATGATTCTATTAATCGAAATCATCATTCCCTTTTCTCTCTCACAACATGATCATTTTTCCTTTTGGTAGAATCCTAGCGGGAGGCCGAACATCACTCTAAGTCTTAAGTCGAACGACGAACATCGGATTCAATATCGTACGGTAAGAAATCGTTATGGATTATTGATAGTAACCAATAAGCCGCTTGATGATCTAAGGAGTAATAAATTGTTGACTTTATGTTTTAGGGAATAAATCGTTTGATCCATCCAATTATTGATCATTCGGGATTAGTGGTAAGCCGATCTTCACCCTTTTTGACAAATCCGTACTTATCATAATACTAATCGATGGAGGCTTGTGTTAACGATTCAAAAGGGAAGCCGAGTGGAGATCTCAAAAAGAGCGGGTTAGCGATCCCTACTCCTAAATTCAAACGAAGGGTTGTTTCGGCGATTCGAGACTTTCCACCGGGTTGTGGACTCTCATCCGGTGAGAATCAACTATTCGAGGTTGTTCGCAATTGTGAGGCATCAGCGATTCGGGACTTTCCACCGGGTTGTGGACCGTCAACCGAGGAAAACCGACAAATCGTAGTTGTTCGCGATCCCGAGGGTAAAATCTTAGATCGTTTGTTTTAGAGTAGATTTATTAAATAGTAAGCAATGTCTAATCGAGCGTTATAATATTTTAGGTATCGACGATCAGGAAAGCGTAGTGCTTTACGTGTAATCAGTGTGTAACCTCACACCGTATTTCATGGGTTAGATATTTTTAAAAACGTGTTAGTGGTAAATCGCTGATTAAATCACATTTTGGTGAAATGGGGTAACATGGCATAGTTGTCACTATTTTGGTAAAGACTATGAAATTGGTATTAAGACTTTGAAAATTACGAAAATACCCTTAACGGGCCATTTGATATTTGCTATATGGGCCAAATTGAGATATTTGCTATATGGGCCGAATTGAGATATTTGTTATATGAGCCATTGGATATTTGCTATATGGGCCAAATTGAGATATTTGTTATATGGGCCGATTTGATATAAATTGTTATAATGGGCCATAATGTTTGTAAGAAATATCTGAATAAATTGTTGTGAATGGCTATGCATTATATACATGATTTGCATGGGATGGGATATTGATGAAGAGAAGTTCTGGTAGCTCTACTACGTAATTCTAGTGGCTCTGCCACAAATATAAAAAATGACAATGCCATGTAAATTCTATTAATCTGGTGGCTTGTCCTCAAACTTGATATATAACGGCTTAATGCCTACTTTTGGTGTGTTGGCGGGGTGGGTGACTAAAGCTCCCCACAGGTGTGCTGGTTGGTACGGGTGGTGTGTAGCGGATGGAAATTAGGTTTGATTTGGGAATTTTATATCACATGCATATTATATATGATTTCTTTTCTTTTGTAAATGGGCTTTGGCCCAAATAAATGCTTAATTGGATTTTGGCCCAGCGGACAACGGTAAGTGGGTTACATACTGAGTTCTAGTAACTCACCCCCATTTTCCTTATCCCTTTCACGTAATGATCAGTGATGGAGACTTGGGCCGTGGATGACTCGGTGGAGGCCATACTTCGTAAACGGTTAAATTTGGATTTTGGATTTCTTTTAGTATTTTTAATTACTTTACTATTTTGAATTAAGGTTGTAATAAGGCCTCTGGATTAATTTTTATTTTGTTTATTGTGTGAAGAATTTTATAAACTGCTTAAAGTATTTCAAATTATAATATTATTTTTCTAAAAACTTAAATAAATGATTTATTCTAAAATGAATATTTAGAAAGGATTTCATAATAATTTTTCATGTTTTAAACCGGAAAAATTACTCTCAAGATTTTCATCGATTCTTTTCAAAAAAATACATTTTTATTTCTTTTAAAATTTTCTCGAACTGTTAATGCTATTTTCAAAACTTCGATATATAAGATCTTACATCTCAAATTGCTGATTTATCAATCAAATCTTTTACCCGATAAATACTTCGTCAAAACTTTGAAATCTGTTTCACTTAAAAAGGAATCAAAGTATATTTATTTTGTGTAACATGTCAAATCTGTCCTTAACGCATAGGCCGAGTTTGGGGTGTTACACCCAACTTCCATCTCTCCATTCAAAACAGCAAGGCAGAATCTCACAACCTCTGGACCCACAATGTGCCAGAAGCGTTGGAAAAAAGTAGCCGAGAAGCCGTCAACTCCGGGGGTTTTTAAAGGCGGCATCAATTTAACAGCATCCCAGATGTCTTCCTCTGTAAAGTGTTTTAATACGGAATCGTTCATACCCTCGGTAACCTTTTTTCCACCAGACTAAGTAGATGCTCATCCAAGCCCATTTCAGAAGCTGTAAATAACTCAACAAAATAATCCAACGCAACTTTAACCATATCCTCAGGCGATGAGTATCGAACACCATTTTCATCTATCAATTCAGAAATTCTATCACGGAATCGAGCGTTGTCCACCATCTTGTGAAAGAAACTCGTATTACGATCACCATTCTTTAGCCAATTAACCGGGCTCTTTGCTCCCAATATAATTCCTCCTTATCAGCCTCCAAATTGAGATCCAGCTGGACCTCCACAATCTTGGCTAACACATCATCCGAAATATCTTGAGAATGAAGGTCTTCCAATCTCTGCTCAAGTTGGAACCGATTACGCTTTTCTTCTCTATTATTGAATTTACTCCATTCCAATAACCTGCGACTCAAAGTGTCTAGTTTATTGGGAATGCGGTAAGAAGAATCTTCCCACCATCTGCGAACCAACCCCTCAAAAGAGCTTTCTAAGCACCATTTTGCCTCAAAACGAAATTTCCTTTCTTTTAGCTGTTGATCCAAATGATTCCCACCCATGGTGTCTAGAAGAAAAGGGCAGTGATCAGAAAAAGAGTTAGTCAAGTGCTCGATCTGATGTTTTGGAAAAAGCTCCAACCAATTGAGTGTCGCCACCCCACGGTCCAATCTCTCTTTAATATTAGTAGCCTTAACTCTGCCTCTTTCTCAAGTGAACCAACGCCCCTTAAAACCAATGTCCAAAAGGTTGCAGTCCTCTAATGCCAAACGGAAATCCAGCATCTGACGTTCTGATCGGAGTCGTCCACCCCTCTTTTCAAATGAACTTGTAATCTCATTAAAGTCTCCCATTACAATCCATGGCTTATTTTGGTCACCACTCAAGTGTCTAAGAAGATTCCAAGACTCTCTCCTATCACGTTCAATCGGATTCCCATAGAACCCCGTTAATCTCCATTTTACTCCACACTCGTTATCATCGATCTCCACATCAATACGGAATGAGTAAAAACTTTTAAGACTGACCAAAGAATTTCCTTTCCAACCCAAAGACAAACCCCCTCTAGAACCCATCGCACGAATGTCAATACCATTTTCAAATCCGCATCTTAATCTAACTAGCTCCATTTTTTTTGCACTTAATTTTGTCTCAATGAGAAACAAAATACGGGGATTGATGGCTCGTAACTTATTTTTGAGCCTTTTAACGGTTCGTGGCCTCCCCAAACCACGAACGTTCCAGCTTAAAAGTTTTATTGCCCCCGGCTGCTCTGATCACCAGAGCTAGCCGATAAATTCAACGACCCTATCACAGCCTTTGGTCCCAGTGTAGCGGATGAACTTTCCACAATTCTCTGTCGTTTCTTACCATCCAAAATCTCAACCGAAACATTTTCATCCTCTAAGCCCAACTCCATAGGCCCAATTCCCGCCCCCACAATACTCAAATCTTCCTCGCGCCATTTACTCCCAAGGATTTTCTCATTAGCAGTAATTTGGTGAGAAAATCCTAGCGACATTAAATTAGGATTAATTCGACTTCCGCCCAATTTTGTCCTAGAATCATTACCCTCATTTATTACATCACTATGATTAGATCTTTACAAATTTTCTCCTCCCCTCCTTGTACCATCCGCCTCCCTTAACCACCTACTCTCCACCATGCGCCGCCGTCGGGGCTCCGCTCGCAGCGATATGTCCCATCCAAAACTAATTTGTGATGCTTCTAATCTTAATAGGCATGGACAAAAACTTTCCCCATGACCCAATCTACCACAGATGAAGCAAAATAAACTGAGCTTTTCATACTTAAAACGAGCATACACGATCAATGAAGAACCAATCTGAACCTTCTTTTTACGCTTCAAAGGAGCAAGAATATCAATACAAACCCGGATACGCATAAAATTCTTGAAACCCGACGCCAAGTTGGATGTATCATAATCAATAAATTTTCCACAGAAGTTGCCGAATTGTTTCACCATATTTTCAGTCATTAAACCAGGGGGTAGTTCATGAACTTGCACCCAGAATTTAGTAAGGTTTAATGGCAACGTTAAAGGATTTCCTCCAATAGGAATTCTTTGCATTATAAGCAAATGATTATTAAAAAACCATGGTATACCATCAAGAACCCTCTTCAAATCCACCTCATGAAAAAACTAAAAAAGATACATTTTTTCTCCTAGATCTGTTATACAAATACCTCCAATGGGATGCCAGAGATCGGCCATGGTGTTTCGAAGTGAAGGAAAATGAACAACACTATCCGTTAAACATCGTCCCACTAAACAGTATTGATATGACCCTATCACCGCCTCTGCCTCCTCCTGAAAAGCTTCCTCCTCTTCATCTATAAGACTCAAGTTCGCCAGATCTGCTTCCATAAGTTTCAAAGGATCCAACAGTACTCAAAGTAAAGTAAGAAAAAAGCACGATTAGTGATGACCATCAAATTTTAGAGAAAAAACATGCCAAGCGGCAGACAAAAAATCCGTGCCAAACGGCAGACCCTTAATATGAGGGGTATGTGTGAGAATTTAAAAGCATTAAGGAAAGTGTTTTCATGCAAGTCTTTATCTAAATCTTTTTATTTCATTACTTGCAACACAAGCTTTTCTATCAATGTATCGGTTGAAAGTGCTTCAATTTGTATTGATGTCCTTATAGGATAATCTACTAGTACAAATGAAATTAAGCCTTTCCTGGAACAGGGTAGAGCAATCAGTTCCATAAACATTCATCCTTATAAAAGGAAATGAGTAAATGCTTTAGATGGTCATATGGTGAAGGTGGGTGGTCAAGAAGAGGCCAAAGACATAACTAGCCAGAAAACCCCATAAAATGTTCAGGTACTTAAAAAAAAATGGTAATAAACAGATATAATTAAGCTATGTAACTACAAGGAAAAGATAGAATAGGAAAAATATTATTGTCGACAACATATTTACTTATAAGTGTAGATCCAATAACTCTTTAAACATTTTTATGAGTCTTCTCTATTTTTACATTCCTCAATAATGTAGGTTCAATATTTTTTTTAGAATTAGAATAAATATATTAAAAGGGGTGTTATGTCCCTCTACCACTTGGACACTTGTTGGCATCAGTGGTAGTGTTGACCTTCATGTTGACTCCGTCTATAACAATACTTTGCCCAACCACTTGTTTTGATCAAAGGAGCATCCTCTTCCATTGCTCTTGACCACCCGCTCTTAGCACCCTTTGGTAAGACCATTCATTTCTCCCAGGAAGGGCAAGGCATCCCTTTTTAGGTGTTCACACTCCTCAAGTGTGAACAAGCCCTCAAAGTCATGAGGGGCCCACATGAGCGTAACAACCTCGTATTGCATAATGAATAACGGAATAGGCCTCACAATGCATGTCCTTCACACATTGGATGAAGATAACTTTCTTTATAATAATTTGTCACGTCATGCTAATGGATAAGGGGATCTCTCTTATAAATACCCAAATCAGCAATGAAGAAATGATCAATTTTCCAGCACCCTAAAGTTACTCTGAGAAATTATTTTCCCAAGCAGCCTATCCTCTTGTCCTTATTCCGACTCTTGATCTCTTTAAGTGAACCAACCTCAATAGCACCACCTTTCTCTCCTCTTTGTTCCTCTTTATCCTCCACCCTTATTGCACAGAATAATGTAAGAGTAAAGTGAATACTTTAATGAAGCAATTAAGCCTTGATTTTTTTGTACTTAATTAAATGTAATAAAGCTTATAAATAGATCCTCTTGTAAGTAAAATATATAAAAAGAAATCTCTTATTTCTTTGGCTTTAACATTCACTTGTTAGTACTCTCTTCTATTTAATTATTCTAAAACAAAAATGAATTTATTTAGGGCTAATAATTAGGCTTACAAGCATGAGCGGAAAAAGGTAGCAAATTGAAACTCCCTTTTGAGTTCGACTCAACTACTGTACTTGGATGCCACCACATACTATGTTTCCTAAGCATTAAATTATTTTTTTAGGTTAAACTATTTTATTTTTTAAATAACTTTTCTTTTGTATTTTTGTTTATACCATACGATTATAAATTCTTATTTTAAAATAGTGTTGATTTGTTCTAACAAATAATTTTGTTATTATCAATACCTCATTAGTCAGTTTATATCTCTCAAAAGGTCTGCTTAATTTAAAATAGATTTCTTTATAAATTTGGTTATCTATTTAAATATGAAGAATCAGATTCAAATAAGAAAATATTGGAACAAAAGAGGTTCGAAAATTAAGTTGATTAAGATTTCAACTTTCAAAGTTTGAACTCGGTTTCATTCGACTCATTTTATACTTTTATTACATACTTTTATTTTATTTTTATTACATAAAATTAAAAATATAATAATAAAATACCATGTAAAAACTTTAAAAAATATAAATGCCTGGATTAAAAATAAAAAGAGAACAAGACCCAAGTCTTTTAAAGCCCAGACAGTAGTAGAAACTAAAAACAATAAAAAGACGACACAATAGCACGCATTAAATAAAAAGAAAAATAATCCAACCACCCAGGTAGACTTTCCTTTTCCCTAAGCATATGAGAAAACAAAATCCTTTCAAATGCCATTTTTGTTTCCTTAAAGATCATCGAATCGTCTGCTCCTATTCTTTCTGATGCATTTGGAAGAAAACCTTTAGATTTTACCAAGATTTTCATATCATCACTTCGATTCCAAAACTGCCATCGAAATTGAGAAATCCCGAAAACCCTTCTATTTTCTGATTCGCTCTCCCACTGTGAACCCTTCTTTCTCCAATCTTCTAGCCCACAGTTAAAAGATACCATCTATCTTCGTTCTAACCAACAAAACCTTGATTTTTTGAAAATTTTGAGCCCGATTGTTGAAGATCCTCTTCCGCTACCACTTTTGCATGTGGAGTAACCTTTCCAATGAGATAAGTATCTTCATTTCTCTTTAACCCTTTTGTAGCCAATAGGTGTGCAACTTTGTTTGCTTGTCTCGGCACATGTTTAAATACACATATTTGGTACCTTTCACAGATTGCTCTGATATTTGAAATATAGGCTCCTATTACTGACATTTCAACTTCCTTCGTTTGCATCTTCTGAATCACCTTAACATCCCGAAATAGGGCCTAAACAGAACAATGGTTGCTAAACCACGAATCCAAGATATAAAAGTTTATTACGATTAATTATTATGATTTACCGACTGATTAAATACATGTGTTAGAGTATCGATAAGAAATTTTATTGATTGCATGCTTAAATTGCCTATTAGGACTTGTTTGCAAAAGTTGCTAAATAGGGGTTCTAATTTATAGAGTACTTGATTGAAATGGGGGTTTGAATTAGGAGTCCTTAAATGGTAATTATGCCATTATATTTTCTATGGACAAAAATGGACATACATAGATAAAAATAACTAAAGTTTTAATGAAGGGCATTTTAGTCATTTGGTATTTAAAAGAAATTAAAAGGGAAAAAGATGGAAAAATGTGTTCATCTTCTTCATTAGGCCGAATTTTTCAAGGGGACACCATAGCTAGGGTTTCTTCAACTTCTCAAGCTCATAGTAAGTGCATCCAAGCCCCGTTTTTAATGTTCTTTACGTTTTTGGAGTCCCGGTAACTTGATTTAGCTTAATCTAGCAATAATTTAACCTAGGGTTCATATTTGGAAAAATACTCATGTGAAATGTGTTTATTTTGATGTTTTATGATAGAATATAAAGTCTGAAATTATGTTAAACAACTTTTGCTAAGCGATTTTAAGTGAAAACGAGTAAAACGGCTTAATCGGTAAGAATACCTAATGTTCATAAGTACATGTTAGAGTGAGAATTGATGTTGTCATAGAAGGGAAAAATGATCAGCATGTCATAAAACATATGAATAAGGGATAAAGTTTAATTTTCGAGCTTTGGGGAAAATGTGTAAATATGTAAAAGTTTAGGGGAAAAATTGTAATTTTTCCAAAGTTAGAGTTAAGGGATGTTTTAATAAATGTGAGTATTAAATAATCTAAATTTGTTATTATAGATCAAGAGGAACAAAATCCGGAGTTAGACCGGGGAAAGAAAAAGATAGTGGATTAAATCACTATAGTTGATCGTATTTTGTTTCGAGGTAAGTTTGCGATAAATAAATGCAATATTTTATTACTTTACATTTAATACTATTAAATTCCAGAATTTACATATTTATTCTATAAATTTATCATTTAAAGACCCGAGCATGAATTGACGGAGAAGCAATCTCAGAAAGTTCCGGTTGAACCTTAGGAATGTGTAGGATACAAATGTCATCACATTAGGGTTTAAGGAAATCATGTAAGACCATGTCAAGACATGGCATTGATAAGTTACTATAAGGCAAAGGTCCCATGTAAGACCATGCCAAGGCATGGCATTAGTGAGTTTATAAGGCAAAGGTCCCATGTAAGACCATGCCAAGGCATGGCATTGGTGAGTTCATAAGGCAAGGATACCACGTAAGACCATGTCAAGACATGGCAATGATAAGTTTCAAAAGGAAAGGTACCCGTGTATCCTTAGTATTCCAAGTGGTTCAACGGAAAATTCAAAGAGTATACCAAAGGAAAGGTAAGACAAGTTCATGTTAAAAAGGTACAGGTAAGAATGCAAAGTTTAAGTATATTGAGTTAAAAGTTTAAATGATCTTGATAAGAAAAGAATAAGATAATTCATTAAGAATGTTGTTATTTATTTACATGTAAACTTACTAAGCTTTATGCTTACTCCCCTTTCTCTCTTTTTATAGTATTACAAGCCAACTCGGGGATCGCAAGGACGTCGGAGATCGTTACACACTATCAAAGGATTATATTGGTATTTTGTGACTCGAACGTTTTAAGTTATGGCATGTATAGGGACTTAGCCATTTTGTGTGTATGTCCTTATGATATGGCTTAAGATTGGCTTGTAAATGCTTGATAATGATTAGCTATTAAAATGGCTAATTAAGAGCATGTTTTGGATGTTATGTAATGTCTAGTTGATAGTTATTATAAAGAAATTATGTAATTATATGCAGGGAACAGTTTGGATAAATAGGCGAAGTGGCGTGATTTTGAAAAATCACCAAGGATAGTAGAAATGGAATTAGGGTGTGTATTAGGAGATAATTGATTTTTACTGGAGAGTGGTCAGAACTGTCAAACAGTGTAATAGGGGAGACTTTAACTAATAAACTGTACTAATTGGCCACACCAAAAATTCTGGAAAAAATTATAGTAAGAATATATATGAGCCTAGTTTCAGGGAAAATTTACGGATCTAAATTTTGAGTTTCGTAACTCGAGTTATAGTCAATTTAGTGAACATGACGCAGATGGACAGTTTCAATTTTTATGCCCCGAACTAGTAAGTTAAGTCTAGTAATGCCTCGTGCTCGACTCCGGCAACGGTCTCGGGTAAGGAGTGTTACATCACCGATAAGGCAACCCCCTCAATCTCTACCCTCAAAAACCAACATGCAATCCCATCTCAGCCGCCTGAAAACAAGCTAGTGCCTCAACCTTAAATGGTGAAGGTATATTACCATGCATAGTACTTTTTGATAATAACACCCTGCCAGAAGCATATCTAATAATACTACCTGAACACGATTATTATTATTTTTGCAAAAAGCTGCATCAAATTTATCTTGACAAATTGTTCGTTTGGTGTCTTCCATCGCACTTGCACACTTGCTTTACGTTGTTTTTTCCTTTGCACCATCAATTTCCCCCAAATAATTCTTGATCAAATTTATTGTCTCTAATACAGTTGATTTTTTGCCTTCATGCAGTACTTGATTTTTCCCATTCCATATAACCCACAAAGTACAATAGAAGAGTCAACAAAGGTATTTTGAATTGTTCTAAAAAAACTGATGCACCCAGTCTTTGATATGCATAACTGATGATTATGTTTGCCATGTAATCCCTAACTGCTGCCAGATCTCCTTTGACTTCAAGCACTCATTGAACACATGTTCCACAATTTTGAAACCATTTGCACACCTGGGACAATCTAACATTCGTATTAGTCTTCTGCAGTTCAGATTAGCAAAAGTAGGCACTAATTATTTGTAATTATCCATGATGTATATTTTTATCTTAGAGGGCAAATCTAATGTCCATAGCTTTTTGTAAAGAGCTGAATAGGAATAGGTTGTTCCATCAGTAGAACCATCAATATTTTCATGTATCAACAATCTATAAACACTCTACACTATGTACTCCCCTAATGCTTCTCCACTCCAATCCAAAGAGTCTTCATGTGGAAATTTTGTCAAAGGGATGCTTAACATACGCTTGACCTCCACCTCATTAAAAGTAGATCGTATAACTCCTTCCCTCCATGTTCTCGTTCCTGGATCAATCAAGTCGGCTACTGTTTGTATATAATTATTGGAAATAGAATGCTGAATTTTGTGATTCGGATTCCCAGGTACCCCAAGCATCATCCCTCATCGAAATTGATGCCCTTGTACCAATTCTGCAACACATTCCAGCCTCAAGAATACCCTTCGTGGCCCACACACTTTTCCAAGTATATGATGGTAGATTCCTTAAACAAGGAATTCGAATAATTAATCAGCCGCCAACCTTGTTTACCAAGAAGAGCCAAACTGAACTTTGCTAAACAACGAAATCCCATACCTTCATAATCTTTTAAATCACATAATCGTTTCCAATTACACCAATGAATACCACGTTTATTTTACGCCACCAAAAATTACCAATAATATTTTCAAGTTCCACACATAAAGTATTTGGTAATGGAAAGCATAACATGGAATAAGTAGGAATGGCTTGCAAAACAGATTTAAAGAAAATCTCCTTACCTCCTTGAGAAAGATGCAAATTATTCCACCCATTAATTTTCTTTCTCATCCTATCCTCCATCCCTAAACCATAAAGTTTGTCGTTTCCCCCCACTCACAATATTCGGCAGTCCCAAATATTTTTCTGGCTCCGTAGACATCCTAACATTAAGCATTTGTGAAGCCAACTGCTTAACATGACACAAAGCATTCGTGCTGAAAAATGCTATAGATTTATCAAAATTAATGCACTACCCCGAACTTTCTTCATATTCCTTTAGGATGCCCTTTATGACATTAGCTCACATGATGGTTACTTTCCCAAATAAGATACAATCATCTGCAAATATTAAGTAGGTAATTTGTGGTACCCTTCGACATATCCTCACTCCCTTCACCAAACCTTCTCATTTTGCACGTTTCATTAGTGCCGATAGACCTTCACTGCAAAATAAAAATAAGTATGGGCTCAATGGATCCCTCTATCTCAATCCCTTTTCAGGCTTAAAGTGTTCACCAGTTTCGCCATTAATAATAATAGAATATGACACTAAATTGACACATCCCATTATGAACTCCACCCAAGGTCTTGCGAATCCCATTTTCAGCATCATTTTCTCAATAAAAGGCCATTTTACCTGATCATAAGTCTTGCTCATGTCCAGTTTCAAAGCCAAGTACACTTTTCTCCCTGTCCTCTATTTTTTAAAAGCATGCAACACTTCATAAGCTAGGAAAACATTATCTATAATAAGTCTACCTGGCATAAAAGCACTTTTTGCTTCATCGATGCAATATGACACTGAATTGACACATCCCATTATGAACTCCACCCAAGGTCTTGCGAAACCCATTTTCAGCATCATTTTCTTAATAAAAGGCCATTTTACCTGATCATAAGTCTTGCTCATGTCCAGTTTCAAAGCCAAGTACCCTTTTCTCCCTGTCCTCTATTTTTTAAAAGCATGCAACACTTCATAAGCTAGGAAAACATTATCTATAATAAGTCTACCTGGCATAAAAGCACTTTTTGCTTCATCGATGCAAGACTCCAGATTTTTTTGCAATATATTTGCTACTGTCTTCGCAATGATCTTATAAAATATCGTACAGAGACTAATTGGTCTAAAATCTCTCAAACTGGTGGGATTGTCCACTTTTGGGATTAAAACAATATTCGTTCGATTTATTAGCTCAATTAACTTACCCCTATTCAGAATTTCCAGACAGAAATCACTAAAATCCTTCCCCGCTATGTGCCAATACCTTTGTAAAATAGAGCTAGAAAGCCATCTTTGCCCGAGGCTTTTGTCGAACCCATTGTCTTCAAAGCTTCGTATAACTCCTCAGCTTTATACTCGGTTATCAAGTCTTTGTTCATGCTATCCGTAGCACATATATTGACTCCTAACAATAAATGGGTTATGTTGCCAATACCTTTAGTTGAAGAAAGATCCGTAAAGTAATACTGCATCGCACTTTCCAATTTAAGAGATTCAGTTACCATTCGACCATCTTCATTTCTGAATCCCTTGATCTTGTTTATTCGACGCCTCTATGAAGAAAAATTTTGCAAATATGATGTGTTTCAATCACCGATTTTCAACTAGTTTACCATCACTTTTTATTCCCAATATCATTCCTCTTTCTCCACCTCTAAATTAAAGTGCATCTTCACATCTATCAATTCAGCCAACACTTCATCGGTTCTCTCTTGGTTATCAAGCTTCTCAAGTCGTTTACTAAGTTTCCTTGTCAATTCAACCCTTTTCGATTTCACCTTTTCCGCCCAGTTCTTGAGACTCGAATTGACCACCTTTAATCTGTCAGGTAAAAATCCAGTGCTATTCTCCCATAGTTTATTAATTTCAGTCTCACAAGAATCTTCCATGCTCCACCACGTTCAAATTTGAATTGTTTCTTCCTCCCCCTAAACTCTCCTTGATCAGTTTGAATTAGAAGGGGACAATAATAAAAGAAACAATAAGATAAATGTTTCAACAAGAAATTGGGAAATAATTGCACCCATTCTTCCGTCACAACACCTCGATCAATTCGTTTCCTAATATTTGTCTCCGGTAGATTTCCTCATTCCCATGTAAACCTAGGACTTGAAAAACCAATATCCTCCAAGCAGCATTCTTCAAACACTTGCCTAAACTCTTCCATTCAACCTTCCTCCCTTGGAATACCCCTACTCTTCTCATATGAAAATAGATTTTTATTAAAATCACCACAGACAAGCCAAGGTCAATTATGAGATCTCCGTAGATTTTTCAATAGATTCTACGATCTTTCTCTATCTCTACTATATGGGGCTCCAAAAAATCCCATCCATCTCCAAATTGGGCTCCCCTGATTCACTTGGACCTCGACACCAATATGGTATTTTGAGAAACTCCGAAAGGTAACTGAACATCCAATTTTCCATCTTAAACTTAAATCTCCCCTCATTCATCCACCGCCACATCAATTCCACAATAATAACTACACCTCAATCTGACCTTTTCCATCCTACTAGCACAAAGTTTTGTCTCTATAAAGAAGACAAGTTGGGGATTATACATTTTCAGCGTATGCTAAAGTTGATGAACAGTCCGCGGATTCCCCAAACCGCGAACGTTCCAGCTAATCATTTCCATGGCAACTGGCGGGCAGTCTTTAACACCCGTAACCCCTCTCCCTCATTGAATTAGGGTTACAAAGCATTACCGTACAATAAAAAACATTTAACATCATAATATTTAAATAAATTAAACATATCATAATTCATTCAATCACATGCATCTTGTCCCTAAATCGAGCCATCGAGGCCCTAAAAATAGCTTTGAGGCAATTCGAGACTAATTTGAAACAAAACAAAAAGTTTAGGAAAAAGTTGCAAAAATTAGAAACAGGGGTCACACCGCCGTGTGGCCAGGCTGTGTAACTTTCGAACAAGGGACACACGGTCGTGTCCCAACCCGTTTCCTCACCCGTGTAACTCACTGAGATGCCCTACACACCCGTGTAACTCACTGAGATGCCCTTCACACCCGTGTGCCAGGCCGTGTGCTAGGCCGTGTAACTTACTGACTTGAACACTAAGAAACTCACAAATAACACACGGCCATGTCTCCAGGCCGTGTGAACCCAAAATTATACCTAAAATCAAGTCATTTCATAACCAATTCATGCATAACTAACCAATCCATTAGTGCACACTTTTAAGGGACTTAAACACTATCCAAACATACATAAACATATCATTTCAACATCCTAAATCACCTAACCAATATGTCATTCAAAGGCACCATAAATGCATCAAAACATTAATTACCTAAATATGCCAATATTGCCATAATCCAAACATAATAACCAAGTTCAACTAACTACCATTTATGGCCATATGCAAGCCATCAAAACATACCAAAAGAACCTTATAAACAAACACATTAAAGTAACCAAAATGACATAACTTGGTAAGGCATCAAAGTGTACCAAACAAACATAGCTTTCAAAACTTATACATATCAAAAACACCATTAACACATTCATTAAAATACCACTGCAAATCACCCTATACATGCCATTATAAACCTTGGCCAAAATACTCAAAAACTACCGAATTGACTTCTGGATAGTGTGATAGGTCTCCAACGAGCTTCCAACCGATCGAGCTTCTGATAATCTATAAAATAAAGGAAAGAAACTATGTAAGAAATGAGTGCTTAGTAAGCTTGTATAAACTAAAACATAACTTACCATGTCATTTATACAATTTAAAGATTAAACATAATTCATCACCTATGCCATAAGCTTAGTAAAAGCCTAAAAACCATCACCAACTCATATGTTAGTATACTTATCCATGATATAAATGAAATTAACCATAAGATATGAAAATTTCCATATGTACTATCATCATTTAGTTCATAAATCATTTCATGAAGTCATGATTCAATCCATTTGCATACATACAATTTTGTTCCCTTTTCTTACCCGTTGAACCATCTAGAACTACATCAGATACTCAGGAAAGCTCACACATAGTGTGCCTTTACATATAACCGTAACCTTTCCTTTACATGAATGCTCACACGAGCTATGAAATGGGCCTGCTCACACGAGCTGTGGGTCAGACTGTAAGCTACACGATGCTGCTCACATGAGCTGTGGAGAATCCGTAACAAATGCAGGACCTCAGCCATCGGTAGGACATTCAAGACCAGCACCCGAAACATGAAATCCCTAATGACATGTCATTTGTATCCTAAGAATTCTTAAGGTTCAATTGGGACTCAATATCTGCCAATTCATCATAGCATGAATACATTTATATATATATAGGTTCATTTGTATTAAAACAACATAGTAAACATTCAATTTAGATAACATTAAAGTGATTACAGTTCGTACGAACTTACCTTGACAACTAGGGCGTAGTAGTATAGTCAATCTAGTCCGAAGCTTTAGCTTTTCCTCGATTTAAGTCTGAATGTGTTTTACCTTGATCTAAATAAATAATTTAATTCAATTAAGTACTTCTAGAATTCAACTCAGTCCATAATTATTATTTATACAAAATTAAAAATTTGCCCCTAACATTTTAACTTTTCACAGTTTAGTCCTTAAGCTCATAACTTGAATATAACTTATTTTAACCTAAATCCATGTTAACCATTGTTACAAGGGACCTTGAAACAACTTATAATTATCAAAATTTCACAATTAAACCCATGAATTTATACTTTTAACAATTTAATCCCTAAATGTAATTTCACCAAAAATCACTTAACAAAACGTGTTTATTTTTCAACAAAGATTCATAATCTATCAACTAACATCAAAACTAATTCAAAAAAATCCATTTCGATTCCTCAAACTTTAATATTTTTGCAAATTAACCCCTGAGCTAGCTAGATTAAGCTAAAACGAACTCAAAAACATAAAAATCATTAAAAACGAGACTCGGAATAACTTACATGCAAGAAAATAAGCTTGACTGAACAATACCTCTTCTCCAATGATTATTTTTAGGGTTTGAGATCAAATGAAGAAGATATCATCATTTTTTATGTTTTAATTACTTAGTTTTTTTTCCTTTTATTTACTAAATTACCATATTAACCTTTTAAAACTATTAAAATTTCATTAAAACCTATCCATAAACATCCACTAACTCTTTATTTGGTATATTTACCATTAAATTCCTTTAGTTTAAGGTTTCATAACAATTTGACCCCTTTAACTAATAGAACTCAACTTTTTCACCTTTTACAATTTAGTCCTTTTCACTTAATTAACTATGTAAACCTCAAAATTTCTTAACAAAACTTTTATACGACCTTAATATAATCCTATCAACATTAAATAAATAAAATAATAATAATTTACTTTTCAGAATTATGGTCCCGAAACCACTATTTTTGACATCACTAAAAACGAGCTATTACACAGCCGCCGGTATCTGTAAAGCTTGCATGTCTTCACCTCCATCATGATTAATTGGTCGATTCTGAGAACTTAAACCTTTAGAGTTTATGTGTACAGACCTAGGCCTTTTCTTTCCTTCCCTTATTTGTAGTGGGTTTTTTTCATAATCATGTTCCAGAGAGGTTGAGCCCAACCCACTGGATTCTTCGTCCTTATCAAAATCTTTTTGAGGAGATAAACCTTTAAAATTAAATCCTAAAATAGGATTAATCTTTTGCCAATTATCTCTAATCTTGTCTATCCCGAGATTGCTCCTCAAATTCCTCTTTTTCATTGTATCATTGTAAAATCCACCCTCTCCATCCTCTTGAAGCCAAACACTACTTCCAATGAAAACCCGTCTTGGCAATGCCCACAAGAAAAGATCTCATCCCAGCAACATCTCATTTCCTCCATGATTAAACCGGACAGGACTGAAACTATCGCCATGGCCTAATACACCAAAAATGAAGCAAAATAATGTTAATTTCTCATATTTAAAATTAACATACGTGTACCTTGTCGAGGAAATAATTAGCTTCTTCATCCTCTTCAGAGGATTCTGAACGTCCAATTGTACCCGTATGTAACACCCCTAACCCGTATCCGTCGCCGGACTAAGGTTAAGAGGCATTACCGGACATATCGGATCATATCACCAACATTTCCCTAACATCAAGTAATCACAAACACTCCATAGCAAAATATACACATAGAGTCCCTTTAGAAGGTCTACGTGACCTTAAACATACATTGGGAAGGGGTCGGGACCAAACCAATCTCATATGGAAACTTTGTTGAACTCAAAAAAATTTTCTTTTTAAACAGGGCACAAGCCCATTTGGCTAGGCCGTGTGCCTCACACGGCCGTGCCTTGGACCATGTCTCAGCCCATGTACAACTCTGACTTGGGTCACACGATCTGGAACACGCCCATGCTTCATGCCCATGTAGCAAACTGACTTGAATTACACGGTCAGTCACACGCCCTTGTGTCTGGCCCGTGTGCAAGTCTGACTTCCCTAGAATTAGAGTAGTGAAGGACACTGTCGAGACACACGCCCGTGTGCTCAACCGTGTGGACAATTATAGGCCATTTGCAAGGCCAAATTGTCACTCGTTTTGAGTCATACCTACAAGCATCCAACAAGCCTCAATCCATGACCCAAAGGCAACCAAAAACATACTAAATTGACCATTCAAGAGCACATCAAAACATACCAACTTTTGCGTCACATAGCATGGACTAAATTCACCTATATTCACATTCATTATCAAGCCATATCACATGGCTATAAATACATGTCCCAAAACATATCTTAACATTTCTAGTCTATACATGCCATATTTCAATATGTACATTTTCAAAAGGTACCCAAATATAGTTCGATAGTGTGGTGATGATCCTCGACGATCCCCGAGCTTCCAGTAGCTTTGATAATCTATAAAACAATGCAAATACACACAAAGTAAGCTTTTAAAAGCTTAGTAAGCCATATACAAATAAACTTATCACATAAACAATTATAACTATTTCATTCATATGAACTATGGCATAACACAATAGCAAATTCATATTTCTCATTTAACTCAATTGATCATAACCACCTGCTTATAAACATATCACATTTTCATATAGCTCACATATCAAATGATCATATTCATACTTATCTTCCATTGCTAAATTTCATATACATACATACGTACCGGAATTCGGATGCACAATTGTATACTCATTCATTTCTCAGAATGCCTGTTGAACCGTTCGGAACTAATAAGGATACTCGGATAGCTCGAAAAGCTCGTACAATGCCAACGTCCCAGACGTGGTCTTACATGTAATTAAATATCGATGCCTCTGTCCCAGACAGAGTCTTACACGAAATCATATACGATGCCAATGTCCCAGACATGGTCTTACACCTAAATCTTAAATCGATGCCAACGTCCCAGACGTGGTCTTACACGATAACTCATATCGGAATCCTATGTCATGACATACGTATCCTAATTACTTCCTAAGGTTCGTACGGGACTTCTCGGACGTCGTCACATTATCGGAACTTTTCCAGATTTTACATATTCAGCTCAAATAGCCATTTATCACAATTCATTCACATAAAGGTATTAATAATTCAATTTAAACACATTTATTTGTATATCGACTTACCTCGTACGGGAAAGAATGGAAACGAACGGCTATTCAACTACTTTCGATTTCCCACGATCTAATTCCGTTTTCTTTGATTCTTGATCTATACACATTCAAATTTAACTCTTTTATTCACCAAGTCATTCAATTTAGTCCATATACACATATTTAGGGCATTTTACAAATTAACCCTCACATTTTCACATTTTGACATTTTAGTTCCTATTTCATAAAGTCACAAAATACACATAATTCAATATAACCCATGCTTAGCCGAATTCTCTATAGGTCCCTAGCAGCCCATATTTTTCCTTTATTTCACATTTTAGCCCCTCAATTTCTCATTTTCATAATTTAGCCCAATATACTCAAATTCATCAAATATCCAAATACAAAACATATAAATCTCACACCAAGCTTTCATAATTCATCAATTAACATCATTAAACTCACAAAATCATCAATGGCATAACTCAAAATTATCATCAAATTCTAAAATTGAGACATGGGCTTGCTAGTATACTTAACAACGATCACAAAAACATAGAAATTATCAAAAACGAATAAAAAACACATACCTGATTGATGCTTAGACCATGGCCGAATGTTTGAGAACTCAAACCCTTATTTTCTTTTTTGATTTTCGATGGAAACAACAAGGATGAACATCATTTTAATCAATTTTTTTTATTACATTAAGCTTATTAACATAATTACCATTTTGTCCATTAAAATTAAACATATAAAACATGTCAACAAAGGCCATTAATGTCCACTCATAATTCTTATGGCATAATTTCCATTTAAGGCCATCATATTCAAAAGCCAAAGCAATTCAACACATTAAACATATAGAATGCCACTTTTATCTTTTATGTAATTTAGTCCTTTCAACAAATCGGGCACTCAAATGATTAAATTAAATCACGGAAATTTCACACATATCAATTCACATACTTTAAGCACGGAAAATAATATTAAAATTTTTTTCTGACTCGGATTTGTGGTCCCGAAACCATATTCCGACTAGGATATAAACTGGGTTGTTACACCGTATCCTAAATAAATTCTTCATCCCACCTGTCCCCTGCTTCATATCATATTCAATAAATTTTCCAATAAAATTTCTGAATTGCCTAGCCACCAATTCCGAAAAAAACCTGGCAGTAAGTTGTGTACTTGAACCCAGAAATTCACAAACACTAACGGAACCTGCAGTGGATCCTCATCTTCCTTCAACTGATGAATGATCAACAAATGGTTGTTAAAAGTCCATGGGGTTCCATTTTCCCCTCGCTCAATATCCATCTCGTGGAAAAATTTGAATAGGTAGCATTTTTCCATCTGAGATTTGTACCCCTCCCAAAGGATGCCAAAGATTTGCCATTGTATTCCTCAAAGCCGAAAAATAAACCACACTAGTAGTCAAACAACAACCCACAAGACACAGTTCATAAGTCGATTTCTGAAATTCTTCATCTCCATTAATATTCCATCCATCTTCTTCCCCATCATCAATTCTCAAATTTTCCATACCCCTTTCCATATTATTTGACCACAAGTCAACCAAAAATACTACGAAAAGACACCAGTGAAAAAACCGTAAAAGAAACGGCACTCAAAAAAACCAAAAGAAACAACGAAGACTCAAAATTTTGAAAGAACCCTAAAAAAATTGCCAAAACGACAGACGAATCTTGATAAGGTTTAGTAGATTTTTAGTTATTATGAAATTGATGAAAAAAATATAAGTTATATGTTATCTAGATTTAATTTTTAATAAAAGTCATAAAAATTGAATATTAAATTAAAATAAATGTATTTTAAAAAAAATATATGAGCAAACCTAAAATGAGCCTAATTAATAACTTACAAATATAGGCTGACTTGAACAAAATTAAGCCCATATTTCAGGTCATATCATGTTGGAGAAAACTTAAAGTAAACTAATATAATATATAGGCCCAGTCCAAACTTAGCTCATGATCACCTTTAATTTAAAGGTCGTTCTACTTAATAACTTATATCTTGCAAAATATCTAATGATGACTCCTCTTATCACATCTATTACATCCCAACGCATGTCATGGCACCTTGCCATAATGTCACCTATCAAGTAGCCTTTCTTATCCAGTTACATTGTGACAAGGATTCCATGACTCTATCGACTAATGGTTAATGGTTATCCAACTATTCGATTTTATCTTCTTTTTTATCATCAACCGTTAAATGGCTAATGGAAAGAAATGTGGTAGCTTTTAAAATTGGCATATCAGTTTTAACACTAAATATTTGTGTTAATTTAGCCTTAATTATTAAAAATTTAACCCTCAATGTTTACACATTGTGTAATTTGATCTTTTTTTTTTGCACTTTTACTTTTCTTTGTGACCCTTCCATCTAAAAAGCTAAAAAATAATAATTTTATCAACTAAATTTGATCGAAAATATACCAAAAATAGAAATACAAAAAAATCCAAGATAATTTTCATCTATTCTCATTCTTTTAAAATTAGCTCTCAATATCATAGAGAAAAGCAAAACTAGGAAAGCTCAAATTACATATTATGTAAATGTTGAGAGTTAAAATTACTATTATACCAATTTAAAAACTATCAACTAATTTTTTTTTCTTTAATAATCTAAAGGGTGGTAAAAAAATCAAATAATTAAATCATCATTTTTATTTTTGAGAAAAGAAATTATCAATAATTGATTACTACCTTTATTTATTTAAATATCAATGAACAACTAACAACATAATTTTCCTTTGGGAAACCAAAAAGAAGTATACAACTAAATCGCCAAATAATTATGCATAAAAAATTACACATGAGTGTAACATCAACCCCTACAACAACTTCACAACTTCCTTATAAAATAGTAAAATGAAATGAATTATTGAACCCACCACGTTAGCAAGCCTACCAACCATGCACCCAACACCAACAGCAAGCTTAGTAGATTTCCCATCTCCATCATAACCACCCTCCTTTCCTTCTACTCCAACTCCAAATCAATTCATCTATTTCTATCCTATTTATGCTTTTTTGTCATCTTGATTTTAATGTTTTGCGTTTATAATAAATGTATCAAATCTTATAGTTGCACTAATAAGGGAGATTAAGATTTCAATATTCTTAATTAAACTCATATCTCTTGTTGTAATCAGTTTTTTTTTTTTAATTTTAATAATGGATTTATAAAGTTTTTTAAAGAATGCTTAATTTTTTAATATATATCTTAAAAAGATAAAAAAAAAAACTCTATAATACTACTACTATTTTATTATAAAAATTTAGTGAATAATTAATTTCACTTAATCCGTAAATCAAAACTAAGCAATCACCTTATTAATATTAATTAAAATTTTAGAGTTGAGATTAATAAATAAAATCAATTTACATTTTTATTTTTTATTTTCTGGTTGGCAGTCTATCATTATTGTGTGGTACATAACTTTTAAATTGATATCAAGTTTTGGTTTGTTTATTTCCGTTTTGGTAACTGTATCAATAGGGACAACATTAGGAGTACGTTAGGGTTTCGCCTCTCAAAATTAGTTTTATTCTTTTAAATATTGCTTATATGTCAAAAAAATCATTAAGAAATATTTTAAAAAATACCTAATTAAATTATTGTCGTTAATTAAAATAATCAATTAAGTCTTCTAGTTAACAGTTTTTATCATTTACCACGTTGACCGTCAAAATAAATTAACGGACCAATTAAATGGTGACACGTGACGACTTATGGTTTAATCTATTATTTTTCCATAACTTGGAAACAAATTTCTGTCCATAGTTACCACAAAAACTCTCATCAAAACTTATCTATGACTACATCTTGTCGTCCTCAAAAGAAAATCCATTGCTGATTCGTATATCTAAATCAAGGTTACAAATATCTTTTAAATAGACTCAATGCTAAAGGCTAAAACGACTAAAATAACCTTGAAGTAATCAAAGTCCAATTGGAAGAAAAGAAGTATTGTTTAGCTGTACAAAACGTGGCTGCATAACATCAGGAATCGTCGTGACTTCCCAACTCTCCTCGTCACGTTGTCCTGATGTCAAGCTTGTTTTGACTCTTTTTTGGTTACTCGTCGATTATCGTCTAAGGTGTTTGCAATATGTCTGATAAATGCAAGGCATACCCCACATTTTAAAATATTTATAGTGTACAATACACATTATTTTTACAGTATTAAAAAATATATATTTAATTTCATACAATATACTTGGTTTTACACAATATATATTTTTATATTATTTGTGAAAGTGTACACATTTTTTTAAACAATTTTTACAGATAACTTTAACATTTCATAATTAATACAAATAAAAAACTAGTTTATATATAATTTCAGTTAAAGATTTATATAAATTTTGGTAAATGTTTAGATTTTTAAACCATCTGAAATTGGAATTAAATTTTAGTGTGAAAATAGATAAAGAAGGTTGTAGATGTAATATTAGGCAGTTTAAGTAAAGCTGTTGTAAAAAATAAAGAATAAGAACTCCTTGTCGACTCACCCCTTCAATCTCATTCATATATGCTAAAATATAAGATGAAAACATCATCATCATACATACACCCATATATAATAACTCCAAACTCACATTACCTTTTCCTTGTGTTGTGTGTCTCCTTTCCCTTTCCCTTGCAAAGAAAAACAAAATTTGCATTTAGGTAAGGCCTGGAAAGGAAATTGAAGGCAACAAACAACAATGAGGTCCAACTCCAAACCTCATTCCCCTTTCAACACCAAGCTCATCCTCATCTGTGCTTCTGTTGTTCTCTTCGTCTTCCTTCTCATTACCACCACCTCTTCCTTTTCCAAACCCCCAATTTCACAATCCCATCTCTCCAACTCCACACACCCTGTCGACGACAGTGAGCCAACCCCACTAGATTGCCCATCCCTTCCCTTGACCCCAACATGCACCAAAACTCCACCTTCTCTAGCCAATGCCCTCATCCACTATGCCACCACCAACATCACCCCACAACAAACCCTCAAGGAAATCTCGGTTTCCGCTAGAGTTTTAGAGAAGAAAGCCCCTTGCAACTTCTTGGTATTCGGGTTAGGACATGACAGTCTGATGTGGGCAGGTCTTAACCATGGTGGTCGTACCGTTTTCCTAGAAGAAGACAAGGCATGGATCGAACAGATCAAGCAAAAACTTCCTAGTTTGGAATCGTACCATGTTGAGTATGTAACCAAAGTCCACCAAGCAGATGATCTGCTAGAGACGGGAATGAAGGAGGAGTGCAAAGTGGTAGGTGATCCTAGATTCTCCAAATGTGACTTAGCTCTCAAAGGGTTCCCAAACGAGATATATGACATAGAATGGGATCTGATCATGGTTGATGCCCCAACTGGGTTCCATGATGAAGCCCCTGGGAGAATGAATGCCATCTACACTGCAGGGTTGATGGCTAGGAATAGAGAAGAAGGGGAGACCGATGTGTTTGTGCATGATGTGAACAGAGTTGTTGAAGATAAGTTCTCAATGGCTTTTCTTTGTGAAGGGTATTTGAGGGAGCAACAAGGATTACTAAGGCATTTCACCATTCCCAGTCACAGGGCTCGCTCTGGAAGACCCTTTTGTCCTTGATTCTTTCAATTTCGAGCCTCCCAACAAGGATTTGGAAGTCGTGCTATTTTTATTTTTTTTTTATTTTTCCCTTTTCGATCCTCAGATTTATTCGACAGAATTTTCAATTTTAATGCCTTATCTTTGAGATCTGTGTTTATAAAGTTATAGCAATTTTATTTGTTTTTTGAGTATTCTATTTTTCTTCTTCTTCTTTAGTAACAAAGAAAAACAGAGAGTAATAATTGTATTGGGGGAGCTTAATAATTCTATTTTGGAGGTTCAATATTACTATGAGACTTCACTCTACGGAATAGTAGTATAAATAATATTTTACATTATTCACAATGATTTATTTAGGATGAAATTTAACATTTTATATTTATTAGTAAAGAAGTTGAAATAAGTTATTAAAAATAGAGTTCAATTAAATAACTATGATAGAAACATTGCCTATGGTTGAGTTCACGATGGGTGTTAATTATTCCAGGTTGAATAGTGGTGTCGGTCGGGCAACTAAGAAGGTTCGTATCAGATCGGATCTGCCACCGGAATCGAAAGATCCAACGGTGGATAGGAATGGGCAAAAGATTCAAGGTTTTGATTTACCCAAGGTTTCGTATAAGTCTACGCTTATAGGAGCATCATCGGAACATTCGTAGAACGTATTCAGAGAAGAAGGTTTTGCACTTATTGATGGAGACGTTATCATGGAAGTGGTTGAGGGAGTTCCGTCAATAACGTTTTTTTTATCACGTTCAAAAGTATATTGAGCGTAGGATGGCTAAAACAATAATAGTGAAATTGTTAGGGATGAATATTGGTTTTAATGCATTGTTGACTACGGTTTCTCATATGTGGAATCCAAGGGGCCCGATCCAGTTGATGGACTCGGAGAATGATTTTTTCTTGGTTCGTTTCCAAGAGGAGGAAGACTATAATAAAGTGCTGGTTGGGGGGCTATGGGTAATATTCGGTAATTATCTTTCCATTCGACCGTGGCCGTCGGATTTTTCAACTACCCAGAATGAAATCACCTTTCAGGTTATGTGGATCAGGCTACCAGGTTTGCTTGAGAGGTTCTATTCGAGTTGTCTTCTTAAGGAGATTGGTCAAACCGTTGGATCAGTTGTGAAACTTGATATCCATACGGACTATGCTTGTCGGGGATGTTTGCACGGCTTGCGGTTTGTGTTGACTTGAGAAAGTCGTTGGTGTCGGAGGTGAGGATTAATGGACAGCTGCAATGGGTTGAGTATGAGTCCTTACCGTATGTATGCTTCAAGTGTGAGTGCTATGGACATGGTGCGAATCTGGGTACATGGACGAAAGTTCAATCGTCGGACAAAGAATCTGTGATGGCCAAATCTATTTGTCGAAACCATGTTTTTTATCGGGTTTTGAAAAACGGGGATCGACATTAAAAATAAGGAATCGCCACCAATCCTTTTTGTTTAGGTGTGATCGGGTCAACTATAAAATAAATTTTGGTCTACAAATTTCCAGAAGAAAACAGGTTCGAGAGTCGGTTACGTGCGAGGAAAGATTAGCACCCTCGCAACGCCCAAAATTAGTACCAAATTGATTAATTGATGTCCTAATGTTGAAAAGTTTAAAATGGTTTTGAAATTATGTTTTTATATTTTAAATAACTTGACTGAATATTGAGATTCCCTTGTTCCGAAAGAATAGAATATCACATCCAGCACGATTGGACACGACAATCTGAATCTTCGAATTCAAAATCATCCCCAAAATTCTCCAAGCCCAGGTGTTGAAATTTTAAAGGGTATTTGATTATTTGGACAAACAAAAAACCACACCCAGCACGATTGGGCACGATTTCTTCTAATTTCCAAACGCATAAATACGACCTTACTTTGAAAATATGGACCAAAATTTGAAAGGATATTCGTTTATTTGGTCAAACAAAAAATCACACCCAGCACGATTGGGCACAATTCATTCGAATTTCCAAATGCACGAATATTATCTTGTTTTGAAAATATGGCAAAAAATCTGAAGGGATACTCGTTTATTTGGGCAAACAAAGACACACACCCAGCACGATTGGGCACGATTTTTCGATTTTTCAAACGCACGAATATTGCTTTTTTCAAAAATACGTGAGTTTAAAATTGACTTAAAATACATTTTATTGATTTATTTGTATAAGAATGAACAATTTTCATAAATTAAAAATCTTACTCACAATAAGATAATAAAGTAAAAATATAGTCTCTATCCTAAAATAAGAGTACATGGCCATAATGAAGATACAAGAGAGCAATTTAAAATTTATGCAATGACAATATATTATGTTATATAAACAATAATTTATATGTATATGAATTTTCAAACAAATACTCTATAAAAAGGAAAATTAAAATAAGTATTGTATAAGATGATATATATTAATATAAATAAAGATTAAAAATCTATTTGATAATAATATGTAAATGAAATTTTAAATAGATATTATAAAAAAATCAAAATACATAATATATATATTAGGAAATAGTGTAGTTTAAATAATATATATAATAATGATATATAACAATATTCAGAATATAAATTTTTTTAAACCATAAAATAAAGTGAAATCAATGAAATATACATAGTATAAAAATAATTTTAACTCATGTATACAAAATATATATATGTAAAATTAATGAAAATATATATAACTGGAAATAAATAATATCCAAAACAAATTAAAATATTTATTATTAAGTATTAATTAAAAAAACTAGTTAAATAAATCAATAAACAGTTGGCTAAATAACCAAAGGACTGCATTAAAATAGAACAAAATTATAGGGCTAAAAGATAATAAATTGCAAATGAAATAAACGGGATTAAAATACAATATGTGTAAACTAAAAGGGACTAATCTGGCAAATATTTCGGTCAGTCAAAACGCAGCACTCGGGTCGGACTAAATTGAAACAGCCCACGAATTATAAGGAAATAATTAAAGAACAAGAAAAATGCCCACAGAGCCCAATCGAACGCAAATAAGCAAAATGGAGGGACCAAATGCACGAATGTACCCTAGGAGACCAAACGCGGATCTCGGCGCCCCACTGGTCGGGTCATCGGATGGTCACACGGTCACGGCCTATACGGCACCGTTTTAGAGCCACTGAAACAGGCCTAAACGGTGCCGTTCCGTGTCTTAATAAAACCTTAAAAACTAACCTAATCTATCCGTCCCTCTTAAACAAAGAAGAAGAGAAAAAAAAATTTAAAAAAAACCTTCTCTCCTCTCAGGCACGCCGCAAAAGGGAGAAATCACCCATGGCCCTGAAATCCCCTTGCTTCGATTGCGACGAAGAGGGCCAATCGATTCCAGGTAAATCTCTTTCTTTTATTTACTATCCCGTGTTTTTCGAATCAAAGAGAAAATAAAATGAAAATAGAAAAAGAAAAGAAAACAAGAACACCCGCAGAATCAAGATGCAAATCACCTTTTTTTTTGTTATATTTCTCTGTGTATTTTTTTCTGTAAGAATGGATAGTCCCCCTTACAATCGTTTTTTTCGGGCCTTTTAAAGGCCGGAATCGAAGATAAAATCAAAAATAAAATGAAAATAGACTGTTTCCCTTTTTGTCTTCTCTGCTGCTGTTCGTCTCTCCTTGTTTTTGCAGGTACATTGGCGGTGTGGAGACCGCATTTGAAGCGCAAGACGAAGGATGCGACGCGCGAGGCTTATGCGTCTCGAGGGTTTGTTGCGGCGCACCTTAGGCTTTTGTGCTACGGAGAAAACCTCTAGGGTTTTTCGGGGATCCTTCACTGGGCCATTTAGGCCGTTCTAAACATTGGGCCATATGGATTAGGTTTTAGTAATTGGCCTGTTATCATGCTGGGTTGTAATTTGGACTGTTGGGCTATTTTCGTTATAACATTTGGGCTCGGGTTTAAAAAAACTGTAAAAAGGGACTCTCTCTTTTTTTGACTTCTATTATTTTTTGGGTTTTTACTTCTGTTTATTGGACTTTTGATAAATTGGTTTTTTTTTTAATATATATATATTTTATTGGTTTTTGGTTTGGTTAATGGGCCCGGGCATAAATTGGGTCTTACACTATTCAAGAGAAATTTAGGATTCAACGGCAAATGAAGGAAGAGCCATTTGGTCCTTGGATGCTGGTGGAGCGGCGGCAGAAAGGGAAGGGCCGCTTTTCGGGGGCAGCTAGGAATGATGGTGTTGATGGTGGTTATGGGGGATCTCGATTTGTGGCACTTGGAAGAGATGAGGATGAGATTCATGGTGTGATTAATGGGAAAGATGATGTAAGGGCATTTGGAGGGAATGAGGGTGTGATTTTCGGTGAGGGTAATGGGAGAAAGAATGTTGAACAGTTTGGGGAGACATAGAACCAGGAGAAGGCAATTAGAATGGTGGAGAATTTTGGGTTTAAAAAATCAAATGGGTTTTCTAAGAACCTTAAATTAGGCTAGCGGGCTAAAGGAAAGGGACCTATGATTGGGACTGGGCCGAAGAAAGGTTTTAAGGCCTTGAAGCCTACTAATGGAAAATTGAACTTTAAGACAATTGATGACCAAACAGCTTTTGATGATGGTTCAAATATGGGAGCAAAAATGGGTGTGAACCATGAGTTATCTGTTCAACCCGTCAGTGTTACTTCTAAATTGGACAATGACAAACATAAGGTTGTGCATGTTGTGGAGAGGAAAATATCTGAGGTGGATAAAGGGAAGGAGAATAGGGTGTTTAATTTTGGGGAATCAAGTAGGGCCGCTCAAATTAACATACCAAAAATTTGAGATATTGGGAATGGGCAACATGATAAGCCACCAGATATTTTTGTGAATGTGTTTTCGAATGACACAGTGAACTTAGAAGCAACAATGAAGGGTTTGGTCATGGTCTTGAACAGGGTCCTAATGGCGCTCCTATGGAAGATGACGTCCCATTTGTGGAAAAAATTATGGATGGTGAGAGTGACCATGGAGATAAGGTTAGTTGCTAAACTGTTGGTCGTTTCTGGGGTTGTCTTATATATTTATTTATTTTTTTATGGACACAAATATTTTTTTGGAATTGCCAAGGAGCTGGACATCCCCGTTTCCATAATGTTGTGAATGAGTATAAGAAGGAATTTTTTTCGGATTTGATTTGTTTGTTTGAAACATGGGTTAGTAGAGCTAGGGCCGATGGTATTATTGAAAAACTTGGGTATCCTAATTCTTTTTAGGTTGAGGCTAATGGGTTTGCTAGTGGAATTTGGTTATGTTGGAATGAGAATATTCTGGTAGATATTTTGGAAATTCATTGTTATATGATTCATTTGAGGATTCGTAGTAAGCAAGGTCCTGATAGTTTTATTTGTTCAGCTGTTTATGCTAGCCCTCATTTAACAACGAGAAGGAAGCTTTGAAAGTCGTTGGATTCTTTGGTGAAATCAATAGTTGGTCCTTGGATTTTGGCTGGGGATTTTAATTCGATTATTGATAGCTCTGAAAGGGTGGATGGTGTACTTATTTCAAGAATTGGATGCAGATGGTTCCGTGAGTTTTTATTTATAAATGGATTGCGAGATTTAGGAGCTAGTGGAGCGCAATTTACATGGAGTCGAGAGAACTTTTCTCAGCGACTGGATAGGACTATTGTAATTTAGATTGGGCTTCTTTTGCACCTGATTGTTCTGTTAGGAACCTTCATGGATTGAAATCAGATCATCGGTCGATTTTCATCACGCTTAGACTGAAGGTGAGCAGGGGTGTCAAGCCATTTCGTTGTCTTGCTAGTTGATGCTTCATGCAGATTTTCAACAACTAGTGAGTGGTAATTAGAACAATGAGCGGGCAATTAATAAGAATTTGGAGCATTTCCAGTAAGTATTTCAGGAGTGGAATAAGCATGTTTACGGTAACATTTTTGTGCGTAAAAGAAGGTTGATTTCAGAGTTGGGAAGAGTGCAAAGAGTCTTGGAGTGGCGCAATTCTCCATGACTCCACTCTCATGAACTTGAGCTTCAACGGGAAATTGAAGAAGTGTTAAAGCATTAGGAGTTACTGTGGAGTCAAAAATCTAGATTAGTTTGGCTAAAAAATGGGGATAGGAATATGAGTTATTTTCATAGTCATACATTGGCTAGGCAGAAAAGAACAAGATAGAGGGGCTTATCATTTAGAGTGGTGATTGGTGCTTTGATGATGATGAGTTGAAGCATCATGTTGTAAATTTTTACAGAGATCTTTACACAATGAATTATTCAGTTAGTGGTGTGTTTCCATGTTGTGGTAAATTTCCTTCACTACAGTCCAAGTAGAAAGGGGATCTACTATTAATGGTTTCTAATGATGAGGTTTGTAGGGCAGTCTTTGGTATGTCTCCACTAAAAACACCTGGGGTGGATGGGTTTCAGGCGAAGTTTTTTCAATCTCAATGGGATATTGTTGGGCCTTTGGTCTGTTCGCTAGTTAGGCAAACGTTGGGAGGTTGTTAGATCCGAATCTGAACAAAACTTTGTTGGTACTACTGCTTAAGGTCTAAAGTCCGGAAAGAATTTATCAATTTTTTCCGATAAGTTTTTGTATTGTTCTTTATAAAATTATTACTAAGACCACTGTTAATAGATTACGACCTTTAATGGTTAAGCTAATTTGTCAGAACCAAATAAGATTTATCCCAGGCAGGAATATTACATAAAACATAGTTGTGGCACAAGAAGTTGTGCATTTGCTAAAGGGTTTTAAAGGTAACATATATCGGATGGTGCTAAAAATTGATTTGGAAAAGGCTTATAATAGAATCAAGTGGGATTTTCTAAAGGACACACTTTTTGAAGCCAGGTTTTCTCAGCTTTTAGTTGATGTGATTTTAGACTGTGTTTCCTCGTCGACACTTCAGGTTCTTTGGAATGGATCTGTTACAGAGTCTTTTCAGCCTACACAAGGAATAAGGTAGAGAGGTCCACTATCTTTTTATCTTTTTGTGCTGTGTATAGAGAGATTGGGGAATCTTATTAGGGAGGCGGTGGAACAAGGCTCGTGGAAACCGTTGTTTCTTTCATGGAGAGGTCTGACCTTATCTCATCTGTTCTTTACTGATGATTTAATGCCACTCTGTGAAGCGAGTAGGGGTTAAGCAAATATTGTTAATGTTATTTTGGACACTTTTTTGTCATTTTTCTAGTCAAAAAGTGAATAGAAGTAAATCACAAGTGTTTTTTTTCTCCTAATACTCTTGACAACATTACGGAGACTATATGTATTGAGATGGGTTTTAACCAGGTGGAGGATCTTGGTATCTATCTAGGGCTACCGCTATTGCATAATAGAGTTACGGTGAAAACGTTCGATTTCGTTGTGAACTAAGTACAAATGAAATTGTCTGGATAGGTTGCGATGAAATCGTCTTTACCTGGTCGTATAACTTTAGCAAGGTCCGTTCTCTTAACTAATCCAAATTATTTTATGTGTACGATGCGTATCCCTATCTCCGTGTGTAAAGAGATTGAGAACATTGGCCATAACTTCATTTGGGGAGCTAGTTCAGGGTCAAGGGAACCTGCTTTGTTATCATGAAGGAGTGTTGTCGTCCACTGGATTCTGGAGGTTTGGGCCTAAGTAATCTAGAATATCAGAACAAAGTTTTCTTATTAAAGCTTAGTTTTCAGTTTCTCTCGAATACAGATTTTGTGGGTTAAAGTGTTTTGGAGTAAATACAACATACAAGGTTTACTTCCAAGCTCTATTTCCAAAAGTAATTGTTCTTTCATATGGAGGTCTTTTATGAAGTGCTGGCCAGAAATTATTGCTAATGTATACTGGTTCGTTGGAGATGGTCGTCTATTGAACTTTTGGAATGATATGTGTCTTAGGAAGGTGGGTTCTTTACATGACTTCTATATAGGTCCTGGGTAGCCGGATGACACCTTGCGAGTTTGCGACATGGTATTGAAGAATGGAAGTTGGGATTGGAGTCGTCATAGTGTTGTTGTATAGGGTCACATTATTTTGCACATTTCAGCCATAATGCCTTCGACGTCTGAAGCGGGTCAGGATTGCCTAGCTTGGAAATGGATGAGGAGAGATGTGTTTTCTACTGCTAAAACTTATAAGAATTTGGTCTTTGTTGAAGACACTAAATCATCTGCTGTTTGTAATTTGATATGGAAAGCGAAGGCACCTCAAAAGGTGAGAGTGTTTCTAATGATTATGTGGAAGAATCAATTATTAATGAATTGGGAAAGAGTTCGAAGACATATGACTAACGATGGTGCTTGTCCTAGATGTAGTAGTTTTTTGAAAACGAAGGTCCATGCAATTCGGGATTGTGCTTTTTCTAAAACAATATGGCTTGTTGTGATTTTGAGGTGAGTTTATGATGTTTTCTTCTCCTTGTCGTTCAATGAATGGCTCTTATAGAATTTACAGAATAAAGGGAGTTGTGGTAACGTTGATATTGATTGGCAAACTTTGTTCTCAATCTTATGTTGGTTCCTTTGGGAAAACAGAAATTCTTTTATTTTTTCTAACAATCATAGTTGTACTTAAGCACTTTTGGATATAGGTTATACATGGGTGAGGAGTTATGTAGAGACGAATTTGAAATTAGAACATCCTAGTTCCACGCGATCTTTATTGAATTGGTCTCGTCCAGGAGGGATTGGATAAAACTTAATACGGATAGGGCAGTGTCACATAATGGCTCTCATGCGTCCATTGGAGGTGTATTTCAAGACTCTAATGCTGAATGGTTGTGTGGTTACATGATGCTTTTAGGTAAGGATACTGTTTTCAGAATTGAGGGTAGAGCGATGGTGGAAGGCTTTTTATAGCTTGGGCAAAGGGGTTTAAGAGGATTGAGGTGGAATATGATAATGCTTTGTTAGTAAAGTTACTATTAGCAGGTGGTGGCGCTAATAGTAACTTGGTTGAGTTAAGGCTTTTGCATCGGCTCTTGTATTGGAAGTGGGAAGTAAGAATGAGTCACATCCCAATGGAGTATAATGGGATTGCAGGTTATATGACTAAGTGTGTTGTAATTGGTAATTGGAAATTACAACTTTAATAGATTGATGTAATCGTCTTATGCTGGTTTTCTTTATTGAAAAAAAAAACAAGAGTTAAATTGATTAGGTTTATAAACTATTCCTTTCTTTAATTAAATCATTATTCGAAAGACGTGTGCTGAATTGTAACTATCATTTTCAGTTGAGACATCATTGTCCCGTTTCAATTTTATTTTAATTGAGGGAGAAACAGATGATAATTTCAAAATTGGAATAAAAATCCAAGGAAAATAACATACTATATGAATATTTTAGAATTTATATAATTTTGTTATACTACACTATGATTTACCTTAACTATTTATAAGATACCTCAAGCAAAGTAAATTACATTTTCAATTATTAAGTTGAAAATTTTTTATGTTAGTGAATTTTAACGTGATATTTTTTTATTGGCATAATAATAAATTTATCCCTAAAATGTTTATAAACTCTATCAATTTAGTTTTAATTTTAAAAAAAAAATTCAACAAATTTAATTTCTAACTTTACACATTCTATCACCAGTTCTAAAAATTCAAAAAGCTTTAAAGAAATTAAAAATAATATTTCCATTAAAAAAAAAAAAAAAGAGATATCCTAGCAGTAAGAGCTATCTAAAAACACCTTGTGAAATATGGAAATATAGGTGATTATGTGAGGAATGAAACAAGTTCCCTCTCTGTCCTGAACCATTATGAACTGCTATCATCCAGACATTATTCTGAGTATTAAAAGGAAACCCACAAGCACAAGAATTTGCAATTAACAAAATTAATTTCCGATGACTTCAAAAGAGTTTCTGTTAAACCTACAATTGCTGCAAATTCAAACAAATTGAAATTTTATTCTAATCTCATTCATTATTTCTATGCTCATACGTCATGCATGGCTTACTATGTTGAACTAATAAGAAATTGTATCACAAATATTACGTAAAAAACGATTTATGTTAGTTGATAATCTAAAATCAAAGTATATAATTTATGGAGTCACGGTGAGAAATTAGCTATGTTAGGATTATTTTGTTGTCTTAAGTCCAAAAGAGGGAGATAACTTGTCTTGGTGGAGTAGAGACATTTATGTGTTAATCTAAATTGATAATACATTGGACTAAAAAAAATATTAAGGGTTATTTAACTCCAAGTCCCTCTTTTCTAATTATTTAAGTTTTTTACTTTTTCACTTGTCATCTTGTGTCAGAAGTTAACACCGTTAGGTTAGACTACCATAACGATAGACGAAACATAAATATAGGTTCTAAATTGGACAAATTAAAAATAGAGGTACTACATTCAATGGCGGAGCCAAAAAATATTTTTGGGAGGGCCAAAATTAAATTGTATATTTTTATGATAGTAAAAATGTAATTCCACCATTATAATAGTCTATATTTTTATAATTTTTAAAGAATTAAATAAAAAATTTATTATTTGGGGGGCCAAAGTGCAGTTTTACTATTACTAATTTAAAATTTTATAAATTATAAATAGTCTAAATGGAAAATTTTTCATTTTAGGGGGCGGGACCCCTGTCAGCCCCCTTGGTTTCGCCACTGACCACATTGAAAGATTTGCTAAAGTACAGAGGTAAATTTTGCCATTATCCCAACAGATAATGACCAAAACAAAAATAATAAAAAAACGTTAGTGATGAAATTGAAAGTTTTTATAATTTAATAACTAAAACAGAAACTCATTAAAAATTGAGTGACTAATGGTATAATTCATCCTATAATGTTTAGATACAAAAGTAAACCCATGAAGTTAAAATTTATATATATATATATATATATATTGAAGTATGTTAAGATTTTATTAGAATAAAAGTTAAGTCTGCATTTGGATGAAAATTTTTAAATTTTTTTAGATTTTTAAAATGTTGGCTTTTAGATTTCATCCATTCAAAATGTTAGGATTTGTAACTATTTTGTTTAGATAAATAATTGATTTGTAAAAAATTAGGTTAATGGAATTCTAAAAATTAAAAAATAATTATAAAAGAAGAATAATTATATTAAAAATATTTAATATGGATGCCATTTATTGAAAAAAAATTATAAACAGTTTTGATAAAATAAAAATTTTAAAATATACATTATAATTAAATAAAAATAATGTTTGAAGTTTAAGTTTCTATTTTATAGTAAGATCATGTGTATTAAATCAAATAAAATTACTTTTGAAAAACCACGCATTTAAATTAAATTTGATAAAAGAATTTGAGCTATTAAAATTCTCTTAAAATTTCTCATAAATATTAAAATTCTCCAAACAAATAAATCATTTTTAAAATTTTAAAAACCTTGATATAAATAAAATTCCTCCTACAAATTAGATTTAAGGGTATATAAAGTACATAGACTTGTTTAAATAAAAAGCTAAAATTCAGAAGCTTTATTATTATTATTATTTTAGCCAATCACACGTTCAAGAAACGGATGAAAAATAATTGAGCGTAGTATTGGAGAAAAGCAAGGCACAAATCACTATAACTCTGTACATAAGAATCCAAGAATTCATAGTAGGGGTCCCATCAGGCCGCAGGAGAACCACCCCTCCAATATCCCCATTTACTAATGCCACATTCCGAAAGAAATTTCTGATAATCATGTTCAAGTCTACCATAATCCTCAGAGGCCTCCTCATTCTGAATGTTTGCTTCATCTTCTGATGTACTCTGCACAACATTTCAAAATTAACTTAGCATCTCAAAATTTATAGGCACCATTTGGCTATCAAATAAATCAAAATACAATAGCTACTGTTCTTTATGTGAACTGCTATTTGTCTATTGTTTCAATTTCTTAGATCTAGAGTGAGCTCATTCAGTAGGACTGGTCATTGTTTAATAGTGTAGGAAACAGTACAGCAGACCAGGAGTTTCCAGTTTTGCTGGCAACCAACAAGGCACATTTTAGTGTTACTTATCCCTAAAATCAAGGCAAGAATGTTTCCTGCTAATTCAGTTTAGAACTGTAAGTGATTCTTCGATATGTGAACCATGCATATCATGGAGGTGTCCTGTCCTCTTTGTCCAAAAAGGTAAGAATAATCAATCAGAGTACATATATCATCAATGGCTTCATCATTAAGTGTAGCATGATGAGTGAATCGTATTAGTGCAAAGGTCCTTAGCCAAAGCAGCATCAGATACAAAAGCTTGGCATCCCATCACTGCCACCCAAATAACATGCATACAAGGAGACCATCAACCTATAAGCCACTGCATAAGTGAGCAACCATGCTTGAAGTGCATCATGCATGACTCAAATATGCAGTACCTGCCAAGCTGTTAGGCATTCTTCCATAGCAAAAGCCATAATTTCAACTTCTATCTAATGAACATCGCAAAGTCCCGTGTAGCCTGCACTGAGCATTCTCTGGATCTGGCGGCATCATTAAGTCCCACAGGCAGAGTCTCAGCATATCACAGTCATGTCTCCCACCTGAAACAGATGTAGTATGCAATTTTGCCCTATGCCACCAACACAGTCACTGAAGCAAAGATTTGTAATGCTACTTATTATCCAACAGACAGTTTTCTACTCTTCAGAGTTGTCAGAAACACGAGAATCATACACTTGGAAATACCACTTCCAAATAAATTAACTTGCAATCATGCCACACCGAAGGCAAGGTGATTCTCATCTCAAAGGGTCATTTAACTGGGGCTGTGAGACTAAGGTTGCCCAGTGTATAATCATCTAGCCAGCATAAACTTAACCAAAGAAAAATATTTCTACTATTTATAGGTGGTGACATTCAGGACTACTTAGAATTATGCCAATGTGATGGCATAAGGATGATAAGAACATAGTCTTTTGAACCCCTACAGGTTACTTACCCTCTCTGCTTGCAATGCAAAGTTACATAGCACAAGCAAAACTCAAAAGGTAATCGTTGCAAGTTCTTGTTTTGAGCACTCTAAGCCACTTTATATGGCTGCTATCCTTTTTCACGGCTACTCATGTCAACATAAGATCATATGGTTATCTTAGCAAACACATCAAAGCAGTTTTAATCTCAGGAAAAAGGAAGCAATAGGAAATTGTACCGGTAATCAGTTATAGTAATAAAACCCAAGCAATAGGAGCATCAAAAAAGAGAAATATGGCATTTTATCCAAAGAAAGAATTGCTGCTTCGGTATTGAACGCTACGTTTCTTGCATTGAGTATATCAAATGATTGCTAACCCTATAATACAGGTATAGAAAGATCATGGAAGATAAGTCTCAAGCAAAAAAGAAGACAAGCAATTGGATTTTGCAGAACATTGCCCATATATGGTTGACATATACTACATGTTGAACCGAGTACTTACATTAGAATCAAGACCTAATTCAGAGTCAAAAACATCTCCTTCCACTGAGTCACTGAGAGCTGACTTCCATCGCCTGCCTTTTGCCCCAGGATGATGTGCTTGAGACTTATCAGCAGCTTGGTGCTTTATGCTTCTGGATACTCTTGTATGTAAGGTACTGATTATGCATCCAATGCAAAACGCTATAAGAGGAACCAGAACTAGAAAATAACCAGTGGATTTAGCCTGCTAATAGAGTGGGAAAGCTGTTGAGCTTGCTAAGCATACTCATGAAATAACATTGTGATGGTTTTTATTAATAGACTTACATTTGATAAACAATGTGAAGTTATCATGGTGAAAAACTTTTGCCCTGAAGGAGCTTTAAGTGCACGGATGGATTGCCATAACCTACTTTTCTTGGCTCGGTCCTGATTAAATGAAAACATAAAGTAGCAAGGTAAATTTCACCAAAAATCAGATAGATATCCAAAGCTTAATTCAACACAATTTAGGCTGCAAGTTTTAGAATAAATCGAAACTATAATGTTGCCTTCCTAATGTGCATAGAGCATTAAAATTACTAAGTGCTGATGCAAGGATTATCTTATTTACAGTAACCTGAAAATCTTACTTACAAGTTGAGTGTCTAGTAGGGATGAAGAAGGGATGTTAAGGAGTTGGCCTTGGAAAACAAGGTTAATATCGAAAATGTTCTTATTAGCTGCTGCAATTGAATGAACGGACACTCCATACATCTTTGAAATGGAAGACAAAGTTTCACCCCTGCAGTGGAAACTAACTACAAAATTTTCACCTCAAATAAGCTTTGAATATTAAAAAATGACCAAAACCAAGAATTTAAGAAAGGGGTTAAAGGAAGTTCATTTAACTCTTTCACCCCATGAGCGCAGGAATAGTCCTTGGTCTTGTTCTGCAATCTCCATTTCTGCCACCACCAAACCAAATGATTCCTTTTAGTGACATCCTAGTAGTAAGTAGGGAAATGATGGTGGGAAGAGAAAGAAAAAAACCTTGACCAGGCCTTGGAAATGTTGGATTTCAGCAGCTGCCCAGGGTTTTAAACGCAAGGTGTGAGGAGGGAAGGTTGTTTTTGTAAGGTTAGAAAGAAGAGATTTTGAGGGGGAGATATGCTTTTTATGGGTAAGCTTCACTTCCATCGCAGAAAAAACAGGAGAAGGAAACAACCCAAGAACAAGGATGGTTCTTTCAAACAATTCCAACCCTTCATTTTATGATGGGATGAAGTGAGAAATGGCCGCCGAAGTAAACGACTCTTTTTGTATTTTCTTGCTAGATCCACGCTTTCTTCCTTGGGCCCTTACCTACTCGCTGCTCTTTGCCGTTAAAATTCTAAAATAATATTCATCTACAACATATTCTAAATAAAGAAGGATAAAACTTACGGGATAAAACATTGGTTAAATAATACCAATAATCACTTAATATTGATGTAGTTGATAAAATAGTTGCTCTGATTTTAATTCAGTTACTTAACTTTTAAAAAATAATAAATTAGTCACTAACGTTATTAAAAAATGACAAATCAATTACCTATTAACATTTTCTGTCACACGCTTAACGAGATAATTGACGTGGCCAGTTAACTTGCCACGTTGAATGAGGCAAAGTTGAGTGACTATTTTTTTCATACTTCCTTTTCCATTTTTTAATAAATGACTCAATATTTTTACTTTTTGCATAAATGACCCAATATGTTTATGCTTCTTCTTCTCTATCCCAACAATCTCGCCGTGGCAGCCTTCGCCACAACTCGTCGTCAAAACCAAGTTGTCGCTACCAGACCCCATCATCAAGCTTTAGCTGGGAAGAAAAGTTAACATCATCATAAGCTCACCATCAATCGCCAAAAAATCTTCAAAGACCACGACGCCATCTTCGCCAATCGCGATATTCCGGTGGCGACCATAAATGGAACCTTTGACGAACTTGACATTGTGTGGAGATCCAACAGCCCAGAATTGCACAAGCTACGTAAGCTTGTCGTACGTGAAATCATGAGCAACAAAGGCCTGAATGCCTGCTGTGAATTTCGCTGACGAGAGATCTGACAAATGGTGAAGAATATTCATGGGAAAATCGTGTTGAAATATGTAAAACCCCATATATTTTGGGGATATTTTTAAGTAATTTAGGTAGATAAATCTTAAAATAATTAATTGAGATTTGTTAGGAATATTTTATTTTATCTTTTAGTAGTTTACTAGAATAAAAGAATTATTTTCCCAATTAAGTTATGTCTTTTTTTCTATTTAAATTCAATTCTTTACTTAATAAAATAAGAACAGTTTTATTGAATTCTCTCTTGAAAACTTTCAAATGGGATCACCCATTAACCTCAGCAAACAAATATTATTAACAACGCTGAGCACTACGATCAGCATGCTATGGGGTGGTTCGTTGAATGGAGAAGCAGCAAAGCTTGGGCTTGAAATTAATGATCGATTAGAGGAATTTGTTGGATTGATGGGAGAACCCAACCTTTCTGACATTTTCCCGATGCTTAGGCCATTTGATTTACAAAGAATTGAATCCAAAACCAAGAGGCATTTGTCGTGGTTTTATGGGTTTCTCGAATCAGTGATAGAGCAGCGAACGAAGCTCAAAGAGGAACCAAAAATGGCGGACGGTAAGAATTTTCCCCAACAATTGTTGGAGCTGAACCATTTTTTGCAGCAACTATAATTACCATTTTTTTCCAGTTTTTGAAACAAGAAAGGAAGAAAGACATGGATAAAAAAAAAAAACATTATTTAGATTGTATATATTTTTTTCTCTTTTTCTTCTTCTCCTTCTTCTACTACCCAGCTAGCCCTTTAAATGACAGCTAGGATGCCAACGTGGCCAATTAAATGATCAGAGTGACTGTTTTGTTAGCTGCATCAAAACTGAGTTGATGACTTATGAAACTGATTATTATTGAATTGTACTAATTCAGGTTGGGTTTTGGGTTTTTATATTATTTTTGAGCTTTAAGCTTTTGGAAGTTATTTAGACAAAATTGTCTTTGAATTTGGATTTTTTAATTTTACTTAGATAAAATTATATTTGTTTTATGTTTATTAGACACTATTTGACAATTATAAATTTTTTTCAATTATACATGATTTAATCAGTTTCAATCTTCACTGAACATAATCAAATGTTAAATTACTTGTATTTTATAACTCTTAATATGTAATGATAGCAAAAAAGCACCCAACTTGGAAGTGTTAATTATGATAACCAAAATTTTAGAAGTTTTAACAACAATAATAATAGAAAAAAGAATACAGTCCATAATAAGTAAAAAAGAGATAGAACACTTGAATTCCTAGAAGTTTTAATAATAATAATAATAATAATAATAATAATAATAATAATAATAATAAATAAGCAATGAATTCGTGAGACTCACACCGAAATTAGATTTAGGGTTTATTTTTTATTTAATAATAAAAAATATATAAAAACATAGTAAAAGCTATATTTAGAATTTAGAAGCAATAAATTTTGTTTTGGGTTTTAAATGAGTTTATATATTGGGCTTATATGCTAAAAAAATATTGGGCTTTATTTTTAGAAAAAAAAATTTAAACTATTTTTTTGAAACACCTCTTACCCGTGTTTGACGCCAGAATAGGGTACGAGGTATTACCAAACTTAAACACAAGCAAACATACAAAACCGAGACGTAGTTTCCATCCAAATTTAAAACTTTTCACATACATTCATATCGTCCCTAAAACGAGCCTACGAGGCTCAATACATGCTTTGAAAGTGGTTCGGGACCAAACCGAGAACTTTAGAAAATTTTAGAAAACTTAGAAAATATTTCATGTTATAGGGCTCACACGCCCGTGTGGTCCAAGGGACACGCCCGTGCTATAGGCCGTGTTCAAAATAGGGAGCTCTCTGACTTGTGCCACACGACTTGTAACACCCCAAACCCGGCCTAGACGTTATGGCCGAATCTGACGATGTCACATGGAATGAAATTTGAAAGCGAATTTCTCAAGTTAAAACCGTTCTCGTTTATTATCTTCTGTTAATCTTTCGTTAATTTCAAAATCATTTTCTCGTTAATTTGATTCGTTTAAAAACAAGTTCTATAGCGGAAGCTTTTAAAACTGTGATATTTAAAGAAAACCGTTCGCGTTTAGGGAAAATGTTGTTTTAATTAAATCGAGTTTTTTTGCAATTTAAAAATCCATGAAAACAGTGAAAATCCAAAATAACGGTAAATCGTCCAAAGTCCCAAATTACATCGAAAATACCCCCAAAATAGGAAATAAAAACCATAAATGAAATTAAACTGTTCAGTAGACATTTGGGCACCGTAGAGTCCTCCGCTGCACTGATCCGTCTAGGTTTGGGGATTACCTGTATAGATTAAACAGAAATGGGTGAGTTTACGTAAACTCAGTATGTAATCCCCACAGATAACATGCATACATCAAACAATAGTTATCAGTCATACACCATATGGGGCCTAAGGGCCATTTCAGTTCCAGATATAGTTCAGATATAAATTAGGCCTTAGCCCATCTCAGATACAGTATGCATACAGTAGCAAAAATCAATATCCTACCCATCAACCTTTACACAGCATCTCCGACCATCCCTACACACCATGTGGGGTTTAAAACACCCACCCAGCCCTACACACCAAGTCGTACCGAATGCGGCAGATATCGATAATATGCGGTGAGTTTGCGGATAATAGGCGTGAAAGCCTTTCAGTATACTTCCTCCAATAATCAATCATCCCACCCCAATGCAAATGCAACTAAACATGCTCAATGCAGACTTACAGAGATACATGCTTACATGCTAAAACGCAGTTATCAGTCATACATACAAATCAATAAACATGCATAAATTTAACATGCTCAATACGTGCATTATATATCAGATCACGCGATTTAGTGTCTGTAACAGTCCGATTTAGGGGCTAGTCGAAACAGTGATCTCGGAATCACTAATTCGAGGTTAGAGAAAATTATTTTCATGTTATGTTATGTGTCATAACATGTTTATAAGGGTGCATGAAAATTTTGGTGCTTTAATTTTAGCGATTTCATGCTTAATCGCTAAAAAGGACTAAATCGCATAAAGTGCGAAAGTTCCATTTTAATTCCTAGAAGTGCTAAATAACTATAGAGTATTAATTGGAGGCCCCAAATGTGCAATTTGGCCTTGTTAAGTGGCTTGGCCGGTCAAAGGATGCAAAGGGGGACAAGAGCATTAAATGTTGTCATGTTAGGTATTAAAAAGAAATAAAATAAGATGAAATAAGAAAAGCTATCATCTTTTTTATTTCTTCTCCTCTTCCACCAAAAATGGGCAGCAAGAATGGGGTTTTGAAGCTCAAAAATTTCAGTAAACATTCCTCCTCATAAGTAAGTGATTTTGATGATCTTTCTTGATAATTTTTGCACTTTTGGGGTCCCCAAAGCTTAAGCTAGCTAATGAGGGGACTAATTTGTAATATGGTTGAGAGTCTAGGGACTTGCCATGAGAGAGTTTATGCTAGTTGCTGAATTTTTATGGAAGAAAATGAATGATAGGATGAGGAGAAACAACTTTTGTGAAAGGTGTTGTCATGAAAACACCTAATTTGGGCTAAAATGCAAAAGTTGTAAGTTGTTCATTAAGGCATGAAATGTTTGGAATTGTGGATAGTTGTAAGAGGATTAAATGTTCATCTAGGCTGATTTATCAAGAAAATGTGATAAAAATTTATTTACGAGCCTAGGGGCAAAATCATAATTTTGCCAAAGTATAAGGGCAAAATGGTCATTTTTGCCCAAGTGGATATTATGTTGTAAAATGATCATTAAGTGATTAAATGAGTAAATTTTATTGTTCTAGATTGAAGAAAACGAGATTCGGACCTAGAACAGGAGAAAAGAGAAATGTGGGCAAAAAGTCCTTTTTGCCATTTAAATCATCGAGTAAGTTCGTATGCAAACCTTGCAAATGCGTGCACGGGTTATTTAATATTCCAATGTTGTATGGAATGTATAATTATGCAATGAATGTATTAAATAAGTGATTGATGAGTTGTTAAGAGAATTGGAATCTAAGAATAGTAAGAAATGCAAATATTATGAAATGATGATAGTTAAGGTTAAAGTGTAAGACCATATTGAAATATGGCCTTGGTGAGAGAATTTGTATAGGACCATTTCGGGAACATGGCATCGATAGGTTATTTCGTGTATGATGTTAATGTGATTTTATGAGTACGAGACTTAAGGGAGTTACTTAACGATTTTAGTGACTCGATAAGTAGTTGAGAGTTGAGAATGAATGTGTTGTACATGAGAGGTACAAGGATATGTTAGAACTGAATCGAGGTGGATTCAGTATTGGATGAACCCATAGTGGGTGATGTGTAAATGAGGCACTTTAGTTGCTTAAGTTATAATTATTATTGCATTGTGTGAATGCGAACAATTATAGTAGAAAGCTAAGTAAGAATAGTAGTGTGTGAAGAAGTTTCCGGGTAAACATTTGAAATAGATAAATACATGAGGATAACTATTCAAGAATTTATACTATCGGTGGGCTGTGTGCGTTATCACCTTATATATTATTAATTGATGGGCTGTGTGCGATACCATCAACTATATTGCTATCGGTGGGCTGTGTGCGATACCACCTGATATATTATTAATTGATGGGCTGTGTGCGATACCATCAATTATATTACTATCGGTGGGCTTTGTGCGTTACCACCTGATTAATTAGAAATTGATGGGCTGAGTGCGATACCATCGTTTATAAGTGATTGGTGAGCTAAGTGCGAAATCACCATAAGTATAATTGATTGGTGGGCTGTGTGCGATACCACCCTATAAGAGATTAAATGGTGGGCTAAGTATGTAACCATCGAGAGATTAGTAATATGAGTGGCTTATTGAAAATACTTGATGTGTTGTTTTATATGATCTTGTGATGATCAGTGCAGGAATGTATGTATGCTAATTAAACGAGCATTTGGCTTGTGGCATGGTAAGAATATGGTAAGAGATAGAATGAGTAAGATTTAGGGATGATTGAGTAAGTAACCATGAGTTCATGAGAGAAGCTCATCCTAATAACTTGCAATCATGTATAATCAATGAATATTAGTGTTTATCAGTTGTATGCAGACGAACTTACTAAGCATTTTTGCTTACTCCTTTTATTTTTCTCATCTCTTATAGGTAAATTTATCTAGCTCGGATTGGGGATCGCCGGAGATATTTTCACACTATCGAGTAGACACTTGGTATGAGGTATCAAGTCTCTATAAGTAATGGCATGTATAGGGCTAGTACTTAAGGTTGATTAAGTCATTGTTGATGTAGCCAAATTGTGTTGGCCTAAGAGAGCTTATGTTTGTTTGTGTATAGCCATAGATGATGTCTTAAGTTATTTGTAAATATATGGGAATTAGTTTTCCCTAGTGTGTGGATAAAGACCTTATTTCTTTATTAATCAAACGTCTTTAATTCAAGAGTGATATTGATGTTATGCGTAGTTATGTGATGAGGTATGAAATGTATTAAATTGAGCATGAGTTTAATCTTGATTTCAGAGTGGCAATTGGCTTGGTAGATAGCCTTTAAGTGCCCACACGGCTAGACACACGGGCATGTGTCTAGGCCGTGCGTACCCTGCACCTTATTATTATTAGATAGAATAGACCACGGGTGAATCCCACGGCCGTGTGCATGAGCCGTGTAAGACACACGGATTGAGCATGGGCGTGTGCCCAGGCCGTGTGGATCAAGTCAGTAGCTTCCCACGATTGAAAGACACGGGTGTGTCAAGGCCGCGTGGATCAAGTCAGTAGCTTCCCACGGTTGGAAGACATGGGCGTGTTAAGGGGTACACGGGCGTGTCCCAAACCACATGGGCGTGTGACCCCTGTTTCTAAGAAATGTTTTTGATCAAGTTCCGAAAGTTTACGAACATGAGTTTAAGGCCTCGTAGGCCCATGAGATGTGCGAGTTGTATGTGGAAGTGAAGTTTTTAGTTCGGGACGAAATTTTATAGCCCAAAATTTTATGGTTAAGCAAATTTAAGCGTAGTAATGTCTCGTATCCAGTCTAGGCCTCAGACTCGGGTATAGGGTGTTACATTTAGTGGTATCAGAGCATGGTTTAGTCAGTTCTCGGACTAACCTAGCGTGAGTAAGAGTCTAGCTATACATGCCATAGGTGGATTGTGACAGTGTGATATCTCCCGGCACTAATGAAATTATTTTGTTAAGACTGAGTTTGTTCTCAACCGAGCTAAATTCAATAATGGTGTAAGTAATAATGAGGAAATTGAAATGCTCTTATGCATGAAATGAGAGTTATAAAGTGGTAAGCTTATTTGTATTGACAGAATGCGCATAGGTGTTATATACTCAACCTATTGGGTTAGGTGCATATAATGAGTAAATTTACCCAGAGAATGGGGTATATGTGTATGTATGATTATTTAAATGATGTATGATCAATATGTCCACATAGTTGAATCTCATGTGTGACCATTAAAGTAGATAATTGTATAATGTTTTATTTTGTGATCCTGTATGAAACTACGAGTATTATGGTGTGAGAGTTAAACTGGGAAGTTTGTTTCAGTAGAATGCAGGGATGGGTACGGTCGTTCAATGATAAAATGATGAATAAGACCATGGTTGGACCATGGCGGTACATGTGATCCCATATAAGACCATGTCTGGGACATGGCATTGGTGACGATACGTGAGCCAGTGTAAGACCATGTTTGGAACATGGCATCGGTGTTGATACGTGCGCTAGTGTAAGACCATAGCGAGGCTATGGCATCGTGACGACATGTAAAGAAATAGCTGGGCTATGATGTTGTGATACGAGTAAGACTATAGTTGGACTATGACAATCAGGTAAATGACGTACTCAAACCCATAAGACATTCTTTAATTGATAAGTGACGGTAAGAGAAAGTAGAGTTAAATGTTGAGTACTCAAGTAGATAGTAATGTGGAACTTGAGTAATTGAAATCATTATTCAAAAGTATGAGCGATAGAAACAAATGTAGCATGATAAATGTGAGAACTCACTCGAGATGAGTTATATGACTATGATGATATTTTATTGATGATGAGTATTAAGTCATATATATGTAGTCATGAGAGTTAAGTTAAGAGGGCCCCATGACCTCACCCTTTTTACCACTGTTGAATTATGATGAGGTGTTATAAAAGTTAAGTTGAGTAAGATTGTATCTGATTAATGCAATAAATATGTCAGCATGATTAATAATGCCTCGTATCACATCGACACATAATACTCTACTAAATAGAGTAATTATGGTTGAACATGAGGTTGAAATCCTAGAGGATTAAAATGAAAAGGTTAGCATTGAGATATGACATAGATAAGGTCCCGTATAAGACCATGCCTAAGACATGGCCTCCACAGACCGAGTTGAGGTTACAGTATAAGACCATATTTGTAATATGGCATCGGTAATGAATATGAGAATCGTGTAAGACCATGTTCAGAATATGGCATCGATACTTGATGTGGAAGTCCATATAAGATCTTAACCGGGTTATGGCATTGGCATTTAGAGGTGACTCCATATAAGGCCACCTCGGGAGTGTGGCATTGGTTTCGTGCCTACATGAATGATGATGAATGTGTGTCTTTGATTATTTCCAGTAATCAATGGGACAGATAGATGAGTCTAGAGGTAGAAAGGAGAATTGTACTAAAGTCATGTGAATGAGTGAATACAGGCACTTGTGAACGAGTCGCAAGGAAATGAGTACGGAGTGTGGCATGGTATGTGCTTAATAGAGGCAATTGTAAGTGAGTAGAAAGCCTAAGGTTTATGATTATCGAGGTCTTCTTAAATTGATGTTCATTAATGAAAGGAATTGTTAAGGAGTTGAGGACGAAATGGTTAGAGAAACAATGTTTGAACTGTGGGAGTGTTCAATTATGATAACCATAATTGTATGGATCATAATGATCTCTTTAAGTATTACGTGTTAATATCTTCTGCCTTTCATGGGTGATGTAGTTGTTTATCTCATGAATCGAGATTGTGCGAGAAAGTTAGCTGATTGAAAAATTAGATTAAATGGTTGTCGATTTAGTAATTAGAATTGACATCCCTTTATCTCCTCGTAACCTTATTCGGGTACTTTGAGCAGGAAGTTTGTGATGATTCTAGTATAAGGAGTGAAATCGTGAGTTTCACGTTGTGGGATGAGTTTCGGGCAAGCTGAACAGAGTTAATGAATTCGATAGAGATGTCCCTGCTATCGTGAGGTATGACGATAGTAAAGGTTTTAGATTAGCATAGCAAGAGAAGCTCAGATGAGAATATGCTTAAGATATGTTTTCAGTATGGAGAAAAGAGTAAATTAACGTATCGAGATATGATTCAAGTTTTGTGTATATTGGCACGTGAATCAGTGAAGAGAATAAAAATTTTGTGTGCACGAGAGTAGAGAGCATGATACAAGGATGTGCTCATCGAAATGTTCAAACCGTGATGGTTGAGTTGAAAGCTATAAAAGGAACTATTAATTGAAAGTTCTAGTACTGAGTTCAGTCTAAATCGAGAAAAAGAGTTGACCGGTTAGTGATCCAGAGGCGATCACTTTTGTGTCTGTGATGTGAGTTAGGTGTTATGAAATGATTCATGGGAAACTTGAGGTGTATATTCTGAATTTTAATGAGTGGGGGTATCCTATGCTATAGAAGTTTTGGTATGAGATTTAGTAGTAGCATATCTGCTAATGCAAGAATAAGGAAGTACAATTAGGTGCATAAATGATTTGACAGTAGAGTACATTTTTCGATATGAACGAGTTTATGGTCAGAAGTAGTTGACCGCTAAAAGCTGAGTTTCCAAAGTGTACAAGTCAAGACTATTGCGGTTGGTGAATGCTTTAATGAGAAAGTGAGATGAAACCTGATAAAAGTTCAAATTGGTTTGACAAAATTTCCAAGGAGGGGGATGACATTCGAGCTGTAGTGAATCGATCAGTAAGGATCCGGACGATCATTTAGACATGCACAGAGTTCAAATTGGTGGGTTATTGGATATAGTATATGCCTTAGAGGAAGAATAACCTAGGTCTCAAGTTACGTTTCGACCTTGTGTAGCATAACTTAAGGGTTGTTGGCAAGAGAAACTTGAGGATAAGTGAATTTGTGATTTTGAAGAGTTGATGGAAATGTTTTAAGAATATTGGTAGCAACTCCTCCCAATAAGATTTTCGGAGACGAAAATCCCTAAGGGGGGAGAGTTGTAACAGTCCGATTTAGGGGCTAGTCGGAACAGTGATCTCGAAATCACTAATTCGAGGTTAGAGAAAATTATTTTCATGTTATGTTATGTGTCATAATATGTTTATAAGGGTGCATGAAAATTTTGGTGCTTTAATTTTAGCGATTTCATGCTTAATCGCTAAAAAGGACTAAATCGCATAAAGTGCGAAATTCCATTTTAATTCCTAGAAGTGCTAAATAACTATAGAGTATTAATTGGAGGCCCCAAATGTGCAATTTGGCCTTGTTAAGTGGCTTGGCCGGTCAAAGGATGACAAAGGGGGACAAGAGCATTAAATGTTGTCATGTTAGGTATTAAAAAGAAATAAAATAAGATGAAATAAGAAAAGCTATCATCTTTTTTATTTCTTCTCCTCTTCCACCGAAAATGGGCAGCAAGAATGGGGTTTTGAAGCTAAAAAATTTCAGCAAACATTCCTCCTCATAAGTAAGTGATTTTGATGATCTTTCTTGATAATTTTTGCACTTTTGGAGTCCCCAAAGCTTAAGCTAGCTAATGATGGGACTAATTTGTAATATGGTTGAGAGTCTAGGGACTTGCCATGAGAGATTTTATGCTAGTTTCTGAATTTTTATGGAAGAAAATGAATGATAGGATGAGGAGAAACAACTTTTGTGAAAGGTGTTGTCATGAAAACACCTAATTTGGGCTAAAATGCAAAAGTTGTAAGTTGTTCATTAAGGCATGAAATGTTTGGAATTGTGGATAGTTGTAAGAGGATTAAATGTTCATCTAGGCTGATTTATCAAGAAAATGTGATAAAAATTTATTTACGAGCCTAGGGGTAAAATCGTAATTTTGCCAAAGTACAGGGGCAAAATGGTCATTTTTGCCCAAGTGGATATTATGTTGTAAAATGATCATTAAGTGATTAAATGAGTAAATTTTATTGTTCTAGATTGAAGAAAACGAGATTCGGACCTAGAACGGAGAAAAGAGAAATGTGGGCAAAAAGTCCTTTTTGGCCTTTTAAATCATCGAGGTAAGTTCGTATGCAAACCTTGCAAGTACGTACGGGTTATTTAATATTCCAATGTTGTACGGAATATATAATTATGCAATGAATGTATTAAATAAGTGATTGATGAGTTATTAAGAGAATTGGAATCTAAGAATAGTAAGAAATGCAAATATTATGAAATGATGATAGTTAAGGTTCCGTGTAAGACCATATTGAAATATGGCCTTGGTGAGAGAATTTGTATAGGACCATGTCGGGAACATGGCATCGATAGGTTATTTCGTGTATGATGTTAATGTGATTTTGTGAGTACGAGACTTAAGGGAGTTACTTAACGATTTTAGTGACTCGATAAGTAGTTGAGAGTTGAGAATGAATGTGTTGTACATGAGAGGTACAAGGATATGTTAGAACTGAATCGAGGTGGATTCGGTATTGGATGAACCCATAGTGGGTGATGTGTAAATGAGGCACTTTAGTTGCTTAAGTTATAATTATTATTGCATTGTGTGAATGCGAACAATTATAGTAGAAACCTAAGTAAGAATAGTAGTGTGTGAAGAAGTTTCCGGGTAAACATTTGAAATAGATAAATGCTTGAGGATAACTATTCAAGAATGTATACTATCGGTGGGCTGTGTGTGTTACCACCTAATATATTATTAATTGATGGACTGTGTGCGATACCATCAACTATATTGCTATCGGTGGGCTGTGTGCGATACCACCTGATATATTATTAATTGATGGGCTGTGTGCGATACCATCAATTATATTACTATCGGTGGGCTTTGTGCGTTACCACATGATTAATTAGAAATCGATGGGTTGTGTGCAATACCATCGTTTATAAGTGATTGGTTGAGCTAAGTGCGGAATCACCATAAGTATAATTGATTGGTGGGCTGTGTGCGATACCACCCTATAAGAGATTAAATGGTGGGCTAAGTATGTAACCATCGAGAGATTAGTAATATGAGTGGCTTATTGAAAATACTTGATGTGTTGTTTTATATGATCTTGTGATGATCAGTGCAGGAATGTATGTATGCTAATTAAACGAGCATTTGGCTTGTGGCATGGTAAGAATATGGTAAGAGATAGAATGAGTAAGCTTTAGGGATGGTTGAGTAAGTAACCATGAGTTCATGAGAGAAGCTCATCCTAATAACTTGCAATCATGTATAATCAATGAATATTAGTGTTTATCAGTTGTATGCAGATGAACTTACTAAGCATTTTTGCTTACTCCTTTTATTTTTCTCATCTCTTATAGGTAAATTTATCTAGCTCGGATTGGGGATCGCCGGAGATATTTTCACACTATCGAGTAGACACTCGGTATGAGGTATCAAGTCTCTATAAGTAATGGCATGTATAAGGCGAGTACTTAAGGTTGATTAAGTCATTGTTGATGTAGCCAAATTGTGTTGGCCTAAGAGAGCTTATGTTTGTTTGTGTATAGCCATAGATGATGTCTTAAGTTATTTGTAAATATATGGGAATTAGTTTTCCCTAGTGTGTGGATAAAGACCTTATTTCTTTATTAATCAAACGCCTTTAATTCAAGAGTGATATTGATGCTATGTGTAGTTATTTGATGAGGTATGAAATGTATTGAATTGAGCATGAGTTTGATATTGATTTCAGAGTGGCAATTGGCTTGGTAGATAGCCTTTAAGTGCCCACACGGCCAGACACACGGCGCGTGTCTGGGCCGCCGCGTGCCTCGCACCTTATTATTATTAGATAGAATAGACCACGGGTGAATCCCACGGCCGTGTGCATGAGCCGTGTAAGACACACGGATTGAGCATGGGCGTGTGCCCAGGCCGTGTGGATCAAGTCAGTAGCTCCCTACGGTTGAAAGACACAGGTGTGTCAAGGCCGTGTGGATCAAGTCAGTCGCTTCCCACGGTTGGAAGACATGGGTGTGTTAAGGGGTACACAGGCGTGTCCCAAACCACATGGGCGTGTGACCCCTGTTTCTAAGAAAGGTTTTCGATCAAGTTCCGAAATTTTACGAACATGAGTTTAAGGCCTCGTAGGCCCATGAGATGTGCGAGTTGTATGTGGAAGTGAAGTTTTTAGTTCGGGACGAAATTTTATAGCCCAAAATTTCATGGTTAAGCAAATTTAAGCGTAGTAATGTCTCGTATCCGGTCTAGGCCTCGGACTCTGGTATAGGGTGTTACAGTGTCTAAGTAGTGCTTACCGACCCTACAGTAGGTTCACAGTCGACTTGGGCGACCCGTGCAACCCTAGAAAACATTTATGCGAAATGGGCCCACACGCCCAGATTGGCCTTGCCCGTACAGATCACACAGCCTGGCCCAGATATCCTACGCCCGTGTAGCGTGCCCGTGTGGGCCCACATGCCCAGTTCGGTTTAGCCCATGCAGCCCACACGACCACACCCCGACCATCACACGGCCGTGTCTTGCGCACGGCCTGGCCTTCGTCGATCACACGACCGTGTTTTCGCACACGGCCTACCACGCGGGTGACCACATGCCGTGTGGCGTCGACAATTTGCAATTTCGGCTTTCACCGAATCCCATTTTCTGTGTTTTTGGGTACACACCGGGTATCGATTCGATGTAGAAACCACTCCTAAGCCTTCCAAAGCCTATAATCAACATAATAACACTTGAAATTAGTCCTAAAACACGATTAAACCGGAAACTCGATACCGACAAAAGTCCAAAACAAGTGTTCAGCGCTTACCGCAAACACTCCAAACGATTGACTATGATTTTGCAAGAGTAGGGACACGCTCCTCTCTATTCGCTGCTACCAAAACGTAAATTCAACGTCAACGGAAAGAAACCACACAGCTCTAAACAGATTAAAAGAAAATACCACCTATACAAACGAAGTCACACTTACCAACGTATGGAAACCGTGAGTAGAAAACCGTAATTTGAAACAAATAGATGATGCCAATTTGGAGAGAAAAAAACAGGGAGAAAGAAAGGAAAGAAAACGAAAAAGCACGTCAGAATTTTCAAGAGAGACCAAAATTTTGAAAAGAACAGAAACAAAATCGATTAAGAGATAATTAGGGAAAACTATTTCGACCACAATCCCTAAATTTCCTCCCACTATCCCACTACTCGAAATTCCAGTTTGACCGAAACTCTTTGGGTCAAATGAGCAAAAAAAAAAGAAAAGAACTCCCTCGCTCGCGCAGGGATTCGAACACAAGACTTTCAGCAAACTAACACTCAACTTAACCACCAAACCAGTAGGCCCATTCTGATACAATTCCACCAATAATTAAATATAAGCCCACTGAACAAAGATAGGGCTTAATTCCAAAAATAAAAAAATTTGCCAAAGCTGAGGCTTGAACCAAAGACTTCTCACACACACCCAGAACACTTAACCACTGAATAAGATACACAGTTGTGTCACATTTTCACGGAAACAGAAATAGGAATTTTGGGGCGTTACACGGCCGTGCCACACGCCCGTGTGCTAGGTCGTGTGGTCGATTTAATTTCCATAATTTTTCATAAAATATGTACAGACTTCACACGGCCGAGACACACGCCCATGTCTCTGCCCGTGTGCTCAATTATGGACACACGGCCTAGACACACGCCCGTGTGTCCACCCGTGTGGACAAAAATAAGGCTATTTACCAAGCCATTTTATCACCCTTCCATTCACAAACCTACACAAAGAACATAGAACCATTCCAACCATATACCATCAACCAAGTCAGCCACAACTAAGGCATCAACACCCCATTCACATGCTATCATTTATCATACACAACATCACATATATTTCAACTCAAATCATGTGATTTCCCACATCCATGAAAAGCATCATCATATGCATATATATATTTAAACCGATATTAGCCAATTTCAATGGCCATTTACAAAATGAATTATCAGCCAACATAAGCCAACACATTTGTCTAAATCAATTATAACACATAACAAAATGACCAAGTCCCTATACATGCCATAACTCAAGATATTAAAATCAATGGTACCCAAAATATTAAGTTGATAGTGTGAATGGATCTCCGATAGTTTTCGATCCCCGAGCTGGCTTGGTGATACTATAAGACAAGGGAAAAGAAAGGGGAGTAAGCTATATAGCTTAGTAAGTTCTTATGCAAATAATAGGCATTATAATCACATATGTATCATACAATTAAACATGATGAACTTGGCATAAATAGTATCAAGATCTTCTAATCATAACTTACTCATTCATAACCTTACCGAGAGATTCATCACATATCGAGCTCATTAGTAAATGAGTTTTACGTACGTACCTGTACCAACTCGCAACATAATCATAACCTTTCACAACTTTGACATACTCATTGAATTTCTCGTTGAACCACTTGGAATACTAAAGGATGCTCGGGAATCTCGCACATACAATATCATACCAATGCCATATCCCAGATATGGTCTTACATGGGATCTCTTACCGATGCCAAGCTATTGGTCTTACACGAAGCCTCATATCGATGCCATATCCCAGATATGGTCTTACACGTAATCTCAAATAACCCTAATGTCATGACATTCATATCCTACCTATTCCTAAGGTTCAACTGGGATTTCTCACTTGTCAAACTTTATCGATTACATCCAAGGTGTCAATCATAATTCATGTAATATTAAAGTATTTAAAACATAAATAAAATAATGCATTATTTACATATGAACTTACCTCGGTACAAAAATAGTAGAAATGGACCTAATCGTCAAACACCTTGTTTTTCTCCCGGTCTAGGTCCGAACCTCGTTTCTCTTGATCTATAATAGAAAATTTAACTCATTTATTATCCACGTTTCTCAATTCAGTCCAAAAATCACATAATGGCAAAATTACATTTTTACCCCCAAACTTTGATATTTTTACATTTTGGCCCTAGGCTCGTAAAATAAAATCTATTCGACTTCTTCTAGACCCAAGCCTAGCTGAACCTCTTTCATGCTTATAACAGCCCACATTACTCATTTAATCACACTTTTACACACATTTTGAAATCTTTTTACAAATAGGTCATTTTGACATTTTCATCAAAAATCACCTAGCAAAAGTTGTTTATCTAACATTAAACTTGCATAATCTACCATTAAACATCAAAATACACACATGTCTAACATGGGTCAAACCCTAGACCTCAATCATCTCTCAAATTAATGGTAGAAATAGATAGATCGGATGATAACAACTTCAAAAATGTAAAGAGCATTAAAAATGGGACTAGGATGTACTTACAATCAAGATTGGAAGTTGAACAAACCCTAGCTATGGTGACCTTCTAATTTTTGGCACATGGAGAAGAAGATGGACAAAAATTTTGGCTTTTTTCCCCTTTTTATTCATTTATTTACCAAATAACCAAAATGCCCTTAATGTATAACTTTGAAATTTCACCTATTCATGTCCATTTTTGTCCACTAACTTATCGTATGGTCTAATTACTAACTAAGGACCTCTAAGTTAAAATCTCATAGCAATTGGACACCTTTAACAAGTAGAACTTAACTTTTGCACTTTTTTACAATTTAGTCCTTTTTACTAAATTACGTGCCCAAACGTTAAAATTTTCGAATGAAATTTTCACGAAATCATTTCATAAAACTGTAGACAATAGAAATATAATAAAAATAAATTTTACTGCGTCAAATTTTTTGTCCCGAAACCACTGTTCCGACTAGACCCAAAATCGGGCTGTTACAACTCTCCCCCCTTAGGGATTTTCGTTCCCAAAAATCTTACCAGAAAATAGGTTTGGATACTGTTTTCACATAGCTTCCTCAGGTTCCCACGTACCCTCTTCAACACCGTGTCTTTGCCATAAAACTTTCACTAGGGCTATACTCTTATTTCCCAACTGTTTAACTTTTCGAGCCAAAATCTTGATCGGTTCTTCACCATTAGTCATATCGGCTCGAATCTCGACCTCTGTCGGAGAAATCACATGTGAAGGGTCTGATCAGTAGTGGCGTAACATAGACACATGAAACACGTTGTGGATCCTTTCCAACTCTGTCGGTAAAGCTAACCGATATGCCACTGGCCCTATTCTTTCAATAACCTCTTACGGCCCAATGAAACGTGGACTTAACTTGCCTTTACGGCCAAATCTTAGAATCTTCTTCCACGAAGATACTTTCAGGAATACTTTATCACCAATCTGAAATTCGATCTCTTTTATTTTCAAATCTACATACGACTTTTGTCGATCTGAAGCGGCTTTCAAGCAATCACGGATTACCTTTACTTTTTCTTTGGCTTCTCTAACCAAGTCAACCCCGTGAATCTATTTCTCACTAAGCTCTATCCAATACAATGGTGTTCGACACTTGCGGCCATACAATGCCTCATACGGTGCCATCTTTATACTCGCCTGAAAACTGTTGTTATAAGGAAATTCGACTAAAGGTATATATTTTTCCCAACTACCTTCGAATTTTAAAACACAACAACGAAGCATATCTTCGAGAACCTGAATTGTTCTCTTTGACTGGCCGTCAATTTGTGGATGATATCGGTACTAAAGTTCAACTTTGTACCCAAAGCTTCTTACAAATTTTTCCAAAATTGAGACGTAAACCTCGGATCTCTATCCAAAATAATAGAAATAGGCACTCCGTGCAATCTCACAATTTCAGCAATGTACAATTCAGCTAGCTTGTCAAGTGAGTAATCGGTACGTATCGAAATAAAATGAGCCGATTTCATCAATCTAGCGACAACAACCGAAACGACATCTTTCTTTTTAGGAGTCAAAGGCAAACGTGTTATGAAATCCATCGTAATTTTGTCCCATTTCCACACGGGTACCATCACTGGTTGAAGTAAGCCCGAAGGTACTTGGTGTTCGGCCTTTACTTGTTGACGAACTAAGCATCTTGAAACAAACTCTGAAATATCCTGTTTCATACCTGACCACCAATACCATTTCTTCAAATGATTTTACATTTTCGTACTACCCGGATGGACTGATAAGCAACCACTGTGTGTAACAGCCCGATTTTGGGCCTAGTCGGAACAGTGGTTTTGGGGCCACAAATCCAAGGAGGAAAAATCTTTTTTTTTATTATATTTTTATGGTCTACAATTTCACTAAAAGATTCCGTGAAAATTTCGTTTGAAAATTTTGACGTTTGGGCACTCAATTTAGTCAAAAGGACTAAATCGTAAAAAGTGCAAAAGTTGAGTTCCACATGTTAGAGGTGTCCAATTTCTATGAAATTTTAAATTGGAGGTCCTTAAATGGCAATTAGACCATTGGTTAAATTGTTGGACAAAAATGGACATTAGATAAGTGAAATAGGATATTTTAAGTTAGGGGCATTTTGGTAATTTGGTAATTAAATAGACTAAAAGACAAAATAAAAGCCAAAAACCTTTGTCCATCTTCTTCCTTGGCTGAATTTAGCATGGGGGAAGCCATGTCTAGGGTTTTCAAGCTTTCAAGCTCAATAGTAAGTGCATCCAAGCCCGGTTTTTAATGTTCTTTACATTTTTGAGATTTCCAGAACTCGGTTTAGCTATTTCTACCATTATTTTGAGATAGGGTTTGTGTTTAAAAAGTTACCCATGGATAACATGCATGATTTGATGTCTAATGGTAGAATATGAATGCTCGGTGTGTAGTATACGACTTTTACTAAGTGATTTTCGATGAAATCGCATAAAAGGACTAATTTGTAAAAAGTTGAAAAATGTATGAAAACTGTGTGAATGAATGCAAATTGTGGACTTCTATAGTTATAAAAATGGTTCGGCTAGGCCTAAAATACAAGGAAATCGAATAAAAATCATTTTACGAGCCTAGGGGCAAAAGTGTAAATATGACAAAGTTTAGGGGCAAAAATGTAATTTTTCCATAGTATGAGTTTTGGGTCATAATGAATAATGTGACTAATAAGTAAGCTAAATGTGATGTTACAGATCAAAGAAACCGAGGTTCAGACTTAGAACGGGGGGGAGGGGGGAATGAGTAACTGACGGTTAGGTCCCTTCTCGCCATTTTGGTATCGAGGTAAGTTTGTGTGAAATTAAAGCTACATAATGTTTTATATTTTTAATTTCTAGATATCATGTGAAATGTATATTATTTCTATGAAATCGACTAATGATTCCTCGATGAGAGTATGATGAAAATATGTTAAGTTGAAGTCCCGGTTGAACATTCGGAATAGCAAGGATACTAATGTCACAACATGAGATAAGGAAGGTCCCGTATAAGACCATGTCTGGGACATGGCATCGGCACCGAATGTAGGTCCTGTGTAAGACCATGTCTGGGACATGGCATCGGCACCGAATGTAGGTCTCGTATAAGACCATGTCAGGGACATGGCATCGGTACCAAATGAAGGAGGTCCCGTATAAGACCATGTCTGGGACATGGCCTCGACACCAAAGAAAGATCTCGTGTAAGACCATGTCTGGGACATGGCATCGACATCTATATACGATCTCGTATAAGACCATGTCTTGGACATGGCATCGACATCGAGATATGAGATCCCGTGTAAGACCATATCTGGGATATGGCGTCGGCATCGAGCTGAGATCCCATGTAAGACCATATCTGGGATATGGCATTGGCATCATGATACATGTATGATGAGATTGAGTATCCTTCGATGTTCCAAGTAGATCAACGGGCAAAGAGCTAAGTTTATGCATCAATGACAAAGAGCTAAGTCCATGCTTATGATGTAAGAATATGTGGGAAATGTGGATTGTGATCTTGTGTGAGGCTTTTAAGCCAAATTAAATTGAGAAATGAAATGTTCAAGTTTTTTTTGTTGATGTATAAGTTAAATTGGCCAATGAATGGCTTGTAAATATTTGATGATGACTAGCTATTGGCATGGCTAACTATGGGTATGTTTTAGTATTATAAGTGTATAAATGAGAATTAATACAAAGAAAACATGATAGAGTAAAATTAGCAATAAAACAGTTTGGACAGCAGCAGTTGAATCACTTTGAAAATTCACCAAAAATGGTGGAAATTTAATTAGAAGTTGAATAAGATATGAAATTAAATCTTATTGAGTCTATTTTTGCATAAAAGAAATGGAGTAAGCAAAATAATTTCAGATTATGAGATATTTGAGTTTTTATAAGACAGGGTCAGAATGATTTTGGAATCCCCTGTTCTAACTTTTTAAATTCATTAAAAGTTTTACAAAAATAATCAAGGGATAAAATTTATGTTCTTGAATTTATTAATGAGTCTATTGTCAATATAAACAAACGGGAACATCTTTTGAGTTCTTTGCAATGAGAAAATAAATTTTTAGTGAAGAGGGGTCAGAACTGTCGGACAACAAAACAAGGGTAACTTTAAAGAATAAACTATACTGATTGACTGAACAAAAAATTCTGGAAATCTTATGGTAAGAATATATGTGAGTCTAGTTTCAAGGAAAATTAGCGGATCTTATTTTTGAGTTCCGTAGCCCCGGATAAAAATAATTTAGTGACTGTAACTCGAGTAGACAGCTCAAGATGAACATAAGTGAATTGAGAAATTTTATGCAATAATAATGAAATTATCTTGAGAACTCAAAATAAGGATTGTTAAAAGCATGATAATAAATTGTTTATTATTTACATACATACTTACTAAGATTTATAGCTTACTCCCCTTCCTTTCTCATATCATGTAGGGTTTTATACTAGCTCGGGTTGGAGATCGCCGGAGATGCTATCACACTATCAAGCTATCATGTTGGGTATAAGTGAATGTAAAACCTTTTGAGTCTATGGCATGTATAGGGACTTAGTCAATTGAGTATGTGTCATTTGATTTGGCCAAATGTGTTGGTTCATATTGGTTAATGAGTTGTAATGCCTATTTATACGTGTGTGCTCATACAAAAGGTTTTATGTGATGTGGTTATGTGTGTTTGGGATGGATGGATTGAAGTTGTGTTTAAGTATGTGAAAATGAGGGTGCCAATTGGTCTGGAAAATAGCCATTTTCTTGGCCACACGGGCAGAGACACGACCGTGTGTATCAGCCGTGTGGAGAACACGACCCCGGGACATGGGAGTGTGCCCAGGGCGTGTGAAGTCTGCATTTACTTTTCGGAATTTAATTCACCACACGGCCTAAGCACACGGGCGTGTGACTTGGCCATGTGACCCAATTTTGTTGATGACGGCATAAATAGAGAGTCACACGGGCTATGGACATGGGTGTGTGTGACCACACGGCCTACCCACATGGGCGTGTCCCGAGCCACACGGGCGTGTGACCCCTGTTTTGATGAAAATTTTTCTAAGTTTTCTTAAAGTTTCCTAAGTTCTCGGTTTAGTCCCGAATAGTTCCCAATGTATGTTTTGGGCCTTGTGGGCCTATATAAGGGGTGATTTGCATGTGAATGAGAAATTTTAAATTGAATGAAATTTTATAGCCCGATTTTGTATAAATGTTTTTGTTTAAGTCCGGTAATGCCTCGTATCCTGTCCCGGCGTCAGACATGGGTAAGGGGTTACACTGTGTGCCTCGTGTAAAATCTTCTGAATAAGTTTATCATTTTTCGGTACACATATTCTATCTCGGAACATCAAACAATCATCCGAACCGATCTGAAATTCTGAATCATTACCAGATTCACACCGAGCTCTTTTAGCTTGTAATTCACTATCACTTTTTTGAGCTTCACAAATTTACTGAAGAAATATCGGTCTACAACTCGGCCAAAATTGAACCATCATTAGACAAAGTCAATCTCGTACTCATAGCTCTCAAAGCAAATAAGGACTTTCTGCTCAAAGCATCTACGACTATAATTGCCTTACCCAGGTGATAGTCAATCACTAGCTCATAATCCTTCAGTAACTCGAGCCATCTCCATTGCCGCAAGTTTAAATCTTTCTGAGTCATCAAGTATTTTAAACTCTTATGATCAGAAAAGACATGACACTTCTCACCGTATAAATGGTGTCTCCAAATTTTCAAAGCAAACACAATGGCTGCTAATTCCAAATCATGCGTCGGATAATTCTTCTCGTGCAGTTTCAACTATCTCGAGGCATAAGCTATCACTTTGACCTCTTGCATCAACACACATCCTAATCCATTCAGTGACGCGTCACTATAAATTACGAACTCTTTTCCCGGTTCAGGTTGCACTAAAACTGGCGCCTCAGTCAATAATGTTTTCAACTTCTCAAAACTTTGCTGACATTTTTCTAATCATTCGAACTTAACATCTTTTTGCAACAACTTAGTCATAGGAGTAGCAATCATCGAAAACCCTTAACAAGACGTCTATAATAGCCGGCTAAGCCCAAAAAGCTTCTAATCTCCAATACATTTCTCGGCGATTTCCAATCAACAATTGCTGAAATCTTACTCGAATCAACCCGAATACCATCTCTAGAAACAATGTGTCCCAAAAATCTGACTTTTCGGAGCCAAAACTCACTTTTGCTAAACTTAGCAAACAATTTCTTATCTCTCGAAGTCTGCAACAAAATTCTTAAATGTTCGGCATGCTCAGACTCATCCTGAGAATAAATCAAAATGTCATCGATGAACACAACCACAAACTTATCTAAGTACGGTCGGAAAATTCGATTCATCAAGTCCATAAAAATAGCAGGGGCATTAGTTAATCCAAAAGGCATAACAAGAAATTCATAATGCCTGTACCTTGTCCTGAAAGTAGTTTTCGGCACATCTGACTCTTTAACTCTCAACTGATAGTAGCCAGATCTCAAATCAATCTTCAAAAATACTGTTGCCCCTTTTAACTGATCAAACAAGTCATCAATTCTGGGCAAATGATACTTGTTCTTTATAGTCACCTTGTTGAGCTGTCGGCAATCAACACAAAGTCTCATGGATCCATCTTTCTTCTTGACAAATATCACCAGTGCACCTCATGGTGAAAAACTCGGTCTCGTAAAACCCTTATCTGTCAACTCTTGCAACTGAGCTTTTAATTCTTTCAATTCAGTCGGAGCCATTCTATACGGAGCAATAGATATCGGCGAGGTCCCTGGTACTAAGTCAATACCAAACTCAACTTCTCTGACCAGTGGCAACCCTGGCAACTCTTCCTAGAACACATCTGGATATTCACAAACTATCGGCACTGATTCAATTTTCAACTCAGACACTTTTGTATTCAACACATAAGCAAGATAAGCTTCACAACCTTTCCTTACACACCTCTGGGTAGACATCGAATAAATCACAACAGGTAACTCACCCAACTCATCTGAATTAATCCGAAGGATTTCACCATTTTCACATTTTAGTTCAATAATCTTTCTTTTACAGTTTACTACGGCATCATGCAGTGTCAACCAATCCATACCTAAAATAACATCAAATTCATCAAATGGCAACAACATTAAATCAGCCGGAAAACAATGACCTCGAATCATCAAGGGACAATTCTTGAAAACTCTATCAACTAATACATGTTTGCCTAAGGGGTTTGACACTCTAACCACAAACTCAGTAAACTCAACTGCCAAGCTCTTACTAGCTACTAATTTCACACAAACATAAGAATGAGTCGATCCAGGATCAATCAATGCAATTACATTAGTATTATATAGAGAAAAAGTACCAGTGATAATATCGGGAGATGTCGCTTCTTCACGAGCATGGTTGGCATAGGCTCTAGCAGGTGCTCGAGCTTCGGATCTCACAGCTGTATCTTTCGTCACACCTTTACTACTAGCTCCATTTCCGGTATTTCTTGGTGGTCTACCCCTATTAGTAGTATTACTCAGCCTCACACTTCTGAAATTTTTATTTCTCAGCCATTTCAGGACAATCTCGGATAAAATGCTCTTGAGAACCACACTTAAAGCAAGCCCGATCATTCATTCTACACTCGCCGGGATGTCTTCTTCCACAATGTTGACATTCGGGTCTATTAGACTTTACATTACCCACACTTGCCATTGAAGTAGCTTGAGATTTAAAACTCGAATGTTGCTTCCCACGATCTCTGTGTGAATACCCTGCAGAAACATTCGAACGGGAATACATTTCTTTAGATTTCTTTGGCTGAGATGGAAATGACTTACTCATCGGTCTTTTCCTCGAACCTCTAGCTTCAAGATCAGCTTTCCTCTTTTCCTTATTCAACTCTTCGGCCTTACAAGCCCGTTCAACCAATACCACAAATTCCTTCAGCTCTAAGATCCCAACTAACACACGAATATCCTCATTCGATCCATCCTCAAATCTCTTGCACATAATAGCCTCGGTGGAAACACACTATCGAGCATATTTACTAAGTCTGACAAATTCTCGCTCATACTGTGTCACTGTCATACGACCCTGTTTCAGCTCAAGAAATTCCTTACGTTGCTGATCGATGAACCGCTGACTAATATATTTCTTTCGGAACTCCTCTTGAAAGAATTCTCATGTAACCCTCTCTCTTGGTACCACCGATACCAGTGTATTCCACTAGTGATATGCAGAATCTCTCAGAAGTGAGATGGCACACTTTAAACACTCATCCAGTGTGCAGGACAACTCATCAAATACCCTGATGGAGTTTTTGAGCCAAAACTCGGCTCTCTCGGGATCATCATCCATATTAGCTCTGAAATCTTTAGCCCCGTGCTTCCGGATCTTATCAACCGGGGGCTTTTTAATTCTTACAAATTCCATACCTTGTGGAGCTACGAGAACCGGGGGTGGAGGAGGTTGGGCATTCAGATTTGTTCGAACAAATTCCGTATACCACTCATTCATTACGTGGAGAAAGGCTTCCCTACCCCCTTCTCCCTGACTAACCGTAGGAGGTCTACTATCAGACCGTGCTGCCCTTGAGCGGGAGCCTACGCATTACTTTCAACTTCATCAGCCTCAATTCACACTATTATAGGGCTCACACGCCTGTGTGGTCCAAGGGACACGCCCGTGTGACCCTTGGACACGGCCGTGCTATAGGCCGTGTTCAAAATATGGAGCTCTCTGACTTGTGCCAGACGGTCGTGCCACACGCTCGTGTGCTAGGCCGTGTGGTCGATTTAATTTCCATAATTTTTCATAAAATAGGTGCAGACTTCACACGGTCGAGAGTTAACGCCCGTGTCCAAGGCCGTGTAGCACACACGGCCGAGACATACGCCCGTGTCCAAGGCCATGTAGCGCACACGGCCGAGACACACGCCTGTGTCTCTGCCCGTGTGCTCAATTCTAGACATTCTATTTTGAAACAATTAAGGTGCAGGGGACACACGGCCGAAACACATGCCTGTGGGGCAGGCCGTGTGTGATTCCCGTGTGGACAAAAAAAATGCTATTTACCAAGCCATTTTGTCACCCTTCCATGCACAAACCTACACAACAAACATAGAACCATTCCAAGCATATACCATCAACCAAATCAGCCACAACTAAGGCATCAACACCCCATTCACATGCTATCATTTATCATACACGACATCACATATATTTCAACTCAAATCATGCAATTTCTCACATCCATGAAAAGCATCATCATATGCATATATATACTTAAACCGAAATTAGCCAATTTCAACGACCATTTACAAAATGAATTATTAGCCAACATAAGCCAACACATTTGGCTAAATCAATTATAACACATAACAAAATGACCAAGTCCCTATACATGCCATAAATCAAGATATTAAAATCAATGGTACCCAAAATATTAAGTTGATAGTGTGAATGGATCTCCGACAATTTCCGATCCCCGAGCTGGCTTGGTGACACTATAAGACAAGGGAAAAGAAAGGGGAGTAAGCTATATAGCTTAGTAAGTTCCTATGCAAATAATAAGCATTATAATCAGATATGTATCATACAATTAAACATGATGAACTTGGGATAAATAATATCAGGATCTTCTAATCATAACTTACTCATTCATAACCTTATCGAGAGATTCATCACATATCGAGCTCATTAGTAATGAGTTTTACGTACGTACCTATACCAACTCGCAACATAATCATAACCTTTCACAACTTTGACATACTCGTTAAATTTCTCGTTGAACCACTTGGAATACTAAAGGATACTCGGGAATCTCGCACATACAATATCATACCAATGCCATATCCCAGATATGGTCTTACATGAGATCTCTTATCGATGCCAATAGCCCATATATAGTCTTACACGAAGCCTCATATCGATGCCATATCCCAGATATGGTCTTACACGTAATCTCAAATAACCTTAATGTCATGACATTCGTATCCTACCTATTCCTAAGGTTCAACCGGGATTTCTCACTTGTCAAACTTTATCGATTACATCCAAGGAGTCAATCATAATTCATGCAATATTAAAGCATTTAAAACATAAATAAAACAATGCATTATTTACATACGAACTTACCTCGGTACAAAAATAGTAGAAATGGACCTAATCGTCAAACACTTTGTTTTTCCCTCGAACTAGGTCCGAACCTCATTTCTCTTGATATATAATAGCAAATTTAACTCATTTATTATCCACATTTCTCAATTCAGTCCAAATATCACATAATGGCAAAATTATATTTTTGCCCCTAAACTTTGACATTTTTATATTTTGGCACCTAGGCTTGTAAAATGAAATCTATTCGATGTCTTCTAGACCCAAGCCTAGCCGAACCTCTTTCATGCTTATAATAGCCCACATTACTCATTTAATCACACTTTTACACACATTTTGAAATCTTTTTACAAATAGGTCATTTTGACATTTTCATCAAAAATCACCTAGCAAAAGTTGTTTATCTAACATTAAACTTGCATAATCTACCATTAAACATCAAAATACACACATGTCTAACATTGGTCAAACCCTAGACCTCAATCATCTCTCAAATTAATGGTAGAAATAGATAGATCAGATGATAACGACTTCAAAAATGTAAAGAGCATTAAAAACGGGGCTAGGATGTACTTACAATCAAGCTTGGAAGTTGAACAAACCCTAGCTATGGTGACCTTCTAATTTTCGGCACATGGAGAAGAAGATGGAAAAAAATTTTGGCTTTATTTTCCCTTTTTATTCATTTATTTACTAAATGACCAAAATGCCTTTAATGCATAACTTTGAAATTTCACCTATTCATGTCCATTTTTGTCCACTAACTTATCCAATGGTCTAATTACTAACTAAGGACCTCTAATTTAAAATCTCATAGCAATTGGACACCTTTAACAAGTGGAACTAAACTTTTGCACTTTTTACAATTTAGTCCTTTTTACTAAATTAAGTGCCCTAACGTTAAAATTTTCGAACGAAATTTTCACGAAATCATTTCATAAAACTGTAGACCATAGAGATATAATAAAAATAAATTTTACTGCGTCAGATTTGTCGTCCCGAAACCACTATTTCGACTAGACCCAAAATCGCCCTGTTACATTTGTTTTTTTTTACTTTTTTAGTGTCGAATGGAATCAATCAAAACCAAACTGAATTGATTTGGTTCAATGACATCATCTAATCAAAACCAAACTGAACTATAAAAAACCCAAACCAAACCAAATTGGCGGTTCGACTCTGTTTCTTGGTTTGGTTGATTTTTTTGCTCAGCCCTAATGAGAAGCCGATTGAAACACCCCAAACCCGGCCCACGAGCTTTGACCAGATTTGGTATGTTCCTCAAGTAAACCGGTTCAAAGCTCTTTTGTTACTTAGGGAAAATTTGTGCGATTTTAAAAAAAAATTGTTTTGGGTTGGGCTTGTGTTGAAAACCAATTTATCTTATATTGAAATCCATTTATTTAAGGTGACAAAACATGTAGGGTTTATTTTAAATTTAATTAACTTAATCTTTAATAAATAAAATTTAATAACATAATAAATAAAAACAGAAATAAAAGAGTTCACTATGGCCTTATTACATCAAATAAAATCCCTAATAATTTAAAGTGCTTAAAAGTTAATAGTCCATAAAACAAAATATAAACTTCAAGTGAGCATGGCCACCACAAGTTCTCGCTAGTCCCGGTCCATCACCGATCATCACGAAAAATATTCCCCAACGGGAGTGAGTCAAAGCAGACTCAATGTGTACACAAACACTAAATCAAAATAGAATCAGGCATACAAATGTTACACATTCATATCATAGCATACAAATTATGATGCATTCCCAAACCCAAACCTAATTGTCCATCCGCTACACTCCCCCGCACCAACTTCGCACACCGTGGGGACTACTAAGTCGACCCTCCTTCCGCTACACTCGAAATTGCGGTCTTAGGTCACAAAGCATTCGTGGTCTTAGGTCACCACGTTCGGCCATTGTGGTCTTAGGTCACCACTTTCAGACATCGTGGTCTTAGGTCACCACTTTCAGATTCATCGTAGTCTTAGGTCACCACTTTCAGATATCACGGTCTTAGGTCATCGTGTTCGTGGTCTTAAGTCACCACATTCACTTCCCCTTTCAAACAAACCCATATGCCCCATATAATAATGATATGCATAAATATGCCGAGTTCACATTCTTATCATATTCTCATGTTACTAATGACCTTTTTCATATTCTTTGTAGAAGTAGGAAACGTGCACGAGTACTTAGTACCATAACATGGTACCTAGCCACTTTCATATTCTTAATATCACATATTTTAATAAAGCAGGCCATGAAACATATTAAGAAGTAGTGTGGGGTACACACCTAATTTGCTTAACCACTTCACTTTGAAATCCCGAAATCGATCTCGCCTTAGATCTCAAGTTCCTACAATTGATTAATCACTTACTATTTAGCACAAAGCCTATTCGGCTAGAAAACCAAATCCTAGTAGGATTTGTATTCTTAAAGCTTACCTTGGTGTCGATTTGATGATTTAATCAAATCCCGAAACTCGTATTTTTCCCCTTTGAAATCGGCTAGTCACTAAATCCCTTGAATTGGTTAGTTTTCGGCTTAAAACACATAATAATAGATCTACTACTAAAATAGGCCTTGGCCGAATTTACCTTTGTTCTTACCTTCCAAATCTTAAATCCCGAATTGGATCCTTGCTTCTTTATTCTTTGTCGAAATCCCTATGTACCCATGTTAGATCCAATCTAACATTAAATCATAATAATATAGCTTATGGCCAAATGGTATTCATAACTTACCTTAGATCTTAGAAGTTAGAAAGATACCTTCTTGTAGTTGACAATTTCTTAAATCCCGAAAACACCCTTCCATAACTCGGCCAAAATCCATAATAGAGATTAGTCCCTAAATTTTAGATAGGTTTAAAATATAAAAGAATTGAAACCAAACTTTGGATCTTACCCTTTTTAAGAAATCGGTAGCACCCTTGTTAAAAGCCCCTTAAAGAATCGGCCTTGATGACTAGATGATAAAGTTTCGGCTTTTGGGATTTAATGGAGAAGTCGACTAGAGGTTCTCTTGGGGTATTTGGTTTCCACGAAAATAAGGAAAAGAAACTTGAGAATTTTGGCAATGGTGGACTATAGATTCGGCTTGACAAAAGTAAAAGAGAAGAGAAGAGAGGAGAGCACTCAGAAATTCAGCAGAGAGAGGAGGAGGAAGAAAAATTGATGAGTAGCCCTATTTCCTTCCTTTTATAGCCGAAACTACTCCTCAGAATCCCTTACTTGGCCACCACTCTTCTTTATTTGATAGCTTTATCTCTTAATTTAAAATAATTAGAGAATAATCCTTTATTATCTCTTCAAAAATAATCCAAATTAAATCCCTTATTTATCACCTTATTAATCGAATATTAAAGAGAATAAAACTCCTCCTTTCTAGAAGGCTTGTGCCGTCCACCTCGAGAGCTTACGGAAGCAAAAATAAAACTTCTTTTATTTGCTTCCCAAGTGACTCGAACCAGTGCCCAACACCTTGCATGTGGCGCCATTTCCAGAGGCTCTAATTGGCATCTTCAGGCCACTTTTCCAAGCCTGTTTGTGTGTCAAATTTCACAAACTTTTTCTTTTAAGGCCACCTTGCCTTAATTTCCTCTTTTAAACTTTAAAACTCGACATTTCTAAGTCATTTCTAAGTTTCCAAAAATTTTCGTTCGGCTCTGTAAACTTGACATTTTCCTACATTTCCAAGTTTCCAGAAATGTGCACTTTCCTATTTTGAATCATTTCCAAATCATTTCCATCTATTTCCAAGTTTCCAAAAATGTTCACTTTCCATTTTTTTTAAAGTTAACATTTCCATACATTTTCAGGCTTCCAAAATTGTTCAAAATTTATTCTTAGTACATAAAACATGTTACTTCATACAATTAAACCGAAAATGCATAGGCCCTTTCCAGGATGTTACAATTCTACCCCCTTAAAATAATTTCGTCCTCGAAATTTTCTAACTAAAATAATTGAGGGTATTGTTGTCGCATTGCCTCTTCTGGTTCCCACGAAGCTTCTTCCGATTCATGATTGCACCATAACACCTTGACTAGAGGAACTGACTTCCTCCGTAGCACTTTCACATCACGTTCCAATATCCGAATCGGCTCTTCCTCGTAGGATAAGTCTGGCCTTAGCTCTACTTCTTCGATAGGTACCACATGAGACGGATCCGATCGGTAACGACGTAGCATGGATACATGGAATACGTCGTGCATCTGCCGCAACTATGGTGGCAACTCCAATTGGTATGCCACTGCTCCAACTCGCCAAGACTCGATAGGGCCCTATAAACCTTGGGCTTAACTTCCCTTGCGACCGAACCTCATTACCTTTTTCCAAGGCGAGACTTTTGAAACACTTGGTCTCCCACTTCAAACTCTATTTCCTTCCGCTTAAGGTGCGTGACGACTTACGCCTATCGAGGCTTCCTTTAACCGTGCTCGAATCATCTCAACCTTCTCTTGATTTTGGCCACTAACTCTGGACCCAAAACTCGGCGTTCTCTAACTCGGTCCAACAAGTAGGAGTTCTACACTTCGACCATACAATGCTTCATATGGTGCCATCCGAATGCTAGCACGATACATTGTTGTTGTAGGCGAACTTCAACTAAAGGCAAATAGTCTTCCCAACTTTCTCGGAAATCCATCACTGACCTCTCAACATATCCTCCAACACTTGTATAACTCGTTCGCATGCCCGTCGATTGTGGATGAAAAGCCGTAGTGAAGTCCAACTTAGTGCCTAAAGCTTGATGAAGTGCCCTTTGAACCGAGGCGTAAACCTTGGGTCTCTGTCGGAGATGATCGATACTGGTACACCATGTAACCTCACAATTTCCGCCACATATAACTTTGCCAGCTTCTGAAGAGAATAGTCAACTCTTACCGGGATGAAGTGCGCGGACTTAGTCAAACGGTCCACTATCACCCATACCGAGTCCTTCTTAGTAGGCGTAAGGGGAAGCCAACTAACGAAATCCATGGTAATTCTCTCCCACTTCCATTACGGAATCTCGATTGGTTGAAGCAATCCTGATGGAACTTGGTGTTCAGCCTTAACTTGCTGACACGTCAAACATTTCCCCACAAATTCGAGTCACTTCTTGCTTAAGATCGGACCACCAAAATTGTTCCCTTAGATCTCTGCATGCGACTTAATGCCTCGGGATGCATAGCATAAGGGCTACTATGCGCCTCCCGAAGAATCCTTTGTCTTAACTCCTTGTCCTTCGGCATACAGACTTTTCCTTTGTAACACAATACTCCCTCATCATTAACACTATAATCCTCTAACTCTCCGTTCCGTACTTGTTGTAACTTAATACTTAGATCCTTATCAACCAACTGTCCCTCTTTCACCTCCTTCAGCCATGTGGGCTTGACTTGCAACTCTGCCAACAGGCTTCCATCATCGTTCAAACTTAAGTGAGCGAACATAGCCCTTAGATCCGACACAACCTTCCGAATTAGGGCATCAGCTACCACATTCGCCTTGCCCGGATGATATTCTATCGAATAGTCGTAGTCCTTCAACAACTCCACCCACCTTCGTTGCCTCAAGTTCAACTCCTTCTGAGTCAACAAATACTTAAGGCTCTTGTGGTCTGTGTAGATCACTGACCTTTCTCCATAGAGGTAGTGTCTCCAAACCTTAAGGGCGAAAACCACTGCTGCCAGTTCCAAGTCATGAGTTGGGTAGTTAACCTCATGAGGCCTTAGTTGCCGAGACGCGCATAGCGACTACTTTTCCTTCTTGCATTAGCACACATCCTAATCCCATATGCGGCGTCACAAGACACCACAAAATCCTTTGACCTCTAGGGCATTGAATTAACACCTGAGCCTCCGTCAACACCTTCTTAAGGTTGTCAAAGCTCTTCTGTTGCTTATCGGACCATTCAAAGGGTACTTCCTTCCTTAGTAACTTTGTCAAAGCGCGGCTATTGGCGAGAATCCTTCTACGAACCTTCAGTAATAGCTTTGCCAAACCTAAGAAACCTCGAATCTCAGCCACGGACCTAGGTGGTTTCCAATCCAACACTGCTTCGATCTTCCTAGGATCCACTCTTATTCCTTCTGCGGATACCACATGCCCTAAGAATGCCACCTCCTTAACCAAAATCCACACTTGCTGAATTTGGCATAGAGCTTCTTCTCCCTTAACACTTGTAGCACCACTCGGAGATGTTCATCATGCTCCTCTTCAGACTTAGAATACACCAAAATATCGTTGATGAACACAACGACGAACCTATCCAAGTAGGGTTGAAAAAACTCGGTTCATCATATCCATGAACGCGGCTGGAGCGTTTGTCAATCCAAACGGCATCACCACAAACTCAAAATGGTCGTATCTTGTCCTAAAAGCGGTCTTATGGATATCTGCCTCCTTTACCTTCAACTGGTGATATCCCGACCTTAAGTCTATCTTTGAGAATACTGCGGACCCCTTCAGCTGATCGAACAAGTCATCGATCCTTGGCAAAGGATACTTGTTCTTGATGGTCAGCTTATTCAACTGACGGTAATCTATGCACATACGCATAGTTCCGTCCTTCTTCTTACAAATAGAATCGGTGCTCCCCATGGAGACACCACTGGGTCGTATGAACCCACGATCCAACAACTCTTGGATTTGAGCCTTGAGCTCAACTAACTCCTTTGGCGCCATTCGGTATGGAGCGATTGACACAGGAGTCGTGTTCCGGTAGTAAGTCTATTCCAAACTCCACCTCCCTATCTCGGGGGTATTCACTGTAATTCCTCCGTAAATACATCTTCAAAGTCTTTCACCGTTCTAACTCCACTGGCACCTTCTTCCTTTCCACCTAACGCACTTACGAAGGCTAAGAACGCCTTGCACCCTTTTTAACCATTTTCTCGACCTTCAACGCCGAAACTACGTTGGGCGGTAGTTTCTTCTCTCGTGATCATTACTACTACTTCATCCTTCGGGGTTCTTAGTTCCATTCGTTTAGCCGCACAATCCAACACGGCTCGGTGCTCTACTAGCCAGTCCATTCCAAGTATAAGTTCAAACTCCCCAAAACATTTCGGCTCCATTAGCTCTCGAGCCGCTCAGTAGCCTGAACTTACGGGTTCCCGAATTTCCTCTGCACTGACCACCAACTCCAAAACTTGTAGCACACGACTGTGACACGACATCATCCCCGTCCGAGCTTGTCGCTCAACACCACCAAATTTGGGGGTGGTGGTGGCGGTGGTATCTCATGTCAGACCCTTGACCCGATCTAACGGGTTCTGACACCGTCATCCTTCCTCTACCTCGTCCACGATGACCACGTCCTCTTGAGCTCATTTCTAACGTCGTGATCTGATTAAGAAGTTTTATGAATTAGTCTTTGTTTCACTTGATTACCCGCAAAGAAATTTTATGAAAAGAGTTTTAGGAGTGGTTCTTTCGTATGCACACAGTCTTTCCATTCATTCATCCATACATCCATCAAACAATCATGAACTCTCGTTCATTCAGAGAAAGGTTGTAGTTTTCATTGTTATTGTTTTTTTTTCTTCCACTACCCCAGGGTATTTTCGTAATTCTGTCCCTCTGGTATTTTCGTAATTTTTCAAAAGGAAAAAGTTCCTTGGTGATTTTTTCATAAAGTGTTTTGGTATTTTTAAATTTCTAGGGTATTTTGAAAAATTTTGAAATCCAGGGGTATTTCGGTGATTTTGGACCTCGGGGGTATTTGGTGATTTTTTTTTCCAAGCCGGGGTAAATTTGTAAAATCTTATAAATCAGGGATATTTCAAAGGTTGCAAAACTTTGAGGTTCTTTTTGAGAATTGTACTTTTCAAAACGGTGATGTTGCAAAAATTTTGGAAATCAAGGGTCATTTTGGTAATTTTATAAGTTAGGGGCAATTTTGAAATTTCCAAAATTCAAGGTATTTTTGATAATTTGCAATTAAGGGTTTTGAACATTGATAAAATAATGAAATTTTGGCAAAAGCTGTTGGGTAGTTGGTCATTTTATAAACCAAGGGTATTTTGGTAATTTTACCACTAGGGGCATTTTTGTATAAATCGGAAATCTTTCGGAAAAATTTGTAAAGATGGTTTTCATGAATTTAGAAGAAAGTTTTAAGAGTTCTAAAACTAGGGTTTTGTTGTTTTTATAAAAACACGGCTAATTCCCTTTCGGGTTTTAGTTATTGTGTTTAGCCTATGACCGAGTCCTCTTGGTCAGGGGGTGAACAAAGCTACGCACTGAGCGAGGATTCGAGTGGAGGAGGAGGTGAGTCACGCGGATCGCTTAAATACCAAGCTCCCACCGAAACCATTCCTAGACATGCGCACAGAGGTTGCCACACCTCATCGAGCCCTTTGGGTTAGGGTGAACCGAAGCTACGCACTGCAGGATTCTGCGAAGAGGAGGTGAGTCACTAGGGATTCGCTTAAATACTGTGCTCTTCCGAATCCAATCCTAGACATGCGCATTGGGGTTACCACACCCTAACTTAGTGACTTAGCCATGGGTTTGTTTAACGTTCCTTAAGTCTTATGTGTTTGTGTTTGAGTAGACTAGTCCTAGGGTTCAAGTTCCTATCATGCTATTCTACGTTCCATTCCCTTTCTACCCTTCTAATATTCATTACACATAATCACACAAATAGTAAGGGGTACTTACAGTGGATCATGGTCGGAGACTTTAGGTGCCATGCCGAAAAAACCGCTTGTTTCATAAAATATTTTCAAAAAAAAAACTCATTTGGGCTGGCTTTGAAAATGTTTTGGGCCTTGGCCCACAGGCCGAGAGTTTTAAAACTGGGCTCTGAGACCAAACTGAAACACCCCAAACCCGGCCCACGAGCTTTGACCAGATTTGGTATGTTCCTCAAGTAAACCGGTTCAAAGCTCTTTTGTTACTTAGGGAAAATTTGTGCGATTTTAAAAAAAATTGTTTTGGGTTGGGCTTGTGTTGAAAACCAATTTATCTTATATTGAAATCCATTTATTTAAGGTGACAAAACATGTAGGGTTTATTTTAAATTTAATTAACTTAATCTTTAATAAATAAAATTTAATAACATAATAAATAAAAAGCAGAAATAAAAAGAGTTCACTATGGCCTTATTACATCAAATAAAATCCCTAATAATTTAAAGTGCTTAAAAGTTAATAGTCCATAAAACAAAATATAAACTTCAAGTGAGCATGGCCACCACAAGTTCTCGCCGTCCGGTCCATCACCGATCATCACTGAAAAATATTCCCCAACGGGTGAGTCAAACAGACTCAATGTGTACACAAACACTAAATCAAAATAGAATCGGACATACAAATGTTACGCATTCATATCATAGCATACAAATTATGATGCATTCCCAAACCCAAACCTAATTGTCCATCCGCTACACTCCCCGTACCAACCTCGCACACCGTGGGACTACTAAGTCGACCCTCCTTCCGCTACACTCCAAATTGCGGTCTTAGGTCACAACATTCGTGGTCTTAGGTCACCACGTTCAGTTTCATCGTGGTCTTAGGTCACCACTTTGATTCATTGTGGTCTTAGGTCACCACTTTCGATTGACGTGGTCTTAGGTCACCACTTTCGAGATATCACGGTCTTAGGTCACCGTGTTCGTGGTCTTAAGTCACCACATTCACTTCCCCTTTCAAACAAACCCATATGCCCCATATAATAATGATATGCATAAATATGCCGAGTTCACATTCTTATCATATTCTCATGTTACTAATGACCTTTTCATATTCTTTGTAGAAGTAGGAAACGCACACGAGTACTTAGTACCATAACATGGTACCCTAGCCACTTTCATATTCTTAATATCACATATTTTAATAAAACAAGCTATGAAACATATTAGAAGTAGTGTGGGGTACACACGATTTGCTTAACCACTTCACTTTGAAATCCGAAATCGATCTCTCGCCATAGATCTCAAGTTCCTAAAATTGATTAATCACTTACTATTTAGCACAAAGCCTATTCGGCTAGAAAACCAAATCCTAGTAGGATTTGTATTCTTAAAGCTTACCTTGGTGTCGATTTGATGATTTAATCAAATCCAGAAACTCGTATATTTTCCCCTTTGAAATCGGCTAGTCACTAAATCCCTTGAATTGGTTAGTTTTTAGGCTTAAAACACATAATAATAGATCTACTACTAAAATAGGCCTTGGCCGAATTTACCTTTGTTCTTACCTTCCAAATCTTAAATCCAATTGGATCCTTGCTTCTTTATTCTTTGTTGAAATCCCTATGTACCCATGTTAGATCCAATCTAACATTAAATCATAATAATATAGCTTATGGCGAATGGTATTCATAACTTACCTTAGATCTTAGAAGTTCGAAAGATACCTTCTTGTAGTTGACAATTTCTTAAATCCAAGAAAACACCCTTCCATAACTCGGCCAAAATCCATAATAGAGATTAGTCCCTAAATTTTAGATAGGTTTAAAATATAAAAGAATTGAAACCAAACTTTGGATCTTACCCTTTTTAAGAAATCGGTAGCACCCTTGTTAAAAGCCCCTTAAAGAATCGGCCTTGATGACTAGATGATAAAGTTTTGGCTTTTGGGATTTAATGGAGAAGTCGACTAGAGGTTCTCTTGGGTTATTTGGTTTCCACGAAAATAAGGAAAAGAAACTTGAGAATTTTGGCAATGGTGGACTATAGATTCGGCTTGACAAAAGTAAAAGAGAAGAGAAGAGAGGAGAGCACTCGAGAAATTCAAGAGAGAGAGGAGGAGGAAGAAAAATTGATGAGTAGCCCTATTTCCTTCCTTTTATAGCCGAAACTACTCCTCAGAATCCCTTACTTGGCCACCACTCTTCTTTATTTGATAGCTTTATCTCTTAATTTAAAATAATTAGAGAATAATCCTTTATTATCTCTTCAAAATAATCCAAATTAAATCCCTTATTTATCACCTTATTAATCGAATATTAAAGAGAATAAAACTCCTCCTTTCTAGAAGGCTTGTGCTGTCCACCTCAGAGCTTCGGAAGCAAAAATAAAACTTCTTTTATTTGCTTCCCAAGTGACTCGAACCTGTGCCCAACACCTTGCATGTGGCGCCATTTCCAAAGGCCCTAAGTGGCATCTTGAGCCACTTTTTCAAGCCTGTTTGTGTGTCAAATTTCACAAACTTTTTCTTTTAAGGCCACCTTGCCTTAATTTCCTCTTTTAAACTTTAAAACTCGACATTTCTAAGTCATTTCTAAGTTTCCAAAAATTTTCGTTCGGCTCTGTAAACTTGACATTTTCCTACATTTCCAAGTTTCCAGAAATGTGCACTTTCCTATTTTGAATCATTTCCAAATCATTTCCATCTATTTCCAAGTTTCCAAAAATGTTCACTTTCCATTTTTTTTAACTTAACATTTCCATACATTTTCAGGCTTCCAAAATTGTTCAAAATTTATTCTTAGTACATAAAACATGTTACTTCGTACAATTAAACCGAAAATGTATAGGCCCTTTCCAGGATGTTACACCGATTCTAGGTTCACATAGTTTGACCTACTAACCTAATTCGATTCCAACAACCTTCATTCTTTGACAACCTATAAAAATAAGTGGTTGAAATTGTGTGTAAAAGGCTTGGAAGTGACGTAGCACTCTAATCCAATTCCATCAACCTTCATTCTTTGACAACCTATAAAAATAATTGGTTAAAGTTGTGCGTAAAATGCTTGGAAGTGACATAGCACTGTACAAAAAAAAAAAATCTCCAGTTTTAAATGTATGTTTGACTAGACCAGTTAAATGAAAAATTACATTACAAGGAGGATAAAATATGTATTGCTATGAAAATGATATATATTCATTAATTTTTTCAAAATTTTTTCCTAATTTTTATGTCATTTTGAATTTTAAGCTCAACTTTATACTTCTTATTTTATCATTTGGTTATGCAAATTATAATTAATTTTATCAACAATAACTGTAACACCCCTCACCTATCCCAATTGTCGGGTCCGAGCTACAGAATATTACATTCGTTGCCGGAGCAACTATTGACAAATTCACAGTAATTAATATTTTACATATGCAATTTGTTGAAAGTCACATTCATTTCAAGTTAAACAAACAAATCCAAGCCTTAATCGAACTTACGAAAGCTTTTTTATCAACTCGAGTACGAAATAGGACCAAACTACAAAGTTTTTAAAATGTAGGGATCGACGTAACAACTTCATCTAATGCTCGTCACGACGTGGCCATCTCTGTATGTCACATCGCAACGACAAGTCTTAGCTCGTCACGATGTCTCTCATTATAATTGTAAAGTTGTGACGTCCAAAATCCGAAGATGCGACGTGACTCCTGTTTTTTGGTAAAAATGAACCATTTTGTACCTATTTCATACTTTCCAACCAAATCTATGAGTTTATGCACCAAGTACCAATTTCATTTGAATCAAAATACACTAAGAACATAACAAACAAGCTCAACATCCATATTTAACATCTTCTCAAGACAATTACTATCTATGCATCAAGTAAACTTAACATTTCATGCCATGAATCAAAACACAAACCAAGTCATTCAATTACCAAAGTTTACCTATGCTAAATGTAACACCCCTAACCCGTGTCCGTCGCCGGATTAAGGTTACGAGGCATTACTCGTCTAACCACAAGTCATTACACTTTTATAAATACTATTTCAATAATCGATGCAAAATCAATCCATACTATCATAATTAAACATGTAATTCCACTTTAATAACAAGACATTAACAAACATATCATTAATATAATATAAGAGCAAGTTTTCATTCAAATAGTAAAAATACTATTCATTTGGTCATTTTAAAAGCAAGGCCGAATATGCCTATGGTTCCATATATATATACATAAGCTTTGTCAATTACCATTATCTCTCATTTACATTATCGGTCAATTCCTTATAAATACATGATCATTAATAATAACTCACCTTCAAAAATTTCACATATAAAGTATGACCTGGTTCTCTCATAACCTGTTTTGTAAATACACATACAAAATAAGCTTAAGGATATACATCAACCAAATTGCATTACAAACCCTACTCAAACCAAGTTCATATACTCAAATATCACACCTAACATGGTATGAAATAAACTTCCAAGATAAACTTATAATATAACAAAACCATATTCAAACTTGACTAAACCATACTTAAGAATAAAAGCATAGCCATTTTCGCATGGCATATACATATATATAAATATCATTCAAACACAACCCAAGAAATATTGCCTATACATGCCATATGTTTCAAAAGGGGTACAACTTATAGAATACCGAAGATAGATGATAGTGCGAATGACTTTGACGAAGAACCCCGAGCACGAGCTAGCCTTCAAGATCTATACAATAGTCAAACAAACACACATACGGTAAGCTATTATAGCTTAGTAAGTTTTAAGCAATGGTAAAAATTATACAACTAATCAATAAACAATTTAATTAATCCAATATGAGCAATAATGAATTCATAAATACAAATATGCATAACTTGTCACCATTCAACAACCACCATATCTAATAGATCTCAAAACCGAATACTCAAGTACTATTTATCCATTTCGAATAAGCTCAAAGTTTAACATTCACATCTCATTTCTATATTTTCGTAAAAAAAGTAACTTACCTCACTAGTACCTGGTTATTAAGCTATCATGCTACACTTACTCATGTATCACTTCTCGTTTATCTCTCTTCATCAGTTTATGTTCCCGAAGTCTCTGTAATTCCGCACACATAGTGCAAATTACGTAACGTATCGCACACTTAGTGCCATTACGTGAGAAAGAGCACACATAGTGCCATTTAATAGTAATGTATCGCACACTTAGTGCCATTACTTATTATTCCGCACACACAGTGCCATTTAACAGTAATGTATCGCACACTTAGTGCCATTACTTATTATTCGCACACACAATGCCATTTAACAAGAATGTATCGCACACTTAGTGCCATTACTTATTATTCCGCACACATCGTGCCATTTAACAAGAATGTATCGCATAACTTAGAGCCATTACTTATTATTCCGCACACATAGTGCCATTTAACAAGAATGTATCGCACACTTAGTGCCATTACTTATTATTCTGCACACACAATGCCATTTAACCGATTTCGCACACACAGTGCTCGGTATTTTAGTTCGCACACTTAGTGCCCTTTAGCAGACCCTTTCTTTGTTCTTCAAAACATATATAATTTCATTCTCAATTATTCATACTCAATTTACCTTTTTCAAATACCAACACATTCGGTGTACACACGTTACATATATCTAGCCATAGCATACATGTATTTTTCAACATCTCAATTTGCCTTTTTCACTTACCATTACATTCGGCAAACTCAATATACATATATATTTATTCATAGCATACATCCATCTCTCATTTCATAATCATATATAACTACCTCTTTATAAATGCTTATACTCATGTAACTCATTTAATCAACAATTACATATATATATATATATATATATATTTATATACACATCAACTTAACATTCGGCTATTATAAATACATTTCATTTCATCTCATGATACATTCGGCAATAAGGGAATTATCATGCTTATAATTTATTTTCATATGCACATTAGTATATAATCAATTTCGTTTCATCCAACTGCTTAAAAACTTAACTCGGAAATTGACGGTTTAGGTTTCCCGGCTATTCGTTCAACTTCGCTTTTCCCCGATCCAATCCCAATTCTTTTTGTTCTTGATCTAAATAAATTTCAAATTAAGCTCATTCAAATATATTTTCATTCAATTTAATCCAAAAACACATAATTATGCAAATTACCATTTTACCCCTGACATTTACAATTTTTACAATTTAGTCCCTATTGCACAACTTACAAAATATTCAAAATTTGGCCACCATTCTTTACAGCCGAGTTTCCATCCTCCCATTACAAGTCTATACAAGCCATTTATTTCACATTCCAACCTCCAAAAAATTTTATTTTTACAATTAAATCCAAATTACCTAATTTCATCAAAAATTCAAGAACAACATTTGTTAATCTAACATATACAACCAATATTTCACCATTAATCAACAAAAACATCAAACTCCCTTCAATGGCATCACATGAAAAACACAACCATTTCAAAAATTTACACATGGGCTTACTAAAATACTAAGCAACGATCTCAAAAACATAAAAATTAACAAAAACCGAACAAAGAACATACCCGAATTAGGCCTCCTAAATGCCGAAACTTAAAGCTCTAAAAATGGTGTTTTTCTTTCTCACATTCGGCCTAGAAGAGTGATAATGCATGCCTTTTTATTTTATGATGTTTTATTATTAACATATAATATATTATAATGTTAACAATATAAAAACATATTAATATAAAATTTAAAGCCAAGTTGCCGTCCACTATTATTCTAAATGGAAAATTTGCAACATAAGGCCACATGCAAAAGAAGTCAAATCAATTAAACCACTCAATTTAATAAAATGCCACTTTTACCACTTATGCAATTTAGTCATTTTCCTTAATTTAAACACATAAACGAACAAATTAATCCACGATATTTTAGCACATGCTCAAACGTATATTATAGATATTAAATATAATATAAAAAATTTTTCTAACTCGGATTCGTGGTCCCAAAACCATCGTTCCGATTAGGGTCAAAATTGGGCTGTTACACTAAAGATCCTTAAAACATACCAATTCACTTCCATTTCAAACACTTATAGTACATCTAGGGCGATAAGCATTAAGCATAATCAACAACTATCAAGATTTGGCCACATTTTAAGCATGTTACCATTCCTACCTCATTCCATTCCAATTTATATGCCATACACATCTTAAGCATGTAACACCCTATACCCAGCCTGGTCGTCAAGCTTGAATATCAAGATGCCACACCACCGTCTCACATCATACACAATACAACATGTCTCATTATTAAGGGAACATCTTCTATTTTAGCATTCATACGAGATTTAAGTCAAATAGACTCCTAAATATCATTAATACATGCTAACACACATCAAATGGTTTTATAAATATAATCAGACATGCGTAGGGACCACATAGCAACATTTCCCAAAATAATCACGTAGGTATCGATGTTGAAACATAGGTATCAATATTTCCCTTAAATGGTATCGATACCGATTGGAAAATCGATACCAAAACAACATTCTATTTCTCGCCCAAAAATAACATACCATAAATTATTTGTACCTTTCAAAAGTATTGATAATTTTACCCCAAGTATCGATACTCGTGATATGGTATCGATACCAAATTACGATTCTGACTTCCTGCGCATTTGAAAATCACAGAGGTATCACTTTTAAAACATGAATATTGATACCTCTGCTCCAGACCAAAAAAATACAATAGTTCAAGCGTACAAACCATTCCAACTCAAGTCTATTCAACATGTGTCTTCTACCACATCAAATGAACGTCAAAACGACCATAATTGTAACACCCCTAACTCGTAACCGTCGCCGAACTAGGGTTAAGAGGCATTACTGATCATTCCAGAACATTTAAATTCATTTCACAACCAAACCTAACAATTCACACTCTTATAATCCCTTAAATAGGTCAACGAAACCTTAAACATGCTTTAGAATAGGGCCGGGACTAAACCGAACACATACGAAAATTTTTGAAATTTAAACATTTTTCTAAGTTACAGAGGTCACACGCCCGTGCATCCAAGCCGTGGCAAAACATGGCATACATATTGACTTGTCCACACGGCGTAAGACACGCCTGTGTGCCTCACCCGTGGTCGACACTGACTTGCACCACACGGCCAGTCACACGCCCGTGTGTCCAGCCTGTGGTTGAGTCTGACTTGTTTTGAAACACAACCTCAAAGGACACGGTCGAGCCACACGCCCGTGTGCTCAACCGTGTGGGCAATTATAGGCCATTTTCAAGGCCAAATTACTATCCACACTTTGGAATCACCTATATGCATTAAACCAATACCAATTCATGCCTCAAATGCAACCAAAACATACCATTTCAAGCACCAATTATTCATCAACTATACCATCTATTCTTATACTCAATTTCTACTCAAATAAGTCCATCCAAAACACTTAATTTCACATCCCAAAACATATAGGTCAAGCATCATATAAACCTTACCACAATTCACATTTAAACCACAATTTACATTAATCACTTAAGCATGAACAAACCATATTCATCATACACTTATCCCACATATACATTTACTACATCATTCAACCTTTAAGCTATATCTCATGGCAAGATTTATACAATTCAAAACATGCCACATTAACTAGCCTATACATGCCATATACCAAATATACACATATTTCAAAAGTACCAAAATAGGTAGCCGATAATGTGATTGAGTCGCTGACGATCCCCGGATCCGAGCTAGCTTTATTAACACTGTAAAACAGAGAAGCAATTCACACAGTAAGCTTTAAAGCTTAGTAAGTTCATAATATAATTCATGTAACTCAACAATTCAAATCAATATACAAAATAAACCATCACTTAGATAGATACACAATTAAACATGATATCATCCTCATCCATATGCTCACACATCCATCTATTCAACCTTAAATAATATCATCAACCACATAGGTTAGAAACATACCTTTGCCAACACTTAGTTAACAAACGTTCTTGCTATTAAATACTCGAAACCATATTTCATTCACTATTCATTATCTCTCCAATTCAATTGCACACTTAGTGCCCAATTCATAGTTGAAGCTTAGATAACATCGCACACTTAGTGCCTCAATAACAAACCGAACTTGAGTCGGTAACGCACACACAGTGCCGATCAATAAAGCCGAAGCTTCCATAACTTTGCACACACAGTGCTATTCAACTTTATCTCGATTCCAATTACGCACACTTAGTGCCATATTTCTCAATTTCATACATATAGTAATTCTAATTCAATAATCACATAACTATTCATTTCATAGCATTTAAACATAGTTAAGAACACGTATTATATCCGAACTTACCTCGGACGTAGATATACCGAGACTAGTCGATCAATCGACTACTTTGTCTTTGCCTCGATCTCGATCCGAATCTCTCATTTCTTGGTCTATACATATTAAAATTTTGCTCATTCAATAACCAATTCATTCAATTTAGTCCAAACACACATATTTGGGGCATTTTACAAAATAGCCCTCACATTTTCACATTTCGACACTTTAGTCCTTATTTCATAAAATCACAAGATACACAAAATTTCTCTTCACTTATGCCTAGCCAAATTTTCCTTGTGCTCATACAAGCCCATATATTTCATTTATTTCACATTTTAGTCCTCCAATTTCTCATTTTCACAATTTAGCCCAAATTACTAAATTTCACCAAAAATTCAAAGACAAAACATGTTAATGTTTCACATATCTTTCAAATTTCATCATCAACTATCACAAAGCTCAAGCATTCATCAATGGCACTTTTTAAAATCTTCATCAATTCACAAAATTGAAGCATGGGTTTTGAAGAACACGAAGCAACGATTACAAAAACGTAGAAATCATCAAAAACTGAACAAATTACACACCTTAATTTTGTTCAACCAAGGCCGAATATCATGAAAGCTCATAAACCCTTTTTCTTTTCTTGCTTTCGGTTCAAAAAGATGAACAACCCCCTCCTGTTTTCATATTTTTGTTTTGTTATAAACATATTATTAGATTATTTACCATATTAACCTTTTAATTAATATTTGAAACATATAAACATTAAGGTCATATTTGTCCATTGCCATCCACTAACTTATATAATGGCTTAATTGCCTCATAAGGCCTCTACATTTAAAAGCCACTCAATTAAGCACATTAACATATAGAATGTCACTTTTAACTTTTATGCGATTTAATCCTTTTCTCTAATTAAGCACCCAAACAACGAAATTAACCCACAGAAATTTCACACATACCGATTCACATGCTATGGACTCAGAAAATAATATTATAATATTTTTCTGACTCATATTTATGGTCCCGAAACTACTATTCCGACTAGAGTCTAAACCGGACTGTTACAATATTAGTTTCAAACATTGAAAATAAGTCTGAGTAATAATCAACATAATACGATTCAAGTCTCAAAATCCTAAGAGAAATTAAGCTATAAAACATCCAAAACATTATGGCAAATACTAGTACAACGTCTACCACATTGCCTTATACCTAAAACATAAATCAAAATATGAACACCTACAACATAACGAAAATGAACTTTCTTGGATCACCCCACGGAACCACACTGTTCACACTGCACACAACTAATCTACAATGGATTGAAAGGAGCAAGTGAGCTTAACAAGCTCAGTGAATATCGGAATAACTACAAAGAATACACAACACCAAAGGTTAAACAAGAGCATATTACAAAACATTCACAATCATATTCTAACCATGCCACAATAACATATTCATGCTTCATTAAACCATAAAACTAGCATATACTCTCACGTACGGATACACTCAACTCATATTCAAATCACTCATTTTAGAATAATTCATCAAGACTAAACAATGTATACATTCTTGATAAACCGTAAATAGTAACATATTTTAAGCCTACATTTAGCATGCTTTTGGATGATTTAAGCCTTGAATTATGTAATTTAGTGCTCTTAATCCTTTGTTTTCATGTTTTATACTCAGGAAAGCACCAGAGGATGAAAAGAACGAGAAGCGGGCCTAAAACAGAGTAAATGGGCCATATCACAAAATCGACACGTGTAACAACCCAAACCCGGCCCAAACACTACGACCGAATTTGAGTTATTACGAGGTAAAACCTTGTGAACGCTATTTCGAAATACACTTAATTTTCCATTGAAAACTCCTCGTTTCGGTTATCTTGTTAAAGCTACCTTTAGATCTAATGTAAAATTATAATTAAGTCCAATTGTTATACCAGTTTCAAGTGTACCCGATGGCACGTTTAAACTCTCTCGTGTTTACAAAAAATCATGTGATTTAATTTAATTTATTGATATAGTTTAAGTCGATATCCAACATAAAAAAAATAAAATGCAACTATAGTTTATGGAGGCCTTATTACAACCTGAATAAAAATTAAACAACTTTAAAGTTCTCAGTAAATTAAAATCCTTTGTATGGCCTCGAGTCCCACCCGGCTCCTCAACCGCCATCTACGAGTCACTGAAAAATGTTAAAGGAGAAGGTGAGTCACCAAGACTCGAGATGTAACCCCTTCCCGGTTAATACAACATTTCATACACACCATATAACGATTAATTAAGCAAAGTATCTTGTACCCAACCTAGCCAACCACACACCTTTGTCTACCCCACGTGGTACCAAACCACTTTGGTGACCGTAGTCGCGTTGTGTTACCAAAACACCGGTGGTGCCAAACCACCTGGTGACATATAGTCACAATGTGCTACCAAAGCACTTTGGTGTCCGTAGACACAAATCGGGTGATGGGGCCAACCCATCGTGTGATACCAAATCACCGCGCAGACGATCCCATATCTCAAGTGGGGCCAACCCACGGTGGTGTTAACCACAGGGACAAGTCGCTATGAGGTACCAAACCTCTGGAGGTACCAAACCTCCGTGACATATAGTCACGAGTGTGCTACCAAAGCACCGGTGCTCGTCAAAGACGAATACACCGCCCTCCACTCAATCAACCCACATAGTCAACAAATCACATATAGATTTATCATATGTATCATCACAAAGATGCTTCCCAAAAGCATAAAATAGCAATCATATGCACGGTACTTACAAAGTTACCCCATATACCGTTATGGTATTCAAGCCATTGCTACATACATCAAGTTAGCAATCACATTACTTAGCATAATTTAATACGTTAAATGGTGTGTATGTACACACCTGTCACCAACAAGGAGTCTAAATCCGAGAAGAGTCGATCACCCTAGATCTATTTGTCCCTACACGTCTTTGAGTACTAAACACCACCCTCAAAGTGCCTCTGCTTCCAACAATCGTCAATCAATAAGTTAGTAGCCTTCGGTTAAAACGAATACCAAATATATGTGTAGATCCCACCGTAAAATTAATTGTCAAACGTGGACAACCTACTTGCTTGTTTCCAATCCCGAAGATCCTACAACCAATTCGGTTGAATTTGTAGTTAACACCCTTAATTAACAGTTGCCGAAACCCATACCTACTTTTACCGAAGTCGACATGATGGGAAGAAAAACATAAGCATTCGGCCTAAGACCCTTACCTTTTGGAATCGACTAAAGGAAAGCCACCCTTTCTTGCACAATATTCGGCCAAGGTGCTTTAAAAGGAGAAAGAGATTCGGCACTTACAATTGGGTATATTAGGCTATTATGAAGAGGACAATGGAAGGAAAATCAATGGAGAGGAAAAGGTGGTAAGAGTTTGGCTAAAAGTGTTTGAGAGAAAATAAAGAAAATTAGAAGGGAAAAAGGGTTATGTTTTTTCTGGCCAAGGCAGAGATGGAAAAAAAGAAAACAAGGTGGTGGGTTGGGGTATTTATAAGCATTCAAGCACCCCTTGACTTGCCGTCCAACCTTGGCAACAAGGAGCCCAACTCCTAGCCAACTCCTCTTCACCAAGGAGTCCCATATTCGGCCATCACCTAGTAGCCTTGCCGTCCACACCTCTTTGTTCAAGGAGTTCAAAATCCATTAATCTCCTTGAATTGCTCTTGGCCACTTATTTACTTAATTCAAAATTAATTTGAATTAATCTCCTTAATCATTTAATAATCAAATAATCCACTTGATATCCCAAAAAAATACTTGATTATCCCATGATATTTCATTTACAAAAAAAAACATCCTTATTATCTCCATTTATCTCTTCATAATCCATAGAATTTAAGAAATTATAATGCTCATATTATCTCAAAAAAATATATATTAAAGAGGAAAAATCCTCCTATGTGCCGCCCAACATAAATGAAAAAGAAGGGGGATTCATGTGACTCGAACACAAGCTCCCCTTACTCTCCTTGTGGCGTCACATGTAGCTCTTAAGTGGGCTTACTTTGCCACTTTACCAAGGCCTCATTAATGCCCAAATTCCTTCATATATTCTTATAACACACTCCTGCTAAGGCTCCCTGCCTTTAAAGTTAAGAACTAGAATTTCCTACCAAAATGAGACAACTCAAGGCCTTAATTTAAACTCTCTTGTTCCATAAATAATATTTCAGTAGTTCATACATAAGAAAATAATGAAATTCCCAATAGCCCCACATTTGGGATGTTACAGTTCTACCCCCCTTAGAATAAATTTCGTCCTCGAAATTCCTTGATCAAAAAAAAGATGGGGATATTGCTGCTGCATCACCTCCTCGGGCTCCCACGTAGCTTCTTCCACTCCGTGGTTCCGCCATAACACTTTCACTAAAGGCACTGCCTTCCTACGTAGAACTTTCACATCTCGATCTATAATCTGAATCGGTTCTTCCTCAAAAGATAAATCCGTGTTCACCTCAATCTCTGCTACTGGCACAACGTGCGAAGGATCTGACCGATACCGTCTTAGCATTGACACGTGAAAGACGTCATGAATCGACTCGATTCTGTAAGCAACTCCAAACCGATAAGCCACCGGTCCTACTCGCTTCACAACAAAGATATGGCCCAATAAACCTTGGGCTTAACTTCCTTTCCGTCCAAATCTCAACACCTTTTTCCAAGGCGACACTTTCGGAAAGACTTTGTCTCCCACAAAGATACTCCACTTCCTTGCGTTTGAGATCGGCGATAAGACTTTCGCCTATCCGATGCTTCCTTGAGACGAGATCGAATCACCTTGACTTTGTCTTCCGTCTTGTTACGATTCTGGACCCGTAACTTGTCTTTCTCCCAACTCCGTCCAACACGTAGGAGTACGACACTTCCGTCCATATAGGGCCTCGTATGGAGCCATTTGAATACTCGCTTGATAACTATTGTTATAAGCGAATTCCGCTAATGGTAGGTACTCCTCCCAACTACCACTAAAATCCAAGACACGACCTCTTAACATGTCTTCTAAAATCAGATCACCCTTTCCGATCGCCCGCCGATGCGGATGGAAAGCCGATCGAAATCTAAACGTGTACCCAAAGCTTGATGCAACGCTTTCCAAAACCTTGACGTGAATCGGGATCCCTATCCGAGATAATCGACATCGCACGCCATGCAACCTTACTATTTCACCACATACATACGCTTTGCTAGCTTCGGAGAGAGTAATCCATTCTCACCGGCATGAAGTGAGCCGATTTAGTTAGGCGATCCACAATTACCCAAATCGCATCCTTCTTAGTGGGCGTAAGGGGGTAGCCCACTAACGAAATCCATGGTGATCCTTTCCCATTTCCATTGAGGATCTTTATCGGTTGAAGTAGTCCCGATGGTGGACCGATGTTCACCTTAACTCGCGACACGTCGACGCTTCCCTACGAACTCCGTTATCTCACGCTTCAACCCCGCCACCAAAACTGTCTCGCAAGTCTCCATACATTTTGCTTCCTCCGGGATGCATAGCGTATGGGCCGCTATGTGCATCTTGGAGAATTTTTCGCTTTAAATCTGTATCTTTTGGCATACATACTCGTCCTTGAAAACAAAGCGCTCCTTCACTAGTCGATGTACCCTTCCAAACCACCGCCTTGAACTTGTACCTCCTAGAACTCAAGCCTTCATCCATTAATGCTTTTCTTTAATCTCCTCAATCCAAGTCGGCTTAACTTGAAGTTTCGCCAAAAGACTTCCATCATCATACGACTTTAACCGAGCGAACATTGCTCTTAAGTCCGTTACGCTTCCGGCTCAATGCGTCGCCTACCACATTAGCCTTTCCTGATGGTACTCGATTGAACAATCATAGTCCTTTAGTAGTTCAATCCACCGACGCTGTCTCGATTCGAGATCCTTCGAGTCGGAAGATACCTCAAGCTTTTGTGATCCGTGTAGACCATCGACTTCTCTCCATACTGGTAATGTCTCCATATCTTGTGGCGAAGGCGGCCGCTAACTCTAAGTCGTGAGTTGGGTAGTTAACCTCATGCGATCTTAATTGACGGGATGCATAGGCTACTACCTTCCCATCTGCATCAACACACACCCCAAGCCGGTGTGAGATGCATCACAATAAAGCGTGAATAACTTTCCCGCTTCAGCTATACCAACACCGAGCTTCCACAAAATCTTCCTTAGCTTATCAAAGCTTGCCGCTTTTCCGTCCAAACAAATGGGACACCCTTCCTTAGCAACTTAGTCAACTGCGCACGCTATTAGAGAAAATCCTTCCACGAATCTCCGATAGTATCCTCGCTAAACCTGAAAACTTCGTATTTCACCCACCGCCCTAGGTGGTTTCCACTCCAATATCGCCTCAATCTTGCGAGGGTCTACTCTAATTCTTTGGTGACACTACATGACCTAAGAAAGCCACCTCCTTCACCCAAAATTCGCACTTATCGAATTTGGCATATAATCGCTTCTCCTCAATGTTTGCAGTAACTATCCGTAAATGCTTGTCATGCTCCTCTTACGTCTTTGAGTAAACCAATATGTCGTCTATGAATACCACGACGAATCTGGTCCAAGTTCTCGCTGAACACTCGTTCATCAAGTCCATAAATGCCGCTACGCATTAGTCAACCCAATGGCATCACCAAGAACTCGAAATGCCCATACCAAGTTCGAATGCCGTTTTGTGAACATCCGCCTCCTTTACCTTAAGTTGATGATATCGACCTAAGGTCTATCTTTGAAAACACCGAGGCACCTTCGAGTTGATCGAACAAGTCGCCAATCCGAGGCAACGGATACTTGTTCTTGATCGTTAACTTGTTCAATCGACGGTAGTCGATGCACATCCGCATAGAACCGTCCTTCTTCTTGACAAACAACACAGGCGCTCCCCACGGAGATATACTTGGTCGTATAAATCCTCTATCCAAGAGCTCCCGAATTTGAGCCTTTAGCTCCACCAATTCCTTTGGTGCCATTCGGTATGGTGCTATGGACACAGTGCCGTTCTGTGTAGCAAGTCTATACCGATTCGACTTCTCGATCCGGAGGCAAACCGGAAGTTCTTCCGGGAACACATCAGCAAATTCCCCAACCGTTCGGACCTTTTCAATTACTAACTCCTTAGTTTCCAAAGCACAGATCTGCACCCAATACGCCTCACAACCCTTCTTGACCATCTTTTCAGCCTTCAAGGCAGACACTACGTTGGATAGATAATTCCTCCTATCTCCTATCATAACCACTTCATCACCTTCCGCCGCCTTAAGAACCATGCGCTTGGCACAAGAAATCCAACCTTGCTTGGTACTTAACCAACCAATCCATGCCAAGGATCAAATCGAACTCTCCAAATGGTAGTTCCATTAGATCGGCTACAAATACTACCCCTTGAAGTTCTAGGGGTACGCCTCTATAGAGTTTATCTACAACTACGGAGTGACCTAAGGGGCTAACTACAGTCATCTCCCTAGAAGCAGTTTCAGAGTCTAGGTCCATAGTTCCTACCACACTACTAGCAATGTACGAGTGTGTCGAGCCCACATCAATCAATGCAACATACGGAAAACCAAAAATTAGAAACGCATCGGTTATGACATCCGGTGCGCCACCTTCTTCACGACACCTTGCCGCATAGACTAAGCCAGCCGCCTAGCCTGTGTTGCCCGAACCTCTACCTTGAGTTCCACGACCTCTGTTAGGACCGTTGTTTCCTCTACCATTACCACGACCCTCCGTGGTCCTACATTTCTATCTTGAGCACGCTGCTCGCCCTTCCGTCGCTTCTTAGCTAGTTTCTCGGGGACAATCTCGACGCGATGCTCCAAAGACCCACACTCAAAGCATCCTTTATCACCGCCCAACATCCTCCCCAATGGGTCTTTCCACAGCGATTGCACCGAGTCGACCTTTGATTAGCGGTTGTGGGCCTTCTTTGCTGATTGGGCCCACTTGGCCTAGCCTTTTCTCGAGCACTTCCACTGGATCCGGTGACCCAAAACTTCTCTTCCGATTGTTCTTACTATAGTTACGCCTCACGGCCTCCTTGATTCCCTCGGCTACCTTAGCCTTCTCCACTAGGGATGAGAACTCACGAACCTCGCTGTGGGGCAATCAAGAACCTTAGATCATCTCAAGTCCGTCCTCAAAGCGGACATAGCGCTCATGTTCGTGAGCCACGATGCCTCTCGCATATCTACTCTCACCTTAGAAATTCTCGCCTCATATTCCGACACGGACTTAGTTCCTTGAACTAATCCGTAAAAGCCTTTCTCTGCTGGCGTCGGTGTAGCTAATGCCCACATACTTTTTCTCGGTAGGCGGTTCTCAAATACTCCCAAGTCAAATCATCTGCTGTAGCCCCATCTCGAATCAGTAAGCCACCACCGATACGCTTCATCCTTTAGAAGCGACATCGCCCTTTCAGCCTTCTCTTCTTGATCAAAGTCAAGGTCATCCATGATCCTTTCGGTTGACTCTAGCCAATATTCCACAGACTGGGTGCCACTCCTAACACACCTCGGAATACCTCCGCTCCGTTAGATCGGAGTCGCCGGGAACAGATTTCGAGCTCCAACATTTCCACCATTTCAGACCACCATCTCCAAGACTCGCAACACAACTTGCGATACCGACTCGCCACCGGCCCCGCTCCGGCCTCACTCTAAAAGTAGGAGGTGGTGGTGGTGGTGGTACCTCATTCTCTCGAACCTTGTCCCGACTGACGGGTTCGGACACCGTCATCCTACCCCTACCACGCCCACGGCGTCCACGTCCTCTAGAACTCATTCTATCTACCGCGCTTTTAATCTGATTAAGAAAAATTTTATGCGTTAGCATTTGTTTCACTTTATTACTCGCGAAGAAGTTTTATGGATAAAGTTTAATCAGAAATTCTTTCGAGCAAACAATGTTTCAGTTTCCTATCCTAGTTCACACAAAGGAGTTCATGCATCCATTCCTTAATACTTTCCATACCTATTCACTCATCGGACATTTCTGCCCATTTCTAACCCAGGGGTGTTTTCGTCTTTTTCCTACAGGGGTATTTTCGTAATTTTCCAGAACCAAAATATTTGCTGATGATTTCCAAAGCTAAGTTGTTGAATATTTAATAAAATAGTTGAAACTTTTGGGCAAAACCCGTCGAATCAATATTTAATGGGTCAGGGGCATTTTGGTAATTTTACTCCTAAGGGTATTTTTGTAATTTTCCACAAATCAAGTTTTCCGAGAAAGACATTGTATACCTAGTGTTCTAGGGTTTAAGAGGGTTATTGGATAAGTTTTGAAAACATTAGGGCTTGTTATTTCCTTCTTTTTCGAAAATATGGCTGATTCCCCTTTTTCGGGTTTTAATCATTGTGTTTAGCCTATGACCGAGCCCTCCCCGGTCGGGGTGAACCAAAGCTACGCACTGTGCAGTAATTCAAGTGAAGAGGAGGTGGGTCACGCGGACCGCTTAAATACCAAGCTCTCACTGAACCTTTCTAGACATGCGCACAGAGGTTACCACACCACTGAGCCTTCTAAGTTAGGGTGAACCGAAGCTACGCACCATGTAGGATACCTGCGAAGAGGAGGTGAGTCACGAGGACCGCTTAAATACCTGTGCTCTTCCGGATCCAATCCTAGACATGCGCATGTGGGGTTACCACACCCTAGCTCGTTGACTAAGTCATAGGTTGGTAGTTTTTTTTTTTAAGTCTTATGCTTCGTTATGTTTGAGTAATCTAACCCTAGGTCCAAGTCCTATAAGTCTATCTACGTTCCATGCTTCCTACCCTTCTACAGAATATAATTCACGTAAAGGTTTAGATGTACTTACCAGGCGGATCGGGTGCAGGAGACTCGGGCCATGCCGCTTAAAAACCTGTAAATCATACCATAAGGCCTACCAAAAACATTTTTGGGCCTTGGGCCCCCACAAATGAGCTTTGAACTGGCTCGATACCAGTCAGAACAACCCAAACCCGGCCCAAACACTACGACCGAATTTGAGTTATTACGAGGTAAAACCTTGTGAACGCTATTTCGAAATACACTTAATTTTCCATTGAAAACTCCTCGTTTCGGTTATCTTGTTAAAGCTACCTTTAGATCTAATGTAAAATTATAATTAAGTCCAATTGTTATACCAGTTTCAAGTGTACCCGATGGTACGTTTAAACTCTCTCGTGTTTACAAAAAATCATGTGATTTAATTTAATTTATTGATATAGTTTAAGTCGATATCCAACATAAAAAAAATAAAATGCAACTATAGTTTATGGAGGCCTTATTACAACCCAGAATAAAAATTAAACAACTTTAAAGTTCTGTAAATTAAAATCCTTTGTATGGCCGCCTCGAGTCCCACCGGCTCCTCAACCGCCATCTACGAGTCACCTGAAAAATGTTAAAGGAGAAGGTGAGTCACCAAGACTCAGTATGTAACCCTTCCCCCGGTTAATACAACATTTCATACACACCATATAACAGTTAATTAAGCAAAGTATCTTGTACCCAACCTAGCCAACCACACACCTTTGTCTACCCCACGTGGTACCAAACCACTGGTGACCGTAGTCACGTTGTGTTACCAAAACACTGGTGGTGCCAAACCACTGGTGACATATAGTCACAATGTGCTACCAAAGCACCGGTGTGTCAGTAGACACAAATCGGGTGATGGGGCCAACCCATCGTGTGATACCAAATCACCGCGCACGATCCCATATCTCAAGTGGGGCCAACCCACGGTGGTGTTAACCACGGGGACAAGTCGCTATGAGGTACCAAACCTCCGGAGGTACCAAACCTCGGTGACATATAGTCACGCAGTGTGCTACCAAAGCACGGTGTGCTCACAAAGACGAATACACCGCCCCTCCACTCAATCAACCCACATAGTCAGCGGTCACATATAGATTTATCATATGTATCATCACAAAGATGCTTCCCAAAAGCATAAAATAGCAATCATATGCACAGTACTTACAAAGTTACCCCATATACCGTTATGGTATTCAAGCCATTGCTACATACATCAAGTTAGCAATCACATTACTTAGCATAATTTAATACGTTAAATGGTGTGTATGTACACACTGTCACCAACAAGGAGTCTAAATCCGAGAAGAGTCGATCACCCTAGATCTATTTGTCCCTACACGTCTTTGAGTACTAAACACCACCCTCAAAGTGCCTCTGCTCCAACAATCGTCAATCAATAAGTTAGTAGCCTTCGGTTAAAACGAATACCAAATATATGTGTAGATCTCATACAGAAAATTAATTGTCAAACGTGGACAACCTACTTGCTTGTTTCCAATCCGAAGATCCTACAACCAATTCGGTTGAATTTGTAGTTAACACCCTTAATTAATGAGCTTTCAGAAACCCATACCTACTTTTTACGAAGTCGACATGATGGGAAGAAAAACATAAGCATTCGGCCTAAGACCCTTACCTTTTGGAATCGACTAAAGGAAAGCCACCCCTTTCTTGCACAATATTCGGCCAAGGTGCTTTAAAAGGAGAAAGAGATTCGGCACTTACAATTGGGTATATTCGGCTATTATGAAGAGGACAATGGAAGGAAAATCAATGGAGAGGAAAAGGTGGTAAGAGTTTCGGCTAAAAGTGTTTGAGAGAAAATAAAGAAAATTAGAAGGGAAAAAGGGTTATGTTTTTCGGCTAAGCAGAGATGGAAAAAAAAAGAAAACAAGGTGGTGGGTTGGGGTATTTATAAGCATTCGGCACCCCCCCCCCTTGACTTGCCGTCCAACCTTGGCAACAAGGAGCCCAACTCCTAGCCAACTCCTCTTCACCAAGGAGTCCCATATTCGGCCATCACCTAGTAGCCTTGCCGTCCACACCTCTTTGTTCAAGGAGTTCAAAATCCATTAATCTCCTTGAATTGCTCTTGGCCACTTATTTACTTAATTCAAAATTAATTTGAATTAATCTCCCTTAATCATTTAATAATCAAATAATCCACTTGATATCCCAAAAAAAAATACTTGATTATCCCATGATATTTCATTTACAAAAAAAAACATCCTTATTATCTCCATTTATCTCTTCATAATCCATAGAATTTAAGAAATTATAATGCTCATATTATCTCAAAAAAAAAAATATATTAAAGAGGGAAAAATCCTCCCTATGTGCCGTCCAACATAAATGAAAAAGAAGGGGGATTCATGTGACTCGAACACAAGCTCCCCTTACTCTCCTTGTGGCGTCACATGTAGCTCTTAAGTGGGCTTACTTTGCCACTTTACCAAGGCCTCATTAATGCCCAAATTCCTTCATATATTCTTATAACACACTCGCTAAGGCTCCTCGCTTTAAAGTTAAGAACTAGAATTTCCTACCAAAATGAGACAACTCAAGGCCTTAATTTAAACTCTCTTGTTCCATAAATAATATTTCAGTAGTTCATACATAAGAAAATAATGAAATTCCCAATAGCCCCACATTTGGGATGTTACAACACGGCCTGGGCCCGAGACCACACGGCCGTGCTCCTTCAGGAGCCTTGAACACGGCTTGGCCACGATTCACACGGGCGTGTGCCATGGCCATGCCCCTACCGTGACAAAGAGAAATTTCACTCGGATTAGGATACTTAGAGGCGAAGTAACACATTCCGAAGCCTATATAAACACCCTAAGTATGACCTAAAAGAGAGACCGGGACTTTAGTCGTGGGCGCCCAAACTAGGCCGAAGGAGGCGATTTGTGGGGATTTACTCGAAGATAGCCAGTTGATTCATCTCAAAAAGCCGGAATCATACTCAAGACGGAGGATCTCTCCTTCAATTCCTTCAGAGGGTTTTAGGGATTTCTTATGTTTTGTTTTATCTTTTCTTCTGAGATGTTTTCTTTTATTATTATGAACTAAACCCTCAGATACCTGAGGGGGATGAAACCTAAGATGAATCTTGTTATCGTTTGCTGAACTATATGATAAATACTTGATTTGTTCTTAATTATGTATTCTTAATTCTTGTGTTGATATTTTCGGGGTATTAATTCAAGTTTGATGTGCTTAGGTGGTGGAGCAAAAGTCCCTGCCTAAGAGTAGATCTAGCATAGTTAAGCGGAGTTGATCGCACGCCTAGAGATAGGGTGGCGAGATTTTGCCAGATTAGGGTGAAACCTAATATGAGAGTCCATAGATCGAGTTAATGTAATTCTAAGGGTTTTAATTAGAAAGAGATTTTAATTAATGGGTTTTAATTAGAAAGAAATTTTAATTAATCAACCTAGGGTTAGACGTTATTCGCCTCGAGAGAGGGTCTAATATACATTAGGGAATCCTACGGATCAAGTCAAGTGAATAAATCTTCTGATTCAGAGTTAGATAACAAGTGAAGTCTAGGTAGATTCTTCCTTGGGTATCGTCTTAATCAATTGGTTTTTTCCCACAAGTATTTTCCCTAAATTTATTCTTCTTTGTCTTAGAGTTTTTAGTTTAGTAGTTAGTTAATTTAGATTAAACAACCAATTTCCTTTACTTTAGGCTAGATAATAAAAAGAAAGTTAGTATTAGTACTTTTAGTTCCTTTGGGTTCGACAATCCGGTCTTGCCTTAACTATACTACTATTCGATAGGTGCGCTTGCCTCAAATTGTTGTCATAGTTAGTTTCCAGGTTCGATCATTCTCATTATAAATTTTAAGACTTTGACATTGCATAAAACAACGATCAAGTTTTTGGCGCCGTTGTCGGGGAACCAAAATATTAAGAAAGCTCAATTTTTATTACTTTAGGCATTTTTTATTTTTTGCAATTTACTTTTATTTCTTATTTTGTTTTTAACTTTGCTAATTTTCCTTCTTTTGTTCCTTTCAGGTACCTCTAGTTTATGACTAGAAGGAACCCGATAGGACCCCTACTTTACGACAGTGATATTGAAGGTACCGCTCGCAGAAATCATAGAGAAATAAGGCGAAGCTTAAATTACATACAAGAAGAGCAAAAAGACGAAGTTAATACTACCGAAGAAATGGCTGAGAACAATCTGCCACCTCCAGAGATGGCCGAAAATCATGCTCCTCGAACTATGTATGATTATGCTAAACCTAGTTTAACAGGAACTGAGTCAAGTATCGTTAGACCTGGTATTGCTACAAATAATTTTGAACTGAAACCTAACACAATTTAGATGATACAACAATTTGTTCAGTTTGATGGTTTACAGGATGAAGATCCAAATAATCACTTGGCAAATTTCCTAGAATTTTGCGATACTTTCAAGATAAATGGCGTCACTGACGATGTCATCTGTCTTCAGTTATTTCCCTTCTCTTTGAGGAATAAAGCCAAACAGTGGTTGCATTCTCTTCCACGAGGGTCAATCACTACATGGGATCAAATGACCGAAAAATTTTTATTGAAATATTTTCTGCCGACCAAAACGGCCAAGTTAAGGAATGATATATCTTCTTTTGTGCAGATGGATTTAGAGACACTTTACGACGCATGGAAGAGATACTAAGATTTGCTGAGAAGGTGTCCACACCATGGATTGCCCTTGTGGCTACAGGTCCAAACTTTTTACAACGGTGTGAACCCCTCAACAAGGCAATTAATCGATTGAATACGGTGAACTCGAATAACACAACTCCGGCGACCTACGAATTTATAGAAGAGATGTCATTTGAATAACTATCAGTGGCAAGTCGCAAGGACAAGGCCAACAAAAGCAGCTGGAGTTTTCAACCTCGACGCAGTAACCATGCTATCAAATCAGGTAGAGATGTTACATTAAAAATTTGATGGTTTATACGGTTCCTCGCAGGTACAACCAGTTATGAAGTGCGACGCAAGTGGAGGCGTGGCGAATCCTGAGTACCCACCCTACGGACAGGGCATGGAAAGTGAACAAATGAACTATATGGGTAACAATTTCCGATATAATAATAACCCTTATAGTAATACTTATAATCCAGGTTGGAAGAACCACCCCAATTGCTCATGGGGTGGTCAAGGAAATCAAAGGCAACAACAATCCCAGAACTTCCAACAACAACCCTACCCACAGGAAAAGAAGCCGAACCTCGAGGAGGTGCTGACAAAATTCATGGTAGCCACAGAAACACGTTTCCAAAATACCGAGACAACATTTAAAAATCAACAAGCATCGATTCAAAGGATCGAGAATCAGTTAGGGCAAATAGCTAAGGCGATCGCTGAAAGACCACAAGGAAGCTTACCAAGCAACACTGAGGCTAACCCAAAGGAGCAAGTCAAAGCCATAACAACTCAAGAAAGTAAAGGGTTAGATGAGCCCAACTTAAGGCAAGAGAATGTGATCGAAGAAGGTAAGGTTGAGGTAAGTAATAACAAGCCAAAATCGACAATCAAAGAGTACCAACCTCACATACCATATCCGAAGCAATGAAGAGAGCGACACGAGGAACGCTTGGTAAGTTTCTTAAACTTTTAAAGAAATTGCATATTAACTTACCACTACTTGAATCTCTTTCGCAGATGATGCGATTCTAGAAAATTTTTAAAGGAGTCATTACTAAAAAGCGAAGGATAGACGAGGCATCACATGTGGAACTAAACGCAATGTGCTCAATGGTCTTGCAAAATAGACTACCACGGAAATTAAAAGATCCAGGAGTTTTACAATTCCATGCTTAATTGGTAGTTTACCTATTGATAATGCGTTAGTGATTTAGGGGCAAGCATAAATGTCATGCCTTATAAAATGTTTAAACAACTAGGTCTAGGGAAACCCAAACAAACTAGGATGAGCATTCAATTAGGTGATAAACTGTTAGAATTCCTAAGGGTATAATCAAAGATGTACTCGTAAAGGTTGATAAATTCAGTATTTCCAAAGAGACTTTGTCATTCTAGACATGGATGAGGACAACACGATCCCCTAATTTTAGGAAGACCATTTTTAGCAGCTGCGCGGGACTAAAATTGATGTCGACGTAGGTGAACTCATACTCTGTGTAGGTGATGAGACAGTCACCCTTCAAGCTCTCGATTCGGCTAGGACATCAAGTAATCAATGTGAGAAAGTAAATTCTATTAATAACCATTCAGTTAACCCTTCTTTTCAGGAAGCACCACAAAAGAACACAACTGAACCCGATCCTGGACTATGTGCCAACAAAGAAATAACTCACGAGGAATGAAGGTTTCAGATCGATGAACTAGACGAGTGGAAGACGCATTTCAAGGAAAAACTAGGGATACATGAGGCAGAACCAAAGACACTCTACGAGATAAACAAGTTTGAAATTGGAGATCAGGTATTGTTAGATAAAGCAGACCCACGAATATCTCCTTCTGACCCTAACACAAACAAGGAAATCCCTTTTAAGGTAATCAGTGTTTTCCCATACGGAACAGTCGAGGTAAGTAATCCTATTTTTGGCACCTTCAAAATTAGCGCTACTCGACTTGAACTATATCCTGTTAGTAAGACTGATAGCATGAGGAAGGACTTTAAACTCTTCAAACCACCATGATTATACGAATGAGAGGTAAGTCTAGCTTAAGACTATAAACCAGCGCTTCTCGGGAGGCAACCCGAGCACTAACCCTATTAACTTCTACATTTTTTTATATTTTACTTTTATTTTTCCTTTTCAGTACCTAACTATAAACTAACCAAGTGCAGATTTCCATACCACACAGCCTTACACACGGCCGTGGCCGTGGCCGTGTGGATACTACGAACTTTCGTACTGACATTGCAGAGATGGTACGAGTCAGGACGAATCATATCTTCGAGTCACGGACCCAACTACCACACCACGACTTTGCAATGCAACCGTGGCCGACATTATTAGATCATACACGGGCGTGGCGACCAGAACATGGGCGTGGAGAAAAAGAACGACGCACAACACGGCCGTGCGAGACGGCCGTGTGACTTAGCACGCCCATGGCACACGGGCGTGGGGAGGCACCAGACCCCAAATTTCTATTTAAACCACCCACCCCTCCTCATCCATACCACTTTATTCCATCCCATTCTTCAGAACTCTCCCCTTCCATACTCTTCCCCTTTGGTTATTCCCAAAACCCTTGAGCTACACCACATCTATGGCGAGGAGGCGGACGGATCCAAGCACAACCCCCCTGTGGGAGACCGATCTACATAAGTTCATGTCGGCTGCTTCATATACTCGACAAGCTAAGGGTCTTTGAGACCATTTAATTCTTCTTCTTCTTTACTCTTCTCTTTTATTTTCCTTATCTTTACTTCTCTTCTGCTTAATTTAATCTATTTTATTTTAGTTTCTTGGTTTTAGGTTCTTCAGGCTGCTTGGGAATCACCCCACCACGACCTCTGCCAACATCACCGCGGCCTTAGAAGTCATACCCACCTCGCGAACCATCCAACAATAAGGACTCCTCAGTCCATAAGTCTTTTCTTTTTCTTGTCTTTTACTTCTTACGGTCTTTCTCTTTATCTTTCTTGTCTTTAAATACATAACTAGTATAGTTTGAATTTTTCTTATCCTGGTTAATTCTTCACGAGCTTCCCAATTTCTTCATCTAGCACAGAGATTGTGGACGGCCACCATACCACCACTAGAGACGCCTCCTCCAACTTATCTTTCACCTCTGAATCAAGTTTCCACGCCTCTAACACAAGGAATCCGCCCATAATTCAGGAAGTTTCACTTCTCTCCCTATCTTTTGATTTTATTATGCTATTATCTATCTTTGTACATTGAGGACAATGTACATCTTAAGTGTGGGGGGTTAACTATAGTATTATTTGAAAATCCCTGAATTATGCCCTGTCTTAAAATAAGTTTCTCATATTATGATTAGAATGAAATTTCCTTTGATTTATGATTTTTGTTGATATGTTTTGGATTAAGTCATAGTTAATTGTACATTGATGATTTTTACTTTAAGATACTATAGAATCAAGCATGATAGGTCTATTTTACAGAATTAATTTTTTTTTCTAGGTTGGCGACCTGAATTTGAATATTACTTTGAAGTTTGAAATTTACGAGGTTGACATCGAAAACCCATAATTTTCTTTTGTGAGATTTTGAGCCTTTAGAGCATATATTCTTTTTCTTGCTCATTTTTTTGATTATGAGTGTGTCAACATTGATTTGTTATTCTAGAACTTGTACCGATTATACATGTCGAGACCACACCTCTGATTTGATATACTAAGATGATAAAGGCACCTAGGATTTAACCCACTTACTCCACTAAAAAGCTTACCTTCATAATTAACCCCTAGTGAACCCCGTTGATCCTAATAACTTTTTTTATTGACTCACCCACTAATATTAACCCAAAACCCTTTGTTTTTGTTATCACCATTCCTTTTGACTACCCTTATATCGAGATTTGATTTGATCGATTGCCTATTTATTCCAATAGTAAACTCATCATTTATTATGTATACTTGATTTGTTCTTAAAACAAAAATCGAAGTATATTCATTATTAGTTCTGTGATTAAGTGAGCTTATACATCTAAATTCCAATTGTTGAAAAAGAAGCTCGTATTAGTAGTAGTATTATTATTACAAGTTCTCAATTGATGTAATTATTTATATCCAGCTCATTGTTTCTAGTTAGGCAATCTATCAATTCAATCTCGATTCTAACCTTCTAATTCAGCCTATATCCTCAACTTTAACCCAAGCCCCGTTACAACCCTATTAAAGACCTTTTGATTTGTGTATCATCTCATTTTACAGTGGTGGAGATTTGATTTTCATGCAAGCCTATGGGATTAACTCTTCATGTTTGACTTTTGAGTGCTCAATTTTGAACCTTAAACACCTCGAGTAATTTGAGTGAATCTTTAGTGAGGATGTCAATCCTTGTCAATTTTGGATCAGAGGCAATTATTTAGATGAGGGGAAACACCTATATTTTGTGCTACAAATGTATGACTTAGATTGTTTGAATTTTTAGGACTCTTTGAGTTGAATTATCCATGTATGAATTATCTATGGATTATGATGAAACACTATCGATGAATATTATGAATTGAGGAAGTTTGTTTTAATTGTAAGTTGAGAATTTTTCTTGAGGATAAGCAAAAGCTTAAGTGTGGGGGTATTTGATAAACCGTAAATAGTAACATATTTTAAGCCCACATTTAGCAAGCTTTTGGATAATTTAAGCCTTGAATTATGTAATTTGGTGTTCTTAATCCTTTGTTTTCATGTTTTATACTCAGGAAAGCACAGGAGGATGAAAAGAACGAGAAACGGGCCTAAAATAGAGTAAATGAGCCATATCACAAAATCGACACGGCTTGGGCCCGAGACCACACGGCCGTGCTCCTTCAGCAGCCTCGAACACGGCCTGGCCAAGATTCACACGGGCGTGTGCCATGGCCGTGCCCCTGCCGTGACAAAGAGAAATTTCACTCGTATTAGGATACTTAGAGGCGAAGTAACACATTCCGAAGCCTATATAAACACCCTAAGTATGACCTAAAAAGAGAGACCCAGGACTTTAGTCAGGGGGCGTACAACTAGGCCGAAGGAGGCAGATTTGTGGGGATTTACTCGAAGATAGCCAGTTGATTCATCTCAAGAAGCCGGAATCATACTCAAGACGGAGGATCTCTCCTTCAAATCCTTCAGGGGGTTTTAGGGATTTCTTATGTTTTGTTTTATCTTTTCTTCTGAGATGTTTTCTTTTATTATTATGAACTAAACCCTCGGATACGAGGGGATGAAACCTAAGATGAATCTTGTTATCGTTTCTTTGAACTATATGATAAATACTTGATTTGTTCTTAATTATGTGTTCTTAATTCTTGTGTTGATATTTCCGGGGTATTAATTCAAGTTTGATGTGCTTAGGTGGTGGAGCAAAAGCCCCTGCCTAAGAGTAGATCTAGCATAGTTAAGCGGAGTTGATCGCACGCCTAGAGATAGGGTGACGAGATTTTGCCAGATTAGGGTGAAACCTAATATGGGAGTCCATAGATCGAGTTAATGCAATTCTAGGGGTTTTAATTAGAAAGAGATTTCAATTAATCAACCTAGGGTTAGACGTTATTCGCCTCGAGAGAGGGTCTAATATACATTAGGGAATCCTACGGATCAAGTCAAGTGAATAAATCGTCTGGTTCAGAGTTAGATAACAAGTGAAGTCTAGGTAGATTCTTCCTTGGGTATCGTCTTAATCAATTTGTTTTTTCCCACAAGTATTTTCCCCAAATTCATTCTTCTTTGTCTTAGAGTTTTTAGTTTAGTAGTTAGTTAATTTAGATTAAACAACCAATTTCCTTTACTTTAGGCTAGATAATAAAAAGAAAGTTAGTATTAGTACTTTTAGTTCCTTTGGGTTCGACAATCCGGTCTTGCCTTAACTATACTACTGTTCGATAGGTGCGCTTGCCTCAAATCGTTGTCATAGTTAGTTTCCAGGTTCGATCATTCTCATTATAAATTTTAAGACTTTGACATCGCATAAAACAACGATCAATGCTTTAATAACTCACAAGTCTAGTTTATATATTCACATGCATTCACAAGTTAAATGATAACAACCCAAACTACATTTACATATGCAATTTACTATGAGAACATACTAACATACTCGTGAAGCTTAAATCAACTCATTTAGCATATTATTCACAATTATAAGCATCCATCTCTTATCGTATTATCACAATATATAAGATCACATTTGAACGATAATTTGGCACTTAAGGCTATGAAACATAAAAGTGGGCTCTATCACCACACATCAGATACACGAATCTCCAACACACCAATTGACTCATAAAGTCGAACATATCCCAAAAAGTGAAAGCATAAAGCTAACACTCTCCAACACACCAAACATGTCGCGTTGAATAGTGCTTAGCTCACATTTCCTTATCTCTCCAACTTGTCCCAGAGCCTCAATGCCCAAAAACACAATACATATAGGTGAGTACTCACAATCTTATGGCATGCCAACTATATCCAATGGTTTCAAGAGATCACAAGGCCAACATATCCAAAATTACACATTTTTAATTACTGATTTAATACACATCATCTCTGTTCATATTCATCAATTTACATCACAACTTGTACACAATTCATGCTTATCGGATTCACATTTACTTGCATTTTAAGTGACACAATAATACTCATTGAGCCATCACATATCCGACCACATATGTGTGCATTAAAATCAGTACATCATATATCACATACAAGTCTTCTCACGTATTACCTGTCATAATAATATTACATTTCACAATTCAACACATATATACTTACCGAAATTCCGCTCGCTTTCGCTACATGTTTGCATTATTAGCAAATCATTATCATTGTCATTTGGCATGTATATCATGCCGACAACAAAACACGATTCACAATAGTCATCACACATGTCTCATATCACAATATCGCATCATAATAATCAATCCACAAATATTCACATGATTACATAATTTGCCAAAATAAAGTAAGGGAAATAGAAAGCTTTCACTCGAAACTTAGGATAGGGGTTTAGGCTATTCCTAAGCTTCCAATTAACACTATGAATCATGTCTACAAGTAGCAATTCCAAACACTCACCGATCACGCTTTTGCCTAATTGTCGAAAGCTTAAACTATCTTCTCCTTACCTTTCGCCTTGCCCGTAGAAGGCTCCAATGGTTTCGAAGCTTCAAAAAGATAAATCACACAACAACACATTCAACAATCAGCTAAAGACTCACTTCAAACAATCAAAACACAAGCCTAAGCTAAACTCTCTTGTAACCAAAACCTTCAACATAGCAAACTTGAAATTCAAATATCTCAGTCTATACTTAATATTTTTGCCTAAAACAAATTTCATTCATCTAATTATTCACCTAAGACATATTCTCAACCTTTAAACTACGTAAAACTACCCAATTCATGGTATCAAAATTTTTCGACATGTTATGGATATTTTAACAAAAATTCATTAAAACGTTGGAAATCTTCAATGAAACTTTAAAGTAAGTTTAGAAAACTTCTAATCATATCAAAACTAATTAAAAACACTTTAAAACCATATTTTTATTCAAAATCCCAAAATCCAACATTAACGACCCAATTTTCGGCTTTTATTTGGAACATGCGATTTAATAGTTAAAAACTCTATTTAGAAGACTAGAGAACATTAAAAACAAATAGAACAATGATTTGTTACCTTCGGTGGAAGAAAAATGAGCTTTTGGTTGAAAACCTGGAAAACCCACATGCTTGGAAGATGACAAAATCTATGGTGTTTTGGGTGTTTTTCTTGAAGTTCTATGGAGTTTTATGGCTTGGGGAATGATAGAAATCTAAGGAATTAAGTTTGGGAATCAAAATTGAATGAGAGGAGCTTTGAAATGCAATGGATGACAAAACAAAAATATGGAGAAGAGACTAACATGGGTTTTATAAAGATGAAGGCTAAAATAGGGTAAAAAATAAAATTTGGTTTAATTGCCTTTAAAAAACTCATAATTTAGACCTTTTTACAAATTAGTCCTTATTTCAAATTTGAAAGTCTTTTGTATTTTTTTCAATTTTTTTTTTAATTTTCAAAAATTCATAGACAAAAACAATTTTGGGTTACCATAATTCAAAATTTCTAAACCTATTTCAAGCAAAAACTCCTAATTTACACTCAAAACTTCTAGGCCCAATTTTGGGGTGTGATAAAGCATGTAAATCAAGATAATCCATTTCAACTAGGCATCACCATTGCTAAATTATCCATAATGTACTCAATTACCATAAGCAATATAACATACCAACCTTTTCAATTCACCACAATTTATATAAATTAAGATAACATCAAGACACCTTACATATACATGCCACAACCCTAGGCTCAAAATGACCAAAAAGCTACCAATTTGGTGATAAGATAGGGTGAGCTTTAGAATGATCCAACTTGAGGTGTTCTGTAAGGTGACGACCTATAAGGAAAGGGAAAACAAATGGGGCAATTCAACATTTATATATATAAACATTAATATTGTTATATGTTATTTCAATTTCACATTTCATATGAACTGCATCGCCCGATGAACTCTAGTAAACGAAATAGAATACACAGGCATCTCCCTTACACCAGTTGCTCGTCCAAGCTAAATATATTTGTGTCAGGTTTCCTATCTAAGTTAAACCTTTATAACGACACATCAAATTGCTTGTCCAAGCTAAATATATATACATGTCAAGTTACCTGTCTAGAATAAACCTTTAAAGCAACATCAAGCTACTTGTCTGAGCTAAACATGTGTCACATATATCTTCTGTAACACCCCTAACCCGTCTCCATTACTGAATTAGGGTTATAGAGTGTTACAGTACAATTTGAAATATTTAAGTACAAACAAAACAACTAATTAATTTTAAATTCTACCATTCATATAAACTTTTCATTTATAGCATAAAATACAATTACGGGCTTTAATCCAGGCCTACGTGGCCCTAAAAATAGTTTGGGAACATGCGGGGACCATTTTGAAACAAAACAAAAAAATAGAAAAAGTGTAAAATTTTTAAAACAGGGGTCACACGGCCGTGTGGCATAGCCCAGGCCATGTGGCACAAGGACATAGCTGTGTGGCCAACTGTGTGGTAGACCATGTAACTTTCAAAATGGTTTCACACGACCTTGTCGCAGACAGTGTGCCAAGCCGTGTAACATTCGATGTACCCTCATACATCCGTGTCGTAGGCCGTATGACACACTAACTTAGATCACACAGCTGTGTCCCAGGCCGTCTGTACCAAAAATTACCCCTAATGCAAGCTAATTCAAACCCAATTGCTTGGGCACCAAACCCACAAATTCAAGATGCTATCACATGGTTAAAACACATTCAAAAACATCAAAACATACCAAAAAGCAATCAACTTAGGTGCTTAACCAATGTGCCCTCATTGACACCACAATTTATAAGCCAAAATGAATCAAAACCAAACACTTATCCAACACCTAACTAAATGAAATTTAGATTCAACAAAAACAATATATTCACCTAACTAAATGATATTTAGATTCATCAAAAACAATATATTCACCTAGCTAAATGCCATTCAATCATATCATCAAAATATCCACTTTCAAAAATCTACAATTCCAACTCAAACTAACACATTAAGTGCACATAATTAGAACTACTCAACATTCCATCTTATTCCATACACCTTTAAACAACTTATATATATATATATATACAGCATCATAAACATCAACCAAAATACCACAAGCATCTATAACTAAACCATTTGTTCAAAGTACCAAAACATATATACATGTCAACCAAATATTACCAATTCAAATACCATACATAAACGACATGGATAAGTCAACCAAAAAGATCCTAATACATGCCATTCATAACCAACTTCAAAATGACCCAAACATCTACCGAAATAGGGAATGGATAGTGTGATTACCCCGAGTTGACCTTCCAACCAAGCAAGCTTTTCATGATCTACAAGGAAACAAAAATAATGTGAGCACATAATGCTTAGTAAGTTCGAATAAAGGAACACATAACTCACAAATAAAATTACTTTACATAAGATATATATTATTTCAATTATCGCTTACATACTCTCATACCGAACCTTAGCACTTCGATAACCTTTTCAATCGATAACCTTTTCAATTGATAACCTTTACAATTGATAACCTTTCCAATCGAACACCTTTTCATTGATAACCTTTTCATCCTTTTCATTGTTTCAGGAATGCCATGGTGTCTTTCAACTATGGTATTTTCCTTTTCGTAAATCAAGAAAATCTCGTCTCCATTTCATAGATATGTGTTTAGAGATATTAATTTACATTATAAAATTAACTGAAGCATTGTAAATATAATACGAACTTACCTCGACTAACATGGATGCAAAAGTAGAGCCGACGACTAATCCAAAACCTTAGCTTTACCGCGATTCAGATCCTGTTTATTTGTTTCTTGATCTAAATAATAATTTTATTCAATTAGATTATAAAAATAGCTTAAAATAAGTAATTCAAGCCTATATCCCATTTTATTATGAATTTATAAAATTACCCCTAACATTTTAACTTTTGTGCAATTTAGTCCTTAAACCCGAAACTTGCAAAATTCACCATTTTAAGGAAAAAACTCTACCAGCTGAATTTCCTAGGGGTTCATTACAGCCCATATTTTTCACCATTTCACACTATTATCATTGAATTTTACTATTTTCTCAAATAGGTCCTAAAAAACACAAAATCATCAAAAATTACTTAACAAAATACTTATATTTAACTACCAACTTTAACAATCTATCAACTAAATTCAAAAAAGTTCAAACTCATTCATGGAAAGTCCCTAAAATTTTAACAATTTTACAAATTGACCCTCGAGCTAGCTAGGTTAAGCTGATACAAACTCAAGAACATAAAAATCACTAAAAACGGACATCAAACACATACCATGCATGAGATGCTAAGCTTGACCGAAGCTTCCTAACCTTCCAATGGTGATTTCTGCAAAGGGAAATTATGAGGGAAGAAGATGATGACTTAGTGATAAACTATAATTTACACATATTTTAACCCCATGCTTGGCTTATTTTTGGATGAATTCTCATTAGATTTAATGAATTCGATGCTCCTAATCTCTTAATTTCATGTTTTATACTCAGGAGAGCTTAGGGAGTCGAAAGGAACGAGAAACGGGCCAAACAAGGACAAAATGGGCTTACCTTAGAGACTCACACGGCCTGGGCTATCAGACACGGCTATGTGTTTCGAGCAAAATCGAGACACGGTCTAGATCAACGTACACGGCCGTGTATGGCGAGCAGAAGCGAGCACGATCTAAGGAGTCGAACACGGGCGTGCCATACGAGCGTGTCCCTACCGTAGTAAAGATGAATTCTATTCGGAATAAGCTACTTGGGGGTAAAGAAAGGCGTTCCAAAGTCTATATAAACACCTTAGGGGTGACCTAAAAGAGGACGCCGAGTAGAAGGAAGAAAATACTCCAAGACAGCCGTCAGGAATAGCTTAGGAGAAGGATCTCCATCAAGACTGAGGATCTCCCACCAAGTTTTTTAGAAGTTTTTGGGTTTTCTTATGTTTTGTTGTTTTCCCTATTTTAAGATGTTTCCCTCTATCAGTATGAACTAAACTCCCTAAATATCTAGGGAGGATGAAACCTAAGACAGATCTTATTATTATTTGATTTATAAGATAAATACATTTTCTTATTCTTAATTGTGAGTTTTTACTCTTGTTTTGATAATTCAGGTTATTGATTCAAGTCGAATGGGCTAATTCAGTGGAGCAAAAGTCCCTGTTTAAGAGAATATCAACACAATTAAGCGGATTTGATTGCAACCCTAGAAATAGGGCGATGAAAATCTGCCGGATTAGAGTCAAATCTAATAAGGGAATCCATAGATCGAGTTAATGCGACAATAGGGGTTTTAATTAGAAAGAGATTTCAGTTAATCAACCTAGAGTCAGTTGTTAGTAGCCTCGAAAGAGGTATTACTATAAGTTAGGGATTTCTACGGATTAAGACAAGTGAATAAATCATATGAATCAAAAGTAATAAGTGAAGTCTATGTGGATTCTTCCTTAGGTATTGCCGGTCTCATATAAGTTGTCTAAAAAGTATTTTCCTAATTCTTTCGTTGTCGTTTTTAATTAAGTTTTAGTTTAAAAAGAAATCACTCCAATACTTAGGCTAGATAATAAAAAGATGGTAATTACTAGTACTCTTGGTCCTTGTGGATACAATATTACCGGTCTTACCATAACTATACTACTGTTCGCTAGGTGTGCTTGCCTTTATTGTGGTCATAGTTAGTTTTAGACACATCAAGTTTTTGGCGTCGTTGCCGGGGACTAAGATATTAGGAACGCTAAAGTTTTATTACTTTATCCATTTTATTTACTTTTATTTGCAATTTATTTGTTTCTACTTCTCTAATTTTTCTTTCTTTGCTTCTGGCAGGAACTTTTAGTTTATGACTAGAAGAAACCCGTCAGGACCATTACTTTTTGACAGTGAGATAGAACATACAGCTCGCAGAAATCGAAGAGAAATAAGGTGAAGCCTACAATACATAGAAGAAGAGTAAGAAGACGAAACTAACACTACAGAAGAGATGGCTGATAATAATCCGCTACCTCCTATGGTTGCCGCAAACCCAGTGAATCCAAATCCTGCTCCTCGTACTATGTATGATTATGTTAAACCTAATTTAACAGGAACTGAATCAAGTATTGTTAGACCTGCTGTTGCTGTAAATAATTTTGAACTGAAACCTAAAACTATTAAGATAATTCAACAATTTGTTCAGTTTGATGGTTTGCAGGATGAGGGTCCAAACAATCACTTGGCAAATTTTCTAGAGTTTTGCAACACTTTCAAAATAAATGGCGTTTCTGATGATGCCATTCGTCTTCGGTTGTTTCCCTTTTCATTGAGGAACAAAGCTAAACAGTGGTTGAACTCGTTACCATAAGGATCAATCACTACATGGGAGCAAATGACTGAGAAATTTCTACTTAAATATTTTTTGCCGGCTAAAACGGCTAAGTTGAGGAATGATATCTCTTCTTTTGTGCAGATGGATTTAGAAACACTTTACGATGCATGGGAGAGATACAAGGATCTACTGAGAAGGTTCCCTCACCATGGGTTACCATTATGGCTACAGGTTCAAACCTTTTACAACGGTGTGAACCCCTCGACTAGGTAGTTGATTGATGCATCCGCCGGCGGTACACTAAACAATAAAACACCTGAGGCTGCTTACGAATTCATTGAAGAGATGTCACTGAATAACTATCGGTGGCAAGTTATGAGGACGAAGCCAACAAAAGCAGCCGGAGTTTTCAACCTCGACGCAGTGACCATGCTATCAAACTAGATAGAACTGTTAAATAAAAAGATTGATGGTTTGTGTGGTTCGCAGGTACATCCAGTGATGCAGTGTGATACAAATGGAGGAGGAATGAACAATACAGAATATCCATCCTACAACCTTGGCACAGAGAACGAACAGATGAACTATATGGGTAACAATTCTAGACCTCAAAATAACTCTTATAGTAACACTTACAATCCAGGTTAGAGGAACCACCCAAATTTTTCATGGGGTGGTCAAGGAAATCAGAGACAGCAACCCCCTCCAGGCTTTCAACAGCAACCCTACCCACAAGAGAAGAAGCCGAACCTCGAAGAGATGCTAACAAAATTTATCGTGGGGTCAGAAACCCGTTTCAAAAACACCGAAATAGTACTAAAAAATCAGCAAGCATCAATTCAAGGGATCGAGAACCAATTAGGTTAGCTTGCCAAGTTGATCTCAGAATGACCACAAGGTAGCTTGCCAAGCAACACTGAAACTAACCCAAAAGAGCAAATTCACGCCGTTACTATTCACGATAGTGAAAGGTTAGACGAACCAAAACAGAGACAAGAGAACGTGGTAGATAAATGTAAGGTTGAGGTAAGCCATGATAAACTAAAATCAGTAAGTACAGAGTAAAAACCTCGTGTGCCATACCCCAATGTGATGAAGAAAGACCGCACAGATGAACAATTCGATAAATTTCTTAAACTTCTAAAGAAATTACATATTAACTTACCGTTTCTTGAAGCTCTTTCGCAGATGCCCAATTCAAGGAAATTTTTAAAAGAGCTTTTGACAAACAAACGGAAGTTAGACGAGACATTGCATGTGGAGTTAAATGCAGTGTGCTCAGCAATTTTACAAAATAAACTACCACGAAAGTTAAAAGATCCAGGGAGTTTTACAATTCCGTGCTTAATTGGTGGTTTATCTGTTGGTAATGCTTTAGCTGATTTAGGGGCAAGCATAAATGTTATGCCTTATAAAATGTTTAAACAACTAGGTCTTGGGAAACCCAAACAAACTAGGATGAGCATTCAATTGGCTGATAAAACTATTAGAGTTCCTAGGGGTATAATTGAGGATGTACTAGTGAAAATTGACAAATTCATATTCCCAGTAGACTTTGTTGTTTTAGATATGAATGAGGATAATGATGTTCCTTTAATATTAGGACAGCCCTTTTTAGCAACTGCTAGAACCATTATCGATGTTGATATAGGGGAAGTAACACTTCGTGTAGGTGATGACATGATTAAACTCAAAGCACGTGATCCTGACAGAACATCTAATGATCGAGAGAATACAAGTCCTGTTAATATAAATAAACTTAACATTCAATCTTCTTTGTAGGAAATCTCTCGGGAACAGATAACAGAGCAAGGGTCTAGAGTTCATATTGAGAATAAAACTGTTCATGAGGAACGAAGATTACAAATCGATGAACTAGACGGATGGCGGACACACGTCAAGGAAAAATCGAAAAAACACGAGGAACCAAAGCAAAACCATGTCAAACTTAAAGATGGGACAACCCAGTTTAAGATAGGAGATCAGGAATTGTTGGATACGAAAGACCCTCGAATCGCCACTTCGGACCTTAATATAAACGAGGAGATCCCCTTCACGGTACTAAATGTCTTCCCATACGGAACAGTCGAGTTAACTAATCCTAAGTTCGGCACTTTCAAGGTAAATCATACTCGTCTAAAACCTTATTTCAATACAATTGATAGCAAGAATGAGGAGTTTCAACTCCTCAAACCACCATGATTATGCGAATGAAAGGTAAGTCTAGCTTAAGACTTTAAATGAGCGCTTCTCGGGAGGCAACCCGAGCACTAACCCCACTAACATCCATATTTTCGAATTTTAGCATCTAACTAAGAACTAATAAGATTTTTAGGTGCAAGTTTCCCTACCCACACGGCCTTGTACACGGGCGTGGCCGTGGCCGTGTGGCAACAGGACAAAATCTTTCCAAAAACATGGGCTGCGATAAAACGCCACGACCGTGCGACGCGGCCATGGACGACACTGAGAAATCTACACGGGCGTGGGAGAAACGAACGAGCCACCACACGGTCGTGCGATACGGCCGTGTGACCTAACACGCCCAGGGTACACGGGTGTCAGAAGCGACCAGATGCCACAATTTCTATTTAAACCTCCCCTCTTCTCACTTTCTCCCCAAATTCTTCTTCTCCCACACCCTAACCACCACACCCTTCTCCTTTTCTATTATCCTTCTCCCTTCATTTTTCTTTCCCCTTCCCCTCATTCTTTCTTCTTTCCACCACCATCCCCATGTCAAAGAAACAAAAGGACCTTAGCACAGTCTCCCCGTGCGATATCAATCTACATAAGTTCATGCCGACCGCTTCATTTACTCAACAAAACAAGAACCTCTAATTCCATTCATTTTTTCTTTTTCTCTTCTCTTCTCATTTATTTTCCTTCCCTTTATCTTTCTTGTGCTTAATTTATATTATTATATTTTGATTTCTTTAATTTAGGTTAAAAAGGCTGTTAGGGAATCACCACAACCCCACCGGAGTATCCACCTCCGCGTTCATTTATGCCTAACTACCGTTTCTTTTCTTTGACCCCGCAGTTTCTAAGGGTTCAGGGCACTATTAAGGAACGACTACACCACCGGAGTATTCTCCCACCGTGCACCTCTACCTAGTCCATCGTACTTATCTTTCTAAGGATTTCATCCATAATTAGGAAGCTTCACTTCTCTCCCTCTCTTATGATTTCTTACTATATTACTATTATCTATCTTTGTACATTGAGGACAATGTACATCTTAAGTGTGGGGGGGTTAACTATAGTATCATTTGAAAATACTGAATTATGCCTTGTTCTTAAGTAATTTTCTAATATTACTACTAGAATGAAACTTCTATTGATTTATGATTTTCATTGATATGTTTTGGAGTAAGTCATAGATAATTGTGCATTGATGATTTAAAATTTAAGACATTAGAGAATCAAGCATGATAAGTCTATTTTCTGTAATTAAATTTTTTTTTTTAGGTTGTTTCCCTAATCTTAAATGTTACTTTGAAGTTTGAAATTTGCAAGGTTGACATCAAAAACCATAATTTTTGTGAGTCTTTGAGCCTTGTAGAGCATATTCTTTTCCTGCTCACTTTATTGATTATGAGTGTGTCAACATTGATTTGTTATTCTAGAACTTGCTTCGATTATACGTGTCGAGACCACACCTTTGATTTGATATACAGAGATGATAAAGGCACCTACGATTTAACCCACTTACTCCAAAAAGCCTACATACATAATTAACCCCTAGTGAACCCTTTTTAGCCTAATAAACCGTTTTCTTGATTTACCACTAATATTAACCCGAAGCCCAGTTATTAACTTGTTACTCCATTTTCTTGACTCCCCTTTTGTCGAGATTTGACTTGATCAGTTGCCTAATTACATTATTTATTTCGGTGGTTAAATTCATCTTTTATCATGTACTTGTTCTTATTCTTAAAAAAAAAAAGAAAACGTTTCATTATTAGTTCTATATTTGAGCTTAAGCGATTAATTTCACATTCTGAGAAGAAGCTCGTGTTATTAGTATTAAAAGTGTTCAATTGATGTAATTATTCAATATTAGGCTATTTTGTTGGTTAGGTAAATTATCAATTCAATCTCGATTTTAACCCTCTTTTTCAGCCTTTATCCACACCTTTAACCCAAGCCCTGTTACAACCCTTTTAAAGACCTTTTGATTTGTGTATCATCTCATTTTATAGTGGTGGAGATTTGATTTTCATGCAAGCCTATGGTAATAACTCTTCATGTTTGACTTTTGAGTGCTTATCTTGAACCTTAAACACTTTGAGTGATTTGAGTGAATCCTTAGTGAGGATGTCAATACTTGTCGGTTTTGAATCAAAGGTAATTATTTAGGTAAGGGGAAACACCTATGTTTTCGTGCTACAAAAATTTGCGACTTAGATTGTTTAAATCTTTAGGACTCTTTGAGTTAAATTATCCATGTATGAATTATCTATGAATTATGATAAGACATTATTGATGAGGATTATGAATTGAGGAAAGTTAATTCTAATTGTCAATTGAGGATTTTGCTTGAGGACAAGCAAACGCTTAAGTGTGGGGGTATTTGATAAACTATAATTTACACATATTTTAACCCCATGCTTGGCTTATTTTTGAATGAATTCTCATTAGATTTAATGAATTCGATGCTCCTAATCTCATAATTTCATGTTTTATACTCAGGAGAGCTTAGGGAGTCGAAAGGAACGAGAAACGGGCCAAACAGGGACAAAATGGGCCTACCTTAGAGACTCACACGGCCTCGGCTATCAGACACGGCCGTGTGTTTCGAGCAAAACCGAGACACGGCCTGGATCAACGTACACGGCCGTGTATGGCGAGTAGAAGTGAGCACGATCTAAGGAGTCGAACACGGGCGTGTCACACGAGCGTGTCACACGAGCATGTCCCTGCCGTAGCAAAGATGAATTCTATTCGGAATAAGCTACTTGGGGGCAAAGAAAGGCGTTCCAAAGCCTACATAAACACCCTAGGGGTGACCTAGAAGAGGACACCGAGTAAAAGGCAGAAAATACTCCAAGACAGCCGTCAGGAACAGCTTAGGAGAAGGATCTCCATCAAGACTGAGGATCTCCCATCAAGTTCTTTAGAAGTTTTTGGGTTTTCTTATATTTTGTTGTTTTCCCTATTTTAAGATGTTTCCCTCTATCAGTATGAACTAAACTCCCTAAATATCTAGGGAGGATGAAACCTAAGACAGATCTTATTATTATTTGATTTATAAGATAAATACATTTTCTTATTCTTAATTGTGAGTTTTTACTCTTGTTTTGATAATTCAGGTTATTGATTCAAGTCGAATGTGCTAATTCAGTGGAGCAAAAGTCCCTGTTTAAGAGAATATCAACACAATTAAGCGGATTTGATTGCAACCCTAGAAATAGGGTGACGAAAATCTGCCGGATAGAGTCAAATCTAATAAGGAAATCCATAGATCGAGTTAATGCGACAATAGGGGTTTTAATTAGAAAGAGATTTCAGTTAATCAACCTAGAGTCAGTTGTTAGTAGCCTCGAAAGAGGTATTAATATAAGTTAGGGATTTCTTCGGATTAAGACAAGTGAATAAATCATATGAATCAAAAGTAATAAGTGAAGTCTAGGTGGATTCTTCCTTAGGTATTGCCGATCTCATATAAGTTGTCTAAAAAGTATTTTCCTAATTCTTTCGTTGTAGTTTTTAATTAAGTTTTAGTTTAAAAAGAAATCACTCCAATACTTAGGCTAGATAATAAAAATATGGTAATTACTAGTACTCTTGGTCCTTGTGGATACGATATTACCGGTCTTACCATAACTATACTACTGTTCGATAGGTGCGCTTGCCTTTATTGCGGTCATAGTTAGTTTTAGACACATCACTTAGTTCTTTTGTTTAAATTAATTTTTTACCTAATTATCATTTTACCTTTATGACTATTATCTTAATAATTAATAAAACTTGTCCATAATTGTCCACTAACCACCCTTGTGGTTTATTTACCATATAAGTCCATTAATTTACCTTTTCAAAGCTATTTGACCCTTTTAACTAATAGAAATAAACTTTTACGTCTTTTACAATTTAGTCTTTTTTACTCAATTAACTATTTAAACAGTAAAATTTCTTAATCAAATTTTAATACGACCCTAACAAATACTCATAAACATTAAATAAATATTAAAATACTAACTCACTCATTTGAATCATGGTCACAAAACCACTATTTCTGACACCACTGAAAATGGGATATTACACCTTCAGTTCGTAACAAATGTTGGACCTCGGTAATAATCAGTAATCAATCTCGTACTGGTGCCCAAAAAACCCTATTGGCATGCTAATCGTATCGTAATATTTACTAAGCTCACACAGGCATGTTTTACACATATAATCATCATTTTTCAATTTAGTCAATTTCTCACCTTTTGTACCAATTCACAACCAATTTAATTTACAATCAAGCATACATACATACATACATACATATATATATATATAATTCAAATGCATATAATATAAGTTATAAATATCATATGAACTTACCTGGTCAAAGCAGCAAACAAGTTGGATCTTCAAGGACTAATCGATAATTTTGGCTTTCCCGATTATCTCCGTTTTGATCCAATTCTCGATCTATACAATTAATTTAGACAATTCATCAATACAAAAAATTTTCATGTTATGCCATGATATGATGAACCTATACAAATTTGTTTTTTTGAAACCTCTAAAGTTTTACATTTTATTCAATTTAGTTTCCAAAATCGAAATAACTAATCTTTCAATTTTGAGCCTCGGTTTTAAAACCGATTTCAATTACATATATTAAAGACCCTCTACTATCTGTTATTACTAAAATTTAACCTCAATTTCACAATTTATTCACTTTAGTCCTTATGCAAAAAAACTAATAAAAAACATTACAATTTAGTCTTTTTCATAATCTAAGCTTAAAATCTATCAATTTAATACCAATTTCTTCAAGAAATGAACAATGGGAACTACAAAAAACTTTCACAGTTTTAAAAATTGGTACATGGGCTAGCTAAATAAAGCTCCCATGATCTTAAAAACATAAAAATTACAAGAAAATGACTTGAAATTACATGCCAATTAAAGGTTGAATGTCAAAGGTTTTGAAAGTTTTCTCCAAGCTTCAACAATGGAGATTCAACTATGGAAGGATGAGAAAGATGAATGTTTTCTCTTTCCTTCTAGTAAATCAATTATATATACATGCATTAATCCTTAATTAACCTTATTAATCTTATTTAATTTAACATAAACTTAAACTTAATTAAGCTTAAATGGGATGTGTCATCATCCACTAAATCCTATAGGAAAATGATTTAATTACCATTTTGGACAATTGGCTAATTGCAATTTAAGTCCCTAAGTCTTTGACCAATTAAAAACTTGTAGCGATATATTTTTTACAATTTAGTCCTTATTCCCAAATTAAGCAATTAATAAATAAAATTGAAGGGCCAAACTTTAATATTCTTTTATACCAACTCCATAAATATATTGGATATTTACGGGCTCGGTTTACGAAAATGAGGTTCCAAAATCGTCTTTTCTGGCATCACTGAAAATCGGGCAGTTACAATAATTAATTAGATTTAAATTTCAAATTACAATAATTAAAAAGGTAAAGTATAGAAATGACCACTAGACTATTGCCTCATTCTATTTTGGTTATTGAACTTTTAATTTTTTCCAATTTCATCATTGAACTATTCAAAATCAATTTTTTTGGTCACTAAACATTAACAACCGTTTGAAATATGAGGGAAGTGATAAAGTGGGTTTTTTTATTGATCTAATAAAAAAATTAGCCTTCTAATGTTTACACATTCTATCAATTTGACCATAAATAAAAAAAATTAATGAATTTAACTCTCAATGTTTACAAATTTTTTCATTTTAATTCAAATTCTAAAAATTTCAATAAAAATCCATTACAAAATGAAAAATTTTATAAAAATTCAATAGCGAGACAATTAAATCTTTAAACAACTTAAAAAGGCATCATTTTGACAACATCGAGCAAAAGCATTAGCACTAAAAGAATTGGTTTCATGCTTTAGTCCCGTAAAAACCCTTACAATACTATCTTTCCAAATAAAGAGGCATGAAACACACACACATATCATCAACCAAATCAAAGAAAAAGTCGTCACAATCACATCAGATCATTATAGCACTGAAACAAAATGAGGATATTTCAAAACGTTGTGCAATGTGGAACTAACGAAATTCACAAACCTTAAACCTATCAATTCCAAGCGGAAAGAGAAGAAAAAAAAAAGTGAAATTGAAAGAAAATATACATGAGAGAGCCATACATCAACAAAAACAAAGTAATTATTAAAATTAGAAAATGGTGTAGAAATAATAAAGAGGGGTTTTGTAATTTACATGGTAATCATAAGACCCAACAACAATGATGAGATAAAGAAGGCACCAGTTTTTTTAAAAAACTTACAGAATTTAATATTTTTTTAAAAAATAAAATTTTTCATTTTTTAAATGTTTAGGGCTAAATTTATTGAATTCTTTAGAATTTGAACTAAAATGACAAATTTTGTAAACATTGAGAGTTAAATTTGTTAAATTTTATATATTAAAGGGCTAAATTTGTTATTAGATCAATAAAAAAAAGCTCACGTCAACACTTCTGTCAAATTTGAAACGGTTGTTAACGTCTGGTGACTAAAAAAATTGATTTCGAATAGTTTAGTGACTAAATCAGAAAAATAAAATTTCAGTGATCAAAATAGAATGCAAACAATAATTTTGGTGATCATTTCTATTCTTTAACCTTTAAATTATTGTAATTAGAATTTTAACTCTAATTAGTTAGATAAAATTAATTATAATTTGCATAACTCGATGACAAAATAAGAAATATAAAGTAGAGCTTAAAATTCAAAATGACATAAAAAAATATGAAAACAATTAAAATAATTAATGAACATATATATGTGTATCATTTTCACTTATAGCAACAAACATTTTCTCTCCCTCCTATTGCAATTTTTCATTCTAGTGATCTAGCAATATATATATATATATATATATATATATACTTAACACATTAAGGGAGGGTTGTGTCACTTCCAAGCCTTGAAACTTGGATTTTAGATTGCTTACTCAAAACTTCAACAGTTTATTTTTACAGGTTATCAAAGAAATAAGGTTGTTGAAATCGGACCGGTATCAAACAAACTATTTGGACCTAGAATTGACCTATCATAACGTGCTAGACGAAAACCTAACTAGCTAGACACGAAAACTTAAAATATAGAGTCACTGATAAATAATTTGAGTTAGATCGGTTAGGCACCTATCACCTAAAGTTTTAAGACTAATTCTAAGATCAATTTAAGAAAATTCTTAAAATCTAAGACTAAGTCTTATAATCAGATCGGGGTTCGGAAATACGATTACATATAGGGAAGTTTAGAGCATCCCTACAATGCCTGTCCAAAGATAATACTACATATCTTGGTGCTTAGAGTTTCTAACTTAAAATTTCTAATTTCGGCTCCAAATTAATCTAATCTAAAAAACTAAAGAAATGCTAAACTTAAATTTTGTAACTAAACATATAATACTAAGGCAAATCAATCTTCCAAGATTATCATCTAAAAAAAAATAAAAAAATACCAAAATTTCTAAAGCCAAAACAAAATTAGACTTAAAATACTAAAAACACTTAAAAATTCTAAAAGAATTTAAAACTTAAGGAAATTGACTCTAATAACTCTTAAATCCTCAACTTTAGAATAATAATCAAATTAATTATATTAAAACCTAAAATTTTAAATTCTAAAACTAAAATAAGTGTAATTCCAAATTAAAACCTAATGAAACATATTAAATCTTAAAATTTTAAATCAAGGAAGTAGACTAAAATTACATGATAATATAATATAATATAAATTACTTTCTATAAATTAATTGATTCAACAATGTAAATATCGAAAGAAGCTATAATAACATATTTTTAGGTTTAATGATGATAGAAAAAAAAAAGAGAGAATGAAAAAGGAAGAAATTTTAAGTACAGTAGCATTCAGTAAGGGAGAGTGATAGATTTCTAATTTGAAATTTAGAGTGATAAAATTTTAGGCATATATGTTGGTCTGTATTTTGTATTTTGATTTATAATTATAAATATTTCATTTTGCTTTAATATATATGTTGATTTAAAACTAAAAATATGTTTGTTTCTTTAGATGTTTTTGGAGAAGACGTCAAATCTGACAAACATGCTTGATGTTCTGCTATACCTTCAGAAGAGTCATGTCTCTTCGCCACGATCTTCTCAAGCGGCAAGCTCTAAAATGTCGAGAAGATAAGCTCAGCCATGTTCTCAAGTATGGGATCATTTTACCAAATTTAGGATTGAGGAAGGTGATCATAAAGCGAAATGTAATTATTGTGATAGAAATTTTTTTGCTCACTCTAAAAAAAAGTGGAACAACTTCATTGAAAAGCCATATGGGTGCTTGTAAAAAGTTTCCTTGTGAAGAAGGTGGTGATGGTGGTACTCAAACTAAATTAGTTTTTCCATTTGAATGGTCGAGATCTTTGTCTAGTTGGAAGTTTAATCAAGATGCCATCAGGAAGGGAGTAGCTGAGATGTTAATCATAGATAAATTGTCTTTTAGATTAGAGGAAGCAAAATGCATGTCCTAGATTTCATATGCTATCACGATGGATTATTGGATGATATTTGTCGAAACCATTTTTTTTTGGGTTGATTAAAAAATGAGGGTCGACTTTAAAAAACGGAAATGGAGTCGCCACCAATCCCTTTTTATTTAGGTGTGATTGGATCACCTTTGTAAAAACGTTTTATTTTAAAATATTTGATTTTGGTCCACGAGAAACAAGAAAACGGGTTCGGGAGTCGGTTACGTATGAGGAAGGGTTAGCACCCTCATAACGCTCAAAAATTGGTACCTAATCGATAAAATCATGTCCTAATGCTGAAAATTTGAAAGAATTTTTAAAATATGATTCCTTAAAAAAACTTGAACAATTTGAGTTAAAATTTGAGATTCCTTTATTCCGAAAGAATACAAACATCACATCCAGCATGTTAGGACATGATATTTTTAAACTCTCGTAACTAAAATCATTTCATGATTTACAAAATTTTATCAAAAGGATATTTAGTTATTTAGTCAAACGGAAAATCGAAACCCAGCACGTTAGGGCACTATTTCCCGAATTTCTAAATACAAAACATTGCCTTATTTTTTAAAAAATCATTTTAATAAAATATAGTAATTTTGTAAAATGTATTTTATTTTAAACAATGATTCATAGGAAAATATCGTATTAATACATCATTAAATATAAGCACCAAAAACTATCATGACATGCTAACACTTCACATTAGCATAGGCAATATAAAATACAACTAACAACAATATTTATACTAAAGCAATCGCAAATGAATGAAAGAATATGAGCAAATATAAAACAATATATAATAAAAAAAAACTACAAAATAAATATGAAAACTTCTTATGCAAGATCGAACATTTCATGCAATGACATATGCCAAATAATAATAAATATTGCAATATAAAAAAAGAACATAATATATATATATATATTTTGGGATAATAAATAAAATACATCAATAAATAAATGATTTATAACTTTAAATAAAAACATATTTAATAACATAATATATAAAAGAAAACTATATATTTAAAAATAAATAACATGTTATACGATATAAATAAATAATATATGATATAATGTTATATAATATAAAAAATTTTAAAATATATAATATAATAACTAATATATATCTACTAAAATAATATGTAATAAAAATAATTAAACCAAATAAAATAATAAATAATAATAATTATATATGAATTTTATAATATTAATAAATTAATATATAGAATACTAAAGAAAATATAGGATATTTAATATGATAAATAATTTAATAATAATTTAAAATAAAATTAAAAAATTAAAAAATCAAAGAAAAAAGGGGCAAAATAGCAATAAAAATAAATAATAAGGACTAGATCAAAACGCGTGTTAAATCACAGGGACTTATAGGGCAATTATGCCTTCTTTCTAAAACGACGTCGTTATGATTTTATACCTTTAAACAGCTCGAGGACTTAATTGAAATAAAAGTAGTCTTTCAAAGCTAAATTAAAAAATAAAGAAAAACTATTTGGACATAATTGTAAATTTTCAAAAATACGGAAGGACCTATAGGGCAATTAGACCCTTAAATGAAAACACGCGGATCCTCCCCGGGTCGGGTCAACGCGCGGGTCACAGGCCATTAAACGACGTCGTTTTAATGCTTATTGGTTTAAGCAACAACGACGTCGTTTTATACTGCTATATAAGCTAATATTTAGGCAAAAAAATCATTTAGTACTCTGGTTTTAAAAAAAATTCCAGAAACACTCTCAAAGGCCCTCCCCTCCTCTGACGGAGACTGGTTGTTACACCCCAAACCCGACCCATGCGTTACGACCGGATCTGACATGTCACATAAGGGAAAACGTATAAAAACCTTGTGATTCGTACTAAAATAGGTATTATTTGGTTATGGTCAAGAAAACGAGTTTGATTAGAAATACTACTAATCCCGAAAGGTTTAATTGAAGAATCGATATTCAAATTTGTGATATTAAAACTGTGACTTTTGAAAATATTGTTGATAATTTGAAAGATATTCCAAGTTAAATTATTTATAAATATGTTATAAAATCCTTTTGTTAATCAACTTTGGAAAAAAAAACCCGTTAATATGATTTTAGAAAAATCCCCTTTTTAAACAATTTAAGTGAAATAATAAAAACATCCCAAACAAAAAGCAAAATAAAAATAGTCCAGAGGCCTTATTACAACTTTAAAATCCAATATAGTAAAAGTAACGAGATAAATAGAAAAGGGAATTTACTAAAGTTCGAAACACCATTTCTAAAGTATGGCCTCCACCGAGTCATCCATGGCCCAAGTCCACATTACTGAGCATTACCTGCAAAGGTTAAGGAAAAGGGGTGAGTTACTAGAACTCAGTGCATAATCCCCTTACCGACATCCACTGGGCCTGAATCCATTTAGCAATAACTTATGCTTAAGCCCATTTACATAACAATATTAAAATGATATGATCAGAACTCCAACCCATCCATCCATCACACCCCGACCGACCAATCACACTGTGGGGATCAAGTCAACCCACCCCGCCGCTCACACCAATTCGCAGGCAAGTTGCCATTTATAATATATTTGTTTATTGTGGCCAAGCCACTGAAATCATAAGTGATATTTTTGTGGCAATGCCACCAGGCTACACTGCTCTTCATACAATTTTTCCCAACCCATGCAATATGTAACATGCAACATACATAATAAAGCATAATAACCACATATATGTACAACCATTATTAATCCAATAATTTATTACAGTGCATCGGCCCATTATAGCACTTTGTAATTCGGCCCATTAAGGCATTCTAGTAAATCAGCCCATAGGGGCATTTTCGTAAATCGGCCCATAGGGGCATTTTCGTAAATCGGCCCATAGGGGCATTTTCGTAATTTTAACAATTTTAATACCGATTTTGACAAGTTTATAGTAATAATGTAATTTAAGCAAATTTCTCGATTTGTGCAATATTACGATTTTTATCCATATAAATAATAATGAGCTATTTTCCAACGTGATATCTAATCATGAATCTACGGGATTTCGGTGTGAGATTACACACCTGATTACTGTAAGGATTAGTCCTTCTTGATTGTCGACACCTATGACAACATAATACTCGATTAACTAACATAAGAGGTTTTTCTTAATCCAAATATAAATCAACGATCTAAAATACTTACTCTCAATATCGTGAACGACCACGATTTGTCTATTTTCACCGGATGATGGTCCACAACCCGGTGGAAAATCCCGAACCGCCGATACCGCTCTACGCTTGAACTTAGGAGTAGGAATAGCAAATCCACTCCTTTTGTGTTCTCCAATCGCTTTTCCTTTCAAATCGGTTCCACTTGCCTCCATAGGAAAAATCTCGATTAGAAAACTACTATGAGAGAAAGTAGTTGTTTTAGTGATAGGAGTAGGCTTACCACTATTTCCGAAGGATCCACGAGTGAATAAGAACGAATGATTTAGACCCTAAAATAACCGTTTAGTCCAAACTATTATTCCGTTTAGCAACTAATCGAATAATGAGCGATATCAAATAATCCATAAAGAAACTCCTTACCTTAACGATATTGAATCCGATTTCCTCCGATTGACTTAAGGCTAGAATTGAACCGGCTAGGGTGATATTCAACCACCCACTTAGAATACTACAAAAAAGAGGATGATTAAGATGTGAAGGAGTAGGAGAAAACACCATTTCGGTTTAGAAACAAGATACACAACCGAATAGTGATAGACACTTATTCGGCTAGAAAGAAAGGAAAAATGAAAAGAGAAAAAGAAACCACTTACCGATTTGATCGAAGAAGAGGGTGTCAACACAAATGAGAAATAAATTATGAAGGAGAGATTAAGGGTTGAAAGGTTCGGCTATGGATAAAAGAAAATGAACAAGAAGATTCGGCTATGAGAATATGGGTTAAAGAAGAAGAAAGAAAGGTTGAAGAATTTGTGAAAAGGAAAAGAAAGGATGGGGAAAGAGTGCTTAACTAGTTTCGACTATCAAAAGGGGAAATGAGCAAAATAAATTGGACACAATGGCTAGATGGTTTCGGCAAAACAAAGGAAAAAGAGATGCTCACTTTTGGCTTTGGAGTTTCGGCAATGAGGGAAGAAATTGGAGAAAGAGAGCACCAAAAAAATGCTAAAAGAAACAAGCCATACAAGCACCCAAAATTTGCCAAAAGACTAATGCAAAATTCGGCTACCAAGACCCCTCCCAAAACCGTGTATCCTTTTACCAAAATGATCAAAATTGACCAAAAACTCTTTCCAAAACATCTTCCACATTATAGGCGAACATGTTCCCTTCTCTTTCCTTTTCTTTCATTTCTTTCCTTCTTTTTCCCTTATCTTCCTCCTAACCATATTCCTTAGCCTCCTTTCCATCAATAAAAAGTCTCCCTTACCATAAATAGGACTATGGCCGACACTTGGGATAGGAGTACAAAAAAAATAAATCCAAAATTTGCAAAAGATGGGTTTTGAACCCCTTCCCTCCATGCTCTCCACTTGACGCCATAACCTCCTTGCCATATGCTCACTTATGCTAGCAAAATACACACTTATTTCCTTAAGCATTGATGCCACTTACCTTCTCTCCTTAAAGTGCTCAAACACAAAAATTTTGCTAAGGCCCAACTCAATCCCGTGCCTTCTAAGGACCCCTAATCATACACAATTAACATTTTTAACTAGCCTAAAGCATGATATACTTCAAAACGTAAAATTTTGAATTTCAAGATGTTACACTGGTCATCGGGCTCAGGGGCCTTCGCCCCACGCGCCATACGCGTCGTCGCCTACGGCGGCGTTAAGGTAAACCTTCGCCTCTTTTTTTAATTTAGTATTATTTTGTATGAAAATATGCGCAAATCAAAAGGAAAAGAAAAAAAATAAAAATAAAATCACCTCTGTAAAAGGATTTCGATGTTTTTTTATTTCTCTATTCTTTTTCGAATATTTGCTTGTATTCTTTTGTCTCTATGTCTGTATCGTATTACAGATTCTTGTAAGGCTTTTATAGCCTTCGAAATGAAAAATAAAAAGGAAATAAAAATTTTGCCCCTGTTTTGCCATATTTTGCTACTGTTCCTTCCTTTTCTGTGCAGGTCAAAGGCGAGGATCTCGCGACGGAGGCTGTCCGTGCGTTGATGTCGGAGTGGCTCGCGCAGACTATGGCGTGATGGGTGTCGAGGCTGCTAGGCTTGCTGGGGCGCTTGCGGCGCAGTGGAAACTTAGGGTTTCCTGCGTCCGCAAGCCATCTGGGCCATTTGGGCTTAGGTCTAGTTTGGGTCGTGGTCTGCATTGGGTCTATTTCAGTGTCCGGTTTTTGTGTAAATGGGCTACTGAGTTTAGTTTGGGTTCTTCGGGTAGTCTGTTTAGGAATTAGGCCTCTGGATTGGGCTATTTAATTTGGTTTTGTAAAGGGACTGTACAAATAAACATTGGTTTTATTATTTATTATTTATTATTTTTATATATATATATATTTTTTTGGCTTTTGTCTGAATGGAATGGGCCCGAGCTAAATTGGGTTCCTACAGCTGCCCCTCTTTGCTCATTGTCGTGTAACGAGGATAGAGCAAAGACTATAAAAGGACCAATGTTTCCCGGTCTTGGCCGAGCCTCGATTTCTTGGTTCTTGTCTTCTTCAAATGGCTTCCAATCCTAACTGCATCTTCAGGGGTACTGGAACTGCAACTTTTTAGAAGTATTGAACTATAAGTCTGATGGCTTCGATCTGCTATCTTCCGATCTGCTCCTCTGCAAACTCATGGAGACAAGATTTGATGTCCTCGATCCGCTTCGCAACTTCGGGGAATGCCGGATCTGCTATCTTCAATCGCTCCTTTCGCAAACTCGTGGAGACAAGATTTGATGTCTTCGACCGCTTCGCAATTTTCAGAACGCCAGATCCATCTTGTCTTCAATCGCTCCATCGCAAACTCGGGAGACAAGATCGATGTCTTTGATCCGCTTCCTGTAACCGGGAGGAATGCCAAATCTCGCTATTTTAATCGCTCCTCGCAAACTCGTGGATGCGGATCGATGTCTTCGACCGCTTCGCAACATTAGGGATGCCAAATCTGCTATTTTAATCTGCTCCCTTCAAACTCAGGGATGCCAGATTGGTATCTTCGATCTGTTTCACTGCAATCTCAGGAATTCCAGATCTGCTATCTTCAACCTGCTCTACTGCAAACTCAGAGATGCTAGACTGATGTCTTCGATCTGCTTCCTGCAACTTCAGGAATGCGAGATCAGTTTTCTTCAATTTGCTCCACTGCAATTTCAGGGAGATAAGATCTAATGTTTTTGATCTACTTCACTGCAACTTCAGGAAAATGAGATCTGCTATCTTTAGTCTACTCCGCTGCAACTTCAGGGAGATGAGACTATAATATTCAGCCTGCTCCCTTGCTACCTTAGGGAGATAAGGCTAGTGGCTAAAATCTGCTTCCCTGCTACATAGGGAAGATAAGATTCACCGTCTTCGGTTTGCTCCACTGCAACTTTAGGGAGACAAAATCTACAATCTTTAGTCTGCTTCCTTGCTACCTCAGGAATATAAGACTACAAACTTCAACCTGCTCCCTTGGTACCTCAGGGAGATAAGGTTGGTGGCTAAAATCTGCTCCCTTGCTACATCAGGAAGATAAGATTCATCAAATTCGATCTGCTCCACTACTGCTTAGAGAGATAAGATTTGCAATCTTCAGTCTACTTCCTTGCTACTTCAGAAAGATAAGACTACGAACTTCAACCTGCTCCCTTGCTACCTCAGGGAGATAAGGTTGGTGGCTAAAATCTGCTCCCTTGCTACATCAGGAAGATAAGATTTGCGAAATTTGATCTGTTCCACTACTGCTTAGGGAGATAAGATCTAAAAATTCACCGATATTGCTACACCGTCCTCTGAGGGACATGTCCTGTAGACTCGGTTCCATATGTTTATGTCACATGACCAAAATGCTATGATCAAAATGAATCAAATGCTTCTAGCTACACGTGTTATAAGTGACAAGAATGCAACATGTCATGAAAATGATTCCTTTAAGGATTAGGATGCAATGATCGGGATGAATCAAATGCTCATAAAAAATGTTATGAATATGATTCATACTCTAGGTGTCATCACTCATTTGTTCTTCATTCTTGTTCCTCTCGAAACATAAATCATGATCTGTTCAACAGGCTTGCCCCGCTGTAATTTTAGAGTCAACCCTGTTTGAAACTTGAGGACACAAGGCTTGTACCATCCTGCCACGATTTATAGGACTTGACACTTTTTCAATTTGTCCCATCTGCAATTTTTGGGGTATAGGATTTATTCCAAATTCAACCATTTCCACCACAATTCAGGGGTTCTGAATTTTTCATCAACTTAGTTTGTCACACCATTCCCCGAATGTTATGACCTGATGACATCATTTACTTTCGTCACATCAACTCATTATTTAGTCCATTTATATTTTGGATAAAGAATTCAGAGAAATAGTCTCTATCCAGACTCTTCTTTCTCAAATATTTCAAATCTACGCACCTCGAAATTCTAAAAAATTGTCCTGTTTTGGTTCCATATTTTATCTAGAAATTTCCAAAGTAATATGTAGAGCTTCTTTTGTGAAATAATTAGTTCACCAATCATTATTTCAATGCAACATGTTTATGAATAATGGGAAACAAATAAATTGATCTCAAAAAGAGTTAAGTGAATTATAAAAAATACAAAGAAAATTAACTGAGAACATATCTTTGAGAAGAAAAAGAATCCAAAGATAGTAAAATGAATAGGACAAAGATCAGATGCCCTAGATATCACAGATTGAGCTTCTATATACAAACTCCACGAAGACTGCTTTGTGCTTAACATGTGTTTAGAAGACCCAAAGAACTTTGTTGATGCTCCGGTATGCAACATTCTTCATTTCTTGTTGATTCAAGTACAACAAGATGACTGTGCGTCTATTCAGAATTTGAGCCGCCCTTTTTGGGTTTTCAACTCAAAACCCCTTTGGTCTCAAGGCGCCCTTTGCGGGTTTTCGCCTTGGCCTCTCCCTTTTTTTTAGAAACTCAAAGTGCCCTTTGCGGGTTTTCACTTTGGCCTCTTCTTCTTTTCAATAAAAATACTTTTTGACTGAGTCCGAGTTTACGGGATTAGGTAAGATTTTCCCATCCATTTCGGTCAAGATCAGTGCTCCTCCAGAGAAAGCCTTCTTCACCACATATGGTCTTTCCCAATTCGGCATCCATTTTCCTCTGAAATCTTTTTGTATGGGAAGAATCTTTTTCAGTACAAGGTCCCCTTCATGAAACTCCCTTGGACGAAATTTTTTATCATAGGCTTGCATCATTCGTTTTTGGTACATCTGACTGTGACGAATAGCCCTTAGCCTCTTTTCTTCAATTAAGTTCAACTGATCATACCGAGCTTGGATCTATTCAGCCTCATCCAACTTTATTTCTGACAAAACTCGAAGAGAGGGTATTTCCACTTCAATAGGTAGAACTGCCTCCATCCCATAGACCAGTGAGAAAGGTGTTGCCCCAGTAGAGGTTCTGACGGACGTCCGATAAGCATAGAGTGAAAACGGTAGTTTCTCATGCCAATCCTTATAAGTCTCAGTCATATTCCCTATTATTTTCTTGATATTTTTATTGGCCGCTTCCATTGTCCCATTCATTTTTGGCCGATACAGAGACGAGTTGTGGTGTTTGATTCCAAATTGACTACAAATTTCTGCTATCGTGCGGTTGTTCAAGTTCAGTGCGTTGTCTGATATAATCCTCTCGGGCATTCCATATCGACAAATGATCTCTTTCTTCAAGAATCGACTAACTATCGACTTAGTGACGCTAGCATATGAAGCAGCTTCTACCCATTTCGTGAAGTAATCAATTACCACGGAGATGAATTGATGCCCATTCGAAGCTTTCAGTGAGATTGGTCCAATAACATCCATGCCCCATATGGAAAAAGGCCATGGGGAAGTCATAACGTGCAAAGGTGACGGAGGCACATGAATTTTGTCTCCATAAATCTGGCATTTATGACATCTCTTCACATAGCTGATAAAATCTCCTTCCATAGTAGACCAATAATATCCAAACCTCATTATCTGCCTGGCCATTGTAAATCCATTAGCGTGTGTTCCACAAATGCCCTCATGAACTTCTTCTAGGATTTTCCTAGCTTCTACAGCATCAACGCATCTCAATAATACTTGATCCTTTCTCTTTTTATACAAGATATCACCGTCTAAAACATAGTCAGAGACCAATCTTCTTAATGTCCTTTTCTCATTCTCAGTTGCATGCTCTGGGTATTCACGATTTTTTACGTATCGCAATACATCATGATACCAAGGGTGGTCATCTTTTTCCTCTTCTTCCAGGTTATAACAATAGGCTGGAACTTTGAAAATACTCATCTGAATAGGTCTCATATCCTCTGGTTTGTTTACTTTGATCATAGAAGCCAGGGTTGCCAAAGCATCTGCCATCTGATTTTCATCACGTGGGAGATAATTGAAGGTGATGTCATCAAACTCCTCGATCAATCCCAAAACTATCTTTCGATAATCGATCAGTTTAGGATCTTTGGTCTCCCATTCACCTTTAAGCTGGTAAATCACTAGTGCAGAATCTCCATATACTTCTAGCACTCTGATTTTACGATCTATAGCTGCTTGAATGCCCATGATGCACGCTTCATACTCGGCCATGTTGTTTGTGCAATCAAAATTCAATTTGCATGTGAATGGATAATGATCACCACTAGGGGATACCAAGATTGCTCCAATTCCATTTCCCACAGCATTGGACGCTCCATCAAAATTTAACTTCCATGGATGCTCTTCAGTAGTTGCCACATACATTATCTTCTTGTTGGGGAAATCAAAGCTTAATGGTTCATAATCCTCCAAAGCTCTGCTAGCTAAAAAATCTGCTATTGCGCTTCTTTTTATAGCTTTTTGGCTTACATAGACTATATCGAACTCAGACAGCAAAATCTGCCACCTTGTCATCCTTCCATTCAAAGCAGTGGACTCCATCATATACTTGAACGGATCAAGCTTCGAAATTAACCAGGTAGTATGATATAGCATGTACTGTCCCAATCTCCGAGTTGTCCAGATCAAGGCGCAACACAATTTTTCAATCGACGAATATCTCATTTCACATTCAGTGAACTTTTTACTGAGATAGTATATCGCCTTTTCTTTTCTTCCTGACTCATCATGTTGGCCAAGCACACATCTCATGGAGTTATTGAACACCGCCGATCGAATCTGACGTCGGGTCTATCTGGATTAGGCGGAGATAGTACTGGGACGTTCGACAGATATTGTTTGACTTTGTCAAAAGCTTTCTGGCACTCATCGTCCCATACACCTTAGTTGTGTTTCTTGAGAAGACGAAATATGGGATCACATTTCTCGGTTAACAATGAAATAAACCGAGCAATATAATTTAATCTTCCAAGAAAACCTCAGAATTCCTTTTGAGTGCGCGGTGAGGCAGTTCTTGTATAGCTTTGACCTTATTTGAGTCAACTTCGATTCCTTTTTCACTGACTACAAAACCTAGTAATTTCCCTGACCGAGCTCCGAAAGTACACTTGCCGGGTTGAGCTTCATTTGAAATTTCCTCAACCTCAAAAATAATTTCTTCAAAACCTCAATGTGTTCCTTTTCTGTTCGAGATTTGGCGATCATGTCATCAACATACACTTCGATCTCTTTATGCATCATGTCATGGAATAAGGTTACCATGGCCCTCTGATATGTTGCTCCTGCATTCTTTAGCCCAAATGGCATCACCTTATAACAAAAGGTACCCTATAAGGTTATGAAAGTAGTTTTCTCCATATCCTCAGGGTGCATCTTGATCTGATTGTATCCCGAAAAACCATCCATGAAGGAAAATAGTGAGTATCCCACCGTATTATCCACCAACGTGTCAATATGAGGCAAAGGGAAATTGTCCTTTGGGCTGGCTTTATTTAAGTCCCTATAGTCTACACACATCCAGACCTTTCCATCTTTCTTAGGGATAGGAACAATGTTGGCAACCCACTCTGAGTATTTGACCACTTGTAGAAAACCAGCATCAAACTGTTTCTGGACCTCCTCTTTTATTTTCAACACTACATCAGGCCTCATCCTTCTTAGCTTTTGCTGAACTGGCTTACACTCTTCTCTTATGGGGAGGCGATGAACTAAAATGTCGGTACTCAGCCTAGGCATATCTTGGTATGACCATGCAAAGCCGTCTTTAAATTCTCGTAGTAACTCAACAAGATCTTGTTTCGTTTCCTCGGTTATGCGCGTTCCAATTTTCACAACCTTTCCTTCCTCCAAGGCTATGTTCTCTACCTCCTCTTTATGGGGTAAAATTTGTTTATCCTCTTGCTTTACCATTCTTAACAAATCTAGAGACAAGTAACAATCTTTGTCATCTTCAAAATCCTGAGATTCCTCTAAACACATGTCTTGCTCAAAATGGACCTCTAGGTCTGTAGTATCGTTGCTCATATCATTGATATCTAGAGACCTGTGGTGGGCATCAAAGAATGTACAATGAACAAATGAATTCAAGGACAACTATTCACATGATATGAATGAGAAATAAAAAAAAAATTGGAATGAAATTAGAGAGTCAAAAGAAATAAAAAAAAAGAAAGAATATTTGCTAGAATTGGTCATTAAAGATGTATTTTATTGAAACAAAATATCTGAACATGAGCCTATTTCACAAAAGAAATCTTATTGTTCCTAGGCTAAAAAACAACAAGAGCGTTCTGAATATTACTCTGTGTAATCTCTAAAAACTACGGGAAGTTCCTCTGCAGTCCAGTTGTTCATAACACTTCCATATTCATAAGGGCGAATGCCCAACAGGTTTCTTTGCTCAACTTCTTCCCCGTGTATGGCATTGATGCGAGGACTTTCCAGTAACCCTCTCTCAAGATGAATTATCCCTCCGGATACAAAGGTCTGGGATATGTGGGGGAATATCACCGATTCCCACTAGACTTCCTCCCCATTCAACCGTGCTGTTCTTCTTTCCTGCTTCCTTTCTATTTCTCTCTTCTTTTGTTTAGCATCTATCTTGAAACCCAAGCCAAAACGGTCTCTCTTCTCTTTCAGCATCGGCACTTGAACTTCCCTTTGGAGATGTCTGCCCAGTCCTTTTCCTGGTAAGGCTCCTTTCCCCACCATCATTTGTAAGCCCATCCTCGTGGTCTTGGATATCTTAGGCACAGGAACTTCATTTCCTTCCAGAATGAATGTTGCATTGACGAACTCTAAAGACCGGAAAGAACACTCAATGGCCTCCTCATTTGTCTCTACATATGGCGCGTCATTGGTAACATTCGCTATGATGTCTTCCTCCGCGTTTATAGTAACCAGCCGACCATCCGTCACCAGTTTCAGCTTTTGGTGCAAGGATGAGGGCACTGCCCCTGCTGAATGAATCCAAGGTCTTCCGAACAAGCAGTTTTAAGAGGGCTTTATATCCATCACCAGAAAGTCCACCTCATATGTGTTTGGTCCAATTTGCAACGGTATGTCAATTCTTCCTATCACTCTTCTCTCGGTGCCATCAAATGCTCTCACTATGTTTTGGCATGTCTTCATGTGAGAACTGTCTATCGGCAATCTTTTCAGTGTAGGCAATGGTAAGACATTCAAAGCCGATCCATTGTCGACTAGCTCGCTCGGTAGAGTATATCCCTTGCAACGAGTAGTGATGTGCAAAGCTTTGGTCGATCCCATACCTCCAGGTGGAATTTCATCATCACTGATGTAAATGAAATTATCGGCACTTATGTTACTAACGAGACGGTCAAGTTTATTGACAGATATATCCTTAGTAACATAAGTTTCATTAAGTACTTTCATCAATGCTTCGCGATGCACTTCTGAACTTAGGAGTAATGCCAACACTGATATACGTGCCAGTTGTTTGCGCAGTAGTTCTACCACGCTATACTCACTGTGCTTAAAGAATTTCAAAAATTCTTTAGCCTCTTCCTCCTTCATAGGTTCATTGATAAGGGCCTCAGGTCTTTTCTCTCGTTCAACTACCACAGTCTTTGACTTTGCTGGTTCTGTTCTGACATTTCCCAAGTCGTAACGCCTTCCATTTCGTGTGTAAGACCCTTCATTTTGGACTTCCTCGGAAGTGCCGGATGAGCTTTCCACTCCCGGTATGGTCACGTTACAGTCGTAATTCCAAGGTACCATTTTGTTATCCTTATAAGGAAAGGAAACAGGCCTCTAGATTACAACTTTTGGAGCTACTTGTGTTCCGCCTTCCACAGTTCTTGGTCGGGAGATAATGATCCTTGGATAATTAACTTTTTGGTTTGTCAATTCTCCTTCTGTTACACATACGCTTCCTTCCTTTGAGCCTTCTTTATAAAATTCCATTTCCTTATTATCCATAAGGCTTTGTACCAGGACCCTAAACTCAGTACATTCCTGGATCCCATGTCCCTCTGCTTCGTGGAACTCACAGTAGTTCCTTAGTTCTTCACCTCCTTCCACAGAACTTGATTCTATCAGTCCCCATCTTACCATTTCCCTCCAAACCATTCTCAACGGGGTTTTCACTTCCGAGATATCCTCCTTGATCTTTCTCATGACATTTTCCCCAACCGCGTCTATCCCCTTATCACCATGGTTTGGTAATGGGTTCTCCGCACTAGGTGTATCGTCGAACTTCACAATCCCCATCTTTATGAATCTTTCAACTAACGTTTTGAAGGCAGTGTAGTGTTCTATTGAGTGCCCCGTTATTCCCGCATGGTAGTCGCATTGAGCATTTGAGTCATACCATTTGGGGTATGGGGGGTGTAACGGCTTCAAATAAAATGGGGACACGACGTGCACGTCGAATAAGCTTTGGTATAGCTCTTTATACGTCATTGGGATAGGCGTAAATTGGAGCTTCTCAGAATTTTGTCTAGTGCCTGATTCTTGTCTTGTTGACCCTTTTTGCCCAGTAACTACTTTCGGCTGACTGACAGTGACTGCCTTTGAGTACCCTTTGTTGTATGTACTCGTATTATTCACCTCACTATCCTTTTTCCTAGGAGCAAACCTTCTGGTGGTTTCACCCACTTCAATCTTACCACCCCTTATGGCATTTTCTATCATTTCCCCTGCCATCACTATATCTACGAAGCTCTTAGTAGTGCTTCCTATCATATGGGTGATAAATGGTGCCTTTAAAGTGTTGATAAACAGCATGGTGGTTTCCTTCTCTAGGAGAGGTGGTTGAACTTTTATGGCAACTTCCCTCCATCTTTGCGCGTATTGCCTGAAGCTTTCATTCGATTTCTTTTCCATGTTTTGCAACATGATTCTATCAGGCGTCATGTTTGTAACATGATTGTACTGCTTCATGAAGGCTTGGGCTAAGTCTCTCCAGGAGCTAATATTAGCACGGCTGAGTTGATTGTACCACCTGGATGCTGCCCCCACTAAACTGTCTTGGAAACAATAAATCAAAAGTTGATCATTATTCACGTAGCCAGTCATGCGTCTACAGAACATAGTGATGTGAGCTTCAAGGCAGCTAGTCCCATTGTACTTCTCAAATTCTGGAATCTTGAATTTATGAGGAAGCACTAAATCTGGAACCAGACTCAAGTCTTTTTCGTCAATACCATGGTGATGATCGGCATTTTCCAAAGCCTTGAATTTTTACTCCAACCATTTACAGCGATCCTCTAACTACCTCGAGGATTCAATTCTCGTCCCTTCCCTCTCTGCTATATCTAAATCAGGGATAACGGGATTAGCAGGGTTGTCTCCTGGGTTAGATCCTGAGCCCACTTAGAAGTTCATAGGTGGTCCATTATCAGCTTGCCCCTGTTGAGGCCTAATCGTAACAGATGGCCTTTGGGGATATTCTTCAGGCTGTGCTGGCGCATGTGGTGGGGTAAAACCCAGGGGAATGCCTTCGATCTCTTCTCCTGTAATTTCCATGAGACCTTTTCCTTTGTCCATTGCCCCGTTTAGCATTTGGGCCATTTGAGCCATCATGTTCCTTTGAGCTTCCAACATTTGGTCTCTCATTTCTTGTTGGAGCTTTGCCATTTGCTCCTGCATCTGGTCTTGCATATCCATCTGGAATTGTTCAAGTCTTTGATCCATTTTCTTAATCTTGGCACGTGTACCGTAGTGGTGTTCAGCTTCCAGATTTTCCTTCTCTCCCTCTCTCTCTCTCTCTGTTATAATTTCAACTAATTAAACTCTCTCTATGGATTTGAATGCATATGATGTTATGTAATGCAAATGCATGAATGCAAAGAGGTATCGATTCTGATTCAACTTCATTTTAGAAAACTTTATTAGAAAACAAAATCCTTTACATAAAACGGACTATAAATATGCTTTAGCCCTAAGTCCTAAAGTTTTTATTTTCCCAAGCAATGAAGCTAGCTATTGACTACGATAAGATTGTAGCTCATACTTCATGCTTAACGTATCAGCCTGTGATGCCAAAGTCTGTAGATGATCAGCTACCTCTCGAATCTGAACTATTACTTCACCCATGAGGTAATCCCGACTTCTAACTTGGTTATGGGAATGGTGAACCTCTTCCTTCCAACACCCTTCTCTTGTTTCAAGAAGCTCGATCCGGAGTTCACAACTGTGCAATGCTGCTTCTAACTCTTCGATCTTACCCTTCATTTCCTCGGTCTTGTTCAGACTCGACTTCAGCTCATTTGTAGAATTACGGCTTTGGTGGTGAAGAGACCGTCCCAATTCAGCCACTCTAGCTTTGAATCCACTCTTTTCCTTTTGGCTTTCTGCTAACCTCTTTTCTAGGACCTCGTTTTGCATCTGCATCTCTAAAAATTTCCTCTCCCAATGGTCAGCTTTGGCCTTTTCCTCTTGAACCTCCTGTTGCCACTGTTCCGAAGTCTTCCCCAATCCAGCGTTCCTCATCGTCAGACGTATCTTCTTATATTCCGTCTTCAAACTATCTTGATCTTCCTCTATCTTCCTCTTTTCTTTTCTTAATTTCTCGGCCTCGAATTTCTGAACATCCACATCTAGCCTCAAGTACATCTTTTCTTCTTCCAGCTTCTCTGTCTTCTTTTCGAGCTCTAAACTTTGCCTCTCGAAGTCTTGCTTTATAATCTCTAACTCCAATGGGACCACTTGTAAATACTCCTGCATTGATCGAGCACCCTCCAATTTTGGCCCAGGGATGTTATCATTGATCCTTTTACTCGACCACTTCTTGTATTCCGGGGTTGTCATCGGTCCTCCAGTCAATATCTTCATATGGCGAGCCTACTTCCAAGCCTCAGAAATCTCTCGAGTCTTCTTCTTATAATTATACCCCTTATATGAGAATTCACTTTGAGCTAACCCATATGTCACCGGTATGAACTGTCTTGCTTTGTATTGCCTTAGTACGAGCAACGGCGCATATCCAACAGCTCCCCATATTCCAGGCAGAGGTACCCAATCAAAATTTCTGCACTGATATAGGACTTCATCGGGAACCATCCAAGGGGCTTTCCACTCAATATCTTCCTCTCGGAGGTTTTGAAGAATTTCCATCCACCTTTCCTCTGATATATCATCCATTCTTGTCGTAGTTTTGGCCTCCTTTAGAGGGGAATAACTTTCAGAGAACACTCGGTAAAGAACCCTGTCAACCCTCCGAAAATGACTGTGAAACCAAACCAATAATAACTGTGCACATCCAATGAATCTGCCTTCACCAGCTCTCCGACATGCATTCAAGGACCTGAACGTCTCAGCTAAGATCGTAGGCACAGGTGTGACCCCCTTGTTAAGTCGGTCGAATAAATCAGCAACTGCTTCATCTACGTATCCCAATGCCCTAGGGAAGATCACGAATCTATACATACTCAAAGCAAATACATTCTTTTTCATATCAGGATGCTCTGAAATCAAATCCTTCAAAGCTTTCCATGAGATGCACTCATACTCACCTTTTTGCTTGATTCTGGCTGTGACCCACTGCTCACTCATCCCAGTAATATTCATCAATTTCTTCAAAAAGGTCGAAACATTAGGAGCCCTTGAGTAAGCTTTATCAACTTGAATCTTGGGACATCGCAATAGAGCTATATATTCCTCCACCGTAGGTACCAAATCAACTTTTCCGAAAGTAAAGCAACTATACGCCGAGTTCCAATATTGGGAGATGGCTCGAAACAGATGTTCATCTACCTTAATATCTAACAGGTACGACAAATCCCCATAGCTGCAGTAAAACAAATGCTTGGTCTCGTTACTCCACTGATCCCACATCTCTCTTAATTCCTGGAGATTGTTTTGCGTCACACTAATGCGAGTGTAGTCCCATAGCTCTGATTTGTACCCTTCGGCTAGGCTATCTCCTTTTCCTAACTGTGTTTGCTCTGACCACCTACGAACGGCTGCATTGTCCTCCACTTTATCAAGGAATTCGTTCTCCATAACCAGCTTTCTAATTTAGAAACTGACCGTGAATTGTAACCTCTTTAAAATATGAAATGACATGCAACAAAATAAAACACAATCAATTAGTAACATGAAGTAAAACATAAAGCAAATAATCATTCACATATTTGGGAGATTGCTAAGGTTTGGTATAGCTCTACCTAGGGTAAGCACTTAAGTTTTCTATATGTGGTTTAGCTCTAAAGTTGAGGCACCTGAACCAGCAGATTCCTCGATCCTCACCCATTATAGGCTCACATGGACCGAGTTCAGTTCAGGGGAATACATTTCCCTATGGCTACACGGAGATGAAAATATCACGAAGACATAGGTACGGATGTATTCCGAAAGCGATTCACTATCCTGTACAGAGGTGAAAACCTCACGAAGGATTAGCTTCTCACTCCCACTTAAGGGTGTGACCACAACGGTCATGCAATGCAATGCAGAAATAAAAAATAAAACCCCATGCAAATAAAAAAGGATCATAATTTTTTTTAAAACAGATTTTTAAATTTGGACAAAAGGACATGAAACTATCGATTTTACGGCTTGACTCTCTTAGTGTCCCCAGCGGAGTCGCCAAGCTGTCGAAACCATTTTTTTGGGTTGATTAAAAAATGAGGGTCGACTTTAAAAAATGGAAATAGAGTCGCCACCAATCCCTTTTTATTTAGGTGTGATTAGATCACCTTTGTAAAAACGTTTTATTTTAAAACATTTGATTTTGGTCCACGAAAAACAAGAAAACGGGTTCGGGAGTCGGTTACGTATGAGGAAGGGTTAGCACCCTCATAATGCCCAAAAATTGGTACCTAATCGATAAAATCATGTCCTAATGCTGAAAATTTGAAAGAATTTTTAAAATATGATTCCTTAAAAAAACTTGAACAATTTGAGTTAAAATTTGAGATTCCTTTGTTCCGAAAGAATACAAACATCACATCCAGCACGTTAGGACATGATATTTTTAAACTCTCGTAACTAAAATCATCTCATGATTTACAAAATTTTATCAAAAGGATATTTAGTTATTTAGTCAAACGGAAAATCGAAACCCAGCACGTTAGGGCACTATTTCCCGAATTTCTAAATACAAAACATTGCCTTATTTTTTAAAAAAAACCTTTTAATAAAATATAGTAATTTTGCAAAATGTATTTTATTTTAAACAATGATTCATAGGAAAATATCGTATTAATACATCATCAAATATAAGCACCAAAAACTATCATGACATGCTAACACTTCACATTAACATAGGCAATATAAAATACAACTAACAACAATATTTATACTAAAGCAATCGCAAATGAATGAAAGAATATGAGCAAATATAAAACAATATATAATAAAAAAAACTACAAAATAAATATGAAAACTTCTTATGCAAGATCGAACATTTCATGCAATGACATATGCCAAATAATAATAAATATTGCAATATAAAAAAGAACATAATATATATATATTTTGGGATAATAAATAAAATACATCAATAAATAAATGATTTATAACTTTAAATAAAAACATATTTAATAACATAATATATAAAAGAAAACTATATATTTAAAAATAAATAACATGTTATACGATATAAATAAATAATATATGATATAATGTTATATAATATACAAAATTTTAAAATATATAATATAATAACTAATATATATCTACTAAAATAATATGTAATAAAAATAATTAAACCAAATAAAATAATAAATAATAATAATTATATATGAATTTTATAATATTAATAAATTAATATATAGAATACTAAAGAAAATATAGGATATTTAATATGATAAATAATTTAATAATAATTTAAAATAAAATAAAAAAAATTAAAAAATCAAAGAAAAAAAGGGGCAAAATAGCAATAAAAATAAATAATAAGGACTAGATCAAAACGCGTGTTAAATCACAGGGACTTATAGGGCAATTATGCCTTCTTTCTAAAACGGCGTCGTTATGATTTTATACCTTTAAACAGCTCGAGGACTTAATTGAAATAAAAACAGTCTTTCAAAGCTAAATTAAAAAATAAAGAAAAACTATTTGGACATAATTATAAATTTTCAAAAATGCGGAAGGACCTATAGGGCAATTAGACCCTTAAATGAAAACACGCGGATCCTCCCCGGGTCGGGTCAACGCGCGGGTCACAGGCCATTAAACGACGTCGTTTTAATGCTTATTGGTTTAAGAAAAAACGGCGTCGTTTTATACTGCTATATAAGCTAATATTTAGGCAAAAAAAAATTATTTAGTACTCTGGTTTTAAAAAAAATTCCAAAAACACTCTCAAAGGCCCTCCCCTCCTCTGACGGAGACTGGTCATCGGGCTCAGGGGCCTCCGCCCCATGCACCGTCGCCTACGGCGGCGCAAAGGTAAAACTTCGCCTCCTTTTTTACTTTAGTATTATTTTGTATGAAAATATGTGCAAATGAAAAGGAAAAGAAAAAAATAAAAAATAAAATAAAAAAATCACCTCTGTAAAAGGATTTCGATGTTTTTTTATTCCTCTGTTCTTTTTCGAATATTTGCTTGTATTCTTTTGTCTCTGTGTCTGTATCGTATTACAGATTCTTGTAAGGCTTTTATAGCCTTCGAAATGAAAAATAAAAAGGAAATAAAAATTTTGCCCCTGTTTTGCCATATTTTGCTACTGTTCCTTCCTTTTCTGTGCAGGTCAAAGGTGAAGATCCAATGACGGAGGCTGTCCGTGCATTGATGTCAGAGTGGCTCGCGCAGACTGCGGCGCGATGGGTGTCGAGGCTGCTAGGCTTGCTCTGGCGCTTGCGGCGCAGTGGAAACCTAGGGTTTCCTGCGTCCGCAAGCCATCTGGGCCATTTGGGCTTAGGTCTAGTTTGGGTCAGGGTCTGTTGGGTCTATTTCAGGTCTGGGTTTTGGTGTAAATGGGCTACGGGTTTAGTTTGGGTTGCTGGATAGTCTGTTTAGGAATTGGGCCTCTGGATTGGGCTATTTAATTTGGTTTTGTAAAGGGACTGTACAAATAAACATTGGTTTTATTATTTTTTATTTATTATTTTTATATATATATATTTTGGCTTTTTTCTGAATGGAATGGGCCCGAGCTAAATTGGGTTCCTACAATATTGTTGTAAAATTTATTTTGATGTCAATAATAGCCTTCAGAAATACATGAAATCTCAAAATGTTAGAGTTTCTCCTACAAATGATTGTTGGACCTCAATCCAAAGACAAAATTATATGTTTCTTATGATTCACTTTGTAGACAACAAATGGAAATTGAACAAGAGAATTTTAAACTTTTGTCCTATGTTTAGTCATAAAGGTAATGTCATTGGTAAGGTTGTTGAGTCATGTTGTAGTGAATACATGATTGATAAGGCTTTCACTATTATTATTGTTAATGCTAGTTCCAACGATTTTTCCATGTCATATTTGAAGAAAAAATTCACACATATAAGAACTAGTATACTAAGAGGCAAGTATATGCATGTGAGGTGCATAACTCATATAGTGAACCTTGTTATTCCTGATGGTTTGAAGGAGTTTAATGAATCTGTGTTTCATGTTATAGGTGTAGTTAGATATGTTAGACAATCTCCCTTTAGGCTAGTGAAATTTAAATATTTATGTTGTTTAGATGAAAATTTAAAGCAAGAGTATGGATGGCAGCACTCGGTAGAATTCAACTTTTTTATGTTGAATGCTGCCCAAAAATTTGAAAGGGCTTTTTAAGCATATAAGGAAGTAGATCCTTATTTTAGAGGAGAGCTTTCAATGGGAGATGGGGTGCCCAATTATGATGATTGGGATATTTTTAGAAACTTTTACCTTTTGTTAGAAAATTTTCAAACCCTCACAATAAAGGTCTTTGGTTGTTACGTCATCTCTAATCGCATTTTTTACCATATTTCCACAGTGTATTCAAGATTGAAAGAATAACAATTTTGTCCTAATATTGATTTGAGTATGATGGCTAAAAGATTGGAGGAGAAATATGACAAGAATTAGGGAAATTTGAGAAGACAAGTATGCTAGTGTACATTGCTTCAGTTTTTAATGTAACACCCCAAACCCGGCCTAGACGTTATGGCCGAATCTGGCGATGTCACATGCTAGTGCTTTAGAAAACGTAATTACAATAAATCCATTTTCGATATCTTAGGTTACGGTAAAAAACGTGTCGTTTATTCATTCATTATCTATTTTCAAAACATTATACATTGCGGAAGCTTTTAAAATAATTCACGAATTCATGTGTATTTGATAAAATATTTGTTTATTTTGAAAACTCGAGTTTTCCTACTTCTAACCGTAATACCATAAACGTCACAAATCCAAAATTAAACAAAAATCCGTAATGGCCATATTACATAAGGTATACCTAGATATAATTAAAACCGTAAATGAAATAAATAAAATAAAACCATAAAGGTTCAGAATCGTGGTCACCGCCGAGTCTTCCGCTGCACCAACCCGTCTATTATTGGGGATTACCTGAATAGATTAAATAGAAAAGGGTGAGTTTTCGCAAACTTAGTGTGTAATCCCCACAGAAAACATACACATAGCATAATGTCAGAAGACAATCATAAATTCATAGTTCGGGTCTGAGCCCATTACAGATACGGTGTGGACCTTAGCCCACTCAGATACAGAATCAGATATGTTCTAGGGCCTTAGCCCATTTCAGACATAGTATGCAGATCATAATAGAATATCATAGTCCTACCCACCAGCCTCTACACACCAACTCCATCCAACCCTACACACCATGTGGGGATAAAATCAACCCACCCATCCCTACACACCATGCTGTACCGAATGCAAACACATAATCGTAAAGTTGCGGTGAGCCGCATGGATATGAGCTTAAGATCCTTTCAGATACTTCCTCCAAATATCATCAACCCACTGCGATGCAATGCAACATACATAATATGACAGGCTTTTATGCAAATAATAGTCCATACATTCAAATCAGTATACATGTTCGCAAGTCTGATTTCACATAATCAAATCACGAGCTACGGGTCTGAAAGCATCGCTTCATCGACCCTTCATTAGGTTTCTGATCGACTTGGGCGACCCGTGCAACCTTTCAGAACATTTCATTAAAATGAGCTCACACGCCCATGTGGCCTGTGTGGCCTACACGGCCCAATTTGGCCTTGGCCGTGTGGATTACATGGCCTGGCCCAGAATCCCACACGCTCGTGTGGTTTACTAATGTCGGCCCGCACGCCCGTGTGGCCTACACAGCCCAATTGGTCGAGTCCGTGTGTCGCACACGGCTTGCCTGGTCGTTACACGGCCGTGTCACTGGCGCACAGCTTGGCTCGTCAATCACACGGCCGTGTGGTGACTTACAGTCTCACACACGGCCTACCACATGGGCGACCACACGCCCATGTGGCATCGACAGAGAGGTTTTTAGCTTTCGTTGAAAACTCATTTTCTGCATTTTCGGGTACACACGTGTATCGTTTTCGACGCGTAAGCTCCCCTAAGCCTCTAGAACCTAAAAATAGTATACCAAAATCTCGAAATTAACAACTAAATCTCAGTCATCAAAACCAAATCGAGCCAAATGCACACACTTACCGCAACCACACCCGTCTACTCGTACGAATCAACTCATCGGAGAGAAAACTGATTCACTACCGTCCCCTATGCACAAACAACAGAAATTAAGTCTTCAAAAACCAAACCTACAAGAACACCAACAACAACACTTATCGATAAAGCATGAAAACAACAACCGAGGAGGAAGATGGACCGAAACGAAAAAAAGGGGAATGGGAAATCCAATTGAAATTTCGGCAGCAACAAATGGAAGACTGAATGGGGGAAAAAATAAAACTTAAGAGAGTGAGAGGGAGTGCCGAATTTTGCCAAATGAAACAACTGATCAGATACTGATAACTCCTCCTCCCATACTCCTTAGTTTTCTTCTTCAACCACTCCACTATCAACATTTAACTAAAACTCAAACTCCTACGCGACACTAGCAGCAAAATAATTCCCTTGCACGCACAGGGATTCGAACTCCAGACCTCCAACAACCTCTACACTCCACTTAGCCACCAGACCAGCAGACCTATTCTATTAATTACTTACACACTTTCACTTATAAGCCTACTAACCAGAGATAGGGCTTTATTCATAAAAATACCAAAATTTGCCGAAGTCAAGGCTTGAACCCAAGACTTCTCAAACACCCCCAGAACACTTAACCACTGAAGCAGACAGATATTTGTGTCTCAAAATCAAAAAAGCTGAAATTAAAGAAAATTGGGGCGTTACACTTAATCCAAGCAAGAAACTTCCTTTTGTGGAGTATTTAAACTTGAAGATGTATTATAAAGAAGAAACTTTAGTGATTATGAGTAAATTCCAACAAGAATTATAAGAATTGTTTGATGAATATAAGAAGAAGGAAGGTCCTCTCGAGGTTGTTGGTAAAAGTAGTGAAGTGAGTCAAGTTGCATAATCGAGCACTAAATCCTTTCCAAAAAAGCAGTAAGCCTTAAGTCCAAGTTTAAGGAAAAAAAAGGATTGAACAAGGTAAAGAAGACAACACATTAGAGTTGGCTAGATATTTGAGTGAATAAGTAGAAGATGATGAAGATGATGGTTTTGATTTCCTCCTTTGGTGGAAACTCAACCAACATAGGTTCCTTATACTATCCATCATAGCTCAAGACATAATGGTGGTTCCAATATCAACATTGGCCTTTGAAGCGATTTTTAGTAATGGTGGATTGTGCTTGATGCATATAAGAGTTCTTTAACTCCAAGGATTGTGAAATCACTTATCTATGCTCAAAATTTGTTACATGGTCAAGATTCAACTCTTCTTAATCCAAGCACTCTTAGCATATTTAAACCTGAACAAGACGTGAGACAAATTGACAAATTTGATTTGGGTAATAGACTAATACTTTAGTAATATAAAAAATTTACTATTTGTTTATTTAAAGCTTACAAATGCTATTTTTCTTTATTTATATACTTGTAGATTTGTCTAAAATTCAATTGGATCCCATTATTGATTAGAGACATATCACATTTATCACTTCATTTGTGAGGTATTATGTTTACAACTCACTAACTTCATATTGGTATGTATATTGAATTATTGATATCTTTAACCAATTCATCTCTTTATTGTTTATGTTTAGGTTATCTTTGATGGTGAGGTAATTTTTTCGGGTTCAAGATTTGTCTAACCTTTGCTATTGTTTTGTTTTTCTTATTTAGTGAATTTATTTGCTGTCATTTGATGTTAACTGTTAGTTGTGTGTGGACTTATGAGATTGTATTTGAATTTATGCGTGGCTGATGTTGGCACTCGTCAGTAGGCTTTTATGGATTTTTAATTGGCCAAATCTTTGAATGTTGATGATAAGTAATCTATGCACTTGGTTTGGACTAAATGTTGTTATTTGAATTATATGTGGATTATTTATGTACTTGGAAGTTTATATGTTAGTTTCAATGTTATTAACAGGTGAAAAAAATGAGCTAACAAAGATCATGTTTGAATGGCTAATTGTAACCTTGTATGTTAGTTTCAATCTTATTTGTAAGTGAAAAAAAATGAACTAACAAAGCTCATGTTTGAATGGCTAATTGCAGCTTTGTATGTTAGTTTCAATTTTATTTACTAGTAAAAAAAAATGAGCTAATAAATTTCATGTTTGAATGGATGTTTTCAAAGCCAAAAACATTTTGTATAAATTTGATACAAGTTGTTTGAAAATGGTTGAAAGAATAAAAAAATCAGGGAGCTTAAAAAAATTCAATTAGTTTGGTTATTTCACTAAAATTATATTAGTTCGGTTTAGTAGAAGTTAGATTTGTTAAGTCCGTTCAAACTGACCAAAAATCGAATACTCTCTCCTAGTTTGAGTAGTGACGGACACCAGTAGACACTATTTTTTGGCACTCCTCATAAATTTCCTTAAAAAATGTATTGAATGAAGCATACTAAATGTAACACCCTCTAGCTAACGTAAATCGCCAGATCCGGATATCGGATGTTACAACATAGAACACTTAATAGAAATTTAAACTACTATCGTAAACTATATTTAAACATATTTATTATTTCTTTTAAACTGTTCCTTAATATAAAAGAGGATATTAAATAATTACATTCCAATATTAAATAGCATACAATGTTATAGTATAAAGCTTTATTAAAAACAGACTCTTATGGTGTAGTGTACTATACACCACACTCCTAAGATGTCCTCTGTATGCATAATATCCCAACTTGCTACTATCCTGGTGCATTCCTTACTTGTTCCCTACTAGCGTACTCAATCTTACAATAAAACCTAAAACAAGAACACACACTTGTAAGTTCACGCAAACTTAGTGAGTTGGCATAATGTTCCTTCCGCTTCGGTGGCTTGAAATAAGAACAAACGACCTCTTAATATGGGTGGATGATCATAATGTTACTTTTTCTTCAGTGGTCTGGCCTCATAATGCTAGTGGTGATTTCAGCACAAGTTTTATTAGGGCACATAAAGGAACCTCCCTTCTTCTTCTACGACATTTGCGGGCTACGTACACATCACTGGAATATTATAAATCATGGTACACATTCTACTTCTTCTTTCAATTGGGCTAACTCTCATATTGATGGTGCAGGGTCTTCCTCAAGTTCTCATACTATGCTAGTTCCAACACACAATATGGATATCACAACCATTCTAGATGAGTCTCATGCGAATGAAAGGGCTACTGCTGCTCCACCAAGAAAAATCGTAGTGAATAAAACTCAAAAGAGGCCTAGGGTGGAAGGAAACACCCAAGAAACTGAGGATAGTGAACGCCTACAATTAACACGGTGTAGACTCAAGAAATGGCTTATTACACCAGAAACTCATACTTCTTTAGTTCCTGCCCTTCCTACAGTTCCTACTATGCCAATGGAGTCTGCCCACTCTGTAGACTCCCCAGTTCATACCACTGATCCTCCCCTGGTTGAGGTTCCAATAGAGACATTACACCTAGAACAACAAGTGACCCATTCTAGTTCTCTACCATACAATGCTTTCTTTGGTGAAGTAGAAGAATTTTTCCCTTGGCGTGATCTGTTGAGATCAGGGCCATCCCCTATTTCACTGGGCTCCATCTTCCAGCAACAAAACAACATGGTCACTCAACAGATGAAAGAAGCTCTTTGCTCTTATATCTCTTCGAATACTCAGCTAACTCTTCTTTCGATATTGGCAAAGTCTTCCCAAGCTTTATTAGTAGAATATGAGCTTATGAGTTGGGCCTTCTAAGAATCCTGTGAGCAAAACAATGCTAATGTAATGAGCTTAGAGGAATCTGTTAAAACTAGCCAACAATCTTTGGCTCAGCTACGCCAGAATAATCAAGGGGCTATAAGACAAGTCGAAAGCCTCAATTCCTGTGTCATAGCTTGGAAGTGCAAATATAAAGATACACAAACAAAATGCATGCAACTGGAGGAGGATAATAATATGATGAAGGATAAAGAGTCCTCTTGGGAGGAGAAGTTTAAGGCCTAAGAAAAGCACCACAAAGCAAAGCTGGAAGGTTTACGCTAATCCAACGAAGAAGCTTTAAGGAAATACCATGAGGATACAATGAAGAATCTGAATGAGGCTTTACAAAAACTAAGGTCTAACTTGGTTATCCATGCCCAAGTGGCTGCAGGCCCTCTTAATCTGAGTCAGGTAGATTTTAACTGCCTTCAGAAGGTCTCTACTGATTCACTAAACTTTAATGTCTACAACCCTGAGGGCAAGGATTGGGAGAATTTCTAGAAATAATGGAAGCAGTCAGCTGACTTCTTCATTTCCACCGAGCCCAAAATAGAAGAAGAGGAACAAGACTTAGAAGACTCAATAGATTTGGAGAAAGCCCTAGCAACAAATGAAGCCCTTACAGAGCCAAATGATCCTCCAGCTGAAGGAGGTAACTAAGTATTTCATTTTGTTTTGACTTGTACTTACTCTTTCTGTTCCTCATGTAATATTCTTTCGGTCTTTTATCAATGAAGCTATCATTTCATTTCAAACTAATTTTCTTATCAGAGTAATAATCAATACAAAAAATATCCATTATACACAGAAGTCTTTAACGTACCTAAGGGACTAAGCCAGGTTCAACGTATTATGCATATAAGGCTGACTCTTACTTAACTTCTAGAGGATCGGCTAAATCAAAAGCTTTGATACCAGCTAAATGTAACACCCTCTACCCGACTTGAATCGCCAGATTTAGATATTGGATGTTACAACATAAAACACTTAACAAAAATTTAAATTACTATCGTAAACTATATTTAAACATATTTATTAATTCTTTTGAACTATTTTTTAATATAAAAGAGGATATTAAATAATTACATTTCAGTATTAAATAGTTTACAATGTTACAACATAAAGCTTTATTAAAAATAGACTCTTATGGTGTAGTGTACTATACGCTACACTTTTAAGATGTCCTCTAACGCATAATATCCTAACTTGCTGCTACCATGACGCATTCCTAGCTTAGTCCCTTCTAGCGTACTTAATCTTACAACAAAACCTGAAACAAGAACAAACACTTGTAAGTTCATGCAAACTTAGTGAGTTTTAACCTAGATTACCTCGAAGCCTTTCTAGTTGAACTCCTTATCATGAAGATTTTTGAATTCATCTCTGTCATTGGCGGATACTTTACTAATATTAGACATATACATATACATATACACTAGCATCCATACATAATGTATCTACTCACCTTTCAATCTTTGGCTGATTCTAGATCTTACTAGTCAATATAGATCTCATTTTCTATTCAGAAAATAATTGTTCTTCTAAAAAAAATATCCATACAGAACCTATCTTTGAAGAAATCTTCTTCAAACAAACATTGAATACTTTACCCTAGGATGAATACTCACAGATACTGATGCGATCGTTGAGAGCACCAAAAATATCCTATCCCTATAAAATAATAAAAATAATAGTATAAGGGAAGTAGGGTCAAATCCTCAGGGACCGGATTTGCACAATTGCTTGTTCCTTGAAATCCTGGACAGAATCGTGCCCAAGAAAACCTGCGTACCTGGAAAAAAAAATAAAAAAAACAGAATTAAAAGTTTTGATTTAATTGGAAGTGTGAAAATTAAAATTAAAATAGTAGAGATAAATAGAGTTGAGAAAAAGTTTCTTATAGAGAGATTCTAGCCTCTGGTTGTCTCGATCTGCCTTGGGTTCAATCTTTAGCTTTTAGGTGATCCTTCTCAAACAGAATAAGCCAGTTATAGTGGAAGAGGACGCCTACGACCACCAGCTCCAAGTATTTAGACTTATGATTTAGAGGAACCTGACTCTAGCCAACAATCGCTTTTGTGGGACCATCTAATGCTAGATCATCGTTTCTCAATGGCGAATGCCACGCCATTTTGTCTCTTGGGCTCACCAACCTCTGGCGCAGTAAGCTAACGAACCGACTGTGCAACCTTCCCAAAATATACTGTAACACCCCAAACCCGGCCCAAACACCATGACCGGATCTGGCATGTCACTTAGGGAGATTTTAAAAGATGTCGCAATTTCGGAAAATATTTTTCTTGAGTTTAACACTTTATTCGAGAAAACTAAATGGTTGGATGATTTGTAAAAGATATACATTTTATATTTATGCCTTAGTGGATTAAAAACTGAAATTTGATACATGCCTTAACTTAATTAAAACGTAAAATGTAAATGTCTAATAATAATAAAAGCCCAAAACAAACAAAAATATGAAGCTAGTGGCCCATGGCCTTATTACAATGAAATTTAAACCCACTAATTAAAAATATTAAAAATAAATAAACTAGTAAAGTCTTTTGCTGAATCAAAATAATCCCTCGGATGGCCACCTTGCGCTCTTCTCCAACCCGGTCCGATGCACTAGGTGCTACCTGAAAGATGTTAAATAATGGGGTGAGTTGCGAGACTCAGTGTGCAACCCTCGTGCACCATCAGATTGGGCCTTAGCCCCACAGAACAGATAACAGAGTATAATATATCAGAAGATATGCAAAGCCCAACCCAATCCTAGGTTTCCATCTGCTACACACCACCCTTACCTGCCAATCACACCATTGGGGATTTCTACAATCAACCCACACCGCTACACACCATCGATGGCGGTCATCATGCGTGAGATAGTCTGCTCAACGTCCGATCATGGCAATAGCCACTACAACAGATCATGGCATTAGCCACTACAACAGATCATGGCAAAAGCCACTACAACAGATCATGGCAAAAGCCACTACAACAGAACACTTCCCCTTTCATCAATCACCCAACCCCATGCAATCACAGAAACTGGCATACATGTTCATCATACCAAATCGATAGAAACATTCACTTTAGAATGGAAGAGATCACTAACCTGGTGATTCGCCTTTACCCTCCACGGGTTTTCAACAGCCATACCGGTATTTCGGCATTTAGCAGAATATAACAGATTTATAAACATATACTAACAAGCAATCCAAATGGTGTGAGAATGTTACACAGCTGATAACACGTAGTACTACTCTCTATGTTGATACCCTCACTAATCGGATCTACTACTCTTTGTCTACAACTTTGCTCAAAAGCCGGAAGAACGCAAAGATAAAGCTTCCCCTACATTCGGCCAAGGATTATTATTTACCTGAATTTATATGTTTAAATAAACAAATATCCTTACCTAAATCGATTAGATTTCGGAAGTAGGGTGATTCAAGTGCTACTGATTTAGGAACTTAAGCGATTAGATCTCCTTCAAATCCCGGGATGCCGCCCATGAAAGAAAACACAAGATTAGTCCACCATGTAGCCATTCGGCTATGGTCTCTAAAAGCCGGAGAAGATTGGAAAAAGAATAGCACAATCGAAACTTACCTCTACAGACAGCTCCGGCTACCCCTTGCAGAAAGATTCGACAATCATAGAAGAAGATCAAAGCGTAGAAGGTTAGAGATCTAGGAAATTTCAGCTTTTAAGGAAATCTCGAAAAGATGAACAAGAGAAGGCTGATGTGTTTTTCGGCTTTTAGAAGAATTGAGTGAGGAGTTTCGGTTGCTGGTAGAAAAAGAGAAGAAGAAAAGAAAACAAGAAAGAGGCTTGGAGATTTCGGCTAGGAAGAAAAAGAATGGAAACAGATTTCGGCAGTAGAGAAAACTGAGAGAAAGCTTTCAGAAAAACTCACAAAATTTCGGCATTTTCTTCCCCTAACTAGCCGTCCCCCCCTTTACACACAGAGTCCAAATTTCGGCCACCTCTAGCCTCCTGGATAGCCTCTCATCTTTTCCCTTACCCTTATCAGAACTTACATCCAAAAGAGTCCTACATCACCCCACTCCTTCCCCTTTCTTCTCTGCTCATTATCCACTTAAATAAAACATTAAAAATCCCTAAATTTTAGCCTTGTTGCCGTCCCCCCAGCTCTCCTTGGGCTGTCAAAATTAGCCCAATTTCTTGGGCTCCAAGCGGCCACACTGAGGCCCCCTTCTTTTGCCTATTGGCGCCACTTATAGCTCCCTCCTACTGCGCCTCTTGTTCCTGGACCACAAGCCCATTATGCCTATTTCACTCTCAATACTTTATTTAAACCCCATAGTCCCTAAACAAAATATTTAGCCAAGACCTCGGCCTATTCCCGAGCCCAATTTGCACCTCTAATACTTAAATTAACACATTAAACGTATCCACCTATTAAACGCATAGGCCCAAAAATTCAGGATGTTACAGTTCTACCCCCCTTAAAGAAATTTCGTCCTCAAAATTTCCAACTAACTATTAATCATACTACCCAAGTCTCACCACTATGCTTCTTCTGCGAACTCTAATTCTAAAGCCAAAAGAAACACTTAGTATACTATGGTAGAGTACGCACCGGTATTCGTATCTAAAGCGTCCTCGTCCCCTTGGCGACGTGCTGCATAGACCAAAGCTGGCTGCCTCGCCTCAGCATAACCTACACCTCCACGACCATGTCCTGTGCCATTGCTACCATTGACTTGACCACGAACAGTCTTATGAACAGTAGTTTAAGAGTAGTTCTTTCGAATTCGGAATTACATCTACAATTTTCAGTCTTAAGTTTGTCTCCTAGTTCTAGGAACCACACACATCAACCATCAACATACAGACGTCATCCATGAACCCACATTCAACACATAGGGTATTTTAGTCATTTCACTATCCAGGGGTATTTTCGTAATTTATCCTACAGGGGTATTTTCGTAATTTTTCGAAATAAGGTTCCTTAGTAATTTTGTGAAAGAAGGGTATTTTGGTAATTTTTGCAATCCGGGGGTATATTGGTAATTTTACAATCCGGGGGTATTTCGGTAATCCTACAAATCAGGGATATTTTGGTCACTTATAAATCAGGGGTAATTTAGTAATTTTACAAAATAGGATGGCTGGTCCCTTTCGGGTTTTAGTTATAAATTTTAGCCCGTCAACAAATCCTCGTGGCTAGGGTGAACAGTCACTACGCACCAGGTAGGATTCCAGGGAAGAGGAGGTGAGTCACTAGGACTGCTTAAGTACCAGGCTCTTTCGGATCCAATCCTAGACATGCGCATGCCTGTTGCCACACCCTAGTCTTGCGACTTGTCTACAGGTTTGTTCGGTTGGATTAAGTCTTATGCAATTGAGAGTTGTTTAACTAGGCCTCAGGTCCATCAAGCTCTAATTAAAATAATCTACGTCCCTTAAAGCCCATCAAGCCCACATATATATATATATAACACACAGTGAGTTCTGAATACTTACCTGGCGGACTTGGGCTGGAGACGCAGGTGCCATGCCGAGAAAACCCTCCTGTGTTATTTATAAACATGCATGTTTTCAAAAACCCAACTTTAGAAAATGTTTTGAGCCCAAAACCCCAAATTCGAGTTTTGAACCTGCTCTGATACCAATTTGTAACACCCCAAACCCAGCCCAAACACAATGACCGGATCTGGCATGTCACTTAGGGAGATTTTAAAAGATGTCGCAATTTCAAAAAATATTTTTCTTGAGTTTAATACTTTATTCGAGAAAACTAAATGGTTGGATGATTTGTAAAAGATATACATTTTATATTTATGCCTTAGTAGATTAAAAACTGAAATTTGATACATGCCTTAACTTAATTAAAACGTAAAATGTAAATGTCTAATAATAATAAAAGCCCAAAACAAACGAAAATATGAAGCTAGTGGCCCATAGCCTTATTACAATGAAATTTAAACCCACTAATTAAAAATATTAAAAATAAATAAACTAGTAAAGTCTTTTCTTTGAATCAAAATAATCCTCACATGGCCACCTTGCGCTCTTCTCCAACCCGGTCCGATGCACTAGGTGCTACACGAAAGATGTTAAATAATGGGGTGAGTCGCGAGACTCGGTGTGCAACCTCGTGCACCATCAGTTGGGCCTTAGCCCCACGGCAGCAGATAATAGAGTATAATATATCGAATATATGCAAAGTCCAACCCAATCCTAGGTTTCCATCCGCTACACACCACCCTTACCTGCCAATCACACCATTGGGGATTTCTACAATCAACCCACACCACTACACACCATCGATGGCAGTCATGCTGCAGATAGCTGCTCATCGTCAGATCATGGCAATAGCCACTACAATGAGATCATGGCATTAGCCACTACAATGATCATGGCAAAAGCCACTACAATGAGATCATGGCAAAAGCCACTACAACAGAACACTTCCCCTTTCATCAATCACCTAACCCCATGCAATCACAGAAATCGGCATACATGTTCATCATACCAAATCGACAGAAACATTCACTTTAGAATGGCAAAGATCACTAACCTGGTGATTCGCCTTTACCCTCCACGGGTTTTCAACAGCCATGCCGGTATTTCGGTATTTAGCAGAATATAATAGATTTATAAACATATACTAACAAGCAATCCAAATGGTGTGAGAATGTTACACACCTGATAACACGTAGTACTACTCTCTATGTTGATACCCTCACTAATCGGATCTACTGCTCTTTGTCTACAACTTTGCTCAAAAGCCGGAAGAACGCAAAGATAACGCTTCCCCTACATTCGGCCAAGGATTATTATTTACCTGAATTTATATGTTTAAATAAACAAGTCTCCTTACCTAAATCGATTAGATTCCGGAAGTAGGGTGATTCAAGTGCTACTGATTTAGGAACGTAAGCGATTAGATCTCCTTCAAATCTCGGGATGCTGCCTATGAAAGAAAACACAAGATCAGTCCACTATGTAGCCATTCGGCTATGGTCTCTAAAAGCTGGGGAAGATTGGAAAAAGAATAGCACAATCGACACTTACCTCTACAGACAGCTTCGGCTACCCCTTGCAGAAAGATTTGGCAATCACAGAAGAAGATTAAAGCGTAGAAGGTTAGAGATCTAGGAAATTTCGGCTTTTAAGGAAATCCCGAAAAAATGAACAAGAGAAAGCTGATGTGTTTTTCGGCTTTTAGAAGAATTGAGTGAGGAGTTTCAGTTTCTGGCAGAAAAAGAGAAGAAGAAAAGAAAATAAGAAAGAGGCTTGGAGATTTTGGCTAGGAAGAAAAAGAATGGAAAGCAGATTTAAAGAGAGAAAAGCGAGAGAAAGCTTTGAGAAAAACTCACAAAATTTCGGCATTTTCTTCCCCTAACTAGCCGTCCCCCCCTTTTCACACAGAGTCCAAATTTCGGCCACCTCTAGCCTCCTAGATAGCCTCTCATCTTTTCTCTTATCCTTATCAGAACTTACATCCAAAAGAGTCCTACATCACCCCACTCCTTCCCCTTTCTTCTCTGCTCATTATCCACTTAAATAAAACATTAAAAATCCCTAAACTTTAGCCTTGTTGCCGTCCCCCCAGCTCTCCTTGGGCTGCCGAAATTAGCCCAATTTCTTGGGCTCCAAGCAGCCACACTGAGGCCCCCTTCTTTTGCCTATTGGCGCCACTTATAGCTCCCTCCTACTGCGCCTCTTGTTCCTGGGCCACAAGCCCATTATGCCTATTTCACTCTCAATACTTTATTTAAACCCCATAGTCCCTAAACAAAATATTTAGCCAAGACCTCGGCCCATTCCCGAGCCCAATTTGCACCTCTAATACTTAAATTAACACATTAAATGTATCCACCCATTAAACGCATAGGCCCAAAAATTCAGGATGTTACATATACAAAGCGGCTGTTCCTTGCACACGTTGAAAAGATCACCTTTTAAGGGACATGGATGGAAGCGTCAGCCCTGTAATGAGGAGAAATGATGAATACTCGTCAAGAAGGCTAAGCGCGGATTCTAAGCCTCATGAACCCTTGTTGGGGAATTTTGACAACCTTCGGCTAGATAAATTTAGTGGCTCATGCTTTTTGGGGAAAAAGAAATAAACATAATGAAAATAGAATTTTTGTTGGGAAAAATAATGGAAAGAACAAAAGGCTAAACTTTTTGAGAGAGGGAGTGTTTATAGAAAAGATGAGGGAAAGTTGTGTCACTCCATCCCCTATTTATAGTACTAGGAAACCTAGTCTATTCCTAATTAAATTCTAAAAGATAAATACAAATAAATAAAGATAAATAAAGATAAATAAAGATAAAAGCTAAAATAATAATCCTTAATAATTATCCTAATATAATTGGAATTAAAATAGAGTCTTGTGCTATAAAATCTCTTCTTTTGCATTTTTGCTTCCAAAATCTTACACACTTTGCATTTTCGGCACCACTTCTCTCCTACTTCGCATGCTGGCCCAATTTAACTTTAAATTCATGCTTTTTTCCCTTAAATTTCCTTTTGTCTTCAATTTAGTCCCTGTAAGATAAAAATCCATAAAAAGCTTAAATTAGTAGGATCATACTCAAAATAAACATATAATTAATACATAAAAATATGTCATTCTAGAGTATTATCAGATACTATTCTTGGCAGATAAATAAACTAACTAATATTACCTTTAGCGGATTCTCATACTTATTCTGATAACTACCAAAATACCAATCAAAACATATCTTGTAACACCCCAAACCCGGCCCAGAAGTTAGGCCCGAATCTGGTGTGTCACATTGAAGTGTTTTTCGAAAACCATGTTTTCATTGAAAACCCTCCTTAATATTTAAAAACTAAAGCCTCAGCTCGTGTTCGTTCAATTTCAAAACGTGGTTCATTGAAAAGTTAATCACTTTTAAAAACGTTATTAACTTTGTTAAAAATCTTTTTTAGTTGCGAAAGCTAATTTAAGGCAAAGAAGTTTAAAACGTATGTTTTTGAAAACAGTAATTGGGTTGAAAACTCATCTACGTCTAACAGATATAAAACGTAACAAAATCCCAAATTCAGAATTAAATCCAGAGAGGCCTTATTACAGAAATTAAAACCCAAAACAGAATTTAACACATATATAAAGCCCAAATCATAATAGCCGCAGTCGTGTGCTCAACTCCGAGTCCATCGCAGCACCGATCCTCCTAACGCTGGGGATTACCTGCACAGTTAAAAACATGGTGAGTTTACAAAACTCGAGTGTGTAATCCCCTTACTAGAGTAACGATCGTTATCTGAATCTGGCAGAAAGCGATGCAGGCCAAAGCCCTTTAACAAGATAAAGATGCTGATCCAGTTCATTCCGTCACACAGGCATCACTGGATACGTCACATAGACGTTATAAAATTCTCCATAAAGGCAATACAGAATACGCCATTAAGGCTTAGTAGATCAAGCCACACAAGCATCACAAAGAGTTATGTGTCTTCTATTCTGACGGACTTTCTCAAAAGGTGTCATGGGTTTCTCCCTCATGGTTTTATACATATCTTTATGTCATGATCTGCCAGTCCGGTTTACATCTTACCGAAGACATCACCATGAATATTTTCATTGTCATATTATGCAATGGGTCTCAGCCACATGGTCTTATACATCCTCATGTTGTGTTCTACCAATCCGATCTACATCTTACCGGAGGCTACACCATGAGTATTCTCATTGTTACCATGATCTGCCTGTTCGGTTAGCAAGGTACTTGCCCTACTGTAGGCATCACAATGGGAAGATTTACTTTTTTAACACTGAATACACTTTCCCAGATTCGTTCACTCACCTAACTAATTCGTACTTTTTCATACTTGATTATATGTGTACATATCATACTTCATCTTATTCATGCAACAACTCATATAATTCATTTATAAACAACAAAGCTTTTTACGGTGCTTCACACATACATACTTTCACTAGTTATCTGTGGCGACATGTATATATGATTTTCCATTATAAATTATTACTCACGAGTCAAGATAAAGACCCACTTGAAACTCACCTTTACTGCAGCTCAAAGTTCCTGTAACAGCCCAATTTAGGGGCTAGTCAGAACAGTGATCTCGAGATCACTAATCTGAGGTTAGAGAAATTATTTTCATATTATTTTATGTGTTATAACATGTTTATAAGGGTGCATGAAAATTTTGGTGCTTTAATTTTACCGATTTCATGCTTAATCGCGAAAAAGGACTAAATTGCATAAAGTGCGAAAGTTCCATTCTATAGGCTAAAGGTGCCAAATACCATGAAATTTTAATTGGGGGTCTTTAAAGGGCAATTAGACCATCTAGAATGTGTTGGCCGGCCATGTAGAAAAGGGGGACAAGAGCATTTAATTTTTTGGTCAAAGTTGGTAAGTTTGGTAGATTAAATTGATGTTTTATAATAAAATAAAGAAAGGAAAAAGATGTCATCTTTCCTCTCTTCTTCTCCACCGAAATTTTCAGCAAACAAGGGGTGTTTGAAAGCTGAAAATTTCAGCAAGCTTTTCTCCACTCAAGTAAGTGACTTTGATGGTATTTCTTGAAGATAATTGTACTTTTGAGACCCCTAAAGCTTAAGCTTTCTAAAGAGGGGACTATTTTGCATTATGGTAAAAAGTTTAGGGATTTCCCATGTGATCTTTTAAGTTGTTTGTTGTATCTTTATGGAAGAAAATAAATGTTAGGGAGATGAGAAACAACTTTTGTGAAAGGTGTTGTCATGAAAACACCAAATTGGGACTAAAATGCAAAAGTTGTAGTTTGTTCCTTAAGGCATGAAATAGTTGGAATTGTGAGTAGTTGTAAGAGGATAAAACGTTCAGCTAGGCTTGTTTAACAAGAAAATGTGATGAAAAAAATGATTTACGAGCCTAAGGGCAAAATCGTAATTTTGCCAAAGTGTAGATTATGAAGTATTATGATTAGTGTGGTGATTAAAAGAATAAATTTTATTTTTCTAGATCAAAGAAAATGAGATTCGGACCTAGAACGGGAGAAAAGAGAAATGTGGGCAAAAAGGTCCCTTTCTACCCTTTTCGGTATCGAGGCAAGTTCATGTGTTACATTGTACAACTCTAAGTGAAGTATATTCTTTTTATATATTTTGATGTTGTATAAATTATTTATTACCTCCATGTATACGTTAAATATGTTTTGATGTGATGTCAAGAAATGAAAGTCTTGATCTAAACCATGATTAGTGGAAATGCAAACAGCATGACACGATGGTAGTTAAGGTCCCGTGTAAGACCATATTTAGAATATGGCATCGGAGAGGGATTTCGTATAAGACCATGTCGGGGACATGGCATCGATATGTTAATTCATGTAAGACCCTATCAAGGGTATGATGTCAATATGACATTATGTGTATGAGACTCAAGGGTATTATTTAACAATTTGAGTGGTTCAACAAGTATGTTAAAAATGAGAATGAATGTGGTTGTACCACAAGAGGTACAAGTATGTGTAGAACTGAACTGAGATGAATTCGATATATGATGAACCCATAGTGGGTTATGTGTAAATGATGCACCTGGGTTGCATAAGTTATAATTATTAATGCATTGTGTGAATGTGAACAATTATCATAGAAACCTAAGTAAGAATGGTAGTGTGTGAGGATGTTCCCGGATGAACATTTGAAATAGAGAAATGCATGTGGATAACTATCCATGAATGTATAATAACGGTGGGCTATATGCGATACCACCTTATTAATCGTTAGTGATGGGCTGTGTGCGATACCATCGCTTATATTATCATTTGGTGGGCTAAGTGCGATACCACCATAATTATAAATTATTGGTGAGCTATGTGCGATACCACCCTATTAGAGATTGAGGGTATTGGTAGTATGAGTGGTTTATTGAAAATGTTTGATGTGTTTTTTTATGTGATCATGTGGTGACAAGTGCAGGGATGTATGTCAATTAACATGAGCATTTGGCTTGTGGCACGGTTAGAATGCGGTAAGAGACAGAATGAGTAAGCTTCAAGAATGATTGTGTAGGTAACCATGAGTTTAAGATGTAAAACTCATTATAATACCTTGTGGTTGAGTATAATCAATGAAATTTTAATTGGAGGTCTTTAAAGGGCAATTAGACCATCTAGAATGTGTTGGCCGGCCATGTAGAAAAGGGAGACAAGAGCATTTAATTTTTTGGTCAAAGTTGGTAAGTTTGGTAGATTAAATTGATGTTTTATAATAAAATAAAGAAAGGAAAAATATGTCATCTTTCCTCTCTTCTTCTCCACCGAAATTTTCAGCAAACAAGGGGTGTTTGAAAGCTGAAAATTTCAGCAAGCTTTTCTCCACTCAAGTAAGTGACTTTGATGGTATTTCTTGAAGATAATTGTACTTTTGAGACCCCTAAAGCGTAAGCTTTCTAAAGAGGGGACTATTTTGCATTATGGTAAAAAGTTTAGGGATTTTCCATGTGATCTTTTAAGTTGTTTGTTGTATCTTTATGGAAGAAAATAAATGTTAGGGAGATGAGAAACAACTTTTGTGAAAGGTGTTGTCATGAAAACACCAAATTGGGACTAAAATGCAAAAGTTGTAGTTTGTTCCTTAAGGCATGAAATAGTTGGAATTGTGAGTAGTTGTAAGAGGATAAAATGTTCAGCTAGGCTTGTTTAACAAGAAAATGTGATGAAAAAAATGATTTACGAGCCTAAGGGCAAAATTGTAATTTTGCCAAAGTGTAGATTATGAAGTATTATGATTAGTGTGGTGATTAAAAGAATAAATTTTATTGTTCTAGATCAAAGAAAACAAGATTCGGACCTAGAACGGGAGAAAAGAGAAATGTGGGCAAAAAGGTCCCTTTCTACCCTTTTCGGTATCGAGGCAAGTTCATGTGTTACATTGTACAACTCTAAGTGAAGTATATTCTTTTTATATATTTTGATGTTGTATAAATTATTTATTGCCTCCATGTATACGTTAAATACGTTTTGATGTGATGTCAAGAAATGAAAGTCTTGATCTAAACCATGATTAGTGGAAATGCAAACAACATGACACGATGGTAGTTAAGGTCCCGTGTAAGACCATATTTAGAATATGGCATCGGTGAGGGATTTCGTATAAGACCATGTCGGGGACATGGCATCGATATGTTAATTCATGTAAGACCCTATCAAGGGTATGATGTCAATATGACATTATGTGTATGAGACTCAAGGGTATTATTTAACAATTTGAGTGGTTCAACAAGTATGTTAAAAATGAGAATGAATGTGGTTGTACCACAAGAGGTACAAGTATGTGTAGAACTGAACTGAGATGAATTCGGTATATGATGAACCCATAGTGGGTTATGTGTAAATGATGCACCTGGGTTGCATAAGTTATAATTATTAATGCATTGTGTGAATGCGAACAATTATCGTAGAAACCTAAGTAAGAATGGTAGTGTGTGAGGATGTTCCCGGATGAACATTTGAAATAGAGAAATGCATGTGGATAACTATCCATGAATGTATAATAACGGTGGGCTATATGTGATACCACCTTATTAATCGTTAGTGATGGGCTGTGTGCGATACCATCGCTTATATTATCATTTGGTAGGCTAAGTGCGATACCACCATAATTATAAATTATTGGTGAGCTATGTGCGATACCACCCTATTAGAGATTGAGGGTAGGCTAAGTGCGAAACCACCGAGTGATTGGTAGTATGAGTGGTTTATTGAAAATGTTTGATGTGTTTTTTTATGTGATCATGTGGTGACAAGTGCAGGGATGTATGTCAATTAACATGAGCATTTGGCTTGTGGCACGGTTAGAATGTGGTAAGAGACAGAATGAGTAAGCTTCAAGAATGATTGTGTAGGTAACCATGAGTTTAAGATGTAAAACTCATTATAATACCTTGTGGTTGAGTATAATCAATGAATATCAATAGTTTATTATTATATGCATATGAACTTACTAAGCATTATTGCTTACTCCTTTTCCTTACCCATCTCTTATAGGTTAACTGTACTAGCTCGGGTTGGAGATCGCCGGAGATGCTTTCACACTATCGAGCAAACACTTGGGTATGAGGTTAAAGCCTTTTAGAGATATGGCATGTATAGGGATCTTATTTTGAGTTAATTTAGTCATAGTTAAAGTAGCCGAATGTGTTGGCCTAAAAGAGTTATGTAACACCCCAAACCCGGCCTAGAAGTTAGGCTCGAATCTGGCATGTCACATTGAAGTGTTTTTCGAAAACCATGTTTTCATTGAAAACCTTTCTTGTTTAAAAGCTTAAGTAAAATCCCAGTTACGTTAGTTTATTTTTAAAACGTGGTACATTGAAAAATTATTAGTTTTATTCCCAAAATATCTTTTCCGTTGCGGAAGCTAATTTTGAAAGTAATTGATTTACGAAAAGATTAAGTCGTAAAACCATTTCAAAAATGTTGCGAAAACGTAGTGTTGTTTTAAAAATAGTTAACATTTTGGAAACCATGATTTACTGCTAACGGATATAATTCAAAGTAAATAATAAAAAAACACCAAGTTAAAATCTAGAACCTTAAAGAGGCCTTATTACAACCCAAATCAAAATATTTAAAAGTAAATAATCAAAACAGAAAGCATAAGCAGTGTGTGGCCTTCTCCAAGTCCCTCGCAGCACCGATCCTCCTACTACTGGGGTTTACCTGCACAGTTAAAACGGGGTGAGTTTACGAAAACTCAGTGTGTAATCCCCTCCTAACTAAAATGTGTGTGGGTCTAAGCAATTTCACTTGGCCTCAGCCATTATCAGAATTAGTTTCATATGCATAATATGTGATGCATGCTAACCCATCCCATCCAACCCTACACTTGCCTCCGTCCAACCCTGCACTACCTGCGGGGAATAAATCACCCACGCCATTCCTACACTTACAGTGTTAGCACCGGTTGCAGCACTAACTGAAATCGCAGCATGGCTACTAGTATTTATGCGACTATAAGCCTTCAGTAACAGTCTCATAATTGGCACATAGCCATCGGTAACTGTAATAAGATCGGCACATAGCCATCAGCTATGGTAATATAACCGGTACACAGCCACGGGTATTTATGATCGACACAGAGTCATCAATTTATAAGTTAGGCTCATAGCCACGATAAATATGACTGGCACAAAGCCATAATCAAGATGGCACAAAGCCATATTTAGGTTGGCACAGAGCCATTATCAGATTATGCGGCTTTAAACCGTCCGTCGGTCCACAGTCGTCCCATGCGACCCGTGTGACCTTAACAGATCAATACTGGATCCACAGTCGTCATGCGAGCCGTACGACCGTAACAGATCAATACTGGATCCACAGTCATCATGTGACCCGTGCGACCCTATCAGAACTTCCTCCGTATCAATGTCCCAACCCATGCAATATGTCGTTTATGTCATGCTCAATCATTACACGTGTATGAAAAATGGCCATGCTCAGTAACAGTCATTTAGACATAAATTAACAGCATATCAGTCACACGACCACAGTCAAGTAAATTAAAACGCAGTCATACAATCACAGTCCAAATCAGTCAAATTCATAGTCTAAGTTAGTCATTTACCTACAAGGGCAAAATAGTCATTTTACCCTACAGGGGCATTTCAGTAATTTTGCAAACCGGGGGTATTTTGGTAATTTTGCAAATCGGGGGTATTTCAGTAATTTTGCAAACCAGGGGTATTTCAGTAATTTCACAAATTAGGATATTTCAGTAATTTTGCAAATCGAGGGTATTTTAGTAATTTTGCAAATTTGGGTTATTTCAGTAATTTCACAAACCAGGGGTATTTCGATAATTTTTCCAACCAGGGGTATTTCGGTAATTTTACAAGTTGAGGGTATTTCAGTAATTTTGTAAACCAAGGGTATTTCAGTAATTTTGTAAACCAAGGTATTCTAAACAGAGATAACGATGGGAATGGGCATAGGGCCCATTCTCGGCCCAAATGGGCCCACACGCTCGTGTGGCCTATTTAGCCCAAATCTAGCCACGGATATGAGATTCACATAGTCCAGTCCAATATTTACTATACAATCATACAACTTATCCGATTAGGCCCACGGGCCCATTGGCCCTATATGGCCCCTTTCGGCCCATCGTGGCCCAAACAGACTAAATCCACAATAACACTCATGATGGCCTCAACTATCGCGTTGAAGCTTCTGCACATGCGCTCGCACGCTTGTGTGGCTACCATCGCCGTGTGACCGGCATTTCGGCATTTGCCGCTCTACAGCTAGAGTAGTGCGAAATATACACCTGATAGGAATCTGGAGTTAATCCGCGCTCCGAACACTCCTATGCCCAAATGCCAACCAAGGTATGCTTACTCTCCTCATAGATCGCTCTATTTAAAGCCAGCTTCTCGCCTACTCTCATGCTAGCTTCCCGATGTGGGATCCCTCCACCAATACTCCAAAACCGTCCCAAATTAACAAAATAGTCACATTTCGCATGCAAGGGGTTTCGAACTCAGGCTCCCCTGTAACTTAATCCACGCCGCTAGCCACCTTACCAACTAGCTCCTTGTGTCTCCTTTTTAATCACAAATATTTATAAAGCTTATGTGCCAGTGTCCAGATTCTTTTAAGAGCAAAATTTAAAAATTCTACAAGAGCCAAGACTTGAACCCAGGCTCCCTTACAACCTTAATGACGCCACAACCACTAGGCCACATGCTTCCTTGTGTCATGATTTCCCCAACAATATTCTTAAAGCCTACTCACTTACATATTGGGTTTTATTCACCTAAAACCAAATTTTTTGCTAAAGCCCAGGTTTGAACCCAGGACTTCTCCAATACTTCTCAGGACCCTTAACCACTTGACCAGACATTTAATTGTGTCATTCCCTTGCACAATTAAATACCTATTTACAGCCTCCTTACGGACCCATACTCAAGGCCTAATACTTCTAGGCCCAAATTCGGGGCATTACAAGTTATGGGTTGGTTGTGTATAGCCATGGATGATGGCTTAGGTCGATTGTAATAGTGATATTGATTGTTCTCCCTCATATATGGGAAGATAGTCTAATTTTCATGATTCAAATGCAGTAATTCAAGAGTTATAATTGATGATATGTGAAGTGTATGTGGCAGTGTATGAATGTATGCAAATGAGGGTGGCTAAATAGCTTAGAAAATATCCTTGAATTGTCCACATGGGTAGACACACGGGCGTGTGTCTAGACCGTGTGGGATGCACAGCTAGCACATGGGCGTATGCCCAGGCCATGTGAAGTTTGCACCTCGCACTTGGGATTTAAATCGCCACACAATTGAAGCACACAGACGTGTGTATAGGCCGTGTGGATAAGTCAGAATGACAAGGTTGGGCACACGGACCAGGGCCACGGGCGTGTTAAGGCCGTGTGAAATTAGTCAGTGTCGACCACGGGTAAAAGACATGGGCATGTCTTAGGGGCACACGGGCGTGTCCCTAGTTCAACACGGGCGTGTGGCCCCTGTTTTGATGAAAAGTTTCTCGAGTTCGTAAAAGTTCCTAGAATAGTTCCGATACCTCTCGGAGGTTTGTTTAGGGCCTCTTAGGCTGAGTATGTGTAAGTGATGGGTTTAAACAAAATTTTATAACCCTATTTGAGACGTTTAAGCAAGATTAGTTAGGTAATGCCTCAAACCCGGTTCCGGCTTGAATACGGGTAAGGGGTGTTACAGTTCCAAACCCAAACGTCCTTCACGAACCAGCATCAACAGCTACTTAAAAGAACATGAAATCACCATTTAAAACTCATTTACAGACATTTTGCTATCATCTCAAATGCAGACGACCCCCATGCAAGGTCTCTTATTCATATCTTACGATTTATCTGCTTCATAACATCTTTACTTTTTCAAAATCCTAACATGTAGAGATACCATACTTACCAGGAGATTGAAACATCCATCAATGACCTCAAAAACCATAGCTTCTAGTTTAACGAAGAAGAAGAGAATGTTTAATCTTTAAAAAAGCTAAAACGTAGAATGGAATGAAGAAAAACCATCTAAATGTTCCCCTTCTTACCATATATATACATTCAATACCTCATACTGGATCTTGACAAGTGTCAAATGCATACAGAATTTGTTGTTGGAAAATATGGACATCACATGTATAATAAGGGTAATTACATGTTATTATTTACCATCATAATAGGTTAGCCCAAATTAAAAGTGATATAATTTGGTTAAAGTTTATTGGGCTTTAATTATTAAATAAAATATGGGTAAAATATGTGTAGATACTCTATTAACAAATTTTTAATTGATGATGGGCTGATTAGAAATTAGGGCTAATATGCCAAAGTTATATATTAGGGTTATGGTCCCCAAATTACACAACAAGGTAACTTTTCTAATATCTCATCTTTAGAAAAGAGAGCCACCTTCTCTAGATTTGTAACAGCCCGATTTTGAGCCTAGTCAGAACAGTGGTTTCGGGACCACAAGTTCGACGCAGTAAAATTTATTTTATTATATTTTTATGGTCTACAGTTTTATGAAATGATTTCGTGAAAAATTTGTTCGAAAATTTTGACGTTTGGGCACTCAATTTAGTTAAAAGGACTAAATTGTAATAGATGCAAAATGTGTGTTCTAGAAGTTAGAGTTGTTTAATTGCCATGAGATCTTAAATTAGAGGTCCTTAAATGGTAATTAGACCATTATACTTTAGTATGGACAAAAATGGATATGGATAGGTGAAATTTTGAAGTTTTTCATTAAGGGCATTTTAGTCATTTGCTTAATAAAGAAAAAAATTAACAAATAAAAGATGTCATCTTCTTCATATTAGTCCCCATGGCCAAATTTCACAAGGAGAGGACATAGATAGGGTTTTCCAAGCTTCCAAGCTTGATTGTAAGTCCATTCTTGTCCCGTTTTTAACGATTTTTGTATTTTTGAGATCGTTGTAGCTTGATTTAGCTATTTCAAGGACTAATTTGAAAGAAAGGTGAAGTTTAAAATTTTACCCATGTTGAACATGTATGTATTTTGATGTTTGATGGTAGAAAATGCATGTTTGTTGTTTGTTAAATGACTTTTGCTAAGTGGTTTTCAGTAAAAATGTCAAAAAGGACTTATTTGTAAAAATCTATAAAATGAGTAGAAAAATGTGAATAAATGAAAAATGTTGGCTGTTATGAGTATGAAAATGGTTCGGCTAGGCTTGGGTGTGATGAAATTGAATGAAAATCATTTTACGAGCCTAGAGACTAAAGTGTAAAATGTCAAAAGTTTAGGGGCAAAATTGTAATTTTGCCATAATGTGACTTTTGGGCTGAAATGAATAATGTGATGATTAAATGCGATGAATTTGGTATTATAGATCAAGAAAAACGAAGTTCGGGTCTAGATCGGGGAAAAACCAAAGTGTTTGACGATTAAGTCAATTTCTGCTATTTTTGTACCGAAGTAAGTTCGTATGTTAATAATGCAATGTTATATTTGTGTTTTAATATTTTGATATTGTATGAATTGTATAATTCATTCTATGAGTATATTTGACGAAGTTCCGGCAAGAGGGAAATCCCTGTTGAACCTTAGGAATAGATTAGGATATAAATGACATGTCACTAGGAACCCGTGTGAATATGTAATTATGTGATTTATGTGTCCTGGGTGTTTGTCCTGTACTTCCTACCGGTGGCTGGGTATACCGGCATATGTTGCGGATACCTGACAGCTTGTGTGAGCAGCACCGCGTAGCTACGTCTCGACTGACAGCTTGTGTGAGCAGGCCTGTGGATAGCTCGAGAGCGAGCCTATATGTGTTATGAGATTTTTGGTAGCATTGGCTACATATGTGGCACTTATGTGCAAATTTTTCTGAGTATCTGACATTGTTATTCCAAGTGGTTCAACGGGTATGTCAAAGATGAGAAAGTACGTGAATATGTTATGAGATGGTACAGGTATGTACGTAAAACTCAAAGGAAATGAACTCAGTATATGATGAACAATTGGTAAGAATGTGATTGAGTAAGTTGTGCTTATGAAGCTTAAATGACAATTATGTTAATATATGTTAAGTTATTTATATGACAAATGTATGAATAATGTTTTGTATTATTTGCATATGGACTTACTAAGCTATATAGCTTACCCCTTTTCTTTCTCTTATCTTATAGTGTTACCGAGGTAGCTCGGGATCGGAGATCGTATTGATGATCTATCAAACCCTCCCATTTTGGGTATTGATGATCTTAGTATTTTGAAAGTATGGCATGTATAGGGACTTAGTCATTTTGTTATATGTGTCATTGTGATTGTAGCCAATGTGTTGGCTTGTGGTTGTCAAAAGCTTGTTTTGATATTTGGCCATGTAGATTGGCTTATTTGGGCTATCATTGTTGTAAGCCTAAGTATATATATATATGTGCCAATGTCTTTGGTGATATGGTCATGGTATGCTTGGTGAATGATGGAAATGTGATTTATGACATGAATGTGACATGTTTGGCAATGTGGTCTATTGAAGAGATGATAAAGTGGTGTACAATTAGGTATCTAAAAGCAGTCAATTGTGGCTTAATAATTGTTGTGAGTATGATAGATGTTGATATTGTGTTGGCATGTGTTGGTCATAATTGTGGATGTTTTGGTTGCCTAAGTATGTTATGTTTTGTGCCTTGAATTGGTGTAAGTGTATGTGTGAATAAGGGTGGCAAATGGCTTGGTAAATAGCCTTTATTTTGTCCACTCGGGTAGACACACGGGCGTGTGTCTAGGTCGTGTGTGGCACACGGTCTGCCCCGCGGGAAAGTGTTTCGGCTGTGTGTCCCCTGCACCTTAATTTTGAAAAACAGAATGTCCAGAATTGAGCACACGGGTAGAGACACGGGCATGTGTCTCAGCTGTGTGTGCTACAAGGCCTAGCATACAGCCGTGTGGCACAAGTCAGAGAGCACCCTAAATTGAACACGTTCTGAAGCGCGGGCGTGTCCCAGGGTCACACGGGCGTGTGAGCCCTGCAATTAGCAAAAATTTTCTAAGTTTTGTATAAATTTCTAAAGTTCTCGGTTTAGTCTCGAACCACCTCCAATGCATGTTTGGGCTTCGTATGCTCGTATTAGGTACTTTACGATCGATTATGAATGGTTTTAATTTGGACAAAATTTTACGACTCGAAATTGTATGATTGATTGTGATGTGAGTCCGGTAATGCCTCGTACCCTGTTTCAGCATCGAATACGGGTAAGGGGTGTTACATTTAGTGGTATCAGAGCTATGGTTTAGTCGATTCTCGGACTAACCTAGCGTGTGTAAGAGTCTAGCTATACATTCCATATATAAATTGTGATAGTGTGACGACTCCTGACAATTTAAATTGTGTTTTCATTTAGTAAATGGATCCCAAACGAGCTAATTTCGATGGTATTGGAAATGATACTCAAGTATCTGAGTAAAGATATGTTTATGATGAGTTGAAACTCATAAAGGTATGGATAAAAGTTCATAACATTGTGTTGATGATAAATATTATGTTATATGTGTGTATATATGAGAGTCAAATTTAGAGGCTTTACAATCTTCACCCCCTTACCAGTATAGTATGGTACAATGAAACCCACAAGATTTAGATTTAATAAACTCGTAAGTGTGAAAGTGAAGAGTTCAGTGGCCGAATGATTAATAATGCGATCAGAGTTGAGAATGGGTTATCAAGTAAGGACAGATCTAGAAGGGATATTAGGTTTTTCAGAAGATCATTCGGATTACGTATTGTCGCTTTTAAAGAAGAAATTAATCTCGACTAATCGACTCATTCAGGTATGATGTCTATAGAATGTGTTAACCGAAACTTCTACTGAATTGATTTTCGTTAGTAAATGGAATAATGTGGAAGTAGGGATGATTGTAATAATCAGTGGAATAATATTTGAGTTATAAAGATATCTAAGTACAACAGTAATAGTTGAATAGATTATGACGATCTCTTCCGGGTATTCTATGTGTTCATAATTTTCAGAGGTATATGTAACTGTTCGTTTTCAGATGAAATTCTTATCGTATGAGAATGCTAGCTAAATATAATGTTAGACGAAAGCATTGTTGACCTGGTTGGTTATGATCAGCATTTCTTTATCTTTCTTTGGGATTCTATTCTATTACGTGTGGTATAAAAGTTGACGGTGAAATTTATATGAGGCTATTATTTTGTTTCTACTGGTTGTTGTTTTGTTTTATATATATATGTGGAAAGTATATTGTCTCTGTCACAACTAATTTCTGTGCGTATGAGCAGTATTTTTCTCCTGGTTTTTCTCCAAAGAATCATTAAGATCTTTATTATTCAATATGGGTTGAGTTCTCGGAAATTCAGTATGGTCTCACATCTTGGATTCCATCATCTTTGTTTTCTTATCATTCTTACTGTTTAATTTATCAAACATGGCTTATCTATAAAGGTATTCAGTGATCGGAAATAATTATATTTATTACGGTTATAATTTCTAGTTTGATCATGGGAGCATGATGATGCTGACCTCAGGTTTTTCTAGTTTCATGAAAGGGATTGATGTCGGAAAAGGTATAGACGGTGGAAGCTCAAAGCTCAAATTTGTATAATGGTTTTCTCTTCTCAGGTAAGCTTGATTAAGGTCAATGAGTTAAATCGGGATATTATGGTTCGTTGAGCTAATGCAGTCTGTAAAGATCTTGACTAGCATGTTAAAGGAATTATGAAGGATTGTATGTTTGAGTTGCTCTAACAACATGAAGAAGAGATTACTTTAAAATATTATTGTTTGATAATTGAGATCGACTCAATTGTTTTGAATAGAGCGGTTATTTAGTTGAAAAGTATTTTGAGTTATATGCATTTAAGTTTATCTTCAGGCATGGAAATAAATTTTGTACATTCATGGGTAAATAGATGAACAATTTGAATGAAAAATTCATGTTCTAGGAGACATGATACAGAAACATATGTCTATTAGATTATTTCTAATTGAAAGATGTTATTATGAGTTAAAGTTGTTCTGATTAATGAAGTTATCGCAATTGTGAAGTTTGAATGGTCTGATACATGTTAGTAAAGTTTTAAATAGCGAAAACATTGTTAACCGAAACACTAGTTCTGGTTCGGCCTGAATCGGGTGAAGAATTCGTGATTTTCAGCAATGCGTCATTGAATAGATTGGTATATGTTTTAGTACAAGTATGTAAAGTAGTAGTTTATGCTTCCAGATGGTTAAAGTCATATTAAAAGAATTATCCGACACACAACTTAGAGTGGGTCGCTATTGTGTTTGTATTGAGAATCTAGCGACATCTTTTGTTCGGTGAAATGTGTCACATGATTAATGATTACAAGAGTTTAAAATATCTGATGTCATAGAGAGATTTGAATCTGAGATAACAGAGATGCCGCAAACTATTGAAAGATTATGAGTAGTTATTGATTAACCTTTGGGAAAAGTAAATATATTTGCAGAGGCTTGAATGGAAAAATTTTGTTTACCTTGTGAACGAGGGTTACACGATTGATCTTGTTTAATGATAGTTTGATCTTAGATGAGTTAAAAGCTAAATTGATGTTTTTATTACAAATCTGAGAAGCTCAAAAATATGATAGGGAATTGCGAGCCAAACGAGTACAGTGTGAGTCGACTTCTAATTCTAAATTCCAGGTCAGACTTGATGACTGTTTATTATTCCAAGGTAGAAATTGTGTACCGAAGAATCCATAACTTATACGAAAATTTTTTGCACAAAGCTCATAGAGGTAGCTTGTTTTTTCCTTTGGAAAAAAATAAAAAGAATAAAATGTACAGTGATTTGAGACAAATGTATTGATGGTCGGATATGAAACGTGAGATTCCTAACTTAATACCCAAATGTTTGATTTGTCAACAGGTTAAAACCGAACATCAAGTACCCTTAGAATTGTTACAGCTAGTGATGATGTTGGAACAAAAATGAGATATAAGTTCCTAAAATTGTCAAGCTATTTGGAATGTCAGTCTTTAATATATCCGTTAGAAATCTATAGTTTACAGTTCACTTCTTGATTCCAGAATAAATGATAAGAAGTTTTGGGTAAGTAGTTGAAAATTTTTTATACCACATTTTTTTTTTTTGCTCTCAGACTGACAGTCAGTTTGAGTGTGTTATTCAGGTTCTTGAAGATATGTTTTGATGTTGTATTTTAGAATTTGAAGGCAAACGAAAAAGACATAATTTCGGTTAGTCAAAACTGCATGTCACAACAGTTTTCAGTTAAGTATTTAAGTGGCACTATATGAGATTCTGTATAGCTACAAATGTAAAACTACATATTATTGGATTAATTTTGACAAGAAAAGCTACATGGAATTGATATGATCCGTGAAACAGGAGGAAATGTAAAAGAGATCCAAGATAGGTTTAAAGCAGCCTCTGATTGTTAGAGATTTTATGCAAATTTTTAATGAAAATAAATAGAGTTTCAAAATGGTAACAAACCGCTTCTGAAAAATTTGCTATGGAAGAAAGTTTTTCGATTTGGTCGTAAAGGAAAGTTGAGTCCGCGATTTATCAGACCCTACGAGATTATCGAGAAATTTGGGCCAGTGACTCATCGATTTGAAATACCGTCAAAACTTGAGAAGATCTATATGTGTTTCATGAGTTTATATTATGATGATACCGTTCGAATCCTCCACATATAATTTCTCAGACAAATGTTGAGATTTAGTCGACATGCTAGATAACGAAGAACCGATCCGAATTATGACACATTAGATTAAAGAGTTAAGAAACAAAAGCATAGCCTTAGAGGAGATTCTTTGGAATCGACATGAGATAGAGGAAACTACGAGAAAACAATACCCAAACCTCTTTTCTGGTAAGATTTTCAGGGACGAAAATCCCTAAGGGGGGAGAGTTATAACAGCCCGATTTTGAGCCTAGTCGAAACAGTGGTTTCGGGACCACAAATCTGACGCAGTAAAATTTATTTTTATTATATTTTTATGGTCTAGATTTTTATGAAATGATTTCATGAAAATTTTGTTTGAAAATTTTGATATTTGGACGCTCAATTTAGTTAAAGGGACTAAATTGTAATAGATGCAAAATGTGTGTTCTAGAAGTTAGAGGTGTTTAATTACTATGAGATCTTAAATTAGGGGTCCTTAAATGGTAATTAGACCATTATACTTTAGTATGGAAAAAAAATGGACATGGATAGGTAAAATTTTGAAGTTTTTCATTAAGGGCATTTTAGTCATTTGCTTAATAAAGACAAAATTTAACAAATAAAAGATGTCATCTTCTTCATATTAGTCCCCATGGCAAAATTTCACAAGGAGAAGACATGGCTAGGGTTTTCCAAGCTTCCAAGCTCGATTGTAAGTCCGTTCTTGTCCCGTTTTTAACGATTTTTGTATTTTTGAGATCGTTGTAGCTTGATTTAGCTATTTCAAGGACTAATTTGAAAGAAAGGTGAAGTTTAAAATTTTATCCATGTTGAACATGTATGTATTTTGATGTTTGATGGTAGAAAATGCATGTTTGTTGTTTGTTAAGTGGTTTTCAGTAAAAATGTCAAAAAGGACTTATTTGTAAAAATCTATAAAATGAGTAGAAAAATGTGAATAAATGAAAAATGTTGGCTGTTATGAGTATGAAAATGGTTCGGCTAGGCTTGGGTGTGATGAAATTGAATGAAAATCATTTTACGAGCCTAGAGACTAAAGTGTAAAATGTCAAAAGTTTAGGGGCAAAAATGTAATTTTGCCATAATGTGACTTTTGGGCTAAAATGAATAATGTGATGATTAAATGAGATGAATTTGGTATTATAGATCAAGAAAAACGAAGTTCGAGTCTAGATCGGGGAAAAACCAAAGTGTTTGACGATTAGGTCCATTTCTACTATTTTTGTACCGAGGTAAGTTCGTATGTTAATAATGCAATGTTATATTTGTGTTTTAATATTTTGATATTGCATGAATTGTATAATTCATTCTATGAGTATATTTGACGAAGTTCCGGCAAGAGGGAAATCCCGATTGAACCTTAGGAATAGATTAGGATATAAATGACATGTCACTAGGAACCCATTTGAATATGTAATTATGTGATTTATGTGTCCTGGGTGTTGGTCCTATACTTCCTACCAGTGGCTGGGTATACCGGCATATGTTGCGGATACCTGACAGCATTGGATAGCTCGAGAGCAAGCCTATATGTGTTATGAGATTTGTGGTAGCATTGGCTACATATGTGACACTTATGTGCAAATTTTTCCGAGTATCCGACATTGTTATTCCAAGTGGTTCAACGGGTATGTAAAAGATGAGAAAGTACTTGAATATTTTATGAGATGGTACAAGTATGTACGTAAAACTCAAAGGAAATGAACTCAGTATATGATGAACAATTGGTAAGAATGTGATTGAGTAAGTTGTGCTTATGAAGCTTAAATGACAATTATGTTAATATATGTTAAGTTATTTATATGACAAATGTATGAATAATGTTTTGTATTATTTGCATATGGACTTACTAAGCTATACAGCTTACCCTCATTTTCTTTCCCTTATCTTATAGTCTTACCAAGCTAGCTCGGGATCAGAGATCGTCAGAGATTCGGATCACACTTCAAACCCTCCCGTTTTGGGTATTGATGATCTTAGTATTTTGAAAGTATGGCATGTATAGGTACTTAGTCATTTTGTTATATGTGTCATTGTGATTGTAGCCAATGTGTTGGCTTGTGATTGTCAAAGGCTTGTTTTGATATTTGGCCATGTAGATTGGCTTATTTGGGCTATCATGGTTGTAAACCTAAGTATATATATATGTGCCAATGTATTTGGTGATATGGTCATGGTATGCTTGGTGAATGATGGAAATGTGATTTATGACATGAATGTGACATGTTTGGCAATATGGTCTATTGAAGAGATGATAAAGTGGTGTACAATTAGGTATCTGAAAGCAGTCAATTATGGCTTAATAATTGTTGTGAGTATGATAGATGTTGATATTGTGTTGGCATGTGTTGGTCATAATTGTGGATGTTTTGGTTGCATAAGTATGTTATGTTTTGTGCCTTGAATTGGTGTAAGTGTATGTGTGAATAAGGGTGGCAAATGACTTGGTAAATAGCCTTTATTTTGTCCACACAAGTAGACACACGGGCGTGTGTCTAGGTCGTGTGTGACACACGGTCTGCTCCACGGGCATGTGTTCCGGCCGTGTGTCCATTGCACCTTAATTTTGAAAAACAGAATGTCCAGTATTGAGCACACGAGCAGAGACACGGGCGTGTGTCTCAGCCGTGTGTGCTACACGGCCTAGCACACGAGCATGTGGCACGGCCGTGTGGCACAAGTCAGAGAGCACCCTAAATTGAACACGGTCTGAAGCACGGGAGTGTCCCAGGGTCACACGGGCGTGTCCCTTGGACCACACGAGCGTGTGAGCCCTGCAGTTAGCAAAAAAATTCTAAGTTTTGTATAAATTTCTAAAGTTCTCAGTTTAGTCCCGAACCACCTCCAATGCATGTTTAGGCCTCGTAGGCTCGTATTAGGGACTTTACAATCGATTATGAATGGTTTTAATTTGGACGGAATTTTACGACTTGGAATTGTATGATTGCTTGTGATGTGAGTCCGATAATGCCTCATACCCTGTTCCGGTGTCGAATACTGGTAAGGGGTGTTACAAGATTAACTGTCTGCTAATTTGGAAAGTCAAAACCTCAAGATCCGTAGATTTTAAGAAATCGATGAATTTAGGTACGCTTCCGCATCTAATTTTGTTCTTGATGATTTGACATGATAAATCCTAGTTTACAATTTTAAGTTTATATCAGATATTATTTTAGGATTCTAACAAGTGGCATCCGAGCTTCGTCATGTTAAATCATTGAGAAATAATTTATTTTTCTATTTTTAGATTTGACATTTGAATTCGGTGTTTTCGATCATACACATTAAATCTTTTGGATTTATGTTAAATTTCAGGATTTGGTTTTTCAATTTTCAATTTTGGTGTTTTTCAAATGGATGGATTCAACTTTTATTTTCAAGAACCCTAGAAAAATTGTTTGCTTGTTTAATTTTTGTTGGCACTTTGTGAATAATTTTTAATATTAGTTTTTTTTTTGGGTGGGGTTCTTTAAGCATCTATTTGTTGTAATACTTCTATTGTCGGCTTATCCTTGGATTCATGGTTGGTTAACAAATTTTTGACTTAATTTTGAGTGCCTTGTTCCTTGCGTCACAATCCTTGAATAAACCCTCACGTTTAGGCTTAAGGAAACAATTTCACAGAATTTTACACCAAAAGAATAAAAGTTGAAATATTGGAGTATGTAGATACAAAGTAAGTCTATAATATTTTTTATTATATGCATATACATATTAATGACTTTAAGGGAATGATGCATGATTTTATTTTGTATGAATTGTTGAATTAATATTTGAATATTCGATTCAATGAAAGATTAAAAGACTATAATCTATTTGATTCTTGATTTATGCATGTATTCGGCTATTGTTTTTTCTTTCTTTCATTGATGTTGCAAAGGTTATTGTTGTTAAAAGAAAATTGCATAAAGCGCATAAAAGATGATTCGACTATTAATTTTTATGCTATTAAGGAATATATATTTCGTTTGTTGTTTCACCCTCAGTCTTTGATTTTTTTTTTTTTTTAGTTATTGCGGCTTTAGGATAAATAGAATATTTAATTTTATTGTAAAAGTTTTGTTAATGACATGTTTAAAGTTTTAATTGTTTTTGGCTTGGTTGTGGGAATAATATTAGTTCATTGATATTTATTATTGAGTTTATATGCTTATTCTTTTTATACTATTCAGTTTAAGCATATATTTTGGATTTGGATTTACTTGGGATATGCAAGGCAAGTCGATCAGAGTTATATTTTTATGGTTTAATTATGATGAAATTAGGTTTTGATGCAAATTGATGTTGATCATGGTATATGTTTAAAGTATTTGATTTTAAGTTTGATTCTACAATATTTGGTTAGATTATGATGATATGATCTATAGTTTGCATTGTGGGATATATCAATTATTATGATTTTTTTTTTTTGGATTTATTTTCTTAAAAAATATTTTTCAAGTATTCATGTGAATCTCTGTTTAATCACAAAAACAATTTTGGATTTACATAGTATATGCAGGGTAAGTTTTTCTAATTGATTATGAATACACATGTATGCATGAATTGCTTTGGTGTTCTGTCTATGCCAAAATTATGAATACATGTGCTTGTTAATTATTTGGCCTTAAACCACTACATTATTTATGTTTGGTTTTGACATATATGGTTTTAAAAAATGAGTTAAAGATCAAGGTTTTCGATTTTTTATTGTGCTTTTTAGACAACATTATTTTGGGTTATTTCGGAAACGGTAGTGCAATAAGAAATTTTAGTTTTGACCATTGACTATTGGGTAAATTTTAAATTTGAATATTGGTATAATTATATATTTTTTAAAATAACTTAATTGAAGCAATAAGTCGCCAAAGTGATCTTTTTGTATATTTTTTTTTTTTTGTTTTAAAATATAAAAGGTTGTGTGCATGTAACTTAAGTTATGTTAATATTGATCAGCCCAAATGAAGGTTAATAATATTACATGTGCAACTATGGTAATAAACATGTGATGATTATTCAATTTTACATGTGAGCAATAAATTGGCCCAAAGGAAGATTTATGGTTCGACATGTACTTATTGTCAATGTTTGATTACTACACTAAGATATCACTTACAAGTTAATATTTTGTACAAATATGAAATATTAATGGAGTGTCTAATATCTTAAGATGAAGTTTACCTTTATTCAAATTATTTTGGTTTAAATTTGAAGTCTTATGTGAGGTTGTTTATGATTTATTCAACTATTTTTATATTTGCCAACATCATTGTTTGTTGTTTTGGGATAAATATATATACATATATATACTATTATCTTTTAATTTGATTGAAAGATGAAATTAAAGTAATATTTTGAAACAAATAAATTCAGATTTTGGCTTTGATTTTTAATTAAGGATGTCTAATATTTTAAAAAGATTAGCTGAAATAAAATGCCACCAAAGTGACCTCTTTTGTGTAGATTAGTTTATTTAAAATATTAAGATAATTATATATTTTTGTGATTCATACGTTTATTAATTTGCCCAAAGAAAAGTTAATATTTGGCAGAATTTCAACGACATCTGTGGTGATAAATGTGTGAAAATTATAAGGTACTTTATGTGAGCAATAAGTTAGCCCAAAGATTAAATTATTGTTTGACATAATTTATTGTCAATGTTTGATTGCTACAACAAGAGTACCATTTACTGTTAATATTATTGTCCAAAGACTTGATATTAATGTAGTGTTTGGTATCTTGAGATGAGAGCCACTATTTTGAATTTATTGTTTACTTATGAATGTTCATGTCAGCTTGTTTTTATCTATTTTGTTCTATATTCAGCTAGTTCATCTTCTACTACCACAATATCTGCTAATATAAATTCTATACCCATGCTTAATGAGACTAATTTCAAGGAATGGAAAAGACACTTAAAGTGCTGGGTTGTATGGACATAGACCTTGTACTAAGGGAAGAACAACTTGCACCTTTCTCTACGGAAAGCACCCCTTATGTTAAAAGGGATTTTGAGAGGTGGGATCATTCAAATTGCATGAGTCTAATGATTATGAAGCACAACATTCCAGAAGCTTTTAGGGGCACAGAATCTGAAACAATTACTCAGGCCAAGTGTTTCCTTGACGAAATTGAGAAATGTTTTACTAAAAATGATAAAGTTGAGATGAAATCAATTCTGAATTCTTTGATTTCTATGAAGTATAAGGGTCAAGAAAATTCTGAGCGATCTAGAGCTATGAGTTTTATGATCCCACAATTAGGAATAATTTTAAGACGATAATTTCAATATTTTTTAGGACGTTGAGTTTGAAAGGAGAAATAAGGTTAGAGACATTACTTGTGAGGAGGAATTGGAATCTAACTCAGTTCCTACTATCACTTTTGACGATGTTCAAGTTCTCATACCTATCATTGATCAAGAATAGAATCCAGAACCTCAACAAGGTAATGTTGAACAACTCTTTATTCAAGAAAAGGTAATTGTTTCAGAAGAACAAACTCAACAACCTCAAGAACGAATGTCATTAATAAGGTCCACTAAAGAAAAGTTTATAATGGCTTTAGTGGAATATTTTGACCTTAAGTTGCATCAGATGAGTGTTAATGGTTTCTCAATGGTAACATTGATTATATATTTATATGGTGCAACTAGAAAACTTTGTGTCTAATGATGATGTAACACCCCAAACCCGGCCCATGCGTTAAGACCGGATCTGACATGTCACATGAGAAAAACATGTGAAATCCTTTTGAGAAAACGAGTTGATTTGAAATATTTGATAAAGTACTACTAACCTCAAAGGTTGTTTGATAAATCAATAATTTGAACTAGAAATCTTTATAAATCGAGACTTTTGAAAATATCGTTGATAGTTCGAGAAGAACTTTCCGAGTTAAAATATTTGTAAAGGTTTGTTATGAAATCCATTTGTTAATCTATTTTGGAAAACCTTTATTTAAGTTTTTAGAAAAATACCCATTTAAAATCATTCAAGCAAAATAGTAAGTACGACAAACATAAAGAAAAAATAAAATATTCCAGAGGCCTTATTACAACATAAAAACCCAAAATAGTAAGAGTAGTAAAATAAGCGGAAATAGAAATCTAAAGTTCAATAACACCATTACTGAAGTATGGCCTCCATCGAGTCATCCATGGCCCAAATCCACATCACTGAGCATTACCTACAAGGGTTAAGAAAAAGGGGGAGTGAGTTACAAGAACTCAGTGTGAAATCCCTTACCGTCATCCACTGGGCCTGAACCCATATAGCAATATCATGGGCCTAAGCCCTTTTACATAACAATCTTAAAATAAAGAAAATGTATGAATGTATGCAACCCAACCCATCCTAGATATCCATCCGCTACACACCACCCGTACCATCCCATCACACCTGTGGGGATCAAGTCAACCCACCCCGCCAAACACACCAATCGCAGGCAAGTTGCCATTTATATAATAATTTGATTGTGGCCAAGCCACCGGAATCATAATGAAACATATTAACACACATTTTTGTGGCAAAGCCACCGGGCTACACTTCTCTTCAACATTTTTCCCATCCCTTGCGAAAAATTATGCAATGCCACATATATTATAAAACATAATAATTTCAAATATAAACAACAATCATCAATCCGGAGATTTGTTACGATAAATCGGCCCATTATCACACTTTGTAGTTCAGCCCATTAGGGCAATCTATCAAATCGGCCCATAGGGGCATTTTCATAATTCGAAACTTAGGGGCATTTTCGTAATTTTACAAATAATCCCTATTTTGACAAAACTCAGTATTTACGATGTTTAGGCAAATCACTCGATTCATACCATTTTACTGATTTTGAGTTTTTAAGCAACAATGATCGATATTTCTAATATGATGCTAAAACACAGATTTACGGGACTTCGGTGAGATTACACACCTGATTACGGTAAGTATTAAACTCTCTTGATCGTCGGCACCTATGGCAACATAACACTCGATTAATCTAATGAACGAGATTTTTATTAATCTAAATCTAAATCATCGATCTAAAATACTTACTCTCTAAATCATGAACGACCACGATTTTTCGATTCTCACCGGATGATGGTCCACAACCCGGTGGAAAATCCCGAACCGCCGATACTGCCTTTCATTTGAATTTAGGAATAGGGATCGTAGATCCGCTCCTTTTGTGTTCTCCACTCGCTTTCCCTTTCAAGTCGGTACCCCTAGCCTCCATCGGATAAAAATCTTAGTCAGAACGATATTACGTGGATATGAGATGATTGACTACAGAAAATATTCGGCTTACCACTAGAATCGTATGATCAACAAGTGGATAGATCGAGTGATTTAGTCCCTAAAAATATAATTGATTAGTCACAACCACTATTCCGTTTAGCAAACTAACCGGTCAACGAAAAAGATCTAAAAAGAACCATGATGAATCCTTTACCTTAAAGATTATAAAACCGATTCCCAACGATTATACAATGGCTACGGATGAGTCAAAGTTTCGACCTTCCACTATAACTCTACATTAGAAGTGATCACATTGTAAAGAGTTATGAAAGGAAGATATTTCGGTTGGAACAAAGTGAATATCTGAATGTTGATAGCACACATTCGGCTAGGAAAAAGAAAAGTAAAAAGATAGAATAGAACCACTTACCGATTGATCAAAGGAGTGAGTGTCAACACGAATGAGAAGAAATGATAAAGAAGAGATGAAGGGTTCGGCTATAGAGGAAAAATGAGCAAGAATATTCGGCTATGGGGGTATGGATTAGAGAAGAAGAAAGAAGGGTTGGAGAATTTTGTAAAAAGGAAAAGAGAGATGGAAAATGAGTGCTTAACTAGATTCGGTTTTCCAAAGGAAAATGAGTGAAATAATTTGGTCTCAATGGCTTAGGTACTTTCGGCAAACAAGAAAGAAATGAAGAAAATGCTCACTAATGGCTTGAAGTTTCGTCAAAGAGAAGAAGAAGTTTGGAGAAAATGACACAAAATAATGCTAAAAGGAATTTGGCCTAACAAGCACCAAAGTTTGCCAAATGAAAAATGAAGAATTCGGCTACCCCAATACCCCTTCCCAAACCATGTTTTGCTTTGCCAAAAGGGTTAAGTGTTGACCAAAAACACTTTCCAAAACATCACCCATGAAAAAGGCCAACATGTTCCCTTATCTTGCCTTTTTCTTTTGATTTCTTTCCTTACCCTCACCCTTGCCTTATTTCCATAGCCACCATACCATAATTAAAAAGTCTTCCCTGCCTTAAATACCACCTTGGCCGACACTTAGGGAAGGAACACAAAAAAAATAATAGCCAAAATTTGCACCAAATGGGATTCGAACCTCTTCCCTTAAAGTCCTTCATGTGACGCCACAACCTCTTTGCCATATGCTCAATTATGCTAGCAAATTACTCACCTATTCCATAAGCCTTGATGCCACTTACTATCTCTCCTTAGAAGGCTTAAACACAAAATTTTTACTAGGGCCCAATTCAACCCTGAGCCTTCATAGAACCCCTAAACATACACAATTAATATTTTAGCTAGCCTCACACAAGATATCATGCAACACATAAAATTCTAAATTTTAGGATGTTACAATTCTACCCCCTTAAAGAAAATTTCGGCCTCGAAGTTTACCTTGTTTAAAAGAGATGATGATATTGCTGCCGAATCGCATCCTCAGGCTCCCACGTAGCTTTCTTCGATCCGTGATTACGCCATAGAACTTTGACTAACGATGCACCGACTTCCTTCTCGGCACCTTAACGTCCGATCTAAAAAGCACATCTTGGCTCCTCTTCAAAGGATAAGTCGGTCTTAACTCAACTTCCTCCTTTGGTACAACATGAGATGGATCCGAACGACAACGCCTTAACATAGAGACATGGAATACACTATGTATTTGACTTAACTTCGGAGGTAACTCAAGGTGATAAGCCACGGCCCAACACGCTTCAATACATGGTATGGTGCGATGAACCTAGGGCTTAACTTGCCCTTCCGTCCAAATCTAAAGATCTTTTTCCAAGGAGACCTTGAGAAAGACACGATCACCCACCGGAAACTCAATATCCTTACGCTTTAGATCCACGTACGATTTTTGTCTATCCGAAGCTTCCTTTAACCGTGCCCGAATTACCTTTACTTTTTCCTCCGTCTCCGAAATCAACTCAGGACCCAATAATTGTCGCTCCCCAGCTCAGTCCAACAAGTAGGAGTCACGGCACCTCACGACCATACAGCGCCTCGTAGGGTGCCATGCGGATCTTTGGATTGATAGTTGTTGTTGTATGGAAACTCGCCAATGGTAGAAAATCTTCCCAACTACCCCTGAAATCAATCACACAGCCCCTTAACATGTCTTCCAGGATCTGTATTACTCTCTCTGACTAACCATCTGTCTGCGGATGAAATGCCGTGCTGAAGTTTAACCTTGTTCCCAAAGCTTCATGTAAAGCCTTCCAAAACCGTGATGTAAACCTAGGGTCCCTGTCCGATATAATAGACACTGGTACCCCATGTAACCTCACAATCTCGCTACATACAACTTGGCCAACACGCAATGAATAATCCATACGAAACAGTATGAAATGAGCGAGTCTTCGTCAACCGATCCACTATTACCCAAACGGAATCTTTCTTAGTAGGCGATAAGGGTAACCTACTAACAAAGTCCATCGTTATCCTTTCCCATTTCCATAATGGAATTTTCACCGGTTGTAGCAATCCCTGTAACACCCCCAAACCCGGCCCAAACATTACGACCGAATTTGGTTTGCTACAGAGAAAACATTTTGAAAACCATTTTAAGACTGATTTTAAAATTTGTCGAAATGCCTTTTAAATTAAATTTCTTTGTTAAAAACCATACTTAATAAATATTTGTTAAGTCGAGTTGTTTACAAATTTCAAATGTACCCGATGGTACCTTAAAACATTTTGCGTTTAATTTGAGAAAACATGTGCATCCGTTTTAACATCATCGAATAGTTTAAACAAAACATTCAAAACATGCAGCAATAATAAAATAATCCTAGGAGGCCTTATTACAATTAAACAACATAAATCCAAAAGAAAGATAATAAAACCCAAAATTCATTTATTAAAAACTCCACTGCATGGCCACCTCGAGTCCATCCGGCTCCATTTCCGCGATCTACTCATCTGCAAAATGTTAAGGAAAAGGGGTGAGTCACCAAGACTCAGTGTGTAATCCCCCACCCGGTAAAGTAACTCATACACAAGTCATTAATAAACATGCACATGCAACCCAACTAGCCATCCATACTCCTTTTCTACCCCGTGTGGTCAAAACCACCGGTGGTCAAAACCACCGATGACTTAGAGTCACAAATCGGATGATGGGGCCAACCCATCGTGTGGTCAAAACCACCGATGACCATAGGTCACAATAATCAAGTGTGGTCAAAACCACTGGTGGTACCAAACCACTTTGGGACTTAGTCGCAATTAATCAATCGTTGTGGTCAAAACCACCGATGACCATAGGTCACAAATAATCGATGGGGCCAACCCATCTTGTGGTCAAAACCAGCGACGACAGTCCATAATTCATCCCCTCCTCTCATCAATCCCACCATCACATGCTTATATATCAATTATCATGTTTCATGTCATAGCATTTAACATCATGTAATGGCATACAAATCATATATCAAAAATTACAAATTAGGGGACTTACCTGAATTCCATGCTTAGCCATAAGCAAATCACAACCAAAAGATCTAAGGCAAATAATAATAGCACGTAAATTAATAAAGTGTGTATAGAGATCTTACACACCTATTTTCTAGCAATTCTCGAATATACTAGCGAAATCTCGAGACGTTGTTTCCTCCAATTCACCGAATTCCGTATTTGTCACTTGTCCTATCGAGATTCCTACCAAAACACTTGATAATAATTAGCTTGCACATCTATTCATAACCAAAGCCTATAGCCGAATGTTACTTACCACCTTTCCTTAGGAGAATAAATCCCAAAAGCTTCCCTTAATGGCTATGGCTTCCCTCTTACTAATGCTTGAAAAAGAATCCCAAAAAGGATCTTGTGCTCCTTGATATTCGACCAAAGTAACTCTAATGGAGAAGGAAAGATTTGGCTATATAGTAATGAAAGGAGAAAAATATGTGAATAAAAGTGAGGGAATGTAAGTAGAAAAGAGAATAACAATGAGTGAATGGGGATTCGGTTTAATCAACAATGGAAGAAAGAAAAGAAAAGAGGATTTGAGGAAGAAAGAGGTTCGGCCAAATGAAAGAAAAAGAATAAGAGAGAAGATGGGGTTGAAAGATTCAGCCAACTCTTTGTTTACCAAAAAGAAAAGTGCATAAAATGCCAAAATGAAGTTTTAGTTTTAAGTGGAAAGATGAGAGAAAGAAAATAGTATTTTTGGTTCAATGAAATGAAGGCTAAAACAAAAGCAAAATTTGCACAAAATGTACAATAAACATTCGGCCAAAGAAGAGTTTTTGGAGAGGAAAAGCAAAATGCAAAAGATGCACAAAAGAGGAATTGGCCAAATATTCCCCTAAACCACCTAACAAAATTCGCCACCCACCTAGACACCCATGCCGCCCACATACATGCACTAAAGCCTAGGATTACTTTCCAAAACATCCTCCCTATTCCATGCCTTTGTCCCCTCATCATGCCATAAGTTCAAGATTCTTATCCCCTAAATTAAGCTTTCCTTAATCATAAATTCAACTTACCAAAAGTTATTAGTCCACCTATCATAAATAAGTTTGACCGGCCATCAATGCTAATACAAAAATAAACCTTCAAAATGCTAAACATACCACTCGAACCTCTAACCTCAAGCTACCTTTCAAGCTCCTTAACCATCTTGCCACTTACTCCTCTTGTGCTTTAAATGAACACTTAATTAACTTAAGTGTCAAGCTCACTTAATCCTACTTCATTAAATATCCCAAACTAAAAATTATTCTAACTTCCTAAATAAAACAAGCCTTCACAAAACTATTCTAACACACAAAATTCCTACCCAGAGCCAACACAAAAATAATACTCAAATTTTCCTAAAGCCCAATTCCCAATCGGCTCAATCCTACTAGGCCCAATTTTGGGATGTTACAATTCTACCCTCCTTAAAGAAATTTTGTCCTCGAAATTTCCAACTAGCTCACAGTCGTACCTCCTATCTCGCCACACTACGCTCCCTCTGCAAGACTGATCTTAAAGAATTATCATATTTCTAAACACATTCTCCAAGTTCATAATCAAATTTTTCCCACACTTCACCAACTCAAAAGAACAAACTAACGTAACCACAAATAAGACAATTAAGGGTATTAGGAAATAAGAACTTATCCGTTGTCATATCTCGCACATCTTCCTCCTCGCGACGGCCAAGCTGCATAAACCAACCTTGGTTGCCTCGCCTCTATACCTTGGCACCTCGGCCACGCCGTTACCATCACCATTACCACGACCTCTCTGTGGTGGTCCTTCATTTCTAACCCGAGCACGGTTCGACCCTGCGGGTGATTCTTAGCTAACTTTCGGGGACAATCCCCTTACACGGTGATCAAACGATCCACACTCAAAACATCCTCGATTACCATTCCAACACTCCCCCTTGTGAAACTTGCCACACTTATCACACCGTGGCGGCCATTGAGGATTAGTAGCAAAGAAGAGAGCCTAACGACTTGATCGACCCATCAAACCTCGTCCTCTTCTGTTCATTACCCGAGAACCTTGAAGGTTTCGAGCTCCTCTTATTCCAATTCCGTTCTTGGTTCCGCTTAACGGACTGTCTTACCTCTTCAGCAACCTTTGATTTCTCTACTAGGACAGCAAACTCCCGCTCTATTTGTGGAGCTATCATCATTCTCGGCTCATCTCTCGGCCCATCTTGAATCTAACACAACGTTCATGCTCGGTACCCACCATACTACGAGCATACCTACTCAACCGGAGGAACTCGGCCTCATATTCCGCCATCGACTTATTTCCTGAACGGGTTCAAGAAAGCCTTTCATTTGTGCGTCTACATAGCTAGTTCCAATATACTTCTTTTGGTAAGCTTCACTGAAGAATTCCCACGTGAGATTTTCGCCACCGTTCCATCCCTTACGGTGAGCCACCACCGATAAGACTCATCCGAAGTAAGGAGATAATACCCTTCAACTTCTCCTCGCGGTGAAATCCAAATCACCCATAATCCTTTCGGTGGATTCCAACCAATACTCCGCCGCGCCTTTGGGTGCCACTCCCGACACACCACGAAATACCTCACTCAGTTAGATCGGAGTCGCTCGGGAACGATTTCCGAGCTCCCAAATTTCCACTAGCCCCGACCACCAACTCAAGGACTCGCAACACGACTTGCGACATCGCCTCACCTCGGTGCCCGATCGCTCCTCGGCTCCAAAAGTTGGAGGTGGTGGTGGTGGTGGTACTTCATTCTCAGAACCTTGACCCGACCTAACGGGTTCGGACACGGTCATCCTCCCTTCCGCGCCCACGGCGACCCGTCCTCTAGAGCTCATTGTAACTATTGCGCTTTTAATCTATTTAGAAAAATTTTATGGATTAGTACTTTGTTTCACTTGGTTATTCGCGAAGAAATTTTTATGAAGGGAGTTTAATAGAGATTCTTTCGATCACATAAGGTTTTAAGTCCTCTGTCCTAGTTCACACAGAGAGAAGAACATCCATTCCCTAATACCTTTCATTCCTATTCACTCTTGAGGACGTTCATCCAGTTTCTATCCCAAGGGTATTTTCGTCATTTTCCTACTGGTATTTTTTTGTAATAAATCAAGAAAATTTTAAAATTTTAATGAATCAAAACATTTTGTAACTTCTAAATCGAGGAGTATTCCTTGTAAATTTCGCAATTTAAAGGTACAGCAAAATTTTGAAAACCAGGGGTATTTTGGTAATTTTGCCACTAAGGGCATTTTGGTAATTTTGATAAACCGGGAATATTTGATAATTTCCGAAGATAAATTTGTCCTACTATCTAAAAGAGATAATTTAGTGATTTTAAAACCGAAGTTTTCCTTAAAACATGGCTAGTCCCTTTCGGGTTTTATTTAGGGTTTTGCCTATGACCGAGTCCTCTTGGTTAGGGTGAACAGAAGCTCACGCACTGTAGGAATCTCGCGAAGAGGAGGTGAGTCACGAGGACTGCTTAAGTACCAAGCTCTTCCGGATCCAATCCTAGACATGCGCACCAAGGTTACCACACCCTAACTCGGCGACTTGGTCGTAGGTTGGTTTAATTAGGCTTTTAAAGTCTTATGTCTTTGTTTGGGGTATCTAGTCCGAATGTTCAACACCTATCACACTAACTACGTTCCATACCTACCCTTCTACCAATAATAATTCACAAAGAAATGAGAAGTACTTACCTGAGCGGATCGGTGCCGGAGACTCGGTGCCATGCTGTTCAAACCCAAAATATTTCAAAAAGGCCTACCAAAACATTTTTGGGCCTTGGGCCCCCACAGCCGAGCTTTGAACTTAGCTCTGATACCAATTTTGTAACATCCCCAAACCCGGCCCAAACATTACGACCGAATTTGGTTTGCTACAGAGAAAACATTTTGAAAACCATTTTAAGACTGATTTTAAAATTTGTCGAAATGCCTTTTAAATTAAATTTCTTTGTTAAAAACCATACTTAATAAATATTTGTTGAGTCGAGTTGTTTACAAATTTCAAATGTACCCGATGGTACCTTAAAACATTTTGCGTTTAATTTGAGAAAACATGTGCATCCGTTTTAACATCATCGAATAGTTTAAACAAAACATTCAAAACATGCAGCAATAATAAAATAATCCTAGGAGGCCTTATTACAATTAAACAACATAAATCCAAAAGAAAGATAATAAAACCCAAAATTCATTTATTAAAAACTCCATCGCATGGCCACCTCGAGTCCATCCGGCTCCATTTCGCGATCTACTCATCTCGCAAAATGTTAAGGAAAAGGGGTGAGTCACCAAGACTCGAGTGTGTAATCCCCACCCGGTAAAGTAACTCATACACAAGTCATTAATAAACATGCACATGCAACCCAACTAGCCATCCATACTCCTTTTCTACCCGTGTGGTCAAAACCAGCGGTGGTCAAAACCACCGATGACTTAGAGTCACAAATCGGATGATGGGGCCAACCCATCGTGTGGTCAAAACCACCGATGACCATAGGTCACAATAATCAAGTGTGGTCAAAACCCCTTTGGTGGTACCAAACCACCGGGACTTAGTCGCAATTAATCAATCGTTGTGGTCAAAACCACCGATGACCATAGGTCACAAATAATCTGATGGGGCCAACCCATCTTGTGGTCAAAACCAGCGACGGCGATCCATAATTCATCCCCCTCCTCTCATCAATCCCACCATCACATGCTTATATATCAATTATCATGTTTCATGTCATAGCATTTAACATCATGTAATGGCATACAAATCATATATCAAAAATTACAAATTAGGGGACTTACGAATTCCATGCTTAGCCATAAGCAAATCACAACCAAAAGATCTAAGGCAAATAATAATAGCACGTAAATTAATAAAGTGTGTATAGAGATCTTACACACCTATTTTCTAGCAATTCTCGAATATACTAGCGAAATCTCGAGACGTTGTTTCCTCCAATTCACCGAATTCCGTATTTGTCACTTGTCCTATCGAGATTCCTACCAAAACACTTGATAATAATTAGCTTGCACATCTATTCATAACCAAAGCCTATAGCCAGATGTTACTTACCACCTTTCCTTAGGAGAATAAATCCCAAAAGCTTCCCTTAATGGCTATGGCTTCCTCTTACTAATGCTTGAAAAAGAATCCCAAAAAGGATCTTGTGCTCCTTGATATTCGACCAAAGTAACTCTAATGGAGAAGGAAAGATTTCGGCTATATAGTAATGAAAGGAGAAAAATATGTGAATAAAAGTGAGGGAATGTAAGTAGAAAAGAGAATAACAATGAGTGAATGGGGATTCGGTTTAATCAACAATGGAAGAAAGAAAAGAAAAGAGGATTTGAGGAAGAAAGAGGTTCGGCCAAATGAAAGAAAAAGAATAAGAGAGAAGATGGGGTTGAAAGATTCGGCCAACTCTTTGTTTACCAAAAAGAAAAGTGCATAAAATGCCAAAATGAAGTTTTAGTTTTAAGTGGAAAGATGAGAGAAAGAAAATAGTATTTTTGGTTCAATGAAATGAAGGCTAAAACAAAAAGCAAAATTTGCACAAAATGTACAATAAACATTCGGCCAAAGAAGAGTTTTTGGAGAGGAAAAGCAAAATGCAAAAAGATGCACAAAAGAGGAATTGGCCAAATATTCCCCCCCTAAACCACCTAACAAAATTGGCCACCCACCTAGACACCCATGCCGTCCACATACATGCACTAAAGCCTAGGATTACTTTCCAAAACATCCTCCCTATTCCATGCCTTTGTCCCCTCATCATGCCATAAGTTCAAGATTCTTATCCCCTAAATTAAGCTTTCCTTAATCATAAATTCAACTTACCAAAAGTTATTAGTCCACCTATCATAAATAAGTTTGACCAGGCCATCAATGCTAATACAAAAATAAACCTTCAAAATGCTAAACATACCACTCGAACCTCTAACCTCAAGCTACCTTTCAAGCTCCTTAACCATCTTGCCACTTACTCCTCTTGTGCTTTAAATGAACACTTAATTAACTTAAGTGTCAAGCTCACTTAATCCTACTTCATTAAATATCCCAAACTAAAAATTATTCTAACTTCCTAAATAAAACAAGCCTTCACAAAACTATTCTAACACACAAAATTCCTACCCGAGCCAACACAAAAATAATACTCAAATTTTCCTAAAGCCCAATTCCCAATCGGCTCAATCCTACTAGGCCCAATTTTGGGATGTTACAATCCCGACGGCAATTGATGTTCCGCCTTCACTTGCTGACATGTTAAGCACTTACTCACGAAATCAGTAACCTCCCGTTTCAATCCTGACCACCAATACTGCTCACGGAGGTCTCGGTACATCTAATTTCCCCCGGGATGCATAGTATATGGGCTACTACGCGCCTCACGCAGAATCATTTGTCTCAATTTCGAATCTTTGTGCATACAAATTCCTCCGCGGAAACACAATACTCCGTCACTATTCAATCGAAAATCCCCTATCTCACCGCCTTCCATTTGCCGAAGTAAGGAACCCAACCTTTCATCTATTAATTGCTTCTCCTTAATCTGACTTACCCATGCGGGCTTCACCTGAAGTTTGGCTAGCAGACTACCATCTTCATACAGGCTAAGATGGGCGGACATCGCTCTCATGTCCGATATCACCTTACGACTCAACGCATCTGCCACTACGTTAGCCTTTCCAGGATGATACTCGATTGAGAAGTCATAATCTTTCAACAATTCTATCCACCTCCGCTGTCTTAAGTTCAACTCCTTCTGGGTAAGGAGGTACTTCAGACTCTTATGATCTATATAGATAATCGACTTCTCACCATACAGATAGTGTCTCCAAATCTTAAGAGCAAACACCACTGCAGCTAACTCCAAATCATGAGTAGGATAGTTCACCTCATGCGGCCTTAATTGACGAGATGCATAAGCCACTACCTTTCCCCCTTGCATCAATACACATCCCAAGCCTGTGTGTGACGATCGCAATAAGCAATGAACTCCTTACCAGCCTCGGAGTTGAATCAATACGGTGCTTCGCCGAATCTTCTTCAATTTCTCAAAGCTCTCTGCTTTCGCTTATCTGACCACACAAACGGTACTCCCTTACGTAACAGCTTAGTTAGGGGTGCAGCAATCAACGAAAACCCCTCAATGAACCGCCTGTAATAACTAGCAAACCCTAGGAAACTTCGAATTTCAGCCACTGACTTCGGTGGTTTCCAATCCAACACAGCCTCGACCTTCCGGGGATCAACTCTAATTCCTACGGCAGACACAACATGCCCCAAAAAGGTCACTTCCCTCAGCCAAAATTCACACTTACTGAATTTGGAAAACAATTGCTTCTCCCTTAATATCTGCAATACTACCCTCAGATACAAATCATGTTCTTCTTCATTCTTCGAGTACACCAAGATGTCATTTATGAACACAACCACAAACCGATCTAAATAGGGTTGGAAGACCCGGTTCATCATGTCCATAAATGCAGCTGGTGCATTAGTCAACCCGAACGGCATCACCAAGAACTCGTAATGCCCATAACGAGTTCGAAACGCAGTCTTATGAACATCAGCCTCTTTGACTTTAAGCTGGTGATAACCCGATCTCAAATCTATCTTCGAGAAAACTGAAGCTCCTCGCAGTTGATCAAACAGATCATCGATTCTCGACAACGGATACTTGTTCTTGATCGTCAATTTATTCAATTGCCTATAATCGATGCACATACGCATCGACCCATCCTTCTTCTTAACGAACAAGACCGGCGCTCCCTACGGTGACACACTCGGTCGAATGAATCCGCGATCCAATAACTCCTGAATCTGAGCTTTAAGCTCCGCTAACTCCTTCGGCGCCATTCTATAAGGAGCAATGGACACTGGAGTCGTTCCCGGCAATAGCTCAATGCCAAACTCTACCTCCCGATCCGGAGGCAATCCTGGAAGCTCCTCAAGAAAGATGTCCGAAAACTCTTTCACCGTTCTGACACTTTCTATCATCAACTCTTTGGCATCCAAATCACTGATAAAGGCTAAGAACGCTCCACACCCCTTTCGCACCAACTTTTTTTCCTTTAAAGTAGATACCTCATTAGACAGATAGTTTCTTCTTTCACCTATCATCATCACTTCCTTATCCTCCGAAGTTCTTAGCACCATCTGCTTTGCAGTACAATCTAAGTTCGCACGGTGTTTCACCAACCAGTCCATGCCCAAAATAAGGTCGAACTCACCGAATGGCAGTTCCATCAAATCCGCTAGAAATATTTCCCCCTGAATCTCTAAGGGCACATCCCTAAACAACTTATTTACTATCACCGATTGTCCTAAAGGGCTAATTACAGTTGTTTCTCTAGCAGTAATCTCAGATCTAATGTTTAAGGTTCCAGACACATCACAAGCAACATACAAATGGGTGGATCCAATATCAAACCAAAGCAGTAACAGGTACATCAGCTATGAAAAACGTACCGGTTATGACATCCGGTGCATCGCCATCCTCCCGACGTCTGATCGCATAGACCAACCCTGGCTGTCTTGCCTCCGCGTTACCCCTATTACTAGTACCTCTACCCGGTGCACCCTGACCTCGTCCTACGCCATTACCACCTCGACCTGGCCCATGGCTTCTCGGCGGTTGTTGAGCGCCTCTAGCTGGTTGCGCATCATTGTTACGAATAACCTGAGTCTGAGCAGCGATCGAGGCGATCTCTAAGTCGATGGTCCTTGGAACCACATTTGAAGCAACCACCGGTTCTCTTCCAAAGCATTCACCCAAGTGGAGTTTCCCACATCTGCAGACATGGTCAGAGCTGATTGGTAGCGGCTTGTATTCTCGTTCGACTGGCTCCTCATTCCTGGGCCTCTTACGAAAACCTCTAGCGGGACACTGAGTACCCGAGCCTCTCTTACTCTTGCCCTATCCTTGTCTCGGTTACCGCGCGCTCGAGTGTTTAGCTTCTTCACTATCTTTGCTTTCTCCACGGTGTGGCAAAATTCCTCTCATTCGTGGGGCTATCAGTGCGCAACTCATCACGCAACCCGTCCTCAAAATGCACACAGCGTTCGTAGTCAGTCGGCACTATTCCCCGGGCATAGCGACTCAAACGCAAAAAATTCACCTCATTGGCTGCCACAGATTTACCTCCTTGGACCAGATTCAGGAATTCCTTCCTTCGGGCATGCACATAGCTAGCCCCGACATATTTTCCTTGAAATGCAGTTTTAAAGAATTCCCAGGTAATGCGATCGGCCTGAATGCCTTCCCGCACAGTGAGCCACCACTGGTACGCCTCATCTCTCAGCAAAGACACTACTACTTTCAGTTTCTGCTCTGTGGGGCAATCCAAATCGTCCATGATTTGCTCCACCGCCTCAAGCTAGTACTCTGCTACATTTGGGGCTACTCCCGAGATACCCCTAAAAACCTCAGCTCCATTCGATCTGAGTCGCTCCGATATCGACCCACGAGATGCCGACCCAGTTCTTGCCCCAGTAACCCTTTCCAGAACTCGCAACATTGCTTGGGACAGAGCATCGTCCTCTCTCATACGATCGTGTGACCCAGCTTCAGTCACAGGTGACGCAGGTGCGTCCATTTCTGGCATATGCCCCGATGCCTTAGACACAACTCTAGCACCTCGGCCTCTACCACGGCCACGTCTACCGCGTCCACGTCCTCTAGCACTCATATTTGCTAGTTCGATTTAATCTGATTAAGAGTCTTATGAATCAGTTATACTATTTCAATGTTTATTAAATAATATGTTATGAAGTATAGAAAGTAAAGTCGTTTTCGCAAAACGCATCCTATAGTCTCAATCTCTATAGTTTCAGCTCCTAAAACTAAAAGTTCTAGAGTATTTCTACGGTCATATCACAATAATCATAATCATAAAATGATAACATTTACTTACTTGACTTGGTGTCGGATACTCATGGTGCCATACTTCCTTTAGAAAATACATGTATAATTTAAAATTTAAACTGCTTTGAAAACGTGTTTCAACCCAAACCACAGCCGAGTTTTGCAACCGGGCTCTGATACCATAAAATGTAACACCCCAAACTCGGCCCATGCGTTAAGACTGGATCTGACATGTCACATGAGAAAAACATGTGAAATCCTTGTGAGAAAACGAGTTGATTTGAAATATTTGATAAAGTACTACTAACCTCGAAGGTTGTTTGATAAATCAATAATTTGAACTAGAAATCTTTATAAATCATGACTTTTTAAAATATCGTTGATAGTTCAAGAAAAACTTTTCGAGTTAAAATATTTGTAAAAATTTGTTATGAAATCCATTTGTTAATCTATTTTGGAAAACCTTTATTTAAGTTTTCAAAAAAATACCCATTTAAAATCATTCAAGCAAAATAGTAAGTACGACAAACATAAAGCAAAAATAAAATAATCTAGAGGCCTTATTACAACATAAAAACCTAAAATAGTAAGAGTAGTAAAATAAGCAGAAATAGAAATCTAAAGTTCAATAACACCATTACTGAAGTATAGCCTCCATCGAGTCATCCATGGCCCAAATCCACATCATTGAGCCTTACCTACATGGGTTAAGAAAAAAGGGAAGTGAGTTACAAGAACTCAGTGTGAAATCCCTTACCGTCATCCACTGGGTCTGAACCCATATAGCAATATCATGGGCCTAAGCCCTTTTACATAACAATCTTAAAATGAAGCAAATGTATGAATGTATGCAACCCAACCCATCTTAGATATCCATCCGCTACACACCACCCGTACCATCCCATTACACCTGTGGGGATCAAGTCAACCCACCCCGCCAAACACACCAATCGTAGGCAAGTTTCCATTTATATAATAATTTGATTGTGGCCAAGCCACTGGAATCATAATGAAACATATTAACACACATTTTTGTGGCAAAGCCACCGGGCTACACTTCTCTTCAACATTTTTCCCATCCCTTGCGAAAAATTATGCAATGCCACATATATTATAAAACATAATAATTTCAAATATAAACAACAATCATCAATCCGGAGATTTGTTACGATAAATCGGCCCATTATCACACTTTGTAGTTCGGCCCATTAGGGCAATCTATCAAATCGGCCCATAAGGGTATTTTCGTAATTCAGCCCATAAGGGTATTTTCGTAATTCGACACTTTTAAGGATTTATAAGCAATACAGCCCATTAAGGCATTCTAGCAAATCGGCCCTTTAGGGGCATTTTCGTGATTCGGCTCATAGGGGCATTTTCATTATTTTACAAATAATCCCTATTTTGACAAAACTCAGTATTTGTAACATCCTAGATTAGGGGTTATGCGTTCGTGTGTAATTCATGAGATAGTGGGCTCAGTGGGTGTGTTGGATGTGTTCTGAGGAGTTCTAGGAACCCTAAGGTGCATGGAAATGTATGGAAATGTAAGGCAATGTATGGAAATGTAAGGAAATGTAAGGAAATGCTTTGGAAACGTTAAGTTTAAAAGAGGAAAGTGAACATTTTTGGAAACTAGGGGATGTAAGGAAATGATGTGGAAATGATTCAAAAGAGGAAAGTAAACATTTCTGGAAACTTGGAAATGTAAGGAAATGTCAAGTTTAAAGAGCCAAACGAAAATTTTTGGAAACTTGGAAATGTAAAGAAATGTCAAGTTTTAAGGCTTAAAAGAGAAAACTAAGGCAAGGTGGCCTTAAGAAAAATAATATGAGGAATTTGACACACAAACAGGCTTGGAAAAGTGGCACGGAGATGCCACTTAGGGCCTCTGGAAATGGCGCCACATGCAAGGTGTTGGGCACGAGTTCGAGTCACATGGGAAGCAAATAAAAGAAATTTTATTTTGCTTCCAGGAAGAAAGTGAGGTGGACGGCACATGGCTATAAATTAGGAGCTTTTATTCTTTTATTTTTAAGAGATAAAGGGTGGATAAATAAGGGATAAATAATGGATTTATTTTAGATTATTTTCAAGAGATAAATGTGGATATTATTTCTTTTATTTTGATAGATAAGGAAGAGATAAAAGAGGATTATTATTAGTATTATTTTTATTAAGAGATAAGAGATAATTATTGGATTAAGTTTTATTAAAGTGATAAATCAAGGGATAAAGCTATCAAAATAGAAGAGTGGTGGCCAAGTAAAGGACTCTAGCTAGTAATTTTGGCTATAAAAGGAAGAGTAAGGCTATTCTTCATTCATTCTTTTCTTTTCAAGAAAACCTCTCACGAAATTCTCTAAAGTTTCTCCTCTTCTCTCTGTAGAATTTTCTCTGCCATTATTCTCTTTTTCTCTTTTCTTTTCTTCTTCTATTACAAACACAATCAAAAGCCGAAGATACCAATAGCCCTAGTCGATTTCTCACTAAGCCTCAAGAGCCGAAATTGTTATCCACATCAAAGCCATAGCCGAATCTTTGCTAAGGGTTCAAGCAAGAGTTCCATCAAATTCTTGATAAGGGTAAGATTAGGTTAGATTCTCATTCTATTTCTTTTAAGGTCATTTGTCGAAATTAAGATTCTAATACCCTTAATATCTGTTTAGAAGAGATCTTTCAGGATTTACTAAGTGTCGACTACAAGGAAGGAGAAGTTCTTTTCAGAAGGTACACCATAAGCCGCGTGTTCCTAGTTATTCGGTGAATTTCGGGATTTAAGAATCTAAGGTAATTCATATTTAACATACGGCTAAGGGTTATTTGTTGTGAATAAATGTTAGAAATTGATCTAACATGTAGTTATAGGGATTTCGTGAGAGGATACAAGGATTTTGGGATTTGAGAATTTCAAGGTAAGTTTTAAGAATACTAATCCTACTAGGATTTGGATTTATGGTCGAATGGCTTTTTATTAAATTAGTAAGTGATTAATCAAATGTAGGAATTTGAGATCTAAGGCGTAGATCGATTTGGGATTTCAAGGAATTCGTTAAGCAAATCGGTGTGTACCCTACCCTAAGTTTTGATAGGTTCATGGCTATGTTTAAATTAAATGTATTATTAAGAATGTGTGTACTCACACTAACTTTCGATATATCATATGGCAATTATTTTAATATATGAATATGCATAAGAATGTGAATATGGCTAAGTACCATAAATATGGTAAAAGTACCTGTGCACGTTTCCTACTTTTGATAGGATTTTGAATATGTATATTGTTACATGTGAATAATGAGAAATTAAGTATGTTATGCATGATATAAAATATATGGGGCATCGGGATATATGAGAAAGGGGAAGAAGGTGTTGACTTCGGTCTCACCAACGGAATATGGTGACTACGGTCACAAAATTTGAATATGGTAACCGGTTACATTATCCGAATTTGGTAACCGGTTACATTATTCGAATATGGTGTCTAATGACACAAATTATATGGGCGATGAGCACGTCGATTGCAAATGATCGCCTTCGATGGTGTGTAGCGGATGGAGGGTTGACTTAGTAGTCCCCACGGTGTGTGATTGGCGCAGTACGGGTGGTGTGTAGCGGATGGTTAATTAGGTTTGGGTTTGGGAATGCATCATTAATTGTATTCTATGATTTGAATGTGTATCATTTGCATGCCTGATTCTATTATGACTTAGTGTTGTGTACACATGGAGTCTGTTGACTCACCCCGTTTGGGGAATATTTTTTTAGGTGATGAGCAGTAATGGACCGGGTCGGCAGGAGCTTAAAGGTGGCCATGCATAGCAAAAAAATTATGATTTGGACTTTCAATTTATTTTAAGTATTTTAAGTTTTACTTTGGGATCATTGATATAATAAGGCCATTGTGGTTTACTTTATTTTTCTTTTATTTATTATGTTTATGGATTTTTATCAATTAAAGTTTAAGTAAATTCCTTTTTAAAATTAACTCTAAATGTTTTGTCACCTTAAATAAATGGGTTTTAACATAAGATAAATTTGTTTTCAACTCAAGCCCAACCCAAACAATATTTTTTTAAAAATCATACAAGTTTTTCCTAAGTAACAGAAGAATTTTAAACCGGTTTACTTGAGGAACATACCAAATCTGGTCAAAGCTCGTGGGCGGGTTTGGGGTGTTTGATTTGCATATCGAGCCCAGTTTTAAACTCTCGGCTGTGGTCTAAAGCCCAAAACATTTTCAAATCGAGCCCAAATGAGTTTTATGAAAATATTTTTGGAAATAAGCGAGTTTTTACGGCATGGCACCTAAGTCTCTCCCATGATCCACTGTAAGTACTTGATCTCTTGTGTGATTTATATTATGATTTGTAGAAGGGTAGAAATGGAATGGAACGTAGATTAGTGAACTAGAATCTATTGAACCATAGGACTAGTCTATTCAAACACAAGTGCATAAGACTTAAGGACCATTAAACAAACCTATGACTAAGTCGCCGAGAGTTAGGGTGTGGCAACCATTGTGCGCATGTCTAGGATTGGATCCAGGAAGAGCACGGTATTTAAGCGGTCCTAGTGACTCACCTCCTCTTCGCAGAATCCTACCCAGTGCGTAGCTTCGGTTCACCCTAACCAAGAGGACTTATTCATAGGCTAAACCCTAACTAAAACCCGAAAGGGAACTAGCCGTATTTTCAAAAAAAAAAAAAAAAACCTAGTTTTAAAACTCTTAAAATTATCCTTTTGAATTGCAAACATGATTCTATAAAATTTTTCAAGTATTCTTGATTTATAAAAATTACTAAAATACCCCTATTTGTAAAATTACTAAATTGCCCTTGGTTTATGAAATTTCCAAAATACCCACAGTTCTTATCAAAAATTCATTACTTTATAAAATGTCCAAAACCCTAATTTGAAAAATATCAAAATACCTTGATTTTGGAAAATTACAAAGCGCCCCTAACTTACAAAATTACCAAAATGACCCTAATTTCCAAATTTTTGCAACATCACCGATTCTGGAAAGTACAATTCTCAAAAAGAACCCTCAAAGTTTTTCAAAATTTGGAAATACCCGAAAATATTAAACTCTACAAATTTACCATGGTTTATTACCAAAATACCCCCAAGCTCCAAAATTACCGAAATACCCCTGGATTTCAAAATTTTTCAAAATACCCCGGGAATTTAAAAATTCCAAAATACTTTTTGACAAAATCACCAAGGAACCTCATTTTGACAAATTACAAAAATACCTCAGAGGGCAAATTACTAAAATACCCACAGGTAGTGGAAAAACAACAACAATGAAAACTACAACATTTCTCTGAATGAACGAAAGTTCATAATTGATTGATGGATGTATGAATGTAAAGACTGTGTGCATGTATGGATACGAAAGAACCACTCCTAAAATTTTTCCATAAAAATTCTTCGAATAATCAAGTGAAACAAGGACTAATTCATAAAACTTTTACTCAGATTAAATCGCGACGTTAGAAATAAGTTCTAGGGGACGTGAACTTAGGGATTGTGCCTAGAAAGTATGATGGTTCTATTAAGATCAGAGTGCGCAGCGAAAGCATAATGCGGTGAGAAGGATTGTACAGCTGTTAATAAGTAATTTCGAGGACGAAATTATTTTTAAGGAGGGTAGAAGCTGTAACATCCTAGATTAGGGTTATGCGTTCGTGTGTAATTCATGAGATAGTGGGCTCGGTGGGTGTGTTGGATGTGTTACGAGGAGTTCTAGGAACCCTAAGGTGCATGGAAATGTATGGAAATGTAAGGCAATGTATGGAAATGTAAGGAAATGTAAGGAAATGCTTTGGAAACGTTAAGTTTAAAAGAGGAAAGTGAACATTTTTGGAAACTAGGGGATGTAAGGAAATGATGTGGAAATGATTCAAAAGAGGAAAGTAAACATTTCTGGAAACTTGGAAATGTAAGGAAATGTCAAGTTTAAAGAGCCAAACGAAAATTTTTGGAAACTTGGAAATGTAAAGAAATGTCAAGTTTTAAGGCTTAAAAAGAGAAAACTAAGGCAAGGTGGCCTTAAGAAAAATAATATGAGGAATTTGACACACAAACAGGCTTGGAAAAGTGGCACTGGAGATGCCACTTAGGGCCTCTGGAAATGGCGCCACATGCAAGGTGTTGGGCACGAGTTCGAGTCACATGGGAAGCAAATAAAAGAAATTTTATTTTGCTTCCGTAAGAAGTAATGAGTGGACGGCACATGGCTATAAATTAGGAGCTTTTATTCTTTTATTTTTAAGAGATAAAGGGTGGATAAATAAGGGATAAATAATGGATTTATTTTAGATTATTTTCAAGAGATAAATGTGGATATTATTTCTTTTATTTTGATAGATAAGGAAGAGATAAAAGAGGATTATTATTAGTATTATTTTTATTAAGAGATAAGAGATAATTATTGGATTAAGTTTTATTAAAGTGATAAATCAAGGGATAAAGCTATCAAAATAGAAGAGTGGTGGCCAAGTAAAGGACTCTAGCTAGTAATTTTGGCTATAAAAGGAAGAGTAAGGCTATTCTTCATTCATTCTTTTCTTTTCAAGAAAACCTCTGCGAAATTCTCTAAAGTTTCTCCTCTTCTCTCTGCCGAATTTTCTCTGCCATTATTCTCTTTTTCTCTTTTCTTTTCTTCTTCTATTACAAACACAATCAAAAGCCGAAGATACCAATAGCCCTAGTCGATTTCTCACTAAGCCTCAAGAGCCGAAATTGTTATCCACATCAAAGCCATAGCCGAATCTTTGCTAAGGGTTCAAGCAAGAGTTCCATCAAATTCTTGATAAGGGTAAGATTAGGTTAGATTCTCATTCTATTTCTTTTAAAAATTTGTCGAAATTAAGATTCTAATACCCTTAATATCTGTTTTAGAAGAGATCTTTTGGGATTTACTAAGTGTCGACTACAAGGAAGGAGAAGTTCTTTTCCGAAGGTACACCATAAGCCGCGTGTTCCCTAGTTATTCGGTGAATTTGGGATTTAAGAATCTAAGGTAATTCATATTTAACATACTGGCTAAGGGTTATTTGTTGTGAATAAATGTTAGAAATTGATCTAACATGTAGTTATAGGGATTTAATGAGAGAGGATACAAGGATTTTGGGATTTGAGAATTTCAAGGTAAGTTTTAAGAATACTAATCCTACTAGGATTTGGATTTATGGTCGAATGGCTTTTTATTAAATTAGTAAGTGATTAATCAAATGTAGGAATTTGAGATCTAAGGCGATGAGATCATTTTTGGATTTCAAGGAATTCGTTAAGCAAATCGGTGTGTACCCTACCCTAAGTTTTGATAGGTTCATGGCTATGTTTAAATTAAATGTATTATTAAGAATGTGTGTACTCACACTAACTTTCGATATATCATATGGCAATTATTTTAATATATGAATATGCATAAGAATGTGAATATGGCTAAGTACCATAAATATGGTAAAAGTACCTGTGCACGTTTCCTACTTTTGATAGGATTTTGAATATGTATATTGTTACATGTGAATAATGAGAAATTAAGTATGTTATGCATGATATAAAATATATGGGGCATTCGGGATATATGAGAAAGGGGGAAGAAGGTGTTGACTTGGTCTCACCAACTGAATATGGTGACTACGGTCACAAAATTTGAATATGGTAACCGGTTACATTATCCGAATTTGGTAACTTCGGTTACATTATTTGAATATGGTGTCTAATGACACAAATTATATGGGCGATGAGCACGTCGATTGCAATGATCGCCTTTGATGGTGTGTAGCGGATGGAGGGTTGACTTAGTAGTCCCCACGGTGTGTTGGCAGTGTACGGGTGGTGTGTAGCGGATGGTTAATTAGGTTTGGGTTTGGGAATGCATCATTAATTTTATTCTATGATTTGAATGTGTATCATTTGCATGCCTGATTCTATTATGACTTAGTGTTGTGTACACATTGAGTTCATTGACTCACCCCGTTTGGGGAATATTTTTAGGTGATGAGCGGTAATGGACCGGGTCGGCAGGAGCTTAAAGGTGGCCATGCATAGCAAGAAATTTATGATTTGGACTTTCAATTTATTTTAAGTATTTTAAGTTTTACTTTGGGATCATTGATATAATAAGCCATTGTGGTTTACTTTATTTTTCTTTTATTTATTATGTTTATGGATTTTTATCAATTAAAGTTTAAGTAAATTCCTTTTTAAAATTAACTCTAAATGTTTTGTCACCTTAAATAAATGGGTTTTAACATAAGATAAATTTGTTTTCAACTCAAGCCCAACCCAAACAATATTTTTTTTTAAAAACCATATAAGTTTTTCCTAAGTAACAAAAGAATTTTGAACCGGTTTACTTGAGGAACATACCAAATCTGGTCAAAGCTCGTGGGCCGGGTTTGGGGTGTTTCAGTATTTACGATGTTTAGGCAAATCACTCGATTCATACCATTTTACCGATTTTGAGTTTTTAAGCAACAATGATCGATATTTCTAATATGATGCTAAAACACAGATTTATAGGACTTCGATGAGATTACACACCTGATTACGGTAAGTATTAAACCCTCTTGATCGCCGGCACCTATGAAACATAACACTCGATTAATCTAATGACCGAGATTTTTATTAATCTAAATCTAAATCATCGATCTAAAATACTTACTCTCTAAATCGTGAACGACCATGATTTGTCGATTCTCACCGGATGATGGTCCACAACCCGGTGGAAAATCCCGAACCGCCGATACTGCTCTTCATTTGAATTTAGGAATAGGGATCGCATATCTGCTCCTTTTGTGTTCTCCACTCGCTTTCCCTTTCAAGTCGGTACCCCTAGCCTCCATCGGATAAAAATCTTAGTCAGAACGATATTACGTTTATATGAGATGATTGACTACGAAAAAGATTCGGCTTACCACTAGAATCGTATGATCAACAAGTGGATAGATCGAGTGATTTAGTCCCTAAAAATATAATTGATTAGTCACAACCACTATTCCATTTAGCAAACTAACCGGTCAACAAAAAAGATCTAAAAAGAACCGTGATGAATCCCTTACCTTAAAGAATATAAAACCGATTCCCAACGATTGTACAATGGCTACGGATGAGTCAAAGTTTCGGCCTTCCACTATAACTCTACATTAGAAGTGATCACATTGTAAAGAGTTATGAAAGGAAGATATTTCGGTTGGAACAAAGTGAATATCCGAATGTTGATAGCACACATTCGGCTAGGAAAAAGAAAAGTAAAAAGATAGAATAGAACCACTTACCGATTGATCAAAGGAGTGAGTGTCAACACGAATGAGAAGAAATGATAAAGAAGAGATGAAGGGTTCGACTATAGAGGAAAAATGAGCAAGAATATTCGGCTATGGGGGTATGGATTAGAGAAGAAGAAAAAAGGGTTGGAGAATTTTTTATAAAGGAAAAGAAAGATGGAAAATGAGTGCTTAACTAGATTCAGTTTTCCAAAGGAAAATGAGTGAAATAATTTGGTCTCAATGGCTTAGGTACTTTCGGCAAACAAGAAAGAAATAAAGAAAATGCTCACTAATGGCTTGAAGTTTCGGCAAAGAGAAGAAGAAGTTTGGAGAAAATGACACAAAATAATGCTAAAAGGAAATTGGCCTAACAAGCACCAAAGTTTGCCAAATGGCAAATGAAGAATTTGGCTACCCCAATACCCCTTCCCAACCGTGTTTTGCTTTGCCAAAAGGGATAAGTGTTGACCAAAAACACTTTCCAAAACATCACCCATGAAAAAGGCCAACATGTTCCCTTATCTTGCCTTTTTCTTTTGATTTCTTTCCTTACCCTCACCCTTGCCTTATTTCCTTAGCCACCATACCATAATTAAAAAGTCTTCCCTGCCTTAAATACCACCTTGGCCGACACTTGGGGAAGGAACACAAAAAAAATAATAGCCAAAATTTGCACCAAATGGGATTCGAACCTCTTCCCTTAAAGTCCTTCATGTGACGCCACAACCTCTTTGCCATATGCTCAATTATGCTAGCAAATTACTCACCTATTCCATAAGCCTTGATGCCACTTACTATCTCTCCTTAGAAGGCTTAAACACAAAATTTTTACTATGGCCCAATTCAACCCCGAGCCTTCATAGAACCCCTAAACATACACAATTAATATTTTAGCTAGCCTCACACAAGATATCATGCAACACATAAAATTCTAAATTTTAGGATGTTACAGATGAAAAGTTAATGGATTGCAAATTAAAGAACTTCATCTATGGGCTTAAGTAGACTTCTCGTCAATAGTATTAAAAATTTTACTAAATGATTATCTCATTCGGTTTAGAGATGAATTTGGTCGATAATTGTATTTACCACAATTTCAGTGGGAGTAAGTTTCTATATTTTGTTTTATATGTTAATGACATACTGTTTGTCAATAATAAGTATAGTCTCAATCAAAGCCCCAGGAATGATTACGAGATTAAGGAAATACATAAGATTCCCTATGTCTCAAGAGTGGCGAGTTTAATGTATACTCAAGTATGTACGTGTCCGGACATTGCGTACATTGTTGGGATGTTAGGCAGATATTTAAGTAACCTTAGTTTGGACCATTGGATAGCAACCAAGAGGGTTATAAGGTATTTTCAGATAACAAAATATTACATGCTCACATATCGAAGGTCTAGTAAGTTAGAGATCATCAGGTACACAGACTTCGATTTTGATGGAATATTGATGCAAAATTTGGTCACTAGGGTGAAAATTGTGACAATAATTGATAGTCCTTTATTTCAATGACAATAGGAGCACATTAAAGTCAAAGCATATAGACTTTAAGTTCCTGATTTTTAAAGTAAAAGTTCAGAGTGGTTAGGTGTCTATAAAACATATTGGGGCAAACTCCATAATTGCGAATCCGCTTACTAAAAGACTACCACCCAAGGTTTTTCATGAGCACACTATTCATATGGGTGTAATGTCATTTAAGGATATTTGGTTTTAGTAGGAGTTTGTACATTTAAATGCTTTTAGGTTATAGACACATGTTTAGTTATTTCAATTTACGGATATTAAGTTTATTTTCTGCAGAAATAAACTTTATGTGGATTATTCACACTCTGATTGTAACACCCCTTACCCGTGCCCGAAGCCGGGACCGGGATTGAGGCATTACCTAACTAATCTCACTTGACATCTCAAAACGGGCTATAAAATTTCTTTTAAACTCATCACTTGTACGTACTCGGCCTAAGAGGCCCCAAACATACCTCCGAGAGGTATCGAAACTATTCTGGGAGTTTTTACGAGCTCGGGAACTTTTCAACAAAATAGGGGCCACACGCCCGTGTTGGTCTAGGGACACGCCCGTGTGCCCCTAAGACATGTCCGTGTCATCCACCCGTGGTCGACCCTGACCAACATCACACGGCCTAGACACGCCCGTGTCTTCCACCCGTGGTCAATTCTGACTAACTTCACACGGCCTAGACATGCCCGTGCCTTCCACCCGTGGTCGATTTAAATTCCACAATTAATGTGCAGACTTCACACAGCCTGGGCACACGCCCGTGTCCCTAGCCCATGGAGCACACTGACTTGCAAACCTAGTATGCAAGGGGACACACGGTCAATTCACACTCCCATAGGGCTGACCGTGTGTCATACACGGTATAGACACACGCCCGTGTGTCTATTCATGTGGACAATTAGATGGCTATCTACCAAGCCTTTTGCCACCCTACATTGCACACATACAAACACCGATCTATCTCAACATAATTCACAACCCAAAGGCATATCCAAGTACTCAATTCAAAAACCATACAAAAGCGCATACACTTAAAAAAAAATCACTTTCTTTAAACATAAAAATTTGCCAAGTATCGGCCTAACTTAATAGACCATTACAAAAGGAGGTTTTGATGCCTTACAAAGCTAACACTTTGGCCAAAAATTACGACCTAACAAAATACTCGAGTCCTATACATGCCATACTCAAAATAAGTCTAAATTGTTATACCAAAGTGGTGTCGATAGTGTGATTTCTGAACTCCTACGTCCTCATTCCTCGAGTTATCTTGGCAATACTACAAGGAGAAAGAGCAATGAAAGGGGTAAGCATAAAGCTTAGTAAGTTTGCATGGATATGAATAGCAACAATAAGCTCATAAAATATTCCATTCATGACATTAACTAACTATACACAAGTCATAGGTTTCTTGCCATACTTACTCACAATTGCCCTTATTTAGCACATACCGTACCACATATCGTAATCGTTTCTTCGTGACTCATTCACTAGTACCTGTATTCACTCATTCATATGACTTTAGTACAAATCTCATTTCTACTTCTAAACCCATCTACTTATCCCTTTAATCACTAGGGATAGTCAAAGACGCATATTTAACATCGTTCATGTAGGGACAAAGCCAATGCCACATCCCCGAGGTGGTCTTACATGGAGTTACTTCTAAACGCCAATGCCATATCCCGGATATGGTCTTATATGGACTTTCACATCAAGTATCGATGCCATATTCCGGATATGGTCTTATACGATTTTCATATTCATTACCGAAGCCATATCCCAGATATGGTCTTATACGGGATCTCAACTCAGTGCCGAGGCCATGTTCCGGACATGGTCTTATACAGGACCTTACCTATTTCATATCTCGATGATAGCATTTTCATATTCACATGGTCCACTAGGACTTCAACATCTCACTCAACATCAACTTAATGGAGTGTCATGCATCAATATGACATCAAGCATTCTCAATTATGCTAACATACATATTACATTAATCACATACAAACTTACCTCGATTCCAAAATGAGCTAACTCGTCGGTTTAGTCCAAGACTTTGTTCTTTCCCTGATCGAGGTGGATTCTCGGTTCTTCTTGATCTATAATAGCAATTTAGATCATTTTAATCACCTCATTAATAAAAGCATTTCAATAATCATGCTTAGGAAAAATTACTATTTTACCCCTAGGCTTTGGTAGAAATGACCATTTTGCCCCTAGGCTCAGAAATAATTCTAATCACATTTCTACCTTCCATAAGCCTAGGTGAACATTTAATACTCTTATAGCTATTATCAAAACTCATCATTTCACATAATTACCACAATTTTGTAACCTTTTCATCAAGGTCCAATTAGGTGTTTTCATGGCAACACCTTTCACACGAGTTGTTCATCTAACAACCAAGACTCATTTTCTCCCATAAAAATGCAACAAATAACCATGATAGCTCTCATGGCAAAACTCTAAACTTTTCACCATATTTCACAATAGTCCCCTCATTTGAAAGCTTAAGCTTTAGGGGTCCCAAAAGTACAACTATTTTCAAGAAAAGATCACTAGAACACTTACTATTGAAGAGAAGAGTGTGCTGAAATTTTGAAGCTTTCTTCCCTCTATTTGCTGCTATTTTTCGGTGGAAGAGTGAAAGAGAAAAGATGATATCTTTTCTTTCCTTATTTTATTTATACTAGTCAAATTAGTCCACCTACTATCACCAACTTTGACCATCATTAACAAATTTTTCTCCTATGCTAGTCTATGGCCGGCCAAGCAAATATTGGGGGGTCTAATTGCCTTTTAAAGACCTCCAATTATCAATCTATGGCTGTTTGGTACCTTTAGCTTATAAAATGGAACTTTTGCACTTTATGTTATTTAGTCCTTTTTAACGATTATACAAGAAATTGCTAAAATTAAAGCACCAAAATTCTCATGCACATATACTATCATGCTCCGACTCATAAAATAACATGAAAATAAATTTCTCAATTCTTAGATTAGTGACCCCGAGATCACTAATCCGACTAGCCCCTAAATCGGGCTGTTACAATTCTCCCCCTTAAGAATTTTCGTCCCCAAAAATCTTACTGGCAAAAAGGTTGGGATATTAGTTTCTCATCATTTCCTCGGGCTCCCATGTAGCCTCTTCTATTCCGTGCCTTTTCCATAAAACTTTTACAAGGGCTATGCTTTTGTTTCTCTACTGCTTGACCTCTCGCGCTAAAATCTTAACCGGCTCTTCACCATAAGTCAAGTCCGGTTGTATCTCTACCTCTGTTGGTACAATGACATGTGAAGGATCTGAACGGTATCGGCGCAACATGGATAGGTGAAAGACATCATGAATATTTTCTAGTTCAGGTGGCAAGACCAACCGATAAGCTACCGGTCCTATCCTCTCGGTAATCTCATAAGGTTCGATAAAGCGCGAACTTAGTTTGCCCTTCCGGCCAAATCTAAGGACTTTCCTCCAAGGTGATACTTTCAAGAACACTTTATCACCGACTTTGAATTCTATCTCTTTCCTTTTCAAATCTGAATAGGACTTCTGCCTATCTGAGGCGACTTTCAGACAATCACGTATCACTTTTACTTTTTCATCAGTTTCCTTAACCAAATCGACCCCATGTATCTGTTTCTCTCTGAGTTCTGACCAATACAAGGGCGTGCGGCACTTACGCCCATACAATGCCTCATAAGGAGCCATCTTCAAACTTGACTGAAAACTGTTGTTGTAGGCGAATTCCACCAACGGTAAGTATTTCTCCAAACTACCTTGGAATTCTAAAACACAACATTAAAGCATGTCCTCAAGTATCTGGATTACCCTCTCCAACTATCTATCGGTTTGTGGATGGAAGGCTGTACTAAAATTTAATTTCGTGCCCAAGGCTTCTTGCAATTTTTTCCAAAATCGTGACGTGAAACTCGGATCTCTATCCGAAATAATCGACAACGGTACACCATGGAGTCTTACTATCTCTGACGTGTACAAGTCTGCCAATTTACCAAGCGAATAGTCGACTCGTACTGGTATAAAATGGGCTAACTTTGTGAGTCTATCAACCACTACCCATACTGCATCTTTCTTCTTTGGAGTCAACGGTAAGCTCGTCACGAAGTCCATGGTGATACGGTCCCATTTCCACTCAGGAACCATAATGGGCTAAAGTAAACCCGAAGGTACTTGATGTTTAGCCTTCACTTGCTAACAAATCAGACATTTCGATACAAACTCGGAAATGTCTTTCTTCATACCAAGCCACCAATACCATTTCTTCAAATCATTGTACATCTTCGTACTGCCTGGGTGTACATTCAAACATCCGCTATGGGTGTACATTCAAACATCCGCTATGCGCTTCATGCAAGATTTTATGAATAAGCTCGTCATTTTTGGGTACACAGACCCTATCTCGAAATGTCAGACATCCATCAGGATTTACCCGAAATTCTGACTCCACGCTCGACTCACATAAAATTCTCTTGGCTTGCAAACTGTTATCATCTTTCTGACCTTCACAGATTTCTTGGAGAAACAAGGGTTTAGCCCTTAATTCGGCTAAAACGGAACCATCATCTAACAAGGTCATCTGAGTATTCATGGCTCTTAGAGTAAACAATGATTTTCTACTCAAAGCATCGGCAACTACGTTCGCCCTTCCCGGATGGTAGTCAATTTCCAACTCATAATCCTTAATCAACTCTAACCACCTTCGTTGCCTCAAATTCAATTCCTTTTGAGTCATCAAATATTTTAGGCTTTTATGATTGGTGAAAGTCTAACACCTTTCACCATATAAATGATGCCTCCAAATTTTTAACGCAAACACAATTGCGGCCAACTCTAAATCATGAGTCGGGTAATTCTTCTCGTGCGGCTTCAATTGCCTAGAGGCGTAAGCAATCACCTTACCCTCTTGCATGAGTACACAACCCAATCCGTTCAAAGACGCGTCACTATAAACCACAAATTCTCTTCCCGGCTCAGGTTGTACCAAAACAGGGGCCTCAGTCAACAGTGTCTTCAATTTCTCAAAACTCTGTTGACACTTTTCTGTCCAATCGAACTTCACATCTTTTTGCAAAAGTTTAGTCATCGGGGTAGCTATCATGGAAAACCCCTTGACGAAACGCCTATAATAGCCAGCTAGGCCTAGAAAACTCCTTACTTCAGTTACACTCCTCGACGGTTTCCATTCAACAATTGCTGAAATCTTACTCGGGTCGACTCTAATCCCATCTCCCGAGACAATGTGCCCCAAAAATCCCACTTCCTTGAGCCAAAATTCACTCTTACTGAATTTGGTATACAATTTATCTTCTCTCAGAACTTGCAGAACCGTACTCAAGTGCTCGGCGTGTTCGTTCTCATCTCGAGAGTAGATCAATATGTCGTCAATGAAGACCACGACAAATTTATCCAAGTATGGCCGAAAAACGCGATTCATCAAATCCATGAAGATCGCAAGGGCATTCGTTAGACCAAAAGGTATGACCAAAAATTCATAGTGGCCATACCTAGTCCTAAATGCAGTTTTCGGCACATCCGAGTCCTTAACTCTCAGCTGATAGTACCCTGACCTTAAATCTATCTTGGAAAACACTGTGGCTCCCTTCAATTGATCGAATAGATCATCGATCCTCGGCAATGGGTACTTGTTCTTCACAGTTACCTTGTTGAGTTACCGATAATCTATGCATAGTCTCATAGAACCATCTTTCTTCTTCACGAATAAAACGGGAGCACCCCACGGAGAAAAACTAGGCCTTGCAAAACCTTTATCTGTCAGCTCTTGCAACTGTTCTTTTAGCTCCTTTAACTCGGTTGGAGCCATTCTATAAGGAGCAATAGAAATAGAGGCAGTACCCGAAGCTAACTCAATCCCAAATTCGATCTCTCTAACCGGGGGTAGTCCTGGCAACTCTTCCGGGAAAACATCTAGGTACTCACATACCATGGGTACTGACTCAATTCTCAAATCAGTCTCTTTAGTGTTCAACACAAAGGCAAGGTAAGCCTCGTACCCCTTTCTCAAATACTTTTGAGTCGATTGTGGTTGACATCACTCTTTGGTAGCCTATCCGCTTATATGATTCAACACGAATAAGATTACCATTTTCATCTCTCAACTCAATATGCTTCTTCCCACAATTCACAACTACTCCATGAGTAACTAACCAATCCATCCCAAGGATGACATCAAACTCATCAAACGGTAATAACATAAGGTCGACTGGGACACAATGACCCTTAATCATCAAAGGGTAACCTTTGCAAACTCTATCAACCAATACACACTTGCCTAGGGGATTAGACACTCTTATTATGAATTCAGTAAACTCTACGGGCATGCTCATGCTAGAGACTAATTTCATGCATATGTATGAGTGGGTGGATCCCGGATCAATTAAAGCTATAACACGAGTATTATGGAGAGAAAAGGTACCCACGATTACGTCCGGGGAAGATGCCTCTTCACGAGCACGAATGGCATATGTCCTCGCCGGTGCTCTACCCTCGACTCTAGCAGCTTGCTCTCTAGATGGATTTTTGCTACCCATTTCATTTCTCAGGTTTCTCAGTGGTCTTCCCCTAGCAGTACTTCCCGATCTTGCATACTGAGGCGTTTCTTTCTCGCCCACCTCGGGGCAGTCTCTAATAAAGTGGTCTAAGGACCCACAATGGAAACAAGCTTTCTCGTTAGCTCGACACTCACCAGAATGGTGCCTACCACACTGAGGACATTTTGGTCTGCTTGGTCGAACGTTCCCACACTAGCAACTGAAGTGGTCTGCCCTTTCGACCCCGAAAATTGCTTGCCTTTACTTCGAGTTGAAAACCCCGCTGAAGCGACTGATCGAGTAGTAAAATTCCTCGACTTCTTAGATGAGGATTGATGAGAATTATTCAGTTGTCTCTTCCTCGAGTCATGAGACTCATTCTCAGCTCTTCTCTTCTCTTTAGCCAGCTCTTCGGTTTTACAGGCTCTATCTACCAACACTACAAATTCCTTTAGTTCGAGGACTCCCACTTATAAACGAATATTTTTATTTAATCCGTCCTCGAATCTCTTGCACATGACAGCTTCGATAGACACGCACTCCCTGCATACTTGCTAAGCCTTACAAACTCCCGTTCATAGTCGGTTACTAACATACGACCTTGCTTCAGTTCCAAGAACTCCTTCCTCTTATGGTCGATGAACCACTGACTGATGTACTTTTTCCGGTATTCCTCTTGGAAAAATTCCCAGCTAACTCTCTCCCTCGGCACCACCGACACCAGGGTGTTTCACCATCGATAAGCTGAATCTCTCAGGAGAGATACCGCACACTTTAAGCACTCTTCAGGTGTGCAGGATAACTCGTCGAATACCCTGATGGCATTCTCCAGCCAGAATTCCACTTTCTCTGGGTCAACTTCCTTATTTTCTCAGAATTCCTCAGCTCCTTGCTTCCGGATCTTATCCACCGGAGGTCTTTCTCTTCTCACCACCTCAACCACTTGAGGAGCTACTGGAGCGGGTTGAGGAATTGGTGGGGGTGAAGGGGGTTGAGCGTTTGGATTTCATCGGGTATACTCAGTATACCAGTTGCTCATCATGTGGAGAAAGGCTTCTCGAGCCTCTTCCCCCTGACCCAAGGTCTCGGGTCTACTATTAGTAGTGGCGCGGTCCGCGAGTGGGAAATGGCGCGTTACTCGCGGCATCATCAGGTGCGATTCGATGCTGGATCGAGAATCCATATACTACATAAAACACAATTTTATACGTCAGGAGCCATCAAACTATCATTACTCAGACACCCTTACATATGGCATGTATAGCTAGACTCGTACTTACGCTACGTTAGTCCTAGATACGACTAAACCGTAGCTCTGATACCAATAAATGTAACACATCTTACCCGTGCCCGAAGCTGAGACCGGGATTGAGGCATTACCTAACTAATCTCACTTGACATCTCGAAACAGGCTATAAAATTTCGTTTAAACTCATCACTTGCATGTACTCGGCCTAAGAGGCCCCAAACATACCTCCGAGAGGTATCGAAACTATTCTGGGAGTTTTTACGAGCTCGGAAACTTTTCAACAAAACAGGGGCCACACGCTCGTGCTGGTCTAGGGACACGCCCGTGTGCCCCTAAGACATGTCCGTGTCATCCACCCGTGGTCGACCCTTACCAACTTCACACGGCCTAGACACGCCCGTGTCTTCCACCCGTGGTCGATTTAAATTCCACAATTAATGTGCAGACTTCACATGGCCTGGGCACACGCCCGTGTCCCTACCCCGTGGAGCACACTGACTTGCAAACCTAGTATGCAAGGGGACACACGGTCAATTCACACGCCCATAGGGCTGACCGTGTGTCACACACGGTATAGACACACGCCCGTGTGTCTATTCATATGGACAATTAGATGGCTATCTACCAAGCCTTTTGCCACCCTACATTGCATGCATGCAAGCACCAATCTATCTCAACACAGTTCACAACCCAAAGGCATATCCAAGTACTCAATTCAACAACCATACACAAGGGCATACACTTCAAAAAAAAAATCACTTTCTTTGAACATAAAAATTTGCCAAGTATCGGCCTAACTTAATAGACCATTACAAAAGGAGGTTTTGATGCCTTACAAAGCCAACACTTTGGCCAACAATTACGACCTAACAAAATACTCGAGTCCTATACTTGCCATACTCAAAATAAGTCTAAATTTTTATACCAAAGTGGTGTCGACAGTGTGATTTCTGAACTCCTACGTCCCCGTTCCTCGAGTTATCTTGGCAATACTACAAGGAGAAAGAGCAATGAAAGGGGTAAGCATAAAGCTTAGTAAGTTTACATAGATATGAATAGCAACAATAAGATCATAAAATAATCCATTCATGACATTAACTAACTATACACAAGTCATAGGTTTCTTGCCATACTTACTCACAATTGCCCATATTTAGCACATACCATACCACATATCGTAATCGTTTCTTCGTGACTCATTCACAAGTACCTGTATTCACTCAATCATATGACTTTAGTACAAATCTCATTTCTACTTCTAAACCCATCTACTTATCCCTTTAATCACTAGGGATAGTCAAAGACGCATATTTAACATCGTTCATGTAGGGACAAAGCCAATGCCACATCCCCGAGGTGGTCTTACATGGAGTTACTTCTAAACGCCAATGCCATATCCCGGATATGGTCTTATATGGACTTTCACATCAAGTATCGGTGCCATATCCCAAATATGGTCTTATACGATTTTCATATTCATTACCGAATCCATATCCCGGATATGGTCTTATACGGGATCTCAACTCAGTATCGAGGCCATGTTTCGGACATGGTCTTATACGGGACCTTACCTATTTCATATCTCGATGATAGCATTTTCATATTCACATGGTCCACTAGGACTTCAACATCTCACTCAACATCAACTTAATGGAGGGTCATGCATCAATATGACATCAAGCATTATCAATTATGCTAACATACATTTTACGTTAATCACATACAAACTTACCTCGATTCCAAAATGAGCTAACTCGTCGGTTTAGTCCAAGACTTTATTCTTTCCCCGATCGAGGCGGATTCTTGGTTCTTCTTGCTCTATAATAGCAATTTAGCTCATTTTAATAACCTCATTAATAAAAGCATTTCAATAATCATGATTAGGCAAAATTACTATTTTGCCCCTAGACTTTGGCAAAAATGACCATTTTGCCCCTAGGCTCAGAAATAATTCTAATCACATTTCTACCTTCCATAAGCCTAGGTGAACATTTAATACTCTTATAGCTATTATAAAAACTCATCATTTCACATAATTACCACAATTTTGTAACCTTTTCATCAAGGTCCAATTAGGTGTTTTCATGGCAACACCATTCATAAGAGTTGTTCATCTAACAACCAAGACTCATTTTCTCCCATAAAAATGCAGCAAATAACCATGATAGCTCTCATGTAAAAACTCTAAAATTTTCACCATATTGCACAATAGTCCCCTTATTTGAAAGCTTAAGCTTTAGGGGTCCTAAAAGTACAACTATTTTCAAGAAAAGATCACTAGAACACTTACTATTGAAGAGAAGGGTGTGCTGAAATTTTGAAGCTTTCTTCCCTCTATTTGCTGCTAATTTTTGGTGGAAGAGTGAAAGAGAAAAGATGATATCTTTTCTTTCCTTCTTTTATTAATACTAGTCAAATTAGTCTACCTACTATCACCAACGTTGACCATCATTGACAAATTTGTCTCCTATGCTAGTCTATGGCCGGCCAAGCAAATATTTGGGGTCTAATTGCCTTTTAAAGACCTCCAATTATCAATCTATGGCTATTTGGTACCTTTAGCTTATAAAATGGAACTTTCGTACTTTATGCAATTTAGTCCTTTTTCACGATTTTACAAGAAATCGCTAAAATTAAAGCACCAAAATTCTCATGCACATATACTATCATGCTCTGACTCATAAAATAACATGAAAATAAATTTCTCAATTCTTAGATTAGTGACCCCAAGATCACTAATTCGACTAGCCCCTAAATCAGGTTGTTACACTGATTTTGGTAAGGTTTCACCTCACTGAGGTTTAAGGAGGGTGATGACGTCACGAACTAACTAAAATACGAAAAAGGCAAGCTCACCTATCGAATAGTAGTATAGCGATGGTGAGTCCGGAATATCGTATCCACGAGAACTAGAAGTACTAGTAATTACTATCTTTTTATTATTTAGCCTAAAAATTAGGGAAGTGTTTAATCTAAAATTTAACTAACTAATTAACTATGAGCACGACAGAGATAAAATTGGGAAAATAATCGAAGAAAGCTAATAAGAGAGACAATACCCAAGGAGAAATTCACCTTGGCTTCACTTATTATTATAACTCTGAATTAAATGATTTATTCACTTGCCCTGATCCGTAAAAACCCCTAAACTATGTTAATATCTCTTTCGAGACTACTAACAACTGACTCTAGGTTGATTAATTGAAATTTCTTTCTAATTAAAACCCCTATTGTCGTATTAACTCGATCTATGGACTCCCTTATTAGATTTGAATCTAATCCGGCAGATTTATGTCGTCCTATTTCTTTGGTTGCAAGCAACTCCGCTTAATTATTAGGCTCAAAGGGGTTCACTAAGGGTTAATTATGAAGGTAGGCTTTTTGGGGTAAGTGGGTTAAAACCTAGGTGCCTTTATCATCTCAGTATATCAAATCAAAGGTGCGGTCTCAACATGTATAATCGAAGCAAGTTCTAGAATAACAAATCAATATTGACACACTCATAACCAATAATAAAGCGAGCAAGAAAAGTGTATGCTCTAAAGGCTCAAAATCTCACAAAAATTACGATTTTTGATGTCAATCTCGTAAATCTTAAACTTCAAGGTAATATTTAAATTTAGGGAAACAACCTAGCATTTTTTTTATTCTGAAAATAGACTTATCATGCTTGATTCTCTAATGTCTTAAAGTTTATACAATCAATGCACAATTACCTATGAATTTAATCTAAAACATATCAATAAAAATCACAAATCGATAAGAATTCTTTCTAATAGTAAAATGAGAAAATTACTTGAATACAAGACATAATTCAGGCATTTTCTAATAATCATATAAATAACCTCTCCACACTTAAGATATACATTGTCCTCAATGTATGAATATATGTAATGACAATATAAGTAGAATATCATAAGAGAGGGAGAGAAGTGAAACTACCTTGAAGTTTGGATGAAGTCCTCAAATTAGTGACTAGCGGAATTGTAGAGAGGGCTAAATGTAGTGCATGATTCTGAGCAAGCTATTAAGAAAATAAACACAACTGGTGGAGAAGATTAAAGGATTACTCGATTAGGAACAACCATAATAACTAAAATATAGTTCAAAATATATTAGACAAGTCTTTAAAAGATAATAAGAAAAATAAAAGACAAATAAAATAAAAATAGAAATAGAAATAGAAATAGAAATAGAAATAGAAATAGAAATAAGATAAAACAAGAAGACAAAATAAGAAAAGAGAAAATGGGTTAGGGTTTTTATGGGGTGACACGGTTGTGTGAGGGTCCTTGTTGGGCCACACGATCGTGTCACACACCTGTGTGGCTAGTTTTCAACCTGTGTTCGTCGAGGGAAAAAAATAGCCCAGTCTTCACACGGCCTTGGACACACCCGTGTGTACAGGGCGTGTGGGTCACACGGCCATGTCGCACGGATGTGTAACCCTCTGACTTGTTTTAAATTTTAAATTTGAAAAATTAAGCTCCAATTTTCACACGGCCTAGGACACGCCCGTGTGTCCAGGCCATGTGGTCCACATGGCCGTGTCGCACGCCTGTGTGGACTATATTTAGGCCGTGTCTCTGTCGATTTTTGGGAATTTAAGCTCCAGGATCCACACAGCCAAGGACACGCCCGTGTGTCCAGGCTGTGTGGGTGACACGGCCATGTCTCTAGGCCGTGTAACTCTCTGTCGATTTCCTTTAAAATTTAAAAATTAAGCGTCAGGATCCACACGGCTAAGGACACGTCCGTGTGTCTAGGCCGTGTGGGTTTTAAAATCACTTTTTTTAATTAATTTTAAAAATATCATAAAATATAATTAGTAAATTAGGCATGTTAATGCTCGGGTTGCCTCTCGAGAAGCGCTGTTTAGAGTCTAAGCTTGACTTACCTCGTTTTCGCTCGGTTACGTTGGTTCGTGGAGTTGAGACTCCTCTTTCTCGCTATAAATTCTATTATCAACATATGGTGTGAGCCGAGTAATATTTACCTTAAAAGTGCCAAATTTAGAGTGATTTACCTCGACTGTACCGTATGGGAAAACATTCAGTACTGTAAGAGGAGTTGCACCGTTTGGAATAAGCTCTGAAGTGGCAATTCGAGGGTCCTTTTCATCTAATAATAACTGGTCCCTAATTTTAAATTGACTCGTTCCATCCTTATGTTCGTCATGGCTTTGTTTCGGTTCTGCATCGTGTATTTTTGGTTTCTCCTTGACATGTGTCCTCCATTCGTCTAGTTCATCGATCTGAAGCCTTCGTTCCTCATGGGTCATTCTGTGTTTGTCACATAGGATAGAATGTGGCTCCATCACTTTCTTCCTAGGAATTTCATGCAAAGAAGTTTGAACCACAAGGTTAATCACATTAACAGAACTCGTAATATCATCTCTATCACTAAATATCCTAACAGAATCACGAGCTTGGAGTTTAATCGTGTCATCACCTACACAAAGTATCAATTCACCTGTACCAACATCTATGATAGTTCTAACAGTTGCTAAAAAGGGTCGTCCTAAAATTAAAGGTACGTCACTGTCCTCATCCATGTTGATAAACCAAAATAGTAACATATTTTAATCCTACATTTAGCATACTTTTCGACGATTTATCCCTTGATTTATGTAAAAAGGTGCTCTTAATCCTTTCTTTTCATGTCTTATACTCAGGAAAGCACCCAAGAATAAAAAGAACGAGAAACGGGCTCAAAACAGACCAAAATGGGCCAAAGAAGAAGTCGACACGGTCGTGCCTCCTCAAATATACTAGAACACGGCCTGATGTCGATCTACACGGCCGTGCCTCACTAACGGAGTCCAACACGGCCTGGCCACGATTCACACGGGCGTGTCCCATGGCCGTGCCCCTGCCGTAGAGGTGAGTAATTTCACTCGGAAAAGGATACTTAGGGGCAAAAAAACACATTCCAAAATCCTATAAATACACCCTAAGTATAACCTAAAAGGGGGAGTCGACGGGCGATCAGCTAGGCCAATGAGCCGAGCCGAAAAGGTCAGATTTGTGGGAAACTCTCAAGGGATAGCCAGATGATCCATCTCAAGAAGCCGGAATTCTATTCAAGACGGAGGATCTCCTCTTCAATTCCTTCAGGGGGTTTTAGGGATTTCTTATGTTTTGTTTTATCTTTTCTTCCGAGATGTTTTCTTTTATTATGAACTAAACCCTTCAGATACCTGAAGGGGGATGAAACCTAGATGAATCTTGTTATTGTTTTCTAAACTATATGATAAATACTTGATTTGTTCTTAATTATGCGTGCTTAATTCTTGTGTTGATATTTTGCGGATATTGATTCAAGTATGATGTGCTTAGGTGGTGGAGGAAAAGTCCCTGCTTAAGAGTAGATCTAGCATAATTAAGCGGAGTTGATCGCGCGCCTAGAGATAGGGTGACGAGATTTTGCTGGATTAGGGTGAAACCTAATATGGGAGTCCTACGGATCAAGTCAAGTGAATAAATCATCTGGTTCAGTGTTAGATAACAAGTGGAGTCTAGGTGGATTCTTCCTAAGGGTATCGTCTTAATCAACTGAGTTTTTCCCAAGTATTTCCCCAATTCATTCTTTTTGTCTTTGCGTCTTTAGCTTAGTAATTAGTTAATTTAGATTAATAAACAACTTCACTTATTTTAGGCTAAATAATAGAAAGAAAGTTAGTATTAGTACTTTTAGTTCCTTTGGGTTCGATAATCCGGTCTTGCCTAAGCTATACTCTTTGTTCGATAGGTGCACTTGCCTCAATCCTTGTCATAGTTAGTTTCCAGGTTCGATCATTATCTTTATAAATTTTAAAACTCTGACTTCACAGCGATCACATGTCTAGAACAACAAAGTCAACTGGGAATATAAATTTATCAATTTTTACAAGCACATTCTCAATAATACCCCTAGGAAATCTAATAGTTTTATCTACCAATTGAATGCTCATCCTAGTTTGTTTGGGTTTCCCAAGACCTAGTTGTTTAAACATTTTATAGGGCATGACATTAATACTTGCCCCTAAATCAGCCAAAGCATGGTTAACATTTAAACTACCAATTAAACAAGGAATAGTAAAACTCCCTGGATCCTTCAATTTGTTGGGTAGTTTATTTTGTAAGATAACTGAGCACACTGCATTTAGCTCTACGTGTGACAAATCATCTAACTTCCGTTTGTTTGCCAAAAGCTCCTTTAAAAATTTAACTGAGTTGGGCATCTACGAAAGAGTTTCAATAAACAGTAAGTTAATATGCAACTTTTTCAAAAGTTTAAGAAATTTACCGAATTGTTCATTTGTGCGGTCTTTCTTTGTCGCGTTGGGATATGGCACACGAGGTGTATACTCTTTACTTACAAGTTTTTGTTTACTGTGGCTTTCATCAACCTTACCTTTACTTACCATGCTTTCTTGCCTTGGTTCTGGTTTGGACTCAACTAACCCTTCTTCATCTCGAACAGTAATCGCATGGAGCTGCTCTTTTTGGTTAGTTTCGGTGTTGCTAGGCAAGCTACCTTGTGGTCTTTCTGAGATCAGCTTAGCAAGCTGACCTATTTGATTCTCGAGCCCTTGAATCGACACTTGTTGATTTTTAAGCGCTGTTTCAGTGTTTTGGAAATGTGTTTCTGACACCGAGATGAATTTCATTAGCATCTCTTTAAGATTCGGCTTCTTCTCCTGCTGGTAAGGTGGTTATTGAAAACCTAGAGGAGGTTGCGGTCTTTGATTACCTTGACCACCCAACAAGAAATTGGGATGGTTCCTCCAACCTACATTATAAGTGTTACTATAAGGATTATTTTGAGGTCAAGAATTGTTACCCATATAGTTGACTTGTTCGTTCTCTGTTCTAGGGTTGTAGGATAGATATTTTGTGTTGTTCACCCCTCCTCCATTTGTATTGCACTGCATCACCATATGTACCTACGTAGAACCATACAAACCATCAATTTTTTTATTTAAAAGCTCTACCTGGTTAGATAGCATGGTGACCGCGTCAAGGTTGAAAACACCGGCTGCTTTATTAGGCTTTGTCCTCATGACTTGCCACTGATAGTTATTCAGTGACATCTCTTAGATAAATTCATAAGCCTCCTCAGGTGTTTTATTATTCAAAGTACCACCGACGGCTGCATCGATTAGTTACCTAGTTGAGGGGTTCAAACCGTTATAAAAAGTTTGAACCTGTAGCCATAGAGGTAACCCATGGTGAGGGCACCTTCTCAATAAGTCCTTATACCTCTCTCATGCATCGTAAAGAGTTTCTAAATCCATCTGCACAAAAGAAGAGATATCATTCCTCAACTTTGTTGTTTTAGCCGGCGAAAATATTTTAATAGAAACTTTTCGGTCATTTGTTCCCAAGTCGTGATGGAACCTCATGGTAACGAGTTCAACCACTGTTTAGCTTTATTCCTCAATGAAAAGGGAAATAACCGTAAGCGAATGGCATCATCATAAACGCCATTAATTTTAAAAGTATCACAGAATTCTAAGAAATTAGCCAAATGAGTATTTGGGTCTTTCGTCCGCAAACCATAAAAAACCGAACAAAGCTGTTGAATCATTTGAATAGTGTTAGGTTTGATTCAAAATTATTTGCGATAATAGCGAGTCTAACAATACTCGATTCAAATTTGATTAAATTGGGCTTAGCATAATCATACATAGTACGAGGAGAAGGATTTTGATTCACAGGATTCGCGGCAACCACAGGAGGTAGCAGATTGTTTAGATTTTCAGCCATCTCCTCGGTAAGATTGGTATCGTCCTTTTGCTCTTCCTCTATATACTGTTGACCTCGCCTCGCTTCTCTATGATTTCTGGGAGTTGTGCTCTCGATCTCACTGTCAAATAATAAAAGTCCTGACGGGTTTCTTCTAGTCATAAACTAGAGACACCTGCCAGAAACAAATAAAAGAAGAGTTAGTAAAAAAAACAAATAAATTGCAATAAAAATAAAAATGGCTAAAGTAATAAAAATTAAGCGTTCCTAATATCTTAGTCCCCGGCAAAGGCGCCAAAAACTTGATGACGTCACGAACTAACTAAAATACGAAAAAGACAAGCGCACCTATCAAATAGTAGTATAGCTATGGTGAGTCCAGAATATCGTATCCACGAGGACTAGAAGTACTAGTAATTACTATCTTTTTATTATTTAGCCTAAAAATTAGAGAAGTGTTTAATCTAAAATTTAACTAACTAATTAACTATGAGCACGACAGAGATAAACTTGGGAAAATATTCGAAGAAAACTAATGAGAGAGACAATACCCAAGGAGAAATTCACCTAGACTTCACTTATTATTATAACTCTGAATTAAACGATTTATTCACTTGCCTTGATCCATAGAAACCCCTAAATTATGTTAATATCTCTTTCGAGACTACTAACAACTAACTCTAGGTTGATTAATTGAAATTTCTTTCTAATTAAAACCCCTATTGTCGCATTAACTCGATCTATGGACTCCCTTATTAGATTTGAATCTAATCCGGCAGATTTATGTCATCCTATTTCTAGGGTTGCAATCAACTCCGCTTAATTATGCTAGATATACTCTTAAACAGGGACTTTTGCTCCACTAATTAAGCACATCAAACTTGGATTAATATCCTGAAAACATTAAAGCAAGGATTTAGAACACATAATTAAGAACAAGAACAAGTATTCATCATGTAATTCAGATAATTAAATAATAAGATTCATCTAGGTTTCAATCCTCCCTAGGTATTTTAGGGAGTTTAGCTCATGATGTAAAAGGAAAACATCTCAAAATAAGGAAAACAACAAGACATAAAGAACTCAAAAACTTCTAAGGAAAATTGATGGAGTTCTTCAATCTTGAATGAGATCCTGCTTCTGAATTGATTCCGACGGCTTCCTTCGAGTAAATTCTTCGTTCTACTCTGCATGCGTCTTTAAGTCCTCTTCTAGTGTGTATTTATAGACTTTAGAATGCTCAGAAACCCTAAAAATTAGGTTTTTTCCGCGTAACAGGGAAGCAGGGTGCGAAATCGACACGGGCTGGCACATGGGCGTGTGGCTAGCCCGTGTGGAATTTCCCAGGCCATGTGGATCCTGGAAACAGCTATTTTTGCCCAATTTTGGCTCATTTTTCACTCCTTTCGCTCCCCTATGCTCACCTAAGTATAGAAACATGAATTTAAAGGATTAAGAGCATCAAATTCACTAATTCACATAATAATTCATCCAAAAACGCATCAAGAATGGGATTAAAAATATGTTAATTTTATGGCTTATCAGAGGACTAGGTGGAAATAGACATGTTTAGATCATATTGCATGTAATTTCCATGCTATACATCCATACTTGATCTATGTCATTTGGTTGTGTTAATATATGTGATCAGGGATGAATTTAGTTACGATATATGCAACAAAAGTCACCTTGGTTTTAGGTTAACATAATTAATGGATGAGATTGTTCGGAATACCATTTGGATATGATAGTAAAGTTTTGAGCTCATAAGGTTATGTAATGACATGTAATTATATAGTAATTAGTATATATATGAGGTCCAAGTGAGAGATTGTTGGAAAATATGGACATCACATGTATAATAAGGGTAATTACATGTTATTATTTACTATCATAATAGGTTAGCCCAAATTAAAAGTGATCTAATTTTGTTAAAGTTTATTGGGCTTTAATTATTAAATAAAGTATGGGTAAAATATGTGTAGATACTCTATTAACTAATTTTTAATTGATGATGGGTATTAGGGTTATGGTCCCTAAATTACACAACAAGGTAACTTTTCTAATATCCCATCTTTAGAAAAGAGAGAGCCACCTTCTCTAGATTAATTGCGTGCTAATTTGGAAGATCAAAACCTCAAGATCCGTAAATTTCAAGAAATCGATGAATTTAGGTACGCTTCCGCATCTAATTTTGTTCTTGATTTATTTTTGATGATTTGACATGATAGATCCTTGTTTACAGTTTTTATTTTATATCAGATATTATTTTACAATTCTAACATTTGTCTCTTAAATGTCCTTCAAATATCGGAGAAAATATAAAAGAAAATTCGATGCTAATTCTATTTGATCGGTCAATGCATTCAGTTGACTCTCAACCAATTACAGAACCCATCTTGCACATCTTTCGAGAAAACTTTGCGTACCGTACCTATGGTGATAACTCGTACATGTCGTGGCCTTAAAGACACTTTACCCCTTTACAACATTAACATATATTTTGTAGGCGCATCATGCTCAATCAAAACCCTGAGGCGTACTCTTCACTTGTCGTACTCTATATTCAATTGAAGAATACTATGAGAATAAATCCTGAGATACTTCTACGGTGAATACTTTACGCCAAACTTTAATTCGCTAGAAGCCTATAAATTTGTGGACTAACCATCATAGTACGCCAAAACAAGTAACCTTCACATCTAAACACTCTTCTTTTGAATCCGTCACTTTTGGGGTGTGACATTAACTATCCGTACTTTACAAACTTTTGGTTAATTTTACCCTATTGTCCCAGAAAATTCACTAGAGGTCCAAACGCGTATATGAAATAGAGTTTATGATGATCTCTTCTGTATGTTCCATGGGAGAATGAGAAATTTGGTTTCATGTGTTAAGGAAAGATTCAGGCTGCTAAGAGAGCAACGGAAATTAATGTTAAAGGAATGAGCAAAATATATGTTACCACTTACTACCATACAAATTCGTTACCTCTTTCAGAATTTCCAGTAGATCATCAATTATTTTTAACATATCCCCACTCTCGACGACCTACACCAACACACAGCTACCACCAGATTTACCACGATCGAGCAGAGCCACCAACGTTATTGCTTTAATGATCATGTGATTCTGTGTGAAGTTTGTTTTGACTCGCTATAACTTTTCCCTTATCATCACCTTCCGGTTCTACTAGAATTCTTTGGATGCTCATTCCCTCCCTATTACTTTTACTCTACTCATAACTACACAAATTAATTATCCCACTATTGACTGCTTTAATTAAGAATAGTATCTCACTCACTTATATTCAACCTAACTGTACATCTACATTACGCCTTCATAATTGTGAAAGATCCAATCAAGAGTGGGACCATTGATGTTTTTGATATTGGGTTTGTGTTAATCCACAAATGATCCTCCATATTTTAATTGTAATTTAGGTCATTATGTGCTTGAGCTCATCTCAAGTCAACTTGGGAATTAAATAAAAATAGGAGTCACAATGTGATCCATGGACAGCAATTGTATTTTATTTCATACTACCAAATTCGTATTATTTTTCTCACATATGTATATATATATATATTAATTATAAATACTTCAATTAAATGGGTGGGCGTAAGGATAGGGAGATGGGATCATGTTGTAGGCTAAGCTAGCAAGGTTGTGGTGGCCAACAAATTGATCACGAGATACTTCCGCCACCGCTGCTGCTTCAATGTAAAGTATATTCTTTTATGTGACACATGAGTGATGAGTGACCATCACAACTAAAAGTTACGACGGCTCACTCCCTCAACCCCAATTTCATGGCTCATCTCTGCATGCCATGCACGTGAACCCCATTATACCCCAAAACAAACCCTCACTTCCCTTTTAGGGCTATATAAATGGTGCCTTCATCTGCATGGGGATCAGTGCTTATTCCAGAGCTCGATCGTATCCAAATATGAAGACCGTTGGTGAGCTATCTTTGTTGGTTTGCTTGATTATCGTCTGCTTTAATGGTAGAGGATGGTCGCAAAGACTGCCTCGGCCCCAGCCTCAGCAATCTCAAGTACCATGCTTCTTCATCTTCGGTGACTCCTTGGTGGATAATGGAAATAACAATGGTATGCTTACACTTGCTAGGGCTAATTACAGGCCTTATGGCATCGACTTTCCTCAGGGTACCACCGGTCGTTTCACTAATGGTCGAACTTTTGTTGACGCTCTTGGTAAATAACTCCTCCATATATGTATCAGTAATATTTGGTTATTTTACATTGTTGGTTTCCTAATTAGAAACTGGAATCGCAGCTCAACTTATGGGGTTTACACGCTACATTCCTCCCTATTCAAGGGCTCGTGGCCCTGAACTGTTGCGTGGTGTTAATTATGCCTCGGGCGCTGCTGGTATTCGTGATGAAACTGGCGACAATCTGGTACCTATTACGTTCATAATCACGATAAATCCAAGTTGAAACATGTTTATAACGATGATTATATGGAACTTTTGAGTGTAGGGAGCCCACTCATCGATGAACGGACAAGTCGCTAACTTTGCAAATACGGTGGTGCAAATGAGAAGGTTGTTCAGAGGAGATACCAATGCTTTGAGCAGCTATCTAAACACGTGCATTTACTATTGTGGGCTGGGAAGTAATGATTATCTTAATAACTACTTTATGCCAAATTTCTACACAACTAATTCTGATTTCACTACTAAAGCTTATGCCGATGCACTTATTCAGGACTACACGCGCCAGCTAACCGTAAGTATCAATAATTGCTGTTATTGGGTTTTGAATGGTTAGCTCAATAAATATACAAGTGACCGATACTTTAAATCTATGTTTGATATATGATTCAGCAACTACATAGCTTAGGAGCACGAAAGGTGATAGTAACAGCAGTTGGACCAATCGGATGCATACCATATCAACTAGCTCGGTACCATGGTAATAGCAGCCGCTGCAATGAAAACATTAACAAGGCAATCCTTCTTTTCAACAGTGAGCTAAGGAAGCTGGTTGATCGTTTCAACGGTGGCCAACTGCAAGGAGCCAAGTTCGTTTACCTGGATTCTTACAAAAGCAGCAATGATCTTTATCAAAATGGAACTGCTTACGGTAACCTACCAGTATTATAAATATTATAACTTTGATATGAAATAACTATTGATATATTTGCATAAAAAATTGTGGATACGTATAGGGTTTGAAGTAATAGACAAAGGATGCTGTGGAGTTGGAAGAAACAATGGGCAAATAACATGCCTTCCCCTTCAACAACCATGTGCTGATAGAAGGAAATACCTGTTTTGGGATGCCTTTCATCCCACTGAACTTGCCAATGTTATATTTGCACAGTCTGCCTACCAATCACAGTCCTATACTTACCCTGTAAACATACAACAATTGGCCACCCTCTAAATTGCTGTGATCATAAATTGCTACTGTTTTTTTATTGATTATTTTGTCACAATGTGATGCTTGTTATTTGTTGTGCTTTTAATTCAACTTCGTATTATTTTCTGTTTAATGAATGCAATTTAGCTTTGGATTGTTAATTTATGGCAATGACTTTCGAGTTTATAATGTGAAATCAATAAAGTTTGAAGAGTAATAACTAAAAGAGAAAGAAGAGATAAATGACATACAAATAGTTGCAAAACATAAATATATTTAATTAGTCATGTAATACTTTTACTAAATACATGAAAAAAGATGAGATATATAATATAAGCATGTCTTATAGCAAAATATTTGTTGCCATTTCCTGCTTGACGGAGAGCAGAAAAATAATCCTTGGGATTGCTCTCGAAATAGTTTTGGCGCCTCAATTCCCAGGAGCTATCATATATCATTCCTGAACCACCGCCTCCGCCTTTGGGTGGGCCTACTCCTCTTACAGCAGCAGCGCTCCATCCGCCGCTATCTTGGCTACCGCCAGAACCCATTTCGGAAAAGTTAAAAGCAGGAGACTTGACTAAGAATGCTAAAATGGAAAAATATGTTATTTGCATTTTTTTAATAATTTAATGTTATTTTAATATTTTTATCTTAAATTTCAATATTTTTATTTTAAAAAAAAATCAAATTCAACTTAAAATTTAAGATAAAAATACTAAAATAACATTAAATTATTAAAAATAAATAAAATAAAATCATATCTCAATTTTATACCATGTTAAAAGGGAAGTGGGAAATGTTGTATTATTTATACTAGTGATGCAAGGGATAGTGGGCAATGGAATGATGAAACTCAAAACTTCAATAAATTTATTCTTAATTTAGGAGGCAATTTGCATGGATTAATGGAACGTCATTCGCTCGTCATTTGATTCCTTTCGCCTACTTTGAAGCTATAACACCATGGTTTACCGGTGGCCTCTCTCAATAACATGGACGGATCCACGACTTTTTCTTCTTTTTTTTAAGTAAAAGACGAGGACAATGGACAAAGCATATTATTAAGTAATATCCCTAATAACAGTATTATGGATTTCCATAAGATAATTTATATCAAAAAATCAACTCTTAGCTTCACTACACATTTTAGTACAAATCAAGTCAGCCACACTATTGCATGACCTATGTGACCAAACTAACTTGGCGGATCCACGACTTTTTATTTTTCTTTTAATGTAAAAAAATCTAGGAAGGTTGAGGAATTTTTTTTCTCTAAATTTTAATAGCTCGTTCAGGTGTTCGGAAATATCCGATATCTAATTTTTCTCTATTAATAACAGAAGGTTGAAGAATCAATTGATCATTATTGTTTTCTGGCACTTTTTTCTTGAAAAAAGATTCGATCTTTTTGTTGACTATAATTTTATCGAAAAATTTGAAAACTATAATAATATATTAAACAACAATATATTAGGAAAAAGAAAAAAAATAACAAGTCAAATAAATAAAGAACATAATTTATACAAAAATATTTACCGAGAGGCTTTTTGCTAAGCAGTCGAGAGGAAGATAATTTGTATTTTTTTACTCTGTGCTCTCAGCCTCGGCATTAAACTTCATTCTTTTTCTCTTGGTAGTGTCGACACCTTACCAGAGAAAGATAATTTCTTAGCAAGACATACAAATTAAAATACAAGGAAGTTACTAACATAATATATATGGGTATAAGCCAAATCAATTAATTCTGGAATTTGGCTTTAAAGTTCATATTGGGCCTCTAAGTTTAGCCTTTTAAGGCCCATCATATATTAATATTTTATTATTATTATTAAAGTTATATAATTAAAAACTAAAACATATTTTGTTAATATAAAATATAACCTTATAGTTTAAGGGAACAAATTATATGAGACCAAGGGAGTCGAATGTTATACAATATAAATAGCAAATTTAAAATACATGATAATTTATATATAAAATTTAAAAAATCTAAAAATCCATCCCTACTCAATATAATGTTGTGACATTGGAATCTGAATGGTTTGAAATGGTTTTCAGCAATACATTATATTTATTATTCTATATTAAATAAGACAACTGTTATATGTCAGAATTTTTGTCCATAATTTATCCAGAATTTAAAAAATAAAAATTTTTAGTTTTTTTTCCATTTTTTTCTTCCCATCATATAATGTAAATTTAATTTTTATAATATAATTAGAATGTTAGTATTTGGTACACTTACAGTTTTTTTTTTTATTTTACAAGTAATTTTAAAAAATTATTATATCTTTTTTGTTTAAATATTTATTTTAATATTTTATTATATTTTTATAGGACACTTATTAACTACATAACTTTACTGTAGAGCCTAAAAACTCCAATTATAATATACCGAATATTATTCCTATAATTAATATAAAAACATTTTCTCATAACGTAATTAATGCAAAAATATTTTATCATAATACAATAAATATAAACATTCTTTTTCATAATATAATTAATATAAAAATGCTTCTCAATAAAAAAATATAATTTATTGAACTTTTAAATTAACATCAGTGGCAGAAATTGAACCTTAATCAATATAATCAAGTGATTAATTTATGATCACATCATATATTATAATGTACAAAAAAAATTAAGGGAGAAAACAAATAAAAGGATAAGTGATAGATTTCAAAATTAAGGGTCCGTTTGTTTGACAGGAAAACATTTTCTGAAAAATGTTTTCTTGGTTTTACGGTGTTTGTTTGACAGAAAACATTTTACATATGGAAAATGTTTTCCAAAACACGGGTAAAATGATATGGGTTTAGGGAAAATGTCTTATTGATTTTATTTCTGTAAGACAACCAACTCTCACCAAATTCATTCCTCTTTCTCCTTCTCCTTCTTCTGTTCTTCATCTTCTTCTCCTTCTTCATCCAGGTAACTTTCCTCCTTCTACTTCTTCCGTTCTTCATCTTTTATTTCCGATTTTTCTTAGCTGTGTCCATCACATATCTTCTCTTCCCAGGGCTGATGTTTCGTTTCGCTCAAATCTATGGCTGCTTTCACCTCTTTCTCTCTTCTTCGGCACTCTTTTATCTGTTTATATTTTGTTAATGTTAAGGACAGAGTGATAAAGTATTGATTCTGGGTATTTTGGACAGTAATTATACAACGACTGGAAGGATTGTTGCAATTGTGAGAGCCTCACCACGACTCTCTTCTTCTCCCACCTCCATCAATTTTCTAACACCAAATCACTCACGCATGTATTTTTCTTTTCTTTTTATTTGGTTGGGAAGTTCTCTTATTTCGGCATTCAATTGAAGATTACTATTATTCTTTTCGTTGTCAGTTGGCCAATCAATGAAATGGGGGTAGAGAGAAGGTTTAATTGGGTTCTAATTGTAGTTTTTTTTTGGTAGTCTAGCCAGCCAAAGAAGTGAAGAAGAGCTGTACAGATTATATGTTGAATTTTTATTGGCCTTTCTTGATACCTTCGAATCACTCTTTGTAGATATCTATGTCGTGCTAGTTCTACACATGATGAAGAGGGCTGCGGCAAAGGCAAGCGCAATCAATCTTTGATAGTGGAGCTCCAATCATGTATGTATCATCCTTAACACCCGCTTTGAATTCACATTCCAGTTCTAGCATGGAATTTGTTATGTATTATGTTGTTGGACCTATATCCGTTTGGGATTTCATCTCCTCTTAATACGAGTTTTCGGGGAAAAAATCATAACTTTGGGAATAACTTGAGTTTTAAGCAAGCTATTTGTAATTTTGTATTGCTAAAATTTAGACAGAATCGGTTTTATTGATAACTTCTCTATGAGATATTGAAGAACAGGTCACATTGATTTTGCTATTTATCATTGTATCTTGGTTGTTGATTCTTTTTCCCTTCCCATTCAGATTTGACAAGATCATAGCTAAGGAAATTCCTTCAACCATCGTGTATGAGGATGATAAAGTCTTAGCATTCAAAGGCATCATCCATGAGCTCCTGTTCATATTTTGGTGATTCTAAAGTTTAGGGATGGGTTGACACGGCTTGGGAATGTGTGTTCTAGGCACATTATCTATCTAATTTGTTTTATTTTTGTTGTATAACTTATTTGGACTGAATGTGAATTTTGTTGTTTTAATTGATTTAGTTGACCTTTGCAATCATATATACAAAAAAAAAGTTCACCTTTTTTTTTTTGCTTTTTTGCATTTTAACCACGTGTAAATGATTCGAATGAACTTAGAGAAGAACTATCTGCGTACCTGATCCTTAAACCTTGTTTCGGTTTTTCTTGAAGCAGTTTCCCTAGATGGAATACTGACCTGGTATTGGAAATCATCCATACTTTGGAAAGTCAAAGATATGGGAATCAAAATGTTGGCACTAGAAATCTGAGATTTAAGGCACCAAAAGTGGGATTGAGATTTGGCATGAGATAATTGCAATTTTTTGGTCCCTAATTGTATAGTGACTTTGCAAGTTGATACCTGAACCTCAACTATAAATAGGCCTAACCATTTCTCATTTTCATCAACCCACATTTGCCATTCTCTACTTAAGGCATTGTTCTATCTCTTTGTAAATCTTCACTTGTATTTTGGAGTGAAATATATTTTTTAGTGCCCGAGGACGTAGGCAAAATTTGCTGAACCTCGTTAAAATTATAGTGTTCTTTATTGTATTATTTTGCATATTTTGTGAGTGTGATTGTACTGATTTATTGTGCTATTAAATTACAATAGAGGGATATTCTGGCTAGGAAAGACCGGGTACTTAAGCGATCCTTGTGATCCACCTCTCTTTCCTGGGAATTGAACTTAGTGTGATTTTTTAGTACAATAATTTTACTCTTTTACACGCTTCCGCACAATAATTGGTATCAGCGCTAGATTCGTACTTGGGGAATACGATCGTTTATGATACTATTTACGTATACGGTATTGTTCATCTATGACACTATTCACATTGACGATACTGTTCACGTATACAGTAGTTAGGATTGAGGAGAAAAATGGCAAAGGCATCGTCATCAGTAAAGACTACTGTAACCAATGCAAAATTTGAAGTAGAGAAATTTGATGGTACCAATAATTTTGGTATGTGGCAATGTGAGATCCTGGATGTCTTATGTCAGCAAAAGCTGGATATAGCACTTGAAGAAAAACCTGACAAGATGGATGACAAGGAGTGGGCCAAGATCAATAGACAAGCGTGTGGTACAATCTGCCTATGTTTGGCCAAAGAGTAGAAGTACTCTTTCATGAGGGAGACATCGGCGAAGAAGTTGTGGGATACACTGGAAGAAAAGTTTCTAACGAAAAGTCTTGAAAATAGGCTTTATATGAAAAAGAAATTTTATCGATTCACGTATGCACCCGGTATGTCGATGAATGACCATGTGAACTCATTCAATAAAATTTTAGCAAACTTGCTAAATTTGGATGAGAAATTTGAAGATGAAGACAAGGCATTATTGTTGTTGAATTCTCTTCCTGATGAATATGATCATCTTACCACCACATTACTTCATGGAAAGGATACGATCACATTTGATGCAGTCTGTAGTGCGTTGTATAGATCTGAGACTCAAAAGAAAGATAAAAGAGATCACAGAGATACAACTGCAGAAGTCTTAGAAGTAAGAGGCCGTTCGCACAGAAACAAATCTGGTAGAAGGAGTAAGTCCAAAGGGAGACCTGCCAAAGATGAATGTGTTTTTTGTCGTGAGAAAGGGCATTGGAAAAAGAATTGTCCTAAGTTACAAAAGGGCAAGGCTATTTTGATGCATGTGTAGCGGAGCATGATGAGGAGTCAGACTTTAGCTTGGTTGGCATGGCAATGGCATGTCACACAGATGAGTGGATTTTGGATTCAGGATGTACTTACCATATGTGTCCTAATAATGACTGGTTTTTTAGTCTTAAAGAACTAGAAGGTGGAGTTGTTTTTATGGGCAATGACAGCGTTTGTAAGACAATGGGAGTAGGTACAATCCAATTGAAGAATCACGACGGCTCAATCCAAGTCTTGACAGATGTTCTCTATGTACCTAACTTGAAGAAAAATCTCATCTCATTAGGGAACCTAGAATCTAGAGGGCTCACAATCACTTTGAGAGATGGATTACTAAAGGTAGTAGCTGGGGTATTGACGGGGATGAAAGGCACAAGAAGGAATAACCTGTACTATTTAAATGGAAGTACAGTTATTAGATCAACATCAACAGCTTCTGCGAAAGATACAGATTTAGAGGCTACCAGGTTATGGCATATGCGATTGGGACATGCTGGTGAAAAAGCTTTGCAGAATTTGGCGAAGCAAGGCTTGTTGAAAGGTGCAAATTCTTACAATTTGGAATTCTGTGAACATTGTGTTCTGGGCAAGCAGACGAGGGTAAAATTTGGTTCATCAATTCACAATACGAAAGGAATTCTGGACTACGTTCACAGTGATGTGTGGGGACCTACCAAAGTGGCTTCTTTGGGAGGTATGCACTATTTTGTTACTTTTGTTGAAGATTATTCAAGAAAAGTATGGGTGTATCTAATGAAAAGAAAAAGTGAAGTTTTGGATGCATTTCTGAAATGGAAGAAGATGGTGGAGACTCAGACTGGTCGAAAGGTCAAACGACTTCGATCAGACAATGGTACTGAGTACAAGAATGATCCATTTCTACAAGTATGTCAAGATGAGGGTATTGTGCGACACTTCACTGTTCGGGATACACCACAGCAGAATGGGGTGGCAAAACGTATGAATCGGACTATACTGGAGAAAGTTCGATGTATGTTATCCAATGCTGGATTGGGCAAGAAATTTTGGGCTGAGGCAGTTACATATGCGTGCCATCTAATTAACGGTTGCAATCAGCTGCAATAAATGGAAAAACTCTTATGGAGATTGTCGAAACCATTTTTTTGAGTTTTGAAAAACGGGAATTGACTTTAAAAAATATGGAGTCGCCACCAATCCTTTTTGTTTAGGTGTGACCAGGTCACCTACAAAATAAATTTTGGTCTAGGAATTTCAAGAAGAAAACAGGTTCGGGAGTCGGTTACGTGCAAGGAAGGATTAGCACCCTCGCAACGCCCAAAATTGGTACCAAATTGATTAATTGATGTCCTAATGTTGAAAAATTTTGAAATGTTTTTGAAATTATGTTCCTTTTTTTTCTATAAGTTTAAATAACTTGATTGAATATTGAGATTCCCTTGTTCTGAAGGAATAGAGTATCACATCCAGCACGATTGGATACGACAACCTGAGTCCTCGAATTCGAGATCATCCCGAAATTCTCCAAGCACATGTATTGAAATTTTGAAAGGGTATTTGGATATCTGGACAAACAAAAAAAAACCACACCCAGCGCGATTGGGCACGATTTCTTCGAATTTCCAAACGCACAAACATTACCTTATTTTGAAAATATGGACAAAATTTGAAAGGATATTCGTTTATTTGGTCAAACAAAAACCACACCCAAAGACGACAAGCACGATTTCTTGAATTTCCAAACGCACAAATATTACCTTATTTTGAAAATATGGACAAAATTTGAAAGGATATTCGTTTATTTGGTCAAACAAAAACCACACCCAAAGCACGATTGGGCACGATTTATTCGAATTTCCAAACGCACAAATATTACCTTATTTCAAAATACATTTAAATGGGCTATTCGTAAATGAAAAATTTTATAACATGCATATGAACCATGACATATTATCGCCAAAACATGTTAACAAAGCATGGCATTGGAAAGCATAAATGATCGAATATAGTATGAACGAATCAATACGAAAATAATGAACTCAAATTGCAACATTCGCATTAACAAATTTTGAAAATGAATTAAGCGATGTATATAACCACAATAAGAAATGAATCCAAATCAAATTAAAATAAATAGACTGTGAACATTTAACAATAGTAATAACCAAATTAAAAAATGTAATGAGTAGCTCGAAAAATATATAATAATTTAAAACAAATGATATATATAAAATATTAAAATTTTCATATAAAAATGCAAAGTAATATTGAAACATTTTTAAAATGGATAAGTAAAATCCGAAATAAGATATATAAGATAATTTAATATAAAATATAAAAGGTTTAAAATAATATATATAAAAGAGGAAATTATAATACATAACAATTTAAAAAGAATAATATATGTAAAAAGAAAACCGAGATAAACTATATAATATGTAAAAGAAAATCTAAAATAAATAATATATAAAAGTTTAGGATAAATAATATGTATAAAATTATTTTAAATAACTAGTAAAACAAATTTAATAAACATTACATTAAAAAGGGTTAAAATACATAGTATATATAAAAATAATTTAAACAGATAATGTACAAATGTTATTTAAATATCATATAATAAAACAGTTTAAAACTAAATAAATAAATGAATTAGGTAAACTAGGGACGAAAATGAAAGTCAGAACAATGTTTTAAGGACAATCAGTAAATAAACAAATTATTAAGGCCAAATTAGGGACTAAAATAAGGCGCGCATAAACTAGCGAGGACCGAATCAACAAATATTTCAGTGGTTCCAAACGCAACGCATAAACTGGACTGAAGTAAAAAACGCACAAATCCTTGGGAAGAATTAAAGAAACAAATGAAACGAAAGAGCACCCAATCGAAGTTTAACACGAAACAAGAGGGACCGAGCGCGCAATTATACCATTATTAATAAAAAGCGCGGATCCTCTGGGTTCTCGGGTCGGATAGGGGCGTCTTTATGCGCCGTCATTTTGCATCATTTTAAATAGGTTAATAATACCTTAAAACCATCAGAAAACTTTAAGCCCCCTTTTTGTTTTAAAACAGAACCTTAATTCTTTCCCCTTCCTCTGCTGGGCCGAAAGAAATCACAACCCCGCCACCGTACTGCCATAGTAATCGGCAATTAGTGACGGATCCGAGCCTCTTTAAGCGATCCTTTTTTAAAACCCGATTCGAAGGCCTCAGTATTTTAAACCTTGAAGACCGTCTTTACTTTCGATTTCGGTGAAGAAAGACAGATCCGACGGTTTTCTTAGTAAAGGTAAACCCTTTTTTTTTAAACTTTCATATGAACAGAAAGATAGACATGCAAAGAGAAAGAAAAAAAAACGAAAGAAAAAAGATTATCAAAAATCTCAATCACCTTTCAATATTCCTCTATTTTTCAATTTATGTTTCTTGCGTATGTATGTGTAAAAAAAAAATTGTTCCTCTGTTACAATGGTTTGATGGCTTTTTATAGCCGAATCAAAATAAAAATATACAAAAGCTTCTCTTTTGTTTGCTGTGTTGTTCGCTCGTCATTTGGTGCAGGTACGGAGGCCGTATGCTTGCTGGCGGAGGTATGGTGCTTGTAGGAAGGACCACTGACGTGGCGGCAGCGGCGTGGGGCGCGGCGAAGACGAGCCGTGGAGCGTGAGAGGCACGCGCGGGAGAGGCTGCGGCGCTGGCTGATTCCAGAACCCACTAGGGTTTTTGGAACGTCAAACATATTGGGCCATTTGGGCCAAATTCATAATTGGGCTTGGTTGTAAAAGGGGGTTAGGCATTTAGGAACCAGGTAGTGGTTTATTAATTTGGGTCTTAGTTTGGCCCCCCTGTAAATGGACTATGGGCTGGTATTTGTTATTGGACTATATTTTTTGGGTTTTTAATTCTGTTTGTCTTTGTTTGTTTTGGTCTTATTCTGGTTGACTAATAGGCCCGGGCAAATTTGGGCTCTTACAGCTGCCCCTCTTTGCTCATTGTCGTGTAACGGGAATGAAGCAAAGACCTTAAAGACGCCGAATCTTGACTTCTTGGCGCTTCTTTCTTTCAAGTAGTTTTATTCCATCCCACTACATCTTCAAGGGCATAGGAACTAGCGCTTCGGTCCACTCCAATGTAATTTCAGGGAGAAGAGATTTGTAGTTTCGATCTACTCCACTGAAACTTCGAGGTGATAAGAATTCAGAGAGAAGAGATTTGTAGTTTCGATCTTCTCACTGAAACATCTCAGGAATAAAGGTTGATCCTCAATACACTCAGGGAGGAGGGATTTGTAGCTTCGACCTGCTCCACTGGACTTCGAGGTGATAAGAATCCAGAGAGAAGAGATTTGTAGTTTCGATCTTCTCACTGAAACTTCTCAGAAATAAAGGTTGATCCTCAATACACTCAGGGAGGAGGGATTTGTAGCCTCCACCTGCTCCACTGGGACTTCGAGGTGATAAGAATCCAGAGAGAAAAGATTTTTAGTTTTGATCTTCTCACTGGAACTTCTCGGAAATAAAGGTTGATCCTCAATACACTCTGGGAGGAGGGATTTGTAGCTTCGACCTGCTCCACTAGGACTTCGAGGTGGTAAGAATCCAGAGAGAAGAGATTTGTAGTTTCGATCTTCTCATTGAAACTTCTCAGAAATAAAGGTTGATCCTCAATACACTCAAGGAGGAGGGATTTGTAGCCTCCACCTGCTCCACTGGGACTTCGAGGTGATAAGAATCCAGAGAGAAAAGATTTGTAGTTTCGATCTTCTCACTGAAACTTCTCGAAAATAAAGGTTGATCCTCAATACACTCAGGGAGGAGGGATTTGTAGCTTCGACCTGTTCCACTGGAACTTCGAGAAAATAAGACTTGTATGGCTTCGATCTGCTCCTGCAACTTTAGGATTGCCAGATCTGCTATCTTCAATCTGCTCCACTGCAAACTCAGGGAGACAAGATCTGATGTGTTCGATCCGCCCTCAGTAACTCGGGATTGCGGATTCGCTATCTTCAATCTGCTCTCAGTAATTTCGTGGATTGCGGATTGCTATCTTCAATCTGCTCCTGCAACTTCAAGATTGCCAAATTTGCTATCTTCGATCCACTTCACTCATGAAGGCAAGATCTGATGTCTTCGATCTGATCCTGCAACTTCAAGATTGCCATATTTGCTATCTTCAATCTGCTCCTGTAACTTCAGGATTGCCAGATTTGCTATCTTCGATCCGCTTCGCTCAGGAAGGCAAGATCTGATGTCTTCGATCTACTCCTGCAACTTCGTGGATTACCGGATTCGCTATCTTCAATCGCTCCTCGTAACTTCGGGATTGCCGATTTGTTATCTTCAATCGCTCCCGCAACTTCGGGATTGCGGATTTGTTATCTTCGATCCGCCGCTCGGGAAGGCAAGATTCGATGTCTTCGATCTGCTCCTGCAACTTCAGGAATGCCAGATCTGCTAATTCACCAATGTTGTGACACCGTCCTCTGGGGGACCTGTCCTGTAAAATCGGTTTTATGTGTTTATGCTTATGCAAAATGGTTAGGATGCAATGATCTGAATGAATATAATGCTCCTAACTAAATGTATTATGGATGACATCTGCCTGAATGCAGAATGTCATGAGAATGATTTCTTACAAAGATTAAGATGCAATGATCCGAATAAATCAAATGCTCCTAACTAAATGTGTCTTGCATGAATGCAGGATTTCATGATAATGATCCTCTTTTTAAACGCCTAGGATTGACATTGCTCATTATTCCTCCATGTTGTATCACTAATGTAATATCATGTCTTCTTGTTCCACTGACATTATTGACAGATAGTTTGAAGAAATAGTCACTGTTTAGAGTTTCTTCCTCAGATACTTCCAACCCTTAGGCTTGATGAGTTTTAAACAATAGTCCTGTATTAGTTTCTTGTATTATTCAGAAGCTTCCAGAGTAATATACGAAATTCCTTTTATGAAAATATTATTAGTCCACTAACCGTTATTTCAATGCAAAATGCCTGAAAAAGATCATAACCATGGACAAGAAGGAAATTAATTAGGAGCATAGCTCGAAACAAATAAGCTAAGCAAAGATAGCAATCGCAATTAAGAAGGAAATTTATTGTGAATCATATTTTGAAAAGAATAATATAATCACAAATAACAAATTTGAAATGGGTAAAATGGAAACTAGGTGCCCCAGATATCGCAGCCTGAGCTTCTCTGTTCAAACTTCTTGAGGATCATTTTAAGCTCAACATGTGTTTAGGGGATCCAGAGCACTTTGTCGATGCCCCAAGACATAGCATACTTCTTCAATGTTAATTCAGGCATAGCAAGCCTGTTGTATACCCTAGTTTTGATCAATATTTGAGCCGCCCTTTTTCGGGTTTTCAACTCAAATCCCCTTTGGTCTCAAAGCGCCCTTTGCGGGTTTTCACCTTGGCCTCTCCTTTCTCTTCTTTTTTTCTTTTTTTTTTTTGTTTCTTCTTCTTTTTTTTTTGTGGAAAACTTTTTATTGAATCTGAATTCACCGGATTGGGCAGGTCCTCACTATCCATCTCGGTCAATATCCATGCTTCCCCAGAACAGGCCTTCTTTGCTGCATAAGGTCCTTCCTAGTTTGGCATCCACTTTTTTCTGAAGTCCCTTTTGCATGGGAAAAGTCTTCTTCAAAGCCCTATCATGAAATTTTCTAGGGCGAATCATTTTTGTTGTGAGCTCGTATCATCTGACCGTGACAGATAGTTTTTAACATTTTCTCTTCAAATTCAACTGATCATATTGAGATTGGATCCTTTCTACCTCATCCGATTTCAGCTCTGAAAGAATTTTGACTCCAATGGGCAAAACCAATGAGAAATATGTTGCCCCGGACAGTCTTGGCCAACGTTTGATAAGCATAGAGGGTAAATAGTAACTTCTGTATGCCAATCTTTACAAGTCTCGGTCTTTTTATGATCTTTTGTTTTTCTTTTTGGTTACTTTTGCTGCACTGATATGTGGCACTTAATCTTTGAACAAACCGCAGACTTTTGACATTGTGCGGTTGAATGTGATCTTTTTGACATTTTTTTTGTATTCTTTTTCTTTTCTTTTTTTTGGTCTAATGACTATCGACTTTGTAATACTGGCATATGAAGCGACCTTCACCCTCTTAGTGAAGAAATTGACACCCACGAAGATGAATTGGTGTCGGCTAAATGCTCTTGACGAGATCGGCCCTATAACATCTATTCCCCACATATAGAAAAAATGGAGGAGGTATGTAAGTCTTGTCCTTCTCGATTTGGCATTTGGTGTGGATCGACACAATTTCCCTTTCTTGGTAGACCAAAGAGCTCGAACCTCTTAATTAGCCTTGACCATTGTAGGACCATTAACATGGGTTCAGCATACCCATGTTTCAGTATCCTGGCGTGCCTTGATATGATTGTGCAAAAACATCTTCGAATTATTGAGAATGGCTCAATGATGTCTCGCCTTATTTCTGTGGTGAGTTAGGCTTCGATCTTTGCCCCTTTTCTAAGCCTACAACGTCCACTGACCTTTTGCAAGGTAGAGTCTATTTTCATCTTGTTCTACTATCATTAACAAATCAGAAGATAGGCTACACTCTGTGTCATCTTCAAAGTCCTTAGATCCCTTAGACCCATATCTTATTCAAAAAGGAGTCAAGAATAACGTCACTCATGTCGTTGATATCCGGGTACCTAGGTAATGCGGCGTAAAATCCAAGGAATAAATGATTTTGCGGATGATTATTCGTATGATATGGTCATGAATAAAGAATGAAAGAATATTCTCAAAACAAAAGAATATATAATATGAAATGGAAAGCATGAAAAATATTTGCTTAAAAAGATGCATTTTATTGAAATAAAAATTTTGGACACAAGCCTATTTCACAAAAAGATCATTGTTGCTCCTAGGCTTAAAGAAACAAGTGCGTTTTGTACATTACTCCGAGTAAGCTCTAAATACTACAAGAATTTCTTCCGCAGTCCAATTCTTCAGAACACTCCCAGGTTCGTAAGGGCAGATATCCGACAAGGTCCCCCTTTCAGTGAGCGTTTCTTCAATGTCTTTTTCCTCTATCGCATTTACTCTACCATCAGTGTGATTTGGTAGCGGATTATCAGCATTTGATGTGTCATCCAATTTCACCATACCCATCTTAATAAGTCTTTCCACGACTTTCTTAAAGGCAGTGCAATTTTCTATTGAATGCCCCGAAATTCCCGCATGATAGTCACATTGGGCATTTGCATCATACCACTTGGGGTACGGGGGCTGCAATGGTGTCAGGTAGAAAGGGGACACCATATGTGTCAAACAATCTCTGATATAGCTCTTGGTATTTTATTGGAATAGGAGTGAACTGAAGCTTTTCTGTGTTCGTCCTTTGACTAGATTCATTCCTTGAAGGAGTCTGAAGACTAGTAGTTGTCGTCCTTGGTGATCCCACAGTAACTTGCTTTGAACAACCTTTACTGTATACTCCCACATTGTTTACCTCACTTTCTTTCTTTCCCGGGACTAATCTTTTGGCACTTTCCCCCGCATCTATTTTACCGTTTCTCACAGCATCTTCGATCATTTCACCGGACATCAATATGTCTGAGAAACTCTTCGTGGCACTCCCCAACATATGGTTGATAAATGGGGCTTTCAAGGTGTTGATGAAGAGCATAGTGGTTTCTTTCTCCAGAAGAGGTGGCTGGACCTGTATTGCAACCTCTCTCCACCTTTGTGCATATTGCCAAAAACTCTCGCTTGGTTTCTTCTCCGTGTTTTACAAGGTAATGCGCTGTGGGTCATATCATTACGTGATATGCATCGCTTCATAAATTCCTGTGCTAAATCCCTCCAAGAACCAATTTCGGTACGGCTCAACTGATTGTACCATTTAGATGCTGCTCCCGCCAGACTATCTTGGAAGCAATGTATTAGCAGTTGGTCATTGTTAACATACCCAGTCATTCTTCGGCAAAACATAGTTATGTGAGCTTCGGGGCAAGTATTCCCATTGTATTTTTCAAATTCTGGCATCTTGAATTTGTGAGGAAGTATTAGATCTGGCACCAAACTTAGATCTTTAGCATCGATTCCATGTTGCCTATCAGTGCTTTCCATGGCCCTAAATTTGTCTTCCAACCATTTGCATCGCTCTTCTAACTGTTTTGGCAATTCAGCCCTTGCCCTTTCTCTGTCTACTGCCTTATAAAAGTCAGGAATAACAACATTAATTGGATGATCCCCTAAGTTAGAACCCGATCCCGTTTGGAAGTTGGCCGGTATCGAAACATCTTCTTGAAATTGTTGAGGTTTAATTGTGACAGATGTCTTTCGTGGATGCACTTCAGGATGTGTCGGGGTAAAACTCGGAGGATATAGTAGTTTCTCATTATCTTCACCAGTGCTAACCATAGGGGCTTTTCCTTTGTCCACTCCTCCTGCCAGTAGTTGAGTCAATTGGGTCATCATACTCTTTTGTGATTTCATCATTCAGTCTATCATATCTTGCTGGATCTTAGCAAGCTGTTCTTGCATTTGCAACTGAAGTTTATCATACATCTCTTTTTGGAGTTGTTCAAGCTTCTCTATTCTCTGATCCACATCTTTCGTCTTGGTTCGGTACCGTAGGGATGTTTGGTTTTACCGGTGTCCAGGTTAATGCTGAAATAATTTCAATCAATCAGGGTCTTCTCATAAAATCTAGTGCATATGATGTAATGTCATGTGAATGCATGCAATAGGTGCAAAAGGCATCGATTCTAATTCTATTTCCATTAGAAAACTTTTCTAGAGGGCAAAATTCTTTACATGAAACAAATTACAAATATACGGACAACCGTATTGTCTTCCGTTTTATCAAGAAAATCATTCTCCATGAGAAACTCTCTAATTCGGCAATCGAATACGAATCGACACTCTTTTAAATATGAAATGACATGTAAACAATAAACCAATAACACAGTAAGTCAGTATCGCATGATAAAATTCCAAACAAGCAAAATATTATCAAACATTTATCTGGGTAACCACAAAAAGTTTGGCATAGATCCGCCTAAGGTGGGCTCTTTGGGCTACTACATGCGGCTTGGTTCTAGAGAATGGGTACCTGAACCAGCAGATTCCTCAATCTTCACCCATTATAGGCTCATATGGATCGAGTTCGGTCCAGGGGAATACATTTCCCTATGGCCATGCGGAGATGAAAATCTCACGAAGCACATAGGTACAGATGTATCCCAGAAGCAGTCCACTAGCCCATGCGGAGGTGAAAACCTCACGAAGGCATAGTTTCTCACTCCCACTTAAAGGTGTGACCACAACGGTCATGCAATGCAATGTAAGAGGATTCTACGAGACTCAACATTAATCATAGCACAAATGCATCAAAAGAAACATGATTTTTCAAAATAATTTTCCAAATTTTAAATCAAAAGGACAAAAATTAATCAATCTAATGGCCTGACTCTCAACCTCTCCCCAGTGGAGTCGCCAAGCTGTCGAAACCATCTTTTTCGAGTTTTGAAAAACGGGAATCGACTTTAAAAAATATGGAGTCGCCACCAATCCTTTTTGTTTAGGTGTAACCGGGTCACCTACAAAATAAATTTTGGTCTACGAATTTCAAGAAGAAAACAGGTTCAGGAGTCGGTTACGTGCAAGGAAGGATTAACACCCTCGCAACGCCCAAAATTGGTACCAAATTGATTAATTGATGTCCTAATGTTGAAAATTTTTGAAATGATTTTGAAATTCTGTTCCCTTTTTTTTTCTATAATTTTAAATAACTTGATTGAATATTGAGATTCCCTTGTTCCGAAGGAATAGAGTATCACATCCAGCACGATTGGATACGATAATCTGAGTCCTCGAATTCGATATCATCCCCAAAATTCTCCAAGCACATGTATTGAAATTTTGAAAGGGTATTTGGTTATTTGGACAAACAAAAAAAAAACCACACCCAGCGCGATTGGGCACGATTTCTTCGAATTTCCAAACGCACAAACATTACCTTATTTTGAAAATATGGACAAAATTTGAAAGGATATTCGTTTATATGGTCAAACAAAAAACCACACCCAGCACGATTGGGCACGATTTCTTCGAATTTCCAAACGCACAAATATTACCTTATTTTGAAAATATGGACAAAATTTGAAAGGATATTCGTTTATTTGGTCAAACAAAAAACCACACCCAGCACGATTGGGCACGATTTCTTCGAATTTCCAAACGCACAAATATTACCTTATTTCGAAATACATTTAAATGGGCTATTCGTAAATGAAAAATTTTATAACATGCATGTGAACCATGATATATTATCGCCAAAACATGTTAACAAAGCATGGCATTGGAAAGCATAAATGATCGAATATAGTATGAACGAATCAATACGAAAACAATGAACTCAAATTGCAACATTCGCATTAACAAATTTTGAAAATGAATTAAGCGATGTATATAAACACAATAAGAAATGAATCCAAATCAAATTAAAATAAATAGACTGTGAACATTTAACAATAGTAATAACCAAATTAAAAAATGTAAGGAGTAGCTCGAAAAATATATAATAATTTAAAACAAATGATATATATAAAATATTAAAATTTTCATATAAAAATGCAAAGTAATATTGAAACATTTTTAAAATGGATAAGTAAAATCCGAAATAAGATATATAAGATAATTTAATATAAAATATATAAGGTTTAAAATAATATATATATAAAAGAGGAAATTATAATACATAACAATTTAAAAAGAATAATATATGTAAAAAGAAAACCGAGATAAACTATATAATATGTAAAAGAAAATCTAAAATAAATAATATATAAAAGTTTAGGATAAATAATATGTATAAAATTATTTTAAATAACTAGTAAAACAAATTTAATAAACATTACATTAAAAAGGGTTAAAATACATAATATATATAAAAATAATTTAAACAGATAATATACAAATGTTATTTAAATATCATATAATAAAACAGTTTAAAACTAAATAAATAAATGAATTAGGTAAACTAGGGACGAAAATGAAAGTCAGAACAATGTTTTAAGGACAATCAGTAAATAAACAAATTATTAAGGCCAAATTAGGGACTAAAATAAGGCGCGCATAAACTAGCGAGGACCGAATCAACAAATATTTCAGTGGTTCCAAACGCAACGCATAAACTGGACTGAATTAAAAAGCGCACAAATCCTTGGGCAGAATTAAAGAAACAAATGAAACGAAAGAGCACCCAATCGAAGTTTAATACGAAACAAGAGGGATCGAGCGCGCAATTATACCATTATTAATAAAACGCGTGGATCCTCCGGGTTTTCGGGTCGGATAGGGGCGTCTTTATGCGCCGTCGTTTTGCATGATTTTAAATAGGTTAATAATACCTTAAAACCATCAGAAAACTTTAAGCCCCCTTTTTGTTTTAAAACAGAACCTTAATTCTTTCCCCTTCCTCTGTTGCGCCGAAAGAAATCACAACCCCGCCACCGTACTGCCATAGTAATCGGCGATTAGTGACGGATCCGAGCCTCTTTAAGCGATCCTTTTTTAAAACCCGATTTGAAGGCCTCAGTATTTTAAACCTTGAAGACCGTCTTTACTTCCGATTTCAGCGAAGAAAGACAGATCCGACAGTTTTCTTAGTAAAGGTAAACCCCTTTTTTTTAAACTTTCATATGAACATAAAGATAGACATGCAAAGAGAAAGAAAAGAAAAAAATGAAAGCAAAAAGATTATCAAAAATCTCAATCACCTTTCAATATTCCTCTATTTTTTTATTTATGTTTCTTGCGTATGTATGTGTAAAAAAAAATTTGTTCCTCTGTTACAATGGTTTGATGGCTTTTTATAGCCGAATCAAAATAAAAATATACAAAAGCTTCTCTTTTGTTTGCTGTGTTGTTCGCTTGTCATTTGGTGCAGGTACGGAGGCCGTATGCTTACTGGCGGAGGTACGGTGCTCGTAGGAAGGACCACTGACGTGGCGACGCGCGCGTGGGGCGTGCGAAGACACGATCTGTGGAGCGCGTAGAGGCACGCGCGGGAGAGGCTGCAGCGCTGGCTGATTCTAGAACCCACTAGGGTTTCTGGAACATCAAACACATTGGGCCATTTGGGCCAAATTCAGAATTGGGCTTGGTTGTAAAAGGGGGTTAGGCATTTAGGAACCGGGTAGTGGTTTATTAATTTGGGTCTTAGTTTGGGCCCCCTGTAAATGGACTATGGGCTGGTATTTGTTATTGGACTATATTTTTTGGGTTTTTAATTCTGTTTGTCTTTGTTTGTTTTGGTCTTATTCTGGTTGACTAATAGGCCCGGGCAAATTTGGGCTCTTACAGAGATATGGACTGGTAAACATGCTACTGATTATGATTCTTTACATGTTTTTGGTTCCACTGCATATTATCATGTAAAAGAATCTAAGTTAAACCCAAGAACAAAGAAAGCATTATTCGTAGGTATAATTGGTGGAGTAAAAGGATATCGTCTTTGGTGTCATGATACAAGGAAGATTGTTTTCAGTAGAAATGTGACTTTTGATGAATCAACCATGACGAAGAACAAGGATTCACAAAAGGATGACAAAACCAGTAATACTTTGCAGCAGGTGGAGCTTGAAAAGGTTAATGATGATCCAGCTAATATTGAAGGAACAAATGATGAAGAAGTTTCGACCCAAGAACTTCTACAGCAATAAGATTCAATTGCATATAGGAGGCCAAGAAGAGAGATTCGTATGCTTGCTCGCTTTGATGATATGGTGGCCTATGCACTTCCAATTGCAGATGATGATGTTCCTTCTACTTTCACAGAAGCAAGAAGTAACCCTGATGGTGTAAAGTGGAAGCAAGCTATGAATGAAGAAATGCAGTCTCTTCATAAAAATAGGACTTGGGAGTTGGTGACACTGCCCAAAGGAAAGAAGGCAATTGGATGCAAATGGGTATATGCAAAGAATGAAGGATTTCCTGGTAAAAATGAAATTCGATACAAGGCTAGATTGGTAGCAAAGGGTTACGCTCAGAAAGAAGGAATAGACTACAATGAAGTGTTTTCTCCAGTTGTGAAGCATTTGTCTATTCGAATTTTGCTAGCCTTGGTTGCACAATATGATCTTGAACTAGTTCAGCTCGATGTGAAGACTGCGTTTTTACACGGTGATTTGGAAGAGGAAATCTATATGACTCAGCTAGATGGATTCAAGGTTACTGATAAAGAAAATTGGGTTTGCAAACTGACAAAGTCACTTTATAGATTGAAACAATCTTCGAGGCAGTGGTACAAGCGATTTGATCAGTTCATGAAAGGGAAAAGGTACACAAGAAGTAAATTTGATCATTGCGTGTATTTTCAGAAGCTGCAAGAAGGAATTTTCATATACTTACTCTTATATGTTGATGATATGTTGATAACATCTAAGAGTAAAGTTGAAATTTAGATATTGAAGGCTCAACTCAACCTTGAGTTTGAGATGAAAGATCTAGGTGAAGCTAAGAAGATTCTTGGCATGGAAATATGTAGAGATAGAGCCCGTGGCAGATTTAGCTTATCTCAGAAGCAATATTTGAAGAAGGTACTACAGTAGTTTGGCATGAACGAGCAGACAAAACCTGTAAGTACCCCATTGGCTTCTCATTTCAAGCTTTCTGCACAACTATCTCCTTCGACAAATACGGAACAAGAATACATGTTACAAGTTCCGTATTCTAATGCAGTAGGTAGCTTGATGTATGCAATGGTGTGTACAAGACCCGACATTTCACAGGTAGTTAGTATAGTGAGCAGGTATATGCATAATCCTGGAAAAGGACATTGGCAAGCTGTGAAATGGATTCTACGGTATATTCAAAAGACCATGGATGTTGGAATACTGTTCAAGTAGGATACTACACTTGGTAAAGGTGTTATTAGGTACGTTGATTTTGACTATGCCGGCGATTTGGACAAACGAAGATCAACCACCAGTTATGTGTTTACACTTGTTGGAGGACCAATAAGTTGGAAGTATACACTGCAGTCTAAAGTTGCGTTGTCAACCACAGAAGCTGAATACATGGCTATAACAGTGGCTGTAAAGGAAGCTATTTGGTTACAAGGTATGGTTAAAACCTTGGGATTGGTTCAGGAGCATATTAACGTGTATTGTGATAGTCAAAGTGCTATTCATTTAGCAAAGAATCAAGTCTATCATGCACGTACAAAGCATATCGACGTACGGTTCCATTTTGTGCGGGAAATTATTGATGAGGGAAAAATTCATCTTTAGAAGATTAAGACTGCAGATAATCCCGCAGATATGATGACCAAGGTAGTAACAACAACCAAGTTCGAACATTGTTTGAACTTGATCAATGTCCTGCAAGTTTAACAGTTGAAGAAGTCACTATCAAATATTGTTGACAAAGGCAGAAAGAATTGTGTGAAGATAAGATTATCCTAATCAAATCTTCAAGGTGGAGATTATTGGAAATCATCCATACTTTGGAAAGTCAAAGATATGAGTATCGAAATGTTGGCACTAGAAATCTGAGATTTAAGGCACCAAAAGTGGGATTGAGATTTGGCATGAGATAATTGCAATTTTTTGGTCCCTAATTGTATAGTGACTTTGCAAGTTGATCCCTGAACCTCAACTATAAATAGGCCTAACCATTTCTCATTTTCATCAACCCACATTTGCCATTCTCTACTTAAGGCATTGTTCTCTCTCTTTGTAAATCTACACTTGTATTTTGGAGTGAAATATATTTGGTAGTGCCCGAGGACGTAGGCAAAATTTGCTGAACCTCGTCAAAATTCTAGTGTTTTTTATTGTATTATTTTGCATATTTTGTGAGTGTGATTGTAGTGATTTATTGTGCTATTAAATTACGATAGAGGGATATTCTGGCTAGGAAAGACCTAGTACTTAAGCGATCCTTATGATCCACCTCTCTTTCCTGGGAATTGAACTTAGTTTGATTTTTTAGTACAATAATTTTACTCTTTTACATGCTTCCGCACAACACCTGGTTTAAATTTCTGGTTACAATTTGTCAGGCTGAACAAAGGCATGGAGAGATACTGGGTCAACTTCTTTTATTAGATGCGCCATTATTGAATTTATCATATCCATCATCCTTGGCTTCGTCCCAACCAGCCCAACCATCATTGCTATGAGAAGTAGTCACCTCTGTAGTACCTTCCTTCCTGTTGACAAAACTTCTCTGCATGTATTATTCTGATGTTCTCATAGTTTATAAAATGTTTTCATGGTCTCTAAACTTATAAGTACAAGTTAAGATGCATGTATCTGGTTTCGTTTTAAATACCTTCTTTGGGTATTAGTTGCATCTTGTGGTGAATGAATTATTTTATTAACAGATCCCATTTACTGTAGTAAGTTCTGAGCAGGGAGAAACATGAGTGCACTCTTTTAGAATGGCTTGCAATTTGCAAGTGATCAATAGATGCTATATTTGGTTTTGGCATAAACCGAGGACTAAATAGTTGTAGGTGGGGATAAAATAAATGAATTCTACAAAACAAAAACGTTTTTAATTTGATGACTCCATTTGTGCAGTAAGGTAGAAAAAGACTGGACAAGAAGAATTGGCAATGACCGTCATTTAATCTGCATAGAGGATCCGTTTGTGGTATCTCATGACCTTGGTCGAGTGGTGGACAAGTTCAGCATTAAAGTTCTAAGAGAAGAGTTTGAACGAGCGGCTGATGTAATGCAGTATGATCCAAATCCTTAGATAACACTCTTTGAACCTTACGTCCCTGGGTAACAAAACCTTGTCCAAGTGTGTTAGAAAATCAATGGTTAAAGCTATTTGGTTGGTTTTTGTAGTTGGTGTGCTTTGCGTCCCCCATAATTTTCAATTTTGACCTTTTGAGTTCACATCCATTTTAAAGAAGTTTAAGCTTAATATATGTAATCAAGAAAAGAAATTTCCAAACATTTTATGGATGGATGTTAAACAAGTTGTAATTAGTTGATTGATAGTGTATACAAATTCCTGTATGATCCAAACATATTCATATCAAATGAGTGTGTTATATCGTATTTGTGTCTTCAAGTGAAACAAACAAAACAGTCTTATTATATACATCTAATAAATCATTGCAATATATGTAAAAACAATTTAAAATATAAATTTATTAATATGTATATAATAAACTCAATTAAACAATGAAAAGATAATAAATTCTTAAATATATATTTGTTTAATTTAAAACAGCTTTTATGAAATATTTTCAGGAAATCTGTCAAACAACAGAAAATATTTTACACAGATTCATCCAAATACCAGAAGAGTAAATCATTTTCTAGAAATTATTTTCCGAAAAATATTTTACTGGCAAACAAACAGAGCCTAAGTTAGTTTGTATATGGATATGTATGTACATGATCACAAGAGAATTATCTATATCATAATAAAATGACTAAGTTTGGTGTCACAAGTCAAGTGGCAACCAACTCAATAGGTAAAAGAAAATACGAAAAAAGTTAAAATTGTTTAAAAAATATAGAAATAATTATATCATTTAATTAATTTATAAAATAAAATAATCCAATTCTCTTAAACTAACTAGGTCATTTTCTCAATTAAACCTATCTATTTGTTTTTGTCTAAAAATAAACTACCCATGTAACTTCTAATTATTAAGGAAAAAAACTATCCCCCTTTTCCTTTTGAAAGTAAACTTCATTATAGAGAAATTAATAAGACAAGGAAAACCAACAGATGAGAGATGACTACACCCCAAGTCTATAAGTTTGTCCCATACACGCGAACTTAAGTCCCTCGAACGTTAGTATTCACAAAAGAATAATGATCCAAATCTAAGATAGAATTGAGAAAAATGGGAAAAGAATCCCACATTTGACAACCAACATAGGATTAGGTCACCTGAGCAAGTTCATCAGCCGCCTTATTAGCCGTCAACTCTTTTTTTAAATATTATTATTTCTTAAAATGTAAAATTTATATATAAATTATTATTTTTAAATATAAATTTATATAATATCTTTTCATATGTTGTCTAATTATGTATTTTCACAATTTTTTTGGAGATGAACCTGTTCAAGGGTTGGACTATTGATCCTAATTCGAATGTGTGCTTGAAATATAGGAGACTTTTGACAAAAGTATAAGACTCGAAAAAATGGGTTTAGAAAAAAATAAGCTCATTTAAAATATGAGTTGAACTTAAACTCTAATATTTAAGGATTGAGCCGTCTTATTTTTTACTTTGTAATATATATTTTTATTTAATTTTTACATATTATGTAATTTATATAAAATTAAAGAAAGTATATAATACTATAAATGTAAGCATTAAAAGATAATCGAGGTATTCATTGGTCTACTTTGGGATGACTTATGTGAGTCTAAAGTGAATGGAGAAATGAATTTTGGTGACTTGGCCAATTTTAACATAGCTCTATTGGCTCGACAGTGTTGGCGTATTTTTATTAATCCAAGTTTCTTGGTTAGCAGAATTGTAAAAGCGAAATACTTTCCACAAACGAAATTTTTGAGTGCCACACTTGGCTCTTACCCATCTTACATTTGGCGAAGTATATGGAATTCATGTGGTTTGTTGGAGAAAGGCATTGGCTGGAGAGTGGGGTCGGGGGCTTCGATCTCTATTTAGAATGACTGCTAGCTTCCTAAATCGAGCAGCTATAAAATTCAATCTTCAGCAATCAATCCATGATTCACATGGGTGGCAGAGGCGATTCTAGGGTTGGGGTGGCATCGGCCCGGCCGCTAAAATGAAAAATTATCATTTAGGCTCTTTAATTTTTTTAAAATTTTAAATTAATAAAAGTAAAATTATATTTTGACCCCCTAAAATTATAAAAATTCGATTTAATACTTTAAAAATTATAAAGATATAGACTATATAAAAAATTAAAATTTCATTCGCCCCCTAAAAAATTGTTCTAGCTTCGCCCCTGACTGATGGCCGATTTAATTAATGCAGATTCAAACAGTGGGAGGGAGGACTTAATACCTTATTTTCGCATGATGGAGCTAGCTGAATTTTATCAATTCCCCCATCACGCACAAACCGAGCTGATTGTCTGGTGTGGAAAGGGGATAACACCATTTCTTATTCTATGAGGAGTGGCTATAGGCTCCTTCGTGGTGGGGATTTACATAATCATAGCCATTATTCAAACAACCAAGTTTCTCCTAATAAAAAGCTATTTCAGTGTATTTGGCAAAGCTCAATGCCACCAAAGATCAAAATTAGAAGTTGGAGATTTACACAGAATTTCGTTCCTACTCAACATAACTTTACATTAAGCCCGTCTTAAATACTATGCTGTGCCCGAGATGTTCTTCTGCTGCAGAAACAACGATTCATGTTATTCGTGATTGTGTGTTGACTAAAGATGTATGGAGGAGCCTGGGTATTTCGTGGCCTGAACAGTGCAACGAGATGGATTTTAAAAATTGGTTAGCTTACCTTCTTGACTCTCGTAATGCAGCTGACTGCAATTTAATTCTTATCATAATTTGGGCATTATGGCACAATAGAAACATATTCTACCATGCAGGTTTTAGCCAAACAAATAGTGATGTGGTTACTTTTATCATGGCTTTTTTCAAAGAGATGGTGGGTTTGAATGTACGAGAGATTCCTGTGGTTACTGTTAAGTTATGGAACAGAATAAAAGAGAGCTGGAAAAGAAGACAAAACCAGAAAAAATTTAAAACTGAATAGTCCATCTTTCATTAAGATTTCGGTGCATAATATACAAAAGACTACTGTTGTTACAGTGGTTAATCATATCCTAAAATTTCAGCAAGTATCACATAAAAAAGATTGTATCACCTAACCAAATACAAACTGACACATTATGTGTATCATGCTTGACTACTTATAACTGCTTTGTCAAGCTAAAACATCAAAAAGATTGGCATACACTCTTAGAATATCTAAGAAAAATCTTAGTCATCTAATACTCCTTATTGAGATTTTTCTTGGAGACTCCAAGCTTTTTTCTTAGAAACTCAAATCTAGGCCCTGAGACAATCTTAGTCAGAGCATCTGCAACTTGATCTTCAGACTAATTTCACCAAGTCTTTCAGCTTCTCTGATTGCATGAAATTTCTCATTAATATGCTTAGTTCTTCCATGCTGGACTGGATTTTTGGTGATAGCTATAGCAGATTTATTATCCACCCAAATTGCAATAGCTTCATTAGTATTTTGTTCCAAGTCAGCCAAGATCTTTCTAAGCCAAGTGGCTTGATTAGTTGCTGCTGCAGCAGAGACATACTCAGCTTCAGCTGAGGATTGAGCCACCACATCTTGCTTCTTTGAATTCCATGCAAAGGCACCACTTCCAAAAAAGAAAAAAAAAAAAAACCAAAGTGTTTTTGCAATCATCCACACTTCTAGGCCAACCACTGTCAGAATAACCTTCAAGCTTGCAACTATCATTCTTCGAATACCATATGCCATAGTTAAATGTACCTTTAATGTATCTCATAACCCTTTTAGCTGCACCATAATGAGTCTGACTAGGGGCTTGCATGAATCTAGATAATAAGCTTGCAACATACATTATATATGGCCTAGTAGCAGACAAATATAATAAATTGCCTATCAAACTTCTGTAATCGGACGCATCAACCTTTTCGGAATTATCTGATTTAGACAACTTCTCATTCAAAACCAGTGGAGTAGCTACTAGTTTGCAATTTTCCATTTTGAACTTCTTCAAAACTTCCAGAGCGTACTTTCTTTAAGAAATAAAAATACCAGCATCAGATTTGTGAATTTCCATCCCAAGAAAATACTTCATATCACCCAAATCAGACATTTCAAACATATTTTTCATTCTTTGTTTGAATTGCTCTATAGACACTTCATTATCTCCTGTAACAAGCATATTGTCAACACATAATGAAACAACGAGTTGATTCTCATCACCGAGCTTCTTAGCATACAATGTAGCTTCACTTTCGCTCCTTATAAACCCTTACTGCAGCAAATAGGAGTCAATTCTGCTATACCAGGCTCTAGGAGCCTGTTTCAGCCCATAGAGATTTTTGTGAAGCTTATACACCTTGCCTTCATTTTCTGAACCTTGAAAACCTTCTGGTTGTTCAACAAATATCTCCTCCTCAAGCAAACCATTTAGGTATGCTAACTTTACATCAAGGTGATAAACTTTCCAACATTTCATTGCTGCTAGGGCTAGTAAAAGTCTTATAGTGTCATGCCTTGCCACAGGAGCAAAAGTGTATGAAAAATCAATTTCTTCTTGCTGAGAATATCCTTTCACCATAAATCTAGCCTTATTTTTGTTCACAAAACCCTTTTGATTTAATTTGGTTCTATAGACCCACTTAACACCAATCACCTTGCAATTTTTTGGCCGATCAACAAGCTGCAAAGTTGAGTTTTTCTCAATTATTTTGATCTCATTAATCATTGTTGCTCTCCACTCATCATGCTTAACAGCTTCTTCATAGCTTGTAGGTTCTAGTGTAGCCACATTGTACCTAGCATAAACCTCATCTAATGATTTAGTGCCCCTAAATTCAGTATCACTTTCAAATTTTGAAATTTGTTCTTAAGACACAACAATTGGTGTTTGTTCTGTAATTTCATTTTTCTCCCAATTCCACTTTGCATGTATTATATGCCTTGGCGTAGGATCTAGTCACAGGTCTAGACGAGTAAGAATTATTGCTTCGACCTATGTAATGCGGTTTCCTAAGACTCAAAAAGTTTAGAAAATAGCTTGTAGGAACGATCGTCTTGAATAGGTTTAAAGGGTGGTGGAAACTACGACCTGAAGCATTTGAATGTTTTATGTGTAACATCCCGGTTTAGGGCCTAGTCGGAATAGTGGTGCGAGACCACAAATTCGAGGGTTATGAATGAGTTTTTGAGGTTTATATTATGTATGCATGCTAGTGTGAAAGTTTCATGAAGCAATTTTGTGAAATTGTGATTGAATTGTCCAAAAGGACTAAATTGCAAAAATTGCAAAATGTGTGTTTCTAGAAGCTATTTGTGTGAAATAGCTTTAGATTATTAATTAGAGGTTCTTAAATAGCAATTTACCCAAATTCTAATTTTTGGACAAAATGGGCATGGATGAGTTAAAATTTGAAGTTTATCAAAAATGGCATTTTGGTCATTTAGTTGTTAAGTGATTAAATAGGTGAAAAGATGACAAAAATTCATTCATCTTCTCCCCCAAGTTGCCGAAAATTCCAATAGCCATTGTTAGGGCTCTTTCAATTTTTCAAGCTTGCTAGTAAGTGCTCCTAAGCCCAGTTTTTTATATTCTTCGTATTTTTGAAGTCCTAGTAGCATGAGTAAGCTATTTTTTAGCTATTTGGTGAGCTATTATGGATGTTCAAAAATGTACATATGTATGACATGCATGTATTTTGATGTTTTATGGAAGAATATGAAGGCTTGATGTAGTAGAAACATCTTTTGCTAAGTGAGTTTCCATGAAAATGCATGTAGGGACTAGTTTGTGAAAAACTTTAGTTTGGTCATACATGTGTGATTTAGTGAGAATTGATGAATGCTATAGTTGAGTAAGTGGTTCGGCTACGAGCCTTGGGGCTAAAGTGTAATTATGAGAAAGTTTAGGGGCAAAATAGTAATTTTGCTAAAGTATGAAATGTGGGTCAATTTAGTCAATGTGTGTATTGAATAAGCTGATTTATTTATTATAGATCAAGAAAGACGAAGCCCGGATCGTAACCGAGGCAAAAGCAAGGTGGTGGACTAAATTGCATATTTCTATACTTTTGAGTATCGAGGTAAGTCTATGCATAAATAGTGCATTCATACTTACAATTTGTTAATGCTGGCTAGTGTGTAGCATGTTTGAGAACCTATGTGGAATGAATGTATGATCGAGAATGATTGAGAACCTATTTGGTTTAAGTAGAATGATTAAGTAAGTAGACTTGTGCATGTGTTGTGATAATGCTAGGTGGTGGGCTAAGTGCGATACCATCCTAATGCATATTGACGATGAGCTAGCTATGTGCAATGCTATCGTGAGGTATATCGTCTAGTGGGTTATGTGCTGAACTACTATGAATACCTTTGTGGTAGGCTAAGTGCGATACCACATTATTAATCAATCGTGGTGTGCTAAGTGCGAAACCACCGAGATATTGGCTGTGTGGATTAACTGTGTGTACTAGGTGTGTGTGCAATAGCTGTGTGGATTAGTTATGTAAACTAGTTGTGTGGATAGGCTGTGTGGATAAGTTATGTGGATAAACTGTGTGGATGTATTACGAGAAATAATGTTGTGTTGAATGTTATGTAAATCTGATATTGAATGCAGGGGTGCATTTCAATGGTTATGAGTATGTGACTCATGATGGGTTGGAAATATGGTAAGGGATAGAAAGAGTAAGCACAATGGTATATTATATGTTAGTATAATGCTATTTGTGGGTTAGCTTATACTGTGATGCTTAATTGTTTATGTGTAAACTTACTAAGCTCAAAGCTTACTCCCTTTCTTTTCCCTTGTCTTATAGATTTAAAAGCGATGAATCGAGATACGAGGATCATCAGAAGATAGCCCACATATCAGCACACTTTGGTACATGAAACTTAATGTTTTGTATATGGTATGTATAGGGGCTAGATAAGTTAGTGAGTTTTGTTGTAAATGGCTAAGAAGTGTTGGCCTTTAAATGGATAGTCTATTTTGTATAATGCCATAGTTGTTGGCTATCATATTATATGAAAAGTTGTAGTTATCTATGTGGGATTGCAATTCAATTTGAGTTGATTATGATTGTGTTGGATGAGTATTTGTTGTGTATGCTAGAGGGGTGAAAAGAACTTGGCACTTAGCTTTGTTCTTGACCATGTGGTTAGACACACGGGTGTGTGTCTAGGCCATGTGTGACACACGGTCAGCCCACGGGCGTGTGCTGTGGCCGTGCGTCCCCTGCATGTTAACATTTTTAAGTCAGATTAGACCACGGACCAGCCACACGGGCATGTGTCTAGGGCATGTGGGATTAACCAGTGTTGGCCACGGGCTAGCCACACGGGCGTGTGTCTAGACTCTAGGCCGTGTTAAGGTAGTCAGTGTGCACCACGGGTGGTAAGCACGGGCGTGTGCTTTGGCCGTGGGGCATTGGCAGAATACTGGGTTTTTAGGCACGGTCTGGGGACATGGGCGTGTATGTCTATGCACGGGCGTGTCTAATCTTGCACGGGCGTGTGAGACCTGTATAAAAGAGAAAAATTTTAAGATTTAAAAAAGTCTCGGATTAGTCTCGAGAGCCCTCGTGTGCATGAGTGAGGCCTCGTAAGTCGAGAATGAGGTTATAGAGAGTAATTACGTTGAGCCTAAGTGGCGATTAAGTGGTTTGAGTTCGGTAACGCCTCGGGCCCGGTTCTCGGCGTAGAACCCGGGTAAGGGGTGTTACATTATGGAACCGAAGTTATAGAGGAACCAGACCCTCGTAAATTTGACAACACTCAAATCTTGGTTTGGAAGAAGTCTCCACACCTTGGGATGGGTTACGGGATGATAAGAAAAAAGGGTGAACGCCACAAACTCGTAAGAGTTTGATAAGTTCGGAAGTTCGGTTAAGAACCGAGAGAGAAACAATTCTCACAAAATAAGTTTTATATTAAAAATGATCTTCCACCTCAAAACGTCCTTGTTACAAACTATTTATAGAACCTAAAATGCCTATTCAAATTTGACATCTAGATGTGTTCACACTTAACATTAAATTTAGTTCATGTTTCTTGGTGGATGCATGCATAGCTGAATATACACTTTCCTCCCCATTGGTGCGTGCATGCATGCTTAACCATGAAGTAATCTTTAAGTCCATGAATGAGCAACCTTTGATTCACCTTCAAGCCCCCTTGGCCGAATTGATAATGCATGTGGCTCAAGCACATCTTAATTTGACGCATTAAATGAACTTTGAGCAATTGAATGGGCAACATGCATCTTGAAGGTACATCTCCCAATTCAGTTCATATATGTGCTAATACATTGGCCGAATTAATTGTGATTTTTCTCTCTTGAATGTCATTCATGAATTCTCCCATGCATGAATAAAATAAATAGACAAATTCTTTCCACCTTTGCCACCGTCCATGCATCTTCATCAAGTGTTAGGAATACTTCCTCTTTAAGCAAAGCTGGTGACATGAACTTAGGCACCATACGAATGGTCACAATGAACCAACATTTGATAGCTTGAATCTTGAACATTCTAGATGGTTCTTGGTGCATGAATTCGATAATGAATGGTCATTCTTAGGACACCAATCAGCCACCTACATAAGTATAAATAGACATCAATCATTGGCTCAATTCACTCCTCAATTAAAAAAAAAACACTAGACTAAGACTCATACGCATAAAAATAGATATATTATACCAACGAATACACAAACACACACACATACGACATACTTACGGACAAAGTCTCAAACATGCATATATAACGTTATAAATAATGACAAACATGAAACAACTTATCAACATAACATATCGCATGCAAATTAACTTAGCAACTTAGAAAATAAAGACATTCAGATACATACATAATAAAATCTGTGGACACAACAAAATAATAATTAACTGGATATATAACACATTTAATCAACACAACAAGAAAATATAAAACAAAACACTCATTTAAAGAATTTCATTTTAGTTTTGGGCCCCTCGCGCTTGGGCCAATCCCGAGTCTTTTTTTGTTGAGTCACATGATGTGACCGGAATCACATCACTATGGTTACTCAAAGAGTCAGATTCGTCCTTGAGTAAACCCCCACAAAAAATAACGTTTCTTTTTTATAGAATAATTGCTTACTTTTTTATTTCATATTGGCAACCTTTAATAGACTGTTAATAATAAAGGAAAGAGTCTTAATAGAATTCCTAACATAGAGTTTATGAAGGAAATAAAAACCTAATATAATAGAGAAAATAAGTAAAACTAAAACTCTTAAAAAAACTTGATATAATAAAGAAAATAAATAAAACTAAAACTCTAATTGCAATAAAAGCATCCACATCAGTACTCCCCCTCTCGGAGTTGAGCTTTTCCTCAAGCTCGAATTCAAAATAAGCTTTAGAACTTATCCAAAATCATTTACCTCATCATCGGCTTGCTTGCCTTCAACATCTGGTACTTTTATCCAAAATAACCTTTTACATTTGTGTCCCATAGAATAAGGCTCGTCACAATTATAACACGGCCCCTTAGCCCTTCTTTCTACCATTTTCGCCCATACCAATCTCTTAGTAAATGGTGCAGAAGAACCTATTTTGTCGTTGTTCCCTATTGGTTTGGTTCCGTTGTTCGCCCCCTTCCCTTTGCAATGCTCTTAGTTGTTGGAATGATTGAATTGCTGCCAGTGTTTTGGGAAGTTGGCCAATTCAGGATGGCTCGAGACGACAATTTGGAAGAGACATTTTGTTTATGTTCCAATGTTCGAGCCATATTCATTGCAACTCCAAGGTTTCCTAATTTTTGCTTCTCAATATCAATTCTAAGTTCCTCTACCAACTCGGTAGTAAAGAGGTTTACTTGTTGTCGAGGTTTAAGATCAGCAGTCCTGGCCAATAATGATTGAAATTGGCGTTGATATTGCTTTAGAGCCCCAATTTGTCTCAGGTTGGAAAGTTCCCCCAAGGGGTTATTACTCATACGTGACCCAAACCTCACATGACAACACTCTTTGAAGTGCCCCCAATCAAGATCTACCTCCTCTTCTTCCATTTGATCAAACCACAGTTGCACCTCTCTTAAGAGATGGGATGCAACTAAGCCTACTTTGTCTTCTTCGTTAGTCTGTTGATTGTCAAAAAATTTCTTGCATCTTTTCAGCCACTCTAAAGGGTCTCCAACACCATCATAAATGGGAAATTCCATCTTAGAGTATCGTGGCACCATGCACCCACCTTGTTGCGAGTCTGAATTCCTTTTTCTGCCTCCGCTGCTGCCTTGTTCTTCATTATTTTCTCTGAATATACTTTTCGCTATCTTTTGGACCGAAAGAGATAACACCGCCATCTACTCTTCCAATGCTTGTTTCCTTGTAGAAGAAGAAAGTTTTTTTTCCTAGTTTTTCAGCTCACACACAGTCTCTCAAGATCAATTTTTTAAGCTCTAAATACCATGTTATGTTATGGAACAGAATAAAAGAGAGAGCTGGAAAAGGAAACAAAACCAGAAAAATTTTAAAACTGAATAGTCTATCTTTCATTAAGATTTTGGTGCATAATATACAAAAGACTACTATTGTTGCAATGGTTAATCATATCCTAAAACTTCAACAAGTATTACATCAAAAATATTGTATCACCTAACCAAATACAAACTGACACATTAGGTGTATCATGCTTGACTACTTATAACTGCTCTGTCAAGCAAAACCATAAAAAAGATTGACATACACTCTTAGAATATCTAAGAAAAATCTCAATCATCTAAAAGTTATAACTGCGCGAGCAAGGTCAAGGCCTCCAAGAAATCCTTATGTTAAAATTAATTTTGATGCAGCCTATAGAGGGGACTTAAATCTATCACATCACGGTGGAATGGTTTTGAACTCTGGGACAAGATCAAATAAACACATACCTAATGTTTTTGTGGCGGAGGCAGTTGCGGTAGTCTAAGCATTGACCTTTGCGGTGGATTTGGAGTTCATGCATGTCGAGTTGGAGGGGGATTCACTCATTGTTATCAAAAAGCTTGCTTCTACTATTGAGGATAGATTAGAAATTAGTGCACACATTTATGATGGCAAAGTTATCTGAAGGGACTATTTCAAACATGCAAAAATTTCTCATACTCATCTTTGTTAGAACTTAGTAGCTCGTCACCTTGCTCGAAGGGGTTTGGGACAAGAAGGAGATTACTTTTGGGTGGAGGAGGTCCTGGGCTCAGTGGTAGGCGCTGTTGAGGTTGATCAGCAGAGGATGGTGCTGCCAGGCTAAAATTTGCTCACAGCTGACTGCTTTTTTAGGAATGGAGTCGCTTCATCTGCATCTATTCGTTCTCTATTTGGCTTGAGCTCTATTGTGCTTTCGGGTTTCACGTATTGTTGGGTGTATAGAGTATTTCAATGATTTCCTTCCATTAAAATTTATTAGTAAAAAAGTTTACAGTGTAACAATGTCGAGTAATATATGCATAGAGCTAAAGTAGAGCAATATATTTTTGTTTTATTTTTTTATCATTGAATTTAGAGATAATATAAATTTTGGCCCTTGAATTTGGCAATTAGATTTATTTTGGTATTTATATTTTTTATCCACTTTGGCACTTGAACTTGAAAACTAAGTCCATTTTGGTTACTGAACTTGAAATTTATAAATGTTTGATGACGTGACACTTTAAGATTATGCTAGGTTCAATGTTTTAGAACACATCAAACTATCAGTTCTCGATTCAACCAGTTCGACCTCCAAACCAAAAATAATTAATTAATTAATTAAAATTCATAAAACTGTAAAAAAAATTAAAAATAAAAAATTTATTACACTGGTTCAACTATTGATTTTTGTATCGATTTTTAATTTATTTCCAATTTCAAGTAGTTTCTAAGTAAATCTGTTCGAACTTGGCAACTGGTTGCATCACCAAATCTTGATAGATTTCAAGTTCAAGGATAAAAATGGATATAATAGTCAAATTCAAGAACTAAAGTGGACCAAAATAGTACAGGTACCAAAGTGGATTTAGTTGCCAAATTTATCCCTTGAATTTAAAGTTTTGTTAATAAACAAATTTTAATATTAATAAAATATTTTTATAGAAATAATTTAAAATTAAATTTCATATTCATATTATTTTAATTATTTTCATTGAAATATTGTACTCTTTTTTTTTGAACAACCTTATTATATGTTTTGATCATATTTGCTCTTTTTGACACAATACCTAAAACTATCCATAGCTCCTCCCCAACCCATAAATAAGAGGATAATGCACTTTAGCACACTCGAACCCAAGTCCTCTTGCATTGGCAACAATGTCCATACCAGTCGAGCTAAGACTCAATCAGCTGAAATATTGCACTCTTACGTTTTGTATGAGAAAATTTAAATTAAAAAAAAACAAAAAAAATTAAAATGCATCATTTAAAATATAAATATTTGTAGTTATTTTGTTTAAAAATGTTTTTTTTAATTATTGAATAGTTTCATTTATATAGGAAAAATATTAAGGAGAAACAATGGAAAAGAAAATGTCAATTTATATTGGAAGTAATAAAATGGTTTAGGTAAAGAAGAAATAAGTTAGCAATGCATATTTAGGTTCTTTTGGAAGAGAAAGATAATAAATATATTTTTATTATAAAACAAATAGAAATGTAGAATGAACAAGGGAGAAAAATATAAAAAAAAAAAGAGAAGAAAAAGGATTATTTGATTTTCACTTAGGATATCTAAAAAATCTATACATGCCCTCTATTTATAAGGCCTCAACCACCATAGGTTACAAAACTCTAATAAATATAATTAAGATACCCTATAATATTTTAGGGGTTACAAAAGTTACAAAAAATGAATTCTTGCGGTCATGGGAGCTATATGAACACTCATTTTATAACACTCCCCCTTGGATGTCCTTCAATGAAAAATGTGCCTTGTTAAAACCTTATTAGGAAATACCCTAATGGATAAAAACCTAATGAAGGAAAAAAAATACACAATCTCCTATTACAAGTTGCCTCATTAAAAACCTTTACTAGGAAAACCCAGTGGGACAAAACCTTGGTTAAAGGAAAAGAGTGCAACGTGTTTTTAACTCCCCCTAATGACAACTGTGGCCCCTAAACCTGACCGGGATGACCCGACCTGAATCCAAAACATCACATTAGTCACTTACATGACCTCCTTATCGACCACCAATCACACCATAAAACCACCATTCACACCACACAATATTTATGCATAACAATTAATATCCAGTAAAAATAAACATACGGACCTTAGAATCTTGCTCTCTAACAAAAAAATCAATTTTTAATTGAGTTGGGACCTAATTAGAAAAAGGAAGAAATATGGAGAGAGCAAAAGGGAAAATTGCCCAATTTTTTGAAATTAGTCTTCTACATGGAGTATACCATTGTCTTCTTCCCTCTCTTAAACCTCAAATCATTCAAAAGTTTTCCAAAACCTAAAATTAGAGAGTTCTTTGAAAAATAATTCATTTCTTCAGATTTATTAACCTCCCAAACACCAAAATAACCCCCAATTTCAAACGAAAATTGTGTTTTCTTCCCCAAATTTGTTATTGTTCTTCTTGAGTTCAAATCCCGAATTAGAGCTGTAGATCATCGTTTTCAATGAATTAAGATAATATTCTAACTTTTAAGGTTAAACAAAGGGTGTTGTTAATTCAATTTGAGTTTTAAACGATTGTATGTAGATTTATTTAGATTTGATGTTTTTAAAGTAAGCTTGGATTCAAAAGTGGAACATCTCGTAATATTGAGTAAACCTATTTTTTTAAAGTGATTTTTTATTCATTCTAACCTAATTAAAAGGTATTACACTTCAATTTGATAGTTCATAATCGAATTGTTAATAATCAAACATTTTCCCCTTGTACATGTTCTTGAAAGCTTGAATTTTTTGAAAATTTTAGAACCATAGATTTAGGTGAAATTAATGTTTTATATGAAATTATATGATATTTAGGATGTTTGAAATCGAAATTGAGGATTAGAAACAAGATTAGAATGTCAAAACTTCAATTTCGGCAAAACTAGCTAGTTTTTTGTAGTGAGAAATGAGAGGTTTGAATTGTGTTTTCCTTGTTGTATGGTTGTGTTCAAGGCTATTTTTGATGAGTTTGGAAAGTGTTTTTTATCTGTGTAAAGTTTCGGATCAATCAAGATCCACTACGAGCAAGTCTAAAGGTAAGGAAAAACCTGTTTGAGCTTTCGGCTAGTAAGCGGAAGCGTGAACGGTGAGTGTCTAGAGTCGTTGCTGGTATGTGCAATTCGTAGCTTTAATCAGGAGCTTAGGAATAACCTAAACCCCTATCTTATGTTCCGAGTGTAAGCCTTCTTTATAGTTTTTTCCTTGTTGTGAAATTTTGCCCAATGTATGTCGAGTTGTGGAATGTGTGGCTGTTACGACAGGTAATGTGTGTGAATATTTGGATGTGATAAACTGATTTTAATGCACACGTGTGTGGTCTAATATATGATGGCTCAATAAACATTATTGTGGAACTTAAAGTGCAATTAAATATGAATCCTATAAGCATTCATTGTGTACAAGTTTGTGATGTAAATTGATGAATATGAACAGAGATGATGTGTATTAAAACAGTAATTAAAAAAGTGTAATTGTGGATATTTTGGCCTTGTAATCTCTTGAAACCATTGGATATAGTTTGCATGCCATATGATTGTGAGTACTCACCTTTTTGTTTTTTATTTGGACATTGAAGCCCGAGACAGATTGGAGAGATAAGGGAATGTTGAGCTAAGTTCCATTCATCGGGACATGGTGGTGTGTTGGAGAGTGTTTAGCTTTATGCTACACTTATGGGACATGTTAGACTCTTTGAGTCATTGGTGTAGTGGAGATCCATTTATCCAATGTGTGGTGATAGAGTTCACTTTTATGTTTCATAATCTCAAGTTGCCAAATTATCATTAATTGATTTATATATGAAATATGTTGTGTGTAAATGCATGTGAATATATTAGCCAGACTTGTGAGATAATAAAGCATGAATACATTATTTTGTCTTGATGAAAATATGGTTGTGAGTGTGCCCTAGTATGCTATTGCTTAACTTTTGATGTTGTGTATGCTTTTTGGTAATTCCGAACATTCACTGAGTTTGTTTAAGTTCACACACTCCATGTTAAAATCTTGCAGATAAGTAACTCTTTCAGTGTGAGTGAAGCGACCATGGAAGTGATCCAAGCAAGGCAATAATTTCCGAGTAGGTGGTTTTATAATTTTTGGACACTTTGAATAAAGGCAATGTGGGTTAGAGTTTTAGTTTTTATTATTAACATTATTTTATTGATTCTATCTTGTTATTGGATTGACGGAATGTAGATGTTGTTTTGGACTTCGTTTATGATTAAATTGATGTTTGAGATTAAGGTTGATAATGCATGTTAGATATTCTTATTTAAATGTATGGATGTGATATGATAAATGTTTAAAGGATGTTAATAAGTTTAGTTAAATTAGACTATAATTGTGTGTTGAGTAAGAACATTGTTTTAAGCATGAAGAATAATTTATTTTGTGAAATTTTTGGCATTCTGGGCGAATGTATCGATACTCAGACATGATTATCAATACCATGAGGTTGAGATTGTAACGCCCCGAATTTTGGGGCTAGAATTTTTTGGTTTTGTGGTTGGGGTCAGTGAGTTGGTGGTGCTATTGAGTTTAGTGGCACGTTTAAGTGTCAGAATAGGCCTGTTGGTCTGGTGGTTAGTTGTGTGTTTCTAAATCTCTGGGACGCATGTTTGAGTCCTTGTGTGTGCGCTTTGGAGGAATATTTTTATTGTCTTGTTTTGTTTTGTTAAATATTTTAATTAAATTATTTAGTTTTGGTTATTATTGATTTTAAATTGTTTTATTATTTTTCAATATTATTATTATTATTATTATTTATTGTTTTATTTTTGTTTCTGTTTCCTTTTTCTTTTTCGACGTTATTTTCGCTTTTCTCCTTCTTTGGTTTTATTTTTCTCTCTTTTTGAAATGGTGGTGTTGCGGTTCACGGAGAGTTTCAATTTTCTTGTCATCGAGTTGGCATCAAGACGTTCTCAATCATGAAACAGGTGTGGGTTTCGAACCTTTTCTATTTTGTTTGCAAATTCTAATTCAACTTTGCGAAGAGTCGACTATGGATGTGATATCATTTTTTTAATGCTTGGAATGTGTATGGTTTTGTATGATTTTGATTCAACAAGGATCGAGAAGTGCTTTGTGGCTAAAAGCACATTTTTCGAGGCTATTTTAAGGTGGTTTCATTACCACACAGGCATCCACACGGGTGTGTGACGACTCACACGACCGTGTGCTTTTGGGAACTAGGGTTCCGGGTGAAATTTTGGTGCCACATATCGTTTCTCACGTGGCCGTGCCCCTCGGGCACACGGGCGTGTGAGTTTGGGGATTAGGGTTTGAGTGACTTGATGCCATACGGCTTGGCCACACGGGCGTGTGTTTTGGAACACACGGCCGTGTCTAGTGGGCACACGGGCGTGTGAGACCCTCACACGGTCGTGTCAGCCCTATACTCAAATTTAGTACAAATGAACAAAGAGTTACACAGCCTATTCCCACAGCCAAGTCCCTAGTCCACATGGGTGTGTGCTTCAGTCACACGACCGTGTGCCCCTCTTCACACGGGTGTGTGCCATACTCACACGGTCATGTGCCACTTTTTACACGGGCTTGTGACCTCTCACACGGCCTAGGCACGCCCACACGGCCAGAGTACACGAGCGTGTGGCTCTAAGACACCTATTTCAATTCTGTGTGTTTTTTATCTTAGCTTTTGTTTGTGTGTTTTGCCTCGGCTGATCTTTAGTCAGGGTGGCTAAGAATTATGATCTGGGCTTCGGCCTGAGTGTATCTATGAATGTCACGTGAGATGTTTGAAATTGAGTTTGTTCTGTTGGGTGCGTGTGCATATCTGCTCTGTCTGAATGTCTGATACTGTGTCACCGTTCTGTAAGATTGAATGCATACATGCATTTGCATAAACTGTTTTAGGTTGGGTTGTGAAGAGAAGGGAGACTGATTTTGATCTAATCTGGCAGTTCTACTACGACTTATACGTACAGCAATTTATCGCATTGTACCGCACATGCGCCAGCTTTACTGCGCACTACTATCTAATCTAGCAGTTTAACTACAACATGTCGGTACAGCGAATTATCGCATTGCATCAGATCAGTACATAAGTCACCTACGCTACGCATCGTTATCCGATCTGGCGATTTAATCTGCGACTCACTTTGTCACGGTCTACCGCCTTGACAAGATAAAGATATACACTAGCTCTGCTGCGTATTATTATTATCTGAGTGGCTTAGTCCATATATGTGGTGTGTAGGGTTGGATGGGCCTTTCGAGGTCCTAATTGGTGTGATTGGTTGGATGAGCTTTAACAGCTCTTATGAGGTGTGTTTGGGGGACGGAGAGGTGTGTTGGTGGATGGGTGGGTTATATTTTCTGACTGCATTTCATATGCATACTTTTGTGTGTTTAGGGTGTACGCATATCTGTCTGTGTTCTGTTGTCTGAACAATTTGTGTGTAAGTGTTCCGTGTACTTGGTGTGCTCTGTCTCGATTGCGTGCGAGAGTGTTAGGCCCTTGTTTGGTATCTGTTTCTGATCATGTCTGTAAGTCTGTTACACCGCTGAATTAAGTTATGTGTTTCTGCTTTTAGTATTGATTCGGACTCACACTGAGCTCGAGTAGCTCACCCCCTCTTAGTGTTTCACCTTTCAGGTACCCTTCTGAATTCTGACGCTGAGCTTGGTATGCAGGGGTCTCAGACAGTCTTGGAGAAAATTTAGTAAACGTTATATGTTCAGTTACTATTTTATCGTTCAAAGTTTTGAACTGTAAGGTTTTATAATACTGTGGTGCAATTTTTAGTTAAGTTTTCAACCGTTTTAATTTCGCTTATTATATACTAAATTTAACTGTATTTTAATTATCTATATTTTAAGTGATTAAATGTTTTGATTCGTCGTTATAGCTTACTTTGTAAAAATTTACCTACGATCACTTTGGTGATCAATGTAACATTTGAAATTCGGTCTAAACTTCTAGGCCGGGTTTGTGGTGTTACATTTAGTGGTATCAGAGCCAGGTTTGCAAAAACTCAGCCTTTGCTTCTACGTGTCCATATGCGCATGTGGTTATTTTAAAAAGAAATTTTTGAGAAACTTTACTACAGTAAGCTGAAACGATTTGTGTTTTGGGAAAAGTTTTACGAAAACAAACTATCTGAGACTCCGATGCTGGTCCAGGTAGGAATTCAAAACTGTAAGATTGGAAATGTAGAATTTTGTATTTATTCTGTGTTTGTTCTCTGAAAATGTAGATATTCTAAGTTAGGGACAAGACTGATATGGATTCTGAAGGTAAGCCTGATCGTGAGGAGTCGTTTGCTTCTTCGGAATGTGTGTCTATTCAGGAGTCATAGGATAATACGATTTTGCAAACTTCGGGTAGCGATAGCCCGGAGCTTAGTACTGAGGTGTTGACTCGGGTAGTGAGGGATGTTTTAGAGAAAGTGTTTGAGACTAGGATAAGAGAGACTACTGAAATGCTTCAAATTAGGTGTGTAGATTGTGGGAAGAAAAGAGATCACAGTCCTCCGAGGTTGGAGCCTCGTTCTACAAAACGTGTTAGAACGTATGTGAGTAGAAATAGTGGTTTTACAGAGGGTGCTGGTAGTGGTGCGAGCGCTCCGTTTTGTGGGCACTATAAGAAGCGCCATCCAGGTGACTGTTGGAAGAAGTTGGGATCGTGACTTAGATGCGGGTCCACGGAGCATCGAGTTAGGGAGTGGCCACGACGACATTAAGACAGGTATGGTTGTAGATTATTCTGGATCTGTGTGTTATTCATTTGAACGACACTGAAGGCTACTCGGTTTGGATAATGTTTGTATGTGTGATAAAACAATTGTGTATCTGCTTCAGTGGTTAAGTGTTCTGGGTGTGTGTATGAGGTCTTAGGTTCGATTTGGTTTTGCTTGAGTTAGAGTCGCAGCAGGAGCGTGGTGGTGTAGCTTGTGTTATATCACTGTTCTGTTAGTTGGAAATTTCGGGGACGAAATTTCTTTAAGGATGGGTGAGTTGTAACGCTCTAAATTTTAGGGCTAGAAGTTTTGGTTTTGTGGTTGGGGTCAGTGAGTTGGTTGTGCTATTGAGTTTAGTGGCGCGTTTAAGTGTCAAAATAGGCCTGCTGGTCTGGTGGTTAGTTGTGTGTTTGTGTATCTTCGGGACGCGTGTTCGAGTCCTTGTGTGTGTGCTTTGGAGGAATATTTTTATTGTCTTGTTTTGTTTTGTTAAATATTTTAATTAAATTGTTTAGTTTTGGTTATTATTGATTTTAATTTGTTTTATTATTTTTCATTATTATTATTATTTTTACTATTATTATTATTTATTGTTTTGTTTTTGTTTTTGTTTCCTTTTTCTTTTTCCACGTTCTTTTTGCTTTTCTCCTTCTTTGGTTTTGTTTTTATCTCTTTTTGAAACGGTGGTGTTGTGGTTCACGAAGAGTTTCAATTTTCTGGTCATCAAGTCGGCATCAGGACATTCTCAATCACGAAACAGGTGTGGGTTTCGAACCTTTTCTATTTTGTTTGCAAATTCTAATTCGACTTTGCGAAGAGTCGACTATGGATGTGATATCATTTTTTTATGCTTGGAATGTGTATGGTTTTGTATGACCGGGAAGTGCTTTGTGGTTGAAAGCATATTTTTCGGGGCTATTTTAGGGTGGTTTCATTACAACACAGGCATCCACACGGACGTGTGACGACTCACACAGTCGTGTGCTTTTGGGAACTAAGGTTTCGAGCGAAATTTGGGTGCCACACGGCTTGGCCATACGACCATGTGGTCGACTTGGGGATTTTATCATTTCTCACACGGCCGTGCCCCTCGGGTACACTGGCGTGTGAGTTTGGGGATTAGGGTTTGAGTGATTTGATGCCACACAGCTTGGCCACATGGTCGTGTGGCTAATTTGGGGATTTAGAGATTCCACACGGGCATCTGTTTTGTGACACATGGCCGTGTCTTGTGGGCACACAGGCATGTGAGACCCTCACACGACCGTGTCAGCCCTGTACTCGAATTTAGTACAAATGAACAGAGAGTTACACGGCCTATTCCCACGTCCAAGTCCCCAGTCCACACGGGCGTGTGCTTCAGTCACACGATCGTGTGCCTCTCTTCACACGGGCATGTGCCACAGTCACACGGCCGAGTGCCCCTTTTAACATGGGCTTGTGACCTCCCACACGGCCTAGGCACGCCCACACGACCAGAGTACATGGGTGTGTGGCTCTAAGACACCTATTTCAATTCTGTGTGTTTTTTATCTGAGCATTTGTCTGTGTGTTTTGCCTTGGCTGATCTTTAGTCAGGGTGGCTAAGGATTATGATCTGGGCTTCGGCCTGAGTGTACCTATGAATGTCACTGAGATGTTTGAAACTGAGTCTGTTCTGTTGGGTGCGTGTGGATATATGCTCTGTCTGAATGTCTAATATTGTGTCACCATTTTGTGAGATTGAATGCATACATGAATTTACATTAACTGTTTTGGGTTGGGTTGTGAAGAGAAGGGAGACTGATTTTGATCTAATCTGGCAGTTCTACTGCGTATTATACGTACAGTGATTTTTTGCATTGTACCGCACATCCGCCAGCTTTGCTGCGCACTACTATCTGATCTGGCAGTTTAACTGCAACATATCGGTCATGATGGATTACCGCGATTGCATCAGATCAGACGTCGACGCTACCTCTGCTGCATACCGTTATCTGATCTGGCAGTTTAATCTGCGACTCGCCTATACAGCAGTCTACCGCACTACATAGTACAGCATATACGCTAGCTCTGCTGCGTATTGTTATTATCTGAGTGGCTTAGTCCACATATGTGGTGTGTAGGGTTTGATGGGTCTTCCGAGGTCCTAATTGGTGTGATTGGTTAGATGAGCTTTAACAGCTCTTATGAGGTGTGTTTGGGGGACGGAGAAGTGTGTTGGCTGGATGGGTGGGTTATATTTTCTGACTGCATTTCATATGCATACTTTTGTGTGTTCAGGGTGTAGGAATATCTGTCTATGTTCTATTGTCTAAACAATTTGTGTGTAAGTGTTCCGTGTACTTGGTATGCTCTGTCTCGATTGCGTGCAGGAGTGTTAGGTCCTTGTTTGGTATCTGTTTCTGATCATGTCTGTAAGTCTGTTACACCGCTGAATTAAGTTATGTGTTTCTGCTTTTAGTATTGATTCAGACTCACACTGAGCTCGAGTAGCTCACCCCCTCTTAGTGTTTCACCTTTCGGGTACTCTTCTGAATTCTGACGCTGGGTTTAGTATGCGAAGGTCTCGAAAAATCTTGGAGAAAATTTAGTAAATGTTATATGTTCAGTTACTATTTTATCGTTCAGAGTTTTGAACTGTAAGGTTTTATAATACTGTGGTGCAATTTCGAGTTAAGTATTAAACCGTTTTAATTTCGCTTATTATATACTAAATTTAACTGTATTTTAACTGTATATATTTTAAATTATTAAATGTTTCGATTTGTCGTTATAACTTACTTTGTAAAAAATTACCTACGATCACTTCAGTGATCAATGTAAAATCCGAAATTCGGTCTAAACTTCTAGGCTGGGTTTGGGGTGTTACAAAGATGTTTTTAAAAATTGATAGTAACCCAATTTGGTATTGATACCCACTCAGGAGTATCATTACTTGTTATAAAAATAATGATACTCCTGCAAAGGTACCGATAAAATGTTTTGACCAAAAATTGGCAAAGCGCTAATATGGTATCGATTTTTACATTAGTATCGATACCTAATTTACTAAATATCGATACATGTTATTTTGTATCAACACCTACATTGTTTTCTTTGGAATTTTAGCAAATGGACCTTAATTACGGATTAAATTGTTTCTATTGTCGTATAATATTTAATTAGACACGAACACCCCTGTAAATGTTTAAATGTTGTAGTTGTTGTTCTTGTTTGAAGCTATGTGTGCATGTGTTTAAGTTCCGAAAGTTGTTGTAGCATCCTGTTACTCAGGTTCGGTGATTGGGCCGGGTGAGGGGTATTACACATTCAATATAAAATCAAATCACGCAATTATAAACACGGTTATACTTCACATTAGCTTGTAACAAGTACACAAGGAACAAACTTTAATATCCGAGCATGAAATAGGACTAAATTATAAATTTACACAATTTCAAGGAAGGTATCGATATTTAATATAAAGTATCAATGATTAATAGAAAAATATCGATATTTATTTTAGTATCGATACCACCTTCATAGTATTGTTTTTTAATCTAATGGTATCGATACTTTTATAATTATCGATACCAATTTGGCTTTCTGTTTGTTTTAAAAAATTGTTCCTACGGTCAAGTATCGATACCTAATGCCAAAATATCGATACTTATGTGTAGGAATGACAAGAATCTTTAAAATGTCTATTTCAAGTTCAAAACACTTAATACTCAAATGGTTCATTTAGATACATGTAACACCCCAAACCCGGTCAACACGCTACGACCGAATCCGGCATGTCACAGGGTAAAAAGAAAAAAAAACTCTTTTGAGAAAAGTCGTTTGTCGTTCCTTGTTTTGGAAAACCGTTTGATTTCATGAAATCCTGAGTGAGTTTAAAATAGTAAAGTTAAAAACCGTTTTGTATTTGCACATAGAGAAAAACTTAATTTGGAGAAAGTCTGAGTTAGTTTGTTGTCTTCATTTGTTTGTTATTACCCGATGGTAAAGTTTGGAAAATCCCGATAAGATGTATAATTTTCAAAAACGTTGATTTCTGAGTTATTTGAGCATGCTATGTTATTAACTTAAGCACGTGATGATAAAACTTAAAGCAGATAATCAAGACCCGAAATAATAAAATTTAGCGGCCTTATTAAAAATCCAAAACCAAATTTAAAAGTAAATTAACCCAAAATAGTAATTGAAATAAAACCCGAGCACATAGCGCATGGCCACCTCGAGTCCACCCGGCTCCACATCCGCGATCTATGCCTCATCTGCAAAATGTAAGGGAAGGGGTGAGTCACCGAGACTCAGTGCATAAATCCCTATCCCGATAATAACAAGGCACTTACACAATTCAAAAGTCAATATGCAAATCATGCAACCTAACCTAACCATCCGAACTCCTGTGTCTACCCCGTGTGGTCAAAACCACTGGTGACTGTAGTCACAAATCATATAAGTGTGGTCAAAACCACTGGTGACCGTAGTCACAAATCATATGGTGGGGCCAACCCACCGTGTGGTCAAAACCATCGATGACAATCCCGTAATCAACATGTGGGGCCGACCCACTGTGGTACCAAACCACTGGGACGAGTCACAATAATCCATGTGTGGTCAAAACCACTGAGACTTAGTCACAAATCATATGGAAAGCGGGGCCAACCCACTGTGTGGTCAAAACCACTGGTGACAGTCTAAATCATCCTTCCCCCTCCTCTCAACATGCCCATCATCATGAACACATTTTCCATGGCATATTGACATGTTTATAATGCAAATATCACATAGCATAGCATAATCAAATGGTATAACTGCATATATCGGTAATCAATCAACAAGGGACTTACCCGGAGTCCACGCTCACACCCACAAGGGTAACACACTAATTTCAAAAGTTATTTCAGCTTTTAACAGTAAACACAATTAGCAAATTAACTAATGGAGTGTGTAAGTGTTACACACCTGGTTAGTCGCGAGTCTAACGAATCCCAAAAACTAAGATCTACCCACGAATCGAGAGAATCCCGAAAATCCAATCGCTTGCCTTCACCCTTCCTACATTCGGCCAACACCATATCATTAACCAAGAACCATTCGGCTTAACCAAGAAATCCCGAAGGATATAACGCACAGAGATAACCACCCTTACCTAGATCGACAATACCCGAGCTTTTAGGCTTAAATCACAAGCCACCCAAATCCGAAGATCCACGAACGCGCTACACTCCTTCCTACAATCGGCCAAACTCATCACCATAGATCCAATAGCCATTCGACATCAACATAAATCCCAAAAGAAAATAACTTGAACCAAAAGAGATCGTCTCCCTTACCTTAGACTGACAGATTCGGCCACCAACCAGCAAGATTTGGCACACACTAGAGATGTTTAGGGATTTCGGCTACTTCACAAAATAGAATAAAGAAAGAGAGTTTAAGATTTCGGTCTACAAAGAATAGAGAAATGAAAGTAGAGAAAACGACAAGTGAGATTTCGGCACTAGCTGAATCGGTTGAAGAAAAGAAGAAGAAACAATACTCACTAGGAAGATTCGGCTATGGATCCAAAAGAGAAGAAAAGAAGAAATCGCAAGAGGGAGAGGGATGATGGTTTTGAATAGAAGAAAAGAAGAAGATTTGTGTATTTTAGCACAATGAGATTGAAGGAAAAGAAAGAAATCGAATGGGGAAAAGAATGTTGATTTCGGCTTTTGAGCAAAATAGAGAAAAGAAAGTAGAGAGAATTCGGCTTGACCTTTGAGAGAAATGAAATGCGCAAAGATGCTATGAAATTTCGGTTTGACACAAGATAGGAGAAAAGAATTCGACTAAGACTTGCACAAAGAAAAAAAATGGAAGAAAGAGTTCCAAAAGCACTCCCCTAGCTAGCCGATTATAGCCACTCCCCAAGGCACATTCGACCACCACCTAAGGAACCCAAAGCCGAATGCTTCCCTTGCCCACAACACCTTCAAAATTTCGGCTAAACACATCCTAACTCCCCTCAAACACATGCCGTCCCCTTCATCCCTCCTTGAATTCCTCTCTTCCACTCATTCAAACGAATTTGAATGAGTCAAACTCCTATAATTCCTCCTCTCCCCACATTTTGAATTTGTTGACTCAATCCACATCCATCCAAAAGAGTCCTTCCTGAGTCCATCTCCTCCTTTCTCCTGGCGTCAAAAATAAATGCACAAAGAGAGTTTTCCGCAGCTTGAACCAAGGCCCTCTTAGCTCCCTGTGGCGTCACCTCCCCAAGCCTCAGTAGCGCCTCCCTTGCCACTTTTCCACTGGCTTATTTGTGTCAAGACACTCCAACCATTCCTCTTATCACCTAACCCCCTTGGCTCCCCCTTCCAAGTCTTCAAAACAAAAATTTTTACCATGACTCAGGCCTTCCCCGAGCTCATGCCTGGACCCCCAAAACACCCTAAACTAGCACAACCAACATATTATCACATGCAACACACAAAAAATGCAGAGACCCCGATTTAAGGATGTTACAATACATTTATAGACCTAAAAAATATCAACAAAAAACATATCAATTCATATCCAAGCACTATTACATTCAACTAAATATTATCATAGTATTTTCAATCTTAATTGTGCCAAATTTTATCACATACACTTCATTCATTCATTCTCACATCCATTACCTATTCAACATCAACTAAACTTTAGGTGTATCTAAATCTACTTACCATATTATCTCATACCAAATCATACTTCATCACTGATAAACCGTAAAAGTAACATATTTTAAGCCCACATTTAGCATACTTTTGGATGAATTATCCCTTATTTTATGTAAAAAGGTGCTCTTAATCCTTTCTTTTCATGTTTTATACTCAGGAAAGCACAAGAGGATGAAAAGAACAAGAAACGGGCTTAAAACGAGCCAAATGGGCCAAAGCACGAAATCAACACGGCCTGGGCCCAAGACCACACGGCCGTGCCTCCTCAATAATCTCGAACACGGTCTAAGCCACGAAATACACGGTCGTGCCTCATTAATAAAGTCCGAACACGGCCCAAAGATGATTCACACGGGCGTGTGACATGGCCGTGTCCCTGCCGCAGAAAAGAGCAATTTCAATCGGATTTGGATACTTAGGGGCAAAGAAACACATTCCAAAAGCCTATAAATACACCCTAAGTATAACCTAGAAGGGGGCGGTGAGCTAGGCCAACGAGCCAAGCTGAAAAGGTCAGATTTGTGGAGATTCACTCGGGGATAGCCAGTTGATCCATCTCAAGAAGCCAGAATTCTACTCAAGACGGAGGATCTCCTCTTCAATTCCTTCAGGGGGTTTTAAGGATTTCTTATGTTTTGTGTTATCTTTCCTTTTGAGATGTTTTCTTTTATTGTTATGAACTAAACCCTCAGATACCTGAGGGGGATAAAACTTAGATGAATCTTGTTATCGTTTGCTGAACTATATGATAAATATTTGATTTGTTCTTAATTATGTGTGTTTAATTCTTGTGTTGATATTTCGCGGATATTAATTCAAGTTTGATGTGCTTAGATGGAGGAGCAAAAGTCCCTGCCTAAGAGTAGATCTAGCATAGTTAAGCGGAGTTGATCGCGCGCCTAGAGATAGGGAGACGAGGCGTTGCCGGATTAGGGTGAAACCTAATATGGGAGTCCATAGATCGAGTTAATGCAATTCTAGGGGTTTTAATTAGAAAGAGATTTCAATTAATTAACCTAGGTTTAGACGTTATTTGCCTCGAGAGAGGGTTTAATATAAATTAGGGAATCCTACGGATCAAGTCAAGTGAATATATCGTCTGGTTCAGCGTTAGATAACAAGTGAAGTCTAGGTGGATTCTTCCTTGGGTGTTGTCTTAATTAATTGGTTTTTCCTCAAGTTATTCCCCCAATTTCATTCTTCTTTGTCTTAGAGTCTTTAGTTTTAGTAGTTAATTAATTTAGATTAAACAGCCATTCGCTTAATTCTTAGGCTAAATAATAGAAAGAAAGTTAGTATTAGTACTTTTAGTTCCTTTGGGTTCGACAATCCGGTCTTGCCTAAACTATACTACTGTTCGATAGGTGCACTTGCCTCAATCGTTGTCATAGTTAGTTTCCAGGTTCGATCATTATCTTTATAAATTTAAGACTCTGATTTCACAGCGATCAAGTTTTTGGCACCGTTGCCGGGGAACTAAAATATTAAGAACACTCTATTTTTATTACTATAGCCATTTTTTATTTTTTTGCAATTCAATTTTATTTCTTATTTTATTTTCTAATTTTTCTTCTTTTATTTCTTCTTCCTTCCCGGTACCTCTAGTTTATGACTAGAAGGAACCCGAGAGGACCTTTAGAATACGACAGTGATATTGAAGCTACCGCTCGTAGTAATCGCAGAGAAATTAGGCGAGCCCTAAATTACCAAGAAAAAGAGCGAGAAGACGAATCCAATCCTACTGAAGGGATGGACGGGAATAATCCACCTCCACAAGATGTGGCAGAAAATAATGCTCCACGTACTATGTATGATTATGCTAAACCTCATTTAACAGGAGTCGAATCTAGTATTGTTAGGCCTGCTATAGCTGCTAATAATTTTGAATTAAAGTCTAACACTATACAAATGATTCAACAATTTGTTCAATTTGATGGTTTGCAGGACGAAGACCCAAACACTCACATAGCTAATTTTTTAGAGTTCTGTGATACCTTCAAAATAAATGGCGTTTCTGATGATGCCATACGGCTTTAGTTATTTCCCTTTTCATTAAGGAATAAAGCCAAACTGTGGTTAAACTCGTTACCACGAGGGTCAATCACCACATGGGATCAAATGACCGAAAATTTTTTATTGAAATATTTCCCACCGGCCAAAACGGCCAAATTACGGAATGATAACTCTTCTTTTGTGCAGATGGATTTAGAGACATTATACGACGCATGGGAGAGATACAAGGATCTCTTGAGAAGGTGTCCGCACCATGTTTTACCCTTGTGGCTCCAAGTCCAAACTTTTTATAACAGTGTAAACCCCTCAACGACGCAACTAATTGATTCAAACGCCGGTGGAACCACGAACAATGAGAACTCACAGAAGCGACCTACGAGTTTATTGAAGAGATGTCACCGAATAACTATCGGTGGCGAGTTACAAGGACAAAACCAACAAAATCAGCCAGAGTTTTCAACATCGATGCAGTAACCATGCTATCAACACAGGTAGAGATGATGAATAAAAAGCTTGATAGTTTGTGTTTTTCGCAGGTACATCCAGTGATGCAGTGCGACACAAGTGTAATTGTGGCGAATCCTGAGTACCCACCCTACCAACCGGGCACAGAGAACGAACAGATGAACTATATAGGTAACAATTTCAGATCTAATAATAATCCTTATAGTAATAATTATAATCCAGGTTGGAGGAACCACCCAAATTTTGCATGGGGAGGACAAGGAAATCAAGGAAATCAAAGACAACAACCTCCTCAAAATTTCCAAAATCAGCCCTATCCACAGGAGAAGAAGCCGGATCTTGAAGAGATGCTGACAAAATTCATGGCAGCTACAGACAATCGTCTCCAAGACACTGAGACCACCCTTAAGAACCAACAGGCATCAATTAAGGGGATCGAGAGCCAAGTCGGGGAACTCACTAAGACAGTTGGACAACTTACTAACACGGTTGGACAACTTGCAAAGATAATTTCTGAACGACCGCAAGGGCGTCTACCAAGCAAAACTGAGATTAACCCAAAAGAGCAAATCCAAGCCATATCAGCTCAAGAAAGTAAAGGGTTAGACGAGCCCAATTCAAGGCAAGAGGATGAGGTCAAAGAAGGTAAGGTTGAGGTAAGTTATAATAAGCCAAAACCTGTAATCAAAGAGTACCAACCTCGCATACCATATCCCGAGGCATTAAGGAGAGACGACATAGAGGAACAGTTCGGTAAGTTTCTTAAACTTTTAAAGAAATTACATATTAACTTATCGTTACTTGAAGCTCTTTCACAGATACCAGATTCTAGAAAATTTTTAAAAGAGCTTTTGACGAACAAGCGAAGGATAGACGAGGCATCACACGTGGAACTAAATGCAATGTGCTCAGCAATCTTGCAAAATAAACTACCACGAAAATTAAAAGATCCAGGGAGTTTTACAATTCCATGTTTAATTGGTAGTTTATCTATTGATAATGCGTTAGCTGATTTAGGGGCAAGTATAAATGTCATGCCTTATAAATTGTTTAAACAACTAGGTCTAGGGAAACCCAAGCAAACTAGGATGAGCATTCAATTAGCTGATAAAACTGTTAGAATCCCTAGGGGTATAATCGAAGATGTACTCGTAAAAGTTGAAAAATTCGTATTCCCAGTAGACTTTGTCGTTTTAGACATAGATGAGGATAATTCTATCCCCTTAATCTTAGGAAGACCATTTTTAGCAACTGCCAGGACTAAAATTGATATTGATGCAGGAGAACTCACACTTCGTGTAGGTAACGAGACAGTCACTCTCACAGCTCTTGATTCGGCTAGAACATCGAGTAACCAAGGTGAGAAAATGAATTCTATTGATAACCATTCGGTTAACCCTTCTTTTCAGGAAACACCAGGAAAGAATACAACTGAACCCGATTCTATACCATGTGCCAACAAAGAAATAACTTATGAGGAACAAGGGATTCAATTCGATGATCTAGACGAGTGGAAGACGCATTTCAAGGAAAAATTAGGAATACACGAAGCAGAACCAGAGCCACTCTACGAAGCAAACAAGTTCAGAATCGGTGATCATGTATTGATAGAAAAAACAGACCCTCGAGTATCTCCCCCTGATCCTAACACAAAGCAAGAAATACCGTTTAGGGTAATCAGTGTTTTTCCATATGGAACAGTCGAGGTAAGTAATCCTATCTTTGGCACTTTCAATATAAACGCATCTCGACTTAAATACTATCATGATAAAGAAACCGATAGCATGAGGAAGGACTTTCAACTCCTCAAACCACCATGACAATACAAATGCAAGGAGAGTCCAGCTTAAGACTATAAACGAGCGCTTCTCGGGAGGCAACCCGAGCACTAACCCTAGTTACTTTTGCTTTTGTTTTCATTTTCTTTTCTTCTTTTAGTCTTAAAACACCTAACTTTAAACCAACCAACCGTGTAGATTTCCAGGCCACACGGCCTTGCACACGGCTGTGGCCGTGGTCGTGTGGAAGTACAGAATCACCGTACTGACACGGCAGAGAGGGTACAAGTTAGAAAGAATCAAATCTTTGAGTCACAGACTCCAACCAGCAACCCACGGGCACCGACAAAATGCTACGGCCGTGGACGACACTGACTTAGCACCGGCGGGCGTGGCGACCTGAGCATGGGCATGGGAGAAACAAACGAAGGCCACCACGGCCATGCGATGCGGCCGTGTGACTTAGCACGCCCACGAGACACGGGCGTGTGATTGTACCTGACTTGAAAAATCTATTTAAACCACCCACCCCTCCCTCTTCTCACCCCCTTTGCAACTTTCACTCTTCTTCCTCCCTTGCACCCTTATACACCATACATTCTTAGCATTCTTCTCAACCTCTTTGGCCATGTCGAAGAAACGGAAGGATCCTAGCTCAGTCTCCCTCATGGAGACCGATACATATAAGTTCATGCCGGCCGCTTCAATCATTCGACGAGCCAAGGATATTTGAGGCCATTTAGTTTTTATTTCGTTTTTCCCTTTTGCTTCAATTTCCTTATCTTTACTTCTCTTCTGCTTAATTTAACTTATTTTATCTTAGTTTCTTAATTTTAGGTTCTAAAGGCTGCTAGGGAATCACGCCACGACCACCACCATATCCTCAGCCTTAGAAATCACACCAGACAATAAGGACTCTACGATCCATTTATCTTTTCTTTTAATTCTAGTTTCATCATTATTTTTCTTCACTTTAGCTTGTTTTTCTTTAATTATTTAATTAGTATAGTTTTAATTATTATTATTATATCCTGGCTAATCCTCCACGAGCTACCCAATTTCTTCATCTAGCGCAGGATCGTCATCCAGACCGGCCCCTCCAACTTATCTTTCACCTCCGACTCAAGGAATCCATCCAAAATTCAGGGAGTTTCACTTCTCTCCATATCTTTTGAATTTATACTTAATTGTCTATATATCTAACTTTATACATTGATGACAATGTACATCTTAAGTATGGGGGGTGAACAACCTAAAAAGGTGCCTAACTTTTTTCATTATTCCCAAAATTCTGAAATTAGGTGCCAAACTTTTTGCATTATTCTCAAATCCTGAATTATGCCTTGTTTCTTAAAGTAAATTTCTCATATTATCATTAGAATGAAATTTCTATGATTCATGATTTTTATTGATATGTTTTAGATTAAGTCATTGATAATTGTGCATTGATAATTAAATTCTAAGATACCAGAGAATCAAGCATGATAAGTCTATTTTTCAGAAATTGAAAATTTTCTAGGTTGTCTACCTGAATTTGAATATTACTTTGAAGTTTGAAAGTTACGAGGTTGATATCAAAATACCCATAATCTTTGTGAGATTTTGAGCCTTATAGAGCATAAATTCTTTTCCTTGCTCACCTTATTGATTATGAGTGTGTCAACATTGCTTTGTTATTCTAGAACTTGCATCGATTATACATGTCGAGACCACACTTTTTGATTTGATATACAGAGATGATAAAGGCACCTAGGATTTAACCCACTTACTTCATAAAAAGCCTACCTTCATAATTAACCCCTAGTGAACCCCTTTGATCCTAACAACCCTTTTTATTGACTCACCCACTAATTTTAACCCAGAAACCCTTTATTTTTGTTATCACCATTCCTTTTGAATACCCTTATATCGAGATTTGATTTGATTAATAGCCTAACTATGTTTTTATTTCAGTAATTTATCCTTTGTTATGTACATTTGATTTGTTCTAAAAAAAATCAAGAGTATATTCTTTATTCATTATTAGTTGTGATTAAATGAGCTTATACGTTTGAATTCCAAATATTGAAGAAGAAGCTCGTATTATTAGTATTATTAGCTTTCAGTTGATGTAATTACTTTTACTTAGTTCATTGTTTCTGGTTAGGTAATTTTTCAGGTCAATCTTGATTCTAACCCTTTAATTCAGCCTTTAACCACACCTTTAACCCAAGCCCCGTTACAACCCTTCTAAAGACCTTTTGATTGGTGCATCATTTCATATTACAGTGGTGGAGATTTGATTTTCATGCAAGCCTATGGGATTAACTTTTCAGGTTTGACATTTGAGTGCTTAATTCTGAACCTTAAACACTTCGAGTGATTTGAGTGAATCTTTTGTGAGGATGTCAATCCTTGTAGGTTTTGGATCAGAGGTAATTATTTAGATGAAGGGAAAACAGCTATGTTTTGTGCTACAAATGTATGACTTAGATTGTTTGAATCTTTAAAACTCTTTGAGTTGAATTATCCATGTATAAATTATCTATGAATTATGATGAGACATTGTTGATAGGAATATTGAATCATGGAAAGTTTGTTTTAATTGTAACTTGAGAATTTTGCTTGAGGACAAGCAAAAGCTTAAGTGTGGGGGTATTTGATAAACCGTAAAAGTAACATATTTTAAGCCCACATTTAGCATAATTTTGGATGAATTATCCCTTATTTTATGTAAAAAGGTGCTCTTAATCCTTTCTTTTCATGTTTTATACTCAGGAAAGCACCGGAGGATGAAAAGAACAAGAAACGGGCTTAAAACGAGCCAAATGGGCCAAAGCACGAAATCAACACGGCCTGGGCCCAAGACCACACGGCCGTGCCTCCTCAATAATCTCGAACATGGTCTAAGCCACGAAATACACGGCCGTGCCTCATTAATGAAGTCCGGACATGGCCCAAAGAGGATTCACACGGGCGTGTGACATGGCCGTGTCCCTGCTGCAGAAAAGAGCAATTTCAATCGGATTTGGATACTTAGGGGCAAAGAAACACATTCTAAAAGCCTATAAATACACCCTAAGTATAACCTAGAAGGGGGGGTGAGCTAGGCCAAGGAGCCAAGCCGAAAAGGTCAGATTTGTGGAGATTCACTCGGGGATAGCCAGTTGATCCATCTCAAGAAGCAGGAATTCTACTCAAGACGGAGGATCTCCTCTTCAATTTCTTCAGGGGGTTTTAGGGATTTCTTATGTTTTGTGTTATCTTTCCTTTTGAGATATTTTCTTTTATTGTTATGAACTAAACCCTCAGATACCTGAGGGGGATGAAACTTAGATGAATCTTGTTATCGTTTGCTGAACTATATGATAAATATTTGATTTGTTCTTAATTATGTGTGCTTAATTCTTGTGTTGATATTTCGCGGATATTAATTCAAGTTTGATGTGCTTAGGTTGTAACACCCGGAAAATTTGAGTAATTTATTTTTCTATGTGTGCTTTGAGTAATTATTCTAGAAGGTGGAATTTCTTTATTTATTTTTTTGTTTAGTATAGTTCTGGAGAAGAATTAAAATTTATTGGGATGGAATAATATTAATTTTGAGAATTTATGGAAATGGATTAAGTGGCATTGACACATAAGTTAATTAAAGTGTCAAAATGAAGCATAAGATGAGTACATGGTGTGGTGGTATTGGCGCATGAGTTGTAGCATGAGGGAGGAGGTTCGAATCCTTTGTTTGGCATCTAGATGAAAATTTTATTTTAAATTTTCTGCACATGTATAGCAAGTGTCGGCCAAGAGCATATATGGAAAGAGTTGACCATGTTATTTTTGGTTAGTATATCAAGGATTAAGGAAATTGTTAACTTAAGGAAGGGAATCAAGAAATTAAGGAAAGATGTGAGGATATGAGGCATGAATCAAGGAGTTGTTTAAGGAAACAATATCTTGGCCTAAAGACCAAGCATGTGGACGGCATTATGGCTAGGGGGGAGCCGAAATTTTGGTGTTAGTAGGCTAGGAAATTTTAGTCTTTAGTTTTGTTCATTTTTAGTTTTGTGCAAGTTTTGCAAATTTTCTCAAACTCTCTCCCTTTGGCCGAATTTGTGCACTTGGTAAGCCTAGTTTCTTTTGACCATTTGGTCATTTTGTTTTACACTTTTGTGCCAATTTTGTGTTTTCTCTTTGTGCCGATTTTACCAAAACCTAAAGAGACCATTTTATTCTTTTTCTTTTCTTCTCCCCATAGCCGAATATGCACCTATCTTAAAGCTCATCTCTTTCTTTCTTTCCTCTTCTATTCTCTTTGAAAATCAAAACAACATCATCATCATCATTCTTCTCTCATCTTTATTTCTTTTCACTCATATTTTCTCCCTTTTTCTTCAATGGCCGAATGCTAGAGTACCCATAGCCGAATCTTCATCAATCACAACATCATTCTCAATCCGTCTTTTCGACCGTGGAAAATAGGTAAGGGATTCTTTTCGTTTCGATTAGTTAATAGTGGTATGACCGAATATTGATGGTGTCATGAAGGACCATTTGGATCGAAATAAACGTTCGTACTATTAACGTTGTATTCGTTATAATATAGTGCAATAACGGAAGATTGGAACTCAAGTGTTCGAGAGAATCGTAGAAACGTTGGAATCGACTTATTGTGGTAAGAAAATCACATCCTTGAAATCTTTAGTATTTCGATATTATTTTAGATTGGATTAATGTTCCTTTGTCATTGAAGACATTCAAAATAGGGAAGAAAAGAGGCGGTGTTTAGCCTTGGAAGAAGAAAGGAGGTTACATTATTCTCCTAAGTACAAGCAAAGGATGTTTTCAAGAATCCGGGATTTTCCACGGGTTGTGGACGTTCAACCGAGGAAAATCAATCTGTTCAAGTCGTTCGTACTCCGAACCATTATTTGTTCGTGGATTCGATTCGGTTAGCGAACCATCAATCGGAGAGAAATCGCAAGTAGAAGTCTTACGAAAATCAGGAGGGTAAATTTCTAGATCGCTATAGTTAGATCGGTTTTATTATAGATCATAGTGTTTTAATTAACACAATACGTATAGGTGTTGAAGAGCGGAAAGTTTAGTTCTCTCCATAACCAGGTGTGTAAATTCACACTCATTTTCGGGTTAGATTTCTAATCATAAGTATTGCGATAAAAATCGTGAAAATGGTAAATCCGGAAATGTTATAGTAATTGATACTTTTGTGAAAATGCATGCAAACGGTTAAAATCGAGAAGTATGCGAAAAACTGTTAAATCGATAAATTGGGCCAAAATACTCTAGTTCGATAAATTGGGCCAAAATACTCTAGTTCGATAAATTGGGCCAAAATACTCTAGTTCGATAAATTGGGCCAAAATACTCTAGTTCGATAAATTGGGCCAAAATACTCTAGTTCGATAAATTGGGCCAAAATACTCTAGTTCGATAAATTGGGCCAAAATACTCTAGTTCGATAAATTGGGCCAAAATACTTTAGTTCGAAAAACGGGCCAAAGCCCACTAAGCTGTTAAATGGGCAAATTACTAAATTATTTATTTATATGGGCCAAAGTCACTAAACTACTAAATGGGCTAGTTGATAAATTGTTTATATGGGCCTAATGAAATGATTAATGATAAACCCACCGATGTTATGGATTAATTGAAAATCTGTTATATGATTATATTTTGTTATATATGCATAATTGCATGGGTGGGATACATGAAGAGAAGAATGGCCAGTTGCCAAATATCTAGTTCGGTGGCTCTGCCACAAATTCGGCTCAATGCCTCTAGTTCGGTGGCTCTGCCACAAATTCGGCTAAATGTCTCTAGTTCGGTGACAATGTCACAATCTAGTTCGGTAGTGCACTACAAAATTATTTAAGGGCTTTAAGCCCATGATTGGTGTGTTTGGCGGGGTGGGTTGACTTGATCCCCACAGGTGTGTTGGTTGGTACGGGGGTGTTAGCGGATGGATACTAGGTTGGTTTGGGAAATTCATATTTCATGCATTCTTGTCTTTAAATTATGTTACTTTACAATGTATGGTTGAAATCTGTTAATGGGCTCAAGCCCAGTATGATATCTTGACGATCTGGCCTAAAAATGGTGGTAAGTGAGTTGCACACTGAGTTCTTTGTAACTCACCCAATTTTATTAACCATTTCAGGTAATGGAAATTGACGTGGACTTGGGCCGGAGATGACTTGGTGGAGGCCATACTACAAACTTGGGTTTTTATTAAACTATGACTTTATTTAGATTATTATCTTAAATTTCTGTTATGGGTTTTATGTAATAAGGCCTCTTATATGTTTTTATGGATTTTATTGTGTGGATGGTTTAAATTTTATTTTTTAAACTTTTAATATGGTTTTATCTTAAATATGTTAAGTTTTCTTAAGAACATTGGTTTTATAACAAAATTTCTGGACACTTTAATTATTTCAAATCCTTGTATTAACTTCTTATTAAACTCGATTTTCAAAAAGTTTTTGTAGCACTATTTTATCTTAACCCTATGAAAATAAACGAATGTATGAGTGGTGTGACAAACCAAATCTTGTCTAAACGCATAGACCGGGTTTGGGGTGTTACATTTAGTGGTATCAGAGCTTTGTTCAAAACTCGGCTGTGGTTTGGGTTCGATAATGAAATCTGTTTGAAAAAAATAATTTAAATATCTAGACTTTTGATTTTAAAGGTAGTATGGCACCATGAGCATCCCGCGCCAAGTCAAGTAAGTATCTGTATACTGATTGTCTGTTACGATTATGATATGATTATAAGAAACACTCTAGAACTTCTAGTTTTAGGTGTTAAAACCGTAGAGATTGAGACAATAGGATATTGTTGCGAAAACACTCTATCTCTTTCATATCATAAGATATCGTTAATAAACAATTGAAATATTATTCTGATTCATAAAACTCTTAAATCAGATTAAATCGAATTAGTCGCCATGAGCACTAGAGGACGTGGTCGTGGACGCGGTAGGCGTGGCCGTGGAAGAGGACGAGGTGTTAGGGGCGCAACTGATGTGCCGGGTTATATGTCGGAAATGGATACACTGCGCCACTCGAGAGTGAGACGGATCGCATCGACCATATGGAAGAGGATAATGCCGTGACACGAGCAATGCTGCGAGTACTTGAAAGGGTCATTTGGATCCGTAACTGGACCAACCGCCGTGGTTCGATATCGAGCGATCAAATCCAAGTGGAGCTGAGGTTTTCGAGGTGTCTCTCGTGTAGCTCCCAATGTCATTGAATATTGGCTTGAGGCGAGAGAGCGAATTATGGACGATCTTGAGTGCACTCGTGGAACAAAAGTTAAGAGGAGCGGTATCTTTGTTGAGAGAAGCTTACCAATGGTGGCTTACTATCCGAGATGGCATCGATGTCGCTTTGGTTAATTGGGAGTTCTTTAAGGCTTCCTTTCAAGGGAAATATGTGGGAACAAGCTATGTGGATGCCGAAGGAAGGAATTCTTGAATCTGGTGCAAGGAAATAAGACGGTGGCAAAGATATGAGGTCGAAGTTCTTACGTTTGAGTCGCTATGCTCGAACGATAGTGGCAACGGATCATGAGCGTTGTGTGCGCTTAGAGGACGGTTTGAAAGACGAGTTGCGGGTTACGATAGCCCCACAACAAGTTAGAACTTTTGCCGCTCTTGTGGAGAAGGCCAAGATAGCCGAAGAGGCTAAGAACTCGGAACGCCAAAATCGGGAGCAAATTCGAGGCAAGAAAGATCTCAAGCATTCGGGTTCTTCGAGAAGATTCTCAAGAGGCCCCGGAATGAGGAACCAGCTCAAGGAAGAGCACCGATGAGTCGTTAATCGTAGTCGGGATTGTCTTTGAATGTGGGAAAAGACATTCGGAGAATGTTGGAGGAAAACGGTGCTTGCTATAAATGTGGATCGACGGAGCATCAATATAGGAGTTGCCCTCGACGTATGGATACAACTCAAGAAGTTCGTGGCATCGATGCACCACCGGCAAGAGGAGTTCAAGAACCACCGAGAGGTCGGGGACCAGTCGTGGTGGTAATGGGGCCGGGACGTGGTCAAGGTGCGCTGGTCGAGGCAATGGTCCTAGAGGCAACGCGGATGCAAGACGGCCGGGATTGGTGTATGCGGTCGACGTCGTGAGGATGGCAATGCACTGATGTGATAAGCTGCACGTTCTTCATTTTCGATGTACCCGTTATTGCCTTGATAGATATTGGTTCTACTCATTCGCATACATTGCTAGCACCATAATCGGAAACTTGAAATTAGACTCGAAATTTCCGATAAAGAGATGAGGTGATTAGTCCCTTAGGTCACTTCGGTGGTGGTTAATAAACTGTTTAGAGACGTGCCCTTGGTTATTCAAGGAGAAACATTCTTGGCAAATTTGATGGAATTGCCTTTTGGCGAATTCGATATCATTCGGGCATGGATTGGTTGGTTAAGCACCGCGCAATTGGACGTCTTGAAAAGCGGATGTTGATAAGAATCTGCGGAGGATAAGGAGATAGTTATGATAGGCGAGCGGAGAAATTTCTTGACAAACGTGATTTACTGCGTTAAAGGCGGAGAAGTTGGTACGAAAAGGATATGGAGCATTTTTAGCATTTATTAGTGCTTTAGATGCCAAAGAGTGTCAAGTGGAAGATGTGAGAACGGTGAAGGAATTTTGGATGTTTTTCTGAAGAACTTCTCGTGTACCTCCAGATCGGAAGTGGAATTTGGTATTGAGCTTTTGCCCGAATCGCTCCGGTGTCCATTGCTCCTTATAGAATGGCACCGAAGGAGTTGTCTGAGCTTAAAGCCCAAATTCAAGAACCGCTAGATCGGGGTTTTATTCGACCGAGTGTGTCTCCGTGGGGAGCACCGGTTTTGTTTGTTAAGAAGAAGGATGGGTCAATGCGTATGTGTATTGACTATAGGCAATTGAATAAGCCGACGATCAAGAATCGGTACCTCTCCGCCGAGGATTGACGACTGTTTGATCAATTGAAGGAGCTTCGCTTTCTCCAAGATTGATTTAAGGTCGGGTTACCACCGGCTTAAGGTGAAAGAAGCGGATATTCACAAGACAAACGGCGTTCAACCCGTTACGGACATTATGAGTTTTTAGTGATGCCGTTTGGGTTGACCAATGCACCATTTGCATTTATGGATATGATGAACCGGGTCTTTCAACCATTCTTAGATCGGCTTTGTGGTGGTATTCATAGATGACATTACGGTTTATTCGAGGAGCGAAGAAGAACATGACTCGCATTTGCGGATTGTATTGCAAGTGCTTCGAGATAATCAGCTTGTATGCCAAATTCGGTAAATGTGAATTTTGGTTAAGAGAAGTGACTTTCTTGGGTCATGTTGTATCAGTAGAAGGAATAAGGGTGGATCCTCGGAAGATTGAAGTCAGATTGGATTGGAAACCACCAAGTCAGAAATGAGATTCGGAGTTTCTTGGGTTTGGTGGTTACTATAGACGCTTTGTTGAGGGGTTCTCGTTGATTCTTTGCACCCCTAACTAAGCTTTTGCGGAAGGGAGTGTTGTATGTATGGACGGACAAGCGCAAGAAAGTTTCGAGAAATTGAAGAAGGTTTTTTGGAAGCGCGGTATTGATTCAACCCGAGGTCGGGAAGGAGTTTACGCTTTTATTGTGATGCGTCACATACGGGTTTTAGGCTGCGTATTGATGCAAAGTGGGAAAGTTGTAGCTTACGCTTCTCGTCAATTGAGACCGCACGAAGTGAACTACCCTACTCATGATTTGGAGTTAGCAAAGAAGTGGTGTTTGCCTTAAAGATTTGGAGGCATTACCTCTATGGTGAAAAGTCTATCATCTATACGGATCACAAGAGTCTTAAGTATCTTCTTACTCAGAAAGAGTTAAACTTGAGACAACGAAGATGGGTGGAGCTGTTAAAGGACTATGATTTCTCAATTGAGTATCATCCCCGAAAGGCTAATGTGGTGGCGGATGCATTAAGTCGTAAGGTGGTATCTCGATTGAGAGCTATGTTTGCCCATTTGAGTTTGTATGAGGATGGTAGTTTGGTAGCGGAACTTCAAGTGAAACCTCTGTGGTTGGATCAAATTAAGGAAAAACAGATATTAGATGAGAAGTTGAGACTTCTAATTCAACAAGTGGAAAATGGTGGGATAGAGGATTTTGGTATGAACATGGAAGGTGTGTTGTGCTTTCGTGGAAGAGTCTCAGTATGCCTAATGATTCAGATCCGAGGCAAATGATTTTGAGGAGGCGCATAGTAGCCCCTATGCTATGCACCCGGAGGAAATAAGATGTATCGGGATCTTCGTGAAGCGATATTGGTGGCACAGGTTGAAACGTGAGATTTTAATTTGTGGGAAAATGCTTAACTTGTCGCCAAGTGAAAGCGGAGCATCAATTGCCGTCGAGTCTTTTGCAACCGATTAAGATTCCTCTTTGGAAATGGGAGCGGATAACAATGGATTTTGTTAGTGGGTTACCTTTAACACCTACTAAGAAAAATTCGTTTGGATAATTGTTGATCGCTTGACGAAGACCGCCATTTTCTACCGTGCGTCACGGACTACTCGTTGCGAGAAGTTGGCGGCGTATGTATCCGAAATCGTGAGGTTGCATGGGGTACTGAATCGATTATATCGGATAGGGATCCTAGGTTTACATCTCGATTTTGGAAAGCTTTGCATGAAGCCTTGGGTACAAAGCTTAATTTTAGTACGGCTTTTCATCCTCATCGATGGTCGATCGGAGAGAGTGATTCAGATTCTGGAAGACATGTTAAGGGGATGTGTAATCGACTTCAAAGGTAGTTGGGAGGATTTTCACCGTTAGCGGAATTTGCGTGACAACAACAACGGCTACGATCTAGCATTCGGATGGCACCCTACGAGGCATTGTATGGTCGTAGGTGTCGTTCTCCTATTTGTTGGGTGAGTTGGGTGATCGGCGATTGTTAGGACTCGAGATGATTTCAAACGGAAGAAAAAGTGAAAGTTATACGGCACGCAGTTAAAGGAAGCTTGGATAGACAGAAGCCGTATGCGGATCTGAAGCGTAAGGATATCGAGTATGCCGTAGGAGATCAAGTCTTCTGAAGGTCTCACCTTGGAAAAAGATATTGATTCGGGAAGAAGGGCAAGTTGAGTCCTAGATACATTGGACCATATCGTGTGGTGAAACGAGTTGGTCCAGTGGCCTATCAAATTGAGTTACCTCCGAATTGAGTCAAATTCATAATGTTTTTCATGTGTCCATGTTGAGGCGCTATAGATCGGATCCTTCGCATATAGTACCTGGTAGAAGAAGTGGAGTTGAATTTGGATTTGTCTTTTGAGAAGGAACGGTGGAAATCTTAGACCGAGACGTGAAGGTGCTAAGAAAGAAGACTGCATCGTTGGTCAAAGTGTTGTGGCGTAACCACGAGTGGAGGAAGCTACGTGGGAGCCCGAGGATGCAATTCGGCAACAATACCCTCACCTTTTTCAGCCAGGTAAATTTCGAGGACGAAATTTTCTTTTAGGAGGGTAGAGTTGTAACACCCGGAAAATTTGAGTAATTTATTTTTCTATGTGTGCTTTGAGTAATTATTCTAGAAGGTGGAATTTCTTTATTTATTTTTTTGTTTAGTATAGTTCGGAGAAGAATTAAAATTTATTGGGATGGAATAATATTAATTTTGAGAATTTATGGAAATGGATTAGTGGCATTGACACATAAGTTAATTAAAGTGTCAAAATGAAGCATAAGATGAGTACATGGTGTGGTGGTATTGGCGCATGAGTTGTAGCATGAGGGAGGAGGTTCGAATCCTTTGTTTGGCATCTAGATGAAAATTTTATTTTAAATTTTCTGCACATGTATAGCAAGTGTCGGCCAAGAGCATATATGGAAAGAGTTGACCATGTTATTTTTGGTTAGTATATCAAGGATTAAGGAAATTGTTAACTTAAGGAAGGGAATCAAGAAATTAAGGAAAGATGTGAGGATATGAGGCATGAATCAAGGAGTTGTTTAAGGAAACAATATCTTGGCCTAAAGACCAAGCATGTGGGACGGCATTATGGCTAGGGGAGCCAAATTTTGGTGTTAGTAGGCTAGGAAATTTTAGTCTTTAGTTTTGTTCATTTTTAGTTTTGTGCAAGTTTTGCAAATTTTCTCAAACTCTCTCCCTTTGGCCGAATTTGTGCACTTGGTAAGCCTAGTTTCTTTTGACCATTTGGTCATTTTGTTTTACACTTTTGTGCCAATTTTGTGTTTTCTCTTTGTGCCGATTTTACCAAAACCTAAAGAGACCATTTTATTCTTTTTCTTTTCTTCTCCCCATAGCCGAATATGCACCTATCTTAAAGCTCATCTCTTTCTTTCTTTCCTCTTCTATTCTCTTTGAAAATCAAAACAACATCATCATCATCATTCTTCTCTCATCTTTATTTCTTTTCACTCATATTTTCTCCCTTTTTCTTCAATGGCCGAATGCTAGAGTACCCATAGCCGAATCTTCATCAATCACAACATCATTCTCAATCCTGTCTTTTCGACCGTGGAAAATAGGTAAGGGATTCTTTTCGTTTCGATTAGTTAATAGTGGTATGACCGAATATTGATGGTGTCATGAAGGACCATTTGGATCGAAATAAACGTTCGTACTATTAACGTTGTATTCGTTATAATATAGTGCAATAACGGAAGATTGGAACTCAAGTGTTCGAGAGAATCGTAGAAACGTTGGAATCGACTTATTGTGGTAAGGAAATCACATCCTTGAAATCTTTAGTATTTCGATATTATTTTAGATTGGATTAATGTTCCTTTGTCATTGAAGACATTCAAAATAGGGAAGAAAAGGGCGGTGTTTAGCCTTCGGAAGAAGGGAGGTTCATTATTCTCCTAAGTACAAGCAAAGGATCTTTTTCAAAGAATCCGGGATTTTCCACCGGGTTGTGGACGCTCAACCGAGGAAAATCAACTGCTCAAGTCGTTCGTACTCGAACCATTATTTGTTCGTGGATTCGATTCGGTTAGCGAACCATCAATCGGAGAGAAATCGCAAGTAGAAGTCTTACGAAAATCCGAGGGTAAATTTCTAGATCGCTATAGTTAGATCGGTTTTATTATAGATCATAGTGTTTTAATTAACACAATACGTATAGGTGTTGAAGAGCGGAAAGTTTAGTTCTCTCCATAACCGGTGTGTAAATTCACACTCATTTTTAAGTTAGATTTCTAATCATAAGTATTGCGATAAAAATCGTGAAAATGGTAAATCCGGAAATGTTATAGTAATTGATACTTTTGTGAAAATGCATGCAAACGGTTAAAATCGAGAAGTATGCGAAAAATCATAAATCGATAAATTGGGCCAAAATACTCTAGTTCGATAAATTGGGCCAAAATACTCTAGTTCGATAAATTGGGCCAAAATACTCTAGTTCGATAAATTGGGCCAAAATACTCTAGTTCGATAAATTGGGCCAAAATACTCTAGTTCGATAAATTGGGCCAAAATACTCTAGTTCGATAAATTGGGCCAAAATACTTTAGTTCAAAAAGCCGCCAAAGCCCACTAAGTCGTTAAATGGGCAAATTACTAAATTATTTATTTATATGGGCCAAAGTCACTAAACTACTAAATGGGCTAGTTGATAAATTGTTTATATGGGCCTAATGAAATGATTAATGATAAACCCACCGATGTTATGGATTAATTGAAAATCTGTTATATGATTATATTTTGTTATATATGCATAATTGCATGGGTGGGATACATGAAGAGAAGAATGGCCGATTGCCAAATATCTAGTTCGGTGGCTCGCCACAAATTCTACTCAATGCCTCTAGTTCGGTGGCTCGCCACAAATTCAAGCTAAATGCCTCTAGTTCGGTGACAATGTCACAATCTAGTTCGGTAGTGCACTACAAAATTATTTAAGGGCTTTAAGCCCATGATTGGTGTGTTTGGCGGGGTGGGTTGACTTGATCCACAGGTGTGTTGGTTGGTACGGGGTGTTAGCGGATGGATACTAGGTTGGTTTGGGAAATTCATATTTCATGCATTCTTGTCTTTAAATTATGTTACTTTACAATGTATGGTTGAAATCGTTAATGGGCTCAAGCCCAGTATGATATCTTGACGATCCGCCTAAAAATGGTGGTAAGTGAGTTGCACATCGAGTTCTTTGTAACTCACCCAATTTTATTAACCATTTGTGTAATGGAAATTGACGTGGACTTGGGCGGAGATGACTTGGTGGAGGCCATACTACAAACTTGGGTTTTTATTAAACTATGACTTTATTTAGATTATTATCTTAAATTTTCATTATGGGTTTTATGTAATAAGGCCTCTTATATGTTTTTATGGATTTTATTGTGTGGATGGTTTAAATTTTATTTTTAAACTTTTAATATGGTTTTATCTTAAATATGTTAAGTTTTCTTAAGAACATTGGTTTTATAACAAAATTTCTGGACACTTTAATTATTTCAAATCCTTGTATTAACTTCTTATTAAACTCGATTTTCAAAAAGTTTTTGTAGCACTATTTTATCTTAACCCTATGAAAATAAACGAATGTATGAGTGGTGTGACAAACCAAATCTTGTCTAAACGCATAGACCGGGTTTGGGGTGTTACATAGGTGGAGGAGCAAAAGTCCCTGCCTAAGAGTAGATCTAGCATAGTTAAGCGGAGTTGATCGCGTGCCTAGAGATAGGGTGACAAGGCATTGTCGGATTAGAGTGAAACCTAATATGGGAGTCCATAGATCGAGTTAATGCAATTCTAGGGGTTTTAATTAGAAAGAGATTTCAATTAATCAACCTAGGGTTAGACATTATTCGCCTCGAGAGAGGGTTTAATATAAATTAGGGAATCCTACGAATCAAGTCAAGTGAATACATCGTCTGGTTTAGAGTTAGATAACAAGTGAAGTCTAGGTGGATTCTTCCTTGGGTGTCATCTTAATTAATTGGTTTTTCCTCAAGTTATTCCCCCAATTTCATTCTTCTTTGTCTTAGAGTCTTTAGTTTTAGTAGTTAATTAATTTAGATTAAACAACCATTCGCTTAATTCTTAGGCTAAATAATAGAAAGAAAGTTAGTATTAGTACTTTTAGTTCCTTTGGGTTCGACAATTCGGTCTTGCCTAAACTATACTACTTGTTCGAGGTGCACTTGCCTCAATCGTTGTCATAGTTAGTTTTCGTGTTCGATCATTATCTTTATAAATTTAAAACTCGACTTCACAAATGATCAATCACATACTTAATAATCACATGTTTTATACCAATATTAGTTAGCGCGTACACATATGCATCATCTATCCCAAAATATCAAACATTAACCATAACATGATTTCTTAATCAAACCATTAATATATACATTTACTTACTCAAACATCACAAATTACCAAATGATACACTTAGGTACATGCCATGTACTTTGGGAAAAAGGAAAATTCACAATAGTTGTGGAGTATGGGATTTTCTGATGGATGTTGATGTTTGAGAATGTTCACAAGCAAAACCTAACTTGCGCATGAAAAATAAAATCGTATATTGAGTATGAATTTAGTGGTATTTCTATAATCCGAATATTAAAGCATATTATAAATTATACAAAAATGAATTTAGGATCATAAAGTGTGATATCAATTTAGTATCAATTCATACCATCATTTAACTTTTATTATTATCATAACTTCTAATACATATATCTCCGAAAATAAATTGCCACATTTCTCATTCAATTCTGAGCTTCCAATTTCAATGAATATCATCACATTTTTTAAACTGATTCATTTCAAATCTCATTATTCCATTTCACATTTTAAACTCCCTATTAACCTTACTCGGACTAATACACAGATCCAACCGATCATACTAGTTTGGCACCTAGTGCCTCATCGGATAAATCAAAAGTAATAGGTTGCGCCCAACGCTCATTGGTATAACCTAAGTAATTTGGCACCCAATGCCTTATCGACACGTAGTTGAAGTAACCCTGAACTCTTTTTGTCCTATAGCATGCCAACTATACTCGACTTTGCCCGAACAGTTAATAGGGTATCAATTTCTAATTTCCATTTAGTATTCGATATCTCAGTTCATATCACAATCTCATTATCAAAACATTGATTCATACCAGTGGAAATATTATTCATTACAATATAGCTTGAACTTCACATTTATAACAATATACAATAAAAAATATTTTCACATTTATTCAATTTAGTCCTTATAGTATCAACTAATCCAAATTGAATCAATTGAACTCATTTTTTTTATTAGTACCAACTCACCTTATGATCTTACCTATGAAAACAATTCATAATACAACAATTCAAAATAGTTCAGATTATAGAGACACAAACCAAAATTTCCGAGCTATTTGTTGATGACTTTATCTTTTCCTTTCTTTTTAGAAGAATCCAGTTCGAATTTAGCTACGAATTGACAGAACACAACAATTAATCAGTACACAATCAAATTCACACTCAATTGAAATTTTATACAGCTTTTGCAAGTTATTCAATTTAGTCCATAAAATCAAGATTAGCATAATTTCCAAAATGATACTTCATTTTTCAATCCGATTTCAATTATACCCTTCTAATCTACTCTAATATAAAAAAATACATAATTTTCACACCAATTTTCTAAATATTCACATCTTAGTCCTTATTATACAAAACTACCAGTTACTTTGACAATTTATTCCTTTTTTCCAATACTAAGCTTTCAAACACACCATTAAACATCAAAACCTCAAGCATTCTTCAATGGTAACTTTTCTAAACTTTAACATTTTTTAAAAAAAATACACAGGTTAGCTAACCTGAGTTACAACGATCTCAAAAACATAAAAATTACGAAAAACGAACCTTAGATTCATCCACATACAAGGGTCAAATGTGTGAAGAAAATTTGAAGCTCCTCCTCCACTTCTTCAATGGTGTAATTAGTTAAGGAATAAGAGAATGGCCAACATTTCTCTTTCCTTCCACTTTTACTAACCTAAATCTTATTATAATATATAAAATCTAACTAAATTTCCACCAAACATCATGCAATTGTTGTCCATTAAATCCTATGAGGGTCCAATTTCTATTTTAATCCTCCAGCCGTTAATATTTAAAATTTATAACTATTATAAATTAATAAAATTAACTTTTACAATTTTTGCTACTTAGACCCTGTACCTTAATTTATCACTAATCTGTTAAAATTAGTAATCCAAATTTAAATTCATTCCTAACATAGCTCCGTAAGTATTTAATAAAAATATTTATGGGCTCAGTTTATGAAAATGGGGTCTCGAAACCATAATTTTTTACACCACCAACTTTCGAGTCGTTACAAGCGTCTTGACGATGATCCTATGTCGTGACATCATACCAACATCGTCCAAATGTTGTCTGCAATTTCTACATAAACAACCCAAAACATGTTATTTCGTGTTTTCATGCCAGTTTTGTAACACCCCTAATCCCTCTTCGTCGTTGGATTAAGGTCATGGGCATTACTAACAAATTAAAACATTTAATTACATCATATGCAATGGTGCAAGCTAACTATTATCATTTATTATACATAGGCAAATCATGACAATCTAATACTTTCTTACTAGAGTCTTATACAATCGAATAATGAATCATGCTATGCAATGCTAAAATTGGTATTCCACTGTGTACACTCTTAACACTATTTATCGCCCCTTGAAAGCTAGAAGTTGGATACATAACAAGACTATTCCAATTATTAGCATCAGAGTATTGAACCATACTTCAACTACTACCTTCGATGATATTAGTAGAGTGACCTACTTCACCTAGCTTAGGTTTGCTATATCATTCCAAATTAGAGTGAAAATTACTATTACAGTCCTTAATACGAGTCTACGGGATCCTAAAAGTAGTCTAAAAACAAACATGGGCTAATTTGAAACAATTCCAAAACTTTAGGGTGAATTTTAAAAATACCTAAAAATAGGGGTCACACGGCCGTGTGAAACTCCCCAGACCGTGTGACTTTTGAATTTGAGACACACGGCCATGTCCCAACCCGTGTCTCTGCTCGTGTAACTTACTGGCTTAGGTCACACGGCCGTGTCGCAGGCCTTTGGCTAGACCATATAGCTCTTGACATGGGCAGGTGTGTGACTTGCTACACGCCCGTATGCCTGGGCTGTGTACCTCTCGAATTTATCTCACACGGTCGTGTGTCAGCCCATGTGGAAACTGTACCTATACTGTTTTACAACACGTTCAAGGCACATGGCCGTGTGACAGACTGTGTCCCAGGCCGTGTGCACCTTAATGTACCTTAAAACTCAAATTTACCAAATCGTGCTTACTTGGACACTAAGAAACTTAATTACCAGCCATTTAACCTATCCAAAACACAATTAAACATGTTCAAAATATGCCAAAAAAATCATCTAAAATGCTTAACCAATGTACTCTCATTGGTACCATATTTTATATCTTCAAACATTCAAGCAAAACATCAACCATTCAAAAACTCTCATTCATACTAACTTGCCATATTTGAACTAACATTTAGCTATATAAGCCACCAAGCTCAAAGCTACTACACATACCAAATCATTAAGCTAAACTATAATACCAAACATAGCCTCAACCACAACCATATTTCACTAGAGAACCAAAATATCATCACATTATAAACAACATCAACCAAAAGACCTCCTAGGTACATGCCATTACAAATTTAAACATCACCACACTTGAGTTTGGGATCGTTGTTGGATGTTGAGTCGATGATAGTTTGAAAAGTACCTAACCTGCGTACGGAAAACAAAACCGTACGTTGAGTATAACTCAATGGTATTTCTATAATTCGAACAATTTAAACTTGATATAAGTAGTTAAAATGTAAGAAGTGTAACAAGTAATGTTATAAACTGATGTATCGATTTAGTAATACAAATTTACTCATTCTTTATTTACATCCACTAGATTTCAATGTTCAAGTACATATCAATGGCATTTCATATATATAACATTTGATAACTCAACTTATGCAATGGAATGATTCATCTCTATGTTCAATTCATGAATTCATTTCAATATTCACAACCAATTTCATCATTTCATATTCCATTTCACATCTCGTTTCTTATTTTCATCCATTGACATTTCAATATTGAATACATCAATTTCATCGTTTATTTTTCCCTATTAACATGACTCGAACTCGGACGGATACATGGATCCAACCAACACACCAGTTTGGCACCGAGTGCCTCATCAGATAAATCCAAAGTAATAATTGCACCCAGCGCTATATAAGTTGGCACCCAGTGCCTCATCGACTTGAGGTCAAAGAAATCCCTAAACTCTTCCTATCCTATGGCATGCCATCTATATCTGACTTAGCCCGAAACAGTTAATAGGGTTTCATGTCACTTTTCAAAATAACTAATATCTCATTTCATATATATACATTATCACATATAGGCATATATTCAATTTGGTAGCAATCATATCTTCACAATACACATCTCAATTCAATATTCACAATTAGTTCATTCTAACCATCAATTGATTCAATTCAACCCAAAGTAAAAGGGTTCTCACCTCAAATACTTACCATATGCAAACAATTCAGTATGCAACAATTTGTAAATTATTTCAGATTAAAAAAACACAAATCGTATATTCCGAGCTACTCGACGTCGACCTTATCTTTCTCCTTCTTACTCGAGGATTCCAGAATGACATTTGCTACGGAATAAAATAATTAAAATAAATTAATATAATACCACTCAATTACAAATATTTTAAATTTTCTACTATATTTTGTTTATTCTTCAATTTAGTCCCTAAACTGAGACTAATTTTAATCTTCATACTTAACCTTAAATTTTTATACAAATTTCACTCCAAGCTAAAAGTAATGCCCTGAATAATTTATTTCTATTTATGTAAATATCTGACACAAATATATGTCTGCTTCAGTGGTTAAGTGTTCTGGGTGTGTCTGAGAGGTCTTGGGTTCAAGTATCACCTTTGCCAAATTTTTTTATTTTTCTAATCCTAGCCTTACCCTTATTGGGTGGGCTTAAATAAGGTTGTCTGCTATTTTATATCAGAATGAGCTTGCTGGTTTGAGTGGTAAGGGAGTTAGTGTGATGGGGGTCTTATGTTTGAATCCCTGTACAAGCATGGATGTTAATTTTTGCTCAGTTGTCTGATAGACTTTTGGTAGATTTAAAATTCTGAGGGAGTTATGAGTAGTGGGTTAGTGGGAGGAAATTAAGGGATATGTGAATATCTTTTATTTTTTTATTTTTTTTCCAAAATTTCCTCTCTTTCAAAAATTCACAAAAGAATCTAACGTCAATTTTTCTTTCTGTTCTTTGCTATTTTCTCCTCCCTTTTCCTTTCTGGCGATTTTGTTTTTGTTTTCTGTCTATTATCAAATTTTTGTATCTCATATTTTTTGTGCTCATTGTGCGTTTTCTGGTAAGTTTGGTGAGTGCGATTTTTGTTTTAATTAGTGAATCATTGGTTAATGGGGTTCGTTTGGTATTTAGAAGAAGATCAATGGGCTGGGGGTTTCCAATCGGAGCTTTAATTGTACGAATCATCGTTGCTCGTTCGAAGGTAAGGGTTTTGGTGGATTAAAGGGTTGTCTTTTTCAAAGTAATTCGGTTTAGTTTCGCTTTAAGCGACTAATTTGGTGATTTATTGGTCAATTTTAGGTGTTGTGTGACTCAAGAGTGATTTTTCTTCAAAATCGTAAAAGGAATGTTCCCAAACCATGAAAAATTGAGTTTTGGTGAAAGCCGAAATGCTTACTATCGACGCCACACAGGCGTGTGGACAGTTGTGTGGTTGGCCGTGTGCTAGACACGGCCATGTGATCGACGAAGGCATGGCTGTGCATAAGACACGACCGTGTGGTGGTGTGAGCGTGGTTTTGTAAGTCACACGGGCTAGGCTAATTTGGGCGTGTGGGCCTAAACGGGCATGCCACACAGGCGTTTAGGTTTTGGGCCAAGTCGTGTGGGCCACATGGGCAAGTCCAACCTAGGCGTGTAGGCCATACGGCCCACACGGGCATGTGGGTCTATATTTTTGAAATTTTCCCTAGGGCTGCATGGGTCGTTCCAATCAACTGTGGGCCTACCATAGGGACGGTAAGGGCTAAGAAAACCCTAAAACTATGTGACCTGTTAGTCTGATATTCTGCTCTGTATATGACACTGTTGTGCATGTCTGATTGTTTTGATGTATATATTTATTGATATCTGTATGTGAGCATGTAAGCATGATAATTCTGAATATATATCTGACTGGGGTAGGATTTGTATATGTGGAGGAAGTGCTCTGTATGGCGATCGTCGCCTATATTTTAGCAGCTTGACTGTACATTATCTGATACGTGTCGTAAAGACACGATGTGGTGTGTAGGGATGGGTGGGTGTTTTTAACCCCACATGGTGTGATGGGATGGTCGGAGTTGGTATGTAGAGGATGGAGGTAGGAAACTATATATCTGATCTGCATATTTAAATTTGTTATCTGCTTCTGTAAAGGACCTAGGTCCGAATTCGAATCTGACTGTATATGTGATTTACATATGTTATGCATGTCTAATTCTGTTGGGTTACACACTGAATTTACGAAAACTCACATCTATTTGTCTGTTCTGTTCAGGTAATCCACAGACTTAGGTGGATCGGTGCAACAGAGCCTCACGGTGACCACGAGTTTGTAAAATTACTTAAGTACTGGTATTTATTTAATTTAAGTATTATTTTTGGGAGTTTTGTAATAATCGGACTCTCTGGACTGTTTGATTTAATTCTGGGATTTGGATTTCGTTTTTACATTTTATCTGTGATGGATTTCAAAAACATGGTTTTACTAAAAAGGAAGGTTTTCCAAACTCACGAATGAGATTTTAAGAAAATTTCGCTGTAAATTACGTTTTGCCAAAGAAATCAATTAAACGACGTTTTCGACTATAGACATAAATGAATATGAGTTATTAAGCTGAGACGATTTAACGTAATGACTCCGTTTTCAAAACCCTTGTTCGTAGCACTCCCGAATTCGGACATAACGTCTAGGCCGGGTTTGAGGTGTTACACTAAATTTAGCTCCCTATTTTCAATTCTACCCTTAATTTTGAATTTTTCACAATTTAGTCCCTATTGCTCAAAATCAACAATTAATTCTACAATTTAGTCCTTTTCCACTTCTAACTTAAAATCTATCAATTTAACCCTTAGTACTTAAACTATTCAACAATGACAACATCTAAAATATTAAACAATACTAAAAATTATGATATGGGTCGGGTAGCTCTAAGTATCGAGATTCCAAAAACATAAAAATTACAAGGAAAGGACTAAATTACACTAACCAATTTGGACTTGAACCCCTAGGTCCCTTAGCCGTGCATCCCTTTCTTTCCTTTGTTTCTTTCTTTTCTTTTAATTTTTCATGCAAATCTCTCTCTCCCATTTTACTTTCGATTCTTTTTTCTTTTAATTATTTCATTATAATTATTAATATTATTATTAGTTAACTTTAATATATGATATATATATAATATACACATGCAATTCCATTAAGCCTTAACCGACCACCACTTACCATTTAATAAATGGTTTATTTGCTTCCTTAGTCCCTCATATTTACTTCAATCTATAAATCAACTTTTAGCCCTTACGCGATTTAGTCCCTATACCTTAATAACCCTTAATTTCATGAAAATTACTTAACCAATATTTTATTTTCTACTAAACTAACTTTCTAAATATTTAATAAAAATATTTACAAGTTCGTTTTACGAGAACAGAGTCTCGAACTTTACTTTCTGTCACCCCTGACTATCGGGTCGTTACAAATTTCCCCCATTCTAACATGTCATATAACATACATAGATCATACAAAACATGTTCAATTAATTTAAAACATATAATATCAAAGTTTGATACCCTAAGTAATTAACTAGGCTAACATGCATTTCCAAGTTCATAAATCAAAATACTCAACATACCAACTATGCATCTCATGCATGTCTAAGTGCATTTTAGGTTCATACTATACCAAATGGTCAGTTTAAACTTATTGAAACATCTAGCATACCAATCAAACATCTACATCAATATTTCATCAAGAGTCTTGCATATTATTCATCATGCAACACAACTTTCAAAGTATGCATATCCAAGCATTAATGCAAGCAATCAAACATCCATAAACCATATATAGATGTCCTTACAACAACCTTCAAAAGTCCTTTTACAAACCAACACTTGGTAAAGTCTAAAACCCTCAATTTTGGTCCCACACTACCTTCCTTATTAAAGTTGAAAACACATCACACATACTTGAGATGTTGCCTTGCTTTGGATCACTTGGAAGACTCATTTCTCCTCCTCTTTTCAGCTATTCTTTTGCAACATAATCATTAAAGAGTGTGAGCTTTTTCAAGCTCAGTGAGTGCTCATTAAAGCCATAATTAAACACATGTTCAATAGTTAAAAGAAAGCATTCTATAACATTTACACATGGCATTGGACATCACTCTTAACATTTCATATTAATATATTTCCATATTGTGACTATGAAACATGAATATAAACATAATGCATTGAATAAATGAATCTCCAGCACACCAATTGACTCAAAGATTCTAACACCATCTCCTATAAGTGCAGCGCAAAGCTAACACTCTCCAAACACACCACGCTATCTCCGTGAATGGAATTAAGCTCAACATTCCCCTTATCTCTCCACACTATCCTCAGGGCCTCAACGCCCTAAACAAAACCAAAAAATGGTGAGTACTCACAATCCTATGGCATGCCAATGATTTTGAATGGTTCCAAGATATCACTTAGCCAATATATCCATTTACACATATATACTTACTGTTTTATACACACTTTCACATATCATATAACACATGTTCATATCACTTTTTCAAACACTTATAATGCACTTTCAAGTGCTCATATAATGCTCAAAGAGCCATGTTCGTATAGATATCATATTGTGTGCATCAAATCAATATGCCTCATATCATACTTAGTCAAATCATATAGCATTTGCATAAACATCTCAGTATGCATCACATGTCATATCACATCTCATAAGCATAAATTTCATAACGATAATAGATCGAATAAGGAAACTTACACTCAAAATTTAGGATAGATGTTTAGGCTAACCTAAGCTCCCAAATAACTCATTGAATTGTGCTTAGAAGCAGCAATTCTGATCACTCATCGGATTACTTTCGTTAGATTAACGAAGCAAGGTAAGCTTTTCCTTCCCTTTTGTTTTGCTCGTAGAGACTCTCGATTTATCCGACACTTTGCATACATATTAAGCACATTAAAACCTCATCATTTACATCCTTATACACCATCAAACAACAACAAAATCTCATATCTAAGCTCACATTTCACAATACTGAAACTAACTATTTTTTTTAAAATAAGAGATTTCATCACTCGATTTTCATTTCTAATCTTTAAACATGTTCCTAAAAATCCTAATTATCATAATATAACAAATCTAAACCATCAATTTCATCTAATTTCTCGGATCTAACTTTTCCAGAAATTTGAACTTACATGAACGCTCAAAAGAGGGAAAACTCTCAATTCATGAAAATTTGATATCGATCTATAAAATTGAGCTCATAAACCTTTTAATTAGTTCAAAATAAGTTAAAAATCAATCTAAATCAGCAAGTTAACTTAATATTTTGGGATTCACCATTTCAAGCCAAATTTCGGTGTTAAAGCTATAGATTTATCAAAACTCGTAATACTTGATTAAATCTCGAATTAGAAAAACAAAAAGCTTAGATTTAACATTAAGAATCATAATATTACCTCAGTTTGAGAAGAATGACAGAGTATAGATATAATTCGGTGAAAAATGTTTGAAGAACAATGAAGAAATTAATGAAGGAAACATGAATTTTCTTTAAAATTGATGAAAAAATTGGTGTTTGGAAGGCTAGAAAATCAATAGGGATGAGTCAATTTTGAGAGAGAAACTCAGATTTAGTTTTTAGGAAATTTTTGAATAGAAGATGAAAAGAGAGGGAAGGAACGTAGGTGGTTTAAATAGCCAACCAATTTTTAAAAATTGGGCAATTACCCTTTTGGCCATTTCCAGTTTCCTTCCTTTTTCAAATCCGTCCTTGTTTTTAATTAAACCATATTTCCTTAATTATTTTCAATTCTGGTTTTGTTTTTAAAATATGTTTTAAGAAAATTAATTCCCGGACACCTAATTTTAATTTACTTACCTAAATTTTAGTCCCGATAATTATTTTAGTATTTTATTCAATTCTATTTTATTTTATTTTACTGAACACTTCTAATCCTAATTTTGATTTTTGGATCGAATATCCGATCCACTAACCTGGTTCTACTAACCCGATTTTTGGGATGTGAGAACAACATTACATTTTCTCTTTAAGTCGACACATTCCAATCTTGTGTAGTAGTATTTTGAAGTTGGCAATGCCTTGATAATAAGATCTACTAAATTATCACTAGAACGAACTTGTTTAAATTTTATATCACATTTCTTCTCAAGATCATGAGTGAAGAATATTTTTTGTGAAATATGTTTCATTCTGTAACACCCCAAACCCAGCCCAATTGCTACGACCGGATCTGGTATGTCACTAAGAAAATTTTTGTCAAACATGTCGTATTTTTCAGAAAAGCCCAAATATATTTCATATAGAATATTCCTTTGTAAAATAAAACCAAACTTAATTACATGCCTTAGTTTAATTAAGATAAAAAAATTAAATAACTAAAAGTAATTAAAGCCCAAAATAAAACAAAATATAAACTAGTGGCCCATGGCCTTATTACAACGAAATTTTAAAATCCACCAATTAAAAATATAAAATAATAACTTGAGTCTTTTACTAAATCCACATATTCTTCTCGCATGGCCACCTTGCGTTCCTCTCTCCACCGGTCCGAAGCACTAGGTATCACACGAAATGTTAATTAAAAGGGTGAGTCGCGAGACTCGATGTGCAACCCTCATGCACCACTAGATTTTGGGCCTTAAGCCCGTTAAACAAAATAAAGCGATTGTAATAATCATAATAAAAATTAATAGCAAATAATATGCAAGGCCCAACCCGTTTGCCTAGGTTTCCATCCGCTACACACCCCCGTACCAACCGTTCACACCATTGGGGATTTCTACAATCGACCCACAACGCTACACACCATGATGGCAGTCTTGCTGCTCATCCACATATGATGGCCGAAGCCCTTATAACATATAATGGCCGAAGCCCGTATAACATTTAATGTCCGAAGCCCGTATAACAGTTCACGGCATTAGCCGCTACATCAGATCACGGTAAAAACCGCTACACATATAACGTATAACTTCCTCCTTTCATCAACCCGACCCATGCAATCACATACAAGCATTTTACCTATAACATATAAACAGATTACTTACTAACCTGGTGAACCGCTTTTACCCTCATTGGGCTTTCATCAATAAATCGAGATGTCGGCAATTATCAAAACATATAAATCTTATGATCATGCATTTTATGATTAGATCTAGATGGTGGGGAAGTATTACACACCTGATTAATGTAGATACCCTTGCTAAACCGATCTACGCTTTGCTTCAAAAAGCCGGAAAGATGTGAAAATAGGCCTCTCCTATATTCGGCCATAGTTAGTATTCTACCCGATTTTATATATATGAATAAACAAATCCTCTTACCTTGAAATCCCGAATGTAAAACGACTCTATAACTTAGAGATCTATGAGTTTCGGTTTCTAGGAAAAATCTCGGAGAGATGATCTATCGCGCTTTCGGCTTTTGAAAGAACTAAAAATTGAAAAGATGGCTAAGGGAGATTCGGCCAATGAATATTAAGGAGAAGAATAGGTGTAGTTTCTGGCTTTTGAATCAAAGTGAAGATGAGGGAATAGGCTTAGAGATTTCGGCTTTGCAGAGAATGAAGAAGAAGATGGAACTTTAGGAGTTTTTTGGCTTTTACTCGAGAGAAGAAGAGAAAAGAATGAGAGAAAAACCCAGATGCTTTGAAATTGAAGAGATATTCCCCTATTTATAGAAATTTGGCACTTACCTAACCTTGCAGATAAATCCTATCTTTTCTCCTTTATCTTAATCTACTAGCTCATCTAAAAGAGACTTAATTATCTCTAACTCCTCCCTCCTTTATCAGCATATTATCCACATATTTTAAACATTAAAATCCCAAAATTTTAGCCTTTATCCGCTTATTATCCACATAAAATAAATTCCTAAATAATAGCCTTTATCTGCTTATTATCCACATATTTTAAACATTAAAACCCCTAAATTTTAGCCTTGTTGCCATCCACTCCACCTAATCCTAATGCCCAAAATTTAGCTAACTTAAATTAAAAGAATTGGGCTCCATGAAACTTAAATTTGGGCCCCCTTACTCCCTTGTGTGGCGTCACCTCCTAAGATTGGGCCACAAGCCCACTTTGGTATTTTAAACATAGATACTACCTTTTAAACCCTATAATGCCCAAACAGATAATTTTAATCAAGGCCTCTACCTAAGCCTGAGCCCAATTTGGACCCCTAACACTTAAATTAACACATTAAACATATCCACCCATTAAACGCATAGGCCCAAAAATTCAGGATGTTACACATTCTATCGCCTTTAATGTAACCACCCTTCAATTAAGCTATATGTGTTGCATTATCTTTGTATAAGATAGTTGATATATTTTCCTGTAAAGGCAAATTACATATCTTCTGAATATGTTGGATCAATAACCTTAGCCAAACACACTCTCAGCTTACCTCTTGCATTGTAATTATTTTTGCATGATTTGAAGAGGCGACAACTAATGTCTACTTTGTTGAACGCCATGATATGGCAATACCTCCACACGTAAATAAAAATATTGTTTGACATCGACCTTTATATAGATCCAATAAATATCCAGTATCAATATAGTCGACTAATAAGGATTTTGAATCATTTGACTAAAATAACCTCATATCAATGGTTCCTTTGAGATATCTAAATACAAGTTTGAATCCACTCCAATGTCTACGTGTTGGAGAAGAACTACATCTTGCTAACAAGTTTACAACAAAAACTATATCAGGTCTTGTGTTGTTTACAAGATACATCAATACCCCTATGACATTTAGATATGGTGCTTCAGGACCAAGAAACTCTTCACCATTCTCACAATGATGAAATTTATCTTTATTCACATCTAACGTTTGTACAACCATTGGGGTACTCAATGGATGTGCTTTATCCATGTACGATTTCTTTACGATCTTTTCTATATAAGTTGACTGATGGACATGAATTCTTTATTTTAAATGTTCGATCTGCAGGCCAAGACAAAAAATATTTTTCCCAAGATTTTTCATCTCAAATTCTTTCTTTAAACAATTTACTGCATTTTGAAGCTCTTCAGGAGTTCCAATAATATTTAGATCATCAACATAAACAACAGTTATCACAAAATCTGATCCAGACCTTTTTATACAAACACATGGAAAATTTGGCTCATTTTTATAATATTCTTTCAACAAATATTTACTAAGACAATTGTACCACATATGTTCAGATTGTTTTAATCCATATAAACTTTTCTTTAATCTGATCGAGTAATTTTCCCGAGAAACTCTATATCCTTCTAAGATTTTAAATCCTTCAGGGATTTTCATATAAATTTCACTGTCAATTATACCATACAAATAGTATGTAACAACATCCATTAGACGCATGTCAAATTTTTCACGTAGTGCCAGACTAATAAGATTTATAAACGTGCTTGCATCCACCATAGGAGAATATGTCTCTTTGTAATCAATGTTGGACCTTTGTGAAAACCCTTGTGCTACAAGTCGTGCTTTATATCTTGCGACTTCATTTTTCTCATTTCATTTTCGCATAAATACTCATTTATATCCTATCAGCTTTACATATTTAGGTGTTTGGACTATAGATCCAAAAACCTCACGTTTAGAAAGTGAATTCAATTATGCTTGAATTGTGTCTTTCCATTTTGGTCAATCTTTTCTATTTCTATATTCCTCAATAGATTTAGGCTCAGGATCCTCATTTTCTTTTGCTATTTCAAGAGCAACATTATAAGCAAAATTTTTGTCGACAACTATTTTTTTTTGTTCCATCTTTTTTTTCTGAAGTAACATAATTTATCGAGATTTCTTTGTTATCACCATTTTCAGGTACCTAAACCTCTTCTAGGTTTTTTATTAGTTATATTTTTTCTCTTCTTAGGAACTTGCCTCCACAACATGACCATCTTAAATATTTGCTCTTTTGCTTTTACAATGATTTTTATCTTTGGAACCGATTTTCACGCTTCAGGCATGGATTTCTTTCTTTTGCACTAATATTTTTTCCTATTGGGACATTAATTCCCTATTTATAAAATGATCATCTAGTGAACTTCTAGTTCACATTGCTTTGTATAAGGATTTTAGATACTGATAATTCATTCCAAGTATTTTATTCATCCAACTTTTTATTCCCTCCCCCTAATTTTGGGAAAATTATCTCATAGTAATTGACAACTTATGTCATAACTAAATCTCCAATTAATATCTTCAAAATATTTATTATAGAAAGAGATTTATATCAATGTACATTTCCAACCTCGTATGAGGACTCACTCATCTTTGTTTGTTGTGGTGGAGTAGTTGGAACATACCGCACATTCAAAATTTCTAAGATGAGAAATATTTGGCTCCTGAACAAAAATCAATTGTAATGGGGAGTATTTATTATAACTTGTTGGCTTGATGTGCACAAGTGTTGTTGCATGCAAAATAGCATATCCCCGAGTTGTAACAGGAAGTTTTGTTCTCATAAATAATGGTCTAGCTATTAGTTAGAGGCATTTGATAAACGATTTAGCTAAACCATTTTGTATGTGAATATAAGCTACAAGATGTTCAAATTTTTATCCTAATTAATCATTGAAAACATGGGACGTAAACTCACCAGCATTAGCAAAATGAATTGTCTTAATTGTATAATCTAAAATTAATTATTTAAACAAGCAATCTTGCAAATGACAGGTTGCGAGTTGATATCACATATGTGATTATTTTGTAGATGCATCTACCAAAATCATATAATATCAAAACCATCCACATGGTGGATGAATGAACCCATATTCATTGCAGAAATGTAAGACATTAATAATCAAGTTTCATTGAGAACAAACAACACATGAGAATTCTTTTAAGTTAAAGAATCTTCTGATTCTTTAATGAATGTCCATATGAATTCTCAATAAATTTTCACATTATATATGATCTAGGATGGTCTAATCAGTTATGTCAACACTAGTGAACGTTTTGTCACTATCTCATGTGTCAATCATATAAATGTAATGTATTCATTTGGTATTCATTTGGGGAATATTTATAATACAAATACATGAGTATCTTATGTCATTTTTGTATATGCTTTTAATGTAAAACACATAAAAATTTCCTTCAATATATATATCTTCTCTATCTAAAAATAATAATATTATGTTCTACAATATTTTGCATCACAAGGAGGTGCAATATTAGCTCTTCAAGAGATTTTACAATATAATGTAATACCTTAATGAATGCGTAACTTATTTTAAATAATATGCAATTTTGCAATTCTTTTCAATATGAATGATACAAACTTTGGATCCTTAAAAACTTTATTTATTCATATAAAAGAAAATGTATATTTGTATAAAAAAATAAATATAAATAAAATATATGTTAAACACAACAAAGAATAAATTTATGTCACTACTTGATCACTTTAACAAGCATGCAGGTAGATAATTTTTTATATACCATAACACAATAAAATACAAAATATTATAAGGTCATAATAAAATATTAAAGTTGCAACTATAGAGGCTTAAAATTAAAATTTTCTAACCTCTATCTCTTATAACATAATTCCAATTCAAATTTTATTATCATGCATTATGGAGTCTCTCTTTTCTATAAGACTTTGCAAAATTTAATGTTTTAGATATGCTACACGCATGTACACGATGCATTCATATTTATCATAATGTTTATTAGCATCATCTTTTTTTTAGCCTTATACTTTTTCACAACTAGTAGAATTATAGTATCAATATAAATTGTGACAATTAATAATTTCATTGTCATTTCTTTTATTTTGTATCCACTACGACATTTACTTTTGAAAATGTCTAAACCAATGAGAGGCCTATAATGTCATTAACTCAACAAAAGAAATATAATTTCTATAAATTGTGTATAATATTCATTTAAGGGAATATGTCAAAATTTTCAAATATCCAAATTGATTTCAATGATCAAAAGTGATCAAATGTGTCTATTCATTATTCCCTTTCATTTTTTATCTAACCTTGGCAAAATACTCAACCAATATGCATGTGTCAAATGATTTTTGAGTATCACATAAATATTTCTGTTCTCTTTGAAGGGCTATTTGGAAAACTTTAGTGATTCTCTAATTTAAATTTATCATTCCACTTATAGGAGAGAAAAGAATTATTATAATCAATATAGTTATAGTGATTATTATACACATACTAGCCAATCAAAGACCATGCTCATAACCACAGTTATAACTTTGTGCTTTTTAATTTTTATGATTGATTATATAATGCTATATTCACTTCAGGGAATGAAGTATATCTAGTGATAGTTTTTTTTTTTCATTATAATAATTTTTTTTTCAAACTAATCCATAATTTTAAAGAATCTTTTACATGTTTTCTTAGTGAGATTGTAGCAAAAAATTCATCACTAATATCAGTTCACAGTTCTCAAGCATGTATAGATTTGAACTCCAAACTAATCATTGCATATAATACACGTTTACAATCGATAAGAAGATATAAGAACAATCATATATTTTAATCAAAATTAAAACTAAACTAATCAATTCTATAAAAATATATATACATCCATGTAGAAAGCCCAATAATTAAATTCGAGAAGGGATTGATAAATTCATAGAGATGCAAATAGAGAATTATATAAATTTAACTTCTTAATAGAAATCGAATCAAATTTCAAAAAGAAAATTATTAGACTTATTTAGATAATTGTGGATGAGAAATAGAGACTATGAGCATTCTTTGCAGTGAAGAGAAAATGGTCGTCCCCAAACAAATCTCGAACAGCCACACAATTTTTGAACCAAACAATTAAATTTCAATGCTTGGAGCCCAACAAAATTTTGACACAAACTAAGAACCTATTACTCATTAATAAAATCATGTTGATAATGTATTATAAAACAAAGAGAAATATAGAATGAACAAAAGAGAAGAATACAAAAATAAAAAGATTCCACTTGGGACATCTAAAAAAACCTATACATGCCTTCTATTTATAGAGCCTCAACCACCATAAGTTACAAAATTCAAATAAATATAATTAAGCTACCTTATAAAATTTTAAGGGTTACAAGAATTTCAAGAAAATAAATTATTGGGGTTATGGGAGTTATATGGAGATCCAATTTACATCAATTTTTATTTTTTTTAGTTTTTCAAAGTATTTACTGGAGTGAGTCTAGTAACTAATTTTTTCTTGTTCTGTAGGCCTTACCACAAGTTTTAAAGCTGCTCTATACTCAGAACGAGGATCAAACTCTTAACCACTAATTAAGGTAAAAATACCCTTATAATAAATATATCCTTATACGAAAGAAAAAGTTCAAATTTTATTTTAAAACACTAATAGGATAAACTTGGGAAACATAATGAATACATCTTTATATGAGAGAAAAAAAAAATCAAATTTTACTTCAAAACCCTAAAAAGGGTAAACTTGAGATTTCAAGTGTTTAAAGCCCACTCCTGAACTTTAGATAAAAAATCTAGACAAAAAAATAAATAAAATTTATTCGATGATTAATACAGTAAGATTTCATCGATTAGTTTGTTAATGAACAAAATAATTGTAGAGTTGATGACTACAAGTCGAATCTTTTTATTGAGCTCCTCTTATGCTCCATTTGTATTAAACCCTTCAACAAATGTGCTTCCTAAAATATTACTATATAATTCTAGTTGTTGATAAACCAAATTATAAAATACAATTTGAGTGACATTGTTAGATAAATATCTCAATTTTTGGAAAGGAGATAATTGTAATTGTACCCAAATCTAATTAAATTATAAATCTCCAATTTAAGATATTTTATTTTTGAAATATAATTATATATTATTTTATTAATCTAATCAAATAAATTTAAATATTTTTCAATGAGAGAATTTCATCTACTAAATAATTAACTAAACCAAATAATATTTATTACAAATGTCAACTAAATTACATAATATTTATTATTCATTATTTATACTTAATCAATCACTAATCCATAATGAAAATAAATAACAAAGTAATTAAATTCTGCATAAGGTTTTTATTTAATAATAATTGTATTGTTAAATACTTTTTTTGACTAACATATTACAAGAAATAATTTGATTTTATGTTTTTTTTCTACTTCTTGTAGAGAATTTTTCCAAAGTAATATTAATTATTTTTATAATAATAAAATTTTAAAATTTAAAATTATATAATTATATAAATACAATTTATACTACCAAACATGACATAAGAATTACAATGTAATAACAAAATTAGAATCTATAATCACAAAAAAAATGTAATTATTACCCAAGTAATTACATTTAATCCAATACTTTGCAGCTTGAACAGGACTAAACATGAGTATTAGATATCATTCGGAGAATCTTAGATACATAGACACAGGTTTGAATACAAATAACACAGTATTAAATATCAGAAAACCAGGGTCCAGCTAAAGATCATATGAAATTGAAGAGTCATTCTATCTAAATAGTAAGTTACAGAACTGAAGCCATTAATAAAATATCAGACATAAAGAATGTTGATTACAACAGCTTACCAGAGATCTGATAATTGAAGTTCAAGACTTCCATAATTTCATGGTGCAATCTTCAGCATAGGTAGCTACCAGATTCCTGTGAGGATGATGTGTGATGCCTATTACATCCTTTTCATGGACCTGTCAATGTCATTCACCCCATTAACAACACACACAACCTTAACCAACATACACTTTAATCTTATGTTTCAACATGAACCAAACCTCTACAAACATATCCTATTTTATATGACCAATATATGAAATCCACATGAATTCTAGTTGTATTACTAGGAATTAGGGATGAGTGTCATATACAGGTATGTCTCCGATATGACTAAATTTTTAAAAAGTTCTTTCATGTATTTGGAGAACCACCCCCTCATACTCATGTTAAAACTACGTTTCGGATAAGAACATTTTAAGAAAAAAGTGAGTCGGAATAACAAAGAATTTTACACAAGGTTGTTTGAGACTACAAGATTAATATGATAGCTCAATTTTTTAACCAGTAGAATAGTAAGATGCATAAAATTTTACCGGGACTCGGGTTGAGAATTAGATAGAAGAAACCAACTGTGTTTAGAATTTTAAAAGAGGAAGAGGAGACTTAAGGAAGTGTAGAATAGGCGAACATAGCCTCAAACGGAGAGCTTACTGTCATTAGATGCTCTAGTTTTCCTGTTTGGTAGCTGAAACAGTACATATTCCTGCAGATATTAATACAAATAAAATCAAAAGAAAGTTAAAAATATGATAAAGAAATTGAGAAAAGTACATAGCTTTTAGAGCCATCGTTAACCAAGTAATTTACATAACATCATCAGCAGCAAGGGAGAAATCTTGTTAATCAAGGGGCAGCTAATTATAAATTTCTTATATAAGACACCGAAGCTGGTAACATTATAACCGCACACAAACTTCACAACTGAGATATTGCTCTCATCAATAAAAAGGGTGCATATTTCATTCGAGAAATGGATAAATTATGTAAATGGATTATTTAAGCGCAACCATTGCTCCATCTTATCATTTTTCTTGGAAGTACCCATGTCCAATCTTTGAATCTAACACATATTGGACATGAGCATGGAGATTTGACCAAACCTACATATACTAGGAAAGACTTAAAAAATTGGACATACCCATGTTGAACACATTCCTGTCTATCATTGTACCAAAAGTTAGCTGCCACCAGAATTACAATACTGATAAACGCATCAAGTTCCTAAGCTAAAACTTCGCAACTCTGTTCTCATCATGCAAAATAAGAGGTGCTTGAAGAGATTCCCTTCTCTAGGAGGCTTTACAGGTTGATTAGAACCTTTACAGGTTGATTAGACCCTTAATCTTACAATCTAAATTTATTGCATAAAAGAATATTTTAAAGCATTACCTGTCCTCGCCTACACAGTATATCCATTCACCTTTTGGTGAGACACAGGCAGCAACAAAATCTCCACCTTCCTTTTTACCGGATGAGAAACTTTTCACAACCTGCACCACAATCATTATGGTAGTAAAGCATGATCATAAGAGTTCATTTCCATTCCACTGGCATAGAACAAAAAAGATGATGCGTTAAAAGAATTTTAGCCTAAGTACAAGCAAACCCAATATTGCCGTTGCTAATCAAGGAAATCACCAATAATTTACCCTCTTTCCATTCACCATCACACTAAAAGATTTGATTAGTTTAGGCTTAGAAATCTATATTAGAAGGTTCAGAACTACAAATTCAGTTTTGCCTTTACTTAAAATTTCCAAACCATAGCTTGACACATTATGACTTAGAACAGCTGATGCTTACTATGTTGTAGAGAAACCTAGAATTCGGTAAAATATTGTGTTGGAAAGGTTGAATTGGCAAAACTAGTATCAGCAGCGGTGGTAAAGGAAATCATTATATAATAACTTTAAAAAAAAAAAAACTCAAATGATTTTAAGTTATTTCCAATGGGGGTGCAATTAAAACTCCAAGAATTGAATTTGCTTTGATGAGAAGAAAGATGGAGCAATCATCAATGTAATAAATGGAGAAAAGAAAAGGCTTAAGTGAATCATATCAATGTAAAATAACATTAACAAGAGTAAATTTCCCTCAGAACTTACCTGTCCTTGAAGTGTCATGATGTATATTGATGACGTCTTATTGCACACAATAATATGATCTGTATTTTTCGGGAAAAGATGAACTGAATTCACTGAAGCATCACCACCCTACCAATCAAAAGGTATAAAACAAGGGTTTAAAGGTATAAAACAAAGGTTTAAAGGCAAAAAGCAACATAAATTATGTAAAATATAAGCCAATTTTATTGAGAAATAGAATACCCTTAACGTAGGTGGTGGTTTAAATGTTTGTAGGCAGTCTGTTGTTTTTACATCCCACACCTACAAAAGGCAGCATGGCCAGTTAGACACCAAAGACATGATTAAAAGATTGATATTTCAAAATACATGCATAGAGAATTTACCTTGACAGTGCAGTCACTGGAGGCAGTAATAACACGACTTCCATCAGCTGTAAAAATGGCATCATTCACATAAGATGTATGCCCACGAAATTCTTTGAGCAACTTTCCAGATTTCAATCCATGGATTCTGCACTCCAGGAAAAAAAATAATGGGTGGAAAGAAGAATCCGGACAATATCATATTTGGCATATAATGTCAACATGTCACAACTATGGATGTGAAAAAAAAATAATTCAGCAACCAAAACACTCTGGGCATGAGAATTTCGGAATAAAAAGAAAAAAAAATACAAACAAATGAAAAGAAACTAATCCCAAGGGAAAACAAAGCTAAATAGTTCTACACTTAACTGCTTGCTTCATATGCAAACATTTAATTTGACACAAAAGAAACACAAAGGAGAATTAGAACCTTGCAGTACTGTCAAAAGATGTACTTAGTAACTGGCTTCCATCACGAGAGAAGACAAGACTTGTCACACCTTGAGAGTGTGCACGTTCAAGACGGCGCAAGCATTGACCTGTCCTTATGCGCCAAACCTGAAAAAAAGTTGCAAATCAGATCTTACCTGCATGACTTCTACAAAATTCCAATTGTAAATCAATGGCACTCAATTTTAGAAAGAATGCTGCAACATTGGCAAAACTGGAGTGCCAACAAGAATTCCAACTAGCTTCAATCAAAGGTATAGCGTCAAGCATCAATCAGGTTCATGAGATAAGTTCACAAGATTAAGTCCTACCATGAATATAGACCATATAAAAAGTTCCACAAACCAACATTTGACCAGTAAAATAAAAGGGAAATGTTAACAATGCCTAGTGGCACTGGTTAAGATGATATTTAAGAAAAGAAATTAGTAATTAAAGCATTGTTCCCTCTTGAATTTGGTGAAATTTCAAGCAAAAAGCCTTTCTTAAAATTAACCATCTTTAATTAGTGCCTAAAGGCATCTGTTAACTGGAACCAAAATGAAAACCACCTGCAACAAGTTTCCAAATTTTCTTTTTATATTAAAATGGAAGGTGGTTGGTTCAGTCGATTAAACTGAAAAAGAGAAAAATGTACAGGTTGGGTTGGTTTATGTAATGGATAGGTAATTGGGTTGGGCTTAGGATTTGGGTTAACTATTTATATATTATATATTTATTACATTTATAAATATATCTAAAACATTTTAAAATAATATTGTATTTATTATAAGTTGGTTAAGTAGGCTGGTTTGATTATGCATTTCATAATTGATAACCAACCAACTTAATCTACCATAACCAGCCTTAAAACCAACTTGGCCAACCTAACTGACTTGACCAAATATCATCAGTTATGTTGGTTTCAACTTACTTTTGCTGAGCCCTAGTTTTGAGCAAATGAAAAACACTTTAAAACAAGGGAAACACGAAAAGCAAAGGAAGTAACAATTAAAGATCAGAAAATATTAAAACCATTGAAAGATAAGATTCCTTGGACCCAACGTTGAATGCAAAATGTCAAGCGACCATTAAAATACCAAGTAGAACTGATATTTATCATCTGATAAACTACTAATTCTTTCAGGCTTCTTACAACATTTTTCATTAGACAACATGAAAAATAATTGACAGATGTAAAACACAGATCGCACAGGATTAGGAATAAACTGTTCATTGTCTAGAGCACAGAAACTAGATCATAAGTTCACATATATGCAACAAAATTACCTTTATCTTTCCATCTTGTGACCCAGACGCAATCATCTCTGAGTCTCTGCTAAAATCAACACAAAGTACAGGATCATCATGCATCATGAAAGTTTCCTGTGATGATATGTCAGTAATGGCACAAATGTTAAAAAAAAATGAATAAACATAAAAGTAACAGAAGGATAAGAAAAGGAGTACAATAATCCATCCTCTTGAACATTGGTGAGGGGCATACATAACAGCAGTTATGGTTGCTCTTTGTATATTCGCATTCAACTCTGAATCAAAGCATGATTCTCGGAATCATAGTTAACATCAACAAACACGAGGTTACAGAACCAATCAATTTACAGAACATGACTTTGTTTAAGACAACCTCATCACGACTTTGCACTGGCTAACAGAGACACGGGGCAATTAGACCAGGACTACATGTGCTAACTGTCTCTCCCAAGACCCATCTAGATTAGGGCTTTCCATAAGAACTATCTGCATCTATAATTTGAACACCCGGAAACCCATCTTCATAATCTGTTCAGATAAAACTAACTAGTATCTAAACAGTTTTCCAATATGCTTTAACTGTAATAATGATTATGAGCCTGGTTTAGCTCAATTAGCAGCTTACTCAAGCTATCCAACCCAAATGACGTGGAACAAAAAAATTCAAGCTAAAAGATGCCTACAGACAAGCGTCCTATAACTTAACTAAATTGTTTATTTTGTCAATTTATCTTATGTTTGTTTTTTAATTGCCTATAGTTAGTACTGACATTCAATTACATTACTTATTATCATGTGATTAGAATGTCACCTTTTAATTTTTTTTAATGTCTAGGTTAGATGATATTCTTTTTTAACCACGGGCTAGGATTAAATGCCCTAATGTACTTTTCCAGCCAAAGTAGTCATAAGAATGATGGTTCCTACTGGATGTGTAATAGTCAACCCAACAACAAAGGTACGACTATCAGATATAATCCCTTTGTTTCGAAACTATGCTTGATAAATAAGAAATAATTTGCTCTCTAAACTTGATAAAAGGAGTCTTGGTAAAAGGAAGACAACCTCCAAGACTATATATGAGCTCTACAAAGTGAAGTTAGGTAAAAAATGCACCAAGCACATTCATAAAAATTTCAATAGAGGCACTAAAGACATATCCAGAATCAATCTTTGGCACTTCCTTTTGGTGGCACTTGATCTTAAATCCAAAGACACTTAAGGAAAATCAAGATTTAGTGGCAATCATTAGAGATAAACTTGTTACAAAATCAAAGATTCTTTTTTCTTGTGCAAGAAGGTCTTCTTTTGAGGATTTACCGTCTCAAGAAAAGGACTAAAAGCAAAGCAGGGGAAGGGTTAAGCATTAAAGGGTGAAGATCACTAAAATAATCAAAGAAATCAAAGTTTTTTTGGTTAGACTTGTCCTAGCAGAGGTGCATAGGGAACATTACTCCTAGAAGTCCCGTCGATAAAAACTTGAGAAACAACTTTGAGTGGTCAAATTCAGCATAGAGACCATTTTGACCAGATTAAGGTGATGATAAAAGACTCATTAGTTTTTACAGAGTCGAAGAAGAAGTTAATTCTGCAGCGCGATACATCAAATATTTGAACGAAACTACTTTTAGTCAAGATGGGATGCTGGAGAAATTTTTAAATGAGAAGTTATCAAACAGACATTATAGCTATTCTACCAATGGTTTGAAGTTCCATTTAATGTTAAGGGCCATGCTTCATTAACTGCATAGTTTAGCTTACAAAGGGCTTGCCATTTATTGAAGTCAAATTTTGATTATGTACTTGATAAAAAGAAACTGCTCTTTAACCCTACTATAAAGTCTTCTGAACTCATTTAGTAGCCATAAATATTTAAAGGAAATCAAAGTCTGAGTCATAAATATTTAAGGTATTAATAACTGATTGTAACTCCTACAGCAGCCACAGCATATTTTTATATCATTGCTAGTGATTATACAATCATGAATTCTATTCTTGTTAGAACTTCAATTCTGAATCAATTTTAGCCCATGTTCTATGTATGTATATATATATGATTTTCTACTTCCGTGATACATCACAATAATATCAGGTTACCTACTGTTAGAATCCCTAGAATTAGGGATAGATTATTGAGGAAATCTTGTAAATAGAAATTAATCATAGTTACTGATTCTTAGGATAATTACAGTCTTTTAGGGATTATTTCCTTTCTTAGAGTAGTTTATCTCTTTTTATACCTGTAACCTAATTAACTAAAGTAAGAATCTGATTTCTACAGTTTCTACATGGTATCGGAGCCATAGGAATTATTCGATTCTCTTATCTATCTTCCTAAAAATTCCTCCGATTTCTCAGCCATCTTCCTAAAATTTCCTCTCCTATTTTTCCATGGGTGATCTTCACAATGACACCACCATGTCTAAAATCGAGATCTCACAAATATCTCGGCATCAATCGAGGATCAATCAAAGTGACCTCAATTCTTCACTAATAATCACTAGTCATCGACTAGATGGAAAAAACTTCCTACAATGGTCTCAATCTGTCCTAATGGTGCTTCGTGGTCGTGGTAAGTTAGGATATATCAATGGAGACCTCCCACGACCTGATGTAGCAGACCCTACCTATGCTACTTGGGAACTTAATAACTCAATTGTTATGGCATAGCTGATCAATTCTATGGAAGGCCATATAAGCCGAACTTATCTTCTCTTCAAGACTGCGAAAGACATGTGGGATGCAGTCAAAGAGAACTACTCTGATCTTGGAAATGCTTCCCAAGTTTTTGAGATCAAACTCAAGTTGAAAGACATTCGACAAGGGACACTTGAGGTAACTCACTACTACAACAATCTGAAAATATTGTGGCAGGGAGTTAGACATGTACTATGAAGCTAATTGGGGGAAGGCCTAGAACACACTAGGTTTATGACTCACCTCAACAACGAGCGTCTCTATGAGTTTCTAGCTGGGCTGAGGCATGAGTTAGACGAGGTTCGTGGCAGAATTTTGGGCAGATCACCTCTCCCAACCATTAGTGAAGCTTTTGCAGAAGTGAGGAGAGAAGAGAAACGTCGTCTCGTCATGATGGGAGAACCCAAACCAATAATCTCTACGACCGACTCTTTGAATCTGCCGCTCTTGTGTCCAAAGGTCCTCAAACACAAAAAACTCGTCTTTGGGAATGAGTCCGGATCAAAGCAGACCATGGTGTAGTCACTGCAATCGTGTTGGACACACAAAGGAAAAATATTTTAAACTCCATGGTTATCCAGATAAAAAACAGAAAGACAAGAAAACTGCTCTGTTATCTTCCAATACGGCTGATGAGGTGCTGGATGTGCGCCTAACCAAGACACAACTCGAAAATCTCCATAAAATTCGAGTACCTCTACTAGTCATGGGAATTTAGCCACTCAAGTCTTTTGCCCTCAATATTGCTCTTGAATCTAATAACCACTCTCCTTGGATACTAGATTCGGGTGCTTGGACCACATGACAGTAACCTCACTCTATTCCAAACTTACACCACTGTCATAACAAGTCCCGAATCGGGATTGCTTTGATGGTTCATACTCACCGTGGTGGAGTAGGGAAAGTAAAAGTAGTGAGAATTTTTCCCTTGATAATGTTCTACATGTTCCAAAATTATCTTGTAATTTACTTTCAATAAGTAAACTTACTAAAGATGGGAAAATGCTTGCTGAATTTTCTGCATTTGGTTGTGTAATCTGAGGCAGTAAATCGGGAAGATGATTGGCTTTGCTAAGGTTGATGATGGATGTATGTGTGGAATAAAGACTGACACACAAAGGGAATTAGCTCTATCTCTTTGCAAAAGAGGATAATATTATGCTATGGCACCGTAGGTTAGGACATCCAAATCTTTTGTACCTAAAAAAGCATCTTCCGCTGTTATTTCGAAATAAAAAGATAAATTCCTTGAAGTGTGATATTTGTGAATTGTCCAAACATACCCGTGTTCCATATCCTTTCAAACCATATACACAGTCCAAACCTTTTCGTTAATACACACAGTGACTTATGGGGAGCTAGCCAGGAGTGAAAAACATTCTTGGTGAGAAGTGGTTTATTACTTTTATTGATGATCACACTAGGGTATGTTGGGTCTATCTCTTTAAAAGACAAATCTGAAACTCCCAAAGTTTTTCAAAAATTCCACTCAATGGTTCGAACCCAATTCAACTCTACCATCCAAACTCTCCACACTGACAACGGGAGAGAATACTTTAATTCTGTCCTAAGGTCATACCTTTCAGACCAAGGAATTATACACCTGAGTTCATGCCCAAACACCCCTCAATGTAATGGGATCGCAGAGAGAAAAACCGACACCTCCTTTGCTGTTGCTCGAGCCTTAATGTTCACAATGAACGTCCCTAAATATTTATGGGGCGAAGCTGTTCTTACTGCTTGCTACCTAATAAATAGGATGCCTTCAAAAGTCCTAAATTTCCAAACACCTCTAAACACTCTTCACAAATCATTTCCTCTATTTCATATTCCTACTATTCCAACAAAAATATTAAGGTGCAAAGCCTTTGTCCATAATCATCAACCCAACCAATCCAAGCTTGATCCTCGAGCCCACCTCAGTATATTTGTTGGGTATTCTCATACTCAAAAAGGCTACAAATGCTACTCACCAACCTTACACCGGCTATTTGTCTCTCGGGATGTCACCTTCTTTGAAACAAGAACCTTTCTTTAGACCTTCTCATCTTTGGGGAGATTCTTAATGAAGATGAGAACCTTAATACCCTCCTTATTATACCTTCCGACCCTACTACCACTACTATCACTAAACCTCCCAACCTTGATATCTTTGTTATTTCTCCTCCCATGCCGCAAGAAATTAACACTATACTTCCCGATACCAACACCATCACCGAGCAGTCCCTTGATCAAGGAAAGCAAAGAAGGCAACAACAAGTGCAACAGTGCGAACTGCGAGTTTATTCGAGACGGAATCGATGTCCTGAAAGCCCGATCAAAGATTGCCACTCACATCTTCAACCGAGGACTGTTTCAAAGCGAAGTCTCACCTCCATCACCATCCATCTATCTTCCAATTGCAATGCGAAAGGGGACAAGGAGTCGCACTCAACATCCTATCTCTCGGTTTGTATCCTATGGTAACTTATCTAAGTCTTATCAAACCTTTGTGACTAATGTTGATTCTATAAAAACTCGAAAAACCATAGAAGAAGCATTTGAATCGCAGAATGGAGACAAGCCGTGATGGAGGAAATGGAGGCCCTCAAAAATAATGGAACGTGGGAAGTTTCGGATCTACCTAAAGGAAAGAAAGCGATGAGGGTGCAAATGGATTTTTACTACCAAATTCAAGCTCGATGGCCAGGTTGATCGATACAAGGCTCGTCTAGTAGTGGCTAAGGGCTTCACTCAAACTTATTCATTTGGATTATGAGGAGACATTTGCACCGGTTGCCAAACTAAACACAATTAGAGTCCTTTTGTCCATTCTTTGTCAATCTGAATTGGGAATTGACCAGTTGGATGTTAAAAATGCTTTTCTCAATGGGGAGTTAAATGAAGAAGTTTACATGGACTTCCCACAGGTTTGAAGAAAGAAAGGGCCAAGTGTGTAAGTTGAAAAAATCTTTGTATGGGTGAAACAATCTCCAAGGGCGTGGTTTAATCGGTTTGCAAAAGCTATGATGAGCAGGAAATATACTCAAGGACAGGCAGACCACACCATGTTCTACAAGCATTCAGCACAAGGAAAATGTTGCATTCTAATTGTCTATGTGGATGATATAATAGTAACAGGTGATGATACAAGTGAAATTGGAAGGTTGAAAGAGTTTCTTGGAACAGTTTTTGAACTTAAAGATTTGGGAAATCTTAAATATTTTCTTGGCATGGAGATAGCAAGGTCTCAAAAGGGTATTTCTATCTCCCAAAGGAAATATGTCCTCGATTTGCTATCGAAGTTGGGATGATGGGTTGTAAACCAATTTGAAACTCCTATGGAGTTTAATCTCAAGTTAGGTACTAATGAAGATGGAGAAGAAGTCGATTGTGGGGAGATATCAACGCCTAGTAGGAAGACTTATCTACTTGGCTCACACTCGTCTTGACATTACTTTTAGTGTCGGCGTCATAAGTCAATATATGCATGCTTCAAGGAAAAACACCTAAAAGTCGCATATCGGATACTAAGGTACCTAAAGGAACTCTGGTAAGAGGCCTATACATCAAGAAAAATGACAGTGCAGAAATGTGGAAGTGTATACCGATCTTTGATGGCGGAGTTCTATTAATGACAGACGATCAACCAATGGTTATTGCAGCTATGTTTGGGGTAATCTAGTGACATGGAGGAGTAAGCGATCTGTGGTAGCACGCAGCAGCAGCGTGAAGGTGAGTATCGAGCACTTGCACAAGGTGTTTGTGAAGGAATTTGGATACAAAGGCTGATGAGAGAACTAAAGGTTCCTTATAATAGACCTATACAATTTGCATTGTGACAACTAAATTGCTTTGTCAATATAGCTCACAACCCTGTGCATCATGATCGTACCAAACATGTCGAGATAGACCGACACTTCATAAAAGAGAAGATACACTTAGGGGAAGTGAGCGTCACCTATCTATCTACCGGACAACAAGGTTGCGAGATATGTTGACAAAAGTTTAAACAAAAACATGTTTGAACAACATGTTGGCAAGTGGGTTTGATAAACATCTACACTCAAACTTGAGGGGAGTGTTAGAATCCCTAAATTAGGGATAGATTATTGAGGAAATCTTGTAAATAGAAATTAATCATAGTTCTTGATTCTTAGGATAATTCTGATCTTTTAGGGATTATTTCCTTTCTTAGAGTAGTTTATCTCTTTTTATACCTGTAACCTAATTAGCTAAAGTAAGAATCTGATTTCTACAGTTTCTACACCTACTAATATCAATAGTTCTAATTTCGTCGCTAGTTTCTACAGAAAGAGAAGTCTAAAGGTCCAATGTATTTATAATCCAAATAATTACACAATGCTGCCACAACACACACAGTGTATTTCAAAATGAATTATCTTCTTTCATCTTTATTTTAGCAGGATAAAGATGAAAGAAAAATTGATTTTGGCAATAAACAGGGATGTGAGAACTGTATACATGCTCCAAACAAAAAATCTCATGTCCAAACAAATTGCATTGAAGTGAAGACAAAGAGATTGTTTGATTTCCAAGCAAGAAATGATATGCATGAGTAACAACAAACACATGAGGCCCCAGATCCGATGCAAATTAGATAACAATGTGAAACGATAGATACATCCAGTGACATACACATTATATACAGAAGAAATAGCATTGCATTTATAATCAATGAATTCAAGTGACTTGTATCATGTCCGGATTAAGCTCATCTGAGCACAAAAATAATCCCCATCAAAAAGCTAATCTCATTTCTTCATTTTACTCTCACACGACATAAAATTTCAGCCAAGAGGAAACAAAATAAGCACACTCTACATAAGCATATATAAGACGCTTTAATGCTAATAGTAGCGGTCAAAATTAATCTTTGTATACTTCTTTAGTTTACACTATAAATGAAGAAAACCTATATGCATAATTTAAATTATTATTCAGCATATATCAAGATGCTGCAATACATGATAAAACAAATAGAAGCAATCACGCAATTAATCCTTCCATAAAGTAATAATGAGAAACACTCGAACGAATACCTTTCCTATTGACCAAGAAAAGAAAATGGTATAAAAAAAAACAAAACAATCATAGTATAAACATCAAAAACACAACTGGAAGCAACTCAAAAAAAGTAATCTTTCCACTATGTACCAACGACAAACACAAACCTAGAAATGAATTTTCTAATGACCAGAAAAAAATACAAACAAAAAACAAACAATTAAAGTATTAACTATCGCAAAATTGGAATTGGTTGTTTTCACTTTCAGTGGGTAGTCCTTCCATTTGGTAACACTAATCAAAGAAAACAATAATGATATAAAACAATTTAAAAGAAACAAAGTGCTCACATCTGCCTGGTACTGAAGATCCTTCTTGAGCTTCCCACTTATGTAATCCCAGACCTTTTAACAATAAAAAAGTAAACACAATAAAGGTTCATCCATATAATTCACACTAATAGAAAAGTTTGCCCTTTTTGAAGATATCAAACCTCAATAAATCCATCAACAGAAGAAGAAACAAGAAACTGCCCATCTGGTGAGAACCGAGCACATTCTGCATGACATTTCTTTCCAAACTGCAGTAGGAAAACAACCAAGGCCAAGAAAAAAAAGGATGATGAGTTAATCATATTAAATAAAGGCAGAAAACAATTAAGGAAAGAATAGTTATAAAATAAAGGCTAACTTTCACATTCCAAGAAGCCTATAGCAAAAAACAATTCACCTTCTTGAATTGAAATGAAGCTCATGTTTAATGGTAATTAAAAGCCATTTTGCAGGTTTCACAGTACAAAATATCAGCAACATATAAATAAACTCAAGTCAAGGCATAACCAAATTATCAACATATACTCTATCTCACTTATGCTCCAAGCAAAGCAGTTCTTTTTTTTTCTGAAATAACAGAGTAGGATAAAAGACTTTATGAAAGAAAAAATATATATATGGAAAAAAAACTATACAATTAAAATATTATAAATATTTTAAGCCATTCTTTGACAAGAAGAATATCAAAATCTATTTTAGGAAAAGAGAGAAGGAAATAAAGAAAGATCATTAATTCTTATATTAATTTTTTTGGCACGTCAAAAATTTATATTAATTTAGTCTAACTAGGTAGCTTTTACTTCAGACAGTTACCACATCATCTTATTAAGAGACAACATCGTTTTCTTAATAGTAAAGTGCTCAAATTGACACTAAGATTGAAGCTCAATAAAAGTAGGGTGGTAAAATTGGAGGCTCCAATATAGTAAGATGATAAATATGACCTTTATCCCAATAATTTCTACTCTTGCCGGCAGTTTTGAGCCACAAAAATACTCAAATATGTTTTGCTACAGTTGAACCCCTTTAAACTTAGAACTCACAAGTTAAATCATCTATTCCTATACCAAAACATAGATGAAAAGCAAAATCTTCTCAGGGAGAACAATGATTAAAGTTGTAGGTGACATGCCTATGATGATTAATATGACATCAAATTTTAAAAAAAATAGATATGACATTGCAAAAAACCACAAGAGAATACGAACATCTTTTCTGAATGAAGATTGCCTGATGATCGGCATCACTATAAATTCAGCTGATTGTGAGGCTTTTGAATAAATAAAGAAAATACCAAATTTTCCAGTCTTGGAAACAAAGAAAATACATAAATCAAAGAAAATAAAATAATAAAAACTAAACACTAGAGCAAATTGGGATTCCCACCAAGTGTAAGAGAACATGAAGTTAGATCTACAGAAAACTAATAACCAAAATAAAAAACTGACTTCAAGGAGAGAAACCAAGAAAATCAAGTAGCATAAAATCTCAAAACACATGATCATTGAACTTACTTTGATTGTATGCGATAGGGTCGTTGGATGCATGTCATCAATGTCTTGTTTCATAGCAGCTGTTCCTCTAAATAAGTCAAACTGTGTTCCTGGAGGAAGCAAACCTGAAAAGGACATAATGAATGATTATCCAACAGTCAAAGTGAAACATAAACCCAAATCCAATACATTAGAAAGAATAACTAGGGTACTAAACTTGTTAGTAAAACCAAAAGATCAACCCCTTTCTTCATTTTACAGTTTTCTCCTCTTCAAATTTATCTTTTATTTCTTCTTCTCTTTTCTCCCACAACTCCACTGGTTTTACATTCCATTACTTTCTGGATCTTCATGCCTTTAGGCATCTTCTCTTATTTGTTTTTTATTTCTCCGATCCTATTCCCTTCCACTACCACAAATCGTTCTTTTCCATTCCAAGCCAGCAAAATTTTGGACAAATAAGGTATTCAGTGGCCATGGTTACTTTCTGAATCTTCTGATGTTTGAATAATTTGTACACTTTGCTTTTAGGTGCAAGAATTGCATGCACACACCCCTCGCATCAATCCTTAAGCACTTCTTGTTGAGTCATACATAAAAGTGCACCTCGTACACGCTTTTAAAAATCTGGTCAAAAGCACTATATTTGTGCTTCTACTAGCATTGCAACTCTTAACTTCATTAAGTTTGGAATGTCAACAAATTTGGCGTTTGGGTCTTTGGGGCATATTTGATTAAAGAAAAATGGCTATTTTGTGCTTGATTGAGTTGCCATTACTGACCCATTTTTCCTTCATGAAATTATGATTTCAAAACCCAAACCCTATGGATGTCCTAATAAAGAACTCAATAGATGTTAAAGTGAAATTATAAGTATCAAATCAACAAGAAACTAATAAATGAAGCATCTTCACATTTAAACAAAAATGTACCTTGATGTTGTTGCCACTTTAGAGCCTGACCAATCAAGGCCATTAAACGTGAAGGTGGCACGACACTCACTTCTGTGGCAATGGCTGAAATTAAAAAGGATAAATCATTAATCCAACTTGTAAAGTTTGTTCAAGTATGAAATTTGCATATTAAAAATGAATTAAATTTACAATGTAAATCTGCAAATCTATTAACATTCACACAATACAAGTCCAATGATATGTCCTGTTCATTGACAATGATCCACTTGCTATACTCAATCTTAACTGTATAAAGGACTTGGTTTAGTATTGCCTAGACTGAACATGAATGTAGATCCTCAAATGTAATGAAAAGAACTAGAGGAATTTGACAAAAGAAACCCTGACAGAGTTTAAATACTACAGTACATTTTCTTCTTCTTTTTTATTTTTACATTATTGAGGAAAATATTACAAAAATGGCATCGGACTAAAATTACGCCTATAGGAGTACTTGTGTCTTGTATTTTGAAAGCTGAGAACTTCCAAGATTTAAAGTTGCAATGAAAGGGGTATGCTTGCCTCAATAAAATATTAATCATACCTAAAGATATATTCAACTACTAGGTTAATACACAGCAATTAAACAATGGATTTATAATAGCAACGCCATCACTGTTGCAATTTGCATGATTTAAACTCCTCTTCCTTGGGTAGCAGAAGCTGTTACAAATTGCCATCTATAGCCTAAATTACTATAAGTTTCGGAGACATACACATATCATTTTAAATCACTTACGGCATTTATCAGAGAAATAATCAATTACTAAAGATGTAAAGAGAAAAAACAACCTTGAGCAATCTGTGCACGACGTTTCTCCTTTGTTGAATCCTGGTAAGCCTGTTACATAACACAGAAGACATAAACCTTACTGGAAACAGGAATGAAAATTGGCTCCACTATAAAACAAGGGAAAAAAAGAGAGACAAAGAACAATTTTACTATTTAAATAAAGATGGAAAGGAAATAGGGAAAGCAATACAAGCATGGCAATCCAACTTCCATTTCATGCTACAAGAACAATCAGCATGGTGGCAATGATAAGTTGAGACGTAAATGTTGAATGAAATTAAAACTGAATCAAGCTCATCACACACTTAAAGAAGCATAAATTCTGAGGAAAAAGGAAGTGAAAGGTTGAATAATTTTTCATTAGTCTGCTTGGACAGTTAGACATACTACAACTATAGCTTTAAATTCACAAGATTTTATCCCTATACATCCTTGCAAACATTGGGTTCCAAATAATTATCTTTCTAAAAAATGGCAATCATGGTAATCTTATGCTTTCAAAACTTATTTTGACAGAAAACAACACTGCATGTTTCAGAAATGAGTGGAAAATATCATCACAAAAATAACAATGAAACAACACATAAGGACACAAAAGCTAGTTTTTTTACCTCATTTGGATCAAAATAAGTTCTGACAAGGAGATGTTCAAGCCTCAAGTATCTTTCAGGTTGCTCTTGCTTCATAACACCCATTGCCTGGGTTTGCCTCAAAATAGCACGTGCAGTGTCCAACTCTCTTAGTTCAATCATTTCTAATACAATCTGCAGAAGGAAATGCAAAAATGGGAAATATAATATGGAACATAAATATGAAGAAATTGAAAAAGGATGACCACAATGAGTGGTGACCTAATGATTTTAATGTACACCTCAATCATGACAAAGATTCATCTTAAGCTCATGTTCAAGCCACATGAAGAAAAAATATGGCATGTAAGAGGTTGCAATTGGTTTTGTAATTTGTTAAAACTGCAGACAAGACACCAAGAACCTATTATTATTTTGACATCACATGACACCTATGTGATAGATCAAGTAGCAAAACTCATGAAAAAATAAGTTAAAATGATGGAATGGTGGTCGAATAAAGGAAAATAAGACCATTTTATCTTTGGAGCTAGAGATCGGATGACCTTTATTGTTTAAGATATCAAGAGTCAAAATACATGTATGATATAAATTATGCACGTATATATTTGTATATATATAATACTAATGCATAGATAGTTATGTATATGTATAACCTATATTTGACCTTGAATTCAGTAACCTAAGAGAGCCAATTCCTTGGTCAAACCTGTGTACTATTGCAAGAAGCTCCACTATAAGGTAAGGAAATTCATTTGCAAAAATAGAGAAGAACCATAAAACACTAAATACATAGATAGAGTAACCACCTAACCAGTTAAGGACTAATAAGACAAGACATTACAAAATTTAAGGAAACTCCATAACTGATTAAACTATGAAAATCATCTAAACTATAGAAGAAAGTAAATTGCCATAGACCATTAACTTTCGACTTAGAGACCTGACAAGAGGATAGACTAAAAACATCAAATTCAAACAAAAGAAAAAAGGGAGTGATCATCATATCAGTTAAGATAATGTCACACTCACAAGGAATCCCCACAAAGCGCAACCGCAGCTCAAGATTCCTTTTTCCACTGAACTAAGGTACAAACTTCAATCTTAGGTAAAAGAAAAAGAATACACATATAACCATGATGAACATAAGCCTTCTTTGGAAGTTTGTACACCCTGAGATGAGTTCTTAGCCTTAGTAAGCAATACCCTCCCTAATCAAAATGCATTGCTGGCTTGCAGCATCACAAACTCCTTCTAATCATAATGATTATCAGTAACCATTCAAATACCTCAACCACACAACACTATAACTTCAACAACATAATTATAGCTGCATTAGACCATTGCTTTTTCCACTTTAGCAGTGTTGTCAAGGGTGCAAGGTGCACTCTAGGCACTTGAACCCTTATTTTGCTCCATGCACAAGGCATAAGAAAAGCACTAACCCAACTTAAGTGTGCAGCATGTATATGTTTCGTTTTTCTGTGCCTATATATATTTATATATAGCATAAGATGTGTAATAAACTCTGAAGTGTGATCTATATCTACAAAACATGCAATTTTTATTGGTCAACAGACATGATTTTCTTATGTCCATGTCTGTTTTTGAATGCTCAAATACTTAGAAGTATAGAGTTTAATACCATCCCTTTCTTCCTAGTAAAGGCATATCTAATAAAAAAAGTGAAAAAGAAAGGAAATTAAAGAGAACTTCAATGAGATGGGCTTTTTCTGTTGTATGCCTATTTCCTTACAAGAAAGAGCACCTAGGCTCACCAAGCGTGCGCCCGATTAAATTGGCCTTGCCCAAAAGGGAATGAGACGTTTTCCTTGTCCAATGCTGAGCCATAAGGTGCAAGCACGCCTAGGCGCATGCCTAGACAACACTACACTTGAGTACTACTTATATTTTACATCCCAAGAAGCTACTATATGAAGCAATAAAATTGATAGTTGGCAGGTAGACTGTTACTTTACAACTTGCATTTGAGTTCTTCAATGTTGTTGTAACTTATAGAGGAAAAAGGCAACTAAGTAGTAACTCAGATCCCATACATACAGCCGAAAGACTCTTGAAGGTTGTGAGCATAAGTGAGCTTAGGGGTGTAGTATCTTCATTCAGTGAGTTAATTTAGATAGGGTTGGGTGCATTATGGGTAGACAAGAACTAAAAAAGAAAAAGAAAAAACTTACAAATAAAAACAACCAATCCAATTCTAACGTAATTGTTCTATAGAGAAAACAAAATCATGCAATTATATTTTAAAAAAGTAAAACACCGACATTTTTTTCTCATTATTTGGAGGCAGTAAAAAGCATCTAGAGAAAGAAACATCAAATATCACCCTAAATTTTATTCATATAAAGAATTAGAAAGCAATGAGTATGAAAAACTAGTTTCCAGAGTAATGGAAGATAAAGAGTCCAAACCTGCTCATATAAGTCCTCCAGTTTATTCCTTGGGAGCTTAAGTTGAGCCACTTGAGGCAAAATGGCATCCCATCTTCCACTGTTAATATCGGCAACAAACGTCTCGATGCTATCTACAGTATTCAGAGAAACCTGACACTCGTTCTGTAGCGTTTGAAACGTTTGATGCAAGGAATTTTCTTTGCAAAATTGGAGCACAATCTTAATAACGCTGACCCAAAAGAAGAAGAAAAAAAATTGGAATAACCAAAACAAAACAGAAGTTAGAAATTGATGTCAGTATCTTGAGCATTACCCAGAACCAGAAAACAAGAAAACAGCAAAAGCGTAGAAGGGAAACGTACTCTCGAGCTTCGATTTCTAGAGTCATGGTGGGAGCCCGAGGGAAAGGATTGAAACTACTTGATGAAATTTGAACTCCTTGCTTTATTCACATATTTGTAATAATTTGGACCCGTGGCTTGCAGAGTTAGGGTTGTCTGAGGCTTTCGGGTTTAATATATTTAGGTCCAAGTTTATAGTTTTGAACTATCTAAACCCAAATAAAAAGCCCAACTCTTAGCTTATTGCCCTAATAGAGGATTAGAAAGATACCCTTTTCTCTGCTATTTCTACCTTCTTCTTCACCATTGTCGCAGCTATTTTAAGCTCTATCCCGTTTTTCTACTCTCTTTTATCTTCTTTCACTATTGCAGCAGCAATTTTTAAGCTCGGAATAGAGCTGTTTATTTGAAGAAGTACCATGAAGAAGAAGACCAGTAAAGACAAGGCTAATGCTATTTGTGTTGCCGAAGCTGCTCAAATGAGTAAATATCAATGGAACTTTTTTTTTCTGCTGATTTGTCTTCAAATGATATTTGCATATATGCAATTAACTCTGTTGCAATGGGTTTGCTTTGTGTGCCGTTGGTTTCAGCGGAGAATTTAGTTGCAACAAAACAAGGGAAGAAAAAAGATAAATTAAGCAAGAAGAAAAGAAAAAGCAAAGAGAAAATCAATGCTAGCGTTGGAATTGTTGATAAGCCTGTTGACGGGAATGAAGTTCATCTTCAAGGTTAGACTTTATTTTTAAAAAATATATATTTAAATGGTGAGAGGAAGATCAAAGACTCCATGGCTGATACTTCTTAAAGCAAGATTTAAAGTTGCCACTTGTAAATAATTGATGGGTTTTTTTTTTTTTTTTGTTTATAATTTCTTCAACTCTAACATTGCAGACTACATGGCCGATACATTCTGAAAGAAAGACTAAAAGTTGTGAATAAGTGATGGGTTTGCGTGGTTTATTTAAAATTTCGTGAACTATAATATTGCATTTGCTGATTCCATGGTTGATACATACTGAATGGAAGACTAAATGTAGTAAATAAGTGGTTGGTTTTGTTTGGTTTATTTAAAATTTCATCAACTCTGACATTGCAATTGCAGACTCCATGGTTTGATACATTCTGAAAGCAAGACAAAAAAGTTGTAAATGAGTGATGGGTTTTGTTTGGTTTATTTAGAATTTCATCAACTCTATTATTTGAATTGCGCTTTGATGTTATATAATCATTTTCGGGTTTTTTTCTTGTAGAAAAATTTAGAAAAGACAGAAAAAAGAAATCAAAGGGGCAATTGTTGGAAACGAGTAAAGGAGCTAAGCAGGATGAAGTTTATGAAATACCTTCGGGAGATGCCGACTGCTCAAAAGGCATGAAAAGTATGAAACTGGTGACTTTCCTTTAAATATTTTAAGCTTTTGGTATTATAGTAGAGAGAAACTTCTGCAGCAATATTGTTTTCCGTCACATTGAGGCATATATATTTTTAATTTTGCTCTAAAACTTATTAGTTTAAGTCTTTATTTCCTTTTTTGTTTAGAATTTGCGTCACAGTACTTGGTATAGAAATTGTCGAACTTGTAGCTAAAATCAGTTTCTTTTTCTTTTTTTTTAATATGAGTTAGCATGCCTTTTCTTATCTGGGTTTTAGTTTTATTGTTTATTTTAAGGTTGTTGGTTGATAGACAAGTTTTTCATTCTATAGACAGTTGATGGACGAGTTTTCTTAAACTGCAGAATGGCTTACAGACTACCACCGAAGTAGGCCTGGCTTGAAGGTACTGCAACAAAGGATTGACGAGTTTATAATTGAGCACGAGGCAAAACTTGAACAGGTATTTTTCTTCTTGGCACCCGTATTGAATCATAAGACCACTGGTTTTGTTAAGGAGTTCACCTTAGTTTTAGACAACAAAAATGCACTTCAAACTCTTTATAAGGCATATTTGATCAGTTATGATCTTGGTGTGCCAAGGTGCCTCTTTATAAGGCAGTAGATGAAAGGTACATAAATAAAAGGCTGTATAATTGAGATTATCTTAATTTTAATTTTTTTTTCCCATTAACTGTACCTGTAATAGTAATAATAGAATTATAGGGAGACAGCATCAAACTCTACCTCTTGATGTTTGAATATTCAACAATAAACATGAGACTTTTAGAGAATCACGCATATAGGCTAACAAAAGAAAGGAAATTTTGCTTGTTTTATTGGATTATCGTAAGTATACATCTTTAGCTTATTCTGTATGCACTGGTACTTGCATAGGTACGCGAGCATATTTTTGCGTCCTTGCCTCATGAATAAGGGCTTTAATGCCTGTATTGCTCATCACACCCTTGACAAATAAATGCTCTAATCTCCCCCGCCCCTTTTTCCTAAACAGAGTTGCAGTTGCTTGTTATTTATTATTTTGGTCCTTGTGGTGATATAGGAAAGAAAAGAAAAAGAAGCTCGTCTTACGGAAGGGGGATGGATACTTGTTGAACATCATAAAGGAAGGAAAAAAACCACAGACACTGAAAGTGGAACTACAGTAGGCTCTGTTTCCCAAGCTGCTGTGGAGGAGAAATTAGCTAAGAAGAAGAGCAAAGAGGTCTTTGATTTCTACCGCTTTCAAAAAAGAGAAGCCCAGAGGAGTGGTATGAATATATTTGATATTATCTATCTTTTTTATTTTACCAAGATGTCACTATTGAGTTTATTCTGACCTTTTTTTTATTTTTGGGGGGGGGGGGGAGAGGGGGTTCTTAAGCTGTGATTAATTATGTTGCAGAATGTTGATGTTAGGATTAGCTGCTTCTTGTTGCACTTATTTTTACAGTTTTCTTTTCAGCTTAATGAATTCACAATATTGTGTGGAGTATCGTTGGTCAAATATTATTTGTGCCAGGGAACCAGCACATATTCTGGCTTAGGTCTGGGGATATGATCCTCCAAATACATAGAGTAATTTAGAAAAAGTTATCATATCTGTGTTGAACACTTACTCGTATCTAACACACATCTGAATTAGAATAACATAGCTGGCAAGAGAACATTGATGGGTACTTGCAAGCAGCCAAGCACTAGTAGGGCTCTAATCAAGCGACAGTGAGAAAGGAGAATCACTAACCAAGTCGTTAACTTTGCTTTAGCAATCTCCCATCTATTAAACAAGTTAATGCAGCTCAGAATAGAGTTGAGATTGTCAGTTATTTTTTCCCATTATTCTTTGATATGCTAATAATCATTGTTCACATGTGTAGGACCTATTTATTAATTTGAAAGTAATACTCTCTTGATAGTGATTAAATTTATATTTATATTGGATAGAAATGGGGAGGATTCGAAACCCCAAATGACCTTTTCTTTATTGCTATGCTTTCAGCAATCTCTATGATGCAAGAATGTTCTTGTTACATATGCATGTTTGGTAGCATGTAGAAGTGATTTTTTTTTAAATATAAGGGTGACATGAATGATTTACACAAATTTTCCCTTGCAGAACTTATGATACTCCAGAGCAAATTTGAGCAGGATAAAAAGCGGATTCAACAGTTGAGAGCTGCTCGGAAGTTTCGACCTTATTAAGTGTAACCAAACCCTTTAAAAGAACCAAGAGGTGAACCTAATCTCTGTTAATGGTTTCATTATTGCTGTATTTGAGAAGATGAAATCCTGACTACATGTAATTCGTTACCAATTTTGTGCAATTTGTGGTTTTAGAGTACACTGGAAAACGGGCTAGGATTGTAATGGGAATATGAAGTTTATTAATGAATTCCAGGATGTGTTAAACAAATTTATTATATATCACTTTTTATGCATATGTTTGACCATAATAACAAGTGTATGTTTCAAAATTGCAATTTTACATCTTGCATTGAAAGTTAACAGTGGTTGAAAATGACCCTAAAAATATATCCACAATTAGCAAATTAGATTTCAAAAAGAACCAACAGCAACAACTTAAAAAACTTATTTAGAAAAAAAAAAAGATATTTGTGAAATAGTAAGAAAAGTAATATTATATATAATTTTAAAATATTTTTCAACTTAATAATTTTCAAAAGGATTATGATCTTAAAAACAATGTCAAAATCAACCTAAACCAACAAATGGATATTCATATTGAAATGAAATTGAGCATTAGTTTGATTAGGTTTATTTTGGACTTAATTTTTTAATAATTCATTATTTCTTTATTTATTTTCATTTTTTTGAATTTTTTTGATGTGGTATTGTCATGTCAGCAATCATTGTTGATAGGGTATTGTTATGTTAACATCGTGATGACTAATTCTAATTGAGTAACCTTTAACAATCACGTTAGTATAATTGTTAGGATTTAAGAGTCAACTACTAAATATAACAGTGAAAAGGCTTAATTAATGAATTTTGTGAATTGAAGAGCTCAATTTAATGTAAAAGATTTAGAGATATTTCAAGGGCTTGTTCTATTAAATATTGGTAAATTTACTTTTTTGACTCTCAAACTATAAAAAGTTCATCTTGATCTCTTTTTCCGCTACATCGAACTATTATCATGTCAATTTGGTCAGAATTGGATGGAAAGTTAACAGTGTTGTTAATTTGTTGACATGGATGTCACATGACAATTCACATATATTAATTGTTGACGTGATATTATTTTATCTTATATGTCACATCAATAATTAATTAAGAAGTTAAAAAATTCAAAAATAAAAATTATAAAGAATTTAAAAAATCATAAAATTATAAAAATATTTAAATAATTATAATAATTTTATAAAAATATATTTTTTAATAAGATAGTTGAAAAAGTTCGATATATAATTCTAACTATTTTTTTTATAGAAAATATAAGGGGTAAGTGGCTTTGTTGATGGTATTAGTATCATGTTCACTTTCTATTATGATCTAGCCATCCTGGACAACTTCGTCTAGCTCTTTCCTTACATTTTTCATCAAATCTATCCTTCAATGCTTTCTTTCATTTCTCAATCTTTGATATCTTAATACTTATCTAGTTACTCTTGAGACAACCTCATTTATGTCCCAAAAAAGAGTGGTCTCTGCTTTGAGACAAGAATACATCAAAGCTAAGTTAGTTTTACCTTGTTTCAAATCTCGAGACAATAACTCTTTGCCTCGAGACATCCAAACATCGAAGCTAAAATAAAAGAACAGGGAAGGTTGGTCTCGAGATACTAGTGTCTCGAGACATATTGACATCGAAGTTAAAATTTTCAAAAATAAAATAAGACTTGTCTCGAGACACTACGTTGAAATTTGACAATTGAGCTGGATTCGAATCCTAACTCTAAGCTTAACCCTGCATAACCCCGTAATATGATGAACTGAATCCTAAACATTACGAATGCATATGTGTGAGCATGATTGATGTTTAAATTGAATTGATTGATAATTATGAACTAAATTATGTGTTTATGAAATAAGATAGCTTGAGTTGTTTTGGCAATGTAAGGCCCTAAAAATAGGTTTAGTAGTTTTGGGTAAGTTTACTTGGTTCCGAGTGAAAATTAGGAGTTAGTCGGGTTTATTAGTAAATTTTTTTTATTATTAGTTAGTTAGCTTAATTTCATTTAAAAATTAGGAAATAATATACCGGAAAATAAAAATATTTTAGAAAAATTAATTTTATAGTTTTAAATAACTTTTGGGTAAAATAAATATTTTAGGTCAAATTAAAATTGAAAAATAAATTAAAATGAGGAGTTTAATTGAGAGAATTTAAAATATTAATTACATAAGACCATTTTGCAAAACAAGGGAAATATTTGAGTGATTCTATGTCAAATTATCCATATTTTCGGAATTTTGGAGGGAAATGATTATTTAGTAAAACAAGGAAATTGTAGGAGTGGCTTTATGGAAATTTTCCCAAATTTTGGAAATCAGGTGGGGGTTCTTCAGTTCAAAAATGTTGCAACCTCCTCACTTCACACACAATTCTCACCCGATTTCTAAGCATTTTCTCTTGTTTTTCTTTTTCATTTTCGAAGTCCACATATCAAATATTAGATCTCATCTTTTATTATTTCAAAATTCTCCAGAAAAGATTTCTAAAGTTGGGAAAACAACTCATTCGAGTTCTTCAAAGATCTTGATCCAATCTTCAATATTGGTGATTCTAGATCGATTGAAGGTATTTTCTCAACTCTAAATTCATTCTAAGGTTGTTTTTAATCATTATTTTCGATCTAAATTGATTAAAATTGTTTTTCAAATATTGATCTCTTAGCTCTTGAACATGAGATTCATCAATGGTGAATTCATGGTTTTGAGTTGGAATCCAAGTTTAAATGGATATTTAAGCTCAAATCATGTTTATTAAGAGATTTTTTATCAGAAAACAAAAGATCGAACTCGTTTGGTTGATCAATTTTGACAAATTCGTTTTTTTTTAACTAAGAAAATGAGTTGATTTTTCGAAAAATTATGAAACATTTATTTTGGTGAAATTGGTGTTTAGGTTTTGTGTTAATAGATTAGGAATGATGTTAGGGGCCACTGCTAATCAGAATTGAGGCCCAAACACAACTACTTGATACACTTTGGCTTGAGAAGCAAAATGTGAATGTGAGTGGTTTTTAAAGGCATTTGGTAAACATGCCTATCTACATTCTGAATTGAGGTTTTGAATTGTGTTTCTAGTGATTCAATTGTATCTCAAATGGTTTAGATTTCAAAATTGATTTTAATTTTATGGAAGCATATTTGTAAATGATTTATGGAAAATGTGAATAGAGTATTTGATATGGTTGATTTGAATTGTATTGATTAATAATTGGAGCATGGATTACTGTATATTACAACACTTTATGATGATTTTATAGTTGGTTTTAGATCTATAGACAAAGACACTTATTGAGCTTATCTGTGTTGATGTTAAAATTGCTAAGTGACATGCTTTAAATTAAATTTTTATATCCTGAATTAAGTGCTTAAATATTAGTGTTTATGCTCGGTGTGTTTGGTTATATTGGCAACATTGCATGGTGGATCCATTGGATATAGATGGCATGCCATAGGATTAGTGAGTACTCACCACTACATGTGTTATTTGTGAGCATATGACACTAGGAGTGTTGACTTTGCTGGAGTGATTAAGGGAGTGTTGAGTTTTTTTTTTCTCCACTCAATTATTGGCAATTTCGAGGCGACATAAGGGACTATGTGACTACGCCCCACTCAACCGGATCCGGATAAACATTATACATTCGAATCTGGCAACCGGGTCGGGTGTGGGGTGTTATAGTATATGCATGGGTTTATGTTGTAATTTACTTACATACTAATATTCAGTCTAGTGCCTTAAGACATGAGGTATTGTCTCGAGACACAGAGGACATTGTCTCAAGACATGATACCCTTTTCTCGAGACATCAAATGTTGAAGCAAAAATTGGATGCAAGAGAGGCATGTCTAGAGACATTGCGAGGCATGGTCTCATTGGCTCGACACATTTCCCTACATATTGATAATTTGACCCAAGGTTCGTAACATAGTCCCGTTTTTTACCAACCCTAACCCCAAACTTTTGCATGTGGGTCCCATTAGCATCTCTTACTTGGTTTTGACATTTCAATTGCTCATTAATTATATGTCACACTTGCTTGATTTTAGCTTAATTTGATGTAATGCTTCACTATTGTCTGAGTTACTTCGGCAACGAAATGCAGTGTCATGCACCTAGATTCATCGACTGGGTTGGATGTAGGGTGTTATAGGTGGGAGAAAAGTTTCGGATGAGGACAATGTTATGTTGACGACACCATTGGATGCTGATGAGTTTAAGGTGACAATTTGTTTGATGCATTCGTACAAGTTGCCAAGTCTTTATAGACTCAATTTGGCTTTTGGAATATTAGTGGAGAGGATGTGATAGCAATTTGTCAAAGCAGGTTGAGTAGGGGTGCTTTCCCAAGTACTCTCACATACTCTTATAATGCTAAGTCCAAAAGTAAGCCTTCCTACGTCTCTTAAAGATTTGCGCCCCATTTCTTTATACAATGTTATTTATAAGATAATGTCAAAAGCCTTGGTGAATAGGCACATGTTGTTTCTAAGAATCAGTCTGCATTTGGTTCAGGTAGGCTTATTATGAATACTGTGGTAGTGACTTTTGAATTAATTTATAAAATGAAAGGATTTTCGAGTGAAATTTCTATGAAAATTAATATTAGCTGATGCTTTTTAAAGGCGATTATGCTTGCTTTGGGTTTTAATCCTACTTGGACGAATTTTATTATGCTTTGCGTTACAAATATTACCTACTTGTGGGATGAAATGGAACTGATTTCTTTGACAAAGTGATACATTGTCACCATATGTATTTCTTTTATGCGCGGAAGGACTTGTATTGTTAATGGAGATAAGGTTTATGGTGGTGGTCCAACAGTATCTATTTTTTGTACGCAGATGATTCAAAAGAGGTAGAATTTAGAAGCACAAACAGTATTCTCACGACTAATGAGTAGGTGGTTAATTTTAATAAGTTCAGCATTTTCTTTAGCCCAAGTGCTGGTCCAAAAAGGCTGACGAATGTACTTGGGGTCTATAATGCGCTTAATCACTCTTCATATTTGGGGTTGCCTTCTTTAATTCACTGTAGTAAGAAAATGATCGGTTTTTTTTTTTTTTTTTGAAATTGTGGCGATGAGTTTTTTCCACGTTAATAATTAGTGTTTTTATATTTATACCCTATTCGTTTTAATTTGATGTGCTTTAGTTATTGTCTCATGTACTTTTTATATATATATATATATATATTTTCTTCTACTGTAGATAACTTTCTTTTTATATAATAATTCGATTTTAACTCTATTTACTAAAATATAAAAAAATATTTAAATAAACTATCATGATCAATTTAGGAAAAAAGATTAAATTACGTATTTATATTAGACTTGTCCATGAGTTGAGTTTGGAAAAGGAATTTTATGTCTTAAGTCAGGCCTGTTCGGCTTGAATTCAATTTAAATAATAAAAAATATTTTTAAATTTAAATTTAATTATAAATATATATTAATATAAATATTTAATATTTTTGTTAATTTTTAAACAATAAAACAAATCAACAAGCTCTTTTTGTCACCTTAGCTCACACAACATAATTCCATTCAACAAATCACCAAGCAAGTCAACTTTTGCAACATACACTTTCATGAATAACCTCATCTTTTCATAAATTAATCATAATGAGCCATCAACTATGTCAATATACAAAAGAGTTCATCTTTAAAGGAGCCAATACACCCTTGGCCAAAATAACAAAACAATTCACCTAGTGTAGCCCCTATACATGCCATACTCAAAATGTTAAGTCTAGATATACCGAGATGAGCTGATAGTGTGGGTGATCTTCCAATTAACTTCGTATCTCGACCCGGCTCTTTGACATTATAAGATAAGGGAAAAGAAAGGGAGTAAGCTTTATGCTTAGTAAGTTTACATGCAAACAATAAATATCATACCACATGCTAATCAATAAATAGCATTACATACTAAGCAATGACAAACCACATTCCATAATCATGCTTACTCATTTCATCTCTTACCACCTTCCAACCATATCACAAACATAATGCTCACATTTATTAACGTACATCCCTACACTTATCACCACAATGTCATATGAAACAACACTTAACCATTTTTCAATGAACCATTTGAAATAATACTAAACACTCGGTGGTTTCGCACATAGCCCACCATTAATCTATAATAGGGTGGTATCGCACATAGCCCACCAACGAGAATATTTACGGTGGTATCGCACATAGCCCACCAAATGATAATATAAACGATGGTATCGCACACAGCCCATCGTGAATGAGTAGTGAGGTGGTATCGTACATAGCCCACCATTAATCTATAATAGACTCATACGGGAATTACTCAATATCTAAAGAATTCAATCAATCTCAATCATGAATAATCTCATTCATACAATGCACCATTAATTAACAACATGTATACTCAAAATGAATCGCTTACACGTAAACTTACCTCGGTGCAAAATGTATTAATCGGCGGTTTAATCCGTAACCTTGCCTTTTCCTCGGTCAAGGTTGTTTCCGCGCTCTTCTTGATCTATAATAATAAAATTTACTCATTCAATTGATTCATAAATCATAATACATCAAAATTTCTACTTAGGCAAAAATGACCATTTTGCCCTTATACTTTGGCGAAATTACAATTTTGCCCCTAGGCTCGTAAATAATTTTTCATCACATTTTCTCATTAAACAAGTTTAGCTGAACATTTATTATTCTTACAACTACTCACAAATCCAACTATTTCATGCATTTATTACAAAATTACAACCTTTACAACTTAGTCCCATTTAGGTGTTTTCATGGTAACACCTTTCACAAAAGTTGTTCCTTGACTCACTAACATCCATTTTCTTCCATAAAAACTCAGCAAACAACATGAACACTCTCATGGAAATTCCCTAATCTTGCAACCATATTGCAAATTAGTCCTCTCATTAGCTAGCTTAAGCTTTGGGGGTTCCAAAAGTACAAAAATCATCAAGAAAGACTCCTAGAATCACTTACTTGCAAGAAGATAGCTTGGCTGAAAGTTTGGTCTCTAAAATCCTCTAATTTCCCTTCAATTTTCGGTGTAAGAAGAAAGATGAATAGTGAAAGATGATATCTTCTTTCTTTGCCTTATTTTATTCATTTTAATTACCTAATATCACCAAATTTGACCAAAATTTAATGCCTTTGTCTCCCTAGTCTATATGGCCGGCCAACACATCTCTAATGGCCTAATTTCACTTTAAGGACCTCCAATTTAATATTCTATGGCTAATAGACACCTCTACCTTGCATAATAGAACTTTCGCACTTTATGCGATTTAGTTCTTTTTCACAATCAAGCATTCAATTGCTAAAATTAAAGCACCAAAATTTTCATATAGCCATATATTAATGCCATAACACATAAAATAATATCAAAATAATTTCCTTCAACCTCGGATTAGCGGTCTCGAAACCACTATTCTGACTAGCCCCAAAATCGGGCTGTTACACGAACAACCTCTATGCGTTTAGATTCTGTGAACACGTTTCACAGGGTCTCTCCTTTTCCATGTTTCATTAACTATTAAAGGTTCGCAGGTAGCAATTTTTCCAATTGTTAGGGTTTGCACTTTGCACAATTCAACAACCCTGTCACTTTGCAGTAACTTTGGCCAACTCTGTATAAGTTAGTTAGTTAGTTTTGATTATCTCATGTTTTTGCTTATGGCGAACACTCTATTAGAAATTAAATACTTAAGCATGGACTTGTAAATTAAGGAAACATCAAACCATGCTTGGACTAAATTCATATACTTAAAATTCAAGTATAAATATATAGTTTTATCAGTTTTGATTATCGCACATGCTAGTCTTTTGGCAAACCTAGTTTCCTTTATTGCGAAATTTCTTAGTTACTTCTATACGTCTAACCTAATAGAGAAACTTTGTCTTACCTTTAATCTTAAGATCTAAGTGTTGGATTCTTGTTTTCGTAGAAACTTGACAACAAGAGAAAGAAGTAATCAATGAAGAAATTTAGGAGAGTTTTGTCGTTCAAAAGAATATGAAATTTTTAATAAAAAGAGCTTAATTTATAGGCACTAAGTGTTTTGATGTTCTTAGGATGCCCTAGTAGACGTAGGAAAGAGTTACGTGCATGAGTGGTGTTGTGAAGAGGAAAATAAGTTGACTTCCTAACTCTGGTATAATTTCCCTTTGGCTACTCCTTTTTTTTTTATAGTCAAGCCCCTACTTTTACTCTTGCCCTAAAGCAATGATCGTAGCTCACTAGGGCCCAAACTCTTAGGCCCTATTTCGAGATGTTACAACTCTCCCTATCTTAAGGAATTTCATCCTTGAAATTACTTATGTCAGAACAGATAAGGGTATTTATGTGTCATCCTTCTTCTCTCTCCCAAGTGGCTTCGCTAGTTTTGTGGTTTCACCATAATACTTTGACAAAATGAATTCTCTTGTTTTTTAAGACTTTTTTAGTGCGAGCTATAATTTCAAATAGTTCCTCATCATAAGTAAGACCGGGTCACACCTCAATTTCATCTACTGTCACTACATGGGATATGTAACACCCCTCACTCGTATTCAACATCGGAATAGGATTAGGGAGCATTACCAGACTTACAACACATTCAAACTATAACAGCCCAATTTTGGGGCTAGTCGGAACAGTGGTTTCGAGACCACTAATCCGAGGTTGAGGAAAATTATTTTGGTATTATTTTATGTGTTATAACATATTTTTAATAATGCATGGGAATTTTGGTGCTTTAATTTTAACGATTGAATGCTTAATTGTGAAAAAGGACTAAATCGCATAAAGTGCGAAAGTTCTATTTTTTAAGGTAGAGGTGTCTAATAGCCATATAATATTAAATTCAAGGTCCTTAAAGTGCAATTAGGCCATATAAAGTGTGTTGGCCGGCCATAGGAAGCAAGGGGACAAGAGCATTAATTTTAGTCAAAATTTGGTGACATTAGGTGAATAAAAATGAATAAAATAAGATGAATAAAAGAGTTGTCATCTTTTACTATTCACACTTCTTCTCCACCGAAAATTGAAGAGAGAATAGGGGTTTTTGAAGTTCAAATTTTCAGCTACATCTCATCCTTGCAAGTAAGTCATTTTGATGTTTATTTTTGATGATTTTTGTACTTTTGGAGTCCCCAAAGCTTAAGCTAGCTAATGAGGGGACTAATTTGTTAAATGGCTAAAATTTTAGGGACTTGCCATGAGAGAGTTTATGTTGTTAGCTGAATTTTTGTGGAAGAAAATGAATGTTAGTGAGATGAGAAACAACTTTTGTGAAGGGTGTTGCCATGGAAACACCTAAATAGGACTTGTTTGCAAAGATTGAAATTGTGTAATAAATGTAACACCCCATACCCGAGTCCGAGGCTCAGACAGGATACAAGACATTACTATGCTTGAGCTTGCTTAATCATGACATTACGGACTATAAAATTTCGTTCCGAAATTAAAAATTCTCATTCTTAAACAACTAGTACATTTTATGGGCCTACGAGGCCTTAAACTCGTGCTGATAAACTTTCGGAACCCAATCGAAAAACTATTCTTTGAAATAGGGGTCACACGCCCGTGTAAGATAAGACACGCCCGTGGATAGACATAGACGCCCATGTCCCCAGACCGTGTCTAAAAACTCAGCATTCTGCCAATTTGCCCACGGCCAAGACACGCCCGTGGACTTAGACCGTGTACTTTATCTTGATATACTGACTTATTTCACACGGCCATAGCACGCTCGTGGACTTAGACCGTGTACTAAAACTTGATAATCTGCCTTAAGATGCAAAGGTGCAGGTTACGCACGGCCTAGACACACGCCCGTGTGTCCAGCCGTGTGGGCACTTAGAGGCTATTTACCAAGCCAATTGCCACCCTGAAATTAAGATCCAATTCATACTCATTTCAACAACTCAATACTAAATCATTCATGAATAATACTACATGCTTCATTGATAATTATAAACATACACACTTGGCCAATCACTTAGCCATATTCAAAAGAATAACAAACTTAATAGCCTATACTTTGGCTCTTCTTAAAACATTTACTCAAAATGTAATGCTTCCTATACATGCCATACTTAATAAAACAACTTGGCTATACCAAAATAGCGATTGATAGTGTGCTCCGAGCTCCGATGACGGTGATCCTCGATATTAGCTTGGCGGGACTACATGGAAAGAAAGAATGAAAGACATAAGCGTTTAGCTTAGTAAGTTTGCAAAATGCACATAGCAACATTCTTACTTCATATAGACCATTTGATATAATCAATGGTATCATAAATTCAGCTATAAAGCTTACTTACTCATACTTGATTCTTACATATCTCATGAAACTTACTAATCTCATACTTGATAGGCAAACAAAGTACTGTATCACTTGATCACTTTGATCAAAGATACTTGAACATAATACTCATAATTTCTAATTCATCATTCATAACATGAATAATACTCATTTTCACTTAATAATAACTTTGCTTACGTAGCTTTCTTGTTATCTCAATGGAGCTTAACTCGTTTGCCCGATGAATTTATATGAATAACCGAGGATACTAAATCTCATCTTAGTTTCGAGGCTATGTCTTGACATGGACTTATACGAAGTCTTTCTCGTGAGTTCCCTTGGGAACTTACCATTGCCATGTCTTGACATGGTCTTACTTGGTATCTTTGCTCATGAATTGGTCAATGCCGAGCCTTGGCTTGGACTTACTTGAAATCTCTTTCTCTTGATAGCTTTTCAATGCCAAGCTTGCCTTGGACTTACATGATAACTTCTCAATGCCAAGCTTGCCTTGGACTTACATGATAACTTCTCAATGCCAAGCTTGCCTTGGACTTACATGATAACCTGCTTGCTTGCCGATGCCATGCCTCGGCTTGGTCTTATACGGACTTTCTTGTTTCATGTGGTAGATCGAGTATCCTAAGCTATTCAACTTCAATCGGGGCTTTCTCATGCTTGATCTTATTAATTTCTTTGTTTAACATAACATTAAACATTTTCATAATAACATTGTACATTATACTAAGCAATTCAATGATATAAATCATAAAGATTAGAAATCATACAAACTTACCTCAATATACAAAATGTAGCTAGGTATGCAATTTAGTTCTCGACCTTGTTCTTGCCTCGGTTTCGATCCGGGCTTCGTTTTTCTTGATCTATAGTCATAAATAGATCATTTAATACTCACATTGACTAAATTGACTCTTTACTCATATTTTGGCAAAGTTACTATTTTGCCCCTATACTTTCTCATATTTGCACTTTTGCACCAAGGCTCGTAAAATAATTCTCATTCAACTTTCTTAGACTTCATGCTTAGCTGATTCATTTTCTCTACTATGACAATTCCCAATTCTCACTATTTCTACTATGTAAGAACAATCTCATAACTTTTACAAACTAGTCCCTATGCTCATTTTTCATGAAATTCACTTAGAAAAAGATGTTTATCTAACATCAAACTCTCATAAACTTCCATAAAACATCATTTAACAAGCATAACATTCATGGGTAGATTTTTGAACATGCATCTTAGCTCACTTTATAGCTAAAAATAGCTAATTCATAATACGAGAACTTCAAAAATACGAAGAATATTAAAAACGGGGCTAAGATGAACTTACTAGCAAGCTTGAAAGATGAACAAACCCTAGCTATGGGTTCTTTGAAAATTTCGGCAATGAGGAAGAAGATGATAGTGATTTTTTTGTCATCTTTTTTCCTTTATTAATCATTTAATAGACAAATGACTAAAATGCCCTTCTCTTAAAAATTCTCTATTTTACTAACTCATGTCCAATTTTGTCCAAATTTTATGATTTGGGAAAATTGCTATTTAAGGACTTATAATTGCTATTCTAAAGCTATTTCATACAAAATGCTTCTAGAAACTCATATTTTGCAACTTTTGCAATTTGGTCCTTTATGACCATTCAATCTCAATTTAGCAAAATTGTTTCATGAAACTTTCACACTAACATGCAAACATGGCATGAACCTTAAAAACTCATAAATTTACCTTGGATTCGTGGTCTCGCACCACTATTCCGTCTAGGCCCTAAATCGGGCTGTTACAATTCTCCCCCCTTAGGGATTTTCGTCTCTCGAAAATCTTACCAAAGAAAAAGGTTTGGATATTTGGTTTCTCATACTCTCTTCTGGTTCCCATGTGGCTTCTTCTATTCCATGTCTTTGCCACAATACTTTCACTAAGGCAATACTTTTCTTTCTTAGCTGCTTAACTTCCCGAGCTAAAATCTTGACTGGTTCTTCACCATAAGTCATGGGGATGAATCTCTATCTCTCGATTGGGAATTACATGTGAAGGGTCGATCGGTAGCGTCTCAACATTGACACGTGAAACACATCATGTATCTTTTCTAACTCTGATGGCAAAACCAATCTGTAAGCTACAGGCCCAACTTTCTCGGTAATCTCATATGGTCCAATAAAATGTAGACTCAACTTGCCTTTCCGGCCAAATCTGAGAACTTTTCTCCAAGGTGACACTTTCAAGAAAACTTTATCTCCGACTTGATACTCTATCTCTTTTCTCTTTAAGTCCGAATAGGACTTCTGTCTGTCTGATGCAACTTTTAAACTTTCTCGTATCACTTTCACTTTCTCTTCAGTTTCTCTAACCAAATCAACCCCGTGAATTTGGTTTTCTTTAAGTTCAGTCCAATATAGAGGCGTTCGACACTTACGCCCATATAAAGCTTTATAAGGCGCCATCTTTAAGCTCGACTGAAAACTATTATTGTAGGCAAACTCTACTAATGAGAGAAACTTTTCCCAACTGCCTCGAAATTCAAGAATACAACATCTGAGCATATCCTCGAGTACTTGAATTAACCTCTCTGACTGACCGTTAGTTTGAGGATGAAAAGTGGTACTAAAATTCAACTTTGTACCCAAGGCCTCTTGTAACTTCTTTCGAAACTTGGATGTGAATCTCGGATCTCTATCCGATATGATTGACAAGGGAACTCCATGAAGTCTTACTATTTCTGAAACATACAAGTTTGCCAACTTGTCGAGGGAGTAATCCACTCGAACATGTATAAAATGGGCTGATTTCGTGAGTCTATCAACTACAACCCATACGACATCTTTCTTGCTCGGAGACAATGGTAAACCCGTTACAAAATCCATAGTAATACGGTCCCATTTCCACTCCGGAACTAAAATGGGTTGAAGCAAACCCGAAGGTACTTGGTGTTCAGCCTTTACTTGTTGACAAATCAAGCATCTAGAAACAAATTCTGAAATATCTTTCTTCATTCTCGGCCACCAATACTGTTGCTTCAAGTCATTATACATCTTGGTACTACCCGGATGTACAGATAAACATCCATTATGGGCCTCATATAAAATTCTCTGAATAAGCGCTTCTTTTCTTGGTACAGAAACTTTGTCTTTGAACATCAAACTTCTATTGGGACTAATCTGGAAGTCCGACTCAACATCTGTCTCGCACTGATCTCTCTGAACTTGCAATTCACTATCCTCTTTTTGAGCTTCAATGATCTCTTGGAGGAATATTGGTCTAGCTCTCAACTCGGCTAGAATAGAACCATCGTCAGACAAAGTCATCCGTGAATTCATTGCCCTTAATGCAAATAAGGATTTTCTGTTCAAAGCGTCAGCAACCACATTCGCCTTCCCGGGATGGTAATCAATGACCATCTCATAATCTTTTATCAAATCTAACCATCTCCGTTGTCTTAAGTTCAACTCTTTCTGCGTCATCAAGTACTTCAAACTTTTATGACCAGTGAAAATCCGACATTTCTCACCATATAGGTGATGTCTCCATATCTTCAATGCGAAGACTATGGCAGCCAACTCTAAATCATGCGTCGGATAATTTTTCTCATAAGGCTTCAACTGTCTTGAGGCATAAGCAATAACTTTGCCTTCTTGCATAAGTACACAGCCTAACCCATTTAAGGATGCATCGTTGTAAATCACAAATTCTTTCCCTGTCTCAGGTTGAACCAAAACTGGGGCTTCTGTCAACATCGCTTTCAGTTTCTCGAAACTTTGTTGGCATCTTTCAGTCCACTCAAATTTCACATTTTTCTGTAACAATTTAGTCATCGGGGTTGCAATAACAGAAAACCCCTTGACGAATCGTCTATAATAGCCAGCTAGGCCTAGAAAGCTTCTAATCTCAGAGATATTCTTCGGTGAATTCCAATCCATTATGGCCGAAATCTTACTGGGGTCTACTCGAACTCCTTTTTCCGAGACAATATGTCCCAGAATCCCTACTTCCTTGAGCCAAAATTCAGTTTTACTGAACTTGGCATATAATTGATTTTCTCTTAGAATCAGAAATCGTAAAGTAGGTGCTCAAAGATGCTCATTCTCATCTCGGGAATAAATCACTATGTCGTCAATGAAAACGACTACAAACTTGTCAAGGTATGGTCTAAACATACGGTTCATTAAGTCCATGAATACCGCCGGAGCATTGGTCAAACCAAAGGGCATGACTAAAAATTCATAATGCCCATACCTTGTTCGGAAGGTCGCTTTTAGGCACATCCGATTCTTTTACTCGTGAGTCGGGTGGTAGTACCACGATCTCAAGTCTATTTTGGAGAAACACGGTGGCTCCTTTCAATTGATCGAACAAATCATCAATTCTAGGCAATGGGTACTTGTTCTTTCTTGTCACTTTATTAAGTTGATTTGTAATCTATGCACAATCTCATAGTGCCATCTTTCTTTTCACAAATAAAACCGAGCACCCAGGGAGAACAACTTGACCTTGTAAAGCCTTTATCTGTCACAACTCTTGTAATCTGCGACTTGGCTCCTTCAACTCCGTCGAGCCATTGTAAGGAGTAATAGATATTGGTAGAGTACCAGGAGCTAGCTCAATGCTGAACACAACCTCTCTAACTGGTGGTAGTCCTGGCAATTCCTCGGGAAACACATCCACGTACTCACATACTATTGGCACTAACTCAATCTTTAACTCTATTTCTTTTTCATTCATCACAAAGGCCAAATATGCTTCATACCCCTTTCTTATGTATCTCTGTGCCGTCACGTGAGAAATTAATTCTGACAATCTACTCTGTTCATCTGATTCTATGTGAAGGGTGTTCCCATCCTCACATCCCATTTCAATGTATTTCTTCTCACAATTAACTATTACATTATGGGCAGTCAACCAGTCCACACCGAGAATGAGGTCAAACTCGTCAAATGGTAGCAACATAAGGTTTGCTTTAAAACAATGACCTCTAATCATTAATGGGCAATCTTTACATACTTCATCAACTAACACACTCTCGCCTAAAGGATTAGACACTTTAATCACAAATTCTGTAAACTCTACAGGCATACTCATCTCGGATACCAATTTCATGCAAATGTAAGAGTGTGTGGATCCGAGATCTATTAAAGCAATAACTTTAACATCATGAAGAGAGAAGGTACCGTGATAACATCATGGGAAGATGCCTCTTCGCGAGCGCGAATGGCATAAATCCGCAGCAGCGCCCTACCCCGGGTCTCGCGCCCGCTCTCTAGGGTTACCTCTTCCACTTGCCCCACTTCCGGGGTTTCTCTGCGGCCTTCCTCTGACCATACTCCCGGATCTCGGGTTCTGAGTTCTGTCCTCTTTCATCATCTCTGGACAATCTTTTATGTAGTGGTCCTGGGAACCACATCTGAAACATGCATTTTCGTGTGCTCGGCATTCCCCTAAATGGCGTCTGCCACAATGTGGGCATTCGGGTCTATCAGATCAAACATTCTCCACACTAGCGATCAAGTAGTCCATGCTTTATTTCCGAACATCATTTACTTTTGTCCTTCCTGAAAAATCCAGTGGAAGTAGCCGATCGGGCAGGGAAATCTCTTGACTTCTTGGATGAAGATTGGAATGACTGTTCCACTGCCTCTTTCTAGAGTAACGAGACTCCATTTCAGATTTCTTCTTCTCTTTTACTAGTTCTTCGGCTTTACAAGCCCTCTCGACTAGCACAACAAATTCCTTCAATTCTAGGACCGCAACAAACAGTTTGATGTCCTCATTTAGCCCATCTTCAAATATTTTACTTATGATGGCTTCGGTGGACACGCATTCTTGAGTGTATTTGCTGAGTCTTACAAACTCACGCTCGTAGTCAGTTACAGACATCTTGCCTTGTTTCAGTTCTAGGAATTCCTTCCTTTTCTGGTCCGCAAACCTTTGACTGATATACTTTTTCTTTAACTCTTCTTGGAAAAATTCCCACGTGATCTTCTCTCTTGGGACTACTGATACCAAGGTGTTCCACCATTGATAGGCAGAATCTCTTAAACAAGAAACTACGCACTTCATGCACTCTTCAGGTGTACATGACAGCTCATTAAATACCCTGATGGTATTTTCTAACCAGAATTCAGCTCTTTTCGGATCGTCATCTTTTCTAGCTCGAATTCTTCAAATTTCATGTTTTCGATACTATCAGCTGGAGGCTTAACTCCTCTTGCCACCTCTATTACTTGAGGGGCTCTTTGGGATAGGTTGAGGAATAGGCGGGGTGGAGGGGGTTGTGCATTCGGGTTCGTTTAACAAACTCCGTGTACCATGTGTTCATTATATGGAGGAAGGCTTTCTAGCCTCTTCTTCTCCTCCTCCTTGACTCTCACAGAGTGGGTCTATTCTCGTTCTCATTCGCACCGTCCCTTCACGAGAGCGGCGCATTACTTTCTACATCATCCGCCATATCTCTTTCAGGATCCATTTACTATATACATATAAACATAATTTAAGTCGTCAGGAGTCGTCACACTATCATTATAAAAACATTCTTACGTATGGCATGTATAACTAGACTCGTGCTCGTACTACATTAGTCCTAGAACCGACTAAACTGTAGCTCTGATACCACTAAATGTAACACCCCATTCCTGAGTCCGAGGCTCAGACAGGATACAAGACATTACTATGCTTGAGCTTGCTTAATCATGACATTACGGACTATAAAATTTCGTTCCGAAATTAAAACTTCTCATTCTTAAACAACTCGTACATTTCATGGGCCTACGAGGCCTTAAACTCGTGCTGATAAACTTTCGGAACCCAATCGAAAAACTATTCTTTGAAACAGGGGTCACATGCCCGTGTAAGATAAGACACGCCCGTGGATAGACATACACGCCCATGTCCCCAGACCGTGTCTAAAAACTCAGCATTCTGCCAATTTGCCCACGGCCAAGACACGCTCGTGGACTTAGACCGTGTACTTTATCTTGATATACTGACTTATTTCACACGGCCATAGCACTCCCGTGGACTTAGACCGTGTACTACAACTTGATAATCTGGCTTAAGATGCAAAGGTGCAGGTTACGCACGGCCTAGACACACACCTGTGTGTCCAACCGTGTGGGCACTTAGAGGCTATTTACCAAGCCAATTGCCACCCTGAAATTAAGATCCAATTCATACTCATTTCAACAACTCAATACTACATCATTCATGAATAATACTACATGCTTCATTGATAATTATAAACATACACACTTGGCCAATCACTTAGCCATATACAAAAGAATAACAAACTTAATAACCTATACTTTGGCTCTTCTTAAAACATTTACTCAAAATGTAATGCTTCCTATACATGCCATACTTAATAAAACAACTTGGCTATACCAAAATAGCGATTGATAGTGTGCTCCGAGCTCCGAGCTCCGATAACGGTGATCCTCGATATTAGCTTGGCGGGACTACATGGAAAGAAAGAATGAAAGACATAAGCGTTTAGCTTAGTAAGTTTGCATAATGCACATAGCAACATTCTTACTTCATATAGACCATTTGATATAAACAATGGTATCATAAATTCAGCTATAAAGCTTACTTACTCATACTTGATTCTTACATATCTCATGAAACTTACTAATCTCATACTTGATAGGCAAACAAAGTACCTGTATCACTTGATCACTTTGATCAGCATACTTGAACATAATACTCATAATTTCTAATTCATCATTCATAACATGAATAATACTCATTTTCACTTAATAATAACTTTGCTTACTTAGCTTTCTTGTTATCTCAATGGAGCTTAACTCGTTTGCCCGATGAATTTATATGAATAACCGAGGATACTAAATCTCATTTTAGTTTCGATGCCATGTCTTGACATGGACTTATACAAAGTCTTTCTCATGAGTTCACTTGGGAACTTACCATTGCCATGTCTTGACATGGTCTTACTTGGTATCTTTGCTCATGAACTGGTCAATGCCGAGCCTTGGCTTGGACTTACTTGAAATCTCTTTCTCTTGATAGCTTTTCAATTCAAAGCTTGCCTTGGACTTACACGATAACTTCTCAATGCCAAGCTTACCTTGGACTTACATGATAACTTGCTTGCTTGCCGATGCCATGCCTCGGCTTGGTCTTATACGGACTTTCTTGTTTCATGTGGTAGATCGAGTATCCTAAGCTATTCAACTTCAATCGGGGCTTTCTCATGCTTGATCTCATTAATTTCTTTGTTTAACATAACATTAAACATTTTCATAATAACATTGTACATCATACTAAGCAATTCAATGATATAAATCATAAAGCTTAGAAATCATACAAACTTACCTCAATATACAAAATGTAGCTAGGTATGTAATTTAGTCCTCGACCTTGTTCTTGCCTCGGTTTTGATCCGGGCTTCGTTTTTCTTTATCTATAGTCATAAATAGATCATTTAATACTCACATTGACTAAATTGACTCTTTACTCATATTTTGGCAAAATTATTATTTTGCCCTTATACTTTTTCATATTTGCACTTTTGCCCCAAGGCTCGTAAAATAATTCTCATTCAACTTTCTTAGACTTCATGCTTAGCTGATTCATTTTCTCTACTATGACAATCCTCAATTCTCACTATTTCTACTAAGTATGAACAATCTCATAACTTTTACAAACTAGTCCCTATGCTCATTTTTCATGAAATTCACTTAGAAAAAGATGTTTATCTAACATCAAACTCTCATAAACTTCCATAAAACATCATTTAACAAGCATATCATTCATGGGTAGATTTTTGAACATGCATCTTAGCTCACTTTATAGCTAAAAATAGCTAATTCATAATACGAGAACTTCAAAAATACGAAGAATATTAAAAACGGGGCTAAGATGAACTTACTAGCAAGCTTCAAAGATGAACAAACCCTAGCTATGGGTTCTTTGAAAATTTCGGCAATGAGGAAGAAGATGATAGTGATTTTTTTTGTCATCTTTTTCCTTTATTAATCATTTAATAGACAAATGACTAAAATGCCATTCTCTTAAAAATTCTCTATTTTACTAACTCATGTCCAATTTTGTCCAAATTTTATGATTTGGGAAAATTGCTATTTAAGGACTTATAATTGCTATTCTAAAGCTATTTCATACAAAATGCTTCTAGAAACTCATATTTTGCAACTTTTGCAATTTGGTCCTTTATGACCATTCAATCTCAATTTAGCAAAATTGTTTCATGAAACTTTTACACTAACATGCAAACATGGCATGAACCTTAAAAACTCATAAATTTACCTCGAATTTGTGGTCTCGCACCACTATTCCGACTAGGTCCTAAATCGGGCTGTTACAATAAATGCATGAAATAAATGGTTTTGTAAGTGGTTGTAAGAGAAATAAATGTTCAGTTAGGCTTGTTTAATGAGAAAATGTGGTGAAAAATGATTTACGAGCCTAGGGGAAAATTGTAATTTTGCCATAGTATAAGGGCAAGATGGTCATTTTTGCCTAAGTAGAGGTTATGATGTATTATGATTATAAAATGATTGAATGAGTGAAATTTTGTTCTTATAGATCAAGAAGAGCGTGGAATTAACCTTGACCGGGGAAAAGGTAAGGTTTCAGATTAAATCACAAAATTAACGCATTTTGCACCGAGGTAAGTTTATGTGTAAACGATGCATTTCAAATACACATGTTGATGTTTATTGGTGCAATGTATGATTGAGAACATTTATGATTTAAATGGATTAAATGTGGAATATTATCCGTAGTAATTAATGGTGGGCTGTGTGCGATACTACCTTAATTGTTCTTGTTGGTGGGCTATGTGCGATACCATCTTATTACTTATTCACAATGGGCTGTGTGCGATACCACCGTTTATATTATCTTTTTGTGGGCTATGTGCGATACCACCTTAATTATTCTTGTTGGTGGGCTATGTGCGATACCACCCTATTAAAGATAAATGGTGAGCTATGTGCAAAACTACCGAGTGTTGGTATTACTATAAATGGTTTATTGTGAAATTGTTAAGTGTAGTCTCATGAGATCATGTGGTGATAAGTGCAGGGTTGTATGTTAAATAAGGTGAGCATTTGGCTTGTGATATGCTTGGAAGGTGGTAAGGGATGAAATGAGTAAGCATGATCATGGAATGTGGATTATTTTTTGCTTAGTTTGCAATGCTATATATTGATTAGCATATAGTATAATGTTTATTGTTTACATGTAAACTTACTAAGCTTTAAAGCTTACTCCCTTTCTTTTCCCTTGTTGTATAGTGTCGAAGAGCCGGGCCGGGATACGAAGTTAATTGGAAGATCACCCACACTATCAGCTAATCTCGGTATATCTAGACTTAACATTTTGAGTATGGCATGTATAGGGGCTAGACTAGGTGAATTTTTTTGTTATTTTGGCCAAGTGTGTATTGGCTCCTTTAAAGATGAACTCTTTGTATATTACCATAGTTGATGGCTCACTATGACTAGTTTATAAAAAGATGAGTTTATTCATGAAAGTGTATGTTGCACAAATTGATTTGCTTGGTGGTTTGTTGAATGGAATTATGTTGTGTGAAATAGGGTGACCAAAAGAGCTTGGCAAATAGCCTTGTTCATGTCCACACGGGTAGGCACACGGGTTGTCTAGGCCGTGTGAGACATACGGTCAGTCCTATGGGTGTGTAACCATGCCGTGTGTCCCCTGCATGTTAGTATTGCAAGTCAGTGTCGACCACGGGCTAGCCACACGGGCGTGTGCCTAGGCTGTGTGCCCCTTATGAAGTTGTTGACATCACAAACAGAATACCCAGGTTTTTTATGAGTGAGGGCACGGGCGTGTCTAGGCCGTGTGGAGCTCACGGGCTAAGAACACGGGCGTGTGTCCGGCCGTGTGAAAACCCTTGTCGGTTCAAAATGAAAATAAATCCCAACAGGCTAGGGACATGGACGTGTGTAACAACACTGCCTGCCCACACGGGCGTGTCCTTTTTCACATGGGCGTGTGGCCCTTGTTTAGACAAAAACTTTTGGGAGCACAAAAGTTCCCGGTTGGGTTTCGAAATCCTCCGTATGCATGTTTAAGGCCTCGTAGGTCCTTAATAAGAATGTTTTGATTGTGAAAGAGATATTTTAAGTTTGGAATGAAATTTTGTAGACTAAAGTTGTATGATCAAGTGAGTTAAGTCCGGTAATGCCCCGTGCCCGGTTTCGACGTAGGTTACGGGTAAGGGGTGTTACATTTAGTGGTATCGGAGCTATGGTTTAGTCGGTTCTCGGACTACTGTAGCGTGTGTAAGAGTCTAGCTATACATGCCATAAGCGTATATTGATAGTGTGGTGGCTTCTGACAATTTTTTTTAAAACTTTGTTTTTATATAGTAAATGGATCTCGATCGAGCGGTTGCTGATGATGCAGCTAGTAACGCGCCGGCTCTCACGCAAGGGACCGCGCCTGTAGAGAGTAGACCCGAGACTATGGGTCAAGGAGAAGAGGCCCGGGAAGCCTTTCTCCAAGTGATGATTAATTGGTACAGGGAGTATGTACGAGCAAACCCTAATGCTCAACCTCCTCCACCCCCACCTATACCTCAGCCAGTTCCTGTGGCTCCTCAAGGTATAGATTTAGTGAGAATAACTAAGCCCCTGATAGATAAGATTCGGAAGCAAGGGGTCGAGGAGTTTAGAGCTAATATAGATGATGACCCCGAGAAGGCAGAGTTCTGGCTGGAGAACTCAATGAGAGTATTTGATGAACTCTCCTGCACACCTGAGGAGAGCTTAAAATGTGCCGTGTCTTTGCTGAGGGACCCGACATACCATTGGTGGAAAATGCTAACGTCGATGGTTCCAAGGGAGAGAGTGACGTGGGACTTCTTTTTGGAAGAGTTCCGAAAGTAGTATATAAGCCAAAGATTTGTGGACCAGAAAAGGAAAGAATTCCTTGAATTGAAGCAAGGAAAGAATTCCTCGGCTTTACATGCCCTGTCAACCAACACCACAAACTCTTTTAACTCCAAAATCCCAACTAGTAGTCTAATATCCTCATTCAACCCATCTTCAAACCTCTTGCACAAAATGGCTTCTGTAGATACACACTCTTGCGCATACAGAAGCCATTTTGTGCAAGAGGTTTGAAGATGGGTTGAATGAGGATATTAGACTACTAGTTGGGATTTTGGAGTTAAAAGAGTTTGTGGTGTTTGTTGACAGGGCATGTAAAGCCGAGGAGCTGAATAAAGAAAAGAGGAAAGCCGTGAATGAGGCCCGAGATGCAAGAAAAAGGCCAATGAGTAAATCATACCAATCTCAATCGAAGAGATCCAAGGAGTTGAACCCTCGGATGACTACATCAGTTGGATATTCACATAGAGATCGAGGTAATACCTATTCGGGCTCGAGAGTTCAAGCCACTTCGACGGTAAGTATGGGCAATCCGAAGTCTAAACCAGAGTGTCCAAATTGTGGTAGGCAGCACACTCGGGAGTGTTGGGGAAACAACTGGAATTGTTATAAGTGCGGTTCCCCCGATCATTTCATTAAGAATTGCCCTGAGAGGGATGACAAGGAAAGGAAGCAAGAGATAAGATCAAGCAATGTATCTTTGAGGGGTAGATCACAAAAAAACCGAGGAGGTGGGACCAGTAGTAGAGGTACACCTCGAGACTCTACTGTGAGACCGGAGGGTCGGGCGCCTGCGAGGACTTATGCCATTCGCGCTCGCGAAGAGGCATCATCTCCAGACGTGATAACGGGTACTTTTTCTCTTCATGACACCTTTGTTATTGCTTTGATTGATCCAGGGTCTACCCATTCTTACATTTGTATGAAATTGACATCTAGTATGAGCATGATTATTGAGTCTATGGAATTTGTAGTAAAAGTGTAAAACCCGTTAGGCAAACATGTGCTAGTTGACAAGGTGTGTAGAAATTGTCCTTTGACAATTAGAGGTCATTGTTTTCCGGCAAATCTTATGTTGTTGCCGTTTGATGAGTTTGACTTGATTCTTGGTATGGATTGGTTGACTGCACATAATGTTTTAGTGAACTGTGGTAGTAAGTTTATTGAATTGAAATGTAAAAATGGAGATGTCGTTCGGGTTGAATTAGGTAGATCGGATAAATTGCCTGTGATAATTTCAACTATGGTAGCCGAGAAATACTTGAGGAAAGGATAGGAGTCCTATCTCGCCTTTGTACTGAATACTCAAGAGTAAGAGGTAAAGATTGAATTAGTGCCAGTGGTGTGCGAATATCTAGATGTGATTCTGGAAGAGTTACCCGGATTACCTCCAGTTAGAGAGGTCGAGTTTGGGATTGAGTTAATTCCGGGAATAACACCTATCTCGGTTGTTTCGTATAGGATGACACCATTAGAGTTGAAAGAACTAAAGGTTCAGTTGCAAGAGTTAACGGACAAGGGTTTAGCAAGACCGAGCTATTCACCGTGGGGTATTCTGGTACTTTTTGTAAAGAAGAAAGATGGGTCGATGAAATTGTGCATAGACTATAGACAGCTCAACAAGGTGACAGTGAAGAATAAGTACCCTTTGCCAAGGATAGATGATTTATTTGACCAACTGAAGGGAGCTACGGTGTTCTCTAAGATAGACCTGAGGTCTGGCTATTACCAGTTGAGAGTTAAGGAGCAAGATGTGCCGAAAACTGCATTTCAGACGAGGTATGGCCATTATGAGTTTCTTGTCATGCCATTTGGCCTAACGAATGCTCCTGTAATTTTTATGGATTTAATGAACCGTGTCTTCCGACCGTATTTAGATAAATTTGTGGTTGTTTTCATTGACGACATATTAATTTATTCTCGGGATGAGAGGAAACATGTAGAGTACCTAAGAATTGTTTTACAGACTTTAAGAGACAAGCAGTTGTATGCTAAATTTAGCAAGAGTGAGTTTTGGCTTCGAGAGGTCAGATTCCTAGGACACATTGTATCGGGTGATGGTATTAGAGTTGATCCGAGTAAGATCTCTGCTATTGTGGAGTGGAAACCGCCAAGGAATGTGTCGGAAGTCAGAAGCTTTTTGGGTTTAGCGGGATACTACAGACGGTTCGTGAAGGGATTATCCATGATTGCTACCCCGATGACGAAATTGTTGCATAAGGACGTTAAGTTCGAATGGACTGGAAAATGTCAACAGAGTTTCGAGAGATTGAAAACATTGTTGACTGAGGTACCAGTTTTGGTACAACCTGAGTCGGGTAAAGAATTTGTGGTCTACAGTGATGCTTCATTTAACGGACTTGGCTGTGTGTTGATGTAAGAGGGCAAGGTAGTCGCTTACGCCTCAAGACAGCTAAAACCGCATGAGAAGAATTATCCGACTCATGATTTAGAGTTGGCTGCAATCATTTTCGCCTTGAAGATTTGGTGCCATTATTTATATGGTGAAAAGTGTCGAATCTTCACGGATCACAAGAGTTTGAAGTACTTAATGGATCAAAAGGATTTGAATTTGCGACAACGACGATGGCTCGAATTATTGAAGGATTATGAGCTAGTGATTAACTACCATCCGGGGAAAGCGAATGTAGTCGCGGACGCCTTGAGCAGAAAATATTTGTATGCTTTGAGAGCTATGAGCACGAGCTTAGCGTTGTCTGATGTTGGTGCTATATTGGCCGAGTTGAGGGCTAGACCACTATTTATTCAATAGATTTGTGAAGCTCAAAAGAATGATAGTGAGATGCAAGCGAAGAGAGCTCAGTGTGAATTGGGAAATGATTCAGATTTTCGGGTGAGTCCAGATGATTGTTTGATGTTCCATGACAGGATTTGTGTACCTAAGGATGATGAGTTGATCTGAAAGATATTAAATGAAGCACATAGTGGTTACTTGTCAGTACATCCCGGTAGCACTAAAATTTACAATGATTTGAAGAAATTTTATTGGTGGTCGGGTATAAAAAGGGACATCTTTGAGTTTGTGACAAGATGTTTGATCTGTCAACAAGTGAAAGCCGAACATCAAGTACCTTCGGGATTACTTCAGCCGGTGATGGTTCCCGAGTGGAAGTGGGATCAAATCACTATGGATTTAGTGACGGGGTTGCCTATGACTCCGAAAAAGAAAGATGCAGTGTAGGTTATTGTTGATAGACTAACGAAGTCGGCTCACTTTATACCAGTGCGTGTTGATTATGCAGTTGATAAGTTGTCCGAGTTGTATATTGCTGAGGTGGTGAGATTACATGGAGTGCCTGTATCTATTATCTCGGATAGAGATCCGAGATTTACTTTGAGGTTTTGGAAGAAGTTGCAGGAAGCCTTGGGTACAAGGTTGAATTTTAGTACTGCGTTCCATCCTCAAACTGACAGCCAATCTGAAAGAATGATTCAAGTTCGTGAGGATATGCTCCGATGCTGTGTGTTAGAGTTCGGAGGTGGTTGGGAAAGATATCTACCTTTGGTTGAGTTTGCCTATAACAACAGTTATCAGTCGAGTATACGGATGGCGCCGTACGAAGCTTTATACGGTCGCAAGTGTCGAACTCCCTTGTATTGGACCGAGCTTAGTGAGAAGCAAATTCATGGGGTTGATCTAGTTAAGGAAACTGAGGAGAAAGTGAAAGTGATCCGTAATAGTCTGAAAGCTTCATCGGACCGACAAAAGTCCTACGCGGATTTGAAAAGAAAAGAAATCGAGTTTCAAGTGGGCGACAAGGTATTTATGAAAGTATCCCCGTGGAAGAAAATATTGAGATTTTGTCGTAAGGGCAAATTGAGTCCACGATTCATAGGGCCGTATGAGGTTACCGAAAGGATTGGGCCAGTGGCATATCGGTTGGCTTTGCCGGTAGAGTTAGAGAAAATACACAACGTATTTCATGTATCGATGTTGCGGCGATATTGTTCCGATCCTTCGCATGTGATCCCTCCATCGGAAATTGAGATACGAACGGACATGACTTATGAAGAGGAGCCAATTAAGATATTGGCTCGGGAGGTTAAACAGTTGAGGAATAAGAGTATAGCTTTAGTAAAAGTGCTGTGGCAAAAACACGGTGTAGAAGAAGCTACGTGGGAATCAGAAGAAGCCATGAGAGAACAATATCCAAATCTTTTTACCGGTAAGATTTTCGAGGGCGAAAATCTCTAAAGGAGGTGAGAGTTGTAACAGCCCGATTTTAAGGCTAGTCAGAAAAGTGGTTTTGAGACCACTAATCCGAGGTTGAGGAAAATTATTTTGGTATTATTTTATGTGTTATAACATATTTTTAATAATGCATGGGAATTTTGATGCTTTAATTTTAACGATTGAATGCTTAATTGTGAAAAAGGACTAAATCGCATAAAGTGCGAAAGTTCTATTTTTCAAGGTAGAGGTGTCTAATAGCCATAGAATATTAAATTCAAGGTCCTTAAAGTGCGATTAGGTCATATAGAGTGTGTTGGCCGGCCATAGGAAGCAAGGGGACAAGAACATTAATTTTAGTCAAAATTTGGTGACATTAGGTGAATAAAAATGAATAAAATAAGATGAATAAAAGAGTTGTCATCTTTTGCTATTCACACTTCTTCTCCACCAAAAATTGAAGAGAGAATAGGGGTTTTTGAAGTTCAAATTTTCAGCTACATCTCATCCTTGCAAGTAAGTCATTTTGATGTTTATTTTTGATGATTTTTGTACTTTTAGAGTCCCCAAAGCTTAAACTAGCTAATGAGGGGACTAATTTGTTAAATGGTTGAAAGTTTAAGGACTTTCCATGAGAGAGTTTATGTTGTTAGCTGAGTTTTTATGGAAGAAAATGAATGTTAGTGAGATGAGAAACAACTTTTGTGAAGGGTGTTGCCATGGAAACACCTAAATAGGACTTGTTTGCAAAGATTGAAATTGTGTAATAAATGCATGAAATAAATGGTTTTGTAAGTGGTTGTAAGAGAAATAAATGTTCAGCTAGGCTTGTTTAATGAGAAAATGTGGTGAAAATTGATTTACGAGCCTAGGGGCAAAATCGCAAATTTGCCATAGTATAAGGGCAAGATGGTCATATTTGCCTAAGTAGAAGTTATGATGTATTATGATTATAAAATGGTTGAATGAGTGAAATTTTGTTGTTATAGATCAAGAAGAGCGTGGAATTAACCTTGACCAGGGAAAAGGCAAGGTTTCGGATTAAACCGCAAAATTAATGCATTTTGCACCGAGGTAAGTTTATGTGTAAACGATGCATTTTAAATACACATGTTGATGTTTATTGGTGCAATGTATGATTGAGAACATTTATGATTTAAATGGATTGAATGTGGAATATTATCCGTAGTAATTAATGGTGGGCTGTGTGCGATACCACCTTAATTGTTCTTGTTGGTGGGCTATGTGCGATACCATCTTATTACTTATTCACGATGGGGTGTGTGCGATACCATCGTTTATATTATCATTTGGTGGGCTATGTGCGATACCACCCTATTAATGATAAATGCTGAGCTATGTGCGAAACCACCGAGTGTTGGTATTACTATAAATGGTTTATTGTGAAATTGTTAAGTGTAGTCTCATGAGATCATGTGGTGATAAGTGCAGGGTTGTATGTTAAATACAGTGAGCATTTGGCTTGTGATATGCTTGGAAGGTGGTAAGGGATGAAATGAGTAAGCATGATCATGGAATTTGGATTATTTTTGCTTAGTTTGCAATGCTATATATTGATTAGCATATAATATGATGTTTATTGTTTACATGTAAACTTACTAAGCTTTAAAGCTTACTCCCTTTCTTTTCCCTTGTTTTATAGTGTCGAAGAGCCAGGTCGGGATACGAAGTTAATTGGAAGATCACCCACACTATCAGCTCATCTCGGTATATCTAGACTTAACATTTTGAGTATGGCATGTATAGGGGCTAGACTAGGTGAATTGTTTTGTTATTTTGGCCAAGTGTGTATTGGCTCCTTTAAAGATGAACTCTTTGTATATTGCCATAGTTGATGGCTCACTATAACTAGTTTATAAAAAGATGAGTTTATTCATGAAAGTGTATGTTGCACAAATTGATTTTCTTGGTGGTTTGTTGAATGGAATTATGTTGTGTGAACTAGGGTGACCAAAAGAGCTTGGCAAATAGCCTTGTTCATGTCCACACGGGTAGGCACGCGGGCGTGTGAGACACACGGTCAGTCCCATGGGATGTGACCAGGCCGTGTGTCCCCTGCATGTTAGTATTGCAAGTCAGTGTCGACCACGGGCTAGCCACACGGGCGTGTGCCTAGGCCGTGTGCCCCTTATGAAGCTGCTGACGTCACAAACAGAATACCCAGGCTTTTTACACACGAGTGAGGACACGGGCGTGTCTAGGCCGTATGAAGCACACGGGCCAAGAACACGGACGTGTGTCTGGCCATGTGAAAACCCCTGTAGTTTCGAAATAAAAATAAATCCCACACGGGCTAGGGACAAGGACGTGTGTAACCACACGGCCTGCCCACACGGGCGTGTCCCTTTTCACACGGGCGTGTGGCCCTTGTTTAGACAAAAAATTTTAGGAGCACAAAAGTTCTCGATTGGGTTCCGAAATCCTCCGTATGCATGTTTAAGGCCTCGTAGGTCCTTAATGAGAATGTTTTGATTGTGAAAAAGATATTTTAAGTTTGGAATGAAATTTTCTAGACTAAAGTTGTATGATCAAGTGAGTTAAGTCCGGTAATGCCCCGTGCCCGGTTCCGGCGTAGGTTATGGGTAAGGGGTGTTACACAAACATACATTTCTCATACATTTAATCAATACAAGCAATCATCATTCAATCTAAACTAATTTGTCCCTAATACGAGCCTACAAGGCCCTAAACATGCATTGGGAGTGGTTTGGGACTAAACCGATAACTTAAGAAACTTTTACGAAACCTTGAAAATATTTCTCAAAACAGGGGACACACGACCGTGTGGCCAGGCCATGTGTCTCACATGGCCACCAGACACGCCCGTGTCACAGGACGTGTGGACATTCGAAATGGGAACACATGGCCGTGTCCCAGCTCGTGTCCTACCCCATGTCCAAACAAGTGAGCTTACTAACTTGGGTCACACGGACAACCACATGCCCGTGTGTCTAGCCCGTGTGCCATTCGAAGTGGCCACACACGCCCGTGTGCCAGGCCGTGTGCTAGGCCGTGTCTAAATTATGTGGTATACTGACTTATGCCACACGGCCGATCACATGCCTGTGTGTGAGACCGTCTGGAGCATATTGACTTCATTTCAATTTCAACACCAAAGGACATACGGCCGTATAACATGACCGTGTGTCACACACGGCTGAGACACACGCCCGTGTCTCTGCCCGTGTGGACAAAAATAGGCTATTTACCAAGCCAATTTGCCACCCAAACTTATGCTCACCTAAACAACCAAAATGGCACCAATTCATAATATACATGAAGATCTAATCTAGCCACAATCAATACTAATTCATACCATTTCCAATACTAACCACCAACATGCTTATAACTTCAATTCTTGCTCAATCAAAAAATACCAAAATACATATACAATTCAACAAAATAAACCATTTCCAAACATACATCATTTTATACCAATTCACAAGCATGATACCAAATCTACCAAATTAAGCCAAATCTCATGGCTATATTTACAAACCAAAACATATACATTTACAAATCATTACAAATGACCAATATCATTATCAACCCATAATCAAAATGACTCAAAATACCTATACATGCCATTTACTTAAAATACCAAAGTTCATAGGTACCAAGTGATAGATGGATAGTGTGAAGCGATCTCCGACGATCCCCGATTCTGAGTTAGCTTGTTAATACTATAAACACGAGAAAAATAAATAAAGTAAGCTATAAGCTTAGTAAGCTCGTATGAAATAAACTCAATACAATCACATAAATATAATTCAATAAGTTGGATACATCAACATGTAGCTTACATTAGCTAACAAACCTTTCAAATACTCATTCACAAAACTATATACTTTCATCGTCATTTCTTTGATTCAATGCTAAAATAGTTTATACACATACCTGTTCCATCTCGTACAAATCTCATACACATTCTCATCTTTCATTTACCCGTTGAACCATTTGGAATAGAAGTTGGATACTCAAGGGTCTCACACGATAAGTACCTATACCATGGCCCAAAGCCAAATCAAGGTAACTTATCTCCGAAGTACTGATATCATGGCCCGAAGCCAAATCAGTCGATATGCATGGCCCAAAGACAAATCGGTTTATCTCGTACCCGAAGTGCTATATCATGGCCCGAAGCCAACTCACTGTAACCCCTAAAGACATGTCACTAGTATCCTAAACTATTCCTAAGGTTCAACCAAGATTCCAACTATCAAATCATCGTCGAATCATTTCCAAACTTGTCCATAGTCACTTAATCACAATTTATGCTATATCAAAGTATAAAGAATACATTTGAAATGAAATTATTGCATACGAACTTACCTCGGTTGCTAAAACGGTGAATCGAGTCAAATATTCCGTAACTTTGTTCTTTCCCCGATCTAAGTCTGTATTTCTCCTTTCTTGATCTAAATATATTCAAAATTGACTTATTTAATCATCTATTTATTCAATTCAATCCAAAAAATACATTTGAGCTAATTTACACATTAGCCCTAAACTTTCACATTTTTATAATTTAGTCCTTATTACACAAAATCACAAATTAATGCAATTTAATCCACTCACATGCTAGCCAAATTTCCCTAATACACATATCAGCCCACATTTTTCATTTATTCACACATTTAACCACATATTTTCACATTTTCACAAATAAATCCCTATTTTGCATTTTTACTCAAAATCACTTAACAAAACTTGTTTAACTATCAACAATTATTCAAAATCTATCATCAAACATCAAAATAATCATGTATTCATCAATGGCATCAGTCAAAATCTTTAACAATTTTGCGAATTAGTCCCTGGGATAGCTAGACCTAGCTGCAACGATCTCAAAAACGTAGAAATCATTAAAAACGAGACAAAAATCATACCTTAATTGAAGAGATTAAGGTTGTCGAATGTTGAAGAAAAAAATGGCTTCTTTCTCTCCATTTTTCGGTTGAATATGGTAAAAAGATGATGATAAATTGATTTTGTTTTATTTTAATTTAACTGAAATTAACCAATTTACTAAAATAACCCTTAATAACTTTAATAATCACATAAATACCTAGCCACTAACTTCCACTAACTCCATATTGGGATAATTAATACTAAGGACCTTTACTTTAAGGTTCTATAGCTATTAAATACCTTTAGCTAATAGAACTCTACTTTTATACTTTACGCGATTTAGTCCTTTTTATCAAATTGACTAATCAAACGATAAAATTTCTTAAAATAATTTTCACACCAACATAATATCATACTGTAAACCTTAAAATAATAATAAAATAAATATTTTGACCTCGAATTTGTGGTCCCAAAACCACTATTCTGATTTGACTAAAAATGAGCTGTTACAACTCTCCCCCTTAGGGATTTTCGTCCTCGAAGATCTTAGCAGTGAATAGGTTAGGGTACTGTTTTCTCATAGCTTCCTCGGGTTCCCACGTAGCCTCTTTGACCCCGTGACATTGCCACAAGACTTTCACCAAAGCTATACGTTTATTTCTCAACTCTTTAACCTCACGATCTAAAATTCTGATCGGTTCTTCATTATACGTCATATCAGGTTGAATCTTAATATCTGCTGGAGATATTACATGTGATGGATCTGATCTATATCGTTGCAACATCGATATGTGAAATACATTATGGATCTTTTCTAATTCTGATGGTAAAGCCAGCCAATATGCCACTGGCCCTATTCTTTCGATGATTTCGAAAGGCCCGATGAAACGCAGACTTAGTTTACCTTTATGACCAAATCGAAGGATTTTCTTCCACGGAGATACTTTCAGAAATATTTTATCACCGATCTGATATTCAATATCTTTACGTTTCATATCCGCGTACGATTTCTGTCGATCTGAAGCTGCTTTCAGACTGTCACGAATTACTTTCACTTTTTCTTCAGTCTCTCGAATCAAATCAACGCCGTGAATCTTTTTCTCACTCAGCTCGGTCCAGTACAACAGAGTTCGGTATTTGCGACCATATAAAGATTCGTACGATGCCATCTTCGAGAATCTGTATTACTCTCTTAGAATGACCGTCAGTTTGTGGATGAAATGCAGTATTAAATTTCAACTTCATACCAAGAGCTTCTTGCAACTTCTTCCAAAATCGTGATGTAAACCTCGGATCTCTATCCGAAATAATCGAAACTGGCACCCCGTGCAATCTAACAATTTTAGATATGTACAATTCAGCCAATTTGTCAAGTGAATAATTTGTACGTACCGGAATGAAGTGTGCAGATTTCGTCAGTCGATCAACGACAACCCAAATAGCATATTTCTTCTTTGGAGACAAGGGTAATCCCGATACGAAATCCATCGTAACTCTATCCCATTTCCATTCTGGTATCATTATAGACTGTAACAATCTCGAAGGCACTTGATGTTCAGCTTTATCTTGCTGACACACTAAACATCTCGCTACAAATTCAAAAATGTCTCGTTTCATACCCGACCACCAATACAGTTGTTTCAAATCATTGTACATTTTAGTACTCCCCGGGTGAACAGATAGACAACCACTGTGTGTTTCGTATAAAATTTTCTGAATCAACTCCAGATTTTTCGGTACACAGATTCTATCTCGGAACATCAAACAATCATCGGATCTGATTTGGTATTCTGAATCACTAGTCGACTTGCATTGCACTCTCTCAGCTTGTAATTCACTATCACATTTCTGAGCTTCGTAAACTTCATGAAGAAATACCGGTTTAGCTTTCAACTTTGCTAGAATCGAACCATCATCAGATAAGGTTAATTGAGTATCCATTGCTCTCAAGGCAAACAACGATTTTCTACTCAAAGCATCTGCGACTACATTCGGTTTCCCCGAGTGATAATCAATCACTAACTCATAGTCTTTTAGTAGCTTAAGCCATCTCCGTTGTCACAAATTCAGATATTTCTAAGTCATTATATATTTCAAGCTTTTATGACCGGTAAAGATGTGGCATTTTTCACCGTACAAATGATGACGCCAAATTTTCAGTGCAAAAACTATAGCGGCCAACTCTAAATCGTGCGTCGGATAGTTCTTTTCATGCAGTTTCAATTGTCTAGAGGCATAAGCTACAACTTTTCCCTCTTGCATCAATACGCAACCCAAACCGTTCAATGACGCGTCGCTCTAAATCACAAATTCTTTACCTGATTCAGGTTGAACCAACACTGGTGCCTCAGTTAATAATGCTTTCAATTGATCGAAACTTTGTTGACATTTCTCGGACCATTCAAACTTGACATCTTTCTATAACAGTCTGGTCATCGGTGTAACAATCATCGAGAACCCTTTAACAAAACGTCTATAGTAACTAGCTAATCTCAGAAAACTTCTAACTTCGGATACATTTCTCAGTAGTTTCCAGTCAACAACTGCAGAAATCTTACTCGGATCAACTCTTATACCTTTCGCTGAAACAATGTGACCCAAAAATCGAATTCTCTGAGCCAAAACTCACATTTACTAAATTTAGCATAGAGTTGCTTATCTCTCAACGTTTGTAGCACAATCCTCAAATGCCCGGCATGTTCAAACTCATCTCGTGAATAGATCAGTATGTCGTCAATGAACACAACAACGAATCTGTCTAAATACGGTCTAAAATTTAATTCATTAAATCCATAAAGACTGTAGGAGCATTAGTCAATCCGAAAGGCATAACAAGAAATTCATAATGTCCGTACCTCATTCTGAACGCAGTTTTCGACACATCTGAATCTTTAACTCGTAACTGATAGTAGCCATATCTCAAATCAATTTTCGAAAACACTGTTGCCCCTTTCAACTGATCAAACAAATCATCTATTCTCGGAAACGGATACTTATTCTTTATTGTAACCTTGTTGTGCTGTCGATAATTAATACACATTCTTATTGACCCGCCTTTCTTCTTTACGAACAGTACTGGCGCACCCCAGAGTGAAAAACTAGGTCATGTAAAACCTCTATCTATTAACTCTTGCAATTGAGATTTCAACTCTTTCAATTCTATCGGAGCCATTCTATACGGAGCTATAGATATCGGTGAAGTTCCCGGTATTAACTCAATAGCAAATTCAACCTCTCTGACTAGTGGCAACCCAGACAATTCTTCTGGAAATACATCCGGATATTCACAAACTACAGGAACCGATTCAATCTTCTTTTCAGACACTTTGCTATCTAAAACATATGCTAGGTATGCGTCACAACCTTTTCTCACATATCTCTGAGCCGACAGCGATGAAATCACTATAGGCAATCCACCTAACTCAACAGATTCAATCCAAAGAATTTTATTATTCTGACATTTCAATTCTATAATCTTTCATCTACAGTTCACAACAGCATCATTAAAGTCAACCAATCCATACCCAGAATCACATCGAGCTCATCAAACGGTAAAAGCATCAAATTAGCCAAAAAACAGTAACCCCGAGTCATTAAAGGACAGTTCTTGCAAACTTTATCAACTAAAACATACTTGCCTAAGGGGTTCGATACTTTAATCACAAACTTAGTAGATTCAATAGGAAAACTCTTATTAGACACCAAATTCATACATATATACGAATGAGTCGATCCAGGATCAATCAATGAAATAACATTAGTGTCGTAAAGAGAAAATGTACCGGTGATAACATCTGGTGATGATGCGTCATCGCGAGCGCGAATGGCATAGGCTCTAGCAGGTGCTCTGGCCTCAAATCTCACAGCTGAGTCTCTAGTCGCACCTCTGCCACTAGACACATTTCTCGTATTTCACGGTGGTCTCCCTCTCGTAGTCGTATTGCTCAATCTTGCATTCTAAAATTTATCTTTCTCGGATAACTCTGGGCAGTCTCAAATAAAGTGATCCGGCGAACCACATTTGAAGCAAGCTTTACTACTCTTATTCCAGCATTCTCCAAAATGTCGTCTCCCACACTTTTGACACTCGTGTTTGTTATTTCTCACGCTGCCAACGCTCGAGACAGAAGTAGCTTGAGCTTTAGGATTCACATGTTGATTTCCACGATCTCTGTTCTGATATCCCACTGATGCATTTGATCGACTATACGAATCTCAGGATTTCTTTGATGAAGAATGATAAGATTTATTCATCAGTCTTTTCTTCGAATCTCTAGCCTCTGAGTCAACTTTTCTTTTTTCTCGACTAAAGTCTTCTGCTTTGCAAGCCCAGTCAACTAACACAATAAATTCTTTTAAATCTAATATCCCGACCAAAAGTTTAATATCCTCGTTCAACCCATCAACGAACCGCTTGCACATGATTTCTTCAGTAAAAACATACTCCCGAGCATACTTGCTCAATCTTACAAATTCTCTTTCATATTCGGTTACAATCATATGACCTTGTTTCAGTTCTAAAAACTCTTTATGCTTTTGATCTAAAAACCGTTGACTGATGTATTTTTTCTGGAATTCGGTCTGAAAGAATTCCCAGGTCATTCTATCTCTCGGTACCAAAGACACTAATGTATTCCACCACTGATATGCAATGCCCCTCAATAAGGAAATGGCACACTTTAAACACTCATCTAGTGTGCAAGAAAGTTCATCAAATACCCGAATAGTGTTTTCAAGCCAAAATTCAGCTCTCTCGGGATCATCATCAATGGTAGCTCTGAACTCTTCGGCCCCGTACTTTCGAATCTTATCAACTGGAGGCTTATTCAGTCGTTGATGTTCCACAACTTGAGGAGCTACAAGAACTGGTTGGGAATTAGGAGGGGGTGGAGGTTGTTGAGTAGCCGAGTTCATTCAGATATATTGTGTGAACCACTCGCTCATCATTTGGAAGAAGGCTTCTTTAGCCTCTCTTCCATGGCTGCCCGTTACGGGACAAGAATTAGACAGTACTGTCCCTTGAGTGGGAGCAGGCGCATTACTTTCAACCTCATCAGCTATAGCTCGATAGGGATCCATTACTATATGAAAACACATTTTAAAATGTCAGGAGTCATCACACTATCATAATTTACATATGGCATGTATAGACTCTCACACACGCTACGTTAGTCCTAAAATTGACTAAACCGTAGCTCTGATACCAATAAATATAACACCCTCACCCGTATTCAACGCCGAAATAGGATTACGGAGCATTACTGGATTTACAACACATTCAAACATACTTTTCTCATACATTTAATCAATACAAGAAATCATCTTTCAATCTCAATCAATTTGTCCCTAATACGAGCATATAAGGCCCTAAACATGCATTGGGAGTGGTTCGGGAAAAAACCAATAACTTAAGAAACTTTCACGAAACCTTAAATTTTTTTTCAAAACAGGGGACACACGCCCGTGTGGCCAGGCCGTGTGTCTCACAGGGCCACTAGACACGCCCGTGTCACAGGCCCTGTGGACATTCGAAATGGGAACACATGGTCGTGTCCCAGCTCGTGTCCTACCCCGTGTCCAAACAAGTGAGCTTACTGACTTGGATCACATGGCCAACCACACGCCCGTGTGTCTAGCCTGTGTGCCCTTCGAAGTGGCCACACACGCCCGTGTGCCAGGCTGTGTGCTAGGCCGTGCCAAAACTGTAGAGTATACTGACTTATGCAACACGGCCAAGTCACATGCTTGTGTGCTAGGCCGTGTCTAAATTATGGGGTATACTGACTTATGCCACATGGCCGATCACACGCTTGTGTGTGAGTCCGTGTGGAGCATACTGACTTCATTTCAATTTCTACACCAGGGGACACACGGCCGTGTAACGTGACCGTGTGTCACACATGGCTGAGACACACGCCCGAGTCTCTGCCCGTGTGGACAAAAATAGGCTATTTACCAAGCCAATTTGCCACCCAAACTTATGCTCACCTAAACAACCAAAATGGCACCAATTCATAATATACATGAACATCTAATCTAGCCACAATCAATGCTAATTCATACCAATTCCAATACTAACCACCAACATGCTTATAACTTCAATTCTTGCTCAATCAAAACATACCAAAATACATATACAATTCAACAAAATAAACCATTTCCAAACATACATCATTTTAGACCAATTCACAAGCATGATACTAAATCCACCAAATTAAGCCAAATCTTATGGCTATATTTACAAACCAAAACATATACATTTACAAACCATTACAAATGACCAATATCATTATCAACCCATAATCAAAATGACTCAAAATACCTATACATGCCATATACTTAAAATACCAAAGTTCATAGGTACCAAGTGATAGATGGATAGTGTGAAGCGATCTCCGACGATCCCCGATTTTGAGTTAACTTGTTAACACTATAAACACAGGAAAAATAAAAAAAGTAAGCTATAAGCTTAGTAAGCTCGTATGAAATAAACTCAATACAATCACATAAATATAATTCAATAAGTTGGATACATCAACTGTAACAGCCCGATTTAGGGGCTAGTCAGAACAGTGATCACGGAATCACTAATTCGAGGTTAGATAAAATTATTTTCATGTTATGTTATGTGTTATAACATGTTTATAAGGATGCATGAAAATTTTGGTGCCTTAATTTTAGCGATTTCTAGCTTAATTGCGAAAAAGGACTAAATCGCATAAAGTGCGAAAGTTCCATTTTATTTGCTAAAGGTGCCAAGTAGCTATGGATTATAAATTAGAGGTCCCAAATGTGCAATTTGGCATTGTTAAGTCAGTTGGCAGGTCCAGGATAGCTAAGGGGACAAGAGCATTAAATGTGGTCATGTTAGGTGATTAAAAAGAAATAAAATAAGATAAAATAAGCAAAAAGGCTATCATCTTTTTATTTCTTCTCTTCTCCAACCGAAAATATCAGCCATGGGAGGGGTTTGAAAGCTTAAAATTTTAGCAAGCTTTACTCCATTCAAGTAACTCAATTTGGTGTTTATTTTTGATGATTTTTGTATATTTGGAGTCCTTAAAGCTTAAGCTAGCTATTGAGAGGACTAGTTTGCAATATGGTTGAAAGTCTAGGGACTTACCATGATAGAGTTTATGTTGTTTGATGAGTTTTTATAGAAGAAAATGAATGATAGGATGATGAGAAACAACTTTTGTGAAAGGTGTTGTCATGAAAACACCTAATTGGGACTAAAATGCAAAAGTTGTAATTTGTGCATTAAGGCATGAAATAGTTGGAATTGTGGATAGTTGTAAGAGGATTAAATGTTCATCTAGGCTTGTTTAACAAGAAAATGGGATGAAAATTTATTTACGAGCCTAGGGGCAAAATCGTAATTTTACCAAAGTGTAGGGGCAAAATAGTCATTTTTGCCTAAAGTGTAGATTATGGTGTATTATAATTTATAAGTGATTAAATCAGTAAATTCCATTGTTCTAGATAAAAGAAAACGAGTTTCGGACCTAGAACGGGTGAAAAGAGAAATGTGGGCAAAAAGTCCCTTTCGGCCCTTTCGACATCGAGGTAAGTTCATGTGCGAATGTTGCATGTACATATGAGTTAATTTGGTATTCCAATGTTGTATGGAATGTATATTTACTCTATGAATGTATGAAATATCTTTGATGAGATGTCAAGAGAATTGAATTTAAGAGTAATGGAAAATGTATATAGTATGATATGATGATAGTTAAAGTCTCGTGTAAGACCATATTAGAATATGGCCTCGGTGTAAGAGTTCGTATAAGACCATGTCAGGGACATGGCTTCGATATGTATTGTGTGTAAGACCCTATTAGGGTATGATGTCAATGAGAACTATGTGTATGAGACTCAAGAGAGTTATTTAACAATTTGAGTGATTCAACGGGTATGTTGAAAGAGAGAAGGTATGCGGTTGTACCACGAGAAGCACAAGTATGTGTTAGAACTGAATTGAGATGAATTTAGTATATGATGAATAATTTATTGATGCATTGTGTGAATGCGAACGAGTATCGTAGAAAGTTAAGTAAGAATAGAAGTATGTGAGGATGCTCTCGGGTGAACATTTGAAATAGAGATATACATGTGGATTACTATCCATGAATGTAAAATAACGGTGAGCTATATGCGATATCACCTTATTGATGGTAGTGATGGGCTGTGTGCGATACCATCAATTATATTATTATCGGTGGGCTATGTGCGTTACCACCTGATTAATTAGTAATCGATGGGCTGTGTGCGATACCATCAATTATATTATTATCGGTGGGCTATGGGCGTTACCACCTGATTAGTTAGTAATCGATGGGCTGTGTGCGATACCATCGCTTATAAATGATTGGTGGGCTAAGTGCGAAACCACCGAGAGATTAGTAGTATGAATGGCTTATTGAAAATGCTTGATGTGTTGTTTCAAGTGACCACGTGGTAATCAGTGCAGGAATGTATGCTATTTTAACACGAGCAGATGGCTTGTGGCATGGTAAGAATGTGGTAAGAGATAGAATGAGTCAGATTCAAAAATGGTTGAGTAAGTTACCATGAGTTAATGAGAAAAACTCCGTACAATACCTTATGATTATGTATATTCAAAGAATATCAGTATTTATCAATTTATGCAGATGAACTTACTAAGCATTATTGCTTACTCCTTTACTTTTCTCATATCTTATAGGTTATTTTAACTAGTTCAGGTTGGAGGCCACCAGAGATGTTTTCACACTATCGAGTAGACTCCTGGTATGGTGTTTCAAGTTCTTTTGGGTCATGACATGTATAGGGATTCTTTTAAAGTTGATTAAGTCTAATTGTTGTAGCCAAATTGTGTTGGCCTAAGAGAATTTATAGTTTGGTTGTGTATAGCCATTGTCAATGGCTTAAGTTGTTATAATTGTATTGGATATAGTTCTCCCTAGTGTATGGGATAAAGACTTTATTTCTCCTATGATTAAATGTCTGTAATTCAAGAGTTATATTGAAGCTATGTGAAATTATGTGATGATATATGATTGTATGCAAATGAGAGTGGTAAAAGGCTTGGTAGATAGCCTCTAAGTGCCCACACGGATAGACACACGGGCGTGTGTCTAGGCCGTGCGTACCCTGCACCTTTGTTCCATAAGTCAGGATAGGCCACGGGTTAATCCCACGGCCGTATGTTGAATTCGTGCATGAAACACGGTTAGGAAACGGACGTGTGCCCCAGGCCGTGTAAGCAAGTCAGTATATCAAGGTATAGCACACGGTCTAAGCCCACGGGGGTGTTCAGACCGTGTGTAATTAGTCAGTGTCGACCACAGGTGGAAGACACAGGCATGTCTAAGAGTACACGGGCGTGTCCCAAGTCCACGGGCGTGTAACCCCTGTTCCGAGTAAAAGTTTCCCGTTGAGTTTCGAAAGTTTCCGAACATGAGTTCAAAGCCTCGTAGGCCCATGAGATGTATAAGTTGATTAAGAAAGAGAAGTTTTTAATTCGGAACAAAATTTTACAGCCCGTAAGTACATGTTTAAGAAAGTTCAAGCATAGTAATGTCTCGTATTCGGTCTTAGCCTCAGACTCGGGTATGGGGTGTTACATTTAGTGGTATCAGAGCTATGGTTTAGTCGGTTCTAGGACTAACCTAACGAGAGTAAGAGTCTAGCTATACATGCCATATGTGGACCGTGATAGTGTGATGTCTCCCGGCTCTAACAAAATTGTTTTGTTAAGACAGTGATGATTCCCAATCGAGCTAATTTCAGTAAGTTTGTATGATTTCTAAGCTTTATGATTACTATCATTGAATTGCTTAGTATAATGTACATTTTTACCATGGAAATGATTAAGGCCTTGTTAAACAAAGAAATCAATAAGATTAAGCATGAGAAAGCCCCGATTGAAGTTAAATAGCTTAGGATACTCGATCCATCACATGAATTGAGAAAGTCCGTATAAGACCAAGCCGAGGTATGGCATTGGTGAGTCTCCAAGCAAAGATGTCATGTAAGTCCAAGATAAGTCTTGGCATTGAAAAGCTATCAAGAGATAGAGATCCCATGTAAGTCCAAGCCAAGGCATGGCATTGGTGAGTAACAAGGAAGATTTCATGTAAGTCCAAGCCAAGGCTCGGCATTGACCAGTTCATGAGTAAAGATACCAAGTAAGACCATGTCAAGACATGGCAATGGTAGGTTCCCAAGGGAACTCACGAAAAAGACTTCGTATAAGTCCATGCCAAGACATGGCCTCGAAACCAAGATGAGAGATCCCATGTAAGACCATATCTGGGATATGGCTTTGGCATCGAGTTAAATGTGAGATGAGATTCAGTATCCTCAGTCATTCATAGTGAATCATCGGGCAAATGAGTGAAGCTTAAATGTGATAATAAGAAGTTAATTTAGTAAAGTTGATATCACGTCATGCTAGATAAAGCTGACTAAGAAGTATTATTCATGTTATGAATGATGATGTTGAGATTATGCTTACAGTAGCAAATTATACTTATCTATGTGATCAAATGTTACAGTTATCTTGTTTACTTTACAAGCATGAGACTAGTAAGTACCATGATGTATGTGAGAAGCAGTAAGAGTAAGTAAGCATTTGAGATTTGTGATGCCATTGTTTTTGATAAATATGTCCACATGGTTAAGTCCCACGTGTGACTGTTAAAGTAGAGAATGTATAATGTTTTATTTCGTGGCTTTGTATGAAACCACACGTATTATGGTATGAGAGTTTGACTGGGAAGTTTGACTAAATAGAATGCAGGAGATGAGTACGGTTGTTCAATGGTAAAATGATGAATAAGACCATGGTTGGACCATGGCGGTATATATGATCCCATATAAGACCATGTCTGGGACATGGCATTGGCATCGATATAGTGATCCCGTGTAAGACCATATCTGGGATATGGCATCGGCATAAAATAGTGATCCCGTGTAAGACCACGTCTGGGACCTGGCTTCGGTATGAAATTGTATAAGACCATATCTGGGATATGGCGTCGATATCGACATAAGATTTCGTGTAAGACCATATCTGGGATATGGCACCGGCATCGACATGAGTTCCATGTAAGACCGTATCAGGGATATGGCATTGGTATAAATATGAGATTTCGTGTAAGACCGTAGCAAGGCTATGGCATCGTGATGACATGTAAGGAAATAGCTAGGCTATGATGAGTAATATGAGTAAGACCATAGTTGGACTATGGCAATCAAGTGAACGACGTACTCAAACTCGTAAGACATTCTCTAGATTAATAAGCAATAGTAAGAGGAATTAGACTTAAATGTTGAGTACTCGAGTATATATTAATGTGGACCTTGAGTAAGTTGCATTTGATCAATGCAATAATTATGTTAGCATAATTAAGAATGCCTTGTATCACGCTGATACATAATACTCTACTAAATAGAGTGATTGTTGTTGAACATGAGGTTGAAGTCCTAGAGGACTAAAATAAAAAGGCTATCATTGATATATGAAATAGATAAGGTCCCGTATAAGACCGTGTCCGGGACATGGCCTCGGCACATAGTTGAGATCCCATATAAGACCATATCCGGGATATGGCTTCGGTAATGAATATGAGAATTGTGTAATACCATATTTAGAATATGGTATAGATATTTGATGTGAAAGTCCATATAAGACCTTATCCGGGATATGGCATTGGCATTTAGAGGTGACTCCATATAAGACCACCTCGGGGATGTGGCGTTGGTTTCGTACCTACATGAATGACGATGAATATGCATCTTTGATTATCCCTAGTGATCAATGGGACAAACAGATGAGTCTAGAGGTAGAAATGGGAATTGTACTAAAGCCATGTGAATGGGTAAATATAGGTACTCGTGAACGAGTCATGAAGAAACGAGTACGACATGTGGCACGGTATGTGCTAAATAAATGGCAAGTTTGAGTAAGTTGGCTCAAAGCCTATAGTTTGTGCATGGTTAGTGGATGCCATGGATGGATTATAATAATCTCCTCGAGTATTATGTATAAATATCTGTTGCCTTTCAGGGTTGATGTAGTTGTTCTTTTCATAAACCGTGATTGTATGAGAATGGTAGCTGATGGTAAGAATAAGACAAAACCGTTGTTGATTTAGTCAATTGAAATCGACATTTCTTTATCTCTTCGTAACCCTATTTGGGTACTTTGAGGAAGAAGTTAGTGATGATTCTAGTATAAGAAGTGAAATCACAAGTTTCACGTTGTATGATGAGTTTTCGAGTAAGCTGAATAGAGTTAATGAATTCGATCGAGATGTCCCTACTATTGTGAGATATGATGTTAGTAAAGGTTTTAGATTAGCACAGCAAGAGAAACTCAGATGAGAGTGTGCTTGAATTATGATTCAAGTTTTGTGTATATTTACACATAAAATAATAAGGAGAATAAAATTCTGTGTGTATGTGAGTAGGGAGCATATTACAGAGATATGCTCATTGAAACGTTTAAACCACGATGGTTGAGTTGAAAGCTATAGAATGAACTATTAATTGAAAGTTCTAGTACTGAGTTCAGTCAGAATCGAGAAAAAGAGTTGATAGGTTGGTGATCCAGAGACGATCACTTTTGTGTCTGTATTGTGAGTTAAATGTTAAGAAATGATTCATGGACAAACTGATATGTGCTTTTTGAATTTTGATGAGTTAGAGAATCTTATGCTACAGAGGATTTTGAAAATGAAATAGTGAAAACGGCTTGAACTATTACAATGGCGAGTATAGTTATTGTAATACTTCTCAGATAGTAGACATAGTACAGGTGTCTGAATGAAAGATCCATGTTAAGCAATGCGAGTTAATTACTCGATTGACCTTAGTTGGTAATATTCTAGTTTCAGCAAGGTTAATGACTAGAGCAAGTCTTCCTTTCAGAACAAGGGTTCAGAAGTGAGATAGTAAATGGTATTTTAAATAAGCTCTGAGTGAGCTTGAATAAGACGTTAAAATTCAGGTCGAATAAGATTTCCTTTGTTGATGTTACCTTGAGATAGAAATTGGAATGATGATGAATCCAGAACTTATGCAGAAGTTTTGGTATGAGATTTAGTAATAGCATATCTTCTAATGCAAGAATAAGGAAATGTAGTTATACATACGTGTTCTGATAGTAGAGTACATTTCACGATATGATTGAGTTTATGGTCAGAGGTAGTTGACCACTAAAAGTTGAGTTTTCAAAGCATACAAGTCAAGACTATTACAATTGGTGAATGCTTTAATAAGAAAGTGAGATAAAACCTTATAGATTTCAAATTTGGTTTGACAAAATCCCCAAGGAGGGGGATGTCATTCGAATTGTAGTGAATCAACCAATAAAGATTTGAACGATCATTTGGACATGTACAGAGTTCCAAATTGGTGGATTACTGAATATTGTATATACCCAGAGGAAGAATAACCTAGGTCTCAAGTTACGTTCCGACCTTATGTACCACAGTTTAAGAATTATTGGTAAGAGAAACTTGAGGATAAGTGGATTTACAATTTTGAAGAGTAGATTGAAACATTTTAAGAATGTTGGTAGCAAATCCTCCTGATAAGATTTTCGGGGACGAAAATCCCTAAGGGGGGAGAATTGTAATGACCCGATTTAGGGGCTAGTCGAAACGATGATCTCGGAATCACTAATTCGAGGTTAGAGAAAATTATTTTCATGTTATGTTATGTGTTATAACATGTTTATAAGGATGCATGAAAATTTTGGTGCCTTAATTTTAGCGATTTCTAGCTTAATTGCGAAAAAGGACTAAATCGCATAAAGTGCGAAAGTTCCATTTTATTTGTTAAAGGTGCCAAGTAGCTATGGATTATAAATTGGAGGTCCCAAATGTGCAATTTGGCCTTGTTAAGTGAGTTTTCCGGTCAAGGATAGCTAAGGGGACAAGAGCATTAAATGTGGTCATGTTAGGTGATTAAAAAGAAATAAAATAAGATGAAATAAGTAAAAAAGGCTATCATCTTTTTATTTCTTCTCTTCTCCAACCAAAAATATCAGCCATGGGAGGGGTTTGAAAGCTTAAAATTTCAGCAAGCTTTACTCCATTCAAGTAAGTCAATTTGGTGTTTATTTTTGATGATTTTTGTATATTTGGAGTCCTCAAAGCTTAAGCTAGCTATTGAGAGGACTAGTTTGCAATATGGTTGAAAGTCTAGGGACTTACCATGATAGGGTTTATGTTTTTTGATGAGTTTTTATGGAAGAAAATGAATGATAGGATGATGAGAAACAACTTTTGTGAAAGGTGTTGTCATGAAAACACCTAATTGGGACTAAAATGCAAAAGTTGTAATTTGTGCATTAAGGCATGAAATAGTTGGAATTGTGGATAGTTGTAAGAGGATTAAATGTTCAGCTAGGCTTGTTTAACAAGAAAATGGGATGAAAATTTATTTACGAGCCTAGGGGCAAAATCGTAATTTTGCCAAAGTGTAGGGGCAAAATAGTCATTTTTGCCTAAAGTGTAGATTATGGTGTATTATAATTTATAAGTGATTAAATCAGTAAATTCCATTGTTCTAGATCAAAGAAAACGAGTTTCGGACCTAGAATGGGTGAAAAGAGAAATGTGGGCAAAAAGTCCCTTTCGGCCCTTTCGACATCGAGGTAAGCTCATGTGCGAATGTTGCATGTACGTATGAGTTAATTTGGTATTCCAATGTTGTATGGAATGTATATTTACTCTATGAATGTATGAAATATCTTTGATGAGATGTCAAGAGAATTGAATTTAAGAGTAATGGAAAATGTATATAGTATGATATGATGATAGTTAAAGTCTCGTGTAAGACCATATTAGAATATGGCCTTGGTGTAAGAGTTTGTATAAGACCATGTCAGGGACATGGCTTCGATATGTATTGTGTGTAAGACCCTATTGGGGTATGATGTCAATGAGAACTATGTGTATGAGACTCAAGAGAGTTATTTAACAATTTGAGTGATTCAACGGGTATGTTGAAAGAGAGAAGGTATGCGGTTGTACCACGAGAAGCACAAGTATGTGTTAGAACTGAGTTGAGATGAATTTAGTATATGATGAATGATTTATTGATGCATTGTGTGAATGCGAACGAGTATCGTAGAAAGTTAAGTAAGAATAGAAGTGTGTAAGGATGTTCTCGGATGAACATTTGAAATAGAGATATACATGTGGATTACTATCCATGAATGTAAAATAACGGTGAGCTATGTGCGATATCACCTTATTGATGGTAGTGATGGGCTATGTGCGATACCATCAATTATATTATTATCGGTGGGCTATGTGCGTTACCACCTGATTAATTAGTAATCGATGGGCTGTGTGCGATACCATCACTTATATTATTATCGGTGGGCTATGGGCGTTACCACCTGATTAGTTAGTAATCGATGGGCTGTGTGCGATACCATCGCTTATAAATGATTGGTGGGCTAAGTGCGAAACCACCGAGAGATTAGTAGTATGAATGGCTTATTGAAAATGCTTGATGTGTTGTTTCATGTGACCACGTGGTAATCAGTGCAGGAATGTATGCTATTTTAACACGTGGCATAGTAAGAATGTGGTAAGAGATAGAATGAGTCAGATTCAAAAATGGTTGAGTAAGTTACCATGAGTTAATGAGAAAAGCTCCGTACAATACCTTATGGTTATGTATATTCAAAGAATATCGGTATTTATCAGTTTATGCAGATGAACTTACTAAGCATTATTGTTTACTCCTTTACTTTTCTCATCTCTTATAGGTTATTTTAACTAGTTCGGGTTGGAGGCCGCCGGAGATGTTTTCACACTATCGAGTAGACTCTTGGTATGGTGTTTCAAGTTCTTTTGGGTCATGGCATGTATAGGGATTATTTTAAAGTTGATTAAGTCTAATTGTTGTAGCCAAATTGTGTTGGCCTAAGAGAATTTATAGTTTGGTTGTGTATAGTCATTGACGATGGCTTAAGTTGTTATAATTGTATTGGATATAGTTCTCCCTAGTGTATGGGATAAAGACTCTATTTCTCCTATGATTAAATGTCTGTAATTCAAGAGTTATATTGAAGCTATGTGAAATTATGTGATGATGTATGATTGTATGCAAATGAGAGTGGTAAAAGGCTTGGTAGATAGCCTCTAAGTGCCCACACGGATAGACACACGGGCGTGTGTCTAGGCCGTGCGTACCCTGCACCTTTGTTCCATAAGTCAGGAGAGGCCACGGGTTAATCCCACGGCCGTATATTGAAGTCGTGCATGAAACACGGTTAGGAAATGGGCGTGTGCCCCAGGCCGTGTAAGCAAGTCAGTATATCAAGGTATAGCATACGGTCTAAGCCCACGGGTGTGTTCAGACCGTGTGTAATTAGTCAGTGTCGACCACGGGTGGAAGACACAGGCATGTCTAAGAGTACACGGGCGTGTCCTAAGTCCACGGGCCTGTGACCCATGTTTTGAGTAAAAGTTTCCCGTTGAGTTTCGAAAGTTTCCGAACATGAGTTCAAAGCCTAGTAGGCCCATGAGATGTATAAGTTGATTAAGAAAGAGAAGTTTTTAATTCAGAACAAAATTTTACAGCCCGTAAGTACATGTTTAAGAAAGTTCAAGCATAGTAATGTCTCGTATCCGGTCTTAGCCTCGGACTCGGGTATGGGGTGTTACATCAACATGTAGCTTACATTAGCTAACAAACCTTTCAAATACTCATTCACAAAACTATATACTTTCATCATCATTTCTTCGATTCAATGCTAAAATAGTTTATACACATACCTGTACCATCTCGTACAAATCTCATACACATTCTCATCTTTCATTTACCCGTTGAACCATTCGGAATAGAAGTCGGATACTCAAGGGTCTCACACGATAAGTACCTATACCATGGCCCTAAGCCAAATCAAGGTAACTTATATCTGAAGTACTGATATGATGGCCCAAAGCCAAATAGGTTAATCTCGCACCCGATGTGCTATATCATGGCCCGAAGCCAAGTCACTGTAACCCCTAATGACATGTCACTAGTATCCTAAACTATTCCTAAGGTTCAACCGGGATTCCAACTGTCGAATCATCGTCGAATCATTTCCAAACTCTTCCGTAGTCACATAATCACAATTTATGCTATATCAAGTATACAGAATACATTTGAAATGAAATTATAACATACGGACTTACCTCGGTTGCTAAAACGGCGAATCGAGTCAACTATTCCGTAACTTTTTTCTTTCCCCGATCTGAGTCCGTATTTCTCCTTTCTTGATCTAAATATATTCAAAATTGACTTATTTAATTATCTAATTATTCAATTCAATCCAAAATATACATTTGAGCTAATTTACACATTAGCCCCTAAACTTTCACACTTTTACAATTTAGTCCTTATTACACAAAATCACAAATTAATGTAATTTAATCCACTCACATGCTAGACAAATTTCCCTAATACACATATCAGCCCACATTTTTCATTTATTCACACATTTAACCACACATTTTCACAAATAAATCCCTATTTTGCATTTTTACTCAAAATCACTTAACAAAACTTGTTTAACTATCAACAACTATTTAAAATCTATCATCAAACATCAAAATACTCATGTATTCATCAATGGCATCATTAAAAATCTTTAACAGTTTTGCAAATTAGTCCTTGGGCTAGCTAGACCTAGCAGTAACGATCTAAAAAACGTAGAAATAATAAAAAAAACGGGACAAAAATCATACCTTAATTGAAGAGATTAAGGTTGCCGAATGTTGAAGACAAAAATGGCTTCTTTGTCTCTATGTTTCTGTTGAATATGGTGAAAACATGATGATAAATTGATTTTTTTTTATTTTAATTTCATTTAAATTAACCAATTTACTAAATTAACCCTTAATAACTTTAATAATCACATAAATACCAAGCCACTAACTTCCACTAACTCCATATTGGGCTAATTAATACTTAAGGACCTTTACTTTAAGGTTCTATAGCTATTAAATACCTTTAGCTAATAGAGCTCCACTTTTATACTTGACGCGATTTAGTCCTTTTTATCAAATTGACCAATCAAACGATAAAATTTCTTAAAATAATTGTAACACCCTGAATTTGGGCCTAGTAGAATTACGCCTATTGGGCCTTGGGCACGGGAGCGTTTAAAACTTTTAAGAATAAGAGAATGATACAATTGCATGTTGGATCTGTTAGGTGAGCGATTTTGGAAGGTTAGGGGGATTCTATGAAGTCCTGGGTTCAAGCCATGTCATATGGGAAATTTTTATTTTTAGCATTAGGGGAACCCTGACTCCTGGTATTAAGCCTTTTAAGTGATTGTGATTAAAAAGAGGCACAAGAGAGCCTGTGGTGGAGTGGTTGTGGCGTCATAGGTGGGGCAAGGAGGACAGAGGTTCAAGTCTCACTGCATGCAAATGGAATTATTTATTTTACTCATGTGTGGGCAAGAGTTTGTGTTGGATTTGAACTCTGTGTTGGATAGTTTGAATTGGTCAAGTGAGTGATTCAAGGAGTGGATTATGGAGTGATAATTGGAGGAAATCAAGGAAATTCAAAGTTCGTGTGTTGTAGCCGAATAAGGACTCTATGGGAGCTTTGGGTTCGGTTTGGGAATCATTTTGGGACGCCATTTCAGGTAGGGAAAACACCGAATGCTCAGTATTCAATTTCGGCATTCTTTGTTTCGGGATTGTGGTGCTTTTCTTGATTTTACACATATTTCCCCTTGGCCGAATAGGCATTTTCTTGTGGGTTCTATTTGTTTTCTCAACTCTCCCTTTTGTGGCAAGCCGAATCTTGCTATTCTCTTTTGACCGATTTTTCCTATCAATTGGCTTGTCTTTCGAGCAACTTTATTTCCATTCTCTTCTCCCCTTCTCCTCTCATAATCCTAGCCGAATTCACTTTCCTTTCCTCCCTCTTCATTTACCTTTCTTCCTCTTCGCATCCCATTTACTTTTTCTTCATAGTGGCCGAATATTACCTTTCTCCTTTTTCATCCCTTATTCTTTCTTTGGGGTTTCGGGTTGCATAATTGTTTTCTGGTAATCGGCCAAGTATTCCATTACACCTGTTTATCTCTGTTGTTTCGATTGTGGGGATTAGAGCATCATCTCGTGCTTCGATTTGAGGGTGCATTTTTGTGAGCTGATTTGTAACACCCTGATTTAGGGGTTATGCGTTTGGGGCATAACCCGAGTGTTTAGTAGGCTTAGGGTCATGTTGGAGGAATTTTGAGGGGTTTGGAGAACCCTAGAAGGCAAAGAATGCCTTGGAAAATTTTTAGATTTTTGGGGTAAAAAGGGGAAATAGGGCAAGAAGGCCTTAAAATAATTTTATGGAGTTTAAGACACAAGAAAGACTTTGGCAAAGTGGCGATTGAGTATTTGCTGGGGGCTTTGGAAGGTAACGCCTAAGGAGCAAGGGTTGAGTTCTGTGGGGCAGCAATTTTGGCTTTATTTTTTGCGTCAAGAGACTGGGCTAAGTAGGTCTTAAGATTAAATGTCCAAGTTGATGGGCATGAAAGTCCAATTGGGAGAAGTGGCTCTTGGGCGCTACTTAGGCGCTGAGGAGGAGAGGTCGCGGTTTCGAGGGCCGTGAAGCATTTGGCGTTTTATTTTCCGTTTTTGGGGCGTTGGGCTTTGTAAGGCCTTAAAGGTATGTGGCGAGGATTCGGACAAGAAAGATGGGCTGGTGGAGTGGCTAGCGTGCGGCGCTTAGGTCTTTGGAGGAGTGATAAGGCGCGGGTTCGAGCACCTGGAGCTGCGGATTAGCATTTTATTTTTCTCGGTGGTGATGGGCTCGTTTAGGAAGGGTTTAAAATAAAATGATGGGGGTTTTTAGCATGAAATTCAATGAGGCCGAGTGGCCTGGGCGTTAGGGGAAAGGTCAGTGACATGGTGTCCTGTGTTCGAACCCAAGGTGTGTAATTGGAGTTTTTTTATTTTATTTCTTTTGGCAAACAATTGAATATTGGACGGCACATGGGTAAGTGGTTTAATCACTTTGGAATTCGGCTGGTAGGAGGTGATAAACATGGGTTTAGTTTTTGTTTTTTTTTTTAATAAATTATGAGATAATTATTTATTATTATTTATTAATTAGATTAAGTGGAATTATTATTATTTTTTTAAAATAATAATGGGATAATATGAGCATTTTTTTTATTGGAGGATGATATGAGTTTTTTTAGGAGATAATCAAGGATATTATTAAAAGAATTATTATTGGATTATTAGTAGAGTATTCAAGTGGAATTGAATTAGTGAAGTGTTGGCCAAATTTTGGAGACTTCAAGGGGGGTTGGCCGAATACTATAAATAGGGGAGGGTAGAGTGCTAGTTGTTCATCGGTCTTTTGCCTCTCCCTCTTGGTGTGCCGATTTCTCCTTTGGCTTTCTATCGAATATTTCTTTTGTTTCTTTTAAATCCCTTTGGCAAGTGAATCTTCTCTTTTACTTTGGCCGAATATTGGTGTGGTGGGGATCTCTTGGTTTCTTCTCCTTAATCGTTGGTAGTCAAGATTCGGTAAGTGGTGGTAAAGATCCATGTTGTAATTATTCTTTTATTCGAAAGCAGAAGGCTATTAAGGCTAATCATTTATGCGTTTTAGGGTGTGGTCGGTTGCAAAAAGGACCATTCCAGAGTCTGAGATTTGATTGGAAATCAAATCGGCCTTGAGGAGCGAGGATATTTAGGAACATAGATCAATTCTCCGGGATTCGAGGATATTTTGGTAAGCAATATTTGGTAAAGGTTCAACATTTAGTTTATAACCGGAGGTTTAACCCGTTTATCCGATTAAGTGACTTTCGATGGAGGCGAATACGGTCCAAAGTGGGCAAGGGAAAGTCCCCATCCCAAAGTTCAAGAAGAGATCCGTTCTGTTGTTCGAGATTGGCCACCGTGGTGTGGGCCAACAAAGAAGAAACGTTAGGCAAAAAGCCGTAGTTTCGCTAAACGATAGCGTCGAGGATCGAGAGTCTAGAACTCCTAGTAATAAGGTGTGTAACTAACCCACTTCGTTTCCGGGTTTTATGTGTTATATGTTTTACTAACAAGTGCGAAGAATATGTGTGCCATATATACCCCTAAAGGGTATAGCGATGACGAGTTAGTATCGGATCTATTGCGGTGTGATTATTTTTTTATGAGTATGTTTATTAATAAGCATGTGCATGCATGATCACGATTATATTTTATGTGGCATGTGCATGGGTGGGTTATGAAAAGAAGTGCGGGTGTACTTGAGCACGTGGTTGATGTCACTTTGTGCTACATCGTGGATTGGCGCCCGATCGAGGTCGCGTTGTGGATCTTTGCGATTTAGTTCGCGTGGTTACCTTGATTGATATGGGCTTTATGCCATATCGTGGCTTGATGGATTGCCGTGTGCTCCATCGTGGTTTGATGTTAGCTATACGCTACATCGTGGATGGCATTGGTTGCCTTTTTGGAGGGAAAAGGAGAGGGTGACTCGATAGTCCTGGTGTGTGGTAAAGGTGGATAAGGGGGTGTGTAGCGGATGGACCCTAGGTTGGGTTGGGAATCATGTTGCATTATTTTTGTGATAATATGGAAATGGGCCAAGCCCAATATGACATGTGGATAGGTATGTTTTGGAAACATACGTGGAAATGGGCCAAGCCCGGATGATATATGGTTTATTGAGAAATGGGCCAAGCCCCAAAGATGTGATGTGATTTGAATGTGGGCCAAGCCCGCATTGTAGTAATTGTTAAAATGAATAAATATATTACTCTTTGCATTTGATAATTGGGATATTATGTGGCTAGCATGTGGGTGGATTTCAGTGGTTAACTTACACTTTGAGTCATTGTGACTCACCCAACTTTTTAACATCGCAGAGTCATGATTGATCGCCAGGGTTGGAGTGGATACAAGGTGGCCCATGCGAGTAAACGGATTTTCATGTAAGTAGGCGTTTTGAATATTGTTATTTGAAGCTTTTTAATTCAAAGTACTTGGTTTATTTATTTGATGTAATAAGGGTCTTTGTTGGTTAAAGTACGCTATTTATAGTTGTTAAAGGTTATAACGTATTTAGTAATATTTTTACAAAAGAGTTATATTATAGTAAATTATAATAAATTCATCCCAAGCTTATATTATTGAATAATTTTAAATGGACATGCTTTTACAGAAGATAATAAACTTTCATGTTTTAAATTCTAAGTAAAGAAACATATTTTTCACTAACATAACCAGATTCGGTCGTAGTGAATAGGCCGGGTTTGGGGATGTTCTGATTTAATATCGAGCCCGGTTCAAAACTCGGCTTTGAGGGTTTTGGGCCCAAAAGCGTTTCAAAATGGGCTTTTAAAAAAATATGGGCTTTTAGGAAATTATTTTCAGTTATTCGGCATGGCACTGTACCTTCAACCCGAGTCCACGGTAAGTACTTGGACTTGTTAAGTAATGTGATATGTGAATTGTTATGGGCTTAGTTGGGCTCGTAGATTAGTGAACTAGGATCTATTGAACCCTAGGACTAGTCTACTCAAACATATACATAAGACTTAAAATTACTAAACAAAACTCGTGATTAAGTCGCCGAGTTAAGGTGTGGCAACCATTGTGCGCATGTCTAGGAGTGGATCGGAAGAGCTTGGTACTTAGCGGTCCTCGTGACTCACCTCCTCTTATTTGGAATCCTACTGCAGTGCGTAGCTACGGTTCACCTTAACCAAGAGGACTTGTTCATAGGCTAAACCCGATAATTAAAACCCGAAAGGGATTAGCCTTGCTGTTTTAAAAAAATTCTTGGTTTTAAAAAAAAAAAAAAAAAAAAACCCCTATAGGAAAATGACGAAATTACCCCTGGGTAGGGAAGGAAACTTGATTGCCCGAAAGAACTACTCTCGGAAACTTCATTGCATAAAACTGCTCGTGGATAAAATAGTGAAATAATAATTTCTAATGCATAAAACTTTTTTAAACAGAGTTAAATCGCGACAATAGAGATGAGTTCTAGGGGCGCTTGGTAGAGGTAGAATGGCGGACCGGAACCGGTAGGGTCCGCCATGGGTCGAGAAAGTGAAGTGCCGCCGCCGATGGTCGCGGAGGAGCAAGACCAGACAGGAGAAGATGACGCGATGTCGCGGGCCATGTTACGAATTTTAGAGCGTGTAGCGAGGAGCTAGTAGAGGAAATGGAACTCAAAAGTCGGTGTCGGAAAGGCTTAGATTGAACGGAGTGAGATCTTTAGAGGAATATCCGGAGTAGCTCGAACGTAGCGGAGTATTGGCTAGAAGCAATCGAAAGAATCATGGACGATTTGGGTGCACCAATGAGGAAAAGTCGAAGGGTCTTTGTTTCGTTGCTTCGCGACGAAGCTTATCGTTGGTGGCTCCTTTGTCAAGCAAAGTGTACCAGCAGGTCGCGAGATTGGGACTTCTTTAAGGTTAAGTTTGAAGGAAAATACGTAGGAGCGCTTATTTGGACTCGCAAAGGAAAGCGTTTCTAAATCTAGTACAAGGAAGTAAGTCGATATAATGAGTACTGAGCGGAATTCGTGCGACTTAGTCGATATGCTAAGGGAATTGTGGCCACCGATTATGAGAGGTGCGTCCGGTTTGAAAGACGGATTGCGAGATGAACTTGAATGGTGATTGCTCAGCGAGAGGAGAGAGACTTCGCAGTGCTAGTGGAGAAAGCTCGGATCGCTGAAGAGGTTAAGAAGACTATAAGAGAAAACCGAGAAAAGAATAGGAGCGAGAATAAGAGAAATATTGGACCGTCGGTATCGCTTGGTAATGTCCGAGAAAAGACCAAGGACCGAGAACCCCGTAAGTGCACTTGTACCAATGGATCGGAATCGTTCTTGTGTTCGATGTGGAAGACCTCACACAGAGAGTGTTGGGGAAATAGTAAAGAATGCTTTCGGTGCGGATCTAAGGCACATTTAGTTAAGAATTGTCCTCAAGCGGCGACGAGGGTCGTGGTTCAAGTCATGGAAGGAATGGTTCTAGTCGAGTCAACCAAGGATGTGATGTTAGGTAAGCTCCTTTGCTTTGGTACATGCTTTAATTACTTTGTTTGATTACGATTTAGCCTTTTACGTGTTGCTAAGAGAGGTGTTTCGAATTTTTAGCATGAACTTAGAGATTGTGTAGGTACGATAGCCTTAGTAAGATCAGAGTGCGCAGCGTAAGCGTAAGGTGGTAAGATAGGTGGTATGGACGTTTGTTAGTAAGTAATTTCGAGGACGAAATTATTTTTAAGGAGGGTAGAATTGTAACACCCTGATTTAGGGGTTATGCGTTTGGGGCATAACCCGAGTGTTTAGTAGGCTTAGGGTCATGTTGGAGGAATTTTGAGGGGTTTGGAGAACCCTAGAAGGCAAAGAATGCCTTGGAAAATTTTTAGATTTTTGGGGTAAAAAGGGGAAATAGGGCAAGAAGGCCTTAAAATAATTTTATGGAGTTTAAGACACAAGAAAGACTTTGGCAAAGTGGCGATTGAGGCGCTGCTTGGGGGCTTTGGAAGGTAACGCCTAAGGGAGCAAGGGTTCGAGTTGCTGGGGCAGCAATTTTGGCTTTATTTTTTGCGTCAAGAGACTGGGCTAAGTAGGTCTTAAGATTAAATGTCCAAGTTGATGGGCATGAAAGTCCAATTGGGAGAAGTGGCTCTTGGGCGCTACTTAGGCGCTGGAGAGGAGGAGAGGTCGCGGTTTCGAGGGCCGAGAAGCATTTGGCGTTTTATTTTCCGTTTTTGGGGCGTTGGGCTTTGTAAGGCCTTAAAGGTATGTGGCGAGGATTCGGACAAGAAAGATGGGCTGGTGGAGTGGCTAGCGTGCGGCGCGCTAGGTCTTTGGAGGAGTGATAAAGCGCGGGTTCGAGCACTGAGGCATGGATTAGCATTTTATTTTTCTCGGTGGTGATGGGCTCGTTTAGGAAGGGTTTAAAATAAAATGATGGGGGTTTTTAGCATGAAATTCAATGAGGCCGAGTGGCCTGGGCGTTAGGGGAAAGGTCAGCAGCAGCATGGTGTCCCAGGTTCGAACCCAAGGCTGTGTAATTGGAGTTTTTTTTTATTTTATTTCTTTTTGGGCAGCAATTGAATATTGGACGGCACATGGGTAAGTGGTTTAATCACTTTGGAATTCGGCTGGTAGGAGGTGATAAACATGGGTTTAGTTTTTGTTTTTTTTTTTAATAAATTATGAGATAATTATTTATTATTATTTATTAATTAGATTAAGTGGAATTATTATTATTTTTTTAAAATAATAATGGGATAATATGAGCATTTTTTTTATTGGAGGATGATATGAGTTTTTTTAGGAGATAATCAAGGATATTATTAAAAGAATTATTATTGGATTATTAGTAGAGTATTCAAGTGGAATTGAATTAGTGAAGTGTTGGCCAAATTTTGGAGACTTCAAGGGGGGTTGGCCGAATACTATAAATAGGGGAGGGTAGAGTGCTAGTTGTTCATCAGGTCTTTTGCCTCTCCCTCTTGGTGTGCCGATTTCTCCTTTGGCTTTCTATCGAATATTTCTTTTGTTTCTTTTAAATCCCTTGGCAAGCTGAATCTTCTCTTTTACTTTGGCCGAATATTGGTGTGGTGGGGATCTCTTCGGTTTCTTCTCCTTAATCGTTGGTAGTCAAGATTCGGTAAGTGGTGGTAAAGATCCATGTTGTAATTATTCTTTTATTCGAAAGCCGAAGGCTATTAAGGCTAATCATTTATGCGTTTTAGGGTGTGGTCGGTTGCAAAAAGGACCATTCCGTAGTCCTGAGATTTGATTGGAAATCAAATCAGCCTTGAGGAGCGAGGATATTTAGGAACATAGATCAATTCTCCGGGATTCAGGATATTTTGGTAAGCAATATTTGGTAAAGGTTCAACATTTAGTTTATAACCTGGAGGTTTAACCCGTTTATCTGATTAAGTGACTTTCGATGGAGGCGAATACTACCAAAGTGGGCAAGGAAAGTCCCCATCCCAAAGTTCAAGAAGAGATCCGTTTCTGCTGTTCGAGATTGGCCACCAGGGTGTGGGCCAACAGGAAAGAAACGTTAGGCAAAAGCCGTAGTTTCGCTAAACGATAGCGTCGAGGATCGAGAGTCTAGAACTCCTAGTAATAAGGTGTGTAACTAACCCACTGTTTCCGGGTTTTATGTGTTATATGTTTTACTAACAAGTGCAGTAATATGTGTGCCATATATACCCCTAAAGGGTATAGCGATGACCAGGTTAGTATCGGATCTATTGCGGTGTGATTTTTTTTTATGAGTATGTTTATTAATAAGCATGTGCATGCATGATCACGATTATATTTTATGTGGCATGTGCATGGGTGGGTTATGAAAAGAAGGTACGGGTGTACTTGAGTACGTGGTTGATGTCGACTTTGTGCTACATCGTGGATTGGCGCGATCGAGTCGCGTTGTGGATCTTTGCGATTTAGTTCGGCGTGGTTACCTTGATTGATATGGGCTTTATGCCATATCGTGGCTTGATGGATTGCCGTGTGCTCCATCGTGGTTTGATGTTAGCTATACGCTACATCGTGGATGGCATTGGTTGCCTTTTTGGAGGGAAAAGGAGAGGGTGACTCGATAGTCCCCGTGTGTGGTAGTAAATTTGGATAAGGGGTGTGTAGCGGATGGACCCTAGGTTGGGTTGGGAATCATGTTGCATTATTTTTGTGATAATATGGAAATGGGCCAAGCCCAATATGACATGTGGATAGGTATGTTTTGGAAACATACGTGGAAATGGGCCAAGCCCAGATGATATATGGTTTATTGAGAAATGGGCCAAGCCCAGTATGTGATGTGATTTGAATGTGGGCCAAGCCCAGATTGTGGTAATTGTTAAAATGAATAAATATATTACTCTTTGCATTTGATAATTGGGATATTATGTGGCTAGCATGTGGGTGGATTTCAGTGGTTAACTTACACACTGAGTCATTGTGACTCACCCAACTTTTTAACATCGCAGGAGTCATGATTGATCAGACCGGGTTGGAGTGGATACAAGGTGGCCCATGCAGAAACGGATTTTCATGCAGAAGTAGACGTTTTGAATATTGTTATTTGAAGCTTTTTAATTCAAAGTACTTGGTTTATTTATTTGATGTAATAAGGGTCACTGTTGGTTAAAGTACGCTATTTATAGTTGTTAAAGGTTATAACGTATTTAGTAATATTTTTACAAAAGAGTTATATTATAGTAAATTATAATAAATTCATCCCAAGCTTATATTATTGAATAATTTTAAATGGACATGACTTTACCGAAGATAATAAACTTTCATGTTTTAAATTCTAAGTAAAGAAACATATTTTTCACTAACATAACCAGATTCGGTCGTAGTGAATAGGCCGGGTTTGGGGATGTTACATGATTTCTGCCGCTACTCACTCTTTGTCTACTTTTGGTAAGTTGTTCTATTGGTCCAAGTAATCAAGTCTAAGGTTTTGCGGTTGCAATAAGTTTACATATGGATTTAAGTTATGTGACTAAACAATTCGGCTGTGACACAGATTTTTGGCAAGGAGATTGTAGTTAACCTTCATCAGCTTTATTAGGGGGCTAAGCACCTTTATCAATCAAGGCAAGTTTATTACTAATCTAGATTAAAAGTGTTATAACAAATAAGATTATGGATCTTATGGTAAAGAGGGTGATGGTGGTTTATGTTCGAATCTAGGGTTGGAGTGTTTATGATTTGTTGCACATTTTCGTAAACATGTGTGTAGAAATACCCTGTGACCGATAATCGGCAAAAGAGCCGAAAAACGTGTATACACGCACACCACTCCAAGTAGATCGGCAAATGCCGAAAAGCTGAAATATCGGCGAATGATGCCATACGAGCGTGCGATCGCACGTGTGGTGGACGAGCCCACAAATACGGGCGTAAGATGGTTGAGGCCACCATGAGCGTCCTCGTGCTCTTGGGCCGTTATGGGCCTCGTTGGGCCAATATGGGCCGTGTAGGCCCAATGGGCTCGTGGGCCCCACACGGATTAAATTTACGAAAAGTGGCAGAAATTGAACTGGGCTATAACGTTCACATAGCTGTGATTGAAAATGGGCCGAATAATGGGCCTTAGGCCCAATTATACCATTTTGACCATATATGTTATCTATGTCGCTCGAGACGACTGTAGACCTTCGGGAAGGTCGTAAATTGACCGAAATACCCCCATAGGGTAAAATGACCGTTATGCCTTTGAAGGGAAAAATGACCAAGATGCCCCTACATGTTATATGATTGTTATTGTATGCTACTTATGGTATGTATGCATTCATGTTATATTATGTCGCATGGGGGATAGGATTATTGATCTGGAGGAAGTATATGAATTGTTAGGGTCGTATGGTCGCTTGACGACTGTGGATCCACCGATGGCTTTAAGCCGATTATGTGATTGGCAGCTCTGCTGCAACATTGGTTAGTGTCGCAACCAGTGCTACATAAGGAGTGTAGGGATGGGTGGGTCGATTAAATCCCTACAGGAGTGTAGGGTTGGACAGGAGACAGAGTGCAGGGTTGGATTGGGTATTCATGCATTGCATATACTGATTCTGATATTGAGATGGGCTTAGGTCCAGATAGATGTGATATGTGACATTTGATATGGGTTAAGGCCAATTGAGGCTATTATGGGCTAAGGCCCAATTGCCACCGTTACTGTGTTGGGCTTAGGCGCACATTGATTACTGTAATGGGCTTAGGCCCGAATTGATGTGATGCATGCTCTATGATCGATGAGGGCTGTACACACTGAGTTTTCGTAAACTCACCCCCTCTTTTAATTTTTGGGTAATCCTCGAAGCGGTTGTTCGACGTACCGGAGGACTCGGAGGTGGCCACACTACGAACAGCTTTAAATTTTAGTATTTTATTATACTTACTTAGACTGCTTTCTTATTGGGTTGTAATAAGGCCTCTTTTAATTTCTGGTTTTACTTAGACTGCTTTCTTATTGGGTTGTAATAAGGCCTCTTTTAATTTCTGGTTTTTAATTTGGGATTTTCAGTTTATTTTGTTTTCTATCTGTTAAAAGTAGATCGCGGTTTGCAAAATAATAACTATTTTCAAAACACTACGCTTTCACGACTTAGTCTTTAAACATCACGTTTTCGCAAATCATCTGCTTTAAATTAAGCTTCCGCAACAAGCAAGGTTTTGAAGGTAATAACTTTTTAATAAACCTCGAAAAAAAATAATAAACTGACGTAACTGGGATTTTACTCAAGCTTTTAATTAAGAAGGGTTTTCAATGAAAACATGGTTTTCGAAATACACTTCAATGTGGCACGCCAGATTCGGGCCTAACTTCTAGGCCGGGTTTGGGGTGTTACAATAATTTTCACACCAACATAATATCATACTGTAAACCATAAAATAATAATAAAATAAATATTTTGACCTCAAATTTTTGGTCCCGAAACCACTATTCTGATTGACTAAAAACGGGCTGTTATAGGATAGGTCTACACGATTGTAACACCTCTAACCCATATCCGTCGTCGAAATAGGGTTACAGAGCATTACTGGAATATACAGAACAAATATAGACATTTCATATTATTTAACATTCATGTCAGAAATTATTCATAAAGTCCCTTATATGAGCCCTGGAGGCCCAAAACTTACATTAGAAACAAGTCGGGACTAAACCGGGTACTCAGAGAATTTTTCGCAAAATCTCAAAATTTTTCCAAGGTGCAGGGGACACACGCCCGTGTGGTCAGGCCGTGTGGCTCACGTGGCCATGTGACACGCCCGTGTCCCTGGCCGTGTGGGCATTCAAAATAGCACCCACGGCCGTGTCTCAGCCTGTGTCCGTACCCATGTAACTCTTTGACTTAGGTCACAGGCCCGTGTGCTAGGCCGTGTGTAGGTGCAGGGGTCACACGGCCAAGCCACACGCCCGTGTGCCAGGCCGTGTGAAAAATCATGAGCATTCTATTTTAAATTTTAAAGATGCAGGGGGCACACGACCAAAACACACGCCCATGTGGTAGGCTGTGTGTCACACACGGCTGAGACACATGCCCGTGTCTCTACCCGTGTGGACGAAATAAGGCCATTTCCAAGCCATATTTCTCACCCATTTGGTCTTCCACCTATACTAACATTTTAATACATTCAAAAGTCAATCCAAGACATTTAAACTAACCAAAAATAAAGTCATAAACATGTCATATATCTTCATTTCTCATCATTCAAATTTACCATATTAATGAAAACATCTATTTATTTACTTATACCAACTATACTATCTCATTTCATACATCAATATGCCCATAACTTATCCATCACTCAACCACATCAAACACAACAAACATGAAGAAGCCACAGAAATATATACTTAACAAAAGTATGTCTAACTCAAGCGATTCCAATGGCTATTTATAACCAAAACACATATTTTCCATCAATGGCTCAATTGAACCTATACATGCCATTATACCAAAATTTAGTTCGTTACATATACCAAAATGAGCCGAAGGATAGTGTGATGATGCTCCGACTAGCTTCCACCCACTTCGAGCTTTCGAATTACTCTAAAATAGGAAAAATAATACAGGGTAAGCATATTATGCTTAGTAAGTTCGTATAATAGGAAATTAACTTACCATTCATTTATATTTAAAGTAAGCATGCAAAATTCATCCAAAGAAATTTGACAATTAGCCTAAGCACATATAATCTCAAGAAACATGTTATTCATGTACTTCATGTGAATATCAAGATTCAAAGATATGCTCATCATGTAAAAATTTTCATATACATATGCTTTCCACATCATATATCCATATAACATGTACATTTCCATAGTAATTCATCTTAAATTCAGATTATTCCATGTCAAAATTTGCCCGTTAAATTTATTAGAAATAGCGATGGATACACAGGTAGTACACTTGAAGTGTAAACTGTAATTCATCAATTCATATTCGGGAGTGCTCGTTAAAGCACATAATCAGGAATCCCTTTCTCGAGCCATATAACGGGAAGCTCATGTGAGCCATGTAATGGGAAGCTTATTTGGGCTATATAACGGGAAGCTCATACGAGCCAATAACGGGTAGCTTCGAAGAGCCATTAATCAGGAAGCTCCTGATAGCCATATATCGAGAAGTTCAAGCGAGCCATATCGGGAAGCTCCGAAGAGCCTTTAATCGGGAAGCTCACGAAGAGCCATATAACGGGACACTCATAAGAGCTGTGGTGTGTCTACAACACATGCAGAGTCACAACCAATCGGGATGCTCCGAAGAGCTATTAACGGGAAGCTCACAAGAACCATATAACGGAAGCTCGAGAGGGCCAAATATCAGGATGCTCATGAGAGCTAATAATGGGACGCTCTTTCGAGCTGTGGTGTGTCCACAACATATGCAGGACCACAACCAATTCGAGAACCCTGTATCCATCAAATCTCATTTATCCAAACGGGACTTATTATTTATCAGGTATTATCGGATATGTGATCATTTCATACATATGACATTTATACAATTCACATATACAACATCCAATTCAAACATATAAATATACACAATTTAGTTACACGAACTTACCTCGACAATGTTCGTGAACTTGTATGCTATTAATCCATTACTTTTTTTACCTCAATCGAGCTCCGTACTTGGTCTATCCGGATCTATACGAGTAAATTTAGCTCAATTTAATACAATTCATATTCAATTCATATCTTATGCAAAATTACCATTTTGCTCCTATACTTTTAATTAATTTCGATTTTGTCCCTAGGCTCGGAAAAATGAAATTCATGCAATTTAAACCTTATTCCAGGCCTAACCAATTTTTACATGTAACATTTACAGCCCATGTAATTCATAAAATTCAGAAATTTTCCATAAATTTTACATCTTTACAATTTAGTCCCTAAATCAAAATTTCATCAAAATTCACTTTACAAAAGTTATTTATCTATCAACAACCTTTCACTTTTTACCATAAATTTCATAATTCATGCATATTCATCCATGGAAAAACTTTATTACTTTGATAACTTTATAAATTAATCCCCGAGATAGCTAGATTAAGCTATTACGATCTCGGAAATATAAAAATTGCTAAAACGGGACAAGATTACTTACCCAATTAAGCCAAGTAAGCTTGCTTGAGTTCTCTTCTCTTAGCAAGGGTTTCCATGTATTTAATTTTGGGAAAGATGATATAAATGATTATATTTTCTTTTATTTTATTATTTATCATCTTTATTTTTTATCTTTCCAATTTTATCCTTTTCTTTATTTAATTTTCCATGGATGAATCAACATACTTATCTACTAACCCCTCTTAATGGTCTATTTGCAATATAAGCACCTCCAAATTTGAATTCCATAGCTATTTGATCCTTTTAGCTACTAGAATTCAACTTTTGCATTTTATGCAATTTGGTCCTTCTATCAATTAAACATGTAATCGGTAAAATTTCCTAACGAAATTTTTATACGATATTCCTAGCATATGGTAGACCATAAAATAATTTTTTCTTATGGGCTCGGATTTCTGGTACCCAATTAGTCCCAATCTCCGATTGACCATCTGCTTGCGGATGATAAGTAGTACTAAAGTTAAATTTTGAACCAAAAGCTTCTGTAACACCCTTAACCCGTATCCGTCGCCGGAATAGGGTTACAAGACATTAACATGCAAAACACAGGTCATATTAATTATTTACTGTTTATATGGTCATATCTGAATGCGTTATGAGTAATGCATTTTCATAGTATGCTAAAACAATAATGTACATATCAGATATCTATTTAGCTAATTTCACACATAAGCATTTGTCAACAAATACAAAGGTTACTATTCATTTGCTCATTCAAGTCACATAGACCCAATATGCACATGTTCATAATTACTTTACTAAACAAATTATCAATTACCAAAACTAAACATACATATATGTTTTTGCATAAACTTTGTTTAACCTAATTCAAAATAGGCCAACTACAAACATCCAAACAAAATATAGATCAATTCATTTATAAGATCAAAATCGAATCAACAAGACCAAGTAAACTTCCATAATTCAAAACACATAAATATAAAACTTTATACACATGTACATACTAGACTTAACTACTAATTCGGGGCATAAAAATTGAAACTGTCCATCTGCGTCATGTTGACTAAATTGACTATAACTCGAGTTACAAAACTCGAAATTTAGATCCGTAAATTTTATTTGAAACTAGACTCATATATCTTCTTACTATAAATTTTTTCCAGAATTTTTCATGTGGCCAATTAGTATAGTTTAATCATTAAAGTTTCCCCTATTTCACTGTTTGATGGTTCTGAACTATCTTTACAAAAACTCAGTTATCTCATTGTACAGAATTCAAATAATGTTCTCGTTTATTCCAATCAAAAATATACTCATTAAGGATTCTAAGCATATAAACTATGCTCCATTATCATTTTTGTACAATTTTTAATAATTTTTTAAAGATAGAACAGGGGATCACGAAGTCATTCAGAACCAGTCTCACTAAAATTTAAATATCTCATAATATAAAATTTATTTTCCTACTATGTTTCTTTCATATAAAAATAGAAACAATAAGCTTTAATTCTATATCTTATTCACTTTCTAATTCCATTTTTCCTATTTTTGGTGTTTTTTCAAAATCACGTCACTGCTGCTAACCAAAAACTGTTTCATTGCAAAATATGGTTAACTAGTTTATAACATCTTTACTCGATTTCATTTAAACTCTATACATTAACCATACTTATATATACTAAAACAAAATCAACCAAAACCACAACCAAACATAATCATCAAGCCAAAATATAAATTCCAAGATTAACAAGATGGACAAGCCATTTTCGCATGGCTTATTTTTACAACATCAAAACATCATCCAAGTATTAGGCTAGCTTATACATGCCTTAAATTCAAAATCCCAACTTTTAAAGTACCAAAATAAGTCAATAGTGTGGATGACTTCGTTGACGATCCCCCCGAGCTCGTAGCTTGTAACCAAAATCTATAAAACAGAATAACAAAACACACAGAGTAAGCTAACTTAGCTTAGTAAGTCTTAAGCAAATATAACTACTCAATTAAATATTCAAATATCTTTAAACCAATTATTTTATGACATTAATATAATAACATAGCACAACTGGACTATCATGGCCGAATACTACTATCCTTATATAGCATTACATTTATCACTTATCAAATCCAAAACATCACTATCTTGCTTTAAAAATACAAACTTACCATTTGCATATAGTTTAATATGTTTCCATATACAACCGAATTAGTAAGTACCATGTACAATTTAATCACATATAATCGAATGTATATGTATATATATATATACATCCATTAAACATCACATGTATACTAGTATATAATAACGATACAATATCATTTACTCACATATGTAGAAAATCGAATATACAAGAGCATCTTTTAGTCAACTTACTTGCTCAATAAACATCACATATAAACATGTCAATATATAAACACATACCTTATGGCCGAATGTAATCTACATCATTTAACTAAGGTTTAACTTGCTCAATTATCACCTTAACTTGATCATTTCATAAGCATAAGCTTGTAATATAAATCACCGGTATAAAACATGCTAGGCATAAGCCTGAATCACACACCGGTACTAAGCCTGCTAGACCCGAGGTCTGATATTCAATCACCGGCAATAAGCCTGCTAGGCATAAGCCCGATTAAGTTCACCAGCCCAAGGCTTGCTAGGCTCAAAGCCTGAATCATGATACTTTTAATCTGTCTCACACAATTCGTTCCATATATCGATTCACTTATACACATTTCGAACTCATTGTACGAACATTCAAATAACATATATCAATCGAATAATTTAAACAAGTCAAATCTTATACTTACCACATTCGGCTATTCAATAATATAGCTCCAAAATTTCCAAAAATCAGCATATACTAGGTACATAAATTTTCGATGTTTTATTGCTTAAAGACTTACCTCGGATATCGACGGACGACAAAAACCGGCTATTCGACTATTTTTCGCTTTTCCCCGATCCAAATCCGTTTTCTTTGGTTCTTGATCTAAACATGTTCAAATTAAGCTCATTCAAAAATATTTACATTCAATTTAATCCAAAAACACATAAATGGGCAAATTACCATTTTGCCCCTAATATTTCACACTTTTTACAATTTAGTCCTATTTGCACAAAACACAAAATACACAAAATTTGAATGAACACCTTAAGGGCCGAATATCCATAGTACTCATACAAGTCCATCCATTTCATTTATTTCACATTTTAATCCCTCTAAATTTTATTTTTGCAATTTAGTCCAACATACTCAATTTCATCAAAAATTCAAAGACAAAACTTGTTAATCTAACACACATTTATCATAATTCATCCTCAAACAACATAAACAACAAGATATCATCAATCTCTCAACTCAAAATATTCATCAAACTCAAAAATTAAAGCATGGGTCTTGTACATTTCATAGCAACGATCTCAAAAACGTAGAAATTATAAAAAACCGAACAAATTACATACCTCAATCAAGCAAAACCAAGGCCGAATGTAACTTGTTCTTCTTTCTTTCTTTTTCTTTTAGTTTCGGCAATAACAATAAAATGAACATGCATGTTTCTTTATTTTATGTTTTATTATAATAAGTTAATATAATATAATAATAATAACTTTTATAATATAAAAATTCATATATTAAAGTCATTTAAACAAAAACATGCCGTCCACTAAGTATAGAAAGGACTAATTACAATGCAAATCCTCCATATTAATAAGACATCAACAATTAAGCACTTTAACAACTAACCATCAAATTTTCATGTCACGCGATTAAGTCCTTTTATTAAATCAGATACCTAAATGATAAAATTAAGTCACGAAAATTTAACACAAGCAAATTCACACATAATAAATAAGGAAAATAGTTTTAAAATATTTTTCAGACTCGGATTTGTGGTCCCGAAACCACTATTCCGATTAGGGTCAAAGTCGGGCTGTTACAACTTCTTACAGACTTTTCTAGAATCTTAAAGTGAATCGAGGATCTCAATTGAAGGTAATGGAGATTGGGACGCCAAATGTACAATTCTACCGGTTTTTGCAAAGTCTAATTTGTGCGAGCTGCCAGGAAGTGCGAACTCTTTGTAAGTCAATCCACAATCACCCATATCGCATCTTTCTTTGTCAAAGTTAGAGGCAAGCCTGAAACAAAGTCCATGGTGATCCTTTCCCACTTCCACTTCAGAATTTTGAGTGGTTATAAAAATCCTGAGGGAAATTGATGCTCTGCTTTCACCTTCTAACTTTAACACCCCAAACCCGGCCTAAAAGTTAGGCCCGAATCCGACGTGCCACATTGAAGTGTTTTTCGAAAACCATGTTTTCATTGAAAACCCTTCTTAATTAAGAGCTTGAGTAAAATCCCAGTTACGTCAGTTTATTATTTTTCTTTCGAGGTTTATTAAAATGTTATTACCTTCAAAACCTTGTTTGTTGCGGAAGCTTAATTTAAAGTAGATGATTTGCGAAAACGTGATGTTTAAAGACTAAGTCGTGAAAGTGTAGTGTTTTGAAAATAGTTATTGTTTTGGAAACCGCATCTACTTTTAAATGATAGAAAATAAAATAAACTGAAAATCCCAAATTAAAACCAGAACTTAAAAGAGGCCTTATTACAACCCAATAAGAAAGCGGTCTAAGTAAAGTATAATAAAATACTAAAATTTAAAGCTGTTCGTAGTGTGGCCACCTCTGAGTCCTCGAAGACGTCAACCGCCATCGAGGATTACCTGAAAAATTAAAAAGAGGGGGTGAGTTTACGAAAACTCAATGTGTACAACCCTCATCGATCATAAAGCATGCATCACCTCAATCTGAGCCTAATCCCATTATAGTGATCAATGTGGGCCTAAGCCCAACACAGTAACGGTGGCTATTGGGCCTTAGCCCATAATAGCCTTAGTTGGGCCTTAACCCATATCAAATGTCACATATCACATCTATCTGGACCTAAGCCCATCTCAATATCAGAATCAGTATATGCAATGCATGAATACCAAATCCAACCCTGCACTCTGTCTCCTGTCCAACCCTGCACTCCTGTGGGGATTTCATCGACCCACCCATCCCTACACTCCTTATGTAGCACTGGTTGCTGCACTAACCAATGTTGCAGTAGAGCTGCCAATCACATAATCGGCTTAAAGCCATCGGTGGATCCACAGTCGCCAAGCGACCATGCGACCCTAACAATTCATATACTTCCTCCAGATCAATAATCCCATCCCCCATGCAGCATAATATCACATGAATGCGGACATACCTTAAATAGCATACAATAACAATCATATAACATGTAGGGGCATCTAGGTCATTTTGCCCTTCAAGGGCATAACGGTCAATTTACCCTATAGGGGTATTTCGGTCAATTTACCCTACAGGTGTATTTCAGTCAATTTACGACCTTCCCGAAGGTCTACAGTCGCCTCGAGCGACACAGATAACATATATGGACAAAACGGTATAATTATGCCCAAGGCCCATTATTCGGCCCAAATGGGCCCACAGGCTCGTGTGGCCCTTTTGGCCCATTATCAATCACGGCTATGTGAATGCTATAGCCCAGTTCAATTTCTACCACTTTTCGTAAATTTAATTCGTGTGGGGCCCACAAGCCCATTGGGTCCACACGGCCCATATCGGCCCAACGAGGCCCATAACGGCCCAAGAGCACGAGGACACTCATGGTGACCCCTGTCGTTGAATCGAATTCCCCACACGAGCGTTCGTGCGCTCGTACGGTAACCGTTGCCGTATTTTTGACTTTTCGGCATTTCGGTATTTGCCGATCTACAGTTGGAGTGGTGTGTGTACACACCTTGATGGAGAGAAACGCAGTAGCCCACGAGCGTAGAACCTATATTCGATTAAGGTATTCGGTTAGCCATTCCATTAATAAGATTTAACAAGCCTACAGAAGTCGAACCCAAGACTAATACTTACCTTAACTGAATCGGCTTATACTTCCTAAGTCGTTTGATTATAAATCGATCTCACCTCCTTGTGGTTTTATCTGTACCACAACCATTATTAAGCATCCATATCCAATAACAATGGTTAATCAAATACTAACCTTAGGAAAACACACGGCCAACAAGAGAACTAGCATTCAGTCAATGATTGAAAGCACAAACCACTTACCCCTAACAACCGGCCAATAAATAAATTGCACTCGGACAACCTTCAAGAGAAGAACAGATTCGGCTCTCCAGAGGCTTTGATGATGCAGATTAAAGCAGATGGGGTGGAAGAGAATCGATCAAGTACAGCAATCAAATACCGACCAAATTAGAAAAGAAGAAGAAGAAAAGATAACTAATATTCGGCCTAACTCCAGATTAAGAAAGAATACTCAAGGTTGACAGAGAAAAGTTACAGAAAAAGAAGTAGAGAGAAAGGGAATTCGGTTTTAGATAAGTGAAAAGAAGAACTTCGAATGAGTAAGAAAGGACGGAGAGAAGGAATTGGTTCGGTCACATTAAGAAACAAGAAGAGCAGAAAAGTGCCAAGAAAAGGAGAATAAAGGGAGATTAAACATAAGCAACAATTGTTGCAAAGGAAAAATAGCAGAGAAAAGGGGTATTGCTCGATTTTGGCAAAAGGCAAAAAGACGAATAAAAAAGATCCAAAAGCTGAAATGGCTAAAAGAAAAACGGTATTCCTACCATACTCTAGCCGAATTTCCAAGAGCAAAGACCCCATTTCGGCACCAACTCCTCAAGCCTTCAAACTCATTGAAAATCTCCACCCCCCTCTCCTTGATTTCCTCCATGATCCACTCCTTAAATCACTCAATTGACTCATTCAAACTCTCCAACACAGAGTTCGAATCCAACACCAACTCTTGCCCACTCATGAGCAAAATAAATAATCCCATTTGCATGCAGTGAGACTTGAACCTCTGTCCTCCTTGCCCCACCTGTGACGCCACAACCATTCCACCACAGGCTCTCTTGTGTCTCTTTTTAACCACAATTATTTAAAAGGCTTAATACCAAGAGTCAGGGTTCCCCTAATGCTAAAAATAAAAATTTTCCATATGACATGACTTGAACCCAAGACTTTATAGAAGCCCCATAACCTCTAAAAATCACTCACCCAACAGATCCATCAAGCAATTGTGTTGTTCTCTTGTTCTTAAAAGTTTTAAACGCTCCCATGCCCAAGGCCCAATAGGCCCAATTCTACTAGACCCAAATTCAGGGTGTTACAATTCTACCCCCTTAAGGAAATTTTGTCCTCGAAATTTCCAACTATCTAAGAGCTGCACAACACATGTTACACCATTACGCTTTTTCTGCGCACTCTAGTCCTAATTGCAAATTAGGTAAATAGTACACTATGGGTAAAGTACATACCAGTATTCACATCTGGAGTGTCTCTGTCCTCTCGGTGACGTGCTGCATAAACAAAAGCTGGCTGCCTCACCTCCGCATGACCAGTACCTCTACCTGGAGCTCTAAGACCCAAACCGTTTCCACCCCTGGCCTGTCCACGGCCTCTAGGCAGCTGCTGTCCACCCCTAGGTGGCTGTACATAACCCCTACCAAAAGCTTTTATTTGATCCGGTCTTCTGGGACACTCTCTGAGACGGTGTTCCATGGAACCACAACTTAGACAAGCTCCCGTCCTCCTCCAACACTCTCTCACATGACCTTTCCCACAAATAGCATACGGTGGTAACCCAGTAGTAGCAATAGGGGGCCCAGCTCTGACTGGCCTATCCACTCTGGCCCTTCTCTTAGGTCTCTGATCAGAATTGGAGTGTTCAGAATCCCTCTTGTTTCTGCCCCTATCTCTTTCTTGATTTAGGCGCTCAGAGCGCTTCACATCTTCTGTGATCTTTGCTTCTCCACCAATGCTGTGAAATCCCGCTCCCTTTGGGGAGCAATCAGTACTCGAAGACTATCTCTGAGGCCATCTTCAAACCGAACACAACGTTCGTACTCCATTGCCACAATTCCTTGAGCATACCGGCTAAGTCGCAAAAATTCTGCCTCATACTCAGCCACAGACTTGTCACCTTGAACCAAATTCAGAAATTCTTTCCTACGAGTGTCGACATAGCTAGCGCCTACATACTTTTCCTGAAACATGGACTTGAAGAATTCCCAGGTCAATCAATCAGACGGGGTACCCTCTTTTACTGTAAGCCACTACTGGTAGGCTTCATGCCTCAGCAATGACACGACACCCTTCAACTTTTATTTCGGCGTGCAGTGGAGGTCGTCCATAATTCTTTCAGTGGCCTCCAACCAGTATTCGACCACATTCGGGGCCACCCTAGAAACTCTTCTGAAGATCTCTGCTCCATTGGACCGGAGTCGTTCTATAACCGACCCACGACCCCCAATAACAGTATTAGGCCCAACAGACCCAGCAACTCTTTCCAAAATACGAAGCATTGCCTGAGGCAGTGCGTCATCACTAGTAGCTCGGTCGAACGACCCTGTCTCAATTACCGGTGAAGCCAGAGCCTCTCTCGCTTCAACATTGGGCATATGGCCTGATGCCGAAGATCTAGCCCTAGCACTACCACGGCCTCTACCGCGGCCTCTTGCACCCCTTCTAGCGCTCATTATCGCTTCGCGTATTATTTGAATTAGAAATTTTATGCATTTAGCTCATAGTTTTAATAATTAAATAAATGTTTTATGGAAGTAGTAGTTAAGAGTTGTTTTCGCAATCGCAAGCTCACTACAGTTTTAGTTTCCTATAGTTTCTCAGTTTACTCTAGCTAAAGAGTCTCAGTATAGTCTATCATCTAAAGTAAGCCCAGTAACTATTTACAGTATAACAATTTAAAACAAATTTCAGTATCAGGAGAACTTACTTGATTCAACGTTGGAGACTCGGTGTGTCACCAAAAAAATCTTTCAAAACTACTTCAAAATCATTTGTAAACATCTTTAAAATAAAAACTAAAGCCCATTTCACAGCCCGAGTTTTGCAACTTGGCTCTGATACCACTAAATGTAACACCCCAAACCCGGCATAGAAGTTAGGCCCAAATCCGGCGTGCCACATTGAAGTGTTTTTCGAAAACCATGTTTTCATTGAAAACCCTTCTTAATTAAAAGTTTAAGTAAAATCCCAGTTACGTCAATTTATTATTTTTCTTTCGAGGTTTTTTAAAAAGTTATTACCTTCAAATCCTTGTTTGTTGGGGAAGCTTAATTTAAAGTAGATGATTTGCGAAAACGTAATGTTTAAAGACTAAGTCGTGAAAGCGTAGTGTTTTGAAAACAATTATTGTTTTGGAAACCGCGATCTACTTTTAGCAGATAGAAAACAAAATAAACGAAAAATCCAACATTAAAAACCAGAAATTAAAAGAGGCCTTATTACAACCCAATAAGAAAGCGGTCTAAGAAAGGTATAATAAAATACTAAAATTTAAAGCTGTTCCTAGTGTGGCCACCTCCGAGTCCTCTAGCATGTCGAACCGCTTATTGAGGATTACCTAAAAAATTAAAAAGAGGGGGTGAGTTTACGAAAACTCAGTGTGTACAACCCTCATCGATCATAAAGCATGCATCACCTCAATCCGGGCCTAAGCCCATTACAGTGATCAATGTGGTCATAAGCCCAACACATTAACGGTGGCTATTGGGCCTTAGCCCATAATAGCCTCAGTTGGGCCTTAACCCATATAAAATGTCACATATCACATCTATCTTGGCCCAAGCCCATCTCAATATCAGAATCAGTATATGCAATGCATGCATACCTAATCCAACCCTGCACTCCATCTCCTGCCCAACCCTGCACTCTTGTGGGGATTTAATCGACCCACCGATCCCTACACTCCTTATGTTGCACCGATTGCGACACTAACCAATGTTGCAGCAGAGCTGCCAATCACATAATCTTCTTAAAGCAATCGGTGGATCCACAGTCATCAAGCGACCATGCGACCTTAACAATTCATATACTTCCTCCAGATCAATAATCCCATCCCCCATGCAGCATAATATCACATGAATGCAGACATACCTTAAATAGCATACAATAACAATCATATAACATGTAGAGGCATCTTGGTTATTTTGCCCTTCAGGGGCATAACGGTCAATTTACCCTATGGGGGTATTTCGGTCAATTTACCCTACAAGGGTATTTCAGTCAATTTACGACCTTCCCAAAGGTCTACAGTCACCTCGAGCGACACAGATAACATATATGGACAAAACGGTATAATTGGGCCCAAGGCCCATTATTCGGCCCAAATGGGCCTACACGCTCGTGTGGCCGTTTCGGCCAATTATCAATCACGGCTATGTGAATGCTATAGCCCAGTTCAATTTCTGCCACTTTTCATAAATTTAATCCGTGTGGGGCCCACGAGCCCATTGGGCCCACACGACCCATATCGGTCCAACGAGGCCCATAAAGGCCCAAGAGCACGAGGACGCTCATGGTGACCCCTATCATTGAATTAACTTCCCCACACGAGCGTTCGTGCGCTCGTATGGTAACCGTTTCCATATTTCTGGCTTTTCGGCATTTCGACATTTGCCGATCTACAGTTGGAGTGGTGTGTGTACACATCTTGATGGAGAGAAACACAGTAGCCCACGAGCGTAGAACCTATATTTGATTAAGGTATTCGGTTAGCCATTCCATTAATAAGATTTAACAGGCATACAGAAGCCGAACCCAAGACTGATACTTACCTTAACTGAATCGGCTTATACTTCCTAAGTCATTTGATTATAAATCGATCTCACCTCCTTGTGGTTTTTCTGTACCACAACCATTATTAAGCATCCATATCCAATAACCAAGGTTAATCAAATACTAACCTAAGGAAAACACGCGGCCAACAAGAGAACTAGCATTCGGTCAATGATTGAAAGCACAAACCACTTACCCCTAACAACCGGCCAATAAATAAATTGCACTCGGACAACCTTCAAGAGAAGAACAGATTCAGCTCTCCAGAGGCTTTGATGATGCGGATTAAAGCAGATGGGGAGGAAGAGAATCGGTCAAGTACATCAATCAAATGCCGACCAAATCAGAAAAGAAGAAGAAGAAAAGATAACTAATATTCGGCCTAACTCTAGATTAAGAAAGAATACTCAAGGTTGACACAGAAAAGTTACAGAAAAAGAAGTAGAGAGAAGGGGAATTCGGTTTTAGATAAGTGAAAAGAAGAACTTCGAATGAGTAAGAAAGGAGGGAGAGCAGGAATTGGTTCGGTCACATTAAGAAACAAGAAGAGCAGAAAAGTGCCAAGAGGAGGAGAATAAAGGGAGATTCAGCACAAGCAGCAATTGTTGCAAAGGAAAAATAGCAGAGAAAAGGGGTATTGCTTGATTTTGGCAAAAGGCAAAAAGACAAACAAAAAAGAGCCAAAAGCCGGAATGGCTAAAAGAAAAAAGGGTATTCCTACCATACTCTAGCCGAATTTCCAAGAGCAAAGACCCCATTTCGGCACCAACTCTTCAAGCCTTCAAACTCCTTGAAAATCTCCACCTCCCTCTCCTTGATTTCCTCCATGATCCACTCCTTAAATCACTCAATTGACTCATTCAAACTCTCCAACATAGAGTTCGAATCCAACACCGAATCTGGCCCACTCATGAGCAAAATAAATAATCCCATTTTCATGCAGTGAGACTTGAACCTCTGTCCTCATTGCCGCACCTGTGACGCCACAACCACTCCACCACAGGCTCTCTTGTGTCTCTTTTTAACCACAATTATTTAAAAGGCTTAATACCATGAGTAAGGGTTCCCCTAATGCTAAAAATAAAAATTTTCCATATGACATGGCTTGAACCCAGGACTTCATAGAAGCCCCATAACCTTCCAAAATCACTCACCCAACAGATCCATCATGCAATTGTACCGTTCTCTTGTTCTTAAAAGTTTTAAACGCTCCCATGCTCAAGGCCCAATAGGCCCAATTCTACTAGACCCAAATTAAGGGTGTTACACTGACAGACCAGGCACTTCAGCACAAAGTCGGTGACATCTCGCTTCAACCCAAGCCACCAATACAGCTTGCGGAGGTCTTGGTACATCTTATTGTTGTTGGAAAATCGAGTTTGGAAAATGCAACAGGAAATAAATTTAAGGAAAAACCAGAGTTTTAACTTTTTTTTTCCAAAACAAGAACTTGGTTGTGAACACTTAATCAAAATTATACCTGATAAACCGAAATAGTAACACATTTTAGGTCCACATTTAACATACTTTCGGATGAATTATCCCTTGATTTATGTAAAAAGGTGCTCTTAATCCTTTCTTTTCATGTCTTATACTCAGGAAAGCACCCAAGAATAAAAAGAACTAGAAATGGGCTCAAAACGGGACAAATGGACCAAAGCATGAAATCGACACGGCCTGGACTAAAGCTCACACAGCCGTACCTCCTCAATACACTAGAACACGGCCTGATATCGATCTACACGGACGTGTCCTCATTAGAAGTCCGAACACGGCCTGACCACGATTCACACGGGCGTGTGCCATGGCCATGCCTCTACCGTGGAGAAGAGTAATTTCATTCGGGAAAGGATACTTAGGGGCAAAGAAACCTATTTCAAAAGCCTATAAATACACCCTAAGTATGACCTAAAAAGGGGGGCCCAAAGCCATTGTTTAGGGGCGTCTTGCTAGGCCAGAGAAGGCAGATTTGTGGGGATTCACTCAGGGATAGCCAGTTGATCCATCTCTAGAAGCTAGAATTCTGCTCAAGATGGAGGATCTCCTCTTCAATTCCTTCAGGGGGTTTTAGGGATTTCTTATGTTTTGTGTTATCTTTTCTTCTAAGATGTTTTTCCTTATTATTATGAACTAAACCCTTTAGATACCTGAAGGGGGATGAAACCTAGATGAATCTTGTTATTGTTTTCTGAACTATATGATAAATACTTGATTTGTTCTTAATTATGTGTGCTTAATTCTTGTGTTGATATTTCGCGGATATTAATTCAAGTCGAATGTGCTTAGGTGGTGGAGCAAAAGTCCCTGCTTAAGAGTAGATCTAGCATAATTAAGCAGAGTTGATCGCGCGCCTAGAGAGAGGGTGACGAGATTTTGCTGGATTAGGGTGAAACCTAATATGGGAATCCATAGATCGATTTACTGCTATTCTAGGGGGTTATTAATGGGAAAGAGATTTCAATTAATTAACCTAGGGTTAGACGTTATTCGCCTCGAGAGAGGGTTTAATATACATTAGGGAGTCCTACGGATCAAGTCAAGTGAATACATCGTCTGGTTCAGAGTTAGATAACAAGTGAAGTCTAAGTGGATTCTTCCTTGGGTGTCGTCTTAATCAACTGAGTTTTTCCCAAGTTATTCTCCCAATTTCATTCTTCTTTGTCTTAGAATTTTTAGTTTAATAGTTAATTAATTTAGACTAGATAAACAACTTCACTTATTTTAGGCTAAATAATAGAAAGAAAGTTAGTATTAGTACTTTTAGTTCCTTTGGGTTCGACAATCCGGTCTTGCCTAAGCTATACTACTGTTCGATAGGTGCACTTGCCTCAATCGTTGTCATAGTTAGTTTCCAGGTTCGATCATTCTCTTTATAAATTTTAAAACTCTGACTTCACAGTGATCAAGTTTTTGGCGCCGTTGCCGGGGAACTAAAATATTAAGAAAGCTCTATTTTTATTACTTTAGCCATTATTTTTTTATTTTCTGCAATTTACTTTTATTTTTAAGTTTAAATTTTAACTTTGCTAAATTTTTCTTTCTTTCTTTTCCTAGCAGGTACCTCTAGTTTATGACTAGAAGGAACCCGAGAGGACCACTAGTATACGACAGTGATATTGAAGCTACCGCTCGTAGAAATCGCAGAGAAATTAGGCGAGCCCTAAATTACCAAGAAGAAGAGCGAGAAGACAGATACAATCCAACTGAAGGGATGGACAAAAATAACCCACCACCACAAGATGTGGCAGAAAATAATGCTCCGCGTACTATGTATGATTATGCTAAACCTCATTTAACAAGAGCAGAATCAAGTATAGTTAGGCCGGCTATAGCTGCTAATAATTTTGAATTAAAGCCTAACACTATACAAATGATTCAACAATTTGTTCAATTTGATGGTTTGCAGGACGAATATCCAAATACTCATATAGCTAATTTTTTAGAGTTTTGTGATACCTTCAAAATAAATGGCGTTTCTGATGATGCCATAAGGCTTCGGTTATTTCCCTTTTCATTAAGGAATAAAGCCAAACAGTGGTTAAACTCGTTTCCACGAGGGTCAATCACCACATGGGATCAAATAACCGAAAATTTTTTATTGATATATTTCTCACCGGCCAAAACGGCCAAATTACGGAATGATATCTCTTCTTTTGTGCAGATGGATTTAGAGACATTATACGACGCATGGGAGAGATATAAGGATCTCTTGAGAAGGTGTCCGTACCATGGTTTACCCTTGTGGCTCCAAGTCCAAACTTTCTATAACGGTGTAAACCCCTCAACGAGGCAACTAATTGATTCAGCCTCCGGTGGAACCCTGAACAATAGAACTCCTGAAGCAGCTTACGAGTTTATTGAAGAGATATCACTGAATAACTATCAGTGGCAGGTTACAAGGACAAAACCAACAAAAAATGCTGGAGTTTTCAACATGGATGCAGTAACCATGCAATCAACACAGGTAGAGATGATGAATAAAAAGCTTGATAGTTTGTGTTCTTCGCAGTACATCCGAAGAATGGTGCGGCGACGTAAGTGGAACCGTGGCGAATCCTGAGTACCCACCCTACCAACCGGGCACAGAGAGCGAACATATGAACTATATAGGTAACAATTTCAGATCCAATAATAATCCTTATAGTAATAATTATAATCCACGTTGGAGGAACCACCTAAATTTTTCGTGGGGAGGACAAGGAAATCAAGGAAATGAAAGACAACAACCTCCTCAAAATTTCCAAAATCAGCCCTATCCACAGGAGAAGAAGCCAAACCTTGAAGAGATGCTGACAAGATTCATGGCATCCATAGAAAACCATCTCCAAGATACTGAAACCACCCTTAAGACCCAACAAGCATCGATCAAAGGGATCGAGAGCCAAGTTAGGGAAGTCGCTAAGTCAGTTGAGGAAGTTTCTAAGTCAGTTGGACAACTCGCGAAGCTGAAGTCTGAACGATCGCAAGGGCGTCTACCAAGCAACACTGAGATTAATCCAAGGGAGCAAATCCAAGCCATAACAGCTCAAGAAAGTGAAGGATTAAACGAACCCAGTCCAATACAAAGAAACTAGGTAGAATAAGGTAAAGTTGAGGTAACACAAGAAAAACCAAAACCGATAATCAAGGAGTACCAACCTCGCATACCATATCCTGAAGCATTAACGAGAGACGACACAGAGGAACAGTTCGGTAAGTTTCTTAAACTTTTAAAGAAATTACATATTAACTTACCACTACTTGAAGCTCTTTCACAGATGCCAGATTCGAGGAAATTTTTAAAACATCTCTTGACGAACAAACGAAAATTAGACGAGGATCCACATGTGGAATTAAACGCAGTATGCTCAGCAATGTTACAAAATAGACTACCACAAAAGCTAAAAGATCCAGGGAGTTTTATAATTCCATGTTTAATTGGTAGACTAATTGTTGATAATGCGTTAGCTGATTTAGGGGCAAGCATAAATGTCATGCCTTATAAACTGTTTAAACAATTAGGTCTAGGGAAACCCAAGCAAACTAGGATGAGCATTCAATTAGCTGATAAAACTGTTAGAATTCCTAGGGGTATTATCGAAGATGTTCTTGTAAAAATTGACAAATTCATTTTCCCAGTAGATTTCGTTGTCTTAGACATGGATGAGGATAATTCGATTCCCTTAATCTTAGGAAGACCCTTTTTAGCAACTGCCAGGACTAAAATTGATGTTGATGCAGGAGAACTCATACTTTGTGTAGGTAATGAGACGATCACCCTTAAGGCTCTCGACTCGCCAGAACATCGAGTAATCAAGGTGAGAACGTAAATTCTACTGATAACCATTCAGTTAACCCTTATTTTCAGGAAGCACCACAGAAGGACACAACTGAACCCGATCTTAAACCCCATCCCAACAAAGAAGTAGTTCATAAAGATCAAAGGATTCAGATCGATGATCTAGACGAGTGGAAGACACACTTCAAGGAAAAATTAGGGTTACACGACGGAGAACCAGAACCACACAAGGTAAAACCGAAGGAGCCCCCAGAAGAGCTCATAGGAACAACAAATCACTTCAAAATAGGAGAGCATGTACTGTTAGATAAGGCAGATCCTCGAATATCTCCTCCGGACCCTAACACAAACAAAGAAATACCTTTTAGGATAACCAGTGTTTTCCCATATGGAACAGTCGAGGTAAGTAATCCTATTTTTGGTACTTTTAATGTAAACGAATCTCGACTTAAACTTTTTCACGAGGATAAAACTGATAGCATGAGGAAAGACTTCCAACTCCTCAAACCACCCTGAAGATACAAACGAGAGGGAAGTCTAGCTTAAGACTATAAACAAGTGCTTCTCGGGAGGCAACCCGAGCACTAACCCCATTAACTTTTACATTTTTATTTTTTCTTATTTATTCTATTTTACCCTTTCTTTATAGTATATAGCTTTAAACTAACCAAAAAGTGCAGATTTCCAGGCCACACGGCCTAGCACACGGTCGTGGCCGTGGTCGTGTGGATACTCCGAATCGCTGTACTGACATGGCAGAGGTGGTACGAGTCAGAGAGAATCAAATCTTCGAAGTCACGGACTCCAACCACTGCCCTACGGGCACCGACAGAATGCCACAGCCGTGCAACGCAGCCGTGGATGACACTGACCTATCACCAACGGGCGTGGCAATCTGTAAAACGGGCGTAGGTGAACCAACACACCTAGACACATGGCCGTGCGAGGCGGCCGTGTGAATCGACACGCCTAAGGAGCACGGGCGTGGGATGGTACCAGGTTTGAAAATCTATTTAAGCCCCTCCCTTCCCTCTTCTCCCACTAACTTTCAACCTTCACCTTTTCATTTTCTTTTTCTCTATACCCTTGAGCTACACCAAAACAATACCAAAGAAGCGGAAGAAGCCAAGCACAGTCTCCCTCATGGAGACCGATACATATAAGTTCATGTCGGCCGCTTCAATCATTCGACGAGCCAAGGATATTTGAGGCCATTTAGCTTTTATTTCCTTATTTTTACTTCTCTTCTGCTTAATCTAGTTTATTTTATCTTAGTTTCTTAATTTTAGGTTCTAAAGGCTGCTAGGGAATCACGCCACGACCACCACCATATCCTCAACCTTAGAAATCACACCCAACAATAAGGACTCTACGGTCCATCCATCTTTTCTTTTAATTTTAGTTTCATCTTTATTTTTCTCCACTTTAGCTTGCTTTTCTTTAAATATTTGATTAGTATAGTTTTAATTATTATTATCATATCCTGGCTAATCCTCCATGAGATACCCAATTTCTTCATCTAGCGCAAGATCATTATTCAGACCGGCCCTCCAACTTATCTTTCACCTCCATCTCAAGGAATCCATCCATAATTCAGGAAGTTTCACTTCTCCCCATATCTTATGATTTTAGTATTGTTGTGTTATTATCTAACTTTGTACATTGATGGCAATGTACATCTTAAGTGTGGGGGAGGGGTGAAAAACCTAAAAAGGTGTCTAACTTTTTTCATTATTCTCAAATTTCTGAAATTAGGTGCCAAACTTTTTGCATTATTCTCAAATCCATGAATTTAGTCTTGTTTTTAAGTAATTTTCTCATATTACTAATTAGGATGAAATTTCTAATGATTTATGATTTTTATTGATATGTTTTAAATTAAGTCATTGATAATTGTGCATTGATAATTAAATTCTAAGAATACTAGAGAATCAAACATGATAAGTCTATTTTTCAGAAATCAAAAATTTTCTAGTTTGTCGAACTGAGTTTAAATATTACTTTGAAATTTGAAATTTACGAGGTTGATGTCAAAAATACCCATAATTTTTTGTGAGTTTTTGAGCCTTATAGAGCATATATTCTTTTTCATGCTCACTTTATTGATTATGAGTATGTCAACACTGATTTGTTATTCTAGAACTTGCCTCGTTCATACATATCGAGACCACACCTATGATTTGATATACAGAGATGATTAAGGCACCTAGGATTTAACCCACTTACCCCATAAAAAGCCTACTTTCATAATTAACCTCTAGTGAACCCCTTTTAATCCTAACAAACCCTTTTTATTGACATAACCGCTAATATTAACCCAGAAACCCTTTGTTTTTGTTATCACCATTCTTTTTCGACTTCCCTTATATCGAGATTTGATTTGATTAATAGCCTAACTATGTTTTTATCTCAGTAATTTATCCTTTGTTATGTATATTTGATTTGTTCTTAAAAAAAAATCAAAGTATAGTCATTATTCATTACTAGTTTTGTGATTAAATGAGCTTATACGTTTGAATTCCAAATATTGAAGAAGAAGCTCATATTATTAGTATTATTAGCTTTCAGTTGATGTAATTACTTTTATTCAGTTTATTGTTTCTAGTTAGGTATTTTATCAATTCAATCTCGATTCTAACCTTCTAATTCAGCCTTTATCCACACCTTAACCCTAGCCCCGTTACAACCCTGACAAAGACCTTTTGATTTGTGCATCATCTCATATTATAGTGGTGGAGATTTGATTTTCAGGCAAGCCTATGGGATTAACTTTTCATGTTCGACTTTTGAACGCTTTTTCCTGAACCTTAAACACTTTGAGTGATTTGAGTGAATCTCTAGTAAGGATATCAATCCTTGTCAGTTTTGAATTAAAGGTAATTATTTAGATAAGGGGAGACGCCTATATTTTCGAGCTACAAATCTATGACTTAGATTGTTTGAATCCTTAGGACTCTTTGAATTGAATTATCCATGTATAAATTATCTATGAATTATGATAAGACATTGTTGATAGGAATTATGAATTATTGAAAGTTTGTTTTAATTGTAAGTTGAGAATTTTACTTGAGGACAAGCAAAAGCTTAAGTGTGGGGGTATTTGATAAACCGAAATAGTAACACATTTTAGGTCCACATTTAGCATACTTTCGGATGAATTATCCCTTGATTTATGTAAAAAGGTGCTCTTAATCCTTTCTTTTCATGTCTTATACTCAGGAAAGCACCCAAGAATAAAAAGAACGAGAAACGGGCTCAAAACGGGACAAATGGGCCAAAGCATGAAATCGACACGGCCTGGACTAAAGCTCACACGGCCGTGCCTCCTCAATATACTAGAACACGGCCTGATATCGATCTACACGGACGTGTCCTCATTAGAAGTCCGAACAAGGCCTGGCCACGATTCACACGGGCGTGTGCCATGGCCGTGCCTCTGCAGTAGAGAAGAGCAACTTCATTCAGAAAAGGATACTTAGGGGCAAAGAAACCTATTTCAAAAGCCTATAAATACACCCTAAGTATGACCTAAAAAGGGGGGCCCAAAGCCATCGTTTAGGGGCGTCTTGCTAGGCCAGAGAAGGCATATTTGTGGGGATTCACTCAGGGATAGCTAGTTGATCCATCTCTATAAGCCAGAATTCTACTCAAGACGGAGGATCTCCTCTTCAATTCCTTCAGGGGGTTTTAGGGATTTCTTATGTTTTGTGTTATCTTTTCTTCTGAGATGTTTTTCTTTATTATTATGAACTAAACCCTTCAGATACCTGAAGGGGGATGAAACCTAGATGAATCTTGTTATTGTTTTCTGAACTATATGATAAATACTTGATTTGTTCTTAATTATGTGTGCTTAATTTTTGTGTTGATATTTTGCGGATATTAATTCAAGTCGAATGTGCTTAGGTGGTGGAGCAAAAGTCCCTGCTTAAGAGTAGATCTAGCATAATTAAGCGGAGTTGATCACGCGCCTTGAGAGAGGGTGATGAGATTTTGCCGGATTAGGGTGAAACCTAATATCGGAATCCATAGATCGATTTATTGCTATTCTAGGGGGTTATTAATGGGAAAGAGATTTCAATTAATTAACCTAGGGTTAGACGTTATTCGCCTCGAGAGAGGGTTTAATATACGTTAGGGAGTCCTACTGTAACACCCAAAACCCGGCCCATGCGTTAAGGCCAGATCTGACATGTCACAGGAGAAAAATGCTTTTAGGCCCTTTTCATTCGTACGTAAATAGATAATGATTAAACTTAAGTAAAACAAATTTCCCATTTTAACAAAAAAATTCTTGACAAGGTATTACTGAATAGAAGATTGATTGATAAATCGATAAATTTGAGCTAATAATTTTACAACCATGTCTTTTGAAAAGTGTTGATGATAATTTAAAAGAAGATTTCTGAATTAAAATATTTATGAAAGTTTATTAGGAAATCCATTTGTATCTCCATTTTAGAAAAGTGTTTATTTAAGTTTTTAGAAAAATATCATTTAAAGTACTTAGAGCAAAATATAAATACGTCAAACATAAAACAAAATAAAAATAATCCAGAGGCCTAATTACAACCTTAACTCAAAATAGTAAAGTAATTAAGTGTGCTAAAAAGAAATCCAAAGTCCAAATATAACCGCTTTTTTTGTAGTATGGCCTCCACCGAGTCATCCATGGCCCAAGTCCCCGTCACTGAGCATTACCTGAAAGGAATAAGGAAACGAGGTGAGTTACTAGAACTCAGTGTATAACCCCCTTACCGTTGTTCACTGGGCCTGAACCCATTTAGCAATATTTTGGGCCTAAGCCCCTTTATGCATAATAATGAATCAAATAATTCATATGAATGTAATGCAATCCCAAACCAACCTAATAATCCATCCGCTACACACCACCCGCATTCATCCATCACACCTGTGGGGATCAAGTCAACCCACCCCGCCAACACACCAATCGCAGCATTTAGCCATTTATAATATATTCAAATTGTGGTCAAGCCACCGAATCATAGCGAATCAAATTATCAAACATATTTGTGGCAATTGCCACGTAATCACTTCTCTTCAACATTTTCCCATCCCATGCAAAGTCATGTAAATGCATCATACACAGCAAATCATGATATTTACAATATAACAACGATAATTAATAACTCAGAGATTTATTACAAACAATTTGGCCCATTAACACTTTGCAAAATCGGCCCATTAGGGCATTATATCAAATCGGCCCATCAAGCCATATATCAAATTGGCCCATTAAGGCAATTTATCAAATCGGCCCATTAAGCAATATATCTTTTCGTCCCATTAAGGTAATTTCGTAATTCGGCCCTTTAGGGGCATTTTCGTAATTCTCACAGTGTTAATACCGATTTTAACCAATTTATCAAAATAATGCAATTTAAGCCACTTTTCCCGGTTTATGCCATATTACGATTTTAATCATAGCGATATATTTCCAATATAATATCAATCTTAAAACCCACGGAAAATGGTGTGAGATTACACACCTGATTACGGTAAGCACTAAACTTTCTTGATCGTCGGCACCTAAGATATCGTAACACTCGATTAATCGACGTACACGATTTTAATAATCAAACTCTTAAAATAAACGATCTAAAGTGTTTATCCTTGGAATCGTGAATGACCACGATTTGTCGATTTTCCCCGGATGACGGTCCACAACCCGGTGGAAAATCCCGAATAGTTGATACCTCAAAATTGTGAACAACTTCGAATAGTCGATTCTCACCGGATGATGGTCCACAACCCTGTGGAAAATCCCAAACTGCCGATACTGCCCTTCGTTTGAATTTAGGAGTAGAGATAGCAAATCAGCTGCTTTTGCGATCTCCAATCGCTATCCCTTTCGATTTGATATCGCTTGCCTCCATTGAATAAGATTTTAGTCAAAACGATATTACGATAAAAAGATGGATTGTCAAATGACAAGGGTTCGGCTTACCACTAATATCGTATGATCACAAGTCGATGGATCGAGCGATTTAGTCCCTAAAACATGTAGTCGATTAGCCAACCTTCAATCCGATTAACACAATAACCGAATGGAGATATCGAATGGACTAAGAAAGAACTTCCTTACCTTAATCGATGATAATCCCGTTTCTCACGATTTTCCTATGACTAGAGATGATTAGGCGATGTCGTGGTATTCGGCCTCCCTCTATATCACTACGAAGAAAATATTGATCACAACATGAGAGTGATGGAGAGAGATATTTTGATAGAGAAACAAAGTAGAATAACTGAATGATGATGAACTCATATATTTGGCTAGTAAGAGAATAATAATGAATTGAAAAGAGGGATAATAAGTCACTTACCAACTCAGTCAAAAAGAGATTGTCCACGACAAAAAGAAAAGAAAAAGTGAAAAGATGGGATGATATTAGATTCGGCTTTGGAGGAAAATCAAACAAGAAGATGTGGTCTTTGACTAACGGCACTGACTTCCTTCTCAGCACCTTAACGTCCCGATCTAAAATTCGTATTGGCTCCTCTTCAAAAGACAAGTCAGGTCTTATCTCAACTTCCTCTACCGGTACTATATGAGACGGATCCAATCGATAACGCCTTAACATTGAGACATGAAAAACATTATGTATCTGACTCAACTCCGGAGGTAACTCAAGCTGATAAGCCACTGGCCCAACACGCTTCAATACACGATACGGTCCGATGAACCTAGGGCTCAACTTGCCCTTCCATCCAAATCTAAAGATCTTCTTCCAAGGTGAGACCTTTAGAAAGATCTGATCTCCCACCGCAAACTCAATATCTTTACGCTTTAGATCCGCATACGATTTTTGTCTATCCGAAGCTTCCTTTAACCGTACCCGAATTATCTTTACTTTTTCCTCCGTTTCGATATCGATTTCAGACCCAATAGCGTCGCGCTTCCGATTCGGTCCAACAAGTAGGAGTACGACACCTACGACCATACAACACCTCGTAGGTGCCATCCGGATCTTTGGATTGATAAGCGTTGTTGTATGCAAACTCTGCCAACGGTAGGAAATACTCCCAACTACCCCTGAATTCGATCACACAGCCCCTTAACATATCTTCCAAGATTTGGATTACTCTCTCCGTGACCATCCATGCGAGGATGAAATGCCGTCTTTGAAATTTAACCTTGTTCCCAAAGCTTCATGCAAAGCTTTCCAAAACTGTGATGTAAACCTAGGGTCCCTGTCCGAAATAATAGACACTGGTACCCCATGTAACCTCACGATCTCTGCTACATACAACTTGGCCAACTTCTGCAATGAGTAATCCGTACGAACAGGTAGGAAATGAACAGTCTTCGTCAACCGATCCACTATTACCCAAACAGAATCTTTCTTAGTAGGTGATAAGGGTAACCCACTAACAAAGTCCATCGTTATCCTTTCCTATTTCCATAATGGAATTTTTACCGGTTGTAGCAATCCCGACGGCAATTGATGTTCCGCCTTCACCTGCTGACATGTTAAGCACCTACTCACGAATTCAGTAACTTCCCATTTCAACCCTGGCCACCAATACTGTTCATGAAGGTCTCGATACATCTTATTTCCCCCGGGGTGCATAGCATATGGGCTACTATGCGACTCACGCAGAATCATTTGCCTCAATTCTAAATCTTTGGGCATACAAATTCTTCCGCGGAAACACAATACTCCATCACTATTTACTCCAAAATCCCCTATCACACCACCTTTCTCTTGCTAAAGTAAGGAACCCAACCTTTCATCTAATAATTGCTTTTCCTTAATCTGGCTTACCCATGCAGGCTTCACCTGAAGTTCGGCTAGCAGACTACCATCTTCATACAGGCTGAGATGAGCGAACATCGCTCTCAAATCCGATATCACCTTACGACTCAACGCATCTGCCACCACGTTAGCCTTTCCGGGATGATACTCGATTGAAAAATCATAATCTTTCAACTGTTCTATCCACCTTCGCTCTCTTAAGTTCAACTCCTTTTGGGTAAGGAGGTACTTTAGACTCTTATGATCCGTATAGATGATCGACTTCTCACCGTACAGATAGTGTCTCCAAATCTTCAAAGCAAACACCACTGCAGCCAACTCCAAATCATGAGTGGGATAATTCACTTCGTGCGGCCTTAACTGACGAGATGCATACGCCACCACTTTTCCTCCTTGCATCAACACACATCCCAAGCCCGTGTGTGACGTATCACAGTAAACAATAAACTCTTTTTCCAGCCTCAGGTTGAATCAATACTAGTGCTTCTGTCAGAATCTTCTTCAATTTCTCAAAGCTCTCTTGCTGCTGATCTGACCACACAAATGGTACTCCCTTACGCAATAGCTTAGTTAGGGGTGCAGCAATCAACGAAAACCCCTCAACGAAACGCCTGTAATAACCAGCCAACCCTAGGAAACTCTAAATTTTGGCCACTGACTTCGGTGGTTTCCAATCCAACACAGCCTCGACCTTCCGGGGATCAACTCTTATTCCTTCGGCAGACACAACATGCCCCAAAAAGGTCACTTCCTTCAGCCAAAATTCACACTTACTGAATTTGGCATAAAGTTGCTTCTCCCTTAATAAAGTTGCTTCTCCCTTAATATCTTCATCCTTTGAGTACACCAAGATGTCATCTATGAACACCACCACAAACCGATCTAAATAGGGTTGGAAAACCCGGTTCATCATGTCCATAAATGTAGCTGGTGCATTAGTCAACCCGAATGGCATCACCAAGAACTCATAATACCCATAACGAGTTCGAAACGTAGTCTTATGAATATCCGCCTCCTTGACCTTAAGCTGGTGATAACCCGATCTTAAATCTATCTTTGAGAAAACCGAAGCTCCTCACAGTTGATCGAACAGATCATCAATCCTCGGCAACGGATACTTGTTCTTAATCGTCAACTTATTCAACTATCTATAATCAATGCACATGCGCATCGACCCATCCTTCTTCTTTACGAATAAAACCGGCGCTCCCCACGGTGACACACTTGGTCGAATGAACCCAAGATCCAACAACTCTTGAATTTGAGCCTTAAGCTCCGCTAACTCCTTCGGCGCCATTCTATAAGGAGCAATGGACACCGGAGCCGTTCCTGGCAACAACTCAATGCCAAACTCTACCTCCCGATCCGGAGGCAATCCTGGAAGTTCCTCGGGAAAGACGTCCGAAAACTCTTTCACCGTTCTAACACTTTACATCGGTAACTCCTTGGCATCCAAGGCACTGATGAAGGCTAAGAACGCTCCACACCCCTTTCGCACCAACTTTTCTGCCTTTAAAGCAGATACCACATTAGATAGATAATTCCTTCTTTCACCTATCATCATCACTTCCTTATCCTCCGAAGTTCTTAGTATCATCTGCTTTGCAGCACAATCCAAGTTCGCACGGTGTTTCACCAACCAGCCCATGCCCAAAATAAGGTCGAACTCACCGAATGGCAGTTCCATCAAATCCGCCAAAAATATTTCCCCCTGAATTTCTAAGGGCACATCCCTAAACAACTTATTTACTATCACCGACTGTCCTAGAGGACTAATTACAGTTGTCTCTCTAGTAGAAATCTCAGATCTAATGTTCAGAGTTCCAGATACAGCACAAGCAACATACGAATGGGTGGATTCGATATCTATCAAAGCAGTAACAGGTACATCAGATATGAAGAATGTACCGGTTATTACATCAGGTGCATCGCCATCCTCTCGGCGTCTGACCGCATAGACCAACCCTGGCTGTCTCACCTTCGCGTTACCCCTATTACCAGTACCTCTACCCGGTGCACCCTGACCTCGTCCTCCGCCATAACCACCTCAACCTGGCCCACGGCCTCTCGGTAGCTACTGAGCGCCTCTAGCTGGCTGTGCATCATAGTTACGAACATCCTGAGTCTGAGCAGTCTGTTGAGGGCAATTTTTAAGCTGATGGTCCTTGGAACCACATTTGAAACAACCACCGGTTCTCTTCCAGCATTCACCCGGGTGTCGTTTTCCGCAATCCTCACATGGCTGTATCTGATTGGTAGCAGCTGGTACTCTAGCTCGAGCTGGCTCCTCATTCCTGGGCCTCTTCTGAAACCCTCTAGCAGGACCAGAGTACCTAAAGTCCCTCTTGCTCCTATCTCTATCCTTGTCTCGGTTTTGTCACTCCGAGTGTTTAGCCTCTTCAGCTATCTTGGCTTTCTCCACCAGTGTGGCAAAATTCCTCTCTTTTTGTGGGGCTATCAGTACCTGCAACTTATCACGTAACCCGTCCTCAAAACGCACACAACACTCGTAATCAGTTGGCACTATCCCCCGGGCATACCGACTTAGACGCAGAAATTTTGCCTCGTAAGCTGCCACAGTCTTACCTCATTGGACCAAATTTAGGAATTCCTTCCTTCGGGCATCCACATAGCTAGCCCCTACATACTTTCCCTGGTATGCCTTCTTAAAGAAATCCCAGGTAATACGATCGGCCTGAGTGCCTTCCCGAACAGTGAGCCACCATTGATACACTTCATCTCTCAGAATGACACGCCCCTTTCGGCTTTCGCTTCGGCAGGCAATCCAAATCGTCCATGATCCGCTCCACTGCCTCAAGCCTATACTCCGCTACATTTGGGGCCACACCCGAGATACCCCTAAAAACCACAGCACCATTCGATCTGAGTCTTTCCGAAATTGACCCACGAGCTGCCGGCCCAGTTCTTGCCCCAGCAACCCTTTCCAAGACTCGCAACATTGCTTGGGACAGAGCGTCGTCCTCCCTCATTCAATCGTGTGACCCAGCTTCAGTCACAGGTGACGCAGATGCGTCTATTTCCGGCACATGTCCCGACGCTTCAGACACAACTCTAGCGCCTCGGCCTCTACCACGGCCACGTCTACCGCGTCCACGACCTCTAGTGCTCATATTGGCTAATTCGATTTAATCTGATTAAGAGTCTTATGAATCAGTATATTATTTCAGTGTTTATTAAACAATATTTTATGAAGTATAAGAAGTGAAGTCATTTTCGCAAACGCATCCTATAGTCTCCATCTCTATAGTTTCAACTCCTAAAACTAAAAGTTCTAGAGTATTCCTATAGTCATATCACAGTAATCATAATCATACAATGATAACATATACTTACTTGACTTGGTGCCGGATACTCGTGGTGCCATACTTCTTTTAAAACATACATTTTTAATTTAAAAATTCAAACAGCTTGAAAAACATTTTTGAACCCAAAGCACAGCCGAGTTTTGTAATCGGGCTCTGATACCATAAACTGTAACACCCCAAACCCGACCCATGCGTTAAGGCAGGATCTGACATGTCACATGAGAAAAATACTTTTAGGCCCTTTTCATTCGTACGTAAATAGATAATGATTAAAATTAAGTAAAATAAATTTCCCATTTTAAAAAAAAATTTCTTGACAAGGTATTACTGAATAGAAGATTGATTGATAAATCGATAAATTTGAGCTAATAATTTTACAACCATGTCTTTTGAAAAGTGTTGATGATAATTTAAAAGAAGATTTCTGAATTAAAATATTTATGAAAGTTTATTAGGAAATCCATTTGTATCTCCATTTTAGAAAAGTGTTTATTTAAGTTTTTAGAAAAATCTCATTTAAAGTACTTAGAGCAAAATATAAATACGTCAAACATAAAACAAAATAAATATAATCCAGAGGCCTTATTACAACCTTAACTCAAAATAGTAAAGTAATTAAGTGTGCTAAAAAGAAATCCAAAGTCCAAATATAACCGCTTTTTTTTGTAGTATGGCCTCCACCGAGTCATCCATGGCCCAAGTCCCCGTCACTGAGCATTACCTGAAAGGAATAAGGAAACGGGGTGAGTTACTAGAACTCAGTGTATAACCCCCTTACCGTTGTTCACTGGGCCTGAACCCATTTAGCAATATTTTGGGCCTAAGCCCCTTTATGCATAATAATGAATCAAATAATTCATATGAATGTAATGCAATCCCAAACCAACCTAATAATCCATCCGCTACACACCACCCGTACCATCCATCACACCTGTGGGGATCAAGTCAACCCACCCCGCCAACACACCAATCGCAGGCATTTAGCCATTTATAATATATTCAAATTATGGTCAAGCCACCAGAATCATAGCGAATCAAATTATCAAACATATTTGTGGCAGTGCCACCAGAATCACTTCTCTTCAACATTTTCCCATCCCATGCAAAGTCATGTAAATGCATCATACATAGCAAATCATGCTATTTACAATATAACAGCGATAATTAATAACTCAGAGATTTATTACAAACAATTTGGCCCATTAACACTTTTCAAAATCGGCCCATTAGGGCATTATATCAAATCGGCCCATCAAGCCATATATCAAATTGGCCTATTAAGGCAATTTATCAAATCGGCCCATTAAGCAATATATCCTTTCGGCCCATTAAGGCAATTTCGTAATTCTCACAGTGTTAATACCGATTTTGACCAATTTATCAAAACAATGCAATTTAAGCCACTTTTCCTGGTTTATGCCATATTACGATTTTAATCATAGTGATATATTTCCAATATAATATCAATCTTAAAACCCACGAAAAACGGTGTGAGATTACACACCTGATTACGGTAAGCACTAAACTTTCTTGATCGCCGGCACCTAATATATTGTAACACTCGATTAATCGACATACATGATTTTAATAATCAAACTCTTAAAATAAACGATCTAAAGTTTTTACCCTTGGAATCGTGAGTGACCACGATTTGTCAGTTTTCCCCAGATGACGGTCCACAACCTGGTGGAAAATCCTGAACCGTTGATACCTCAAAATTGTGAACAACTTCGAATAGTCGATTCTCACTGGATGATGGTCCACAACCCGGTGGAAAATCCCGAACCGCCGATACTGCCCTTCGTTTGAATTTAGGAGTAGGGATCGCAAATCTGCTCCTTTTGTGATCTCCAATCGCTACCCCTTTCGATTTGATATCGCTTGCCTCCATTGAATAAGATTTTAGTCAAAACGATATTACGATAAAAAGATGGATTGTCAAATGACAAGGGTACGGCTTACCACTAATATCGTATGATCACAAGTCGATGAATCGAGCGATTTAGTCCCTAAAACATGTAGTCGATTAGCCAACCTTCAATCCGATTAACACAATAACCGAGTGGAGATATCGAATGGACTAAGGAAGAACTTCCTTACCTTAATCGATGATAATCCCGTTTCTCACGATTGTCCTATGACTAGAGATGATTAGGCGATGTCGTGGTAATCGGCCTCCCTCTATATCACTACGAAGAAAATATTGATCACAATATGAGAGTGATGGAGAGAGATATTTTGATAGAGAAGCAAAGTAGAATAACCGAATGATGATGAACTCATATATTCGGCTAGTAAGAGAATAACAATGAATTGAAAAGAGGGATAATAAGTCACTTACCAACTCAGTCAAAAAGAGATTGTCCACGACAAAAAGAAAAGAAAAAGTGAAAAGATGGGATGATACTAGATTCGGCTTTGGAGGAAAATCAAACAAGAAGATGTGGTCTTAAAGTGATGTTGATTTTAGAGAAAAGGGAAGATTGAAGAAATGGTTAAAAGAAAAGAATGGAAGGATGGATGCTTAGATGATTCAGCTATCAAGGGAAGGTTAACAAGAGATGAATGTTTCGACCAAACAAAAGATAAGAAATGCACTAATGTGCTAGGAGGTTTCGGCAAAGAAGAAAGAAAAGAAGAAAAAAATTAAATTCATTAATGGTTTGAGGATTTGGCAATGAGAGTAGTAATTTGGAGAAAATGACACAAAAGGTTGCAAGTAGGAATTTTGGCCAAAACAAGCACCAAAGTTTTTCACCCAAAAGATAAAGAAAATTCGGCTATGCCCTCTCTATGCCAAAACCGTCCATGCCTTGGCCAATAGGTCAAAATTTGCCAACCAAAACTTTCCAAAACATCATCCTTGAAGATGGCCAACATGTTCCCCATACTTTCCCCTTTCTTTTGATTTCTTTCCCTACCTTCATCCTTTCCTAATTTCCTTAGCCACCTTGCCAAAAATAAAAAAGTCCAACTTGCCTTATTTACAAGCTTGGCCGACACTTAGGGAAAGAGTACAAAAATAATAGTCAAAATTTACACATTATGGGATTCGAACCTCTTTCCTCCATACTCTTCACTTAATCTCATAACCTCTTTGCCATATGCTCACTTATGAATAACCAATTACTTTACTTATTTCTATAAGCATTAATGTCACTTACTAATTCTCCTTAATAGACTTAAACACAAAATTTTTACTAGGGCCCAAATCAATCCCGAGCCTTCATAAAACCCCTTAAACATACACAATTAATATTTTTAGCTAGCTTGACGCAATAAATAATGCAACACATAAAATTATAAATTTTAGGACGTTACACCTATGGATTAAGTCAAGTGAATACATCGTCTGGTTCAGAGATAGATAACAAGTGAAGTCTCGGTGGATTCTTCCTTGGGTGTCGTCTTAATCAACTGAGTTTTTCCCAAGTTATTCTCCCAATTTCATTCTTCTTTGTCTTAGAATTTTTAGTTTAATAGTTAATTAATTTAGACTAGATAAACAACTTCACTTATTTTAGGCTAAATAATAGAAAGACAGTTAGTATTAGTACCTTTAGTTCCTTTGGGTTCGACAATCCGGTCTTGCCTAAGCTATACTACTGTTCGATAGGTGCACTTGCCTCAATCGTTGTCATAGTTAGTTTCCAGGTTCGATCATTCTCTTTATAAATTTTAAAACTCTAACTTCACAGTGATCAGTACCTTTTCAATTAATCTATAATGAACGCTTCGGCCGAGTAATCTTTTCCACTATCCTCAAGCTTATGTTTGTTGAGTGTGGGCTCGCTTCAAATTAGAAAATATTTCACAAAAACTACCAGTGGGGTAATTTCGTAATTCTCTAAACTTTTGGGTCAAGTTGTAAATAAGAAAAATATATCTAGAAATTTTCTGAAATAATTTCTTCAGAGAATTTTTTCTCTATGGCTTTCTGTTGAATTCATATATGTCTAAATAATGATCAAAGACTCTTTATACAAGGAGAGTTTAGAGAGTTCAACTATGATTAAACTGAATCACTTTAATATTAAATCAACTAATATTTATCAAGATAAATATTAGATTAAATTTAATATTAAGTCTTATTAAATTAATAGAATATTTATCTACGAGATAAACATTAAATTAAATTTAATATTAAGATAATCACTTTAATATTAAATTATTAAAATACTATTAAGATAATTATTAAATTTAATATTAAATTTATTAAAACAATATTATTTTTTGAATATTTAATTTGAAAGGTGTGTAATTTTTCCACTGCTCAACCACCAAAAAACCACCATCGCCAACCATTTTTCGGCCACCCTAGCCAAGCTGGTTTGATTTCTACAGGTTCGGTTTGAGCCAGTGATGGCCCAACAGGTCTGGTCCAGCCACTGGTTGGACCGTTGGTCTAGTTCGATCAGTTTTTGGGTCTTGGTCTCGGTTTTGGGCTCTCGCGCCTAATTTACGATCTCAAATCCAATGTTCAAGTTCAATTACCCATTAGACCAGTTGTCTGATTTGAAAATTAATTTTCGAAAACATCATATTAATTTTAATTAATTTGATTAATTTAATTTTACTTGATCAAAATTAATTTTCCCAAAAATCACTTAGATTTTCCAAATTAACTTTTCAAGAAAATTCTTTAATCAAATTCTCTAGTTGAACAATTCTTACAACCACCTAATTTAATTCCATATCGAATAAATCGACTCAATTAAATTATTTTCAAAGTCGTAGAATTTTCTTCTGATTCAAATGTAGTCCGATCGAGCTTTTGTTGAGCTAGCAGAGGGACCAATCGAACATATACAATTAGGCTCTAGTAATTGCAATTATATCCAGAAGCATCGTTCCAATAATTCACAATTATTTAATCATGGAGCCAGTCCACAAGAAGTATCATGATTGAAAAGTCCTTATTATATACTTTTTATGAAAGCAATTCATCCAACTTCTTTGTCCAATAACTTCGTCATGTGTGTGTTACCCTTATATGATATCCTTGATTCCTTTGAGTTAAATTCGTTTACTCAAAACAATCCTATTTTATCTCATTGTCACCATTGTGTCTTTTTAATGACTAATATGATCATTTTCAACAAATTACTTTGATAAATTGCTCATCCGTGAATAAGCAACCCGTGGTCACGTTCCATATTTATCAATCTACACAATACTAATGAGGGGATATCATTAACTCTTTAATTGACCTATGAATTCCACTGTTGCTAGTAAAGCCATGTCATACACAAGTCATGTACCCAACATACCGGCTATCGGCTCGATTATCTTTAGAACATAAGCCTCCACTTATATCAAAGCACATGAGTTACATATGCATGGTCAATGACTAACTCAAGATTTAGGTAAATCACACCATGAATGTCACAAGTGAATTAATTCACAAACGGATTTAGAATTAATTCATATTGGGTCTAGTCCAATGTATCATTTTGAAAATGACTACATCTATGTCTCTACTTGTGGAGTCAACTGCTTCGATAGCCAAGACTAGCCATATCCTTAATTGGAATTGTAGACGACATAATAATCCTTCTCAGTATTTGAATCAAATGCTCACTTTGATTCTTTTACGGGATTACGAACTTGTTAAGATTATCTATTGAAGTAAGTTGTCTTTCTCGCAATGTAAACGTTCTTACAATGCCACTTATCATCAGTTTGAATTTAGACAATCAATGAGCTAATATTTTCTTGTCATAATTTCACTATGCATGCAAAATATGAAAGGCAGAAATACAAAACATAACATGAAATGTGAAATTTATTTATTCATTTTTCAAATACATAGAAAACAATTACATGTTTACTAGAATATGAGCATATTTCCTAACAATCTCCCATTTTCCCTAGTGAAGTAAATGTGTCATTTTTCGCATTTCGATATCCTCGACGTGTTTGTTAAAACTCCTAGTTACAAGAGTCTAAGTAAACAGATCCGCAAGGTTATCTTTAGAAACTACTTTCACCACATCTATAATTCCTTCGGCTACTGCCTCTCGTATCAAGTGATACTTTCAATCATTGTGTTTCGTCCTCTTGTGACTTATCATTTCATTGGTATTAGCTATTGCGGCATTGTTATCACAATACAATGTTATAGTTTTTTCTATACCAAGAATGACTTCAAGTTCAGTTAAGAACTTCTGAAGTCATATTGCTTCTTTCATTGTCTTAGAAGTAACCACATACTCGGCCTCCATAGTAGAGTCAGCAGTGCAAGTTTGTTTTACACTTCTCCATACTATGGCTTCACGGCCTAGGACGAATACATTTCCCGATGTCGATTTCTTCGAATCTTTATAAGTTTTGAAGTCTGATTCTGTTTATACAATAGTATTAAGGTTCTTCCTAGAATACACAAGCATATAATCTCTGGTTCTTTTAAGATACCTTAATATATGCTTTGCAGCTTGCTAATGCCTGAGACCAGGATTCGTCTGATATTGGCTAACCTTTCCTACTGCGAAACAGATATTTGGACATGTGCAAAGCATCACATACATAAGGCTTCCAACGTCCAAGGCATAGGGAACCTTACTCATATGCTCTTTTTCTTTTTCTATCTTAGGACAGTTATCTAAAGAAAGATGAAAACCTGATGCAGTCGGCTGAGTGTCTAGCTTTGCATCGGTCATTGCAAAACATTCCAGTACCTTATCGATTTATGAAGCTTAAGATAGAGCTATCATTTTATTCTTTCTATCCCTAAGGATTCAAATTCCAAGAATATATCTAGCTTCACCCAAGTCCTTCATGCTAAACTATTGAGCTAACTGCAGTTTAACCGATGACAAATCTCCTACATCGTTTCCAATAAGTAAATATCATCAACATACAAAATGAGGAAGTCCAACTTTTTTTCCTTTATACGCTAATAAACAGAAGGTTCATTAGCATTTTGCTCAAATCCAAAAGTCTTGATCATTTGATCAAATCTTTTATTCCATGAGCGAGACATCTGCTTAAGTCCATAAATGGATCTTAGCAATTTGCAAACTTTCTCCTCATTTCCTTTAACAACAAAGCTAGTAGGTTGAACCATATAAATGGTCTCATCAAGATAGCCATTCAAAAATGCTGTCTTGACATCCATTTTCTAGATCTCGTAATCGAGAGTAGCGATAATGTATAAGAGTATGCAGATAGACTTAAGCATGACTACCAGAGAGAAGGTGTCATCGTAATCAATGTCTTCTTTTTGTGTGTAGTCTTTCCTTCCAAGTCTAGTTTTATGTGTTTCCACTTTCTCTTCCATATTTATCTTCTTCTTGTAGATCCACTTATACCCTATGGGTTTAATCCCAACCTATAAGTCTACAAGTTCTCACACCGTATTGGATTTCATAGAATCCATCTCGGCATCCATGGCATGTTTCTAGAGCTTGGAATCAACGTCTTGCATAGTCTCCTCGTAAGTGAGTGGATCATCATCCTCATGATTGACTTCTGTATTATAAATACTACCATCATAGATGAAGAAGTCTTATTTCTTAGAAACTCTACCACTACAATGGATTTTCCTATGTTGTAGACTGTTTGCAGGACTTTCTACAACTTTCTCGAGAATTGAACTTGATGATTATTCTACAACTCTCGAAAGTTCCTTGAGTACCACATTACTTCGAGGCTTAAAGTTATCCATGTATATTTCCTTGAGGAAAGTAGCATGAGTAGAAACTTTGATCGTATTATCTTTCAGATTGTAAAATAATTGTAACACCCCTAACCCGTATCTGTCGCCGTACTAGGGTTACGAGGTATTACTGAACATAACACAACTTAGTACATGCATTCATTTCATTTCATAACATCTAATTTAAATGCGCAAAACCAACCAAACCATATACTTAGCCATTTTAGTTCATCACATAACCGAATACACAAGCACATTATAACCAAATTTTGTAGCAACCCATAAAACCGAATATGCACAAATTATTACATATCATGTAACCTAACTTAATGAACATTCCTTTAATAATATTCTTAGCATCTCACGGCATTTATACATTTAAAACATATCCCAACATATATCATTATATAACATATATCGAACATAAATCAAAACAATTTTAACATAAGTTGATTTCCAATCATGTTAATTAAATACATGTGCATATTAACCAACCGAATCATTTTATGCCATAAGTCACATTTAACATGTAACACCCCAAACTCGGCCCAGAAGTTAGGCCCGAATCTGGGGTGTCACACAAAAAAAACTCGTTTGAAAATTTCAGCCTCTTTGTTAAAACCCAAAACACTTAAGCAATTTATTAACTACTTGAAAACGTAATTATCTTTAAAAACCTTTTTGGTGGCAAAAGCATATTTGAGATAAACAATTTACAAAAATGTGATGTTAGAAATAGAGTTGCAGAAGTATTCTGAAATTGTTTTGGAAACGTAGATAAAATACAAATATTTTTGAGAGATTGATTGATGAGTCAACAATCAAGGTAGTAAACTTAAACCGTGACTTTTGAAAATATTGTTTGATAGTTCGAGAAAATAACTTTCGTGTTAAAATATTTATAAAGTTTATTATGAAATCCATTTGTTAATCGAATTTGGAAAACCTTTATTTAAGTTTTAGAAAAATTCTCGTTTTAAACAATTTAAGCAAAATAATAAGTATATCAACCATAAAGCGATAATAAAATACTCCAGAGGCCTTATTACAACTTAAACCAAAATAGCAAAATAATAAAATAAACGGAAATAGAAATTTAAAATTCAATAACACCATTTCTGCAGTATGGCCTCCACCGAGTCATCCATGGGCCCAAGTCCTCGTCACTGAGCATTACCTACAATGGTTAAGAAAAAGGGGGGTGAGTTACAAGAACTCAGTGTGAAATCCCCTTACCGTCATCCACTGGGCCTGAATCCCATTTAGCAATATTTTGGGCCTAAGCCCATTTAACATGCACTTGGACCGAAGCCCATTTACAAAACAGAATATATTTATATATGTACAATATATGAATGTATGCAAACCCAAACCAACCTAATAATCCATCCGCTACACACCACCCTTACCATCCAACACACCTGTGGGGATCTTTTGTCAACCCACCCCGCCAACACACCAATCGTAGGCATTTAGCCATTTATATCAAATTCGAATTATGGACAAGCCACGAGAATAACAGAATATATGTGGCTTAGACACCAGACAAAATGTGACAGAGTCACCAGATTATGTGGCAAAGCCACCAAATTTCACTTCCCCGATCATCAATATCCCAATCTTATGCAACTTATGTAAATGCAACATACATAGTAAATCATGATATTTACAATATAACCACGATAATTAATAACTCAGAGATTTATTACAAACAATTTGGCCCATTAACACTTTGCAAAATCAGCCCATTAGGGTATTATATCAAATCGGCCCATTAAGCCATGTATCAAATTGGCCCATTTAGCATTATATCAGATCGGCCCACTAAGCAATATATCAAATCGGCCCATTATGGCTATATATCAAATCGGCCCGTTAAGGCAATATAACAAATCAGCCCATTAAGGCAATATAACAATTCGGCCCATTAAAGCAATATAACAAATCGGCCCGTTAAGGCAATATAACAAATCAACCCATTAAGGCAATATAACAATTCGGCCCATTAAAGCAATATAACAAATCGGCCCGTTAAGGCAATATAACAAATCAGCCCATTAAGGCAATATAACAATTCGGCCCATTAAGGCAATATAACAAATCGCCCCATTAACAATACACCAGATCGGCCCATTAGGGGCATTTTCGTAATTCAGCCCGTTAGGGGTATTTTCGTAATTCGATAATCTTACCCACTAAGGGTAATTCGGTAATCTCGCAACCTAGACTTAACTACTAATGTGGGGCATAAAAATCGAAACTGTCCATCTGCGTCGTACTGACTAAATTGACTATAACTCGAGTTAGAAACCTCAAAATTTAGATCCGTAAATTTTCCTTGAAACTAGACTCATATATCTTCTTACGATAAATTTTCCATAATTTTTGACTTAACCATTTAGTATAGTTTATTCCTTAAAGTTTCCCTTGTTTCACTGTCCAACGATTCTGACATATATTATTTTAATTTCAAATATCTTACTGTACGGTTTTCATATGCTGCTCCCACTTGTTTCTATTAAAAATAGGTTCAATAAGGAATCCATACATATTAATTATAACTCTTAATTTACTTTTTACAATTTTATACGATTTTTCCAAGACAGAACAGGGAACCACGAAGTCCATCAGAACCAGTCTCACTAAAATTAAGATATCTCAGAATATAAAATTCCTTTTCCTTCTACGTTTCTTCCATATCAAAATAGACACAGTAAGATTTAATTCTATATCTTATTCACTTTCTAATTCCCTTTCTCCTATTTTTCATGATTTTTCGAAATCACGTCACTGCTGCTGACTAAAACTGTTTCATTGCAAAAATATGGTTACCACTATGAACCTACGCACGCCCGAGTGATCACGGAAGCCGGTTTCCGGTTTTCTTTGGTATTATGACCAAACCACAGAACATTTCATGCAAAAAATTAGAGAGATGTGAGAACACACACCATTTCAAACATGTATTCGGAAGGGTACGGGATTCCACACCTTATTTTGATTTCCTAAAGAACCACTCTCCGTTGATCCTAAAACAATACCAACCAAAAGTTAGCCTCGGATTTCCAAAAGATTCATACTCAACGCATTGCTTACACTTGAATCACTTACCACTATATCCGAAGAATTTGCAAATAGAATATATCGAGTGATTTCGTCCCTAAAACATAATCGATTAGTCGAAACTTCAATCTGATTTGCAACATAGCCAAATAGAGATATAACGAAAAATCCGAAAATGAACCCCTTACCTTAATGATGATAGATCCGACTTCAATCGTTTGACTCAAGACTAGAGAGGGATCAACAAGAATGTCCTTTACGACTACACACTAGAACACTACGAAAGGAAAGATGATCACGCTTAGAGAGAATAGAAGAAATGATGTTTTCGGTTAAGAAAGCCATCCCAAGACAAGGGCACAAAATTCGGCATGGAGAAAAGAAAAATACAATGATAGAATAGAGTCTATTACCGATCTGATTAAGAAGAGTTTTTTTCTCACATGATGGTGAACGAAATGATGAAGGAATAGGATGATAATGGGTTCGGCTATCAAAGGGAAAAGAAGCAAAGATGCCTTGAGGGTTTCGGTCAAAACAAGAGAAAAAGATGCTCTCTTTTTGGCTTTGGAGTTTTGGCAAAGAGGGAAAAATTGGAGAAAGCAAAAGACACCAAAATGCTGAGGAGAAAACAACCTCTTCAAGCACCAAAAATTTGCAAATTCCTATAGAAAATTCGGCTATCACAAACCCCCCTCCAAAACCATTATCATCTTTCCAAAAGATGAACAATAACCAATTAAAATCTTTCCAAAACACCTTCCACACTATATGCCAACATGTTCCCTTATCCTCCTTTTCTTTCATTTCTTTCCCCTCCTTTTCCCTTATCTTCCTCCTTACCATATTCCTTAGCCTCCCTTCCAAAATTAAAACGTCTTCCATACCATATTAAAGCCTTGGCCGACACTTACCTTATTAGTACAAAAATTTAATCCAAAATATTTGCACTTTGTAACATCCTAAAAATTTGAGTATCAATATGTTGTTTGTCTTTGGTGTTAGCTCAGGTATGATTTTTTTTGTGCTAAATATAGTCTTGAGAAGGCTCGGGTTTACTTGGAATTAGAATAAATTTTAGTAAAGAATACTTTAGTGTAGAGAAATCCGGTGACCTTGAAGTTTGAGTTAATTAAGTGATAAAAGATGGCATAAGATGAGTAATTGACAAAGTGGTGATGGCGCCATAAGTTGGACTTGAAGGGAGAGGTTCGAATCTCCTAGCATGCAATTTGGGAGCTTTTATTTTTGGTTTTTCCTAGCATGTGTCGGCCAACCATCAATTATGGATAAGATGGACTAAATTTTTATGGTAAGGAGACTTAAGGTTATGGTAAGCATGAATTAAGGGATCGAATTGCTTGATTTTAGGGATAGGATTTCTTAAACTTTGGGAAAGTGGAGGATTACAAGGCATGTATCAAGGTGGATGTTTTGGAAACTATTTCATGGCCATTTTGACCATGAACATGGACGGCATTATGGACAAAGGGAGGAGCCAAATTTGGTGTTTAGCTTGGGGTAGGATGATAGCTTGTTAGAATTCTTTTTGGTCATTTTGTTTGAAGACATTATTCTCCACTCATTTTTTCCTTCCTTTGGCCGAAGGTATTGGTAGAAGAAAGCAACTATTGCTTTATTTCGTTTGGCCATCTTTTTGACCAATTGGTCATTTCTTTGCTAATCATTTTAGTGTCTTCCTCTTAGTGCCGAAACTACCAACACAAAAAGGCCATTCTTTTCCTTTTCTTTCCCCATTGCCGAATGTACCTTTGCTCCTAAACACATCTCTTTTCTTTTCCTTTTTCCCTCTTGAAAGCCGAATCATCATCATATCTTTCTCTCATCTTTTATTTCTTTTCAACCATACCTTCTTCATTATTTTATCTCATGGCCGAATGTTAGTGTACTTTATTGCCGAATCATTTTCTCTTTTCTTTGGTTATTCATAGCCGAATCTTCCATCATACATAAGCATTCTTCTCAATCATTTCTTTTTCAACAGTGGACAATAGGTAAGAGTTCTTTTAGTTTATGTTGGTTATTAGTTGCTTTGGCCGAATTTTGATGGTGGTAAGAAGGATCTCTTTGATCGAAATCATCGTTCATTCTATTAAACGTTTTCTTTTGTTATATTTTAGTGTGATAGTGGAGGACCGGAACTCAAGTGTTCGTGAGTATCGTATAACGTTGGAATCGATTTAAGGTGTTAAGGGAACGTTTTGCTCGATTCTCATATTGTGGAACAAGGATATTTGTGGTAAGGCAATCTCAGAACCGTTAGTCATAATTTTGATATATTATTAGTCGGACTAATGATCTTTTGTCGTTAGAGATAATCAAAATAGGGACGAAAAGGGGCGATGAATAGTGTTCGGAAGAGGGTGGTTACGCTATTCCCCTAAGTTTAAGCGAAGGAATGTTCAAAGCAATCAGGATTTCCCACCGGGTTGTGGACGCTCATCCGAGGAGAATCGGTTGTTTGAAGTCGTTCGTACTCCGAACCTTTGTTTGTTCGTGGATTTTCATCGGGTAACGAACCATCAATCGGGAGAAACCGCATATAGAAGTGGTTCAAAATTTTGAGGTAAAGTCTAGATCGTTATTTCTAAGATTCGATTTGTAAATAAATTATAGTGTCCTAATTTATCGTGATGCATTTAGGTATCGTCGAGCGGGAAAGTCTAGTTCTCACAATAACCAGGTGTGTAATTTCACACTTATCTCGGGTTAGATATTATACCGTAAGTATTGGGATAAAATCGTAAAGATGGCAAAATCGTAAAATATGTAGTAATTAACACTTTTGTGTAAATGTATGAAAATAGTTAAAGTCGTGGAATTTACGAAAACTTTCTAGATCGTTAAATGGGCCAAAAAACTGCTAGATCGTTAAAAGAGCCGAAAAAGCGCTAGATCGTTAAAAGGGCCGAAGCTGCGCTAGATCATTAAATGGTAGAAAAAGCGCTAGATCGTTAAATGGGCGAAAAATTGCTAGATCGTTAAATGGGCTAAATGCTATTTTATCTTATGGGCCTAAATGAAATTTAAAATATAGAATCACATGTATTGTGGGCTTTTTGTTAAATTATTATATGGTTATAAATTGTTATGCATACATGATTGCATGGGTTGGGATAATTGATGAAGAGAAGAAAGGCTGTTGCCAAAAATCTAGTTCGGTGGCTCGCCACAAAATTTTAATGGCTTAATGCCTCTAGTTCGGTGACTTTGTCACAATCTAGTTCGGTGGTGCACCACAATATATTTAAAATGGCTTTATGCCTACGATTGGTGTGTTGGCGGGGTGGGTTGACTTGATCCCCACAGGTGTGTTGGTTGGTACGGGGGTGTGTAGCGGATGGAAATTAGGTTTGGTTGGGAAATTTCATTTTACATGCATTTTATTTATTATATTATATTCGTAAATGGGCTCAAGCCCAAAACAATGTCTTGATGATCTGGCTCAATGAGCGTTGTAAGTGGGTTACACACCGAGTTCTAAGTAACTCACTCTGTTTATTTATCCATCTCAGGTAATGGCAATTGACGGAGGCTTGGGCCAAGGATGACTTCATGGAGGCCATACTACGAATATGGGTTTTATAAACTATGAACTTTTATTAAGTTATTTATTTTAATTACTATTTTGGGTATGATGTAATAAGGCCTTTATTAATATTTTTATGGATTTTTATGTGTGGATGGATTTAAATTTTGGTTTTAAGACACTTAATATGGGCTTATGTTAATTCTATAAGGTTTTCTAAAAAATTGTGTTTTATAACATTTTAGATACTTTAATTATTTTTCTTTTCAAATTCTTTTGAACTCTTTAAAAACTACTTTAAAGTTTTTGACAATTAAATACTAAATGATAAGATTTCAAACTAGGATTTCTTAATTCATCGATTTTTAAATCATTGCTCTTAATTTTTACTAAACTTCACTTTCAAAAGGTTTTGTAGAACTGTTTTACTTAAATCATTAGAGAATTAAATAGATGTTCGATCTGTGCGACAAACCAAATCTCGTCTTAACGCATAGACCTGGTTTGGGGTGTTACACACTTGGTGGGATTTGAACCTCTTCCCTTAAAGTCCTTCATGTGGCATCATATCCTCTTTACCAATTGCTCATTTATGCAAGCAAATTACTCTCTTATTTCCATAAGCCTTGATGCTACTTACTATCTCTCCTTAAAGTGCTTAAACACAAAATTTTTCCTATAACTTAACTTGAACCCGGAACTTCCTAGAAACCTCGTAACTCTCCAAAATCACCTTCCTAATAAGTCCAACTTGAAATAATGTCGTTCTCAAATTCCCATGAATTTTAAAACGCTTCTACGCTCAAGGTCCAATGGGCCCAATAGGTCCAATTCTACTAGGCCCAATTTATGGATGTTACATAACATTTGCATATAAATAACATTTCAATGTACACCAAATTCACATGTGTATATTAGTATACCTAAACTACACATTTTATCCTATTAACTAAACATTGATTCGGTCATATCATTATCAAGATCATATGCCTATCTTAATGAACAAAATATTGTAACCAAACCATACTTTTTCACTTATCATTTATATTCGTACCTAAACAATAATGAAACATATTCATTACCTACCAATAGCAACCGAACCTATATAGCCAACCATTCAAGCATAATAAAGGTGCATACATTGTCATTACAAATCGAATCAAAATATTCTATACACATTCGAACATATAATTATCCTTTATTCATACTTCTAAACCGAATAATAGATAGCTTTAGCTTCCAACCTTCATATACATACTTCATTATAAATATATATAAAAATCACATAGCCAAACTCATTTAAACTTAACATTATTAATTCTTACTAAATACATCAAACATGTATCATTTACCTTATTACCGAAACACATAACTTAATTCAACTATCATTAACAAAGCATGTTAAACAAGTTACACATAAACTCACCTTAACCGAGATCATACACACAAACATAAACCTAGCAACCATGTTTTGCATATAGTAAGCAAAGGCCAAATTGCTGAAACCAAACATATCAAGCACTTAACCAAGTACACATAAAACCGAACTTAAACATAGTGATCAAGCCATTTTCGCATGGCTATGTATATACATGTTTCAAAATCAAACATTCCATCTATGCTATACATGCCATAAGCCCAAATTCATCTTAGTAAAATACCAAAAAACTATCGATACTGTGATAAGTTTTGCTGACGATCCCCGAGCTCGTAACGTGATTTCAAAATCTATAAAACAGAGGTAAACAAAAACACACACAGAGTAAGCTATTTAAGCTTAGTAAGTCATAAGCAAAATATATATCAATGATTGTATAATAACACTAAGTTAATAACGCCGAATATACATATCCTCAAATACCAAGTTATCATTTTAATCATACATGCATATATCATATGGATAAATGCATAATTACACATGAACATATATATAAATCTCACTACTAATATCACATATATCTCAATTGGCCGAATATACACAATCACATATGCATACACATAATTCACTTTTATAACTTAAACATTTATGCAATCAATTTAACATCCAACTTACCTTATTTTCACAACTTAGGATAAGCACATACTTGAATCTTTTTATTCGATTTCACATTCGGTCTTTACTTAACATTGCCCGTTGAACCGTTCGAAATTAAAAAGGATACGCGGATAGTCGGAAGCTCGTACAATGCCATCGTCCCAGACGTGGTCTTACATGTACTCACATATCGATGCCATTGTCCCAGACAGGGTCTTACACGAATCAAATACGATGCCAATGTCCCAGACATGGTCTTACACGTAAACACAAGTCGATGCCAACGTCCCAGATGTGGTCTTACACGATAACACATATCGGAAATCTTATGTCATGACATATGTATCCTGTCTATTCCTAGGGTTCATACGAGAGTTTCGGACATTGAATCTCTATCGAATCGAACTCGAAACATAGTTCCCTATCTCAAAATCACATTCGGCCAAGCACACATATATATATTCGAATAATTCAAATCATCACATAACATTTATATATTCTCAATTCAACAACATTTAAATGCTTATTGACTTACCTCGGATATCGACGGACGAAATCAACTACTCGACTACTTTTGACTTCCCCCGATCTAATTCTGTTTTCTTTCGTTCTTGATCTAAATAAATTCAAATTTAACTAATTTAATCACACATTCATTCAATTTAATCCAAAAACACATAAATGGGCAAATTACCATTTTGCCCCTGACATTTCACACTTTTTGTAATTTAGTCCATACTGCATAAAACACAAAATACACAAAATTTGCATATACCATAGCTAGGTCGAATCTTCCTATAGTCCATCTAAGTCCACACATTTCATTTATTTCACATTTTAGTCCCTCAAAATATTATTTTTACAATTTAGCCCTAATTACTCAAATTCACTAAAAATTCCAAGACAAAACATGTTAATCCTTCACATATCTTTAATATTTCATCATCAAAAAACAAAAATCACAAGCTATCATCAATGGCAAAACACAAAATCATCATCAATTTCAAAAATTCAAGCATGGGTTTTGTAGTACTCGAAGCAACGATCTCAAAAACGTAAAAATTATCAAAAACCGAGCTAGTTACATACCTTAATCAAGCTTGACTACGGTTGAATGTGGCTTGTTCTTCTTTATTTCTTTTTCTTTTAGTTTCGACACAAAAAAGATGAGTATGGCTTTCTTTAATTTATGTTTGTTTTATTATATTAACTTATAATATAATAATTATTATTTTAACTTTTATATTTAACATAAAAACTATATAATATAACCTTGATGTCGTCCACTACCTTATTAATGGCTAAATTACAACATAAAGCCTCCATATTAAAAGAACAACCATTATTCAGCCTTTTTGAATTTAACCACTAAATTTTCATTTTACGCGATTAAGCCCTTTTATTTAATCGGACACTCAAACAACGAAATTAAAACATGAAAATTTCACACAAGCAAATTCACACATAATAAACACAAAAAATAATTTTAAAATATTTTTCGAACTCAGATTCGTGGTCCCAAAACCACTGTTCCGATTAGGGTCAAAATCGGACTGTTACAATAATCCACTCTTTGTTCCTTTCAGATATCTTAAAAACATGCATAATTCTGTCTGTGCATCCAACTTCTTTGCATCCTTATCCAGAACGTGTGCTGGACAACCCCATATTCTAAAGTGATTTAGAGCGGGTTTCTTTCCATGTCAAAGTTCATAAGGTGTCTTACAAGTAGACTTGGTTGGCACATCATTTAGAATGTAGCAAGTCGTTTGTATCGCATATCCCTAGAAGGAAGTAAAGAGTTGTGAATAGCTTAACCTTGAACGAACCATGTCAAGCAAGGTTCTATTCATTCTCTTAGCTATGCCATTCTACTGTAGAGTGCCTGACATAGTCAACTGGGATAAAATTCCATTCTTTATGAGGTATCATAAGAACTCGTCAGACAATTATTCCCCACCTCGGTCAGACCAAAGATTTTTTATGGATAAACCTAATTACTTTTCCACTTCCGCACAAAACTCTCAAAATTTATCAAAGGTTTCGCTTTTGTGGTGCATTAGGTACTCATATCCATATCGAGAATAGTTGTTGATGAAAGTCACGTAATAATCGTAACTTTCTCGGGCACTGATGCTCATGGGACCGCATACATCAGTGTGCACAAGTTCTAAAGGTTGGTTGGCCCTTGTACCTTTCGCATTAAAAGAACTCTTAGTCATTTTACCTTTCAAGCAAGATTCACATTGTGGAAGACTAACTTCCTTAAGTATACTTAAGGGACCATCTTTCCTGAGTCTATTGATTCTTTATTGGTTAATATGACCAAGTCTTAAGTGCTATAGGTACCCCTCATTAGAGTAAGAAGTTTTAAGCTTATTATTCATTATTTCATTTGAAGCATCGAGTAGTTATTTGATTTGATAAAGTATAGATTATTTTCCATCCATCCATTATAGATTAAAGAATGAATTCTATGAATAGCAATCCCTTTATTAAATGTCACGGTATAACCGTCATAAAATAAATATGCTACAGAAATTAAATTCCTCTTAAAATGAGGTACATAAAATATGTTTTTTTTTTAAATCTTCCTAAAATTATCAAAGTGTAAAATAAATTCTCCCACTACTTCGGCTGAAACATAGCTCCCACCTTTGGTCCACAACGAGAGGCTTCTGTCACGCAGACTTTTCATTTTGTCGAAACCCTGTAAAGAAACACACACATGGTTAGTGGCTCTAGAATCAGTAACCCAGTTGTCAATTGATTCTTACACTAAGGAAGCTTCAACCACAAAAAGTTCCATACATTAGCCTTTTTTGGCTAGGTAATCCAAATACTCTTTGAAGTTTGATCTGAAATGTCCTCTACTGTTGCAGAAGAAACATTTAATCTTTTTAGGATTTTTTGACTTCTTAGCCTTCTTCCTATCCACATATGGTGGAACCAAAAACTTAGTCGGTTTCTTATTTCCTTTAGCTTTCTGCTTCTACTTAGAGGACGAGGGGCCCACAACTAAGTTTGCCTCAGGTTTCTCCTGAACTGACTTACCGCCATTCAGCACCAATGCATAGGATTGTAATTCTTTCATGAGCTAAGTCAAGGTAAGTGCCTTGTTTCCCAAGTTGTAAGTGGCCCTAAAACCAGCAAACTCCTTGGTTAAGGATTTGAACACTATTTAAATATGAGTAATCACATCTAGTTGAGCCCCATTGTCCTCCACTTCCTCAAATAATCCCATAAGATTAAGCATATGTTCTTTAACCGGAGTGCCAGGTTTGTAACATCCCAAAATTTAGCCTAGTAGAATTGGACCTATTGGGCCCATTGGGCCTTGAGCGTAGAAACGTTTTAAAAATTTTTGAGAATAAGAGAACGGCATTATTTCAAGTTGGACTTATTAGGAAGGTGATTTTAGAAAGTTACGGGGTTCTATGAAGTTCCGGGTTCAAGTTGGGCTTTAGTAAAATTTTGTGTTTTAGCACTTTAAGGAGAGATAGTAAGTGGCATCAAGGCTTATGGAAATAAGAGAGCAATTTGCTTGCATAATTGAGCATATGGTAAAGAGGTTATGGCGCCACATGAAGGACTTTGAGGAGGAGGTTCAAATCCCATCAAGTGCAAAATTTTGACTATTTTTTTGTACTCTTTCCTAAGTGTCGCCAAGCTTGTAAATAAGGCAAGTTGGACTTTTTAATTTTGGCAAGGTGGCTAAGGAAATATGGTAAGGAAGAGTGGATGGAAAGGAGTAAAAGAAAAGGGAAGGAATAGGGAACATGTTGGCATTTTTCGTGGGGGATGTTTTGGAAAGGTTTTATTTGGTCTATGTTCATCTTTTGGTAAAGATGATAATGGTTTGGGAAAGGGAGAGGGTAGCCAAATTTTGATGGGAGCATTTTGATAGTTTTGGTGTTGGTTAGGCCTAATTCCTTTTGGCATCCCTTGTGTTCATTCTTCCAACTTCTCCTCTCATTGCCGCAATTTCAAGACAATAGTGGGCATTTTCTCTTTTCTTTCTTGTCTTGCCGAAAACACCTAGCCTTTGTGACCAATTATTTTCACTCATCTTCTCTTGAAAACCGAAACTACCGATCCTTCTTTGTTGTCTTGCTACTAGTGCTAAACCGTGTTCTTCATTTCGGTTCATCCCTATTATTAAGGTAAAGGTTCTTTCTTCTTTTTCATGTTGTTTGTTCTTTCTTCTCTTGACTTGGCTAAGCCGAAACTCTCATCCCTTGGCTAAGCCGAATCTAGCCACTTGTTGTTATTTTAAACTCCTCTTATTCTCTTTCGATGAAGGCCGAATCAAGCCATCCTTTGCTGCTACTTATCTTTCTCTTAGCCTTGGTTTCGAAAGTTGATTGGGACTCGTTGCAATAGCCAAGGTGCAAGACCGGATTTTAGAATCTAGTAGGGAAGAATTGCGATTGTGGTAAGTGACTCTTTTGAGTGAGTACTTTTGGACTTTTGGAACTTTTAAGAAATCGAGGCTAACTTTTGATCGATTTTATTTTTAGGGGGCAACGAAGAGTGGTTCTTTAGGGAATCCTTATCAGGTGTGTAATCCCGTACCCTTCCGAATACATGTTTGAAATGGTGTGTAATCTCTTACCTCTCTGAATGTTTGTATGATATTCTATGATTCGGTCGAAATACCGAAGAAAACCAGAAACCGGCATCTGTGACCACTCGGGCGTGCGTATACTCGTAGTGGTAACCGTATTTTTGCAATGAAACAGTTTGGTCAGCAGCAGTGACGTGATTTTGAAAAATCACGAAAAATAGGATAAAGGGAGTTAGAAAGTGAAAAAGATATCGAAATAAATCTTACTTTGTCTATTTTTATATGAAAGAAACAGAGGAGGAAGAGGAATTTTATATTCTGTGATATCTTAATTTTACTGAGACTGGTTCTGATCGACTTCGCGGTTCTCTATTCTGTCTTGGAAAAATCGTTTAAAATTGTACAAAGGGAATTATGAGTTATAAGTTATATGTATGGATTCCTTAGTGAGCCTATTTTCAATAGAAACAAGTGGGAGCAACATATGAAAATTGTACAGTGAGATATTTTAATTTTGGTTAAGAGAGGTCAGAATCGTTGGATAGTGAAACAAGGGAAACTTTAAGGAATAAACTGTACTAAATGGTTAAGCCAAAAAATTTTGAAAAATAGTAGTAAGAAGATATATGAGTCTAGTTTCAAGGAAAATTTACGGATTTAGATTTCAAGATTTTTAACTCGAGTTATAGTCAATTTAGTCAGTACGACGCAGATGGACAGTTTCAATTTTTTTTATGCCCCACATTAGTAGTTAAGTCTAGGTTGCAGAATTACCAAAATACCCTTGGAGGGTAAATTACCGAAATACCCCTTGGTTGCGAGATTACCAAATTACCCTTAGTGGGTAAGATTACCGAATTACGAAAATGCCCCTATGGACCGAATTATGAAAATGCCCCTAAAGGGCCGAATTGTTATATTGCTTTAATGGGCCGATTTGATATATAGCCATAATGGGCCGATTTGATATATTGCTTAATGGGCCGATTTGATATATTTCTTAATGGGCTGATTTGATATATTGCCTTAATGGGCCGATCTAATATATTGCTAAATAGGCCAATTTGATATATGGTTTAATGGGTCGATTTGTTATAATGCCCTAATGGGCCGATTTTACAAAGTGTTAATGGGCCAAATTGTTTGTAATAAATCTCTGAGTTATTAATTATCGTGGTTATATTGTAAATAACATGATTTATGATGTATGTTGCATTTACATAAGTTGTATGGGATTGGGATATTGATGATCGGGGAAGTGAAATTTGGTGGCTCTGCCACATATTCTGGTGACTCTGTCACATTTTGTCTGGTGGCTATGCCACGTATATTCTATTATTCTGGTGGCTTGTCCACAATTCGAATTTGATATAAATGGCTAAATGCCTACGATTGGTGTGTTGGCGGGGTGGGTTGATAAAAGATCCCCACAGGTGTGATGGATGGTACGGGTGGTGTGTAGCGGATGGATTATTAGGTTGGTTTGGGATTGCATTTCATTCATATGAATTATTTGATACATTATTATGTAAAAAGGGGCTTAAGCCCAAAATATTGCTAAATGTGTTTCAGGCCCAGTGGACTACGGTAAGGGGATTATACACTGAGTTCTTGTAACTCACCCCCCTTTTCTTAACCCTTGTAGGTAATGCTCAGTGATGTGGACTTGGGCCATGGATGACTCGGTAGAAGCCATACTTCAGAAATGGTGTTAATGAAATTTTAAATTTCTATTCCCGTTTATTTTATTATTTTGCTATTTTGGTTTAAGTTGTAATAAGGCCTCTGGAGTGTGTTTTATTATTTGCTTTATGGTTGATATACTTATTATTTTGCTTAAATTGATTAAAACGAGAATTTTTCTAAAAACTTAAATAAAGGTTTTCCAAAAAAAAAAACGATTAACAAATGGATTTCATAATAAATTTTATAAATATTTTAACACGGAAGTTTTCACTCGAACTATCAAATGATATTTTCAAAAGTCACGGTTTTAAAGTTCACTACCTTGATTGTTGACTCATCAATCAATCTTTCAAAAATACTTGTATTTTATCTACGTTTCCGCAACGATTTAAAAATGCTTTTGCAACTCTATTTCTAAACATAACATTTTTATTTTGTTCATTTCAAATATGCTTTCGCTACTAAAAAGTTTTTTTTTAAAAGATTATTACGTTTTCAAGTAGTTAACAATTGCTTAAGTGTTTTTGGTTTTAACAAAGAGGCTGTATTTCTCAAGCAAGTTTTTAATAATCGCAAAGATGGTTTTTTTTATTCCATGTGACACACTAGATTCGGGCCTAACTTCTAGGCCGGGTTTGGGGTGTTACAAGGTTTTTGCTGAGAGTTCATCAAATATGTAATAGCGGATTCTCGAGCCAATGAGACTTGGCCTCCAAGCAAATCCTCCAAATTTGTTATGATCTCTTTGGTAGTACGAAAATTCTCGTGTTGCTTTTGCAACACACTACTAATGCTCGCTAACACATAACATCGAGCAATCGAGTTAAAATCTCTTCAACGATTTCTCGTTTTGGGTTGAGCTTCAGGAGGGTATGTTTCGTCAAGAACGAATTTGTATTTCTCACAACTGAGAACTATTAGCAAGTTCTATTTCTATTCTCGAAAGTTACCCCCAGTCAATTTATTCTCAGTAAGAATGCTAATAAGAGGAGTAGGAGAAATATTTGAACTGAAAAAATAAAGAATCACTAATTACTATCTTTGTATTAAGCAAATATTTTCATTTTAGTAACATATAAAGAATGAAGTATGATTCATGTGTCTTGTATGAAAACCTTGAAAAACATTTTTCCGTTGCTACGATGATTCTCACACCCATCAATCATTTCGTCTTGGGGTCCCATGATTAACTAGCAATAACATGGATTGCATCTAATCGATTCGTGAATCTTAATTCTCAAGACTGCACATGAACCAATGATCGTTTAATGTTTGGCCATCATCTTTAGCTTAAATATCATTTCTTGGGTAACTATTTAATAAAAGAAGATCTTGAGTGTGTAACCATTGACTCAACACCCATCATGGACACGCTTTCATTTGTTAGTCATCTTAGGACAATCTCGCTGAGAGTCATGCATAACTAGTTGTCTTTAAAAGGAAATTCTATCCAGTGAACCCACATGATAAAGTTTACCTTGGGGTGCAGCCAGGGTAGGAACCGACTCGAAACTTTATCACGCTATCACTTAGGGACCATCAATGGAGGTCATAGGTCTTGTTCAAGTATCATCTCCCACTCAATATTTTAAAATAACATGAAAGGTTTTTTTATCCCATATTTTAAGAATGATCATACAATAGTCCTAGTTGGATTTCTTACCTAATCTATATGACATGCTTCCAATATATGCATGACATGCTATGGCAATTTTATAACATTCACATCCATTTATTCACTAGAATCAATCAATCATAAAACAAACAATTTTGATTCTCCATAGTTTTTCTTTTGAGGGAAAAACGAAGAAGTGAATGTGAATCGTGCACAGGTAGGGTCTTGGGAAAGGGAGGTGAGTCAAATTTAACTGCTTAAAAACCAAGTCTTTCTTAGCCTGAGCCAATCCTAGACATGCACCTTCTCATTACCACACTTCTCACAGTAATCGAATAACCTAAAGAAGTGAATAGAACAATACAACACATGTATTTTCTCATTACCACACTTCTTATTTTTTAAGCGATCAACTGTGGATCATCTCATATATATATCACAATTATAAAATTACATAATATAAATATTATAAACAGTTATAAAACAGATATATAAGGAGATAGGTAATTAAAATAAAATTGCCAGCCAAGGTTTTCGTGGTTCTATTTCTAAAAAATAAATGGAAAAATAAAATTACATAGTTTTTCACCACAAGGCATTCCTTGGGTCTTCAACTACCATCGCTACATCAACTCCTCGTCATGGACTTCTTTTGGAAAAATTACATTTAAGTCCTATGTTTGTTTCTGGCTCATAAGAATTCTATGAATTAAAAAAAAAAGTCCTACATAGAGATGATAGTTCACGATCTATTTTCTAAGAACCACAACCTTGGCAAAAAAAAAAACAATTATATAATAAATATATAATATCGCATGCATTCCTATATATAACTCAAAACATGCATAAGATCTAAAGAATGTCACTTTCTATGTAATCAAATCATTCAAGAAGAAGATAAATTTATTTTGATTATCTGTTTATACTTATAGATAGAGCACAACTTGGCTATGATACCAATTTTTAGAAAATCGGGTTTGGAAAACGCGGTAGAAAATAAATTAAAGGAAAAATCAGAGTTTTAATTTTTTTTTCCAAAACAAGAACTTGGTTGTGATATCTAAAGTATAAACACTTAATCAAAATTGTACCATTTTGATTAGTCTAGGATGAACGCTTTAACTGAGTAGTCTTCTCCGCTATCCTCAAGCTCGCGTTTGCTGAGTGTGGGCTTGCTTCGAATAAAAAAAATTTCACAAAAATTACAGTGGGGTAAATTTGAAATTTATCTAAAGTTTTGAGCTAAGTTGTAAATAAGAAAAATATCTTTGGAAATTTTCTAAAATAATTTCTTTAAAGAATTTTCTCTCTACAACTTTCTCTTGAATTCAAGTGTATCTAAATAATGACTCAATCCTCTCTTTATATAGGGAGGGTTTAGAGAGTTCAAGTATGATTAAACTTAATTACTTTAATATTAAATTAATATAATATTTATCTACAAGATAAATATTAAATTAAATTAAATATTAAGATAATAAATTTAATATTAAATTAATAAAATACTATTAAGATAAGTATTAAATTAAATTTAATATTAAATCTATTAAAATAATATTATTTTTTAAATATTTAATCTGAGATCAAATTCCTTGGTACAGTCCTAGTAGGTGTGTAATTCTTCCACTGCTCAACCACTGAAAAACCATCGCCCCTGACCATTTTTCGGCCACTAGAATACCAGCCGAGCTGGTTCAGTTTCTGCAGGTTCGGTCTGGCCACCGATTGGACCATCGGCCCGGTTCGACCAATTTTTGGGTCTTGGTCTCAGTTTTGGGCTCCCGCGCCCAATTTATGATCTCAGGTCCAGTTTTATAGTTTAATTACCCATTGGGCCAATTATTTAACTTGAATATTAATTTTCAAAAATATCATATTTATGATAATTAATTTGATTAATTTAATTTTCCCAAAAATCACTTAGATTTTCCAAATTAATTTTTCAAGAAAATTGTTTAATTAAATTCTCTAGTTGAACACTTCTTACGACCACCCAATTTAATCCTACATCGTATAAATCGACTCAATTAAATTATTTCCAAAGTCATAGAATTTTCTTCTGATTCAAATGTAGTCTGATCGAACTTTTGTTGAGCTAACAGAGGGACCAATCAGACATATACAATTAGGCTCTAGTAATTGCAATCATGCCTAGAAGCATCATTTTGGTAATTCATAATTATTTAATCATGGAGTCAGTCCACAAGAAGTATCATGACTGAAAACTCCTTATTGTATACTCTTTACGAAAACAATTCATCCAACAGCTTTGTCCAATGACCTCGTTATGTGTGTGTTATTGTATACTCTTTAAGAAAGCAATTCATCCAACAACTTTGTCCAATGACCTCGTCATGTGTGTGTTACCCTCATATGATATCTTTGATTCCTTTGAGTTAAATTCATTCACTCAGTATAATCCTATTTTATATTGTTGTCACCATTGTGTCTTCTCAATACAATCCTTTGAGTTTAATCATTCTGCCAATGAATACATTTATGTCTCTATCCGATGAGTCAACTACTCCGGTAGCCAAGACTAGTAATCTCCTCAATTGGAATTGTAGATGACATAATAATTATTCTTAGTATTTGAATCAAATGTTGACTTTGATTCTTTTACGGGATTATGGACTCGTTAAGATTATCTACTAAAGTAAGTTGTCTTTCTCACAATGTAAACGTTCTTATAATGCCACTTTACATCAGTTTGAACCTAGAAAATCAATGAGCTAATATTTGCTTTTCACAAGTTCTCTATGCATGCAAAATATGTAAGATAGAAATACAAAAGACATAACATGAAATGTGAAATTTATCTATTCATCATTCAAGTACATAGAAAACAATTACATGTTACTACAATATGAGCACATTTCCCAGCAATTTCTTCTTGGGTGTATTGCGTAAGGGCTGTTGTGGGCTTCATTAAGGATCGCCTGTCTAAGCTCTTCGTCACAAGGTACACAGTCTCCCACGGAAACAAAGTTTCCCTTCTTCATTCAGTGTGAAGCCTCCCAAAACCCCCTTCTCTACTTGGTGAACCCAGCTTGCCAATTCTATATCCATGACTTGTTTCTCCTTTATTTGTTGTGAGAGGGTTGGTTTTACTTGCAATTCAGTGAGCAGTCCCTCATCATTTGTCACACTCAAATGTGCTAAAAGAGCTCACAGTTCACTCATCATCTTCCTACTTAAGGAATCCGCAACCACGTTCACCTTTCCAGGGTGATATTCTATCACATAATCATAGTCCTTCAGATGTTCTATCCACCTTCTTTGTCGTAAGTTTAGCCTTTTTTGTGTGAGAAGATACTTGAGGCTCTTATGGTCTATATAGATAGGACATTGCTAGCCATATAAGTACTGTTACCAAATTTTAAGTGCAAACACTACCGTTGCTAACTCCAAATCATGGGCTGGGTAGTTTTGCTCTCGACGCTTCAGCTGTCTCGAGGCATAAGCCACCACCTTGCCTTCTTGCATTAGCATGTAGCCAAGTCCCATGTGTGAGGCATCATTATAAACTACAAAGTCCTCCCTAAATTATGGTTGAATTAGTAAAGGTGCTTTAGTGAGTATCGCCTTAACATTTTTTGAAGCTTTTATGTCTTTCATCTGTCCATGCGAACTCCACATCGTTTTGTAGCAACTTCGTTAAATGTGCCACTATGGTGGAGAACCCTTCAATGAACCTGTGATAATATACTACTAACCCTAGAAAGCTTCGCACTTTAGTAACACTCATCAGCGGTCTCCACTTTAAAAGTGCCTCGATGTTTTTCGGGTCTACGTGGACTCTCTTTGCTGAAACTACATGACCCAAGAATGCTACCTCTCTTAGCCAAAATTCACACTTGCTGAGTTTCTTGAACATTTGTTTCTCCCGCAGGATCTGTAACACGGTTCGTAGGTGAGCATTATGCTCTTCCTCAATTTGCAAGTAGATCAAGATGTCATCTATGAAGACTACCACAAACTGATCCAAATACTCATGGAACACTCGATTCATCAAGTCAATGAACGCAACAGGTGCATTAGTTAAATAGAAGGGCATGACCAGAAATTCATAATGCCCATACCTTGCTCTAAATACGGTTTTCAAAACATTTGACTCATTCACCTTAAGCTGATAATACTCTAATTGAAAGTTTATTTTCGAAAACACTGTGGCATCTCATGGTTGGTCGAATAAGTCATCAATTCGTGGTAGTGTGTACTTGTTTTTTTTATAGTTTTATTTAACTGTCTGTAGTCGATACACATCCTCAAGCTACCATCCTTTTTATTTACAAACATAATTGGCGATCCCCAAGGTGATACACTTGGTCAAATGAAACATCTATCTAGCAACTCCTGTAGTTGTATTGTAACAGTCCGATTTTTAGTGGTGTCGAAAACTATGGTTTCGGGACCACAATTCTAATGGGATAGCTAATTAATTAAAAACGATTAGATTGTAAAAGCTATGAAAGTTAGAATTTTTTTAATTAAAAGTATTAAATCACTAAGAAAAGATGAAGTGGTACCCATATTTGTTAAAAATACCTACTATTATAGTGGTGGACGGTTAAGGCTAAAGTTTTTGGCTAAAGGTAATGTTTAATTAGAGGGTAAATTAGTAATTAGATAATTAAATATTAAAGAACTTAAAGAAAATAAACAATTTTTCATCTTTCTTGTGTCTTTGCCGAAAATTGAAGTTGGGGAGAGGCATGGTTATAGCTTAAACTTTCGGCACTATACTTCTATGCATGTGAGTAGTTTTAATTTTAGAGAGCCATGGTTATAGCTTAAACTTTCGGCACTATACTTCTATGCATGTGAGTAGTTTTAATTTTTGTTTTAAGTAATTTCTATGTTTTTGGGATCGTATTAATGCTACCTAGCTAACCCGAGTGTTAATTTATTAGATTGTGAAATATTTTGAAAGATTCCATTGATGAATATTGTACATTTTTTGAAGTTTTATGATGGATTACTTTGCTTGAATGTTAAATAGGAAGATTTACTAAGAGATTTTCCATGATTTTGAGTTTAGGGATTTATTTGAATAAATTAAATTAAATATGATTTGTATGTGAACTTTTTACTATGTGAGGGCTGATTTTATAATTTCGGTTTAATAGTTATAAAGTTTAAGTAAGGGAAATTAAGCTTGTTTGGTCTTAATAACCAAATATAAAGTGTAAATGTGGAGGCATATGTACAAAATTGCAATTAAAGAATTATATGTATTGAATTGTATAGAATATGAAAATTGAGGCTGATAATTGAAACAAATTATATTATAGATCAAGATCAAGTTGATAATCGTGGAAAAGGGAAGGTTGTTGATTATTCCCTGAAGTTTTGTTGTTTTTGCAGTTTGGCCCTGGTAAGTTCGTATAGTTTAATTTTAGTATAATTTAAGTATTTAATTACATATGGATTGAAGTTATTAAATGACTTGGAAGTATTGAAATGTGGTAAGTGGAATGATTTGGAAAGAACTGTATTAAATATTGTTAAATGACATCTATGGGAGCCGATGAACGTAGGATAGGATACGATTGGCATGCCAATAGGTTATATCGTGCGCTGTATGGAATTGTTTGATGTTGAGATGATGATTCTGGTCTTATTCATGTTTACTAAATATACCAAAGTTCAGCATTTTTTGCGAACTATCGCATTATCTTATAGTAGTTTAGGTGTGTTTCGGGGGTGGATGTAAAGCCTACGGGATTTGTAACACCCTATACCTAGCCCGGTCGCCGAGCCCGAATATAAAGATGCCACACCACCGTCTCACTACTTGTACGTTATAATGTTCACTATTTTAAAGCCGACACATGTCACTCATAACATTTGCACAGGTTTTAAGACATACTTGCATTAAACATCATTAGAACATGTTGGACATACATCAATGTAACTAACCGTGTTAAAAATTCAAGTTTTTGGACCACTTAGCAAAATTTCCAAGACAATCATGTAGGTATCGATACTGACCCTAGGGTATTGATATTTTCTTTTAGTGGTATCGATACCACCTAGAAAATCGATACCACCTGGAAAATCGATACCAAACTTGCATTCTATTTCTTGCACAAAAATCATACTGTCAAAAACTATCGATACCTATCATAGAGTATCGATATATTTACCCCGAGTATCGATACTCAAGCAAATGTATTAGTCCCTGCACATTTCAAAACATAGAAGTATTGTTTTTAAAGCCCGATTATCGATACGTCTACTACAGACCTAAAAAATACAACATAAAAAAGTATTTAGTCCATTCCAATTCAATTTCTAAACATCATGCATCAAGTACTTCGATAAATAATCATCCAAACGGCTAAATTTAACAGTTCAAAATGTCAGAAACGTGTCCAAGCAAGATACATCATGCCATCATCAATGCTCATAAACCTAAGCATATTTATTACTCATAAACCTCATAAACAAAAACAATAACCAGCAAAATGTTCAAAACTAACATGGCTATAAACAAGTGTACCATATTGCCTTATTCCCCAAATGTAAATAAACAAATAATGAACACCTACGAAATACTAACAAGTTTTCCTTAGATCACTCCATCGGAAAAACCACACCGCCCACACTGAAACATCACTAATCTGCATATGTTGAAAAGAGTGTGTAAGCTTAAACTAGCTTAGTGAATGATTAGAATAATCACTATGCAAACATGTCATCATGCATCCACAACACAACCATATATATATACATATAGAATGTTCTTATTTCTAGTGTCATATAATACCAATTCATGCATTATCTATTAGTTCATTTACATAGCATTTACATACTCATTCAAGCATCTATCATATAACACAATCCATTAAATCATGTATCACATTTCACACAATCAAGTTTAATGAAAAATTTGCTCTTGAGGTGTAACACCCCAAACCCGACCTAGAAGTTATGGTCGCATCTGGCGGTGTCACATTGGAGTGCTTTTTGGAAACCTTTTTTTTCTTGTTGATAAAACTAGTTTGGAGGTTGAAGCCTCTTTGTTAGAACTCATATTATACCAGAATTTTGTTAATCATTTTAAATCGTCATTACTTTTAAAACCTTATTTGTTGCGGAAGCTTAATTTAAAACAAATGATTTACAGAATCGTGGTATTTAGAATTGAGTAGCAGAAACGTAGCGTTTGAAAAATAGTTATTGTTTTCAGAAAACCGTGTTCTACTTCTAGCAGTTCTAAATCATAATAAACTGAAAATCCAAAATTAAAACCAGAAATTTAAAAGAGGCCTTATTACAACCCAATAAGAAAGCGGTTTAAGTAAGGTAAAATAAAATACTAAAATTTAAAGTTGTTCATAGTGTGGCCACCTCCGAGTCCTCCAGTACGTCGAACCACTTACTGAGGATTACCTGAAAAATTAAAAAGAGAGGGTGAGTTTACGAAAACTCAGTGTGTACAACCCTCATCGATAAAAAAAACATGCATCACATCAATCCGGGCCTAAGCTCATTACAGTAATCAATGTGGGCCTAAGCCCAGCACAGTAACGGTGGCAATTGAGCCTTAGCCCATAATAGCCTCAGTTGGGCCTTAACCCATATCAAATGTCATATGTCACATCTATCTGGGCCTAAGCCCATCTCAATATCAGAACAAGTGTATGCAATGCATTAATGCCTATACCAACCCTGCATTCCGTCTCCTGTCCAACCCTGCACTCCTGTGGGGATTTAATCGACTCACCCATCCCTACACTCCTTATGTAGCACCGATTGCGACACTAACCAATGTTGCAGTAGAGCTGCCAATCACATAATCGACTTAAAGCCATCGGTGAATCCACAGTCGTCAAGCGACCATGCGACCCTAACAATTCATATACTTCCTTCAGATCAATAATCCCATCCCCCATGCAGCATAATATCACATGAATGCAGACATACCATAAATAGCATACAATAACAATCATATAACATGTAGGGGCATCTTGGTCATTTTGCCCTTTAGGGGCTAACGGTCATTTTACCCTATGGGGGTATTTTGGTCAATTTACCCTACAGGGGTATTTCAGTCAATTCACGACCTTCCCGAAGGTCTACAGTCACCTCGAGTGACATAGATAACATATATGGTCAAAACGGTGTAATTGGGCCCAAGGCCCATTATTCAGCCCAAATGGGCCCACACGCTTGTGTGGCTTGTTTAGCCCAAAACTGCCTTTGGCCATGTGATCGTCATGGCCGACTCATTAATCCTATCTATCCACAAAATTTACTCGCGTAGGGCCCACTCGGCCCATTTCAGTCCATTTGGCCCCAAAAACGGCCTAAGCCCATGAGGACGCTCATGGTGGCCTCAACCATCTTACGTCCATGTTTGTGGGCTCGGTCCACCACACATGTGATTGCACGCTCGTGTGGCATCATTCGTCGGTATTTCGGCTTTTTGGCATTTACCGATCTACTTGGAGTGGTGTGTGTGTACACATCTGTTACGAAGCGCACTACGAATCCCTAGCACCGCACCTCAATCGAACTAGCTTTGCTAAGTCCTCCCCAACCGTTAGCGACTATTAAACCTCTTGTCGAAATCTGCGTTAAATGAACCTTATTAAAAAAGATTATAACTATATAGTTAAAACCACACTTGGCAGTTAATAGAGCCATCAGGAATATTCGGCCTCTAACCAAAACAAGGCAAGAACACTTACTTTAGTCAAGAACCCAAAAGTAGTATGTCGATTGCTTCAAGTCACTTGCCCCTCTATCAAACCTCGAGCAACCCTAGGTACTAACCATCATCAGACTAAGAGAAAAGGGGGAAGATTCGGCAGAAATGAAGGGAATAATACCAGTAACGAAACTAAATAAAAAGAATCACTATCACTTACTCTCGATCTCGGCAAACAGTGAAGAAAAAAAACCGCAACTTTATGAAGGGAGAAAGAAATAAGAACAGATTCAGAAAAAGTTGATAGCGAGAGAGTAGAGGTATTCAGCTTCTACACTCCTTACGATCAAAAGAAACAAGCGTTGGGGAAAAAGGTAGTTCGACTCAGAAGAGGATAGAATAGAAAATTCGGCTATCACTGGAAGAAAAAGGAAAATTGAAAGAGAACGCAATAGGGGATAATCGGCCAAGCACAAAATGTAGAAGAGAAGGATTGGTAGAGTCAAAAGAACTAAGAGAGAGAGAGGAAGGAGAGAATTCGGCTATGAAGAAAATAAAGTGAAATAGAACAAAAAGAATGCATGAGAGGTCACTTTAAGTGCAGTTTTGGAAGCATCCAGAAAAGAGAAAAGTAGCTAAAAGAAAAGAGACACAACACTCAAAAAAACCGAGATATGCATCAAATTCCCCCCTTTGGCTGAATTTCTTGAGTGCCACAAATCCCATTCGGCACCAACTCTTCTCCAACCACAATTCTCCTTGATTTCCTCCCCTTATCTCTCCATGATCCCCTCCTTAATTCACTCATTTGACCCATTCAAACTCTCCAACACAGAGTTCAAATCCAACACAAACTCTTGCCCACACATGAGTAAAATAAATAATCCCATTTGCATGCAGTGAGACTTGAACCTCTGTCCTCCTTGCCACACCTGTGACGCCACAACCACTCCACCACAGGCTCTCTTGTGTCTCTTTTTAACCACAATTATTTAAAAGGCTTAACACCAGGAGTCAAGGTTCCCCTAATGCTAAAAATAAAAATTTTCCAAATGACATGTCTTGAACCCAGGACTTCATAGAAGCCCCCTAACCTTCCAAAATCACTCACCTAACAGATCCAACATGCATTTGTGTCGTTCTCTGGTTCTCAAAAGTTTTAAACGCTCCCATGCCCAAAGCCCAATAGGTCCAATTCTACTAGGCCCAAATTCAGGGTGTTACATAAGGTATGAAACATAAAGTGGAAACTATCACCACATATCGGATACACGGATCTCCAATCACACCAAATGACTCATAGAGTCTAGGGTTAAAGGCATTACCGAACAAATTGGATCCTTTTACAGATATTTCATAAAATAATTCAAAAAATTAAATCAAAGTGTCCCTTATAAAGGTCTACAAGACCTTAAACATGCTTTAGAAAGGGGCCGGGACTAAACCGAACACATACGAGAATTTCAGAACTTTAAAATTTTTTTCAAAGTTACAGAGATCACACGCCAGTGTGGGTAGGCCGTGTGCCTCACACGGCCTCAGACACGCCGTGTGTCTAAGCCGTGGAAAAATAGGGCATACATACTGACTTGTCCACATGACCGAGGACACGCCCGTGTGCCTTACCCGTGGTCGCTACTGACTTGCACCACACGGCCAGTCACACGCCCGTGTGTCTAGCCCGTGGTTGAGTCTGACTTGTTTTGAAACACAACCACGAAGAACACAGTCGTGACACACGCCCGTGTGCTCAACCGTGTGGGCAATTATAGGCCATTTGCAAGGCAAAATTGCCACCCACACATTGGGCAATCCCTACAAGCACATACAAGTATCATTCCAAGCACTTATGGCAACCAAAACATACCAAATTGTCCATCTATTCTACTCATTCAAGAACATTTCAAACACAACATCTTATGTGCCATTTAACTCAACTAAATCACAAGCATTTTTTTTAAAGCATGATTAATCTACAAACTTACCACTACAATATGACATCTTCTCATTAATAATATACCAACTTTTCCTCATAAACATATCATAGATTTGATCATCTCATTAGACATCATATCTTACCAAAATATGCATCATATATCATGAACTACTCATTCACATTATGACATTATCTAGCCATATCACATGGCTAATTATACACCTTTCAAAACATAACTCAAAGTGACAAGCCTATACATGCCATATTTAACTATGTACACATTCAAAAGTACCAACATAAAGTTTGATAGTGTGGTGACGATCCTCGACGATCCCCGAGCCTTCAGTAGCTTTAACGATCTATAAAACAAAGCAAACACGCACAAAGTAAGCTTTCAAAAGCTTAGTAAGCCATATACAAATAAACTTAACATATAAACATTTATAATCATAGCAAATACAAGTTCATTAATGTGTATTCATTTCAAATACATAATTCCTCTTTGGCTCATTTGTTTATCCATAGCTTACCAACATATCATGTCTCAAAGCATCTCTTTTGCTCATATCATAATCATACATATATCACATTTTATCTCATTGCATCTATGCACATATTTCTCTTTTGCAAGTCCATAAATACTCACATTTCATGCTTAAACAAAGCATACACACCAAACGTACCTGAAACGGTTATACAATTCACATAGTCTTTCATTTCTCGGATTTGCCCGTTGAACCATTCGGAATCAAATAGGATACTCGAAATACTCGAAATAATCATACAATGCCAACGTCCCAGACGTGGTCTTACATGTAACCAAATATCGATGCCACTGTCCCAGACAGGGTCTTACACAAAATCAGATACGATGCCAATGTCCTAGACATGGTCTTACACGTAAATCTCAAATCGATGCCAATGTCCCAGACGTGGTCTTACACGATATCACATATCAGAAACCTATGTCATGACATATGTAATCCTATCTATTCCTAGGTTCGTACGGGACTTTTCGGATATTAACATTTTGTCGATACTTGCTTGGATTTCATGTATATATCATCTTGTACACATTCATCACAATTAAATTTCATATGAACATGCATAAATCAACACAAATACATTTATTTGTATATTTACCTCGTATAGGAAGAACAGAAACGAACGGCTATTCAATTACTTTCAACTTTCCTCGATCTAAATCCATTTTCTTCGGTTCTTGATCTATACATATTCAAATTTAATCCATTTATTCACCAAATCATTCAATTCAATCCAAAAACACACATTTAGGGCAATTTACAAATTAGCCCTCACATTTTCACATTTTGACATTTTAGTCCTTATTTCACAAAATCACAAAATACACAAAATCTATATGTACCCATGCTTAACCGAATGTTCAACATGATCATACCAGTCCATACGTTTCATTTATTTCACATTTTAGTCCCTCAAAATATTATTTTCTCAATTTATTCCAAATTACTCAAATTCATCAAAAATCCAAAGACAAACTATGTTAATCTATCACATATCTTTCATATTTCATCTTCAAACATCACAAAAAATCATGAATTCATCAATGGCACATTTCAAAATCATCATAAATTCACAAAATTAAGGCATGGGTTTTGAAGAACACGAAGCAACGATCACAAAAATGTAAAAATTATCAAAAACTGAAACAAAAACATACCTTAATTTTTGCTTCTAGCTAGCCGAATGTTCAAAGCTTTAAACTTTCTTTTCTTTTCTTGTTTTCGGTGGTGGATGATACAGAATAATGAAACAAATGTTTTGTTTTATGTTTTTAATTAACTTATTATGTCATTTACAAATTTACCCTTTATTATTAACATTAAAATTCCACTAACATATGTCCATCTTTGTCATTTAAAACATTCAATGGTTAAATAACCACATAAGGACCTTATCTTTATAAAGACACAACACATAAGTACTTTTAACACATGGCATGCTAGTTTTGCATTTAATGCAATTTAGTCCTTTCCTTAAATTAAGCACAGAAACGGACAAATTAATTCACGAAACTTTCACACATGCTTAATCATATACTGTAAACACAGAAAATAATATTAAAATATTTTTTTGACTCAGATTTGTGGTCCTGAAACTACTATTCCAACTAGGGTCTAAATCGGACTGTTACACATGCAACCAAAACCTTTAACATTACAAGCTATAAATTCGAATATCTCGGTCTATACTCAGTTTATTCGCCTAAAATAAGTTCTGTTCATCTTATAATTCACCTACGACTAATTCCCAACCTTTAAACTACAACAAAATACTCAATTCATGGTATCGACTTTTTCGTTACTTTTTATGGTTATTTTTTGAAAATTCTTTAAGACTCAAGAAATCTTTATCGAAACTTCAAAACAAGTTTAGAAACCTCTTAATCATGTCAAAATAATTGAAAAACACTTCAGAATCACATTTTTACTCAAAATCTTGAAATTCACCATTAACGACTCTATTTTTAGCTTTTAATCAAAACATGCGATTTAATGGCTAATAATTTAGTTTTAAAGACTAATTAACACCAAAAACTAATGAGTAGACGAATGATTACCTTTAATGGAAGAAAAATGGGGATTTTTTGAAAACCTAGAAAAACACACACACAAAGAAGATGATGGAATCTATGGAGCTTTGGGATGTTTTATTGAAGATTTATGAAGGTTTAATACTTGGGAAATGATATAAATCAAAAGAGTTAAGATTTAGTAAAGAAAATCAAGGATAAGAGGTTGGGAGAGCAAGGGGTGGCACTAGTAAGCAAAAGAGAAGAAATAATATGAAAACTGTAGGTGGGGGTGATTTTTAGGTTCAATTTTAAAAATTGGTAAAACTGCAACATAAATGCTCACAATTTTATCTCTGTTCTGAATCAGTCCTTTTTCTAAAATTAAAGGTTTCCAAAACACCTTTTTCAAAAATTGATTTGATTTTCTAAAAACCATAATCAAAAATCTTATCGATATACTATAACGCAAAAATTTCGAATGCTCTAAGGCTAAAATTCCTAAAAGATCCCTAAAACTCCTAGGCCCTATTTTGGGGTGTTAAAAGCTTGACACTTGGTGCCCAAGTGTGTTTTCGGATGGTTAGTTCAATTGAGCAATTTGGTGTGTTTGGTTGGTTAACCGTGTATCCGAATCCATTACAACGTTCATCGGTTATATTTAGTGATTTAACATAACTGATTGAATTGTATCATTGATATATAAGTTTATAACCCATCTGTGATTTGAGTATGAATGACATGACTATGAATTATGACTTTTTTGTATTCTGTAGTGATTAAGTTTGTTCGGTAAGTTAATTGTTTAATCCATGGAACTTACGAAGCTTAAGTAAGCTTGTGTTTTGTTTTATTTGCTTTCTTGTAGATTTTTTATTGAGGCTTCGGCCAATCGGATCGACTTCAAGAATCACACTATTCAAAAATCTACCAGTAGTTATTGAATGCTCGTATTAGGTTATATAGAATTTATATATGATATGGTTATGTGAATGTTTGAACATGTTTTGCTTGAAGTTGCAAAAGTTTGTATATGAATAGTTGATATGTGTTTTAGAAGTTTAGTTCTTTTGGGAAGTATGTGTTATATATATCATATTGTTTTAGTTAGATGTATGGTATGAAGTGGAAAAAGGTAATGTGAATGACTTTTGATGTGTGAATGAATGGAATATATGATTGATGTTAAGTTTAAATGTAATTTTATTTGATGATTGAAATGTGGTGTCAATGAGGGCACATTGGTTAGTTATTTAGGTGTTTAAATGGATAAAATTATTGTATTTTGTGGTTAGATAACTTTTTTATATGAATTGAATTTGCTAAGGTGAGACTTTCACCATTTTTGAGATAAGTATCAATACTTTGGCATTTGGTATCGATACTTGACCAAATGAACAATATCCAAACAAAATAGAATGCCAAAATAGTATCGATTTTCAATTGAGTACCGATACATTTTCAGAAAATACCAATACCATCAACTAATTATCGATACCATTGTTTTACAAAGAAAACATAATTGAATTTTGGTATCGATTTTTTTGAAAGGTATCGATTAGGTATCGATACCAACTGTGGAATTTTCCTTTAGCTTTAAAACTTAATGTTTTGATACTTAATCCTATTATATGTTTGAAATTCACAAATAGATCCTCTTAGAGTTATGAAATTAGATTATATATATTAGTTTACATGTGATTGATGTTTAAATATTAGAGTTTTGTGTATAAAAAGTGATTATCAATTGTCTAGCTTTGTCGTAACATCGTTTACTCGAGCCCCGCAATCGGGTCAGGTAAGGGGTGTTACATGTATCTTCCGTTCTTTAAGCTCTTTTGGTGCCATGCGATAGGGTGTAATAGACACTAGCGAACTACCAAGGTATAATTCAATGCCAAATTCCACCTCGCGATCTGGGGGCAACCTAGGTAGCTCGTTTGGAAATACATCAGGAAAATTTTTTACAGTGAGAAAATCGTGAACCCTTATTTCTTTGTCATGCGAACCCATGACATAAGCTAGGTAGGCTTCGCAGCCTTTACCCATTATCTTCCCAACTTTGATTGTTGAGACAACACTAGATAGAAATCCAACTCATTCACCAACAACGACAACTTCCACCCCTTCACTACTTCACAACGTCACTCTTGTCAGTTCAAAGTCTATTGTTGCCTTGTGCTTAGTCAGCCAGTCCATTCTGAGGATTATGTTGAAACCGTAAAAGGGTAATTCCATCATATCGACAAAGAAGACATGTCTTTGGACCATTAAGAGACACCTACAATACACTCTATTGACCAGACACTCTCACCAAACGACTAGTGACAGTTATACCTTTATCAATGTTTCCAACTAGAATACCCAACTCACAGGTCAATTTGCTCAAAACGTAAGAGTGTGTAGAACTAGAATCAATCAAAGAAAACAATGAAATAGTTTGCATAGTGAAGGTACCTGTGATGACGTCAGTCATTCATTGATCCTGTGGTTCCTTAACAAGAAATACTTGTGTGAGCCCTCCTATCTCGATTCGTATGGCAACAGTGTGCGCTAGGGTTTACTGGCCAGCCTATCTTGTATCACTACCTCTACCTACAACTCGACAACGAGCACCTACTCATACTGGTGTGGGGGTTAAATTCTAAGCTTGCTACCTTTCTACCCGTTCTGGGCAGCCCCTTAGTATATGTTCTTTGGATTCACACTTAAAACATCCCTAGTCAATTTTTGGCATAACCCAGGATGCCTACATTTACGATGTTCATAGAGCGACCAACTTGATGATTTGGGCAAGCCTTCATTTCCAGCGTTGGTGTTACCCTACTGTCACAACTGATCTAATCAAAAGTTGCGTCTGACGTTTCTGCCAGAGTTATGCAATTCACGATCTCTCTTGGATGTTCATCCAGACTATCCAGACATTCATTTCCTAGACCCCATTACAATTCGCAGAGTTTTTGCCCTTATCTCATCGACAGCCTTTGCCTTTTCTACCAGCTCATCGAAGCTCGCCCTGTCATGGGCTACCAGATAAATTTGGATGTCTTGATGCAACCCAAACCGAAACCTTTTGCAGCGATCCCTTTCAAGGAAGACCATCTCAGCTTCATATTGGCTTAGTCGCACAAATTTTGTTTCATACTAAGCTACAAACATTTCGGCTTGCACCAGGTTAATACATGCTTGTGAGCTTCCATGTATTGCTCACCCATGAACTTCTTCTTAAACGTTGGCGTGTCATTGCCATAGAATTATTTTCTTGGAAACTGTAACACCCCTCACCCGTTTTCGTCTTATAGATTAGGGTTACAGAGCATTACCGTACAAATCATAACAATAATGTCATTTAATATTAATTAAAAAAACTCATTACAAACCTATCAAATATATACATGTGGGCCTTAAACCGGGCCTTCGAGGCCCGAAAAATAGTTCAGGATCAATCTGGGACTATTTTGAAACAATTCAAAAACTTTGAGAGAAGGTTGAAAATTTTGAAAATAGGGGTCACACGGCCGTGTGACATAGCCCAGACCGTGTGATACTTGAACAAAGGGACACACAGTCGCATCCCAGCTTGTGTCTTAAATCGTGTAACTCACTGAGTTAGGTCACACGGCCATGTTACAGGCCGTGTAACTCACTGACTTGATACACACGGTCGTGTCTTAGGCCGAGTGAAAATTATACCAAAAATAATAAGTGACACACGACTGTGTAGCCAGGTCGTGTATGTCACAGGGTTGCGTTATAGCCCGTGTCTCAGACCGTGTGCTCCATAATTTGACCCTAAAAACAAGCCATTTTAAGACCAAAACTTGCTCAGTCAACCATTCAATTTGTGCATACATTCAAAAGACCTAAACACCTTTTAAACACTTACAAACATACCAATTCAATCAACCTATTTCACCCAACCATTATGCCATTCAAAGGCACCACATTTAACCAAAACAACTTCAACCAAAACGAAGCTGTATTGCAACATCTTAAGCACAAAACTTAGTCAATACCTACACAAGACCTAAACATAGCAAAATCACACATTTACAACCAAATTCCATAAACTAACCAATGTACCCTCATTGGTACCACATGTAAATAATCAAACAACCTAAACACCATCACAATCAAAATCTCAACTATATCAAATATTATATATATGTATCATACATAATATTTACAAGCATAAACACCAAAATAGAAAACATATCATACAATCAAAATGACCATTTTTAACTTCTAATTCCACTACAAAATATCATAGGACTACAAGACTCCCTTTTATTACATTCCACTTTTAACCAACTTCAAACAAGCACAAAATGACTACCAAGGTATAGATGATAGCGTGTAAGCTTCCAAGTTGATCCAATTGATGCTACGATTCCAAGAGTCCTACAAAATCAAATTAAACGAGTACGTGCAAAGGAGCTTAGTAAGTTCGATAAATCAACTCATTTACTACCTATTACAAAGTTTCCAAGGATCGTTAACATTTACTACACCGGCTCAAAGCTTGCTAGGCACTAAGCTTGATTAACACCGGCACTGAGCCTGCTAGGCACGAGACCCCTATCAGTACATTCAATACGTTCAATTTCACTATCGAACATCATTAAATCCACTATTTAGAGACACAAAAATATTTCAAATCACTAGTAAGGCAAATGTAATGAAATAAATTATAATATACTTAAAAAAAAGAACTTACTGGACTGGTTTGCAGTAATCGCAAAAGTAAAGGAACTACTCCGCGATATTTCTTTTCCACGGTCGTTAACACGTTCGTGATCTAAAATAATAGTTTCATTCAATTAACGAAATCAACAGCCAAAATCAATCATTCTATACAATTTAGTCCTTTTTTGACATTTTACAAAATTGCCCTCAACTTTTCACCTATATTCAATTTAATCCCTAAGCCCCAAACAGGCCAATTACCCATTTTCTTGTACACACAAACCCAACTGATTCTTCCATGACCTCATACAAGCCCCTAATTGCATTTATTTCTTTTCAAGTACAAGCAATTTCATTGTTTTAGCAATCTAGTCCTTAAACATTAAAATCATCAAAAACTACTTTACAAAACAGTCTAATCTAACTTCTAAGCTTAGAAATCTTTCATAAAATTTCACAAACACCTCAATCTCATCAATGGCACATTATAAAACATTGAAAACATTTACAAATTAACCCCTTGGTTAGATAGATTAAGCTAAAATGATCTCAAAAACATAAAAAATTACTAAAATTGGGACAAAACATCGCTTACATGTGTAACGCCCCGAATTTTAGGCCTAGAAGAATTGGGCCTTGGGCTTGGGAGCACCTAAAATTCTTGAGAGTAAGAAAATGGCACAAAGGCATGTTAGTACTGCTGGGTTAGCAATATTGGAGTGTTTGGGGTCTTGGAGAAGTCCTGGGTTCAAACCTGGGCTTTAGAAAAATTTTAGTTTTAGGTGAATTAAACCCTGGATGTTGGTATGTAGGCCTTAAGAACAATTAAGATTACATTGTGACACAAGAAGAGCTTGTGGCTTAGTGGCAAGTGGCGTATAGAGTGAAGCTTGTGGTCTGAGGTTCAAGTCTCTTGAGGAGCAAGGGAGGTTTTTTTTTGCAGCATGGATGGCAAGAGTTTGTGGTGGATTCAAACTCTTTGGAGTGGTTGTGGACTTGGTAAAAGGGGGAGAGTATCATGGGATATGGATGATGGTTTTTGGGGATTTGGAGGAGGAAAACGTGGAGATTTTCAAGGGATTTGAAGGCTTGGAGTGTTATAGCCGAATTGTGCAACTTCTTTGGGCAAATTCGGCTAAGGGGGCTTTGGAGTGTGCATTTTCGGCAATTGTGTATGAGTAGATGCTGAATTCTATTTCTGATATTTCGGGTTTTTCTTTTTGTGTTTCGGGTTTCCCTCTCTTCTTTTACAAGTTGGTGCTTTGCTTTTACGACCATTTGGGCAGTTCGTTTTGGTTCTTTGCTTTTTCTGCTCCTTCTCAAGTACCATCTTTTGAACCGATTTTCTTTCCCTTCTTGTTCTCAATACTATTTCTTTCTGGCACTTTGTTTCTACTCTAGCCGAATACATCCCCTTTTTCCTCCCTCATCATTTATTTTTCTTCTCCCTTCTCTTCTCCTTTATAGATTGATTGACCGAATCTCAGTGCTCTTCCCCTCTATTCTGGTTTTCGTCGTATGCAAATATTCTTTGATTAATCGGTGAGTACTCGATCTTTCTCTATTCTCTCCTTCACGGGTTGGGGATCTTATGTCTAACCTTGGTTGTTATTGTCGATTAAATGGCTAGGGAGCCTTACTTCTGTCATGTGGGGTATTCTTTCTAGTGGGGCTGTAGGCCGTTCGTTTCTCTTCTATTTCGATAAATCCTAGTGCCCTTATTTCAACTTCGTGTGTATGCTATGTATCATGAGTGGCGTTTGGAAATACAGGAATTCCCTTAAGGAGAAATCATTATTAGTCTTAAATAAGGGTTAAAGTAGGAGATCTCTTCTTGTTTAATCAAGGTAAATAGTTGGTGTTTATTTCGTGATAAGTGTATAAGGGGTTGTTAATCTTTTGTCAGTGATTAATTTGAAGCCTTGATTGAATATAGGTTGCGGTGTTCTTGGATTGTTCGTGTGATCTCGTAACAGGTGTGTAGTCCATACTGATTGGACTGTAGATCAGCAAAAGCCGAAAAGTCAAAAAGTCAAAATGCCAAAATACGGCGTTTGATGCCTCACGAGCGTGTGTGAAACACCCCAAACCCGGCCCACGAGCCTTGACCGGATCTGGTATGCTCCTCGAAGAAAACCGGTTCAAAATTCATTTGTTACTTTGGAAAAAAAAACCATGTGTCTTGGGAGAGAAATTATTTTTTTGGGTTGGGCTCGAGTTGAAAACAAATTTGCTTTATATTGAAAACCCTTTTTAATTATAGGTGAATAAAACATTTAGAGTTTATTTTAAATGAAATTAACTTAATCTTTAATAAATAAAATTTCATAACATAATAAACAAAAGCAGAAATAAAATAGTGCACTATGGCCTTATTACATCAAATTAAAACCCAAAATAATATTCAAGGTACTTAGTAATAGATGAAAGTCCGAAATAAAATAAAATCTGAATTTCGAATGGCCACCCCTAAGCTTCTGCCGACCCGGTCCATCACTGATCATCACCTGAAAAATATTCCCCAACGTGGTGAGTCAAACAGACTCAATGTGTAACCAACACTAAAATTTACAATTCAGGCTTACATAATCATATCACAGATAAAAAAATAATGATGCAACCCGAACCCAAACCTAGATGCCATCCGCTACACATCACTCGTACCAACCTGCACACCGTGGGGACTACTAAGTCGACCCTCCGTCCGCTACACACCATCGAAGGAAGTCGCTGCAGTCGACGTGCTCATCGCCCTTATGAGTATTCGTGGTCTTAGGTCACCACACTCAGATATCGTGGTCTTAGGTCACCACATTCAGATATCGTGGTCTTAGGTCACCACATTCAGATTTTGTGGTCTTAGGTCACCACATTCACTTCCCCTTTTTCAATAACCTATATGCCCCATATCATACTTATTATGCATTAATCATGCCAACTTTCACATTCTTATAACTTATCACATGTTAAATATAACATATTTCATAATCCTAGTAGGAGTAGGAAACGCACCTGAGTACTTTGTACCATAACATGGTACCTTAGCCATATTCTTGCACATTCTTATAATCACGTATAGATTAATTATTGCCATAAATATATTAAGAAATAGTGTGAGGTACACACCTGATTAACTTAGCGAATTCACTGAAATCCCGAAATTCGATCTACTGCCTTAGATCTTTAACTCCCTACATTCAGTCAATCACTCATTGTTGAGCAAAAACCTATTCGGATATAAGATTAAATCCCGAAGGGTTCATCACAATCAAAATCTTACCTTGCTGTCGACTTGATTTAAATCCCGAAACTTTGTGATGCTTTATTGCAATCGGCTATACACTTAAGCATTGAACTAGTTAGTTTTTTGGCTTTTGAATAATATAAGGAATGGATCTAGTCATTGAATAGGGCCTTGGCCGAATGTACATATGTACTTTACCTTGTGTTTTGAAATCCTGAAATTGCTATTTACCCTTGGTATCTGTCGAAATCACCTTGACACATGTTAGATCAATTTCTAACATTAAATCGTAATAGATGGCCCTTGGCCGAAAACTTGTCTTACCTTAGATCTTGATACCTGAAGCTCTCCTCCTTATAGTCGACTATAGACAATTCCCAAAAGATCCTATGTAGTTTCGGCAACCAAGGATATTGATGAAATTAATTCTTAACTTCCGGCTAAAAGAAAAGAAAAAGATGATGACTATAGATCCTTACCCTTATATTGAAATCGGCAAAGACCTTTTCTTGAATCCACAGAGCTATTCGGCTATGGCCTATATGCTGATCACTTGATTTCGGCTTTTGATGAACACTAGAGAATTTCTGGGTTTTAACAAAGAAAGAATAGGGAAAAAGCTTGAGAGTTTCGGCAATGGAAGAATGTAAATTCGGCAAAGCACAGGAGTATTTTTCACTTAACAAAATAAAAGAGAAGAGGAGAATTGTTGCCTGAGAATTTCAAAGAGAGAGAAAAGGATTTGCTTAGGAAATTCGGCAAAGGAAGAGTGAATGAATGAATGGCCTCTTTTCCTCTAGTAGCCGAAATTACTAGCTAGAGTCCCTTACTTGGCCACCACTCTCCCTTATTTTGATAGCTTTATCTCTTTAATTTTTAAAATTAAAGAATAAATCCTCATTTATCTCTCTAAAAATCTAAAATAAATCCATTATTTATCCACCCTTAGCCGAAATTTAAAGAGAATAAAACTCCTCTTTTAAAAACCTTGTTTCCGTCCAACTCCCTTGCTCGTTGCAGCAAAATAAAACTCTTTTATTTTGCTTCCCCTGCAGCTCGAACCTTGGCCCAATACTCCTGTATGTGGCGCCATTTCAGGGGCCCTAAGTGGCATCTTCTGTGCCACTTTTCCAAGCCCATTTGTGTGTCATATTTCACATACATTTTCTCTTAAGGCCACCTTGCCTTAGTTTCCTCTTTTAGACTTTAAAACTCAACATTTTCTAAGTCATTTCCTTACATTTCCTAGTTTCCAAAAACGTTCGTTTCCCTCCTTTAACCTAACATTTCCTTACATTTCCAAGTTTCCAAAAATGTTTGCTTTCCTCTTTTGAATCATTTCTAAATCATTTCCTTACATTTCCTAGTTTCCAAAAATGTCCACTTTAAACTTAACATTTCTATACATTTCCAGGTTTCAAAAATTCATTCATAACACATAAGACATGTCATTTCGTACAATTAAACCGAAAATGCATAGGCCCTTTTCAGGATGTTACAGTGTGATCGCACGTGTGGTGATTCAAGCCTACAAATCTTAGGCGTAGGACTGTAGAGGCTGTTATGGGCCTCGATGGGAAGAAATGGGCCGTGTGGGCCCAATGGGCTCGTGGGCCCCACACGGATAAGATATGCAATTTGTGGTAAATGTTAGACCAAGCCGTGTAGTCCACATGGCTAGGGTCGTTTTGGCCAATGGGCCGTGTGGGCCCACTAGGCTGGTGGGCCCCACACGGATAAAATGCATGATATATGATTTCTATTGGTTTGAACTGTGCTGTTCGTATAGCCGAGGCTATTTCTGGGCTAATTGGGTCGCACGAGCGTGTGGGTCCACTTGGACCGAGTAATGGGCCTTAGGCCCATTTACACTGTTGTGACTGTTTAGGTTACTTAAGTCGCTTGAGGTGATGGTGCACCTTCTGTTGGGTCGCTGAGACCCTGATTTGCAAAAATTACTAATATACCCCCGATTTGCAAAATTACCGATACCCCTAATTTGCAAAAATTACCGATATACCCCTAATTTGCAAAATTACCGAAATACCCCCAATTTGCAAAAATTACCGAAATACCCCCAATTTGCAAAATTATCGAAATACCCCCGATTTGCAAATTTACCAAAATACCCTTGATTTATAAAATTACAGAAATACCCTTGATTTGCAAAATTATCGAAATACCCCCAGTTTGCAAAATTACCGAAATACCCCCGATTTGCAAAATTATCGAAATACCCTTATAGGGAAAAATGACTATTTTGCCCTCGTGGGTAAATGCTTGTTTTATGCTTTGTTTTGACTGACCTGAGCTATGATTTGTCTATCTTTCTAGAGTATGCCATGTGATTTATATATATGTGCTTTGCATACATGACATACTGCATGGGATTGGGATTTTGGAATTGGAGGAAGTGATTGATCTGTTGGGGTCACACGGGTCGCTCGAGACGACTGTGGACCCACCGATTTAATTGTTAGGGTCGCACGGGTTGCCCGAGACGACTGTGGACCTACCGATGACTTTAAGCCGCTTATATTCTGGCAGCTCTACTGCGATATCGGTTAGTGCCGCAACCGGTGTTAACATTGGTGTGTTGGCTGGGTGGGTCGATTTTATCCCCACATGGTGTGTTGGTTGGTACGGGTGGTGTGCTGGCTGCACTGGGGTGGGGTGCATTCTTACACTATTGCATTTCTATTCATGAGATCCGATACTGATATGGGCTAGGCCCAAACGATTCTGTTATGGGCCGGGACCCAAACGATATGGCAATGGGCTTAGGCCCACTGAAACTGTACTGTGATTAAATAGGGCTCAAGCCCAGTCTGCTTCTGTATTCTGTTTATCTGACTGACTGTTTTTATATTAGGGGATTACACACTGAGTTTTCATAAACGCACCCCGTTTTTAACCGTGCAGGTAATCCCTAGCCTTAGACGGATCGGAGCTGCGAAGGACTCGGAGATGGCCACACAGCTGCTTCTGTTTTTCTATTAAGTTATTCATAAGTACTTTATTTTGGTTTGGTTTGTAATAAGGCCTTTTAAAGTTTTTGGATTTTAAATTTTAGGTTTGGTTTTATTTTAATTTATATCTGTTAGAAGTAAATCGCGGGTTTTTTCCAAAATGATTACTGTTTTCAAAACACTATGTTACAACAATTGTTTTCAGTTATCACGTTTTCGCAACGTTTTTAAAAAGCTTCCGCAGTTGAAGGAGACTTTGATGGAAATCAATAACGTTTTAAAAGTGAACAACCTTTTTCAATGAACCCCGTTTTGAAAATAAACGAACGCAAGCTGAGGCTTTACACAAGTTTAAATGGAAGAAGTTTTTAAATATTAAGAAGGGTTTTCAATGAAAACATGGTTTTCGAAAAAAACACTTCAATGTGACACACTTGATTCGAGCCTAACTTCTAGGCCGAGTTTGGGGTGTTACAACATGCATAAAATCTAGCTTGACCAAACCTTGTTCTTCAAAAATGGTGTTTTCTTCCTTCTAAAATCGGTGGTAAGCTTGAGGATGATGATAATTTTATTTTACTTTTAGTTTATGTTTTACTTATTTACTATTTTACTATTTTACCCTTATATCATAACTTAAAATTTCATAAAGCTTTGTCCAAATTTGTCCATTATATTTCTATATGGTTTATTTACTATAATAGTCCACCACTTCATTATTCTATAACTATTTCATTATTCTATAACTATTTAACTCCTTTAGCTTATAGAAACTAACATTTATAGATTTTACGATTTAGTCCTTTTTAGTAAATTAACTAACTAAATGATAAAATTTTATAATCAAATTTTAACACAACCTTAATGACCTCGTGAATATTAAATAAAATATATTTTTGGATCGATACGTCAGGGTCGCGGTCCAAAAACCACTGTTTCTGACACTGCGAAAAAATGGGCTGTTACAGAAACCAAACTTGTAACACTCCAAACCTGATCCTAAAGACAATCCAAGAATGGCGTGTCAGTACCTTAAAATAATTTTCTTGGAAACCATATCTTCCATATACCAATTTACTACAATTTAAGCTAGTATGAAATATAAACTATTTTTCAACCAAAGATAAATAAGATGATACACCTTGAAAACCATAAATACACTACTAAAACTTCATTGAAATCATAGTTTGATAAGCACAAGTTTAAATGCAAAATTTGTTCTTCGACCGTGGACATTTGACACCATCCCCATGTCATGCATAATAAAAAATACAAGAAGTCTCATGGCAACAATTGTCTTCTGTCGTGGTCTTCAAAGATTCCTTTACTTCGTCAGCAAGCCTGGGAAAGAAAGGTAACTAAGTAAGTTCAAAGAACTTAGTGAGTTCCAGAAGAAAACATTGCAATAGTTACATATAATTCAAGAAAACCTTTCCAACTTAGCAAAGTCATGCAGTTCGCCAGTTTACAAATACCAAACACAAATAGGCAATACGCTAGATACTATTCCTTTGGCGTGTACACTACACCCATGCAACCATATAGACTACCTTCTTCGTGTTAGCCATAAACCATAGTCCATGTACAGAGCCATATCATTCTTTTATTCATTTTCATTTATGATTATTTGTCAATCTGGTTTGCAATAACAATTGCCCTACCCGAGGCTACACGACTGTTTTCATGTATCACGATTTGTCAGTTCAATGCTCATTTCATTGAAGGCAACGCCGTGAATTCATTTCCATATATCAGATCATGTTATTCATTTCAAAAGGAACTGGTAGTGGCTTAAACATTTAAGAAGGTTCTTACATCTTAACACAAATAGACCAAACCAGATTGATAACAACAAGCATTTGTCACTCTTGTACAAACATTTCATCTTCATAGAATATGTATACTTACCTTAAGTCAAACATAAAAAAGGGCACCATACACACATGGAGTAAGAAGGAACTAACCAGAAAATGAGACAAGTTCAAACAGCAGGACTCTTGCCCTTATTATGAGAGCCTTTAGGATTGTCTTGAGCTATAATATAAATAGTTACACTTACTAGACTGTATGCCAGAAAAGTAAACAAACTTGCAAGTAATATCATCAGAAAACCTAGATTCAGGAAGTTTCCTACCTTACACTCAAAACTAACGCTTAAGCATGCAACCCTAAAGTCACTTAAATAACTATAAAAGTAACCTAAGGTTCATCGACATATACCAGGTGCTAGAACAACGAAAGAGTTGGTTGATTACAACGAACCCAAATCTTCAAGAAAGTCTCTGGTCTTAGGCTTTTCGAGAGAAAAGTACAAAGAAGGTTTCATAATAAAATATGGGTGCAAAGGAAAATAGAAAACTTGCTTAAGAAGCAAGTACCAACTTTATTCAGACATAAACGGAAGCTAGGTTTAGTGGATAAATCTGATTATCCCACTAACCTCTTCGATTCCTGTGACTAAGAACTTTCTCTATCATCATAAATACGAGTATTATCGGTTTTGGTAACTTAGTTCTATTCTAACCAATTCCCATTTATTTAAATAAATTGTTCAACTAGAATAATAAAAGAATAATATAATAAATAGTTCTATCAAACTGAGGACATAACATATTCGTCTAACAGTTGGGGTGGTGTATACTCTTTAGAAGAGTCCGTCAAACAATCAAGCTCGCCCATCACAGGCTTCGACCAATGGCGCACTCATAGACTTAGAAACTTAGTCACAATCAACATCTCACCCACTGAAAACTTGTTCTAAACACCATACTTCGATAAACAGTGTTCGAACGCTAGGACTACATTGGGCGGGGTGTTACAGATTAGCTCCCCTAACACCTTTGAGCTCCTTACCTTTCTAGAGTTCGCAGGCGCTTCAGTGGCAACCTTCGATTGGTAGAAGCAGCATTGGTACCAGTGATTCTTTGGAAAGCCTTGACCATGGCATGCACCAATGTTCTACACTCTCATCCAGTACATTTTCCCTGTCTGGTCGCACAGGTGGTGTTGAAGTCTTGTTACGTTCTGGAGGGTCCAGAGCTCCATTAACATGGTTCACGGTCACGTTACCCTTTAGGGGGGCATTTTTCTAACTCTAAGCATGCATAAGACATAAGTTTAAGTAAAAACAAGCATATAAAATTATGCATTTTAAGCTCAAAAATCATAATTGTGTATGCCAAAACATATCTGAAAACACAGCTTGCTAAGTGTACCTGTGAGCACAACCAATAAGTGTATCATATGTGACACTTCAAAAAATTTTACAAACCTGGCAAACCTAACAGATTAACCAACTTGGTGAACCTAACAGATTAACCAACCTAACAAACCTAACAAATTAACCAACCTGGTGAACCTAACAAATTGACCAACCTAGCAAACCTAACAAATTAACCACCTGGTGAACCTAATAGATTAACCAACCGGGCGAACCTAACAAATTAACCAACTTGACTCTGGTACCATTAAATGTAACATCCCATACGCGGTCTAGTCACCAGCCCCAACTATGGAACACCACATTAGCCACCTAAATGACTCTCCGGCTAAACAACAACCGAACCTCCAACACACCACACAAAACAAGTACAGATTTAAGAAAACATAAGCTCACGAACTTCCATCACTTGCTTCACGATACGCAGTAGTAGTAATGTGCGAACCCTAGGACTTGTAAAAGAAAACACCCCACGGAACATAGTAATTCAGTTATCAAGAATCGGGTTTCGTACATTGCATAGCTCACGCATTCTAAATCTTCGCAGAGTAAGTCACCTTAAATAAGGCAAGTCTCGTGAATGACCCCTACGCATTTAGATTCTACAAACACGTTTCATAGCTTCTCTCCTCTTTTGCATTTCATTAACTATTAAGGGTTCGTAGGTAGTAGTTCGCCATTCGCTAGGGTTCGCACTTTGCACAGATCAACAACCCTATCACTGTGCAACAACTTCGGTGAACTCTGTATAGGTTAGTCAGTTTTGATGATCTCATGCTTTTTCTTATGGCGAACACTATACTTAAAATTCAAGTATGTATATATAGTTATATTGGTTCACAAAAGGTATTAAAAACATAAAGAAAAAAACTAAGTCCTAGATCAATCGGCGAAGTCAATAGATAGAAAGACATCTCTAAGCCCAAGTGGAATCCCACATTGCCTTTAAGTCCAAAGTTCGTTTGTACCACCTATTCAGTGTTTATGCTTCGCCTGTATCACTCACTTCGCCACTACACACCATGCGATCTAACTGTCTCTAGTGTTTAGAAAGGAGTGTGTAAGCTCTTGCGAACTGAGTGAATGTACAGGAAAGCAACATAGCACGCACAAAAACATAAGTTAAATAGAGTTTTAACAGAGTTACTATTCTACGAACTGGGTTCGCCATATTTATGCGAAGCCTATTTGCGGTTACCTACTGTTAGTTAGCTTAAAACAGTAAAACATAATATTTTGGAAAACACAATCTTATTCACATGTTCTTTTTTTTTTTTTGGATAAATGAATATCCTTATAACCCCTAATTTTGACTCAAAGAGTCCAACATATCCCATAAGCGTAGCATTAAGCTAACACTCTCCAACAGACCTGTAATAGTTCATTTTTAGTGGTGTCGAAAATAGTGGTTTCGGAATCACAAATCCAAATTTTGAGCTGAGAAATTTTATTTAAGTGGGTTAAATATAAATATAATGAATTTTGATTTGGTTAGATTTTGCTAATTGAGGAAAAGTTAAAGTATAAGTGGTTGTCTAGAAAGTCTAGTGGTTTTGAAAAATGAGGTATCGGGACCTCGTTTCTATAAACCGAGCTTGTAAATATTTTTATTAAATATTTATGGAGTTATTTTTTTGGTATGTGAAGGTTCGGTTAAGAAATTTTATTATTTAGATAGTTAATTAAGGAAAAAGGACTAAATTATAAAAGATATAAAAACTTAATCATTATTGAAGTATAATGATTAAATGGTTTAATTAAAATGAGAGGAAGGGTTTACATGGTAAATACATCATTTTCTTAATAGTGGATGGTTAGTAGGTATTTATTACATTTTATAAATTAAATTAAAAGTTAAAAATATTATAATACAAGTAAAACATAAAAAAAAAAATGGTTATCATCTTCTTGGTTGTTTCTCACCGAAACAAAAATAAACAAACTTGAACTTCCAATTTTAAGAGCTTGAAGTTTCGGTGGCATTAGGTGTATGCATGTAAGCAATTTCTTTACCTGTTTTTAATCATTTTTATGTTTTTAAAATAGTTGCAATTATGTTTAACTAACTCGTATCTCCGTTTTTTAAACTGTTAAATATTTTGGATTTTTCCATTAAAGAATCTTATTTGTTTATGATGTTGAATGATGAATTTGTAGTTTTCATTGTTGTTTAAGACTATTTTGTAAAGTGATTTTAGTTATTTTTTAGCTAAAGGACTAATTTCATAAAATATTAAAGTTGACATGGAATTATTGTGAATTTTGAATAATTTTGGACTGTACTAAAATAGAAATAAATTCGTCTAGCATGGGTATTTGAGAAATTTTGTTAGATTTGGAATTTTGGGTTTAAGGACAAAATTGAGAGAAATGTATAAGTTTAGGGAAAATATGTAAATAATAAAAACTTAGGGGTCATATGCATAAAATGAGGTGGAATATCTATTTGAATATGATATATTGAATTTAATCATTATATAGATCAAGAATTGAATCGTATGGAGGTTAACCGAGGAAAAGAGAAAGTCGAGGATTAGTTCTTATGAGCCGAGCAAAAGCATAATTTAGGTAAGCTCATAGTGTAATGATATGTATATGTTGTAACAGCCCGTTTTTGGTCAAATCAGAACAGTGGTTTTGGGACCACAAATCCGAGGTCAAAATATTTATTTTATTATTATTTTAATGATTACAGCATGATCGAGTGTTTGTGTGAAAATTTCATTGAGAAATTTTATCGTTTGATTGGTCAATTTGATAAAAAGGACTAAATCGCGTAAAGTGTAAAAATGGAGTTCCATTAGCTAAAGGTATCTAATAGCTATGGAGTCTTAATTAGAGGTCCTTATGTTGTAATTAGACCATGATTAGTGTGATTGGACATATATGGACATATTATCATGAACTATTAATGGTTTTTCATTAAGGTTAATAAGGTAATTTGGTTAATTAACTTAAAATAAATAAAACCAAAATATGTTATCATCTTTTAGTTTCTTCCATAACCGAAACTTAGGGCTTGAAGAAGCCATTTTTATATCTTTCACTCGGTCAAGCTTCTCATGCTCATTAAGGTATGTTTTTGTCCCATTTTTAATAATTTTTATGTTTTTGAGATCGTTGCAGCTAGTACTAGCTAGCCCAAGAACTAATTTGCAAAACTGTTAAAGATTTTAAATGTTGCCATTGATGAATATGTATGAGTTTTGATGATTGATGATAGATTTTGAATGTTTGTTGATAGTTAAACAAGTTTTGTAAAGTGAGTTTGAGTAAAAATGCAAAATAGGGATTAAATTGAGAAAAGTGTAAAGTTAGTGGTTAAAATGTGAAATAAATGAAAATTATGGGCTGCTAGGGGCATTATGGTAATTCAGCTAGCATGGGTTTATTTGGAATTTCCCTAATTTGTGATTTTATGAAATAAAGACTAAATTGTCAAAAATGTGAAATATGTGGGGCAAAAGTGTAAAAATGCCTTAAAGTATGTTTTGGACTAAATTGAATGAATAATTGATTAAATAAGTTATTTTTGATTATTTATATATTAAGAAAAGAGGAATTCAGGCTTAGATCGGGGAAAAAGCAAAGTAATTGAATAGTCGGTCGGTTCCGTTATTTCCGTATACGAGGTAAGTTCGTATAATTGAACTTAAATGTACCTTTATTTAAATGACGGATGTAATGTGATTGTACTTATCTTATTGGTAAAATTTTGAAGATTTCGAATTAAATGTATGATTTAAGTAAAGCAAGTTGCCAAATAAGACCATAGCTGCGCTATGGCAATCGGATAATAAGACCATAACCGGGTTATGGCATGTGAATGTAAGACCACGACAGGGCCTTGGCAATGTATGTGTAAGACCATAGTTGGACTATGGCATCGGAAAATCGATGTATTTGTTTTGTAAGCATTTATAAGATGGAGTGGTTTGTTAAGAGAATTGTTGAGAAATAGATAAGTATCGGTACAGGTACGTGCGGAAAACTATTCGAGAAACAAGTTAATGGAAGTTGAGAAATTATGAGTTACTATGTGGTTAAATTTTATGTTAACTTAGTGATTGATGCTTTAATGCAGTATATGTTATCTATTTGAAATGCTAATGAATGATGAGATTATTTCATATTTATATACGAACTTACTAAGCTTTATAGCTTACTTTGTTCATTTTCTTCTATGTTTTATAGTATTTCGAAGCTAGCTCGGATCTAGGGATCGTCAAAGACTTCATCGCACTATCAGACATCTATTTTGGTACTTTTGAAGTGTGTATATGGCATGTACATGCTTAAGTCATTTTGGTATGTTTGATGAACATGTATTTAGGCCATTTGAGTTGGCTTGTGATGGTGAATTTGATGTTGTTTATAAATGTGCAAATGGTATTATTTTGAGTTAGATAATTGACCTATAATGAGTGATTGAGGTTGAATTGATATTGCATGTTTGGAATGGTTTAGTTAATTGAATGGTATATGTGAATTAGGTATAAAATTATATGGCAAATTGTGGTATATTTGTGATTTATATTGATGGTAAAGAATTGGTATGATTTGGACTTTGGTTGATGACTTTTGGCAACTTATTTATGTCTTGAAATGGAACTATTTGAGCTTGTTTAGGTATGTGTAAAATGGGTGGCAAATTGGCTTGGTAAATAACCTATTTTTGTCCACACGGGCAGAGACACGGGCGTGTGTCTCAGCCATGTTTGACACACGATCATGTTACACAGCCGTGTGTCCCCTGGTATTGATATTAAAATGAAGTCAGTATGCTCCACACGGTCTCACACACGGGCGTGTGATCGGCCGTGTGGCACAAGCCAGTTGTAACACCCTTAACCCGTAACCGTTGCCGGACTAGGGTTAAGAGGCATTACTAATCATTTCCGAACATTTCATATCATTTTACAGCACAAAGGAAATCATCTTCAACACATACCAAAATACGAACATATAGTCCCTTAATGAGGTCTACGAGACCTTAAACACTTGTTAGAAAGGGGTCGGGACTAAACCGAACTTATATGAATATTTTTGAAATTCAAACATTTTTCTAAGTTACAGAGGTCACAAGCCTGTGTGGGTAGGCCGTATGCCTCACACGGCCTCGGACACGCCTATGTGTCCAATCTGTGGCAAAACAGGGCATACATACTGACTTGTCCACACGGCCTAAGACACACCCGTGTGCCTCACCCGTGGTCGACACTGACTTGCACCACACGGCCAATCACACTCCCGTGTGTCCAGCCCGTGGTAAAGTCTGACTTGTTTTGAAACACAACCTCGAAGGACATGGTCGAGCCACACGCCCGTGTGCTCAACCGTGTGGGCAATTATAGGCCATTTTCAAGGCCAAATTACCATCCACACTTTGAAATCACCTATAAGCATCAAACCAATACCGATTCATGCCTCAAATGCAATTAAAACATACCAATACAAGTACCAACTAATCAACTACTACATCATTTATTTCCATACTCAATTCCTACTCAAATAAATTCATCCAAAACATCATCTTCATAACTCAATTCATATAACCTAAACATCATCTAGTCAAACCACAAATTCACACTTAAAATACCAATCTCATCATCCAATTCAAGCATGAATTATACCATTTCCAACCTCACTATTTCATACCACATTCATCATTTACATAGCTCACACATAATAACCAAAATCATCTATCTTCCAAGCCATGTCACATGGCAAGGTCCAACATCTCAAAACACACCATATTTACTAGCCTATACATGCCATATACCAAATATATACATCTTTCAAAAGTACCGAAATTGATAGCCGATAGTGTGATTGAGTCGCTAACGATCCCCGGATCCGAGCTAGCTTTACCGACACTGTAAAAACAGAGAAACACATCACACAGTAAGCTTTTTAAGCTTAGTAAGTTCATAACATAATACATTCAAGTCAATAAATCAAATACAATATACAAGTTAATCCATCACATAGATCAACTCTCAATTATTCACACCATATCATCCATAGCTAACATACTCACTCAACCATTCACATTTCCATACACAATTTCATCAACCACAAAGGTTCATTACATACCTTATCCAACACATAGTTATTCACCATCCATGCTACTCAATGCTCAATATTACATTTCGATCAACCTTTATTATTCATTTGATTTAATCACACACTTAGTGCCAATTTCGTAGCCGAAGCATAAATGTCATCGCACACTTAGTGCCTGTACTTTAAACCGAACTTATCTCGGTATCGCACACACAGCGCCAATCAATAAAGCCGAAGCTTCCATAACTTCGCACACACAGTGCTATTCATCTCTGTCTCGATTTCAATTACGCACACTTAGTGCCATCTAAATTCAATTCCGCACATAGCATTTCTAATCTCATAATCACATATATATTCATTCCATAATACTAAAACATAATTTAACAACATGTATTATATCCAAACTTACCTCGGACGTCGAAATAACAAAATAGTCGATTAATCGAGTACTTTGTCTTTGCCTTGATCTCGATTCGTATCTCTCCTTTCTTGGTCTATACATATTCAAATTTAGCTCATTAAATCACCAATTCATTCAATTTAGTCCAAACACATATATTTAGGGTATTTTACAAAATAGCCCTCACATTTTCACATTTTGACACTTTAGTCCCTATTTCATAAAATCAGAAAATACATATATTTTCATTATACCATGCTTAGGCCAAATCTCCCTATTCTCATATAAGCCCAAATATTTCATTTATTTCACATTTTAGTCCTTCAAAATAATATTTTCACAATTTAGTCCAAATTACTCAATTTCATCAAAAATTCAAAGACAAACTATGTTAATCTATCACATATCTTTCATATTTCATCCTCAAACATCACAAAGCTTGCAAAATCACCAATGGCACATTTCAAAATCATCATCAGTTCACAAAATTGAAGCATGGGTTTTGAAGAACACAAAGTAACGATTACAAAAACGTAGAAATTATCAAAAATCGAGCTCAAAACATGCCTTGATTAAAATCAACCATGGCCAAACCCTAGATGGCTTTTTCTCTTTTCTTTTCTTTCAAATTTCGGCAAGGAAGATGATAAAATGGCTTTAATTTTTGTTTTGTTTAATTAATATTAACATTAATAACTATTTTACACTTTTAACCTTATGCCATGCCATTATCATCCATTTACTTTCAAATGGTTTAATCACAACATAAGGAGTTCCCTTTTAAGAAGCCATGCCAATTAGACACTTTAACAATCAGCACACAACTTTTACATTTTATTTGATTGAGTCCTTTTTGCTAATTAAACACACAATCGAGAAAATTTTCACACAAAACTTTCACACATGCTCAATCACATATTATAAACACCAAAATAATATTAAAATATATATTTATTTTTTTTCCGACATCAAATTTGTGGTCCCGAAACCACTATTCCGACTAGGGTCTAAACCGGGCTGTTACAACTCTCCCCCTTAGGGATTTTCGTCCCCGAAAATCTTACCAGTGAATAGGTTCGGATATTGCTCTCTCATAACATCTTCGGGCTCCCACATAGCCTCTTCAACTCCGTGTTTGTGCCATAACACTTTCACTAAAGAAATTTTTTTGTTTCTCAACTGTTTAATCTCTCGTGCCAAAATTCGAATCGGTTCCTCACCATACGATAAATCTGACTGAATCTCAACCTCAGTAAGAGCAATCACATGTGATGGGTCAGATCTGTATCGTCGAAGCATCAATACGTGGAATACATTATGAATCTTTTCTAACTCAGGTGGCAATAAAAACTTATAAGCAACCGATCCAATTCGTTCAATAATCTCATACGGCCCGATGAACCTCGGACTCAGCTTGCCTTTTCGGCCAAATAGAAGTTTTTTCTTCCACGGAGACACTTTCAAAAACATTTTGTCACCAACCTCAAATTCGATATCTTTCCATTTCAAGTCTGTATAAGACTTCTAACGATCTGAGGCTGCTTTTAAACTGTCACGAATCACTTTCACTTTCTGCTCGGTCTCTTTTATCAAATCAACCCCGTAAATCTTATTCTCACTCAGCCCAGTCCAATACAATAGAGTTTGGCATTTTCGACCGTAAAGAGCCTCATATGGTGCCATTTTGATACTAGACTGAAAACTATTATTATACGCAAACTCAATCAATGGTAAATGTTTCTCCCACGTACTTTCAAATTCAAGAATACAACATCTCAACATGTCTTCAAGAACTTGAATGATCCGCTCGGATTGTCCATCCGTTTGCGGATGAAATGTTGTACTGAAATGCAACTTTGTGCCTAAAGCCTCTTGCAATTTCTTCCAAAATCGCGAGGTAAATCTCGGATCTCTATCAGATACAATAGATAGTGGCACCCCGTGCAATCTCACAATCTCAGAGATATACAATTCAGCTAACTTATCAAGTGAATAATCTGTTCTCACCGGAACAAAATGAGCTGATTTCGTCAATCTGTCAACTATCACCCAGATTGCATCTTTGTTTCTCGGAGATAAAGGCAATCCTGACACAAAGTCCATCGTGATTCTCTCCCATTTCCACTCAGGAATCATAATTGGTTGTAATAAACCTGATGGAACTTGATGTTCAGCTTTAACTTGCTGACAAACCAAGCATCTTGAAACAAATTCTGAGATATCCCGTTTCATACCATGCCGCCAATAAAGCTGTTTCAAAATTTTATACATTTTTGTACTCCCCGGATGAACAGTCAAACAATTACTGTGAGCTTCGTTCAAAATCAACTTAATCAACCCTGAATTCTTCGGAACACAAATCCGATCTCTGAATCTCAAACAATCATCATTATCAACTCGAAATTCTGAGTCAGAATTTAAACCACATTGAGCTCATTTTATCATCATCTCATCATCACTTTTCTGTGCATCACGAATCTGACGTACGAACATCAGCCTCACTTTCAACTCAGCCAAAACTAAACCATCATCACATAGATCTATCTGAGTACTCATAGTTCGCAAAGCACATAAAGACTTTCGACTAAAAGCATCAGCAACTCCATTAGCTTTACCCGGATGATAATCAATCACAAGCTCGTAATCTTTCAACAATTCTAACCATCTTCTCTGTCGTAAATTCAATTCTTTCTGAGTCATCAAGTACTTCGAGCTCTTATGATCCGTATAAATATGACATTTCTCGCCAAAAAGGTAGTGACGCCAAATCTTCAATGCAAACACAATTGTAGCTAATTCAAGATCATGCGTCGGACAGTTCTTTTCATGCAGCTTTAACTGCCTTGAAGCATAAGCAATGAATTTGCCTTCTTGCATCAACACACAGCCCAAACCATTCAACGATGTATCACTGTAAACTATGAATTCTTTACCCGATTCAGGTTGAACTAACACTGGCGCCTCTGTCAACAATGTTTTCAACTGCTCAAAACTCTGCTGGCACTTTTTTGACCACTCGAATTTAACATCTTTCTGTAGCAACTTCGTCAACGGAGTCACAATCATCGAAAAGCCTTTTATGAATCTAGGATAATAACCAGCAAGTCCCAGAAAACTACGGACTTCAGACACATTTCTCGAAGGCTTCCACTCAAAAATAGCTGAGATCTTACTCGGATCAACTCGTATTCCCGCAGCTGATACAATATGCCCTAGAAAACCAACCTCATGCAACCAGAACTCACATTTGCTAAACTTTGCATACAATTTCTTCTCAAGCAGAGTATGTAACACAATTCTCAAATGCTCGGCATGTTGCATCTCATCACAGGAATAAATCAGAATATCATCAATGAACACCACAACAAAGCGATCTAAGTACGGTCTGAATATCCGATTCATCAAATCCATAAACACTGCAGGAGCATTTGTTAGTCCAAAAGGCATAACTAAGAATTCATAATGTCCGTACCTCGTTCTGAAAGCAGTTTTTGGTACATCTGATTCTTTAACTCTCAACTGGTAATAACCCGATCTCAATTCTATCTTAGAAAACATTGTAGCTCCTTTCAGTTGATCAAACAAATCATCGATTCGCTGCAATGGATATTTATTCTTTATCGTTACTTTGTTCAGTTGTCAGTAATCAATACACATCCTCATAGTACCATCTTTATTTTTCACAAACAACACAGGAGCACCCCAGGGCAAGAAACTCGATCGTGCAAATCCTCTATCTGTTAATTCTTGCAACTGAGACTTCAACTCTTTCAATTCTATCGGTGCCATTCTATTCAGAGCTATTGAGATAGGAGTCGTCCTCGGCACTAAGTCAGTACCAAATTCAACTTCCCGTAGCAGAGGTAATCCCAGAGTTCCTCAGGAAACACATCAGGGAATTCACAAACCACAGGCTTAGATTCAACTTTCTTTTCTGTCACTTTAGTATCTATCACATATGCAAGATAGGCTTTGCAACCCTTTTTCACATAATTTAAAGCTTTCATCGATGATATAACCGTCGGTAGCCCATTCAACTCACTGGATTCAATTCGAACCATCTCACCATTCTGACTTCTCAAATCAATACTTTTCCTTTTACAATTTACAATAGCATTATGCAAAGTGAGCCAATCCATGCCCAGAATGATATCAAATTCATCAAAGGGTAGCAACATCAAATTAGCCGGAAAGAAAATATCTCGAAACATCAACGGACAGTTCTTACACACTTTATCAACTAAGAGACACCTACCTAAAGGGTTCGATACTCTAATCACAAATTCAGTAGACTCAACAGGTAGAGTCTTACTAGATACTAGATTCACACACACATAGGAATGAGTAGAACCTGGATCTATCAATGCAATCACATCAGTATCAAATAGAGTAAAAGTACCAGTAATGACATCTTGAGATGACGCTTCCTCACGAGTGCGAATAGCATAGGCTCGGGCAGGTGCTCTCGCCTCTGATCTTACAGCTTTATCGGTAGTCCCTCTCTGGCTTCCACTCACAATTCTGGTGTTTATGGGTGGTCTACCCCTAGCTGTCGTATTACTCGGTCTCGCACTCTGAACATTGCCTTTCTCAGCCAACTCTTGGCAATCTCGAATAAAATGATCTCAGGATCCACAATTATAACAAGTTCTATTATTGTACTTGCCCCAACATTCTCCAACTTGTCGTCTTCCACATTGTCTACACTCAGGCTTGTTGATTTTGACACTTCCAACGCTTGATTCGGTCGGAGTTTGACTTCTTGGACCAACACATTGTTTCACACGATCTCTACACGAATGTCCAAACGATGCATTTGAATGATTGCTTGCATCTCTAAATCTCTTCGTCGAAGGCTGAGACGACTTACTCATCTATCTTTTTCTTTTATCTCTAGCCTCAGAATCTGATTTCTTCTTTTCTTTGCTATGCTCCTCGACTTTGCAGGCTCTTTCAACTAACACAACAAATTCATTTATGTCAAGTATTCCAACTAACAATTTAATGTCTTCATTCAGCCCTTCAATGAAACGTTTACACATAGTAACTTCGGTCGAAAACATTCCCATGCATACTGACTCAATCTCACAAACTCCCTTCATACTCAGTAACGGACACGCGGCCTTGTTTCAGCTCTAGAAACTCTTTACGTTTCTGATCTATAAATCGTTGACTGATATACTTCTTTCGAAATTCAGCTTGAAAGAAATCCCAGGTGATTCTCTCTCTCGGAACCACTGATAGCAACGTTTTCCACCAATTATATGACGTATCTCTCAACAAGGAAACTGCACATTTAATGCATTCATCAGGAGTCAATGACATCTCGTCAAACACTCGAATGGTATTCTCGAGCCAAAACTCAGCTCGCTCAGCATCATCATCAGCTATGGCCCTAAACTCTTCAGCCCCATACTTTTGAATTTTATCTACAGGAGGCTTATTCCATTGGATCGGATCTACAACTTGTGGCACAACGGGCACTTGTGGGGGTGGAGGTTGTGGAGTAGCCGGATTCGTTCGAACGAATTCTGAAAACCACTCACTCATCATTCAGAAGAAGGCTTGCTTAGCCTCTCCCTCTTGACTACTAGCAATCAGCCTAAACTCAGCCGGCGCAGTCCTTTGAGCGGGAGCAGGCACATTGCTCTCAACATCGTCAGCAACTGCTCGATCGGGATCCATTTACTATACGAAAACACATTTTCAACTGTCAGGATTCATCACACTATCGCAATTATATATATAGCATATATAGCTAGACTCACACACGCTACATTAGTCCTAGAATCGACTAAATCGTTACTCTGATACCAATAAAATGTAACGCCCCTAACCCGTAACCGTTGCCGGACTAGGGTTAAGAGGTATTACTAATCATTTCCGAACATTTCATATCATTTTACAACACAAAGGCAATCATCTTCAACACATATCAAAATACAAACATATAGTCCCTTAATGAGGTCTACGAGACCTTAAAAACTTGTTAGAAAGGGGTCGGGACTAAACCGAACTTATATGAAAATTTTTGAAATTCAAACATTTTTCTAAGTTACAGAGGTCACAAGCCCGTGTGGGTAGGCCGTTTCGAGTCTGACTTGTTTTGAAACACAACCTCGAAGGACACGGTCGAGCCACACGCCTGTGTGCTCAACCGTGTGGGCAATTTTAGGCCATTTTCAAGGCCAAATTACCATCCACACTTTGAAATCACCTATAAGCATCAAACCAATACCAATTCATGCCTCAAATGCAATTAAAACATACCAATACAAGTACCAACTAATCAACTACTACATCATTTATTTCCATACACAATTCCTAATCAAATAAATTCATCCAAAAGATCATCTTCATAACTCAATTCATATAACCTAAACATCATCTAGTCATATTACAAATTCACACTTAAAATACCAATCTCATCATCCAATTTAAGCATGAATTATACCATTTCCAACCTCACTATTTCATACCACATTCATCATTTACATAGCTCACACATAATAACCAAAATCATCTATCTTCCAAGCCATGTCACATGGCAAGGTCCAATATATCAAAACACACCATATTTACTAGCCTATACATGCCATATACCAAATATATACATCTTTCAAAAGTACCAAAATAGATAGCCGATAGTGTGATTGAGCCGCTGACAATCCCCGGATTCGAGCTAGCTTTACCGGCACTATAAAAACAGAGAAACATATTACACAGTAAGCTTTTTAAGCTTAGTAAGTTCGTAACATAGTACATTCAAGTCAATAAGTCAAATACAATATATAAGTTAATCCATCACATAGATCAACTCTTAATTATTCACACCATATCTTCCATAGCTAACATACTCACTCAACCATTCACATTTCCATACACAATTTCATCAACCACAAAGGTTCATTACATACCTTATCCAACACATAGTTATTCACCATCCATGCTACAATGCTCGATATTACATTTCGATCAACCTTTATTATTCATTTGATTTAATCGCACACTTAGTGCCAATTTCGTAGCCGGAGCATAAATGTCATCGCACACTTAGTGCCTATACTTTACACCGAACTTATCTCGGTATCGCACACACAGTGCCAATCAATAAAGCCGAAGCTTCCATAACTTCGCACACACAGTGCTATTCATCTCTGTCTCGATTTCAATTATGCACACTTAGTGCCATCTAAATTCAATTCCGCACATAGCATTTCTAATCTCATTATCACATATATATTCATTCCATAATACTAAAACATAATTTAACAACATGTATTATATCCGAACTTACCTCAGACGTTGAAATAACAAAGCAGTCGATTAATCGAGTACTTTGTCTTTGCCCCGATCTCGATCCGAATCTCTCCTTTCTTGGTCTATACATATTCAAATTTAGCTCATTAAATCACCAATTCATTCAATTTAGTCCAAACACACATATTTAGGGCGTTTTACAAAATAGCCCTCAGATTTTCACATTTTGACACTTTAGTCCCTATTTCATAAAATCAGAAAATACACATATTTTCATTATACCATGCTTAGGCCGAATTCTCCCTATTCTCATATAAGCCCAAATATTTCATTTATTTCACATTTTAGTCCTTCAAAATAATATTTTCACAATTTAGTCCAAATTACTCAATTTCATCAAAAATTCAAAGATAAACTATGTTAATCTATAACATATCTTTCATATTTCATCCACAAACATCACAAAGCTTGCAAAATCACCAATGGCACATTTCAAAATCATCATCAATTCACAAAATTGAAGCATGGGTTTTGAAGAACACAAAGCAACGATTACAAAAACGTATAAATTATCAAAAATCGAGCTCAAAACATACCTTAATTAAAATCAACAATGGCCGAACCCTAGATGGATTTTTCTCTTTTCTTTTCTTTCAAATTTTGGCAAGGAAGATGATAAAATGGCTTTAATTTTTGTTTTGTTTAATTAATATTAGCATTAATAACTATTTTACACTTTTAACCTTAATGAATTTTAATAATAACACCTTATGCCATGCCATTACCATCCATTTACTTTCAAATGGTTTAATCACAACATAAGGACTTCTCTTTTAAGAAGGCATGCCAATTAGACACTTTAAAAATCAGCACACAGCTTTTACATTTTATGCGATTGAGTCCTTTTTGCTAATTAAACACACAATCGATAAGATTTTCACACAGAACTTTCACACATGCTCAATCACATATTATAAACACCAAAATAATATTAAAATATATTTTTTTCTGACCTCGAATTTGTGGTCCCGAAACCACTATTCTGACTAAGGTCTAAACCAGGCTGTTACATCAGTATACCCCCTAATTGGCACACGGCCTAGTACACGGGCGTCTGACTTGGCTGTGTTGCATAAGTCAGTATACTCTACAGGTTTGGCATGGCCTAGCACACGGCCTGGCACACGAGCGTGTGTGGCCATTTCGAAGGGCACACGGGCTAGACACATGGGCATGTGGTTGGCCGTGTGACCCAAGTCAGTAAGCTCACTTGTTTGGACACGGGGTAGGACACGGGCTGGGACACGACCATGTGCTTCCATTTCGAATGTTCACACGGCCTGTGACACGAGCGTGCCTGATGGCCGTATGAGACACACGGCCTGGTCACACGAGCGTGTGTCCCCTGTTTTGAGAAAAAAATTGTTAAGTGTTGGAAAATTTCCCGAGCTTTCAGTTTAGTCCCGAATCACTCCTAATGCATGTTTAAGGCCTCGTAGGCTCGTTTAAGGGACACTATGATTAATTTTGATTGAATTGTATTTGAATCGATAAATTGTATATGAAATGTATGTTAAAAGTGTTGAAAGTCCATTAATACTCCGTAACCCTATTCTGACGGTGAATACGGGTGAGGGGTGTTACATTTATTGGTATCAGAGCTACGGTTTAGTCGATTCTAGGACTAACATAGCGTGTGTAAGAGTCTAGCTATACATGCCATATATAAACTGTGATAGTGTGACAACTCTTGACATTTTAAAATGTGTTTTCATATAGCAACTGGATCCCAATCAAGCTATAGCTGATGAGGTTGAGAGTAATGCGCCTGTTCCTGCTCAAGGGACAGCACCATCTGATTCTAGACCTGTAACGAGCAGTCAAGGAGGAGAGGCTAAAGAAACCTTATTCCAAATGATGAACGAGTGGTTTACTCAATATATTCGAACGAACCTGGCTACTCAACAACCTCCACCCCCTCCTAATCCCCAACTTTTAAGATTGAACAAGCCTCCAGTTGATAAGATCTATAAACACGGGGCTGAAGAGTTCAGAGCTAATGTTGATGATGATCCTGAGAGAGCTGAGTTTTGGCTTGAAAATACGATTCGAGTGTTTGATGAACTTTCCTTCACACTGACTGAATGTTTAAAGTGTGCTATATCCCTTCTGAGAGACACATCATATCAGTGGTGGAATATGTTAGTATCCGTGGTGTCGAGGGAGAGAGTTACCTGGGAATTCTTTCAGACTGAATTCCGAAAGAAATACATCAACCAATGGTTTTTGGATCAAAAGCATAAAGAGTTTTTAGAATTGAAACAAGGTTGTATAAATGTAACTGAATATGAAAGAGAATTTGTACGGTTAAGCAAGTATACTCGAGAGTATGTTTCTACTGAAGAGATAATGTGCAAGCGGTTTGTTGATGGGCTGAACGAAGACATTAAACTTCTGGTTGGTATTTTTGATTTAAAAGAATTTATTGTGTTAGTTGACCGGGCTTGCAAAGCCGAAGGCTTTAGCCGAAAAAAAAAGAAGGTTGATTCTGAAGTTAGAGATTCAATAAAGAGATTGATGAATAAATCCTATCACTCTTCATCAAAGAAATCCTGAGATTCATATAGTCAATCAAATGCATCAGTGGAGTACTCTAATAGATATCGTGGGAAGCAATTTATGGGTTAAAAAACTCCAGCTATGTTAGTGGAAAGTGTGGGAAATGTTAGATCGAATAAACCTGAATGTGGACAATGTAGAAAACGACATTTTGGAGAGTGTAGAATGAATGAAAAAACCTGCTTTAAATGTGGTTCGCATGAACATTTCATTCGAGATTGTCCTGAGTTAGATGAGAAAGATAAATCTCAGAATGTAAGATCAAATAACACGACTTCGAGAGGGAGACCACCCTGTAATGTTAGAAATGTGAGTGGTAATAGAGGTGCAACACGAGATACTACTGTAAGATCCGAAGCTAGAGCACCTGCCAGAACCTATGCTATTCACGCTCGTGAAGAAGCGCCATCTCCAGATGTTATACTGGTACATTCTCTCTTTATGACACTGATGTAGTTGCATTGATAGACCCCGGATCAACTCATTCATATATATGTGTGAATTTAGTGTCTAGTAAGAATTTACTTGTTGATTCTACTGAGTTTGTTATAAAAGTGTCGAACCCCTTAAGCAAATATGTCCTAGTTGACAAAGTTTGCAAGAATTGTCTGTTAATGACTGGGGTTACTGTTTTCTGGCTAATTTGATGTTGTTACCGGTTGATGAGTTTGATGTAATTCTGGGTATGGACTGGTTGACATTACATGACGCTGTAGTAAACTGTAACAGTCTGGTTTAGACCTTAGTCGGAATAGTGGTTTCGGGACCACAAATCTGAGTAAAAAATTATTTTAATATTATTTTCTGTGTTTGCAGTATGTGATTAAGCATGTATGAAATTTTCGTAAATTAATTTTATTTTTTGTGTGCTTAAATTGAGAAAAGGACTTAATTGTGTAAAATGCAAAAGTGGCTTGATAATTATTAATGTAACACCCAAAACCCGGCCTAGACGTTACGGCCGAATCTGGCGTGTCACATTGAAGTGTTTTTCGGAAACCATGTTTTCATTGAAAACCCTTCTTAAATATGATTTACGAAAACGTGATATTTAAAAATTGAGTTGCGAAAACGTAGCATTTGAAAATAGTTATTGTTTTGGAAAACCATGTTCTACTTCTAGCAGATATAGATCACAATCAATAAAACCCCAAATTTAAAATCCAGAAATTATAGAGGCCTTATTACAACCCAGGCTTCTCAAACACTCATATACACACCCAAATCACTTAGCCATTAAAGCAAACAAGCCATTTGTGTCATTTTCTTTCACACATAAACATTTATGTGCAGTCTCCTAGCTGATCCCACGCTCAAGGCCCATTCCTTCTAGGCCCAAATTCGGGGCATTACAATTCACCCCTCCTTAAAGAAATTTTGTCCTCAAAATTTCCAATTAACAGGGTAGTTGTGTAACAACTACACCACTATGCTACCGCTGCGCACTCTAATCCCAATAACACTAATACACTTTTAACTTAATCTTGAAACCTCTTACACACATCCAAAACATTTAACCACAGAAGCAGACAAATATTTATCACACATGCATATAATTCCTATATCCAAACAAAACACACCTGACTTAAAAGGGACTGGACAAACTCGAACCCGATGCTCTTTAGATCCACATCTGAGACATGCTCCTGACTTCCTCCGGCATTCACCCGGATGATGCCTTTTACAATGCTCGCAAGTCGAAAAGTTTGGACGCGTTTTAACTCGCTTCACAGAATGAGGCTCCTGCTTCAGAGGACTGTGATCCCTCTTCTTCAAGCAGTCCAAGCATCTAGCCTGAAGCATCTCACCAATCTCCTTAACTCTGGTCTCAAACACTTCCTCTACCACCTTCCTTACCAATCGGGTCAGTGCCTCAGTCCCAAGCTCCGGGTTACCGCTACCCAAAGTTGGCGGACTTACCTCGACCACCGTCTCCTGAACAATCTCATGTTCCGGGGAAACGGGCAATTGATTGCTCGCTTAAAAATCTGATTGCCAGAACATACACTGAATAAATACAAAATCTAACTTTATGCACAGTCTAATATCTAAAGAACTTACGGATTCGGCGCCGGAGACTCGGTAAACCACACTTTTCAGAAGAAGTATCTCAAAACACTTCACATATTCGAAAACAACCTTTTGAAATCCAAAATTTTGAAAACCCATTCCACAGCCGAGTTTTGCAACTCGACTCTAATACCAGTAAATGTAACACCCCAAACCTGGCCTAGACATTAGGGTCAAATCTGGCGTGTCACATTGAAATGTTTTTCGAAAACCATGTTTTCATTGAAAACCCTTCTTAAATATGATTTACAAAAATGTGATATTTAAAAATTAAGTTGCGGAAACGTAGCATTTGAAAATAGTTATTATTTTGAAAAATCGTGTTCTACTTCTAGCAGATATAGATCACAATAAATAAAATCCCAAATTTAAAATCCAGAAATTATAGAGGCCTTATTACAACCCGAATCAAAATCAAAGTGCTTAAGTAAATGAGCAAAACAGAATAAAACATGTGCAGTTGTGTGGCCCTCTCCGAGTCCCTGGCAGCTCCGAACCGTCTAACACTGGGGATTACCTGAAAGGTTAAAAACGAGGTGAGTTTACGAAAACTCATTGTGTAATCCCCTTATTAAAGAAGCGATCGACAAGATACGAAGCAGAATCGATGCGGGCTCGAGCCTTTAACAAAGAATGATGCAGATTCGCCAGAGTATATGTGGGCAAAAGCCCAAAATAATATCATTTGGGTCATAGCCCATAACAGAATCAATTGGGCCTAGCCCATCATAGTAACAGTCTCAGTATGAATGATGCATGATGCACGCAAACCCATCCAACCCTGCACTACCTGTGGGGAACAAATCACCCACGCCATCCCTACACTTACAGTGTTAGCACCGGTTGCAGCACTAACCGAAATCGCAGTAAAGCTGCTAGTATATATGCGGCTTTAAGCCTTCAGTAACGGTCTCATAATTGGCACATAGGCATCGATAACTGTAATAAGATTGGCACATAACCATCAGCTATGGTAATATAACCAGCACACAGCCATGGGTAAGTATGATCGACACAAAGTCATCAATAATTACGACCGGCACACAGCCATAGATAAATATGATCGACACAAAGTCATAATCAATATGACACAGAGCCATAATTAGGTTGGCACAGAGCCATAATCAGATTAACTGGCTTAAAGCCATCGGTAGGTCCACAGTCGTCTCGTGCGACCCGTGCAACCTTAACAGATCATTACTGGGTCCACAGTTGTCTCGTACAACCCGTGCGACCCTATCAGAACAGTACTTCCTCCATAAATAATATCCCAACCCCATGCAGTATGTCATGTATGTAGAATGTCTGGCCCACAAATCATCATATCATTCACAGTTAAGTCAATCAAATCATAGTCATACAATCACAGTCAAATCAGACAAATCATAGCACAAGTTGGTCATTTACCCTCGAGGGGAAAAATAGTCATTTACCCTACAGGGGCATTACGGTCATTTTACCCTACAGGGGCATTACGGTCATTTTACACTACAGGGGTATTACGGTCATTTTACCCTACAGGGGTATTATGGTCATAATGGTGTAAATGGGCCCAAGGCGCAATATTCGGCCCAAGTGGGCCCACACGCTCGTGTGGCCCATTTAACCAAAATTCAGTCACGGCTATGCGAACTACATAGCCCAGTCCAGTATTTGCCACTTATCGTGGATTTCATCCGTGTGGGGCCCACGAGCCCATTGGGCCCACACGACCCATTTAGCCAAACGAGGCCCAAGATCACGAGAACACTCGTAGTGACCTCTACAATCTATCGCCCATAATTTGTGGGCTCGGTTTACCACACGAGCGATCGCACGCCCGTAAGGCCTCTAATGCCAAAGTTTTGGGTTTTCAACTTTTTCCGATTCACAGCAGAGATAGTGTGATTACACACCTGTTCGTGATAATGAGTAAACTAGCCCACGTGCTCTCCAACTATCGCCTTGCTTGAACCAATGGGTATTTGCAACTAACCGTTGATAAAAAATGATTACCCACTCTTTGATTAGTATCTAGACACAAAACGAATCACCATTAATATATATATATATAACCATGAAACAATTGATCCTTAATGAACACGCTTACCGATATCGTGCAACGAAGAACTCACAAGAATCAGAAGAACAAAGAATACAGTAGCTTAGGTTCAGCACAGTGGACAAATGATAGTGGTAATCGACACTAACAGTAGATCCCTAATCACTAGGCTAACAACAATCATCAGAGTAGAACGAGGGAGGAAGACAGACAAGAGGGGACGGTCACTAAAGAAAACCTGAAAAGAAAGGACCATAATCGGCCAAGGGTGAGAGAGAGAGAGAAAAGTAGGTTCGGCTTTGAGAGAAAATAGAAGAATGAAGGGGGAGAGAAGAGAAGTGCATTCAACACTGTTAGGAGAGTAAAGAAAATAGAAAAACGGGCAGAGAAAGAGAAGTGAGACCACAGAAGAATATTACCTAATTGGCAATTGAAGAAAGGGAGAAAATAATGGCAAAAATCACAAAGGAAATTCGGCCCTCTCCTTTCAAGCTCCACAAAACCGAAACAAAGAATATGCCTACAGCTAAAATTGCTCCCTATTTCCCTCTAGTCGAAATCTCCTAGAGCCTTAGAGTCCTAATCGGCCACAACACCCTACCAACCTCCCATTTCGAAATTCCTTGATTCTCTCTCCAACTCTCTCCATAATCCTCTCCACAACTCCATCCAAGACCAATTCAAACTCCTCTCAACAATGTTTCAGTCCAACTCTTCTACCTCCATAGCTCAAGCAGCAAAATAAACATTCCACTGTGTAACCCAGGACTTAAACCTCAGACCTCTCAGTTATACCACATGCCACCTTGCCACTACACCACAGGCTCTTTTTGTGACTTAACACATGCTCAAATATTTATAAAGCCTATGTGCCAGTGTCAAGATTCATTTAAGAGCAAAAACTAAAAATTTTGTTGAAGCCAGGACCTGAATCCAGGCTTCTCAAACACTCCCATACACACCCAAATCACTTAGCCATTAAACCAAACAAGCCATTTGTGTCTTCTTGCACACATAAATATTTATGTTCAGTCTCCTAACTGATCCCATGCTCAAGGCTCATTCCTTCTAGGCCCAAATTCAGGGCGTTACAATTAAAGTGTTACATTGCTATTGTTTCTATAATATGGAGTCCTTATGTTGCAATTTAGCCATTAAGTATTGGGATGGACGGTTAAGGGCTATTGTTGTATGGTTTTATAATTAGTTAATTAAGGGTAAAATTGGAAATTGATTATTAATGTTAATATAATTAAAACAAAGATAAAATAATGGCCATTTGTGTGTTCATCCACCGAAAACAAGAAAATAAAAAGGGGTTTTAAGCTTCTTTAACATTCGGCCATTGAAGTACTTATATTGAGGTATGTTTTGATTCGGTTTTTGATAATTTCTATGTTTTCGTGATCATTGCTTCATGTTCTCTTAAGCCCATGTCTTAATTTTGGAATTTGATGAAGAATTTGAAATGTGCCATTGATGAATGTTTGAGTTTTGTGATGTTAGTTGATGAAATATGAAATATATGTGTTAGATTAACATGTTTTGTCTTTGGATTTTTGGTGAATTTGAGTAATTTGGACTAAATTGTGGAAATAATATTTTGAAAGACTAAAATGTGAAATAAATGGAATATATGGGCTTACATGAAGCATGTGAAAATTTAGCTAAGCATGGGTACAAGGAAATTATGTGTATTTTTTGATTTTGTGAAATAGGGACTTAAATGTCAAAATGTGAAAATATGAGGGCTAATTTGTAAATTGCTAAATGTCAAAATGTGAAAATATGAGGACTAATTTGTAAATTGCCCTAAATGTGTGTTTTTGGATTGAATTGAATAATTTGGTGAATAAAAGAGTTAAATTTGAATATGTATAGATCAAGAACCAAAGAAAATAGATTTAGACCGAGGAAAGTCGAAAGTGATCGAGTAGTCGTTTTCGTTCGTTATTCCGAATACGAGGTAAGTTTATATACAAATAAATGTATTTGAATTGATTTATTTATGTTCATATGAAATTGAATTGTGATGAATGAATATGGAAGATACAAACATGTAATCCGAGGAATTATCGACAATGCGTCAATGTCCGAAAAGTCCTGTACGAACCTTAGGAATAGTTAGGATACGTATGTCATGACATTTGTTTCTGATATGTGATCTCATGTAAGACCACATCTGGGACGTTGGCATCGATTTGAGATTTACGTGTAAGACCATGTCTGGGACATTGGCATCGTATTTGATTCGTGTAAGACCCTGTCTGGGACAATGGCATCGATATTGGATTACATGTAAGACCACGTCTGGGACGTTGGCATTGTACGAGTATTCTGAGTTATCTGAGTATCCTATCCGATTCTGAATGGTTCAACGGGAAATTCTGAGAAATGAAAGACTATGTGAAATGTGTAATCAATTCAGGTACGTTGGAAATGAATACTATGTTTGAGTATGAAAGGTGAGTATATATGAATTTGCTCAAGTGAGATATGTGCATAGTCTTGTTGAGACTAAATGTGATATATGTATGAATGAGCTATGATCAAATTGATACTTAGAGATATGATTTGTTGGTAAGCAATGGCTAAACAAATAAGCCAAAGAGGAATTATGGATTTGCAATTGAGATATATTGATGATCTTGTATTTGATATGATTATGAATGATTATATATTAAGTTTATTTTTATATGGCTTACTGTAACACCCCTAACCCGTAACCATCGCCGGTCTAGGGTTAAAGGCATTATCGGACAAAACAGAACATTTTATGGACATTTCATAATATTATTCAACGAATCAAATCAAAGTTCCCCTTAAATAGGTCTTCGAGACCTTAAACATGCTTTAGAAAGAGGCCGGAACTAAACCGAACACATACAAAAATTTTCGAAAATTTAAAAATTTTTAAAAGTTACAGAGGTCACACGCCTGTGTGGGCAGGCCGTGTGCCTCCCACGGCCTCAGACACGCCCGTGTGTCTAAGCCGTGTCAAAACAGGGCATACATACTGACTTGTCCACACGGCCGTGGACACGCCCGTGTACCTCTCCCGTGGTCGCTACTAACTTGCACCACACGGCCAGTCACACGCCCGTGGTCAAGTCTGACTTGTTCTGAAATGCAACCACGAGGGACACGGTCGAGCCACACGCCCGTGTGCTCAACCGTGTGGGCAATTATAGGACATTTGCAAGGCCAAAAATGCCACCCACACCTTGGGTCATCCCTACAAGCACATACAAGCATCATTCCAAACACTTATGGAAACCAAAAACATACCCAATTGACCATCTATTTTGCTCACTCAAGAACATTTCATCACAACATCTTATATGCCAATTAGCCCAACTAAATCACAAGTATATCCAAGCATGATTCATCCACAACTTACCACAATAATAAGACATCTTCTCATCAATGATATACCAACTTTGCATTAATAAGCTTACCCTTAATTTTACCATTACATTAGTCATTAAACCATACCAAACAAAGCATCATATAACATGACTACTCATTCATATCACAACCATTTATCTAGCCATATCACATGGCTATATACATATCTCAAACATAATTCAAAGTGACTAGCCTATACATGCCATACTTTAGTATATACACTTTCAAAAGGTACCAAAATAGGATTGAGTAGTGTGATGACGATCCTCGAGCCTTTCGTAGCTTTAACGATCTATAAAACAAGGCAAACACACACAAAGTAAGCTTTCAAAGCTTAGTAAGCCATATACAAATAAACTTAACATATAATCATTTATAAGCATAGCAAATCAAATTCATTAATATCTTCATTTCAAACACGTAGATTTCTCTTTGGCTCAATTGGTTTGCCATTGCTTACCAACATATCATATCTCAAGCATCTATTTTGCTCATATGTCAAACATACATATATCACACTTTATTCATTGCATCTATGTACATATTTACTCACCTTTCATGCCTATTCAAAGCATATACATCAAACGTAACTGAAACGATTTTACAATTCACATAGTCATTCATTTCTCAGACTTGCCCGTTGAACCATTCAGAATCAAATAGGATACTCGGAATAGTCGTACAATGCCAACGTCCCAGACGTGGTCTTACATGTAACCAAATATCGATGCCACTGTCCCAGGCAGGGTCTTACACGGATCAAATACAATGCCAATGTCCTAGACATGGTCTTACACGTAAATCTCAAATCGATGCCAACGTCCCAGACGTGGTCTTACACGATATCACATATCGGAAACCTATGTCATGACATATGTAATCCTATCTATTCCTAGGTTCGTACGGGACTTCTCGGACATTGATACATTGTCGATACTTCCTCGGATTTCATATAATTATCATCTCGTACACATTCATCACAATGAAATTTCATATGAACATACATAAATCAATACAAATACATTTATTTGTATATAGACTTACCTCGGATTCGGAATAAACGAGCGATTTCGACTACTCGATCACTTTAGATTACTCTCGATCTAATTCCGTTTTCTTTGGTTCTTGATCTATACATATTCAAATTTAGTCCATTTATTCACCAAATCATTCAATTCAATCCAAAAACACATATTTAGGGCAATTTACAAATTAGCCCTCATATTTTCACATTTTAACATTTTAGTCCCTATTTCATAAAATCACAAAATACACATAATTTCATATCACCCATGCTTAGCCGAATGTTCACTATGATCATGCGAATCCATACATTTCATTTATTTCACATTTTAGTCCCTCAGAATATATTTTCTCAATTAAGTCCAAATTACTCAAATTCATCAAAAATCCAAAGACAAACTATGTTAATCTATCACATATCTTTCATAATTCATCTTCAAACATCACAAAACTCATGAATTCATCAATGGCATATTTCAAAATAATTATCAATTCAAAAAATTGAAACATGGGTTTTGAAGTATTCGAAGCAACAATTAAAAAAACGTAGAAATTATCAAAAACCGAACAAAAACTAACCTTGAATCAAGCTTAAACCTAGCCGAATGAAGCTTGTTCTTTTCCTTTTCCTTTCTTGAATTTTCAGCACCAAATGAACCAAAGATGACCACTTTCATGCTTTGGTTTTAATTAATTTATCATTTTAATTATTCATTTCCTTATTTGCCCTTAATAAAAACATTTCATAACCTTTAAAATTAAGGTCCACTACCGTCCATGCATTAGGTAAATGGCCTAATTTCATTTTAAGGCCCTCTCATTCAAAATCCAACTCAATTAAGCATTTTAACATATAAAATGTCACTTTTACTTTTCATGCGATTTAGTCCTTTTCTCAAATTAAGCACACAAATGACCAAATCAAATCAAAAAAATTTCACACATACCAATTCATATACTGTAGACTCAGGAAATAATATTAAAATATTTTTCTAACTCGGATTTGTGGTCCTGAAACCACTATTTCGACTAGGGTCTATGTAACACCCCAAACCCGGTCAATACGCCACGACCGAATCTGGTATGTCACTAAGGAAAATATTTTTGAAAGAATCGAATTAACAATTAAATTTTGTGAAAAACTCTTTGAAATTCTTTATTTGTCGAAAATAAGTTAAAACTGAGATTTACTTTGAATTACATAAAACTTAAAAACTTAGTTGATGAATCATAGGATAGAAAACATTTATACCTTGTTAAGATAATTTGAAATATCACTTTGAAAATCCGTTTGCAATTGAGTATAGAAACTTGAATTTTGGAAATCACTTAATTTGTTGAAAACACTTAACTTGTAATGTTTTCTATCGAACTATTCCTATTACCCGATGGTAAGATTTTTAAAACCATTGCGAGTTTTTAGTTTAGAAAACTTTGAGCTCAATTTTTAGATTAACCAAGTGACATGCTTAAACATGTTTAGAATAAATCCCAATGCATATAAATAATCCAAAACATAAATTAAAGAGGCCTTATTACAAATCCATAAAATATGAAAACCCAAATTAAAATATAGTACCCCAAATGGAAGTTCATGTAAAACCAAACTTTATTGCATGGCCTCCTCGAGTTGATCCGGCTCCACATCCGCGATCTCACGAATCACCTGAAAATATAAGGGAAAAGGTGAGTCACCAAGACTCAGTGCATATTCCCTCTCCCGGGTAAATACCACATACTTACACAAATATAACAAGGCAACATATATGTATAATGCACCCAACCTAGCCATCCATAACTCCTTTTCTACCCCGTGTGGTACCAAACCACTGGTGGTGCCAAACCACTGGTGTCCAAAGACACAAATGTGATACCAAATCTTTGGTGACCGTAGTCACGAATAATCAATCGTGGGGCCAACCCACGTGTGATACCAAATCACCGCGCACGATCCCATATCTCAAAAGTGGGGCCAACCCACGGTGGTGTTAACCACGGGGGCGAGTCGCTATGAGGTGCCAAACCTCTGGTGTCCGAAGACACGAATGTGATACCAAATCACTGGTGGTGCCAAACCACTGGTGTCCGAAGACACGAATCATCAAGTTGTGGGGCCAACCCACGTGTGATACCAAATCACTGGCAGACGATCCCATATCTCAAAAGTGGGGCCAACCCACGGTGGAGTTAACCACAGGGACGAGTCGCTATGAGGTGCCAAACCTCTGGTGTCTGAAGACACGAATGTGATACCAAATCACTGGTGGTGCCAAACCACTGGTGTCCGAAGACACGAATGTGATACCAAATCACTGGTGGTGCCAAACCACTGGTGTCCGAAGACACGATATCAATCTTCCCCCTCCTCTCATATTGCCCATACCAATGCAATATAAACAAGTCATGTCAATAAACTTTGATGTGTATCTCATAACGAATATATCATAAATCGTAGATCATGATTTCAATCCACATGTATTAACAACATATTGAAACGGACTTACGAATCCTCATTCATACCATCATGGTATCATATCCAGATCTCATCGATTTACCCACTTTCATAATATGATTAGTTATAACACACATAAATACATATATTAACCAAGTTATAAAGTGTGTAAGATACACACCTTTCACCAAAGCAATAACTAACGTCCGAAGATCCGATCTACCACTAGATCACCTTGTCCTACAATCGGCCAATATTAAGATTATGAACAAAGGCCATTCGCCATAACACTAAATCCGGATAATTATCCTTGAAAAACCAAGTCTTACCTAAACTTACCCAAAATGATTGTCAACGAATCGAGACTTAGATTGATTGCTTCCAACGTCAGAAGAGCCTAAAAGAAATCGGTTTCTAAGAATGATTAGAACCTTGCAAACCAATGCCCATAGATTCGGCCTTAGTCCACAAGAAAATAACATAGAGACGAGAAAATAATTGAAGAAGAAACGGCCAAGAACACTTACCCTTTTCCAAAATCGATTGAAGAAAAATCAAAGAGAGTCTACCCTTGAATATTCGGCCAAAAATAATACTAAAAGGAAGTAGAAAAATTCGGCTATGGTGAAGTGAAAAGAAAAGAGAAATAGAATGGTAATGGATGTTTAAACTTTGAGTGAAAGAAAAGAAATGGAATTTGAGATGGGTAAAGATTCGGCCAAGAGAGGATGAAAGAAAATGTGATTAAACAAAAGTCAAATGAAGAAAAGAGAGATGTGGGAGAGAGAGGTTCGGCCAAACACTATTTTGCCAAAGAAGAAAAGTGCACAAAAGTTCCAATGTTGTTTTGGTTTCAAGAGGACAATTGAAAGAAGAGAAATGGTATTTGGTTCACACAAAATAAGGCTAAAACCAAAAGCAAAAATTGCACCAAAATGCACAATAACATTCGGCCAAAGAGAGTGTTTTTGGAGAGGGAAAACAAAAATGCAAAAAGATGTTCAAAAGGAAAAAATTGACCAACTATTCCCCCAAAGCTACTTACAAAATTCGGCCACCCCTAGACACCCATGCCGCCCACATTCATCCACTAAAGGCCTAGGATTACTTTCCAAAACATCCTCCATATTCCATGCCTTTTGTCCCCTCTTAATACCATAACTTCAAGATTCTTATCCCCAACATCATGCTTTCCTTAAACAAAATTCAACTTACTAAAAGAAATAGTCCAACCTATCATAAACATAGGTTGACCGACCATCAATGCTAGAACAAAAATAAAGTCTTCAAAAAAATGTTTTCCATGATACTCAACCTCTAACCTCAAGCCACCTTTCAAGCTCCTTAACCAACTTGCCACTTACTCCTCTTATGCTTTAATTTAACACTTAAATTAACTTAAGTGTTAAGTTTACTTAATCCACTTCATTAAATAAACCATACTAAAATTTATTCTAGCTTCCTAAATAAAATCAAGCCTTCATAAGACTATGCTAACACACAAAATTCATACCCAAACCAACACAACAGATACTCAAATTTTAGGATATTACAATTCTACCCTCCTAAAAAAAAAAAATTTAGTCCTCGAAATTACCCGCTCAAAAGAGTTGAGGGTACTGCTGCCTCATTGCATCCTCCGGTTCCCACGTAGCTTCTTCCACGCCATGATTCCTCCATAAAACCTTCACTAAAGGAACGGACTTCCTATGCAAAACTTTCACATCTCGATCTAGAATCGCACAGTTCTTCTTTCTACCGTCCGATCTGGGCTCACCTCTATTTCCTCTCATCGCCACAACATGCGATGGATCGTAACGATAGCGTCTAAGCATGGATACATGGAACACATCGTGAATCGACTCACTCACGATGGCAACTCGAGTGATAGGCTACTGGTCCCACTCGTCTCAACACCTTATACGGTCCAATGAACCTTGGACTTAACTTGCCTTTTCTCCCAAATCTTAACACTTTCTTCCATGGCGAGACCTTCGTAAAAACTTTGTCACCCACGACAAACTCTATATCCTCCGCTTGAGATCGGCATATGACTTACGCCTATCCGAAGCTTCCTTGCAGACGAGCTGAATCATCTTAACCTTATCCTCGCCTCGCAACCAACTCTGGTCCTAACATCTGACGCTCACCCAACTCTGTCCAACATGTAGGCGTGCGACACCTCCTACCATACAACGCCTCATATGGTGCCATCTTAATGCTTGCTTGGTAACTATTGTTGTATGCGAACTCACTAACGGCAAAACTCTCTTCCAGTGCCTCTAAGTCCAAAACACATCCTCTCGCATATCCTCTAAAATCTGAATAACCCTTTCGCGCTCACGCCGATCGTGGATGAAATGCGGTACTGAAATCCAACCGCGTACCCAAAGCCTGATGTAACGCTCTCCAAAACCTTGATGTAAACCTAGGATCTCTATCTGAGATGATCGACACTGGCACACCGTGCAACCTCACTATTTCCGCTACATACAACTTAGCTAACCTCTGAAGCGAATAATCCATCCTTACCGGAATGAAATGAGCCGACTTAGTCGACGATCCACAATCACCCAAATCGAATCCTTCTTACTAGGTGTAAGAGGTAATCCATCGACAAAGTCCATAGTGATCCTTTCCCACTTCCATCGTGGAATCTTCACCGGTGAAGTAACCTGCACGATGAATCGATGCTCCACCTTGACCTGACGACACGTCGGACATTTACCCACAAACTCGTTACTCTCACGCTGCACTGCTACCAAAATCGCTCTCTTAAATCCCGATACATCTTGCTTCCTCCAGGATGTATAGCATATGGGCTGTTATGTGCATCCCGAAGAATCCTTTGCCTCAACTCAACATCCTTCGGCATACAAGCTCTCCCTTTAAAACACAGTACTCCATTCTTTGGACAAACTATATTCCTCTAAACCTCCGTTCTGAACCTGCAACCTCCGATCATTTAAACCATCATCCTCTAACTGCTTCTCCTTGATTTGCTCTAACCAAGTCGACTTGACTTGCAGTTCAGCCAAAAGACTCCCATCTTCATATAAGCTAAGACGAGCAAACATCGATCTTAAGTCAGACACAACCTTACGGCTCAACGCATCCGCCACTACGTTAGCTTTACCGGATGGTACTCAATCGAGCGCAGTCGTAGTCCTTCAACAACTCAATCCATCTACGCCGCCTTAAGTTCAAATCCTTCCGAGTCAAAAGATACTTAAGACTCTTGTGATCCGTGTAGACTATCGACTTCTCTCCGCACAAATAATGTCTCCATATCTTCAAAGCAAAACCACAAAGCAGCTAATTCCAAGTCATGCGTCGGATAATTAACCTCATGTGGTCTCAAGCTGTCGAGATGCATAAGCCACTACCTTCCCTTCTCGCATCAAAGACACATCCCAAACCAAGATGTGATGCATCACAAGAAACAAGTGAATTCCTTACGCCTCAAAGTTGAATCAAACCGGAGCTTGATCGAGAATCTTCTTCAACTTGTCGAAACTTCCTTGTCGCTTCTCGGTCCACACAAATGGAACTCATTTCCTCAATAACTTGGTCATAGGTGCTGCTATCAAAGAAAATCCTCTACAAATCTTCGGTAATACCCCGCGGACCTAGAAAACTCGAATCTCACCATCGACTTAGGCGACTTCCAATCCAACATCGCCTCAATCTTCCGAGGATCCACTCTAATCCCCTCGGTGATACTACGTGACCCAAGAAAGTCACCTCCTAAGCCGAACTCGTGACTTACTAAATTTGGCGTACAAGCGCTTTCCTCGAATCGCAACACTACTCGCAAATGCGCATCATGCTCCTCCTCTCGACTTTGAGTATACCAAAATATCGATCTATAAATACCACAACAAATCGGTCCAAAAGCTGGCTGGAATACTCGATTCATCATATCCATAAATGCTGCCGGCGCGTTAGTCAACCCAAACGGCATCACCAGAAATTCGTAGTGCCCATACCGAGTGCGAAAAGCCGTCTTATGGATATCAGCCTCTTTCACCTTTAGTGATGATATCCGGACCTTAAATCAATCTTGAGAAAATCGCCGCCCCCTTCTTAAGTGATCAAACAAGTCATCTATCCTCGGCAAAGGATACTTGTTTTTGATCGTCACTTATTCAATCAAGCGGTAGTCTATACACATCCGCATCGTACCATCTTTCTTCTTGACAAAAAGTACCGGCGCTCCCCATGGCGAAACACTTGGTCGAATGAAACTTGATCCAACAACTCCCGAATCGGGCCTTTAATTCCATCAATTCCTTCGGTGCCATCCTATACGGAGCTATAGACACCGGCGGCGCTTCGGCAATGTGATCTATACCAAATTCAACTTCACGGTCCCGGGAGGTAGTCCGGAAGTTCTTCAGAAATACGTCAACATATTCCTTTACCGTGCGGACATTCCCCACATTAGACTCCTTAGCCTCCAACGCGCACACATGAACCACGAATGCCTCACAAATACCCTTCCTAACCAACTTCACGACTTTCAACGTAGATACCACGTTGGATAGATAATCTCTTCTATTACCTATCATGACCACCTCTTCGCCTCAATCGACTTCAAAACCATGCGCTTAGCAATAAGAATCCAAACTTGCTTGGTACTTGACCAACCAATCCATCCCAAGTATCGATCGAACTCCTCAAATGGCAATTCCATCGGATCGACTACGAACACTACCCCTTGGAGTTCTAGGGTACATCTCTATACTGACTTATTTACTTTCTGAGTGACCCAGAGGGCTGGCACTGTCATCTTCCTAGAAGTAGTCTCAGAGTCTAGATTCATAGTCTCTACTATGCTCATCGGCAACATACGAATGTGTCGAACCCGCATCTATCAAAGCAAAGATATGGTTCACCAAAGATTAAGAACGTCTTGGTTATAACGTCCAAGGCCGCCGCCTCCTCTCGACGTCTCATTGCATACACCAAACCAGCTGTCTTGCCTCGATGATTGCAAGCACTCTGCGCCAGACGCTCCTCGGCCTCGACCGTAACCATAACCTCCTCTACCATTACCACGACCTCTCTGTGGTGGCGGTCCCTCATTTTCAACCGAGTACACGACCTTGACCCTCGAACCGATTCTCGGCTAGCTTACGTGGGACGGGTCTCACACGATGATCCAAATGAGCCACACTCGAAACATCCTTTCCTCCGGTCCAACATTCGCCCCAATGATATTTCCCACATCGGTTACACACCGTGCTGGTCCACGACAGCGAGAATGGGCCTCCCGCATCGATTCGGCCCACTTTGCCTAGCCCGCTTTTGAGAATTACCGGGTGATCCCGATGATCCGTAACCTCTCTTATGCTTGTTCCGGCCGTAAATCGCGCTTTGCGATTCCTTGATTCTTTCGGCTATATTAGCCTTTTCAACCAAAGCAACAAACTCTCGCTCGATGTGGAGCAATCAACAATCTCACTCGTCCCTCAAACCATCTTCGAATCGAACACATCGTTCGTGCTCGATGCCACAATACCTCCAAAGATATCGGCTCGGTCTTAAAAATTTCGCCTCATATTCGACTACGGACTTACTACCTTGGATTAAACTCGAGAATGCCTTACGCCGCACATCAATGTAATTAGACCCAACGTATTTCCACCGACACGCCGCCTTGAAATAATCCCAAGTGAGATCCTCCACGCAAAGCACCATTCTGCATCTTGTGAGCCACCATTGATATGACTCATCCCGAAGAAGCGATACGATTCCTTTCAGCTTGTCCTCAGCACTCAAATCCAAGTCATCCATGATTCGCTCCGTCGCCTCTATCCAATATTCGGCCCTTTGGGAGCTACGCTGAAACACCTCGAAATACCTCCGCTCCATTGGATCGAGTCGCCAGTACGGATTTCGAACTCCCGTGCCTCCACCTATTCCGGCTACCCTTTCAAGAACTCGCAAAGATCGCTCGAGACAACTGCGTCATCCCCGTTTGATCCTCGTTGCTCAACTCCAACCGCTGGTGGTGGGGGTAGTGGTACCTCATTTTTGGATCCTTGACTGACCACCGCTCGGACACGACCATCCTACTCGACCACGTCCACGCATAACACGACCTCGACCACGAGTACTCATATCTAAAGTCTCGACTTATCTCGATTTAAAAGCGTTATGCATTAGTCATTATTCCACTTTCTTTAAATCACGCTTTTATGAATAATTTTAATAAGAAATTGTTTAGCGAGTACATTCAACCTATAGTTTGGGTCTCTAGAGTAGTTCCTACTACTATACTGATCATGCCAACATCATCATATCATATCATCAAAATCAACGATTTGATGTACTTACTGTATGGATTGATGTCGGAGACTCGGGGCCATGCCTTTCCAACCATATAATTTTCAACAAAAACATTTTAAAATCCATTCTTTAAAACATTTTGGGCCTCGGCCCACAATGAGCTTTTGAACTTGGCTCGATACCAATTTGTAACACCCCAAACCCAGTCCAATACGCTACGATCGAACTGTATGTCACTAAGGAAAATATTTTTGAAAGAATCGAATTAACAATTAAATTTTGTGAAAAACTCTTTGAAATTCTTTATTTGTCGAAAATAAGTTAAAATCGAGATTTACTTTGAATTACATAAAACTTAAAAACTTAGTTGATGAATCATAGGATAGAAAACATTTATACCTTGTTAAGATAATTTGAAATATCACTTTGAAAATCCGTTTGCAATTGAGTATAGAAACTTGAATTTTGGAAATCACTTAATTTGTTGAAAACACTTAACTTGTAATGTTTTCTATCGAACTATTCCTATTACCCGATGGTAAGATTTTTAAAACCATTATGAGTTTTTAGTTTAGAAAACTTTGAGCTCAATTTTTAGATTAACCAAGTGACATGCTTAAACATGTTTAGAATAAATCCCAATGCATATAAATAATCCAAAACATAAATTAAAGAGGCCTTATTACAAATCCATAAAATATGAAAACCCAAATTAAAATATAGTACCCCAAATGGAAGTTCATGTAAAACCAAACTTTATTGCATGGCCTCCTCGAGTTCATCCGGCTCCACATCCGCGATCTCACGAATCACCTGAAAATATAAGGGAAAAGGTGAGTCACCAAGACTCAGTGCATATTCCCTCTCCCGAGTAAATACCACATACTTACACAAATATAACAAGGCAACATATATGTATAATGCACCCAACCTAGCCATCCATAACTCCTTTTCTACCCCGTGTGGTACCAAACCACTGGTGGTGCCAAACCACCTGGTGTCCAAAGACACAAATGTGATACCAAATCACCGGTGACCGTAGTCACGAATAATCCATCTCGTGGGGCCAACCCACGTGTGATACCAAATCACCGCGGACGATCCCATATCTCAAAAGTGGGGCCAACCCACGGTGGTGTTAACCACGAGGACGCAGTCGCTATGAGGTGCCAAACCTCCGGTGTCCGAAGACACGAATGTGATACCAAATCACCGGTGGTGCCAAACCACGGTGTCCGAAGACACGAATCATCAAGTTGTGGGGCCAACCAAGTGTGATACCAAATCACCGCGGGCGATCCCATATCTCAAAAGTGGGGCCAACCCACGGTGGAGTTAACCACAAGGACGAGTCGCTATGAGGTGCCAAACCTCTGGTGTCTGAAGACACGAATGTGATACCAAATCACTGGTGGTGCCAAACCACTGGTGTCTGAAGACACGAATGTGATACCAAATCACTGGTGGTGCCAAACCACTGGTGTCCGAAGACACGATATCAATCTTCCCCCTCCTCTCATATTGCCCATACCAATGCAATATAAACAAGTCATGTCAATAAACTTTGATGTGTATCTCATAACGAATATATCATAAATCGTAGATCATGATTTCAATCCACATGTATTAACAACATATTGAAACGGACTTACCCGAATCCTCATTCATACCATCATGGTATCATATCCAGATCTCATCGATTTACCCACTTTCATAATATGATTAGTTATAACACACATAAATACATATATTAACCAAGTTATAAAGTGTGTAAGATACACACCTTTCACCAAAGCAATAACTAACGTCCGAAGATCCGATCTACCACTAGATCACCTTGTCCTACAATCGGCCAATATTAAGATTATGAACAAAGGCCATTCGGCCATAACACTAAATCGAGATAATTATCCTTGAAAAACCAAGTCTTACCTAAACTTACCCAAAAGCGATTGTCAAGCGAATCGAGACTTAGATTGATTGCTTCCAACATCCGAAGAGCCTAAAAGAAATCAGTTTCTAAGAATGATTAGAACCTTGCAAACCAATGCCCATAGATTCGGCCTTAGTCCACAAGAAAATAACATAGAGACGAGAAAAGAATTGAAGAAGAAACGGCCAAGAACACTTACCCTTTTCCAAAATCGATTGAAGAAAAATCAAAGAGAGTCTACCCTTGAATATTCGGCCAAAAATAATACTAAAAGAAAGTAGAAAAATTCGGCTATGGTGAAGTGAAAAAGAAAAGAGAAATAGAACGGTAATGGATGTTTAAACTTTGAGTGAAAGAAAAAGAAATGGAATTTGAGATGGGTAAAGATTCGGCCAAGAGAGGATGAAAGAAAATGTGATTAAACAAAAGTCAAATGAAGAAAAGAGAGATGTGGGAGAGAGAGGTTCGGCCAAACACTATTTTGCCAAAGAAGAAAAGTGCACAAAAGTTCCAATGTTGTTTCGGTTTCAAGAGGACAATTGAAAGAAGAGAAATGGTATTTGGTTCACACAAAATAAGGCTAAAACCAAAAGCAAAAAATGCACCAAAATGCACAATAACATTTGGCCAAAGAGAGTGTTTTTGGAGAGGGAAAACAAAAATGCAAAAAGATGTTCAAAAGGAAAAAAAATTGACTAACTATTCCCCCCCAAAGCTACTTACAAAATTCGGCCACCCCCTAGACACCCATGCCGTCCACATTCATCCACTAAAGGCCTAGGATTACTTTCCAAAACATCCTCCATATTCCATGCCTTTTGTCCCCTCTTAATACCATAACTTCAAGATTCTTATCCCCAACATCATGCTTTCCTTAAACAAAATTCAACTTACCAAAAGAAATAGTCCAACCTATCATAAACATAGGTTGACCGACCATCAATGCTAGAACAAAAATAAAGTCTTCAAAAAAAGTGTTTTCCATGATACTCGAACCTCTAACCTCAAGCCACCTTTCAAGCTCCTTAACCAACTTGCCACTTACTCCTCTTATGCTTTAATTTAACACTTAAATTAACTTAAGTGTTAAGTTTACTTAATCCACTTCATTAAATAAACCATACTAAAATTTATTCTAGCTTCCTAAATAAAATCAAGCCTTCATAAGACTATGCTAACACACAAAATTCATACCCAAACCAACACAACAGATACTCAAATTTTAGGATATTACAGTCTAAATCAGATTGTTACACTTACTAAGCTTTGAAAGCTTACTCTGTGTGTGTTTGCATTATTTTATAGATCGTTAAAGCTACGGAAGGCTCGGGGATCATCGAGGATCATCACCACACTATCAAATCATATTTTGGTACCTTTTGAAAGTGTATATATTAAAGTATGGCATGTATAGTCTAGTGAGTCTTGATTATGTTTTGAGTTGTATTAAATAGCCATGTGATATGGCTAGATAATGAATATGATGTGAATGAGTAGTTCATGCTATATGATGCATAGTTTTATATGGCTTGTAAATGGGATGTAAATATTTTAACGCCCCGAATTTGGGCCTAGAAGAATTGGGCTTTGGGCTTTGGGTCTCAGAAAAATTTTAAGTGAGCGAGAAAATGATAATTGGCATGTGGGCTTTGAGGGTTAATGAATTTGGAGTGACTAGGGGTGTTGGAGATGTCCTGGGATCAAGTAAAGGCATAGGAAAAATTTTGGTTTTAGCCCAAGGGAACTGTGACTTCAGTTAGTAGGCCTTTTAAATAAATGAAGAAGAAATAGGACACAGATGGGCATGTGGTCCGGTGGTAAGGTGGCATCACTAGGGGAGCTACAAGGTGGCGTGAAGAGGTCCAAGGTTCGAGTAGTGGTAAGGTGTTTTTGGAGTGTTTAATTTTGCATAGTGGACGGCCAGAGTTGTGTGGAATTTGGACTCTTTCATTGAAGTGTTTGAATTGGTCTTGTGAGCTGATAAAGGAGGGAATTTCGGATGAGATAAGGGAGATATCATGGAGAAAAATTAGGAGATGAGAAGTGGGAAGAGTTGGTGCCGAATTGGACTGTGGGGGAAGGTAGGATTCGGCTATTGGCTATAAAAGGAGGTGTCGAATTCCTTTGAGAGGTTCCTTGGGTTCCATTACTTTTCTTTTTCTCCTCCTTAGCCGAATTCTTCCATTTGCCAAAAAAAACCCATCATTCCTTTGCCGAATTTTGGTTTTCTCTCTAGCCGAATTCCCCATACCTTTTCTTATTAAATTCCTTTTCTTATTCACCTTTAGTTCTAGCCGATCACTTCTCCTCTTCTTCTCCCTATTGGTGCCGAATTGTCTCTGTCACCATACTAATCTCAAAAGCTAAATTTAGGCCACAGGATCGAAAGTGGATTTGGTAAGTATTCGGTTAACCTCTCTTGTACGTTTTGCTAAAATTCGAAAGGCTATCTAACTGACCTATCATTAACTCTGTGGTAACAAGGATAAGGTTCAAAGATCGCAAGCGTGGTAGGATCGTTAGCAAGGGTAAGTGTTCTTTACTTCGGTTTAAGGGTTGGCCGAATGGTCATATATGTTGTGAGGGTGACTTGTGTAGGATGCAAGTCATCTATTACTTAAGCTCTAATGTTTAAGTTGGTACAGATCTAGGTTCTAATCGCAGTTGGTGTTAAAGAAAGGAGCTATTAAGGCTTGTCGCACACGGTAAGGCTACGGTGAGGTTTCGGTTTTTGATAAAGTTTGTATTTAGCCTATGATTAATGATCAAGGAATATCGAATGTAGGTTCGTGACTAAGAGGAATTCGCAGCACGCGTTATTACCAGGTGTGTACAAACACTACACACATGATATCGGCAATGCCGAAAAGCTGAAAAGCCGAAAGTGGCTAAATGGGCCTGCCGAACTTGTGGGCCCAAAACGACAATGGTTGATATGTGAGCATGAATGATGAATTGGCATGAACGGTTGTATGATTTGATCGTATTCGAGTCCAATGGGCTATATGAGCATGAAATTGGTTTAACAGGCTATATGAGCATGAAATTGGCTTAATGGGCTATATGAGCATGAAATTGGCTTAATGGGCTATATGACATGAAATGGGCTTAATGGGCCTTATGGGTTTTTAAAAATATATGTTAGGGTTTAATGAACTCTAGGCCTAGTTTGACAAACTCTTGAATAACATAAAACTCTTGTAATAATAAAACATGTATGTGGACAAGTCGATTAGTTAGAGTGTGGTAATCGACATATGCATGTCTAGGATTGGATCTAGGGAGAGCTTGGTACTTAAGCGGTCCTAGTGACCCACCTCTTATTTTCTGAGATCCTACCTGGTGCATAGTGTTTGTTCACTTTAATTGTGAGGACTTGTTGATGGGCCAAAGTTCATAACTCAAACCCGAGATGAAAGAATTACGGAAATACCCCTGAAGGGTAGAATTACGGAAATACCCCTGTAGGGCAGAATTACAGAAATACCCCTATAGGGTAGAATTACGAAAATACCTTTGATTGTGAAATGACTGAAATACCCCTATGTGATGAGTATGAGTTTTATGGATGTTACTCATGTGCATGCCGCATTCATATGATATTCTGTTTAGGATGCATATGGGTGGGAATTATGGTACGGAGGAAGAAATTGAGGATCGCATAGTCGCTTGACGACCGTGGATCCACTGGTGGCTTTAAGCCCATTATATGATTAGCAGCTTTGCTTTGCAACATTGAAATAGTGCCATTTGTGAGTGCTACCATTGGTGTGTAGCAGAGGGGTGGGTCGAGCTAGAATTCCCCACAGGTGTATAAGGTTGGAAGGGAAATGGTGTGTAGCGGATGGATTTTTGGGGAGGGTATTGCATTACCTTGTTTTGCATATGATATGATATGATCTGATATGAGGTCATTGTGGGCCCATGACCACCGATTTGACATGTCACTAGGAACCCATGTATATATGTGATTATGTGATCCGCGTGCTGGTCTTGTACATCCTACCAGTGGCTGGGTAGTCCGACATGTGTTGCGGATACATGACAGCTTATCTGAGCAGTATTGTGTAACTACATCCTGACTGACAGCTTGTGTGAACAGGCCCGTGAATAGCTCGAAAGTGAGCCTACATGTAATATGAGATATGAGGTAGCTTTAGCTACATATATGGCACTTATGTACAAGATTTTCGAGTATCCGTTAATATTCTGAGTGTTCAACGGGAATGTCAAAGTTGTGAAAGGATATGTCTATGATGCGAGTTGGTACAGGTATGTACGTAAAACTCATAAGTAATGTGCTCGATATGTGATGAAACCTTGGTAAAGTGGTGATTGAGTAAGTTATGATCATAAGATTATTATAACATTCATGCTAATTTTTATTATGTTAAATGTGTGGCTATGATGCTTATTATTTGCATAGGAACTTACTAAGATATATAGCTTACTTCCCTTTCTTTTCCCTTGTTTTATAGTATCACCAAGCTAGCTCGAGGTTCGGAGATCGTCGAAGATCCATACACACTATCAACAATTATTTTTGTATCAATGAATTCAACATTTTGAATTATGGCATGTATAGGGGACTTGGTCATTTTGTTATGTGTCATAATTGATTTGGCCAAATGTGTTGGCCTATGTTGGTTAGAAGTTCATTTTTTATAAGGCCATTTGAAATTGGCTAATATTGGTATAAGTATATTCATATGATGATGCCTTTCATGAATGTGGAAACTTGCATGACTTGATTTGATAAGTTATGTCATGTTTATGTATGATAGATGTTAGCATGTGAATGATGTGTTGATGTCTTGGTTGTGGATGATTTGGTTGTATGTATAAGCTTGAATTGGTGCTATGTTATGTTATGTAGGTGTGTGCATTAAAGGGGTGGCAAATGGCTTGGTAAATAGCCTTATTTTTGTCCACACGGGTAGACACACGGGCGTGTGTCTCGACTATGTGTGACACACGGTCTGCCCCACGGGCATGTAGTTCTGTCGTGTGTCCCTTGCACCTTAATTGTTGTAAAAAAGAATGTCGAGAATTGAGTACACGGGCAGAGACACGGGCGTGTGTCTCGGCCGTGTGTGCAACATGGCCTTGAACACGAGCATGTGCCCCGGCAGTGTGAAATCTGCACCTATTTTATGAAAAAATTATGAAAATTAAATTGACCACACGACCTAGCACACGGGCGTGTGGCACGGCCGTGTGGCACAAGCCAGAGAGCTCCCTAAATTGAACACAGCCTCTAGCACGGGCGTGTCTCAGGGTCACACGGGCGTGTGACCCCTGTAACATGAAAAATTTTCTAAGTTTTGTAAAATTTTCTAAAGTTCTTGGTTTAGTCCCGAACCACTTCCAAAGCATGTTTTATAGTTGTAATACCTTATAACCCGGGTCAGACAACCGGACCGGGTATAGGGTGTTACACAAGAAGTCTTTTGCCTCATGAGACAACATTGAAATTTGATAGTTGAGTTTGAATCTGAATCCTAACTAAAAAATTTAACCTTACATAACCCCGTGACATGAAGAATTTGAACTCTAAACATTACAAATGCATATGTATGAGCATGATTGATGACTAAACTGATTTGAATGATAATTAATATTAAAATTTTATGATTATGTAATGGGATAGCTAAAGTTGCTTCAGCAATGAATGTGACATAATGCATTTGGATCCGACAAACGAGTCAAGTGTGGGGCGCTACACATGTTGTCTTTGTTGGAAAATCGAGTTTTGAAAACGCAACATCAAATAAATTTAGGGAAAAACCAGAGTTTTAAATTATTTTTCCAGAATAAGAACTTGGTTATGATATCTAATGTAATAAGCACTTAATCAAATTGTATCTTTTCGATTCGTCTAGGATGAACGCTTCGACCGAATAGTCTTCTCCGCTATCTTCAAGCTCATGTTTGTCGAGTGTGGGCTTGCTTTGAATCAGAAAATTTCTCATAAAAAATTATCAGTGGAGTATTTTCACAATTTCTCTAAACTTTTAGGCCAAGTTGTAAATTAGAAAAATATGTTTAGAAATTTTCTGAAATAATTTCTTAATGGAATTTTGTGTCTACAACTTTCTCTTGAATTCAAGTGTGTGAAAAATAATAACCCAAGACTCTCTTTATATAAGGAGAGTATAGAGAGTTCAACTATGATTAAACTTAATCACTTTAATATTAAATTTAATCTACTATTTATCTTGATAAATATTAAATCTTATTAAATTAATAGAATATTTATCTACAAGATAAACATTAAATTAAATTAAATATTAAGATAATCACTTTAATATTAATTTAATAAAATACTATTAAGATAAGTATTTAATTTAATTTAATATTAAATCTATTAAAATAATATTATTTTTGAATAATTAATCTAAAATCAAATTCTCTGATAGAGTCTCACTTTCTGGTCATCGGAATACCGTCGTCGCAACTGCCGACACCTCGAGCTGATTCGGTTTCTGCCGGCTCGCTCTTGACCAGTATATAATATTTGTATATATATAACTGCATACACATATATAGATAGCATTTTGTGAATTTCCTTTTTCCTTCTTTTTTGTTTTTGTTTAGTACTATATCACAATAATTAAAATAATAATCATAACAAATAATAAATCAGACTAGCAAACATTATGGAATAATTTACACTAAAAATTATAATATTTAAATTTAAGTAAAGATTAATCAAAAATTGACCCAAACAAAATATGATTACTATAATGTTAAGTAGGTGATTGAACCGAATATAATAAAGTAACAAATATAGGGTATAATAAGAATTTGGAGATTCAATGTATATTTCATTAATTTTACAGAATTTTCTATTAATTGCCTCGGTTTAAAGGTCAAGCTTGTAGTGTGTGCATTAAAGCATGAATATGAATGCATACAGTAAACCATTGAAGAAATTAAAAAAATAAAAAATTGAATGCTAAAGAGATGAACTTGAGGATCAATGCTCTGCTTACATACTAATATCATCAATCGTGATGCTAAAACTTGGTGGATTGAATTGTTTAAAATAAATTGAATGCTGATGAATGTATTTATTTTTCATGATAATAGTAAATTGTAGTTCCAAAGTTGGCCAAAATCACCCAATTATCAATAAATGATGCTACATTAATCTATGCAAACAGCATGCTTAATTAGTATAAGAAGATAATAATTAAGGTGAATTAAATTGGAGTTTGACTACTCCACTACTACTGGTATAAATATTGAAACGATTCACACTTTCTTGGCACATCATATTGCAGTTTTGAGATTTCATTCATTGTTATAACTTGTGCATTGAAATGGGTGATGGCAAAGGTGGAAGTGGCGGTGGCAGCAAAGGTGGTGGCGGAGGCAGCGGTGGTGGCTCTTGAAATGTTGGAGGAGGAAGCACATCCAAAGGCGGACGTGGGGCTTCGGATGCAAAATCGTCACTAAAATCATAAAAAATTCTCTATAGACCAGAAAACCTATACCAACGATTAAATTGGATACCCTCACAAATGAAGTCATTGCTATAGGTTTATCTTTGTATAATCTTTTAGTAATAATAGTTATTCGTCAGTATATACTTACCTCTCTATAGTGACAGCAAATCCAAAAGCCAAAATCAAACGCACACAATTAACAAATCTCAAAGGGCATTCACAAAGAAAATTCATTTAAACTACCATAGAATTTTCCATTAAAAAGGAAATTTATCCATTTTAATGCAACTTTTAGAATGTATTAATTAATAAAGTTGTGTTCTTAATAATATGAAATAAGATTCCAACAATAAACTGAAAATAATTAGTTGACTTACTTGTAATAGTAATTGAAGGCCATTACAGCCTATTATTCTTCTCTTGTCCGTCATTACAATCTTATTACAATCTTAGATTGAAATTTCATATGAAATCATATAAAAGCTTTAAGATTGTTAGAAAAACAAAAAAAAAAACTTTGAAATAAGAAAAAAATAAGGTTAGTAAAATTTGATGGCTTTGAGTCGTGCAGAGTACTTTTCTTAATGCCTCCAAAATACAACAAAATCCTTAGCATTCCAACCACAATAGTAAAATTGATTAATAGAATAATTCTTTATATAGATACTAAATAAATGTATCTTTCCATAAGATACCCTTTCATAAGGATGCATCTTTTTATGAGATACCCTTTTATAGGGTTGTGTTGTTAAAATATATGGAATGACTGAGATGTGCTTAAAGAAGTGCCCACTTCCTGAAGCACTCTGACAGACTGAACAATCTTCATATTTAGGTGATTGACAATTTACTGAATTAAATTTTTGGGTTGTGTTGATATTGTGGATTGTATCTAGCCCATCAATTAAGATTCTATCATTTAGGGAAACATATTTGGAGAATCAGATCAGATTGATTTGAGCATATCTAATCCCTTGGATTTAGAAAGTTGGATTGGATTGGAATGTTGAACACTTTGCTTCCAACAGTCTTCGTTTACCTTGTTTATTATTATTCTATTATATTCAACTAGTTTAGCTACTTTTTAATATGGATTGATATAGATCTTCATTATGTTAGCAAGTCTTGGATAACTCTATATAATTGTAAACTTGTTCATTTCCTTTCTCTTTAAAAATTCTATAAACTCCCTCTGTCATTTTCCCCTGTTCATTTCCTTTCTCTTTTGTTTGGTTTGCATAATTGCAATTTCAAACTTTATTCCTCTTTTGCCGTTTCTCTGCTATTGTTTTCTGGCGTATTATCGATGTGGTGTCGTCTTTTGAGCGAGGAATTCGTATTTTCGTCCTATTGCATGTCTCGTAAGTGCATTCTTCGGTGGTAAGGTTAATTAATTCATTTCTGTGTGACAGATATGGGTTTTAGTTATTCTTTAATATTCGATTTTGATCCTCTCTTTTTTTGTTCTTTCAGCGGTGGGTCCTGCAATGATTACTCCTTCGACAAGTCGGTTTTAGTGAAACCAATTCATTTCTAGGTAAGTGACCAAATGCTAGTTTAGGGGCTGGTTTTGTTAAGTGGTAAATACCAAATTCAAGTTTCAGTTTCGATATTTGTTACTAATTCGGTTGGCCTTGGATGTCGTGTGTAGGAACTTGGATTGTTGCTTTAGTGCCGACATTCCAGAGGCAGTAAGGTGTGTGTTATAACTCGTAGATACTGAGAAAGGTCATGAAAATCTAGAAATTTTGTGAAAATTCGAAACTGGAAGACGATGTCACACGGCCGTGTGGGTCACACGGTCGTGTGACTGACCGTGTGTTGGGCTGTGTGAGTCACACGGGCATGTGGTTGGCCATGTGCTAGGTCGTCATTTCGTGCAATTTGTTAGGCCTTGTGCCGGCCGAGTGTGGGTATTATGAAATCTGAATATTTTAAATTCATATAAGTGTATATGGAATTCGAAAATAATTCAAATTTTGTGCAACAAGTTTATGGTAATTTAGGGATCATAATAGGGGTTAATAGGGAGCTAGTTGGGATCGGTAAATTGGAGAAATCTTGAGACCATTTTAGGACAGAATTGTACCTTGATAAAGAGTATAACCCAATGGGCTTAGTGAATAGGAAGAATAGAGCTCAGATTGTGTAATAGCCCGATTTTGGTTCTAGTCGGAATAGTGGTATCGGGACCACAAATCTGACGCAGTAAAATTCATTTTTATTATATTTTTTATGGTCTACAGTTTTATGGAACAATTTCGTGAAAATTTCGTTCGAAAAGTTTGACGTTTGGGCACTCAATTTAGTTAAAAGGACTAAATTGCAAAAGGTGCAAAATGCGTGTTCTAGAAGTTAGGGGTGTCTAATTGTTATGAAATTTTAAATTGGATGTCCTCAAATGGTAATTAGACCATTTTACTTTAAGTTGGACAAAAATGGACTTGGATGGGTAAAATTTTGAAGTTAGGCATTAAGGGTATTTTGGTCATTTGGTAAATAAAGACAAATTAAACAAATAAAAAGATGTCATCTTCATCAATTTAGTCCCCCATGGCCGAAATTCACAAGAGGATTCCATAGCTAGGGTTTTTTCATCTTTCAAGCTCGATTGTAAGTCCGTTCTAGCCCCATTTTTAATGATTTTTGTGTTTTAGATATCATTGCAACTTAATCTAGCTATTTCAAGGACTAATTTGAAAGAAAATCAAAGTCTAAAATTTTAACCATGTTAGATATTTGTGTATTTTGATGTCTGATGGTAGATTATGTATGTTTGATGTTAGATAAACAACTTTTACTAAGTGATTTTTGATGAAAATGCCTAAAAGGACCTATTTGTAAAAGTTGTAAAATATGTAGTAAAAATGTGAATAAATGAAAAATGTGGGCTGCTATGAGCATGAAAAAGATTCAGCTAGTCTTGGGTAATGAAGAAATCGAATGAAAATCATTTTACGAGCCTAAAGACTAAAATGTAAAATGTCAAAAGTTTAGGGGTAAAATTGTAATTTTTCCATAATGTGATTTTTGGGCTAAATTGAATAATGTGAGTATTGAATGAGTTAAACTTGTTATTATAGATCAAGAAAAACTGTAACATCCCAAAATTGGGCCTAGTAGGATTGAGCCCAATGGGCCTTGAGCGTAGAAGCGTTTTAAAATTTTGAGAATTAGAGAACGACATTATTTCAAGTTAGACTTATTAAGAAGGTAATTTTGGAAAGTTACGAGGTTTCTATGAAGTTTCGGGTTCAAGTTGGGCCTTAGTAAAATTTTGTGTTTAAGCCTATTAAGGAGAGATAGTAAGTGGCATCAAGACTTATAGAAATAAATGAGTAATATGCTTACATAAATGAGCTATTGGTAAAGAGGTTATGGCATCAAGTGATGGACTTTGAGGGAAGAGGTTCAAATCCCATTGTGTGCAAACTTTAACTATTATTTTTGTACTCTTTCCTTAAGTGTCGGCCAAGCATGTAAATAATGCAAGGTGGACTTTTATTTTTGGCAAGATGGATAAGGAAAATAGGAACGGATGAATGCGAGGAAAGAAATCAAGAGAAAGGGGAAAGTAGGGGGAACATGTAGCCTTTTTCAAGGGATGTATTATGGAAAGGGTGGTTGGCAAAATTTTGACTATTAGGGACATGAATGTGGACGATTTTGGGGCTAAATGGGGGTCATAGCCGAATTTTGCTAGGAGTTTTTGGCAAAGCTAGTGCTTGAGAGGTTGTTCTCTTTAGTTTTTTGTATCATTCTCTTTCTCTCCAAATTTCCTCTTCTCTTTGCCGAATTTTCAAGCCTTTAGTGTGCATTTTTATTTCTTCTTTTCTTCCTTGTTGCCGAAAGTACCTAAGCTTTGGAGATCAAATTGTTCACTCGTTTTCCTTTGGAAAAACCTAACCCTTCATTTCTTCTTTATCGTTCTTCTCATCTGTATTAACACTCACTCCTTTGATCAATCGATAAGTGGTTCTATTCAAACATTTTTTTTATTTTTTCTTTCTCCTAGCCGAATATATGTCTTGGCATGGGATGGTCCTTTTAACCGAGACCATCATTTTATTCTACCCTCTCAAACGAGATTATTTCCTTTTTTTCGTAGTGTTTTAAGTGGGAGACCGTGTATTGTTCTAGCCGAAGTCAAACGGTAGAAATTGGATCCAATATCGATAAGGTAAGGGGGTTCATTTTGGATTTTTCGTTATATCTCTATTTGGCTATGTTGAAAATCGGATTGAAGTTTCGACTAATCAATTATGTTTTAGGGACGAAACCACTCGATATATCCTATTTGCAAATCCTTCGGATACAGTGGGTCAACGAAGAGTGGTTCTTTAGGGAATCCTATTCAAGGTGTGTAATCTCGTACCTTCCGAATACATGTTTGATATGGTTTGTAATCTTACATCTCTCTGAAAGTTTGTATGATATGTTCTGTGATTTGGTCAAAATACCGAAGAAAACCGAAAACCGGCATCCGTGATCACTCGGGCGTGCGCATGATCGTAGTGGTAATCGTATGTTGTAATAAAACAGTTTCAGTCAGAAACAGTGACGTGTATTTGAAAAATCACGAAAAATAGGATAAAAGTAATTACAATGTGAATAAGATATCAGATGAAAGCTTACTGTGTCTTTTTTAATATGGAAGAAACAGAGAAGGAAAAGGATTCTTATATTCTGAGATATGTTAATTTGAGTGAGACTGGTTCTGAATGACTTCGTGGTTCCCTGATCTGTCTTGGAAAAATAGTATAAAATTGTACAAAGTGAATTATGAGTTATAGTTTATATGTACAGATTCCTTAGTGAGTCTATTTTCAATAGAAACAAGTGGGAGCAACATATGAAAACTGTACAGTGAGATATTTGAATTTTTGGTAAGAGAGGTCAGAATCGTTGGTCAGTGAAACAAGGGAATCTTTAAGGAATAAACTATACTAAATGGCTAAGTCAAAAATTCTGGAAAAATTATAGTAAGAATATATATGAGTCTAGTCTCAAGGAAAATTTACGGAGTTAGATTTCGAGATTCCTAACTCAAGTTATAGTCAAATTAGTTAGTACGACGCAGATGGACAGTTTCGATTTTTATGCTCCACATTAGTAGTTAAGTCTAGGTTGCGAAATTTCCAAAATGCCCCTATGGGTCGAAATTACGAAAATGCCCCTAAAGGGCCGAATTACGAAATTGTTATATGGGCCAATCTGATATTTTGATAAATGGGCCAATTTGATATTTTGATAAATGGGCCAATCTGATATTTTGATAAATGGGCCAATCTGATATTTTGATAAATGGGCCAATATGATATTTTGCTATATGGGCCAATCTGATATTTTGCTAAATGGGCCAAATCTGATATTTTGCTTAATGGGCCTTTTGATTAATTGTTGTAATGGGCCATAATTTTGTAATAAATATCTGAATAAATTATTGTGAATGGCTATGCATTATATACATGATTTGCATGGGATGGGATAATGATGAAGAGAAGTTCGTAGCTCTGCTACATATTGCGTGGCTCGCCACAAATATGAAAAAATGGCGATGCCATGTAAATTCTGTTAATCTGGTGGCTTGTCCACAAATTTGATATAATCGGCTTAATGCCTACGTTTGGTGTGTTGGCGGGGTGGGTAACTAAAGCTCCCCACAGGTGTGCTGGTTGGTACGGGGTGGTGTGTAGCGGATGGAAAACTAGGTTTGGTTTGGGAATAGCATATCATATGCATATTATAAATGATATATTATTATTATTGTGAATGGGCTTAGGCCCAAAAATATTGCTAATTGGGTTCCGGCCCAATGAATAACGGTAAGGGGATTTCACACTGAGTTCTTGTAACTCACCCCCCTTTCTCTTAACCCTTGTAAGTAATGCTTGATGATATGGACTTGGGCTCTGGATGACTCGAAGGGAGGCCATACTTCGGAAATGGTTTATTTGGACTTTAGACTTCTTTCTCGTTTATTTTATTACTTTACTATTTTGGGTTAAATGTTGTAATAAGGCCTACGGACTATTTTTATTTTTGCTTTTTGGTTGGGATGTTTTTATTATTTTTCTTAAATTGTTTAAAAAGGGGAATTTTCTAAAAACTTAAACAATGGTTTCCAAAATCGATTAACAAATGAATTTCAAAATAAACTTTTACAAATATTTTTAACACGGATATTTTCTCTCGAACTATTAACGATATTTTCAAAAGACTTGGATTCTCTTTCGAATTTTCAACGTCGTTTACAAAAGTCACGGTTTTGTAAGATCATTAGTTCAAATTTATCGATTTATCAATCAAATCTTTGAGGTTAGTAGTATTTTATCAAATCAAACTTGTTTTCTTGATTTTTAACAAAGAAATATTTTAGTACGAACAAAAAGGGTTTAACATGTTTTGCTCGTGTCACATACCAAATCCGCTCATAACGCATGGGCTGGGTTTGGGGTGTTACAAAAACGAGGTTCGAACCTAGATCGAGGGAAAAATAAAGTGTTTGACGATAAGGTCCAATTCTACTATTTTTGTACCGAGGTAATTTCGTATGTAAATAATGCATTGTTATATTTATGTTTTTAAATGCTTTCATGTCGTATGAATTGTGATTTACTCTTGGACGTATTCGACAAAGTTTCGACAAACGAGAAATCCCGGTTGAACCTTAGGAATAGAATTGGATACGAGTGACATGTCACTAGGAACCCATGTATATATGTGATTATTTGATCCGGGTGCTGGTCTTGTACATCCTACCAGTGGCTGGGTAGTCCGACATGTGTTGTGGATACCTGACAGTTTGTCTGAGCAGTACTGTGTAACTACATCCTGACTGACAGCTTGTGTGAGCAGGCCCGTGAATAGCTCGAAAGCGAGCCTATATGTAATATGAGATATGAGGTAGCTTTAGCTACATATATGAAACTTATGTACAAGATTTTCGAGTATCCGTTAATATTCTGAGTGTTCAACGGGAATGTCAAAGTTGTGAAAGGATATGGCTATGATGCGAGTTGGTACAGGTATGTACGTAAAACTCATAAGTCATGTGCTCGATATGTGATGAAACCTTGGTAAAGTGGTGATTGAGTAAGTTATGATCATAAGATTAATATAACATTAATGCTAATTTTTATTATGTAAATTGTATGTTAAATGTGTGGTTATGATGCTTATTATTTGCATAGGAACTTACTAAGCTATATAGCTTACTCCCCTTTCTTTTCCCTTGTCTTATAGTATCACCAAGCTAGCTCGGGGTTCGGAGATCGTCGAAGATCCATACACACTATTAACAATTATTTTTGTATCAATGAATTCAACATTTTGAATTATGGCATGTATAGGGGACTTGGTCATTTTGTTATGTGTCATAATTGATTTGGCCAAATGTGTTGGCCTATGTTGGTTAGAAGTTCATTTTGTATAAGGCCATTTGAAATTGGCTAATATTGGTATAAGTATATTCATATGATGATGCCTTTCATGAATGTGGAAACTTGCATGATTTGAGTTGATAAGTTATGTGATGTTTATGTATGATAGATGTTAGCATGTGAATGATGTGTTGATGTCTTGGTTGTGGATGATTTGGTTGTATGTATAAGCTTGAATTGGTGCTATGTTATGTTATGTAGGTGTGTGCATTAAAGGGGTGGCAAATGGCTTGGTAAATAGCCTTATTTTTGTCCACACGGGTAGACACACGGGCGTGTGTCTAGACTGTGTGTGACACACGGTCTGCCCCACGGGCATGTAGTTCAGTCGTGTGTCCCCTGCACCTTAATTGTTGCAAAAAAGAATGTCCAGAATTGAGTACACGGGCAGAGACACGAGCGTGTGTCTCGGCCGTGTGTGCAACACGACCTTGAACATGGGCATGTGCCCCGGCAGTGTGAAATCTGCACCTATTTTATGAAAAAATTATGAAAATTAAATTGACCACACGGCCTAGCACACGGGCGTGTGGCACGGCCATGTGGCACAAGTCAGAGAGCTCCCTAAATTGAACACAGCCTGTAGCACGGGCGTGTGACCCCTGTAACATGAAAAATTTTCTAAGTTTTGTAAAATTTTCTAAAGTTCTTGGTTTAGTCCCGAACTACTTCCAAAGCATGTTTTATAGTTGTAAAACCTTATAACTCGGGTCAGACAACCGGACCGGGTATAGGATGTTACACAAGAAGTCTTTTGCCTCATGACACAACATTGAAATTTGATAGTTGAGTTTGAATTTGAATCCTAACTAAAAAATTTAACCTTACATAACCCCGTGACATGAAGAATTTGAAATCTAAACATTACAAATGCATACGTATGAGCATGATTGATGACTAAACTGATTTGAATGATAATTAATATTTAAATTTTATGATTATGTAATGGGATAGCTAAAGTTGCTTCAGCAATGAATGTGACATAATGCATTTGGATCCGACAAACGAGTCAAGTGTGGGGCGCTACACATGTTGTCTTTGTTGGAAAATCGAGTTTGGAAAACGCAACATCAAATAAATTTAGGGAAAAACCAGAGTTTTAAATTATTTTTCCAGAATAAGAACTTGGTTATGATATCTAAAGTAATAAGCACTTAATCAAATTGTACCTTTTCGATTCGTCTAGGATGAACGCTTCGACCGAATAGTCTTCTCCGCTATCTTCAAGCTCATGTTTGTCAAGTGTGGGCTCGCTTTGAATCAGAAAATTTCTCACAAAAAATTATCAGTGGGGTATTTTCGCAATTTCTCTAAACTTTTAGGCCAAGTTGTAAATTAGAAAAATATGTTTAGAAATTTTCTGAAATAATTTCTTCATGGAATTTTGTGTCTACAACTTTCTCTTGAATTCAAGTGTGTGCAAAATAATAACCCAAGACTCTCTTTATATAGGGAGAGTTTAGAGAGTTCAACTATGATTAAACTTAATCACTTTAATATTAAATTTAATCTAATATTTATCTTAATAAATATTAAATCTTATTAAATTAATAGAATATTTTTCTACAAGATAAACATTAAATTAAATTAAATATTAAGATAATCACTTTAATATCAATTTAGTAAAATACTATTAAGATAAGTCTTTAATTTAATTTAATATTAAATCTATTAAAATAATATTATTTTTGAATAATTAATCTGAAATCAAATTCTCTGATAGAGTCTCACTTTCTGGTCATCGAAATGCATGTCATGTCAGAATCGCCGACACCCCGAGCTGATTCGGTTTCTGCCGGCTCGGTCCTGGCCAGTATGTAATATTTGTATATATATATAACTGCATACACATATATAGATAGCATTTTGTGAATTCCCTTTTTCCTTCTTTTTTGTTTTTGTTTAGTACTATATCACAATAATTAAAATAATAATCATAACAAATAATAAATCAGACTAGCAAACATTATGGAATAATTTACACTAAAAAATTATAATATTTAAATTTAAATAAATATTAATCAAAAATTGACCCAAACAAAATATGATTACTATAATGTTAAGTAGGTGATTGAACCGAATATAATAAAGTAACAAATATAGGGTATAATAAGAATTTGGAGATTCAATGTATATTTCATTAATTTTACAGAATTTTCTATTAATTGCCTCGGTTTAAAGGTCAAGCTTGTAGTGTGTGCATTAAAGCATGAATATGAATGCATACAGTAAACCATTGAAGAAATTAAATAAAAAAATAAAAAATTGAAAGCTAAAGAGATGAACTTGAGGATCAATGCTCTGCTTACATACTAATATCATCAATCGTGATGCTAAAACTTGGTGGATTGAATTGTTTAAAATAAATTGAATGCTGATGAATGTATTTATTTTTCATGATAACAGTAAATTGTAGTTCCAAAGTTGGCCAAAATCACCCAATTATCAATAAATGATGCTACATTAATCTATGCAAACAGCATGCTTAATTAGTATAAGAAGATAATAATTAAGGTGAATTAAATTGGAGTTTGACTACTCCACTACTACTGGTATAAATATTGAAACGATTCACACTTTCTTGGTTCATCATATTGCAGTTTTTGAGATTTCATTCATTGTTATAACTTGTGCATTGAAATGGGTGGTGGCAAAGGTGGAAGTGGCGGTGGCGGCAAAGGTGGTGGCGGAGGCAGCGGTGGTGGCTCTGGAAATGTTGGAGGAGGAAGCACATCCAAAGGCGGAGGTGGGGCTTCGGGAACGATGGTAGCTCCGGGGAGTGGAGGTACGGCCACTATATCGAGGGGCGCATTCGAGAGCAACCCTCAGGGATACTTTGCAGGTCTGCATTCAAGTGAAAAGGGCAATAAATAAATTGCTGGAAAAGCCTAAGTTCATGTATTATTTATAGTAAAGTAATGCATGACTAATTAAATAAAATTTATGGCAATATCTCTTTTATCTCATGACTGTCTTTTGCCCGAAGAAATTCTTTTAAATAGTTAAAACATGGAAATAACTTATTTATGCAAACAACTAACAAATCCAAACCATGATTACAAGTCTTGCATTCCAAACCTTGCAAAAATCTGAAATATTAAAGCGCTCAGTAGAGTAATATTAGTGTATACAAACAGAAGACTTTAGAAACCAAAACCATTTGTTCAACAGGCCTTCGTATGCTACCTTCTTGTTGTTGTTTTTTTTTTTTTTTTTTTTGTCTAAATGGCAAATACTTGATGATAATGCATTTATAATTTTAAAATGTCCAAAGAATATATATACATTAATCGTTTAAGATCTAATAATTTTGAAAGATTATTTTTATAGAAAAAAAAAGTAAAAACAATTCGATTAAACAATGAATAATCATATTATAAGTTTTATTAAAAAAAAACACGAGAGCACATAGTCTCTAGAACACGTAAAAGTAGAATCAAATAGCCCCTAAAAAAAAATCATATATTGACGGATGCAAAATCGTCACTAAAATCATAAAAAAATCTCTATAGACCAGAAAAACCTATACCAACGATTAAATTGGATACCCTCACAAATGAAGTCATTGCTATAGGTTTATCTTTGTATAATCTTTTAGTAGTAGTAGTTATTCGTCAGTATCTACTTACCTCTCTATAGTGACAGCAAATCCAAAAGCCAAAATAAAAAAAACGCACACAATTAACAAATCTCAAAGGGCATTCACAAAGAAAATTCATTTAAACTACCATAGAATTTTCCATTAAAAAGGAAATTTATCCATTTTAATGCAGCTTTTAGAATGTATTAATTAATAAAGTTGTGTTCTTAATAATATGAAATAAGATTCCAACAATAAACTGAAAATAATTAGTTGACTTACTTGTAATAGTAATTGAAGGCCATTACAATCTTAGATTGAAATTTCATATGAAATCATATAAAAGCTTTAAGATTGTTAGAAAATAAATAAAAAACATTGAAATAAGAAAAAAAATAAGGTTAGTAAAATTTGATGGCTTTGAGTCGTGCAGAGTACTTTTCTTAAATGCCTCCAAAATACAACAAAATCCTTAACATTCCAACCACAATAGTAAAATTGATTAATAGAATAATTCTTTATATAGATACTAAATAAATGTATCTTTCCATAAGATACCCTTTCATAAGGATGCATCTTTTTATGAGATACCCTTTTATAGGATTGTGTTGTTAAAATATATGGAATGACTGAGATGTGCTTAAAGAAGTGCCCACTTCCTGAAGCACTCTGACAGACTGAACAATCTTCATATTTAGGTGATTGACAATTTACCGAATTAAATTTTTGGGTTGTGTTGATATTGTGGATTGTATCTAGCCCATCAATTAAGATTCTATCATTTAGGGAAACATATTTGGAGAATCAGATCAGATTGATTTGAGCATATCTAATCCCTTGGATTTAGAAAGTTGGATTGGATTGGAATGTTGAACACTTTGCTTCCAACAGTCTTCGTTTACCTTGTTTATTATTATTCTATTATATTCAACTAGTTTAGCTACTTTTTAATATGAATTGATATAGATCTTCATTATGTTAGCAAGTCTTGGAGAACTCTATATAATTGTAAACTTGTTCATTTCCTTTCTCTTTAAAAATTCTATAAACTCCCTCTGTCGTTTTTCCCCTGTTCATTTCCTTTCTCTTTTGTTTGGTTTTCATAATTGCAATTTCAAACTTTATTCCTCTTTTTTCGTTTCTCTGCTATTGTTTTCTGGCGTATTATCGATGTGGTGTCGTCTTTTGAGCGAGGAATTCGTATTTTCATCCTATTGTAAGTCTCGTAAGTGCATTCTTCGGTGGTAAGGTTAATTAATTCATTTTTGTGTGACAGATATGGGTTTTAGTTATTCTTTAATATTTGATTTTGATCCTCTCTTTTTTGTTCTTTCAGCGACAAGTCGATTTTAGTGAAACCAATTCATTTCTAGGTAAGTGACCAAATGCTAGTTTAGAGGCTGGTTTTATTAAGTGGTAAATACCAAATTCAAGTTTCAGTTTCGATATTTGTTGCTAATTTGGTTGGCCTTGGATGTCGTGTGTAGGAACTTGGATAGCTGCTTCAGTGCCGACATCCCAGAGGCAGTAAGGTGTGTGTTATAACCCGTAGATACTGAGAAAGGTCATGAAAATCTAGAAATTTCGTGAAAATTCAAAATTGGCAGACAACACCACACGGCCGTGTGGGTCACACGGTCGTGTGACTGGCCGTGTGTTGGGCTGTGTGAGCCACACGGGCATGTGGTTGGCCATGTACTAGGTCGTCTGGGCCACACTGGTGTGTGGGCCCATTGTAACATCCTGAAATTTAGAATTTTATGTGTTGCATTATACCATGCGATAGGCTAGTTAAAAATATTAATTGTGTATGTTTAGGGGTCCTAAGAAGGCTTGGGGTTAAGTTGGGCCTTAGAAAATTTTTTTGTGTTTAAGCCCTTAAGGGGAGAAGGCAAGTGGCATCAATGCTTAAGGAAATAAGTGCGTATTTTGCTAGCATAAATGAGCATATGGCAAGGAGGTTATGGCGTCAAGTGGAGAGCATGGAGGGAAGGGGTTCAAATCCCATCTTTTGCAAATTTTGGATTTATTTTTGTGCTTCTTCCCAAAGTGTCGGCCATGGTGGTAATTATGGTAAGGGAGACTTTTTAATTATGGAAAGATGGCTAAAGAAATATGGTATGGAGGAAAGCAAGGAAAATGAAGGAAAGAATCAAAAGAAAAAGGCAAGAGAAGGGAACATGTTGGCCTATTATGTGTGTAACATCCTGATTTAATGGGCCTGTGCATTTTGTGTGTTGATGGTTTAAAATATTGAAATGAGGGTTAGGGGTCCAGATTGGGCTCAGGAATGGGCTGGGACTTCGGTTAAATATTCTGTCTAGTCACCATAGGGTTTAAAGTTAGGTATCTTTGTTTAAAATGTCAAATTGGGCTCGTGGACCAAAGTTAGGTGGCGCTACAAAGGGGCAGAGGGTGGCGTCACTAGTGGATGGAGAGGGCCCACATTTTGGCTGCTTGGAGCCCAAGTTTTTGGGCCAAATTCGGCACTTAAAGAGGAGCTAGGGGGGACGGCAACAAGGCTATTAAATAGGGATTTTTAATGTTTTTAATTTGTAGATAATAAGCTGATAAAAGGAGGGAGGAAGTGGTGTGATGTAGGACACTTTTGGGTAGGTGTTTTGATAAAGATAAGGAAAAGATGGGAGCTATCTTTAGAAGATTAGTGTTAGCCGAAATTTTGAAGAGTTGGAAAGGAAAGGGGCATTCGGTTTTGGCTTTAGGTGGGTGTGCAGAAATTTGAAGGCATCATACCCATTTGTTTTTCTTTCTTCTCCTATCTTCTCTCCTCAAAAGAAATCGCCCCTTTCCTCTTCACTTTCTTTTCTTTTCTTTCTTCTTCTAGCCGAATCTCTCTGTCTGTTCCTTGCCCATCTTTTTAATCCTTTGTTCTTTTAAGAGCTGAAAACGCATCAGTATTTCTCTTGTTCATCTTTTCAGGATTTTCTTAAAAGCCGAAATCCCTAGATCTCATCTCCTGTGATTGTCGAATTTCCTCTATGGTGTCTACTTGTGTCGAATCTTGAGGAAAACTGAAGGTAAGTGTCGATTCGCGTAATTCAATCTTTTTCGGTTTTAGAGACCCTAGCCGAATGGCTATGTGGAAACTGATCTTATGTTTTTCTCTCATTTGCGGCATTCCGGGATTTGAAGGGGATTCAATCGTTTAGATTTCTAAGCCAGAGTTCAGTAGCACTCGAATCGTATTACTTCCGAGATTTCAAGGTAAGGAGATCTGTTAATTTAAAAGTATAAATGGGGGAAAACACTAACCCTTGGCTGAATATAGGAGAGGCCTTATCTTCGCGTTCTTCCGGCTTTTGAGCAAAGTTGTAGACAAAGGGCAGTAGATCCGATTAGCGAGGGTATCGACATAGAGGGTAGTCCTACGTATTAATCAGGTGTGTAACATTCTCACACCATTTGGATTGCTTGTTAGTATATGTTTATAAATCGGTTATATTCTGCTAAATGCCGAAATACCGGCATGGCTGTTGAAAACCCGAGGAGGGTAAAGGCGAATCACCAGGTTAGTGATCTCTATCATTCTAAAGTGAATGTTTCTATCGATTTGGTATGATGAACATGAATGCCGCGATTTTGTGATTGCATGGGGTTGGGTGATTGATGAAAGGGAAGTGTTACATTGTAGTGGCTTTTTCCATGATGCGTTGTAGTGGCTAATGCCATGATGCATTGTAGTGGCTATTGCCATGATCGACGATGAGCAGCTATCTCTGCAGCATGAGCGCCATCGATGGTGTGTAGCGGTGTGGGTTGATTGTAGAAATCCCCAATGGTGTGATTGGCGGTAAGGGTTGCGTGTAGCGGATGGAAACCTAGGATTGGGTTGGGCTTTGCATATTTTTCGATATATTATACTCTGTTATCGTTACGTGGGGCTAAGGCCCAATCGATGGTGCACGAGGGTTGCACACTAAGTCTCGCGACTCACCCTATTATTTAACATCTTTCAGGTAGCACCTAGTGCATCGGACCGGGTTGGAGAAGAGCGCAAGGTGGCCATGCGAGGGATTATTTTGATTCAGCAAAAGACTTTACTAGTTTATTTATTTTTAATATTTTTAATTAGTGGGTTTAAATTTCATTGTAATAAGGCCATGGGTCACTAGCTTCATATTTTCGTTTGTTTTGGGCTTTTATTATTATTAGACATTTACATTTTACGGTTTAATTAAGTTAAGGCATGTATCAAATTTCGGTTTTTAATCCACTAAGGCATAAATATAAAATGTATATCTTTTACAATTCATCCAACCATTTAGTTTTCTCGAATAAAGTGTTAAACTCAAGAAAAATATTTTCTGAAACTGCGACATCTTTTAAAATCTCTCTAAGTGACATGCCAGATCCGGTCATGGTGTTTGGGCCGGGTTTGGGGTGTTACAAATTAGTTTTAGAGCCAAGTTCAAAACTCGGCTTTCGAGATTTTGGGCTCAAAACGTTTTCTAAAGATGGGTTTTGGAAATATGCATGTTTATAAATAACACAGGATGGTTTTCTCGGCATGGCACCTGCGTCTCCAGCCCAAGTCCGCCAGGTAAGTATTCAGAACTCACTGTGTGTTATATATGTATGTGGGCTTGATGGGCTTTAAGGGAAGTAGATTGTTTTAATTAGAACTTGATGGACTTTAGGCTTAGTTTAAACAACTCTCTAAATTCATAAGATTTAATCCAACCAAACAAACTTGTGAACAAGTCGCGAGATTAGGGTGTGGCAACAGGCATACCCATGTTTAGGATTGGATTCAGGGAGAGCCTGGTACTTAAGCAGTCCTAGTGACTCACCTCCTCTTTGCTAGAATCCTACCTGGTGCGTAGTGACTATTTACCTTAGTCATGAGGACTTGTTGACGGGCCAAAATTTATAACTAAAACCCGAAAGGGACCAGCCATCCTATTTTGTAAAATTACTAAATTACCCCTGATTTATAAATGACCAAAATATCCCTGATTTGTAAAATTACCAAAATACCATCGGATTGTAAAATTACCGAAATACCCCCGAATTACAAAATTACCAAAATACCCTTCTCACACGAAATCACCAAGGAACCCTATTTCGAAAAATTATGAAAATACCCCTGTAGGGTAAATTACGAACATACCCCTGGGTAGTGGAATGACGAAAATACCCTTGGGTGATGAAGGTAAGTTCGTGGATGCTATTCGTATGTTGATGTGAAATGATTGAATGTATGTGTATGTAGAACTAGGAGACAAACTTGAGACTGGAACTTGTGGATGTAATTTCGAATTCGAAAGAACTACTCTTAAACTACTGTTCATAAGACTGTTCGTGGTTAATCAGTGGAAGAAACCTATTAATTCATAAAATTTCTAATCAGATAAACGTCAATCAGAATAATGAGTACAAGGGGTCGAGGACGTCCGCCGTGTGGTCGTGGTGGGGTAGGATGATGGTGTCAGAACCAGTAGGGTCTGGCCATGAATCTGGAAACGAGATGCCCGTACCATCAGCTGTGGAGGAGGAATTTCAAGACCAGATAGCCAGAGATGATGCGGTATCTCAGGCGATGTTGCGGGTCCTCGAAGGAGTTACTGGGGTAGGCACGGGTGTAGGAGCTCGAAAATCTGTGTCAGAACGACTCCGAGCCAACGGAGCAGAGATGTTTAGGGGTGTTTCTGGCGTAGCCCCTAATACAGCTGAGTATTGGTTAGAGGCAAGTGAGCGTATAATGGATGACCTCGACTTCACTGTATAGGAGAAGTTGAAGGGGGTCGTGTCTCTTCTTCGAGACGAGGCTTATCAGTTGTGGCTCACGGTAAAGGAGGGTACTGCCGCAGACCGGATTGACTGGGATTTCTTTAAGGAATCATTTCAGGGAAAGTACATTGGGGCCAGCTATGTGGATGCACAGAGGAAGGCATTCCTGAATTTGGTGCAAGAAAGTAAGTCTGTATCTAAATACGAGGCGGAGTTTTTGCGGTTGAGCCGTTACGCTCGAGGGATTGTAGCGACTGACTATGAGCGTTGCGTACGGTTCGAGGATGGACTAAGGGATGAGCTAAGGGTATTAGTAGCACTGCAGCGGGAGAGGGACTTTGCAGTTTTGGTTGAGAAAGCTAAGATATCTGAGGAGGTGAAGCGGACTGAGAAGTAAAATAAGGATAAGGATCGAAATAGGAATGAGAGAAATTTTGGGTCGTCGGGATCATCTGGGAGTTTTCAAAAAAACCTAGGTTTGATGGGCCAGCTCGTGCTCCGATAACTGCTACTGGGAGTCAGAATCGATCATGTAACTTGTGCGGGAAAGTACATTATGGGGAGTGCAGAAGGAGAATTGGTGGATGCTTCAGGTGTGGGTCTATGGATCATATGGTGAGAGGCGTCCCACTGGTGGAGCAGTGCTGACCAGTGGACGGGGTTACGATCAAGGTTAGGAAGGGTGGACAGCAACCACCAAGGGGCCGTGGTCAAGCCAATGGTGGAAATGGCATAGGACATGGTCGCAGAGCACCAGGTGGAGGTCCAGGTTATGCTGAGGCGAGGCAGCCAGCTTTGGTCTATGCAGCACATCGCCAAGGGGACGAGGACGCTCCAGATGTGAATACCGGTGCGTACTCTATCATATTATTCTAAGTGTTTCTTTTGGCTTTAGAATTAGAGTTCGCAGCGGAAGCATAGTGGTGAGACTTGGGTAGTATGATCAATAGTTAGTTGGAAATTTCGAGGATGAAATTTCTTTAAGGGGGGTAGAACTGTAACATCCTGATTGAATGGGCCTGTGCATTTTGTGTGTTGATGGTTTAAAATATTGAAATAAGGGTTAGGGGTCCAGATTGGGCTCAGGAATGGGCTGGGACTTCGATTAAAATATTCTGTCTAGTCACCATAGGGTTTAAAGTTAGGTATATGTGTTTAAAATGTCAAATTGGGCTCGTGGCCCAAAGTTAGGTGGCGCTACAAAGGGGCAGAGGGTGGCGTCACTAGTGGATGGAGAGGGCCCAAATTTTGGCTGCTTGGAGCCCAATTTTTTGGGCCAAATTTGGCACTTAAAGAGGAGCTAGGGGGGACGACAACAAGGCTATTAAATAGGGATTTTTAATGTTTTTAATTTGTGGATAATAAGCTGATAAAAGGAGGGAGGAAGTGGTGTGATGTAGGACACTTTTGGGTAGGTGTTTTGATAAAGATAAGGAAAAGATGGGAGCTATCTTTAGAAGATTAGTGTTAGCCAAAATTTTGAAGAGTTGGAAAGGAAAGGGGCATTCGGTTTTGGCTTTAGGTGGGTGTGCCGAAATTTGAAGGCATCATACCCATTTGTTTTTCTTTCTTCTCCTATCTTCTCTCCCTCAAAAGAAATCGCCCTTTCCTCTTCACTTTCTTTTCTTTTCTTTCTTCTTCTAGCCAAATCTCTCTGTCTATTCCTTGCTCATCTTTTTAATCCTTTGTTCTTTTAAGAGCCGAAAACTCATCAGTATTTCTATTGTTCATCTTTCCCGGATTTTTTTAAAAGCCGAAATCCCTAGATCTCATCTCCTGTGATTGCCGAATTTCCTCTGTGGTGTCTACTTGTGTCGAATCTTGAGGAAAACTGAAGGTAAGTGTCGATTCGCGTAATTCAATCTTTTCCGGTTTTAGAGACCCTAGCCAAATGGCTATGTGGAAATTGATCTTATGTTTTTCTCTCATTTGCGGCATTCCAGGATTTTAAGGGGATTCAATCGCTTAGATTTCTAAGCTAGAGTTCAGTAGCACTCAAATCGTATTACTTCCGGGATTTCAAGGTAAGGAGATCTGTTAATTTAAAAGTATAAATGGGGGAAAACACTAACCCTTGGCCGAATATAGGAGAGGCCTTATCTTCGCGTTCTTCCGGCTTTTGAGCAAAGTTGTAAACAAAGGACAGTAGATCCTATTAGCGAGGGTATCGACATAGAGGGTAGTCCTACGTATTAATCAGGTGTGTAACATTCTCACACCATTTGGATTGCTTGTTAGTATATGTTTATAAATCTGTTATATTCTGCTAAATGCCGAAATACCGGCATGGCTGTTGAAAACCCGAGGAGGGTAAAGGCGAATCACCAGGTTAGTGATCTCGTCATTCTAAAGTGAATGTTTCATCGATTTGGTATGATGAACATGTATGCGGTTTACGTGATTGCATGGGGTTGGGTGATTGATGAAAGGGGAAGTGTTCTATTGTAGTGGCTTTTGCCATGATCTGTTGTAGCGGCTATTGCCATGATCTGACGATGAGCAGCTATCTGCAGCATGACTGCCATCGATAGTGTGTAGCGGTGTGGGTTGATTGTAGAAATCCCCAATGGTGTGATTGGCAGGTAAGGGTGGTGTGTAGCGGATGGAAACCTAGGATTGGGTTGGGCTTTGCATATTTTTTGATATATTATACTCTGTTATCTATTACGTGGGGCTAAGGCCCAATCGATGGTGCACGAGGGTTGCACTGCTGAGTCTCGCGACTCACCCTATTATTTAACATCTTTCGGTAGCACCTAGTGCATCGGACCGGGTTGGAGAGGAGCGCAAGGTGGCCATGCGAGGGATTATTTTGATTCAGCAAAAGACTTTACTAGTTTATTTATTTTTAATATTTTTAATTAGTGGGTTTAAATTTTATTGTAATAAGGCCATGGGTCACTAGCTTCATATTTTCGTTTGTTTTGGGCTTTTATTATTATTAGACATTTACATTTTACGGTTTAATTAAGTTAAGGCATGTATCAAATTTCGATTTTTAATCCACTATGGCATAAATATAAAATGTATATCTTTTACAAATCATCCAACCATTTAGTTTTCTCGAATAAAGTGTTAAACTCAAGAAAAATATTTTCCGAAATTGCGACATATTTTAAAATCTCCCTAAGTGACATGCCAGATCTAGTCATGGTGTTTGGGCCAGGTTTGGGGTGTTACAATGTGGGTGATGTTTTGGAAAGATTATTTTGGTCAACATTCATCCTCTTAGCAAAAGTGATACACGGTTTTGTGGGGTAAAGAGGGGGAGCCTAAATTCTTCAGGCATTTGGTAAATTTTTGGTGCATGAGAGGTTGTTTTCTTCTTAGCATTTTAGTGTCTTCTCTTTCAATTTTTCCCTCACTTGTCGAAACCCTAATGCCAATATTGTGCACCATTTTCCTTTGTTTTGGCCGAAACACTTAAGCAAATTGTGCATTTTCTTCTTTCTGTGTTGTTTTGACAAATCACTAAATCCATTTGCTTCATTTTCTTTTGGTGATAGCCGAAACACCCTAATACCTCTTTGTCCATCACCTCTTTTCTTTTTTTTCACCTTATTTTCAATCTTTCTCCTTTTCTCTTATACCGATATTTCTTTGTGGCCGAAACTCTTCGGTCTCTTTCTCTCCATTAACCGAATCTTGATCATCTTCTCTTCTTCATCTTGCAAGTTGGACATTTCTTCCTTGATTAAATCGAGTAAATGACTTTATTCTAATCTTTTCATTCTCTTTTCTCTCTAGCCGAATGAGTGTTCCTCATTATTTGGTTGTTTCATATTGTTTCTAAACCGAAATGGTATTTTCCATACCCCCTCATATCTTAATCGTTATCTTTTTGTAGTGTAATAGTGGGAAAGCCGAATCTATTATCTTTGACTCATCCGTAGCCATAAGTACAATCGTTGGGAATCGGTTTTACCATCGTTAAGGGACTATATCGATCGTTCCTATACACTTGTTGATCATACGGAAATAGTGGTAAGCCTACTCCTATCACTAAAACAACTACTTTCTCTTATAGTAGTTTTCTAATCGAGATTTTTCATATGGAGGCAAGTGGAACCGATTTGAAAGGAAAGGCGTTAGTAGGAGACAAAAGGAGTGGATTTTCAATTCCTACTCCTAAGTTCAAACGAAGGGCGGTATCGGCGGTTTGGGATTTTTCACCGGGTTGTGGACCATCATCCGGTGAAAATTGACAAATCGTGGTCGTTCATGATACTAAGGGTAAGCGTTTCAATAGATCGTTTGATTTAGATTTAGATTAATAAATCTCGTTTGTTGGATTAATCGAGTGTAATGGTGATTTAGGTGCCGACGATCAAGAAGGATTAATCCTTACCGTAATCAGATGTGTAATCTCACACCGAAATCCCGTAAATCTGTGATTTATCATCATGTTAGAAAATCGATCGATGTTGCTTAAGAACTTAATAACGGTATTATGGTATAAATCAAGTGATTTGCTTAAACATCGTTAATACTAAGATTTGACAAAATCGAAGTTAAATTGTAGAATTACGAAAATACCCTCAATGGGCCGTTTTTATCAAAATGCCTTAACGGGCCGAATTGCTTAAATGCCTTTAAAGTGCCAATTTACGAAAATGCCCCTATGGGCCGATTTACTAGAATGCCTTAATGGGCCTAATTACAAAGTTCTATGATGTGTCGATTTACCGTAATAAATTATTGGGTTAATGATTATTGTACATATATGTGGTTATTATGCTTTATTATGTATGTTGCATGTTACATATCGCATGGGTTGGGAAAAATGTATGAAGAGCAGTGTAGCCTGGTGGCATTGCCACAAAATATTCATTATAATTTTTACTTATGATTTCGGTGGCTTGACCCCGAAAGTACTATATGAAAGCAGCTTGACTGCAGCGATACTTCGGTGGCTCTGCCACAAAGACTATAAATGGCAACTTGCCTGCGAATTGGTGTGAGCGGCGGGGTGGGTTGACTTGATCCCCACAGGTGTGATTGGCTTGTCGGGGGTGTGATGGATGGATGGGTTGGGTTGCATTCATATCATTTTAATATTGTTATGTAAATGGGCTTAAGCCCAAGTTATTTCTAAATGGATTCGAGCCCAGTGGATAATGATGAAGGGGATTATGCATTGAGTTCTAGTAACTCACCCCTTTTTCCTTAACCTTTGCAAGTAATGCTCAGTAATGTGGACTTGGGCCATGGATTACTCGGTGGAGGCCATACTTTGGAAATGGTGTTTCGAACTTTAGTAAATTTCCTTTTTCGTTTATTTCGTTACTTTTACTATTTAGGATTTTAAAGTTGTAATAAGGCCTCTGGACTATTTTTATTTTGCTTTATGTTTGGGATGTTTTTATTATTTCACTTAAATTGTTTAAAAAGGGGATTTTTAAAAAAAAATCATAAATAACGTTATCCAAAGTTGATTAACAAATGGATTTCATAAACAAACGTGTACAAATAATTTAACTTGGAATTTCTTTCAAATTATCAACAATATTTTCAAAAGTCACAGTTTTAATATCACAAATTTGAAAATCGATTCTTCAATTAAACCTCTCGGGATTAGTAGTATTTCTAATCAAACTCGTTTTCTTAACCATAACCAAATAATAACTATTTTAGTACGAATCACAAGGTTTTTATACGTTTTCCCTTATGTGACATGTCAGATCCGGTCGTAACGCATGGGCCGGGTTTGGGGTGTTACACCTATTTCGTGCAATTTGTTAGGTTTTGTGCCGGCCGAGTGTGGGTATTATGAAATCTGAATATTTTAAATTCATATAAGTGTATATGGAATTCGAAAATAATTTAAATTTTGTGCAACAAGTTTATAGTAATTTAGGGATCATAATAGGGGTTAATAGGGAGCTGGTTGGGATCGGTAAATTGGAGAAATCTTGAGACCATTTTAGGACAGAATATTACCTTGATAAAGAGTATAACCCAATGGGCTTAGTGAATAGGAAGAATAGAGCTCAGATTGTGTAATAGCCCGATTTTGGGTCTAGTCGGAATAGTGGTTTGGAGACCACAAATCCGACGCAGTAAAATTCATTTTTATTATATTTTTTATGGTCTACAGTTTTATGGAACAATTTCGTGAAAATTTCGTTCGAAAATTTTGACGTTTGGGCACTCAATTTAGTTAAAAGGACTAAATTGCAAAAGGTGCAAAATACGTGTTCTAGAAGCTAGGGGTGTCTAAATGTTATGAAATTTTAAATTTGAGGTCCTCAAATGGTAATTAGACCATTTTACTTTAAGTTGGACAAAAATGGACATGGATAGGTAAAATTTTGAAGTTAGGCATTAAGGGCATTTTGGTCATTTGGTAAATAAAGACAAATTAAACAAATAAAAAGAAGTCATCTTCATCAATTTAGTCCCCCATGCACGAAATTCACAAGAGGATTCCATAGCTAGGGTTTTTTCATCTTCCAAGCTCGATTATAAGTCCGTTCTAGCCCCATTTTTAATGATTTTTGTGTTTTAGAGATCCTTGCAACCTAATCTAGCTATTTCAAAGACTAATTTGAAAGAAAATCAAAGTCTAAAATTTTACCGTTGTTAGATATTTGTGTATTTTGATGTCTAATGGTAGATTATGTATGTTTGATGTTAAATAAACAACTTTTACTAAGTGATTTTTGATGAAAATGCCTAAAAGGACCTATTTGTAAAAGTTGTAAAATATGTAGTAAAAATGTGAATAAATGAAAAATATGGGCCGCTATGAGCACGAAAAAGGTTCGGCTAGGCTTGGGTAATGAAGAAATCGAATGAAAATCATTTTACGAGCCTAAAGACTAAAATGTAAAATGTCAAAAGTTTAGGGGTAAAAATGTAATTTTTCCATAATGTGATTTTTGGGCTAAATTGAATAATGTGAGTATTGAATGAGTTAAATTTGTTATTATAGATCAAGAAAAACGAGGTTCAAACCTAGATCGAGGGAAAAATAAAGTGTTTGACGATAAGGTCCAATTCTACTATTTTTGTATCGAGGTAAATTTGTATGTAAATAATGCATTGTTATATTTATGTTTTTAAATGCTTTCATGTCGTATGAATTGTGATTTACTCTTGGACGTATTCGACAAATTTTTGACAAACGAGAAATCCCGGTTGAACCTTAGGAATAGAATTGGATACGAGTGACATGTCACTAGGAACCCATGTATATATGTGATTATGTGATCCGGGTGCTGGTCTTGTACATCCTACCAGTGGCTGGGTAGTCCGACATGTGTTGCGGATACCTAACGACTTTGTCCGAAAGCGATCTTGTGTAACTACATCGATCGACGACTTGTGCGCAGCAGTGTGAGTGAATAGCTCAAAAGCGAGCCTATATGTAATATGAGATATGAGGTACCTTTAGCTACATATATGACACTTATGTACAAGATTTTCGAGTATCCGTTAATATTCTGAGTGTTCAACGGGAATGTCAAAGTTGTGAAAGGATATGGCTATGATGCGAGTTGGTACAGGTATGTACGTAAAACTCATAAGTAATGTGCTCGATATGTGATGAAACCTTGGTAAAGTGGTGATTGAGTAAGTTATGATCATAATATTATTATAACATTCATGCTAATTTTTATTATGTAAATTGTATGTTAAATGTGTGGTTATGATGCTTATTATTTGCATAGGAACTTACTAAGCTATATAGCTTACTCCCCTTTCTTTTCCCTTGTCTTATAGTATCACCAAGCTAGCTCGGGGTTCGGAGATCGTCGAAGATCCATACACACTATCAACAATTATTTTTGTATCAATGAATTCAACATTTTGAATAATGGCATGTATAGGGGACTTGGTCATTTTGTTATGTGTCATAATTGATTTGGCCAAATGTGTTGGCCTATGTTGGTTAGAAGTTCATTTTGTATAAGGCCATTTGAAATTGGCTAATATTGGTATAAGTATATTCATATGATGATGCCTTTCATGAATGTGGAAACTTGCATGATTTGAGTTGATAAGTTATGTGATGTTTATGTATGATAGATGTTAGCATGTGAATGATGTGTTGATGTCTTGGTTGTGGATGATTTGGTTGTATGTATAAGCTTGAATTGGTCTATGTTATGTTATGTAGGTGTGTGCATTAAAGGGGTGGCAAATGGCTTGGTAAATAGCCTTAATTTTGTCCACACGGGTAGACACACGGGCGTGTGTCTAGACTGTGTGTGACACACGGTCTGCCCCACGGGCATGTAGTTCAGTCATGTGTCCCCTGCACCTTAATTGTTGCAAAAAAGAATGTCGAGTGAGTACACGGGCGAGACACGAAGGCGTGTGTCTCGCCGTGTGTGCAACACGACCTTGAACATGGGCATGTGCCCCAGCAGTGTGAAATCTGCACCTATTTTATGAAAAAAATATGAAAATTAAATTGACCACACGGCCTAGCTCACGGGCGTGTGGCACGGTCGTGTGGCACAAGTCAGAGAGCTCCCCAAATTGAACACGACTGTAGTGCAGGCGTGTGACCCCATAACATGAAAAATTTTCTAAGTTTTGTAAAATTTTCTAAAGTTCTTGGTTTAGTCCCGAACCACTTCCAAAGCATGTTTTATAGTTGTAATACCTTATAACTCGGGTCAGACAACCGGACCGGGTATAAGGTGTTACACAAGAAGTCTTTTGCCTCATGACACAACATTGAAATTTGATAGTTAAGTTTGAATTTAAATCCTAACTAAAAAATTTAACCTTACATAACAGTGACATGAAGAATTTGAAATCTAAACATTACAAATGCATATGTATGAGCATGATTGATGACTAAAGCGATTTGAATGATAATTAATATTTAAATTTTATGATTATGTAATGGGATAGCTAAAGTTGCTTCAGCAATGAATGTGACATAATGCATTTGGATCCGACAAACGAGTCAAGTGTGGGGCGCTACACATGTTGTCTTTCTTTGGAAAATCGAGTTTGGAAAACGCAACATCAAATAAATTTAGGGAAAAACGAGTTTTAAATTATTTTTCCGAATAAGAACTTGGTTATGATATCTAAAGTAATAAGCACTTAATCAAATTGTACCTTTTCGATTCGTCTAGGATGAACGCTTCGACCGAATAGTCTTCTCTGCTATCTTCAAGCTCATGTTTGTCGAGTGTGGGCTCGCTTTGAATCAGAAAATTTCTCACAAAAAATTATCAGTGGGGTATTTTCGCAATTTCTATAAACTTTTAGGCCAAGTTGTAAATTAGAAAAATATGTTTAGAAATTTTATGAAATAATTTCTTCATGGAATTTTGTGTCTACAACTTTCTCTTGAATTCAAGTGTGTGCAAAATAATAATTGTAAGAGCCCAATTTTGACCGGGCTGGAATAAAAAGAAAAAAACAAAATAAAAAATAAATGTCCACTCTTAAACAGTCCATTTTTACAACCAAACAAACTAAAACCTGATAGGCCCACTTACACCCTTAGCCCAATACTTAAAACAACAAACCCAACACTTAACTCAGAACCAAAACCATCCTAATCAGACTACCCAGACCCAAGCAATACACAACCCAAAAGGGCCCAACTCCAAATCAGAAACCAAGGGTTTCTGAAACCCTAGGTTCCCTCGCGCCGCAAGAGCAAACACCCCAGCAGAAGCCCGATCGTCACGCCGCAGGAGCAAACACCCCAGCAGAAGCCCGATCGTCGCGCCGCGATCCTCGTCCAACCTTCGATCACACCTCAAGCCGCGATCCACGCGAATCACGCCCTATCGCCGCGCGTCGCGCCCAACCACGCAAACAAGGAAAAGAACAACCGCGAAGGAAAGAAATAAACATGACAGAATAGGTTTCCTTTTCTATTTTATTATTTCGGGGCTATATAAAGCCCCAAAAACCTGTAACGAGGGGATACAAGAAAATACACAGGCAGAGAACAGAAAGAACGGAGAGAAAGAAACGAAAATACACAGAAATAAAATATAGAGATTTTTTTACAAAGGTTTTTTTTCCCGTTTTATTTTTTTTATATTCGTGCATGGAAAAACAGTTAAAAAATAAGGGGGGCGAATATATTACCTGTGCGCCGCCATGCGAGGCGGCGCGTGTGGCGCATGCCCACGAGTCCGATGATCGGAGCCCAGACGACAGAATGAAGCTTCAGAGGGTTTTGAATTTTTTTTTTTAAATTAGTTTAGAAATGATTTTTTTATTAAAACAGATTTATATAGGGTTATGGAAATGACGTCGTTTATGCTTAATTCAATAAGTATAAAACGACGTCATTTTGAAGGAGGATCCGCGTGTTGACCCGAAAACCCGGGCAGGATCTGCGTGTTTTGTAAATTCGGGAAATTTACAACTTTAGTCCCTTTAAAATTTTATTTGTTTTAATTTCGTCCAAATTAATATTTTCTTTATTTTTAAATTAGCACTGAAAGTCTGTTTTTGTTTCAATCAAGTCCTGGGGCTGTTTAAAGGCAAAATCAGAATGGCGCCGTTTTAAGAATGAGGCATAATTGCCTAATTGGTCCTCGCGCTTTTGGTGCGCATTTCAATATCGTCCCTTTTTGTTTTTTTAATTTATTTTTATTTAATCCTTATTTATTTTAAAACCATTTTTTATTTTATTTTTTTCTTTTTAAAATTTATTTTAATACTTTTTTTTAAATTATTTTATCATATTAAAATATTATATTACCCTTTTTATTTGTGAATTAATTAAACTTGTATTTTTACTATATATCATCCTTATGTATTTTAAATTCTTATTAATTATTATTTAATTTGATTATTTATTTACATATTATTTTTAACTTATATATTAGTTATCATATTACATATTTTTAAAATAGTATATTATATAATATTATATCCTATATATTTTTTATTATATTATCTAAAATTATTTATATAGTATAACATTATTTATTCTTAAACATATAGTTTTTTTTTATATTAGAATATTATGAACATGTTTTTTAATTTATGGATTAATTGTTTATGTTAAAACTTATTTACTTTCTCAAATATATATATGTGCTATTTTTGTTGTCCATATATATCATTTTATATTTTTATTTGTAATATTTTATATATGTTATTTTATATGTGCTATTCTATTTCATGTGTGTCATTATATCTTTTATTTGTCTATATTAATATGAAATGCTAATGTATTATAATTGCTTTTAATATTTGTGTACAATAGTTTATAAATGCAATATTGTCACATGGTTATTGTTTAAAATAAAAATTACGTTTTTGTAAAATTAATATTTTATCTAAAATTTTTTTTAATAAGGCAATATTTTGGAATTTAGAAATTCGGGAAATAATGCCCAATCGTGCTGGGTGTCGATTTTCCGTTTGGCTAAATAACTAAATATCCTTTTAACAAGTTTTATAAATTATGTGATGATCTTAGTTACGAGGGATTAAAAATATCATGTCCAATCGTGCTGGATGTGATGTTTATATTCTTTCGGATTGAAGAACTCTCAAATTTTAAATCAAAATTGCTCGAAGTTTTATAAAATTTGAGATGATCTTAGTTACGAGGGTTTTAAAACATCATGTCCAATCGTGCTGGATGTGATGTTTATATTCTTTCGGATCGAAGAATTCTAAAATTTTAAATCAAATTGTTCGAAGTTTTTTTTAGAAATCATATTTTTAAATACTTTTATGTTTCAAACATTTGGACATGATTTTATCGATTAGGTACCAATTTTTGGGCGTTATGAGGGTGCTAACCCTTCCTCATACATGTAACCGACTCGAACTCGCATTTTACGGTTTTCGTAGACCAAGATTAAATGTTTTGAATAAAACGTTTTACAAGGTGATCCAATCACACTTAAGTAAAAAGGGATTGGTGGCGACTCCCATTTTCGTTTTTAAAAGTCGACCCCGTTTTCTAAAAAAATTTAAAACGGTTTCGACAGCTTGGCGACTCCGCTGGGGACAATAAGTGAGTCAAGCCGTAAAATTGATAGTTTCATGTCCTTATGTCTGAGTTTAAAAAATCTGGTTTAAAAATTATGATCCTTTTTATTTGCATGCGATTCTGTTTGAATAAAATATCTCTACATTGCATTGCATGACCGTTGTGGTCACACTTTTAAGTGGGAGCGAGAAGCTACTCCTTCGTGAGGTTTTCACCTCCGTACAGGATAGTGAACCGCTTTGGGGATACATCCGTACCTATGTCTTCGTGAGATTTTCATCTCCGTGCAGCCATAGGGAAATGTATTCCCCTGAACTGAACTCGGTCCATATGAGCCTATAATGGGTGAGGATCGAGGAATCTGCTGGTTCAGGTACCTCAACTCTAGAGCCAAAACCACATGTAGAAAACTTAAGGGCTTACCCTAGGTAGAACTAAGTCAAACCTTAGTGGTCACACAGATAAATGTTGTTTATTTCACTTGCTTTATATTCCATGGTACTAACTTGTTGTGTTTTATTCTTTTGTGCATATCATTTCATACTTTAAGAGGTATTGATTAACGATCAGTTTCTAAGTTAGAAAGCTGGTTATGGAGAACGAATTCCTTGATAAAGTGGAAGACAATGCAGCCGTTAGTTCAGAGCTAAGGCAATTAGAGAAGGAAGGGTATGGGTTTGTTTGAGCAAGAGGAAATAGAGGCGACACTAGAATCCACCGCCACTGTGCCTCACGATGTTGTTCCGATCAAAGCGAAGATCGGATGCGAAGAAGATTGTACGACACCGTGACAAGGCGTGGTGTTGGAACTAAAAGGGCGAAGGTAACTATACTCACCAATTACTTCAAAGTAAGCGTGGGAATTACAGAGGGACACTTCTACCATTACAGCATTTCTCTTTCATATGAAGATGGTCACCTAAGTGGACGGAAGTATTCTGCTAGGACCAAGGTTAAGAGTCGGTAATAGTGAAGATTTCTTTCCAATGAAGGGGCGTTGGAATTTTAACAACAAGAAATTGGTGGAGCCATCTAGGATTGAAGGATGGGCTGTTGTGAACTTCTCGGCTCCTCATTGTGATCCAAACAAAGGGATTTGATTCGTTGTGAAGAAATGAAAGGAATTCGTATTGATCCCCATTTGATATATTCAATGAGATGAACCAGAATAGACGCCTTTCACCTGTGGTTAGAGTTGAAAAATGTTTGAACAGATACAATCTAAACTTTTTGGAGCTTCGCAGTTCTTTCTGTGTCTGCTCCCTGATAGAAAAATTCTGATCTTTATTGGCCATGGAAGCGGAAGAATCTTTTTGAGTATGGTACTAGCTAGGGTGAATGATCAATACTTTTCCGAAGATCGATGCTAAGCTTGGACGGTCTCTTCATCACCATCAAAGCCACAATTTTGAGTTAAAGTCTAGCCTGAGCAAGATCGAGGAAATGAAGGGTAAAATTGAAGAGTTAGAAGCAACATGGCACAATAAAGCATTTTGTAGTCCATTTTATGTAAAGGATTTTGTTTTCTAATAAAGTTTTCTAAAATGAAGTTGATCAGAATCGATGCCTCTTTGCATTCATACATTCGCATTACATCGCATCATTTGCATTAGACATTTACAAAAGGGCCCTAATTAGGTAAAAATATTTGATTAACTGGAAAACATGGAACAAAGGTTGGAGAGAATAGAGCAAATGCAAATGCAGATCTGGGAAATTGACCGAGATTCAACAAGAAATGCGGGAATTCCAAGAGAATGTGATTGGCGATTAACCTTGATTACTAGCCGAAAGACTTGGAAAAAGGAGTGGCCCAGTGGTCAACAGTGAGGATGATGAGGACATTGTTTGTTCCCCAATAGGTGTTCCGACTCAACTAGGCGTGCATCCGCATGGGTTACTGTCATTATTGGACCCCAAGGTATCACGATACTTGGCCCTATTGAGTGTCCCGATGGGTTCAGTGTTAACCTGGATGATGGTCAAGCTAAATCGGTTGTCTTTGGCGAGAATCAAAAGGAAAAGAAGAGTGTACTTTAAAAGCCCTAAAGAAAAAGGAAAATAAAGCAGAGGGCTATTTAGAGTCGACTACAGTAAGCCAGCCAAGGATAGTAATTACCAGACATCGGATCTCCCCAAGGCAAGAACCCAATTCAAGACCAAACTCAGAGAAACCTCAATTCGCACCTATTCCAGTCACGTACAGGGAATTGTACCGAGTTCTGTTTGACGCACATGTCATATCCCCTTTTTATATAGAACCAATACAGCCCCCGTACCCTAAATGATACGACGTAAATGGTCAATGCGAATACCATAGGGGAATCACAGGACATTCGGTCGAAAATTGCGTCGCTTTTAAAAAGATGATCGAAAGACTCATCAAATTGGGTGTCGTAAAATTCGATGATCCCTCTGGTGCAGAAAATTCGTTACACAACCTTTCTATTAAAGGGGTAAACATTGTGAGCTCCATGATAGATAGGGGCAGGAGATCTAAGAAGTCGAGCTCAGGACCCTAGTGCATGGTTTGATTGAGGAGATCAAGGACCCGATGGGAATGTTGGGGAATCTAAGTATTAACGACATTTTTGAATCGGGGAATAAAAGTTTCCAAGTCCTTACATACTTGAGAAGATTTTAAATAATGGAACTGTGGAAAGGATCATTGTATTTTTAGAGTGGATTTAGAGTAATATTTGAAACACGCTTGTTGCCTTAAGCCTAGAGGCAATAAGAACCCTTTTGTGAAATAGGCTTGTGTTCGAAATTTTATTTCAATAAAATGCATTTTTTTGAATACATATTCTTTTATTCTTTCTATTTCATACTGTACATTCTTTTGTTTTTAGAATATTCTTTCATTCTTCATTCATGACTATACAAATAGCCATCCTTAGAATCATTCATTCTTTGGATTTTTACCTTCGTACTTAGGTACCCAGATATCAACGACATGAGTGACGTTGTTATTGACTCCCTTTTTGAATGAGATATGGGTCTAGGGGATCTAAGGACTTTGAAGATAACAAAGATTATAACCTATCTTCTAATTTTTTAAGAATGATGAAAAGATGAAAAATAGACCTTACTCTACAAAGGGTCAACGGATATTATGAGCCTAGAAAAGGGATGAAGATCGAAGCCTAGCTCACTATAGAAATAATACGAGACATCATTGAGTTATTTTCAAGAATTCAAAGATGTTTTGTACGATCATATCAGGACATGCCTGGCTAATAAGAAGCGGGCTAAACAAGAGGATCGGGCACTGTTGATCCACCATGGAAGGGGATTGCATCAGTCATACCAAAAATACTGAATTGAAGAAGACGAGATTTATGTGACTCTTTTATTTTCTTCACAGACTCTTCTATATGTAGGGCATGGATATTATGGGTCCAATCTTGTCAAACGCTTCAAGTTGTCATCGATTTACCATCATGGTCATCGTCTACTTTGCTAAGAGAGTGGAAATAGCTTCATATGACAATGTTACAAAGTCGATAGCCATCAAATTGCAAAAAAAAAAAAAAAGATCAAGATGCTAGCAGGATGCCATAAAGGATCACGTTTAATTAACTGTACAAAGTTTACAGTTTATCCAAAGATCAGGCAGTATATCACAGTGCAACAAAGGTTGCCAAAAAAAAGGTGGCTAAGACTTGTAAAGATTGGCATAAGAAGCAATAACTACTCTCTATGATTATCGAACATTGGCCAGAACCTTCATTGGGGCAACATTATGGAACTTAAGCGCTTTTGCCAATTGAAATTAATCGAAGAAAAGGTTAAAAGCTATCCATCACGGTTGGATGATGCGAGCTTACGACAAAGAGGTTCATCTACAAAACGATTTTAAAGGAAAGCATATGCCAAACTGGGAAGGACTTATGTAGGGCCTGTTCTAGAGGAGTATTGATATTTGGTGAAGACTTGCCCAATTCGGTGAATTCAGGTTTAGTCAAGCGGTATTCTACCTGAAAGAGGAAAGACCAAGGTGAAAACCCGTAAAGGGCGCTTTGAGACCAAAGGGGATTTGAGTTGAAAACCTGAAAAGGGCGGCTCAAATTTTGATCAAAAGTGGGGCATACAGTAGTCTTGCTACATTTGAACTAACAATGAGGAAATATGTTACGTCTTGGGCCATCGACAAAGTACTCCGGATCCCCTAAACACATATTGAGTTTAAAATGGTCCTCAAGAAATCGGAACAGAGAAGCTCAGACTGCGATATCTGGGGCACTTAGCTTCTATTTTACCCCCTTTTTTTTGAATTTGTTATCTTTGATTACTTTAATCAATTTTCTTTTATAGCCTTTGCTATCTTTATTTACTTTATTCTTTTTAAGATATACCAATCAATTTTCATTTATTGCATTGGTTATCTTTGATTAGCTTATTTGTTTCGAGCTATGCTCCTGATTAATTTCTTTCTTGTCCATTGTTATAATCTCTTTCAAGCATTTTATATTGAAATAAGGATTAATGGACTAATAATACTTTCATAAAAGGAGTTTCGCATATTACTCTAGAAGCTTCTAAATAATATGAGGAATCTAAAACATGACTATTGTTCAGAACTCACCAAGCCTAAGGGCTGGAAACATTGAAAATGATTATCTCTTCAGATTCTTATTGGATAAGATAAATTTGCTGGTGATACCACATCGAAAAATGACGAACAAGGTCAATCCAAGTGTAAAAGGGGATCATTGTTGGGGGACCCTGCATTCATGTAAATTTCAGACTCATACATTCAGGGAATGATGATGAACTAGGGAACCCTGAATTGTGATGGATTAGGTTGAATTCAAAATAAACCCTATACCTTGAAAAGTGCAGATGGGACAGATGGAAAAGTTTCAATTCCCATTATAGTAAGATGGTACAAGCCTTGTGTTCTCAAGATTCAAGCGGAGTTGACTCAGAAATTACATTGGGGCAAGCTTGTTAAATAGAACATGATTGATGAACAAAAAAGGAAGAACAAATGAGTGATAACACCTAAAGTAGGAATCATACTCATAACATTTTCTTGCATCAAAGCGAATCTCATTAGGAGCATTTGATTCATTGCAATCATTGCATCCTACTCCTTTAAAAGGAATCATTTTCATGACATGTTGCATTCATGTCATCCATAGCACATTCAACTAGGAGTATTTGATTTATTCTGATCATAACATCCTAATCATCTTGCATAAGCATATGCCCATTCTACAGGTTATGTCCCTTAGAGGAAAATGTAGTAGGGTAGATCGAAGACATCAGGTCTGGAAATTCCTGAGTTTGCAGGAAGCAGATCGAAGACATCAGTCTAGTGATCCTTGAGTTTGCAGGGATCAGATTGAAGATAGCAGATCGGCAATTCCACGAGTTTGCGAGGAAGCGGATCGAAGACATCGACCGGTGATCCCCGAGTTTGCGAGGATCAGTTGAAGATAGCAGATTTGGCGATTCCACGAGTTTGCGGGAAGTAGATCGAAGACATCGATGGTGATCCCCGAGTTTGCGAGGATCAGTTGAAGATAGCGGATCTGGCGATTCACGAGTTTTTGGGGAAGTAAATCGAAGACATCGATCGGTGATCCCCGAGTTTGTAGGGATCGATTGAAGATAGCGGATCGGCAATTCCACGAGTTTGCGAAGCGGATCGAAGACATCGATCTGGTGATCCCGAGTTTTGCGAGGATCAGATTGAAGATAGCAGATCTGGCGATTCCGAGTTTGCGAGGAAGCGGATCGAAGACATCGATCACCGTGATCCACGAGTTTGCAGGGATCAGATTGAAGATAGCAGATCTGGCGATTCCTGAGTTTGCAGGAAGTAGATCGAAGACATCGACCTGGTGATCCCCGAGTTTTGAGGATCAGATTGAAGATAGCGATCTGGCGATTCACGAGTTTGCGGGGAAGCGGATCGAAGACATCGATCACGGTGATCCTTGAGTTTGCAGGATCAGTTGAAGATAGCAGATCTGGCGATTCACGAGTTTGCGGGAAGCGCATCGAAGACATCAGTCTGGTGATCCCTGAGTTTGCAGGGATCAGATTGAAGATAGCAGATCTAGCGATTCCTGAGTTTGCAGGAAGAAGATTGAAGACATCAGTCTGGTGATCCCTGAGTTTGCAGGGATCAGATTGAAGATAGCAGATTTGGCGATTCCTGAGTTTGCAGGAAGCAGATCGAAGACATCAGTCTGGTGATCCCTGAGTTTGCAGGGATCAGATTGAAGATAGCAGATCTGGCAATTCCTGAGTTTTCAGGAAGCAGATTGAAGACATCAGTCTGGTGATCCCTGAGTTTGCAGGGATCAGATTGAAGATAGCAGATTTGGCAATTCCTGAGTTTGTAAGAAGTAGATTGAAGACACCAGTCTAGCATCCTTGAGCTTGCAGTGGAGCAGATTGAAGATAGTAGATTTGGCATTTCTTGAAGTTGCAAGAAGCAGGTCGAAGATACCAATCTGGCATTCCTGAGCTTTGCACGAAGCAGATTGAAGATAGCAGATTTGGCGTTCCTGAAGTTGCAGGAAGCAGATCGAAGACATTAGTCTGGCATCCTTGAGTTTGCAGGGAGAAGATTAGAATAGTAGATTTGGCATTCTTGAAGTTGCAAGAAGCAAATCAAAGACATCAGGTCTTGTCTCCCTGAGTTTGCAGTGGAGCAGATCAAAAGATAGTGGATACTGCTTCATGAAGTTGAAGCTATCAAACTTACTGAAATCAAGATGAAGTTCCAATACCGTTGAAATTGCAGTGGAGTTGGAGTCATTTGAAGAAGACAAGGATCAAGAAGTCGAGGCTTGGCCAAGACCGGTCAAAATTGGTCCTTTTATAGTCTTTTCTCTATTCTCGTTACACGACAATGAGCAAAGAGGGGCAGCTGTAAGAGCCCAATTTTGACCAGAATTTTGGAATAAAAAAAAAAACAAAATAAAAATAAATGTCCACTCTTAAGCAGTCCATTTTACAACCAAACAAACTAAAACTGATAGGCCCACTTACACCCTTAGCCCAATACCTAAAACAACAAACCCAACACTTAACTCGGACCCAAAACCATCCTAAGCAGACTACCGGACCAAGCAATACCACACCCAAAAGGGCCCAACTCCAAATCGAAACCAAGGGTTTACGAAACCTATGTTCCCTTGCGCCGCAAGAGCAAACACCCCAGCAGAAGCCCGATCGTCGCACCGCAATTCTCGTCCAACCTTCGATCACGCCTCAAGCTGCGATCCACGCGAATCACGCCCTATCGCCGCCCGTCTCGCGCCCAACCTGCAAACAAGGAAAAGAACAACCGCAGAAGGAAAGAAATAAACATGACAGAATAGGTTTCCTTTTCTATTTTATTATTTCGGGGCTATACAAAGCCCCAAAAACCTGTAACGAGGGGATACAAAAAAATACACAGGCAGATAACAGAAAGAACGGAGAGAAAGAAACGAAAAATACACAGAAATAAAATATAGAGAAATTTTTTTACAAAGGTTTTTTTTTCCCCTTTTTTTTATATTCGTGCATGGAAAAACAGTTAAAAAATAAGGGGGGCGATGATATTACCTGTGCGCCGCCATGCGAGGCGGCGCGTGTGGCGCGTGCCCACGAGTCCGATGATCGGAGCCCAGACAACAAAATAAAGCTTCAGAGGGTTTTAATTTTTTTTTAAAAATTAGTTTAGAAATGATTGTTTTTATTGAAACAAATTTATATAGGGTTATGGAAACGATGTCGTTTCTGCTTAATTCAATAAGCATAAAACGACGTCGTTTTGAAGGAGGATCCGCGTGTTGACCCAAAAACCCGAGCAGGATCCGCGTGTTTTGTAAAATAGGGAAATTTACAACTTTAGTCCCTTTAAAATTTTATTTGTTTTAATTTCGTCCAAATTAATATTTTCTTTATTTTCAAATTAGCACTGAAAAGTCTGTTTTTGTTTCAATCAAGTCCTGGGAAATTTGTTTAAAGGCAAAATCGTAAGCAGCGCTGTAGTTTTAAGAATGAGGCATAATTGCCTAATTGGTCCTTGCGCTTTTGGTGCGCATTTCAATATCGTCCCTTTTTGTATTTTTAATTTATTTTTATTTAATCCTTATTTATTTTAAAACCTTTTTTATTTTATTTTTTTTCTTTTTAAAATTTATTTTAATACTTTTTTTTAAAATTATTTTATCATATTAAAATATTATATTACCCTTATTATTTGTGAATTAATTAAACTTGTATTTTTACTATATATCAGCCTTATGTATTTTAAATTCTTATTAATTCTTATTTAATTTGATTATTTATTTGCATATTATTTTTAACTTATATATTAGTTATCATATTACATATTTTTAAAATAGTATATTATATAATATTATATCCTATATATTTTTATTATATTATCTAAAATTATTTATATAGTATAACATTATTTATTCTTAAACATATAGTTTTTTTTTATATTAGAATATTATGAACATGTTTTTTAATTTATGGATTAATTGTTTATGTTAAAACTTATTTACTTTCTCAAATATATATATGTGCTATTTTCGTTGTCTATATATATCATTTTATATTTTTATTTGTAATATTTTATTTATGTTATTTTATATGTGCTATTTCATTTCATGTGTGTCATTATATCTTTTATTTGTCTATATTAATATGAAATGCTAATGTATTATAATTGCTTTTAATATTTGTGTACAATAGTTTATAAATGCAATATTGTCACATGGTTATTGTTTAAAATAAAAATTACGTTTTTGCAAAATTAATATTTTATCTAAAGGTTTTTTTAATAAGGCAATGTTTTGGTATTTAGAAATTCGGGAAATAATGCCCAATCGTGCTGGGTGTCGATTTTCCGTTTGGCTAAACAACTAAATATCCTTTTAACAAGTTTTATAAATTATGAGATGATCTTAGTTACGAGGGATTAAAAATATCATGTCCAATCGTGCTGGATGTGATGTTTATATTCTTTCGGATTGAAGAACTCTCAAATTTTAAATCAAAATTGCTCGAAGTTTTATAAAATTTGAGATGATCTTAGTTACGAGGGTTTTAAAACATCATGTCCAATCGTGCTGGATGTGATGTTTATATTCTTTCGGATCGAAGAATTCTCAAATTTTAAATCAAATTGTTCGAAGTTTTTTTTAGAAATCATATTTTTAAATACTTTTAAGTTTCAAACACTTGGACATGATTTTATCGATTAGGTACCAATTTTTGGGCGTTATTAGGGTGCTAACCCTTCCTCATACGTAACCGACTCCCGAACCTGTTTTCTGGTTTTTCGTAGACCAAGATTAAATGTCTTAAATAAAACGTTTTACAAGGTTATCCAATCACACCTAAGTAAAAAGGGATTGGTGGCGACTCCCATTTTCGTTTTTAAAAGTCGACCCCGTTTTCTAAAAAAATTTAAAATGGTTTCGACAATAACCCAAGACTCTCTTTATATAGGGAGAGTTTAGAGAGTTCAACTATGATTAAATTTAATCACTTTAATATTAAATTTAATCTAATATTTATCTTGATAAATATTAAATCTTATTAAATTAATAGAATATTTATCTAAAAGATAAACATTAAATTAAATTAAATATTAAGATAATCACTTTAATATCAATTTAATAAAATACTATTAAGATAACTATTTAATTTAATTTAATATTAAATCTATTAAAATAATATTATTTTTGAATAAATAATCTGAAATCAAATTCTCTGATAGAGTCTCACTTTCTGGCCATCGGAATGCCGCCGTCGCAACCGCCGACACCCCGAGCTGATTCGGTTTCTATCGGCTCGGTCCTGGCCAGTATGTAATATTTGTATATATATAACTGCATACACATATATAGATAGCATTTTGTGAATTTCCTTTTTCCTTCTTTTTTGTTTTTGTTTAGTACTATATCACAATAATTAAAATAATAATCATAACAAATAATAAATCAGACTAGCAAACATTATGGAATAATTTACACTAAAAATTATAATATTTAAATTTAAGTAAAGATTAATCAAAAATTGACCCAAACAAAATATGATTACTATAATGTTAAGTAGGTGATTGAACCGAATATAATAAAGTAACAAATATAGGGTATAATAAGAATTTGGAGATTCAATGTATATTTCATTAATTTTACAGAATTTTCTATTAATTGCCTCGGTTTAAAGGTCAAGCTTGTAGTGTGTGCATTAAAGCATGAATATGAATGCATACAGTAAACCATTGAAGAAATTAAAAAAAAATAAAAAAATTGAATGCTAAAGAGATGAACTTGAGGATCAATGCTCTGCTTACATACTAATATCATCAATCGTGATGCTAAAACTTGGTGGATTGAATTGTTTAAAATAAATTGAATGCTGATGAATGTATTTATTTTTCATGATAATAGTAAATTGTAGTTCCAAAGTTGGCCAAAATCACCCAATTATCAATAAATGATGCTACATTAATCTATGCAAACAGCATGCTTAATTAGTATAAGAAGATAATAATTAAGGTGAATTAAATTGGAGTTTGACTACTCCACTACTACTGGTATAAATATTGAAACGATTCACACTTTCTTGGCACATCATATTGCAGTTTTTGAGATTTCATTCATTGTTATAACTTGTGCATTGAAATGGGTGATGGCAAAGGTGGAAGTGGCGGTGGCAGCAAAGGTGGTGGCGGAGGCAGCGGTGGTGGCTCTGGAAATGTTGGAGGAGGAAGCACATCCAAAGGCGGACGTGGGGCTTCGGATGCAAAATCGTCACTAAAATCATAAAAAATTCTCTATAGACCAGAAAAACCTATACCAACGATTAAATTGGATACCCTCACAAATGAAGTCATTGCTATAGGTTTATCTTTGTATAATCTTTTAGTAATAATAGTTATTCGTCAGTATATACTTACCTCTCTATAGTGACAGCAAATCCAAAAGCCAAAATCAAACGCACACAATTAACAAATCTCAAAGGGCATTCACAAAGAAAATTCATTTAAACTACCATAGAATTTTCCATTAAAAAGGAAATTTATCCATTTTAATGCAACTTTTAGAATGTATTAATTAATAAAGTTGTGTTCTTAATAATATGAAATAAGATTCCAACAATAAACTGAAAATAATTAGTTGACTTACTTGTAATAGTAATTGAAGGCCATCACAGCCTATTATTCTTCTCTTGTCCGTCATTACAATCTTAGATTGAAATTTCATATGAAATCATATAAAAGCTTTAAGATTGTTAGAAAAATAAATAAAAAGCATTGAAATAAGAAAAAAAAATAAGGTTAGTAAAATTTGATGGCTTTGAGTCGTGCAGAGTACTTTTCTTAAATGCCTCCAAAATACAACAAAATCCTTAACATTCCAACCACAATAGTAAAACTGATTAATAGAATAATTCTTTATATAGATACTAAATAAATGTATCTTTCCATAAGATACCCTTTCATAAGGATGCATCTTTTTATGAGATACCCTTTTATAGGGTTGTGTTGTTAAAATATATGGAATGACTGAGATGTGCTTAAAGAAGTGCCCACTTCCTGAAGCACTCTGACAGACTGAACAATCTTCATGTTTAGGTGATTGAAAATTTACCGAATTAAATTTTTGGGTTGTGTTGATATTGTGGATTGTATCTAGCCCATAAATTAAGATTCTATCATTTAGGGAAACATATTTGGAGAATCAGATCAGATTGATTTGAGCATATATAATCCCTTGGATTTAGAAAGTTAGATTGGATTGGAATGTTGAACACTTTGCTTCCAACAGTCTTCGTTTACCTTGTTTATTATTATTCTATTATATTCAACTAGTTTAGCTACTTTTTAATATGGATTGATATAGATCTTCATTATGTTAGCAAGTCTTGGAGAACTCTATATATTTGTAAACTTGTTCATTTCCTTTCTCTTTAAAAATTCTATAAACTCCCTCTGTCGTTTTTCCCTTGTTCATTTCCTTTCTCTTTTGTTTGGTTTTCATAATTGCAATTTCAAACTTTATTCCTCTTTTGTCGTTTCTTTGCTATTGTTTTCTGGCGTATTATTGATATGGTGTCATCTTTTGAGCGAGGAATTCGTATTTTCGTCCTATTGTAAGTCTCGTAAGTGCATTCTTCAGTGGTAAGGTTAATTAATTCATTTCTGTGTGACAGATATGGGTTTTAGTTATTCTTTAATATTCGATTTTGATCCTCTCTCTTTTTTTCTTTCAGCGGTGGGTCATGCAACGATTACTCCTTCGACAAGTCGATTTTAGTGAAACCAATTCATTTCTAGGTAAGTGACCAAATGCTAGTTTAGGGGCTGGTTTTATTAAGTGGTAAATACCAAATTCAAGTTTCAGTTTTGATATTTGTTGCTAATTCAGTTGGCCTTGGATGTCGTGTGTAGGAACTTGGATTGCTGCTTCAATGCCGACATCCTAGAGGCAGTAAGGTGTGTGTTATAACCCGTAGATACTGAGAAAGGTCATGAAAATCTAGAAATTTCGTGAAAATTCAAAACCGGCAGACGACGCCACACGGCCGTGTGGGTCACATGGTCGCGTGACTGGCCGTGTGTTGGGCTGTGTGAGCCACACGGGCATGTGGTTGGCCATGTGCTAGGTCGTCTGGGCCACACTGGTGTGTGGGCCCATTTTGTGCAATTTTTTAGGCCTTGTACCGGCCGAGTGTGGGTATTATGAAATCTGAATATTATAAATTCATATAAGTGTATATAGAATTCGAAAATAATTCAAATTTTGTGCAACAAGTTTATAGTAATTTAAGGATCATAATAGGGGTTAATAGGGAGCTGGTTGGGATCGGTAAATTGGAGAAATCTTGAGACCATTTTAGGACAGAATTGTACCTTGATAAAGAGTATAACCCAATGGGCTTAGTGAATAGGAAGAATAGAGCTCAGATTGTGTAATAGCCCGATTTTGGGTCTAGTCAGAATAGTGGTTTCGGGACCACAAATTCGACTCAGTAAAATTCATTTTTATTATATTTTTTATGGTCTACAGTTTTATGGAACGATTTCGTGAAAATTTCGTTCGAAAAGTGAGAGATTAGATACGATTCTGAACATGCCGACCATTTAAGAATTGTGTTGCAGAATTTGAGAGATAAGAAATTGTTTGCTAAGTTCAGCAAAAGTGAGTTTTGGCTCCTAGAAGTCGGATTTCTGGGACATATTATTTCAGGAGATGGTATTCGGGTTGATCCGAGTAAGATTTCGGCAATTGTATCCGAAGTTAGAAGCTTTTTGGGCTTAGCCGGCTATTATAGACGTTTTGTTAAGGGTTTTTTGATGATTGCTACTCCTATGACTAAGTTGTTGCAAAAAGATGTTAAGTTCGAATGGTCAGAAAAATGTCAGCAGAGTTTTGAGAAGTTGAAAGCATTATTAACTGAGGCGCCGATTTTAGTGCAACCTGAACTAGGAAAAGAATTTGTGATTTATAGTGACGTGTCACTGAATGGTTTGGGTTGTGTGTTGATGCAAGATGGCAAAGTGATAGCTGATGCCTCGAGGCAGTTGAAACCGCACGAGAAGAATTATCTGGCGCACGATTTGGATTTGGCCGCCATTGTTTTTGCTTTGAAAATTTGGCGTCATCATTTGTACGGTGAGAAGTGCCACATCTATACTGATCACAAGAGCTTAAAGTATTTGATGACTCAAAAGGATTTGAACTTGCGACAACGGAGATGGCTCGAGTTGCTAAAAGATTATGAGTTGGTAATTGACTACCATCTCGGAAAGGCGAACGTAGTCGCAGACGCTTTGAGCAGAAAGTCCTTGTTTGCCTTGAGAGCTATGAATACGAGGTTGACTTTATCTGAGGATAGTTCGATTCTAGCTGAGTTGAGAGCTAGACCGGTATTCCTTCAGCAAACTTGTGAAGCTCAAAAAAGTGATAGTGAATTACAAGCCAAAAGAGCTCTGTGTGAATCGAGTACTGATTCAGACTTTCGGATCGGTTCTAATGACTGCTTAATGTTCCGAGATAGAGTATGTGTACCGAAAAATGATGAGATTATTCAGAAAATTCTTCATGAAGTGCATAATGGTTTTCTGTCTGTTCATCCGGGAAGTACGAAGATGTATAATGATTTGAAGAAACTGTATTGGTGGTTAGGTATTGATAAACCAAAATAGTAACATATTTTAATCCCACATTTAGTATGCTTTTGGATGAATTATCCCTTATATTATGTAATTTGGTGCTCTTAATCCTTTCTTTTCATGATATATACTCAGGAAAGCACCGGGGATGAAAAGAACGCAAAACGGGCTTAAAACGAGACAAATGGGCCAAAGCACGAAATCAACACGGCCTGGACTAAAGCCCACACGGCCGTGCCTCCTCAATACATTAGAACACGGCCTGATATCGATCTACACGGACGTGTCCTCATTAAAAGTCTGAACACGGCCTAGCCACGATTCACACGGGCGTGTGCCATGGCCGTGCCTCCGTGGTGGAAGAGCAATTTCATTCGGGAAAGGATACTTAGGGGCAAAGAAACCTATTTCAAAAGCCTATAAATACACCCTAAGTATGACCTAAAGGGGGCCCAAAGCTATCGTTTAGGGCGTCTTGCTAGGCCGAGAAGGCGATTTGTGGGGATTCACTCGAGGATAGCAGTTGATCCATCTCTAGAAAGCGGAATTCTACTCAAGACGGAGGATTTCATTTTCAATTACTTGGGAGTTTTAGGGATTTCTTATGTTTTGTTTTATCTTTTCTTACGAGATGTTTTTCTTTACTATTATGAACTAAACCCCTCTCGGATACGAGGGGATGAAACCTAGATGAATCTTGTTATTGTTTTCGAACTATATGATAAATACTTGATTTGTTCTTAATTATGTCTGCTTAATTCTTGTGTTGATATTTCACGGATATTAATTCAAGTCGAATGTACTTAGGTGGTGGAGCAAAAGTCCCTGCTTAAAAGTAGATCTAGCATAATTAAGTGGAGTTGATCGCACGCCTAGAGATAGGGTGACGAGATTTTGCCGGATTAGGGTGAAACCTAATATGGGAATCCATAGATCGATTTACTGCTATTCTAGGGGGTTATTAATGGGAAAGAGATTTCAATTAATTAACCTAGGATTAGACGTTATTCGCCTCGAGAGAGGGTTTAATATACGTTAGGGAGTCTTACGGATCAAGTCAAGTGAATACATCGCCTGGTTCAGAGTTAGATAACAAGTGAAGTCTAGGTGGATTCTTCCTTGGGTGTCGTCTTAATCAACTGAGTTTTTCCCAAGTTATTCTCCTAATTTCATTCTTCTTTGTCTTAGAATTTTTAGTATAATAGTTAATTAATTTAGACTAGATAAACAACTTCACTTATTCTTAGGCTAAATAATAGAAAGAAAGTTAGTATTAGTACTTTTAGTTCCTTTGGGTTCGACAATCCGGTCTTGCCTAAGCTATACTACTTGTTCGATAGGTGCACTTGCCTCAATCGTTGTCATAGTTATTTCCAGGTTCGATCATTCTCTTTATAAATTTTAAAACTCTGACTTCACAGCGATCAAGTTTTTGGCGCCGTTGCCGGGGAACTAAAATATTAAGAACACTCTATTTTTATTACTTTAGCCATTTTTATTTTTTTCAATTTAATTTAATTTCTTATTTTATTTGCTAATTTTTCTTCTTTTATTAATTCTTCCTTCCAGGTACCTCTAGTTTATGATTAGAAGGAACCCGAGAGGACCACTAGTATACGATAGTGATATTGAAGCTACCGCTCGAAGAAATCGCAGAGAAATTAGGCGAGCCCTAAATTACACGGAAGGAGAGCGAGAAGACAGATCCAATCCTACTGAAGGGATGGACGAGAATAATCCACCACCACAAGATGTGGGAGAAAATAACGCTCCGCGTACTATGTTTGATTATTCTAAACCTCATTTAACAGGAGCAGAATCAAGTATAGTTAGGCCTGCTATAGCTGCTAATAATTTTGAATTAAAGCCTAACACTATACAAATGATTCAACAGTTTGTTCAATTTGATGGTTTGCAGGACGAAGACCCGAATACTCATATAGCTAATTTTTTAGAGTTCTGTGATACCTTTAAAATAAATGGCGTTTCTGATGATTCCATACTTCTTCGGTTATTTCCCTTTTCATTAAGGAATAAAGCCAAACAGTGGTTAAACTCGTTACCACGAGGGTCAATTACTACATGGGATCAAATGACCGAAAAATTCTTATTAAAATATTTCCCACCGGCCAAAACGACCAAATTACGCAATGATATCTCTTCTTTTGTGCAGATGGATTTGGAGACATTATATGACACATGGGAGAGATACAAGGATCTCTTGAGAAAGTGTCCGCACCATGGTTTACCCTTGTGGCTCCAAGTCCAAACTTTCTATAATGGTGTAAACCCCTCAACGAGGCAACTAATTGATTCACCCGCTTGGTGGAACCACGAAAAATAGAACTCTGAAGCGACTTACGAGTTTATTGAAGAGATGTCACTGAATAACTATCGATGGCGGAGTTACAAGGACCAAAGCAACAAAATCCGCCGGAGTTTTCAACATGGACGCAGTAACCATGCTATCAACACAGGTAGAGATGATGAATAAAAAGCTTGATAGTTTGTGTTCTTCGCAGGTACATCCAGCAATGTAGTGCGACGTAAGTGGAACCGTGGTGAATCCTGAGTACCCACCCTACCAACCGGGCACAGAGAGTGAACAAATGAACTATATAGGTAACAATTTCAGATCTAACAATAACCTATATAGTAATAATTATAATCCAGGTTGGAGGAATCACCCAAATTTTTCATGGGGAGGACAAGGAAATCAAGGAAATCAAAGACAACCTCCTCAAAATTTCCAAAATCAGCCCTATCCACAGGAGAAGAAGCCAAACCTTGAAGAGATGCTGACAAGATTCATGGCATCCACAGAAAACCGTCTCCAATACACTGAAACCACCCTTAAGACCCAACAAGCATCGATCAAAGGGATCGAGAGTCAAGTTAGGGAAGTCACTAAGTCAGTTGAGGAAGTTTCTAAGTCAGTCGGACAACTCACAAAGCTGATGTCTGAACGATCACAAGGGCGTCTACCAAGCAACACTGAGATTAATCCAAAAGAGCAAATCCAAGCCATAACAGCTCAAGAAAGTAAAACATTAGACGAACCCAGTCTAATACAAGGAAACGATATGGAAGAAGGTAAAGTTGAGGTAACACAAGAAAAACCAAAACCGGTAATCAGGGAGTACCAACCTCGCATACCATATCCCGAAGCATTAACAAGAGACGACAAAGAGGAACAGTTCGGTAAGTTTCTTAAACTTTTAAAGAAATTACATATTAACTTACCGTTACTTGAAGCTCTTTCATAGATGCCAGATTCGAGGAAATTTTTAAAACATCTCTTGACGAACAAGCGCAAATTAGGCGAGGATCCACATGTGGAATTAAGCGCAGTATGCTCGGCAATGTTACTGAGAATAGACTACCACAAAAGCTAAAAGATCCAGGAGTTTTACAATTCCATGTTTAATTGGTAGACTAAGCGTTGATAGTGCGTTAGCTGATTTAGGGGCAAGCATAAATGTCATGCCTTATAAATTGTTTAAAAAATTAGGTCTAGGAAACCCAAACAAACTAGGATGAGCATTCAATTAGCCAGATAAAACTGTTAGAATTCCTAGGGGTATTATCGAAGATGTTCTTGTAAAAATTGACAAATTCGTTTTCCCAGTAGATTTCGTTGTCTTAGACATGGATGAGGATAATTCGATTCCCTTAATTTTAGAAAGACCCTTTTTAGCAACTGCCAGGACTAAAATTGATATTGATGCAGGAGAACTCATACTTCGTGTAGGTAACGAGACAGTCACCCTCAAGGCTCTCGACTCAGCCAGAACATCGAGTAATCAAGGTGAGAACGTAAATTATACTAATAACCATTCGGTTAACCCTTCTTTTCAGGAAGCACCACAAAAGAATACAACTGAACCCAATCCTAGACCCAGTGTTAACAAAGAAATAACTCATGAGGAACGAGGGATTCAATTCGATGATCTAGACGAGTGGAAGACGCATTTCAAGGAGAAATTAGGAATACACGAAGCAGAACCAGAACCACTCCACGAAGCAAACAAACTCAAAATAGGAGACCAGGTACTGTTAGATAAGGCAGATCCTCAAATATCTCCTCCGGACCCTAACACAAACAAAGAAATACCTTTTAGGGTAACCAGTATTTTCCCATACGGAACAGTCGAGGTAAGTAATCCTATTTTTGGTACTTTTACTGTAAACGAATCTCGACTTAAACTCTTTCACGAGGATAAAACTGATAGCATGAGGAAGGACTTCCAACTCCTCAAACCACCCTGATGATGCAAACGAGAGGAAAGTCTAGCTTAAGACTATAAACGAGCGCTTCTCGGGAGGCAACCCGAGCACTAACCCCATTAACTTTTACATTTTTATTTTTCTTATTTATTCTATTTTACCCTTTCTTTATAGTATCTAGCTTTAAACTAACCAAAAAGTGCAGATTTCCAGTCCACACGGCCTAGCACACGGCCGTGGTCGTGGCCGTGAGGATGTCCCGGATCGCCGTCGTGATCGACATGGGAGGTGGTACAAGTCGAGAGAATCAAATCTTGAAGTCATGGACTCCAACCACGCCCCACGGGCACCAGCGAATGCCACGCCGCATTTGACGCAGCCGTGGGCGACACTGACTTATCACCAACGGGCGTGGCAATCTGTAAAACGAGCGTGGGTGAACCAACACGCCTAGACACATGGCCGTGCGAGGCGGCCGTGTGAATCGACACGCCTAAGGAGCACGGGCGTGGGATGGTACCAGGTTTGAAAATCTATTTAACCCCCCTCCCTACCCTCTTCCCCTACTAACTTTCAACCTTCATCTTTTCATTTTTCCTACTCCTTTTCTCTACCTTGAGCTACACCAAAACAATGCCAAAGAAGCGGAAGAAGCCAAGAAAAGTCTCCTTAAAGGAGACCGATCTATATAAGTTAATGCCGGCCGCTTCATTCATACGACAAGCCAAGGATATTTGAGGCTATCTAGTTTTTATTTCATTTTTCTCTTTTGCTTCAATTTCCTTATCTTTACTTCTCTTCTGCTTAAATTAGTTTATTTTATTTTAGTTTCTTAATTTTAGGTTCTAAAGGCTGCTAGGGAATCACACCAATTCCGCCACCACCAGCACCTCCGCAGCCTTAGAGGTCACACCCACCTCGCGAACCATCCAACAATAAGGACCCCTCGGTCCATTCATCTTTTATTTTTAATTTATTTTACTTTTTGTTTACTTTCTCTTTATCTTCCTTGTCCTTAATTATATATTTAGTTTATTTTAATTGCGTCTTAATAATCCCTGGCTAATCCTGCATGAGCTACCCAATTTCTTCATCTAGCGTAGGATCGTCACCCAGACAGACCCCTACAACATATCGTTCATCCAACTCAAGGATTACATCCATGATTCAGGGAGTTTCACTTATCCCCATATCTTCTGATCTGAACATTACATTTATATTATCTATCTTTGTAAATTGAGGGCAATGTACATCTTAAGTGTGGGGGGGTGAAATCTTAAGTATTCCAAACTTTTTTCATTATTCTCAAATCCCTGAATTTAGTCTTGTTTTTAAGTAATTTTCTCATATTACCAATTAGGATGAAATTTCCATGATTTATGATTTTTATCGATATGTTTTAGATTAAGCCATTGATAATTATGCATTGATGATTAAATTCTAAGAATACTAGAGAATCAAGCATGATAAGTCTATTTTTCAGAATTAAAAATTTTCTAGGTTGTCTACCTGAATTTAAATATTACTTTGAAATTTGAAATTTACGAGGTTGACATCAAAATACCCATAATTTTTGTGAGATTTTGAGCCTTATAGAGCATAAATTCGTTTTCTTGCTCACTTTATTGATTATGAGTATGTCAACACTGATTTGTTATTCTAGAACTTGCATCGATTATACATGTCGAGACCACACTTTTTGATTTGATACACAGAGATGATAAAGGCACCTAGGATCTAACCCACTTACTCCATTAAAAAGCCTATCTTCATAATTAACCCCTAGTGAACCCCGTTTAATCCTAACAACCCATTTATTGACTTACCCGCTAATATTAACCCAAAACCCTTTTTATTTGTTTTCACCATCCTCTTTAACTACCCTTATATCGAGAGTTGATTTTGATTAGTTGCCTAACTATGATTTTTACTTCAGTAATTTATCCTTTATTATGTATTTATTATGTACTCATAAAAAATCGAAATATATTCATTATTAGCTTTGTGATTAAATGAGCTTACACATTTAAATTCCAAATATTGAAGAAAAAGCTCGTAGTATTAGAATTATTAATTTTCAATTAATGTAATTACTTATTATTCAGTTCATTGTTTCTGGTTAGGTAATTTATCAATTCAGTCTCGATTTTAACCCTCTAATTCAGCCTTATTCCCCACCTTTAACCCAAGCCCCGTTACAACCCTTTCAAAGACCTTTTGATTTGTGTTTCATCTCATATTTTAGTGGTGGAGATTTGATTCTCATGCAAGCCTATGGGATTAACTCTTCATGTTTGACTTTTGAGTGCCTAATTTTGAACCTTAAACACTTTGAGTGATTTGAGTGAATCTTTAAGTGAGGATGTCAGTCCCTGTCGATTTTAAATCAGAGGTAATTGTTTAGATGAAGGGAAACACCTATGTTTTGTGCTACAAATGTATGACTTAGACTGTTTGAATTTTTAGGACTCTTTGAGTTGAATTATCCATGTATGAATTATCTCTGAATTATGATGAAACATTATCAATGACTATTATGAATTATAGAAAGTTCGTTTTAATTGTAAATTGAGAATTTTGCTTGAGGACAAGCAAAAGCTTAAGTGTGGGGGTATTTGATAAACCGAAATAGTAACATATTTTAATCCCACATTTAGTATGCTTTTGGATGAATTATCCCTTATATTATAGTAACATATTCAGGTTCTCGAAGATATTCTTTGCTGTTGTGTTTTAGAGTTCGAAAGTAGTTGGGAAAAATATTTACCTTTAGTTGAATTTGCTTATAACAACAGTTTTTAGTCGAGTATAAAGATGGCACCGTATGAGGCATTGTATGGCCACAAGTATCGAACTCCGTTGTATTGGACTGAGCTCAGTGAGAGACAGATTCATGGGGACGATTTAGTTAAAGAAACCGAAGAAAAAGTAAAAGTAATTCGTGATTGTTCGAAAGCAGCTTCGGATAGACAGAAGTCGTACGTGGATCTGAAATGAAAGGAAATTGAATTTCAAGTTGGTGATAAGATATTTCTGAAAGTGTTTCAGTGATAAGATATTTTTGAAAGTGTCTCCGTGGAATAAAATCCTTAGATTCGGTCGCAAGGATAAACTGAGTCCGCGTTTCATTGGGCCGTATGAGGTTACTGAAAGAATAGGGCCAGTAGCATATCGGTTAGCGTTACCGACAGAGTTGGAAAGGATTCATAATGTGTTTCATGTGTCGATGTTGCGATGATATCATTCTGATCCTTCACATGTGATTTCTCCAACAGAGATTGTGATTTGACCGAATATGACGTATGGTGAGAAACCGATAAAGATTTTGGCTCGAGAAGTCAAACAGTTGAGAAATAAAAGTATAGCTTTAGTGAAGGTTTTATGGCAACGAAATGGGGTCGAAGAGGCTACGTGGGAACCAAAGGAAGCCATGAGAAAATATTACCCAAACCTCTTTTTCGCTAAGATTTTCAGGGATGAAAATCCCTAAAGGGGTGAGAGTTGTAACAGCCCGATTTTGGATCTAGTTAGAATAGTGGTTTCGAGACCACAAATTTGACGTAGTAAAATTCATTTTTATTATATTTTTTATGGTCTACGATTTTATGGAACAATTTAGTGAAAATTTTGTTCGAAAATTTTGACGTTTGGGCACTCAATTTAGTTAAAAGTACTAAATTGCAAAAGGTGCAAAATGCTGTTCTAGAAGTTAGGGGTGTCTAATTGTTATGAAATTTTAAATTGGAGGTCCTCAAATGGTAATTAGACCATTTTACTTTAAGTTGGACAAAAATGAACATGGATGGGTAAAATTTTGAAGTTAGACATTAAGGGCATTTTGGTCATTTGGTAAATAAAGACAAATTAAACAAATAAAAAGATGCCATCTTCATCAATTTAGTCCCCCATGGCTGAAATTCACAAGAGTAGTCCATAGCTATGGTTTTTTCATCTTCCAAGCTCGATTGTAAGTCCGTTCTAGCCCCGTTTTTAATTATTTTTATGTTTTTTAGATCATTGCAACCTAATCTAGCTATTTAAAGGACTAATTTGAAAGAAAATCAAAGTCTAAAATTTTACCCATGTTAGATATTTGTGTATTTTTATGTCTAATGGTAGATTATGTATGTTTGATGTTAGATAAACAACTTTTACTAAGTGATTTTTGATGAAAATGCCTAAAAGGACCTATTTGTAAAAGTTGTAAAATATGTAGTAAAAATGTGAATAAATGAAAAATATGGGCTGCTATGAGCATGAAAAAGATTCAGCTAGGCTTGGTTAATGAAGAAATCGAATGAAAATCATTTTACGAGCCTAGGGACTAAAATGTAAAAAGTCAAAAGTTTAAGGACAAAAATGTAATTTTGCAATAATGTGATTTTTGGGCTAAATTGAATAATGTGAGTATTATATGAGTTAAATTTGTTAATTTAGATAAATAAAAACAAGGTTCGGACCTAGATCGGGGGAAAAACAAAGTGTTTGACGATTAGGTCGAATTCTACTATTTTTGTACCGAGGTAAGTTCATATGTAAATAATGCATTGTTATATTTATGTTTTTAAATGCTTTCACCTTACTGACTTAATAATAATTCAATCCATTTTAAGGTCATCTATGTCCATTAACCTTAATAATAGCATAATAACAATATAATGACTTCACATTTAAGAAGCCATGTCAATTTGGCACTTCAACAAGTAGAACACAACTTTTACATTTTCTGCGATTAAATACTTTTTATCAAATCGGTACACAAACGATAAAATTTTCATACGAAATTTTCACACATATCAATTCACATACTATAGACTCGAAAAATAATATTAAAATATTTTTCAGACTCGGATTTGTGGTCCCGAAACCACTATTCCGACTAGGGTCTAAACCGGGCTGTTACAAGGAGTGTTGTTTTGTGGAGAGATATAAAGCTGGAGGGAATAGTTGTGTCCAATAGAAATTATGCCCGCTCAGAAGGATCAACGGCTGAGTGATTTTTGATCCAACGGTGGAATCTGAATTTCCCTGAATTCTGATGAGTTATAAATGGTAGTAAAGAATTACGGAATGCGTTAACAGTAAAATTTCAATGTGTTGACAATGGTACCTAATTATTTTGCAAAAAGGAAGGAAAACAAATTTTAAAAAACATAAATAAAATAAACTAAAATTACGGAGTAATAATTAAAAATTAAAACTTTTCGACCAATTTAATTATCTCTGCCTGTTTTTGATCACTGTTGCCAAAATAGTGTTTCGGCCTCTATCCATTTACTATGAACTGGTGTCCATCACGTAAATCTCAAATTTTGACTGCACCATGAGGAAATACATCGACAACTTCAAAAGGTTCATACCAACGTGAACGCAATTTACATGGGTGCAATTTAAGTTGAGAATTGAATAATAAAACCTGTTGACTCGCGATAAATTGTCATTGTAAAATAATCTTGTCATCCCATCGTTTGGTCTTTTCCTTATAAATCACAATGTTTTCATAGGCATTTCTCCTAATCTCCTCTAATTCAGTGATATCCAATAGCCTTTTCTTTCCAGCTGCTTCATAGTCCATGTTCACTTGCTTAATTGCCCACATTGCTTTGTGTTCCAGTTCAACTGGCAGGTGACATGCTTTCCCAAAAACCAATTGATACGGTGACATCCCTAATGGAGTTTTGTATACTGTCCACAATGCCCATAAAGTGTCATCCAATCAGGAAGACCAATCTTTTCTCGAAGGGTTTACAACCTTCTCAAGAATGTTCTTAATTTGTCGATTTGATGCTTCGACTTATCCATTGGTTTGCGGATGATAAGTAGTAGCCATTCTATGATTAACTCCATATCTCTTCAGTGCGGTTGCCACTTGGTTGCAATGAAAGTGTGTACCCTGATCACTAATCAATGCCTTTGGTGTGCCGAAGCGGGTGAGTATATGCTTGTGAAAAATTTTTTAGCATTGTCTTTGCATCATCCTTTGGGACTGCAACAGCTTCAACCCACTTCGAGACATAGTCAATAGCTACTAATATATAAAGGTTTCCAAATAAACTTGGCAACGGTCCCATAAAATCCATACCCCAAACATCAAATAATTCAACCTCTATAATTGGCTGTTGCAACATTTCATTGCGTTGGGATATAGAACCGGTGCAATGACACCTATCACATTGATTCACAAAATTGTAGGCATCTTTGAATAATGACAGCCAATAGAATCCTGATTGAGAACTTTAGCAGCAGTTCTCATACCACTAAAATGACCTTCATAAGGAGCATCATGACAATGCTTCAGGATTGAAAGCATCTCCTCTTCCGGAACACAACATCGAATGATGTTGTCAATGCATACCTTGAATAAATACGGCTCATTCCAATGATACTTCACTACATCACGAAGAAATCTTTTTTGTATGGCCTGTGACACCCAATGGGAGTTTTCCACACACTAGATAATTAACAAAATGCACATACCAAGGAGTTACATCTACAACAAATAACTTCTCATCTTGGAATGCATCGACAACTTGAAATATGTTTCTGTCTTCGCTGCAAACTTCCAATCGAGACAGATGGTCTGCAACTTGATTCTCTGAACCCTTACAGTCTTTTATCTCGATGTCAAGTTCTAGCAACAGTAATATCCAGCGTATCAATCTTGGTTTGGCATCCTTTTTTGCAAAGAGATATCTCAACACCGAATGATTAGTTAATACAGTAACCTTTGTGCCGACAAGGTAGGAACGAAACTTGTCAAAAGCAAAGACTAGAGATGCGATGGCCTAACAAAATGCCTTCAGTTGCCATGAAATGACATTTTTCCCAATTCAGGACAAGATGTGTGTCCTCACATTGCTTCAATACTTTATCCAAATTATCAACGCAATGATCAAAATCATTCCCATAGACTGAGAAATCATCCATAAAAACCTTTAAAGAGTATTCAATCATATCTGAGAATATTGCCATCATGCACCTTTAAAATGTGGCTGATGCATTGCAAAGACCAAAAGGCATACGGCGAAAAGCGAAAGTACCAAAGGGGCAGGTGAAGGTTGTTTTCTCCTGATCCTCCGGTGCAATAGCAATTTGATTGTACCCAGAATAGCCGTCTAAAAAGCAATAATAGGCCTTTCCAGCAAGCCGATCCAACATTTGGTCAATGAAAGGAAATCGAAAGTGATCCTTCTTTGTGGCCGGATTTAATTTGAGATAATCCATACAAACTCGCCATCCTGTAGGAATGCGTGTAGGAATTAATTTGTACTTATCATTGCGAACCACAATGATGCCACTCTTTTTAGGTACACATTGCACTGGACTTACCCAATTGCTATCAGAAATCAGGTAAATAATTCCAGCATCAAGCCATTTTATGATTTCCTTCTTGATAACTTCTTTCATCTTCTCGTTTAAACTTTTTTGTTGTTCAATCAATTGCTTGCCTTCATCTTCTAACTTGATCTTGTGCATACAAAAATAAGGACTAATACCTTGAATATCGACAATACTCCAAGCAATAGCTCGTTTATGTTGCATGAAAATATGGACCAATTTCTCTTCTTGAGTTACATCCAGTGTTGCAGAGACAATAACTGGGAGAGTATTATGATCACCCAGAAAGACATATTTAAGATGAGGAGGTAGTGTTTTCAATTCCAGAGTAGAAGCTTCTTCAATAGATGGCTTGAAAATTGGAGTCGTTTTGTTGGATAAGTCTAAGGATTCAATCTGCCATCCATGCTTGAGTTCAAGATTATTACCTTCAACCATGTTTTCACAATCGTCTAAAGACTCGGCATTAAATGTCACTGCAAACTCTTTAGAAAGTACTGTGCTTTGGTTGTTTAATTCTTCCTCAATTAGATCATCTAGCACATCGATATTATGGCATTCTTCTTTATCCTTGCATTGAATAGATTTAAAAACACTGAAGGTGACTTGCTCATCATTAAGTCGCATGGTTAGTTCACCTTTGTAAACATCAATAAGAGTTCGACCGGTGGCTAAAAATGGTCGTCACAAGATTATGGGAACCTCCTTGTCTACCTCGCAGTCAAGTATGATAAAATTGGCCAGAAAAATGAATTTATATACACGAACTAAGACATCTTTGATTTGCCTTTTAGGTTGAGCCAAGGATCGATCGACTAGGTCATAGCAGTAGATTTCATGTGTCCAGTTCCCAACTTTCTGAAAGTAGATAGTGGCATTAGGTTAATGCTAGCTCCCAAGTCCCATAAAGCATTTCCCAAATAATTGATCACGGGATGGTAAAGCTCTCAGGATCTTTCAATTTAGGGGGCAACTTGTTTGTCAACACAACACTGTAGCCTTCTGTGAGTGTAATAGTTTCAATATCAGTGAGTTTCTTCTTCTTGGAGAAGAGGTCTTTCATAAATTTTCAATAACTCAGAACTTGTACCAGAGCATCTACTAAAGGAATGTTGATCTGTAGTTACTTCAGTGTGTCCAGGAACTGCTGATAATGCTTGTCATGCTCATTCTTGCAGAATGTTTGTGGGAAAGGTAAAGGTAGAGGTACATCTGCTTGCACCGACACCTTTGATTGCATCGACAGTTTTGAAGGTCGGACATTAGGCATATAAGTGACAAATTGTGGAACTTATTTGTCTGATGCATCGACAAACTCTTCAGGTTCAACCTTCTCACCAGTGATCATTCCACCCGTATCTTGAGGTGCTACAATAAAGTCTATAAATGGTTAGCCAGTTTTTTTACCACTCCTAAGAGTGATAGCCTTACAATGTTCTTTCCCCTATGGACTGGGATTTTCCATGTCACTAGGTAATGAGCCTGGTGGTTGAGTATTCAGATTTGAAGCAAATTGTCCTAATTGTGCCTCCAATGCTCGAATGGAAGATGAATTCCCTTGTACGATAGCTTCTGTGCGAGTAATATGCTCCCGCATTAACGCCTCAAGAGTTGCTAATGGGTCAAAAGTAGAAGCTTGATTGTACGGTTTCTGTCGATGTCTTTGAACATGCTAATTTAGTATTGTAAAGTGTTGTGGCTGTATCAGGTTTTGGTGTGGATGTGTCTGGCCTTGTTGTGGATGCATCTGAGTGTGCTGATTGTAGTTCTACTGTTGTTGATTGTAATTCCCTTGTCTTGGATTATAATTGCCTTGAATAGATGTATTCCCATATCTGAATGTTGCAGCATTTTGTCTAGCATTTTGAGTTCCCCAAAACAGTTGGTCGCGTGCAGAGTTGTTGTAAGAGTTACCATAAGAATTGTTGCAGATTTTACTAATATAACATACATTCTCTGCATGTTGTGGAAAATCTTCATAGTTATGGCTGTCACTACAAATCTCACAACAAAAAATAGGAACATCAACTTGCTGATCGACTTGTATAGGTGCAACGCCACTAGTCCCTTGCATATTTTTAATCATGTTTGTGAGAGAAGAAACTTGAGCACTTAGTGCGGTTATTGCATCCAACTCAATAACTCCTAGAGTAGTTTTCGCTTGTGCAGCTCTGTTCGCTTGTGCAGCTCTGGAGATAGGGTATTGATAATCATTCTGATCAATTCTCTCAGGAATTCTCACAGCATCATTATAACTACAATCTAGTAGAGGTCCATTAGCTAATGCGTCGACAAGATTCCTTGTATGTGAATTCATCTCATTATAAAAAATCTCAATTTGTGTTTCTGGTTGAAGGCCGTGCATGGGACAACATCGAAGTAAGGATTTATAACGTTCCCATGTGGTGTGAATATTTTCATCATCCAACTAATGATAACCAGTAATATCATTTCAAAGACGAGCATTCATTGTCGGCGGGTTAAATCGTAAAACAAACTGTGTTGCTAGTGCATCCCAAGAAGTAATTGATCCAGCAGGTAGCCCAAAAAACCAAGTACGAGCTCTTCCCTGTAAGGAATAAGGAAATAATTTCATCTTCAAGGCATCATCAAGAACGCCTTGTTGACTAAAGGAAGCACAAATCAATAAAAAAGATTTCAGATGTTCTCTCGTATCTTCATGTGGTAGTCCAGCATATTGTCCATTAAAATTCAGGATTTGAAACATTACTGGCTTAAGTTCAAAATTCCCATCTTGGATTGTTGGTCTAACAACTCCCGGTTGTAAATCATCCAAGACATGTACTACAAAATCTCGTATAGTCCTTTTTTGTATGTGAGCATCTTGCGGCAACAATGGGTTATTAACATTTTGTTGTTGCATCGGGGGTATGGCTGCATTGTTCCCTAGTAGAGCCATATTTCTTTGTTCTCGAAGTCTACTCCGAACAGTCCTTTCAATTTCTGGATCAATATCGGCAAGAAAATCTTACTTGCTTCAGGTAAAAAAACACCTAAAATGAAGTTGAAGAAATAGCAACAAAGAAAAAACATCAAACAAATGACATCCCCGATAATGGTGCCAAAAACTTGATCGGCTGTTTAGCGTCACAACAATGATGTGCAAGCGTACACTGTCGATGCAAGTACTAGATAGATGTGAGTATGTCGGATATCGATCCCACAGGGATGGTTGTCTTTTGTCTATTAATGTCAGTGCAATAACTAGATAAAAGCAAGATAAATTGTGAGGATGGTTGTCGAAGCAACAATTTGAAAACAATAAAATAAAATATGAAAATGATAAATTGGGATCCCTAACATGAATCTTCAGCAGAATACTAAATGCTCACAAGGTATAAAAGAATAGGTGATTGTCGAGGCAATAAATTTCAATGTATATCTTGCCAAGCATCACTCCTCTATTTAATTTAAGACTTAAACATGCACACTAACCCCACCTTTTGATGATGGCAATATGGCACTATTAAGAACAAGTGGACTAAATTCCTCTAATCCACAGTCAACTTCCATTGTAATACTTGTTGGCGCAAACTATCACTCCACTTTCCAGTGTCAGTGACTACAATAACACTTACGTGTTAAGAAACATTCAAACCCGAAGATTAAACAATAAAAGCAAGATTGAATAAGATAACATTTAACCAAGAATTCATGTGTACTTCTATACAAATAGAAAGTAGAGAGTAATCACCAGCATTTAGAAAGAAATAAGAAAGAATCGAGTAGAGAATACTATTACTAGACAACTCGACTAAATCTCTCTATTCCCTCTTGTCTCGCACTTAGGTCTCCTCGTCAGAAGCTACTCTGCATCAATTTTCACCTGGGCTCACCTGTGAGAGGCTTAAGCTGCCATAGCCGCAAGCTTTAAGGTAGGATGAATATGATGATGGTCAAGAAAAAGCTCTCCTTTTTAATCGCACGTCAACCTTTTATGTGCTCCTCCAACAATACAGGTGTCCTTTCCTCAGAATTAATCTGTCCTTGTACGTACAGGTTGGTTATACTAGACTGGACAGCTCGCGCATTTTTAGTTCTTATCCAAACAGCTCTCAGGTGCGGCAACAATTTTGGACGCAATCTGGAATTAACTCATGCAACGACATTAATGCAAAAAGATAGAAAAATTAAGGATAAAATGGGCTACGATTTACTGAGATATAAAATGCAATTTACTAAATCGAAAATGCGAAAATATATGCTAAGGATAACTAAATGGGAACAATTTAACCAATAAGTAAGGAGGAAAACCTATGTTCTTTCTAGGGCTATCAATCATATTAGGAGAACGGATATTATCCCAAAGAGATCAAAGATATCGTATGAGGGTAACACACTAATGACAAGGTCATTAGACGAGCACTGAGTAGTTACTTTCGTAATTGTATGTTACTAGGGAAAGCTCAGTCACAATGCTAAAGTGGAATGACTTTGTGGCTAAATGATTTTATCATTAATAGGTTAAAAGTCAGAACTAAATTATAAATTATTCAAGCCTCAACTACATATGTCCAATCGGTCCCTCTGCTAGCTTATTAAAACCAAAAATGAATTGCGTGTTTTGAATAGGAATGAATAGAAAAAGAGAAATGGGTTACATTCAGGAATGATTATGGTTTTCTCTGAAATGAAGAAATGAAATAATTTGGAAATGAATGTAGGTTTCAAAAAATGGAAATAGAAATGGAAATTTGCAATCCTATATGGATTACTTAAAAAATTATCAGAAGAATAAGTTTATGTTTTCTTACTATTTTGACGCCTGGAAATGAAAAAAATCATTTGGTCATAATGAACATGTTGAGTTGTGAAATATTGAACATAATTTCTCGAAATTTTTCCAGGGGCAAAATAGTTAAAATTTTAATGGGGGTAAAAGAGGGATAAAAAATTGTTTTATATATAAATATTAAATTTTATTTTGGGAAATAGAAAAACTGAATCTGTTTGGATCACATTACTGAGTACTGGGTCAAAAAGGCCCAGGAAGTACTCGTAATTGGACCCGATGTGAGAGAGGCCCAAAACCCCTCATGTAACATGAAGTGGGTGGCAACCCTAGTTGGAATACTAGGGTGTGTCGTCCACCCCTCTCCTACTCTAAGTAGGAAGTTATTTTTCTATTTGAAATAAACCACTACAACTCAACAAGGGTTCTACTTTCTCTTCCTATAAATAGATAGCACCGATAGAGCTATTAACACAACATTTAGATTTTGTTATTCTGCTGAAAAATAAAAAGAATTAATTCTCAACTATTAAATATATTTTCCCAGAATAAAAATTCTATTGATTTCTATTAAGAAGAGAGAATTTTTGTTTTCACCTCAAAAGGAGAGAACTTTTTCTAGTTTTGTGTTTCGATTCAATTGGTTCAAACCAACATTCGAAACAGTTCGTGTTACGGGAATAGTGGAGAAGATCGTTTAGTTGAAATCTAGAGAACATCAAGGATTTGCTTATCCCAAAACACATGTATGATTTCGATTAAAGATTTATTGCTATAAATATTACAAAACGGGTCAGTTTTGATAATTTTAATTTTCCGCTGTGCAAGAAAACTGTTTTCAAATTAGATTTTTTCAAACTTTCCCATATGGTTTTTAACTTTCGAATTAGGGATCTAAATTGTTATTACTCCTAAATTGGTTCCATTTCACCTCTCGACCTTACCTTTACCAATTTTGACAACTTAGTTCGGTTTATTCTGGACCTGACCGACTAACCCAGGACTTATCAAATTGGTTCTCAATAAGATCTCCTCTCAATCTCACTTATCTTGATTTTCCCTTAGTGGTGTCAATCCTAGGCTTTCAAGTCTATTCGATTTAGTTTAGTTTTACAATTTAGTCCCCAAACCCAAAAATCAATTGCCCAACATTTTCATCAACCAATCCCTAAATATTTAGCCACTAGTTACCATTTCTAAGCTAACAAACAACAAGAATGCAACCATGAAAGCCATTGAACTAAAACTCAATAAAAAGATGAAAGTTTTGATTTTTACTTGGAAAAGTGTAAAGGCAACCAACTAGAAATTAAATAAAGAACCGAGACCACTAAAGTTAAGATTTTTTTTAAGATGAAAAGAAAGCAAACTACAATGAATTAAACTAAAGATTAAAATGTGATTACAACAAAGTTTAAGGCACAAAACATGTAAATAAACTAAAGCTACAATAATAGCTAACTTAACTATTTAAGAAAATGTAAGAAAATAAAGAAATTGCATAAAGTTAAGTGCTACAGCTATGGAGAAGACTAAACCCTAAAGAAGATGAAGAGAAACTCTAAGGAAAACTATCCTAAAATTTATGTCTAATGTCTCCTCTCTCTCTCCAGCAATTTTTTGGCACTTTTTAGCAACAATTCTAACCCTTTTTTCTTAACCAAAATGCTCCTCAACGTGTCTTTTTGATTGGTGCTTCGGTTGGACAAGGACTACCCTTTATGTTAATTTTTGTCCCCTCACAACAGTGATATCGTGCGATATCAATGACAATGTCAAAATGAGTAGTTCCCCTTAAAGGTTGGGTATCGCGATACCCAGAGAGGATATTGCAATACCACTGTAGATGATATTCATTCTTCTTTTCATTCCAGGACTATTGAGGGTATTGTGATACCCAACCTTGGATATCGCAATACTCCCTCTTTGGTGATGTTTTCACTCAAAATCGACCATCGACAAGTTCCTACAACACTTAATCGATCATTAGGGTCCAAATGGTGCATTTAGCCAATTTGTGTCTCAAAATGAGCACAAAAACATATTAAACAATTATTAAAGAGAAAATATACAAACTACACTTAACTACAGAAAAAATAATAATTTGCTCGAAAATAAGCTCCTTAAATATAATGGGGAAGCTTTAACGTCCTCCACCCGACCCGATGAACTGAATACAAGTATTGGGTGTCACGTACTATAACAAATGAAACTTAAACTTTTTGTCTATGTACAAGTTCTATCTATGAATATGACAAAGTCTCTTGTGAGTGTACATTGTATGGATTATATATACAGTTCGTGATAATAAAATTTCATCGATTTTTATTTTATCTCTCGACCTACTGTATACATATTGGAATGCTGCTTAATAAACTTATGATCAGACTTAAGCACTCCACTTAACTTCCTCTTTATGCATAATAGCTTGATTCGCAACTCCTTGACGTAGCCTTGGTGTCATCCCTCGACGCATACTCCTTTACAATCTAAAACAGGAAATAACTTTAGTAAGTTCCTAAGAACTTAGTGAGATAATCCCTAAATACTTGTTTCGTTATATCAAAGCGTGATAGATGCTTCGCATGTCCTTCATGTGTAACAGCCCAATTTAGGGCCTAGTCAGAATAGTGGTTGCGAGACCACAAATCCAAGGTAGAAATATGAGTTTTATGGTTTTTATGAGGTCTATGACATGGTTGCATGATCATGAGAAAATTTCATGAAGAAATTTTATGAATTAGTGGTCAATTTATCCATTAGGACTAAATTGTAAAGATTGAAAAATATGAGATTCTAGAAGATTCAAGTATGAGAAAGCAATAGAAAAATTATTAGAGGTCCTTATTTAGTAATTAAACCATTATATGTCAATATTGACAAAAATGGACATAGGAAGGAAAAATCTTAAAAAAGGGGCCTTAAGGGCATTTTTGTCATTTGGTTAATTAATGAATTAAAAGGGAAAATAAGCTAAAAATCATGTCCATCTTCATCCTCCATAGCCGAAAATTTCAAGGACTCCATAGCTAGGGTTTCTTCAACTTTCAAGCTTGATTGTAAGTATCTTCTAGCCCTGTTTTTTAATGTTCTTCGTATTTTTGAGATCCTTGTAGCTCGATTTAGCTATTTCTAGCTATATTTTGAGCTAGGGTTTATGTTCAAAAATTTACCCATGCATGAAATGCATGTGTTTTGATGTTTAGTGGAAGAATATGAAAGTTTGATGTAAGATAAACATCTTTTTCTAAGTGATTTTCATGAAAAATTCATGAAAAGGACTAAGTTGTAAAAGTCATGAAACTTGTCAAAAAGGTGTGAATTAGTGGAAATTGTGGGCTTTTGTAGTTATGAAAATGGTTCGGCTAAGGTTAAAATACAAGGAAATTGAATAAAAATCATTTTATGATCCTAAGGGTAAAAATGTAATTATGTGAAAGTATAGGGGCAAAATTGTAATTTTGCCAAAGTATGATTCATGGTTTGATTTAGTCAATGTGATCATTAAAAGAGTGAAATTTTCATTATAGATCAAGAAACACGAAGTCCAGACCGAAACCAAGGCAAGAACAAGGTTGTGGACTAAATCGAACATCTAAACACATTTTGAGTACCGAGGTAAGTTTGTCTGAAATTAAGCTTCATAATGCTACTATGTTTTTAATTGCTTGATATCATGAGAAATGCCTATCAATTTTATGAAAATGATTAATGATGCCTCGATAAAAGTATAATGAGATTATGTTAAGTTGAAGTCCCGGTTGAACATTCGGAATAGCAAGGATACTATTATCACGACATGAGAGAATGTAGGTCCCGTATAAGACCATGTCTGGGACATGGCATCGGTACCAAATAAAGGAGGTCCCGTATAAGACCATGTCTGGGACATGGAATCGGCACCAAATAAGGAAGGTCCCGTATAAGACCATGTCTGGGATATGGCCTCGGCACCAAAGAAAGATCTCGTATAAGACCATATATGCGATATGGCATCGACATCGAGATATGAGATCTCGTGTAAGACCACATCTGGGATATGGCATCGGCATCAAGATGTGATCCCATGTAAGTCCATATCTTGGATATGGCATTGGCATCATGATACATGTATGATGAGATTGTGTATCCTTCGATATTTGGAGTAGTTCAACGGGCAAAGAGCTAAGTTTATGTACACATAACAAAGAGCTAAGTCTATGTTTAAGAGAATAAAAGTGCTAAAGTTGTGTGATGAAGTGATACAGGTACCCATGAGTAACTTACGAGATATAAACGCAAAATGTGATGTGTGATTTGGTAAGATTGTGCATGAGTAAGTTATGTTGATGTGCTTGAGAATTTGTGTTGCTATTATTCAATAAGATGAATGGATGTTGGCATAAGTCTTTATGTTGCTATTTATTTCATGCAAACTTACTAAGCTTTATGCTTACCTTTCTCTTTTCCCTTTTACTTGTAGTACCGCCAAGCTAACTCGGGGATCGTAAAACGTCAGAGTTCGGATCACACTATCAACTATTATTTTGGTATAGTAAAGTTGATTTATTTTGGGTATGGCATGTATAGGAATTTGGTCATTTTGTTATGGCATATTTGTTAGCCAAAGTGTTGGCTATTGTTGTTACTCATTCATTTTGTAAATGGCCATTGGGAATTGGCCAATACTTGTTAAGTTATATATATATCCAATGATGATGGTATTCATGAATTGCAAGTTTGTCTAATTGATCGAGTAAAATGTGAAGTGTATGCATGATGAATTAGTGATTTTTCATAGTGTATTATTGCCATGTTATGTGTTGCATGTGGTGGTATAAGTGTGTTTGTTTTTCAGGGTGGCAATTAGCTTGGTAAATAGCCTTCTAGTTGTCCACACGGGTAGACACACGAGCGTGTGTCTAGGCCGTGTGTGACACACGGTCAGCCCCATGGGTGTGTTGATAGGCCATGTGTCCCCTCCATCAAATTTGTGAAAATTCAGTTCGTCACACGGGCCAGCACACGGGCGTGTAACTAGGCCGTGTGCCTCTAAGTGTTTGCTGACGTCATAAATAGTATACTAAGGTTTTCACACATGAGTGGGGACACGGGCGTGTATTGGCCTTGTGAGGGACACGGGCCTTAGACACGGGCGTGTGCCGGGCCGTGTGAAAACCCTTGTTGGTTTGAAATGAAAAATAAAATCCACGCGGGTTAGGAACATAGGTGTGTGTGACCACACGGCCTACCCACATGGGCGTGTTCCTTTCCACACAGGCGTGTAGCCCTGTTTTGAGTAAAAAATTTCTAAGTGTGTGAAAGTTTTCGGTTTAGTTCTGAACCATTCTGTATTAATGTTTAGGGTCTCGTAGATCCATAATAGGGACGTTATGAATATGAATGAAAAAGTTTTAAGTCGAAACAAAATTTTATGGTCCGGTACTATATGTTTGAGCAAGTTAAGTTCAGTAATGCCTCGTATTCAGTTTCAGTGTTGAATACGGGTAAGGGGTGTTACATTTAGTGGTATCAAAGCTACGGTTTAGCCGATTCTCTGACTAACATAGCGTATGCACGAGTATAGCTATACATGCCATACGTATGAGTATTTATATAATGATAGTGTGACGAATCCTGACATTTTAAATTATGCTTTCATATAGCAAATGGATCCCGACAGAGCTATGGCAGATGATGTAGAAAGTAACGTGCCGGCTCCCGCCCAAGGGACAGAGCTAACTGAAAATGAGAATAGACCAGCAACTGTAAGTCAGAGAGGAGGAGAAGAGGCTAGGGAAGCCTTTCTCCACATGATGAATTCTTGGTATACGGAGTTCGTTTTTACGAACCCAAGTACTCAACCCCCTCCACCCCTACATATTCCTCAGCCTACCCCTGTAGCTCCCTAAGTTGTAGAGTGGTAAGAAGAGAAAAGCCTCCGGTTGATAGAATCCGGAAACAAGGAGCCGAGGAATTTCGAGCTAGTAAAGATGATGATCTGGAAAGAGCAGAATTTTGGCTTGAAAATACCATCAGGGTATTTGATGAGTTATCCTGCACACCTGAAGAGTGCATCAAGTGTGTGGTGTCTCTTTTAAGAGATTCTGCTTATCAGTGGTGGAACACCCTTGTGTTGGTTGTACTAAGGGAGAGAGTTAATTGGGAGTTTTTCCAAGAAGAGTTCTGGAAGAAGTACATTAGCCAAAGGTTTATTGACCAGAAAAGGAAGGAATTTCTTGAATTAAAACAGGGTTGGAGGACAGTAACCGAGTATGAACGTGAGTTTGTAAGGCTCAGCAAATACGCTCAAGAGTGTGTATCAATTGAAGCCATTATGTGCAAAAGGTTTGAGGATGGATTAAATGAGGATATCTGATTGTATGTTGGTGTCCTAGAACTAAAGGAATTTGTTGTGTTAGTAGATAGAGCTTGCAAGGCCGATGAGTTGGCCAAAGAGAAAAGAAGAGCTGAAATTGAGTCTCGTGATTCGGGGAAGAGACAGCTGAGTAAATCATTTCAATCCTCATCCAAGAAGTCAAGAGATTTCACTACTCGATCAGCTACTTCAGTTGGGTTTTTAAATAGAAGTAAGGGTAAATAGTACTCGAGGAATAAAGCTCAGACTGCTTCAGTTGCTAGTGTTGGTAATGCTCGACCAAGTAGATCGAAATGTCCACAGTGTGGCAGATGTCATCCCAGTGAGTGCCGAGAACATGAGAGAGCCTGTTTTAACTGTGGTTCCCAAGATCATTTTATTAGAGAATGCCCCGAGATGGTCAAAAAAGATAAAATTCAGAGTACAAGATCGGGAAGTACTACTAGAGGGAGACAACAGAGAAACCCGGGAAGTGGAACAAGTAGTAAGAGTACACACAGAGAGCAGACTGCAAGATCTGAGGGTAGAGTGCCTGCGAGGACTTATACCATTTGTGCTCGCGAGGAGGCGTCATCTCCTGATGTAATTACGGGTACATTTTCTCTCCATGATACTCATGTTGTTGCTTTAATTGATCCGGGATCTACCCATTCATATATTGGCATGAAATTAGTATCTAGTATGAGCATACCAGTAGAGTCTACAGAATTCATGATAAAGGTGTCCAATCCCTTAGGCAAATGTGTATTAGTTGATAAGGTATGCAAAGATTGCCCATTGATGATTAGAGGTCATTATTTTAAGGCGAATCTCATGCTATTTCCATTTGATGAATTTGATATAATTCTTGGTATGGACTGGTTGACCGCTCATGATGTGACAGTAAATTATGGAAAGAAATACATTGAATTGAGATGTGAAAATGAGGACACTCTTCGTGTTGAATAAGATGAATAAGACAGATCACCTGTAGTGATTTCTCATATGGCTGCTTAGAAATATGTAAGAAAGGGATGCAAAGCTTATCTTGCCTTTGTGATGAATGCTAAAGAAACTGAGTTAAGAATTGAATCAGTGCCGATAGTATGTGAGTATCCAGATGTATTCCCAGAAGAATTGCCAGGGTTGCCTCCGGTTAGAGAAATTGAATTTGGCAATGAGTTAGCCCCTGGTACTGCACCTATATCGATTGCTCCATACAGAATGGCTCCAACTGAGTTGAAAGAATTGAAGGCACAGTTACAAGAATTGACGGACAAAGGCTTTGCACGACCGAGTTATTCCCCGTAGGGTGCTCCTGTATTATTTGTGAAGAAAAAAGATGGTTCAATGAGATTATGTATAGATTATCGGCAACTAAATAAGGTGACCGTAAAGAACAAGTACCCATTGCCAAGGATCGATGATTTGTTCGACCAATTGAAGGGAGCCACTGTGTTTTCCAAGATAGACTTGAGGTCTGGTGATAAACCGTAATTTATACATATTTTAATCCCACATTTAACATGCGTTTTGGATGATTTATCCTTTGAATTGTGGAATTTGATGCTCCCAATCCTTTAATTTCATGTTTTATACTTAGGAGAGCATAGGAGGATGAAAAGAACGAGAAATGGGCTAAAAACAGACCAAATGGGCCAAAGTAGGAAATTAACACGGCCTAGAGGTAGCCACACGGCCGTGCCCCTTTAGTAGGCTCAACCACGGCCTGAATTCGATTCACACGGGCGTGTTGCACGGGCGTGTCCCTGCCGTGACAAAGAGGAATTTCACTCGGAATAGGGTACTTAGAGGAAAAGAAAGATATTCCAAAAGCCTATATAAAAACCCTAAAGGCCAACCTTGAGGGGGCGTCCAGCTAGGCCAAGGAGCCAAGCCAGAGAGGTCAGAATTGTGGGATTTACTCAAAGAAAGCCAGCTGATTCATCTCAAGAAGCCGAAATCATACTCAAGACGGAGGATCTCTCCTTCAATTCCTTCAGGGGTTTTTAGGGTTTTCTTATGTTTTGTTTTATATTTTCTTCTGAGATGTATTCTTTTATGATTATGAACTAAACCCCTCAGATACCTGAGGGGGATGAAACTTGTAACGAATCTTGTTATTATTTTCTGAACTATATGATAAATACTTGATTTGTTCTTAACTATGCGTTCTTAATTCTTGTTTTGGTATTTCAGGATATTGATTCAAGTATTGATGTGCTTAGGCAGTGGAGGAATATTCCCTGTTTAAGAGTAGATCTAGCATAGTTAAGCGGACTTGATCGCAACCCTAGAGATAGGATGACGAAAATCTACCGGATTAGGATCAAACCTAATATGGGAGTCCATAGATTGAGTTAATGCAATCTTAGGGGATTTAATTAGAAAGAGATTTCAATCAATTAACCTAGGGTTAGATGTTAGTAGCCTCGAGAGAGGTATTAATATAAGTTAGGGAATCCTACGGATCAAGTCAAGTGAATAAATCGTCTGGTTCAGAGTTAAATAACAAGTGAGGTCTAGGTGGATTCTCCCTTGGGTATCGTCTTAATCAATTGGTTTTTCCCACAAGTATTTTCCCCAATTCATTATCTGTGTCTTAGAGTCTTTAGCTTCTTAGACAGTTAATTTTAGAATAAACAACAAATCCCTTAATCTTTAGGCTAAATAATAAAAAGAAAGTCAGTATTAGTACTTTTGGTTCCTTTGGGTTCGACAATCCGGTCTTGCCACTAAGCTATACTACTGTTCGATAGGTGCACTTGCCTCAATCGTGGTGATAGTTAGTTTCTAGTCTAGATCATTCATTATATAAATATTAAGACTATCGACAACCAACAATCATCTGGATATGATCAGTTGAGGGTCAAAGATTCAGATGTGCCGAAAACTGCATTTCGAACAAGGTATGGTCACTATGAGTTCTTAACCATGCCTTTTGGCTTAACTAATGCCCCTGCTGTGTTTATGGATTTAATGAATCACATCTTTCGACCATATTTGGATAAATTTGTTGTGGTTTTTATTGATGATATACTGATTTACTCTCGTGACGAGAATGAGCATACTGAGCATTTGAGAACAATCTTACAAATTTTACGGGATAATCAATTCTATGCCAAGTTTAGCAAAAGTGAATTTTGGCTCAAAGAAGTTGGATTTTTGGGGCACATCATCTCGGGATATGGAATCCAAGTTGACCCGAGCAAGATTTCAGCTATTGTTGATTGGAAACCACCGAGAAATGTATCAGAGGTTAAAAGTTTTTTGGGCCTAGCTGGCTATTACAGACGGTTTGTCAAGGGATTTTCCATGATAGCAACTCCAATGACGAGGTTGTTACAAAAAGATGTGAAGTTTGAATGGACAGAAAAATGCCAACAAAGTTTTGAGAAACTAAAGACAATGTTGATTGAGGCTCCAATTCTAGTGCAACCTGAATCGGGAAAAGAATTTGTAGTTTATAGTGATGCATCCTTGAATAGATTGGGCTGTGTGCTTATGCAAGAGGGCAAGGTGATAGCATATGCCTCCAGACAGTTAAAGCTGCACGAGAAGAATTACCCGACACATGATTTAGAGTTGGCTACCATTGTGTTTGCATTGAAGATATAGAGACACCATTTGTATGGTGAAAAATGTCAGATATTCACCGCTCATAAAAGCTTAAAGTACTTGATGAATCAAAAGGAGTTAAATTTAAGGCAACGAAGATGGTTAGAGATGATAAATGACTATGAGCTAGTGATTAACCACCATCCGGGAAAGGCGAACGTGGTCACCGATGCCTTGAGCAGGAAATCCTTATTTGCATTGAGAGCCATGAATACATGAATGACTTTGTCAGGTGATGGTTCTATTTTAGCTGAGTTGAGGGCTAGACCGAGGTTTATCCAAGAGATTTGTGAAGCTCAGAAAGGTGACCGCGACTTGCAAGCCAAAAGAGTTCAGTGTGAGTCGAGTGTTGAGTCAGAATTCCAGATTAATTCTGATGAATGTTTGATGTTCTGAGACAGAATTTGTGTACCGAGGAATGATGAACTTATCTGGAAAATTTTACATGAGGCACATAGCGGATGTTTATCTGTACATCCAGGCAGCACAAAAATGTATAACGACTTGAAGAAATGGTATTGGTGGCCGAGTATGAAGAAAGATATTTCTTAGTTTGTATCGAATGCTTGATCTGTCAGCAAGTGAAAGCTGAACACCAAGTACCTTCGGGTCTACTTCAGCCTATTATGGTTCCCGAGTGGAAATGGGACCTGTTGCTATGGACTTTGTAACGGGTTTGCCGTTGACACCGAGCAAGAAAGATGTCGTATGGGTTGTGGTAGATAGACTTACGAAGTCGACCCATTTCATACCTGTACGTGCTGATTATTCGCTTGATAAGTTGGCAGACTTGTATGTTTCAGAGATTGTAAAGCTACATGGAGTGCCCTTGTCGATTATATCGGATAGAGATCCGAGAATCACATCACGATTTCAGAAAAAGTTGCAAGAAGCCTTGGGCACAAAGTTGAGTTTCAGTACAGCTTTCCATCCGCAAACTGACGGGCAGTCAGAGAGATTAATACAGATATTAGAAGATATTCTTTGATGTTGTGTCCTTGAGTTTCAGGGTAGCTCGGAAAAGTATTTACCGTTGGTAGAGTTTGCCTATAATAACAATTTTCAGTCAAGTTTGAGAATGGCGCCTTTTGAGGCATTGTATGGGTGTAAGTTTCGAACTCTATTGTATTAGACTGAACTCAAAGAAAATCGGATTCATGGGGTCGATCTGGTTAGAGAAACCGAAGAGAAGGTAAAAATAATTTGAGATTGTTTAAAACCTGCTTCGGATACATAAAAGTCTTATGCGGACTTGAAACGAAAAGAGATTGTAACAGCCCAAATTTAGCCCTAATCGGAACGGTGGTTTTGGGACCACGAATCCGGGTTAGATAAATATTTTTACATTTAAATTGATATCTATGTTATGTGTTTGAGCATGACCTAAAATATGGTAGGTTAATTCGTTTGTTTGGATGCTTAATTTTAGATAAGGGATTAAATTGCATAAGTGTAAAAAGTAGCTATCTTCTTAATTAAATGATTGAATTGATGTGTTTATCTATGAGGGAGGACTTAAGTTATAAATTGTCCATTTGTTGGCATAGTGGACGGCATTATGACTTTGGTTTTTATATTATTTTGTTTTATAAGCATAAAATATGTGTTAAAGTTTTATATTATCATATAAGATAATAATAATAATGACATGCAAAAAGAAGGCCATTATCTTCATCCTTGGCCGAAAGTAAGAAAAAAAGGAAGAAGCTTGAGCTCTCTCTAATATTCGGCAATTTGCAACCAAAATTAGGTAAGTTTTAGTTTTGGATTTTTGATTATTTTTGCATATTTAAGATTGTTGTTCATTCTACTTTCAAACCCATGTATTAATTTTATGTATTAGTCATGTATGTGAGATATGCCATTGATGTGAAGTTGAGTTTTTGTGATGATTTTAGTATAAAATGAGATATTTGGGCTAGATGAACACATTTTATTCTTGAGTCTTTGGTGAACATAGATGATTAAGGATTTAATTGTGAAAATATTTCTTAGGAGGGTTAAATTTAGAAATTTATGTAATAAATGGACTTGTGTAGTCCTTATGAAGTTTCGGCCTAAAAGGGTGGAAGCCAAAATTTGTGTAATTATTGAGTTATGTATAAAGGACTAAATTGTAAAAATTGTAATTGTCAAGGGTAAAATTGTAATTTGCACAATTAAGTATTTATGGATTAAATTGAATGGAAATATAATTAAATGAGTTTAATTTGAACTTAATTAGATCAAGAACAAAAGGAAACGGGATTGGATCGGGGAAAAGCAAAGTTAAACGAATAGCCGGGAAGCTTAATTTGCCAAATTTCTGAGGTAAGTTTTAAACAGTTGGATTGATTTGAATTTTATTTGGTACTATGTACATATGTAAAAGATTTTAAGCAAGTTAATTTGCCATATTGTCGAATGAGAATATTAAATTAACATGAAGTAGCCGAATGTACTACTTGATTTATTTGAGTGGTTGAATATGTTTTCATGAAATACAAGATGGTTTAGATAAAGATGATAGGAAAGTTGATTATTTGGAGATGATAAATATGTGTTAAATAAATATTAAGTTCTAGCCGAATGTGATGTTATACATATGCAAATAAGTGATATATATTGTGAATTCCAAATTAATAATGTGTATATAAGTAAAGATTAGAGCATATGTGAATTTCATTGTGAGAGAACATGGAGTTGGTGGCATTATGTGAGTGAATATATATATATATATACCGAGCACTGTGTGTGCGATATCGGTTATCTAAGCACTAAGTGTGCGATTCAACAAGTACTGAGCACTAAGTGTGCGATATCGGTCGATATGCACTAAGTGTGCGATTCAATAAGTACCGAGCACTAAGTGTGCGATATCGGTCGAGATGCACTAAGTGTGCGAATAAAATGTCCGCGCACTAAGTGTGCGAGACAGGCGGAGGAGCACTAAGTGTGCGATCGATTCTAGTATCGAAAGGTCGAAATTGGTAAGTTGGTTCTATGAAATTTCATTATTCAAATATTATATATTTATACATGTAAAGTGCAACTTGAATGGAATGTTATATTCGTTTTTAATTTTAATTTTAAATGCTTGAGTTAGTATAAAATATATTTACTGGATTAAGGAAATGTTGCTTAGCTCATTTGGAAGATTCGGTTATGTGGGATAGCAAAAATATGATTTGGTGTTAATGGCTTGTATTTTAGTAGATGAAAGTGAATGATGATAGAAATGTATTACACATCGAAACTAAATGTGTGCAATATTAGGTGATCTATGATGTATTTTACATTGAGTAATATTGATATTATATGACAAATTGTTTAAAACTTACTAAACTATATTAGCTTACTTGGGTGTTGTTGTTTTTATTCTTTAGATTTTTAAGGTGGAAGCTCGAGCTCGGGGATCATCTTGAAGTCAATCACATTATCATCAAAATTTGGTATCTTTTGTTTTTGAACCTAAGGTCTATGGCATGTATAGTCTAAATTACTCTTTTTGATAAATTGTACATATTATATAAAAGGCCATGCGAATATGGCTTTCTTCTTACTAGTTTGAGATATTTAACTATACTTGAAATGCTGCTTATGTGTGTGTATATTTAACTATGTTATAAGTTCATTTTGATAGGTGCATATACGTGAATTCATGTATGGCATGTGTTTCATATAATGCAAATGAATAATTGTTGAATGACTTATAGTTTTAGTTTATAATTTTTTTTATATTAAACTATGTGTGGAATCAGTTCATTGGTAATCTAAGGTATATATATTCGACCATTATATTTGTTTTGTTGGGTACTTAAAATATCCTTGGATGTGCACATGAGTGTTCGGTTATGAGTAATAATTGGTTAATTTACGGATGTAATATCTAGTTAAGATATGCTTAATCATATGTTTATGTATATGAGATGATCATTGCCAATTACAATATTTACTATTAGATAATGTCTTGTTTTGTAAATTTGAAGTTATGGTATATTCAATGTGTGATCAATAGATAGTAAATGTTATTTTCTATTGTAATATTGAAATGGAAAGCTTACATGTTCAAGGGTGTAATATATGTTTAATAAGATGTATACTTGGTTGTAACATTCATATTAGAAATGTAATGAATGTTTAAGTACCATGAAAATACCTATGCGGCTATTGCTTAAATAATCATGTGAAGCGTAATATGCTCGTGGATGTATTGAGATTAGATGGCATATATATATGTACTTGTAATAATATGAAATGATATAAAAAAAATTTTAACACGTGATAGTTCGAATGAAGTGCATTGACTTGGTATTTGGTTTAGTGATGCCATAACCCTAATCCGGCGACGGATACGGGTTAGGGGTGTCACATTTGATTGGTATCAGAGCTACAGTTTAGTCGGTTCTCGGACTAACGTAGCGCGTGAGAGTCTAGCTATACTTGCCATATTCTGTGATATGATAATGTGATGACTTCTGACAGTGAAATGTATTCGTTTCTTTTATATAGTAATGGATCCCGATCCCGAGCGAGCTGTAGCTGATGACGTCGAGAGTGTGGCGCCCGCTCCCGCGCAAGGGACCACGCCAGAGGAATCTCGACCAACTATGAGTAATCCTGATGAGGGGGCTAAACAAGCCTTCTATAGCATGATGAATGATTGGTTCAGTCAGTACATACGAACCAATCCGGCTGTTCAACCACCCCTGAATCCGAGCAATCCCCCTGTGGTACCCCCTATTGTGAATCCTGAGAGAGTAAACAAGCCTCCGGTTGATCGCATTAGAAAACACGAAGCTCAAGAATTTAGAGCCGAGGATGATGATGATGCAGAGCGAGCTGAATTTTGGCTCGATAATATTGTTCGTGTTTTCGATGAGCTGTCTTGCACACCCGATGAGTGTCTGAAGTGTGCTATATCATTACTACAGGATTCTGCCTACTATTGGTGGAATACTCGTGTCGGCTTGTTACGAAAAGAGAGTTACAGGACTTCTTTCGGCAATTTCGTAAGAAATACATAAGTCAGCGCTTCATAGACTCTAAGCGTAAAGAATTTCTCGAGCTCAAACAGGGTCGTATGACCGTGTTTGAATATGAGCGCAAGTTTGTGCGACTTAGTCGCTACGCTCGTGAATGTGTTTCATCTGAGGCTGCTATGTGCCAGAGATTCGAAGATGGTCTGAATGAAGATATAAAGCTTCTGGTTGGCATTCTTGAAATTAACGAGTTCGTTGTGTTGGTTGAACGAGCTTGTAAAGCTAAAGAGTTGGGGAAAGAAAAACGAAAAGCTGAGTTTGAATCTAAAGATTTCCGAAAGAGATCTGCAAGTAAATTTTCGCAGATGGCAACAAAGAAGTTCAAGAATGATGGTAGCCGATCCAAACCTAACACTGGGATTTTTATATGAGAACGACCACCAGTGAGTTCTCGGGCTAAATCAGTTGCTAGTGTTGGCAATGCTCGATCGAGCAAACCTGAGTCTCAGCAGTGTGGCAGACGGAATTTTGGAGAGTGTTGGGGTAAAACTATTAATCGCACTTGTTATAGGTGTGGTTTGCAGGATCACTTTATTCGGGATTGCCCGGAGACCGTCGAAAAGGGTACTGCTCAGAGTGCGAGACCGAGCGACACTACAGCTAGAGGTAGACCGTCCCGTATTGGGGGAGGTAGGAGTGGTGCACAGAAGGGGGCTACAGATGTGGCTATTCAATCAGAGGCCCGTGCACCGGCTCGAGCTTATGCCATCCGTGCTAGGGAGGAGGCCTCATCTCCAGACGTCATTACCGGTATTTTCACTCTATTTGGTACTAGTGTAACTGCTTTGATTGACCCCGACTCAACTCATTCGTATGTGTGTGAAACATTAGTATCCAGTAAGACTCTACCTGTTGAGTCTACTGAGTTTGTGATTCGGGTTTCGAACCCTCTGGGTCGATGTGTGCTAGTTGATAAAGTGTGCAAGAACTGCCCTTTGATGGTTCGAGACTTATGTTTTCCGGCTTAGCTAATACTGTTACCTTTCGACGAGTTCGATATTATCCTCGGTATGGATTGGTTAACAGTTCACGACGTAGTAGTGAATTGCAGACGAAAGACTATCGATTTGAGATGCCAGAATAATGAAATGATTCGAATTGAGTCTGCGGATTTGAATGGGCTACCGACTGTGATATCTTCGATGTTGGCTCGACAGTATTTGAGAAAGGGTTGCGAAGCTTATCTTGCGTATGTGATTGATAGCAAGGTAACTGAAAAGAAGATTGAGTCTGTACCGGTTGTAAGTGAGTATCCAGATGTGTTTCCGGAAGAATTACCGGGATTGCCACCCGTTCATGAGGTAGAGTTTGGGATTGAACTAGTGCCAGGGACCACTCCAATATCGATAGCTCCGTATAGAAAGGCACCGACTGAATTAAAAGAATTGAAGGCTCAGTTGCAAGAATTGACAGATAAAGGTTTCGCCCGACCGAGTTTCTCTCCCTGGGGTGCGCCCGTTCTATTTGTGAAAAAGAAGGACGGAACTTTGAGAATGTGCATTGATTATCGACAGCTCAATAAGGTGACAGTTAAGAACAAATACCCGTTGCCACATATCGACGATTTATTTGATAAGCTTAAGGGAGCCTCGGTGTTCTCAAAAATTGATCTGAGGTCAGGATATTATCAGCTGCGAGTTAGAGAATCGGACATACTGAAGACTGCTTTTCAGACGAGATACGATCATTACGAGTTCTTGGTGATGCCGTTTGGGCTCACTAATGCCCTTGCTATTTTTATGGATCTGATGAATCGGGTATTCAGACCGTATCTAGATCGGTTTGTAGTTGTATTCATAGATGACATACTAATCTATTCACGAGACGAAACTGAGCATGCTGAGCATTTGAGGCTAGTGTTACAGATTTTGCGTGATAAGCAATTGTACGCAAAATTTAGTAAATGTGAGTTTTGGTTGAATGAAGTCAGCTTCCTGGGGCATGTTATTTCATCGTCGGGTATTCGGGTTGACCCGAGTAAAATCTCGGCTATACTAGATTGGAAACCTCCGCGGAATGTTTCTGAAGTACGTAGCTTCTTGGGACTCGCTGGATATTATAGACGCTTTGTGAAAGGATTTTCTATGATAGCAGCCCCGATGACAAAGCTATTATAGAAAGATGTAAAATATGATTGGTCAGAAAGGTGTCAGAAGAGTTTTGATCAACTGAAGATTTTATTAACGGAAGCTCCAGTGCTCGTTCAACCAGAATCGGGTAAAGAGTTCGTTATTTTCAACGATGCATCTTTAAATGGACTGGGTTGTGTTTTGATGCAGGAGGGTAAAGTTGTAGCCTACGCTTCGAGACAGTTGAAACCGCACGAGAGGAATTATCTGACGCACGACCTTGAGTTGGCCGCTATAGTTTTTGCTTTGAAAATATGGCGTCACTATCTATTCGGTGAGAAATGCCACGTCTATTCGGATCATAAGAGTCTAAAGTATTTAATGACTCAGAAGGATTTGAATTTGAGACAGTGACGATGGTTAGAACTGTTGGAAGACTACGAGCTCGTGATTGATTATCATCCGGGAAAGGCTAATGTGGTTGCTGATGCACTTAGCCGAAAGTCATTATTTGCTCTTCGTGTAATGAATGCGGATTTAGCTATGACCAGTGATGGTGTAATCATTGCAGAATTGAAAGCGAGACCATTGTTTGTACAACAGATCCAAGAAGCTCAAGAGGTTGATGATGAATTAAAAGCAAAAAGGAGTCATTGTGGCTCGGGTGCGGATTCATATTTTCAGATAGATGCTGAGGGATGTCTACGGTTCAAGAATCGGATATGTATGCCTAAGAATCCTGAATTAATTCAAATGATTTGTGATTAAGCTCACAGTAGTAGATTTTCGATTCATCCGGGTAGCACGAAAATGTATAACGACCTGAAACAGCATTTCTGGTGGCATGGTATGAAACGAGACATCTCAGACTATGTGTCAAAGTGTTTGGTATGCCAACAAGTGAAAGCTGAGCATCAAGTGCCATCGGGACTACTTCAGCCGATCATGATACCAGAATAGAAGTAGGACCGTGTTACGATGGACTTCGTATTGGGTTTGCCTTTGACACCAAGTAAGAAAGATTCAATCTGGGTTATCGTTGATAGATTGACAAAATCGGCCCATTTTATTCCGGTACGTACAGATTTCTCACTTGATAAGCTAGCTGAGTTATATATATCGCAGATCATACGATTACACAGAGTACCTATTTCTATTGTATCGGATAGAGATTCGAGGTTCACATCGCAGTTTTGGAAGAAATTGCAGGATGCTTTAGGTACCAAGTTACACTTCAGTACAGCTTTTCACCCTCAGTTGGATGGTCAATCCGAGCGTGTTATCCAAATACTCGAGGATATGTTGAGATGTTGTGTTCTTGAGTTTGAAGGTACGTGGGAACGATATTTTCCCTTGATCGAATTTGCGTACAACAATAGCTTTCAATCAAGTATTAAAATGGCACCCTATGAAGCATTGTACGGTCGAAAATCTCGTACACCTTTATATTGGACCGAGCTAAGTGAAGGCAAGATACACGGGGTTGATTTAATCAGAGAAAAGGAGCAGAAAGTTAAAATAAATCGAGAAAGTTTGAAAGCCACATCAGATCGCCAGAAGTCGTATGTGGATTTGAAACAAAAGGATATAGAATTTAAAGAGGGTGATCGAGTGTTCTTGAAAGTATCGCCGTGGAAAAAGATACTTAGATTTGGTCATAAAGGAAAGTTGAGTCCGCGCTTCATTGGGCCGTATGAAGCTATTGAGCGTATTGGGCCGGTTGCGTATAGACTTATGTTGCCACCAGAACTAAACAAGATTCATAATGTCTTCCATGTATCGATGCTTAGACGATACCAATCCGATCATTCGCATGTGATCAATCCATCAGAGATAGAAATTCAACCCGATCTGACTTACGAGGAGGAACCGATTTGTATCTTAGCACGTGAAGTGAAAGAGTTGCGAAACAAGAAAATCTCACTGGTTAAAGTTATGTGGCATAAGCACGGGGTAGAGGAAGCAACCTGGGAAATCGAAGAATCAATGAAAGAACGCTACCCACACTTATTCTTTGGTAAGATTTTCGAGGGCGGAAATCCCTTAAGGGGGGGAGAGTCGTAACAGCCCAAATTTAGCCCTAATCGGAACGGTGGTTTTGGGACCAGAAATCCGGGTTAGATAAATATTTTTTACATTTAAATTGATATCTATGTTATGTGTTTGAGCATGACCTAAAATATGGTAGGTTAATTCGTTTGTTTGGATGCTTAATTTTAGATAAGGGATTAAATTGTATAAGTGTAAAAAGTAGCTATCTTCTTAATTAAATGATTGAATTGATGTGTTTATCTATGAGAGAGGACTTAAGTTATAAATTGTCCATTTGTTGGCATAGTGGACGGCATTATGACTTTGATTTTTATATTATTTTGTTTTTATAAGCATAAAATATGTGTTAAAGTTTTATATTATAATATAAGATAATAATAATAAAAATGACATGCAAAAAGAAGGCCATTATCTTCATCCTTGGCCGAAAGTAAGAAAAAAAAGGAAGAAGCTTGAGCTCTTTCTAATATTCTGCAATTTGCAACCAAAATTAGGTAAGTTTTAGTTTTGGATTTTTGATGATTTTTGCATATTTAAGATTGTTGTTCATTCTACTTTCAAACCCATGTATTAATTTTATGTATTAGTCATGTATGTGAGATATGCCATTGATGTGAAGTTGAGTTTTTGTGATGATTTTAGTATAAAATGAGATATTTGGGCTAGATGAACACATTTTATTCTTGAGTCTTTGGTGAACATAGATGATTAAGGATTTAATTGTGAAAATATTTCTTAGGAGTGTTAAATTTAGAAATTTATGTAATAAATGGACTTGTGTAGTCCTTATGAAGTTTCGGCCTAAAAGGGTGGAAGCCAAAATTTGTGTAATTATTGAGTTATGTATAAAGGACTAAATTGTAAAAATTATAATTGTCAAGGGTAAAATTGTAATTTGCACAATTAAGTATTTATGGATTAAATTGAATGGAAATATAATTAAATGAGTTTAATTTGAACTTAATTAGATCAAGAACAAAAGGAAACGGGATTGGATCGGGGAAAAGCAAAGTTAAACGAATAGCCGGGAAGCTTAATTCGCCAAATTTCCGAGGTAAGTTTTAAACAGTTGGATTGATTTGAATTTTATTTGGTACTATGTACATATGTAAAAGATTTTAAGCAAGTTAATTTTCCATATTGCCGAATGAGAAGATTAAATTAACATGAAGTAGCCGAATGTACTACTTGATTTATTTGAGTGGTTGAATATGTTTTCATGAAATACAAGATGGTTTAGATAAAGATGATAGGAAAGTTGATTATTTGGAGATGATAAATATGTGTTAAATAAATATTAAGTTCTAGTCGAATGTGATGCTATAAATATGCGAATAAGTGATATATATTGTGAATTCCAAATTAATAATGTGTATATAAGTAAAGATTAGAGCATATGTGAATTTCATTGTGAGAGAACATGGAGTTGGTGGCATTATGTGAGTGAATATATATATACCGAGCACTGTGTGTGCGATATCGGTTATCTAAGCACTAAGTGTGCGATTCAACAAGTACCGAGCACTAAGTGTGCGATATCGGTCAATATGCACTAAGTGTGCGATTCAACAAGTACCGAGCACTAAGTGTGCGATATCGGTCGATATGCACTAAGTGTGCGATTCAATAAGTACCGAGCACTAAGTGTGCGATATCGGTCGAGATGCACTAAGTGTGCGAATAAAATGTTCGGGCACTAAGTGTGCGAGACCGGCGGAGGAACACTAAGTGTGCGATCGATTTTAGTATCGAAAGGTCGAAATCGGTAAGTTGGTTCTATGAAATTTCATTATTCAAATCTTATATATATATACATGTAAAGTGCAACTTGAATGGAATGTTATATTCATTTTTAATTTTAATTTTAAATGCTTGAGTTAGTACAAAATATATTTACTAGATTAAGGAAATGTTGCTTAGCTCATTTGGAAGATTCGGTTATGTGGGATAGCAAAAATATGATTTGGTGTTAATGGCTTGTATTTTAGTAGATGAAAGTGAATGATGATAGAAATGTATTACACATCGAAACTAAATGTGTGCAATATTAGGTGATCTATGATGTATTTTACATTGAGTAATATTGATATTATATGACAAATTGTTTAAAACGTACTAAGATATATTAGCTTACTTGGGTGTTGTTGTTTTTATTCTTTAGATTTTTAAGGTGGAAGCTCGAGCTCGGGGATCATCTTGAAGTCAATCACATTATCATCAAAATTTGGTATCTTTTGTTTTTGAACCTAAGGTCTATGGCATGTATAGGCTAAATTACTCTTTTTGATAAATTGTACATATTATATAAAAGGCCATGCAAATATGGCTTTCTTCTTACTAGTTTGAGATATTTAACTATACTTGAAATGTTGCTTATGTGTGTGTATATTTAACTATGTTATAAGTTCATTTTGATAGGTGCATATACGTGAATTCATGTATGGCATGTGTTTCATATAATGCAAATGAATAATTGTTGAATGACTTATAGGTTTAGTTTATAATTTTTTTTATATATTAAACTATGTGTGGAATCGGTTCATTGGTAATCTAAGGTATATATATTCGACCATTATATTTGTTTTGTTGGGTACTTAAAATATCCTTGGATGTGCACATGAGTGTTCGGTTATGAGTAATAATTGGTTAATTTACGGATGTAATATCTAGTTAAGATATGCTTAATCATATGTTTATGTATATGAGATGATCATTGCCAATTACAATATTTACTATTAGATAATGTCTTGTTTTGAAAATTTGAAGTTATGGTATATTCAATGTGTGATCAATAGATAGTAAATGTTATTTTCTATTGTAATATTGAAATGGAAAGCTTACATGTTCAAGGGTGTAATATATGTTTAATAAGATGTATGCTTGGTTGTAACATTCATATTAGAAATGTAATGAATGTTTAAGTACCATGCAAATACCTATGCGGCTATTGCTTAAATAATCATGTGAAGCGTAATATGCTCGTGGATGTATTGAGATTAGATGGCATATATATATGTACTTGTGATAATATGAAATGATATAAAACAAAAATTTAGCACGTGATAGTTCGAATGAAGTGCATTGACTTGGTATTTGGTTTAGTGATGCCATAACCCTAATCCGGCGATGGATACGGGTTAGGGGTGTCACAGAGATTGAATTTCAAGTGGGTGATAAGGTATTCTTGAAAGCATCACCATGGAAGAAAGTTCTTAGATTTGGCCGGAAAGGCAAGTTGAGTCCGCGTTTTATCGGACTGTATGAGATCACTGAGAGGATAGGACCAGTAGCCTATCGTTTGGCTTTGCCATCTGAGTTAGAAAAGATTCATGATGTGTTCCACGTGTCTATGTTGCGATGTTACCGATCAGATCCTTCGCTTGTGATTATGCCGATAGAGGTTGAAATTCAACCCGATATGACTTATGGTGAAGAGCTGGTTAAGATTTTGGAACAGGAAGTCAAACAGTTAAGGAATAAAAGTATAGCTCTTGTGAAAGTGTTATGGCAAAGACATGGGGTAGAAGAGGCTACATGGGAGCCCGAAGAGGCTATGAGAAACCAATAACCCAACCTTTTTACCGGTAAGATTTTTGGGGACGAAAATCCCTAAGGGGGAGAATTGTAATAGCCCAATTTAGGGCCTAGTCGAAATAGTGGTTGCGAGACCACAAATTCGAGGTAGAAATATGAGTTTATGGTTTTTATGAGGTCTATGACATGGTTGCATGATCGTGAGAAAATTTCATGAAGAAATTTTATGAATTAGTGGTCAATTTATCCATTAGGACTAAATTGTAAAGATTGAAAAATATGATATTCTAGAAGATTCAAGTATGAGAAAGCAATAGAAAAATTATTAGAGGTCCTTATTTAGTAATTAAACCATTATATGTCAATATGGACAAAAATGGACATAGGAAGGAAAAATCTTAAGAAAGGTGCCTTAAGGGCATTTTTGTCATTTTGGTTAATTAATGAATTAAAAGGAAAAATAAGCTAAAAATCATGTCCATCTTCATCCTCCATAGCCGAAAATTTCAAGGACTCCATAGTTAGGGTTTCTTCAACTTTCAAGCTTGATTGTAAGTATCTCCTAGCCCCGTTTTTTAATGTTCTTCGTATTTTTGAGATCCTCGTAGCTCGATTTAGCTATTTCTTACTATATTTTGAGCTAGGGTTTATGTTCAAAAATTTACCCATGCATGACATGCATGTGTTTTGATGTTTAGTGGAAGAATATGAAAGTTTGATGTAAGATAAACATCTTTTTCTAAGTGATTTTCATGGAAAATTCATGAAAAGGACAAAGTTTTAAAAGTCATGAAACTTGTCAAAAAGGTGTGAACTAGTGGAAATTGTGAGCTTTTGTAGTTATGAAAATGGTTCGGGTAAGCTTAAAATACAAGGAAATTGAATAAAAATCATTTTACGAGCCTAGGGGTAAAAGTGTAATTATGTGAAAGTATAGGGGCAAAATTGTAATTTTGCCAAAGTATGATTCATGGTTTGATTTAGTCAATGTGATCATTAAAAGAGTGAAATTGTCATTATAGATCAAGAAACACGAAGTCCAGATCGAAACCAAGGCAAGAACAAGGTTGTGGACTAAATCGAACATCTAAACACATTTTGAGTACCGAGGTAAGTTTGTGTGAAATTAAGCTTCATAATGCTACTATGTTTTTAATTGCTTGATATCATGAGAAATGCCTATCAATTTTATGAAAATGATTAATGATGCCTCGATGAAAGTATAATGAGATTATGTTAAGTTGAAGTCCCAGTTGAACATTCGGAATAACAAGGATACTATTATCACAACATGAGAGAATGTAGGTCCCATATAAGACTATGTCTGGGACATGGCATCGATACCAAATAAAGGAGGTCCCGTATAAGACCATGTCTGGGACATGGTATCGGCACCAAATAAGGAAGGTCCCGTATAAGACCATGTCTGGGACATGGCCTCGGCACCAAAGAAAGATCTCGTATAAGACCATATCTGGGATATGGCATCGACATCGAGATATGAGATCCCGTGTAAGACCATATCTAGGATATGGCATCGGCATCAAGATGTGATCCCCTGTAAGACCATATCTGGGATATGGCATTGGCATCATGATACATGTATGATGAGATTGAGTATCCTTCGATGTTCGGAGTAGTTCAACGGGCAAAGAGCTAAGTTTATGTACACATAAGAAAGAGCTAAGTCTATGTTTAAGAGAATAAAAGTGCTAAAGTTGTGTGATGAAGTGATACAGGTACCCATGAGTAACTTACGAGATATAAACGCAAAATGTGATGTGTGATTTGGTAAGATTGTGCATGAGTAAGTTATGTTGATGTGCTTGAGAATTTGTGTTGCTATTATTCAATGAGATGAATGGATGTTGACATAAGTCTTTATGTTGCTATTTATTTCATGCAAACTTACTAAGCTTTATGCTTACCTTTCTCTTTTCCCTTTTCCTTGTAGTATCACCAAGCTAACTCGGGGATCGTAGAACGTCGGAGTTCGGATCACACTATCAACTATTCTATTGGTATAGTAAAGTTGATTTATTTTGGGTATGGCATGTATAGGAATGTGGTCATTTTGTTATGTCATATTTGTTAGCCAAAGTTTTGGCTATTGTTGTTACTCATTCATTTTGTAAATAGCCATTGGGAATTGGCCAATACTTGTTGAGTTATATATATATCCAATGATGATGATATTCATGAATTGCAAGTTCGTCTAATTGATCGAGTAAAATGTGAAGTGTATGCATGATGAATTAGTGATTCTTCATAGTGTATTATTGCCATGTTATGTGTTGCTTGTGGTGGTATAAGTGTGTTTTTTTTTCAGGGTGGCAATTAGCTTGGTAAATAGCCTTCTAGTTGTCCACACGGGTAGACATACAAGCGTGTGTCTAGGCTGTGTGTGACACACAGTCAGCCCTATGGGTGTGCTGATAGGCCGTGTGTCCCCTGCATCAAATTTACGAATATTCAGTTCATCACACGGGCCAGCACATGGGCATGTGACTCGACCGTGTGCCTCTAAGTGTTTGCTGACGTCATAAATAGAATACTAAGGTTTTCACTCACGGGTGGGGACACGGGCGTGTATTGGCCGTGTGAGGGGCACGGGCCTTAGACACGGGCGTATGCCAGGCCGTGTGAAAACCCCTGTAGGTTCGAAATGAAAAATAAAATCCACACGGGTTAGGAACATGGGCGTGTGTGACCACACGGCCTACCCACAATGGCGTGTTCCTTTCCACACGGGCGTGTAGCCCTGTTTTGAGTAAAAATTTTCTAAGTGTGCCAAAGTTTTCGGTTTAGTCTCGAACCATTCTGTATGAATGTTTAGGGTCTCGTAGACCCATAATAGGGACGTTATGAATATGAATGAAAAAGTTTTAAGTCGAAACAAAATTTTATGGTCTGGAACTATATGTTTGAGCAAGTTAAGTTCAGTAATGCCTCGTACACGGTTCCAGCGTTGAATACAAGTAAGAGGTGTTACATCATGTGTGCTTTGACTTTTCCTTATTTCTTTTGGCGGTCACTTCACTAAGATTTCCTTTAATTGATTGTAATTAATCTTTTCTATTTTGGACCTTTTTTCTTCCTCTTAGTGTCTTTAAGGACTTATCTTCTTTTCCTTTTTCACTAAGCCTTCACTCCACTAGGCTCCAGATTCGAGGTCCAAACTCAAATGACTGTTTCTTTTCTTTGAGCGTACTATACTTACAATTCCATCACTTCCTATGTTCCTTTTTAAAATCTTATCTTTACATAGTCCTTAACCGCTTTTGTTTTACTTATTAGCAGACTTAAAATCTTATTTTGTATGTACTGATTTTACCACTACCTTTAGGCAAGGTAGACTACGCCTATTACTTCACATAGAGTTCGTCCAAATCTTCCTTAATTTAGGGTACTATCTATTCATGCCTATAATACATATCCCGGATTTGCCACCTATTCCGGCGTGCTCTAGCATAATTGTTCTTTTCTTGTTATTATGCAGGGTTCGCCATTTACATAAGGTGCCGTTCTTTCAAAGTTCATTGGATACTTAGTTATTTCTATTTTTCCATTCATTATCTCTTACACTTACCATACCTTCAGAGTCCTATCTTTACTTTGCCTTCAAAGAACAATTCATGCCATTCTTTCCTAATTCCTTACATGCCATTCATTCAAAATTTTCCATGAAGGATTCCTTCATTTAAATAGCCGCAAAGGCTTCCTTTGTATTTGCCACAAGGGCTTTCCTTTATATAATTTCCACCAAGGTATATTGTCGTTAAATTGCGCCACGAAGGCATTCCTTTTCATATATAGCCACGAAGGCTTCCTTTACGGAGATTGCCACAAATGCTTTCCTGCCCATAGTTTGCCACAGAGGCTTTCCTTTGACAGAGTTCGCTATAAAGGATGTCCTTTCACATATTTTCCATAAAGACGTTCTTTAAGAGGTTTACCATAAAGGCTTACCTTTCCAGATTTTTCCACAAAGGCTATCTTTTAACAAGTTCTCCATATACACTTACCTTTTCAGAGTTTTGCCACAAAGGTTGTCTTTTAACAGGTTTGCCACATAGGCTTATCTTTCTAGAGTTTTGCCACAAAGGCTTTTCTTCTCCTGGTGATTTAGGCGATAGAGATTTACCTAGACTCACATTTAGTGAGGTTTTCCCGTCATCATCCTAGGACACATAGAGAACCACATTAGGTAATAACCTTCCTTAAATTTTCACATATGATGCCATAATCCACCAGGTACGGTCTTACACAATATGGTATTCTTTCCATATGATGTCATAACCCACCAGTTACGGTCTTACACGATATGGTCTTCAATGCCATGGTCACGGACTTGTCCTTTCAAAGATTCGTGTTTTTAGTCCAGAGGGACCCCTTTGATGACTCCGGAGACAAACAGAGACTCATCATGCATCGACTCACTCATGACAAACGTTCTTATGCTTACCAAACACACATGCACTTCCTATTACACTCATTCTTACTTTCAGACATAACCACACAATAATCATTCAAATTCATAGGTCTTACATTTCTTATCAGATTGGTCACATTATAATTTACTAGTTTCAATCTCATGCTTTGGCCACTTAGCATAGAAGTTTCTAGATAAGCATAACACACATGCAAGAGTTAATCTAGGGACTCACCTGATAATCTCAAAGGCAATTTAAACTTTAAATCTAGCATTTCCTTGTGAAATCAATAGTTTGCGCTTCAAACCCATCATTTAGCGATTTGTTACAACCTCCTCTACCTTGATAAATAGAGACACTTTGTTGGGTAAATGACCAGAATATACCAAATTTTAAAAAAATTTACGGAAAAGGGCCGAAAAAATAATTATTTACCGGAAAGGGCCATTTCCAAAAAGCCAGCCCACGTCGTAGCGTTTTGTGGATGAATCGAAAAAGCGCATCCACGAGGGAGCGCTTTGTGCCACATCGATAAAAAACGCGTCCCTTGGGCGCTTGCTGCTGATGTGGCAAAAGCGCTCCCTCGTGGACGCGCTTTCCCCCTGTAACGGTAAAAATTTTTTTACTGTTGGGCCTCCAACGGTAAAAAAAAAACCTATAAAACCCCCAACCCTTTTATTTTTTTCACACATTAGTCCTTACTTGTAACACCCCAAACCCGGCCTAGAAGTTAGGCCCGAATCTGGTGTGTCACATGGGAGTAAAAACCATCTTTGCGAAAAACTTGCTTGAGAAATACAGCCTCATTGTTAAAACTCAAAACGCTTAAGCAATTGTTGTCTACTTGAAAACGTAATTATCTTTAAAGACTTTTTCGGTTGCGAAAGCATATTTGAAATATACAATTTATAAAAATGTGACGTTTAGAATAGAGTTGCAGAAGCATTTTGAAAACGTTGCGGAAACATAGATAAAATACAATTATTTTTGAGAGGTTGTTTGATAAATCGATAATCGAACTAGTAATTTTTTAAAACCGTGACTTTTGAAAATATCGTTGAATATTTGTAGGAAAATTCAAGTTAAATTATTTATACAAGTTTGTTTAAAAATCCATTTGTTGATCGTTTTTGGAAAACCATTATATAAGTTTTTAGAAAAATCCCCATTTTTACACAATTTAAGCAAAATAATAAATATATCAACCATAAAGCAAATAATAAAATACTCCAGAGGCCTTATTACAACATAAAACCCAAAATAGTAAATGAACGGAAATAGAAAACTAAAGTTCAAAATGAAACACCATTTCTGAAGTATGGCCTCCACCGAGTCATCCATGGGCCCAAGTCCTCGTTACGGAGCATTACCTACAGAGATTAAAAAGAAAGGGGGGTGAGTTACAAGAACTCAGTGTGAAATCCCCTACTGAGTCATCCACCGGGCACGAACCCAAATAACAAAATTCTTGGGCGGAGCCCATATAGCAATCATCTTGGGCCTAAGCCCTTTTACAAAACAATCTTAGAATGAAGCAAATGTATGAATGTAATGCAATCCCAAACCAACCTAATAATCCATCCGCTACACACCACCCGTACCATCCAACACACCTGTGGGGATCTTTTGTCAACCCACCCCGCCAACACACCAATCATAGGCATTTAGCCATTTATATCAAATTCGAATTATGGACAAGCCACCAGAATAACAGAATATACGTGGCTTAGCCACCATACAAATTGTGACAGAGTCACTGAATATGTGCAAAGTGCCACCAAATTTCACTTCCCCGATCATCAATATCCCAATCCCATGCAAATTTTATGTAAATGCAACATACATCGTAAATCATGATATTTACAATATAACAATGATAATTAATACTCGTGGATTTATTACAAACAATTTGGCCCATTAACACTTTACAAGATCGGCCCATTAGGGCATTTTATCAAATCGGCCCATTAAGCCATGTATCAAATTGGCCCATTTAGCATTATATCGAGATCAGCCCACTAAGCAATATATATCAAATCGGCCCATTAAGCAAAAGATATCAATTCGACCCATTAAGGCAATCAATCAATTCGCCCATTAAGGCAATATAACAAATTGACCCATTAAGCAATATATCAAATCGGCCCATTAGGGCATTTTTCGTAATTCGGCCCGTTAGAGGCATTTTAAATAATTCGATAATCTTACCCACTAAGGGTAATTCGATAATCTTGCAACCTGTGGGTATTTCGATAATTTACCTTCCAAATGTAATTTGGTAAATTCATAACCTGGACTTAATTACTAATTTGGGGCAAAAAGATTGAAATCGTCCATCTGCGTCATCTTGACTAAATCGACTATAACTCGAGTTAGAAACCTCGAAATTTAGATCCGTAAATTTTCCTTCAAACTAGACTCATATATCTTCTTACGATAATTTTTCCAGAATTGTTGACTTAATCATTTAGTACAGTTTATTCCTTAAAGTTTCCTTTGTTTCACTGTCCAATGATTCTGACCTCTCTTATCTTAATTTCAAATATCTTACTGTACGGTTTTCATATGCTGCTCCCACTAGTTTCTATTGAAAATAGGTTCACATAATTCTCTTTGTACAATTTTAAACGATTTTTCCAAGATAGAACAGAGAACCGCAAAGTCGATCAGAACCAGTCTCACTAAAATTAACATATCATTGAATATAAAATTTGTCTTCCTACTCCGTTTCTTTCATATGAAAATAGACATAGTAAGATTTAATTCGATATCTTATTCACCTTTTAATTCCCTTTATCCTATTTTTCGTGATTTTTCCAAAATCACGTCACTGCTGTTGACCAAACTGTTTCATTGCAAACTATGGTTATCACTACAAACATACGAAAGCCCGAGTGGTCACGGATGCCGATTTCTGGTTTTCTTCGGTACTTCGACCGAATCATAGAATATTTCATGCAAACCGTCAGAGAGATGTGAGAACACACACAATTTCAACATGTATTCGGAAGGGTACGGGATTACACACCTTATTTGGATTTCCTTAGGAACCACTCTTCTTTGATCCACTATATCCGAAGGATTAGCAAATAGAATATATCGAGTGATTTTGTCCCTAAAACATAATCGATTAGTCGAACTTCAATCCGATTTGCAACATGGCCAAATAAAGATATAACGAAAAATCCAAAAACGAACCCCTTACCTTAATGATGATAGATCCGACTTCAATCGATTGACTTAAGACTAGAGAGGGATCGGCAAGAATGTGCTTTACGACCACACACTAGAACACTACGAAAGAAATGATGATCACGCTTAGAGAGAATAGAAGAAATGATGTTTTCGGTTAAGAAAACCATCCCAAGACAAAGGCACAAAATTCGGCATGGAGAAAAGGAAAATACAATGATAGAATAGAGTCACTTACCGATTCTATTAAAGAAGATGTGTTCAACTCGCAAGATGGAGAAGAGAAGATGATTGAAATTCGGCTATCAAGAGAAATGACCAAGAATGCATTGAAGATTTCAGCCAAAACAAAAAGAGAAAAATGGACAAATGGACTAGGAGATTTCGGCCAAAGCAAAAAGGGAAAAGAGTTTGGAAAAGAGACACAAATTGCTCAAAGAGAAAAATACCTCTCATGCACTAAAACTTAGCAAAATGACTAAAGAGAAAAGAGAAAATTCTGCTCTCCTTTTTCCCTAACAAACCGTGTGGCATCTTTTGTCTAAAGGATAGATGTTGACCCAATTATCTTTCCAAACATCACCCACAATATTAGCCAACATGTTCCCTTCTCTTGCCATTTTCTTTTAGTTCTTTCCTTCACTTCTCCTAATTTACCTCCCTACCATATTTCCTTAGCCACCTTCCTATAATTAAAAAGTCTTCCCTTGCCTTAAATATTACCATGACTGACACTTGGAAAGAAAGCACAAAAAAAAATCCAAAATTGCAATAGATGGGATTCGAACCCTTTCCCTTCATGCTCCTTCAAGTGACACCACATCCTCTTTACCAAATGCTTATTTATGCTAGCAAAATGCTCACTTATTTCCTTAAGTCATAATGCCACTTGCCTTCTCTCCTTAAAGTGCCTAAATATAAAAATTTACTTATAGCCTATCTTGAACCCGGAACTTCCTAGAAACCACGTAACTCTCCAAAATCACCTTCCTAATAAGTCCAACTTGAAATAATGCCATTCTCAAATTCCCATAAATTTTTAAACGCTTCTACGGTCAAGGCCCAATGGGCCCAATAGGTTCAATTCTACTAGGCCCAATTTTGGGATGTTACATTACTCATTTTTCTCTCAACTTTCTCTCAAGTTCCTCTCAAATTTCTCTCAAATTCCTTTAAACTTCCTCTCAAATTTCACAATAGTCCTTTAATATTTACAAAAAAGCCCTTTTTTAAATTTTTTGAATTATATTTTTTTGATAAATTTAAAAATATTCGATCGTATTAGCAATGGCCGGAGAATTAATTCGTCTCGACTATAAACACATCTCCGTCGATCAAATGCAAATGATAAGTTTTATTTTTAATTTTTCAATACTGTTTAAAATTTTTAAGGTTTATGCAATTTTAATTAAATTTTATTTTATAATTTTTTAAACAGTCTGTAGATCGGGTGTTGCAATGCTATATTCGCAATATGCCTGGTCCGCCATTGCCGTTTATCGAGAATTACCTGCGGGAAGCGGGTTTTTGGCACGTGGCCACGATAGGCCGGGGGTGCAAGTTGGACCCGAAGTTAATCAGTACGTTGATAGAGAGGTGGAGACCCGAGATGCACACTTTCCATCTTCCATGCGGAGAGTGTACTATCACTCTGGAAGACGTGCATTTGCAATTAGGATTGCTGGTGTATGGGTATGTAGTCACCGGGTCCGCAACTTCTAGCGATTGGGCCGCCGTATGCTACGAGCTTTTGGGTGCTATTCCGGATAACATTTACGGTGGTCGGATCGAGATGGGCTGGTTACGAGACACATTCCTGGAGCCAAACAATGATTCGACTGAAATAGAAAGAATACGGTATGCTCAGGCATACATTCTTGAGATGATTGGAGGCTATCTCGATCTCGGACATCCACGAAACCTCTCACACACGAGATGGCTCTTTGAAACTCGTTGATTTTAGAGCAGCCGGTGAATTGAGTTGGGGGTCTACCGTTCTAGCAAAATTGTATCGGGATATGTGCGGGGCGACACGGCCGAATAAAGCGAAAGGTTGCCTATCACTACTGCAATCATGGGCACGGTTTCAATTTCCATTTTTACGTCCTCGAGTCGACCACCCATATACATTCCCACTCATAACGAGGTAAATTTAATATTAGATTTTACAATTATTATGTAGATTTAAAATATAATTGTATGCTAAAAATTTATTTAATTAGGTGGAACCATTCGGCAAGTTATGTTGGAATATCTACATCGCTTGAAGATATACGGCTTCTACTAGAGCAACGGTCGGAAGCACAAGTAAGTATTAAATTTTAATTAAATTTCGTAATAAAATAGTCGCTTCGTATTTCGTATTTAGTATTTAGTATTTCATATTTAGTATTTAGTATTTAGTATTTAGTATTTAGTATATAACTAATATTTTTATCATTTTAATATAGTTTGAATGGACACCATACGAGGATCCCTCAATTCGGGCAGTAATTCCGGATGAGTTCTTTCAAAATCCGAACATTTGGCATGTGAAGGTCCCATTGATCAACTATGAGACCGTGGAGATGCACCAGTCAGATTGGGTTCTGCGTCAATTTGGATTCCGACAACCGATTCCCGTGGCACCTGAGGTGCTCGATGATGAGCACAAAGTCGACTTACGGCAGTTACATACGGATTGGCCAAGATTTTGGTCAGCGTATATCAAATTGTGGGAGAACCGGTATGATTATATACCTACTCGGGAATTGATCATCGTTCCTAAGTTAGCGTGCGTGCCAGAATACATGCCATGGTTTCGGATCCATGCAAGCCGTATTTATTGTCGGAAGAGGAGAGGCGACGGAAAGTTCGTGAACAAAGGGAACGACGGGGCCCTTTAAATCCAAGGAGAAGGGGTGATGAGGCGGGACCATCAACAGCGCGAAACGACACGATCACGGGCCCATCAACGGCGCCCACACAATCCACCAAGCCCAACACTTCGCCCCAACGCGACACCCACATCACGACCTTTTCAGATTATGCGGTCGCGCACCTAGCCCTTATATGTATCCTAACCCTTATATGTTTCCTTTTCCCAGTCCCACGGCAAGCTGGAATGCATGGCCCGGTTCGAGTCCGTTCCCGACTACTCCGACTGGTCAGCCGATCTTGAGGCCGCCGTCGCATGAGGGATCGCACGAGGCGCTGTCGGGGAGCTCTTCTTTTTACCAGTCTCCTTCGCCTTACGGGATTCAGACACCTCCGCCATGGTTTATGCAAACACCTCCCCAGTCATTATTTTATCAATGTGGGTCATCCTCGCAACACCCACAACTAGACCCCCTGCCGGAGGAACCAGAATCCCTGCCTGAGGTTCCGCAATCCCCGCCGGAGGCTAGAAGAAGGAGGAATCTAGCGCGTAACCGTCGACCACCCCCATGTGGCACTGATTCCGACCGGCACCAACATTGATTCCGACCGCCATTTTTTTATTTTTTATTGTAATTTATTTTTTATATCTTTAATAAAATAAAAGTTGTTTTTTTATATCTTTAATAAAATAAAAGTTATTGTTTTTTATTTTTATTTGTAATTTAATTTTTTTATCTTTAATAAAATAAAAGTTGTTTTTTATTTTTTTATTGTAATTTATTTTTTATGTCTTTAATAAAATAAAAGTTGTTTTTATTTTTTATTGTAATTTATTTTTTATATCTTTAATAAAATAAAAGTTATTGTTTTTTTATTTGTAATTTATTTTTTATATCTTTAATAAAATAAAAGTTGTTGTTTTTATTTATATTTATAATTTAATTTTTTTATCTTTAATGAAATAAAAGTTATTTTTTATTTTTTATTTTAATTTAATTTTTATATCTTTAATAAAATAAAAGTTGTTTTTTTATTTTTATTGTAATTTATTTTTATATCTTTAATAAAATAAAAGTTGTTGTTTATTTTTTATGTAATTTATTATTTTTTCTTTTATAAATTGAAAGTTATTTTTAATATCCTAATTGTAATTTAATTTTTATATATTTAATAAACTTAATTCTTTTATAAATTTAATTTTTGTTGAGTAAAATTTTTGTTGAGTCAAAAAAATTTGGCCGTTCTGTAGGAGCAAAGCGTCACGGGAGCGCTTTGTGCCACATCAACAAAGCGCGCCCTCAGGGCGCGTTTCTCGCTGATGTGGCACAAAGCGCCTCCCTTGTGAGCGCGCTTTTCTCGATTCAAAATGGCCCTTTCGGGTAAATAATTATTTTTCCCGCCCTTTTCCGTAAATTTTTTTAAAAATTGGTATATATTGGTCATTTACCCCACTTTGTTATAATCCATTCTGGTAACCTTTACCATCACTTTAAAATCCAGGCGTATCACTAAGCCCTATTTATCAAAACATACTTAGAAATATGTGTTCCCTTGACTAACAGAGTCATGAAGTGTACCTTGATGGGAGGGAAAATCACTAACAAAAATCGTGGTTTCAGACTCATCTTAGAGAGATGTTTCCACTAGCTTTTAGCTCTAGTTCTCAAGAAGGAACATAATTCTCGCTTAACTTAACCCGAGAGTCCTTTTAACTTAACTCAAGTATTTATGGGAACTTGGTAAATGTCACATCAAGACTGGATGGCCTTATCAGAATCTGCCACATCTAGGAACTTAATCTATTACTTCTTTAGCCTTTAACCCTTCTAGTTCACGTTCAGTTAATTCCTAACCAACTTTCCTCACAATTTAGCTGGCATGGGACCACATTGGTCACTAGATGTACTATATCACTGGTGTAGACTCATACCTTATAACCATTCCTTTCGTAATTACCACTTCTATTTCACTTATCATCGTAATCTAATAAGGAGTCATTGTCTATTTATTTTCATGTCAGAGTCCGCCCATTCTATACGCTGAAAAGGGCTTTTGGGTGAACACTACTTCGCTAATAGTACTTCTTTATACCATGCGCCATATTCATCTATATATATACCAGCACTCATTGGTTTGTCATACTTACCTTTCTTCAGAGTTAGTCATAAGCTTTGTTCTTTCAGAATATCCTATACACTATACATACCAGGGTTCACCATGGTTCCTTTCCTTTCGTTTAGAATCCGCCAGACCAGGGCATCACTAGCACATTTAAAAAGCCCTTACACTTAATCGAGTCCTAACATTAAGCACTTGAAACTTACCCTTAAGGATGACTTTTATAAATGACACTTAAATAATCAGGACTTCACATGGCGAGATGTTATAGAAGCCTAATTTGTCATATCAAATTACGGCAGATTAAAGACCCATATAAGGGACCTTATCTTGAGACACTAGTGTCTCAATACATATTGACATCAAATTTAAAATGTTCAAAAATAAAATAAGACCAATCTTGAAACATAAAGTTTCTGTCTCGAGAGGCTATGTTGAAATTTGACAATTTTGTTGGATTCGAATCCAAGCTCTAAATTTTACCTTGCATAACCCCGTATATGATGCGTGAGCATGATTGATGTTTAAATTGAATTGATTGATAATTATTAACTAAATTTTGTGGTTATATAATAAGATACCCTGAGTTGTTTCGGCAACGTAATGTGACATCACACATTTAGATCTGATGGTCAGGTCGGGTGTGGGGTGTTATAGCATATGCATGGTTTTATGTTGTAATTTACTTGCGTAATTATATTCAGTCTAGTGGATCGAGACATAAGGTTATTTCTCAAGACATGATACCCTTACTCGAGACATTTCCCTACATATAGATAATTTGACCAAGGATTCATATCTTGATCCCATTTTTTATCAACCTTAACCCCAAATTTTTGCATGTCGGCCCTATTAACATCTCTTGCTTGTTTTTTTAACAATTTTATTTCTCATTAATTATATGTCACGATTACTTGATTTTAGCTTCGATGTAATGTTTAACTATTGTCTAAGTTGCATCAACAACGAATGTGGTGTCTTGCATTTGGACTTGTTGACTAGGGCAGGTGTAGGGTGTTACAGGTAGGATAAAAATTTTAGATGAGGACAACGTTATATTGATGGAACCATTAAATGTTGATGAGTTCAAGGTGACAATTTTTTCAATGAATTCATACAAGTCACCAAGTCTGGATGGGCTCAATTCGACTTTCTTTTAAATTTTTTGGAATATTATTGGAGAGGATGTGATAGTGACTTGTCAAAGTTAATTGACTAGAGTTTCTTTCCCAAATACTCTCATATATACTCTTATAATGGACATTCCAAAAGTAAGTAAGCCTACGCCCCTTAAAATTTTGTAACCTATTTCTTTATGCAATGTTCTTTATAAGATAATGTCAAAAGTCCTGGTGAATAGGTTGAATAAAGTTTTATCGCATGTTATTTCTAAGAATCAATTTGAATTTGGTTTAGGTAGGCTTATTACAAATAATGTGGTAATGGATTTTGAATTAATTCATAATATGAAAGGATGGAGGGGTAGATCTTCGGGTGAAATTGCTATGAAAATTGATATTAACAAAGCTTATGATAGGATTAATTGGTGCTTTTTAAAGGCAATTATGCTTGCTTTGTGTTTTAATCCTACTTGGGAAAATTTGATTATGCTTTGCATTATAGATGTTACCTACTTAGTTTTGGTTAGTGGTGATGAAATGGGACTGATCAAACGGTCTTCGGCAAGGAAATACACTATCATCGTATTTGTTTATTTTATGTGTGAAAGGACTTTTTTTTAATTAAGGATGTAGAGCATCAATGTATTATTTTTGGAGGTAAGGTTTGTGGTCATGGTCCGACAGTATCTATTTTTTGTATGTGGACGATTCTTTTTTCTTTTTTGTGGCAAAAGAGGTGGAATGTAGAAGCAAAAAGAGTATTTTCTAGTGGGGAATTTTTATTTTATTTATTATTTAAAAAAATTATATTCAGTTAAAATTAATATAAAATTCAAATTTATTATTATATTTTTAAAAAATATTTATGTGTTTTTACATATTTCTTTGATTTTTTTAGAATTGGGATCAAATTGAGAATATTTGTAAATTTTGAGTGTTAAATTTTTTTTAAAATTTATGACTAAATCGATATTGTATGTAAATATTGAGGGCTAAATTTGTTGTTATACCATATTTTAACTATCAAATTAACTTGCGTTTTTTTATTTTAACAGGAGTGACCAAACTGACCGAACTGTGTAACGTTGGTACTTAAATTGGAAATTTTTTATTTTAAGTGTCTAAAATGAAAATTTTTATAATTAAATGATAAATAATATAGTTTACCATAAATATTTTTTTTTTCCTTTATGCATGGAAAAACTCAACATTTCTTATTTTTTTTAAAGGTGGGATGATGAAAAAAATTTGCCGTCCAAGCATACAAGAAGTATTGAACAAGCCCAAATTATCAACCAATCTTTCAGATATCGACTCAAGCTTTATTACTAAATGTGCACAAAACTAAACAAATTAATTTATGACTCTTTATAATATAGTTTCTGTAAAATGAACATTGATAATGGTAATAAAAGGATCACAAAACAAAACATACATATTTTTACGTGGAAACCGTTTCGGGAAAAAACACCACGGGAAGTAGAGAAGAAAATTCACTAATGTCGAATTCGAATGATATAAGAGGAGTTTCGACTACTTCTATTTATAGGTTGAAAAACCTTATTCTAATCAATGTCAAATAGAAAGAGAGAAGTTCTATACGGATTCTACTTATATAATCAATATCAAATAGAAGAAGTGTACTTCTATACGGATTCCACTTGTGCAACCTTCGCCCCCATAGATCCCCCTATTTTGCCACTGTATTTTATTTTATTTTATTCTTTAAACAATAATTTGGGTCACACCACTCTAACAATCTCCACCTTGACACGAATTCTCAACGAGCAGGTTCTTCACTACGAACTCTAAACAAACAAGTTCTCCACCTCTTCCACGAAACCCCTTAAGAGGTATTCTTTAATAGTGAACACCAACCAAATCCAACCAATGATCAAACTTGGTTATAGGAAGTGACTTAGTCATCATATCTGGAGGATTATCATGAGTACTAACTTTTCTCACAACAATATCATCACGAGCAATAATATCACACACAAAGTGATACCGAACATCAATGTGCTTTATTCTCTCATGAAACATTTGATCCTTCGTAAGGAAGATGACACTTTGACTGTCATAAAACACTGTACTGAACTGGAGGTCTTTACATAGTTCACCAAAGAGTCCCTTTAACCAAATTGCTCTTTACAAGCATCAGTAATTGCCATGTACTCAACTTCAGTAATAGACAAAGCAAATGTAGTTTGCAGAGTGACTTTCCAATTGATTGCACAACCCCCAATATTAAAGACATACCCTATGAGAGATATTCTTTTATCAAGGTCTCCAGCAAAATCAGAATCAACATACCCAATGACTCCATCTCTAGTTCTTCCAAACTGTAAGAAAACATTAGTAGTACCTCGTAAGTATCTGAAAATCCACTGAATTGCTTTACGGTGTTCTTTATTGGGATTTTCCATGTATCTACTAACTACAATAATTTCATATGATAAATCTGGACGTGAGCAAACCATACCATACATGAGATATCCGACTATAATAAAATATGGAACACGTGACATGTAGTCAATCTCATTGTCTGATTGCGGAGATAAAGCTAATGAAAGTCTGAAATGGGCTGCTAATGGAGTACTAACAGGCTTGGCATTCTGCATATTGAACGTGCAAAGAACTTTCTCAATGTACTTTTTCTGACTTAGGTAAAATTTACATATTTTTCTATCTCTAAGAATCTCCATCCCAGTTATCTTTTTTGTTGTTCCCAAATCCTGCATCTCAAATTCTTTACTAACATGGGCTTTGACCTTTCTTATATCTCCTTTATCTTTGGCTGCTATCAACAGTCATCAACATAGAGGAGTAGATACACAAAAGAACCATCACAGTTTTTCTTAAAATAAACACAACTGTCAAAGCTACTTCTTTTGAAATCATGAGTAGTCATAAAAGAATCAAATATCTTGTACCACTGCCTTGATGACTGTTTCAAGCCATAAAGGGATTTTTTTAGAAAGTAAACATAGTCCTCCTTTTCTAAGACTATAAAACCCTCTGGTTGTTGTATGTAAATATCTTCCTCAAGTTCTCCATGCAAGAATGCTACTTTTACATCTAACTGCTCAAGCTCCAAATCATACATGGCCATAATACCAAGTAAGACTCAAATAGAACTATGCTTCACAATTACAAAAAACACATCTGTGAAGTCTACACCTGGAACTTGACTGTAACCTTTTGCAACCAGCCTTACTTTATATTTGGGTTCTTCAACTCTTGGAGTCCCTTATTTCTTTTTGCACACCCATTTACAATGAACAACCTTTTTACCTTTAGAAAGCTTTACTAGATCCCATGTTCTCTTCTTATGGAACGATTCCATCTCTTCTTGTATAGTAATCATTCGCTTTCTTGAATCTTCACAGCTAACTACCTCGGAATAAGTTGATGGTTCTTGATTTGCATTTATATCTTCAACCACATTTAAAGCATAAGCAACTAGATCAGCCTCGGCGTACCTCTTTGGAGGTTTAATTTCTCTTTTAGGTCTGTTATTGGCAATAGGATATTGTGATGATGAAGCAACTCTACTCTGAGTTTCTGTACTAACTTGAGAAGTAGACTCTATTGTAGATCCTAGATCAATCTTAAGCACCACCTGCTTTTACTGGTCTTTATTGGAAGAGTCTTTAAGAGATAAGTTAGGTAGTATAGCAGTTTCATAAAAAATAACATCTCTGCAACGCCGTTTTGCTGTGGAGTATGAAAAACTATCAAGTGTCTCATAATCCCTTCTGATTTGCACAATTTATTAAACTTATCAGAACAAAATTCCAAGCCATTATCTGTACGGAGGTGTTTTATCTATTTTCATATCTACTTTTCGATCATATGTAACAGCCCAATTTTGGGCCTAGTCGAAACAGTGGTTTTGGGGCCACAAATCTGACGAGGGAAATATTATTTTTATTATATTTTTATGGTCTAAGATTTCACAGAAAGATTTCGTGAAAATTTCGTTCGAAAATTTCGATGTTTGGGTACTCAATTTAGTCAAAAGGACTAAATTGTAAATAGTGAAAAAGTTGATTCTACATGTTAGAGGTGTCCAATTGTTATGAAATTTTAAATTGGAGGTCCTTAAATGGTAATTAGACCATTGGTTAAATTTTTGGACAAAAATGGACATGAGATAAGTGAAATAGGATATTTTTAAGTTAGGGGCACTTTGGTCATTTAGTAATTAAAAGAATTAAAAAAACCAAAATTAAAGCAAAACTGTGTCCATCTTCAAGCTATGGCCGAATGTTGCATGTAGAAACCATGGCTAGGGTTTTTCAAACTTCCAAGCTCGATTGTAAGTCCGTTCTAGCCCCGTTTTTAATGATTTTTACGTTTTTGAAATCCTCGTAACACAATCTCTCTATTTCTTCCATTTATTTGAGCTAGGGTTGATGTTTGAAAATTTACCCATATGAGAAATTCTTGTGTTTTGATGTTTAATGGTAGAATATGAATGCTCGGTGTGTAATAAACGACTTTTACTAAGTGATTTTCAGTGAAATTGTCAAAAAGGACTAGTTTGTAAAAAGTTGTAAAATGTGTGTAAGTGTGTGAATAAATGGAAATTGTGGACTGCTATAGTTATGAAAATGGTTTGTCTAGGCTTAAAATACAAGGAAATTGAATAAAAATCATTTTACGAGCCTAGGGGCAAAAGTGTAAATATGACAAAGTTTAGGGGAAAAAATGTAATTTTTCCAAAATGTGAATGTAGGATAATTTGAGTAGTAGGATGAATAAATGAGTTAAATGTGTTGTTATATATCAAGGAAAATGAGATTCGGACTTAGAATGGGGGGAAAAAAAGAATATGACGAATGAGTCCTTTTCACCGATTGTGCTACCGAGGTAAGTTTGTATGTAAATAATGCATCGTTTTTACTTACGTTTTCATATTTTGATAAATGCTATGAATTGTGGCTGAATATTTGATGTAATTGACAAAATATCGACAAGTGAGAAATTTCTCGGTTGAACCTTAGGAATAAAAATAGATACGAGTGACATGTTCACTAGAAACCTATGTGAAATCTAAGTGAAATAAGTGATCCGGGTGCTGGTCCGTACGTTCTACCGGTGGATGAGTTATTCAGCATGTGTTACGGATACTCGACAGCTTGTGTAAGCAGCACCGTGTAGTTTTGTCATGACCAGTAGCTTGTTTGAGCAGACCCGAGATTGTGACTATGTGAAACGGGTGCTGGTCTTATAAGTTCTACCAGTGGCTGGGTAATTCGGCATGTGTTGCGGATACCTGACAGCTTGTGTGAGCAGCACTGAGTAGTTACGTATGATCGACAGCTTGTGTGAGTAGACCCGTGAATGTGATTAGCTCAAGAGCGAGCTATGTGAAAAGTGTGATATGAAGTATCTTTGGCTACAAGTGTGACACTTATGTGCAAATTTCCGTGTATCCGTTATTATTCCGATGCGTTCAACGGGAAATGACTAAGTGCAAACGAATATGACTATGTGATAAATAAGTGCAGGTATGTGCGTGTAAACTTATGAGCAATGTGCCCGATATGTGATCGAACTTTGGTAAGATTGATACGAAGTAAGTTTTACAATGAAAGTTACTATAAAGAAAACAAGAAAGAGTGAAATTTTGAAATAAAACTGTTTTGGACAGCAGCAGTTGTGTGACTTTGAAAAATCACCAAAAATGGTGAAAACCGAATTAGAAGTTGAATAAGATATGAAATAAAATCTTATATAGTCTATTTTTATATAAAATAAACGGTGTAAGCAAAATAATTTCATATTATGAGATATTTGAATTTTAGTGAGACAGGGTTAGAATGATTTTGGGATCCCCTGTTCTGACTTTGGAAAATTATTAAAAATTGTAAAAAAATAATTATGGGTTATAATTTATATGTTTAAAATCCTGAATTAGTCTATTTTCAATAGAACAAACGGAAACATCATCTGAATTCTTTACAAAAATATAATTAATTTTTAGTGCAGAAAGGTCGAAACTGTCAGACAGAAGAACAGGGGAGACCTTAAAGAATAAACTGTAATTATTGCCTAAACCAAAAATTCTGAAAATTTTATGATAAGAAGATATGTGAGTCTAGTTTCAGGGAAAATTACCGAATTTTAATTTGGATTTCTGTATCTCGAGATATAAATAATTTAGTGACTATGACTCGAGTAGATAGCTTGAGATGAACATGAATAAATAGTGGAACTATGTGGAATTATGATAGTATTATCTTGAGAACATATTGTGAAGATTTATAAAAGCCTGTTAATAGATCACTTATTATTTACATACCTACTTACTAATCTATAATGCTTACCCCCCTTCCTTTCCTTTTTCCAATAGTGTCACAGATGCTAGCTCGAGTTGGAGGTCGTCGGAGATTCTATCACACTAACAAGTTATTGATTAGTATTGTATCAATGATCTTCAAGTATTTTTAAGTCTATGGAATGTATAGGGACTTGATTATGTGTATATGTTATTATGAGTTGGCCTAGAATGTTGGCCTATGCTATTTGATGGTTATTGTTGTATAAGGCCATTTAATGTGGCCAATATTTGTTATGTTATAAGTCTATGATGATGCATTTCAAGGATGTGTATGCTTCCATGTGAATGGTTAAGTGTGTGTGTGATTATGCATGATGAATGTGGTTTGTAAATGGTATGTGGATGTCTTAGTGTGGATGTTTGAATGCTTAATAATACCATGTTGTGTGATTATAAATTTGTATAAATGTATAAGTGTTTTGGGGTGGGAAAGGGCTTGGTAAATAGCCTTACTTGTGGCCACACGGGCAGCCACACGTCCATGTGCCCAGGGTGTGTTAAGTCTGCGCTTGATTTTCGAAAATTCAGAACGCCACACGGCCTAACACACAGGCATGTATCTCGGCTGTGTGAAGGACATGGCCTTGGACACGGGCGTGTGCCCCTGTTTTTCAAGAAATTTTCTAATGTTTTCCAAAGTTCTCAATTTTGTTCCGGACCACTTCCAAAGTATGTATTGGGCCTCGTAGGCCCTATTTAGGACTCAAAGATAAAAATTTGAAAAGTTTTAATTTGGATGAAATTGTATGACTCAGTTTAATACGTTTACAAGTGTATGTGTTCCGGTAATGCCTTGTACCCTATTCTGGCGTCGAATGTGGGTAAGGGGTGTTACATCATAGTTTTCCAAGCCTTAAATGCGGGAAACACATCACTTTTCTAGTTTAGGAAGAATGCCCAAACTTTTCAGGAAAAATCATTAATGATTTTCAACATATAATTAACGCCACCCCTCAAAGGCACTCTGGATGGTCCCCAAAGATTAGAAAGAATATAATCCATCATTCCCTTCATGTTATGGATTCATCTGGTGAATTGAACTCTCTTTTGCTTCCCAAAAACATAGTTCTCACAGAACTTTAGTTTACTAATACCTTGTCCATCAAGAAGTCCTCTTTAGCTCAATTCTGCCATGTCGTTCTCACTGATATGCCTTAGACGCATATAACAAATTCTAGTAACATCATCATCTAATAAGGAATAGAAAGTGACAACTGCATCACCAGTAACAGTAGAACCTTGCAAAATATATAACTTGGCATTCATTCTCTACCATTTCATCACAACGAGGGAACCCTTACTAATATTTAGAACCCCACTTTCAGCTATGTACTTGTGCCCTTTTGAGTCAAGGGTACTCAAGAAAATCAAATTCCTCTTCAATTTTGGTACATGTTATACGCCACTAAGTGTTCTGATGACTCCATCGAACATCTTAATTTTGATCGTTCCAATACCTGCGATTTTACATTAAGCATTATTTTCCATCAAAACAAAACCTTCAGAAACTATTTTATATGTTGTAAACCAGTCCCGATTGAGACTCATATGGAAGGTGCAACCAGAATCGAGGATCCACTCTTCACTCACTTTAGAGTTATCGACAGAAGTAACTATGAGTTCACCATAACTGTTATAACAGTCCAGTTTAGACCCTAGTCGGAATAGTGGTTTCGAGACCACAAATATGAGTCAGAAAAATATTTTAATATTATTTTCTGTGCTTATAGTATGTGAATTGACATGTGTGAAAGTTTCGTGAATTAATTTGTCTGTTTGTGTGCTTAATTTGAGAAAAGGATTAAATCGTATAAAATGTAAAAGTAGCCTTCTATTTGAATAATGGTCGAATTGATGTGTTTTTATAAAGAGGAAGTCCTTAAGACAAAAATTAGCCATTATATTAGTTAGTGGACGGTAAGGCCATTGAATGTACATGTTATATATGTTATATTAAAAGGTTAATATTGTAAAAGAATTAATAATGTTATTATAATAAAAAAAAGCTTAAAAATAGTGGTCATTTATGTGTTCTTCCACCGAAAAACAAGAAAAGAAAAAAAAGGTTTAAAGCCTTTGAATGTTCGGCCATTACTAAGCTCAATTGAGGTATGTAATTTGTTCGGTTTTTTATCATTTCTACGTTTTTATAATCGTTGCTTCGTGTTCTTTAAAACCCATGCCTTAATTTTGTAAATTGATGATGATTTTGAAATGTGCCATTGATGATTTTGCAAGCTTTGTGATGTTTGAGGATGAAATATGAAAGATATGTGATAGATTAACATAGTTTGTCTTTGAATTTTTGATGAACTTGAGTAATTTGGATTAAATTGTGAAAATAATAAATTGAGGAACTAAAATGTGAAATAAATGAAATGTATGGACTTATATGAGCATGGGTAACATTCGGCCTAAGCATGATGCGTGCAAATTTTGTGTATTTTGTGATTCTATGAAATAGGGACTTAAATGTCCAAATGTGAAAATACGAGGCCTAATTTGTAAATTGCCCTAAATATGTGTTTTTGGATTAAATTGAATGATTTGGCGAATAAATAAGTTTAAATTTGAATATGTATAGATCAAGAACCAAAGAAAACAGAATTAGACCGAGGGAAGTCAAAGGTAATTGAGTAGCCGAATCCGTCCGTTATTCTGAATCCGAAGCAAGCCTATATACAAATAAATGTATTTTGAATCGGTTTATTCATGTGCCTATAAAAATTAATTGTGATGAGTGTGTACGAGATGATATATATACATGAAATCCGAGGAAGTATCGACAATGTATCAACGTCCGAGAAGTCCCGTACAAACCTAGGAATAGATAGGATTTCATATGTCATGACATAGGTTTCTGATATGAGATATCGTGTAAGACCACGTCTGGGACGTTGGCGTCGATTTGAGATTTACGTGTAAGACCATGTCTGGGACATTGGCATTATATTTGATTCGTGTAAGACCCTGTCTGGGACAGTGGCATCGATATTTGGTACATGTACGACCACGTCTGGGATGTTGGCATTGTACGATTGCTCCGAGTATCCTATCTAATTTTGAATGGTTCAACGGGAAAATCTGAGAAATGAAAGACTATGTGAATTGTATAACCGTTTCAGGTACGTTTGATGTGTATGCTTTGTCTAAGCATGAAAGGTGAGTATTTATGGACTTGCAAAAGAGAAATATGTGCATAGATGCAATGAGATAAAATGTGATATATGTATGATTATGATATGAATAAAATAGATGCTTTAAGATATGATATGTTGGTAAGCTATGGCTAAACAAATGAGGCAAAGAGGAATTATGTATTTGAAATGAAGATACATTAATGAACTTGAATTTTCTATGATTATAAATGTTTATATGTTAAGTTTATTTGTATATGGCTTACTAAGCTTTTGAAAGCTTACTATGTGTGTGTGTTTTCATTGTTTCATAGATCGTTAAAGCTACGGAAGGCTCGGGGATCGTCGAGGATCATCACCACACTATCAAACTCTATGTTGGTACTTTTGAATGTGTACATAGTTAAATATGGCATGTTTAGGCTAGTCACTTTGAATTATGTTTTGAAAGGTGTATAATTAGCCATGTGATATGGCTAGATAATGAAATAATGTGAATGAGTAGTTCATGATATATGATGCATATTTTGGTAAGATATGATGGCTAATGAGATGATCAAATCTATGATATGTTTATGAGGAAAAGTTGGTATATTATTGATGATAAGATGTCATATTGTAATGGTAAGTTTGTGGATGAATCATGCTTAACAATGCTTGTGATTTAGTTGAGCTAAATGGCACGTAAGATGTTGTGTTTGAAATGTTCTTGAATGGGTAGAATAGATGGACAATTTGGTATGTTTTGGTTGCCATAAGTGCTTGGAATGATGCTTGTATGTGCTTGTATGGTTAGCCCAAAGTGTGGGTGGCATTTTGGCCTTGCAAATGGCCTATAATTGCCCACACGGTTGAGCACACGGGCGCGTGGCTCGACCGTGTCCCTCGTGGTTGCATTTCAAAACAAGTCAGACTCGACCACGGGCTGGACACACGGACGTGTGACTGGCCGTGTGGTGCAAGTCAGTAGCGACCATGGGTGAGGCACACAGGCGTGTCCAAGGCCTTGTGGATAAGTCAGTATGTATGCCCTGTTTTGCCACGGCTTAGACACACGGGCGTGTCTGAGGCACACGGCCTGCCCACACGGGCGTGTGACCTCTGTAACTTAGAGAAATTTTTATATTTCTGAAAAATTTCGTATGTGTTCGGTTTAGTCCCGGCCCATTTCCAAAGCATGTTTAAGGTCTCATAGACCTAATTAAGGGATACTTCGATTTGATTTATTGAATTATGATATGAAATATCCGTAAATGATCTGATTTGTCCGGTAATGCCTCTTAACCCTAGATCGGCGATGGTTACGGGTTAGGGGTGTTACAATTTTATTGGTATCAGAGCTACGTTTTAGTCGATTCTCGGACTAACGTAGCGTATGAGAGTCTAGTTATACTTGCCATATATATACGAACTGTGATAGTGTGATGAATCCTGATGTATAAAATGTGTTTTCGTATAGTAAATGGATCCCGAAAGAGCTGTAGCTGATGACGTTGAAAGTAATGCGCCTGTTCCCGCTCAAGGGACGGTGCCATCTGATTCGAGACCGACTACTAGCAGTCAAGAGGGTGAGGCTAAACAAGCCTTCTTCCAAATGATGAATAAGTGGTTCACTCAATATGTTAGAACAAATCCGGCTGTTTCACAACCTCCGCCCCCGCCTAATCCTCCTCAGACTTCTACTATACCATCGGTTATGAATTTGATGAATAGGCCTCCAGTCGATAAGATTTGTAAATATGGAGCTGAAGAGTCTAGGGCCACTAGTGATGATGATGCTGAGAGAGCCGAGTTTTGGCTCGAGAATACAATTCGAGTGTTTGATGAACTGTCATTGACTCTTGATGAATGCATAGAATGTGTTGTCTCATTGTTACGGGATGCAGCTTATCAATGGTGGAAGACTTTGATTTCCGTTGTTCCGAAAGAACGAGTTACATGGGATATCTTTCAATCTGAGTTCCAGAAGAAATACATTAGCCAAAGATTTATAGATCAAAAACGGAAAGAGTTTCTAGAACTGAAATAGGGTCGCATGTCTATCACCGAGTATGAACGAGAGTTCGTGAGACTAAGCCAATATGCTCGGAAATGTGTTTCAACTGAAGCGATAATGTGTAAAAGATTTGAAGATGGCTTAAATGAAGATATTCGTTTGTTAGTCGAAATTCTGGAAATAAAAGAGTTTGTTGTGCTTGTTGATCAAGCGTGCAAAGCTGAAGCACTCGAGAAAGATAAAAGAAAAGATGAGTCTGAAGCTAGAGATGCAAGAAAGAGATTTTCGAGTAAAACATTTCAGTCTGCTTCAAAGAAATTTAGAGATGAGCATAGTCGTTCAAAGGCTAATATGGGATATTCGAACAGAGATCGAACTAGATCGCAGTCGAACTTCAAAGCTCCAGCTACTTCGACGGCTAGTGTTGGAAATGTTCGATCCGAATGACCTGAATGTAAACATTATGGTAAAAGACATCCAGGTAGTTGTAGATTGAATGATCGAGCCTGTTTCAGATGTGGATCATTAGACCATTTCATCCGAGACTGCCCAGAGTCTGTTGAGCAAGAGATTGTTCAGAAACCGAGGTCAGATAATGTTTCAGCTAGAGGTAGACCTTCTTGAAATACAAGAAATGTCAGTGGTAGCCAGAGAGTTGCGAAAGATAGAGTTGCAAGATCTGAAGCTAGGGCACCTGCTAGAGCATATGACATCCGAGCCCGGGAGGAAACTTCATCTCCAAATGTTATTACGGGTACATTTACTCTTTATGATACTTCTGTGATTGCATTGATAGACCCAGGATCTACTCATTCGTATATATGCATGAACTTAGTATTCAGTAAGACTTTGCCTGTAGAGTCTACTGAATTTGTGATTAAAGTATCGAACCCCTTAGGTAAATGTGTTTTAGTTGACAAAGTATGCAAGAATTGTCCGTTGATGTTTCAAGATGTTTGTTTTTCGGCTGACCTGATGCTATTACCATTTGATGAGTTTGATATGATTTTGGGTATGGATTGGTTAACGTTACATGATGCTGTGGTAAACTGCAAACGAAAGACCATTGATTTGAGATGTCAGAATGAAGAAATAGTTTGGATTGAGTCTAATGATTTGAATGGGTTACCTGCTGTGATATCAGTGTTGAAAACTCAGAATTATGTGAAAAAGGGTTGTGAAGCTTATGTTGCCTATGTAATTGATTCGAGAGTGTCAGAAAAGAAAGTTGAATCTGTGCCAGTTGTTTGTGAGTTCCCTGACGTGTTTCCTGAAGAATTACCGGGATTACGTCCGGTACGCTAAGTTGAATTTGGTATTGATCTATTGCCGGAAACGACTCCTATTTCGATAGCTCCGTATAGAATGACACCAACAGAATTGAAAGAGTTGAAATCACAATTGCAAGAGTTGACTGATAGAGGATTTGCACGACCGAGTTTCTCACCTTGGGGTGCTCCCGTTCTATTTGTGAAAAAGAAAGATGGCACGATGAGAATGTGCATTGATTACCGTCAGTTGAAAAAAGTGACTACTATCAAGAATAAATATCATCTGCCTAGAATTGATGATTTATTTGATCAGCTGAAAGGGGCTACCGTGTTTTCAAAGATAGATCTAAGATCGGGGTATTATCAGTTGCGAGTAAAAGATTTAGATATTCCAAAAATTGCTTTCAGAACGAGGTACGGGCATTATGAATTTTTAGTTATGCCTTTCGGACTAACAAATGCTCCTGCTGTTTTTATGGATTTGATGAACAAAATTTTCAGACCGTATTTAGATCGATTTGTTGTTGTATTCATTGACGACATTTTGATTTATTCGCGTGATGAAATTAAGCTTGTTGATAATTTGAGAATTGTGTTGCAAACTCTGCGAGATAAGCAATTGTATGCAAAGTTCAGTAAATGTGAATTCTGGTTGCGTGAAGTTGGTTTTCTGGGACATATTGTGTCGACATCTGGTATACGAGTCGATCCGAGCAAAATTTTAGCTATTTTGGAATGGAAGCCTCCGAGAAATGTGTCTGAAGTTCGAAGTTTTCTGGGACTTGCTGGTTATTATCGAAGGTTCGTAAAAGGCTTTTCGATGATTGCTACTCCGTTAACTAGATTGCTTTAGAAAGACGTGAAATTTGAATGGTCTGATAAATGTCAGAAAAGCTTTGATCAGTTGAAAACTTTGTTGACTAAATCTCCAGTTTTGGTACAACCAGAATCGGGTAAAGAATTTGTGATTTATAGTGATGCTTCATTGAATGGTCTGGGATGTGTTTTGATGCAGGAAGGTAAAGTTATAGCCTATGCCTCTAGGCAATTGAAACCGCATGAAAAGAATTATCCGACACACGATCTTGAATTAGCTGCGATTGTGTTTGCATTAAAGATTTGGCGTCACTATCTCTTTGGTGAAAAATTTCATGTATTTTCAGATCATAAAAGTCTGAAATACTTGATGACCCAGAAAGATTTGAATCTACAACAGAGAAGATAGTTAGAGCTTTTGAAAGACTACGAGCTTGTGATAGACTATCATCCGGGTAAAGCAAATGTTGTTGCTAATGCATTGAGTCAAAAATCATTGTTTGCATTATGTGCTATAAATGCTCATTTAGACTTGTCTGATGATAGTTCAGTTTTGGCTGAGTTGAAAGCGAAACCGTTGTTTTTACAGCAAATATGTGATGCTCAGAAGATTGATAATGAAATGTTAGCTAAACGAGCCCAGTGTGATTTGAACTCTGATTCTGAATTTCGAGTTGATGATGATGATTGTTTGAGATTTCAAGATTGGATATGTGTTCCGAGAAACCCAGAGTTGATTCAGTTGATATTGAAAGAAGCACATAATGGTCGCCTATCAGTTCATCCGGGAAGTACAAAGATGTACCATGATTTGAAGCAACTTTATTGGTGGCCTAGTATGAAACGAGATATCTCAGATTTTGTGTTGAAATGTTTAGTCTGTCAGCAAGTTAAAGCTGAACATCAGGTTCCATCTGGTTTGTTACAACCGATCTTGATTCCCGAGTGGAAATGGGACAGAGTGACGATGGATTTTGTTTTAGGGTTGCCTTTGACTCCGAGAAAGAAAGATACAATTTGGGTCGTAGTTGATCAATTGACAAAATCAGCCCATTTTATTCCGGTACGATCTGATTACTAACTTGATAAATTAACTGAACTTTATATTTCTGATATTGTGAGATTACACGGAGTGCCACTGTCTATTGTGTCTGACAGAGATCCGAGATTTACATCACGATTTTGGAAGAAATTGCAAGAAGATTTGGGTACTAAATTGCATTTCAGTATGGCTTTTCACCCGCAGACTGATGGTCAGTCCAAGTGGATCATTTAGATGCTCGAGGATATGTTGAGATGTTGCATTCTTGAGTTTGATGGTACGTGGGAGCAGTATTTACCATTGATTGAATTTACGTATAATAATAGTTTTCAGTCGAGCATCAAAATGACACCTTATGAGGCTTTGTATGGACGTAAATGTCGGACACCTCTGTATTGGATTGAGTTCAGTGAAAATAAGATACACGGGGTTGATTTGATAAAAGAAACCGAGCAGAAGGTAAAAGTGATACGTGGTATTTTAAAAGCCACATCAGATCGTCAGAAATCTTATGCAGATTTGAAACGAAAAGATATTGAGTTTGAGATCAGCGATAAAGTGTTCTTGAAAGTGTCTACGTGGAAGAAAATACTTCGCTTTGGCAGAAAAGGCAGGTTGAGTCCGAGGTTCACCGAGCCGTATGAAATTATCGAGCGTATTGGACCTGTTGCATATAGATTGTTGTTGCCACCGGAATTAGAAAAGATTCATAACGTATTTCACGTGTCAATGCTCAGACGATACAGATCAGATCCATCACATGTGATTTCTCCGTCTGAGATTGAAATCTGACCTGATATGACTTACGAGGAAGAACCGATTCGGATCTTAGCTCGCGAAGTTAAAGAATTGAGAAATAAGAAAATTCAGTTAGTAAAAGTTTTGTGGCGTCGACACGGAGTTGAAGAGGCTAGGTGGGAGCCTAAAGATTTTGTGAGACAATAATATCCGAATCTGTTTAACGGTAAGATTTTTGAGGATGAAAATCCCTAAGGGGGGAGAATTGTAACAGTCCGGTTTAGACCCTAGTCAGAACAGTGGTTTTGGGACCACAAATCCGAGTCAGAAAAATATTTTAATATTATTTTCCGTGCTTATAGTATGTGAATTGACATGTGTGAAAGTTTCGTGAATTAATTTTTTCGTTTGTGTGCTTAATTTGAGAAAAGGATTAAATCGCATAAAATGTAAAAGTAGCCTTCTATTTGAATAATGGCCGAATTGATGTGTCTTTATAAAGAGGAAGTCCTTAAGATGAAAATTAGCCATTATATTAGTTAGTGGACGGTAAGGCCATTGAATGTACATGTTATATATGTTATATTAAAAGGTTAATATTGTAAAAGAATTAATAATGTTATTATAATAAAAACAAAGCTTAAAAATAGTGGTCATTTATGTGTTCTTCAACCGAAAAACAAGAAAAGAAAAAAAAAAGGTTTAAAGCCTTTAAATGTTCGGCCATTACTAAGCTCAATTGAGGTATGTAATTTATTCAGTTTTTGATAATTTTTATGTTTTTGTAATCGTTGCTTCGTGTTCTTTCAAACCCGTGACTTACTTTTGTATATTGATGATGATTTTGAAATGTGCCATTGATGATTTTGCAAGCTTTGTGATGTTTGAGGATGAAATATGAAAGATATGTGATAGATTAACATAGTTTGTCTTTGATTTTTGGTGAATTTGAGTAATTTGGATTAAATTGTGAAAATAATAAATTGAAGGACTAAAATGTGAAATAAATGAAATGTATGGACTTATATGAGCATGGGTAACATTCGGCCGAAGCATGATGTGTGCAAATTTTGTGTATTTTGTGATTCTATGAAATAGGGACTTAAATGTCAAAATGTGAATATGTGAGGGCCAATTTGTAAATTTCCCTAAATATGTGTTTTTCGATTGAATTGAATGATTTGGTGAATAAATAAGTTAAATTTGAATATGTATAGATCAAGAACCAAAGAACACGGAATTAGACCGAGGGAAGTCAAAAGTGATTGAGTAGCCGAATCCATTCGTTATTTCGAATTCGAGGTAAGTCTATATACAAATAAATGTATTTTGAATCGGTTTATTCATGTGCCAATGAAAATTAATTGTGATGAGTGTGTACGAGATGATATATATACATGAAATCCGAGGAAGTATCGATAATGTATCAATGTCCGACAAGTCCCGTACGAACCTAGGAATAGATAGGATTTCATATGTCATGACATAGGTTTATGATATGAGATATCGTGTAAGACCACGTCTGGGACGTTGGCGTCGATTTGACATTTATGTGTACGGCCATGCCTGGGACATTGGCAACAGTGGCATCGATATTTGGTACATGTAAGACCACGTCTGGGACGTTGGCATTGTACGATTACTCCGAGTATCCTATTTGATTCCGAATGGTTCAACGGGAAAATCTGAGAAATGAAAGACTATGTGAATTGTATAACCGTTTCAGGTACGTTTGATGTGTATGCTTTGTCTAAGCATGAAAGGTGAGTATTTATGGACTTGCAAAAGAGAAATATGTGTATAGATGCAATGAGATAAAATGTGATATATGTATGATTATGATATGAGTAAAAGAGATGCTTTGAGATATGATATGTTGGTAAGCTATGGCTAAACAAATGAGGCAAAGAGGAATTATGTATTTGAAATGAAGATACATTAATGAACTTGAATCTGCTATGATTATAAATGTTTATATGTTAAGTTTATTTGTATATGGCTTACTAAGCTTTTGAAAGCTTACTCTGTGTGTGTGTTTTCATTGTTTTATAGATCGTTAAAGCTACGGAAGGCTCGGGGATCGTCGAGGATCATCACCACACTATCAAACTCTATGTTGGTACTTTTGAATGTGTACATAGTTAAATATGGCTTGTATAGGCTAGTCACTTTGAATTATGTTTTGAAAGGTGTATAATTAGCCATGTGATATGGCTAGATAATGACATAATGTGAATGAGTAGTTCATGATATATGATGCATATTTTGGTAAGATATGATGGCTAATGAGATGATCAAATCGATGATATGTTTATGAGGCAAAGTTGGTATATTATTGATGAGAAGATGTCATATTGTAATGGTAAGTTTGTGGATGAATCATGCTTAAAAATGCTTGTGATTTAGTTGAGCTAAATGGCACATAAGATGTTGTGTTTGAAATGTTCTTGAATGGGTAGAATAGATGGACAATTTGGTATGTTTTTGTTGCCATAAGTGCTTGGAATGATGCTTGTATGTGCTTGTATGGTTAGCCCAAAGTGTGGGTGGCATTTTGACCTGGCAAATGGCCTATAATTGCCCAAACGGTTGAGCACATGGGCGTGTGGCTCGACCGTGTCCCTCGTGGTTGCATTTCAAAACAAGTCAGACTCGACCACGGGATGGACACACGGGCATGTGACTGGCCGTGTGGTGCAAGTCAGTAGCGTCCATGGGTGAAGCACACGGGCGTGTCCAAAGCCGTGTTGATAAGTCAGTATGTATGCCCTGTTTTGCCACGGCTTAGACACACGGGCATTTCTGAGGCCGTGTGAGGCACACGGCCTGCCCACACGGGCGTGTGACCTCTGTAACTTAGAGAAATTTTTATATTTCTGAAAATTGTCGTATGTGTTCGGTTTAGTCCCGGCCCATTTCCAAAGCATGTTTAAGGTCTCGTAGACCTAATTAAGGTACACTTCGATTTGATTTATTGAATTATGATATGAAATATTTGTAAATGATCTGATTTGTCTTGTAATGCCTTTTAACCCTAGACCGGCGATGGTTACAAGTTAGGGGTGTTACAACTGTTGTCTTCTACAACATCAGCTTTATCGAATTGTTTTGGTTGTTTTCCCTTTTGATTCGCAACCTCCCTTTTGATCATGTTCTGCAACTTATAGCTCTCAAACATAATGTGCCATTTTTTCTTGCAAAAGTTACAAGTTTTACCTCTATTTGAAGATCTCGATCTACCCTTAGATTTATTGCGAGGATTTCGTTCCTGTGTCGTCCCACGATTATCATCAGTATTTTGTTCTTGTCTCCTACGAACCATGAGACCCACTCTGAGAGTCAGATCCAACCACAAGATGTCTCATCTTGTCATACGAGGTTGTGGAATCATTGACTTCATTAACTATGAGACATTTGTGGCTATACAATGTTGTATCTCTAAAGGTCGAATAAGACGGGGGCAATGAACAAAGTAGAATTACCCCCAAATCTTCTTTATCATATTGAAACTCCATGGCCTCTAGGTCTGAGAGAATTTCTTTAAATGCAGTTAAATGTTCATGCACAGATGCATCTTCTTCCAAACGATGAGCATAAAGACACTGCTTCATATAGAGCTTTCTAGTTAGGGTCTTCAACATGCATAACTGCTCCAGCTTCTTCCATAATGCAACGACGGTCTTCTCCTTCATCACATCCTGTAGAATTTCATTCGACAGATGCAGATGTAATCGCGTTAAATCCTTTCAATCTTTACACTTCTTCTCTTCCTTCGTCAATGTCGAATGCATCTTATCTATCCCTAGTAGCGCATCCTCCAAATCCATCTGTGCAAGAATTGTCTGCATCTTTATCTACCACAATGCAAATCTGATGTTACAATCCAATAGTGGAATATCATACTTCAGCGTCGCCATTACCATGATCGAAGTAAGCAACCCGAAAAGCTTTGATATTAGTTTGTAAAAACTAAACGTCGATAATGGAAATAGAATGATAGAAAAAGAATAAGAAAACAAAACAAAACACACACATTTTTACGTGGAAACCTTTTCGAGAGAAAACCACAGGTAGAAGAGAAGAAAATTCACTAATGTCAAATTTGAATGATACAAGAGGAGTTTCGACTACTTCTATTTATAGGTTGAAAAACCTTATTCTGATCAATGTTGAATAGAAGGAGAGAAGTTCTATATGTATTATACTTGTACAATCAATATCAAATAGAAGAAGTGTACTATTATACGGATTCCACTTGTGCAACCTTTGCCCCCACAGATCTCCCTATTTTTCCACTGCATTTTATTATTATTATTAAAAAAGAAATTGGGTCACACCACTCTAATAGTTTCTAATTACAATGTATGTATATGCAACAACTAAAATTTATGCTCTTTTTCAAGTTCAAACACCAACATAGAATTTCAATGAAAATTGAACCCTTCTTGATTTTTTTTGTTGTATCAATACATAACACCCCAAAATTTTAAAATTTTGATTTGTTAAATTCTGCCATAACTAAGTATCTTCTTCATTGGTTAAAGGATTTGATTGGGTGTTTGAGGTTATGGGTTCAAATCTCACTCTTGAAAAATTTTGTTGTTTTTGCTCCTAGCCTCTCTTTTTATTTGGCTTAAATATTAATTTCGTTGAACTTGTAACAGAATGAGTCTACTGGTTCAGTGGTAAAGTGTTAGTTAACCCTATGGTTTTGTGTTTGAACCACTATGTGAGCAAAATAGAATTATTTTTGCTAGTTCCTTAGTGTGCCACCCATGTGGTTGGTGTTTGGATTAAAGTCAAACTTTGGTTAGTTGATAAGTAATAGGAAATCTGTTAAGTTAGGATTATTTTAAATCAGTTTTATTTTTATTTTATTTTTTTTGAGAAATTCCCTCCCTAAATTACTCACTCACTCAACCGTCCATTATCCCATTTTCCCCAAAATTCTCTTTTTGCTTTTTCATGTTTTATTTCAATTTGGAGGTTTTTTCTTTGTTCTTTCTTTTTCAAGTTCTTTCTTCGATCTTTCGTTTAGTTTCTTCATGGTTACTACTCTGTTGGGTACTATTCTCAATACACATGTTGTTCTGTATGTGCATTGGAATGAGAAATATGGTTATGGAGGAAGTATGGGTAGTTTAATCTATCTGTCGTATCTAGTGGTTCAGCCACACGTTTATCTGTTTCTAGCGGATTAACGCCTAATGATCTTGCAGCTAGACTGCAAATATTTTGAAAAGTGACATACAGTCACTAAGCAGTATGTATGGTTGGATGGGTATTGAATTCCCTATATGGTGTGTAGGGATGGTTAGAGATAGTGTGTGGTGTACTGGGGTAAGATTGTAAATCTGTATCCAATATGTTCTTTTTTTTTCTATTATTAAATATATCTAAATGATATTTTAAAGCATGTCTAAACTTAAATATGTGGTTCTATTTTTTTATATAAGTTACACACTGAACTCGAAAGCTCACCTCTGTCTGTTTACTTTCAGGTAACCCCCAAACTTAGGATGGGTCGATGCGACAGGAGCTCGGTTAAACTTTCTTTTGTTAACTATGCTATTTTAAAATCTGGTTTATTCTGTTTTGATTTTGTGTGACTATTTTGAACATTTGGGGACTGTTTCGTTTTGGACTTTTTTTTGTTATTTTAAACCATTTATCGTTCTTAAATCAAAATTTCACTATCAACAAAACATTAGATTTTCAAAATATGAATCGTGTTTTTCAAACTGATTTTAACTAAGGTTTCCGCTACAAACAACAGCATTTTGTAAATATAAATTTTTTCAATAGAATTAACAAATTAAATAAGAAGGATATTTTCACTTAAAATAAAATTGGAATAGTTTTCGAAAAATATAACATTATTTCTACAAGCCTAAATAATTTATGGGTTTTCAAAGAGAATCATGGTAACTTCTCTAGATTTGGCAATAATGTATAGGCGAAGCTTGCAGTGTTGCATTTGGTGTTATCAGAGCCTAAGTTCAAAACTCGTGCTGTGATCTTTTGTTCAGATTTTTGTGAAAAGTGTTTTTTGAACGAAAATTAATTTCTGTTTAAAATCTAAAAAAAAGTTTATAGAATATCGAGTCTCCGGCGCTGATCTTGTAAGTACTTCTACCTTAGCTAAACTTTTAGTTTAGAAAAACAGTATGATATTAGAAGTACTCTATTGTAGTTAAAGACTATAACTCTGTGAAATTTTCTGATAAAATTCTAGAAATAAAATATCTGATAACAAAACTTCAAAACTGATACATAATATTCTGGTAATGTAGATAATATACAATGAATACACGTGGACCACATGGACGAGGTACTCGAGGGCACGACGGGTGTCAAAGAGGGGCTCAACCTGAGTCATCCTTGGTGGGCAATATGCCCAATCTGGATATAAGCGAGACTTTGGGTATGCCTACTACTGAGACAATGTCTCAGACTTAGACGGCTGGGGACGACACATTGTCCAAGCCACGTTGAGAGTGCTTGAGAGGGTCGCTAGGACCCATTCTCGATCGGGTAGCGGAAGGTCGGTAACTGAACAACTCCTGTCTAATGAAGCAGAGGTATTTATGGGCATCATTAGGGTCGTCCTGATCGTGGCTAAGTATTGGTTGGTGGCCACAGTAAGGATTATGAATGATATAAACTGCACTCATGAGCAGAAATTAAAGGATGTAGTGTCCTTGCTTCGCAATGAAGCTTACCAGTGGTGGTTGACCATTGAGGAGGGTATTTTGCCTGAGCGAATTACTTCTTGATTATTTCTGAAATGCCTTCCAGAACAAGTACGTGGGGACGAGTTATGTTGAGGTCCGTAGACGCGAGTTTATGGGGCTAACTCAGGGACATAGGACTATGGCCGAATATGAGGCCAAATTTTTAAACTTGGAAAGATATACTCGTGGGTTGGTGGCGATTGACTACGATAAGAGTATTCGGTTTGAGGAGGGCTTACGTTATTACATTAAGGTGCTCAATTCTGGACATTCTGTTTCTCAAAATTAAGGTGCAGGGGACACACGGTCGGAACACATGCCCGTGGGGCAGACCGTGTGTCACACACGGCCTAGACACACGCCCGTGTGTCTACCCGTGTGGACAAAATAAAGGCTATTTACCAAGCCATTTGCCACCCTTGTACACACATAAATTTACACCAATTCAAGGCACATACATAACATACTTAGGTAACCAAATCATCCACAATTATGACCAACACAATATCCACATCTATCATACTCACAACATTTATTAATCCACAATTGACTACTTTTAAGATACCTAATTGTACTTCACTTTATCATCTCATCAATAGACCACATTGCCAAACATCTCACATTCATGTCATAAATCACATTTCTATCATTCACCAAGCATATCATGACTATATCACCAAAGATATTAGCACATATATATACTTAGGCTTGCAACCATGATAGCCCAAATAAACCAATCTACATGGCCAAATATCAAAATAAGCCTTTGACAATCACAAGTCAACACATTGGCTACAATCACAATGACTAAGTCCCTATACATGCCATAAACTCAAAATACTTGAATTCATCAATACCCAAAGTGATAGCTTAATAGTGTGATAGGATATCCGGCGATCTCCAACCCGAGCTAACTCAACGACACTATAAAACATGGGAAATGAAGAGGGTAAGCTATACAGCTTAGTAAGTTCATATGTAAATAATACAAAACATTATTCATACATTTGACATATAAATAACTTAACAAATATTGACATAAATGTCATTAAAACTTCATAAATTTCATATGACCATAAATGTTACTTAATATCAACATAACACATACCAACATAATTGTAATATACCAATAGCTCATCATATGAATAACATAGCACATATCAACATAAATGTCATTTAAGCTTCATAAGCACAACTTAATCACATTATTACCAATTGTTCATCATACTGAGTTCATTTCCTTTGAGTTTTACGTACATACCTGTACCATCTCATAACATATTCACGTACTTTCTCATCTTTGACATACCTGTTGAACATTTAGTCAACATTTCCCGTTGAACATTTCGTCAAAATTTCCCGTTAAACATTTTGTCAACATTTCCCATTGAACCATTTGGAATACTAAAGGATACTCGGGAATCTCGTACACACAGTACCGTATGAATGCCATATCCCAGATATGGTCTTACATGTAATCTTGTATCGATGCCAATAGCCCAGCTATGGCCTTATACGAAGTCTCATATCGATGCCATATCCCAGATATGGTCTTACACGTAATCTCAGTAACCCTAATGTCATGACATTTGTATCCTATCTATTCCTAAGGTTCAACCAGGATATTTACTCGCTTATCGAAACTTCGTCAATTTCATCCATAGAGTCAATCATACAATTCATGCAATAACAAAACATTATAAATACAATTATAACGTTGCATTGTTTACATACAAACTTACCTCGATACAAAAATAGCAGAAATGGACCTAATCGTCAAACACTTTAGTTTTCCCCCGATCTAGACCTGAACTTCATTTTTCTTGATCTATAATACCAAATTCATCTCATTTAATCAAAAAATTATTCATTTTAGTCCAAGAGTCACATTATGGCAAAATTACATTTTTGCCCCTAAACTTTTGACATTTTACAATTTAGTCCCTAGGCTCGTAAAATGATTTTCATTCAATTTCTTCAAAACCCAAGCCTAGCCGAACCATTTTTATACTCATAACAGCCCACATTTTTCATTTATTCACATTTTTCTACTCATTTTATAACTTTTACAAATAAGTCCTTTTTGACATTTTTACCGAAAATCACTTAGGAAAAGTCATTTAACAAACAACAAACACACCTTTAACATATAGAATTCAAGTTTTGCACTTCTTGCAATTTATTCTTTTTAACTAAATTGAGTGCCCAAATGTCAAAATTTTCGAACGAAATTTTCACGAAATCATTCCATAAAAATGTAGACCATAAAAATATAATAAAGATGAACTTTTCTTTATCGAATTTGTGGTCTCAAAACCACTATTCTGACTAGACCCAAAATCGGGTTGTTACATGGCCAATGCTCTTAGTCGTAAGTCAATGTTTGATTTTAGGGCGATGTTTGCTCGCCTAAGTCTGTTTGATGATGGTAGCCTGTTAGTCGAGTTGTAAGTTAAGCTGACTTAGATTTATCAGATTCGGATTAAAAAGTTAGTGGGTGGTTCTCTTATTTCGCAGTTTTGTCAGGTTGAGGAAGGTAGTACTTCTGATTTTGGGCTGAATAGTGATGGGGTTTTGTGTTTCCAATGATAGGTTTGTGTGCCTAACGATTCTGAGTTGAGGTAATATATTCCGCGGGAAGCTCATAATAGCCCCTATGTTATGCACCCCAACGAAAATAAGATGTATCAGGATCTTCAGGAGTTATACTGGTGGCCCGGTTTGAAATATGAGGTAACTGACTTTGTCTCTCATTTTCTGACATGCCAACAAGTTAAGGCTGAGCACCAACTGCCTTTAGGTTTGCTTCAATCCGTTAAGATTCCCATTTAGAAATGGGAATGTGTGACTATGAACTTTGTTAGTGGGTTGCCCTTAACACCCACTAAAAAGGATTCTGTTTGGGTCATCGTGGATCGTTTGACCAAGTCTGCTCACTTTCATTGGGATTGAACTGACTATTCTCTGTAGAAACTAGCTAAGCTATACATTTTCTATATCGTTTGACTACATGGGGTTCCGGTCTCGGTTACTCTAATAGGGACCCTCGTTTCACTTTTCGATTTTGGAAGAAACTTCATAAGGCTCTAGGTACTTAGTTGGACTTTAGTACTACGTTCCATCCTCAAACTGATGGGAAATCTGAGAGAGATTCAGATTATGGAGGATATGTTATGGAGTTGTGTAATCGACTTCCGAGGTAGTTGGGAGGAGTTTTTGCCGCTGACTAAGTTCGCTTATAACAACAACTTTCAGTCCAGTTTTCAGATGGCACCTTACGAGACTTTGTATGGTTGTAAGTGTCGTACCCCTTTGTGTTGGACTGAGTTGGATGGGAGGCAAATTTTGGGTCTTGAGTTGGGTTATAAGACTGAGGACAATTTTAGACTGATTCGGGGTCGTCTTAAGGTAGCTTGTGATAGACATAAGTCATATTTGGATCTAAAGATGAAAGATATCGAGTATTTTCTGTGGGTGACTAAGTCTTCCTTAAGGTATCTCCATTGAAGAAAGCTCTTCGGTTCGGGCATAAAGGCAAGTTAAACCCTAGGTTCATTGGGCCATATCAGATTCTGAAATGTGTTTGATTGATCGTTTATCAATTAGAGCTACCTTCAAAGTTAGATCATATTCACGATGTGTTCAACATCTCTATGTTGATGTGATATCGGTCTAACCCATCTCATATTGTATCGGTTGAGGAGATTGAGGTAATACCAGATTTTACCTTCGAGGAGGAACCGATTTAGATTCTGGATTGAGACATTAAGGTCTTAAAGAGGAAGATCATTCCTTTGGTTAAGGTTTTGTGGAAGAATCATGGCAATGAGGATTCGATTCGATTCGACAACAATACTCACATCTGTTTGAATCAGGTAAAATTTTGAGGCTAAAATTTCATTTAGGGGGAGAGTTGTAATGCCCCAAAAATTTAAAATTTTGATTTGTTAAATTCTATCATAACTAAGTATCTGTTTTAGTGGTTAAATGCTTTGATTGGGTGTTTGAGGTCATGGGTTTCAATCTCACTCTTGGAAAATTTTGTTATATTTGCTTCTAGCCCTATATCTGTTTATTTGGCTTAAATATTAATTTCATTAAACTTGTGACAAAATGAGCTTGCTGGTTTAGTGGTAAGGTGTTTGCTTACCATATGGCTCTGTGTTCGAACCTTTATGGGAGCAAAATAGAATTATTTTTGCTAGTTCCTTAGTGTGCCGCCCATGTGGTTGGTGTTCGGATTAAAGTCAAACTTTGGTTAATTGATAAGTAATAGGAAATCTATTAAGTTAGGATTATTTATTTTAAATCTATTTTATTTTCATTTTTTGAGAAAATCCCTCCCCAAATTACTCACCCACTAAATCGTCCATTATCCCATTTTCCCCCAAAATTCTCTTTTTGCTTTTTCACGTTTTTTTCAATCAGCAGGTTTTGTTCTTTTTTGTTCTTTGTTCTTTCTTTTTGAAGTTCTTTCTTCAATCTTTCTTTTGGTTTCTCGTGGTTACTCCTGTGTTGGGTACCATTCTCAATATGCATAGTGGTTCGGTAAGATTTTGTGTTATTTGTGAATCTTATTGTGGTTATTTCGAAGTAGAGTCTTTGGGTTAATCATTTTTTGTTCTAGTAGGAGAAGTTCCTAAGGTGAACGACGTGTTACCAAAGATTTGGGTGTTTTGGAGAACTTTTGAGATCGTTTGGGTAAGTGATTGAACACTCAAAAGGTTAATTTTTGGTTTAGTGATGTGTATTTTAGCGTTTATGACCAAATAAGTTCTTAAGAATTAGTTTTTCATTGCTAAATTGATCGTTTGGATGACGTTTTTAGGTTTTGGAAGTCTCATGGTTGCATTTACATCAAAATCAGATCAGGTGTGTAATGAAAACCCGAGAAAATGGTGAAAGCCAAAATTTGGAACTATTGACGCCACACGACTATGTGCCAGGCCGTGTGTGACACATGACCGTGTGACAGTCCTTGTATGCTAGACGGTCTGGGCCAATTTGGCCGTGTGGGCCCAAATTCCAAAATTTTTCCCTAGGGCCGTATTCGTTGTATGAATCGAATGTGGGCCTCCTACAGTGTCCGTATGATACAAGCTAAGTGATAATCCATATTTTTGATGTTCTGTTTGCGTTAAATTCGATTTATTTATGCATGACTAATATGTGATATGTTCAGTATGATCTGTATTATGATAAGTATGAACCGTGTTATGATAAATATGACATGTATTATGATAAGTTCGATCTGCATCTTTTATAAATGCATGTATGTCATATACATTTCTAACATATGTTAGTTCAGCATGTGCATTGGGATGGGAAATATGGTTATAGAGGAAGTGTGGGCAGTTTAATCTATCTACCGTATCTGATGGCTCAACCATACGTATATCTATTTATGGTGGATTAACACATAATGATCTAGTAGCTAGACTGCAAATATTTTGAAAAGTGATATACAATCACTAAGTGGCGTGTAGGTCTGGATGGGTAATTAATACCCTATATGGTGTGTAGGGATGGACAGAGATGGTGTGTAGCAAATGGGGGAAGGATTGTGATTCTGTATCTGATATGTTCTGTTTTTTCTTTCTTATAAAATATGTCTAAATGATATCTAAAAGTATGTCCGAAATTAAATATGTGGTTATATTTTTTTGTTTATATAAGTTACACACTGAGCTCGAAAGCTCACCTCTAGTTGTTTACTTTCAGGTAACCCCCAAACTTAGGATGGGTCGGTGCAATGGGAGCTCGGTTAAACATTTTCTTTTGTTAACTATGCTATTTTAAAATCTGGTTTACTCTGTTTTTGTTTTGTTGGACTGTTTTGAACATTTTGGGACTATTTGGTTTTGGACTTCTATTTGCTGTTTTAAACCATTTATCGTTCTTAAACCAAAATTTCACTATCAACAAAACGTTAGATTTTCAAAATATGACTCGTGTTTTTCAAACTGATTTTAACTAAGATTTCCGCTGCAAACAAGAGCATTTTGTAAATATAAATTTAGTCAACAAAATTAACAAATTAAATAAGAAGGATATTTTCACTTAAAATAATCTGAAATAGTTTTCATTAAAATCTGGCTTTATTTCTACAATCCTAAATAATTTATGGGTTTTTAAAGAGAATCATGATAACTTCTTCAGATCTGGTTATAACGTCTAGGCCAGGTTTGGGGTGTTACACAATATCCCAAATATTAATGAGGATATGGGGAAAAAATAACATGAATAGACTCAATCTATGCTTGTTCAAGTATTTGTACGATAAAAAGAATTCACTATACTTGTAACACCCTAAAATTTTAGTACAGAAAATGGCATTTTTTTAAGAGTGTATATAGTGGAGTTTTTGAGAAAATAAAAAACAAGTTTGTTAAATGAATTTTTCTTAAGGAATTAATAAGATATTTGGAAAAGAAAGTTCGTAAAGATAAATGAGTTCAAAATTTCGAAAAAAAATTAAATTAAGATTTGGAGAAAACACGAGGTTCAAAATGCAAAATTACTATAAGAAGAAAATTTTGGTTTAATAATTATCGTTTTGTATAAACGAGACAGAGAGTAGATATATTAGTATTTGAAATTTCAAAATTAAGGAATGAGTTAAGGTGAATAGAAGTGAAAACTATAGGGATTAAAAGTGTAATTATGCCATGAAAAGGATAGTTGGTTTAAGGTGAATAGAAGGATTTATAAAGTGATAATAATAACTGATAAGAGTTATTGGATTAAATCTTGTGATTTAATATTGACCCTTGAAATTCATTAATGGCAAAGTGGTAATTTCACAAGAAAGTGGGTGTAAAAGCTAATCTAGATTATTGGATTTAAAATTTCATTTGTAATCTTAACCCTTAATTAGGTGAAGTCTGGCAATTTTGAAGAATTATTTATAGCCTTAAATAATTTGACTATTGACTAAATATGAGCTATTGGATGTCGAGACTTTAAAGGGAGCTTATAGATCATATTATGAGATGGAAGTAGGAGAAGTTTCCCATTTCCCTTGTAAAAATCAGAAGCAACAATTTGGAAGAGAAAAACTCTCCCTTTCTCCGGTTTCTTTCATCCTTGTCATCTCCGTTCATCCCATTTGAACACTAGGTGAGATTCTTGTTATAAAATTATATATGTACCTATGATAAATAATCATAATAGATTTTTGAGGTGTGACACATGTTTTTTAAAGTTTTTTATGCTTTTAGGGTATAATAAAGTTTTAAAATATCCACTCAAAGTAGTAAAATTATTTATAATGATAAGTTTCTTAAATAGTTAACTATTGCCCCAAATTGTCATTACATGACATTTTTCATTAAATATCATGCCTTTTTAGAGCATATCTATTGACATAAATTGTATTAAATAACATTATTCTATTATACGAGAAAAAAACTTTTTTAATATATATTTATTAATGTACTAACACAAGTAATAAATAGTCTAATGTTTGGTAGATAAACTAAAAGGCATGTAATTAAATATTTTACTTTGTTTGTTATAGTATTAGACAAATAAAACGTAAGCATTATTCTATAAAGTATCTATTTTACCTGTAATAAAAGAAAATTTTAATAAATCAAATAGTTTTCTTTAAAATAATATCACCACCTTTGGATAGTATAGAGTTGTCCGATTAGATAAATTTGATTTGACTTTTGTTAAACTTAACATGATAAATTTAATTTCGATTCAGCCCAACTTGAGTAGTCCTCCAATGATTCCACATTTGATTTGTAATCTATGTTTCAAAATTTGTCCATTTATTAAAGTAAAACCCTCTATCATTTGTTTTTCAAACTCGATCCAACTCAAGCAACTAAAGCAGGGGAGAAGCCATGCCAGCCCCCCTAAAAGATAAAATTGCTATTTAAGTTCTTGAAATTTTTTTAAAATTTTAAATTAGTAAAGGTAAAATTACATTTTGGCCCCCCTAAAATTATAAAAAATTCGATTTAATCATTTACAAATTAGAAAGATATAAACTATAAAAAATTAAAATTTCATCTGACCCCCCTAAAAAATTGTCCTGGCTTCGCCTCTGAACTGAAGCTCAATCACAAAAAAAGAAAGAAATAAAATCTCCAAAAAAAAAGTCTCGTTTTTGTTCAATCAAATGATTTTATTATAAATTAAAAACAAAAGTTCAAATAAAAACACAAACCAACGAGCAAGAAATGTGAACACCGTAGATGAGTCACAACACCACACATGCTCAAGAAAAGAATACACGAAGGCAGTGGGCTAGAAAGATCAGTGAGCTAAAAAAATACATCACAAATCCATGAAAGGAGCTGAAAAATGAACATTAAAGAGCCAAGCAAGATCATGAGAAAGCCCCATTTTAACGAAGTCCATCTACAAAGCAATTCAAAACAAACTTGGTATTAGTATGGATGGAATCCAGTTCTCTAATTTCTTTTCGATAAGACTCGAAGTCAATATCTTGGGAAAAAAATCAAAAGTAAAACATCTAGGTTAGCTGACTTCGACAGAGCTTAACTTTAATACTCGTGTTTTTACAAATCAATCACATGATAGATAAAATATCAGGTGTTGTGCTAATTCTTTTATCTTTTAACCAAACAAGGCGTTATTTTCAAAGGTTGTGTTAGAATTATAATACCTTTACCAAATGTGGATTGTTAAGTCTTTACATGACACTACTATTTAAGATGTGTCATTTCAACATAATTATTTTAATACAAAAATATATATTCTGAAAAATATAAATAAAATATTAATCTAAATAAAATAGTTGCACTAAAAATATCAAACCTAACTGTCCATCATTTGACATATAATATATAAAAGCCCGTTAACTAAACTTAATCCAATGGGCTTATCACTTAACTTATTTGTTTATTTATAAATAATAATTTATTTTATAGACTAAACTATAAAAATAGTCATTTTTATTTGTTTCATATTATATTTTAATTATTTATATTTAAAATGTTACGTTTTAATTACTTATGTTATTATTTTGTTATGAAGAGGTCACTTTGCCATTAAACTCTATTACCCCCTAAAAATAATCTTAGATAACAATTTAAACATTTAATTGAGATAAGAATAAATTTTTAATTAAATAAATTTCGGAAAAAGTAAAAAATAGTATACTTTCTCACAAATTAATATTCCCCACCTTTTCTCACCATCACATTCTTCCCACACAAATTCCCCTAAATCAACGAAATTCACTCGTTCCATATCTCCAATCTCTCTCTCTCTTCTCTTTTGTTTTGTTTTATTCACTTTCTGCATCAAACATCTTCCTCTGTCTGGCATAACTAAATCCTTGCCGGGAAAAATGATATCCTGACGGCAACCGAGTGCGGAGGACCTGGTCTCCTCTGACAATCCCAATGCTTGGATTTTTTATGATTATGGTTTGTTAGATGACATTCATCTTCCCTCACTTAACCCTTCAGCCCCAGCTGGTCATCTCCCTCCCTTACTTGTTCTACTCCTCTCAGGTTCCTCTTTTCTCCCTTTTTCTTCATTGCTTATGAACTTTAAAATGGCATGGAATTCATTACTAGTTGTAAACATCACGTTAGATTAGCTCAAAATTCAAGTGGGCAAAAGTTCTAAGGAAGGATTTTTCTAACATTTTAGTACTCAAAAGTAATAATTTTTTAGAACTTTTGTAGTTTTGCTTCCAGTTTGTTATTTGTTTAGCCTTATATTTTATCATTATGTTTAACAATGGACTAAGCGGTTGGCAAGCTACCAAGGCCCCCAGTTTCTCCTTCAAGTTAGGCTACGTTAAATTTCTCACTGTTCTTGAAACCTGCTCATTAACCTTTCTTCATGCTTCTGCAGTGTTGAATTCACTGAATCGTTTGGGAATTCAAAGAGGATTGGTTTATCAAATTATACGATCTCTTTTGCTTTCCAAGCCGTTCATTTACTATTGTCACATATCGACCGTCATCTAACGCTGATGTAATTTTGTTGTTTTCTACAGCTAAGCAATTCATTGGTCTGATATGGGTGTTCGATGGCATGGAAAACGGCATGATGCTCTGGGGTAATTCACTAGGAATTTTGGTTGCTTATGATGAATATGGACCTGTCTGCCATTGTTTGTGGAAAACTACCTTTTAAAAGTGATTTATTTAGAAACATCTCAAAGACGCTTAACTCATTTGATGTTCAGCTAAACAAATAGCTTTTGCTGTTATGACTTTGCCTAATCAAAAGATCTTCCAATGTTGTGCAGTTTATGGGTTTAATTATCCCCTTTGTTGTGTTCTAAAGGATTCTTTTTATCTTATATATTTTCTTATGGATGAACACCCTAAATTTTCAAGTCCATTACTTTTGGTGAATGACTATTGGTTGCTCTAATTTTTCGTTATTGTCAAAGTTCATATTTCGACATCCATATCTTACATACCCATCCTTCAAATCCATGGAAAAGATTGAAAAAGCTTGAACATACCTCTGATAGATGCATACCTATACTTGACAAGAATATAGTTCAAGAACTTTCTTTTTCTATTCATATTTTTTTCATGGTAAGGCTTGAGATTCATTTATGTTTATATAAATTTCATTATCATGATTTACTTTCTACTAGTTTCCCATCAGATAGTAGTCATTTATGTTACCCAAATTTGAGAAGTGTTGGATGTAGCCATGAGGAACATGAGCAAATTCAATTTTTGAAATATTTCAGTATATTTTAGAGGATTACCTTAGTATACCCATATTAAATTAAATGTGTTATTTAAAAAAAATCAGATAGCTGAAATATGTGGGATTTTTTTACTGTTAGTTTCTATGAATCTTATTTTTAGTTTTCATATTTTTACAATTTTTGAAATTTGCTTGGTTTCATACTTGGTTCGCTTAGTAATCCCTTTCTTCTTGTATATAGTGAGCTGAGTTTTATTTGTTAGATGCATCAATATTGCTTAAAATTTTCATCTGGTTTTGATATATGCATGGAAGGGGTGAAATTTATTAAATTCCATTCACTAAAGCTGCCAATTTTCAAGTTCGGGAATTTATCAAACTTGCGACGACTTTTTTGGATGGGATCCAAGCATTTCTTGGTTAAGATATCTTCATGGCATTATAAGATCTATCTTTTAGCTACGAAACGTACTTTGAATCACTCAATTTTAAGTTCGGGAGCTCAAATTATGACTATTTTAGTGAAAACTGCGCAAGTAGAATTTTTGAATGGGATTATGACGAGAATTACGAGTTTCAGGTTTTTAATTTGAGTTTAAATCATATTGGGTTCGATTTTTAGGCTTAATTTTTATTATATATGAGCTAAATATTATATTTATCAGCTCTTATTATTTTATTATTTCAAATTTATTATTATTATTAAGTATTTTAAGTTATTTAAGAGTTTTATGTCAACAAGAAAGTTTAGTTTAAAACTACTTGTTGTTTAGGTTAATTAGAGTTCTAGTATACTTAAGATTTTATTTAGATTTATTTAGCTAGCCTATATAAAGGCTTCTTCATTATTCATTAAGCAGACAAAATTTGCTTTTCATTAATAAAGTTTCAACTCTAGGAGTTTGTTTCTTTGTGTAAGATTTCTTGTGCTTTGTTGATTAGAGCCATTAATTGAGTTTATTGGGATTTAATTGAACATTTATCCTTCTATCCATCATATCCATCGATTTATCGTTTCATCTTTCACTTTAATTTATCTTTTCTCTATTTAGTTATTATTTTGAATAGTTATCCTTTATTGTTTTTTTTTTAATTTTTCTTATTTTTTATTTCCTTTTTTATTTTCTAAATTTATTTGGTTTCTTCTTTTCAGGTTACATTCAAATCTTTCTTTTTCGAGTCGAGCAACTTGAATTCAATCCTTCTTTCACTTACTTTGCCTCACTCACGTAACAGGCTTGAGTATCCATTTCTTGTTGTATATAATGAGCTAAGTTCTATTTGTAGGCTAAAAAGAACAAACTTCGTGATGAGAAGCAGAGGCTAAAGACGGAGAAAGATAATCTCGAGCGGCAAGTCATTAGGATCTCATCCAGGATTCGTACATCAGGCTCTTGCTATTCTTACTCCATTTTCTACCCCAAGCCAAGTTGTTGGCCGGAAACTGGTGCCTTTTGTTGGTTATCTCGGAGCTTCCATGTGGCAATTCTTGCCTCTTGCTGCTGTCGATACATCATAGGAACCATTGTTTTCATGGCTTTCGGCACCGAAGGCGACGTCTAACTTATTGTTGTAATTTAATAGAAAAATGCAACATTTTCGAGCTCTTTTGATTTTTTTTCCCTCATAATTGTTTCATTTTCCATGGTAAAGCAAACAATTTTGTGTTTCAGCTTTTTTATTGGTGATTCCAAGTCTTTGTTGTAGCTTTTGTTCCAAACCAGAATGGCTACAACGTCGCTTTTATCACTCATTCGGCACGTCAGGTGCTCCTTTTTCTCATTCCAAGTCTTAATTACCGATTAATTAAAAGTTGCACTTCTTTTTTGTTTTGCTTTTTGGTTGTAAAATTAGCAAAAACAATAACCTTTTATTTACTTTATTATAGAATCTAAGTTCACATTTGGCAAAAAAGAATGTAATTTTTGTTCCAATTTCTTCGCCACTTATTCTTTCTAGTAATGGAATCGATGATAAGACAAGTTTAGTTCGATTGCTTCCTTTTCGTTTCCATGTTATATCTTTTTCTATGAATTCAAGTTATTATTTTGTCAGGTTTACTAGTAATATGTTTTTCGGAGCAAAAAAAGATTATTGCAAAAGAACAAAGAAAAGACTGTTGTTTGGCAGTTGAAAGGCTATTCGGTGATGATCCATGCTTGGATGGTGATTTTATTGGGATAAATTTCTATGCTTTGGTATTTGTTTTGGACGAAAAAGAAAAAAAATTAAGTTAAAAACTTGTTTTGCTTGATAATTGTATCTGTCATCTCATCGGGTGTTGAATTTTTTTTTTTATATATATACTATTTACTATTTTACTCCACTTTTAAAATTTATGTGAATTGAGAACTGAAAACAATGTTTGAAGCTACATTGATTGGTCGGATATTCTAACTTTTATACCCCTAAAAGTTGGAAAACATTGATTAAATTGCATTTATAGCAGTTTTGTGTAATTTGTACCTGTAATCAACTGAAACCAGCTTATTTGGTTTTTTAACTATTTGATTTATTTGCTGCAATAATTTATAGCATTAGCCATTTGATGGA